>CM035847.1:250516041-253114374 GCA_020510985.1 Pholidichthys leucotaenia | reverse complement strand
ACAAGACTCTGGATATCATTACTCTTGCTATCGCAAATTCACTACAGTACCATCTGCAGAAGAACCTGAAACTTCGAAGTCTACTTCAGCCAAGTCAGGACCATTCCGGAGGAGTCAATCGTTAGGTTCATTAGAGACTACTTCGTCTGGTGTGCTGCCAGATATATGTATCTTCTGTAACAAAAAGACTTTGAAGGTGAAGCAACATAAGGTGCCTTTGGTACAGTGTGAGATGGACACAGCTGAATGTTCTATCAAAACGGCTGCTAAAACTCTCAATGATCATAAAATGTTGGCTAAAATAGGTGCCATTGGGTTCCATTCAAACGAAGTCAAATATCATGAGAAGTGCCGACATGATTATCTGAATTCAGCTCGAGGCTCTCAAACCTCAGACACCAGTGAAAATAGACAGCAACTAGACAATGCTTTGGACTCTTTGTTCAGGTACACTGAAGCCTCTGTTATTGATAATAATCGCCCCGAATATCTACAATCACTTCATGAACGCTACGTCAACTCCTTAAAGGGGCCAGGCCTAGTATCTGAAAGTGAAAATGTAGGCATTCGAGACGTGCGTACATTTGCTTCAAAAATAAAAGGTCACTTTGGGCAAAAGGTACAGATCGATGCTTCAAGTAGAAAAAAAGGTCTGGTGGTGTTCTCAAGTCGTACCCCTAAAGAAGCTGCATTTGCTATGGCGCACAGTTGTAGTTCAATGGATGAGTTCACTGTCTTCGAGGCTGCGCGTATACTACGATCAGCAATCATGGCAACTGTTGACTGTGCCCCTGAATTGCCCACATCTCTGTCCTTAGAAGATTTCAAAAAAGGGCAGGTAGAAACACCTTCTATTCTCAAATCATTCTATATGGCACTTCTTTCTGGGTCATAAGGGCCAACAGATGCTTCACCCGATGTAGAGCGCTGGGTGCTGTCATTGTCAAATGATGTAATCTACTGTGTGAGTAGGGGACTGATCAAACCTGCAAAGCATCTGTGCATGGGGTTAGGGCTAAAAAGCATGACCGGTAGTCGCAAAGTCGTAGAAATTATGAACAAATTTGGCCATTCTGTGAGTTACCATGTGGCTGAATCTATGGAAACAGAAATAGCAAGTAGCATTGTAGAAAAAGATAAACTATTGCCGAACATCTTGCGACCACAGCAGGGATTAGCAACAGGTGTTGCCTGGGACAATTTCGATGAACTTACAGAAACATTGTCCGGTAAGGACACGCTCCATGATACCGTTGGGATTTGTCATCAAAATGTGACCTCAGGTGATCAGGTTCCTGATCCTACCACCCTTCAGCAGGGTACCATGGAAGTGGGGGTAGGTCCTAATGCTGAAGTTGTGAAACCAAGCAAAAGACGACGGCAGTTTGAGTCTCCGCAACGGTCAATTTTGCCATACAAAATTGCGGAAATTGTGACGCAGCCCAAAAAGTGGAAAAGGGTTAATATCTCCTAGATGCCCTGGCTGTGACTCATCAGCACCTCAGTTTTGGATGTCCCATGGGATACCCTTTTCAGAAATACCCATGAGACAACCTCTCATTCTTTGCAGATAAACACCCCCTAGCTCTTGGTCTAATACCTAAGTGCACTTAAAATGTAGAGGTTTATATTATTTTCTTGTTGATACAGAATTTTAAAAAACTCAATCCGAGCTATAAATAAGACACTTTTGTTTGTTTTGTTTTTACTGATTATGTTAAAGGTAAATAACGTTCAATTATAGTCAATAATGTTGTTATCGTGAAAATTCACAGACATGCTGAGATATCATTTTTTAGCCATATCGCCCACCCCTAGCTTCAACCACAGATTTCAGATGTCACAAAAAGGGGAAGGCTGGGTGAAATGTCACTCATTACCATTTACAAAAATGGTTTGCTGTGAAGAAGGGCACTTAATCTGAGAGGAAAATGGTGCTGGAGTATTTAAATCTTGAAATACTTTGGCCAAAGCATGACAGCACCAGAGACATTTTATTAAGACCTCTGGAAACTGTGTCAACATGTGGAAAAAAGCTATAATATGTCCCCTTTAAAACTACATTAGTCAGAAAGTTAAAATGTGATCCAGACACAGTGCTAAGGGCTGCCTGCTCCCTCCCTGAGTAATGTTTAGTCTTTAAAAGACTCATCCAGTAAACATAATGAAACTAAGTGTGTCTTCGTGCTACAACTATAGATACAACACTGTCTGAAAATGTTTGAACAAGGGTTAATCACGACACATCACACAAGCATTTAGAGCTGAGTGATACTGGAGTCCACATGCTGCTGTTTAATTAAAGCTGAATAATTGGTAGCTTGGTTTTAGATCAAATGTGGACAGTTGTTTAGATTCTGCAGTGCAAGTTCCTTCTCCTAATTTCGAATCAGCTCGTTCCTCCCCCTGGTTTGCACTTCTCCTGGTTGATTTCATCAGCAGGTCATCCCTAATCAATGCTCTGCTGCTGACTAATGAAACAGGAGTAATTCTGCACCAACGTTATTAAGGTTTTAGCCAACGAAATCAAGCGTATTCCATTTGGGAATTTCTTTATGTGAATAATGAGTCAACCAAATCAATCTTTCAACAAACACTGAAGCAATTCTAATTTCATGACCTACGTTTCTAAGTCATTCTTTCTCATGCAGGCCAACACCTCATGTGCACAAATCAGTTTTTAAGAATGAGTAGAATATCTCAGTGATTGTAGCTGAAGAGCTAAAAAAAAAAAAAGAATCCTTACAGTGATCCTCTCGTCTCTGTCATCAATATTTACACCATCTTTTTTCCATGATATGGTGGGTTCGGGGTGACCACGGGGAGGCTGACATTCAAGGACTGCCGGCTCTCCTGCCGCCACAATCACATCTGCAGGGTTTTGTCTGAAGTCGTCTCGAAGAACTATGAGGAAAAAAAGGTAAAGAAAGAAACCGATTCAGTTTGGGACATATGGATAGCAAATGAATACGATCATAAACTCAGCAATAGGGTTAACAAAGCATAAAAACTGGAGCGATTGTTACACGCATAAAGGTGAGGATGGTCAAGGTGTTTCAACAGGCATAATATGCAGCTCAAATGACAAAACTGTTTGCACATATTTCTGCTGATGTATTTTATTGTACTCATTTAATTGTAGACACAGGCTGCAGCACTGACCTGCTTTCTTCTTAATAACCACACTGTCAATAGGCCAAACAAACAGCAATGGTGAACAGGTTTGCCATCAGCATCTCAAACAGCAATGACCTCGTGTTCTGTTGACTGAATTATGCTGACCCATATAATCAAGCCCACACACACAGACTTCAGTATGACCATCACCTCTCTGTCAACATGTTTTCATCTCTGTCTAACACTCTATATTTACATCCTCTGTGTACATACTCGCCATGCTCTCTCTATTGAAAATCTACATTATTTCCAATCTACCATTCCTGTCTTGGTAAGCAGTGCAGCAGAATATGATTCTCAAATTCCATTGATTTTCACTGCTAGAAGTGCTGTAAAAAAATCTCAAACCCAGCCATGGATTTTCGTTATTCAGATACTGAGGTCTATAGCCTCTCATTCTCAAGTCAAATGTGTGGATACAAATGTAAAACCAATTAGATGTGAAGGTTGGGATGAAGACGAACGAAGCAGTTTGGACCATTTGGGGTTTGAATGCAAAACTACAAAACTGGCCTCACCTAAAATCGTTACTCTTTGCCTGTTTGGCTGCTTTATCAGAATTGCACATTAATATCATAGGTAACTGGGAGACAGAACAAGCAGATCAATGCATATCCTTTTTTCTGAGGGGCAGAGGAAAAGCATATCACTGAACTCCATATCTGTAGAGTTACAGATAAACTGAGAGTTTATGGGGGGGTGATGAAAAAGTAACAAGCTTCCTACTGCAGACTGTATGCCAGTAATCGTTTTTCCAGCTCCACTGCATAAATACATATAAAAACAGTGGCTAAAGTCTGACATTCAGGCCACCCACAAAGAAAGCAGTACTCTGCATTTGTATCATTACTTCTCTGTACATCTGAAGAAGTAATGTGGAGATACATTAATAAATTATATTGTTGTCATCTATTGTTGTCATGCGGTGATCCTCGCGGATCACCATAAGACGCCAAGAGTCCACCGATGAGTTTTGCAATGATGGTGATTTATTTACAAGACACAAGACACACATACAAGACTATGACTGTGGCGAAGATACACTGAACATAGAGCATGGGACTGTAAGGCTAACCCCTGCCACTTACGGTCTAAAACATGACATGACATGAACGAGCAAAGCACGAGAATATACACACGAACCTGGCGTGACCAGAACGATGAATGTCTGACGAGGTTTAGACGATGTCTGACAATACTCCTGCAATCTAACTGCCGTCAGCGCCCGCCTAATAAAGCCGGATGCTAACGAGCAGTAATGACAGACAGCTGACTGACTTTGACAGACAGAAGCCCCACCGAGTGCCTTCACAATAAGAGCCCGGTGAAGCCAGAATATAACCCACAGCTGTCAAAGCCGGCAGCGAGCAATACGTAGCCCGAGCGCAGACAAGGGCGGTGCTCGGGTCATAACAGTACCCTCCCTCCGAGGGCGGGCTTCCAGAATGCCCATAGACCACCCTGCCCCCCACCCCCTCCAGGGTGGGCGGCTGGGGGCAGGTCCGGAGGGAGAGAGAGACCAAACCCAGAATCAGTACAATAAGCACACAATCAAAACCAGGCAAGGGAAAAAAAAGTAACACAGCACAATGACAAAAAGATATACCAAATACTCAAATCAGATTCAATGCCCAAATAACAATTACAGCAAACAGCACAGGACAGCAAGAGAAAATTAAATCTTTGCCCACATGTTTCACAAGAAAATGACTTCTCGCCTGTGTGAATGCTCAAGTGAATTTTCAAAATAACTATGTACAGAAAACAGAACAATTACTGGCTCACCCCTAACTGCACACAACAAAATAAGGCAACTGCAGGACATAACCACAAATACCCACAGATACCCAAATAACCATTACAAAAACACAGGATAACAAGAAAAAAAAAGCAATTACTGGGACAGATCATCACCAGAAAATGACCCCCCCCCCCCCCGACAGTTTATGCCGACCGGCGGAGACCAGGCGCTACAGGAACAGTTCAGGTTGTCTCCCCGCGTCCAACGGCTGACGGGTGGTCATGGGAGGCGGGACATGACCGGGCGGCTCACCACAGTCCAAAGTCCAGCACGTCCGCTCCGCTGGTGACCGAACCAGGTCGCCCAGCAAAACACACAACATGTCAGGTGGCCGACCCGAGGCGCCGAACCGGTGAAGCAGTTCCTCAGGCGGCCGACCCGCGTCCCTCAGCCACCAGTACCGGGGAAAAACAGCCCGCAGTGGCTTCCCTGGCGAAGACAAAACATGGGAGAGCCGGGGCGAGTGTAGCAGGACCCCCACGGCCCCTGGCAATGATGCGCAGAGGCGATGACTCAGTAGAGGGACTAGAAGGCAAAGATGAGCCCGTACTCCATCCTACGGCGAAGGGTCTGCAGCTCCTCCACCGTCCGCGGACCACACCGGCGCTGCACCTCCGCTGGACCCTGATTGAGTCCCGGCTGCACCCACGTCGGACCCCGATTGGGCCAGAACCGCACCTGCGGTGGACCCCGATTGGGCCTCTGGCGCACCCACGTCGGACCCCGATTGGGCCAAAGCCGCTCCCGCAATGGACCCCGATTGGGTCTCGGGCGCACCCCCGTCGAACCCCGATTGGGCCACCGCAGCCTCCACAACGGACCCCGACTGGGTCGGTGCAGCTCCGCTGACGATCTCCACCCCCAAACCTGGAACCTCCAAATCAGTGACCCCGACTGGCTCCATGCCGGCGACACTGCAACGAAGCTCACACACAACAAGAAAACCGGGATCAGTATCACCGGTAGCAACAGAACCCAGCGAGACGAGCTCGGGCACAGCAGGCGGCTGCTCCTCACTTGCCTTCCCGAGAGGCAGGCACAAATGCTCCGAAACAGAGGACAGAGACACAAGAGGGAGCACTTGCCTGCACTCGGGTTCTGTTGCCACCCAGGACTCCGTCGATCCAGGTTCAGGGCGGCGACTCTCGTCCGCAGGCTCCAACTCAGCTGCATCAGGCTCCGCAGCTGGCAAGATAATGTCTGCAGCCTGAGGTTCCTCCCACGCTGATGTCCACGCCGATGACCCATATGGCGTGGGGGCAGGGGATACTCGACCCGCTGACTCAGACCGTTCTGGCGAGGAAACCTGGGGAGGCTTCTTTGTCGGCACAGGTTCTGAGCCGCAGTCTGCTCTCCTCCTCTGTCCACGACGTGGCTGCTGGGCTGGATCCAGGCTTTCCAGCCGCGCAGGCCCCCTCCTCCTCCCGCGACGTAGACCTGGTGTCACGGACCACTCGGCAGGGGAAGACACAGAGGCAGCAGGTTTAGGAATAACAGTTACAGCAGGTGGCGGAAGCTCGGGGGGCTGCAAACCCCGAACTCCGGCCCCAGGAGTCAGACAAGGCAGATCATAATAATGGTGGGAAGAAATAACTTGCACTTGCCTGTCTCCTGGAGAGGAGATGGTGCCTGCTGCAGCGGGTGGAGTTCTCCTTTTATCCCTCCGGGAGAAAACGGCAGGATCCTCGGGGCCACGAGGAGGAGCCACTTGGGATGGATTGCTGACAGGCCTCGCCGAAGCACGACTCACAGTACTCCCAGCCGCAGGGGGTGACGTCAAAGAGGAGGACATGGCAGTCGGGGCGACGCGGGCATGAGGAGCTGACAGCGCAGCTGGAACAGATGACCCGTGGGCGACGACTGCGGGGATTCCCTTCTGTTGTGACGTGAATGATGTGGCCAACAGGGAGGCTGGGTCCCTCCGACGACCTGGAACTGGCTCCGGACGGGATTCTCGTTGGGGCTTGGTAGGAGCATGGCTATGGGGCCTACTGGCCGATGGAGTGGCGAAGGGCCCAGGAACACATGACGCTGGGACTGGGCGGGTGACAGGTACTGGATTCCGATCCACAGGTCCCCTGCCGGGCTTGCCCTCCAGCCGATGGATCTCCACTCTCACCAGGGACGCTGTCCTCACAGGAGGTGGAGGGGTTTCCTGGAGCGCCTTCTCCCTCAATGTGCGCTGTGCAAAAATCCATGATAACCTCTTTCTCCCTTCCGGAATATAGGTAAGATGGTAACAGTGCACGGACCGCTGGGCGAGGTCTAAGTGATAACCAGCCGCTTTAGTGGGCATGAGACGGGCGGCTTCCGCCAGATAGCCGTCAATCTCCTCCAGCCACTCCGGGCAATAATCACACTCGCTGTCGGGCATCTCCCTACCAAGTCCAACTACAGGAGAGAAAACTCCACATAATGACAAAACTCACGGAAGAAAGGCGTCTCAGTGTGGCGTCTCCGTTTAGACCTCTGTGGCAGGAGTATACTGTCATGCGGTGAGAGGATCACTAGACGCCAAGAGTCCACTGATGAGTTTTGCAATGATGGTGATTTATTTACAAGACACAAGACACACATACAAGACTATGACTGTGGCGAAGATACACTGAACATAGAGCATGGGACCGTAAGGCTAACCCCTGCCACTTACAGTCTAAAACATGACATGACATGAACGAGCAAAGCACGAGAATATACACACGAACCTGGCGTGACCAGAACGATGAATGTCTGACGAGGTTTAGACGATGTCTGACGATACTCCTGCAATCTAACTGCCGTCAGCACCCGCCTAATAAAGCCGAATGCTAACGAGCAGTAATGACAGACAGCTGACCGACTTTGACAGACGGAAGCCCCACCGAGCGCCTTTACAATAAGAGCCCGGTGAAGCCAGACTATAACCCACAGCTGTCAAAGCCGGCAGCGAGCTATACGTAGCCCGAGCGCAGACAAGGCCGGCGCTCGGGTCATAACAATTGTCTCACATTTCTCACCTTGGGGATGTGTGGAAGGACAACAAACACAAGTGTGAGGCAAGCATGTTATGTGACCTGATGCACTGTGTGTTATACTTCTGCTTGAAATGCCCATCAATATCATGCCAAATATGGATAATGTTTTAACTCAACACTTTGTATCCTCTACTTGCCTTAAAATTCTAGCATTCCACCCGTGGAACATTTCACATTAGCAATGCGAAGGGGCTAAAAGTGAGAGGAGCTAAAAACTGCTTTTTTGAAAAAAGAATGAACCAAGGAACCAAATCAAGGTCAGTGTAATCATGTGAATCATGCAAATTTACTCTTGTAAAGCCTAGGAGTATAGAGATTGGAATTTACATAATAGGTCTTTATTTGAGAGGACGATGGGCTGTAACAGCATCACTTCATCCCGAGAATCATAATCTAACCTATACTTTGCAAAAAGATTAATTAAACATCTTGTGACTCATCTTATCAGCTGCTTCCTCCATTAAAGCAGAAGGATACAGTGACAGTTATGTTTAAAATATACTGTCTGCTGTTGAAAAGCAGTTATTATACAGCCACATCTTTCTGGCTTTCTTTTCACCAACTCTTAAACTCAGCAGTGCAGCTGTGTGATGAGTTCATCTTCTGCAGCGGATAGCAGACCGAGTCATCCAGGACTGCTAATATAAACACCAAACATCCGATCCATTAGAGCACCAAATCCATTTGAAGAAACCCTGGCTGTGTTTGTATCAGCAAATCCGAGTTGCTCCTAAAAGGGTTATAGTGAAAGTCAAGGCGAGTCGATCTAAAGGTCTCTTTTTTATGTTCAGTTCTAGGAGATGATGATTGAGAGACATCAGGGTAATCAAGAGGAAGCACACATGGGATTTTAAAAGTAATAAAAAAGTATGCAAGAGAAGATGTGCTCTTTGTTCGTGGTTATTACATGGGTGAGTGAGTCCAGTAACTTTAAATGTGACCTTAACTGAACATATTCCCCTCTCAGTGGGTCTCTTATCTCCTCAGCTGATCTCACTGTATCTCTTAGCCAAGATTCACATGCATCTGTCCCTCTGGAAAAAAAAAGAGGGATGAGAAGGGAGAGTGAAAAAGAGAGGGTGGGAAGGGGATGGCGTATTGACTTGCTGGAGGCCCGAGGGAGAGCTGGCATCCTTCAGTGTTTCCACCAACAGCGCCGTGACCTCCTCCCCTCCTCAGCAGCGCTCACTCCCCAACCTCACTGCCCTCTCTCCTCCTCCAGACCAACACCTCTTTGTTATAAACACAGCTGAGTGCGCCGAACATCTGCACGGTGGAAAATAAAATCCACTGGGATGAAGGGAGAGGGAGACGGAGACAGCCAGACAGTCTGACAGACAGTCTGACAGGCAGCTAGACAGACGGACGGGGCCAAGATCTGGATGGGGAACAAAGCTCCAAAATGTCTTCGCCAGAAGCTCTGTTAGATCCGGAGCTGTGATGGAGTGGTGGAGTCGGTTGCCTCTGGACCGGCTGGTGTAAATAAGGCATCCAGCACCACTCCTTCCTGTGCACGTACACACACACACACACACACACATCACATCACATCAGGCCCCGCTAGCTCATTCTGTTCCTGTTCTGGGACCCAGAATTGGGTAAAAACAACATGTGACGTGATGCTCTCACACGGTGCGCAGCCCCGAAAGTGTGTGTGTGCGTGCGGCGCGGTCTGTATCTGTGTTTGGGATAATGAGCCCACTCTACCATTCTGTCTCTCCAGTGAGCCTGCAGCTGTCTCCTTGCAGATAATATTTCCTGGGCTATTAACAGAGGGGCCAAACGGTGTGTGTGTGAGTGTGTGTGCGTGCGTGCACAGAGAGATTTTCAGTTAGCAGCTTAATATGTGGAAATGGGCCAGAGTCACAGGTCCCAGCATGAAGACGCCTCTTTGTCCGTCCGGGATTTGCTCAAATATGCTGATGATGGGATGGGGCAGAGTGGATATCCGTACCTGGACAGATATCACTCAGTATGCTTTCTTGAGGTAAAGAGATCTCTTTTAAATATAGTGCTAGAACAAAACAGATCCTACCTCCATCTGGATTCTGGATGACATGCCTTGCTCCAAGACAAACAGCTGACTGTGCATTAAAAAAACAAGCAGAAATTTAGTCTGCCATACCCTGACAAACACTATTGTACTGTATCAATCCCCAAGACCATGGGAGTAAATTCAATAGAGGGTAACACAATTAGTTGCCATCATTTCTTACAGTCAAAGCCCTCTTTTAAAGGTCAACTGGGATGGCTGTTCTCAGCCCTGAAAAAAACTCACAGGTCTATCACCCCTGCAAGTTGTCCCCTGTACACTTACACAGTCACACAAAAGGCATGCATGCACATACAGTCAAACACAGGCACTTTTCCCCAGGAAATTGAAAACAGATGTTTAAATGTCAAATTAAAATGAGATTCCCCGTGCTGCCCCTCCAATAATAATGAAAAGGAAGGCCCTAATGCCACACACAAGTCTGGGTGGGAAGATCAGATGAGCTTTGTTCGGAGGAAATTAAACCAAGTAAAACAAGCTCTCCGCAAATCTTTGCAGGGATACAAAAACAGGCCCACTGGGGAATTAAAGGTTTATCAGAAGGCACCCGGAGTCAATCCTGCAGAGAGAGGGAGCACAGCATGGGTCTCGCCTTTGGCTTTGGATTTTTCCTTGAAACTGAATGGACATGGCTTAACCCACAAGGGAAGCTGGGCGAATGATAAGAGTAAAGAAAGGGAATTAATGAGATGAAGAAGAAAAGTTGAAAGAAAAGAAAAAAAAGAGAATCTCCTCAATGTGTAATGAAAGGCAGCTTCCTTTTTTGGTCTGTCCTGAAGGCAGTTCAAGTTCACAAGCTGTGACAATGTCAGGCTATCAGGGACCAAACATCATCAGACGTTACCTGAGGATATTAGACCGGGATGAACGCACAGTGCAACCAACACTAAGAAAATATCAGACAGTTGAGCAGACCCAGATGTTCAGGGTTATACAGCACGTGACTGCTGAAATCCGTGTAGCAAAACTGCTTGGTTTTGCTTTTGCATTTTGCTATTAAGGCATCCCTATAAAATACAAGAGAAATACAGCAGAGGTTAATGCATGGAATTTTTAAATAGTATTTTAAAAGTAAGGTCATGCTAGCAAACAGCAGTGGAAGCATAAAAAAATCTGCCCTATTCTAGAAAATTAGCAGATTTATGTGGATTAAACCAAAGCTTACACTGGATAAGTTCCACTGCAGTCCATTTCTACTTACAGCACCAACATAATTTCTCTGCCCCCCTCATGACTGCTGTTTATGCCAGAAGCGAAAAACCTGCCCTCTTCACAGCGAAACTATGTGGTACGCTTCCCTATTCTTCACCTCGCCTCCAGCTCTGTCCTGTGAGACAGACACCTCTCGTTCTCTCCCTCAGTGTTTCTCCCACTTTGTCTTTAAATTTCTCTCTCCCCTCTCAGCATCTAACCCCCATGTTGTGCCTCTCCCTCGGCTCACACACACTGAGCAGCTTACATCAAAGCCAAGACTCATGGCAGTGGTGTGTTAACCTGGAGCACTCAATTGCAAAGGCCGCTCCAGGTGAGCAATTTGCCAGGGGCGTGTGTACAAGTAAGCGTGTCTGTTTCCACTGCATATATCTTTAGCTTTGCTGGTGGGTGTCCGGCTATAACAGGACTCATACTGTACTTTAGGCACCAATGTCCCTTTGCCTCCTCCCCATTTCTTTTCTCCCTACAGGCCTCACTGGCAGAGTCATGAGATTGGACATGGCAGACTTTGCTCTATTTCTCAGTGTGGCTCTTACCTGTCCACTGTGAACTTGTGGTCCCCTGTCCATCCTGCAGAGAGTCTATCCTTTGTAGCAGCATGTAAGCAGCACTGAGCCTGCTCATCATACTGGATTGATGAGATGGTTATAGATACAAACCTTACATCTACATACAGTATCTCACAAAAGTGAGTACACCCCTCACATTTTTGTAAATATTTTATTATATCTTTTCATAGGACAATACTGAAGATATGACACTTTGATACAATGTAAAGTAGTCAGTGTACAGCTTGTATAACTGTAAAATTGCTGTCCCCTCAAAATAACACACAGCCATTAATGTCTAAACCGCTGGCAACAAAAGTGAGTACACCCCTAAGTGAAAATGTCCAAATTGTGCCCAATTAGCCATTTTCCCTCCCCGGTGTCATCTGAGTCATTAGTGTTACAAGGTCTCAGGTGTGAATGGGGAGCAGGTGTGTTAAATTTGGTGTTATCGTTCTCACACTCTCTCATACTGGTCATTGGAAGTTCAACATGACCTCATGGCAAAGAACTCTCTGATGATGTGAAAAAAAGAATTGTTGCTCTACATAAACATGGCCTAGGCTAAAACAAGATTGCCAACACCCTGAAACTGAGCTGCAGCACGGTGGCCAAGACCATACAGCGATTTAACAGGACAGGTTCCAGTCAGAACAGGCCACACCATGGTCGACAAAAGAAGTTGAGTGCATGTACTCAGCATCTAGCCAGAGGTTGTCATTTGAAAATAGATGTATGAGTGCTGCCAGCATTGCTGCAGAGGTTGAAGGGGTTGAGGTGGGGGGTCAGCCTGTCAGTGCTCAGACCATACGCCGCACACTGCATCAAATTGGTCTGCATGGCTGTTGTCCCAGAAGGAAGCCACTTTTAAAGATGATGCACAAGAAAGCCCGCAAACAGTTTGCTGAAGACAAGCAGACTAAGGATATGGATTACTTGAACCATGTCCTATGGTCTGATGAGACCAAGATAAACTGATTTGGTTTAGATGGTGTCAAGCGTGTGTGGCTGCAACCAGGTGAGGAGTACAAAGACAAGTGTGTCTTACCTACAGTCAATCATGGTGGTGGGAGAGTCATGGTTCGGGGCTGCATGAGTGCTGCCGGCACTGGGGAGCTGCAGTTCATTGAAGGAACCATGAATGCCAGCATGTACTGTAATATACTGAAGTAGAGCATGATCCCCTCCCTTTGGAAACTGGGCCACAGTTTCCGAAGGGAACTCCAAGATGACCACCGCTTTGCTAAAGAAACTGAGGGTACAGGTGATGGACTGGCCAAGCATGTCTCCAGACCTAAACCCTATTGAGCATCTGTGGGGCATCCTCAAACAGAAGGTGGAGGAGCGCAAGGTCTCTAACATCCACCAGCTCCGTGATGTTGTCATGGAGGAGTGGAAGAGGATTCCAGTGGCAACCTGTGAAGCTCTAGTGAACTCCATGCCCAAGAGAGTTAAGGCAGTGCTGGAAAATAATGGTGGCCACACAAAATATTGGCACTTGGGCACAATTTGGACATTTTCACTTAGAGGTGTACTCACTTTTGTTGCCAACGGTTTTAATCACCCTCCCCCTTCCCTTGTCCCGTCAGGCAGCTAGGTGAGCAGAACAGCAATCTGCTACCCTTTTTGTGCCAAAACAGATTTACTTTGCCAAAAGGAGCTTTATACAGTACCTTTCTATGTACTGAATATTGTTATAAACTGCTCCTGTAATAACTTTTAATCCATCCATTTTCTTCTGCTTAATCCTTTTCGGGTCGTGGGGGGGCTGGAGCCTATCCCAGCATCTTTGAGCGAGAGGCAGGGTACACCCTGGACAGATCGCCAGTCCATCGCAGGGCCAATACAGAGAGACAGACAACCATTCACTCTCACAGTCATACCTAAGTACAATTTAGAATCCCCAGTTTCATGCCAATTGACCCAACTTGCATGTTTTTGGCATGTGGGAGGAAACCGGAGAAATCCCAGAGTAAACCCATGCAGACACGGGGAGAACATGCAAACTCCACACAGATCACTGTTGGTCGGAGGCTGGGATCGAACCCAGGATCCCCCGGCCAAGGGTGAGTCGCTGTGCTGTTGCAGTGCTAGCCACTCCGCCACCGCGCTGAATACTTTATTTAAATTATTTATTTATTTTACCCATGAAGGACCCAACAGGATGGGGAATGTGGAAAGGAAGTGTGTGGAGGGGGAAAGAAAAGAGAGGAACAGACAAAAAAGACAAAAAAAACCAACAACAACTACAAACAGAAGACAGACTTCTTCCACTGAAAGGGTCTCAACACGAGTCTGGTATCCACACCTGTTAAAGGGGAGACATTTGTGTGTATACGTCCGTGTGCATGTATATGGGACCGTGTGCAAAATAAGTGTGTGCATGTGAGTGGTTTGTCAGGAAACATACCCCCCCCTTCCGAGCAGGCAAGGCAGCACCACTAACCCCCTAACCCCCACAGGGCACAGACGTCAGAGGTCAACATGCCCTAGGAAAGCCAGGCATCCACTCCCAGAGGGACAGCCAAGGGAGGCCAGGCCGCCGGCACGGCAGGCCCACACCCCTGGGCACGCCAATCCCCCACCCACCCAATGGGGCCAACACCAGCCCCTGGGCCCCAGGAGGTCAATGCCCCCACCCCCCCAGGCCGGAGACTGGCCCTTGCCCCTGGCGCGAGCCTCCCCACCCCCCCAGGCACCTCCCGAGGCCCCCCCAGCACCACCGCCACACACCCCGGTCACCCCCACACCCAAAAAAGCACCCCCACCAGGGGAGCCCATGTAGCTGAGAGACACTACCCCCTCAATCCAGCACCTCCCGACAGCGGTTTAGACATTAATGGCTGTATGTTGAGTTATTTTGAGGAGACAGAAAATTTGTACTGTTATACAAGCTGTACACTGACTACTTTACATTGTATCAAAGTGTCATATCTTCAGTGTTGTCCAATGAAAAGATATAATAAAATATTTACAAAAATGTGAGGAGTGTACTCACTTTTGTGGGATACTGTACATGAAGTCAAAGAGGAGATTAAACGGATTAAGACTGGTCACACACTGGGCAATTTTAAGCCGAGATTTTGGCACCTCTCAGAGATTGGGAGGGGATGGTTTGCTTTAAGGCTTGCCAATACTGAATTTTAGCAAAATATTCAATAAATGTGTGGTAACAGTATTATTTGACTGCTCCTGTTGGGGATACAACTCCCCAATCTTAAAAAAGTAAATATCAAACACGTTTGATACTTATGATTCCTACCTTACATGCAACGCACTCGCAGCCAATCAGAATGAGACGACCGTTTGAGTTCCCAGCTGTATCTTATGTACTCAGAGGGCTGGCTCACCTGGGGTGTCATGCGCTGGAGGGGGCACTCAGAGGTGCTGCGTACCAGCAGGCAAATGCTTAAACATTAAAATAATATTTTAATGTCAACTATTACAGTAAAGATACTAATGGCTTTTAGTGGTTAACTTATAGCTTAAGCACACACATTTACTGTATATTTCTATTCATAAATCATTAAAAAAACAATTGAAGCTCTCTCGACAACCTGTGACATCCAATGTGAGGTCACATCTGCACAGGCCCATCGGTTAAAGACACTTGACAGCATAAGTGCCTGGTTGACCGCAAGATATCTTGTGGACAACCGTAAATATGTCAGCGAGAGGAGATGCCGGCCTTTGGGGTTTGCACCTGCACGCCCCGGATGCCTTAAGGTCATCCTGCAAAATGTGATGTCATGGCAGGGTGCCCCGATCGCTCTTATAAACATGCAAAGAATGAAAAATAAACAGTTGGGACTCCTTTTGTAAATAAACAAAACACAGGCGTGTGACATTTATTCTCCTTTTTCTTTGAGCTATGGAAGAAAAACTGCAATAAATGAGCAAACGATGTGTTTGAAAGTCAGCAGAGGGTTCAGTGCTGGACCCTGAAAGTTTAGGCTAGAGGGCTAACGGCATTTTCACTGCATTTTACCAGGAGAAAGCTGGCGGTGGGAATCGCATAATAATACAGGGCGACTTCCAGAGAGGCAAGAAAAGTGCAGGTGGTTCAATCTCAGTTTTTCACCCTCTTTCCTACCCACTTCAACACACACATGCGGACCTCGTGTGCATCCAGCAGCAATTATGTCTGTGAATAAAGAAACATTAATGCACGCATACACACACCACATAAAGGAACTTCTGCCCCACAGCCGCGCAGACAGAGAGGCCATTGAGTGCCTGTGTTTGTTTAAACGGTCATAAGTCTTCTCGTCAGGCTCAGAGAGAGAGAGAGAGAGATGGCGTTTGGCAAGCATGGCGAAAGGCACAGAGGGCAGCGTGGAAGCAGGTTTATGTGAGTGAGTGACTGAGTGAGTGAGTGACTTGGCACTTCATAGTTCAATAAACAGAGCTTGTTTGATTGGAGTGCTGGGTTAGCAGGAGTTCGGTTAAAATAAAGAGTGCTTCAAGTGCGAAAGGAGAAATGTCGAAGGAAAAAAAATAAAGAACAACTCAAGAACTGCTCTTTCTGTCCAAGAATGTTGTAAAACGAAGGGGGAAAAAATCCTATAAAATCCAGATAAGAACACATACTGGCACAATGCAAACAGTGTAATAAACATCTGTATGGGATTATCACATTTAGATTTAATGAGTGAAAAGAAGACATGCTATTTGGGGATTTGTGAGGTTCTGACTGATGGATCCATACCCACTGTCTACATATGAAAGTGATTTTAGGGCCCTTTTTATTTTCATTCTGTTACCTGTTGTGGAAACACGGCGTCATACTGTGGTTACTAAATCCACTCAGACAAGTAGAGATTTCTCATGACAGGTCAGCCAAGTTAAATCAAAACATTTAAAAAAATCTACATTTACACAGGGTTAAACCTAATGCCAATGAAATTTTTTTCTATTTTCATTCTCAGGGCATTAAACATTTCACAGTGCAGTAAAATAATAATGAGGGAGATAAAGGCAGGAGAAGCAGGTAAATAAACTTTACAAGCAGCGAATTACCTTCATTTGCCCCACCCTCATAACAAAAGATTACTTAATGGCACCGCTATGCCAACACAAACCCATCTGTACTTAAAGAAGGCTTATGATACAACTGGACTCAACTTTTACACAGCTCAACTAAAACTTCTTTTGCTTTTCAGATCTTCCCTATAGGAGGAGCTTTCCTCCCTGAGGAAGAGTAGGGGCTGAGAACTGACGAAATTCATCTCTCAACACTCACTGTATAGCCTCCAGGCTGTAGCTGTCTACAAAGTGATACTACAGGAGCAGATGTAACACAATCGCACTCACAAACAGGTACACCTGTACAGTGTGCTCACTCATTCTTTTACTCTTTCTCCCTCTCAAACACAACAGGGACAGAGGCAGGGGCTTGGTCACGTCCACAAAGACAACAGTGCTGTGAAAAAGTATTCTTTTACTTTTGCATATTTGTCACACTTAAATGTTTCAGATCAAACAAATAAGAATTTAATGTTAGACAAAGATAACGCAAGTAATAACAAAATGCAGTTTTTAAATAATTATTTCTTTTACTAAGAGAAAAAAGCTAGCCAAACCTACCTGGCCCTATGTGAAAAAGTAATTGCCCTCTCTTGTTACATTATGAATTAACTGTGATTAACCACATTTTTTGGAAAGCTGAGTTGAAGTTCACTAGTCATACCCAGGCCTGATTACTGCCAGACCTGTTGAATCAAGAAATCACTTAAATAGAACCTGTCTGACAAAGTAAAGTAGGTTAAAAGACCTCTGTAAGCAACACATTGTGCCATGATCTAAAGAAATTTAAGAACAAATGAGAAACAAAAACTTAAAACAACATCTAAAGAACTGCAGGCCTCACTTGCCTCAGTTTGAATACTGGTCCATGATTCAAAAATAACAAAAAGACTGGGCAAAAATGGCATCCATGGGAGAGTTCCAAGGTAAAAATCACTGCTGACCAAAAAGAATACAAAGGCTCGTCTCACATTTGCCAAAAAAAAAAAAAAAAACATCTCAATGATCCCCAGGACTTTTGGGAAAATATTCTGTGGACTGAGGGAACAAAAGTTGAAGTTTTTAGAAGGTATGTGTCCCGTTACATCTTGTGTAAAACTAACACAGCATTTCATTAAAAGAACATCATAACACCAGTCAAACATGGTGGTGGTAGTGTGATGGTTTGGGGTTGCTTTGCTGCTTCAGGACCTGGATGACTTGCTGTAATTGATGGCACCATGAATTTTGCTCCTGACCAGAAAATCCTGAAGGAGAATGTCTGGCCATCAGTTCATAACCTCAAGCCCAAGTCCTCCAATGTGGCTGAATTAAAACAATTTTGCAAAGAAGTGTGGGCCAATATTGCTCAACAGCAATGTGAAAGACTACTGCCAAGGGTTGCCGCCAAGGGTGGCACAACCAGTTTGGGGGTAAATTACTCTTTCACATAGAGCCAGGTAGATTTGGATAGCTTTTTCCCCCTTAATAAATTAAAACATCATTTAAAAACTGCAATTTGTACTTACTCAGGTTATATTAACAGGTTAAATATTAAAATTAGTTTGATGATTTGCTGCGCGCAGGGGTGGACCAGCACCTGTCATCATGGATCCTGGACTACCTCACGAACCGGCCTCAGTTTGTGAGAACCCGGGACTGTGTTTCCGACACGATCATCAGTAGCACGGGGGCCCCCCAGGGAACGGTGCTGGCTCCCTTCCTGTTCACTCTTTATACTGCGGACTTCTCACACAACACAACACATTGCCATCTACAGAAGTTCTCTGATGACTCTGCGATCGTTGGTCTCATCTCCAGCGGAGATGAAGCTGAGTACAGAGGGCTTATCCAGGACTTTGTGGACTGGTGCCATCGGAACTGCCTCCAGATCAACGCGAGGAAAACTAAGGAGCTGGTGGTGGACTGCCGCAGGCATGGGCAGCCCCTCACAGCACCAGTAAATATACAGGGAACAGACATCGAGATGGTGACATCCTACAAGTACCTGGGTATTCATCTGAACAATAAACTAGACTGGTCACACAATACTGACGCACTCTACAAGAAGGGACAGCGCAGGCTGTTCCTGCTGAGGAGACTCAGGTCTTTTGGTGTACAAGGGGCGCTGCTGAAGTCATTCTATGACATGGTGGTGGCATCAGCCATCACTTTTGGAGTGGTCTGCTGGGGCAGTGGCATTACTGCAGCCGATAGGAAGAGACTGAACAAACTGATTAAGAAAGCTAGCTCTGTCCTGGGGCAACGCCTTGATCCGATGGAGGAGATAGGAGAGAGAAGGACGGTGGCTAAACTGTCATCTCTGCTGGAGTCCGAGTTCCACCCTATGCAGGACATACTGGATGCACTGAGGAGCTCATTTAGCAGCAGACTACATCATCCCAGGTGCACAACTGAGAGGTTTCGTAGGTCCTTCCTACCAACGGCTGTCAGACTGTACAACCTAAGCAGGGCTGCTCACAGAGATAGCAAAAAGACGTAACAAACTAATAGTTTTTTGAATGCAAAAGATGCAATAGACTTACACAATGGTCCTCTCCGGCATACAACTAGGAACATACCGGTCGCTATGGAGGGTGAGAATATGTATGGGCACATAATCATACCATGTAGGATAACTAAATAGACGGTTATGCTGTTTCATCCCACCTAGCAACAATGCTCTGCACTGTGTGTGTTTATATATTTACATATTTATTCCATCTAGCTACAATGCTCAGCACTGGGTGTGTTTATATTTATATTTATATATCTATATATTTATTCCATCTAGCTACAATGCTCCGTACTGGGTGTGTTTATATTTATATTTATATATCTATATATTTATTCCATCTAGCTACAATGCTCAGCACTGGGTGTGTTTATATTTATATATCTATATATTTATTCCATCTAGCTACAATGCTCAGCACTGGGTGTGTTTATATTTATATATCTATATATTTATTCCATCTAGCTACAATGCTCCGCACTGTGTTTTTATATATCTACATATTATTCCATCTAGCTACATTGCTCCGCACTGTGTGTGTTTATATACTTGCATATTTATTCCACCTAGCTGCAATGCTCCGTACTGTGGGTGTTTATATATTTACATATTTATTCCATCTAGCTACAATGCTCTGCACTGTGTGTTCATATATTCATATATTTATTCCATCCAGCTACAATGCTCTGCACGGTGTGTCTGTGTGTGTGTGTGTGTATATATATATTTTATAGTAATATGTACATATGTATATTAGCTGCTCTTGCTTGCTTGTTTTTTTTCTTGCCTTCTGATTGTTGCTCTGAGTGTTGCTATCCCTGTGCTGTTGCAATCCTGGAATTTCCCCGTTGTGGGACTAATAAAGGCTTATCTTATCTTATCTTATCTTATGATCTGAGAGTAAGGGTCACTAGAGGAGTAGTACCTTTCTGGTCGACCTGCAACAAACTGGTGTCCCAGACTGGTCTTCCTATACCCGGCACCATGCGAAGCGCAATACATGGCCAGTTCATCATCATCAAGTGGCCATTACATGTAGCCTCTCACACGGTGAAGACTGTCCGCAGTGGCTCTCAGCACTGCCCCTAGTATTGCAGAACACAGTGGATCTAGGGGATCAAACCCCGAAAAAAATAACCCAACATACAGTTGGCTTGGCAGTGTGAGGAGTTGCGATCCCACTGCCATGAATATATCAGCTTATCGCATTGTAAAGTTTCATGCCATGACGAGTTCAATTTTCACAAATTCTATACTTCTAGTCCCGGGAGTGGACAGGAACTTAGCTGTGGCAGTCAGCACCAATTTTCCCAGTGGAAGAACGTATGACGATGGGCCCTCAAATCTACCTGGAAGGGGCTCACCTGCTGTCAGCACCAGCTCCAAGGCACTTTTGCGTTGTAGAAGACCCTTCATGATGGCTACCTTCAACACTTGTACCATCAAGGCTGACTTAGAACAAAGGAACTGACCTACTGTACTAGTTCCTACAACATCAGAATTTTAGGAGTTCAGGAACATCGTATAATTCATTTAGCACCTATTGAGTTTCACAAAGTTGACGATTACCGTCTGATATCCTCATCTGCCTGGAGAAATGAGACACAAGCCTCAGTCGGTGGAGTTGGACTTCTTTTGTAGCAACTTTGCCAAGAACGCTCTCTGTGATGTACGATCTTACTCCTGCCGAGTCCTGAGTGCAGTATTCTCTGGTAATCCAGGAACAACTGTTATAGTGACCTATTCTCCCACAAATGTAGCAGATGAACAAATGTAGCAGATGAAAGACAAGTCAAGGACTTTTATGACACTCTCCGAGCAGCAATCTGTGCTACCCCAGCCCACAACTTCTTAACTATATGGGGGGATTTTAATGCAAGGCTAGGAAGAGAAGATGCACATTTCCCCATCCATGAGTCACCTAACAGAAATGGCCAATATCTTGCCAACTTGTTAGTAGAAAACAACTTGCTGGCAGCCAACACCTGCTTCCAGGAGAGACCTGGGAAGAGGTGGACCTTTGAGGACCGTGCAACCATGGCAAAACGTCAACTATATTACATACTAGTGCGTAAGAAGTGGCGTAATAGTGTCAAGAACGCTGAAGTGTATAACTCTTTCTCAAATCTTGGCTCAGACCATCGCGTCATAAGTATGAAAGTCCACCTTAGTCTGTGTGTCTCAAAGAAGTGTTCAAAATGTTCTCGCTATGACTGGAAACCATTTGAATCAAGTCCTAACTTGCATCTACGGTATAATATTGAGGTCCCAAACCGCTTCCACCTCTTAGAAGAAGAGGAAAGCTGAGACTCTACTGAAAGATACCAACGTTTTATCAATGCCAATGAAATAGCTTCAGAGATTTGTGTTCTGAGGTGGGTGGAATCGTGGAAGCCACTAAGATCGAGGCATCCTGACATAGTGAGGGCAAGAGAGAAGCTGGAGATAGCAACACATGCTGCGGCAGCTGATGCAAGTCAAGACATGCGTGCAGCCGTAGACAAGGCTAGGACCTCACTGTATGGCACCTATGAATGCCTAATGGCGGAAGATCTAGAGGAAAAAGTTGCAAGAGTGGAACAAGCTCACTTATGCGGACAGTACAGTGAGGCCTGGACGGTTGTTAATGAGATCAGCGGTCGTAAAAAGTCAGCAAGGGGCCAGATTGAAGGGGTGGGCCCAAAAGAACGAGTTACCAACTGGTTTAATCACTTAAGGAAGTTGCTTGGCAGATCTTCTGACAGCCTGAACACCGAGGAGGATGATATTCCAGATATTTAAAGCAACCTGGATACTGACTGTGGTCCTTTCATTGTGGACGAGTATGTAGAGGTGAAGAAAACACTCTTGGAAAGAGCGCAGGTCCGGATAACATCCCCCCCAGAGGTCTTTAAAACCTGTGACCTGGATGATGTCATTCTGGCCCTCTGCAATCTTGCATTAATGAATGGCGGTAAACCAAACCAGTGGTTGCTTTCTAATATCATTCCACTACCTAAGTCAGGCAATCTCTGCACTGACAACTGATAACTACAGGGGAGTAAGCCTCACATGTGTCATAGCTAAGATGTATAATCGGATGATACTGAACTGAATCTGAGAACCTCTAGATTCTCACCTCTGAATCAATCAAAATGGCTTCCGCCAAAATAGATCCACCACTAGTCACATTCTTGCCCTGTGCCGGATTCTAGAGGAGGTACAGAAAAACATCCTCCCTGCTGTTATGACATTCCTTGACTTTAGGAAAGCCTTCAATTCAATTAACTGTGAAATTATGTTCATGATACTGAAGGCTTACAGTATTCCATCAAGGCTGTGTAATGCTATTCGGGCGGTGTATACCAACACACACGCCAAGGTTGTCACCGCAGATGGTGAGTCGGATGAATTTGAGATCACTTTAGGAGTATTCCAGGGCGATACTTTGGCCCTGTTCTTGTTTGTTATCATCCTAGACTATGCCCTGCGGAAAGCCATTGACGGGAGAGAAGCAGAGCTGGGTCTAATGTTAACACCTCGTAGATGCCGAAGAATACCGGTGAAAGCAATAGCAGATCTGGATTATGCAAATGACATTGTTTTGCTATCAAACAACATCTCACAGGCACAGAAATTGTTGTCGCTTATGGAGTTTGAATGCTTTCGGATCGGTCTCACCATTAATGACCAGAAGACCAAAGTGATGACAGGAATGCTTCTAACTCTATATCTCCACTGTTGATGAGT
This sequence comes from Pholidichthys leucotaenia, assembly GCA_020510985.1. Taxonomy (NCBI): domain Eukaryota; kingdom Metazoa; phylum Chordata; class Actinopteri; order Cichliformes; family Pholidichthyidae; genus Pholidichthys; species Pholidichthys leucotaenia. Next base: position 253,091,318 of record CM035847.1, on the reverse strand, counting down.
ACCGGCAACCCTCTGAAAGTAGTCAACAACTTCAAGTACCTTGGCTCCTGGATAGAATCTACTAGTCATGATATGAAGGTGTGCAAGACACTTGCGTGGGGTGCTCTCAATGACATGCAAGCTGTATGGCGCTCAAACATGTCAAGAGAGCTAAAAGTTAAATTATGCTGTACAACAGTGGAATCTATACTGCTATACGGAAGTGAGTGCTGGTCATTAAATGTCTCCCTTCAGAGGTCACTGGATGGATCCTACAGCTGGATGCTGCGCACCATCTTCAATGTAAACTGGCAAGACCATGTCTCCAATGAAGATCTCTATGGGCACCTTCCCAAAATATCAGACAAGGTGGCTTGGTGAAGACTTGGCCTCGCAGGGCGCTGTTACCGTCACCAAGAGCTCTCAGCAGGCCACCGGGTACTCTGGGAACTGACGTATGGCTTTCGCCACCCAGGACAGCCATTAACATCATTCGTGGACATTCTTAAGGGAAACACTGGGGCGGCCAACTCTGGTGAGCTTGCCGCCTGTATGCTAGACTGTGAAGATTGGACTGCCAGGCGTGCTGCTCAGCTGAGCTGCTCTAATTGATTGATTAATGATCTGAAACATTTACTCCAAGTGTGACAAATATGCGAAAATATAAAAAAAAAAATCAGGAAGAGGGCAAATACTTTATCACAACACTGTGTAATGAAACTCAAACATATATGCAGAAATAAATTATGCTAGGACATCAGGGAATTTTTTAGGGGGTAAGAAGATTTTTTTATTTAACAATTTTGAGTGTATGAAAATGTTGCAGCCCAAGGGAGATTGTTAATCTATGAAAAAAAATGTAAAGGGCTCAAATTTTCTTTAATTAATCTGGTAATGACTAGTTGATATTCATATAGTCACATACATACGTATATTTGCATACTCTGCTCACAATTGACTTACTTCTAAAGAAACTGAAAGATTTCATCTGCAGTTTTCACATCAGTTAGAGAGCAATGTCTATAAGAAGCATTAATTCAGCATTTTTCAATACATCAACAGAATGACTGCATATTAATTACTCTTCATGCAGTGAATGGGGTGAATATATTGGCCAATATCCACTGTGTGTCATGAACCTCTCCGTGCACTTTTCCACAGCGCACGGCGAGGGGTGGAATAATGAGGATTTATGTGCTGGGTTCACCACACACATTTATTAACGTAAAGTCACACCATTCGAAAAAGGGTGAAGACATATGAAAATGCAAAAATAACTTACAGTGGGTGTTCGAGGGCTGGCATCGCCCAGCAAAAGCATGAAAAGAGACGTGTAGTCACGCTGGCGTCCCACAGCCGGTATCGCTGTGCGGGCACAAGAGAACCACAGCGATGTGGAGTGGCTACACGTCGTGGCATACAGTTGAATAAGGTAGCCTCCAGACAACGCACCAGACGACCTGCACAGTTCGCTGAAGACCCAACAATGCGTGACTGGCACAAGCTGCTAAAGTATACGCATTGCTGGTCATGGTGAAATTGGCAGCACCTGGGCAAGGAGCGGGAAGATGGCACACGGGAAGGGGAACAGCTGGTGATGATGAGAGAGGGGGTGTGGCTGGACTGGTGAGCTGTTAGCAGCGCTCACAGAAAGTAGGTCACAGCGGCTGTTTAATAGCTGCCGGTCAGACAGTGGCTATGGGTAAGGAAGGCAGACTGAAGTACATAATATACACATAAACAGTGGCACTAACCCTGCAGGGAGGTCAGGACCAAGCCGGGGGAAACCAAGCCGGCTCGGCTCCCGACACTGTGTAAATGACATCTGAGTTGATATTTTCCTAAGTCAGTAACAGATATTTTTCTTTTGTGTTGAATCAATTCTGCCTTAGCTAATTGTTCAAAAGTAGTAGGAGGATGAGCTGGAAGACATTAAAATAGGACAGTTTTTTTTTTATATTTGTTTGTGTGCTGGAACAGAGTATTATATAACACAAAAAACACTGATGAAAATATATTTTAATCAAGTAGTGGTTCAGTTTTTCTTTATTTCAAACACTAGTTATCACCCAATTTCATTATGGAATACACTAAAGAATACATAATTTCAGTCAGTGATTCTGCAAGAATTGATGCCGTTTAATTTTTATGTGTTTAAATAATTCAGTATTGTAAACACAATTAACCTCTTTTATGTTGTAGAGACAAAAAAAATCTGAGATTAATTATGTACCAAATCAGCTATCCGAGTGAAGAGCGGGTGCTAGAAGTAAGTGTGAAAGTATGTTCTTTTTTTTTGTGAAAATCAAAACCTATTACGAGCTCTTTTCTTTCTCAGTATCCATATTTTCTCTCTTTGCTGTTGTCTTCTCAGCCTGAGTCCTCGCAGTGTAATAGGATTTAACGCGACACGGAACTGGTGAGAATATGCAGATCGCACATTTGTCACCATATAATGCTCATTACAGAAAATCCCCTTACTTCCAACAAAGCAGGGGTAAACACACCAAGAGGCATGAAATATCTTTATCCGCTAGTGCTTAAATCTATGCTATGTGTTTTTACACAGTTTACCTCAAACTGTGTCACTTATGTTTTCTGACAATATCTCACTGTGAGCTGCCCTCGCGTCTGTGTGGCCCCGCCAGCTAAACCTCTCCTAGCATCTGCGAAGATGAGGACCTTATTAAAACAATCTTCCCAATTAACATTCCGGGCCCTTGGAGCCCCACTGGCCCTCCTCCACTGCTACTCCAGATCTGGCCCCCCTCCTCATCCCTACGACGACAAAGAAGCTGTTTAGGGCGCAGGCCAGTCATGGGACCCTTGAACATGAGGGTTGCAAAGGGGGGATGTGAGGGAACTTGTTTTCCTTCCTGCGGAACAGAGATCTGTGCGGTTGCTGCTTTACATCTGTGTGCCGTGTGTGAGAGAAAGGAGAACAGGATGAACGAGGGAGAGAGAGAGAGAGAGAGGGACGATACAGTAATGGCTAAATGAATTAGTACCAGTCAGGACTACACAGCCATCACAAATTCTCCTAATTTGATATGACATGCAATGATATGGGCTCATTTGTGCGGGGTGAATAAGTCATGATCCTCAGCAGGAAGAAGTGCTGCAATAGGAGGCTGTCAGCGAGCTAACTCACACCACCAGAGAAATTACATCCATAAACATACAATATGATTTCCCACAGAGTGCCATTTGACCCTCTGCTAGCCCTCACTGGAGAACGTTGAAACACACACATCTGCTGCGAATCTTTTCGCTTCACTATTATCCTGGGATCTCACAAGCCAGATAACAGCTCTCCCCGATCTCTTGCCCATCTTCTCAAAACAAAAGCTATATTATCTACAGGGAGAAGCAACCGATAGAGTAGTATTCTTTAGCAGTGATATACAAACAAGACTAGGGGAGGGGGAATAAGATCCTGCTGTTGACTATTACACTTTTACAATGACTCAGAGTTGGCTGACTCCATATGAGAGATGATGAAAGTCACAAACATCATGCAGCTCTTGCTCAAAATTCTCTGGTGGGGTACAAAAACTGAAGAAACACACTGTGTAAACAGAAAGTTTATATGAAAAGCTCAACTTTGGGATCAAATACTATTGTATGAACCTTTGGGATATTCAACTTCCACTTAGAACAAATCTCTAGGGCAAAGTTTTATATTATCTATAAGGTATGTTTAACAGGTGTTATAATATCAAACTTATTTATATGCTGTCTCAAAGGAATACTGAACAGTCACATTAAATACCTGTAACCGCTAGGCTCTATAGCTGTAATTCAGGATACCCTCACAGCTCTCTGAAAAGCCTTCAACTGACTCAGAATGCTGCAGTTTGAATACATTCATTCATTCATTCATCTTCTTCCGCTTAATCCTTTTCGGGTCGCGGGGGTGCTGGAGCCTATCCCAGCATCTTTGGGCGAGAGGCAGGGTACACCCTGGACAGATCGCCAGTCCATCGCAGGGCCAACACATAAAGACAGACAACCTTTCACTCTCACAGTCATACCTAAGGACAATTTAGAATCCCCAGTTTTGATGCCAATTAACCTAATCAGAACTAAAAGGAAATGTCACTTCTACATTGGGGCTACGTAGCTGAGTTCCAGTGAACTTTAAGAAAATAACTACAATTCCTTCTTCTTAATGTCATAAATAATCACATCCAATCACATCTTATGTACTGCACATCAGAGCATCATATTTACAGATAAACCAAACAGACTACTCCAGTCTTAGTAAAGGAAGCTTACTTGAGGTAGCAAAACTAGATTGTGAGCTAGAGCCTCCAGCTACTAAAGAGCTCTAGAGAACCAGCTCCAAAGTTTGGAGCTGTAAGAGAAGAAACATTTCAAATTCTATGGTAAAGTTTAAAACTTTCCTTTTGGCTCATATATACTCAGAGCTATTGAGTTTAGCTGCTGTAGATTCAGATTTCCAAAGAATCTCATATGATGAAATCCATCTCTAGCCTCTCTTTTGCTCCCTCTTTAATTCATATTTATTACCTGCGCCAATGGAGTCAAGGTGTGGGTTGGGCAGCTGTTCCAGCTAAGGGTCACCAAACTTTGTGCACAAGTTGGTCTTGGGACTAGCGTTGGCAGTGATCTGTTTTGGTCTACAGTCACTTTATTATCAGAGCTAAGGTCACCAAGCTTGGTGCACGGGTTGGCCTCAGGACCTGTGGCTATGTTTTTTGTGGGGTCAAAAGCTCAAAGGACAAGGTTACAAGGTCATAACCCTGAAAAACAGACATGGACATGCAGTATGTGACTTATGCATATCCTGCTCATATCTTATTAAAGATGAGAAAGAGATGGGGGGGGGGGGGCTACTCAGAGCTTTTGCTAGAGAATCCAGAGGAAATGCATGGGTCTGCAACTCTGAGTGCAACTCTAGTTTATACTACTGACTATCAATATGTGGATCTCTTTTTTGTCTCTAAGCTTTCCTATCCTTTCTTCTATTTCCCTTCACCTCAGCTGGTTGCTGGAAACTGCTGAGATTTCTGAGGCTGGTTCTGCTCCATGGCTCTTTCCGTTAGCATTTTCTTTCCCTTCCAGCTTGGAGAGAATCATTTGGTTTTCATGAATATTTTTGTTTTAAGCTTCAATACAAGGAGCCTTGGGAAAGGTTTTTTTGTGATTTTGTGCTACATAAACAAGACTGGTTCATGTCTTGCCAAGTTCAGAATTATTTTGTGAGGACTTGTGTGCAGGTAGGTGTGTTTTAGTTCTTGTGCTTGTGTTTTAGTTCTTCCAAATGACTATGGCTGCCAGGCTGTTTGGACAACGCTTTATTAATGCATGTTTAATGAGATCCAGTGGACATGCGGTGTGTGGATGGCTTTGTAGAACATGTCAAACAAACTAATTCAAAGCAGCAAAGTCGGGAGGACTGTCTTTCATGTTAAATTGGTGTAATGGAAATTTTAGCTTAATCCGCTTCATTTCCAATGAAAGTTTAATTTGACAGAGATTTAGGAAACAGTAGGACTGAGCGATTGTTGCAGAAAACACTGTCTCGCAGTCAGAAGGGCACCATAAACCAGGCTTGCATCAGCGGCTGTTGCGGAGGTGACTGGAGAACAGTAATATGATAGCGACTGTGTGGCGGGGGAACAGGCAGGCGCAGAGGGAAATGGGGAAGGCAGAAACACAAGAGTATCCACTGTAATGTTACAGCACATCCCTCAGCCTTTCGTCATGGCCACTTTCATTTCCACCATCCTGATCCCTCTCCAATTGCTTTACCAGGCACAGGGGAGACAGGCAGAGAGGGAAGGAATAAGGAAGAGCAAGAAAGGGATAGTGGAGGTTAAGTAAAATAAAAGTTCAGAGATAAGGGGCACGGGAATGCTAAAGAGACAAAACAAATTAAAGGTTCTGGTATGAGAACATGTGCTGCAGCTCCAGAGGGGCACATCTTTTCCTGATCAGTTGCCGTCCCCATTTCAATGGCTACCACATGGACCCTAAACTCTCCCAGATGGACCCTGAGAAGATGAAAAGATGTCCACATCCCTATCTGAGAGGGATCTGTTACAGTGGGAAGTGATGCCGAAAGCAACTGAATGAGGGAATGCTGTCAGAGACAGTGTGCCAAGCAGAAATATGGAGGTGAAATTTTATCTTTAGCGCTTGTGTACCAAATGAGTGAGCGATCACTGGCAGACATTTTGGTGCTATAGCTTTTCACTTCACTTAGCAACTTGTCCAACATGCAATATTGAACATGTCTGATGCCAAGGAAAATGCTTTTGTAAATGTGCCAGAAATTACCCTGATCCCTGTGAAAATGACACCGTGTAAGGTTTCACTTCACCACTGATGTGAAGTCCTGGGTTTTCCATCTTAAAATTTTCATTAGAAGGGACACACAGACAAAAGAAATGTTTTCGGCAAAGTTTTTTCCCCCCTTTGTTTTATGGGCTACTTTGCTACTGCTAACATGCCTGAAACATCCTGCTGAAGTGATTTATGATGACTCTCCCCGGGGTACTAAGCCAAGCCCTGCAGCAGGGGAAATTTAAGGCTACAGCTCCAACTCCCCTCACACAGGATTCAAAAATATTAGCCAGATTTATAGAAGTGAAGAAGAAATTTCATTGTCATCTGTGGTTCTTCTAATTTATCTGTGGTTCTTCAAATTGAAGCTTACCAACCTTAAACAAGTCTGGTAAACAGAGACGACTTCCTTACTGACCATGTGTGTAGTCTTAAAATAAGTTATTAATAAAAATGTATGTAATAACATTATTAACTATCACAGCAGAGGCAGGCAATAACACATTATTAATATCCACAGAAGGACATTTTCTGAGTGTTAGCAAACCTTCACATCGGGTTTAAATATTAAAGCGAATATTATGGTTTCATATCTTCTCAACCCTATTCCCTGCAGGCTTTCTGCAATTCAGTTGGAGATGGGTCTTCAAAACACTGACATCTGAAAATTTAATTTATGAACATTGGATTACATTAAAGAAATTTCCTCTGGCAGTTCATCGCTTATAAAGATGAAAAGCCATTACATGAAACCTTAACAAAATGTAGGATATAAAGGAGTAGGTAGAGATCAGCCGGTGGTATGACATGCAATTTTCATTTAATAAGGGCAACTTCATTTCTTGTATATTATATTTCTGGCTGCCCAACCTACAGTATACTGTGTAAAAGTCTTTCAGTGTCTCTCTTTCAGTGTCTTTATTGATTAAAACTTAACCACTGGGCTTCCAGGTTAGCAACGCAGAAGATGGCAGCATAGGAGAATGTGCTTCCGACATTTCAGCCAAAAATAGCCCAAAACGACTCGAATTAACATAGACTTTGTGATTAGAAGTTATAAGATTGAGGGCGTCAAGATGCCTAGAGGGAAAAATAGCAAGAAATCTACACTGTACGAGTTCCATGAGGAGGATGCAGATGAGCTAAATTCACTTGCTAGCAGCACCATGGAGGACGACATGCTAACAGAGACACCAAAACCAGCTAGCACTGTGAGTCTGGACCTGATACTCTAAGAAATAAGGAAATTCAGAAAAGACAACAGTGTGCAACTGAAAGGAATCCAAGAGGAAATAAATAAAACTAACAAGAGAGTCGAAGAGGTGGAAGAATGGTAAAAATGGTAAACGGCGTTCACTTATATAGCGCTTTTTTCTTAGCTCTAGATGGCCAAAGCGCTTTACAGATCATGGATGCCGAAACTCAAATACAAACTAACGAAGAAGCAGTAATGGAGATACTCAAACTTAATACAGAAATGGATGCCAAGCTGACAGATGTAGAGGGACAGTCCAGAAGAGATAATACCAGAATACACAACATCAAAGAGGGATCGGAAGATGACTCTACGTCAATGGCTGCTTTTGTGGAGCAGTTACTATGGCAGAAACTGGAGTTGCCTGACTCTGCTGAGCTACGGGTGGAAAGAGCACACCGCGCTCTTGTGCCAAAGCCATCGCCAAATGCAGCACCACAGTCCATTGTTGCCAAAATGGCTAGCTGCAGAATGAAAGAAGAATACTGAAACTGACCTGACAGAAATGTGGGTTTGAGTATCTTGGAAACAGGATTAATTTGGATCATGATTATGTGCCGGAGGTTCTGAAGAAGTAGAGGGAATATGCATAGGTGAAAACCGTACTAAGAGAAGAAGATCCAGTTCCAAACTTTGTTTCCAGCAAAGATGAGTTTTCTATCCGGAGGGAACTGTGTTATACTGCTCAGTGGAGGAGGTGACCGGTGACATGGCAAAGAGGGGATTCCCGGTGATGGTCATCAAACATCTGGAGACTTTACTCGAACAGATCCGACAGTTATCATGGTGCATGGAGAGAAGAACGAGGAGCCTGGTGAACCAGGACCGGACCCGGGACTACAAGGACAAACTCCAAGCATTTAGACACCAAGATCAGGAGTGACAGTAGGACTCATACTGATGAGTAGATGGGACTGAGGGTGAGTTTATTTTTGTAAAAAGTTGTCCCCCAAAAAAACAGTTGAGGAGGGGTGTAGACCGCATAAACTGGTAAAGATTTCTTTATTTCATAATATACATATGGAGAAAATGAAAACTGTTGGGTGTTTTACCTATGCTAAGAATGAACATTGGCCGGATGGCAAAGGAAGGCCCCCTCCCATCATCAGGTGAGAGAGGCCCTCCCTCAAAGTCCCCCTTTCAACAAGGCTTGTTCAGGGTCTTATTGGAGACCCCACAGTTGGAAGTCAACATATTTATTTTCTATTTTTTTGTTCCAGCTGTCATTCTTTACAGCCTCACTGTTATTGTTACTGCTATATTTATATTTGCATGTTCAGGGAGTGGATTAATCACACCAGGTTTTACTATCCTAAAAACCTCTAGACACACAGAGAATGGCTAGTGGCAAGGTAAAAGTCAACTCCTATAATGTAAATGGCCTACTGAACCCAACTAAATGTAATAAAGTCCTAACCAAAATGAAGAAAGAACAAGCACAAATAGTATATTTACAGGAAACCCACCGAGACTGTAAGGCTGCATTCAGACCAGGATAATCCAGGGGTCTCGGTTCGACTGGGTGGGGAATACCGAAAATTTTCACACCTTCGTTTGGTTTGGTTCATATTGACAATACAGCAGACCAAACTGCCTGGACAATGCCACACAGTTACAACAACTGCTCGTTTGGGGCGCTGTAGCCGAAATAACCACAGACCAGGAAGAAAAAATCTCGGTGAAAGAAGAAAAATCAGGCTCATCGATTGGCCAGGACCGAAAATAGAAATCTGTTCCCTTCAGCTGGGTTGTTTGTCCATCACAAACGAGATATTTTTTTAACTTTTCTCCTCGGCTTTCTCCGGTAAAAGGATTTCTCAGATTTGCACAGTTGTCTTTTTTGTTATTTTCTATCCAAAATATACTACAGTAAACAACTTCCTCTTCTCAGATTACATGTTGCTATGGTTACACAAATGCCGAGGGGCACTTCCGTCCTTTGGTCCGCTGGATAGTCTGTCTGGATTCACACTGCAAGCAGAGTGCACCAGACTTACTTTGCAAGTGAATCAAGACCCCCATTTTCAGGGGGACCAGACTTCGCCTGTTTGGTGCGCACCAGAGTTCCAACGTGCGCTCAGACTGCATCAAATGAACCAAACTATCCACGGAAGCCACTGTTTTGTCCTTTGTTCCAGACCAAACAGTGACTGTCTGAATGCGCCCTAAGGAACATGAGAAATTAAAAAGAATGGGATTTATTAATGTCTTTTCCTCTGCTTATAAACCAGGAGAAAGGAGAGGAGTTGCTATCCTTTTCTCAGGCAAACAACACTTTGAAAAAGTATTTGCGATTGGTGAAAAAGAGGGACGATTTATTTCAATATGGGAAATATTGAGGGAAAGCCAATTACATTACTAAATGTGTATGCACCCCCTGGAAGTGACATTCATTTCTTTAAGAAATCATTCATTTGATGATAACAGAGACAGAAAGTTTACTAATCTGTGGGGGAGATCTAAATATTCGCTTACAGCCAAAATTAGACACCTCTAATGGAAAAACACAGAATACAACGTCACTAATTAAGAAAATTAATACATTATTTGAGGAGGTTGGGTTAATGGATATATGGAGAGACCTACATCCTAACCAAAGAGATTATATTCACTGCTCCCCTCCTCACACATTATATACAAGAATAGATTACTTTATAACGTTCCTAAAGGACAGCGATAAAATAAACACCTATGAAATTGGGACAATAGATTTAAGTGATCATGCACCTGGGTACCTGTTAGCTGACCTAAACCTACAACCTAAAATGAATAATTGGAAACTAAATCTAAGCCTACTAAATGATTTATACTTCAAAGATCAAATTAAAAAAAAAGAGATCTGCTCCTACTTGGAAATAAATGACAATGGTGACGTGTCCCCCCATCCTGTGGGATGCTTTAAAGGCTGTCCTGAGAGGGAAAATTATAGCAATATCCTCTTATGTGAAAAAAAAGAGAAACACAGAATTGAAAGAACTACAAAATAAGTTAAGAATTAGAGAGAAAGCACAAAATGAAAACAACACACAGTATATTGGAGGATATTAGGGAGATAGGAAATAAAATTAATGACTTGACAATACATGAAATTAAGAAAAAATTAATGTTTCTTAAACAAAGGTATTATGAAGGTGGCTCAAAATCAATGAAAGCTTTGGCCTGCAGACTCAAAAAGAAAATAGCACAGAATACAATCCACAAAATCAAAGATCCAGTTACAAAAATAATAAAAAGTAAGACTCTATACCAGGGGTGTCAAACTCATTTTAGCTCGGGGGCCACATACCGCTGGATTTAATGTCAAGTGGGCCGGGCCAGTAAAATAATAGCAAAACAACTTAATGGCAACTCCAAATTTAGTACAAAGAAGTACAAGTGCATAATGAAATGTTTACATTTATTGAACCATTGATCTTTTACAAAACATGAACAACCTGAATGATGAATCTTCATCAAAGTATGAACAACCTGATTTTTTTCTTTTCTGCTCTGTTTTGAACTGAAGCTGCTGACAAACAATATCTTAATCACAATAAAAACAAATGCTGTTTGTTTTTGTTTTTTATTTAGTTCTTATTTTGTGTACTTTATTGATCCCCAGAGGGGAAATTCAGGGCATCCACCTAGATCAGGGGCATCCAATCATGTGTCATGGAGGGGCAAGACCCTGCAGGCTTTACCTCCAACCAGTGCCTTCAACAGCAGATTTCAGTGAATTTCTTCCCACTAATTGCTGATAAGTGAAAACACCTGCTGAAGAGACTGGGTAGAAGAGGAATCCTGCAGGGTCTTGGCAATTCATGGCACATGATTGGACACCCCTGACCTAGATGGATGAAGCAGCCATGGTACAGCACCATCCCTTCACCAGTCACACACACATTCACACCTAGGTCCACTTTTAGAGTCTCCAGTTAACCTAACTTGCATGTTTTTGGCCTGTGGGAGGAAACCGGAGTACCTGGGGTAAACCCACGCAGACACGGGGAGAACATGCAAACTCCACACAGAAGGGTCACTGATGGTCAGGGGATGGGATCGATCCCGTAACCTTCTTACTGTGCTGCCACTGTGCTAACCACTGCGCCACCATGCTGTCAAAAGGGATCACAGCTGGTCTCGTACCTGGAACCTTATGCTTTGAAATCTGGAACTGTAACCACTGAGCTATACACGGTACGGTTAAGGAACCAGATATCATATTGCTGCCATCTACTGTTTAGTACTGAAACTTGTTTATGTTTTGAACAATGACCCTGGTTACATAGCCTTTATTGAATTATTCTGTTTACATGGCAACTTGAATAATCAGATAACTGCAGAAATCCAATCATAACCAGTTTATTAGTGTACATGTAAACATGGTCAATTGACCATACTTACATGTACACTAATAAACTGGTTATAATTGGATTTCTGCAGTTTCAATCCAGATTAAGACCCTTAATTTTTGGCAGGTGAAATATCATATTTATAATCTATATCAGCCCTTTGAGACTATTCACAAGTTGGACAGAACATGTTATAATCTTCACAATTCAACCTTGAACCAAATCAAATAAACATTTTGGCAGATAAAATGTTTCAATCCAAATTGGGAGCCTTAATGAATTTTTGGCAGGTGAAGTATACATTTTATGGATTCTACTTACAATATATAATTATAGGAGGTAAATAATGCACAAACATTAGTATTCATGGGAAAGAAAAATTTTATTGACTTTTACTTTGTTATACATGGATTTTGTTAATTCAGCACAGTTTTATAAGGTAAAATATTAAAAGTTGCCACAGGATAAAATACCATCTGATTATTCTAACACAAAACCCATGGGTCTAAAATTATGACTAATCCCTCATCACATTAAATATTCTCAAATATACCTTCTGTTTTGCTCAAAAACAGCCATAGGAATGACTTTAGCTGAGCGAGGTGTGCCCCTGCAGCGAGCTGATCAGTTTCTGGCAGCCCACCAGAATACCTCCTCCCAGGCCTTGGGGGGCAGGGAGTGGGCGAACAACCTGAACCTGTTTTTTAACAGGTTTGATCAACTGCCCTCTTCTCCGCCTGCCCACCAACCACAACTGCCTCTACCTTCATCTAGTCCTGCTGTCCACGGCCTCCCCCCCACCAACACCACCCACTCCCAGCACACAACTCCCCTGCCCCAACCTGACCCTCACTAAGACCCAGGTGAGAGCGGAGCTGGGGAAGATCAAGGCCGGGAAGGCCTTGGGTCCGGACGGCATCAGCTTGAAGCTCCTCAAGTCCTGCACAGACCAGCTGTGTGGGATCGTGGAGCACTTCTTCAACCTGAGCCTGAAGCTGGGGAGGGTACCACAGCTGTGGAAAACATCCTGTGTGGTACCCGTACCGAAGACTCCTCACCTCAAGGACCTGAACAGCTACAGACCAGTGGCCCTCACATCACACCTGATGAAGACCCTGGAGAGGCTGCTTCTTGCCCACCTCCGCCCCCTGGTGGGACCAGCGATGGATCCACTCCAGTTCGCCTACCAGCATGGCATCGGGGTGGAGGATGCAGTGATCTTCCTCCTACACCATTCCCTGTCCCACCTGGAGAACCCTGGGAACACTGTGAGGATCATGTTCTTTGATTACTCCAGTGTTTTCGACACCATCCAACCAGTGATCCTGAAGGACAGGTCACTGTGTGCAGGGGTGGACCAGCACCTGTCATCGTGGATCCTGGACTACCTCACAAACTGACCACAGATTGTGAGAACCCAGGACTGTGTGTCTGACACCACCATCTGCAGCACGGGGCCCCCCCAGGGAACAGTTCTGGCTCCCTTCCTGTTCACTCTTTATACCGTGGACTTTTCACACAACACACCACACTTACCTACAGAAATTCTCTGACGACTCTGGGATCATCGGCTTCATGTCTGATGGAGATGATTAGGAGTACAGAGGACCTATCCAGGACTTCGTGGACTGGTGCCAATGGAACTGCCTCCAGATCAATGCGAGGAAAACTAAGGAACTGGTGGTGGACTGCTGCAGGTGAGGACAACCCCCCACAGCACCAGTAAACATACAGGGAACAGACATCGATATGGTGACATTGTACAAGTACCTGAGTGTTCACCTGAACAATAAACTGGACTGGTCACACAACACCAACACGCTCTACAAGAAGGGGCAACGCAGGCTGTTCCTCCTGAGGAGACTCAGGTCTTTTGGAGTGCAAGGGGATCTCCTGAAGTACTTCTACAATTTGGTGGTGGCATCAGCCATCACATTTGGAGTGGTCTGCTGGGGCAGTGGCATCACGGCAGCTGACAGGAAGAGACTGAACAGACTGATCAAAAAAGCTAGCTCTGTTCTGGGGAGGCGCCTCGACTCAGTAGAGAAAATAGGAGAGAAGAGGATGGTGGCTAGGCTGTCATCTCTGCTGAAGTCCGAGTCCCACCCTATGCAGAACACACTGAATGCACTGAGGAGCTCATTTAGCAGTAGGCTGTGCCATCCTAGGTGCACGGTGGAGAGGTTCCACAGGTCCTTCCAACCTACGGCTGTCAGACTTTATAACCTAACCAGGGCTGCTCGTAGAGGTCGTATTGAATGCACTAAACATAACAACCTTGCACAATAAATGGTCCCCTCCATTATACAACTAGGACAATATCAATCATTACTGAGGGTGACAACACGGCTGACTCAAATACGAAATATACTGTCTGGGTACTTATTCATATTCTGCAGGGTAACTTAACAGACTGTAATGCTGTCTATACCATCTAGCAGCAATGCTCCCACACTGTGTATATATATCTGTGTACATATGTATATTCATTTGTTCTTATTATCTTATCTTATTAATTATTGCTGTGAGTGCTGCTATCCCTGTGCTGCTGCAAATCCTGAAATTTCCCCATTGTGGGAATAATAAAGGCTTATCTTATCTTATCACTGTTGTCAGCCGGCAGCTTCTCTTGTTTTGAATATGTTCAAAAAATTTTGTGACAAGAAAAACTGGTTCCGACCGTAAAGTCATTCAGCAAATGGCAGCGAACTACTGTGCCCCACCCCCCGAACCCCAATGAACCACCATCTGTCAGCGTGAGCATTCCCCAGCACCTGCCGTGCTGCAAGACACGGGAGTAAATGTATTTTTAAAGAAGAGTTATTAAATGCAGTAAATACCATGACATTTCAGTGTGTGCTGGATCCAGCATCCATAAAAAAAAGGGACTTGTCGCATATTTTTAGTTATCTGTTATGATAGAGAAGGGACTGCAGTGGAGTCAGTAGAAATCAGGGATCACTTTTGTGTCTGCTACTCTTGTGCAACCCCAAACGGACAAATTGGGAACAGCAGTTACTTTATTGAAAAAAGTGCTATTATTTAACTTTCACACTTTGCAAATTCATCCTGCAGGCCAGACTGGATTCGATGGCTGGCCGGTTCTGGCCCGTGGGCCGTAAGTTTGACACCCCTGTTCTATACTAAAAAGATGGGGCAGTATTGCAAAATAGACAGTTTTTTGGGCTCTCTGGATTTACCAGTGTTAAATAAAGAACAGAACAGAATAATGACTGAGGACATAACAGAAAAGAAATTAAAAATAGCAATAAACAAACTCAAATTAAATAATCACCAGGGCCAGATGGATACACAGCAGAATGGTATAGAGTTAAAAGAACTAATACCAGTGATGCTTCCTACATTTAATTGGGTTTTAAAGAAGGCACAAAAACCCCCAGTTGAAAAGAAGCAATAATCTCTGCTATACCAAAAGAAAATAAAGCTAAATAAGAATATGGATCGTACAGACCAATATGAGCTCTTAATATAGATTACAGATTGTTTACATCTATCTTGGCCAGACAATTAGGAAAGTTCTTATACATATTGGCCAAACAGGCTTTATCCAAGAGTGCCAAACGCAGAGATGGGTAATCCCAGGTCCAAAGAGTAAAAGTCCAATTGCATATTTGTTCCAGCCATTGACTAACCCAGCTGATTCTGATAAGCACAGATCTTGAAGAGGAGAGGCCAAAGACCCCGTGACCTTCTTGCTGTGCTGATAGAGTGCTAACCACTGCGCCACAGTAACCTGCAAGAATTTATAAAATCTATTGAAAACCCATGGATAAAGTTGACTCTTAAAATTTGGAAAACAGTAATAACAGAATACAAATTAGAAGACGACATAGCAATTCTTAAGTGGCGTGCATATGATACACAATTTACCCCAAATAAATTAAGACACTAGATTCAAACAAAATGACATGAAGGAATAACAGCTTTATGCAAAATAATGAAAGAAGTACAATACTCAGCTTTGAATTAATTAAAGAGAAATATTCACTAGAGACACAGGATTTTTATCATTACTTACAGATGAGACATTCTGACAATGACAAGGTAAAGTGTGTATCAGAATCAAGTAAACTGTTGTTAGAGCTGTTTAAAGGGGCATATAGTTCAAACAAAGATAGAGGCATTATTTCAGCTTTACATAAGGGTCTTATAGAAATGAAAACGCATTTGACCCAATATATAAAAGAAAAATGGGAAACAGAGCGGAATAGGTATAACAGAGGAAGAGTAGACACTGATATGGACACATCAGAGGAAATGTAGTAGCTCACAGAGTTGGAAGGAGTTTGGCTGGAAATGCTTCATAAGATATTTTATCACACCTTCCCAAAAATCACATGAGACTGTGGAAATACAAATGCAAATCATTATCATGTTTTCTGGGACTGCCATGTTGTTAAAACTTTCTGGAAGGGAATACATGATGCAGTCCAAGACATTTTTGGAAGTGACCTGCCTCTTGAAAGTAAAATGTTATTCTTTGGACTCATGCCTGTAGGATGGCCAAAAAGAGACAAATATTTAATATTTTGTTAATGGCAGGTAAAAAGGCAATCACGAAAAAATAGCTTTCACAGGACAGCCCAACTTTGAACATGTGGATGGACGTTACAATGGACATTTCCAGGATGGAGACACTGACAGCGGATGTGAACTAGGGACCTCTTTGTCTCACGCTGGAAGAAATTGATAGACTATATAAAACCACGCAGGCCGGACTTCAACTTTACAAACTTTAGATAATGCAATCTGTGGATGTATATGTGTAACAACTACATTTCACTCCCTACATGTTAATTAGGGCTCAAGAGCCCTATTGTATCTGTTAGTAATTTTTTTTCTTTTTTATCTCCATCTAAGATCTCAATTTTGGGGTAGTCAACATGCATGAAAACTCACCATTTTTTGCAGGGACCTCAAGACTGGCAAAAAATTTAATATTTTGGAGGAAATATCAATGACCCCACAAAAATGGCTCTATGGCGCCACCTAATATGTGAAGTCAATGGGGAGCAGCACACGCTACTTTTGCGTAAAAAGATGAAAATCGGGTGAGATGTTTATCATGTCAAGACACGCAAAAACTCCATAGAAGTGATGGTCTACACCCAACAGGAAGTCAGCCATTTTGGCAGGAAGTGGCGGTGACCTGATTTCCACCTCGCGTGTTTGATCGAACTCGTCCTAGGGTTTTAGTCCAATTGAGCTCATTTGTGGTGACAATCATCTATACCCATGTGCCATTAAAAGTTATTGAAAACTTTTCACGACACTCGACGGTTTGGCCGTAGGGGAGTGGCAAAGTTTGATGCCTCGCCATATCATTCTATGACCATTCTGATGACAATAACTCTGGTATGCATTGTCGTATTTCAATCAAATTCAATATTATGGATATTAATCCAATTCCAAACAGTTCTATAGAACAATATTCATAGAAATCTACAGCGCCACCTATAGGAGGCAGAAAGTTTTGCATCAGAAAGTTTACAACGTGTTGTTTTTTTAATACCTCGGGAAAGGAATGTCTGATTGGCACCAAGATGGGTATGATGTGTACCGGTATGCCTCCAAACAATTATAGCTATGAATAGTCATGAGTAGCAATAGCGCCCTCTCTTGGAGACATGAAGATTATACCACAGGTTTTCTTCAATATCTCTGAAATAAATAGTCTGATTGGTACAATTTATGGTGATAATCATCTATACCCATATACCATCAATAGTTGTTGAAAACTTTTCCAAATCTCCGACGGTTTGGTCAAGGGGGTGTGGCCAAGTTTGAAGTATTGCCATCACTCTTCCAATGGCTATAACTCTGGCATACAGTACATTGACTGATTTCAACCAAATGTTATGTGGTGAATATTTAGCCAACACTGATCATTTCTATAATAAAGAATGACACATAGCGACAACACCCCCTACCGCCAATGGACAGGAAGTTGTCATAACTCACACATAGATTGTCCGTTTGCTGCCAAACTTCAAATATATGATACTAGTCAGACCCAGAAAAGATTTATGTAACAAAAACAAACATAGCTATAGTGCCCACTAGGGAAAAAAACAAAGCTTTATAATTCACGCATACTTTGTCCAAATTTAACCAAATTCTGTGTGGTGGATCGGTAGCCTACATTGAACCTTTGTATAATCAACAATGACACATATCTATAGCGCCCCCAGCAGAAAAAAAAGCAAAACCTAACTCTGAAATACTTTGCCCAAATTCAACCAAATTTTGTGTGGTGCATGGTTAACCAATACTGAACCTTTCTATAATGAACAGTTACACACAGCTACAGCGCCCCCTACTGCTAATGGACAGGAAGTTGTCAATAACTCACACATAAATGGTCCAAGTGGAGCCAAACTTAATATATATGATACTTGTCCTACCTAGAACAGATTTATATGACTATACCACATATAGCTAGAGCACCCCCTAGATTAAAAAACCCCCAAACATTTATAGCAAAGGCATACCTTGTCTAAAGTCAAACAAATTTTCTGGTGAAATTTTCACCAGAAGTGGCCTTTAGGCTATGTATAAACTGATTTGACTTTTGAGCTAATCCACAAGCTCATACCTCTGCCAAGGCCCTATTTTTTGCGCCGGAAGCAGGGCGGCCGTACCAGCAGCAACTCTCTCTCGTGTCTTTGTGTTTTTATCTGCTTATTCCTGTCTATAGTGTGTCTCTTATTAACCAGGGCTCAGTAGGAAGATTCGGATTAAGATTGGACCAACTTTTTCTCTATTTCAGCCCGGTCTTTCTTTAGTTTTCTTTTCTTTTCTCTTCCTCGGGCAATGGCGATCAACAGAGGTGGGGGCGGACACATTGTTTACACACGCGAACAGCTGATTGCGCTGAGGAGGCCAGCGCCTGGAGCGCTGCGGCTGGCAGTGAAGCCCCTCATCCCGGATGAGCTAAAGAGGAGATGCCGCGGGCGAAGGGCTGGAGCTAAGGTGAGGAGGAGGAGGAGGAAGCATAAGCTGGCTGTACCGATGGCCATCACCGGGAACGTGTGATTGCTCGGAAATAAAACAGATGAGCTTACAGCGCTGGTCAGGACGCAAAAGGAATATCGTGAGTGTAACATCATGTGTTTTACAGAGACGTGGTTACACTCACAGATCCCAGATGTAAACGTAGCGATACCTGGCTTCAAGACTATACGGGGGAACAGAGACGTGATAAGCAGCAGGAAAAAGAGGGGAGGAGGGGTGGCACTTCTTGTTAATGAACGGTGGTGTCATCCTGGACACATTCATGTGAAGGAAAAGTGCTGCAGCCCAGACATTGAACTGCTGGCTGTGAGTATGAGACCTTATTATATGCCGCAAGAAATAAAGTGTGCCTTAATTATTATTGTCTCTGTTCCTCTGTCAGCTGATGCAGCGGTGGCCTGTGACGTCATCAGCTCCACTACTGCCACATTACTGGAGAAGCATCCAGATGCATTTATGGCCATTACGGATGATTTTAATCATGTCTCAGTGGGAAAAACATTACTAAACTTTCACCAGTTTGTTGACTGTCCCACCAGAGAAAACAAAACACTGGTTTTACTGTATGCCAATGTCAGAGATGCATATAGTGCCACAGCTCTACTCCCCATTGGCAAATTGGATCACTGCATGGACATCTTAACACCCAAGTACGTTCCCCTTGTGCAAAGGCAGCCTGCTTATACACGGACTGTGAGGAGGTGGACACAGGAGGCTGTTGATGCACTACAGGACTGCTTTGAGACGACAGACTGGGGCGTACTCTGTGAACCACATGGGGTGGACATAGACAATATGACCGACTGCATCACAGAATACATTAGATTCTGTGAAGACATGACCATGCCAGCTCAGACTTTACACTGCTTCTCCAACAACAGACCATGGGTCACGAGTGACCTGAAAGCACTTCTGAACAAAAAGAAGAGAGTTTTTAGGTCCAGAGACAAGGAGAAGCTGAGAGGAGAGCAGCATGAGCTGAGAGAGATGCTGATGAGGTGCAAGGACAATTATAGGAGGAAGTTGGAAGACAAATTCAGGCAAAACAACGCTAAAGATGTGTGGGAGGGAATGAAACAAATAACTGGGTGCAAGGGGAGAGTCAGGCAGCCATCTGGGAGCCAGGAGAGAGCTGAGGAACTGAATCTGTTTTTTAATAGGTTCAACTCACAGTCTGTCACCCCAGCAACACAACCAGATCCCCACCCACCCTCCTGTGCAGAGCCTCTCTCCACCTCCCCCCTCCTCCTCCTCGGGGGGCACCAGGACCCTCCCTCACTTCATGGTGACTACAGACCAGGTGAAGAAACAGCTGGAGAGACTCCACCAGTGGAAGGCGGCGGGCCCTGATGGCATCTCCACCAGGACCCTGAGGACCTGTGCCAACCAACTAGCTTCGGTACTGAAACACCTGTACAACCTGAGTCTGGAGAGAGTACCAGTGCTGTGGAAGACATCCCGCCTGGTTCCTGTTCCCAAGAAGTCATCTCCATCGGACCTGAATGACTATCGACCAGTTGCCCTCACATCTCATGTGATGAAGGTCCTGGAAAAACTGGTCTTAGCGCACCTGAGGCCGGAGGTGAAGACGTGGCTGGACCCTCTGCAGTTTGCACATCAGCCCCATTTAGGAGTTGAAGATACTGTCATCTACCTGCTGCAATGAGCCCATCTGCACCTGGATGGTGGAGGAAATACTGTGAGAATCATTTTTTTTGATTTCTCCAGTGCCTTTAACACCATCCAGCCACTGCTGCTGGGTGAGAAGCTGCGGGTGATGGGGGTTGACAGCTCTGTGATCTCCTGGATTACTGACTACCTGACAGGCAGGCCACAGTTTGTCCGGCTGGGCAGTGTCTCATCTGGAGTGGTGGCTAGTGATATGGGAGCTCCACAGGGGACTGTGCTCTCTCCTTTTCTCTGTACTTTATACACCACTGACTTTCAGTACAACACAGAGTCATGCCACCTGCAGAAATTCTCTGACAACTCAGCTGTTGTGGGGTGTATAAGAGGAGGAGAGGAGGGGGAGTACAGGGCACTGGTAGACAGATTTGTGGAGTGGACGGAGCAGAATCACCTGAGGTTGGATGTCAGCAAGACCAGAGAGATGGTGATTGACTTCAGGAGGAGGAAGACCCTTTCTCAGCCACTGCAGATTAGGGGGTGGGGGGGGGGGGGGGGAGTGGCTGAAGACTACAAATATCTGGGTGTCAGGATCAGCAGCTGGTTGGACTGGAGATCCAACACCGATGCTGCTAACAAGAAGGGGATGAGCAGACTCTACTTCCTGAGGAAGCTGAGATCCTTCAACGTGTGCAGCAGGATGCTGGAGTTTTTCTACCAGACCGTTGTCACCAGCACCATCTTCTTTGCTGCGGTCTGTTAGGGTAGCAGTATCAGGGCCAGAGACACCAACAGACTTGACAAGTTTATCAAGAGGGCTGGCTCTGTAATTGGTCTCAGACCGGAGACCTTTGAGACAGTGGTGGAGAGGAGAACACTAAATAAACTGTGATCCATCATGGACAATCCTGATCACCCCCTCCACCACACACTGGACAGACAGCGAAGCACTTTCTCCAGTAGACTACTACAGCTTTGCTGTCGAATGGGCAGGTACAGGAAATCTTTCCTGCCGCATGCCATTTCACTGTACAATAACTCAATATGATGTTGTATTATGGTCATAACAATGCTGCCACACTGCACCTTACAGTCTAACTGGTACCTCACATTTCGCTCTACTCCTGATAGTCCTTCATTGTGCAACGGGATGATTCATGTGTTTATACGGGTCACCATATATTAAGCTATGACGTATATAGGTTTTATAGTCGTGTTAGTTTTAATTTCCGTGGGTAATTCCTTTGTCTGTAATGCGTGTGTTTCTGTCTTTTGGTTCTCTACTGTCATGCTGCTGTTACACTGTAATTTCCCAGTTTGGGATCAGTAAAGTACATCTATCTATCTTGCAGTGTACAGATGGACAGACTGATGATGTATGGTGGTATGGACAGACAGACATACAAATGGATTGACGGACTGCTGGATGGCGGATGGATGGGCAGATGGCAGTATGGACAGGCGAACGGACTGACAAAGAGCGGGAAGGAGGGAGTTGAGGAGGGAGGAATGGAGCCTTGGTGGAGTTATGCACTCTGACCGGGAAGGCCGAGGTCTAGCGAGGACGCGAGGGCCCGTTTATCGCTGCTCGCAGCTTTAATGTTCATGTTGCTTTTCTTTTGTGTTTTTTCTCTTCATTTCATTTTTTATAGCCTGAAAGAGGACATTCAGGCAGAAACACTGTATCTAATACTTGGAATGATGTACATAATGAGCCACCACTCTGGTGGTGGCTCAGCTGGTAGAGCATCCGCCCCACACCCGGGAGGCAGGGGTTCAAATCCCGACTGGGTCATGCCAAAGACCATATAAAAGCGGAACTTCCTGCCATCCAGCTTGGTGTTCAGCAATAATGGAACAGAGGAGGGAAATTTGTGGCGGTGCCTTGTATGGCAGCAACCCCTCTTATTCTATATATGTGTGATTAACATTGTAAATATGAGAAACACAATTTCGTTCTACTGTACATAATTGGCTATATGGATTGAATGACAATAAAGATGGCTTATATTTATCCATTTAAATAAACAGGACTCATCAACACAGATGCCATTCCCAAAATCCAGAGCCATGTGGTCAGCCTAAAGCCCCGTGTGTCTCACAGGAAAATTATTCTGAAAGGAAAAGAGCACCCCATCTGGTGTGAGGGAGGGTCCAGGAGCATGGGGAAAGGAAATTTAAGGAAGTGAGGAGGGGGGGGGGGAATGGTTGGATGAATTTAAGGATAAGGAAATGGAGGGGAGAAATGAAAATACGTTTTTGTGGGAGGAAGTGGGAGGCAGATGTTTGACTGTTTTTACTAAAGGGAGATGCATTGATGCGTGAGCTTGACTGCTATAGCACCAATTTCAGTGTGTGACACAAATACGTCTAAGAAAGTGGAAAGACGTGGAAGAATATGAGCTCATAAAACACCAAACACCAAGAGCCTGGATTAATAAAAGTGGATATATTGTGCTGATTTCAAGCTCACTTTGAAATTAGCACATCAATACTGCATATTAAAGGAGCCCCAACCAAGTACAAATCAACACACTTTTCAGGAGCTGGACTGTACTGTAAATCCTTAGTATGGATACATTTTAGCGAAAATTCTAATAATTTGAGATACTAGATTCTTGTTTGAATAAGCTATTAATCACAATTATCAAAATATACACAAGAGCACTGTGAGGTGAGCGCAGTTTTTAACTTTTCCATATAATTACTGGGAGCAGAACCAAATTATGGTAAGCCTATCATCCATTAACATACAACAAAAAATAGTTGTACACAACTATTTTTAGGTCAGGATCCCAAAGTGAACCTCTATAGCAAGTTTGGCGACCCTAGCTTTACTCGTTCTATAGTAACAGTGCAAAGGGAATGCCAACCAAGTCTGTTTCTGGGAGCTCACTGTACAGCTGAAAGCTGGGATACAAAGACTGTTGAACATCTGCTCGAAGCTGGTGGGCCACTCAGTGGAGAGTGGATTTCTCCAGAGCAGCACCGATCACTGTCCAAGACTGGCAAACAAGATCGTTGCAGATTCGTCGCATGTCTTGCATGAGGAGCATCAGCTCCTGCCTTCTGGGAGGTGTTTCAGGATACCAAGCAGCAAAAGGAACAGACACAAGCACTCCTTCATTCCTCACTCCACAACCTTACTGAACAAGCAGTGGAGCATAAAGATATGACCCTCCCTCCTTCTGTGCACAAATTCACACGTACATACACCTATACACGCAGGCACGCACAAATACATAAATGATAATGGTAAATGGCATTCACTTATATATGCTTTTTCTCATCTCTGGATGACCACAGCGCTTTACAGATCCTGCTACCCACCCATTCACACACTGATGGCGGCAGAGCTGCCATACACAAACAGGCGCTAGCCTGGCCAACAGGAGCAACTGGGGGGTCAGTGTCTTGCTCAAGGACACTTCGACATGCAGACTGCAGACAGAGCAGGAATTGAACCCCTGACCCTCCGATCAGTAACTGGCCACACCACACACACACACACACACACACACACACACACACACACACACACACACACACACACACACACACACACACACACACACACAACATAGGACCCCTTCCCCCATCTCCCAATTTGGATTTGAACTGTGTCTTGGGTGTTTTCTTTGAGTCTTTTATGTGTTTTTATTTGTTCTGTTTTCATGTATTTTCATGAGCGGGTGTTGCAACACAAATTTCCATGTAGATGAACAATAAAGATTTTATCTTAGCTTATCTAACTTTGACCTTTTGACCCCAAACTCATAGTCAGAGATCATAGGCTGAAGGTGAACTTATGTACCAAGGTTGGTGACCGTAGCCTTACTTGTTCTATAGTAATAGGGCAAAGGGAATGTTAACATTGACATTTGACCTTTTGACCCAAAACCCACAGATGTAGGTCAGGGTCCCAAAGTGAACCTGTGCAGCAAATTTGGTGACCCTAGCTTTCTTCGTTGTTCAGATATAGTTTATATGGCATTTTGACCCTTGACCTTGCAATCCCAAGCCCATAGTCACAGTTCAGGGTCTCATTGTGAACCTGTGTACCAAGTTTGGTGACCTTAACTTTACTTGTGTCATGATGCCGAGCGCGGGTCTGTACCATGCTCGGGTCTTCTGGTTATTTTCCTTTTTCTGTGTATGTATTTAGTCCTGATTTTCTTCCACTATTATTTGTGCTTTTATTTTGACATGACTTCCACCTGTCAAATCTGTTCACGACCTGTCACAGCTGTTTAGTGTTTCTAATTACGTTCTCACTCGTGCATCCACACCTGAGTCACATTTTGGTTTCCCCCTTTGTATTATTTAAGTTCGCTGGCGAGGTTTATTCCTTGCTGCGACCTCATCCTGTGTAGACAGGAATCCCTACGTCCGATTCCTGTTTAAATCTCTGCTTCGTGAATTTATTGTAAGTAGCCTTTCATGGTTTTTCGTTATTGTACTTTCCTGTAGTCACCCATCGTGGTCTATGTTTATTGCCTTTTTTGTAATCGCCATTCATGGCCAGTATTTGTGTTCCTTATTATTCTTAATTAAATGACCAAACTCACAGCAGGAAAATGGTGCCTTATTTCTGCCCTAAAAGGCCAATTATGACAGTAAGTCCCAACCTGTAGGTGCCAGCGGCAATGGGTTTGCCTTTTTTTTTCTTTTTTTCCCCCACTCACCTTTTTCAGAAGACACCGCCCCCCGGCGCAGACCTCTACTCCTCCCAGTGAGATGGCTGTACCAGATCAGAGGGAGGAGAGTCACCAGGTGAAAACGCCACAAGCTCCCCGTCATTACCCAGCTACAGGCCGCCGGAGGACCTCCTCCGTCTCCCAGCCAGCAGTTTTGTCATCGCCATGTCAGAAAGGAACTAGAGCAGCTTCAGCCGGCTGTCTCGTCAGCTCCCCCTTCCTGGGTCGTCGCAGCTGTTTCCCCCTCCTCCACGGCGCCTTCTCTCACTAATGAGAGCTCAGCTGATTCTCCCCCAGCTCCGCCCGTCACTGTGTCTACAGGGGCGGCTCCTCCTTGTTCTCCAGAGGGGCCCACGACCACCACAGCCATGGAGGGGAAAGAAACTGGGCTTGCTGTAGCAGGAACCATCACGCCCTGGGAAAACAGGCAAGTGCTTTTTCACTCTATATCACCATCATATGAATTACCTTGCCTGATTCCCGGGGGTGAGGGTCAGTTAGTGCAGTCCACTGAGTCCTCACCACCTGTTGCAGCCACAAAGACCTTACCTGCTCTCTCTGTGTCTCCTCCAATTTCCCCCGAGTGTCCGCCAGTTCCGGGGTTAAGCCGCCGGACGGAGGGGAGGTCTGCAGCCCTGGGAAACCTGGTTCCGTCCCCGCAGCCGAGGTCCGAATGGAGGAGGAGGGCTGTCTGCAATCCGGAGCCTGTGCCGACGAGGAAGCGTCCCCGGGTTTCAAATATGCAGGACGCAGCACCAACAGAGAGCAGATCTCCTGTTGCCATGCCGGGCGAACCACCTGCGTGAAGGTGCTTATTATTAAGGGTAAAAAAAAAATCCAAACTTATATGACCCTGTGTGAAAAAGTGATTCCCCCCCAAAAAAAACATAAATTAACTGTGGTTTATCACATCTTTGGAAAGCTGAGTTCAATTTCTCTCGCCACACCAGGGGCTAATTACTGCCACACCTGTTCTCAATCAAGAAATCACTTAAATAGTGAAGTAGTGAAGTAGACCAAAAGATCCTCAAAAGCTAGACATCATTCTGCAATCCAAAGAAATTCAGGAACAAATGAGAAACAAAGTAAGTGAGATCTATCAGTCTGGAAAAGGTTATAAAGCCATTTCAAATCCTTTGCATTCATATCCATTGCTTTGGGACTCCAGTGAACCACAGTGAGAGCAATTATCCACAAACGGTGAAAACTTGGAACAGTGGTGAACACTTTTTCACACCACTGTATATCAAACTTTGGCACCAACTTTCAAAACAATCGGAACAAAACTGTAGGAGGAGTTGATTTCACAAAACTGGGATAGACAGACAGACCCCTACTGACATAATCCACTTCAGTCTTCGCCCAAAGGGGTTTGGTCTTCGACCGGCGGGGGAAAACAAAAACAACTTGAAATATTTCCCTTTACTTGTAAGGAATACAAAATATATCAAAGTTTACTTTTGGAATTAAATTATGAAAAATAAATTTTAAAAAAAATCTTTTTTTGGGTGTAACTGTACACAAGAAAAAAAAAATCTGAATCCAACAAAAATGTGGACACGCTGCAATGGACTGCTGGTCTGAGAGTGCATTTGAGGTCAGCAGCCACATGGGCACACACAGCAGTGTTTAAAGAGCTGCCAGGTTGTGTGGTCAGTGGTACATTTCATTAGCACCTGCTGACCCAACTTCTTCACTGTACTCACAGAGTAGCAGAGCAGGGGCATGAAACACGCAAGTGTAAAAACAAACAGGGAATGGTCTTTAAAAACTGCCTGCCAGCAGAAAGAGACACAGAGGTGGGGAGAGAGAGAGAGAGAGAGAGAGAGAGAGAGAGAGAGAGAGAGAGAGAGAGAGAGAGAGAGAGACTATGAAATCAACATGCAGAGGAATTATCCCCAACAACCACCATCTCCATCCACAGTATCTCTTCAACAAAGTAAAAAACCTCCATCTACAGAGGTCAGGATCGAGCAAACAGATAAACTCCTCCATTCTCCCCAGCTCCTCTGAGATAAGGCATGAGATCTTGCATGCCTCATGTGTGGAGACAATTTATCACAATGTAGTCTCTGCTGAGCAAATCATCAAATAAATCCATGTTTAGCTTTTGCCAAGCCCAAGTACGCCAACAAACTCAGGATAAGAGACTGTGTGGCTAAAAACCTACATTATGCTCACAAAAGAAGACAATGCAAATCAGGGCCAGGGATGTGATGGAGCTTGTTGCCCTCTAACGCAGCACATGAGGGTGTTTGGTTTGTTGTGGAGAAGAGAAGAATATAATTCAGAGCAGTTCACATCATGTGGGTCAGACCTGCCTGGAAGTAATATGGGTGACATCAATGAAAGGTTTCTGCACTATTTCAGATTAGCATGTCTCTGGGAAAGCCACTCAAAGGAAAACGCTGCTTCCAGTGAATGGTGGCTTATCTTATTTCGGTAGTGTTTTATTATAGGAGTAAGCAGCATTTTAGAGACACCACAACATTCTCACATAAAGACTTATACAACACTGGACCATAGGAGTCTCCTGCAATATCCTTGCACAATAGACTTTATATAAGACAATGACGTATGATTCATGTCTAACCTTGCATTTCTAGTCTCACTACAAGTGAGATTTAGGGCCTTGCCACTCTCGACTTCTGGCTGTGAAGGCAGTTTTTCAGCTTATGGAGTCACTTGAGCTTTTACATGACAGACTTGAAAATTCAAGATGGCTGCACCCATGCAGCATGCACCAACAGTAGGAAAAAAGTATTCTGATTTATATGTATCTTCTAGTTGGTCATACACACTGCCAAACTTCTATTTGTGAACATGTTAACTGGTATAAATATTTCTATCAACAAATTACCACTTACTGTTTTCAATGGGCATTACGAGCAATGCTAGTAAACAATGGCTGGCTAACTGGCTAGAATTCATTTTCAACATCTTGTAATATGGAGCAAAAGTAATAGCAACTAATTTGAAGTCAAATTATAGTTTATAAATTGAGGTTGAATGAATGTTGGATGAATGTTGATTAAATTTCCGGTAGACAACGGTAATGGATCTTGGTTTCTCGGGTTGTTATGAAACCCAGTCAATTCAGCTGTGCCGCCAGTTCAGCAACTGGTTTCTGAATTCAGACAGAGAAAAATAACACACATCATAAAATGTAACGCTAAGCAGCAGAGCCACAACCTCGGCTTCTTTCAAATATTCAGTTCAGCTTTGTCTATAAAACACTAGCTAACTGTATGAAATGTGTTACAATCACAGCTTTTATAAGGAAGGTACGAATTAGAGAGGGACCTCCACAGATCCAGTGACTTTTTTTTATTTGATGTTTGATTTTGTATACTTTATTGATCCCCAGAGGGGAAATTCAGGGCATCCACCTGGATGGATGAAGCAGCCACGGTACGGCGCTATCCCTTCACCATTCACACATTCACACCTAGGGCCACTTTTGAGTCTCCAATTAACCTAACCTGCATGTTTTTGGCCTGTGGGACTTCTTACAGTGGAAGTAAGATCTTATGTTTAACCACAACAGAACTCCAGCTGAAACCACTAACCTGCAGAGGTCAGCCATCTGGTTTCAAAACAAAGTCCAGTCTTAGAGAAATTTAGGAGAAAATTACCCATCATACCCTCTAACACTTTTAGCGAATTTATGTTCTTATTTGTAAGTTTAAACTTACTGAGCACAGTATTACAGTTTTGATAACTCCATCCCCTTGACTGCTTATCCAGGGGTCCGGGTCAAAGAGGGCAGCACTGTCAGCATAGAAGTCTGGACTGCCTGATCCAAACAGCATCCATGATCCCAATGATCCCTCCTGTAGGTGGTGAGGCCATTAGAGGGCGGAGTGGCTTGTTTAGGCTGAACCCGGCTGGGTCCTATATGCAAAAACCCAGCCAGCAGACACTTGCCACTGGGCCCTGATAACCGCATACTGGACGGGGTACACTGGATCCTTGTTTTGAACTTTTTTTGTGGTGATCCACTTGGTCTGGCCCTTCATCAATTTGGGCCAATTTGCCTTCGGAGACCTTGTCAGGGGCAAGATGCCCCACAACAAC
This sequence comes from Pholidichthys leucotaenia, assembly GCA_020510985.1. NCBI lineage: Eukaryota > Metazoa > Chordata > Actinopteri > Cichliformes > Pholidichthyidae > Pholidichthys > Pholidichthys leucotaenia. Next base: position 253,062,006 of record CM035847.1, on the reverse strand, counting down.
ATAGGTCCTGTGATCACTAGGGCACACATACACCTCCAAACCATGATAAGGTGGCAATCCATGCGGGGTATTTTTTTTTATAAATTATGATCATTATCCTAATCAGAGGACAATGGAACAGCAAAAGAAGTAGGGTAACCTAAATTATTTCACCAGTCAGTTGTAGTTTGATTCCAACAATTGAAAACCATTGTTGTTTGATCGTTGGGGTTTTTGCTGATTTATTTATCATTTGTGGCTTGTGGATCTAGTGGTTACCTTTTATGTCTGTATTTTGTGTGTTAAAATAGCTGTTGCAAAGGAAATTAATTAAAAAAAGAAAACCAGGAGTCTTCCCTGCACCTGGTTTGGATGTTTTATTTTAAAATGAAATGGGCACACTGGGTCACATACTATCGGAAGAACAGCACTGCCAAACACTGCACATATCTAAACTAAAAACAAAACATTACATTCCCCCTGCAGAAAACTGGATCTGCCCGCAGAGCTGATGCTGATTGCAAATGCACACACACCCGCCTGAGTACCAGAGTCCACATGCCTTCTATTGTCTGAGTCCCCCACCACGTTGTCTGTATCTGTTAGAGATAGCATCTCTGTAGAGCTCCGTGGCTTTTCTGAGACCTCCAGAGCCTGTGGGAGCAGAACACCTGCACGGTAGACAATAGTCAACACTCCTATAGACACTGCAGGTCTTTGAAGTGGCGATGGATGCAAGCTCAATAACCAAGGCCTCCTTTTATCACACGCATCACTCTGTGGTTTCAGAACGTGGCCTTTGTGCTGAGAGATGGCTTTGAGATGATTCAATGTTGGCTTTCAAGTGTGTTGAAGTGTTTGGATGATCAGCCATTCCACATCAGACAAGGTGTTCACGACACCCGCCCACTGTGGCACAAATCTCCTGTGGTCAGATCTTTAAAATTTTCATAAAAATGCTAATTACTACCAAAGACAGTAATAACAAACATGCGGGGCAGAGACTATGATGACCTGAATGCTACAGTATGTTTGGGCTTACAAGAAAAACAGCGCACTCTGCCAAAGTATCAGAGCTCTATGCAATCTCTCTTCCTTCAGTCTTTGGTGTTTTACAGGCATCCCGAACATAAACTAGCTGTGAAATATGACATCATAAAAGGCAGTGAGTTTTTCGATTATGAAGAACCTATGAATTATTCAGAGGCATCTGCTGGCAATATTTTTCTCCTCCATCTAGCTGCTTCCACTCCCATCTCACAGTTCTCCCTCTGTGGGTTCGGTTTTTTATGTCTTACTGCTGCTCTGTTTAACTTTGGTATATGTGTCAGTTTTTTGAATCATTTGTTCATCCCTCTTCCTCTCATTTCCATGTAGACTAGCATAGCAGCAGAGTGAAGATGACAGGGAGGAAAAATGGAGCAGAGACTGGAAAACAAGAGGGTGAATGACTGGAGTTAAAGCGGACACCTCACCTCTTGACAGGGCTACAGCAAAGTTAAGTGAGTGGAAACCCTGACAGGTAAACAGATACATCCCAAGCACGCCAGACAATGTTCCGGTGTCAGTTCTGTCATCATGTGGCTAAAAACTCAGGCGGTGTTGTCCTTACAATCCCACTGTCTGACCCGTTATCTGTCACCATCCATTTTACCACTCCACCTTAACTACATGCTATGAGCACATGGCCTTAAAAGTAACCCTCTTACTGTACATCACAGGGGTTTTCTGTGCTTGTCTAAGCGTGATACTGTAGGAATCGCGGGGGAATGAACATTCACAGAGCCACATCTTCTCGTGGTGGTGACAGACAAGGCCATACAGCATGTCACTGCACAATGATGAGTAATCATCTCTCTGGGGCTCTCTGCCTTGCACCTTGCTTTCAAGTGAAACAATTCTGTATACAGAGATGAAGCATATAAAGTTTTTTTTTTAGCTGTTCAACTTCATTGAACACAGCTGATGTAAAACTACTGCACCTTGAAATGTTGAAATTTAAAAAGAGCATTATGTAATCTTGACAACTAGAGTTTCAAAATGGAACTGCAGTCCAAACTCAAAATAGATAGGACTGGCGAGAACTGGAGAAGACTCGTACACAGTGAGTTCTAGGAAGTAGTCTACATCAATGTAAAATAAAAACATTTTCGGGATGTATTATGAACTGCTTAAATGGGAATCTCTTGGCTTTAATATTATTGTTTTAGAAGCCATTTTTTACATGTTACACTAATCTCTGGAGACACCACATGGTTATTTTGATGGTTTAATATAATCTTTCTTACAGACAGTTCCTTTAAGGGTTGTTGGGGTCATAAAGTGTTTTCACATTGTCTGTCATTTTCATTTTATTTTAATTTATAAATGGGACAGTGTACATTAATCAACATTCAAACAAATGTAAATGTACCCGAGTTAGCCAAACAGCTAGTTGTTTTACCTAGATTTAGACAATTAGTAGAAATTAAGACAGGTCAACTCCATGTCTGAGTTTCTATTAGTTTTAGATGAGGCTCTCAAACAGTATTTTCATAATTTGTGGTACTGTTTCTTCTTTTTTAACAGACAAGTATTTAAAAACTACTTAGTTGTGACTTTATATGAATTTTTCCACTGGCCTTAACCTGAAGACACGTGGACAAAATTATTGGTACCGCTCTGTTAATGAAAGAAAAACCCAAAATTATCACAGAAGTAACTTGAATCTGACAACAGTGGTAATAAATAAAAATTCTATGAAAATTAACCAATGAAAATCAGACAATGCTTTTGAATTGTGGTTCAACAGAATTATTTTGAAAAACAAACTCATGAAACAGGCCTGGACAAAAATGATGGTACCCTTAACTTAATATTTTGTTGCACAACCTTTTGAGGCAATCAGTGCAATCAAACAATTTCTGTAACTGTCAATGAGACTTCTGCACCTCTCAGCAGGTATTATGGCCCACTTCTCGTGAGCAAACTGCTCCAGTTGTCTCAGGTTTGAAGGCTGCCTTCTCCAGACGGCATGTTTCAGCTCCTTCCACAGATGTTCAGTAGGATTTAGATCAGGGCTCATAGAAGGCCACTTTAGAATAGTCCAATGTTTCGCTCTTAGCCATTCTTGGGTGTTTTTAGCTGTGTGCTTTGGGTCATTATCCTGTTGCAAGACCCATGACCTGCGACTGAGACCAAGCTGTCTGACACTGGGCAGCACATTTCTCTCTAGAATACCTTGATAGTCTTGAGATTTCATTGTACCCTGCACAGATTCAAGACACACTGTGCCAGATGCAGCAAAGCAGCCCCACAACATAACAGAAGCTCCTCCATGTTTCACAGTAGGGACAGTGTTCTTTTCTTGGTATGCTTCATTTTTGCGTCTGTGAACATACAGCTGATGTGCCTTGCCAAAAAGTTGCAGTTTTGTCTCGTCTGTCCATAGGACATTCTCCCAGAAGCTTTGAGGCTTGTCAACATGCAGTTTGGCAAATTCCAGTCTGGCTTTTTTATGATTTGTTTTCAACAGTGGTGTCCTCCTTGGTCGTCTCCCACAAAGTCCACTTTGGCTCAAACAACGACGGATGGTGCGATCTGACACTGATGTACCTTGACCTTGGAGTTCACCATGAATGTGTTTAGAGGTTGTTCTGGGCTCTTTTGTTACCATTCGTATTATCCGTCTCCTCCTGCGGCCACGTCCAGAGAGGTTGGCCTACAGTCCCGTGGATTTTAAATTTCTGAATAATATGTGCGACTGTAGTCACAAGAACATCAAGCTGCTTGGAGATGGTCTTATAGCCTTTACCTTTAACATGCTTGTCTATAATTTTCTTTCTAATCTCCTGAGAAAACTCTCTCCTTTGCTTCCTCTGGTCCATGTTTAGTGTGGTACACATCATGTCACCAAACAGCACAGTGACTACTTGTCACCCTTTAAATAGGCCGACTGACTGATTACAAGTTTGTAGACACCTGTGATGTTAATTAGAGGACACATCTTGGTTGAACATGTCCCTATGGTCACATTATTTTCAATCTTTTCTAGCGGTACCATCATTTTTGTCCAGGCCTGTTTCATGAGTTTGTTTTTTAAAATAATTCTGTTGAACCACAATTTAAAAGCATTGTCTGATTTTCATTGGTTAATTTTCACAGAATTTTTATTTATTACCACTTTTGTCAGATTCAAGTTATTTCTGTGACCATTGTGGGGTTTTCTTTCATTAACAGAGGGGTACCAACAATTTTGTCCACGACTGTAGGTCCTAGACATACATATTCAAATGGCTGAGAAATGAAATACTGTTAGGCCACCAACTTTTTAAATATTTAACATTTCTGTGTGGGGGACAGGATTGCTTTGGTTGTAAATCATTTTGAGTGATATTTACAGTATTTCTAAACTCTGTACCATCTTAAATGCTGCTGGCAGCAGTTTGTTTGGTTCTGGTGTTGCTGTTCACCAGACGTTGTTCTACCTCTTTGACCAACTCTCAATGTATACTTTATTTATACCAATTAAAATGTCAGCTTTAAAAAAAACGACATGTACTGTATGTGGTGTTGGGTTTTTAGTGGCACCTCAGTAGCTAGCAAGATAATTAGGGCCTGAGCCACTGACAACATCAGTGGGCGAGAGCCCTATTGCAATTGTTAATTTTTTTTTTCTTCTTCTCCATCTAAGATCTCATTTTTGGGGTAGTGAACGTGCATGAAAACTCACCATTTTTTGCAGAGACCTCAAGACTGGCGAAAAATTGAATATTTTGGAGGAAATATGAATGACCCCACAAAAATGACTCTACAGCGCCACCTAACATGTGAGGTTAATGGGGAGTGCCACACGTTTACTTTCACGTAGAAAGATGAAAATTGGGTGACATGTTTATCATGATCTATACCCAACAGGAAGTCGGCCATTTTGTAGTGCTATATGGGTCAGCAACACATAACTAGTAGGGAAGTGTTACCATGGCGACATGGCGAAGGTTCACTCCTCGCCATGGAACCTCAAAAAGTTGCAACTTGGACAAATTTCATCCGATTTTCACCAAATTTTCTACTGTGAATATTAGCCCGACCCCGCATGCTCCTATGTAAAAATGGTTGACAAAACTTACAGCACCACCGACTGCTCATGGGAAGTACTGCGCCACTCGCATTTGAACGAACTCCTCCTGGGGACCTTCTCCCATTGAACTCATTTTCACATGGCGGCATCTATAGCCATTGGCCATAAAAAGTTGTCAAATGTCAGTCACAGTCTCAAAAGGCGTGGCCACAACACCATGGCGAAGTTTGTCTCCTCCGCTGACAACATCAAACAGCTGTAACTCAAGCAAAACTTGTCCGATGTTCACCAGTTTCCAGGATGGAAAATAGTCCCACCCCGAATGCATCTGTATAAAAATACCTGCCAAAAGATATAGCGCCACCTAGTGGTTAAAGGAAGAATTGCTGAAACTGTTTTATTTATTAGTCACGTGCCACTTGCCAGAATGACGTGTAATTTTCTGAGGCCTATCAAACAACGTGGTTGATCATAACTGCACATCACCTTTAGCACTTCATCACTGCTGTTACCATGGACACGCCCTCCACGCCATTCAATCCGTGATCTTGTTGGGATGGTTGGGAACGACTTGGAGTCATGAAATCTGGAACATAGGTTGAGGTGACTGTCACATGTAGTCAGTCCTATATGGGTGGGCAACACATTACTGACAGGGAAGTTTTACCATGGCAACATGGTGAAGGTTGACTACTTGCCATGGAACATCAGAAAGTTGGAACTTGGACAAACTTTGTCTGATTTTCAGCACATTTTCTACGATGGATATGAGTCCCGCCCCACAGGCTGCTACATAAAAATGATTGACAAAAGTTAGAGCGCCACCTACTGCTCAAAGGAAGTACTGTGCCAGACTGTTTACTTTATGATTCACACAGCGCTTGCCACAACAATGGGAAATTTTCTGAGCCAGCGAGGTACGATGGGCACTGGGGTTCGTTATGGAAGGATGGACGGACAATGGGCGGGAGGGAGAGAGTTGCGGAGGAAGGAATGGAGCCTGCGCAGAGTTACATGCACTGAGTCGCAATGCTGAGGTCTAGCAAGGACACGAGGGCCCGTTTATCGCCGCTCGCAGCTTTAATTTTATTTAACCTTTATTTATACATGAGAGGTCCAATGAGAGGCAAACCCTCTTTTTCAAGGATGCCCTGTTCACACAGTTACACATGGAAGCTGCCCAGTACAGCCACTGACTGACCTGTGGCCAGTGGAGCAGTTGGGATTAAGGGCCTTGCTCAAGGGCACCACAGTTTTGGTTAATCAGGGTGGGGCAAACACTGCTACGCTATCTGTTCCACCCAGATCTGATCCTGCTGGTCCAGGGATTGAATCAGCGGCCCTCCGGTCACCAGTCCACACCCCTAACAGTGACGTGCGGTCAGGGGAGGCAGGGCCTCACCTATTATCATGAAAAAATAAAAAATAAAGAACTAGAGGACACTCAGAGAGCGCATACCTCTGCCAAGGTGTCGTCCCTCCCTCCCTTTGTCCATATCGCCATCCATCTGTACATTTCGAGATAGGGCTGTGACGGAGGTATGCACTCATGGATTACCTCCAACATCTAATGAGTTCATCTTTGGGCCAAGGGGCACCACTGGTGAAAATTTCATCCAAATCCATCCAGTAGTTTTGGGGTATTGTTGCTAACACTCTGCGAGAAGTTAAGAGCCTTGGCGGAGGTATGCATTTTGAGATCATCACCAAAATCTAATGATGTGTTCAGATTGCCATTACCCACCTTTCCTGAAAATTTGAATGAAAGGCGCTATATAAATGCAATCCATTATTATTATTATTATTATTATTATTATTATTAACAGGCATAAATGACAGCAAAAACAATATGACTACATTATAATAGTGATAATAACAAGACTGTCATAACTGTATTGACCATACACTGGGGCTGGGCAATTCCACCTTAAATCAGCATCATGGTTTATTTAATCTTTCAGGTCAGTTTTCGTTTTGTTTTTCCTCCTCTGTTCTCCATTACAGTTTACTGACAAGGTTCATAATTATTAAGCAATATTACACAACAGTGCAGTATCATACCATTTTTTTGCAGTTATCAACTACAAATTCACATAGTATCCATATTATCTACCGCAACAAACTTGTAAGAAATATGACCATGACAAAGGCACAAACACTTACCAGGCACGCCGACAAATGCAGACATGTTCCTCTAAGCGTTTGCTTTCAACTTTTCATCATGATATCCTTTTAGTGTCAGATCAAAGAGTACCGGGTTGTTTGATGCAGCAAAGTTCAGCCTCTCCACCGTCCGTCATCTCCCGTTCTCGTCTTCCTGTACCGGTGTCCTATGTCCCACCCTTCCTTAATTCTGATTGGCTGCTTAGAAAGGTTGGACATTGACGAGTGCAGCTGTACAGTAATCTGACAAGTTGAACTTTTTTCAGCCTTGAGCACTGCAACAAAAAGCACCCACTGCTCAAAGAGTTTCAGTGCCAAGGGCACTCAGTGCTGTAGATGCTGGACTACATAGAGAATGAATAGAAAATAGTCGCCCACAGGAAAAAAAACGAGTTTGGTGGACATGCCCCCTAATACTTTTTCTGCAGTGTTTGGCTTCTGGGTTGCCAAGGCACGTGGCCCTATAGCGTGGCCACGCACGTAACTCAGTGGATACATCTTAAAGGGGGCAGTACATGAAAAGCACCAGATTAATAAATAAAATAATATTTAAAAAATTCCTGCATCTAGATGGTGATCCAAATCACCACCAAAATCTAATCATCTGTTCTCCGTGTCATTACACACCTTTCTTGAAAATGTCATCAAAATCCGTTAATAACATTTTGAGTTATGTTGCTAAAAGGCAAACCAACCAACCAACCAACCAACCAACGGCACTAAAAACATTACCTCCGTCCTCCCTTGGTGGAGGTAATTATAAATATATTATTGTTTGTCCACTAATTTGTCTTGTAGGTCTAAATGTAATTTCTGAATGATTCCAATCATTTCAACAATATTTATGTCTTTACAATCGCCAAATCTGTGCATTTCCTGTTCAAATACAAGGGAGAGAGGCCAGGTGAAGCAGCAACAAACAGCCTCAAAAGATTGCACAATCCTTCACAGCCTAGTTAGAGCTCATACAAGATGCGTGTTCCTGTTGACAGCTCTGTGTATGTCAAAAACGTAATGTTTGTAGGAACTTTTATCGTGTGTCCTCCTTTTCCACAGTCTATGTAATGTACTTAACATGTGTGTATAACATATTTAGTCTTTTCAATATGACATAGAACCTTAGTTAAAAATCACGGTCAGAGGCTGCGCAGTAATGTTGCTCCAATGAGGGCGTGTGTGCTTGAGCACCGTAGGCACAGGAGTTTGTCCTGATTTGTACTTGTTGCACTTCTTCTATGCCGAAGCTAAATGCCAAATTAGCTAAAGATAAAATCAGAAAGTCAACAGTACCGATTACTCCATTTGTGCTTCTATTTTATACAAACTCAAAATGGAAGATTTTATAGCTAAACTTAAAAAATTCCCAAAATTGGACTTTCATTCAAAACTGGCAGTAATCTCAATTGAGAAAGAGACTTTTACAACTAAAAGAAGACAAGAATGACTTTCACAACAAGTCATTGAGGTTTTTGTCCAGAAGTATAGGCGGATGGATTTCAGTTACAAATAAAGGTAAGACCATGCATACTTGTTTTATATACTTGAATTTGTATTGAACTGTGGAGCTACAGGATGCACAGCAAATGTGCTCTCTGAGCCGCTATAATTTTCGTTCTTCGTTGGCCAGGAACAAGTAGTCTATGATCAATTTTGCACCCACCCCCTAAAATTTGTCTGTAAGATAACTTAATACATTTTATTTGTGTAGCCAAGGGTCTTTGCACTTTGTTTATATTCAGGAGAACTGAATGAAATGAAAACATGGAGGCATGGAGTTGGTCACCAGAACTTTTACTGCTTTTCTGCAAAACAAAAGCAACTGGAGTGTATTACTATTTCTGCTTCTTCCCTTCACAATAAAAGCTCTAGACATGCATTGCAGAACTGAACTTAAATTCACTGCACATTCTATCAAGAGGCGATTCCGTAAAATGCCTTAGTTGTTTTGTTAATAAATTATTTATATAATCAGATTTTATAATATACAATTAGCAGATCATAAAACATGCAAACTTTCAATTGAAATTAAATTCAAGCTCATGCTGTTGTGTTCATATAATTGTAAATCTGACTGGAAGAGTCAGTGCCTCACCACCCACAAACCTCACCACACGTCACTGATCCCTAACCATTAGACCACCACTGTCATGGCATATTGACTAGTCTAGCTTAAAATCACACAATAATGCTGAAAGTTTTTTGTACAGCTTTACTGACCACTTTTTTGCTGTCAGCTCAAAAATGCCTGAGTTTATTTGCTTTTGAAACCTTAAGGAGAAGAGAAAACAATGTAATTACCATTGTTTCAGAGCCATATTATTTGTTGTATATGTAGTAATCTATTGAAACTGTGAGAATAACTAGACTAGGTGAGGAATGCATCTAATTCGTCTTCTTTCAGCTGCTCCCTTTAGGGGTCTCCACAGCAGATCATCTGCCTCCACCTCACCCTATCCCTTGCATCTTCCTCTGTAACACCAACTCTCTCCATGTCCTCCTTCACTACACCATGAATCTTCTGTGGTCTTCCTCTTTTCCTCCTGCCTGGCAGCTCCATCTTCAACATCCTTTGTCCAATATATATCCACTGTCCCTCCTCTGCACATGTCCAAACCATCTCTGTTTCGCCTCTCTCACTTTGTCTCTAAATTGTTCAACCTGAGCCGTCCCTCTGATATACTCATTTCTAATCCTGTCCCTCCTAGTCACTCCCAAAGACAATCTTAGCATCTTCAACTCTGCCACCTCCACTTCATGTCTTTTTATCAGTATGACCATATCCAAACCATACATCATAGCAGGTCTCACTACCGTCTTGTAAATCTTCCCTTTCACTCTAGCTGCTACCCTTTTGTCACAAATCACCCCTGACATTAGTCTCCACTCATTCCACCCTGCCTGCATTCTCTTCTTCACCTCTCTTGTGCATTTTCCATTGCTTTGGATGGTTGACCCCAGGTATTTAAACTCATCTACCATCTCTACCTCTACTCCTTGCATCTTCACTGTTACGCCTGCTTCTCTCTCATTCATACACATGTATTCTGTCTAGCTTCTTACTGACTTTCATTCCTCTTCTCTCCAGTGCATACCTCCACCTCTCCACCTCTTCCCTACTCTCACTACAGATCACAATATCATCTGCAAACATCACAGTCCATGGAGAATCCTGCCTGACCTCGACTATCAGCCTGTCCATCACCATAGCAAACAAGAAGGGGCTTTGAGCTGATCCCTGATGTAATCCCACTTCCACCTTGAATCGATCTATCACTCCTACAGCACGCCTCACCACCATCTCGCTGTCCGCATTCATGTCCTAAAGAACCTTCACATACTTCTCTGCCACTCCTGACTTCCTCATGCAGTACCACACTTCCTCTCTTGACACCCTATCATATGCCTTCTCCCACTCAGCTACGTTTAGCTGACTCTTTTAAAAACTGCTGAAAACTTTTTTGTTTAACAAGGCTTTCCGTTGAATTTCAATTCAACTGCTTTTTAATGGTATGTCTGAGATATTTTTTTAAAATCTTCTAATCTTGTGTTTTAATTTGTTCTCTTTATTTTTTTCTTTTCTCTTTAATGGTGTCTCTATTAAGTTTTTTTTAATTCTATTTTATTGTACAGTGCTTTGTGACTATACTGTATGTCTATGAAATGTGCTTTATAAATAAACTTTACTTACTTACTTTCTCTAGATCCACAGACACAGTGCAACGCCTTCTGACTTTCTCTATACTTCTCCATCAGCACTCTTAAAGCAAGCATTTCATCTGTAGTACTCTTTCTTGGCATGAAACCATACTGCTGCTCACTGATTGTTGCCGAACTTCTTAGCCTAGCTTCAACAACTCTTTCTCATATCTTCATAGTGTGGCTGATAAACTTTATGCCTCTGTAGTTACTACAGCTCTGAGCACCACCTTTGTTCTTGAAAATTGGCATCAAAACACTTCTTCTCCATGACTGTGTTAAAAAGTCCCCTACCATCTCTCCTCAACACTTCCATCCCTCCACAGGTATGTCATCTGGGCCAGCCGCCTTTCCACTCTTCATCCTCTTCAAAACTGCCAGCACTTTTGCCTTACTAATCCTCGAAACTTCCTGCTTCACTAGCTTTCCTTTATCCATCCTCCTCCTCGCTCTCATTTTCTTCATTGATCAACTCCTCAAAGTACTCCTTCCATCTCTCTTGGATAAGGTTAAATAGTAAAAGATAATATGTACAAGAAATTAATGTACTTTGAGACTGTATATTAAATGTAACAGTCTGACAAATTCTATACACGATTGAACTCTAAACTCAAACAAGAGAATATTTTCTGTACTACTTCAGGTTCATATTTTGGGCTCTAGTTTGGGTCACTAAGGAGATGTGATTTAAATGTGTTTATAAAACATTCAGTTTTCCAAGTTTTTATCCACTTTCTCTTCCATTTATTGGAAGTGATTACTGATCCAGACGTTGGGTATGTTGTACATTAATGAACACTGAATAAAGACACGAGGAGTCTTAGCAAAACATTTCTGACATTTACCTTGACAGTGTTTTCTTAAACTAAGAATAGTCTGTGGCATGCCAGTGGCAGACATACAGTCACAACTTCAGCAGCAGTGGAAGATACAGTCCATGGAAACATAACTTTGTAACCCAAAACACATTACTTTTCTATAATAAGTCAAGTAATGAGAAAGAAATAGATGGAATAGATGAGGAAGGACATCCATTAACCAAGTGGCTACACTCATTTTTTTCTGTCTTTAAAGTATATACCATTATATAGACACACCACATGTCTAAACACAACGCTGCTGTAAAAACAGTGTCTGTCACTAATGTACTCCAAATTATTTGCTTGAAAGAATCCCTAACACAAACAAAAGCTATTGTTTCAATTGGCTGGGGTAAGGACTTGCAATGATGAACCTGGATAGTGTAGTAAGAGCAATCCATGACCACTCCACAAGAGACAGAAGAGCAGAGCCCCAGTTGAAGGGGCCCACCACCTTCTCATCTGTCCACTAAAAGCCTCCTGTCCTTGCTTCATGCATGAATCCTCATCCACCCACACCCCACAGAAGCTCTTAATGAGCCCTGGGTTAATGCATAGAACAACACAATTAAAGTCAAAATGAACAACTCCCCACTCCAGTCCACTCACTGTGCTGGTGTTTTTGTATCCTATGGTGGGAGCTTGACCGCTCATGCCCGTATACTGTGCCTGTGTCTGAGGCTGCTTGCTCTAAAAAGCAGAACAGAGATGACAGCTTCAGCCAAAAGCCTTTGAACTATGGCCTGAAGCCACAACATAAGACAGCATTGCTGGCTAGTTTCTCCCTCTGGCATGGAATCCTTGCCAGGTCACCATGAAATAGAAAGGCCACATGCACATGGACCTAATCCAATACGCTTGATATGAACTCACCCTTTAAAAAAAGATTTCAAAAAATATTTCTCTCTAGTAAATCCGTGAAAGTTACCAGAGGAAAAGTCCAGCATTGAGCTGCATTGGTCAGAATTCTACGTTAAATTTCCACTCAGAAAAGCCAGCCTTAGCTTAAAATATCATTTTTCACAGAAGCAATATTTCCTTCCAACTACACTGTGAGTTAAACTGACTACACAATTGTACATTCATCACGGCCCTGATATATTTGTCTCTTCTGTCTTGTTTCCCTTGAGCCAAGAAGAAAATCATCTTGCTTTCTGCTCTGCTTTGTGCCTCTTCCCATTTCTGTCGCAGCTATTATTTCATGAAATCTGACCCCTAGCATTCTGTTTCTTTTCAATTTCCTTTTCAGCAAACCCCAACTGCTCCCCCACATGTCAACCATGGCTTAGTCTACTGAACAATGTGCCAAAATAGCTGAATGAGAAGCAATATTGAAACTGCATTCAGCTAAATTTCTCAATCGTTTTTAAATTAAAAGGAACAAGCATTTTGCTAACATATACTGTATATAAAAATGCATTAAAAAAAATTTGGACCTAAATTTTTTCCTACTAATCAGATTTTCAACAGATCCTTCAAAGACCTCCTATGAGTTCCTTTCCTCAAGGATAACTTTGTCTAATGTATAAGAAGAAAGTAACTAATTGACCAGAAATCAAAGATAATTGGCTCTGTTTGGCCTCTTCCTGTCCCATAGCACTATCGACACTGAGGAAATACTCTGTAGCCCAAGTCACAGTGTACCACCATCAGATAAGCAGTAATCAGCAGCAGTAGGAACTGTGATACTGCACTACATATTGGTATCTGCAGGGCGCGGTGGCCCCTGTCTGAGCTCTGGGCCCTTTACATGGAGCTATAGAGTATATATCTCTGTCTATATCTGTTCCCACAAAAGGAAACCAATTATACTTCATAACTTCATCAGGAGAAATGGTCAACATCCTATAGATCATTTTCTACATCTCTTCCTCGCATAATGTCATACTCCTCCCAGTCTGACCAAGGATATAATGATGTATTACAGTGACACTGTCATGCCCCATGTTTCCTCTCAGTGGTTACATAGCTTCCCAATCATGAGTGGTAGAAAAGGGCTGAAACTAACAACTTCTTATGTTACCACTGTTATATCACAAAACGTGACTCTAAAAAAATACTGCAAAAAAAACAAAAACAAAAACAAATAATGTCTGACAACTCACCTGAACTACTGAAAAAAAAATCTGGGTTTTTTTTTGTGGGGGGTGGGGGGTTGCCATCTGGCTTCTGGCTCAACCCTCTCAGTTATAAAGATACATGCAGTAGCTGCGGAGTGATGCAAAAATATGTAACCAACTTTGAGCCTGCAAGTGGATGCAGGAATTGTGGTGGGGTTTGTACTGTAGGCAGCAATGGCGTGGGGTAGAGGCCAGACTAAAGAGTGCACCCTGGTCCTCCAGGTTGGGGGTTGTGCAGCATGTAACAAATCACTCACGTAAAACCCAAGTTTTGTTACAGCAACAAATGTTCCAACGGCGGAACAGGCGGAGAGGAGAGCGAACTCCCAACGGCTGTGAAGGCGGAGGAGGACAGACAGTTGCACGGGAAGAAGGGTCTCGGAAAGCCTTGGCAGGCAACCTTTCTACAGGGTGGACCAAGCTCTCGACAGCCCAGCCATGGAAGGCAGTTGGTCTAGGGGAGGGACCCCCAACAAACGTCCATGGCTGAAGACGGAGATGCAGGACTCCTGTGGTGCCACAAACCTCTGCATCACGCATATTCGCTTCATGATGAAGCGATCGACGAAGAAGAAGAAGAAGAAGAAGGCAGCAATGCAGGAATGGTTTTGCTGCTTAAATAGTAGGGGTGGGAGAAACAATCATTTGTGCATCAATTCTGAATCGATGCACAAATGGCAAAATTCTGATTCTTAAATATGTATTTATAACCTAATTTTATGTGGCCGGAACAAAAAAAAAAATTGGAACCTTAAACGCAGAAGTTGGCGCCCACCCGGATGGTATTTCGCGTGATGTAAAACACTGAAGAGAGACCGCTGGTTTTATTTGGGTCAGGCTGCTCGAACGTCACGTTCATGCTGTCTGTATATATGGACCCTAGATTAATAATGTAATTAATGTTAACAGAACAAAAACGCAGACTCTTAAACACGGAAGTTGGCGCCCGGACAGTATTTGTCGCAGCATATAAATGCAGTGGATATTAAAAGTCTACACATCCCTGTTCAAATGCCAGGTTTTTGTGATGTGAAAAAATGAAACCAAGATAAATCATTTCAAAACTTTTTCCACCATTAATGTGACTTATAACCTGTGCAACCCAATTGAAAAACAAACTGAAATCTGTTAAGGGGAAAAATTAAAAATAAAAAACTTACAATAGCCCGGTCGCATAAATATGCACACCCTTAAACTAATACTTTGTTTCAGCACCTTTGGCTTTTGTTACAGCACTCAGTCTTTTTGGGTAGCAGTCTATCAGCATGGCACATCTTGATGTGGCAATATTTCTTCACTCTTCTTAGCAAAAACGCTCCAAATCTGTCAGATTGCAAGGTCATCTCCTGTGCACAGCCCTCTTCAGATCACCCCACAGATGCTCAATCGGATTCAGGTCTGGACTCTGACTTGGCCATTTCAAAACCTTAATCATTTTCTGGTGAAGCCATTCTTTTGTTGATTTGGATGTGTGCTTTGGGTCATTGTTGTGCTGAAAGATGAAGTTCTTCTTCATCTTCAGCTTTCTAGCAGAAGCCTAAAAATTTTGTGCCAACACTGATTGGTATTTGGAACTGTTCATAATTCCCTCCACCTTGACTAAAGCCCCAGTTCCAGCTGAAGAAAAACAGCCCCAAAGCATGATGGTACCACGACCATGCTTCACTGTAGGTATGATGTTCTTTTGGTGATGAGCAGTGTTGTGCTTGTGCCAAATATACCTTTTGGAATTATGGCCAAAATGTTCAGCCTTGGTTTCATTGGACCATAATACATATTCCCACATGCATTTGGAGATTTCAAATGTATTTTTGCAAAATTTAGCCGAGCTTGGATGTTTTTCTTCATAAGATAAGACTTCTGTCTTGCAACCCTAGATGGGAGATTGTTGCCACATGTACTAAACAGCCAGTACTAGCCAGAATTTCCTGCAGCTCCTTCAATGTTGCTGTCGGCATCTTGGCAGCCTCCCTGACCAGTTTTCTTCTCATCTTTTCATCAATTTTGGAGGGACGTCCAGTTCTTGGTAATGTCACTGTTGTGCCATATTTTCTCCACTTGATGATGACTATCTTCACTGTGTTCCGTGGTATATTTAATGTCTTGGAAATTCTTTTGTACCCTTCTCCTGACTGACCTGTGAACAATGAGATCCCTGTGATGCTTTGGAAGCTCTCTGCGGACCATGGCTTGTGCTGTAAGATGTGACTACAAAAATGTCAGGAAAAACCTGCTAGAACAGCTGAACTTTATTTGGGGTTAATCAGAGGCACTTTAAATGGTGGCAGGTGTGTGCTGACTCCCATTTAACATTAGTTGGAATGTGATTGGTTAATTCTGAACACAGCCACATCAGTTATAAGAGGGAGTGCATATTTATGCAACCAGGTTATTGTAAGTTTTTTATTTTTTATTTTTCCCCTTAAAAGATTTCAGTTTGTTTTTCAATTGGGTTGTACAGGTTATAGGTCACATTAATGGTGGAAAAAATTTTGAAATGATTTATCTTGGTCTCATTTCTTTACATCACAAAAACCTGGCATTTGAATAGGGATGTGTAGACTTTTTATATCCACTGTGGTCGCGACACTCAACACCGTTATAAAACTCCTCATTTCATTTAATTATGGGTGTTCAGATCAGTTTGCTGGAGCGTCGCTATCATCCTATATGGATATATGGACCGTAGATTACAGTCAATGCATATGTGTGAAACACAGCTGTGGTAAGCAGGTCATCTGACTTGCACAACCACGGCGGCTAGGCCAAAACATGGAAAGACTGAAACCTGCAGGTAAGAATGCTTCTATGTTTCATTAGAAGTGTATATAATATTTCTTTCACAGAGGAAAAGAGTCAGAGCGCACAGTTAAATTCACAGCCTTTACTGGTGGTAAGACAAACACAACACTTCTGCGTCTGACGCTGAAGAAGACACAATGTTTGAAACATTCTTATGATGCACTTTCTCTCCAGTACCTTGGCATAGACCTCCCCAGGGAGGCTGAGGAGTGTGATCCCTCTAAAGCTGGAGCACACCCTCCGGTCCCCTTTTTTGAAGAGAGGAACCACCACCTCAGTTTGCCATGCCAAAGACACTGCCCCCGACCTCCACGCAATGTTGCAGAGGCGTGTCAACCATGACAGCCCCACAACATCCAGGGCCTTGAGGTACTCCGTGCGAATCTCGTCCACCCCCGGGGCCCAGCCACCAAAGAGATTTTTAACCACCTTGGCAACCTCAGCCCCTGTGATAGGCAAGTCGTACCCCTCGTCCACAAGCTCTGCTTCCTCTGTGGAAGGCGTATCAGTGGGATTGAGGAGAACCTCGAAGTATTCCTTCCACCGCCCGATGATATTCCCAGTCGAAGACAGCAGCACCCCATCCATACCATACACAGTGTGGACGGAGAGCTGCTTCCCCCTCCTGAGCCGCTGGATAGCTTACCAGAATCTCTTCGAGGCCAACCAAAAGTCTTGTTCCATGGCCTCACCAAACTCCTCCCATACCTGAGTTTTTGCTTCAGCAACCACCCGAGCTGCACTCCGCTTGGCCTGCCGGTACACCTCAGCTGCTTCAGCAGTCCCACAAGCCAACCAAGCTTGATAGGACTCCTTCAGCATAATGGCCATCTCACCACTGGTGTTCGGGGGTTGCCACCACGAGATGCCCTGACGACTTTGCAGCCGCAGCTCTGGGCCGCTGCTTCAACAATGGAGGTGGAGAGAACATGGCCCATTCAGACTCCCTCGGAATGTGGTTGAAGTTCTTCCGGAGGTGGGAGTTGAAGACCTCCCAGACAGGGGCCTCAGCCAATCGTTCCCAGCATACCCTCACTATACATTTGGGTCTATCGGGTCTGAATGGCATCCTTCCCTGCCATCGGATCCAACTCACTACCAGGTGGTGATCAGTTGACAGCTCTGCACCTCTCTTTACCCGAGTGTCCAAGACATACAGTCGCAGGTCTGATGACACGATAACAAAATCAATCATCAACCTGTGACCTAGGGTGTCCTGGTACCAGGTGCACATATGGACACCCTTATGCTTGGACATGGTGTTCTTTATGGACAAACTGTGGTTAGCACCGAAGTCCAATAACTGAACACCACTCGGATTCAGATTGGGTAGGCCGTTCCTCCCAAACACCCCCTTCCAGGTTTCACCGTCATTGCCCATGTGCGCATTGAAGTCCCCCAGTAGGACAATGGAGTCTCCAAGAGGAGCACCCTCCAGCACTCCAGTCAGAGACTCCAAAAAGGGTGGATATTCTGAACGATCATTTGGTGCATAGGCACAAATGATGGTCAGGATCCATTTCCCAACCCGAAGGCACAGGGAAACAACCCTTTCATCCACTGGGGAAAACGCCAATATAGAGGCAGCAAGGTGGGGGGATACAAGAATACCCACCCCTGCTCGTCGCCTCTCGCCTGGGGAAATTCCAGAGTAGGCCATGCTCCAGCCCCTCTCCAGGAGACTGGTTCCAGAACATGAGCTGTGTGTTGAGGTGAGGCCGATTATATCTAGCTGGTATCTCTCAACCTCATGCACCAGCTCAGGCTCCTTCCCCACCAGAGAGGTGACATTCCATGTCCCAAAAGCCAGTTTAGGAAGCTTGGGATCAGAACGCCAAGGTCTCCGCCTTTGACCGCCACCTGATCCACATAGCACCAGACCCCCCCATGATCCCTCCTGCAGGTGGTGAGCCCACTGGAGGACGGACCCATGTAACTCCTTCGGGCTGAGCCCAGCCGGGTCCCATGGGTGGAAACCCGGCCACCAGACGCTAGCCATCGAGCCCCTCCTCCAGGCCTGGCTCCAGGGTGGGGGCCCGGTAACCAGGGTGGGGCCCCGGGTGCGACACTGGCTGTTGGTCAAACCTCAGATTCAGGAGGAACAATGTGGTTTTCATCCTGGCCGTGGCACATCGGACCAGCTCTTTTCCCTCTCAAGAATCCTTGAGGGTTCGTGGGAATTTGCCCAACCAGTTTACATGTGTTTTGTGGACTTGGAGAAGGCATTCAACCGCGTCCCTTGTGTTTTTTTGTGGGGGATGCTTCGGGAGTATGGGTTATCGGGCTTGTTGCTACGAGCTATTCGGTCTCTGTACGACTGTTGTGAGAGTTTGGTTCGTACTGCCAACAATCCATCGGACTCATTCCCAGTGAGAGTTGGACTCCGCCAGGGCTGCCCTTTGTCACCGACCCTGTTCATAATTTTTATGGACAGGATTTCTAGGTGCAGCCATGGAACGGAGGGTGTCATGCTTGGCGACCACAGGATCTCATCTCTGTTGTTGTCCTGCTGGCTTCATCCAGCAATGACCTACAGTTCTTACTGGTACGGTTTGCTGCTGAGTGTGAAGCGGTTGGGATGAGAATCAATACCTCCAAGTCCGAGTCCATGGTCCTCAGCCGGAAAAAGGTGGATTGTCCTTTCCGGGTTGGGGACAGGCTCCTGCCCCAAGGGGAGGAGTTTAAGTATCTCGGGGTCTTATTCATGAGTGAGGGGAGAATGGAGCGAGAGATCGACAGACGGATCGGAGCAGCATCTGCAGAGATGCGGACATTGTACCGGTCTGCTGTGGTGAAGAGGGAGCTGAGCTCTAAGGTAAAGCTGTCAATTTACCAGTCAATCTATGTTCCTACCCTCACCTATGGTCACGAGCTTTGGGTAATGACCGAAAGAATGAGATCACGGACACAAGCGGCTGAAATGAGCTTTCTTCATAGGATCGCTGGACTCACCCTCAGAGATAGGGTGAGGAGCACAGTTATCCGGGAGAGGCTCAGAGTAGAACTGCTGCTCCTCCACATTGAAAGGAGTCAGTTGAGGTGGTATGCACATCTGATTGGGATACCTCCTGGACGCCTCCCACTTGAGGTGTTTCAGGCACTTCCCTCTGGAAGGAGACCCTGGGGCACACCCAGGACTCGCTGGAGAGACTATGTCTCCCAGCTGGTCTGGGAACACCTTGGTATCCTCTCTGAAGTGCTCGAGCAGGTGGCTGGGGAGAGGGAAGTCTGGGCTTCTCTGCTTGAACTGCTGCCTCTGTGACCCGGACCTCTGGAAAAGCTTTAGAAGATGGATATTATGCACTTAATAAATGCATTGGCATCTCCCACTCCCTGCCACTTATGAATTAGAACAGTAAAAAAGGATATAGCAAATAAGTTCTGGCAACATCAGGCATATTTACATGTAAAGTGTTAATTAATATGCAATGACCCAAAAAATAAAATAAAATAAATGTTAAAATCAGTAATAAGTCTACGAGTTAAGAAGACTGAAGAAAATCTTTGTATATTAGTCTTAGCACCAATAAAGGCTGTGAATCTGATGGTGTGCTCTAGACACTTTTCCTCTATGATTCTGAAGTCCTTAAGCTGACCACTACCTGCAACAGCTACAGTTTCTTTGGAATTAAGTACAGAAACTCCTTTTTTCTAATACTTACATGTTATGGAAAAAAAATGCATCATAATCATAAAAGGTGCCTAAAAATTCCCACCCCTATTAAATAGGCCACTAAATTACAAAGATGTGTCTAGGATGTGACGCTTAACTAATGAGTTGCACTTGTATAATTGCATGGTGCTACAACTCGCACAGAACTTGGCTAAAATAATAAGTCATTACATTTCAAGTCTTTAACAATATCAGTCATATCAATCAATATCAATTATGAACAAATACCTAAAAAAACGCTTTGACTGATAAATGTTAAACTGACTGATAAAGGTTAAATGATAAACTGTCTATAGATCTCAACGACTCTTTGTTTCACCTTGTGTCTTGGATATGTTTTTTTAATAAAAAAGAAGAGAAAAAGGCCTTGTTTTCATTTTCTCCCTACTTCTAAGGGCTCCTTTATGCTCTATACATCTTTACATACAGTGGGGAAAATAAGTATTGAACACATCAACATTGTTCTCATTAAACATATTTCTGATGGAGCCACTGACCTGAGATTTTTACCAGATATCAGTAACAACCCAAGTAATCCATATATACAAAGAAATCAAGGCAACTGTGTTCACAAAACAAGTTATATTTAAAAAAGTGGAATGCATCCATCCATCTTCTACTGCTTTTCCGGAGGTCCGGGTCACGGAGGCAGCAGTTCAAGCAAAGAAGCCCAGACTTCCCTCTCCCCAGCCACCTACTCCAGTTCTTCAGAGAGGATACCAAGGCATTCTCAGACCAGCTGGGAGACATAGTCTCTCCACCGAGTCCTGGGTCTGCCCCGGGGTCTCGTCCCAGTGGGACGTGCCTGAAACACCTCAAGTGGGAGGCGTCCAGGAGGTATCCCAATCAGATGCCCATACCACCTCAACTGACTCCTTTTAATGTGGAGGAGCAGCGGTTCTACTCTGAGCCTCTCCCGGATGACTGAGCTCCTCACCCTATCTCTGAGGGTGAGTCCAGCAATCCTACGGAGAAAGCTCATTTCAGCCGCTTGTATCCGCGATCTCGTTCTTTTGGTCATTATCCAAAGCTCATGACCATAGGTGAAAGTAGGAACGTAGATTGACTGGTAAATTGACAGCTTTGCCTTAGAACTCAGCTCCCTCTTCCCTACAACAGACTGGTACAACGTCCACATCACTGCAGATGCTGCTCTGAGTGGAATATGGAGTGAAAAGTGAAAAGTGGAATGACACAGGGATAAGTATTGAACATGCTTGGTGAAATTCACTTAAAGGCCTCGGACAGTGACATTTTTTTATTGAACCAATCAACTGATTGTATGAAAATATTCCATTCTGCCCATTCCCGTGATTTAATATGTGTCACCAGCCTCCATAAATGACCTTATTTGTTCATAGCCCAGCCTTCACTTAGTGAGGCTGCAGTACCGCCATCTCTCGATAGGTGCGGGCATTAGTGACGTCAGCTCAGGAATAGAAGCGGTGGTGGTGTTGGGGATTTCTTGGGAAAGAAGTGAGGGTTATGTTGCCTGCCTGTGTGGTGAGCCTCATCAGAGAAACATTCCCATCTGATCACTACAAGGGATTTTGCCTACCAAGATTAGATTTGTGAACAATGATATTTAAATAAAGTTTTGTAAAATCATATATTGAGTTTATTAATGTTCATGTCAATGTTATAATTCTCATAGTTCAGCATTCATCAAAGTCGCATGTCATATACATTTGAATAATTTTTCTACCATTTTATGGTAGAAAATTGGGGTTCCATTTTTAAAAGCACATTTCTCCTACAATCTTAGGCTTATATTTGTTTTTCTTAGCAAATATGTTGCTTCCCTAAAAATTGAAAGCTGAACTGTCATTGTAATATGTGGCAGATCAGTTTAATATTCACTCCATATAAAATATTATGAAGTTGCATTGGTCATTAATTTTGGGATTGCACCATATTTCATTTTCTAATATTGTTTAACATTTGCAGTGAATATTAAAAATACAAAACTTACCCTGTTTACTTCTCGTTTTCTGACAGTTGATCGCATCGGTAGATCACCCGTGCTTTTCACGACACTGTCACTGACACTTGTCTCAGAGTCAGACTTGGAAATCGAGGGATATATAGTTGGAAGAGCCGTTTTCTTTATCACCAATCTTTTTGCAAATTTCATTTCAAATTGCATCTTATTCTCGAAATCGCTGTCAACGAAATGTCTACTGCACATGTAGGGTGTTTTACCAACATCATTCCAATGTTTTCGCATTTTCTGAACGAATTTCACCCATGCCGTTTGGAATTTCCCAGGGACGAGAAATTCAAAAACACTCACTGCATGCTCCTCTGGTATACTGTCACACCCGTAGACAACACAACGCCAAACCATATTAATTCGATTCCTGAAATCCTAATCTTAATAAATAATCTATTTGTAATCCACAAGTATTCCGAGAAATATCCGTAATCGCCGATTTTAAAACGTAAACATTAAGTGTTGCATGAAGCAAAACACAGCAGTGGCCGCCGACCGTGTGCGTGTGTCTTCCTGAGCTGACGTCACACAGTCAGTGGCCATCTTAGCCGCTGATCGCTTGGCTGGGTCCGCCAGCTCTCAACGACAGCATACTTCAAGAGCGCATTGTCACCTTATGCGACATTCGTTGACACCAAAACATGTGCGGTTCGACTTAGCTCGTCTCAGACAGCAATTTGAGATATGAATTAGCGATATTGAATTTTCGTCTGTCCGACGCCTTTAATATTTAGTAGAAAAGCCTTTGTTGGTAATAACAGCTTCCAGATGACTCCCGTATAGAGAAACTAGGCGCAGGCATTGCTCAGGAGGGATCTTAGCCCATTCTTCCACACAAACTGTCTTCAAATGTTGAAGGTTCCTTGGGTGTCTTCTATGAACTCTGATCTTCAGTTTGTTCCATATATTTTCAATTGGATTCAGGTCAGGTGACTGACTGGGCCGTTCTAGCAGCTTTATTTTCTTTCTCTGGAGCAGGTTGAGAGTTTCCTTGGCTGTGTGTTTCGGATCATTGTCTTGCTGAAATGTCCACCCTCGTTTTCATCTTCAGCTATCTTGGCAGATGGCAATAGGTTCTTATCACGGATGTCTCTGTACATTTGTCCATTCATCTTTCCTTCAATTACATGAAGTCTGCCTGTACCATGTGCTGAAAACACCCCCACACAATGGTGCTCCCACCTCCAAACTTCACTGTTGGTATGGTGTTTTTGGGCTGATGTGCAGTGCTATTTCTCCACTTTTGTGTTGTGACATCCAAAAAGTTCAATTTTGGTCTCATCTGACCAGACTATATTCTCCCAGTATTTTACTGGCTTGCCCAAATGTTGTATAGCAAACTTTAAACAGGCTTCAACATGCTTTTTCTTCAGCAATGGAGTCTTGCAAGTTGAGCGGGCATAGAGCCCATGTTGGTTGAGTGCATTACTTATTGTTTTCCTTGAAACAACAGTACCTGCTAACTCCAGGTCTTTCTGGAGCTCTCCATGAGTGGTCTTTAGCTCTTGGATAACTTCTGATAATTCTTTTGAGTCCTCTGTCAGAAAACTTGTGAGGAGCTCCGGTCGTGGCTGGTTTATGGTAAAATGAATGATGGCTCCAACAGTGCTCACTGGAACATTCAGCAGTTTAGAAATGCATCTGTAACCAGTGCCATCACTATGTTTTGCAACAATAAGCTTGTGAAGGTCTAGAGAGAGCTCTTTGCTTCTACCCATCATGAGTTCTTTGTGGTGCGACAATCTGATATTTACCAACCTCTTTAAAGGCTATCAGTCAGGATTTAACCAGATGAAATTAATTTGCACTGATGGGGGACGGGATGGCTTCCTAAATTCTGATGGATTTCAGCTGGTTTCTTGGCTTTCTATACCTTTTTGCAGCTTTTTTTCTTTGTGTTCAATATTTATTCCCTGTGTCATTCCACTTTATTAAATATAACTTGTTTTGTGAACAAAAGTGCCTTGATTTCTTTGTATGTATGGATTACTTGAGTTGTTGCTGATATCTGGTGAAAATCTCAGGTCAATGGCTCCATCAGAAATATGTTTAATGTGAAAAATGTTGTGTTCAATAATGATTTTCCCCACTATAAGTACAAAAAACAGATTCATCCTTTTTAAATTAACTGTCACTGCCCTTAAACTTCTGAGCATAAATGTTAAGTAATAAATCCAATAGAGGCCACCAACAGTTACTTTAGCGTGGGCTCACACTGTAGTGTCTGTTCCACTACATGATTTGAGCCCTGAAGTGTGATCGCTCCCTACTATACTGCAGAACTAGGGCTGCAGCTAACGACTATTTCACGGCTCGGGTAATCACCCACTGTAATCAAAGATTACTCGAGTAATCTGATACTTTTTTAAAGAAACTTGCATTGACCAACATTTGCAGAACTTTCTTTCCTAAAGAGCAGTAGTAATTGTACCAAACACTCAATAACACAGGTACACGTTTATTGCAATGTTTATTGCAATGTTTATTGCATAGAATGTAACTGTAAATGGTACGTTACACCACAAAGTTCCTTTCACTAGCTGTTAGCATCCGTTTGCATCCAGATGTTAACAGCGGGACCTACAGTATATGTTCTTTGGTCATATAAGCATAATTAGAGAAGCTGACTACATTCTATTCATCTTAATTTTAAATCTCAATCACGTTCCTTGCTCGGGTGCACTGGCTGTGCGTGATATGGGATGCTTTCTGCCGAGACACTGTAACATCTGACGTTGTAGTATGCTAGCTCGCTGCTCAGCTTTACCATGTACACACTGCACAATGTTTTCCTTCAATCTGAGCTTTAAATGATTCTAGACTTGAGATAATTTTGGCATTTTAAAAAAAAAAATCTTTATCTTTGCTGGCCCATTACTATAATACTCTGACATGGCACCATTAAACAAATCTGTGTTTTGTTTAGGTAGCGTAACCGGAAGAAGGTCACACCGGAAGAAGATCATATAGACCAGAAGTGCTACATTAAATGGCACGTTGATGCATAAATTTTGAATTCAGAATTTTTTGTAACCAAACTATTTGAATTATTCAAGTAATCATTGCAGCCCTATGCAGAACGGAACATTTCCCCAGCTTTGGACGAGGTAGAGGTAGTCTCAGGAATGGAACAAATGCAGATGTTGTTGGGGTATGGTGAAGAAGCTGCGCTTCTACATCGCGTTCCAAATTATTATGTAAATAGGATTTTAGTGTCATAAACATTCAGTTTGTTGTTTTCAATTAACCCCTTGAACTCTGTGAATTCCACGGGCGGTCACGTCTCTGCATCTTAGTGCGTCTCAGTGCGCACTGAAAAAAAAAGCTGTATTTCCGGTCTTCCATTACAGACACAGCCTTGTTACAACCTGAGAAGAAAAGCTGTGTAATATATTCATTTTTTGTGGAATTTTTACAAAATTTTGACCTGAGCTTGAAAACACTTGGTTCTACATTTCTGTTGTGTTTTCCAGCCAGTATCTGACAGCTGTATGTTATTTGCAAGCATTTGTATCTAAAAAAACACCCAGGCGAACTTTCTTGTTACTCAGTGGCAGGAGCACTTAGAGAGATTATGACTGTTTTGTCCAAAAATTCAGTGTTTTCTTTTAAATGAGACTAACCCTATGAAGATGCTGCAAAGGGTTGAAGAACAGCTTTTGATTTACTTTGGGCATGTTATTTTTAGGCGTTTTTAGGGAAGTTGAACAGTGTTCAACAGGTTAAACTCATGGATGGTATTTAGTGTCTCAGGGCTCTTTGGATCACTGATATCAATCTCAGACACCTGTCATAATTAGTTTGCCAGGTGAGCCCAATTAAAGGAAAACTACTTAAGAAGGATGTTCCACATAATTAAGCATGCCACAGATTTCAAGCAATATGGGAAAGAAAAAGGATCTCTCTGCTGCCAAAAAGCATCAAATAGTGCAGTGCCTTGGACAAGGTATGAAAACATTTGATATTTCATGAAAACTTAAGCGTGATCATTGTACTGTGAAGAAATTTGTGGCTGATTCACAGCACAGATGGGTTCGTGCAGATAAAGGCATAATGAAGGATGCCAGCCGTCCAGCCATGAAGGATTTGAGCACTGAATCTGTAAGAGAATATAAAGTTTTTTCTCTGAAGTCAGTGCTATTCGACCTGTTTTGACGCCCTCAGCTCAGAGTCCTCCAGATTATCTTCAGTTTTATTTGTTTTCATAACATGGCGGGCAGCATTTGACTCTCAAGGACAGCCAGCTGTCTGGCAAACCATTCCATCTGCCGTGCCAAGGACACGCGCCTTTGCCCAGACGGCCCAGACAAAACATCTGCTGCTGAAGAGACTTTGTTGTCCTTAACTGATATCAACACCCTCACTCAACACCTTCACTCACACTGACTCACTATACTGATGTGAAGATTACTCATTCACTGCTCTCTTTGTGTCATTGTATGGATTCTATTGTCTGCTATTTGTGCATTGAGAGTTTTTTTCTTGTAATCATAATATTGATCATATATATGAACTGTATTCTGACAAACAATGCTTTTTTCTCTCTCCTATTGTGTTTATCCTTTTTCTCCCCCATTGCTTCCTGTTCCCATTCTGCTGACAGGCGCGTCACTGACGCTGCCGCATCACTGAAAATGTCAACTATGTCGTTCTCAGTGTCAAGTCAAATCCCTTGTATATTTATCAGTTATTTACTGTGAATGTACTTGGCAATAAATCTTTTTCTGAGTTCTGAGGAAGGTTTCTGCCAGACAAATTCATCGAATTAAGAGAGCAGCTGCTAAAATGCCATTAAAAAGCAGCAAACAGGTATTTGAAGCTGCTGGTGTCTCTGGAGTCCCACAAACCTCAAGGTGTAGGATCCTCCAGACGCTTGCAGCTGTGCATAAACCTACTACTATTTGGCTACCCCTAACCAATGCTCTCAAGCAGAAACGGTTGCAGTGGGCCCAGAAATACATGAAGACTAATTTTCAAACAGTCTTGTTTACTGGTGAGTGTTGTGCAACCCTGAATGGTCCAGATGGATGGAGTAGTGGATGGTTGGTGGATGGCCACCATGTCCCAACAAGGCTGCAATGTCAGCAAGGAGGTGGTGGAGTCATGTTTTGGGCTGGAATCATGGGGAGAGAGCCGGTAGGCCCCTTTAGAGTTCCTGAAGGTGTGGAAATGGCCTTGCCAAAGTGTATAGAGTTTCTGACTGACCGCTTTCTTCCATGGTACAAAAACAACTGTGCCTTCTGCAGCAAAATTATCTTCATGCATCACAATGCACCATCTCATATTGCAAAAAATACCTCTGTCATTGGCTGCTATGGGCATAAAAGGAGAGAAACTCATGGTGTGGCCCTATCTCCCCTGACCTCAACCCTACTGAGAACCTTTGGAGCATCTGCAAGAAAAAGATTTATGTGGGTGGGAGGCAGTTCACATCAAAACAGCAGCTGTGGGAGGCTATTCTGACATCTTGCAAAGAAATTCAAGCAGAAACTCTCAAAAAGCTCACAAGTTCAATGGATGCAAGAATTGTGAAGGTTATATTAAAGAAGGGGTCCTATGTTAACATGAAACTTGGCCTGTTAAGATGTTTTTGATTGAAATAGCTTTTGATTTCAGTGAATATGACCTCCTAATGCTGCAAATTCAACAAATGACCATTTTCAGTTCTTTACAACCAATAAAATGTTTTGAAACTCTGTTGTGCATAATAATTTGTAACAGTGCATTTTGACTTTTTTATTTTTGCAAAAAAATAGCTATAATTGGGAGGTTTGTTCAATAAAATTAGAATTATACTTTAGAATTATGCATCAATGGTTGATGACTTCAAAATTATACTGACTGTCATTTGCATTGACTATAGGAAAATCAGAGACACATATCATTTGCATAATAATTTGGGACGTGGTGTATTATCAGGGATTTCTTCAGGACGTTTGGGAAACAAAAACAATGTGAGTGCAGGCCGGTACAGGTCCTCCGCTGACAGAGGAGCAGAGGGCCAGTTCACTTTGCATGGAACAAGTCAGCTCGCACCAGTGAGAGTGCACCCTTAAAGAATTAGGATGATAATTTATCTTTTCAGAAATAGGCAAAATGAAAGATAGCTGTTGTCTGTGAGGCCATTAAATACATCAATATACTGTATGTAGATGTAGAATTCCTTCCCTGATATTACTAAAGAGAAATTGACCATGAACAACTACCTTGTGTTTAAAGTAATGTTCTTTGTTGTGTTTCACTGGTCTTGCTTTAATTGTTGGTTATGCTACTTGACACTTTCCCCACAATTTCTGGTGGAATTGCTACATTTGGTCGA
The DNA here is from genome assembly GCA_020510985.1 of Pholidichthys leucotaenia. Taxonomy (NCBI): domain Eukaryota; kingdom Metazoa; phylum Chordata; class Actinopteri; order Cichliformes; family Pholidichthyidae; genus Pholidichthys; species Pholidichthys leucotaenia. The sequence continues at coordinate 253,033,342 of CM035847.1, read as the reverse complement.
CATCCATAAACTGTCAGAAAATGTGCAGAAATATGGATGAAATGAAGGTGGAGTACAGACTGAATGCTCCATCCATCTTGTATGCTTATCTAACTCAAAGCAGAAATGAGCCTTAAAAGTAAACATAACTGTCATTACTGTATGCCCAGATGGAGACACGGATGTGGTTATAGCCAAGCTCCGTGGGTGAAGTAAAATAGCATAAGCAAATTAGAACGTGAAACTCAATTTCAACTATGAAGCGCAAGGAGAGAAAATTCACAGAATGCAGTGATAGGTGGGTGATAAAACAAATGGAGCAAGCTACTCGAACCACTGTGGCTACATGACCTACATCTGTAAATAGGAGGAATGCTGATCTTATCTAATGTAGGATATTGCCTGAGGAGGAGTCATCTTGGCACACAAACCTTGCCGTTATTCACTGTAAACACTGTGTTTTCAACTAAAGACAGAGTCTCAAAGGTGTTGAGTGTACTTTAATTAATACAGTGATGGAGAGTTTGGTTCATGATACATTCTACAAGAACCATGAAGTATCCACCGAGCATGCAGGCAGGGTTACATTAAAGGAATCTCAGCGACCCCTCTGCTCTCCACAGTACAAGATCCCAGTTGCTGTTTCTTCCCTTCCAGACAGATGCCAAAGTCATTGTTTTTCTGAGCCTGCTTTTGAGGGGGAAAAACTCGATTCCACTGGCTACCAGTGTCACCAGTGGCCCCCTGTCATTCAATCCCATCTCTCCTCCTTTCAGGAATGCACTTCAGTCATTCTTTTGTACTCTCCCTCCCTCTTTGCTCCAGACCACAGTGCCCAAGGCTGGTCTAGGGCAGTGTGTGTTTGGTTGTCCCAGATCTATTCATCCTTTTTTGGTGAAATGGGATACAGTGACCCCCCTCTGTGTCCGGTGGTCCCCATTTCAGGCTCCTATCTGCTGAGAGTCAGAGATCAGGAACCCGTGAGGGGAGGGGTAGGTAATTTGATGGCTAGTCGGAGGACAATCAAAGAACATGAGTTTTTTGGTCAGTGCAAAGGAATGATACCATGTTCCAGTAATATTCTACCATTAATTTATGTTAACTGTGTTCTAGTAAGAAAACTCAGAGCCATCTGTTCTTCTGTCATCTTTTGACTCCCTCAGACAAAGACATCTCTCTATTTATTTGTTTCAGACAAAAAAGTCAGTTATTAAAAAAGAAACAAAAAAGAATGTTTAACAAATATATCAAAAGATACAAAATAACAATGTAAAGTGATAAAATATGTTTTACCGTTTTTACTTTTGCCCGAAAAAGAGTAGGAAGAAGCAAAAGCTTTTCAGGTCCTTACCTTCAATATTGTACTTGATACTTAAATGAAAACAAGCTGCTAACTATACAGACCAATCCAAAATGAGAAAAAAAACCAATAAAAAAACACATGAAGAATAATGTATATCATTATTTTTTTTTCCCATTAGGGAGCAAAACACTTCCCTTCTTCAAGTCTATACCTTTCAAAAATAATTTTTTGCACTTTTTCTTAAACTGTACGGCATTATTACTCTGTTTAATGTCCTCATCCAAACCATTCCACAAAATCACCCTGCAAACTGAAATGCACAAACTTTTCTGCATAGTGTGAAGACAAGGAACTTTTAAATTAAATCTTCCTTTCAAACCATACTCTCCCTCTCTCTCCAGAAAGTAATGTATATAATTTCTGTAAGGTGCTTTTGTAGGTGTTACTCCAGACTTAAACACAATAAAGCAGATAAGGTAAAACAAGTGAACAGTACAGTATACAGTGCATTGTGGTTTAGAATCTGGCTAACTTTATCCAAAAGTCCAATATTCTTAGCCAGCTTTGAGCTCAGGTGTTTTATGAGAGCTTTCCAGCAGAGTTTTGGTCTACTATTACCCCCAAGAACTTATTTTCACATACTCTATCATCTTCCATCTTCTACCGCTTAATCCTTTTCAGGTTGTGGACGGCTGGAGCCTATCCCAGCACTCTTTCTAGCAATACATTATTAATCATCACTTTCACTTGTTCATGTGTAATGTGGTTTCTAAACAATATAAATTTAGTTTTATCCAAATTTAAAGAATTTATTTTTGTCAAATCATAATTTTAATTTACCCAACTCATTTGTGACCACATTCAACAACTGCTGCAAATTCTCACCAGCACAAAAACATTAGTGTCATCCGCAAAAACCACGAGTTTCAAAATATTTGATGCCTTGCAAATGTCATTAACATACAAAATAAACAATCTGGGCCTAATATTGACCCTTGAGAACTCCACAAGTAATTTCTAACTGACTTGACCTTAATTCACCCAACTGCACAAACTGTTGCCTGTTTTTAATATAACTTCTAAGCCAATTTAAGACTATCCCTGTTACACCATAGTCCTCCAGTGTTTTAAGTAAAATATCATGATCTATTGTGTCAAATGCTTTTTTCAAGTCTATAAACACACCCACAGCATGCTTCTTATTGTCAATAGAACTGGTAATTTCCTTGATCACCTCTATCAATGCCATTGATGTTGATCTATCTGCCCAGAACCTATACTGACTGTCCATTAATAACTTATGTTTTTCAATGCAACTGTCCAATCTTGCAACAAAGAGCTTTTCCAGCATTTTAGAGAGCTGGCAAAGTAGGGAATCAGGCCTGTAATTTGTAAACTGATGTTTGTCTCCTGCTTTATACAATGGGATAACTTTTGCAGTTTTCATTTTGCATGGAAATATACCAGTATTGAATGACAAATTGAAGAGATACTCTAATGGTTCAACAATACAATCAATTACTTTTTTCACAATCCCAATCCTTAGATGTTTTATTTTTACATTTGCTAACAATAGCTGTAATTTCATTTTTATCCACATTCCTTAAAATCATTGAGCAAGGATTTCTGTCTCCATGATCCTTAATAACACCTCCCTCTCTAAGCTTAAAAAAAACCATCAACAAAATAATCAGGACAACTAGTACTGGTTGGTCCATTTCTAATAATTCTATTTAATATCTTCCATGTTTCCTTATTACTATTTTTATTGTTTTCCAATCATTTATCCTTTTTACATATTCTTATAATATTAGTCAATTTATTTTTGTATCTTTTATATCTATTCTCTGCCTCCACGGTTTTATACTTCAGAAACTTCCTATATAGGGTACTCTTTTTTCTGCAAGCATTTTTCGATCCCTTTGTCATCCATGGCCTATCCAGATATTTTTTTTTTGTACTGCTGGTTTAGACAGTTTTTAATCATATAATGATTTAAATATTTTCAAAAAGGAGCCCTGTATCTAGGCTCTGAAGCATGACTAAAACAATGCAGAATGATGAAATGTGGCATACTGTACCTCAGCAGGGGTTGTACACATAAATGCGTCCATTTCTGTGTTATTCTAACACACTCTGACATACTTCAGCTCTGTGAGCAAGCCCCTCCCTTCCCATTAAGGGACAAAAGTGGGGGCATTTTGCAGGAAAGGTCCCTCCATTATGCAGGAGAATATATGACACCTCCTACCTCACGAGACATGACAACCTCTCCACACCTCACATTAGCATAATTGACGTTTACCACGTGAGCTGCAATTTGTCTGGAAAATCCCCCCCACTGGTTCATTATTGGGAGTGTGTCCATTAAAAATAACTGAATTACCATCACAATTGGTTCTCCATAAGGTACAGTGTTGGTAGTCTTTGAAAGAGTAATTGGATCCATTAGGGCAGGGGAAAAAATGCAAGAGACTGTGAGGCGCGTGTTCTTTTGTGTGCAACTCTGCGTAAATCTGTGTGTCTCAGTGGATGTCTGTGTAAATGCCAGTACATGTCAGTTCCTCTTGACTTTCTTCTTCCTCTACTTCTGCTGCAGTGGTAGATTGGGACCAATTAAGATAAAGTTTTTTAATTAAATTCAGTGTTCTTTAGAGCATATAATGTAAGCACCAAGTCATTATAATGACAATTTTAAACAAGAGCAGCTTCAGACATTCGAATGTCTCAAAAGAACATTCTTGGCAGTATAAAATACAAGATGGAAGACTCTTACACAGGTGGATGACAAGGTAGAAGAAATAACATAATGTATCCTACACTGACTGCCAAAACAGCTAAATTACATCTCATAAGTAATCGTACAAGTCTATGGATCTCTAGTGTAGCAATGGCAATGGAGATTCATATTAAAAAGCCCCCTCAGGTCTTCAGTTGGGCTCACAGGACCATCCAGTAACCCCTCGTCCCCTATGGACAGGGGAACTATCATCCTGATCCATTCTTACAGCAAAGTTGTCACACACATACTCTTTGTCAGTACTTATAGGCTTGTGTTAAAATGTGACAAGAAGAACTGGGTGGGAGAATGCGTTGGTTATGCTGGAAGAAACCACACCATGGAAGTGATTTTTCCTTCTAATACAGCATAACTAAATCATCTCACCTCCTAAGCATCAAGGCATTAATGTTTGCCATTTTAACATGTCAGTCTTTTTGGTTATCTACCAAACACACAGCTTATCCCCAAACAGGTATAATACAAACTGATGCAGAAATAGCAAATCGTGAGAACACGGTAATATATACAGTTGGGTTCATGAGATTGTCTCCAACTTCTTTTTCCTTTACGTCTTGTCCCTCATATGTACTGACTCTCTTCTTGTTTACTTCGTCTCAGCTTGGACAAACCAGTTGTCTCCATTTTGTTCGGTTCAGTATCTTTGAGTTCCTTTGGTCATGTGCATCACCACATTTTAGACCACATTTGTCTTTATGTCTAAGTTTAGGACAAACAACAGGGCATGTTCCTTCATTTGTCCATTCTGGACATGTGGTTTAGCTAGTATAGTCAACTTCTAATTTGTTTTACTTTTCCACACATTCTCTAGCAAGAACTTTGTTACTAATGAAACGGTCCCATTGTATCTTTAGAAATTTCTTTAGCTGGCATTGATGAATAAGTTGCCTAACCTCAGGATGGAACAAAGTCCATCATAAGTTTCACTACCATGCATTAGTGGAAGTATAGCACACTGACTGTAAGCTTTAGCTTTGTGCTAAGTGGTGAGGTCATATGAAAACTCAATGCCGTAGTTTTTTGAATGCACAGAATATTGCTTGAATACACACTGTTAATTCTTCCTTCATTGAACAGTCATTAATTTTTATGACTTCCAAATCAGTAGAAGGTACTGGCACCACTGGAGAATTCATCTTTGGTTCAGTGCACATACTGTAGTTTCAGTTTTTGTGGTGTTGATGCGCAGACCCATTTTTTTGTCTAGGTCAATGTAGGGAGTAAGAAGGAATTGTAAACCAATAAGGGTATCATTGACGATTCCTATATCGTCTGTGTATTGTGCCTGTCTGGTGCATATAGTGATGAATTTGGTCTTAAGCTGTGTGTCCACCAAATGTGTTTTTTGCCACCGGACCACCCTGAACCTCTTTTTTTACAGTGCTTGTGCGCTGCGCACTGGAAAAAAGTCTGAGCTCTGTATCCTAGCAACAGCTTTTCACTCACACCTCAGCACTTCTGCTTTTCCCATTGAGACTTTCTACTTATTTTTTAGTAGCAGTTTCTAAATAACAATGGACAGGAAATGCATTCTGGCACTGGCAGCAGCTCTGGATGCAAAATATGATGACATGGAAAAGAAACAAGAGTCTGGGTACAGACATCAACCGGTTGAGGAAACGGCTGGGACAGTAGCTCCGACTTTTACAGGAGTTGCGCCTTGACGGTGTCCGTTTCAAGGAGTAGTTTAGATTAACTAGGAGTCAGTTTGAACTGGTTTTGGAGAAGATTGGCCCATCAGTTTCTCAGATGCAGACTAATTACAGAGACCCCTTCTGAGGTGAGTAGTCTATGGTCAGAATTTCATTTATTTTTACATCTATTTTTGCAAAACTCATACTCAGATATGCTCAACACACGGTTTCCTGTACTCATAAATGACTGTTGGTATATGATCACATTTCACATCGGAGGTACAGTCATGTGAAAAAATTAGGACACCCTGTATAACCCTGTGTGTGTTTTTTTAACATATTTGGACACATGGATATCAATATCAATGTTAAAAATACTGGGAGATTCATGTAATACAACTAAACAATTAAAATGAATTAAAGACTTTTTCAGATTTTCTGTAAAATGAAATTCTAAACAAATAGTGAGGAATAAATTAGGATACCCCCCATCTTTTTTAGGACACTCCCACATTCATTCCCACTTACAATGGCTAAAATAAATGTTAAAAAATGCAAATAAAAACAAAAAGAAGGTTAGATATAGATATGTGAACATTTCTTAATAAAGAACTGAATATTTAATGGGGTGTCCTAATTTTTTCACATGACTGTATTTCCATTTTTTTTTTTTTTTTGCAGTCATCAACTATACAAATTCACATAGTACTGGCTAACTGCCTTATCTACTGCAACAAACTTGTAAGAAATATGACCGTGACAAAGGCACAAACACTGACCTGGCATGCCATCAGATGTGGACACATTCCTCCAAGCGTTTGCTTTCAAATTTTGATCATGGTATCCTTTTAGTGTCAGATCAAAGAGTACCGGGTTGTCTGATGCAGCGAAGATCAAGCTCTAGCCCGCCATCATACTGTTCTCTTCTTCCTGTACCGGTGCCCTGTGCCCCACTCTTCCTTAATTCTGATTGACTGGTTAGAAAGGTTTGACATTGATGAGCACAGCTGCACTCTAAAAAGTTTAACCTTTTTCAACTATCAGTGCCCTGAGTGCCGTGACAAAAAAACAGTCACCGCTGAGAGCGTTTTAGTGCCGAGGGCACTCTGTGCTGTAGACACTGGACTACATAGAGAATGAATAGAAAATAGTCACCCATAGCAGAAAAAAAATGAGTTTGGTGGACATGCAGCATTACTCTTCAACCTTCTAAGGTTAATAAATATCGTACTATCAGCTGACTCTGGTGAGTGTTTGATCTTCTTGTATGCAAGCCAGAGTAGAGCAGCTACTCTGTATCTAAAATTATCATTTATTAAACTTTCCTACATATTTTTAATATGATGAATGCTGCATCTTTTTTTCCCTATAAAGTTTCAATTTTTCCTCATAATTACACAGCTGTATGTGCTAACCTGCAGAAAGTAAATGGAACAAAAAACAGGAGCAGGTAACTGGGACGATGTACAGTATGACTGGACTGGTCACCTGCCTACTGCACCTCAATAATTTACAGTTCAGCCCTAATAAAAACACTCTTTAGCTTTGTAGCACCTGGCCTACTGGACACCTCATCTAGCGAATGTTAACAAAATGGACGAGAGTTTCTGCTCAGTGATAAATCTGGCCTTAGAAAACCCCCTCCAAACAGCCTCCCCGTTATGAAGAATGAAAAAATCCTGCGAGTCCTTGAAACACGAGGGTAACTAGGCAATGCCACAAACCAATCTGTCTCAATTGTGTTCAGTGGTCTGTGATTTCTATGGGTTCACCCAGGAATGCGTGTGCCCCAGAGTGTACATCCTAAAAGGAATGCTGAAAAGCCATTACATGTCTGAAATGGTGGCCCAATTATGGCTGTCTCCTTCAGCATGCAGCCTTGCAAAACCAAAACCCATGAAATTGATTACCTGCACACCTGGACCTCATTTGATTTGAGACTATTTTTCTCACTCTCCCTTGTCAGTGACTCTGTGTTGCATGATGCTCATTTCCAACAACTGGAAAAAAAAAAGTTATAAAGATGCATGCATATGAAGTATTTGGATATTAAATTGACAAAAAAACAACCATTAAACCAAGAGAGAAAAATGCAAAGGGAATTCAATTCTGCTGAGATGTAAAAAACCTAATTGAAGCAAAGAAAAATAAGCAGAAAGCAAAAAGAAAGGGAGTGAGACGAAATATTGACTAATTAGCGGCTTCTTAGAATTTTCCTCATTGTTATCATTAGTAACAATGAGGAATTATTTTGTATTCCAGCTCAGCCTCAGACTGACTTCCACCATAAAGCTCAAGGTTACCGGGGCAGGAACAAGGATGTTCCTTCCACAGAAACTGCAATGCTCGGCTGCCACTAAATAAACAGAGACATTTATGGATTCTTGTGACAGCCAAACCGAATGAGGTGACAAATTTACCACCTGGGTTAATCCGAAAGTAGACTGAGAGGTTTCATCGTCTTTAAAAATATCTCAGTGTTTGCATGAATCATTTTTCATGTGATAAGCTCATTTTATTGCCAGTTTTGACCAGATTGTGATGCATCACAGTCATGAAGTGATCCTCATTTTGTGTGACGTGGGCTATGTTAATAATGTTTTACAGTGCGTGGAATTTAGCCAACAGTACACTGTGAGACGATGGCTTTTGACCACCTTAACCAGAAGCAATGTGTAATAAGAGTGGTGAGCAGCCAGCTGTATTATGGCCACATGGGACGTAGTGGGCATTCATAGTGAACTTTGATACCATACTGATACTACACTATAGTAAAAGTTTGATAAAAGACAGCAGACCACATACACAACAGTGCAATTTATACTTCCCCACTGTTTTCCAGACTGTGGTCCATCTTTAGGATGCCGGTGTCATGTTACAAGAATTAAATTCAGTGACAGCAGAAAACCCATAATGGCCTTTCAACATGTCAGCTCTTCTCAAGCTGACCACTTTCTCTGGTCTTGGCACCTCTTCTTTGCTTCTCTGGGGTCTGATATAATGAGCTCTCAGTTCTCAGTGAATGATCAGCCTGGGAGGTGGAAGGGGTGGGTGTAATTGGTACCGTCCGCTCACTCACTTACAGCTTGTGCTCTGCTGTTCGCCTTAGAGTTTCAGTGGGAAAAAAAAAAAATCTCCAGAGACGCTCCGGCATTCTCCATCTCTCCATACATTCTCCTATCCATTCACCCTCCATCGCTGGCTGACTAGCAACTATGCATAGCTGCTGATAATGTTTCAAGGCTTTTCCTTCACAGGTACACCTTTATGATGAAGCGGGATGACAATTCAGTCAAGTGGAATTGCACACGTTTGGCCTTTATTATTGCCTGCTTTCAAGAAACCGCAAATGTTTTTACTTTTCTACTGGCTTGGTCTGAACTTTTTTCCTTGGATGGACTCAAGGGATGGTCTCAACTTCTATCCAGAAGAGATCAAATGTAGGAGGATTTGGGCTTGCCTGCGGGCTGAAGCTAGTTGTTTTTAATGGCATTTAAAATGGTAGTGTAGGGGTGTCAAATTTGTACAGTGTGTATCTTTACACTCTACACCTATGAAATCAAAACATTGCAAGTAGCGGAGCAGAAATTTGCAAGAATGACAGCCAGCGGTCAGCCATGTACCATAATGAGGGAATGAAAAAACAAAGCAATGCAATGCTGAGACGGGGAACATGTCAGATCTGTATGAGCTTCTGTGTATGAGGGAAGCAAAGTAGTCACGCGGTGGTGGGTCCCACATAGCAGTAGCCGGTGGGTAAACCTGGCGTACGGCTGACTGAAAGGCGACCTCTCCCATCTCTCCTGGCTGTTGTTTTGCATTCTTCATAATTAGAAGCACCCGAGCATGCCAGGCATTCCTAATAGAGGTGTTTTACACTCGCGGCTGACACCATCACTCAATCTGAAGCCAGTGGTCCTTTTCCAAAAGGTCAATAGCACAGCCTTCTCGTCCTCCAAACTGTCTTCTTCCCACAGATGGGGGGCCCACTCATCAGTGTGACAAAATTGCACGGCCTCTTCTTTTGTTCCAACCCTCCAGCTCTACCTCTGTGAACCCCAGGGCTGGGTACTAGTTAAACCAACACTCCCTCTAATGACGGATGACTCCTTTGCTCTCTATAGCCTTGAAGATGAATGCTAAGCATGAATTATTAAAGGCCAGAGCAGTACGGAATATTTTGATATTGAACCTCTCATGAATAATTCCAGCAGGCCGGCCCAAAAATGAATTACGGTGTTCTTAATGTATTACAGAGGGGAGATGTTACTCTCTGTCTCTGGGGTTTCGGGTGGTAGAAGGAGAGGTTGGACGCAATATATCGGCCATAAAAATTCATCCCATACTGTTATTTGGTATTTGTGAGCTAGGTGAGAGCAGCCTGAGCTGCAATGTGTTTGGACAGTGCATGATTGTGTATTCCCTTTGATCCGGTGGTCAAAGACGGGTCCACAGAGAGGCTCAAACTGGGATGAGAGGTATATGGAATGCAGGGGGGGGCTGGAGAGAGGCAATGATTGGGATGGGAGTGCTGGGGTTGCATGTCCAATTATCTAGCAGGCAACGAGAGAGGGAAGCTAGCCAATTAGAGAGACCTCTGCCAAAGACCTAGTGTATACCCCCACGGAGGAAGACAGAAAGCAGACAGAAACACAGTCTATAGTCATAACTAGAATCTGAAGAGAAAGAAACTAAAATTTTATGGAAAAAAATGATGGATAAAACATTTTTGGCATGCTTTGCTGGAAGGCAAACTGAAAGCTAAAGATTCAATCCATGTATAGTTGCTTCCTAGGATTGTAATGTTTTATATTGCTGAATACTTTATTGTGACAGCTTCACAAACAGCTCTGTTGCTTGTGTTTTTTAATCCACTTATACTCATGGATGCTCTTCATTCTCTGGAAACATTTCAGGAAATGACACTTTTTAGAGAATAAAGAGCATAGTGCAGATTACTAGTTAGTTTTACTGTAACTTTGACAGTCATCTCCAGGAAGGTGGTGATTAGAACCTTAGAAAAAAAAAACTGCAGCCAAACAAATGCCCAACTAAACATTACTTAACGGGATTATTACTTAATGAATAATGTCCTACATTTACTGGGAGGCTGTCAATAGTTGATCTTTTTTCCTAATATAATGTATCAAAGGAACTGGAATAAATTCTGTACAAAATCTTAACAAAATCTACTTTAGTGGAGATATTTCATTTCCTGTCAAGTTGCAAGATGCTGTTCCAACACGAACCCTTCAGCACATTTGGAGCAGAGATAAGTAGAACAACTGAGAATCATCCATTATCACAATCTAATTATGGAAGTGAATGGTTTTTAAATAACATTTAATCATTTTGGTTATCAGCACTTAAACTCTCTGAAGGCCTTTTTCATTGTGATAATATGATGCCATCTTGTAAACAGGCTCGACTGTCGGAATTTTGGTAAACTACAGTATAATTTCAAAGCAAATACAATATTTTTTTAAGATTAACAGAGCAGTAATCAGGTATTTATACTGCAAATGCAACCCCTTGAAAAGTGGAATGAAGTATTGCTTAACTGACTAAGTCACTCACTCACAACGAGCATGATAGAACTCATCTGGAAACCACAATATTTTAACAGCTTAGCGCTCAGAAATCCTCCTATTCCAGTAAACACTATCAATATTTGCACTGCCTTCAATTATTCAATTCCCATCTCAGTGCCACGACAATATAAAGCGATTGCTCACTGACTTCAGGAATGTCTGCTGTCTTCTCAATGTCTCATTTATGTCTAAGCAAATTGTAGGGTTTTGAGGTAGACGGCACTGCACTCCGCAGCCAAGTCGAGTCAAAACAGCGGATCCTGTCGTTTGGGACCAGCTGTATAATTTCAGACACCACAGGAATGAGGCCACAACTCCAAGCGGACACACAATGCTCGCTGGATTTGAAAAGTAGTGCAACACTTCCCAGCAAACTGACTGCCGTTCTACAATGGTGCTCCGTGATAACGGGAAATGGTCTTCAAGGCAATCAAGAGCGCGGAATTCTCTCTCTCAAGGCACCTGCGCGGCTGATTATCATCTGCTTTCAAGACTGAAAAGACGTCCACAATCATCATCAAAGGCATGGCCTCCATTTCCATCTTTCAGGAATGCAGCACTCAGATACAGAGAAACATTTAGGGGCTGCAAAGAGGATATTAAAGACTTCACCCCTCTACTATTACAGCTGGCTCCACAGGAGGAAAAAAAGGCTTTTGGAAGCTAATAATTAGCCGTGGGTCCACTTCACACGCCTGCCTTGACCTCTGACCTTTTTTTTACTCACCACTACTTCCTGTGAGCATATTTAAGGTCTTGTAAATGGCCCTTTGATCAAGGAGCGGGACAGATGTTTAATACATGCAAAGTCATTAGTCGTCCTTTGTGCTTTAATACAGCATAATTTGGAGTTAAGCAGACAAAGGTCAGAAGGTCACGGTGGGCTGACCTGAGAGGACCCCTGGTATTTGATCAGTGGTCAGTCTTTAACAAGTCATCTCATAGATGGATAGTATGATGGCTTAGAGAGAGGTCAGAGCCGGTGGCTCGGTGACGTGCAAAGCAATACATTTTACATCCCATCAGAAGGGAAATTAGGAGTAAATGGGAAAAGGAGCGGCTCATCAGTCAAGCCCACTAACCTTTTTATATTTCAACTGAAAACAATACAATAAATTAGCAGAATCGTTGTGTTCATTTGGTCATTTTCTTCCACTTTATTAGAGCATCTCTTCTTATGTTCCAGTTAGCTCTTATGTATGTATGTCGTGCTAATTTTTACCGCTATATCACACCATATGAGCCCATTAAATAACAACAATGAAACTGGATCTCTCTTTCCATTTTAGGTCACCTGGATAAAAAGCTGAACTACTGCCAACACACAAAATAGATGCGATGAAAATTATCTGAACAGCAGCAGTTTTTTCCCCCCCAAAGGTGCTTGTGCAGACAATCAAAGGACATCAATAAAAATTTCTACAATGTCTGAAGGCACATTATGAACAACGCTTTCAATAAATCAATCCAGACTGGGGTAAAATACCTCTTGGTCTGTGAGCAATTACAAAACTGCACGGAGCATTCATTTAACGTCATTCGTCATCAAGTGTGGAGATTTATGAAGAACCACGACGCTCTAATAATTCCAGCCCTTTTCTGGCATTCAAAGGACACTATAAAAAGTTGAGGCAGATTTAAAAAGAAGATGATTTATTAGCAGAGAACCTAAAAGAGGAGACGATTCTAGGCTGACATTTGTACGGATTATGACGGAGGAATTTTACAGCCACACATCTGTCTTTGGTATCCGCAGGATGATAGAAAGACCTTGCACTGCAAACCGTCTGACTGTAATCTTTGGGCGACTATAATCAATGCAGGTAGATGGCAATAACAGAACAACCTTCTACAACAGAAAATCATTAAGGTCACTATAAAGAATGACAAAATAAATACACAAACAAGAGCACTCTGAGGCGAGTGCAATATCCCCCGTCTCCGTTTTCTTTGAAGATCCCAATACTTATTGACGGAGAGCAGTTTTCAACTTTTCAATATACAGTAATTACTGTGGCAGAACCAAATTATGATAAGACCATCATCCACGAATGTACAACAAAGTATACAACCCATAGTTGTAGGGCAGGATCCCGAGGTGAACCTGTGTAGCAAGTTTGGTGACCCTAGAGAGCTTTACACATTCTATAGTAAGACAGCATAGGGAGTGTCAACCTTGACCTTTGACCTTTTGACCCCAAACCTGTAGTCAGAGGTCATGGTATCAGAGTGAACCTGTGTACCAGGTTTGGCGACCCTAGCTTTCTTTGTTGTTGACATATAGTTTATAAACCAGTTTGATGTTGACCTTTGACCTTGTGATCCCAAACCCACAGCACACTTCAGGGTCAAAGGGTGAACCTGTGTACCAAGTTTGGTGACCCTAACTTTACTTGTTGTCCAATAATAAGGCATAGGGAATGTTAACCTTGACCTTTGACCCCAAACCCAGAGTCAGAGGTCAGAATCTCAAGGTGAACCTGTGTAGCAAGCTTGGTGACCCTAGCTTTCTTTGTTGTTGAGATATAGTTTATAAGCCATTTTGATGTTGACCTTTGACCTTGCAATCCCAAAACCATAAACTCACTTCAGGCTCATGGCCCTTCACACAGGGCCATGTAAGTTTGGATTTATTTATTTTTTTACCCTTGATAATAAACACCTTCATTTAAAAACTACATTTTGTGTTTACTTGTGTTATCTTAGTCTAACATTTAAATTTGTTTGATGATTTGAAACCTTTAAAGTGTGACAAACATACAAAAAATGAGAAATCAGGAAGGGGGCAAACATTTTTTCACACCACTGTACATCATTTATTTCAGTAATTATTGTGTTTAGAAGATTTAGAGAAAATCTGGCCTCTGACCTTCGATCTCAAAGTCATCCAATAAGAGTGAAATTGCAATATGTGCATCAGAGTATTATCAGACCATAGCCATGGTTACATGTTCAAAATTTCTTCAATCTGAGAGCAATTGAGATCAGAACTTTACTGTTTACATGGATCCTGAAAAAGTTGATCCAATTAGGACATGCATTTCCATGTGTCACATGTTTGAACAGACTAAATCATTTTGGCATGCGCACAATTATCCGGCATTCCAAAAGTAGTAGAAGAAGAAGCAACTTCCGATGTAAACAAACCCCGCTTTGTGTCTTTCCCTTTTTAAAATGGACCTGTATTGTGCTACCCAGACAGTACTTTTGCTTCTGCTGGTCTCCGTAATGAAGCTACAAGCCCAGCAGTCCATACTTCTGCATATGACGAACAAAGGGAGACAGCAGGCCGATACAGACCAGTTTTGTTTTACTCCCGCCATGTCTTCCGCTAGCTGCTGTAAAGGCGGAAATACGTCACGTCAACGTGTGGCTGACATACAGACATGCGCAGTAAACATATTTTCTACCCAAACTTCGGAATAAGTGTTTATATGTGCACCAGTCGGATTAACAATTGGCATAACCCACCCGTCTCAATTGGAAGGAAATTTTGATCCAAACGAGTGTGATCGGGTCAGAATATTCAGATTGGCGTGTTTACATGAAGCATTTTTATTCTGATCAGCCTTTTAATTCGGTTACTTGTGTCCACGTAAACATGGCTCATGGTACCAAGTGTCAAAACATTTGGAACAAAAAACTGTAGGAGGAGTTGATTTCACAAAAGTGGGACAGATGGACGGACAGACAGACAGACAGATGGACTGACCCATAACAAATCCCCCTTTGGTCTTTGCCCAAAGGGCTCTTCGACCCCTTTGGGCTTCGACTGGTAGGAGGAAAAAACTGAATCAAACATTATATTTGTGTGTTTAATTCTGTCAGAATTTGTCAGATTTTAACATTCTAATCCAAACCTTAAATACTCACAAGTGTTTCAAGTTTTTGGCATATATAGACGAATCACCACAATAACTATCAAGCAATATGTGCTTAAGGGAGCAGTACTCATCCATAAAAGGCAGGCTGAGAAGAGATGAAGGAAGAGAATGTAGGCTAGTAATCCTCCCAAATTAAAGGCATAAGAGATGAGGTTGACCAAATCTTTCACTTCTAGGACAGTCCACTCTCAAACTCTCCACTCTCAACTTTGTTTCTGTGTACTCAATCTATTGTTCTATCCCACTTAAGTTTTTGCAAGCAATGCAAAAAAATAATAATAAAAACTAAATAAAAATGGCATAGCTCAGATGTGTGTCATGGGAAAAAAAGACAATGAAAAAGACAATAGCTTATTAGAATTTATATAAAGCTCAGTCTTATATCTTGTGAAATCTAGCGCCCTTTGAGAATTAAATTTACTATATCTGCCAACTAGTACACAAACATGCTGTTGCTATGAAACAACACCTTGACTATACTCTATTCAACATAAGTGCCACAGACAGAACACAGCTTAAGATTTATAAAGGTAAAACAACCCAGAGAATCTAGTGAATCGGCTGTTATTCAGTGCTGTGAAAAGTATTTGCTTCCTTCCTGATTTCTTAAATTTTTAAATATTTGTCACACTTAAATTTTAATAGTTGACAAAGATAACCTGGGTAAATGCAAAATGCAGTCTTTAAATGATGATTTCATTTATTAAGGGAAAAAAGTTATCCAAACCTACCTGGTCCTGTATGAAAAAGTAACCCCTAAACCGATTAACTGGCTGTGACACCCTTGGTGGCAACAACTGCAATGATAAACACTAGAGGGCACTCAGAGAGTGCATACCTACACCAAGGCTCCATCCCTCCCTTTGTCCTCCCCTCTGTCCCTTTGTCCGTCCATATCGCCATCCATCTGTACACTGCGAGATAGGGCTTTGGCGGAGGTATGAAGTCACGGATCGCCTCCAACATCTAATGAGTTCATCTTTGGGCCAAGAGCCACCTCTGGTGAAAATGTCATCCAAATCCATCTATGAGTTTTTGAGTGATCCTGCTTGGGCAGCAGTGGCTCAGGAGGTAGAGCAGGTTGTCCAATAACCAGACGGTTGGCGGTTTGAATTCCGCTTTTCCCAGCCATCCTGCCGTTGTGTCCCTGGGCAAGACACTTTACCCATCTTGCCTCTAGTGTCCATAACACTGGGTATGAATGTGTATAAATGTTCGGTAGTGGTCGGAGAGGCCGTTGGTGCAGATTGGCAGCCACGTTTCCGTCAGTCTGCTCCAGGGCAGCTGTGGCTACAGCAGTAGCTTACCACTACCACTGTCCATCTGTAGAGTGAATGAATAATGGACTCATTGTAAAGCGCTTTGGGTATCTTGAAAGGTGCTATATAAATTCAATCCTTTATTATTATTATTATTATTATTATTATTAACAGACAGAGAAACGGCAGCAAAAACAATATGACTACATTATATGAGTATATTATAATAACAAGGCTGTCATAATTGTACTGACCATACAATGGGGCTGGGCAATTCCACCTTAAATCAGCATCATGGTTTATTGAATCTGCCAGATCGGTTTTTGTTTTTTTCCCCCTCCTCTCTTCACCCTTACAGTTTACTGACAAGGTTCATAATTATTAAGCAATATTACGCAACAGTGTGGCATCATATCACTGCAGTGCGTAGTAAATGAGCATAATAGAAAAGGCCTATTGTGATTTCACAAACAAAAAAGTCAAACATTGTCCAGTGCTGAAGTTTGCTGTGTTTACATACTGTTTGTGTCATGTGGCTGCAATGACATCCTTGTCTGCCATCGGGTGTTACATCTGTCTTAAACCGCACATTACCTTTTCTTGGCATCTTCAGATGAAATAATGTCATTCGTCACATACTGTGTTGGTGAAGATCACACTGGTTTTCATTCCAAGCCGTTTAATAAGCTATGTTCCGATCCACAGTGTACTTCATCTGTATTCCCTACTCTGTTTTCAGGGAATATCAGTTAACTGCCCTTCACAAAATTTCTCCATTTGAAACACCCTGTAACTGTCAGCTCCCTCCTACATGCATTGCCATGGTAACCATAGACATGTACTGATACTATGGTTGATAATTTATATTTCTTAAATACAGTATTGATAGAAATAGATAGAACTGAGTGGTGGCTCAGTTGGTAGAGCATCCGCCCCACACCTGGGAGGCAGGGGTTCAAATCCCGGCCGGGTCATGCCGAAGACCATATAAAAGTGGAACTTCCTGCCATCCAGCTTGGTGCTCAGCAATAAATGGAATGGAGGAGGGAACTCTGTGGCGGCGCCTTGCATGGCAGCGGCCCTCTGATTCTGCACTTGGGATGTGTGTGATTTACACTGTAGATAGGTAGAGCACAATTCCGTTCTGCTGTACATGATTGGTTGTACGGCTGAATGACAATAAGGGTGATTTAATTTAATATATTTTTATTACAATCAGTTGATATAAACAATAACCAACATCAATTTAGCTTGCTAATAACGTTAGCAACAATAGGTTTTTTTTTTTTTAACTTGTATTTGAGATGCATTGGCTTATGGGTAATCTTCCTGTCAACTTCTGGTGAAGTGTGGCCCTATGGCATGGACACGTGGACATAACTCAGTGGACTCGTCTGGGGCAGTGCATGAAAAGCGCCATATTAGTATATAAAATATTATTCAAAAAATTCCTGGATCCAGATTGTGATCCGGATCACCATCAAAATCTAATCATCTGTTCCCCATGCCATTACACACCTTTCTTGAAAATTTCATCAAAATCCACTGATAACTTTTAGAGTAATGTTGCTAACAGACAAAGCAACAAACCAACCAACCAACCAACCAACCAACAAACCAATCAACACTGGTAAAAACATTACCTCCTCCCTTGGCGGAGGTAATAAATCAGTCTTTTACATCACTGCTGAGAAATTTTGGCCCACTCTTCTTTGCAGAATTATTTTAATTCCGCTACATTGAGCTTGAGGTCACAAAGAGCCAAACATCCTCCTTCAGGATTTTCTGGTAGACAACAGAATTCATAGTTCATCAATTATCGCAAGTCTTCCTCATCCTGAAGCAGCAAAGCAGCCCCAGACCATCACACCACCACCACCATGTTTGACTGTTGGTATGATGTTCTTTTTATGAAATGCTGTTAGTTTTACGCCAGATAATGGAATGCACGTCTTGAAAAAAGTTAAACTTTTGTCCCATAAGTCCACAGAATCTTTTTCCAAAAGATTTGGGGATCATCAAGATGTTTTTTTTGGCAAATGTGAGACAAGCTTTTGTGTTCTTTTTGGTCAGCAGTGGTTTTCTCCTTAGAACTCTCCCATGGATGTCATTTTTTTCCAGTCTCCTTCATATTGCTGAATCATGGACCAGTGTCCAAACCGAGTCAAATCAGGCCTGCAGTTCTTTAGATGTTGTTCTGGGTTTTTGTTTCTCATTTGTTGTTGAATTTCTTTAGCATGTGACATGATGTGTTGCTTTTTGAGGTCTTTCACCCTTTTTCACTTTGTCAGACAGGTTCTGTTTAAGTGATTTCTTGATTCAACAGGTCTGGCAGTAATCAGGCCTGGCTAGTGAAACAACTTGGCTATCACAAAATAAAAAGGTGGTTTATCATGGTTAATTCATGATGTTTCCTTAATAAATGAAATCATCATTTAAAAACTGCATTTTGTATTTACTCAGGTTACTGCATCTTTGTCTAATATTAAAATTTGTTTGATCTGGAACATTTATGTGTGACATATGAAAAAATATAAGAAATCGGGAAAGGTACAAATAGTTGTTTTTTTTTTTTTTACAGCACTGTATGTGCATAAATACTATTTGGAGATGCTTATCTCATTTTTTAAAGCCTGTCCAAATGAACAACATTCAGGTGCCTTGCCCGTGAGTAATGCTAATGACCTTGATTTTATCACTGTGAGAATTTTTAAATAGAGAACATTAACAAACTGTACTTATGTAGTCACACTCTTGCATACCAATCTATATAGTTTCAAATCCATGCAGATTCTACAACCAGCTACTTAAAAAAAGCCTGGAAGTATGAACCATACCTATTTTAAATCATGAACTTTCACCTTTCGGCAAAGACAGGTCAGACTTCGAACAGAAAATAAACATGAGCTCTAGGAATCCCTTTTAACACCAAACTGCAAAAAGAAAACACTTGATCCAGCTTGTAATTAATAATCCCCTCATTAATCACAGTAATTACATCTGACTGCACCATATGTGGGCTAACCATTCCTACATCATATGGGGACCACATTTTAGAGAGGAAAATTCTTACAGTATGCAGCGCATACTTTGCATTAGCTGCTTCTTTTCATGTATTTACGCTACAATGTGCAACTAGTCACGGTGAACAGCACACAAATGAATGTAAATACTGTTCTCTCACAGCACCATATGCTTGACTCACTGAGGGAGCAGTGGGGAGAAAAGAGGATTCTAGAAAAAAGATGTGGGAGCAGATAATGTGAAGCAGCGCTCGTCTAGCATGACGATTATTTGCAGGCAGGGCAAATAGGAGAGGAAGGAACGAAAACTACAGACTGCAAAACCATCTCATGAACCCACCTCCATCCCAGGTAATGACAGAGCAGGGCCTCAAAATGAGTAGGTGCACTGAAATGTGCGGAAAGACAAGTGGGTTAAACAGCCAGAGAGGAAGAAGGAATAACTCACAGACAGATATTTTATCATCAATTGCTTTTCTGGCCCTTTTTTTTCCTTTTTTTAAAGATTATCTCAAGTGGAAAACTTCCCTCAACTTTCCCTTGAAGAGTGACATTCAAAAGAAAGTGGATATGGTCCCATGTCTGCCACTCTTTTATGGTGAGACTAATTATCACCAACATATCTGATGGAGAACGAGGCCTCAAAGATGTGTTTTGTCAGAGAAGATACATAAAAGATGAAAAGTGAGGCAAAGAGGAAAAACTCACTTTGATGAAAATACATTTATGGCGGTTATGGACGTCTCCCACCGTCTTGTATTTTGACTACCCTCCCTCATGTTTGCTGAGATTTTAAAGTCTGCTGGAATGTCCCAAATCTCTCATCGACAGGAGGGCTGCTTTGAGAGCAACCACATCCCGAGGGAAATGTTATGATGGGAACGCTTTCATCCTTTAGAAAACTGCCTCTTTGTGCAAAGTTAAACATAACTGTTACCATGATGATGCACACTGAAAGCCTGGCTTTTGAAGAGACGACAGGGTTCAATGTGGAACAAATGTGTTCAAAGAGGTGACCGTTTACAGGTATAGTAGCAGTGCAGAAAGACTTTTATTTTCTAAGAAGGTCATTACTTGGGATGATAGCATGTGCAGTATAGCTGCTGTTAACAGGAAAAGAATCACACGTGGTATTTTGTGTGATCATCTCATCCTGCTCCATCTCTCTCTCCCCCCACTGCTTTTCTCAGAGGTTAAGTGGAAGGTGATAGGTTGTAAAGAGAGGATTAATCCAGCTGTCTAAGGCCTGGCCGTGGTACTGTGCTGATAACAGCTGCTTTTGTGCACAAAGTTGACATTGACAAATTAACAGCATCTAGATAGATTTATACATCTACAATGGGAGATCAAGCAGAAGGACAGAAAGGCCATACAGGTTCACTTTGAGTGAGTTTACTTTTGGAAGAAAACAGATAGAATTGCATAGAATGATTGCCACTTATGCACCTGTGCTGCTGCATAGCTCTTCTCCACTCACACGTTAAGACATGGAATGCGTTTACTACATTGCTTTATATGATAATTTACCATGGCTGACATGCTGGGATGCAGATAAGCAGCATCAGGCAGAGGAGATAAATGTGACGGGACTTGCAGGGTAAGCACTGCTAAACATGCTACAGTATAAGGGATTTGTGTGCTGACTGTCTGCTGTGAAAGTGAGGATGTGGCCCAGTGATCTTCCTTGTTCCAGGTGAGGGGTTTGGCCATTACTGTGTTTTATTAGAGCAGCAGCTGACATGCCCCCACTGGGAGTTACAATAAAGGTCAGGAGCATCCCACACACAGGTGATGTGGAGAGAATGTAAATCAGGTTGTTTTTGGACTGAGAGTTGCCTGGGCACAGATGCTCATGTTGAGCAATGCAGTGGTTCACATTTACACCTAGTATACCCACCAACAATCTGTGGATATTGGCAGCTAAGCCCAACTCAGCAGCAGCTGCTGAAAAAGCACAGAGTGTAACGGCAGTAGGATAGTGGCAACAACATTGAAATTAGAATGGTGACAGAGGAAAAATAGCCCATTTCCATGTGGAAAAGTGGAAGATGGAGGAAATCAACCTTGGCAAAGGGACCCACAGGCACACCCTCAGTCTGACACCAATGGGTCAGCAGTTCCCCGTCACCCTCTGGTAGCAAATCCTGTCAATGTTTTATATGAGACTGAAATGGTACAACTATTGTAGAGGGTGTGAATTATAATCCATTAAAGGTAACTGTTTCCTCATATGCTGATCTAATTAGGGTTGGTTTCTGCATTTCTCAAAGGGGAGCACCTGCAGGGCTACAGCAAAGGCTTTACAGTAAAATATCATCTAGTCTGAAACTAACTGACCAAAGTCAACCCTCTTTTCTTTTCTTTTTCTTCCAAGCAGCCAGACTTTCATGTAATCTTTAAAGTGGTTTTGAGCAATAACTCTCAGGGTTTTCTGAAGGTATTTCATTGAGTATTGGCTATTTTTTCCACTCATTTTTAGTCTAGTCTTTGTCGTTGTGAGTGCTTTCATGGCGTTGTCCACATTTGGCAAACTGCCTGCCATGTTGATCTGTTTCTTGTGTCATTCCAAATGCCCCCCAAAGGACCAAGGTTGAAGTTGTTGAGAAAATTCTCTGCTTAATTTTCCACTTACGCTCAAGTCTTTGAGTGCCTCTTTTATAACTGAGTGGTCAAGAAACTTCAGTTGTCTCTGTTGGAATGTCCGTAGCAGCTCTCTCTCCATTCCAACTTGTACAACCTCTTCATTTGTAACCTAATCCATGTACAAGACCCTGAGCATGTGGCGGTAAAACCATATTTCTGCTGCAGTGACGTTTCTCCAAGTTTCCGTTGACAAGGCCAAGATTTTTAGATTTTAAGGTTTTTAGTAGTATTTAGTAGTATTTTGACTGCGAGCATGAGTTTCTTGTCAGTGAGTATTGACCAAAGTTTGTTGAAGGCATCTTGCTGTTCTATCTCCATTAAACCCGATAGTTTAATGTCATACCCAGGACAACTAGTCTTTGTACCTGACTATTGACTAGTTTCCTCAAATAATTTAGACAAAAAAAGAAATGGCAGGCCAAAAAACTCAGTATGTCCAGTAGATGAAGAGTATTTGAAAGACATGTCCTCAAGAAATAGGAAAGAAATAGAGCAAAGACCTGACACAGGACCTGAGAATTTTCAACTGACCCTTCAGATGATCCATCAACTGTTCACCCAAGCCTCAACATAAATGGTCTCAGTGGAAGGGTGGCCATCAAGAAGCCATTCTTAAGGAAGTAAACACAGGAATACACAAGATTTCTACTGAAAGTTAGTGACAACAAGTCTTTTAGACTGAATCCAAGTGTGAAATGTAGAATGGTCTTGAAAGCGCACAGAACAACAGGTTGCCAACATCCCAAGAACAGCTTTGGAGTGCAATCCAAGAAACCTGGAGAATTACTCTTTAAGGTGGTTATGCCAAACATCAACTTTGAACCTTGTTTGAATTGAACTGTTTTGCCTATACTGTGTTTCTATTTGTTTGCATGTTTTAATTAATCCCCACATCTACAGCAGAGAAAATAAGTACTGAGCATATCAACATTTTTCTCATTAATAAACATATTTCTGATGGAGCCATTGACCTGACATTTTCACCAGATATCAATAACAACCCAAGTAATCCATACATACTGTACAAAGAAATCAAGGTGACTGTGTTCACAAAGCAAGTTATATTTGATAAAGTGCAATGACACAGAGAATAAGTATTGAACACATGAAGAAAAAATGTGCAACAAGGCATAGAAAGCCAAGAAACCAGCTGAATTCCATCAGAATTTAGGAATCCATCCTAAAAGGTACTGCACATTCCATCATGGTGTGGGGGTGTTTTTCAGCACATGGTACAGGCAGACTTCATATAATTGAAGGAAAGATGAATGGACAAATGAACAGAGACACCCTTGATAAGAACCTGTTGCCATCTGCCTAGATGCTGAAGATGAAATGAGGGTGGACATTTCAGCAAGACAATGATCCAAAACACACAGCCAAGAAACTCTCAACTGGCTCCAGAGAAGGAAAATAAAGCTGCGAGAATGGCCCAGTCAGTCACCTGACCTGAATCCAATTGAAAAACTATGGCACAAACTGAAGATCAGAGTTCATAGAAGACACCCATGGAACCTTCAAGATTTAACAGTCTGTGTGGAAGAATGGGCTAAAATCACTCCTGAGCAATGCCTGCACCGAGTTTCTCCATACAGGAGGCGTCTGGAAGCTGTTATTATCAACAAATGCTTTTCTACTAAATATTACATGAATTTCACCAAACATGTTCAATACTTATCCCTGTGTCATTCCACTTTTTTTTAAATATAACTTGTTTTGTGAACACAGTTGACTTGATTTCTTTGTATATATCAGTGCTTCTCAATTATTTTTTGCAAAGCCCCCCCTAGGAAAGAGAAAATATTTCGTGCCCCCCCAACTCGCTGCAGTGACTATAAATAAGATCATTATCTATAAAAATTGTATAAGTATACCTAAAATTGTATCCTTTTTAACATTAACAAAAGAAAAAAGCAATATAAATCAACTTTCAACAAATATTAACTTTATTTTGCCACACAGAAACCCTGTTATAGTCTAAAACAGAAAAAAAAAAACTTTAAGTGCATCAAAGTGCCTGAAATAAAAAATATGTCAATCCTTATTTAAACTAGAAACATTTTTGACCAACTGAACCATTTGATGCTGAGAAAAATAATTCATTCAATAAATAATACAGTATTATAACGTGCTGCTCGACATGGCGACGTCCCCCCGGGAGATTCGAACTCACGCCTTCCGCTCTGGAGTCCCGCTCTCTACCTGTGTCGCCAATAGGGTCAACCCACTTGGCAAGCCAAGTAGGGTGCTCATATTGAGTTCGCTACAATATTAAATGTAAATTGATCTGGAACATTAACACAGGAGTACCAATATATTTAACATTTTAGTCTGAAGAAAAAGGTAGAAAAAGGCAGTATCAACTCCTCTGCAATTGTGTGGGGTTTTTGCACTGCGCAATTTGGTGCGCCACTTTAAATGATGCTGAAAGTGCTCGCTGGTTTACTGATGTAGCGTTCACAAAGTGGGATGATTGTTGGCCGTACTCCGCACGTTTTCGCTGAAAAAAATCAAGCGGCTTATCAACGTGTTGAGGATGTAATGTCTGTAGGTGACGTCTTAATTTATTTGGCTTCATGCTGTCCGCTGCCAACACTTTCAGACACAATGAACACACCGGTCTCTCACCGTAGTCCCAGTGAAGCCAAGCACTAGATAAGCTTCGTCATATTTCCTCGTCTTAGCTTTTGGGAGACTTTCATTTGTCTCTTTACCTCTGTCTCTCTCCGCCTTTCTTTTCGTTACTGTTAAATATTTCTCCATGGTGTCTCTCGAGGGGTTTGTTGACAGCAATTTAAAAAGTTTTAAACTCCCGCACAGACTTTGACAATGAGAGCGCCACTGCACCACCTGCTGCTGTGGATGTGCAATTACACTTTACACGGCAAAAGCAAAGCCTGTTCCCCGGGGTCACACGCGCCCCCCCCGGCATCGCATCGCGCCCCCCCCCTGCCCCACTATTTGAGAAGGACTGGTATATATGGATTACTTGGGTTGTTACTGATATCTGGTAAAAATCTCAGGTCAATGGCTCCATCAGAAATATGTTTAATGAGAACAATGTTGATGTGTTCAATACTTATTTTCCCCACTATATGTAAAGACGTATACAGCATAAAAGAGCCGTTAGAAGTAGGGAGAAAATGAAAACAAGGACTTTTTCTCTTCTTTTTTTAGTTAAAAAAAAGTCTGTTAAATACTTATTCCCTGTGTGAGTCCACTATATTAAATATAACTTGTTTTGTAATCACAGTTGCCTTCACCTCTTGTATGTATAGATTACTTGGATTGAATCTCCTATTTTACTAGCAACATATAAAAAATGATGGATGGCTCAAGACTTTTGCACAGTACCATACGTTTGGTTTGAGCTATTGAACCAATTGACAGCTACTGTTTCATCACTAATAAAGGACCAACAGCAAGCTGGCAAATCCATCTGTTTATTTTGCAAGTTTAGTGTCCTGCCTTGTTTAAAATCCACCTCAGTAAATAGTAAATACCTTCTTGTTTTCAGTTTTGTTGCACTACAGCTGTTAAGGACTTCTATATAATATCAAGTATAAATATTATCATTGTCCAAGGGTCATTTTATTGCATGTAGGAGAGTCAGAAATAATGACATAAGTACAGGGAGGCAGATATTCTCAAAGATGTTCCGCTGATGAAAACTCCACTACAGCTAAATCCAGATCAACCACTGGGGCCCAATTAGTCATTAAGCACTACAATCATTCACACTTACCTGGAGATGGTGATTAAGTATCTTTCAACACCCTCTGGTTTTATCTCAGTGTGTGTGTGCATGATTGTGTGCAGGGGTGGGGGGTGGGGGGTACAGAGATATGGGAAAATGGGAGGTGGCTTGGATATCCCATCAAACTTTGAGGTATGGTGATGAAGTGTGGCAAACATCTCCACCTAAATGCAACACAACAAACAGGATGACCCCGCTTTAACCTCGGCCCTGGCCATCCATCACCCGGCAGCACACACCGCCGAAACCTATATCACTCCATTGTCGACATTAGGCCTATCCTGTGGAGAGATTCATGTTGTTTCACTCCATTAACAGTTCCTGCTCAAACACAGTCTTGGAGAGATTTGAGAAGGTTTGTAGAATTTTAGAGTAACGGAACTTGTAGTCTGAAACAAGCAAGGTTTATTAGATTTAATGAGTTGCCACCTAATTTACAATATTTAGTTCCCTGGATACATTTTTTTTACTGTGACCCACAAATTTTGAACAAAGCAACAAAAGCGTACAATATAATAAAGGGCAACCACTAAGACTGCAATTTTTTAAAGCTTTCTTTGACCTTGTTTTTAATTTATCTTCAATACTTTGATAAACAGTGAATATGAGCGAGGGCTGCAACACATGCAGGCAGATAGAAGATAACGGCTACAGACAGACGTGGTGAGAAAGACAGAGGAAATCCATATCATTTGTCTTTAGCCCTGCGGACATATGTTCAAGCTCAAGTCTCTACCCCCTATCTCTGTCTGCTTCCCTCTCAATAGCTCAAGGTTCATGTGGAGGTGAGGGTTCCTTTGCCCCCCCCACCCCCACCCCCACTACCCACTCCAATGACCCTTTGCACCCTATGCTTCCCAGTGCAACAGACCCCCTCGGGGATCAGCGTCTTCTCCTACAAGCAAACACACACAAGCACACGTGTTGCTTTTACAGTCTCTGCAGGTGCTTCAAGACACAGTGACGTAGGACAGTGGTTTCCAGCCTTTTTCCCAGGAGCCCCCCCCCCCCCCGCCTGTGTCACAGACGTGCCTCCCCCCGCCCCCAGCCCACACCATCACGCCAGAGGAATTACGCCATTTTAGAACATTTATTTAGGAAAAAAATAACATCAATTTTGTGCTTAACTTATTCC
Source organism: Pholidichthys leucotaenia (assembly GCA_020510985.1). NCBI lineage: Eukaryota > Metazoa > Chordata > Actinopteri > Cichliformes > Pholidichthyidae > Pholidichthys > Pholidichthys leucotaenia. The sequence goes on along the minus strand of CM035847.1, from coordinate 253,006,334 downwards.
ATTTGTTTTGAAATGTAGATTTGTTTTCTTTTATACTTAAACTAAATTGAATTATATGAACATGTGTATCACACACAGACAAAAAAATAAATGTGGCAAATGACTGCAATGGTATTAAAATATTTGTCCTTTTGTTTTAAGGCAGCATTACTTTTAAAGATGGCCTTTCTGACATCAGAAGGCAGTCCTGGGTTCATCGCTCATTGTCAGTAACAAAGTTTTCATCTTTGCCAGAGGTATGAAACAGAAATGTTAACAAGAACATGTCCCTTGTGAAAGCAAAAATTTCTAATAACCAAAATAGTGGGTACACACACACATGACAGCATAAACCAGTAAAGGCCTAAAAGTCAGTCAGTATGGGCCTAATGGCAGTATGCCTAAAAACACCCCTGTCATACACAAAGAACAAATATCCTTCACTGCTCTTTCTCATAACACTACCCAGCAATTAACATTGCAAAAAATAGTTCAGTGATTCTTTGCTTTTTACTCTCTCCAGTCTGTTGATTCAAAAAAGAATATAAGATAAGATAAGATAAGATAAGCCTTTATTAGTCCCACAATGGGGAAATTCCAGGATTGCAACAGCACAGGGATAGCAACACTCAGAGCAACAATCAGAAGGCAAGAAAAAACAACATCTAGTAAACATATGTCCATATTACTATAAATGTATATATATAGACACACAGTGCAGAGCATTATGGTTGATTAATGTGTACCTTGAGCTTGCATGTCTCTGACCAGTGATGCGATGTTTGGAGTGATAGTGGTGATAGGCAAGCGGGCTTGATCAGCTGCTCACCAATATTGTGCGGCTTTTTTGCCTTCGCAATGAGCAGTGCACAGTCGAATGATGCTTCAGTGGCTCTGAGTAAATCATTACCTGCCCATTCAAAGATCCAAAGATTTTCTGATATTCCCGTGTCTCCTTGAAAGCGCCAGGTGCTGTTTCCTCTCAAAAAAATCCCGACTTGCACCAATGGCCTCTTGGAGTCGAGTCTCCTGATGCCGTCTCAGTTTGCTGGGCTTCATGCGGTCATTAGCTTGCTTTTCACCACAAATAACACATTCTGGCTGAAAAGAGTCGTGTGCTTCTATAAATCCATAGTTCAGGTAACTGTCAATATGTTGTCTTTTTTTTCTTTTTTAACTCCACGGGGTCCTCCGCACATTTACGTTTCTCAGCCATTGTGAAGGATGGAATCAGACGAGACAGCGAGCTGCACGATACAGAACATTGTTTCTCCTCCAACACAGAATAGAATAGAATAACACTGAGTGCCTGAGTGAACTCCTTTTTACACTTTTATTCCCCTGTCCGGCACACACGGTAAACACATTAACATACAGACTGAAAGACATGTACACACATTAACATAACATTGAAACACGCGTCACAGAACAGGCTTTGCTACAATACATTTGCACCCTTGTGACCTCAGGTGCGAACCTGGTGCTGTGGGGGCGAAAGGCACGTCTTTGTTTGTTAGCTCCTCTCACATTTTCTCCATTAGCATCTCTTATCTTCTCCCCCACCAACCCCCTGTACTGGGTGGAGTGCCATGTGTGTTGTGTCCACCACACCATCCTCTTTCTTTATTTGATGTCATTCATGCATTTCTTTTACCCACGCATTTCATGACCTCAAAACAGATGGGGGTGGGGGGCAGGTTGGGAGACACTGAAGTAGGATATGACCTATGAAGTTCATCAAATACAGAGGAACTAATTGTCATCATAAGAATACTCTTCAACATGAAAAGAGGTATTATTCTGTGTGGCCTTTTTTCCCCAAAATTTCTCACTCCAAATACTTATTGTGTTCATGGTTTAAAAAGAATCTCAAATGCAAAAGTGCTGAGCAGGAACAGTCTATACCCTATTGTTCACAGGTGGCGTTAGCAATTTAGACAATCCTAGATGTGCCAGAACTTCCAGAACAGGCAATTACTGCAACATGATCTTGAATAGAGGACCCAAATGTTAAAAGAAGTATTACTGCACAATGGGAGGGTGTTTTATAGCAGGAGGCAGAGTCCTCGGATAACCTTGTGATTCAAAGAGAATCGAAGAGTTTTGTTTTTTTTTCTTTTGCCTGCGGTGCCATTTTTCCATCTTGTTTTACAGTGAGTTGCTGATTTATGATGATATCGGTTGCAGAAATATCTGCAGAAATAATGGCACCAGTGGCACTTAGAAAGCCAAAGGAAAAAAAAAATCTAAAAATCATGAAATTCTTGATAAGGAAAAAGGTTTCAGAGTGGTAAGTTATTTTAAATAGGAGACAGTTAATTTTTCCCAATTTATACCTGTAACCAAAAGAAGGAGCTAACTAGCTAATACCAGAGCTCAGGTAAGATAAAATGCTTTACTTATAATACATGGGGTTTTTGGATAATTCATATGCACATATGTTAGGAAGAACCTTGAAGAACCATTTTGTCTTTGAACAAAATTTGACAAGCAGTTCTGTCTTGGTTCACCCCACATTGTGGAACCTACACACACACACACACACACGACTGATGGACAACTAAACTGTGTGTAACATATAGCTAATGATCACCAGCCAGTCTTGGAATCAGAGCATGCACTGCTACACTTCATCTGCAGTTACATTATGCACACATACAGAGATAATGTTATGCGGGTCAGGAGCCTCAATCATTGTTCATCGTCCGTAATCAATAACAGATGGCATGAAGTTTGCCCATCCATGAAAATGTGATGTGTGATTTTTAAACCGTATACGTTCTTGTAGGCCACCATGGCACTTTGACCCAGATGCTTCACCTCTCAGTGCCTTGGCAGCACCCTGGGGCCTGTGGCGGTAATGAGAGGGCAGGGGGACATGCAGCCTGGGTTCACACGTGGAGCAGAGGGCAGGGAGCAGCTGAGAGAGGCCAGAGGATACACGAGCCTGAGATGTATGCTAAAGAGGCATCGACTACAAATCCCACTGGCAGCAATCTTTGTCAGTCCCATCACAGCCAATAAAACTGCCCTGATGATCCACAAACCCTGCTGTGCGCAGAAAACCTGAAGCGGGAGTTCTGCATAATTCAATCCCTCCATCAAAGGCAGCAAGATCAACGTTAAGTGCTCTTGTCACCTATGGCGGAGAAGAGGAGGGGGAATTCTTTCCATCACTGTGGCAGAGAAGTGATGATCAGAAACTCCTTGGAATATTTTAACATAACAAAATGAATTAATCACTAGATTGACATTTAACCTCAAAACTGAATTGTGAGTGGGAGAAAGAGTGTGTGTTGTGTGGTTTACTCCTGCCATGGCAGTTCATTCCCTCACAGGACTGGGCCATGACAGCTTGGGCCCATCACTAAGATGAATGGTTCTGTCCCTCACAAGGCCTTTTAATTAGCTCCACAAGCTGCCTTTAATACTGAGCTTGCGCACACAGAAACGCAACCCACACATGACGTCTCATCTACGCATTCACAAAGCATAAACCCACAAGCAAATGCAAGAAAAAGTTTTTTTTCAGTGGAGGAATATTTTTTTTTATGAAAAACATTTTTTGCATGAGTCAACAAACACCTTTGATGAGTCCCACCCCCTATCTGTGTATAGCGAAAACTGTAGGTGGTAAAAGGCCCTTTCTGCTGTGCGAGCTCAATCTATCATCATTTTAGAGGTAATAAGATGGGGGTGGGCCGGGTAGCAGTCGTAGATTAGGGAGGCACTGAAGGGGTGAGCATGCTGGCAACGAGACGGGTACCATCAGGGAGGACAGGAAGCTCACGATTACACTCTTCCTCCTTGCCTCACTTTTATTGCCCCCCCCCCCCACCATCACCACGAATCTTCCTTCACACATGGTTGGGAATGTGGAGTCCCATACACTATTAGGGTGTGGGTGGGGTTATAACAGGGCATGGTAAGGCTACAATGAACCACCAGGGCTGTTCCAATTACAGGGAGACTGATACCAGATGATGAAGCTTGTGGCATCTTGCGTTAACCTCCACCAGAGCCGCTGCATCGGCCCAGATAGGGGGAAGGGGGGGGGGCATGGCGGAACACAGGCTCCACACGCATACAGCACAGTACCATCCAATTAGTGGAGCCGCCAGCTATCCAGCATGTAGGTGGGCGGAATAGAAGAAAGCCTGCTTGAGTAGGACTCAAACCTGCGCCACTAAGTAAAGAAGCTGTAATTGTGCAACATTCTCTCATTAGCTGAAGGTCCTCTGTAGAGGCAGCGGTGCACTAACTTAGTGTGTGTCTGTGTGTGTTTTCAAGTCTGTTAGACATGATTGTGAAAGAAAAACAAAGCGGGAGCATTTTTAAAAAAATAAATAAAGATGGTCAGTGAAGCACAGATAATGGCTTGATCTGCCAAGCTCTTCTTTCACATTGATACACCTCTATTCCTCTTCACCAGAGTGATAATAAAAGCAAGAGAAAGGGAGTACAGTACAGCTGCCACACTCATGGAGCAAACAGCGCGACCTCACAGCACACCTCCAGCTGCTCTGGAGCCCCGGCTTGAGGTTTGTTTATAGGCCATTGTTTCTTCTGCCCTGTCTTTCACCGCTCAATTTCAATTTACTCAGATATACACTAGCACAAAGGAGGGCAGTGTGTCAATGCCTACAGACCTCTGAAGTGCAGACGGTGTTAATTTAGACATCAGAGAGCAGTCGTAGTGCAAGCATGAGCTCCCCTCCGTCTGCTTTGCACCCAATAGCAGCACACTATTGGAAATACTATTATGATGGGGCATGGTGGTGCGCCGGTCATGCCCCATCTAATGAAGACCATTTTCAGTTATTTTAGACTCCCGTTTCTTGGTGTTGTGGTCAGATCTTGTTAAGTAGTAGTACAGTTTAATTTTGGGTTTATTCTTAAGTATTTCCCGCTCGGATCCTGTTTAGTTTAATTTAGCTTGATTCTAGTTTTATTTCAGTAATGTTTTCTGCTTGGCACTTGTTTATGCGTTTCTAATTTATTATGGGTTTCTTCATTCATGTTGAACTCTGTAGTTCAGTCTTGTTTTTTGGATAAGTAATCACCTTAGTTGGGGTTATATTATTAAAGCTGGATTCATGCTGCAATTCTGCTGTCCACGTATGTGTAACCGGAAACCTTGTGTGACAAAATTTACGTCATCGTCTTCACTCCACTAGTGTCCGCAGTGCTCAACCGCAGATGACCGCATGCAGCCCAAGTTTTGTGACCGAGCCGCCTGCCCACAACCTGAATGTGTTGAAAAGCGTATGCGCAAGACTGAACGTCCCATTCACGAGGTGGCGATATCGATATCGCATACCAAGACAAAGCAGACAAAGAAGACAATGAGGAAGTGGAAGAAGGGAATGAACATACATGAATCATACATACATACATACTTCAGCAGCAGCATCTTTGTGGAAAAGGAGTGAAAACTGGGAAGTCAAGCAGCAGAAAGCAAGCAGCGTTTCTTCGTTGGGGAAAATCCTGGAGCATCAGCACATTGGCGCTACCTATAGGGAGGGAGTGAAACTACAAATGATGGTTGTGGCATGCGTCAACCGCTTGGCCTGGGTAGATGAAAAAAGTGAGCATGTACAGCGCAGCGTGCGTGCCGGGCTCGTCCAAAGCACCCACGGACCAAAGCGGACTAGACGGGAAATGCAGCATGAATAAGGCTTTAGATTGCATTACCCTTGTCTCCCTCCATGTGTGTATTCCCTTCTGATTGTTGTTTTTTCCTGTTCTTTTCTTTATTTCTGTCTCCCTTAGTGTTTCTCCCCTCACCTGTATGATTGTTCTCAGCTGTTTCCTGTCTATCGATTGTCTCCTTTCTCCTTTAAATTGTGTCTTGTCCTTTCTCCTCCCTGTTGAGTCATCATTGTTCACTCAGGCTGCATTCACACCAGGATAGTCCGGGGGTCTCGGTTCGACTTGGCGGGGGATGGCGAGAATTTTCACACCTTCATTTGGTTTGGTTTGCTTTCACACTGCACTTCACTCAAGCGGACCAAACTGCTTGGACAACGTCATGCAGTTTACAACAGCTGCTTGTTTGTGGTGCTGTAGCCGAGGCCACCACTGACCAGGAAGAAAAAATCTCAGCAAAGAAGAGAAATCTGGCTCATCGATTGGCCAGGACCGGTGTTATGCCGAGAATTGCTCACTTGCCAAGAACTGCATCCCATGCACCAAAACTATAAAATATAACACTACATCCAGGCTTGTAACCATTTGTGCATTTTTAGAAGTAAAAATTGTTATTACCGCTTGTAAATTATCTTTAAATTATGTTTATTCGACGAGGGGATGCAATTCTCGGCAAGCAACTAATTCTCAGCATAACACCATTCACTTCAGCCGAGGTGTTTATGTGCCACAAAATAATAAAAATGAAAAGCTCCGCTGTCTGTATAAACCCCCGTTCCGCCATCATGCCACTAAACGTTTTAAAAACATCGGTATTCTTGTGTGTAGCCACAAGCAGCTGAGAAATCTGGTTCTCAGACCAAATACTGTATCTATCAGAGCCTGCATTTCCTCCTCACTCCTCATTCATCCAAGTCCAAGAGACATTTTTTTTTAAACTTTTCTCTTCGGTTTTCTCCGGTAAAAGTATTTTTTGGATCCGCGCAGTTGTCTGTTATTTTCTATCCAAAAGCGAGGCTGAAGAACCAGGAGCTCCACAGCTGAATCAGGGTGTTGGATTTATTTTACCCACGGAAACACACATGGAGTTTTCAACAGGGACAATTTTTTCAGGTGAGTGCCAACTTCGTCTGTCTGCATCTCACTCAGACAGTGAATTCATGTCTTTTCATGTATTTACATTGAGTTATAATGTAATCGTGCTGCGCGAAAAATCTGCCCGTTCGGGTTTGATGTGAAGGCACCTTTACAGTAAACGCCACTTTCTCTTCTCACTGTGTGCTGCTGTGGTTACACAAATGCAGAGGGGCACGTCTGCCCTTTGGTCCGCTGGATACTCCGTTTGCATTCACGTGGCAAGCGAAGTGCACCAGACTGCGTTTGCAAGCGAACCGAGACCCCCTGTTTTCAGGGGGACCAGAGTTCGCTTGTTTGGTGCTGCACCAGAGTTCCATGTGCATTCAGATGGCACTAAACAAACTGAACTATCCATGGAATACACACTTTAGTCCTTTAGTCCAGACCAAACAGTGGCTGTTTGAATGTGCCCTGATGTTCTTCCCCAGTGTTTCTAGCGCCTTGTCCTGTAAACCCAGTCAGTATTTGTGTTGTGGAGCGAGAGAGAGAAAGAGGAGGGCAACCGAGTTCTGATAATGAATGATGAACTCCTCCAACGGTTCGCTCAGAAAAGAGATTCAGAGTACTAACTAAAAGTGCAAAAAACAGTGATTTTAGTTAGAAACTCCTTTCTTGTTTATTTTGTTAAGTTTTTTCACCCTTCTGCCACAGTTTATTTTGTAGTAATCTCGGTGTTTCTGTTAGTTTAGTTTTGCCAGTTACTGCGTCGGCCTTCTGTTTATTTAATAAAATCCCCCACTCCTGAATCCTGCCTGCAGTTGCCAGAAAATCATGACAAATACATAGGCCACTCTGCAAGAGGAAGGGATGGACAACACGCCATTGCTGCACAATTCTTGCCAAAATGGGGAGAATATAAAACTCTAAAATATTATCATAGAGTATATTACATGTTTGTATGACTCCTTCCATGACCTGCACCCCTTGGACATAAAATAATTTGTTATCAGATCTCCTTTAAATACTGACAGTCCCATAAATCTGTCAAGTGTGCCATGACTTTCTGCATTCCAGTCGCTCAATCCAGATATTCTCTGTCTGTATGGAAAATGGCCGTAGCTGCCAGGCAAGTCAAACAGATTTGATTTCACTCATATCTAGTAACACTACGTTTTTCTTTCTGCAGCACTCCCTGTAACAGAATATGCCTTGTTCTGCTTTGCCTCAGGAGAAATCTTCTGCCTAGCAGGGCTAAAGACGAACGGAGGGACCCCTGACTGACTGTGGCTGGCGGCGGGTCTGTGGGGAGCTGGTTCATCAGCAGTCTATTGGAGAGGGAAAGGGGGATGGATGTGGAGAGGGAAGGGGTAAGAGAAGTAGGGAAGGGGGAAAATCAATAAGCAGACCAAGTGTATCTTTTCTCTGGTATGAGTTAGCCCAAATTTTTCCTTTTCTCCTTTTCGCATAAAGGGATGGTCCACAGCACTCCAATCACTGAGCTCCTCAAAAAAAAAAAAAAAAAAAAAAAAAAAGGAGACAGATACTACAGATGATTTTTGGAGGACAATGAATCCAATCTCACACCCACCACCAGCAGAACTTTTCTTAGTTTTGCAGAAAACAACTACCCCAAACTTATTATAGATAGAAGGTTATAGTGCAAGATATAACTACAGGCCCAAGCCTACACTGAAACTTATATTACTGAAAGAGCCACAGGGTGCTTCTTCGCACACATCCATACACCATAAATTCTTAAGGGAGGTTTTTTTTTTTGTTTCATTAAAAACACACAGATTTTCTGTATTTTATTTTTGTTTTCTAATCCTGCTGTGTCTGACACTCTTCCAGCATGTGGAAAATATAACTTCCCAAATATGATGAAAACATAAAACTGGACTCCTGGGGGATGACGGTAAGAGACAGCATCTGCTGACAAGTGCCCTGACAGCTCCGCAAAGTTTCCACCTGGAGAAGTTTGTCTGCTTTTTAAACTGGATGAAAGTATGACAGAGGAATAGTATGTCTGACAAATTCTTGATCATTATCCATCCTGTTAATCATATGTTCAAAGGGCATCCCTGTTAGGAGTGTCATTATGCGAAAATACATTAGTCAAGCAGACGTTAGAACATTTAACCTCTGCCCACTGAGTCAGCATGGCCTAATTGATCCTTACAAAATGAGCCACAAACAATGACCCACAGTCTTTGTAAGCACAAGACCGAAAGCCTCTCCCACAAGGTCAATACGACGGATACTTCACCCCTGATAAGGAACCAATGGGTGATTAAAAAAAGAGGGTAGGAGCGGTGAAAAGTTGACTATGAGGTACTTTCCAGTAAACATTCATAAAAAAAGATGATTTAATATCCTGTTTAAGATTGTTCATATCGGCAAGTTCAAAGTCCTGAATCTAGACTGGCGATGGCTCAGCTAAACTTTAAAATGCTTTGACTTTAGTGACATGGAGAGAATCACAAGAGGTCCCTGAAGCAGTCTGGTACAATAAGGCCAGTGTGGCAGCTAAAATCATTCGTCTTGAATATTGCCAACAAAGCAATGTCACCATTATTTAGACTCCATCTGAAAGGGCCATGTTTGATGAAAGGACAGCTGTCATAGTGGGGGACCGGAGTAAGTACTATGATGACAGAGTGATGCTGAGAGAAAAGGAGGTCATGTAGCTGAGAGGCACTTAGGAGCCATGGTCCAGGGGGGCCAGGATATTGTTCGTCAACATGACTAACCCCACAGGGCTTACAGAAAACAGTCTGCCTCTCGTTAATCCTGTCTTCAAGTAGAACCGCAGTACAACAGACATACAGCACAAACTGAAATTCCAATTAAAGATTCACTGATATGCGGCATGTTTTTCATTCATCATAATGAGGACTGTGGACAGGAATTGAGAAATATCTCCATTTAAGAACCAGTTCCAGATTGACCAATTCCTATGGCTTGTGGATCTATGAGTTTTTAAATTATTTCACAAGAGAGTATTACTGTTTTACAAGTCTCGCAAGTCTAAGAGCGCTTTCACACCTGAAAGTCCGCACCAAGGTCTGGATCAAGGTTCACATTTTTGTTGCACTGTATACATTTGGTCTGGTTAGGTTTGGTCTCACACTGTTTCTTGTTCAAGCAAACCAAGCAACTTTACTTGATGCACCTACATCTTGCTGTCATGACGAAGATCTGTTATCATGACAACATTTGTGTTGTTAGCACAGACCGGTAGTTAGCAAACATGCTACTCACTGCAGCTCTGGACACATCGGTAACAGCACTTTAAGTTGAAACTTGGGAAGATGGCATAATTTTAGTCAGTGAAATAGTTTTATGAGGCTAGAATATTATCCATGTCTTGATTAAAATAGACATTTGTTCTTCTCATCAGCTGTGATGATTCTCAGGTGGCATTGCTCGTGAATTTTTAGTTTTTCTCAAAAACTCTGCTGCATTCTCTCTGAAAATATCTGGTGTTTGCATTTTTATGATTTTTTTAAGTGACTATTTATGACGACCTTATTTCTTCTCTCCGAGTATTACTACGGCTCATTTTTTTCCTCTTATCAGCTGCCTTAACTTCCTATGTTTTATTTGAAAGTCCAAACCTCTGAAAATTGCCTTTACACACTAAACAAACCGGTGTAGCAAGCCAAATTATCCCCCGCCCAGATTAAACCCGGGTTCACGGGGTATACCCCAGGGGATAAACTGGCCTAGGCCAAACTATACCCCAGGGTGTAAAAGAGCCTAGGCCAGACTATACCCCTCCAGGCCAGAATATACCCCTCTTTGTAAAGAGGTTTTGATTGCATTTACACATTATATTTACAACACAACACATCACCACATCATGACATCACTACATTACGTTACCTTACGTTATTATCAGCGGATCTGACCACTTTTTTCCATTTTATAAATTGACATATACAGTATACTGTATATCAAAATAAATGACACGCCTGCCCATCCCACTTTTACGCACATGTAAATATTTTTCTACTATAATATTGTAACAATCAACTATTAAATAGACATTATTACCCCCCCCCCAAAAAAAAGGGTTACAAAGGATTTCAAATGCACAAGCAAATATAGTGTTAAGATTATGTTGTCATTCAACTCAAAAGACAAAAAATAATAGTTACACATTAAATTATTTCTTTACAGGTTTACCAGTACATAAAATTGTTCTCATCAACAACTAAATATAATTTTTCAGTCCATTACATTCAGTCTCTTATCATGCGCATATGCCGACTCCAAACACGAACAACAACAACAACAAAAAAACAGTCCATAGCGATGTCCCCACAAATCTTCACCAGCAAAAAAAAAAAAATAAATAAAAAAATTAAAAAGAGTCCAGACACTCCACCAAAAATAACTGGAAGTTGATGTCTTTATAATAATGGAAAAAGACCCTGAGCTCAGGAAAAATTGCAGTTCGTAAAGGAAAAGAAAACAGGCTCAGTCTCACCGCATGCAGCTCCGTCACCCCTGGCTTGTTTTGACAGCTCAGCTCAACTTAAATAAATGCAACAATACTGTGAAACTTAGACAGCTACAGGGCCACAAACAGCAAATGAAGTTTTCTAGATTATGTAGCAGAGTCAATAAAAGCATCCTACTCGGCTTGCCAAGTGGGTCAACCCTCTTGGCAACACAGGTAGAGTGTTGGACTCTGGAGCCAGAGGTTGTGGGTTCAAATCCCCATTTGGATGTCCTGAGTTGGGCTTAGCCGGCTGTCCATTTGGTTACAATTATACTTTATTATTTATGGTAATTAGGTGTATTGTAGCAGAGTCAATAAAAGCATTCCTACTTGGCTTGCCAAGTGGGTCAACCCTTTTGGTGACACAGGTAGAGTGCTAGACTCTGTAGCCGGAGGTTGTGGATTCGAACCCCTGGTTGGACGTCGCCAGTTGGGGCTTAACTGCCCGTCTACTTGGCTACACTTGGTGCTGGTGAGCAGGATTTACTGGTGGCGTATTTCCCCAGATACCACCAGTGTGTTGGTCCCCACCACAAGAGGTGTTGCTGGTAGGACTCACTGGTGTTGACACAGTCAGAAGGCGGACACCCTTAAAGCTTAAATGCACCTCTGACATCGGGATGATGTCAAAATCTGAGGGAACATGTAACAGACTCAATAAAAGCATTCCTACTTGGCTTGACAAGTGGGTCGACCCTCTTGGCGACACAGGTAGAGTGCTGGACTCTGAAGCCGGAGGTTGTGGGTTCAAACCTCTGGTTGGCCATTGCTAGTTGGGGCTTAACTGCCTGTCCACTTGGCTACATTATTTTTATGTATTTATAATTTTATTCATAAAGTGCAATGCATCAACATAATATGTTGATGCATTGCACTTTATTAAGCACTTTATGTGGCAGTGGTACAATATTAAAACCATATCTGAGTGTTTACATCGTCTATCAATCATAGCGTTTAGAATCTGCACTTTCGGTTTTACGTTCCATTTTTAACTCTCCAAATGTACACAAAGTTAACCCCTTCCACAGCATGTGGGACACCATGTAGTGACGCCCATCTCCATTTCACTGACCCTAGGCCACGCAGCTAATGTGAGTAGTGAAAGCTGCAGTGGGGGGGGGGGGGGTCAGTCCTCTAGTAGCTCTGTGCGTTAACTTTGCTTTCCCTGTTTTATTTTGCTGAGCACCAAGCTAGGCAGCAGAAAGTACCATTTTTATATGGTCTTTGGTATGACCCAGCTGGGATTTGAACCCACGACCTCCCAGTTGTGGGGCAGATGCACTACCAACTAGGCCACCACTCCAGTGTACGCCAAACGTGATGAAAATGAGAAAAACATGATGGAAATTGTTTATCATAATTCTGGTTTTGCTTGCCCTATCAACACAATTTAAAAACTGGGAAAGAGTTTCAAATCTGCACTAGGCCAAGGACCACCTTTGGTAAAAATTTCATCCAAATCCATCCGGTATTTTTGGAGTATTCTTGCTAACACACTATGAGAAGATAAGAGCCTTGGCGGAGGTATGCATTCTTGGATCATTACCAAAATGTTATGGGTTCCTCCCTAGGCCAAGAACCGCCTCTGGTGAAATTTTCACCAAAATCCATCCAGTAGTTTTTGCGTAATCCTGGGGTATAAATTGGCCTGGGGGTATGAATTAGCCTAGGCCATAATATACCCATGGTATAATCTAGCCTAGGCCACTTTAACCCTGGGTATAGTCTGGATTGGGGGTATACTGTGGCCTGGTACACCGGACCAAGGTTCAGTTTGATCTGTACCGAGACCACCTCTTTTTGCCAGACCAAATTTAGGCTCTTTGGTCCGGACCCTGGTTCATGCCCAAAATTTTGGTCTGGATCAAACTCAAAAGTCCGAAAGTCCAGACCAGATGGGTTAGGTGTGAAAGCACCATAAGTCTTAAGACAGCAAGCACTTTACTTTATTTCAAACATTTAAGCCCTATGAGGGGATCAGGGTATTCAAATAGAGGGGGTCTGTAGTTTATTATTTCATTTTGGACTTTTGGGTAACCAAAATTTCATAACACAATAACTAATCTCATATCCCGATAACAATATATATCATGATATACATTTTCTGTAAATTCTATAGTTTATACAGTATATAATAATTACATAAAAAAGACCATCTCTTTTTTTAATTTTTAAATTACAAACTGAGAAAAATCACTTGTACAAATTCGTCTATCACTAATTTTATGGAACTTATTCCCTCAAAATTTTGTTGTTTTTTTTTTATATAAAATTGTATTTTTAATGTCCATTTAAGACATAATATTTCAGATTGGCCATGATCTGAAAATCAAAGGCACAAAAGGTAATGTAATAAAATACAAATGATGATTTTATTCATTATTACTACTTGAATTAAAATGATTAGAAATCAAGTAAGTTACAAGAGCCAGTTTGCTCCTCCAACCTGTTTTAATTGAATTTTGAATACATGTTCTGCTATCATGCACTATTGCAGTGTTAATATATTTTTTTAAACAAAACTAAGAAATTCAGCAGTAATTTAAAGCAAAGAAACGATGGTCTGATAATAATGTTTCCTATAAGCGACAACTTAGCATCGTCATTTAGTATATGCTGTTTTACAGTGATAAGAGTGAGATGGTGTTAGCGTTACTTACCTCCAATTAAAATGGGGTTAGTGGAATATCCTCTCTGATGCAGCACAGTGGAAAACCGTCCCACATCCCAGGCAAACAAAAGTAACAGCTATTTGACCAAACTATTAGTTTGGAGTTAGTTGCTGTGCTAACCACTGGAATGAAACCTAGCGATCTATCTACACCTGTTCCACTACACGCACTGCTGGGATGAGGTGGGCCGATGACAAATAGTGTGTGAGAAACTTTGCTGAAGAAACTGGGCATGTGTATTTTAAATCCCGATATAAACAATAGAGTTTTAAATGAAACAATAGACATTCTTATCTCGCCATCCGATATATACTGCATCGTCATATTGAACAGCCCTAGTGTGCTTTGTAGCTTAAATGTCAATTCATTTCAAATGGAACTCATTGACAGTAGATGGAAGCATTGGATTTTGGAAAAACTGTAGATTTATTCCATGTTCATATATTAATTGGGGCTGTCCATGCTAGGGGTGGGAATCACCAGAGGGTGCACGATGGAGTATTTTCACAGTCTTGCAATATGATGTTTATTGCAACATCATATACTGTGATTTTCCATCTTGACCTTCGTTTTGTTACGCTCCTGGCTAGATCTCACGAGTCACTCCTTTGCTGTGTGGGCCTAACAAGACAGTGAGCATTTAGCACCATCTAATGGACTGAAATGTCAGTTGTTTTTATTACTCTGGTACCTAAATAGGTAAGTTTGTATTTGCAACATTTATCAATAGTTTTTACTAAAGTATCACAATACTGGTGTCTCTGAATCAATACATTATCTCCACCACATAGTATCACAATACCATGCTATATCAGTTTGTTGTCCACCCCAGTCCATATGTATGTAGCACATTCATTTCAAGCACCAATTCAGTTGGCCACTGGCTTGTTTCAACAAAAATACAATTTTTTTTGGAAAGGGGTATTAGAAGAGGTAGCAATATAAACAATTTGTCACACCCGTACAACCTGCTGGGCAAGTCTACATAATTGCTACATAAGAAGCACTCATTCAAAGTAATAACTCTAAATCTAGTCTATTAACTGAAATACAATTTATGTGTGAACTATTTATGTAAAGGAAGTGATTTCTAAGAACACAAATATTAGAAGTCCTGCCTGCTATAGCAAAAAAGATCAACACTCAGTAGACCCCGATAGCACCTCAGAGAGGCTGAGCTGCTATACAAAACCATACCATCTACATTTAACTGACATTTTCCTGGCAATATTTCTCGGAGTATGGGTTTTAGTTTTCCACTTTTCGCTCACTGTTATTGGAAGCCACCAATGTGAGCTGCCCTCATAGCCTAAAGTCTATAAATAAAGGAAACGTTGAACAAGCCAAGACATTAAAACAAAACCTAGACAGTAGCACAAGAAAAAGCAGAAAACACTAGCTTGTGTCTTTCTCGTTTAGAGTTATACACAGTCAACATGTTTTCTTCCTTTCATCCTTTTCCCAGACAAGAACTTGCAAACAAAACCGCGTCATTCAAACAATAGAGCCGTGATTGTTGTGGGCATAAAGTGAAACTCTATCTGTCATGTAGCCTCTTTTCAATATGCAGCGCTGAAGCTTTGAGAAGGGAGAGAAAAGCCAAAAAATGTCCCCCCGGTACAATGGCAGCCTTTGTTAAACTGCTGGTTAATACATAGCAAACAAAATGGTAAATGTTGAAGCAATGAAACCAAATCCATGTTCACTCCTCAAAGCAAGGTCTAACCTGTTCAGTAGTTTGGCAGGCTATTCATGTATCTGGGGAGGAAGGAAAAAAAGAACATGGTGGAAGGTACAAAAAGCTTTTTTTCATGCTTAAGAAAATAGTGCACGTTTACCTATTTGTATTATTTCACTCTCTTTTTAGTGTATTCATTATATTTAGTCTGAGGTACTGCTTGTAGGCTTGTTGCTTGCATTTTTTTATGCTGACCACATGAACTTTGAGTATTTCCACATTTCTTCCTCTGCTGACAAACCTATGTTTGACTTTTTGGTTAAGGTCGTGTTCTCTGTTTGGATTTAGGCCCCTGATCTCAAACTGCCAACACATACAATCCAAATGCTTAAGTCACTCAGCCAGCTCACTAAAGAATCCAGACCTGAAGAACTGAGTGTTTTTGAGCCTGAACGAGAAAAAGCTGAGATGACGGAGGCTTGCACTACCAGATAATTAGTATACTTTCTTTGGACTGGATCTTTGGGCTTTGGTATTTGCATGAAGAAAACCAGGACATTTCTCCCATCTCGGGGGAAAACGATTTGGTACCAATCTTTGACATACTTGTCCACATTCAGTTTTGGTCACATTTGCTCGTCCACTGAGAACATCCAGATCTATCCTCTATCCATCCTTTCACCAGATCTCAGGTGGGGATACAAATTGTATGTGACATTACATTGTAAAGACATTGAGCAGAAAGGCTGCATGCAAAGAGGCATGGACAGGAGGAAGGAGAAGATGAAAGGAGTTAACAGAATGTCCCAGTGAGTCTATTGTGGATTTTTAAAGGCTCAACTTGGCCTTTTGTGGAGGGAAAGTCAACCATGGTTCCCTGTCTATGCCTGGTAATGAGCATGCTTAACACAACTTAAAAAAACAACAGTGTATAAAAGATTAATGCAAAGCGATGATGTCACCTATTTTTAAGGGGGGTATGCTCAATTATTAGTAAAGGCTACATGATAATTTTTGTAGTCAAGACAAGACCGAGACCAAAATGTAAAAAGACCAAGACTTTAAAGGGTTAGGACCAAGTCAAGACCAAAACCACAGTGCATGGAGGTCTTATGTCTTGACTTGGTCTTGACCCCTTGGGCTTGGTCTTGGGAGACTCTAGTTTTGATGAGGTCTTGACTACAATACTACTAAATAATCCAGAGCAACAAACTGTATCCACAAAGGGTGTGGATGGAAGACATGGCTATACGGTGTCAACAAAATCTGTTTTAAAATAACTATAACACAATACTTTTTTTTAATAGACTTGAGAAACAAGCCCCCCCCAATAAAAAACACCATTTCCGGATGTGTGGACCGGTGGCGCCACACGAGTAGGCTGCCCGTTGCAACAGCCTTTTTTTTTTTTTTCTTCCTTCTTCTTTCTACACCTTTCACTCTGTATATATATCATGGATGCACGGATCGCCCCGGGGGTCTCCCGGGTCGGCGGACGGAGCCACGGTTTGCAGCGGGAGACGCTACAGCGGGGAGGAGCTAGTGCTAGCTAACACTTGGCCGCCGCCCGGTGCTAATGGGAAACTTGACATACCGGGAGCTGTAGCGAAAACGACGCGGGTGCCGGGCTGGAGTTTAGGCGGCGTGCAAGAAATATAAGACAGAATAATAAAGAGCGATGGCAAGAACCAAGCAGACCGCCCGTAAAATCTACTGGAGGAAGAAGCCCCCCAGGAGACAGCTAGCCACCAGGGCTGCTCGGAGAGGCGCTCCGGCCACCGGCAGAGTGAAGAGGCCTCGCCGTCACAGGCCCGTGGCTCTGAGAGAGATCCGTCGCTGCCAGAAATCCACAGAGCTGCTCATCCGTAAGCTGCCCGTCCAGCGCCTGGTGAGGGAGATCGCTCAGGACTTCAAGACCGTTCTGCGTTTCCTGAGCTTCGCCGTCATGGCTCTGCAGGAGACCAGCGAGGCCCACCTGGTGGTCTCTTCTTCGCTAAGGGGGTCACCATCATGCCCAGACTTCCAGCTGGCCCGCCGCATCCGCGGAGAGAGAGCTTAGACTTTCTGCTGCACATTCACCAACCAACCATAATGCTCTGCACTGTGTGTCTATATATATATACATTTATAGTAATATGGACATATGTTTACTAGATGTTGTTTTTTCTTGCCTTCTGATTGTTGCTCTGAGTGTTGCTATCCCTGTGCTGTTGCAATCCTGGAATTTCCCCATTGTGGGACTAATAAAGGCTTATCTTATCTTATCTTATTTATATAGTGAAGAAACAAATCATCAGTCAAAAACATCACAATCAAACTGTCATGACCAATGACTTCACACTTTTGGGTCTACTCTCATGTGGCGATTAGAGGAACTGCAGCTTTTGGCATTTCCACACTTGCCTCATTTTCCAGCCACTAAAACTGTAGCATACATGAGAGATGCAAATTTATGTGTAGTGACATTTTTCAAGGTAGCAAATGCTGCTTTGCTTAGTCTAGCTGGTCAGATTGTATAGTCCCAGTACATAAATAGATGCAGCCAAATGGTATAACATAAACTTAAGAGTTGCGTCCCATAGCAGCATCTGCCACAAAGTAAATCTGCTCACAGTCTGCAGCTGTCAACAGGAAGCCCAGAATGACCTCTACAGAGACACACACACACGCGTGCTCAAAGACTCAAATATACACACACTAGCCTTTCATCTGTTAATTATTGGCCTAAGTCCAGCAGTGCATATCTGTTTCATTCGCTTAATAAAATGTAATAAGGCTTATCAAGACCAGCCCAGGTTAACGCCAAATACCATAAATACAGTATATCAGTGCACTGCTAGGAACATCCAGATAAAGCAAGTGCTATTGGATGTTTTGTAAACACATGCTATAGCTGGGAGCCAGCCCTGTACCCTGTAGCAGTGTGCCCACTAAAGTACACTCTCAGCGGAGGGGAAGAGTTTCTGGTTTCTGTCAGGGTAATGGCTCCTCACGCCTCAAGTGCTGCGCCTCCATTGTCAGCTTGCTCATATTTTCCCTCAGCTTCATGGCAGAAAAATTTACAAGAACGTTTTAACAGTTTGCTATTTCATGGGCTGGCAGAGTCAGTTTTTCTGAGAGCCTTGCAAAATGTGTTGTGGGACCTCACATAATCTGGGGGGCTATCAGCACTCGAGCGAATGGTGCAAATGGAAGCTGCAGATTGCAATGATCTATTTTTGATGAGGAAAAAGTGAAGGAGAAAGTTGAGTAATTGTTGGGTTTAAGTGCATCTGTATGGCTTTTTTTTAATTCTTTTTTTTCTTTTTCTATATGCTGTTTCATGATGATTAGAATGGCAGTCTTCATAATCAGCTAAACTGGGCTATATCAATACAACCAATGAAACAAAAGGAAAGGGAAACATGTACTACATGCAGAAACACACACACACACACAGCTTCGCGTGCATCTCTCAGCATGGCGCAGCAGCAGCAACCCATTAACAGTAATGAGTGTGTACTAGTGAGGAGGATCTCGGGGTGTGTGACAGTAGTAGAGAGACAGGGGGTGTGCGCCCTGTTTCAGTGCCAACCTGCCATCTGCGCCCAGGGCTGGTGGAGTTAATGAGAGGATTAGGGCCACATGCACAGTCCTGGGACAGGGCTCCTACCCCACCACCAGCAGGAGCCCACCACACCGGCGCTTTTATATGGAAAACATGACAGAGGCAAGGTGGGCTTCTGCTCACACGCTGAGCAGGAACCCCGCTGACTGCTGTGTGCAAGGGCATGCGAGTTGCCAGTTTGGCCATTCCTTTATGAACGAGACTCACTGCATGCGTGTGTGTGCGTGTGTGTGTGCACATGTGCAAGGCTGCATTGGTGATGTTGTCTCAAAGACTGTCTAATAAAAGAATAAAGAATCTGAACGTGAAGCAGGCTACAATCAACTCCCGACTCATCTGTCACAAACAAAAGAGGTGCTACACTTTCTGAAAATGTCCACTTGTAAAATACATGAGGAAAAAAAAAATAATTCTACTGTAACAAACAAAGCATGAATATGTTAGCAGCTCGGTTAGAGAAGTCACCTTTGCCCGCAAACTGATGTTTACACCGAGCAGGACATGAACAACCCTCAAACCACCACTGGAGACTGCATGTCCTGAGGCAGCCAGGCCCTTTACACGGCCAACAAGGAACAAAAGCTCCCCGAGGCATTCCCAACTAGAAGCAACGCTTTTATGTGTTGCTGGTTTCCTCTTCATGGCCATTATCACCTTCAGTCAACAGAGAAGGTGAGGCAGCAGTTAGTCGCAGAGGGACGCGGACAGGCTCAAATGATAGCCGCAGATATAAAACAATCCTCAAAAAGACTGATTACAAAGCAAATGAATGGATAAATGGATAAATCCACTGACCTTGGGTGCAATTAGCTCTTAATTACTGCACACCATGTGCCCTGGGAGATGCATTAATTAACAGTATAACAGAAGACACCAAGGGAAGCTCTCCATAAAAATAGCTGCCTGGCAAATATCCAGCATCAGCATGTCAAAAATATAATTTTATAAATATCACAGTGAAATATACAGTAGAATGCTGGTGACAAGAAAATGCCATAAAACAGACGCATACACCATGAAAAAAAAAACAACATGGTTGGCATTGTTAACAACCCTCACATAAGCTCAAAATTTGTTATTATGGCTTTGGGAAGTAATGAAATGTGAAATCACAAAAATACTAATATGCCACTGAAAATGCCAGCCATTATAGGTACCATGGCAAACATCTACGGGCATTCATGTTGGACATTTTAATTTCAGCCTTTCATGTCCAATACTGCCTCCTGACCACAGCGAGGAAACTTTAACCACTAGTCAAACTGGGTCTTGGCATAAGAGTTAATTTGCCCGGTCCCCTTTTTTACCCTGTCTGAGCTCATGTGTGTTCACAGACTGCTTCTGGTTCTGCTCCCAAAACATAGATGGGCGTTCTTTCCCCCCTTTCTTTCACTTATGGCTGTGGAAACCATCATTACCCTGCCCATCACCTACGCTGAAGTACTCCTCTGAGAGCAGGACAAAATCCAGTTTGTCTACACATCCAAGGGTCAGACAAAACTAGAACCTTTAGCAACTAGACCACAATATTTTTTCTTTTTTTTTTTTTGCCATGAGAAGGAACTGCAATGAGGACTGACAACTTAAAAACAATGATTGTATTTTTGAGCATACCCCCCACCCAATCTGGTACGTCTCTCTTTCTATATGGGCCGATCAAGTCCTCGGAGTCCTGTAAAAACAGCCTGTTTAGCCACTCATTACCGACAGTCAATTAGGACTTTTGTCTCCCGTGACCCTGACACAGAAACGTTAAGGAGCTGCTGACAGACCCAGTCATCCATACCTGGTTAGCCACAGCACTATTCAAGGACGACGTCATTTCAAAACAGTCACAAACTGCTGAGCGTCTCCAGTGTGTCCGAGGTAATCAGCTACAGTTTCAAAAAGCAGGAGACTAATAAACGGTAGTGTACAACGCCATGGACCGCGGGCTGAATGCAGTATGGGTTTAAATTACCAATATTAAACCCGCTGGCACTTTGCTGATATGGAATGACTCATCACTAATTCACGAAAGGCTAATAAAGAAAAAAGCATGACGCTTGTATGGAATTGAATAGAATGAAAAGTAGGGCTCTTCTGTGTCTCGCATACAACCGATCAGACCACTAGCAGCGCTGGCAGGACATTGTCCAGTCGTGGTGTTTTATTAGAGGCTTGTATTTGTTAATGTGTCTGGGCTCCTGCACTGCTGAGAGACAGAGACAGCCTCACAGAGGGGCTGTTGTGCACTGGTCTGGCTCGGCTCCACTCTCCCCTCCAGCCAAACCAACATATTCACACTTTTTTCTTTTTTTTTTACAAAGCATTATGAACTAAGGGCATTCTGTGTGGGTGAATAGTCACTCTACCTATTCACACAAAGAACACTTTTTTTTTTTTTTAAAAGTTCACACTGTCAGCTGGGCTGGGAGCAAGCGAGAGTGTTTTTTTTGTTTTGCTTTATTTCCATCACGTTTTCTTCTTCAGCCTTCCTCTGTGCCTTTGCAAGCTGCTGAATAGTCTACACCCACTCTTTCATGGTGCCCTCACTGGTTCTGAAGCAGTGAAGCCGGGGCAGGGCCCGGGTCTTAAATAAGGGCTTGAGGCCTGACACATGTGGCCTGTGAACTGACAGCAGCTTTGTGGCAGAGGAGAGAGTGGGTGGGAGTCGGGGGGGGGGGGGGGGCTAGGGACACTCAGGGAAGTAGAGACAGGCTGAAGGAGCCCCTTGAGAAACAGCCTGGGCAAATAACCACAACAACACCTCAACAAGGGCTCGGTTATCCAGCAGAGTCGAGCTGGAAGGAAAGTGAGAAATGGCACCACTCCTGGATGCCAACAGGAATCAAGAATGTGAGCGGCAGAAGAGGAACTTCAGCGCCGGGGAAAACCTAAAAGGCAAAAGTGAACAGATGATAGACAGAGGGTTGGAGAAAAAGAGCAGGAAGGTGAAGGGGGAGACTGAATGGAAAGCAGACTATCTTGGTGGGCTGGCGGCAGCGGCGGCACACAAAGGCGTGCAATATATTCAGAGGAAAACAACTCGGATAAAGGCTTGAGTAAAATGTGTGGAGGAAACGGGAACAGACAGGTGAGGAAGAGGAGGAGAGCAGCTTGAAAGTGTGTTGAATGTCACAACACATTGCTGCTTGTACCGAGGTTCCTGTGAACCAGCCAGCAGGGAGATAAACAACTCCAGGAGCCAAAAAAGAGAAGACAAAAAAACCCCACAAACAAAACTGTCACGAATAGTTGAGGCTGTACAAGTTCAAATGCATGCATGCGTCACTTTTCTTCCCAAGTCGCGCAAATCAGGAGGATCAGTAAAATTAATGGTTTTCATTACCGGTCATTCTCCCACAGGTTTTTTTTTTTTTAGTAAAAGCTTTGCAAAACTGAAATAATATCAGTGGAGGAGATAATAAGAAAAGGAAAGACATGAAGAACCAAGGGGTTTTCCAGAAGAGCAGACAAAGAGAAAGACAATTACAGAGGCTCTAAAAATCTATTTAGCTGTATTTTGCTGAGAACTCTTCCCCCTTCACCTCAGTCACTATGCACTCCTCTGGCCCAATCCCAGCCTAATCCTCCAATTTACCTCCATCTCAAGTGATTTCACAGTTGTCACCAGACACTGGATTTCCTTTTCTTTCTCTCCACAAATGTTACGGGGTACATGCCAAGATGGCGCCGAGATATATAGCCGGCTCTGGGCGGTGGTGGTGGCGGTGGGCTGTTTCTCTCCATTTCACTTCATTCTCCTACTGTTTAGCAGGTGAAAACGTCCAGGCCGGAGCTGCTGTCTTTTAGACCTTGGAGAGCTTGATGAGTGGTCACGCCAGCTAATGTCTCTCACTTAACATTTGGGGGCATCAACATTTCACTAACGAGACAAGGGGCCCTCTGTAAAGCAAGAAATCCAAGTCAACACGCACACACAGAGGGTCAAATCGTTATTCTCACCTGTCCCCGGCCAATCAACTCATGTCCACACACTGGCGATGAGAGTCGTGTCTGTGGCTCATCTTGAAAGCACTGACGTGAAGAAGGCTCCCTGTCTAATTACACTAAGAGAGGTCATTGTCCTCTCTGGAGCTCATGTGGGCTATACCACCGTCTTAACAAGCCGTGGAAACTATCTGACACAAAGTCAAAAAAAATATATATATACAGCTGTGCAACATAGGCAGCATGGATAACAAGACAAGAGACAGTAGCTAATGGTTTAAAACGCAGCTCAAAATCCCATCTGTCATGTCTACAACTGTGCCCACTGTTTCCTCCTGCAGCTGCAGAGCCACTTTGCTTTCTATACTTCAGATCTCTGGAGCTTTTGTGCCATGAAGCTATGCCACTGGTATGCGTCTTCTCCGTGCGGTGGAGCGAATTAGGTTTGAAATTGGGTCAGAATAACTATAACGCTGGGGCAATTTTCTTGGCATTGACGGCAGCATTGTGTTACCACTACACACAGAGGAGTGAGGTGTGGCAACAGTAAACAGCCCAGACACAGGAATGTGCGGGGCAGTAAAACGCTACACGCCACCATTCATCACGGCATCCAGAGCATCGGCAGTGGCACGAACGTCAACGTTTCCTCCGCACGCCCTGTTCTACAAACACAGTTCAACATACTTTCAGCCTCCCACTGTCTATAATTCTCCCCCGTGCGCCCAACTGTCTATAAGCGACTGACTGGCATTCTTGCTGTCTGTTACTGATGTGGTTGTCAGCAAAGTTTTTATTAATAGCTCCGTGAGTAAACCATTTGAGGTTTAATGTAATGCAGCATAGGCTTCGGCGGATGCCAGAGGGGTCACGCTCTGGGACGAAACCTCAGAAAATGCCTCTAGATTGAAGGGATGCAGCAGCTGAGGATTCAGAGTCTGAGACTGGAACATAGACTGAGTGTAAAAGGTGGTTGTATCCACTTTGATGTCAACAACTGGCTTTTCACTTCCACATTTTGAGCCTCAACTTTAGTGTTTTTCCCACTGCTAGGTTGCTTTTTATGGTGTGTTTACACTAAAAGCAAAGTATAAATTTGCATTGCTCTACTCGCGTGAGTACTGCCACTAGAGCTGAGTGAAGTGAAAAAACAATGGGAAATTTGTCCTGTAGAGGGGTGGGGTTACTGTTATTGCTTCTTTGTACCTGCTGTGGAAATCCCCAAAAGGCCAAAAAAGGCCATCCTCTTTGGGTTCACAACATTTTCCAGTGGCACACATGGGAGACATTCACCGCCTTCTAAAGGACCTGCACCTCAGAAGCTGTTTTGAGGCTACCCCATGCCCAGGTTGTTTGGCTGCTCAAGGGGATCAGTGGCAAGATTTCATTGATGTAGACAAACTACAGGCAGTCTGTCTAAACTGTGGAGCTCCTGCCCATCAGTCACCCACGGGTGGCGGTCTCATTTTCAGATTTAAGAACATTTTATCCTACAATATTGATTCTTTCACCCAGTCAGCAGAATTTTGATGCTGATCGGCTATTGCGACCAAGCGTCAAGCAAATCATTTGCCTAAGTTGAGAAAAATTCAACTTACGGACACAGATTTGTGTGTATTTGTGTCACCTAGAGCAAATTCACCAGAAGTAACATAAACTATAAGCTAGTGAGCCTGATTAACTGCATTGCTTGGGCACAACACAGACATCTCCTAATTTGCATTAATTGCTCAAATTCTGCTTTCAAAAACTGAAAGGAAAGACTAAACGTCAAAGCTCGTACAATTCTATTACAATGCCGCACAGGCACTAATGCCACAGAGAGGTTCAGTTCAAGGACAGAAAACTATAAAACCTTAGCATTATCAAAAGAGAGGATTTTTCACCCCGTGGTCAGTTTTTATGAGGGAAAAAGTAAGCTGTAGTGCTGTAAATATGTGCCGGTCCATAAAAATACAATCCCAAGTAGCTGATGTTGGGCAGTTTAACATGGGAATCTATGTCAATCCACTCGCTCTCAAGGTCGCCACCCAAAAAAAATGTTTTAAGGACACAGTGGAGCTGCACAGTAAATGACACCGCAGGAAATTGGACTGATTTAATCATGAAATACGAGTGAATATTTGTATGCACTAACAATAAAAAGCAAGTGTGTGTGACCAGTAAGAGGAGGTGCAGTCCATATACACTGCTATGGACCATTTAGCGCACCATCAACAGAGAAGGGCAGCAGAAGTGAAAGCATGTGTGACGCTCAGGACTTGGAGGTGTCTCTGTGCTCAAATGCCCAGTGCAAAGAGGCCTTTGAGTGGTGAATCCAAACATTTCTAGCCAACTTAAACACAGTATAAATCTTCCCTCTGAGCTCCTCAGCAACACATAGCCTCAGGGGGAAAAAATCCCAGAGAGACGGCCGGCCCAACATGTCCTTCCTCATGCTGAAAACAGTCAGCGTTTATCTCAATGAAACTTTCCAACATTTTCACATTTTCTTCAGTTTCCAAAACGTATGGCAAGAAACAGCAACTGAGAGATCCAGATATTAATAACGTGAAACCACGTGTACTCAGCTCGTTGTATTATTCCTGAAATTCCCAAGGATATTGGATAGGCAAAACGGTTTAAACAAAGAGCTGTGAGTAGAACAGCAAGGAACAAGGTGCTCGAAGCTAAAAAACAAAAAAGGAAACAATGAGCGATAAGGAAGACTGCACGAGGGAGATAATTAATGAATAGCTGCGTCAAATAATACAAGCTGTAACAGTGGGACCTCATGTCCTACTTTTGCTGCGCATTGTGCACACACATGGAGACGCGCACTCAAATAAGGGGGAGGAGAAAGAATTAAGAAGTGGTTCCAAAAGGAATTTAACGTTTACCAACAGTCTTTCCAATAAAAGTGTCTTAAGGAAAAAAAATGGGAACGAATGCGGATCATTGAGAAGCACGCTGAAAAGGGAGACGGACTGGAGGAGAGATGGATTCTGAGACCGCACCGCATTTGAAAAAAGCAATAGTGGTAAAACCCAGAACATTAGGTGGGAAGCAGGTCAGCGGGGTTCAGGGATTTTTGTCCCGCAGAAGGAGTTCTGGAGTTCACTTTTCTTTGTTAGGATGTTTCAGCAAGTTAGGGCCGGAGTACAAAGAGACATGCCCCCCAAAACTGGACAGAGTCACACAGTGTGGAGAATGTGGAGCTCTTTTATATGGAAATCCTGACAGAGCACTGAAAATTAAAGTTAGACTCTGGAGAAAAGTTAGGTATATACTGGGCAGATAAAGAAAGCAGCTTCCAGGGGTGCATATTTACTATAATACTATATTTGTAATTGAATACCACAATATAGTCAGCTCATGAATTCTGCCTCGAATTATAGGTAAAGTAATTCCACCCAGTGAGAGAAAGCGCCTTATTTCTGTGGCAGGTAATTGAGAGCAGTGATGTGAATAGTGTTGGATAGGGTGAAGACCCTTCTCTCCCCTCGGTGTCACGTCTCTCTGAGGCCCAGGAAAGAACCATTGTTCCATCAAGGGACACAAAACTGGGATTAATTTGAATTTGGTTTACAATGCCATGCCTTTCAAGTTAATCCATCTGGCCTGTGCCCCAGAGTTGCCAGCAACTGCCTCCATTCCCCCATTCTTCCTGCCGCTGCTCTTTGTCTGCAGGAGGGCTAAATGTCAACTCTATCGCAGCTCTGAGAAACTGAGGGGCCTGAGAGATGTTGAGCCAGAAACTAAAAAAATCAGACTAATTTAATGCTAAATGTTGCAAATTCTTACGACACTGTTCTTACAACTGAACTTTATACTGATTCGTTACATGATTCAAAGTTCATGATATCCTTGAGAACATTAAAGGTACCTCCTTTCAGTGTATTACAGTATTTCCTTACACAATATCAAACCAGGCAATTTTGGAAACAAATGGGCTCCCACGTTAGTGGATGGCTGTCTCATTAATTTGCTAATTAGTGTAATATAATACAGAAGCACAAGACAGCAGATAATGACCCCGATGAAGACCTCGGCCTTGTGCACAAGTATTTTTAAAGTAATGGCTTTTTCTAGGTGATGTAGCCTTTTATCCACACCCACACACAGTTTTTGGGTGCAAAAAATTAACTTTTTGAAAAAACTCCTTCCAGGGTTAAGATTTTTATTGATTCTGGCGACGACATTTTCATGTGGACTGGAAAACCGGTTTTCACTGCTATTTTGACATCAGGGCTGGGAATCATCAATGACTTCTGGAATCAATTCAATTTTGATTCAGAAGGTACTGATTCAATTTGATTTTGATCCAATCCAATTTGATATGATTCCATATCGACCCAGTCAGGGGTATTGCAATTATGACAATTTTTATTGCATATAGGTGGCGGAGTGGTTAGCACTGCGGCAGCACAGCAACTCCCCCTTGGCCGGGGAATCCTGGGTTCAATCCCAGCCCCCGACCAACAGTGATCTGTGTGGAGTTTGCATGTTCTCCCCGTGTCTGCGTGGGTTTACTCCGGGATTTCTCCGGTTTCCTCTCACATGCCAAAAACATGCAAGTTAGGTTAATTGGCATCAAACTGGGGATTCTAAATTGTCCTTAGGTACGACTGTGAGAGTGAACGGTTGTCTGTCTCTCTGTGTTGGCCCTGCGATGGACTGGTGATCTGTCCAGGGTGTACCCTGCCTCTCGGCCAAAGATGCTGGGATAGGCTCCAGCCCCCCCGCGACCCGAAAAAAGGATTAAGCGGAAGAAGATGGATGGATGGATGGATGGATAAAATAATTCCTTAAAGACCTAAAGCTGTAAATCAGCAGTGTCAAACGTACGGTCCGCAGGGGAAATCCGGCCCGCCAGAGAGTCCAAACCAGCCCGTGGGATGAATTTACAACATGTGAAAATTAAATAATAGAATACACGAGCAGCACTTTTTCAATAAAATAACTGCTATTCCCAATTTGTCCATTTGGAGTCGCACAAAAGTAGCTGACACAAAAGTGATCCCCTACAGAGAGCCTAAGTCACCTCCCCTCTACTTCCACATATGGGACCTTAAATTGAAAAAAATTCTTGATTGAAATGAATGGCAAGAGCGAAATTATCTTTTGATCCTGATCAAATTTTGCTACAAGTTACACATATGATGTTTGTCATCCCACATCACTAAACACGAGCATGGCGGGAGATTACTAAAACTCACCTCCTGTTTCCTGACTGACAAAAGAAGGATCCAAAGAGGAGAAAAACAACACAAAGGTATTGTTTTGTATTGTGAGAGCTGCGGCTGATCCAGAGGACTGTTAAGCCCCTTTTCCACTAGTACCTATATAGCCCAGAACACCACGGTACGGTTTTATTCAGTACGCTTTTGTTTCCATTACACCAGAGTACCACTTGAGGTGGGTGGGATTTGTTTACAGGGAGGCGGCGCAACCCTCCTGTGATGTAAACAAAGTGACACAGGCAAAACACAAGATGGCGGATTACGAGGCGACTGCAGTTTACGGCTTTTTTCCCCCAGAGTAAAGGCAAAAAAAGGAGAGCCAGAGAAGGCTATAGGCGGTGAGACAACATACTCTGGAAAAGTACTGAAGCATTTAGGAAGGCATATAGAGCAGTATAAAGTGGAAGACATGAGGATATGAACTAGATCACATATGAAGGTAAGCTAATGATTGCGAATGCTATTTTGCTTTAAGTCCGCCATACTACACTGTAATGTCGGCAAGTTATCGCTATTAGGTACTAAAATATGTATGCTGTGTGTGTGTGTTTCAGATGGCTCTCTTGCAGCAAAATTATCACTTCAAACCATGGGTCTGGGCGTTCAACACAGGCTCCCAGTGATGAGATGTCACCCCTGCGTCACAAACGCGCAGTGGTTACAGAACTTCAGAATGTCTGTAGAAATGTTTAGCTTCCTGTGCAACAAATTGCTCTGATATGTGTGAAAATCACAGAGAGACTGTTGAGACGTCATGGGATGTACCTGCTCCAGCCGGTGATGTTGTGGCAAAAAGTGATCAGCTGCCAAAACTTGATCGCCAGATGCCATATTGTAGTTATGGGGTTACATTAGCCGTAAAATATATATTTCAACAGGTAAACAGTACTGGGTTAGGTATAATAAGATATATTTAACAATTCTGATGCATTTAAAGCCAAAACAAACTTGATCTAGGATTAAAAGCAATTAAAATAATGCAGTCATAAAGTTACATGGAAAATATATGGATTTACTGGATATATACATGTAGATACTGTTTAAATATATATTCTCTGCATCAACAATGTACTATACATGTATTCATTTAGTATTGCACTAGGAATTTTGACAATAAACCTTTGTACTTTTTGCAGATGCATCTCCACTTTTGTTTTATGTGTGGAGGTTATCACCAAGTGACACAAATTAAATACTAAAAGATTGGAAAAGCTGTCTAAGAACAATCCAGCAGTTTGAGAAATCACTTTTGGTTTGGTGCAAGTCTGCCAACAGAATCATGAGCCATAAAGCAGTTTGTATTCAAATGTTAAATCCCATTAAACCCTAACTCAGGGGTGTCCAGTCATGTGCCATGGAGGGCCAAGACCCTGCAGGTTCTCTCTTCTACCCAGTCTCTTCAGCAGGTGTTCTCACTGATCAGCAGTCAGTAGAAGAAATTCAATGGAATCTGCTGTTGAAGATACTGGTTGGAGGTAAAGCCTGCAGGGTCTTGGCCCTCCATTCCACATGATTGGATACGCCTGCCCTAACCCATTATGATAAAGTACAGATGCTAATATGGCCCAGAATTCCTCCATATACTGGTACTATCACTAAAGTGTGCAGTGTTTTCTGCACTGGCACATCCAACAACACGGTCTACAGTAAATAAAATAGTTGTTTTTGGTTACTTTTTCTTAAAAATGAGCCATTATTTTCAACATCACTGATAAATGGTTTGTACTGTTGACTCTTTTCCCACCGGTGTCTTAACAGACAAAATAGAAAATCATGATGCAAACACAAAAGTCACTAAATTGTTTATTACAATCAGCAGCAAATTCCAGATTATTTAGAATGTGCAAAATTCAAACTGTAAAAAAAAAAAAACTTAGAATGGGTCACACACGCCGGCCACGTTACCTCACTGAGAAGCAGCTGGATGTGCCGCTCACACTGGTCCTGGTTCAGCAGATCTTCAGCCTGCATCTCTGTAAACAGTGATGCAAGGTCCAGTTTGGAGTGGATCCATCACTTTTGGAGTGGTCTGCTGGGTCAGTGGCATTACAGCAGCCGATAAGAAGAGACTGAACAAACTGATCAAGAAAGCTAGCTCTGTCCTGGGGCAGCGCCTTGACCCAGTGGAGGAGATGGGAGAGAGAAAGATGGTGGCTAAACTGTCATCTCTGCTGGAGTCCGAGTTCCACCCTATGCAGGACACACTGAATGTACTAAGGAGCTCATTTAGCAGCAGACTACATCATCCTAGGTGCACAACTGAGAGGTTTCGCAGGTCCTTCCTACCTACGGCTGTCAGACTGTACAACCTAAGCAGGGCTGCTCGCAAAGATAGCAAAAAGATGTGACAACCTAATAGTATTGAATGCAAAAGACGCAATAGACTTACACAATGGTCCCCTCCGGTACACAACTAGGAAAAGACCGGTAGCTACGGAGTGTGACAATATGTATGGGTACATAATCATACCATGTAGGATAACTAAGTAGACGGTTATGCTGTTTCATTCCATCTAGCTACAATGCTCCGCACTGTGTGTGTTTATATATTTATATATTTATTCCATCTAGTGACAATGCTCCACACTGTGTGTTTATATATTTACATATTTATTCCATCTAGCTACAATGCTCCGCACTGTGTGTGTTTATATATTCACATATTTATTCCATCTAGCTACAATGCTCCGCACTGTGTTTATATATTCATATATTTATTCCATCTAGCTACAATGCTCCACACTGTGTGTCTATATATTTATGTTTATATGTACATATGTATATTCGCTGCTCTTGTTTTTTTTTTTGTTTTTTTTTCTTGCCTTCTGATTGTTGCTCTGAGTGTTGCTATCCCTGTGCTGTTGCAATCCTGGAATTTCCCCATTGTGGGACTAATAAGATAAGATAAGATAAGATAAGCCTTTATTAGTCCCACAACGGGGAAATTCCAGGATTGCAACAGCACAGGGATAGCAACACTCAGAGCAACAATCAGAAGGCAAGAAAAAAAAACAAAAAACAAAAAAAAAAAAACAAGCAAGCAAGAGCAGCTAATATACATATGTACATATTACTATAAAATATATATATACACACACACACACAGACACACAGTGCAGAGCATTGTAGCTGGATGGAATAAATATATAGATATATAAATATAAACACACCCAGTGCTGAGCATTGTAGCTAGATGGAATAAATATATAGATATATAAATATAAACACACCCAGTGCAGAGCATTGTAGCTAGATGGAATAAATATGTAAATATATAAACACACACAGTGCAGAGCATTGTTGCTAGGTGGGATGAAACAGCATAACCGTCTATTTAGTTATCCTACATGGTATGATTATGTGCCCATACATATTCTCACCCTCCATAGCGACCGGTATGTTCCTAGTTGTATGCCGGAGAGGACCATTGTGTAAGTCTATTGCATCTTTTGCATTCAAAAAAAAAAAAAACAAAAAAAAAAAAAACTATTAGTTTGTTACGTCTTTTTGCTATCTCTGCGAGCAGCCCTGCTTAGGTTGTACAGTCTGACAGCCGTTGGTAGGAAGGACCTACGAAACCTCTCGGTTGTGCACCTGGGATGATGTAGTCTGCTGCTAAATGAGCTCCTCAGTGCATCCAGTATGTCCTGCATAGGGTGGAACTCGGACTCCAGCAGAGATGACAGTTTAGCCACCGTCCTTCTCTCTCCTATCTCCTCCATCGGATCAAGGCGTTGCCCCAGGACAGAGCTAGCTTTCTTAATCAGTTTGTTCAGTCTCTTCCTATCGGCTGCAGTAATGCCACTGCCCCAGCAGACCACTCCAAAAGTGATGGCTGATGCCACCACCGTGTCATAGAATGACTTCAGCAGTGCCCCTTGTACACCAAAAGACCTGAGTCTCCTCAGCAGGAACAGCCTGCGCTGTCCCTTCTTGTAGAGTGCGTCAGTATTGTGTGACCAGTCTAGTTTATTGTTCAGATGAATACCCAGGTACTTGTAGGATGTCACCATCTCGATGTCTGTTCCCTGTATATTTACTGGTGCTGTGAGGGGCTGCCCATGCCTGCGGCAGTCCACCACCAGCTCCTTAGTTTTCCTCGCGTTGATCTGGAGGCAGTTCCGATGGCACCAGTCCACAAAGTCCTGGATAAGCCCTCTGTACTCAGCTTCATCTCCGCTGGAGATGAGACCAACGATCGCAGAGTCATCAGAGAACTTCTGTAGATGGCAATGTGTTGTGTTGTGTGAGAAGTCCGCAGTATAAAGAGTGAACAGGAAGGGAGCCAGCACCGTTCCCTGGGGGGCCCCCGTGCTACTGATGATCGTGTCGGAAACACAGTCCCGGGTTCTCACAAACTGAGGCCGGTTCATGAGGTAGTCCAGGATCCATGATGACAGGTGCTGGTCCACCCCTGCGCGCAGCAGCTTGTCCTTCAGGATCATCGGTTGGATGGTGTTGAAAGCACTGGAGAAGTCAAAGAACATGATCCTCACCATATTCCCGGGCTTCTCCAGGTGGGACAGAGAACGGTGAAGGAGGAAGATCACCGCATCCTCCACCCCAATGCCATGCTGGTAGGCGAACTGGAGTGGATCCATCGCTGGTTCCACCAGGGGGCGGAGATGAGCAAGGAGCAGTCTCTCCAGGGTCTTCATCAAGTGGGACGTCAAGGCCACCGGTCTGAAGCTGTTCAGGTCTTTGGGGTGGGAAGTTTTTGGTACAGGTACCACACAAGATGTTTTCCACAGCTGTGGTACCCTCCCCAGTTTCAGGCTCATGTTGAAGATATACGTCACAATCCCACACAGCTGGTCTGCACAGGACTTGAGGAGCTTTGCGCTGATGCCGTCCGGTCCCGAGGCCTTCCTCGCCTTGATCTTCCTCAGCTCCGTCCTCACCTGGGTCTTGGTCAGGGTCAGGATGGGGGGCTGTGTGTTGGGAGTGGGGGGGGGTGTCGGTGGAGTGGGGAGTGGGTAGCAGGACTTGATTTCTTAGAGGCAGCAGTGGTTGTTGTGCAGACAGGGGGGAGGGCGGTTGGTCAAATCTATTGAAAAACAGATTCAGGTTGTTCGCCCACTCCCTGCCCCCCGTGGCCTGGGGGGAGGTATTCTGGAGCCCCGAGATGGTTTTGAGGTTTCTCCAGACCCCGCTGATGTCGCTCTGTTGCAGCTTGTCCTCCATCTTCTTCCTGAAGCTGTCCTTGTCTACTCTGATCTTTCTCCTCAGCTCCCTCTGTACGGACTTCAGCATCTCCCTGTTCCCCGACCTGAAGATCCTCTTCTTCTCTCTCAGAAGTGTTTTTATCTCAGGGTTGATCCAGGGTTTGTTGTTTGAGTGACGCCGTATGGTCTTGGTGGGAACGGATTTGTCCACACAGAAGCTGAGGTAGCCCGTGAAGGTGTGAATGAGGCCATCGATGTCCTCACCATGTGGATCGCAGAGCTGCTTCCAGGCAGTGGCTTCAAAACAGTCCTTTAGAGTGTCCATTGTCTCCTCAGACCATAACTCCACAGTGTGCATGGCCGGAGGTTGTCTGTGCACTAGGGGTTTGTACACCGGTCAGAGATGAACCAAGTTGTGATCCGATCTCCCAAGTGGGGGGAGTTGTGATGAGGTGTACGCCTCCTTAGTGTTTGCGTAGAACAAATCCAGTGTTTTATTGTCTCTAGTGTGGCATGTGACATACTGGGTGAAAGTGGGCAGAATGGGAGACAGTGAAACGTGGTTGAAATCGCCTGAGATGAGGAGAAGAGCATCTGGGTGTTCTGTCTGCAGCCTGCTGGTTACTGAATGGATGACGTCACGCGCTGTCCCAGCGTTCGCCGTCGGATTTGCATAAACAACAATGCAGATCACGTGTGAGTGTTCTCTCGGGAGATATGTAGGCCTCATGCTAACAGCTAGCAACTCAATGTCTTTGCTGCAGTGTCGTTGTTTAACAGTGATATGTCCCGGTCTGCACCAGTTGTTGTTAACATACATTATCACTCCACCGCCCCTAGTTTTGCCACTCTCTGGTGTTCGGTCAGCTCGTATCGTGTGAAAACCCTCCAGCTCAATGTTAGCATCTGCTGCTAGTTCAGTTAGCCACGTCTCAGTAAACAAAAGGAGAGAGCACTCCCGGTAAGTGCTATCATAACGGGAGATAGCCGCTAGCTCATCTAACTTTCCCAGTATCGACCGTACATTTCCCATGACAACAGATGGAAGGGAGGGTCTGTACCTTATATTTTTTGTCCTCCGCCTTACTCCAGCCCGGCAGCCGCGGCGTTTTCGCCTCAGTTCTCTCGGTATGTCGAGTTTTTCCAGTGGGACCGGGTGGCGGTTAAATGCTAGCAGCTCTTCCCTGTTATATCGTATCCTGCTATAAACAGTGGCTCCGTCCACCGGCTCA
The DNA here is from genome assembly GCA_020510985.1 of Pholidichthys leucotaenia. Lineage (NCBI taxonomy): Eukaryota > Metazoa > Chordata > Actinopteri > Cichliformes > Pholidichthyidae > Pholidichthys > Pholidichthys leucotaenia. The sequence goes on along the minus strand of CM035847.1, from coordinate 252,971,613 downwards.
GGAGACATTTGAGACGATCTGTGTGTCCGTGATATAAGTGGGGTGAAAAAAAAAAAAAAGTGATCAAAAGAGAGAGGAAGGGAAAAAAAACTTGGAATCGAGCCGCTGTTGCAAAAGGCAGCCGACTGGTGTGGCGCCGAGAGATGCCTGTCTCTCGGCGCCACACCACATAATAAAGGCTTATCTTATCTTATCTTTTACCTCTTGCCTAGACTACAGACAGAAATGGGTGGTGGTTAATTAAAACAAGTTTAAAAAATATTTAGGAAATACACCAGTTGCTAAAAGCCAGTGGTGGAATGTGACAAAGTACTTTGTTGCTGCATTTAACCACAATTTTCATGTAGCTGCACTTCAGTAAAGTAGATTTTACAAGGGCTGGGTTATGTGTAAAATCATTTGTTTTTACTGTGGCCTCAGCAATCAGAATGAGTTGATACCTTCAGTTGAATGGAATCTACTACTTTTAACTGAGGGTGTGCATCCCAGAGTATGGAGTCGTTCAGTCAAAATATGTAATTTTTATCAACAAAAGTTTAGCCACCGCTCTATCACCACTGTGTCACCCTGGCTTTAAGTGTGAGTGGTGTTTTGTACTTGTATTGTTAAAATATAAAAGGAAGCACTACAATGGGTCTCAAATATTTGTAATGTGTCCTGTTATTATAGTATTGCATGACTTTATTGATGATAGACTATAAACTACACATATAAACTAAATTATATTGGTGACTGAACAACTCCCATTCCCCAAAGTGCAAGATACACTATTATGAATATAAATCAAAGGATCACACAAGTGATCTGACAAATAAATAAATAAATAAATAAACAAGCGGTTTATTTTACAGTGGCTAATATTGGAATATTGGCTGTGTCATTCATTTTCAATTATTCTGGAATTAATATTCACATAAATAAATCTCAGTCCAGTCCCTTTCATATTAAGTGGAAATTGTGCTGCTCTAATTTTGGCACTTTACCTATACTTGACCTTAAAAAGCAATGGATTTGAGTACTTTATCCACCACTACTAAAAAAATAATGGGATGTGCAACTTACCAGTCATAACACATTCTATGTACTGCTAAACATTGCAAGTGTCACAGCAGATGCTGGCCAGACTCTAGAATGAAAATACACATAACTTAAGTACATGCACAGCACGAAAGTGCAACATGTAAAAAAACACCTTTTAACCAGGATTACAACTAGCTCATTTCATCAGATGTTGTCGACACAAGTGCAAAATACAAGGAGAGCACGGAGCACGGAGTTAGCATTGATGGCTAACTAGCTAGCTCATTGTCTGCACACAAGAGACAACGTTGTGGTTTGTTCAAAGTGAACTTTCCACTGCTGGGATAAATAATGTAAAAGATGCATAATATCACATCATATCACATCACTCTGTAATTTCCCAGTTTGGGATCAATAAAGTACATCTATCTATCTATCACTCACCATCCTCTATATCCTAATATCACGGCTTTCAACTGCTGAAGTTGGGCGCTCCCGTGGCTGTAAATTAATTTTGGGTGGTTCCATCTAGTTCCCTCTGGATTCTCTCATCAGCTGAAAGGCACAGAAAACTCTGCTGGGTCGCGGTGTTGATTTCTGTGGATCTGATTTCTGTGAAGCCATTCTATCATTGTTGTTTATATTGATGCTTGCTTGCTTGCTTACGGACAAATCTTTGCAAATGGCGGCTCGAGAAATTCAGCCGTAAAACATTGTTCTCATGACGTTACGCCTGGACCAATCAGTAGCCTGCAGTCTTTTGACGTCACTTTTTCAGGTCAGTATGGAACTCTAAGAACCACTCGGGAGCAGGTCCAAAAAAACTGGGACCAACACGTTACAGTTTCTAATGGAAAAGCCTACAAAGCGCGCCGAACCGAACTGAACAGGGTCAAACAGGTACTAGTGGAAAAGGGGCTTTAGTTACTTCACCCTGGGCACACTTTGAAAAGATGACGTAAGCGCCATCCATCTGTGTTTTCAGTTTTTTAATTTACGTATTTTCACAAACTTATACCTGAACATTTAGATAACAACCTACATTGTTATTTATGTGGAAAATTATCTTTTAAATTGACAAACATCATATGTGTAACTTGTGGCAAAATTCGATTGGGATCAAAAGATAATTTCACTCTTGCAATTCATTTCAAAGGAGAATTTTTCTGATTTAAGATCTCATATGTGGAAGTAGAGGGGGTGTGACTTAGGGTCTCTATTTCCACTGAGGGAATCAGTTATGCAGGACGGGAGGACAGGATTTCTTCCAGAAAGAGTCCAAGGCAAACTTTTCCCACCTGCCTCTGTTATTATCCCTTCTTGTCCATGGTTAAAAATATGCAACAAGTCTTTTTTTTATGGATGTCGGATCCAGCACACACTGAAATGTCACAGTATTTACTGTATCTAATAATTGTTCTTTAAAAATACATTTACCTCTCGCAGCTCAGTGGGGGATGGGGGGGGGCAGTTCGCTGCCTTTTGCTGGATGTTTTTATGGTTGGGACCAGTTTTTCTTCTCACAAAATTTTTTGAACATGTTCAAAACAAGAGAAGCTGCCGGTGTGGTGTCAAAAAGTGATGGGCCACCAGAAACTGATCGGCTCACTGCGGGAGTGCCTCGCTTGGCTAAAGCTGTTTCTCTTCCAATTCTGAGGCAGTAGGCTTCTTTTGAGCAAGGTGGACGTAACTTTTTGTCCATGCAATTAGCGAAGGTATGTCTGTGAATAGTTAATGCGGTGAGGGATTAGTCATAATTTTAGCCCCATGAATCTTGTGTTAGAATAATCAGATATAATATTTTGTCCTGTAGCAGCTATCAATGTTTTTCCTTATTATGTTAAGAAAAGTTTGCTAAAATTAACAAAATCTGTGCATAATGATGTAAAAGTCAGTAAAGCTTTTCTTTCCCATGAATACTCGTGTTTGTGCATTATTTGCCTCCTATAATTATATATTGTAAGTAGAATCCATAAAATGTATGCTTCATCTGCCAAAATTTCATTAAGGCTCCCAGTTTGGATTCAAACATTTTATCTGCCAACAAATTACTTGATTTGGTTCTTCAAGGTTGAATTGTGAAGATTATACACTACCGTTCAAAAGTTTGGGGTCACTTAGAAATTTCCTTATTTTTGAAAGAAAAGTACTTTTTTTCAATGAAGATAACTTTAAACTAATCAGAAATACACTCTATACATTGCTAATGTGGTAAATGACTATTATAGCTGCAAATGTCTGGTTTTTGGTGCAATATCTACATAGGTGAAAAGAGGCCCATTTCCAGCAACTATCACTCCAGTGTTCTAACGGTACAATGTGTTTGCTCATTGCGTCAGAAGGCTAATGGATGATTAGAAAACCCTTGTGCAATCATGTTAGGTCTGCAATGCTGTAATTGCTGCAAATGGAGGATTCTTTGACGAAAGCAAAGTTTGAAGGAAAAAATTATTATTTCGTATACAAATCATTATTTCTAACCTTGTCAATGTCTTGACTATATTTTCTATTCATTTTACAACTCATGGTGGTAAATAAAAGTGTGACTTTTCATGGAAAACACAAAATTGTCTGAGGTGACCCCAAACTTTTGAACGGTAGTGTATGTTCTGTCCAACTTGTGAATAGTCTCAAAGGGTGGTTATAGCTTATAAATGTGTTATTTCACCTGCCAAAAATTGATTAAAAGTCTTAATGTTGATAGAAACAGTCTGCATGCTTTAAAAATGATTTTATTTGGTTCAGGATTAAATTGTGAATATAATACTGTAACTTGCTCTCTCACACTTGTGAAATAGTCTCAAAGAACAATAATTCTGTATTTCACCTGCCAAAAATTGATTAAGGGTCTTAATCTGGATTGAAACTCCAGAATTCCAATCATAACTGATTTATTCATGTGCATGTAAATATGGTTAATGATCAGGTTTACATGTTCTCTAAGAATAAACCGGTTATGACTGGATTTCTGTAGTTACCTGATTATTCAAGTGGCCATGTAAACAGAATAATCCAATAAAAGCTATGTAACTGGAGTCATTACTCCAACTCATTCAGGTTGTTCATGTTTTGTAAAAGGTCAATGGTTCAATAAATGTAAACATTTCACAATGTACTTGTACTTCTTTGTACTAAATTTGGAGTTGCCATTAGGTTGCTTTGTTAATATTTTACTGGTCCGGCCCACTTGATATTAAATTCGGCGGTATGTGGCCCCCGAGCTGAAATGAGTTTGACACCCCTGCTGTATATTGTACCAGGAACACTAACTTAATGAAATGAATATATGAACATGAAACTTCAGCCACATGAGAGAACTCCTGTAAACCTCTTACAAGTTTAACACATGAAAAGGCATTATATTAAAAAAGGATCGATTTTAGAATTTCTGACGTCAATTTTGTGAATCAACATCCGATCAATCAAAAATAATTGATTGATTGTGTTTATTATTCTATATTTTGAGCCCACCCCTATTTGCCATCACAGTGACCATGTTTGCATGTACATGAATAAACCAGTTATGACTGGATTTCTGGAGTTATCTGATTATTCAAGCGGCCATGTAAACAGAATAATCTGATAAAGGCCACGTAACCAGGGTCATTAACTCAAGTGGTTTACCATCCAATAATCAGAAAACTGATTATGGGCATTATTGGTTTATTTCCAGTAACTGGTTTATTGTGACCATGTAACCGGGGTTAATGATGCACCATCATCTCTTTTGTTTAAATGGAAATGGCCAGTGCAGTCAAGACTGTGTTGCTGTCAACTTTGTTATCAGGGCTTTTTACATAATTCCACATACAAATCCTTCTCAGTAAATTAGAATATTATGAAAAAGTTATTATTTAAATTCAATTCCAAATGATGAACTGCATTTTAAACTTGCTTTACCATGTAAAATAAAGGCATTTTAAACATTTTTACATGAACTCTATAGTGTGCCTTTAATCGTTTTTACAAGGTACTACCTTTTTTTTTTTTAAACTTAAAACAAGAGTCCAAGAGTAAAAGAAGACAATATATCCAAAAAATTAAAATAGCATTTTTTGTTTACTGCAAGGACCAAGCAACCCTTATAGGATTTGAAATTTCTCTAAATACAGATGATTTTTGCACAGTGGTATTCAACAGATGGAGATTTGTCACATTCAGTAAACAACAGCTTGTGCGGAGAAATCACAAAGTAGTCATGTCTTTCCTTCCTAGTAGTTACCAAGTGGCCTGCATTATCTAGCACCCCTGCTGAGAGTGCTATAAAGAGTCTCCCCATTCACCCTTTACATTCCAGACTAATCCAGATTCCACCGAAGGACTGTAATTGATTGCTGAAGGATGTTTTCATCACTGTTATCTTCCTTATTTTGAATATTTTCTTAAATCAGTTTTGTGGATAAAAACGTCAAATGTAGTAATGCCTACAGCATACTCTTCATCAAATTCAGTGCTTAGTGCTCTGTGTGTGTGTGTGTGTGGGGGGGGGGGGTTACAGGTATTCCTGGTATACTGTACTGGTTATGAATGAATGCCAAGAATCATAACATGTAATTTTATTGTATATTGTGGTTTGAGGAATGGAGTGTGACTGTGGGGCTGCTATGGGAAAAGAAAGCAAAGAAAAAAACTTGCAGAGCTATTAGTAAAAGATGATGAAAAAACATTTAAAGCACTGTTACAAGCCGATATAATAGCACCATTTCTACTTCACTCTCTCCCCGATCACATGCTGCTGCCAGAGGGACGGTCAGATTACAGCCCAGTGCTTTTTTCTGCACAGCTCCCACTGCACTCCTAAAGCCCTAGCACCTCAGCAGATCAACACTCGACAAAAGTGAACAGTTGCGGCAGACATCTGCAGGGTGAATGTGATGTGAGATGTGATGAGATACAGATGGAGTTTTTGAAGTCTCTTGGCTGCTACCGAGCTAACAAGCCTTTCAATTAGGAGCCATGGCAATCTGCAAATACCGCTAAATGCATAACATTTATTCATTTAGAGATGAACCTAATGGAACTCATCAAGCTGCATGTGAGAGACAGCATTCCACAAAACAGCTCTACTGCCTTGGCTGATATCCGTGTTGTACCAATTAAAACACTCTCCTGTAATGAACTCATGTTATGCATGGAAAACATATGTCTAGCTATGCACTGATACTAATATATAGCAATTCTCCATTTTTGTTTGCCAAAAATCAGCCATACCAGGTTTACCTTGGTATATACTCTAGGTGACTTCTTATAGAAAACAGTTGGGGGAAACACCATTTGCAGTAAATCACAGATGTTCATGGTTATAGAAAATTACATAGACGGACAAACTGGACATAATTAAAGAGATGAATTTGCATAGCTACTGTGTGAATTTTTTTTTACCAAGCAAAGTTTTCAGATTTTGCTGGAGCTTAAACATTAAACAAAAATCATCAATGCTGACACCAAAAAGATCATACTTAACAAGTGAGATTGCACATGGACATTTAGGGGCAGATTTACTAAGGCAGTGCAAATTAGCAAGTGCGCAAATTAGCCAAAGCGCCTCAGGGAGTGGCCAATTTTTGCCAGTGATCTACTAACAACACATAAAATTATCAACACACTCATTTCAATAATGCTCACCCATCCACCAAGAGCACCACAAAATTGCACACATGCACAGCTGATGAGGAAGCGTGTCATCAACACAGGCACAGCCAGTTCGGAGGAGCATAATATATAAAGCTTTTTTAAAAGTTTTTGTTTAAGCGCAAACCCCACTAAAATAGTTTATTCTTGTTCATTATATTTCAAAATTTAGATTTTCATTTAACATGGCAGACTTTTTTGTTTAATATGTATAAATGAAGCATTTGTATCTAATTTAATAAAGGACTACTCATGAATAAATTGATTATTTGACCAACATGTTTATTTTATTAACACTAGAACCATCAAGATGGTCTGATGGAGACTCTGGGGTTTTATTATGAGAATAACTTTGTTTTAACAAAATCTGCAGGTCTCCCAGTTCACAACTTTTTATAAATGCCACTGAGTTATGGTGTCACAAATTCGGGGGATGTTTCTATGGATCTGCGCACTCTTTTTGTTAATAATATCATTGTTGTTTTCCTCCTATATTGTGTATCTTGAACCAGGAGAGAGAAATAGAGAAAAGTGGGACCTGAATTACCGCTTTATGCACAGCAAAAAGAAATATTGTAAATACAGAAATATGGATAGAGAAAAAAAATGAAGAAAATTGGCAATGTGAAAGATTTTGCTTCAAGATCGAGGGAGAGCTGATAGGGAAACTCCAGGTCCCAGTCTAACCTCCGCAGAAAAGAAAAAAGGGTCATTATCGGCTGACACCATCTGTATGTTCACTGCGTGTATTGTATCTATTTTATGGATACAAATTCATGTAGTAGGCTATACAGTATAAACAAATGAAAATTTAAAAAAAACTGCCAGCTGATGTCTAGTTCAGCATAACAGCGATCTCTGTGAGACCATTGATAGTCATATGATCTGTTCTTCTGTCATGCCAAATAAAGTCATGGGCAGAGAGAAGCTTCTGCCACGCGCCCCCTGTTCTCACCAGTGTCTCCTCCTGGCACCAACGATCGCCATCATGTCAGGCGCAGATGAATTAAGACAAGCTTTTTTTGGGGGGCGTTAAGTCCTGGCGCATTTAGCAGGATACTGACAACTGCAAACTTTAGTAAATCACCTTGCACTAGTCATTTAAATACTCCCCTCCCTCAAATTTTGCGCTTTGACATGACAACTCCTACAAATACATATGCAATGAGGCCAGGTGCAAAATTAACATAGTCTACGCCTTTCCACCGCAAATTTTGCCTTGCGCCCTTTAGTAAATCTCAACAGTAGTTTTTTTAATGCCAAAACAGGGTTTTGCGATGGTGCAGCACATTAGTAAATCTGCCCCTTAATCTATAAAATCACTTTGAATTTACTCAAGTATTTTCGAATTGACAGGTCATCCATGGCCATTTATACATGTGGAAGTTGTCTACACTAGGGATGCAAGTTATTGATTAATTCATTAATTGTTAATTGATTCACCTTATCGATCAATTAATGATTGATTGATAAGCAGCGTTTTTCCTGAGAATTTGAATTTCCTTTGGTACATTACGGACTAACATAAAAAGCCAATTATTGTTTGATATACTGAATTAAAAAAATGCAAGTCATATTCCTCAAGGATTTGACTTATTTATGTAATGTAGTCTGCTCAATGTTAAACATTAACAACAAAATAAATTCAGAAAAATAAATATTAAGGCTATTATAACATTAAAGTGTGTGCACTGGCTGATATTAAACTTCGGTAACAAATTCTGAATAAAAAAATATGTAGACTTAGTCCACATAATTATTAAAAACTACATAAAATCGGACAAGCTCTCTGAGAAGAACTGCTTATTTTACCTGCCAGTTATCAATGTAGTGGCAAGTGACTGTAATGTAGCTTTTTGTAGTTAGTGCAGTCCAACAATCAGCGCCACATTTTCAGTAGTTAGTTGTGTTTTCAGGTCAGCATTTTTTTCTTGTAGCATGTTTCCAAGCGGGTAGTTATTGTCCTTCTAGACGGAATATTATACCCTGGCTCTATAAAGTTTATCAGCTCCCGAAAGCCCTCTCCTTAAACATTACTTACTGGCATCATGTCTTTTTCTATCATGTTGCAAACCCTCTGAGTAATGCTCCGTCTTTTTCTCATCAATACCTGCCTCCCCAAGACTGCGGTAACTGTTAGCTGTGATGAAGCCGAACTAGTCACTCTTTGCAGCACAGCTGAATGTGAGTTCTTTAGGTGGTAACTTAGCGAGCTGGTTGAGATGTTGTATTTCAATGTAGTACCACATAGTGTACATTTAGCTTCGCTGTTAGCATTTCCCAGTTTTTAATGATCCCACATTGCACTCCATTCAGACCGCTTCACTGAGCGGTGTGCTGCGTACAAGTATGTCAGGTGTGGTAGAAATTAGGCTATAGCACCCTCACCAGGACTGGTGATGCCACTACATTTAATGAAAATTAACTGTTGAAAACAGCGGCACCACTTTCAATTAATTGATACCCAATTTAATTAAGTCGACTAAATTTTTATCGACAATTAATCGAAAGTCAATCATTAACATCCCTAGTCTTCACCATGGATTCTCCAGTTGCTCACACCTTTCCAGAAGCAGGAATGAGTCACATACTCCCACACTCTTTTGGCCATGTGCCAAAAAAAACAAACAAAACAAAACTAGGAGGACGTCTTCGACAGACTAATCATGTAGGATGACACCTGGGTCCATCACTATGATCCTGAGACAAAAGCCCAGTTGAAGCAATGGAAGCATTATAGCTCACCACCTCTGAAGAGGGTACTTGCCCAACACTTGGCGGGTAAGGTCATGCTCACAGTCTTTTGGGACCAGCATAGAGTATTGATAATGGATTTTCTAGCAACGGTGTACCACAATTACCAGGGCTTACTATGCTTCACTGCAACAGAAATTGCGGAAGGCCTTCAAAACTGAGAGGTCTGGCATGCTGACCTAAGGCCTCCACCTCCAAGACAGCACCCCAGTTCACAACTCGCATGTTGCCCAGATGCAAGCAGAGGTCAAATTGTCACTTCTGATGCAACCTGCAGATTTCCACAGGTGAGGTCTCCACAACTGCATAAAGTGATGGGAGAATTGTGTGATGCTTGGTGGTACCTATGTAGAGGAAAACTAATAACTGCACCAAGTTTGGTTCCCCTTAGTCCATGGGGAATGAGTCCGAGCAAATCTTTAATGAACAGCCATCATATAGTATAGCTTTACTTATTTTTAAAAGTCTATCTTATAAAACTGCATTTTAAAAATTTCAGTAGGTGTCAAATATTAAGGTTTTTCTGCATTGATACAGGATTTTTCTACAAAATATATAAAAATTCATTTCTTCAGAACTGTCACTTTCTACCAACAGTCCAAATATGTCACTGTCAAGACATGGCCCCGTAAGTATGACCTCTATCTCTCTCTTTTCCAGAAAGATATTTTAATACTGCAGCAGGAAAACCAACCCAATATGAAATACAAGGTAACAAAACCAGTTCTGATATTTTATTTATGCATAATTACATGCTGTGCGCAGCTCTTCAGATGGTAGGTAGTAATGGTGATGGATGATCTTGGCATATTCATCTAACTTACATGGTACTGTTACATTGAAAATAAGCATGCCATCATCAAAGTACCTTCAAAAGAGTAAAACAGTAAGTCTTTGTGGTTGTTCCTGGAGAAAGATTTCAGGTCACAACTGGTAAAAAAAAGTAAGAAAAAGCTTTGGATGATTTAATTAAATTAAGATAAATACAATAGAAGAAAACCAACTGTGATGCCTGAGGGGAACACTGTACTCCAATTACAGATTTGGGCTTTTTAGGTCAACTCTCAGTAGTATGGCAAGGATTTAACTAATATTCAATTACACAGTGCTTGGTTTTCACATAATCCAGCAGATTTAGCTGTCAGTCAGTTTTTGAGGTAAACCTGCAAATAAATGGATGGAGAGCTGAGGCCGTGTCAGATGTGTTTAACCTACTAAAGACCCTGCAGCCTGCTTGCATTTCCTGATTCACCAACACGCTGCACAAACACACAAGCATGCAATTTTCTCCCGAGTGAAAAGTCTGAATTAGATTGCAAAAAGCACATTGATGTTTATAATGCAGCCATTCTATGCAAAGCATCGTGTCCCTGGTGACTGGAGATGTGGTCACAAAGGTGTACTGAGGTAGACAGCTCCTACCCCGCCCCCCCCCCCACCCCAAAAATACCATTAGTAGTCCTGGCAGTGTGTAGCACATTCCACCCTCCCCGGGTGTGTCTGGGTAGTAGGGACCCCTCCACTGTGGATCCATCTAAAGAGTGTTAATCCACCGCTGGGTCATGCAACACAGGGGACGACGGAACATAAATAAATAAAAATGAGTTGAATCCCTGTCTACTTTCCCCCCTTTCAATCAATTGCAGGGATGGGAAACCGACACCACGGTCAAATTTAAGGGTCAGTCCAGGCTAAATCAGAAAACAGCGGTGATTATTTTGAAACTGAATGTATCTCTCTGTTTTTAGAGAGCTGGGCCTCAGGAAGAGTTAAAAAGGTATTTCCCCAAAAATCTCTCTGGCTGTCAAAACGCATAAAGTTTATAAAAAAAAAAAAAGACAGGAGCAAAGTATAAGGTCAAACGGAGACAGGGGACCTCCAACTCTCCCACTGACAGATAATAGTCGAAAACAAGAGCCAGACTGAGGCGGATCATCAAGCCCACACTACTGTGGGGGGGGGGGGGGGAGTCTGAAAACTGGAAACCACACCATTAATTCTTACCACTTGCTAGGAACTCATAATTATAGACAAAATACTGTGGGACTGCGAATGGAAAGAGTGGAGAGTGTCAGTGTTAGCAGTTCATATACCCAGGGTAGATTATCATGTAAGTAGTAGCTACAGCACAATAATAAAAAAATATCTGCTCACACGAATGATAGCAGCTGGGCCTCAGAGGGGGAGAAATGTATCCCAACATAAGTGCTCTTCAGGGATACTATCCCTGCATTTTGTCTCCTACTTCAAAGAAGAGCTTCCATTTCCATAGCCCAACATTATGTGCTTTGTCTATGAAACGTCCATATTGCTGCCTTCCCAAAATCAGCCATGTGAGTGTGAGACAGCTGTAGTAAAAATTACCTGTCTAATACATATTTCTGCAAACATTTAGCTTACATGTGTACCTGAGGAGCCTTGTAAAGCACTGTTCTATTCATGAGCTTGGGATCACTTGGAGGATTTCATTAAATCACCGCATGGTAGCACACATCATTTGATCAGCTCTATGGCATCCAGCAAATTTTACGTTCTGCAGCTTAACATTATTAGCACAATGCCTATATTACCATTTACCCATGACCCAATGTTTAATTGCACTCTTAACATAACCACAGCACTGTTTCAACGCTAATTCCAATGTTTATATATTGATTTTATAATTAGAAAAAAGGGCAGTTGGGGTTGCTTGTTGCAGCACAGGATTACAGTATGCATGAGTCCAATTAATTTTTATTGTTTTCTATAATCAACTGCAAAAGGGGCAATGTACCCAAAGGTCACACTGTACACTCCCTCATATCCAGCTAAGTACCTCTTCTGCTGGTCTTTTCCTGCGACATTTAACTTTGCCGGCCAATTACAGGCTAGCACTGTCAGCATGACAGAGTGGCACTGAAGCATCCTGACGAATTCAAGCATGCCGGGGACATAAATCGACTTCATCTGGAGTCTACGCATACATCCAAAGCGCATATAAAAACAAACACATATGAACACACGCAGATCCTCAGCCACACACGTCCCTGCGGAATGATTTTCCCTTGGGTCGCATGAGTCTCTCTTTGTTCCACCAAATCACCTGAACTCGTGTGCAGAAAAATACATAGTGAGCATTTGTTTGACAGAATTCCACAGCAGTGCAGCCCAATGGTGTTTTAAGTTGACATCAAAGCTGATCAGTGAATACAGTACGTAGCAAACCATGAGAGATCACTATGGATTATGGGGAACTATTGGAAACGAAGGGAGCTATACTGCATGGAAAAAGAGCCAATAACACCTTGTATTGTGCATACTGAGACTTTGTTTTCACTGCTCCTTACATATAACATTCCATTATATTCACAACTTGGATGAAGACTTTATATGACCAAAAAATGTTATTCTATCCCGCTCTGTCATCCTGCTTGTTTGCAAAGAGGAAACATGACCGTAAACCTTATGTGAAAAGCTGGAAAACACCCCTTTCACCCATTTTAGTGCATGTCTCCTTAAATGTTCAAGAACTGCTGTTAACCCTGCCCTCCCTCTTATGTCACTATTGCTGATCTTATCTGGCTAGCTAGCCTAAGCCAACTAATGTGAATTTGTCTTAAAGAATGAACAAAATAATGCATCACTGCTGCACAGGGGTATGTGGTTTCATTGGTCAGTAGGATACGACGGGTCCCCAGAGTACAATAAGCACAGAAACATTCACAAATGAGTGAATGGTGGTCTAAAGCACCTTGCTAGCAGCTGCCTAGCATCAGATGAATCACTGTTCTTTACATGATAGACAGCCAGGCTGGCCAATAATAGAGCAGCGGGCGGTTATCAAGGATGGTGCTGAGCTGGGTTTTTTATGTTTATGACATCCTGTGGCAAACCCAGAAGAGTAAAAATGGCTCCTCGGACAGGAAAAAAAAAAAAAAAATGAAATAAAGGCTGTGTGTGTGTGTTTTTTAAGAGACGTTAGGGCTTTTTGTTGGTTTTTTTTCCGGGGGGGGGGGGGTTTCCCACCTTTCTTCACCCTTATAGTTCACTGACAAGGCTTGTAATTAAGCAATATTCAGTCCCTCCAGGATTTCACAATGTTGCGATTGCGTCAATTCACGCAAAGTCAGTGATTGGCCATGTCTTTTGTGCGACCTTGCAACTTTGTCCAATCACCGCAACTTTCCTGCAATTTTGGCCAATCCTCGTCAACTTCCGTCAAGCTCGCCAATCAAATTTGTCCATGAGTAGCGCTCAAACGCTCAGTCAAACCAATCAAATACGACGCTGCACTGCGCTCACTTCCATATTTGTGCCCTTCAGAGGTAAAGTGGGCTATCCCACAAAACCATTATTTTGAGAAAATGAGCTCTAAAGTTTATGTGATTTAAATATATTTTCATATTTAAGTCACACGTTGAAGGTAATTATAGGGGGTAACTTTTTAATGATATAGGCACACTGATTTTTTGAGAATATTTCAACTTTAGAGCTCATTTTCTCAAAATAATGGTTTTGTGGGATAGCCCACTTTACCTCTGAAGGGCACATTTATTAGTGGAACATATCAGCAAAAACAGTGTGTGTGATTTAAAAAAAACACTCACCCGCGAGGTTTTCAACACTGTCCCTTCCTCTGTCTCCCCCAGCCTTCCGGTGGACATCTCGCCACATCTCCATCATGATTGCGTGTATGAAGTGCTGGGCTTGTGTTGAAAAACGTCAGCTTGGCTGAAAACAACCCCATCATGGGAGTGCGCGTAAGGAGAGATGCCATAAAACCACAAACAAACGAGCAAATCTTAAACTATAGCCAGTGTTGTACCATTTTATATGTCTTTAGAGGTAAAATCATTACTACATCTTGTCAATGAGCTGTAAAGCTGTGAACCTCCGGTCTGAACATGGACCAAAGTGCCCCCCGCAGGACTTCTGGTAAATGAAAGATCAGTATCTGAGATACTGAGAAAGGTGTGTCAAGACGCGCAGCAGACAGACAGATGGGTAGGAGTTAGGCATGGATAGAGAGAGAATATTGTCTGTAATTTTTGAAAGAAAAACACAGATTCCTATAGACAATATAGAGCAACAGAATAATTTTCTTTTCTCCCCGCTCGGTACCGAGTGGTTGGGGACACTGCAGTTTTCAAATGAAAGTGCTGCCAATAATTTCCAAATCTATACTCTTTAACATGGATTCAATGCAATTTAGCCGTTGTAATGGATATTGTGTTAAAGTGTGATATTGTGTTAAAGTGTGTATTTGCTATTGCACAAGAGTTTTTCTGTATAGCAGAAGTATCTGCTTCATTTACAAATCACTGTTCAATAGGAAATTTTTTGACAATCATGCGCTTTTTTGTGGTGTTATATAGACTATCACTGCAGTAAACTATGGAAAAAAGCATCTGCTTTAAAATTTGTAATTCTTCCCAAAACTTTTAGTGCAAAAAAAAAAAAAAAAAGCCTCTCAAATCATTGCAACTTTTATAGCAACTTTTTAAAAAACCTCCCACGAATTCAGGCTTTTTGGGCTGCAACACTCATAAAAACATCCCGCAAAATCCTAGAGGGACTGAGTATTACACAACAGGCCTATTGTCATTTCACACACAAATTAAACACTGTCCAGTGCATAAGTCAGTGTGTTTACATACCATGTGGGTCACGTGACTTGCAATGGTGGCCTTACCTTATCCACAATGGTCATCCACCCCAGCAGGAAAAACAAATGGTTGAGATGACACAGATAGCCATCAGGTTCAAGGAGAATTTTTCCAACACCATCAAAGGCTAAGAGCAACTTAGCTTCAGGTATTTGTGTGTTAGTATCCGTGCACTTCAATCATCACATACTATGTGGATGGAGACCACATTTCTTTTGGTTACAAGCCATTTCACTTTTTCTGCACTGCTTCTGGGGTGCGCAGCTGGATGAAGAGCTACCTGAGGTTTATTGTATGAGTTTTATGACAATCCAGGCAACCGACATGGATACCAGGACAATCAGTGACTCCAAACTGTCCCAAGGCACCCCTCTCAGATAGCCCCACAGAACAGAGGGCCAGTGTACCTACCAGTCAAGCACCCAGAGTGGTCACCGTGACCAGAAAAAGAGCTATACAAGTGTAAATGCCCAGACTGTCAAACAGACAGTTGGATAATAGATCCAGCGCCCTGGAATTAGCTCTTAGCTAAAAATCATTGTCAACAAAAACCCATTAAAATGCAATATTTTACAACAGCTTAACTGAGATCCTGAGAAAAGTTAGATAGTCCTGGTATTACAGATGTGCATTTAAAGTCTAGTTTATCATTTCCACCCAGTGAAGCTTTTGTCTACAAGCTAGATTGATGCCCATTCTCCAACTGTGGCAGAGAGGATTAGCAGAGGAGCTAAGGGAGAGTCTTATCTCACCTTGCACAGATAAATCAGACAAGGGAACAGCTCTGCTCTTACACCACTCTAGAGAGCAGCAGAGAGGGAGAGAAACAGAGGCATTTGAATAGGAAAGCCACACACAGCCTAACCAGACTCTTTGTGTAAAAACCTGCTTTAAGGGTTTATGCTTTGCTCTGCCTGCCCTCAGGAATGAGTGGCCATTGGCTCCAAGGCAGTTTGGAATGGGCAGGGTAGTAACCTTGATCTTCACTCCTGTGACAAGTTTTACACAGGAGACAAAATCCTACATGCAGAGAGCTTGGTCTAGTTTTTTTTTTTTTTTTTGCCTGCCTTACAGATATTTTATTTAGTTATTTTTCTTGTGACTATACAGTGGTGTGAAAACGTGTTTGTCCCCTTCCTGATTTCTCATTTTTTTTGTATGTTTGTCACACTTAAACGTTTAAGATCATCAAACAAATTTAAGTATTAGACAAAGAAAACACAAGTAATCACAAAATGCAGTTTTTAAATGAAGGTGTCCAAAAATGGAAACCTACATGGCCCATTGTGAAAAAGTGATTGCCCCCTAAACCTAATAACTGGTTGGGCCACCCTTAGCAACAGCAACTGCAATCAAGCCTTTGCGATAACTGGCAATGGGTCTTTTACAGCACAGTGGAGGAATTTTGGACCACTCATCTTTGCAGAATTGTTGTGATTCAGCCACACTGGAGGGTTTTTGAGCATGAACCGCCTTTTTAAGGTCATGCCACAGTATCTCAATTAGATTCAGGTAGGGACTTTGACTAGGCCACTCCAAAGTCTTCATTTTGTTTTTCTTAAGCCATTCAGAGGTGGACTTACTGGTGTGTTTTGGATCATTGTCCTGCTGCAGAACCCAAGTACACTTCAGCTTGAGGTCATGAACAGACTGCCGGACATTCTCCGTCAGGACTTTTTGGTAGACAGCAGAATTCATGGTTCCATTTGCCACAGCAAATCTTCTAGGTCCTGAAGCAGCAAAACAGCCCCAGACCATCACACTACCACCATCATATTTTACTGTTGTTATGATGTTCCTTTTCTGAAATGCTGTGTTACTTTTACGCTGGATGTAATGAGACACATACCTTTCAAAAAGTTCAACTTTTGTCTCATCAGTCCACTGTGATGGCTCACTCTGTCTGCTCATTATCCGCAGCTGCGCGCACACCTGCTCTCCATCACTGCCAGGGCTATTTAGACCACGCTGCCCTCAGATCAGCACAGAGTCGTCTGTCTCCATACCTGGATGAGACCTACACTTGCCTTCATCCTCGTCTTAGGGCCTCCTTTCCACAGCCCACTCTTGTCTAAGAATCTCGCCTCCTGTCATCCGTCGTCAGGGAGGATCATCACCTCCACTCCAAGTAAGCCTTCATTCTATTCATCTTTGTCAACGCTCGTCCCCTGTGCACAGGCGGAGAGCTGTGGCGGTGGACCACTCTCTCTCCTGGCAGCAGACTGAGCTGCACCGTGCTTTCCACAAACTCACCAACCACCAACAGCTGCTACCGGGACAGCAGGCGCTGTCTTCCTGGCCGGAGCTTCCGAGCTGAACCTGAGCCTAAAGCCATCTCTACAAACAGTAAGCACTGGACAATTCTGTATATCCCCTCAGAGATCCAACTCGAACTCTCCCTGTCCCTGTTTGTCCACAGGGTTGCCAGGTTACACGGTGCTCTGCTCGCCCCCGGCTGCTTCACTATCACACACACGCACGCACACACACACACACACACTGAACACAATAAAGATAACTGCATCTACTCTTGAGTCTGAGTCTGCTCTCTGGGTCAGTAAACCATGTCAGTACGACTCCGCCAAAGCGACCCAGCAGACAGCGCGCTAAAGTGCAGAGTTAACAACCTAGAGGCTCAAGTAGATCAGTTAGCTTACCAGCAGCAGATCATCCTCACTCAGCTGACCCGAATTAATGACCGGTTGGATCGCCTGGCAGGGGCGCAGGCTCCATGTAGCGCCTCTGCTCCCGCTAGCTCCAAACCCGGCCTACCCGTGCAGGCTCCTACATCCCGGTTAACACCAATTCCCACTCCCACCCGCTTTAGTGGTAAGCTAGGGGAGACCAGGGGGTTCATTCTCTAGTGTGAGATAGTTTTCCAGCGGGTGCCCGGGGACTTCCCCACAGATCATAGCCGTATGGGTTACATAGTCAACCTCCTGGAAGGGCGAGCATTAGCTTGGGCCTGTGCAGTGATGGCTAAGATGAATTATGCTAGCTTGACATATAACCAGTTCGTCAGCAAATTCAACGAGGTGTTTGACCATTCCGACTGAGACAGTGTGCTTACCTCCCGGCTGTTAAACCTAAGACAGGGAACCAAATCCGTAGCAGACTATGCTGTTGATTTCCGGGTGGTGGCTACGGAGATGGGGTGGGAGGACGACTCGCTCTGCAGCATATTCATTAGGAGCCTTAGTCCTAGCCTGCGGGATGAGCTGGCCTGCTTAGAAAAGCCAAGGAAACTAACAGAGCTAATTTCCCTAGCCATTAGCCTTGATAACAGGCTAAGGGAGCGGGCAACCGAGCGTAAAGCTTCCGGTCGCTCAGGCACCCAGTTTTGCCGCTCCCTGCAGTCTCCCCTATTTGCCCTACCTCCCTCTGATTCCCTGGATGCCCCGGAGCCAATGGTAGTGGGACAGTCGAAGTTGCCGTTAGCTGAAAAACAGTGCCGCCGCGAGCTGGGGTTGTGCCTATACTGTGGTAGCGAGGAGCATGAAGTAGCGTCATGTCCCATACGGCCAAAAGAGGGAGTCCGTGCCTCGCAGTAGGGGGACTCACGGACTCAAGCTAATCCCCTCTCTAGATTTCTCCTACCTATTCACTTCATTCACAATCAGACTGAGATAGCCACACACGCCTTGATTGATTCGGGGGCTGAGCAGAGCTTCATTTTGGGGAAACTGGCAACCCGGCTGGGGCTCCCCTGTCAATTGTTGAAGACCCCACTCAGACTCATTGCCCTGTCTAAGGCCCCCATTGTCGTAGTATCCCAACAGATCGCTCCGGTGTCAGTCATCGTGTCTGGTAATCATCGGGAGGAGCTAAGGCTATTTATGTTGCCGGTTTCCTCATCCCCGGTTATCCTTGACTACCCCTGGCTCCGACTCCATAACCCATCTATTGACTGGCGCTCTGGGAGCGTGGTTTTGTGGAGCTCATTCTACCTCTGTGCCTGCCTGCAATCCGCTGCTTGCTTGCCGTCTGTGCCCCTGGGTGTCCCCGTCACCCCCCCCCACCCAACTTGTCCAAAGTCCCTCCGGAGTATCACGACTTGGGGGCCGCCTTCAGTAAGACCCAGGCCCTATCTCTCCCCCCCTCACCGCCCATACGACTGTGCGATCAATCTCCGTGCTGGAGCCCCACTGCCGTCCATTCGACTGTACAGCCTGTCAGCACCGGAGCGGGAGGCTATGGAAACTTATATTAAGGAGTCGTTAAACTCGGGCAAAATCCAGCCCTTGTCCTCGGCGGTGGGGGAAGGGGTTTTTTTTCGTGGGCAAGAAGGATGGCTCGCCAAGGCCGTGTATTGACTTCCGTGAATTGAATAATATCACAAAAATATCATAAAATTGAATAATATCACCATCAAGGATAAATACACACTTCCCCTGATTAATAAGGCGTTCGGCTCCCTCTGGGGGGCCTCATGGTTCACCAAGCTGGACCTCCGCAATGCTTACCATCTGGCCCGGATCCGGGAGGGCGATGAATGGAAAAAGGGATTCCGGACCCCTAGCGGGCATTTTGAGTACCTGGTGATGCCATTTGGGCTGACCAATGCCCCCGCCGTATTCCAGCGCCTTATTAATGATGTGCTGAGGGACTTTTTGGGCTCATTTGTCTTTGTCTATCTAGATGACATTTTGATTTTTTTCCCTCAGTCCCTGGATGAACATTGGGTGCACGTGAAGCGAGTCTTGCAGCAGCTCCTGGAGAACAAGCTCTTCCTTAAGGCCGAGAAATGCGAGTTCCATGCCTCCAAGATGTCATTCCTTGGATTCATGATTTCACACAATGAAATCATCCTGGACCCCGAGAAGGTAAAAGCAGTGGTAGATTGGCCCTCCCCTTCCTCTAGTAAACAACTCCAACAGTTTCTAGGGTTCTCCAATTTCTACCACCACTTCATTAAGAATTATAGTATTATTGCTCTTCCCCTGACCCACCTTACATCCTTCAAGGTGCCCTTCCAGCGGACGGAGGAGGCTGAAGCGGCCTTTGCTGAGCTCAAGGGTAAATTTTCTTCCTCTCCCATTCTGGCACAGGTGGATCCCGCCCTTCAATGCCTGGTAGAGGTGGACGCCTCAGACTCGGGGGTTGGAGCCGTGCTATCCCAGCACTCCCTGGTTGATGGCAGGATCCGCCCCTGTGCATTCTTCTCCTGGCGTCTATCTCCGGCAGAGCGAAATTATGACATCGGTGACAGGGAACTCTTGGCGGTCAAGCTCGCACTGGAGGAGTGGCGCCATTGGCTGGAGGGGGCCTCCCAGCTGTTCGTCGTCTGGACGGATCACAAGAATCTGGAGAACCTCAGGACGGCCAAGCGCCTGAATGCGCGCCAGGCCCGTTGGTCCCTGTTTTTCGGACGCTTCGATTTCACCATCACCTATCGCCCCGGGTCCAAGAATACCAAGCCGGACGCCCTGTCCAGACAGTTTGCCTCGGATGCTGCGGAAGTGGCAGAGCATCCTATCCTTCCCCCGTCGTGCATCATGGGCGCCCTCTCATGGGGCATCAAAGAAAAGTTCCTGAGAGCGCAGGAGGCCGAGGCGGACCCGGGTGGGGGGCCAGCCGGGAGCCTGTTTGTCCCATCTGCCGTTCAGGGTGAGGTGATCCATTGGGCCCACTCTTCCAGGTTCTCGTGCCACCCGGGGAGGGCTCGCACGGTGGCGCTCCTTCAAAGGACATTTTGGTGGCCTTCGCTCCAGAAGGACGTCAGAGAGTACATCTGCGCCTGCCCCCAGTGCGCCGCCGGAAAGACGTCCTCTTCTCCTCCGGCCGGTCTGCTCCACCCTCTCCCCGCTCCTGGCAGGCCCTGGTCCCATGTAGCTTTGGACTTCGTTAACGGTCTCCCACCTTCTAACCATGGCACTGTAATCCTCACCATTGATGACAGGTTTTCTAAGGCCGCCCACTTCGTTCCCCTACAGGGGCTGCCTACAGCAAGGGAGACGGCGGATCTTCTCGTTCAGCATGTGTTGAGATTGCATGTTATTCCCCTGGACATCATCTCCGACCGGGGACTCCAGTTTATTTCTCAGGTGTGGAGGTCATTTTGCAATGCCCTTGGGGCTACAGTGAGCCTGTCTTCAGGATACCACCCGCAGAGTAATAGATAGTGTGAGCGGGCGAACTAGAGGGCCTTTTCCACTAGCACGCTTTAGCGCGACACGGGACGGCTCAGCACGCTTTGCACGCTTTTCCACAAGCCCCAACACGGTTTAACAGCTGCGATTCTCAGCCCCGCTCCAGGGCAGGGTACAGCAGTGCTGAGCTGTGCCGTGTTGTGACGTTAACAGACTGGTCGCCGCTGATTGGTCAGGTCGTAACCGGCGCTGATTGGTCAGGTTGTAACTGCCCCTCTCCTCCTCCTCATCTACCAAATCTTCACGACCTTCTCAATAAAGTTTTTGAAAAAAAAAAAAAAAAAAAAGAATCTTCACGACCGCCTTTACTCAGCACGCAACCACTGTTGGCGGTTTCTTTTCAGTGTATTGCTGTGCTATTTTCATTTATTCTCTATCAAAAATGGCTTCGCGTAATAAGGGTGTTCCATGGACCAATAAGGAGGTGCAGTGTCTGCTCACTGCATTGTCAGACGAACGTATCCAGCGCGAGTTAGACGGAGCCACCCGGAATGAAAAAATATACCGGGAGGTCTCGACATCGGAGTCCTTTAACGGTGAGTTTTAATTTTTTTTGATTGTGCGTTTTTTTCGCAAATATATTCGGTAAGACGCTCAGTTTATTTATGCAATAAAAATGCTGCTCATTTGTGGATGGATCGCTGCTTTATTGCAGCACACTGCGGACTAAAGCTTTTATTTTAATTATTCACGTGAACACTACGCTGAAATAAGCTTATGTATTCTTGTTAAAAACTATTGTCTTTTCTGTATATATTGCACTTTCGTGCTGTATTTTATTGTGTGCATTTTCCTTGTAGAATCATCCCACGCGTCCGCCGCGACAGCCCGTCCGGATTATTCAACCGAGCCTTCCTGACCCACAGCTGGCAGAGACGGCTTCATTCAACCGAGTCTTCGTGACCCAGTTTGGGAAGCTGGTGTAGAGGCACTCAGTGGTCGGCGTGTATAAAATGTCGATTAACCTTCATGTTGTGTTGCAAAGTTTTTTTTTATTTTAATATTTTGTATATAATAAAATGGAATTGTTTTGGAAAGTGTGGTTTGTCTGTTATAACACTGAATTATAAAACAGTATAATTACATAGAAATTCCATTGCCTAGTCTGATCAAAATGATGCTGATCTTCCTGTCAGGGGTCAACCATTGTAAAGGTAATGTAATTTTTAACTAGACCAAAAAAGAAATCTTTTTGTAAGCTTTCTGTTCTTTTTATTGAAATATCATAAAAAATTAGCACCAAGTCAAAGTAGGTACAAGTATATGTAAATTGAATGTTCTATCGGCATTCCAAATTCAGAGAATTACAATACTTTAGAAGGAGTGTAGCATCATCTAAACGGAAAATAATAATACTGTTGTTCCAAACGTTGACCTGAAGGTGAAAAACATGAATTTTTTTAATTCAGTACATCCAAAATGCCCTAGGATGTAAAAAATAATACAATTTGGTGTTGGCCAGTGTGCCACCGTCTCATTATTTAATATCCAACTTATCTTGGAGTGACCCTTGATAGGACCTTATCCTTCAAGGAACATCTAAAGGGGACGGCTGCTAAGGTGAAGGTACGAAACAACCTGCTCTGCAAGCTCGCTGGTGCAAAATGGGGGGCGGCAGTCTCCACCCTGCGCACCTCAGCACTGGCCCTTTCATACTCTGTAGCAGAATATTGTGCCCCTGTCTGGTCCAGGTCATCTTACACACACCATGTAGACACCCAGCTCAACACAACCATGAGAACTATAACTGGAACAATCCGCTCAACACCACTCCCCTGGCTCTCTGTACTGTCAAACATAGCCCCTCCACACATCCGGCGAGCAGCATTAACTCAAAGGATGCTCCAAAAAGTTAAAGATTCTCCTCACTTACCAATCCATGCAGATATCTACACTCCACCCACTGCCCGACTTTCATCCAGACGGCCGATTTGGAAAAACCCTCCCCCAGCTGACTTTACCATCCAGACAGCTTGGCAAGAGGAATGGGAGACCAAGGAGGTCCCAAACAAACAGCTGGTGATAAACCCCAACCAACAGGTCCCGGGCACCAACCTCCCAAGGAGACAGTGGTCTACACTCAATCGCTTCAGGACTGGACATGGCCCCTGCTTGGCCAGCCTTTACAGATGGGGCAGTAGCCCTAGCCCACTGTGCGCATGTGGAGAGGAGCAAACAATGGAACACATCATAGAGGCTTGCCCGCTCCAAAGACTGGAAGGAGGATTACACACCCTCCATACAGCAAACCAGGAGGCAACTGCTTGGCTTAAGGACTTTGCATTCGCTAAATAAATAAATAAATTATTTAATACGAATAAAAACAAGTTTCAGCTCATTATTTCTAGGTCATTTGGCAGTTAATTCAAAACAAAAGTGACTTGTGTTGTTGCAGCTTAATTATGAGATAAAATTAATTGTGAGATAAAACCACAGAGCGAGCAAGGCAATAATCCTTGGATCCTCCATTTTTTGTCTCGTGTAAATAAGGACTCAGTCGGGTGCGTAACGTCACGGGAGTGTGGCCCCGCCTCGCTGAGAATCTGCCGCCGCCCCGCTTCTAAAACCTCCTAACAAACCATCACAGCACAAGCACAACACCGTGCTAATGGAGACAGAAGCATTCCGAGCCGTACTGAAGTGAATCGAGCCGTACCGAGGTGTGCTGGGCTAGTGGAAAACAGGCTTAGGAGTTGAAGGCTGTGCTGCGGTGTGTTGCCACCGCCATCCCGGCGTCATGGAGCACCCACCTTCCATGGATCGAGTATGCTCACAATACTACCGTCTCTTCAGCAATCGGCATGTCCCCGTTTGAGGCCTCACTGGGCTACAACCCCCCCGTTGTTCCCTGAAGAGGAGAAGGATATCACCGTTCCCTCCATCTGAGCCCACCTGAGGCGTTGCTGCCGGCTGTGGAGAGCGACCCGGACTGCACTGCGGCGCACGGCAGAGCGCAACTCCACGACCGCTAATCGTTGCAGGACGCCGGCCCCTCCCTACCGGGTGGGTCAGCAGGTATGGCTGTCAACCAAATATATTAACCTGGAGGCGGATGCTAGGAAAATGTCTCAGCGGTTTATTGGGCCTTTCACCATAGCCTGTATTATCAACCCCGTGTCTGTGCGCCTAGCTACCATCCCCCCCCCGCATCTGTCCAACCTTCCATGTCTCGCAGGTCAAGCCTTTCTGTTCCAGCCCTCTGTGTCCCCCTCCCAGGTCTCCATCTCTGCCAGTGGTGGTCGACGGTGACCCGGCGTGGAAGGTCAATGCCATCCTGGATGTCTGCCGCAGGGGTCGCGGCCTGCAGTACCTGGTGGACTGGGAGGGTTACAGCCTGGAATGGAGGTCCTGGGTGTGCCCCTCCTTCGTGTTGGACAACCAACTCATCAAGGACTTCCATCGGACGCACCCAGGTAGGCTGAATTGGCCGCCGAGAGGTGCCTCGTAGGGGGGAGTACTGTGATGGCTCGATCTGTCTGCTCATTATCCGCAGCTGCGTGCACACCTGCTGTCCATCACTGCCGGGGCTATTTAGACCGCGCTGCCCTCAGATCAGTGCAGAGTCGTCTGTCTCCATACCTGGATGAGACCTACACTCGCCTTCATCCTCGTCTTAGAGCCTCCTTGCCACAGCCCACTCTTGTCTAAGAATCTTGCCTCCTGTCATCCGTCGTCAGGGAGGATCATCACCTCCACTCCAAGTAAGCCTTCATTCTATTCATCTTCATCAACGCTCGTCCCCTGTGCACAGGCGGAGATTCGTGGCGGCGGACCACTCTCTCTTCTGGCGGCGGCCCGAGCTGCACCGCACTTTCCACGAACTCACCAACCACCTCCAGCTGCTACCAGGACAGCAGGCGCTGTCTTCCTGGCCGGAGCTTCCGAGCTGAACCTGAGCCTAAAGCCATCTCTACAAACAGTAAGCACTGGACAATTCTGTACATCGCCTCAGAGGTCCAACTCTAACTCTCCCTGTCTCTGTTTGTCCACAGGGTTGCCAGGTTACACGGTGCTCTGCTTGCCCCCAGCTGCTTCACTATCACACACACACACACACCCGCACACACACACACTGAACACAATAAAGATAATTGCATCTACTCTTGAGTCTGAGTCTGCTCTCTGGGTCAGTAAACCATGTCATCCACAGAGTATTTTACCAAAAGTCTTGGGGATCATCAAGATGTTTTCTGGAAAGACTGAGACAAGCCTTTATGTTGTTTTTGCTCAACAGTGGTTTTCGTCTTGGAACTCTACCATGAAGGGCATTTTTGCCCAGTCTCTTTCTAATGGTGGAATCAAGAACACTGATCTTAACTGAGGCAAGTGAGGCTTGTAGTTCTTTGGATGTTGTTGTGAGGTCTTTTGTGACCTCTTGGATGAGTCGTTGCTGTGCTCTTGGGGTAATTTTGGTCGGCTGGCCACTGCTGGGAAAGTTCACCACTGTTCCATGTTTTTGACATTTGTGGGTAATCGCTCTCACTGTGGTTCACTGGAGTCCCAAAGCTTTAGAAATGGCTTTATAACCTTTTCAGACTGATAGATCTCAATTACTTTGTTTCTCATTTGTTCATGAATTTCCTTGGATCGCAGCATGATGTCTAGCTTTTGAGGATCTTTTGGTCTACTTTACTTTGTCAGGCAGGTCCTATTTAAGAGATTTCTTGATTGAGAACAGGTGAGGCAGTAATCAGGCCTGGGTGTGGCAAGAGAAATTGAACTTAGCTTTCCAAAGATGTGATAAACCACAGTTAATTTATGTTTTAACAGGGAAGGCAATCACTTTTTCACACAGGGCCATGTAGGTTTGGATTTTTTAATAATAAACACCTTCATTTAAAAACTGAATTTTGTGTTTACATGTGTTATCTTTGTCAAAAATTTAAATTTGTTTGATGATCTGAAACATTTACGTGTGACAAACACACAAAAATGAAAACTCAGGAAGGGGGCAAACACTTTTTCACACCACTGTGTATATACAGTATCTCACAAAAGTGAGTACCCCCTCACATTTTTGTAAATATTTTATTATATCTTTTCATGGGACAACACTGAAGATATGACACTTTGATACAATGTAAAGTAGTCAGTGTACAGCTTGTATAACAGTGTAAATTTGTTGTCCCCTCAAAATAACTCAACACAGCCATTAATGTCTACACCGCTGGCAACAAAAGTGAGTACACCCCTAAGTGAAAATGTCCAAGTTGTGCCCAAAGTGTCAATATTTTGTGTGGCCACCATTATTTTCCAGCACTGCCTTAACTCTCTTGGGCATGGAGTTCACTCGAGCTTCACAGGTTGCCACTGGAATCCTCTTCCACAACTCCATGATGACATCACGGAGCTGGTGGATGTTAGAGGCCTTGTGCTTCTCCATCTTCCGTTTGAGGATGCCCCACAGATGCTCAACAGGGTTTAGGTCTGGAGACATGTTTGGCCAGTCCATCACCTTTACCCTCAGTTTCTTTAGCAAGGCAGTAGTTGTCTTGGAGGTGTGTTTGGGGTCGTTATCATGTTGGAATACTGCTCCGCGGCCCAGTTTCCAAAGGGCGGGGATCATGCTGTGCTTCAGCATGTCATAGTACATGTTGGCATTCATGGTTCCCTCAATGAAATGTAGCTCCCCTGTGCTGGCAGCACTCATGCAGTCCCAAACCATGACACTCCCACCACCATGCTTGACTGTAGGCAAGACACACTTGTCTTTGTACTCCTCACCTGGTTGCTGCCACACACGCTTGACACCATCTGAATCAAATAAGTTTATCTTGGTCTCATCAGACCACAGAACATGGTTCCAATAATCCATGTCCTTACCAGTCTGCTTGTCTTCAGCAAACTGTTTGTGGGCTTTCTTGTGCATCATCTTTAAAAGGGGCTTCCTTCTGGGACGACAGCCATGCAGACCAATTTGATGCAGTGTGTGGCTTATGATCTGAGCACTGACAGGCTGACCCCCCACCCCCACCCCTTCAACCTCTGCAGCAATGCTGGCAGCACTCATATGTCTATTTTTAAAAGACAACCTCTGGATATGACGCTGAGTACGTGCACTCAACTTCTTTGGTCGACCATGGTAAGGCTTGTTCTGAGTGGAACCTGTCCTGTTAAATCGCTGTATGGTCTTGGCCACTGTGCTGCAGCTCAGTTTCAGAGTGTTGGCAATCTTCTTATAGCCTAGGCCATCTTTATGTAGAGCAACAATTCTTTTTTTTCACATCAGAGAGTTCTTTGCCATGAGGTGCCATGTTGAACTTCCAATGACCAGTATGAGAGAGTGTGAGAGCAATAACACCAAATTTAACACACCTGCTCCCCATTCACACCTGAGACCTTGTAACACTAACGAGTCATATGACACCGGGGAGGGAAAATACCTATCCATCCATCCATCCATCCATCTTCTTCCGCTTAATCCTTTTCGGGTCACGGGGGGGCTGGAGCCTATCCCAGCATCTTTGGGCGAGAGGCAGGGTACACCCTGGGCAGATCGTCAGTCCATCACAGGGCCAACACAGAGAGACAGACAACCATTCACTCTCACAGTCATACCTAAGGACAATTTAGAATCCCCAGTTTGATGCCAATTGCTAATTGGGCACAATTTGGACATTTTCACTTAGGGGTGTACTCACTTTTGTTGCCAGCGGTTCAGACATTAATGGCTGTGTGCTGAGTTATTTTGAGGGGACAGCAAATTTACACAGTTATACAAGCTGTACACTGACTACTTTACATTGTATCAAAGTGTCATAGCTTCAGTGTTGTCCCATGAAAAGATATAATAAAATATTTTATATATTTTGTAAAATATTTACAAAACTGTGAGGGGTGTACTCACTTTTGTGAGATACTATATACATACATACATACATACACATATACATAAACAAAATGCAAATCTGATAGTTATAACAACCAGTATGGTAATTGTTCTCCAACATACATAGTCGCATATAAACATTAGAAAACAACAGAATTATGCTTTGTAAGAGTAAAAAAAACCTGAATTTCTGCAAAGCTACAGCAGTTATTCATGCAATCGGCCTCACACGTGGTAGTCATACCTGGACAAAATTCAATGCACAATAACATTTTCTTTCCACATTCTCTTGCATGCCAAAATCAATGCCACAGGGCTCCCAGAACGTCATGGTCAAGATGAATGAGAGTTTATGTTCAAAATAAATATATTTATAGTTATATGGGGACACTTAGAACATTATGTGTGTGGGGGACAAAGATGGCTCTGTGTGGATTCACCTCTAGGGAACTAGTTGGAGTCTTGCTCTGGATAAAAGGAAACTATTTTTTTTTAAAATTCAATTTAAGCCTGGAAGATCATAGCAGAACAGTTTTAGTGCCAAAATCAATGTGGAAAAAAGTTCTAAATGCAAGTCGTCTGTAATCTAATCATTGTTTCTTTCTTTCCCACGAAGAAAAGTCACTGCTGCTCATTTGGTTAAAGAAGAGAAAAAGACATTAAATGAAGAATTCTGGCATGCAAGTCAAACTGTTGATGTGAAGCAACAGAAAAATGTCATAACTCATTCACAATACCCATTGAAAAGTTTGGGGTGTGTGAAATTATTGGTCTCAACAGTTCATAACTGTGAATAATTTTGGTCTGACTGATTACCTGATGAAATGCACATTCCAAAGGGAACACACAAACATGAAAGCTGATTGAATTAATATTCATAAATGATGAAATATGAGCCATCAGTAAGCTAAACGTAAGTAATGATGTTCTTGGGAGGGTATTAAATGTTATTAAAGGACTACTTTACCAGCTGATGAGATTGGGAATTCACCAGCATAACCATGATTCATAGGAGTCTATGGATTGTAATTAAGACTGATATATTTTAAGAAGAATGGCGACTGGATACAGATGGTGCAGGAGAGAAAGTTCTTTCATCTAAAAATGCTGTCATTAATTTTTTGCATATGAAAAAGTTCCTCGCCAACAAGAAGGCACTCTAGACAAGGTGACCTGTGGGGTGTGAAACATCAGTGAATCAGGTGCAGGCCAACTGGTCTATTGAAGAGAAGTTGAAAGGAATCATGGCAACTTCAAAGAAGCCACTGACAAAACCCAGAAAAAAGAGAACACTTATAACAGTTGACATCAATCAATAGAGGTTTAGGAAATAGATTTCCTTTCTGTTGACCCAACTGTGCTTGAGCGGACTCTTTATTTTGAGGCTCCACGAAAACACGATGACCACGCAGAACATGAATTACATTTAAGAACAACTTGCATTGTGAACAAATTCTGCAATGCTTGGAGATGAAAGCCAGCTGTCAGGCCATAGTGGCAAGCGAGTGCTTCACCGCTGAAGACAGTGTCTGTTTGCCAACAGCAAATAAGCGCCTCTGGACCATTTAGAACCATCTCTTTTTTCTTTTCTGCAAACAAAAGCAGCCTGCCACAGAGATGACATGAGCACTTCTCAGTGGCCACTACAGTGCCAGATCAAACATAGTGCTGTATGTGGAACGAGACCAAAACCAACACAGTAAAGAAGTCTCAACTAACTGGACTACATGAGCATACTGTCAGGCCAACACTGAGGATTTTAAAGTCCCTTCTGTTTTGGCTCATTTGTTATCCTGGCATCTGCTTTGCATGGAAAAGTGGTCATTTGTCATGAAATAAAGTTCAGAAGAAGTCATGGTTCAGTGCACTGCAAGATGGTTAGCGTGGCACATTTTAATCCCTCCCATGCTGTGATTTTCAAACTTTGTGTCTAAAGCACACCAAGGGCCTACATTTAAGAAACATCGCTTTTTATTTCTGCCCACATTTGCATCAGAGTTTTAGTTTGATGTCAGACAATGATGCTTTTGATGTCCCACGAAGTTTCAGTATGACAAGGCTGGTCACAAGTACTAGTTTAACTAGTCGTTCATAACTGTCTGCAGTATTGTAGTACTTAAGGTAGTATCTCACTGGGCTGTGACAGCTTACAACTAGGTTAGATAATGGCATTAATGAGGGAGTTTCCAAAATCTCTTCAAACGTTTATGAGGGTTCGCAGTTTCTTCTTGTGAGTCGCCGGGCCCCACTCTCGTGTTGAAGGAATTGTCAACATGTTCCAAAAATTTGTCCAACAGATTTTCTCGCCAAATACTCACAGAGTTGTCATGGGTATCACAAACCCATCTTGAACCCTTCTCATTTTAGTTTACGTGAGTGAGGAAGAGAGAGAAAAGTGAGACAGCTTTGTGAGTAGTTGTGGACTCCGGTCATGTTCCAGCATGCGCTGACACAGCTCCAACCAACAGTGTCACTATGCCAAGGTGACACTGTCACAGGGCAAGGAAGGCAAGGCTAAGGATGGGGGGCTGCTATCCCTGCCCAACGGGCTCCTACAGTGGAAGTGCAGCCGGTTCCAGGGCCGTTGTCTCTGATGCAGAGGACTGTGAGGCAGCCTCCTCATTAAACAGTCTGTGTTCTTCTTCTCTGTGGTCAATCTCACTTGACATCTGATGATAAAATGACTGGTATGGGGAACTGTGGTCCTGATTTTCTAATTGGCACAGATATAACTGTTGCGCAAGTGTTGCACAAGATTTGCGTGGCTGTCGCGGTACAGTCGTAAGAGCAAGAAAATGCACAACTCTGACACATGCATGCTGCACGAATGTCGTGAAAGGTGCGTATGGCATGTATGCAAAGCAGGTTGCTGAGTTTGTGTGACGTTCATGCAGTAGTCATGTGACATACGCAAATGTTCCAAGTCACTGTGATTCCAAGTGAAAATTCTCACTAATTCACATATTTGTTGCAAGTTTTTTTTTTTTTTTTATTATCTTCATCTAGTCATGAACTGTCACAGCCCAGTGAGATACTACCTTTAGGTATGATTGTTAGAAAAACAAAGACAAACCATTTAAAAAAAAAAATCACAGCTTTCAGTGAATGATCCAAATTTTTCCACCCAAAATAAGTAATGTACTAGTCACATGAATAGCTGTGGATTAAAACAAAGCAACATGTTTTTTTTTAATACATTCAGTCCAGATTCGGGCTGCACGGTGGCGCAGTGGTTAGCACTGCGGCAGCACAGTTTACCCTTGGCCGGGGGATTGTGGGGATCGTGGGATCGTGGGTTCGATCCCAGCCCCCGACCAACAGTGATCTGTGTGGAGTTTGCATGTTCTCCCCGTGTTGCGTGGGTTTACTCCGGGATTTCTCCGGTTTCCTCCCACATGCCAAAGACATGCATGTTAGGTTAATTGGCTGTTCTAAATTGTCCCTAGATATCTGTTTCCTATAGGCCCTTAGAATAGAGGGTTAGTATTAATGAAAGCGCTTTGAGTGGTCTTTGTGACTAGAAAAGCGCTATATAAGTGCAGGTTAGTTAGATTTGTTATAGCCGTGTAATCTTTGTGTCATTAAAACAATACTGATATCCACCAGTGATATCACCTCAGCCTAGCCTAAGCATAGTCTTTATTAAAGTATCAGACTCAAAAGATTTGTGGAAGAAAAAAGTAATGGTCACTGAAATTTGAACTTATTCAAGACTATTGGGGTATACAGCTATGGTAATTCCTGCTTGAGTTACTGTGTTCGCAAGGTAGGGCTAATACCTGCTGGGTTGATACTAATTCTGGTAATAATAAGATTAGGAAGTTAGTAATGTCGCCTGTAAGCTTGACCTCAAGATCAAGGTCACCCGTTTTCAAACATGACCAAGGTCCTGACCTGCTATGCCTTTGCTCTAGATGTGATGACACTTTGTTTCTCCAGTAAAGAGCAATCACAGATACACAATATCTGTAGCCAGAGCAAGAACAATACCAATTCATACTATGTAGCTTAAGGAGTAAGAAATGATAGGGAATCTATAGAGTTTTACTTGAGAATACAATCCAGCTCTTGTCAAACTTAAGCGATGTCTGTTGTTTACCAGGAATATGTTTATTCAAGACATATTGGAAGGATGAGAAAGGGTAAATACAATTTTTAAAATCTACCTTCAATATCTCTCCTACACACCCACACATCCATTACTGCAGCACATTTAAGTTGTAACACAAGGGAAATAAGTTCTAATAAAACAGAGTAGTGACAGTAATTAGGAGGAGAAAAAGAAAGAGAAATCTATTAAAGCACTCTGGTTATAAAAGTAGAGGATGACTTTAGGAAGACAGCTCAGCTGCCAAGCATTCAAACAACTACTAAATGCAGACACATGTAGCTATAAACACACATGCACTTCCAAACAAATGCTACACAAACATGCACGCACGCACTCTCAGGGACACGCACGCATTCTATGGCAAGTGTGCTTATGGCGAGAGAGCTGCCAGCTGTCTGAGATCTTTGAGGGAACAGAACACCACCTGTCCCCCTTATCTCCCCCTCACAAGCCAAGAGAGACCGTCCAACTGGAGTCACCTCCCTCTACTCTCTCATCCCGAGCTTAATGGCAGCTTGTCTGCAATTTTCTCTTCAACAATTTCCCCCTGCCTTTGTTGTTGCTTCCCATCTCTCCTGCATGTTTGATCTCAAAGCACCAGATTCTGTGCAGTTATTCTAAATCACATCAAGCCTTTTATTTTTTATTTATTTCTGATGAAAGCAATTTGTGATACCTGGTGGAGATGGAACTTGATGAAGTTTAGATCTGGTCTAAGGTGGACAGTTTGGACAGATGTTTCTCTTATAGTTGCAGGGAGGAATGTGGTCATCAGGTCAGTGACGGCCTCTGTGTGTCTGTGTGGGTGATGGGGCGTGAGCGCAATGCATCTCTGGCTCTGTGTTTATATTATCTTGCTCCTTCCCCTCCCTCCTTGCCGTGGCATTGTTTTGCTTATGGTTAAGCAGAGTCTTTGGGTGCAGACAGATTGATCGAAGCCAGACTAAAGCATGGGCAAAGTCCAGCCACAGCTAAACCCAGTTCCGCTGATTTCTGTGTAAACACTGGCCAGCGAGATACCCTGGCAGGGCACTCAGAGCAGTCATGATGAGCAACAGATTTTAGCTTTACAAGTCCCGCACTCCAAGGGAAGCCTCGGTTAAAAATCCCTGCAACATTCAGCATACCGACGTAGAGAACATGGTTGGGTTTTGCCAAAGCTTTTAAACAAGGGAGCATTCTTTCAATCTATGCTGGCAGCTACAGAGCCTCTGTTCAAATAAAAGCAACATGTGGAGTCTCCAGGTAACCAGCCACGGTGAGCGTATATGGCGGCAACGCTAATGGGCCATAGATCCTCTGAGAAACATGCACACATACCTTCCTGCTCATACTGTACAAACATTGTACAGGAGCACTTTAAGCCTGGGAAATAAATGAGCGATGGTCCAACCAGCTGCCTGGGAGCTATGGTCTGAATCATGGAAGGAGGCAAGGCTGATGCTTTTCAGACAACCTGAGTAGTATTATACCAGATGGAGGTCACCGCTGTGTAGCACAGCTAAAATTAACCCAACAGCTTAGCATGAATTAAGTTGGGCCCTTGGGCGTGGAGTCTGTATCCCCCAGGAATGAGGAGCGTGCTGGGCTGAGAGAGCACCAGTTCAGCGGAGACCAGACCACAGCTGAGGAAACATTTCACAAAATCACCAGGGTCCTGTCTGTCTCACAGCGGTTCTCCCAACTCGTTTTAGTTTGAAAGTGAATTTACATGGCAGTGCTGAACCTCAGTTAATGTGATTAAATTCTGGCAACATACTGGGCGATGATTAACTTATTCTCTCATCTCCTTCTCTATGTCCCTTCTATGTTGCTTCTTGCATCTCTGTCAGGCAATCAATAAGCTATTATAGCTCCAAACAGTGGGGTAAATTAACTTAGGGCTCCACCTGCAGAGTCGGCACTCTTCGCTAATCCTATTGTCAGGGAAAAACGCAACTGGATGTAAGGGCTGGTTCCTGGGATCATCTGCAGTAACATGGTGATTACAGGCATGAAACTCACATGCAAATGGAATATGCTGAATAACAAAGGTTACAGCGATGAAAAAAAATGGGCTACTGGATAATAAGTGTTGAAAACTGTCATCCGTGAGAATTGCAGCCTTCAGCTATTTTTAGGAAAGTGAGCACCCTGCAAAAAAAAAAAGACAAGCTAAGTCCCACCTGGTCACTGAAGATCTTTTTTATCCCATCCATCAGATGTGAGCCAATCAGCTAAACAGAGCTGAGACACCACTGACAGACTGGAATCTGATACTGGAGTAAGGTGGACAGACAGAGTAGTCCCAGAAAGGAGAATAGGAAAGTCACCCTCAAGCCTTACAACGGCACTACGGTCATACAATACCGAGCCTCTCTGAGTCACATGTCAGCTATTCCAAAAGTTACCCACAGCAACACTGACTACTGTTTGGATCCCCTCCACTTCTCTCCCCCTGTCTGCCTTTTATCCATCTCTTTGCCAGTATATGGTTACACGCAGTTCCTTTTGTGCTCGTGCCACACCCTGCTTAGAAAGGTCAAACAGGCACAAAGAAGAGGTGAGGGCGGTTCTGAACTATTCACCGCTCAGCCAAGGCCCTCTCCCACTTACGGTCCACATCAGACTATTGTTTACATGTTTACATTTATTCACCCTCCACCGAGGACGGTTATGATGGTGCAAGACCGAGGTGCGTCAGCAACATTCTTGGGAGTTAGCAGGGTGGCACGGATGTTTGAGGATGTCAATCAAAACATTTCTCTTCTGTTCATCCGTCCCTTTTGTTTGATTGTTTCTCTACAAACACTGTGATAATGGAGCCAGTCGCCTCATTTGTAACACGATCTCGCGGGCTCAATATCTGGAGCTTAGAGACAAACTCTTAACATTACAGAAAGGTCAGATATAAGAGAACACTTGCATAATAGCAACCGCTGTGATAATGAGCAACAGCGTTTGCCCCTGCCGGTCCTATTTTTGGATACACTCGAGACATGACAAGGAGAAAGTCATTTTCTCCCAAATGGGACCTTAATGATCAGGTTACCTACCACGGCAACCAAGGGCAATTAAATGACAACTGAATGGCATCGTACATCTCCTGTTTGCGTCTGTCACTGACTGATGGCGGGGCTATGACTATATCCTGCAAGTCAGCAGCAAGAAGGCTGCGTTTCATTTGCAGTCAAATAGCACAAGGCAGATCATTATCAGTGTTTGGGTCTACTGCTTACCTCACCAACGCTTCCTGTCTGTCATGCTCCAGGCTCAGCAACATGCTACGTCTCTTGATAAAATTTCAGTTGTCTTTTTCCTCCCCCCTTCCCCTTCACGGAGGATGTGGAAATACACCCCCACTCCCACCAAACTTACCCTCTTTATCAAGTCAAAAAAAAAAAAAAAAGGCAGAAAAGGAGAGAGGAAAGAAGGAGATGGAGGAATGGAAACCAAGTGAACAGAAGGGAGGAGATTGCATTTTTGGAACGTAAGGCTGATATCATGCTGTGGTATGAAGATGGTTTTGCTGTGTTATCCATCACTTCGATGAGAGCAGAATCAACCTGTCAGTGCTGTACTAACGGCAGCTCAGATGCCTAGCTGCATCGCCACAGCACCGCATCTTGCACAACTGATGTTTGGATATCTGTCTGGAATACTGCGCTTACAAAAATTGGAGAGGTTCACTTTTAAGCGTGCTTAAACATCCAGAACGCTGCCTTTAAACACACCATCAACGTATAGGCTATGTGTGTATCCATACGGAAAAATGGGAAAGAGTTTCCCTTTTCCTTTGCCTCCAACTGCAAATGTTTATTTCATAAGTCTTATGAGACTTCTGTGTCTCATACTATGATTTACTTAAGAAAGTGGCCCCTTTCCCATTTCTGTTAAGAAAAGCAATGTTTACATGAGCCATACTAATACGCCTAAACACGTTCACTATGAAAAACAGAAATGGGGCCACTTCCAGCATATAAAACATAAATATTTATTTGATTTTTGTATACTTTATTGATCCCCAGAGGGGAAATTCAGGGCATCCGCCTGGATGGATGAAGCAGCCACAGCATGGTACTATCTATGAACGTGTCCCCAGCTTCAAATTCCTGGGGACCCACATCTCGGAGGACCTGTCCTGGTCAGTTAACACCACCAGCCTGATCAAGAAGGCCCATCAGCGCCTCTTCTTCTTGAGGACACTGAAGAAGAACCATCTGTCAACTGACATCCTGGGCAACTTCTACCGCTGCGTGATAGAGAGTACCCTGACCAACTGTGTCACAGTCTGGTATAGGAGCTGCTCTGTCGCTGACCGTAAGGCGCTGCAGCGGGTGGTGAAAACCGCCCAACGCATCACAGGGACTCCACTTCCACTTATAGAGGACGTCTACAGGAAAAGATGTCTGCGCCGGGCATGCAGCATTCTTAGGGACTCCAACCATCCTGCTCATGGACTGTTCCAGCTTCTCCCCTCCAGAAGGTGTTTCAGAAGCCTTCGGACTAGAACCAGCAGGTTTAGGAACAGTTTCTTTCCAACAGCTGTCACGTTATTGAACTTAGTTCCCCGCTGACTCTCTTACCATCATCTCTTACCATCCTCACCTGTACATAACTGCCCATCTAACTTATTGTACATTATTTGCACATAACAGTACTCTTAACTTTCTGCACTGCTGCATATATTTGCATATATTTGCTTAAATTGCACATACTGTTAATTACCGTATATACTGCACTGCTGTCCTTTGCACTTCTGATTGGATGAACCGCTCTGCTCCAGGACAAGCTGTCCCTGCTCGGCGTGCCTGACTCCCTCTGCAGGTGGATCACCGACTTCCTGACGGACCGGAGGCAGCATGTGCGGCTGGGGAAGTCTGTCTTGGACTCTGTTAGCATCAGCATCGGATCACCCCAGGGCTGTGTACTTTCCCCCCTACTCTTCTCCCTTTATACCAACTCCTGCACCTCCTCCCACCAGTCTGTTAAGCTGATCAAGTTTGCGGATGACACCACCCTCATCGGGCTCATCTCCAATGGCGACGAGTCCATCTACAGGAAAGAGGTGGCCCAGCTGGTGTCCTGGTGCAGCCACAACAACCTGCAGCTGAACGCTCTGAAGACAGCGGAGATGATTGTGGACTTCAGGAAAGTCACAACCCCCCTGCCCCCCCTCACCATCACAGGCTCTCCCATCACCATTGCAGATTCCTTCCGCTTCTTGGGCACCACCATCACCCGGGACCTCAAATGGGAGCCAACCATCAGCTCCCTCATCAAAAAGGCCCAGCAGAGGATGTTCTTTCTGCGGCAGCTGAGGAAGCTCAAGCTACCCACCAAGATGTTAGTGCAGTTCTACACGGTCATCATCGAGTCCATCCTCACCTCCTCCATAACTGTGTGGTAAGCAGGAGCCATTGCCAGGGACAGACTAAGGCTGCAGCGCGTCGTGAGCACTGCTGAGAAGGTGATCGGCTGCAAGCTCCCATCTCTCCAGGACCTGTACATCTCCAGGACCCGGAGGCGTGCAGGCCGGATCATAGCCGATCCTTCACACCCTGGTCACGTACTGTTTGCCCCCCTCCCCTCAGGTAGAAGACTTCGGTCCATTTAGACTAAAACCTCCCGGCACACGAACAGCTTTTTCCCCTCTGCCATCAGACTGCTGAACACTAAGTGACTTATTGACTCTCGTGCACTATATACAGCAGCTCATGTCGTTCATCACTGTTTTTCTGTTGCATTATCGACTGCACTGTGGTACCCCATATTATCTGCTACTTGCTAATTTATTTAAATCTGCCTTGACTAGTATTACTCATTATTATTATTATTACTTATTATTCTACACTTATTGCATGTTTTTAGTTTTTTAGTTTTTTTAGTTTATCTCTTTATCTCATCATGTTTTTAATGTTGCAGCATGGCACCGAGACAAATTCCTAGTTTGTGTACTACATAAACAATGGCAATAAATCTGATTCTGATGCTAAACTGTGTTTCGTTACCTTGTATTCATACATGTGTAATGACAATAAAGTTGAATCTAATCTAATCTAATCTCTTCACCATTCACACCTTGGGCCACTTTAGAGTCTCCAATTAACCTAACCTGCATGTTTTTGGCCTGTGGGACGAAACCGGAGAAATCCCGGAGTAAACCCACGCAGACACGGGGAGAACATGCAAACACCACACAGATCACTGTTGGTCAGGGCCTGGGATCGAACCCCGGCTCCCATGGCCAAGGGTGAGTTGCTGTGCTGCCACGGTGCTAACCACTGCGCCACCGCACCGCCCGTTTATTTATTGTAGATTTTCCATTTCTTTTCTACATGGGTGCAGTTTTGCTGGTTGTACTTTTACCATGTCCTTACTTCACACCAAAAGTTCACCGTATGTACAGCGTAAACAGACATCGGTAGTTAGCAATCTGGTTCATCATTTTCCAGGAATAAATACTCCAGAAAGGATGCAGACCAACATCAGATCCTGATACTTTCTCATCACAAGTACAGTGGAACTCTTGTCCATGCAGTTTTTTTGTTTGTTTTTCTTCCAAATGTAGCTTCTTCTGTGTTTAGGCACATGAAAAAGCAGCTTTGGGTTGCATAAATTTCAAAATAAAACTCTTCTAGTATATTACATAAGAAGCTCCATGTTGTTTTTCCTCCAAGCCTCATGAAGGATCATTAATATTAGTGTGGAGTAAAAAGGATGAACAAATAATAGAATAGATTGTAGTAATACTGTGAGATGATAAAATTGTAAATATATTGCTGTAATCACACTGAATGATATACTGTAGAGAGCAAGAAACAAATTTATGAAAACATTTCAAATATACAAGAAAGAGTGACAAATTTAAAAGGGGAAAATAGAATATAATAGAATAGGCTACAATAGAAAAAAATGCAATTTTTTTTGAAGACAGTTGCAAATTTATCAGTGAAAAGTGGCATTATGTGAGCAACATTGAAAATTTATGCAAAAAAAGTCACATTTGTGAGGAAAAAGCAATGAAGTTGAGAAGCGAGTCAGCTTTATCAGAAAAACAGAAGAGTGACAAATTTAAGAAAAAAACAACCTCACAAATTGGCGAAAGTGACGTCGTTACTACTCAAGTGTCTTTTTTAGTAGATACTTTTCTTACGCAGGTAATTTCTTTTAGGAGGCTGCTATTACTTATACCTGATTAGTTGCGATCATAAAGTAGAACTACTTTTACTTGAATACAGCTTGCTTTCATCCATTTTCTTGATCACATTTCTTTCCCAGGTCTCTGACTAGAGAAAGATCTATGAGGCTCATTTATGGATCAGCATCACAAATTAGCTGAGACTGTAAACGCTGTGGGGTGTGGTGCTCCATTCTAATCTCTCTATAAATTGCATGATTTGAGGGCTTGCTTCAACCAGTCAGCGGTGCAGTCTGTGAGGATGCTGGTTTATCGGTTTTATTTTGTAGAGGGGAAAAACAAAATCCCATATAACACAAACATTTTTATCTAACAGCTGAACATTCCGGCTTCATAAAACACACACTGAGTCCTGTTTTTGGCCCGCTGTTTGTTGAGTATTTTTATTTTCAAGGCATACATACTGAGTTTTCTGTCCTGATGCTTTAACATTTTACTTTGTGTACCTCTATGGTTGTTTTTACAAGCTTCCCTTTTTTTTTTTTTTTTCTTTTACAAATTTTAGACACAGCTGGCTGCAAATAACCGATATCTTTAGTCACACTCAATGCTGAATTGCCTTTTTTTTTAAGGAGTTTTATAATCCCTTCCGCTGTTTCAGAGACACCTTCCTTCTTGGGACCATGTTTCCTGTCAGTCTGATGGGTGCAGCAGCTTGTTAAGATCTGCAATTACTCTCTTTTAAGTGTAAACTAATTTACATATTTAGACTAGTAATAATAATGACTAGATTTATATGGTGCTTTGCATGTCAAGTGACATCTCAAAGCGCTTACAGTGAGTCAATTATTCATTCACTCCAGACAGACAATGGTAGTGGTAAGCTACTACTGTAGCCACAGCTGCCCTGGGGCAGGCTGATGGAACCGTGGCTGCCAATCCACGCCAACGGCCTCTCCGACCACTACCGAGCTATTTATACACATTCCTACCCAGTGTTATGGACACTGGAGGCAAGGTAGGTAAAGTGTCTTGCCCAGGGACACAGCGGCAGGATATCTGGGGAGAGTGGGATTCGAACCGCCAACCCTCTGGTTATTGGATGACCCGCTCTACCTCCTGAGCCACTGCCGCCCACATTTCTCTCCTCCATTCCATTTTCGCTGAGCACCAAGCTGGATGGCAGGAAGTTATATTTTTATATGGTCTTTGGCGTGACCCGGGTGGGACTTGAACCCCGACCTCCCGGTTGTGGGGCGGATGCTCTACCTCTAGATGCTCTACCTCTATATTTTTCTCCTCTTTACCTGATTTGAAAAAGGCATTAATTACAGCAACTTCTTTTTTTGTGAGCTTATGATTGACTGACATACTTTTTCTGTGCCCTCTTGAGCACATTTTTCGAACTTTGCCAAAATGCTGGCTGAAAACCCCTGAAGTTCCAGCCTCCAAACCCTCTAATCCTCCCTAACTCCATCGTCTCGGATCGAGGAGCATGATAGAAGGTTTCAAGTGAGGGCTTAACCCAGGTTTAATAACCAGGGCATGTCCACAGAGCAGAACACCTCGTCATATGACCAGATGCTAGCGCACAGGCACGAAGGCATGCACAAGCCTCACACACACACACACACACACACGCACACACACGGCCCTTCTGGCCACAAGTGGGGGCTGAGACCAAGAGGAGATTACACCTCACAACAAGAGCAATACCCAGGTCTCTGCAGAGGAGTTGGAGATTAGAGTCAGCACCGTGCATCCATCTTGTTCTCACAACCACCAACACACAGTTTAACACCAAAAGCATTCTTTACTTGTGGAACAAAAAATAAACACAATAGGAGATGTACATTTAAAAAGCATTTAATCAGTTCTGAAACAACACAGATGCAAACAATGCGATTTTTTTTTTTTTAAAGGGGTGGGCAAGTCAGATTGGCAGCTATCAGTGGTCCCTCTAAGTGCTAGTACAGGACCACTGGACTCAAGAGCTCACATACTTTATCTTATCTACTCTAGACTAGCACTTCATAATGTTAATATCATACTTCCCTACCCTTGAATCCAGCAGCTGTCCTACCAACGCTCCTGTTTTGCACTATAGCCAGAGGGAGGGATTACGTAGAGATGAATAAGCAGTCACTGTGGCGACCGGAGAAGGGGGGGAAAAACGGTCTGACGTAAAACAGTTTAGGGAACGGTCCAACCACCCAGATGTGGAGCTGTGCAAAGCTACTGTATCTGGACAATGTCATCGTATGTAAATGGATGGACTGGAAGCACCTCCACAGAAACAGAGGAAAGTGGTGCTTGAAGCAGCCTCTGGTGGTCACCTTCACATCCATGTTAACAGAGACAACCCATTTACTAGATGAATGTAGACTGTGAGGAGATCTGAGAGGCAAAAAACACGTGCATGTCAGTGTCAGGGTTGGACTATACAGGCTCTGGTTATTGCTCTATTGTGACATTTCCCACTAAAATTACACTTCTGACAATCAGATTACAGAGATACAATACAGAGAGGGGATCAAAGCATAGAAGTTCAGGTTCAGTTTTGGAGTGCAGCAGGCAGTCAGACACGGGTGGAGCATGGAGTGATTGATGGAAGTCCTTTCCCCATATCTGTGCACCTGCCCCGTTAGCTCATGTAAAGTGTTTTTCACGCAGCAGTCCGCCACACAATGTTCAGCAGACCAGCGTACACACACCGACAGACTGATGTGAGTGAAAATGAATGCACGCACACATTCAAGCACTCTCCAAACTCAGGAAGTTTTGCCTTTTCAAGTCGTTCTCTATCCAAGGCTTCCATTCTTACGTAAGACCAATCCATTCAGTTCCTTTCAACCTGCAGGAAGTGTGTGTGTGAGACTGTGTGTGTGTTCTCTTTAAGCTCGATGCCCATGTTTGCTGTAAAACAACAGAAAGCCCTTAAAACTCTGTTAAAACGCTGCTCTGGCTCTTATCAGTTGCTGTGGCGAGCATTTTGAGTGCTGGGCCTCCAGTCTTGCCAGCACTCTGCATTAGCATCGGTGGGGGAGGGCCACATGTGGGCGAGGTTATACTCGCATGCTTATGAATGCCATGCTCCAAATCTCCCCAAATCAGTGTGACATTTGAGACTTTTTTTACATGACTGAAAGAGACAAGAGCATCTTTTTTGCTTCACCCCAGGCGGCTGTCACTCCCGAGAGTGACAACTGTATTCTGGGACAATTATGTCAGTCAATATCTGCTCAGATGTGTCTTATGCATATCTAGTCAAAGTTTTCGTGCACAAATCCAGATCACTCAAACAACACCTTGCTGAGAAACGCAGCACAACATTTTTTCAGATATCTGTGTATGTCCTATTAAAAAAACCGGTGGATTTAGGTATCGACAAAACACAGCAAAATTGACACTCCTGGTTAAATTAAACGGATTACATTGATTTATGCAAACAGCTCGAAGCACCAAAGACACTGGGTTCAACAGACCACACGGAACACGCATGACAAAAACCGCTCTCCGCATATATGGCGACACAGCAGACTAATTGAAATGCATGTGCTGAACACGTCGGCCCTGCAGAGGTTTCACAAAGTCTAAACTGACAGTTCTGCGCTGTGGGG
The DNA here is from genome assembly GCA_020510985.1 of Pholidichthys leucotaenia. NCBI lineage: Eukaryota > Metazoa > Chordata > Actinopteri > Cichliformes > Pholidichthyidae > Pholidichthys > Pholidichthys leucotaenia. The sequence continues at coordinate 252,928,734 of CM035847.1, read as the reverse complement.
AATGTAATTAAACAGCAACTAGTTGTTTCCCATGTGCTGCAATTTCAAGATTAGCAGCGTCGGACTGAAATGGCCTCTAACCACCAGCATCTACCCTGGAAGTATTCGGGAAAAGATAAACTGAAAACGAAATGCAATTCAGTGCATTTATATTACAACAAAACCGTTTCATGTCCAGCATTATACATGGGAAACATTTAGCAGCTTTTGCACACAGCAGAGGGCTTTGAGATTGAGGGAGGGGGATCTTGCATTCCAGCACAACACAGACTGGATTGCAGGCCAAGGAGCATCTGAGGTGCGGAGCCCACGCCTCGGCTGCATGTTGACTCATGAAGCCGACCCTGGCTGTGCCGCTTGCACCAATTTGCTCTGAACCTCCCTGAGACAAATAACTGCCACAGAGCTTGTAAAGCACTGCCTCCAGTCCCTGGCTGCTCGCCAGCACATTCACAGGCGCTTCTGCTGGAGTTGAGCTGTCCTGATTTCCCCCCCCCCCTTTAAATCGGCGCTCCTGCTCACTTAATCTCTGCTGTTACTCATTCTCCCCAGTTTGGTTTCACCTCATAGTCTCATTTTACATTTAGAACTTTCTAACATTTGCTGGGCCAAAAACTAAGGTTGAAGTGAGTACCCCAAAAGTAGCAAAAATGATAAAAAAAAATGAGGAAGCCACAAATTTAATTAAATGTAAAATAGGAAAGGGTCTATGTGCTGCGTCGCTATCCTCATAATAAGTTAATGAAAGGCAAACACCATGACAAATAAACAATAATTACGCTGCCATCAGGCAGAGGAAGAAGCTGTTTCAGTCAGAGAACTTGCTCCGATTCAGTGAGTAGCGGTGGAGAAATAATGGAGGATAATGGAGAGAGATGGGTGAAGGCATGAAAGAAAGAAATATAAGATTTGTTCAACTTAAAGGTCCCATATTGTGCATTTTATAGGGATTAATGTTGCGGTTTTACATCGTCAAGGACATACAGTACATGCACAGTTTTACAGACTGTCCGAAAGTCAGTCAGAAACAGTCAGCTTTCAGCCTGCTCATTAATATTAACACATGTGGCCCATGGCTGTATTTTATAAGACACCATTTTGCACAATATGGGCCCTTTAAATTCTATGTATCAACTGGAGGAGTTTAGTCTGAAATCTCCTCACATCAATGGAGGGGGGGGGGGGCGGGGGTCGTGTTGCCTTTAGACTGCCGCGTGCCGGCCAACCGCCATCCAGTCGGCAAATGACCTCAAGGCACGGCCCGAAATCTGTCAGGACAAACGCCGCTGCCTTCAACACATCTGACGCCGCTGACCTCCCCCCCAGCAATCAGAGCGACGGGCAAACCAGCTGGCTGCACACGACGACAGAGATTTCGCAGCCGCACCGAGATCAATGAGATTCTGGGATAAACTTGGCCGAGGAAAGTTATATGCAATGGACCAGATTCAAGTAAACATCCCTCTGCTCCTGTTGTTTGTGGCTGTAAAAAGTAAACCCTGCCTCTAGAGAAAGGAATCTGCCTGTGTGGACGCGAGGCCTGCAGCCAAAGTTGTGCGGTTAGCACTGTGCAGTCAGCCAGGCCACTAGACAGCGGGCCCTTGGGTTATCGCCTGCTCAAGTGGAGCAGTGTGCCGTCCATTACCTCACTGTACTATCTGCACGGCCAGGAGGGGGGAAACAAGCTATTCATAGAGCCTCTCAGGACCTCATGCAGAACAAGGGGTACAGCTATCTACTGTGCATGCAGTGTCATTGGACCCATGTGTCTCCTAGCAATTAATAAAAGCTAATTTCTCTCCAATTTCTAAATACTGTTTCTTAACACAAACAAATAAATGATAGTCTCCTTCTTTCATTTGCACCCTTTAGGGGTTACCAAAGCCAATCATCTGTCTCCATCTCACTCAGTCCTGTGCATCTTCTTCTCTCACACCAGCCCTCACTACATCCATGAATCTTCTCTGTGCTCTTCCTCTTTTCCTCCTGCCTGGCAGCTCCATCTTCAACATCCTTTGTCCAATGACTCCACTGTCCCTCCCCTGCACATGTCCATCTCAGCCTTGCCTCTCTTACTTTGTCTCCAAACCGCTCAACCTGAGCTGTCGATCTGATATACTCATTTCTAATCCTGTCCCTCCTAGTAACTCCCACTGAGAATCTTAGCATCTTCAACTCTGTCACCTCCAGGTCTGCCTCATGTCTTTTTGTCAGTGCCACCATCTCCAAACCATACATCACAGCAGATCTCACTACTATCTTGTAAATCATCCCTTTCACGCTCGCTGCTAGCCTTGTGTCACAGATCACCCCTGACAGTCATCTCCACTCACTCCACCCTGATTGCACTCTCTTCTTCACCTCTCTTATGCACTATCCATTTGGATAGTTGACCCCAGGCATTTAAACTCATCTACCTTCACTACCTTTGCTACTTGCATCTTTACCATTATACCTGCTTCCCTCTCATTCACACACGTCTTCTGTCTTGCTTCTATTGACTTTCATTCCTCTTGCCTCCAGTGCCTACCTCCACCTCTCCAGGTTCTCTTCCACTTGCTCCCTACTCTCACGAGAGATCACAATGACGTCTGCAAACATCATGTTTCACAGGAATCCTGCGTGACCTCATCATAATAGCCAGTGAGGGACTTTATTTTCACCTTAGTGGAACAGTTATTGTGTTTTCATCCAACCATCCATTCACATTTTTAATGTGCATTTCTGATAGTTCGTCTTTCAACCACATTAAGGAAATTACCAGGGAGGGCAGCTACTGTATGTCTTAAGTAATGCAGCATTCTACATGATAAAAAGTTGACAGGAAAATACAAGATAGAGCAGCTGAATGAAATCATAAATCAAATCCCAGGTGTAGGTCAAAATACCCGTCGTCCAGATCCACCTTTGAAAAATTATGTGGGTACTAGTTGGAGGGGGAATCACACGGGACAGCACGGTATGATATGTATCGGAATACTTGTGTCACGATGCAATACTATATCACAATACTACGATTCCTTAAGTACTGCAATACCATATATCATAAATATATATTTAATAAAAGATCCGTTAGTGTGTTTAGGGATCAGTGCATCATCACAAGTGTCAAGCATTGTGTCATTATGCTGAGTCAGTCTTTTGCCCCACCCTAGCACCATCTAATGGAATGAAAAGTCAAACGTTTTTATTACACTGGTACCTAAATAGCTAAGTTTGTATTTGTAACATCTATTAATAATTTTTAATAAAGTATCACAATACTGCGTTTCTGAATCAATACAGTATCACTACCACAAAGTATCGCAACACATTAATTCACTGATTTTTTTTCACTGATGACATCACACCACTATGCTTTGGACATAAGTTATGTGCTACACAGTAAAACATAAAAAATGGTGGGGGGCGATGGTTGTCGTTCTGCTGTTGGAGTTGTCTGAAAGAGGTTCAGTTTGAGAGGAAAATATTTTGGCTTTCAGGCTGTTTCACACCGCTGCTATGCAAAAAAAGTTGGCAGTGCAGAAGATCAGAATGCACATTATTCACGTTGACTAGTTACACCGCTCCAGTATTCATCCCCTGCTTCAGTCAGTCTGAAGCTATTCAGAACTTAATCCACCCCTTCAAAGTGCAAGAATTATTAATGCACATTTAGCAGTTTAACTGATGATAATCCATCCCCATCTAAGATTTCTTATGCACATATACTTAATTTGCATCGATATCATTGACTGGAAGCACAGTAAGTGACTGAAATGCAGAATTTTGTTACTTTAGTCTATGCTTAGCAAAACCATGAATGGCATCAGAAGATTTAGGTTACGTCAACATAATCTCAGCGTTTTAAGTACTTTTTCAGTTACAACAATAAACATGTTACACTGTTGTCTCCCCTGTCGTGATTTATCAAATGGCTGTCCTAAATCACAAAGGCGGTTCATTTTTTCACGCTGACATCTTTAATGCAAAGAAAACTACAACACAATAGGAAAAGAATTCCACCTTAAGCTGGTCTGACTGCACAAGGCAAACAGGATCCATAGTTAATGCATTAGCACAGGCTTTGGGCTAAGAGGCCGAGGTGGATTGATGGTGGGCTGTACTGTACACGTGGTTAATGATAAACCAAACAAACTGGGTTAGCTCTCCCAGCTTGGCAAAACAGGACTTGTTGAAACTTGGATTATGTTAACAATCGCCGGTGAGCACAGGAAACCGTAAAAGCCAGCTTCTTAGAATAACATCTTTTTTTTAAAAAAAGGTGCGTTTTCAGCTTTTAAAATGAAAACTTTAAGGGGACAGCGAGGCAAAGTAAACAACTAAAACCACGACTTCCTCGCTTTGAGTTTCGATGGAAATTAAGAGCCAAGCTGTTCCCTCAAATCGGAGAGTGAAAAACTTGCAGCGGTATCACTATGAGAAGCATCTGCAACTAAAAAGGAATCCAAAATGCTTTACTTTCTTCTCCCCTCATGAGTCACATTTATGGCTTGTAGCGTCTTCACTCTGGAGTTCAAATGTAGCCTTGTTAAAAAAAAAAAAAAAATTCAGGGTTTCTGAGCTTTTTTTTTCTTCTTCTTTGGCCTTTTTTTCCGGCAAGGTTCCATCCCGGTTGCTCTGACAACATAATCACATGTAGTTAAGCATGAACTGTGGGAAGGGGTGAGTGAGACACGCCAGCTAAGCGAGAAGGAGAGAGAAGACTGGAGCGCAGTGGCTTGTCATTATGGGTCTGTTTGAACCTTATACAGAATAAGAAGCACAAACTTGAGCTGGAGCCAGCGGCACTCCGGCCCTCATTCCTCCTGCCAACAGCCTTGTTTTTCTACTTGAAAAACCCACCTCTGAAATAAACACTGCATATCCTTCTACTACAAGGAAAATATTTTTTTGTATTTCTGGCCTGCAGAAACTTGTGAATGTGCCAAAGTTGGATGCTCTTACAGTTTTATTGAATTGTGCAAAACTGTAATTCAGCGAGGCGGACTGCAAATGATTGCCATTTACCTATAGTTTAATTTATATTTGGTGGTACAGCTCAGATCTTAAGAAAAGCAGCAAGACCCTGCATACAGAAAGGGGCACTGATGACAGCAGACATGGCAATGATTAAGTCAGACTGAAAATCATTAGCTGGGATGAAGTGGGTTACAATTTGGCTTCAACGGCAGCTATAAACAGGCTAAAATAGAAAGAGCTGAGCCATCTGCTGATTTATCCCGACGGAGAGATCAGCAGATCTTTCAGAGTTACAGCTGAGACGACTTTTGTAGCCCCTCAGAGTCGATGTTTTTCAAAATGTTTCTGGATATGTGAGAACTCTGGACAGAACCTCCGCCGCTCGCTCCCTCTGATCGTCTGAGGCGAGGCTTTTGCTCTCAGTTCAAAAGCAGAGCTTATGAGATCCACCGCTGAAGCCCAGTGTCTGATCACAGGGCCTGCAGCCCTCCCACTTTATACTTCACTTAACCCAGAGTCAAAGTGGAAAATATGAAAAAAAAAAAAAAAAAGCAATGAGAGTGAAAGCTCAGTCGCATACACGCACCCCAGAGATCCCACTAATACAGATTAAATTCCCAACTGCACAGCATGCATCTGAGTGACACCTCATACCGCCGCCCTCAAAAATCCAGCAGCCCATATCTAAGTCCAGAAACCCCTCTCTCTCCCTCTCTCACAATTCTTTTCTTCTTTCTTTCTTTCTTTCTCTACCCATCTTGATTAGATTACAGTGAACGGATTGGTGACAGCCTCCGGGCATGCTAGAGGAGAGGCTGATATCTGAGCTTTCCTCTTCAGCCTTCACTCTCAACCAGTCAAGAAAGCAAAGAGATAATGTATCTGAGGAGCTGACCTCAGCGACGAAAGCAGCCTTTTTAAAGAATCATGGGAACAATCCTGTCAACGCTGTTCACCGTTTATAAAAAGACTAAGGGGTTGTGAAAGATTATTTACATCTCTGACGTTGCAGAGCCACCGACAGTCAAATACTGGCCTTGATAATGTGCCCAGAAGCATGCTTGTTGACCCAAGAGATGCTTAAATCCACTTTGCATCAAAGCTCGTCGTTGCACGAGTGCAGCCGACAAAAGGCATCAGTGAAATGTGGGAAAGCTCTTCATTAAAGAAAAAAAAGATGACTAAACACCAGTGCAATGATTGCATTCTGTCTGATATAAAACCCCGTATCTATCTTAATGACAAAAAACAGAAGCTGGGCCAAAACAGAAAGGACTTTGTTCCCATTGAAGAGCACGACCACCTACCAAGGGCCCTTTAGAGAAGCACTCACCCCGGAATGATCAGGCCACTTTTTCCCCAAGGCTCCACAGGCCTACAGAGACTGCTGGGCCAAACACATCCTGCCATCGCCTGAGAGATTATCCAATTCAATGAACACATTGAGCACAGAAACACAGGAAGAAACTGGAGCCTGCAATTCAGATACAGCTAAACCCAAACTCTTCCACTCACACCAACGGCAGAAATGGAGAAGAAATGAGGAGATGTGCTGCACTTACTGGCTACTTCCAGGGAAGCATTGTGGCTCACTGCCTCTCCCAGGTAATTGCGAGCAACACAGACATAAGACCCTTCATCCGGCTTGCTCCGTCGTCCGTGGACGATGCGTAGGAAGAAGAGGGAACCAGTGGGTAGCAGCATGCGCTGAGAACGAGGATTGTCCCTGTCCGTTTCCACCCGCTCACCATCCTTATACCACTCCACTGTTGGGGCCGGTCGTCCCTCTGCTTTACAGTTGAGCGTAGCGGGCTCCCCTTTAGAAACAATCAGGTCAGATGGGTGCTCCACTATTCGGGGTGGGGTGTCTTCTTGGCGCAGACGGGATCCTGATTAAAAAGAAAAAAATACATGAATAAATAAAAGAAAGGAAGTTTACATCTCCAAGGTCCCATGACAAAAAGTTCCTAATTTACAATAACAGTGTACAGAATGTGTGCAGTCTTTCAGTTCTTATGTTTTTACAGCTGTCTTATATGAAGCTAAAATTCAGTAATTATAAATTTTGAGACTTTATTACCAGAGCACACCAACACAAATCTAGCAGTTGTGTAAAGAAATAAAAAGCAGGGAAGGAACAATGTCACTGTTCCCTCTTCCCATATAGAAGTACCTCCTTTCACACTACGCACCCCACCTGATGTTATTAGCTAGCTCTCATTAGGTTACAAAATGAGGCACTAACAGCATAGAGTGACTGCAAAAGTCTTATAAAGCAATTCATAAATTAATGCAAAGAGGGACAAAGTGGGAGGATTATGACAGCTATGGAAGGAAAAAAATGGAGTGCCACGACTGGTTAGTCAAACTTTGTAGTAAAATATTAAGGTGCTTATTTACTGAGCGGAGGCAGACTGTCAAGGCTGTAGAGAACCAAGAGCCGTAGTAGTAGTAGTATTTACTGAGCATGTGGTATACGTGCATTAAATTAAAAACAGCACTTAGGATACAGCTTTTGTAACATGCATAGACATTATCCATCATGCTGAAAGCCGTGGCCACCTCAGACATGAAGAGATGCACCCCTACAGCCTTGAAACTGACTACAGTGTACAACACTTTGTAATTTGTACCGTATGCTAGGTGACACATTTATATTTATGAAGACAGAATTTTTAAAGAGTAAAAGGTATTTCTAAAGATGCAATAAGATACGGCCATGTTTACATGCATACAAATAAACCCATTATTATTGGATTTCTGGAGATTATTGAAGTAGTCATGTAAACAAAATAATCAGATAAAGGCCATAATCAGGTTATGAAAAATCACATTAACTAAAGTAGTGTACTGCCCAATAATCCATTTATTCAGTGCATGCAAGCACATCAAATCTGATGATCTTACCATTAGGATTGGATGATTAAATGAAAACCGAAACCGACCGTCAGGACATAGAACCGACATAATCTTGCTCATGTCAGTTATTTCGAGTATTCCTTTCTTCCTGTTTTGTGCTGTGTGTATATGAGAGCTTACATGTACCGCTGCTTTAAGACGTGTTGCACACGGTCGCGTGATTCTGAGACCTAGCAGCCGTAACAGCACAGTCAGCGCTGTCTGAAAGCAGCAAAACACGGCGGAAAAATAAAATGGCTTATACAGAAAATGCGGTATCCATCCTCATAGTATGAGATGACTGACTTCGGTTTCTTCTGAGGATGCCAGGAGTGCATGAGTGGGGTCCACAGAGGCTGGCTCCAGTGCACTGAGGCTGGGTGCTGTTGGCCTCTGACTGTGTGATGGCGTGGTCGTGGCTGTGTGAAGTGCTCCCCTGGAGCAGCTGGCAGCTGGCCGGCTGCCAGCACCAGTCACATGGCCTGTGGGCCCTCGAGAGGCATGTGTGGACACTGACTTCTGCACCAGACAGTGTTTAGTTTGGCTGTATGTGTGTGGGGGTGAAATGATCCTATTCTTTAGCATTTCATGACAAGGCTAATTAAGTGCCTTGTCAGTGAACTATAAGGGAGAAGAAAGGAGTGAGGAAAAAAACCCCAAAACCAACTTGAAAACTTCAAATAACCATGCTGCTGATTTAAGGTGGATCTGCAAAGCACTGATATTGCCAATATCAACAACTAAAACTGAGCTAGAGTTTCTTTAAATTACAGTAAGAACTCCTTTGGTAAAACCTTACTAAAAGAAAGCAACACTAAACAAGAGTCAGTCATACACTGAAGGTAAAAAGGAATTTAAGAGCTAAATGGCAAGATATCCATACATCCCACTGTTTTACTGACAAAGAAGTAGCGAGAGAAGAGATTAACACTGCTGAAGATAGGGCAGCCAAAGCAAGCAGTGCCAACAGCCATGCCAGGGGGCTAACACCCCAGCGCTATCTCTGGTTATTAATATTGGTCCCTGACCAGTCAGCTGTGGCTATCAAACCTGCTTTACATGCAAATTAGCTTCCTGTTGTTAATTCTTGAAGGGTGGGACTGGATGGCTGGGAATGTATTGTGCACCTAGACACAAAGGTTTCTGTGTGCTCTTCCTCACCATATCTCCCAGCATAGGCCTTGGAGCCCATTCAGCACCAATTAAAGGGACTTTGTTCTAATTGGAGGCACAGGGCTGCAATTAATTTGCCCAGCATCCCCCAAACTGGCCACACTGCCTCATTTGTGTGCCATACACCCCACCCCATCCGCTTTACCCCAGAGGACTAGTGCTGAGAAGGCATCTTCTTGTGGTCGCCACATATTTTAGGTAAAGTCAGCATAATTAGTGACAGCTCTGTGGAAACATTAATCACTTCCACACACATGCAAAGTGTGGTCAATGAAACACAATTAATCCAGTACTCCAATGAAGGACATCGTGATCACAAGTCTTTCAAGTTCTCCTTAAACTAACCGTGATGACATTTCAGGTCAGTGCAATCTTTCGAAAATGAGTTGATTGATGCTAATAATCAGAAATAGACCACAGGTTCAAGAGGTGTTTTGCGATCAAATAACTAATGGAAGAATGTATCGACATTTCTTTTAATCACCATGACCATCACAAAAGAAAACATGTTTTTTTATGTGTATATGCTGCATCTAGAACTACTCATTGCAAAATCCCATTAACTTAGCTTCACGGTAAAATATGCAAAACCTCCTCAGTGAGCAGGTCCTTGGTTACTGTTTATACAACCATTTATTTTCAGATTATAGAAATCCCATGTTTAAACGCTGGAATACCACTGATGCAGTTCAAGGATGTTACACGACAGAGCACTGCATTCAGAAGTTGCCAACAACAGCCACTGTATTTAGAGTAATTACATAAATTACAGTTTGTCACTGGCAGCATGACAAAGGTTCCACACTGCAGAGACCCCTGCAATTCTCAAACACTTTTGGTGCTGCGTGCCAGACTTGCTATGGGTATAACAAACGTATCTGTTGATTAAACCGTTTCTGAGAGACAAACAGAAGCAGATGGAGAAGTGGAGAGCGACATACTGAGCCCTTAGCAAGAATGAATTAGTATCCTGTCTTGCACTGAATAAAATCTTTAAAAAATGCATCTCTACATTGCCTGGGTATTGGAGCTGACTGAACAAGCCTAATTAACACCCTTCATAACCTGTATGCATAGCAGGACTTTTGAACCTGCAGGTGATATGCTAATAAAGGTCCAGCCCTTTGGCCAGGCAGCGTGGAGCATAGGGCCACGGTAACTCCGCTAGCGTACACAGGCTGATTACCACCGCAGAACCACTACCGCCCTTTGCCAGACAAGGCAGGCTAATATGTTTTATTAAAAAGGACTTTGAAGAGCTCCTCCACTATCTGCTCTGCCCGTTGCCTTCCTGATTTAGATAGCTCCTCTCTAATTTGAAATGGGCTGAAGTTTGAGGCTTTATGGGGGAACCATTAACTATTCAGATGTGGCCCGCTGCAAAAAGAGCTCTGCAGCAGCCAGAATCGTGTTTGATCAGAGACTGTTCACTGTTGATGATTACACTGGGCCAGCGTGATAAATATGTGCACTGACAATGCATTATTTAACTGGGTACAGTGTCCGGTTACAAAGAAACCGCAAAAAAAATGAGCTGGTAAATAAATACTCAGAGGTTAATATGCTTTATTAGGTCTAATAAGTATGGAAATGAGACGGCTGACAGACTTGCTAAGGAGAGTGGGCAGCAAGACCAGGAAGACAGACAGGTCTCTTACAGTGAGGAGAAAACCATTATTAAGGCCCTGTCTCACAAGAAGTGGCAGCAGCAACACCCAAACTTCTGCAAGGATGACAACTACTATAGTCTGAGCAGGGCTGACCAAGTCGTTCTGCTCAGACTCCGAACTGGACATAACAGAATGCATGCTCACATGCACCAGAAACTTAAAGTTGGATAATCGGACAGATGCCCATGTGGTACTGCCCAAATGACCAGCGAACACCTCCTCCAAGACTGCCCAGACCACGCTGCACTCAGACGAGCTACGTGGCCTGACTCCCACATTGCTGAACCAAAAGCTGCACGGGGACCTCGGGGACCTCCGCAGGACGGCAGCATTCGTCAGGGCAGCTGGTGTGACCATTTAGCGATCGACGAAGGAGAAGAAGAAGAAGGTCTAATAAGTGCATTGTGTGTGATTTTGGAGAGGGCGTGGGTGCTTTAAACAATGGCTGACTGCACACATGTATCAGTTACACAACTGTGATTACTCTTTCATGTCCCCGATTGGATTCTTTTGCATATGTATGTGAATAGAGGATTTGCTGTGTTGATTCACAGACACTTTGAATGACGTCCATTGCTTCAGCCCCATTAACCCTATGGAATCAATATGTCACTGAAAAATAACTCCTATGCACTACAGGTGGATGCTGTAAGAAAATTGCTAGTAAGCTACCTTCTTCGATCAATAGAGCACCACCTGAAGACCGAATCTGAGACAGAAACAAGAAACAGGCAGAGAACATGCTTCACTACTGAGCCGAGCTGTTCACCATCTCTGTCTCGCTTCACTTTCAGTTGTCTAACCCTCCCTTTATTTCAAAGAGCTGCCCTTCCTACTCCTCTGCCGCTTTCAACCACCCTCTCTCCTGTTTTCTACCCCCCTCCTACTCCCCCCTCGCTTCCAGACAGAGAATGCGAGATGAGCTAATGCAACACACAGCCTCACCAAAGGGAAGCTGGGACTTCTACTGCAAGGATCTGATCGATTGGTGCCTGAGGCAAGATTCTCCTCCCTTAACCGTCTCACTTGCTAGAAAGCTCTGTGAGTTTTTTTCACTCATTTACTCACATAGACAAACACACAATTTTAAACAACGCTTGAGGGAGCCTTTGGTCACTGCTGAGTTAATTAAAAAAAACTAACATTTGCCGAACTTTCCCTACTTATAAGAGCAATCTCAAAATAATGAGTAGCAAAGCCCAACAGCACCAATAAGCACAATGAACTGAAAAGCTTCATTCATATCCACACAGCCACCGCCAGAGTCTAGATCTGGATACTGACCCATATATTGTCGGCATGCAAGCATGTAAACCTCGGGGCATTGACTCACCCTGAAACTCCCCCATACATTGACAGAAATAGCATGATGATAAGATTTGTGATTGTTGCCATGATTAATCCTGCTAACCATTAAATACTATTGTGCTCATAAGTTTACATACCCTGGCGGAATTTGTGATTTTTTTCGGCCATTTTTCAGAGAATATGAATGCTGATACAAAACTTTTCTTTCACTCAAAGTGGCTGGGTGAAGCCATTTATTATCAAACAATTGTGTTTGCTCTTTTTAAATCATAATGACAACAGAAACTACCCAAATGACCCTGATCAAAAGTTTACATACCCTGGAAGTTTTGTCCTGATAATATACATACAAGTTGACACACACGGGTTTAAATGGCTACTAAAGGTAACCATCCTCACCTGTGATCTGTTTACTTGTAATCAGTGTGTGTGGATAAACAGTCAGTGAGTTTCTGGGCTGCTGACAGACCCCTGGATGTTTCATCCAGTGCTGCACTGATGTTGCTGGATTCCAAGTCATGGGGAAAGCAAAATAATTATCAAAGCACCTGCGGTTGAAGATAGTTGAACTTTATAAAACAGGAAAAGGATATAAAAGTTTGGGTTCAATAAAGTACATCTATCCCTCTAAAAAGATAATCCAAGGAATCGAGAATGCCAATCAGCAGTGTTCAAACTCTAATTAAGAAGTGGAAAATGAGGAATTCTGTTGACACCAAGCCACGGTAAGGCAGACCAACAAAGATTTCAGCCACAACTACCAGGAAAATTGTTCGGGATGCAAAGAAAAACCCTCAAATAAGTTCAGCTAACATACAGGGCTCTCTGAAAAAAAAGTGCTGTGGCTGTTTCAAGATGCACAATTAGGAGCCACTTCAAGAAAAATGGGCTGCATGGTCGAGTTGCCAGAAGAAAGCATTTACTACACTAATGCCACAAAGCAGCCCGCTTACAATATGCCAAACAGCAAAGAAACAAGCCTCAAAACTTCTGGAACAAAGTTGTTTGGAATGATGAGACCAAAATTGAACTTTTTGGCTACAACCATAAACACTACATTTGGAGAGGAGTCAACAAGGCCTATGATGAAAAGTACACCATCCCTACTGTGAAACACGGAGGTGGACCACCGATGTTTTGGGGATGTGTGAGTTACAAAGGCACAGGGAACTTGGTCAAATTTGATGGCGAGATGAATGCAGCATGTTATCAGAAAGTACTGGAAGAAAATTTGTACTCATCAGCCCGGAAGCTGCACATGGGACGCTCTTGGACATTCCAACATGACAATGATCCAAAACACAAGACCAAGTCAACCTGTCATTGGCTACAGCAGAAAAAAGTGAAGGTTCTGGAGTGGCCATTTCACTCTCCTGAACTCAATATCATTGAGACACTTTGGGGAGATCTCAAACGTGCAGTTCATGAAAGACAGCCCAAGAATTTACAGGAACTGGAGGCTTTTTGCCAAGAAGAATGGACAGCTTTACATCTGAGAAAATTAAATGCCTCATCCAGAACTACCACAAACGACTTCAAGCTGTCATTGATGTTAAAGGCGGCATACACGGTTTTAAGAACTACGGTATGTAAACTTTTGATCAGGGTCATTTGGGTAGTTTCTGTTGTCATTATGGTTTATAAAGACCAAACACAATTGTTTGATAATAAATGGCTTCACCCAGCCACTAACTATGAGTGAAAGAAAAGTTTTGTATTATCACTCATACTCTCTCAAAAATGGCCAAAAAAATCACAAATTCTGCCAGGGTATGTAAACTTATGAGCACAACTGTAACTAGAGAAATCTGCATATGAAAATTATGGCCATCAGTTTATCAATTTATCTGTGTCTTCGGGCTACACTTGGTATTCACTCTGCAGCAAGCACTTATTTAGAACTCATTTAAAACTAGACCAAGGAACTGGTGGTGCAGTCCCGCCGGTGTAGACACCCTCCCACAGCACATATTTATTCTCGGACTCTGTGGTGGCATCAGCAATCCTGTATGGAGTGGTCTGCTGGGACAGCAGCATCACAGCGGCCAAAAGGAAGAGATTGAACAGGCTGATTAAGAAGCGCTGGTCTGGGGTCCCGCCTCAACCCAGTGGAAGTGAGAGGATGGTGGCTAAGCTGTCATCTCTGCTGGAGCCTGAGTCCCACCCCATGTGGGACACACTGAGTACACTGAGGAGCTCATTTAGCAATGGCTGTTCAGTGCAAAGTGCATGAGGGACAGGTTCTGCAGGTCCTTCCTACCTGCTGCTGTCAGACTGCACTGCTCCTAGAGACCGCACATACTGTTACACTATTACTACTTTGCACAAATAAGGAACGTTTCTTTCCAATCCACTGTTAATATCATTATTACTGAAGGCTGCAACAGCAACTTAACTCCTTTAACTTTGAAATATACTGCTGATATTTATATCATTGAATAATTTAACGTAACTGCTTACTGATAGGGCAGCTCAGTGGCACAGTGTTAGCACTGTTTGAGATGGGTTCGATCCCACCCCCTGACCATCGGTGATCCTTCTGTGTGGAGTTTGCATGTTCTCCCTATGTCTGTGCGGGTTTTCTCTGGGTGCTCCAGTTTCCTCCCACAGGCCAAAAACATGCACGTTGGGTTCACTGGCATCAACTGAGGATTCTAAATTATTCTTAGGTATGAATGTGAGTGACAGGTTGTCTGTCTCTCTGTGTTGGCCCTGTGATGGACTGGTGATCTGTCTAGAGTGTACCCTGCCTATCGGCCAAAGATGTGAGATAGGCTCCAGCACCCCCGTGACTCAAAAAGGATTAAGCAGTTGAAGATGAATGAATGAATGAATGCTTACAAGCTCTGTAACTCACTATAGAGAGCCTAAATCACACCTCTGCATATGGGACCTTAAATCGGAAAAAATCTCCAGTGAAATGAATGGCAAGAGCGAAATAATCTTTTGATCCCAATCGAATTTTGCCACGAGTTACACATATGATGTTTGTCAATTTAAAACAATTTTCCTCGTAATTAAAGTTATCGGCTGTTGTATAATAACAGAGAAAAAAAAGGTGCTTTCACTCCTGCAGGGTTTAGTTCGTTTCAATCGAACTCGAGTTCACTTTCTCCGTTAGTGCGGTTCATTTTGTCTGGTGAGAACACGGTAGTCACACTAAGGTGCACACCAAAGCAACCGTACTTGAGACCACCTGAAAGAGGTGGTCTCGATTTGAATCAAATGGTGGACTCTGGTGCGGTCCTGCAGGTGAAAAAGGGACCACACTAAAAGGGACTAAAAGACCAGCGGCAAACGGTAAAATATTTTATGCCACTGTACATACAGTCATGTGAAAAAATTAGGACACCCTGTATAAGCCTGTGTGTGTGTGTGTTTGGTTTTTTTACATATTTGGACATATGGATATTTAATATCAATGTTAAAAATACACTGACAGACAATCCTCAGGATTTCTAGGTGCAGCCAGGGAATGGAGGGTGTCATGCTTGGTGACCACAGGATCTCATCTCTGTTGTTTGCAGATGATGTTGTCCTGTTGGCTTCATCCAGCAATGACCTACAGCTCTTGCTGGGATGGTTTGCCACTGAGTGTGAAGCGGCTGGGATGAAAATCAGCACCTCCAAGTCCGAGTCCATGGTCCTCAGCCAGAAAAAGGTGGATTGTTCTCTCCGGGTTGGGGACAGGCTCCTGCCCCAAGTGGAGGAGTTTAAGTATCTTGGGGTCTTGTTCACGAGTGAGGGGAAAATGGAGCGAGAGATTGACAGACGGATTGGAGCAGCATCTGCAGTGATGCGGACGTTGTACCGGTCTGTTGTGGTGAAGATGGAGCTGAGTTCTAAGGCAAAACTGTCGATTTACCAGTCAATCTACGTTCCTACTCTCACCTATGGTCATGAGGTTTGGGTAATGACCGAAAGAACAAGATCGCAGATACAAGCGGCTGAAATGAGCTTTTTTCGTAGGATTGCTGGACTCACCCTCAGAGACAGGGTGAGGAGCTCAGTCATCCAGGAGAGGCTCAGAGTAGAACCACTGCTCCTCCACATTGAAAGGAGCCAGTTGAGGTGGTATGGGCATCTGATTAGGATGCCTCCTGGACGCCTCCAACTTGAGGTGTTTCAGGCACGTCCCACTGGGAGAAGACCCTGGGGCAGACCCAGGACTCGGTGGAGAGACTATGTCTCCCAGCTGGTCTGGGAACACCTTGGTATCCTCTCTGAAGAGCTGGAGCAGGTGGGTGGGGAGAGGGAAGTCTGGGCTTCTCTGCTTGAACTGCTGCCTCCGCGACCCGGCCCTCCGGAAAAGCGGTAGAAGATGGATGGATGGATGGATGGATGTTAAAAACACTGGGAGGTTCATGTAATGCAACTAAACAATTAAAAATGAATTAAATACTTTTTTCAAATCTTCTGTAAAATGTAATTCTAAACAAATAGTGAAGAATGAATTAGGCCACCCCCCATCTTTTTTAGGACACCCCCACATTCATTCCCACTAAAATGGCTAAAATAAATGTTAAAAAATGCAAATACAAACAACAACAAGGTCAGACATAGATATGTGAACATTTCTTAATAAAGAACTGAATATTTAATGGGGTGTTCTATTTTTTTCACGACTATACCTGATGGATCTTCGAAAATATCTGTGGTTGAGCATGTCAGGGTTCTGGAGGATTAATGAACGTTAACATGTTATTTTCCATCCGTAGCCACGCTTCATTTTCAAACTGTATGATTTGCCAAAAGTTGTATATGCATGTAATGTAATAAACGATAACCAGGGCGATGAAAACCCCCCGTAGATTATGCTACGATATGGATTATTTTCTCCTCAGAAATGCAGAAATGCACAGTAGTCATCCTACTTCCTGTATTTACCTTTCCTGTTCTCGCAGCAAAAAGATCTGACCAGTAAAAACAGAGAACATTCTGACGTATGTCTCGCAGGATTTAACATAAGGGAATTTGGTCTGCTTGAATTTTTGCCTGTGTGAAAGGGAACCAAATCAAGGAGAAAAGAATACAAACTAATAAACTTATCAATTGATTCAGGCCAAAGTAAACAAATTTAGGTGTAAAAGCACCTAAATATTTAGTTTTTGTGAAAACGCTTAATAGACAACATTTCCCATCATCCTGCATCACCAAACACAATCATGGCGGCTTCCCTCTCAAAGTTTACCTACTGTTTTTTGACCGATGAAAGGATCCAAAGAGAAGAAAAACAACAAAAATGTTTTGTATTTTGAGAGCTGCAGCGGATCCAGAGGACTGTTAGTTACTTCACCCTGGGCGTGCTTTGAACACGTGATGTCAGGTACGTGACTGCGATTGTAGTCTTTTAATTTACATATTTTCACAACCTTATAACTTAATAGTTAGACAACAATCTACACTGTTATTTATGTGGAAATTTTTTTTTTAAATTGACAAACATCATATGTGTAACTCACGGCAAAATTCAACAGGGATCAAACCAACTAACTCCGGTACTGAAACACCTATACAACCTAAGCCTGAGTCTGGAAAGAGTACTGGTGCTGTGGAAAATGTTCTGCCTGGTTCCTGTCCCCAAGAAGTCGTCTCCATCTGACCTGAACGACTATCGACCAGTTGCCCTCACATCTCACGTGATGAAGGTCATGGACATACTTGTCTTAGTCCACCTGAGGCCGCAGGTGAAGACATGGCTGGACCCTCTGCAGTTTGCATATCAGCCCCATTTAGGAGTTGAAGACGCTGTCATCTATCTGCTGCAATAAGCTCATTTGCACCTGGATGGAGGAGGAGACACTGTGAGAATCATGTTCTTTGATTTCTCCAGTGCATTTAACACCATTCAGCCCTTGCTGCTGGGTGAGAAGCTACGGGTGATGGGGGTTGGTTGACAGCTCTGCCATCTCCTGGATTACTGACTACCTGACAGGCAGACCACATTTTGTCCGGTTGGACAGTGTCTTGTCTGATGTGGTGGTTAGTGATACGAGAGCTCCACAGGGGAGTGTGCTTTTTCCTTTTCTCTTCACCTTATACACCAATCAATGACTTTCAGTACAACTCCCGAGTCATGCCACCTGCAGAAATTCTCTGATGACTCGGGTGTTGTTGGGTGTATAAGAGGAGGAGAGGAGGGGGAGTACAGGGCACTGGCAGACAGATTTGTGGAGTGGACAGAGCAGAATCACCTGAGGCTGAATGTCAGCAAGACCAGAGAGATGGTGATTGACTACAGGAAGAAGAGGATCCCTTCACAGCCATTGCGGATTGCGGGGGGGGGGGGGGGGGAAGGATGTGGAGGTAGTGGAGGACTACAAATGCCCGAGTGCATGCCCAGCAACGGACTGGACTGGAAATCTAACACCAATGCTGTGTACAAGAAGGGGATGAGCAGACTCTACTTTCTGAGGAAGCTGAGATTCTTCAATGTGTGCAGCGAGATGATGGAGCTTTTCTACCAGACCGTCGTCACCAGCGCCATCTTCTTTGCTGCTGTTTGTTGGGGTAGCAATATCAAAGCCAGCGACACCAACAACTTCACACAGTTATCAAGAAGGGTGGCTCTGTAACTGGTCTCAGGCCAGAGACGTCTGAGACTGTGGTGGAGAGGAGGGCACTGAACAAACGGTTATCCATCATGGACAATCCTGATCACCCCCTACACCACACACTGGACAGACAGCAGAGCACTTTCTCCAGCAGACTGCTACAGCTTCGCCACTGAATGGTCAAGTACCCGAAATCGTTTCTGCCACATGCCATCTCACTGTACAATAACTCACTCTAATGTTGAATTTTGGTCATAACAATGCTGCTACACTAGTTAATGCACAGAGCTACCAGAGGACTGACCCCCACCCCCCACCCCCGACTACAGCTTTCACTGCTCACAGTAGCAGTGTGGCCTAGGGTCAGAGAAACGGAGATAGGCGCCGCCCCATACACCACATGGTGTATCACATGGTGTATGCTGCTATACGGCACCTTACAGTCTAATTGGTACCTCACATTTCACCCTGCACCTCATAATCCTTCTTTGTACAGTCGGTACTATCCAAAGATTCATAAGGCTGATCATCTACTTAACTTAGTAATAGCCTATGTAGTATATAAAGTTATCTAAGCATTTTTACTTCCCTGGCTAACTCCTTTTCTATTATTCTGTGTGTATTTCTGCTGATTTGGGTTGTCTTACTGTGTCATGCTGCTGTTACACTATAATTTCCCAGTTTAGGATCAATAAAGTACATCCATCCATCCGTCTAAAAGATAATTTCACCCTTGTCATTCATTTCAATGCAGAATTTTTCTGATTTAAGGTCCCATATGTGGAAGTAGAGGGGGCGTGACTTAGGTTCTCTATTTTACTTATTATTACTTAAAGATAAGCATACTTCCTCAGTCAGAAAAAAGGGAGTACGACCTCCACCAAGGCAGCTAATTGTCCCCACATTTAAATTTCTCCTAAAAGCTTGTTTCGGAGCATCAGAGGCAGAACCACCAGACTGATTAACAGCATCCTTCCACAAGCTGTTAGGATGCTGAACAGTTGATCCGGAATCTCTCATACATACTACTGCACCTACGGACATTATGTATATTATTTGTATATTATAGTTCTGGTTAGCTTTCAAGTATGTCTCAGGGAAGTGTGAATGGGTGGGGTGGGGGGTGGGGGTATGTGTGAGTGTGTCTTAAATCATATTCTTTTACTTATATGGCTTATATGGATGCTGAGAGAAACGCAGTTTCATCTTGCCTGCACTACAGTTGTATGTACAGCAATATGACAAAGGTTGATTTGATTTGGTTTGAGAAGAGCATTATACCAATAAAAGAGTAGGTAGTGACAGAGGCAGGCCTGTCAGATGCCTGCCAAACAGTTAGCATGGTTGCATTGCTAGTAGAAGTATGCTTTCTTTGTGCATTTTTTTTTTCTGAAAACCAGATGTAGATGAAACAATCCAGATTGGCTTTTGTTCATTCAGGCTGTCACTTGTAAGTTTATCGCTGTAAACCAGGGATGGGCAACTGGCAGCCTGTGGGCCGCATGGGGCCCGCCTCCTCATCCGCTACAGCCTGCC
Source organism: Pholidichthys leucotaenia (assembly GCA_020510985.1). Taxonomy (NCBI): domain Eukaryota; kingdom Metazoa; phylum Chordata; class Actinopteri; order Cichliformes; family Pholidichthyidae; genus Pholidichthys; species Pholidichthys leucotaenia. The sequence goes on along the minus strand of CM035847.1, from coordinate 252,908,633 downwards.
AGTCCATTTCCAAAAATCAATTATTTATTCATATCACGTTTGGAACTGCATTCTTAAATGCAATTATAGAGTCTGCCAGCAGAGGGAATTCTAATCAAAACCTAAGTGCCTCTGTGCTAGTGGTGAGGAAAGAGAGCAAGAATGAGGGAGCCACAGAGAAATAAGAGGGAACAGCGTTCCAGAGACGTATTTGTAAGGTATGTGTTGGAGGCTAAGACTGCATTAATAGGCTGTAAACAGCAGTAAATGGACAGTACAAAGTAGGCTGCTTTTAAATAATCAATCAACTTTATTTATAAAGCACCTTAAAAAAAGCTGAGAACAAAGTGTTGTACATCAAAGGTAATAAAACACTACCTTCCATCCATCCATCCATCTTCAACCGCTTTTCTGGAGGTCCGGGTCACGCAGGCAGCAGTTCAAGCAGAGAAGCCCAGACTTCCTTCTCCCCAGCCACCTGCTCCAGCTCTTCAGAGAGAATACCAAGGCGTTCCCAGAACAAGTGGGAGACATAGTCTCTCCAGCGAGTCCTGAGTCTGCTCCGGGTTCTCCTCCCAGTGGGACGTGCCCGAAACACCTCAAGTGGAAGGCATCCTGATCAGATGCCCATACCACCTCAACTGGCTCCTTTCAATGTGGAGGGGCAGCAGTTCTACTCTGAGCCTCTCCCGGATGACTGAGTTCTTCACCCTATCTAAGGGTGAGTCTAGCAATCCTACGAAGAAAAGCTCATTTCAGCCGCTTGTATCTGCGATCTCGTTCTTTTGGTCATTACCCAAAGCTCATGACCATAGGTGAGGGCAGGAACATAGATTGACCGGTAAATCAGGTAAATCGACAGCTTTGCCTTAGAACTCAGCTCCCTCTTCATCCCAACAGACCGGTACAACGTCGGCATCACTGCAGATGCTGCCCCAATCCGTCTGTCAATCTCTCGCTCCATTCTCCCCTCACTCGTGAATAAGACCCCAAGATACTTAAACTCCTCCACTTGGGGCAGGAACTTGTCCCCAATCCGGAGAGGACAATCCACCTTTTTCCGGCTGAGGACCATGGATTTGGACTTTGAGGTTCTGATTCTCATCCCAGCTGCTTCACACTCCGCGGCAAACCATACCAGTAAGACCTGTAGGTCATTGCTGGATGAAGCCAACAAGACAACATCATCTGTAAACAACAGAGATGAGATCCTGTGGTCATCAAGCAGGACACCTTATGTTCCCTGGCTGCACCTAGAAATCCTGTCCATAAAAACTGTGAACAGGATCGGTGACAAAGGGCAGCCCTGGAGAAGTCCAACTCTCACTGGAAATGAATCCGACCAAGTGTTGGCAATACAAACCAAACTCTCACAACGGTCGTATAGCGATCGGATAGCTCACAACAACAAGCCAGATACCCCATACTCCCGAAGCACCCCCCCCAAAAAAAAAAACACGAGGGACGCGGTCAAATGCCTTCTCCAAGTCCACAAAACACATGTAAACTGGTTGGGCAAACCCCCACAAACCCTCGAGGATTCTCGAGAGGGTCAAGAGTTGGTCTGATGCGCCACGGCCAGAACAAAAACCACATTGCTCTTTCTGAATCCAAGGTTGGACCAACAGCTGAACGCTCCTCTCCATTACCTTGGCATAGACCTTCCCAGGGAGGCTGAGGAGTGTGATCCCTCTAAAGTTGAAGCACACCCTTCGGTGTGACAGTCCACATCCTAAAAGCCAGTTTAGGAAGCCTGGGATCAGACCGCCAAGGTCTCTGCCTTTGACCACCACCTGATCCACATAGCACTAGACCCCCATGGTCCCTCCTGCAGGTGGTGAGCCCACTGGAGGGCGGACCCATGTAACTCCTTTGGGCTGAGCCCGGCCGGGTCCCATGGGCAGAAACCCGGCCACCAGGTGCTAGCCATCGAGCCCCTCTCCTGGGCCTGGCTTCAGGGTGGGGCCCCGGTAAACCCATACCAGGCGGGGTACACTGAATCCTTGTTTGAGCATTCATCATGACAGTCTGTTGGATCGTTCTTAGTCTGGCCCTTCACCCAGGACCAGTTTATCTTGGGTGACACAGCCAAAGGCCCGGGACAACATATCTCCTGGGATCACTAGGGCACGCAAACCCCCCACCACGATAAGGTGACGATCCACGAGGGGTAAAATACTATCTTACAACACAAAATAAAATCACCACACACAAACAAAAAAGTAACTAAAATCAAGTTTATAAACAGCTAAAAACAATGACTAAGTAAAATCCATCAATGTCTCATGCGGAATTAAAGGCCAGAGAATAAAAGTGGGCTTTAAGATAGGTTTTAAAAATGGATACAAGATGCCTGTCTAATGTGCAAAGGCAGATAATTCCACAACCTCGGGGCAGCGACAGAGAAAGCCCTGTCCCCTCAAAGTTTTTGCTTCGAGGGACAGGGTAAGAATAAATGAGAGCTGTAGCATTTATTCTTATTTGGCAGGTGAAACCTCATAGAGCTTGGTGGCTTTCTTTCCTTCTAATTGTGCAGAAAAAGATTGAAAGCTTTGAGGTTTCTTTCGAAAGAGTGTGACTGAAGCACACTGTTTCAATCCCATGTCAGCAAAAAAAGTTCAGAGACTGGTCTTTGTAATCTGCTGATTTTTTTGTTCATTTATACCAGTGGCTCTTAAACTTTTTTTTTTAATTCCCCATTTTGGGGAGCCAGACAATTACAAAGCCCACCTGCCCCTCCACACCCACAGTTAATCCAAGAGCAAGCTAAGGCTTGTCATATTTCCTTTTCTTCTTTTTTTTTTTTTTTGTGAATTATCGTCCAGAATTTGTCTTTGCTCATCTTTTTTTTTTTTTGGACTTATTTTGTACCCGTAGGTAGATTTGTTCTGCAGTCCAGTGACAAGCCACCAGCTGCCGGTCGCTGCATGCGCAAGCGCCCCATATCCCTAACCTGCATGTTTTTGACATGTGGGAGGAAACCGGAGAAATCCCGGAGTAAACCCACGCAACACGGGGAGAACATGCAAACTCCACACAGATCACTGTTGGCCAGGGGCAGGGATCGAACCCACGATCTCACGATCCCCGCGATCCCCCGGCCGAGGGTAAACTGTGCTGCCGTAGTGGTAACCACTGCGCCACCGTGCAGCCTTTTTGATGGACAGTTTTAAAAATTAGGTAAGGATATAATTTTATCCATCCATCCATCTTCTACTGCTTAATCCTTTTTGGGTCATGTGGTGGTGGTGGTGGGGTGGAGCCTATCCCAGCATCTTTGGGCGAGACGCAGGGTAAACCCTGGACAGACTGCCATCTATTGCAGGGCAGATATAATTTTATTTTAATTCTAATATGATAAAACACTGAGTAACTTTTATTTTCATTTGCATTTTCAGTTTTTGAAAGCACGGTGGTGGCAGCACGGTGGTGTTGCTAGTTAGTTTTAATTGTGAATTACCCCCCCACACACACGCACACACCGGAAGGTTTACATGTAAATCTGGCCCTTGGGAAAGTGAGGAAAAAATTTTGTGGCCCTCACTACCACCAAAGTTGCCCATCCCTGTTGCAAACACTCATGTCATGACTCAAGAAATGTTCTGTATGCCTATTATTGAGAAAAGAAAATGAACTCAGAAAAAAATATAGTTGAAGTGGAGCTAGTAAAATACTACTGACTAGTCATTGAATTACCTCTAATAATTGGTTCTCTGCCTGGTCTCCTTTTAGAAAACAAGGATTTTGGCTGACCAGTCGGGGATGCAATGAAGCATAATGACCCCATTTTAAAGCCAATCTTCACCATGTAAAAATACTCAAGCTTCAAAAATTTACGTTGATTGAAGAGAGTGCTCAACTTGTGCATACATCTTCACATCTGCCATTAGACCAGGGGTGTCCAATCATGTCCCATGGAGGGCCAAGACCCTGCAGGTTGTTCTCTTCTACCCAGTCTCTTCAGCAGGTGTTTTCACTTATCAGCAATCAATGGGAAAAAATTCAGTGGAATCTGCTGTTGAAGACACTGGTTGGAGGTAAAGCCTGCAGGGTCTTGGCCCTCCATGGCACATGACTGGACACCCCTGCATTAGACAGTCCTCCACTTTAACACTACATTTTCAATCAAGGAATATCTGCATTCTACACATAGTGTAGCAACACTGAACAGCTATGACTGACAGCCATCTATCTTGCACAAAAAAGACTATACAAAAATGAGTCACTGTGACAACAAAAAACATGTTAATTTGTAGTAAAATAATCTAATTGAGAACATTTTCCGTCAGTGCTCTTAGCCAATATATTTTAAAAAATAACAGTATTTTTTAAATTGATAAAGCACAGATCTAGAAAGTGGAACTTAAAGCAAGTAATCCTACTGAAAAAAGAGAAGTCATTGCTTAAACCCATTAAAACTGTCCAATTAAGCATCATATTGGTACACAAAAATCAAGACGACTACTTGTGGTAACTGAAATGATTGCAATACACAGTATATTTTTGTCCTCCTCTGTTCTAAGCACCTTCGACCACATGCCAGACTGAACCATTTACAGAAAGAGAATGACCAGTTAACCAAGATACATTGTGGTCTAAAAAGCATACAGTGGGGAAAATAAATACTGAACACATCAACATTTTTCTCATTAAACATATTTCTGATGGAGTCATTGACCTGAGATTTTTACCAGGTATCGGTAACAGCATGGTGACACAGTGGTTAGCACTGTATCAGCACAGCACAAGGTCACGGGATCGATTCCACCCCTGACCATCGAGGGTTTGATCCCACCCCTTGACCATTGGTGACCCTTCTGTGTGGAGTTTGCATGTTCTCCCCATGTCTGCGTGGGCTTACTCCGGGTACTCCAGTTTCCTCCAACAGGTCAAAGGCATGCAGGTTAGGTTAACTGGCATCAACTGGGGATTCTAAATTGTCCTTAGGTATGAATGTGAGAGTGAATGGTTGTCTGTGTTGACGCTGCGATGGACTGGTGATCTGTCCAGGGTGTACCCTGCCTCTTGCCCAAAGATGCTGGGATAGGCTCCAGCCCACCTGCGACCCGAAAAGGATTAAACAGTAGAAAACTGATGGATGGATATCAGTAACAACCCAAGTAATCCATACATACAAAGAAATCAAGGCAACTGTGTTCACAAAACAAGTTATATTTAATAAAGTCAAATGGCACAAGGAATAAGTATTGAACACATAAAGAAAAAGAGGTGCAAAAAGGCAAAAACCAACAAACCAGCTGAAAACCATCAGAATTTCGGAAGCCTTCCCATCCCCCATCAGTGCAAATTAATTTTAGCTAGTTAAGTCCTGACTGATAGCCTTTAAAAAGGTCTGTGAATATCAGATTGTCACACCACAAAGAATTCATGATGGCTAGAAGCAAAGAGCTCGCTCTAGACCTTCGCAACCTTATTGTTGTGAAATATAATGATGGCATTGATTAGAGGTGCATTTCTGAACTGCTAAATGTTCCATTGAGCACTGCTGGAGCCATCATTCGGAAGTGGAAAGAACATCATTTTACCATAAACCGGCCACAACCAGGAGCACCTCGCTGACAGAGGAACCAAAAGAATTATCAGAAAAGTTATCCAAGAGCCAAAGGCCACTCATGGAGAGCTCCAGAGATAGAATAGAATAGGCTTTATTGTCATTGTACAATTGTACAGCACAACGAAATTGTGGGTGCTCCACCAGGCAACTGCACAATAAAGTAAGAGAGAAGGATTAGATAAAATGTGGTTACAGAACACACGATTAAACACATGACTGAAATAAAAATAGCCCAGGATTATGGAAATATACACAGGTATGGTAGTGGCTTCACGGACGGAACTATGTACATAAGAGTGCGGAACACACAATTGAATAAAATGGCCCAAGGATTATGGAAAATATACATAGTAGTGGTTTCACGGGTGGGTCAACATATATGAAAGTGCAAAGACAGGTGTGTTATTGTGATAATTAAAAAGATCCTCAGTTCTGTGCATGTGAGCGTTCAGAGGGAGGGGGGTGGGGCCTCTGACTGTTTGCAGTTTGGATGGCCGAGGGGAAGAAACTGTCAGTCTGGAGGTGTGGGACCTGATTGATCTGAACTGTCGTCCAGAGGGGAGCAGGTCAAACAGATGGTGGGCAGGATGTGAGGGGTCTCCTGTGATGGCCTTGATCTTTCTGAGACAGGAGGATCTGGAGATGTCCTCCAGGGAGGGCAGAGGGCCGCCGATATTTTTTGGAGCGGTGTTGATGACCCTCTGCACAGCCTTCCTGTTCTTGGCCGTGGAGCCGGCGTACCACATACCCAGATGGTAGGTGAGCACGCTCACCACTGAGCAGTGGTAGAAGGCCAGCAGCAGCTTCTGCTCCAGGTTGTTCTTCCTCAGGACATAGAGGATGTGCAGCTGCTGCTGGGCTTTCTTCATCAGGGCCTTGGTATTGACAGTCCAGGAGAGGTCAGAGGAGATGTGGGTGCCCCAGGAACCTGAAGGTGGGGACAGTTTCCACACGGTCGCCATTTATGGGGGGGGGGGGGGGGGGGTGTCTCCTGTCTGTTCTTTCTGAAGTCCAGTATGAGTTCTTTGGGTTTTTTTGGACATTCAGTTTCAGGTTGTTTGCTTGGCACCACAGACCTGGAGTTGGCAGGTACTGCTGTTTCAAAGAAAACAATAAGTAATGCACTCAACCGACATGGGCTTTATGACCACTTAGCTCACAAGACTCCATCATTGAAGAAAAAACATGTTGAAGCTTGTTTACAGTTTGCTGTACAGCATTTCAGCAAGCCAGTAAAATACTGTGAGAATATAGTCTGGTCAAATGAAACCAAAATTGAACTTTTTGGATGCCGTAACACACAGTGTGTTTGGAGTAGAAATGGCACTGCACATCCCATCATGGTGTGGGGGTGTTTTTCAGCACATGGTACAGACAGACTTCATATAATTGAAGGAAAGATGAATGGACAAATGTACAGGGACATCCTTGATAAGAACCTGTCGCCATCTGCTAAGATGCTGAAGATGAAACGAGGATGGACATTTCAGCAAGACAATAATCTCAAACACACAGCCAAGGAAACTTTCAACTGGCTCCAGAGAAGGAAAACAAAGCTGCTAGAATGGCCCAGTCAGTCACCTGACCTGAATCCAATTGAAAATTTGTGGAACGTAAGTAGTAAGTTGCCTTAGTCAGGCTTAGGACAGGCCACAACTGCCTGAACTATTATCTATACACAAAAATCCATATCAGCAACAGAGAGCAGTGTCCCTGTAGGTCAGGTAGACAGATGGCAGAACATTTACTGCAGTCCTGCCCACCGCACGAAGCACTCAGAGAGAGGACCTGGCCCACCCCAATCCCAATGTCATGAATGCCCCTACGGGGCAGGAAGGCAGACCCAGGCACTGAAATGAGTTAGTGACATTTATTAACAAAAATAACATAAAGTTAAAAAATTGTGCCAACAATGCAAAAATGCAAAACAAGAATAACTTACAGAATGAGCCTCAGAGCAGAGAGCACTCTGGAGAAGTAAAAACACTTCAGAGGCTGGGAGACATGGAATGAGGAGTTGTTGAATCAATATTGCCTCACTAACACAGTGAATAGGCAGTGCTTAAATACACAGAAGATAATGAGCTGCAGGTGTGAATCACTGAGCGAGCAGGTAACCTAATTAGACCAACTGCCCACAGCTGAGCTGAGAGGGAGCAGACTGTGAACAGTTAGAGGGAGTGTCTGGGAAAAGGGGAGGCCCAAAAGTAAACAAGCCCAAAAATATATATGAGAAACTAACAAAATCAAACTAATCAGACATACAATACTGAGGAATAAAGTGAGGGTCTGAGCTCAGTGAAAACATGAGCTCAGACACATGACACCCAGTGGCCTGGAAGCTCTATGGCGAGTTGGGGGACCGGCAGCGTACAATCGACTTCATTGAAGAGGTGGGAATATCCATCTGATGAACGAGAAGAAGAAGAAGAAAATCTCTGGAATGAAGATCAGAGTTCATAGAAGACACCCACGGAACCTTCAAGATTTGAAGATGGTTTCCATGGAAGAATGGGCTAAAATCACTCCTGAGCAATGCCTGCACTTAGTTTCTCCTTACAGGAGGCGTCTGGAAGCTGTTATTACCAGCAAAGGCTTTTCTACTAAATATTAAATGAATTTCACCAAGCGTGTTCAATACTTATTCCCTGTATCATTCCACTTTATTAAATATAACTTGTTTTGTGAACACATTTGCCTTGATTTCTTTGTATGTATGGATTACTTGGGTTGTTACTGATATCTAGTGAAAATTTCAGGTCAATGGCTCCATCAGAAATATATTTAAGGAGAAAAATGTTGATGAGTTCAATACTTATTTTTCCCGCTGTATATGCAGTTTTTAAACAAACAACATTTTCCCAAATTTATTACATATTATATGTAGTTGAATGCTGACTGAATACAATGATGAAGGAACAATCAAAGCAGAGTCCCCAAACTTAAAAGACGAAGAGGAATATAAAAACTGTCAAATAATTGTTAAAAAAGCATAGCAATTCTATGCTAATGAGCTTATAATGACACACCACAAACAAATGTAGCTTACACTGTTTCACAAAATGATCCCAATGAGCAGCAAATTTTACATCCACTAAAAATCTAAAAAAAAACTAAATGGCCCTCAAAGTTAGAGATTTGTTTAACTCTGCTTTTTATCCTACTCAATAAATCTGACTGAAGCCAAGAAAACAAAACTTTAACTCCATTATGAGTTAAATTGTGAAGAGTTGGACGAGCAGTTATTCACAACACTTTAACTGCTATATACTAAAACCCATAAATGTTTTGCTCAGTGTTGCCAAAAACCTGTTGTCTATTGCAGTTATAAAAGCATATCAGTTCCCATAGGCTGTGAACATTATTTATATCTTAACTACCGTATGCCATACCCGCATAACTAAGTCCAGATGCGAAGAACAGCAAAGATGTAAGGAAACTAAAAGGCAGGCTGACAGACAAAAAACAATCCCCGAGCTGCAGTAATCAGTTCAGCTCCACTGATTTCCTTAACGTAAAAATAAATGTGCTCCGAGCCCTGTCTTCCATGACTACTATCTTGGCAGAGTGTGAGGAAGGGGAAGGCAGCCAGGCACCTGCCCTTTACCCAGAGAATTCACAGGGGAGAAGGACAGTGAAACAATTTAGATCTGTTGTCAGCGTTGTCCCCCCAAGGTGGGGAGACAGGATAATGTGTCCACTTCCTTGAAGGATGAAACAACTTTACAATGACAGGCCGCTCCATACCGTAGCCATAGAAGTAAGGGTGGCAGCTGAGGATTTCGTTTGATGTGTGGGTGACGTCGTGGCAAAGTTTAATTCCCGCAATAAAGGCAATAAAGGTCACACGGCATCATAAAGATATGGACTTAAATTCAGAGGTGCTGAAGGAGTCTGAGTCATATCATCACACAACATATCAGGTGTCCAATGGTGCAATGGCAGAGATATAGAATATGGCTCTGTGATAAGGAAGGCCAAGCACGGTAGGGCACTCTTTATCTACAGCCCCATTAATCTGTGATTAGGGGACTTAAGAGGGATTTATGGCACAGATAAGAGTGGAGGGTGTGTCCCTGGGGGTAACCGGGCAGAGAGTGGAGCCACGCCTGCCCGGGATTTGGCTGGCCAGTAAAAGACTTTAAGCAAAAAGAAAAGGCACCCTTTACTGCTGAATTAGAGAAGATAACAGAGGGAGGGCAGAGATAAGCGGGACAGACGGAAACAGAGGGAAAAGGCGAGGTACTGTACTCCCGCTGATCAGATGACATTAACAGGAAAAGTGAAACTGAATCTTTTGCCGTTTCAACCTCAGAATCCCACCCTGGAATGCGTTGCATGAATGACTTTGCCAGTTGCTTCAGATCAGACCTGTTTTTAATGTTACACAAGGCTATCACTTACACCCCTAAGAGGCAGGATTAGAGCCCTGTGTGTGTGTGTGTGTGTGTGTGTGTGTGTGTGTGTGTGTGTGTGTGAGCGGAGCTGCAGAGGTGGGGTGGCGGAGGGGGATGATGGATATCTTTATGGCCTCTTTCTCTCCTCATCTCTTTGTCTCCATTTACCAAATAGATCCGTGTACGGTTACCTTGCTTACTACAGCCACACTGAAGAACCGGTATCAGCACTCCCCCCCCCCCCCCCCAAACAAAAAATAGTTCCTCTGTCCAAATATATGCTTTTTATTCTGAATAACACTGTCTACAAGTTGATATGCAACACTATCACTATTTGGTTGTGCGCCGTCTTAAAAGCGAAGTCAAAAGTCTGACAGATGACAACAATGCTCCCATTGATGTCTGAGTTAGTAACTTCTGTAATGCAAACATGGCACAAGGCTCCTTTGTTATCATAAAGGATAAGACAGTGAACACACTTGAGGAAGCAATAAAAAGAAATATCAGTCCGTCTGCTGTCGTGCTCCAACAGGGACCCCAACATCATTAATCCATCCATCCATCCATCCATCTTCTACCGCTTTTCCGGAGGTCCGGGTCGCGGAGGCAGCAGTTCAAGCAGAGAAGCCCAGACTTCCCTCTCCCCAGCCACCTGCTCCAGCTCTTCAGAGGGGATACCAAGGCGTTCCCAGACTAGCTGGGAGACATAGTCTCTCCACCGAGTCCTGGGTCTGCCCCGGGGTCTCCTCCCAGTGGGACGTGCCTGAAACACCTCAAGTGGGAGGCGTCCAGGAGGCATCCTAATCAGATGCCCATACCACCTCAACTGACTCCTTTCAATGTGGAGGAGCAGCGGTTCTACTCTGAGCCTCTCCCGGATGACTGAGCTCCTCACCCTATCTCTGAGGGTGAGTCCAGCAATCCTACGGAGAAAGCTCATTTCAGCCGCTTGTATCCGCGATCTCGTTCTTTCGGTCATTACCCAAAGCTCGTGACCATAGGTGAGAGTAGGAACGTAGATTGACTGGTAAATCGACAGCTTTGCCTTAGAACTAAGCTCCCTCTTCACCACAACAGACCGGTACAACGTCCGCATCACTGCAGATGCTGCTCCAATCCGTCTGTCGATCTCTCGCTCCATTTTCCCCTCACTCGTGAACAAGACCCCAAGATACTTAAACTCCTCCACTTGGGGCAGGAGCCTGTCCCCAACCCGAACAAATTAATTCAACAAATTAATTCATTTCAGCTCAAAACTAACAAAAAAACCAGAGGCACAATAAACAGGCTAGTGTGGGATAACCCCCACAACAGACTGGGGCAGGCATAGCAACGTGTGTATTAATGTCTACAGGCAGCCCCGCTTCTTCTGGCTTTTTCCGGCTCACTACTGTGATGTTAATGTGCCATTCATGCATTGTGTTCATGCTTCCTGTCCTGACTGTGTCTATACACTGATGACAATATGTAGATGTGCCTTGTAACCTCTTTTGTCCTGCAGTTCTGGAGCAGAGGCGAATCCTGGCTAGCAATCTCCTTATTGTTATGTGTGTCTCTCAGATGCAAATGCCCATACCTACTGCTGTGAATGCCTTTCATGTATTGTCTGTAGTTGGGTATATAAGCTGCATTATTCTGTAAATCTCTCTCTCATTCTCTGCTACTGCTCATCTGCACACTTTGCTGGAGAGCCTCCGGGCTCGCCCATGGGGCGAGCTCCGTGACGGCGGTATGATAATAAACCTATTTAAAACCTCACTTCCCTGCCTTATTTTTCATGCCGCCGCAGCTAGGAACATTTGATTAAACATAAGTTCAATAACTTGTTACCTTGCTTTAGCTTTCGGTTTTACAAATGGGATCTAATCAACTGTTAAAATCTCTCAACATCGCTTTACCACCGCTGCTGCCTTTGATCGTCCTGTACCTTGTTGTCATCTGCAATAAAGTGGTGACAAATCAGCTGATGATGCCATAAACAAGTGCACCTTCCTTTGCTCAGGGCCAAGGGTTGCTCACATAAGCTCATGGACTGTGGAAAGATTTGCACTTATCACGACATGGATCACCAGAGATCTCAAAACCCTGAGCAAAAGCCACAGTTCCCAGCTGTGTCAGCTGGGAAACACATCCCTTGTTCTCTACCCAGAAGGCAGACCAGGCTGGGAGTCAGAGAACAGCACAGTGGTCCTTTGGGAGGCTGGGGGCCCAACTTGCTCTGGGGGGCCCATATCTGAATCTAAGACAATAACAGCAGTATTTCTACTCCTGCTTTAGGAATTTCCCCCCCAAAAAACAACTTAGTAGTATGCTTATAAAACATCTCGTATGTCAATTTAAGGTACAAAAGAAATCTTAATTAGCTTTATTCATTAATAACCTTACAAACTAATCCTTAGAAATAGTTATTAAAATAACTACAGCCCTTTCAAACTGGCCACCAGCTACAAAACAATGAGGAGTAACGGTGCAGAGACAAGACCAGGGGAAAATATACTATAACAATGAATTTTCAACAGACACCCGAGGGACACAATTGTGGAAGAGTTACCGCTCCTCTCGATGCCAATCTGCTCCAATGAGTGTCATTAGACTCAAACAAAAGCTGTCAAACTCTGCAGAAGGCTACGAGGGCAGAATTCATTCCTGCAGGATAGCTGCAATTCCTACTCTTTATTATATTAATTCAGTGGGAAAAGCAGGGAAATCTGCAGTGGAAGAGACTGGGAGGCTTGTTAGGATGCTGCCTGTCAAATTGGCTCTGGAGACTGCAGGCAGATGGGCTGAACAGAGCAGTGACGGCACAAGCAAAGAGTCCATCTGTCTGCATGCATGTGCTGGTGTCAGTCTGTCCGGCATCCATCTATCAGCCTATTCACAATGTACGTGGCTGTATGTGTGTGACTTTAAGCAGACTCAAAGACTCCAGTCTGACCCTGCTTATTCACAGCTATGACCTGAGAAGAAAACTCGCCTCATACTTTTGACGAACGCTGGTGTCAAAGATGTCATTCCTTCATCTGAGCATAAACCTAAAGAAAAAAGGGCTTCAATTAATACGAAGCCCAGATGACAGGCGTGGACCTTCTATTAGGGAGCTTCATCCGACACTGACAAAGCCCCGAATATGAGAAGAGATTACAGAGAAAGAAGCAAAACGGAGCAAGAGTGGGCAATTACTTCTTGTTTTTGTTTTCCAGCATTGTTAGTATTTAATGAGGTTTGACCAGTGTGATCTCTGAGATACATCAAAGCGCTCAACAACAGCAGGACACGAGAAGCAGGGGTAATTGAATACACTACATTTATTTCCCAACAGGGGACAGTAAAAAATCACAGTACAGACTTCCTTCTTTCAGTTGTTTGTCTTGAAATTCTCATTAACTAATAAGAAGCATATTTCAGAAAGTCACATTTAGTACTAATTAAAATTTTAAAAAGACTGAGAAACAAATGTAGTTATTTCGGCTGTAGACTCGGGGTTGAAAGGTTGCCTTGGTTCACACACTGATTAGACAGTCCCCACTGGGGGATTTTTCCAAGAGAAGTTGTACATCTATACCCTTTCAGGATCGCTTTTGTCAGCAGGAAGAACTATCTGCAAAACACACCCACACATTTTCACAGCTTTGGAGTTAACTAAAATAGCAATACTAAGCACGGAGCTACATTCACTGAACTTTTACTGAGTGGGCTGTGGACTAAATGGCACAATGTCAAAGAAGTCACTGCTGTGACTGCATTTTGTTGAAAGAGGTGATAAATACAGTATGATGAGAAGTAACATTAAGTTCACATACTGTACCATAGGTGCACAGCAACATAAGGGAAAGCTTACTTGCCTACAGGAAGTTGTGGTCTGCTTCAGGCTTTGACAGTGAAAATATCAGGAAAAAAGTTTTTAGCCACCATTTTGCCAACTGCAGACTTAAATGACAGTAGCAGCTCTACCTAGACCAAACTAGAAATCTATTTTCTGATCAAAACTAAATAACAGCTGATACTCTGTATAAAATGAAAGAACCTATGTAGAAGCTATTGTAGCGACAACATAAAATATCAAAAGGACGAACATTCTACCCTCCCAAACTTCATTGCGTGGGGTACAGGAATAATATTAAATATCAAACACATAAAGAGTTTGACATCTAGGTGCTGGTTTATCACTCCACCATGATTAAGATGCACGCAAGAGAATAAACAGCTGGCAGGTTGGATAGTGGGGTGATGGATGGGTTAAAGCAGCACTATGTAACTAGGGCTGTGCCACCAAAAGTTCATATCACAATATAAGTAATCTTATTTGGCGATAACAGTATATATCACGATATACATTTTCTGTAAATTCTAGAGTTTAAATATGATAACCAATTAAAAGGACCATCTCTTTTTCTACATTTTAAATTACATACTGAAACAAATCAATTGTACAAATTCATCTGTCATTAATTTCATGCACTTTTTTCCTTCTTAATTTTGCAGTGATGTTATAGAATTGTTTTTTAATGTACATTTGAGATGACTTCAACTTTATTCTTTATCACTACTGGACTAATTGAAAATGATTAGAAATCAAGTTACATTATTAATTCAATTCAATTCAATTCAGCTTTATTTATATAGCGCCACATCACAACAAAAGTCATCTCATAGCGCTATCAAATGCAGGGAAAATCCCACAATTTCTGAAAGACCCAGCAATCAGACGATCCCCTGTGAGCAAGCACTTAGCGACGGTGGAGAGGAAAAACTCCCATTTAACAGGAAGAAACCTCTAGCAGAACCAGGGACTGGCTGGGGGTGAGGGAATAGAGAGGATGAAAAGAACAGACATAATAAACATGAACAGTGAGAAGCCAAGTACATTATTGGAGGTCAGCCGGCAGTCTGAATCTATTAACAGTAGAACAAAAGGGGGTTAAGAGACACAAGATCCCTCCCTAATCATAGGCTATATTGAAAAGGAAGGATTTTACCCTGTTCTTAAAAACAGAGATTGAGTCTGACTCACGGACCCAGAGTGGTAACTGGTTCCACAGAGAAGGAGCTTGATAGCAGAAGGCTCTGCCTCCCATTGTACTTTTGGAGATTCTGAGTATTACAAGTAATCCAGCATTTTGGGAACATAGTGCTCTGTTAGGATGCTAGGGTAATATCAGATATTTTATATATAAGGGGACCTGATTATTAAGAGCTTTGAAAGTGAGAAGAAGGATTTTAAACTTAATTCTAAACTCTATGGGAAGCCAATGAAGGGAGGCCAGAACTGGAGAGATATGATCTCTCTTTCTAGAACCAGTTAAAACTCTTGCAGCAGCATTTTGGATCAACTGAAGACTTTTTAAGGATATTTTAGGACAACCTGATAATAACGAGTTACAATAATCTAAACAAGAGCTGACAAAGGCGTGGATCAGTTTCTCAGCATCATTCAGAGACAAGATGCTCCTAATCTTGGCAATATTGCGCAGATGATAGAAGGCAGTCTTAGAAACAAATTTAATATGTGAGTTAAAGAACAGATCTTGTTCAAAAATAACTCCAAGGTTCCTCACAGAACTATTCAGAGTGAGAGTAGCGGCATCCAAATTAAGAGTATGATTTGGAAAGGAATTTCTAAGGTTTTTTGGACCAACAAGAATGACTTCAGTCTTATCTGAGTTTAATAGCAGAAAATTACAAGTCATCCAGGCTTTGATTTCCTTAAGACAGGCATCTAACTTGGCTAATTGATTACAATCATCGGGCTTCATTGACAGGTATAATTGTGTGTCGTCCGTGTAACAATGAAAATGTATACAGTGCTTTCTAATGATATTGCCTAACGGAAGCATATATAAACTAAAAAGAGTAGGGCCTAACACAGATCCCTGTGGAACTCCGTGACTGAGCTTAGAGTTGGAAGAAAATTCATCATTGATGTGAACAAACTGAAGTCTATTGGACAAATAAGATCTAAACCATTGCAGCGAAGTTCCATTTAGTCCAACATACTGTTCTAATCTATCAAGTAGAATGTCATGATCGATAGAATCAAAGGCTGCACTAAGATCTAAAAGGACAAGTACAGAAACAAGTCCATTATCGGATGCGATGAGGAGGCCATTAGTGACCTTCACTAAGGCTGTTTCAGTGCTGTGATGGACTCTGAACCCAAATTGAAACTCTTCAAATAAACCAAATCCCTGCAAGTGGTCAAACAATTGCGCAGCAACAACTCTTTCTAAGATTTTTGAAATGAAAGGCACATTAG
Source organism: Pholidichthys leucotaenia (assembly GCA_020510985.1). NCBI lineage: Eukaryota > Metazoa > Chordata > Actinopteri > Cichliformes > Pholidichthyidae > Pholidichthys > Pholidichthys leucotaenia. Next base: position 252,892,429 of record CM035847.1, on the reverse strand, counting down.
AAATTGGTCGACAGTTAGCCAAAACTCCTGGATCGAGCGTTGGCTTTGTGAGTTAGGGTTTAATTACAGCAATTTTAAAAGCCTGTGGTACATAACCCAAAGTTAAAGAAGAATTAATTATATGAAGAATACGGCTACCAATAATTGGGAAGACTATTTTAAACTAGAAAAGCACTCGGACAGCGCAGACCTCCGCCAAGCGCCACAGTTCCCCCCATACAGTGTTTGTGTGTACGTTTTCAGATTCCTTGACCATGAAAACATATGACTAGCAATTGGATTCACAATGATAGGATTAGTGGTTCAGTAGTTATTGACGAAAATCACATTTTCCGTAATAGCGGTTTTCTTCTGGATGGTGATCCGGATCACCACCAAAATCTAATCATCTGTAGGATACCCCATTTCTGACAATCTGTGAAAATTTCATGAAAATCCGTCCATAACTTTTTGAGTTATCTTGCTAACAAACAGACAGACAGACAAACAGACAGACAGACAAACCAACGCCGATGAAAACATAACCTCCTTGGCGGAGGTAATAACCTGGGAGGAATAGGGTCTAAAAGACAAGATGAAGGCTTAGATGAAGAGATTATTTTATCTAACTCTAAAAGGTCAATTGGAGTAAACCGGTTCCGGTTCCGCCGGACCGGTGGCGCCACACGAGTCGGCTGCCCGTTGCAACAGCCTTTTTTTTAATCTTCCTTCTTCTTTCTACACCTTTCACTCTGTATATATATCACGGACGCACGGATCGCCCCGGGGATCTCCCGGATCGGCGGACAGAGCCACCGTTTGCAGCGGGAGACCTTACAGCGGGGAGGAGCTGGTGCTAGCTAGCACTTGGCCGCCGCTCGGTGCTAATGGGAAACTCGACATACCGGGAGCTGTAGCGAAAACGATGCGGGTGCCGGGCTGGAGTTTAGGCGGCGTGCAAGAAATATAAGACAGAATAATAAACAGCGATGGCAAGAACCAAGCAGACCGCCCGTAAAATCTACTGGAGGAAGAAGCCCCCCAGGAGACAGCTAGCCACCAGGGCTGCTTGGAGAGGTGCTCCGGCCACCGGCAGAGTGAAGAGGCCTCGCCGTCACAGGCCCGTGGCTCTGAGAGAGATCCGTCGCTACCAGAAATCCACGGAGCTGCTCATCCGTAAGCTGCCCGTCCAGCGCCTGGTGAGGGAGATTGCTCAGGACTTCAAGACCGTCCTGCGCTTCCTGAGCTCGCCGTCATGGCTCTGCAGGAGACCAGCGAGGCCCACCTGGTGGGTCTCTTCTTCGCCAAGAGGGTCACCATCATGCCCAAAGACTTCCAGCTGGCCCGCCTCATCCGCGGAGAGAGAGCTTAGACTTTCTGCTGCACATTCACCAACCAACCATAATGCTCCGCACTGTGTGTCTATATATATACATTTATAGTAATATGTACATATGTTTACTAGATGTTCTTGCTTTTTCTTGCCTTCTGAATGTTGCTCTGAGTGTTGCTATCCCTGTGCTGTTGCAATCCTGGAATTTCCCCATTGTGGGACTGATAAAGGCTTATCTTATCTTATCTTAACTTATCTAAACAGATATCAATTGAAGCAGTTGTAGTAGTTGATGTACTTAAGTTTACGGTGGGAAGAATCTGACTGATTTTATCTCTAATAGATAAAATTTTATGATTGAAAAAGTTCAAAAAGTCCTGACTAGAAAGCTCAAGGGGGATGCGAGGACTGACCGAGTCCTGACTCTTTGTCAGCCTGGCTATAGTGTTGAAGAGAAACCTGGGGTTATTCTTATTCTCTTCTATTAATGCAGAGTAATAACTCGTTCTAGCTTTTCTAAGAGATTTTTTATAAATTAAGAGATGATTTCTCCACGCTAAATAGAATTAATCTAAATTAGTAGAACACCATTTTCTTTCTAATTGATGAGTCTTCTGTTTTAAGCTATGAGTTTCTGTGTTAAACCAAGGGGTTAGAAATCTCTGGTTAGACTTTTTCTTTTTTAAAGGGGCCACCAATTCTAGAGTCTGATGCAGAGAGGCTGAAACACTATCTACCATGCTATCAATTACGGAAGGAGCAGGCTCTCCATCTTTTATTTCCGTTGTGTTGACCCATGGTATAGAGGAGACAATCTGCAAAAATTTAGTAACAACGTCATCTGAGAGACATCTGCTGTAGTAATATTTTTTCATTAGGAGTCAAAGAATCAGAAATAGTGAAATCAAAGGTTAACAGACAATGGTCTGACAGTACAAGATTATGAGGAGGCACTACCAGATTTTCTATTTCTATACCATAAGTCAAAACAAGGTCCAATGTGTGGTGGAGATAATGGGTAGAATTTTCTACTTTCTGGGAAAACCCCATTGAGTCTAAAATTGAACTGAATGCCTTATTAAGACAGTCACTATCTACATCAACATGTATATTAAAATCCCCTACAATAATTATTCTATCTGATTTCAGCACTAAATCAGCTAAAAATTCAGCAAATTCGGATAAAAACTCTGAGTAGGCAGAGGGAGGACGATAAACTATGGCAAAGAAAAGTGGGTTCAAGCCAAGATAGCCAACATGCCCCACACTGAGGACCAGGCCCTCAAAGGAATTAAAACATGATTTTTGCTTTACATTAACTAGTTATTTAGCGAATGCAAAGTCCTTAAGCCAAGCAGTTGCCTCCTGGTTTGCTGTATGGAGGGTGTGTAATCCTCCTTCCAGTCTTTGGAGCGGGCAGGCCTCTATGATGTGTTCCATTGTTTGCTCCTCTCCACATGCGCACAGTGGGCTAGGGCTACTGCCCCATCTGTAAAGGCTGGCCAAGCAGGGGCCATGTCCAGTCCTGAAGCGATTGAGTGTAGACCACTGTCTCCTTGGGAGGTTGGTGCCCGGGACCTGTTGGTTGGGGTTTATCACCAGCTGTTTGTTTGGGACCTCCTTGGTCTCCCATTCCTCTTGCCAAGCTGTCTGGATGGTAAAGTCAGCTGGGGGAGGGTTTTTCCAAATCGGCCGTCTGGATGAAAGTCGGGCAGTGGGTGGAGTGTAGATATCTGCATGGATTGGTAAGTGAGGAGAATCTTTAACTTTTTGGAGCATCCTTTGAGTTAATGCTGCTCGCCGGATGTGTGGAGGGGCTATGTTTGACAGTACAGAGAGCCAGGGGAGTGGTGTTGAGCGGATTGTTCCAGTTATAGTTCTCATGGTTGTGTTGAGCTGGGTGTCCACATGGTGTGTGTAAGATGACCTGGACCAGACAGGGGCACAATATTCTGCTACAGAGTATGAAAGGGCCAGTGCTGAGGTGCGCAGGGTGGAGACTGCCGCCCCCCATTTTGCACCAGCGAGCTTGCAGAGCAGGTTGTTTCGTACCTTCACCTTAGCAGCCGTCCCCTTTAGATGTTCCTTGAAGGATAAGGTCCTATCAAGGGTCACTCCAAGATAAGTTGGATTTGGGGCATGCTTAAGCTTGAGTCCGCTCAGGTGGATGTTTAGTTCTCTGGCAGCTTTTGCATTGTGGAGATGGAATACACTGGAGACGGTTTTTGCTGGGCTTGGTTTTAGGCGCCAGATTTTGCAGAACTGGTCCAGTTTGGCAAGATCTTCCGTGAGCACCCGTTCCAGTGGTTCAAAGTCTGGTGCTTGGAATGCCAAACAGATGTCGTCTGCATAAGTGAATTTGCGGGATTTTGTAGTAGGCAGGTCGTTTATGTAGAGGTTGAACAGAGTTGGAGCTAGAACTGAGCCTTGTGGGAGTCCGTTTTTCTGCATTCTCCATGCACTTGTCTTCTGACTGAGGTGGACTCTGAACCTTCGGTTGGTCAGCAGGGTTTTTATAATTGCTGTTGCCCAAGCAGGGATCGCCTTTATAAGTTTCAGGAGGAGGCCTTTGTGCCAGACCGTATCATAGGCGGCTGTAAGGTCGAGAAACACAGCCCCTGTCTTCAGTCTGCTCTCGAAGCCATTTTCGATGAAGGTGGTTAGGGCCAGTACTTGTTCTCCTGTACTGCGGTCCTTGCGGAAACCTGCTTGATCCACACTTAGAATATCCTCTACCTCTGGGGAAATGCGTTGCAGAATTAGGCGCTCCATGATTTTGTAAGGAACGCTGAGTAGGGAGATTGGGCGGTAGCTTGCTGGTAATTTGTGGTCTTTGCCAGGTTTTGGGATGGCAATGACCTTTGCTGTCCGCCATTTCTTTGGGATCGAGTTTGTTTGTGTGATCCTTGTGTAGAATTCTGTCAACCAGGTTAGGGCTCGGGGGCCAAGATTTTTCATGAATTCTGGGAAGATGTTATGGTATCCTGCTGCCTTTCCACATTTCAGGCTCTGTAGGACTTTCTCCAGTTCAGCAGCCTCGAAGGGTTCAGGGTTCGTTTCCTCTACAGGCATTTTTGGGTGTTTTTTTAGCTCAGTTGTAACTGCTCTTTTGGTGTCTTTGTCTTGGGGTGCTTTGGCGATAGTCAGTAGGTGGGATGCAACTTGGTTGGGTGTGACGGATGCTCGGCTTAGGCTAGGGGGCTTCTGTGCAGCTCCTAGGCGACGGATGAGGCTCCAACATTTCCTGCTAGAGTGGGTAAAGCTCCGGTCAGCAACTGTCTCCTCCCATTTCTTTCGCCGAGCTGTATTTAGCGATTCAATGAGATGGTCTGCTATCTCTGGGTCCCCTGATGTTTGATAGGATTGTAGGAGGGCAGCACTTTCTCCGTCCAAACATGGGACATAGAGGGGTCGGTAGCCTCGTGGGATTGCAGTATGGGCAGCCTTGAAGATTGCGCTGCAGAAGTGGTTGTATGCTTCATCTACAGTGATGGTGTGGAGTGGGATGGTAACAACGCTCCGGTCCAGAGTTTCACTGAATTTCTTCCAGTTGGCTTTGCGGAAGTTCCAGCGCATCTTCCTTGGGCTGTATATGACTGGAAGTTGTAGGCCAATGTGTACAAGCAGGGGCCGGTGTTGGCTGTGTGGAAAATCATCAAGAATGAGGATCTGTGTAGGATATGGCTCCCCATTCAAAGAGCTGACCCAACACAGGTCAGGAGAATAGTCCTTCTTCCACCTAGCAGAGTGGAAGGTTCCTCTTTGTTTGGGGTCGTATATCAAAGCGAGGTCATTTCTGGATGCCCAGTCTGAAAGTGCCTTCCCATCACTGTCCACTGCTGGGTACCCCCAGTCAGGGTGATGGCTGTTAAAGTCCCCCACATAGATGGCAGGGTGGGGTAGGGTGGGTAAGACCTGCAGATCCCAGTTGGCATTAGGGGGCTTGTACACATTGACAATATGGAAGCCACCAATGATTATGGTGTCTGAGAAATGTGTTGTTATCAGGTGATTTGCTTCAACTATGTCAGAACGCACATAGGTGGCACGTCCATGTTTAGCATGGAGAACATAGCACAGGAGGTCAAAGCCTTTGATGGTGAAGCGGCCAGCTTCCTCTGTGCCAATATGAGTCTCTTGGAGGCAGATTACATCAATCGAATGTTGGAAGGCGAGGACTTCGATAAGGCTTCGCTTGGCTGCAGATAGGCCTTCAACGTTTAGTTGTAATATGCGAAGGGCCGATCCTACCACAAAGTGCTCTTGGGGCTGTTTGCTTTCGGCTTTAGGACTGTGACTAGGATTCTTCTTTGACTTGGCACAGAGGCGTCGTCTCTTCGAATTTAGTCTGCTGGTAGGATCATTAGCTTCCCCAGGCGAGCCCGGGTACTGGCGGAGGGCGCGACGAGAACGCTGATCCATTGCCCCCCCATTAACTAGTAAATTAAAATGGAAAATTGCCGCTACTCCACCTCCACGACCAGAACTTCTGGGATTATGATAGTTTAGATAACCAGAGGGAGGTGATTCATTCAAAACATAATCATCTTGCCCTAGCCAAGTCTCTGTGAGGGATATTAAATCGATCTGATGATCAATTAATAGATCATGGACTAGAAGAGACTTGGGAGTTAGAGACCTAATATTTAATAATCCACATTTAATTTTTAAATTATGAGGAGGAACAGAGGCCATATTATTAAATTTAGAGACTTGAGGTTTGATTTGAGTTTTACCAACATTCTGTTTAACCACTTTGGGATGTTTATGCAATATATTTTTTTTTTTACTTTTTTATTAACTTTGGGGGGTGTAGACAAAAGTTCTCTAAGGGAGAAGACAGGGGAAAAGTTGAGGGGTGGTGGATGAGGAGGAGCTGCAGAAAGGCATGTATTTATCAAGTTGTGTTGTATTTGTCTTGGGTTACAATATTTTGGGTAACAGGAGACAGACAATCTCTGTAGGGTTATAAATCGAAGACTGATCCAAACAGTGAGGATTATTTGGATTAATGGGATTAATATGAGAAGTGGAAACAAAACCAAAAAAGGGCTGGTTGGCACACCCAGGAACTTCAGAGTGAGTTAACACACCAAATTTCAGTCACTGTACTAAAAAACGCTGAATGGAATAGAACAGATTGTCCCTTAAAACACGTGCACCAAGTCTATTTGGATGGATGCCGTCTGGCCTCATAAGTGATGGGCGGTTCCAAAACAGGTTAAAACTGTCTACAAAACCAATGTTAAAAGTAGGACATGTAGAACACAACCAGGTATTAAGACTGAGAGTTCTGCTAAAATAATTACAACCTCATCTGAAAGGTGCCAAAGGCCCAGAGATAAACGCACGTCTGCCACAGTTCATAAGAGTGGACAGAAGGCTCCTGAGGTCACTCTTTAAGATCTCTGATGCTTCATCTGGGATGTTGTTGCATCCAACATGTACTATGACAGTTTTAATGTGGGGGTATTCATTTAGTAGGTCTGGGGTAAGAGTGTCAACGTCAGACACTCTAGCCCCAGGAAAAAATTTAGTCACACAGTACCTGCTTCTGACATTCCTCATAATCGAGTCACCAATTACCAGCGTCATCTGGGGGGGGCTTTGTCAGTGGTTTCTGACGTGGTGAATAATTTTGTCGCTGGTGCTGTTGTGAAGGTGGGGTGATGCGCACTCTTCTATTGGGAGCTGGTGTGTAATTTGGCACACCTAGAGTAGTCTTAGTCCGGGGTTGGCGGGTTTGAGCCACCGCTGAAGGAGAGGAATGAGGAGGAGGGGCGACCACGGGCAGACGGCCAGCGTCCAGCTGGGGAAAATCCTCCAGAGAAAGGATGTCAAATCTATTTTCCAAGGGCAGGGGAAGAGAAGAGGCACGGCCCTGTCTGGTAGATCGACGATGATCGGTAGCTGGTCCAACCAAGGTCCAGGGCACACACCGATGATGAGAAGAACCAACCGGGGCTTTGGGTTTAGCCCCGAGACGAAGCCAGTGATTATTGCTGTGGTCCTGGACATCTGAAGAGGCTGGAGCAGGGGTAGAAGTGGATGGAGATGCGCTGAACTCACCCAGGTAGGTAGCCATCTCCACCAGCTGCAAGTTGGTAGCCAGGGCCGATGTTCGCCCGAGAATGATGAGGTGGTCTTCAGCCTCCCGAATCTTATAAAGGTTGGAGAGTCTCACTTCTAACTCAGAGACCTTCCTTAGGAGGGACACACAGCTGGTACATGTCGGGGATGGAGCCATGACGTTCCAGACGAGAGGTGGATAGCTAACCAGCTAAAAACAGGTTAGCTAAAAACAGCTAAAAAGGCTAAAAACAGGTTAGCAGGTTAGCCTAGCCCGGTAAAACAGCCCAGCCGGGGGTCCAACCCACCCGCGCGTCCGATCGGGCTTTTCAGCTTGGCCAACACCAAGCCAACACCAAGCAAAAACCAATATCAGCAAAAAGAGACAAAAAATTAAAAACGAAATCAACAAAAACAAACAAAAGCGGACAAGATAATTCCCTGACGCGACGAGACATTCCAGTGCTGTTCTCTCACTCTGTGAGTGAGAGATCCTTTGAGAGATCCTCTGATCGTCGATTTAAGTATGGTGTTAGCCTTACGATCTCCTGTGTCTAGTGTTATGTGTTTTAGCCCACAGTGGCTCATTACTTTGTGTGTTCTTGTGTTCATAATAAACATCTATGCAAACCTCACCAGCAACTTTCAGCGTCTTATGGTGGCTCGCGAGGGCCACCGCTTGACAAGTTTCTTCCTTCGACACGTTTTAATTAATGTATTTATTTAGTGTGTATGCAGCCGCTGTCACGCACTTTTGCAGCTTTAGTAATGTTTTTTTTCAGACAAAATTAAGAAACTCTGCAGTGATTTAAACCAGAACGATGGTCTGATACACGATAATGTTTCCTATTAGCGACAAGTTAGCATCGTCATTTAGCATTTGCCGTCTTATAATTAGAGAGAGATGGTGTTAACCTCCAATTAAAACGAGGTTAGTGGACTCTCCTCTCTGACACAGCATGGTGGGAAAAAGTCCAACTTCCCTGGCAAACAGAAGTAGCGGCTCCACAGAAGTAGCAGCAAAACATTAGCTTGTAGTTAGCTGCTGTGGCACACCTGGCGCACTGTGGGGGAGAGGCAGGGCAGTGACAAATAGAAATGCGTATGTCTCTTAAATCCCAATATAACCGATACAGTTTTATGAGACGGTAGACGTTTTTTTATTGCGTCACCGATATTTATCTTCATATCGCACAGCCCTATATGTAACTTTCTTGTTCCAGTTAGAAACACTGAAAAGACTACAACTATGGTGACTATGACCAGAGTCCAAAGAGCCAATCACAGAGTGCTTAACTTTTGGTGACTACAGTTGTGCCCTGTGACTGGCTGTTGGGACTGAAGTCATAGTCCCCATAATTGTAGTCCTTTCAGTGTTCCTACCAAGAACAGAGCTGTTGCAGGTAATGCAGGCCCACTCAGGCTATGGAGGAAGTGACATTCACTCGGTCAAACATTGACGTACCATCACAATAAATCTGGAAACACTATTATAAGGTGAAAATCTTGCAGAGTGTAGATTTATGGAGCTGCCAGCCATCAGGGGGCAGTGTAGCATCAACTCATCAGAGATGGAGATGGGAGAAGTTCTCCTGCATAAATAGACCACCAAATTAAAAGTGTGTGATTGATGGGTTGTGAAGTGCATGAGTTCAACTTGAGCAGAAGTAGCACAGAACTTTGCTTCATTAAATGACGACCTAAAAATAGCAGGTTCTAGACTGAAAAAAAACAACTTTATTAATCCTGGAGGAAATTGAGGGCATCCAGCACACACTCAACTGGATTAGGTAGCCACTTGTGCAGCACCACTCTGGAGGTCTAACAAGCATGTCTTTGGACTGTGAAAGGAAACCCACACAAGCACTGGAGAGCATGCAAACACCACAGATAAGGGGCCTACCCTGGATAGAATCTGGCAACAGAGCTAACTACAATTCATCATGCTCAGTATAGACTTGGATTTTGTCTCAGAATAATGCAAACATTTTAGCCTGTAAAGACATGTTAATTATTTGAAGAGTAAGTGTGATTTCTTTCAACCAAAAACTTTGGTTTCCTAATACTTAGCTGCATGCATTATGAACGTACTTGGATGGAACTGCAGCGCAAGGTAATGAAAATTCAAGTCTTTGCCTAATTTAATTACAAAAACTGCTGTCTGCTCAGTTTTGTGTCAATAACAGCGTGGTGGTCGTGTCTTCTCAAGGTCACTCCCCAGACTGGCTGCAGTAATCATGTCGCTGTTACAGGCCTGTAAAAGGTGGCAGCAAGCAGAGGGAATGCAGGGGAGGGGTGGGGGGACCAGTGAGGAGGACGAGGGACCAGCACACTCAGCTGGCACGGTCCGGCCACAGGGAGTACGGCATGTGGGCTCGATGCCAAGAAAAAGAAAAGCTCTGAAACGATGCCAAAGTGAACCAAGGCAGGCATGGCCAAAAGCACCTAATGCTTTTTAAATGTTATTTATTTGATTGCAGCAGTGATACGAGCCTACTTTGTGCTTGTGTTACATTAAAGTCCCTGAAAGCAGAGAGCGGATGACCTTAACTGCTTATGTAGACTATTCTAAACTCTTGACCAAACACGTTCTAAAGAAAATCTCAGACAGCTGGGTGCTGAAAGGCAATTTCATTTATAGCATTCAGGGCAGCGTACAATAGTAATGTCTGGGTGCAGAAACTTGGCACATTTCCGTCAGGTGCCCTTTAGGTTAAAAGGGATAGTCCCAGCTACATTGTACTGGAGTGTGAATTTGTGCAAGCTTATATATGACCATGTGCAACAGAGGTTCACATACTGTATCTGTGAAGGTATTATTAAAGTGAAATGTTGTTCCACTAGCATAGGTTAATACTCTGTGGAGCAGTGTGGCAAAATCCCAGAGACACCCGCACGAGCCTGCTGAGTGGGGCATGGCCCAAGTCCAGCCAAATGGAACACAAATTGCCCCAAACCATTCAAAACTTGGCCTGGAAAAATTAAAGTGGGATGTAAGGCTCAGCATGTGATGCACAGTAAATATTTGGTCAAAATTAATTCAAGGGCAAAGACTGCCAAGAAGCTTTTTTTTTTTTCTGGATGTCCACAGAGGGGAGGCTGTGCCCAGTCTGGCATTAAAAAGAAATTTCCTTCAGCAGACAACTGCTTACTGGCCTGACTGCTTTCCAGAGCCCACTTACCACGTCCTCTCCTCTAAGCACACACCAACTGTCCAGGTACACATTGTATTTAATGAAATTCAGTTTCCTTCTATGCTTCATCTGACAATTACTTTATCACCATGTATCCTAGATACTTCCCATCTGCCGGTTTTCTAAATTCAACAGCAGATACACTGTTAAACATGACAATAAAAATTCTAAGAAAACTAAAGTAACGTTCGAGATGGTGACGGTGGGGGGGATTTCTGTGAGGCAACAGCAGTGACAAAAGTAAGAGAGAAAAATTCCAGTTAACAATTTTCAAAGCAGCAAAAGAAAAACGACCACTCAAAGAACACACCCTCTTCATTTGAATCATATATTTCTAGAGGTTTTGTCTGGTTCAGTTTAAAGGGGTCATTGACTGAAAAATTGTGTTTTTGTAGGTTTTAACCTTCTGAAATGCATCTATTGGTCACATGATTGAAAAAAATATCAAAACACTCATTTCGCTTTTTAAAAAAAACCATACAGCCTTTATCTTGATTTTCTCTCCAAGAAGCTATTTAAACTCTTTTGGGTATTTTCCTGTACGTCAAGATATGGGAAATGTCACTAAAAGGTAAATGTCAAAAGCCTTGATACCTGCCTGCTGCTCTTTCATTGGCCAGCCCAGCTGTCTGTCATATAGATGGACGGAAAACCAAAGATGCTAGCTTAAGAGCTAACAGTGGTACTAGGACGCTTCCATTTATATTGTTATTTTCTTTAGATTTCAGTCACCATATCCACCTTATTCCTAGGCCCCATGATGCCTTGTGTGAATTATGGTAGCAACTTCCGGTACTAGTTTAGAACGTATGGTTGTCACTGAAACGGGACACTTTTCCTTGTTGAAAAACAATGACTTTGGGATCAGAAATACGGGAACATGGCCTCTTGCACCTCAAAACAGTAACATAATCGTACCACTTCCCACGACTATCGAGGGATGGGAAGATGGCCTTATAAAGTGGCCACATAGACGATAGCTCCATTAGTTAGCACCACTGCTAAGACGCTAACGCTGTAAACGAATGACCCGTGCTGGCAAAATGAGTCACTCTGAGGCCATTTTCAAAACTGATGTAACGCTATTTCAATATTCTGTATTGAAAGATCTTCAAAATGATATTTAATTTGTAAGAAGTGCACAAAACCTGACCCGTGACAAAAGATGATTTGTTTATATTTTGGCTAGGTTGAAAACTCGCGTTCGATCGGTCGGGAGTTACATCTTCCGCAAAAGCATAGATATTTTTACAAAGTATGATTTCTAAGATTTCCAATGATGCCAGGCACTCATGGGGTTTTCCTGGGACTTTGCTGCTACCAAACAAAGAAAGAGTCATGATTTATGACTTTCCGTTGCCCGTACTCATAATAACCCAGTGTCCATTCCGACCAGCAGGTCTCCACTGCAATAAAGTTGGCTGCCTTTTGTTAAAATATGTTGGACATAATCAAATTTACCTTAGAGCAGACGTACGCCACTACACCGTGCTTGGATGTCGTCTGTCACCGTGTGGTGAGAAGCCTCCATTTATCCAGTCTATTGGCACAACCACGAACACCAGCAACAAGTACCAGAACTACGCCAAAACATTCAAAAAATACAAAAACTAGAAGAGCTCAAATTAGCTGCCACTTGAGTACAAAACACGTACAATAGTGTGAAAAAGTGTTTGCCCCTTCCTGATTTCTCATTTTTTTTGTATGGCTGTCACACTTAAATGTTTCAGATCATCAAACAAATTTAAATATTAGACAAAGATAACACAAGTAAACACAAAATGCAGTTTTTAAATGAAGGTGTTTATTATTAGGGGGAAAAAAATCCAAACCTACATGGCCCTGTGTGAAAAAGTGATTGCCCCCCCCCCCCCCCCCCCCCGTTAAAACATAAATTAACTGTGGATATTCACATCTTTGGAAAGCTGAGTTCAATTTCTCTAGTCACACCCAGGCCTGATTACTGCCACACCTGTTCTCAATCAAGAAATCACTTAAATAGGACCTGCCTGACAAAGTGAAGTAGACCAAAAGATCCTCAAAGGCTAGACATCATGCTGTGATCCAGGGAAATTCAGGAACAAATCAGAAACAAAGTAACAAAGTAAACTGAGCTCTATCAGTCTGGAAAAGGTTATAAAGCTATTTCCAAATCTTTGGGGCTCCAGCAAACCACAGTGACAGCCATTATCCACAAATAGGGAAATGGGGAAAACATGGAGCAGTGGTGAACCTTCCCAGGAGTAGCCGGCCGACCAAAATTACCCCAAGAGCGCAGTGATGACTCATCCAAGAGGTCACAAAAGACCCCACAACAACATCCAAAGAACTGCAGGCTTCACTTGCCTCAGTTAAGGTCAGTGTTCATGACCCCACCATAAGAAAGAGACTGGGTAAAAATGGCCTGCATGGCAGAGTTCCAAGACAAAAACCACTGCTGAGCAAAAAGAACATAAAGGCTCGTCTCAGATTTGCAACAAAACATCTTGATGATCCCCAAGGCTTTTGGGAAAATACTCTGTGGACTGACGAAACAAAAGTTGAACTTATTTGGAAAATGTGTGTCCCATTACCTCTGGCATAAAAGTAACACAGCATTTCAGAAAAGGAACATCATACAAACAGTAAAATATGGCGGTGGTAGTGTGATGGTCTGGGGCTGTTTTGCTGCTTCAGGACTTGGAAGACTTGCTGTGGTAAATGGAACCATGAATTCTGCTGTCTACCAAAAAAACCTGAAGAATAATGTCCGGCCATCTGTTCGTGGCCTCAAGCTGAAGCACACTTGGGTTCTGCAGCAGGACAATGATCCAAAACATACCAGCAAGTCCACCTCTGAATGGCTTAAGAAAAACAAAATCAAGCCTTTGGAGAGGCCTAGTCAAAGTCTTGACACAAATCCAATTGAGATGCTGTGGCATGACCTTAAAAAGGTGGTCCATGCTTGAAAACCTTCCAGTGTGGCTGAAATACAACAATTCTGCAAAGATGAGCAGCAACAACTGCTCATCTTTGCAGCTGATGCTGCAGTTTTCTGTTCATACAGTTTTGTGCAACTGTGTGGGTTTCCCCTACAGTTGAAAATGCTATGAGATGACTGTTGTTGTGAAATGGTGCTATATAAATGAAGTTGAATTGAATTGAATTGAATGAGTGGGCCAAAATTCCTCCACAATACTGTAAAAGACTCATTGCCAGTTATCACAAATGCCTGATTGCAGTTGTTGCTGCTAAGGGTGGCCCAACCAGTTATTAGGTTTAGGGGGCAATCACTTTTTCACACAGGGCCATGTAGGTTTGGATTTTTTTTACCCTTAATAATAAACACCTTCATTTAAAAACTGCATTTTGTGTTTATTTGTGTTATCTTTTTCTTATATTTAAATTTGTTTGATGATCTGAAACATTTGTGTGACAAATATGCAAAAAAATGAGAAATCAGGAGGGGAGCAAACACTTTTTCACACCACTGTATGGGGACTATACATTAAAATGAATTTGAAAAACTTTTAAAAACGCTATTTTAAATGTCCCTGCTACTCCACTCTTATTGACTGGTTTGACACTACGTCAGCCGAAACTGGAAGCTCCGCCCATAATCATCCCTACAGCAGCATCCCCAGGAATAAGGTGTACAGACATCCTCGTTTCCATTTGGTTCACTAATCCACAGTCGACAATACTGTATATCTCACACTATTCTGGTTTATTTTATTATATTTCTGTTGTGATGCTATATTGTTAGCAGCATCAAGGGAGCTAGCTTAACTTAACAGTTTAGCCATTAGTCTTGGCTCATTCACAGATGTTTCTGTTGTGCTCTAGGGAAGGGTCATAGTGTATCGACCACTGAAACCACACACCCCTACCCATCAGCATTATTTCATTCACTCTTTGAGGCAAACTTACATTAATTGGCTCAGGCTAGATCCAAACTCGCCAGCTAATGTTAGCAACAATGACATAAGAGGGAGGGTGGAGTTGAATGAGATTTAAAGCGACATGCACTGAAACCAGGCATTCTCGGAAAGGCTGCAAAAGATGATTCACAAATAATGCTGCAATAATTAATTCAATAATTCAATAATTTGACCAAAATATGTCAAACATTGGATTAAGATGTGTGAGCTATTAAAATGTGGAAAAAGTGCAATCAGTGATCCATTTAAAAAATGAATAAATCTGTGTATATTATTTAAGTGTCTGGTATTGAACTGGCAGTTGTGAAATTCTAAAACATACGGCCCAGCCCACTTCCTTTATATAAACTATCTAAAAGCTCAAATAAATCCAACACTAAAGCAAAGCGATTTTTGGCATTTGCAACCTAAAGTAAAAAACACTGAGATGCTGAAAAGATTGTGGCCATCGTTATCATTAAAGCAGAGTGCCAAGGTTGAGATGTTGTGAATAGCATTCTCTGATTAGAGAACTGCAAAAAATGAGGATAATCACCAGCTGTCAAAAGAGAATTTCGGACCTAAGTGAGATGGAATTTATTAAAGAACACCTTCAAAAGTTTAACAACAATATCCTCTGAATGCCAAAGCTCAGCGCATACAGACAAACGGGTGAGGCTTTAAACCTGAAGTGAACCCCTTAATGGTTTGAAACTTGAAGCTCACGATTGAGACCTGCTGACAGACATGAGGCAAAATTCAAAAGGAGACTAGAGTTTAAAGCCTGAGGAACCTGTCCTTCACCCGGCGACTACAATTGTTATTCACCTAGAGACTTTATTGTGTTCATGTGTGGGAGAGAGAGGATGGTACAGTTCAAGGGCTCAGAGCGGTTGACAGGAAGGCTGGATAAACAGCTTTGTGGTTCAAAAAGTATGAAAAGTATAGTTCAGAAGCTCTTTGAGGAGCTTTCCATTTAATTGAAAGGAACAGTTCCTGATCAAAGGGTTCAGAAGGATTTGCACTTTTTTTCGCAGGCATTCTTTACAGCATGACAACAACAACAACAACAACGCCCCTTGGGACTTTTGTTTTCATTTCAATGGTGACATCAGACTGAGGTAAAAAATTCCAGTAGGTTGGAATAGGTGTTCATAGGCAATGACTGAAGCAGGGGTGGGATGTGTAAATGGTAGATGGTCTAAATGATCTAAATGGGCCAACAGTGTAAATTTTGATTATAATTGCTAAATACAATAGCGCTTGGTCAATTGGATCAACATATGTAAATATAACAATCTAATTTTCAGAACTGATGTAACGTGCTATTTATGGTTCTAACTTTGAGCTGCCACAGCAGTCTCTTTGCTTGAGTGCTGCTGTACTGAGCCTCTCACCCACTGTCAGTTGTTTATTGACAGGAAATGACTGCTAAGAAACTGAAGATAACCTGCTCCTTTCAAAGCAACCAGACTACTTAAAACAGCAATTTTAACTCCACATCCAAACTTAAATCTACAGCACAGACTTTTGACTTCCTCCCTTTTAACGTCTGATCCTGTGCAGTGGGTGTCAGCCACCCACTTTCAGATATTGTGATAAAATGTTCTAATGTAGCGTGTACTTCAACCAATATATTTTTTATAAAGAGGCTCAAATCATCTTAATAACTCTACTGAGTGTCTATGGCAGAGTGTTTTCTGTTGTCTGAGATGTTTGGTGCACCGTCTGATTCCACGGCTGAGGCACCAAATTCTGGAGTCTAGGGGTGGCAGTGAATTTGGCCGGAACGGATTTTGATTAAATCTTACAGGAAAGGTGTGTAATGGTACGGGGAACAGATAGATTAGATTTTGGTGGTGATTCGGATCACGATGTGGATGCAGGAATTTTTTGAATATTATTTTATATATTAATCTAGCGCTTTTCATGCACTGCCCCTTTAAGACGTGTCCACTGAGTTACGTGCGCAGTCATGCCATAGGGCCACGTGCGTCAGCAACCCAAAAGCCAAACACTGCAGAAAAAGTATTAGGAGGCGTGCCCACCAAACTCATTTTTTCTGCTGTGGGCGACTATTTTCTATTCATTCTCTATGTAGTCCAGCGTTTACGGCGCTGAAACGCTTTGAACAGTGGCCGCTTTTTGTTGCGGTGCTCAAGGCTGAAAAAAATTCAGCTTGTCAGACTATCTTGCAGCTGCGCTTGTCAATGTCAGACTTTTCTAAGCAGCCAATCAGAATTAAGGAATGGTGGGACATAGGAGGCCGGTACAGGAAGACGAAAACGGTAGGTGACGGACGGTGGAGGCTGAACTTTGCTGCATCAAACAACCTGATACTCTTTGATCTGACACTAAAAGGATATCATCATCAAAATTTGAAAGCAAACGCTTAGAGGAACATGTCCACATCTGTTGGCATCTTGTTATTATTATTAATAACAGTATTATTATTATGTAGTCATTGTTTTTGCTGTTGTTTCTCTGTCTGTTAATAATAATAATAATAATAATAATAATAATAATAATGGATTGCATTTATATAGCACCTTTCATTCAGATTTTCAGCAAAGGTGTGTAATGGCACACTGAACACATTATCAGATTTTGGTGATGATCTCAAAGTGCATACCTCCGCCAAGGCACTTATCTTCTCACAGTGTTAGCAACAATACTCCAAAACTACTCGATGGATTTGAAGTTTTTACCAGAGGTGGCCCTTGCCTCAAAGATGAACTCATTAGCTGTTGGAGGTGATCCATGAATGCATACCTCCACCAAGGCCCTATCTCGCAATGTACAGATGGATGGCGATATGGACGGATAAAGGGACGGAGGGGAGGATAAAGGGAGGGTGGGACGGAGCCTTGGCGGAGGTATGCGCTCTCTGAGTGCCCTCTAGTTTTACATTTTATCGTAACAGGAGGTCTCATTTAGATGGGAGTATGTTACCCATTCAGAAAAATCATGTTAAAAATGTATATGCCTTTACTCTATTCCTAAGATTATACAGCAATATGAATTTCAAGCCATGCCCCCCCAGCCCTAGACTGAAGTCGATTTGCCATCACGGGGCAACTGTGTGTTTACTTGACATAAATCCTCCCAGTTATTCAAAGCCTCCTCACCATGGTTACAGCTGACTGTCTCCAAAAGCAGCCTTATAATAGGAAATTTCAAGGTCACCTTCTCATTAATTATGCTCTTCAGAGCTTCCCCCTAAATAGCGCACACCACTCCCACTTTTATCACCGTCTTTTGTTTGGTGAAATTACCCTCCAGGAACCAGGAGATTGAGTTGCTGATTCAGCTTCTGATGAGCAAATCTCCCGAAACATCACCTGCACTCCATGAAACACGTTTCGGAGTGTAAAATGCACAGGAAACGAGGTTTGATGGTGATGGAGATTGCTGTCACCAAAGCACTCTTAATCATGACAGTACTCTTGAAAGGGGAGGAACCAGAAACATTAATCAACTAATTAGCAGTCTCTCTTTTAACTGCTAATTTAATCTATCCCCTCTGTCTCCTTAATGGCATTTTTCCCCTGTCAGTTATAACCAAAGAGAGGTTTAGCATTTCAAAAGTGTATCCAGGCCCTGAAATGAGAGGGTAATAGAATGGTCACAGAGGCTGGGAGGAGGCCTGAGCTCTGGGAGCGAGGAAGAATAGAAGGATACGGGGAAAGGCTGTCCTCAATGCCATCTCAGAGTCTCCCCAGTGGAGAAAATGAAAGAGAGGGAGGCTGGAGCCTTTTTAAAATGCACAAGGCAGAGCACCCCATGGAAGCAAAGCCTCACCACAGCGGCAAACTCCGGGCCCAGGGCAAGCCCTCTGAGAGTTCCCGAGCATGCAAAATTTAGCCATGAGGGATGTTTGCCATACCATGCAAACCAAACTCTCAACGCCACACCGATTTTGTTCCAGATTTCCTCAGCACTTTTATATATATATATAAAGAAAAACAACCTCACCTCTCCCAGATGTCCACCTTGCCACACAGTTTTCTACCACTACCATGCTAATCAGCACATTCAGTGCCATGTGGGACCAGTAGGAATATGCAGTGTGAGCACAGGGAGACCAGTCGGGAGTATTCCCACAGCTGGTGTATCCTGGCATGTCTGACTGCTCCGTCCTCCGTTCTACCTCTCTCCATCCCCCCGCCTTCAACACCCTGGGGTGGCCTTTGTGCAGCCGCACTCCTCCCCTCCACACTCCTCACCCTCGGTCTCCGCACAACCAATCTCTTCCCCCTCCTCCACACCTTACAATCGCCCTGGTAAGGCAACACAATGCGGCCTCCCCATCCCTTCCCCACGGGCTTTTTTCAGCACGTCGGCCGGCACTGACCAGTCACAAAAAAAGGCAAGTCTTAAAAAATTTGGGCCCAAAAAAAAAAAAAAAAGGCAGGGGGAGGGTAAGAGGATGAAGAGGTTTCTTAAGCCCTTTTCACCACCACACACACACACACACAAACCCCATGTCAATGGCTTTTCTTCTTGCTCACATCTATATTACTTATATCCTATAGGCAAACTAACAGTGTGCTGTGGCTGGATTAAGGCATGTGTAATGCAGAATCAAAAACGTGACAGGATTTCTCATAAATGGAAGCAAAGCAGCGGGGATTCTTAGTGTGTCGCTTGTGAAAGGGAGACAGAAACCAGACAGCACCTTTCATCCTATAAGGACACGTCGTTTATCACTTTTAGAGCAAGTGGCAATAGGGAATGTTTGTCCTCCACAACAACGTCAGAAAAAAAAAAAAGATGCATTAACTTACACTGGCCCATGAGTCTAATATCCTGGACATGCCTGCTGCCTTGAAAAATCAGCCATCTTCAGAATAAACCACTTATATGAAGAAACGTTCCAGAGTCTTCTTAGCTTAGACAGCTGAACTCTGTGAGACTATACGTTTTTAGAGCTTAGGCAGCATGACAGACAAAGCAATACTTGTGAAGTAAGTCGTGACTGTATCATCAGAGAGCAGTGAGCAATACTCACCACAAGTCACAGCGTCTAAGCTGAATCCTGATGAGACTCAGGCATGGATTCCTGAGGTAGCTGAAATACTTGGAGGTTGACACGGAGGACACTGGGAGGTATCCTCAGTTTGGGCAACTTATCTAAATCCTCCGAATCTCCTTGCAGACACACATATCAGTCGAGTTGCAGCCACAGCAAATTACAAACTATTGATGTCAGATGGATTTGTTAATTAATCCAATTAAGCAATGCTTTTAGGTCATTAATGGGACAGCAGTTGTAGAGGGGGAAGTACGTTTCATTAAGAGTGCCTGCCTAATTTACCCGCCCTGAAACAAACTGCTATGAAATGTTTATCTTGTCAGTCATTAATGATGGAGCTGCAGCTCTGGTGAACAGGAAAAGGACACAAACCGCTCTCTCCCACATTACTCCATGTGGTTTCACTAAGCCAAAGTCTGCCTAATCCCAGATCTTGGGGTGTAAAACCCAGTTTGACTGGGTTTAGTGCCAGATTAAAGTGTATTAGTGGAAGTTATGGAGATGTGGCTTTATAGACGCTGTCACCACAAACCCACACAAACACACGCGTGAGATTGTTCAGCTCGGGTAAAAAGTGGCAAAGACTCCTTCCAATCCTTCCAATCCTTCCACAACATTAAACAGAGCTAAACGCAACTTATCAAGCACCTGGAGTAACACCAAGATACTGTTTCATAGATCTGACTTAGAGCTGAGCCAGGAACTCACTTTAACGAGCACGTTTTCTGGCCTTGTAGTAGCAGTTAGAAGTCAGGAGACAGAGACGGGTCTCACCTGTGGTCTCTGGCCATTAATTGGCTCTGAAATCCACCGTGTCCTGTCACAGCGTTATGATGTAGGAGGTGGAAGGGCTCCACAATTTATCAGCACTTACGGGTAAATTTGTCAAGACCTCCACCGCTTGTTGCTGTCAGAGCTGGGCAAATTACCAGGGCGCCAGTCCCACCTGCCTGTGTTTTTATCAGTGCCTTCATACTCGCACTTACACACACTGCTGAGCTGGATATAATCACTCAAACAGTTTACAGCAATAGAGGGGTAAGCTTTTACAGGGATTTCTGCAACATGACGTTCTAATAGCCAACACAACGTTACCCAGAACATCCCACCAAGTGTGAGACGCAAAGCCACCTCTTGCTCTCCTCTGAATGGCACCTCTGAGGGAACTCTGAGGTTTGATGAGCACTTGGAGGAGAGATAACAACCATTTAGTGTACAGCAGGAGGACAGATTATTCTGATAAAAGGGCGAGACAAGAGAGATGAAGGTATCAATTTACGCCCTTCAGAGGGAGCAAAGTGGCACCGGGCGAGTCGCCACAAGTCTGACAGGGCAAAGGTCATCCCAGCTCTCCTTCTCCATTTCAGATGAAAGTAGTATAAAACATTGATTGCCTTTCAGATTGTTAATATGAGTCAAGTAGATGTCACTTAATGGCATTAAGAGTTAATCTAAGTGATCTGATATCTTCCCTGCAACAGAATGAGGTTGTTGACCCTCCAATTAGCAGCAAATATGAAATGTTTGCCTGGGAAGCAGCGTGAAATCCGTTTTTCCTGACACCAGCATCTAATCCAAGAACAATCCTGTGACTGTCTGCTGTCTCTCCTCAAAAAAATTTAAAAAAAAAAATCCTCATAGCTGGGTGTAACTGGAGACCCTGGTGTCTGACAGGCGTTCTCACAGCAGAGGACCATTACAGGCTCAGGAGTGAGCCGAGGGGTGGAGCAGATGGAGCTGCCACCTAGTTCTCCACGCTCACCTCTGACCTGACTTCCTGTTTAGGTGCTGCACCGTTTCCTTGCGGTGTCACAGGCTTTACCTATCAACACATATCAGCCTCTCTACAGGCGCAATACACACCAAATCAACTACAGAGCACAAGCAGCATCTGAATAGGGAGAAAAGGACGAATAAACGATCTTGCATGAAAGAAGCAATATTTTTTGAAGGAACTGGTGTTAAGCTGCTCTCCACTGGGGGCCAAATCAGTGTGTGATTAGATAGTGAGTCCTAATTTTATGTTTACACTAAATTCAGGAAAGACTAGAACGGGACTGACAGTTTGTGCCAGCGATGTAAAACAGCCTTTTTGGCTTAACTTTCAAAAATTGAGCTTAGGTATGTTTAGAAGACAATAAACAGTAACACGTGGCGAGGACATCACTACGGATGCTCTGGTATAATAGGTTTATTATAAGTATTACATAGATATCTAATTGTTTTGATACACTTTATTACTTCTAGAGGGAAACTCAAGGGCATCCACCTGGAGGAAGCAGCCTCAGTGTGGTTACTCCCTTCACACACAGGGCCACAGTCTCCAATTAACTTGACTTTCATGTTGTTTGGAATGTGGAACACAAACCCACACAAGAACATGCAAACTCCACACATATGGGCCCTGCTGGTTGGTGGATTAGAACCCACAACCTTCTTACTGTGAGGCATGAGTGATGACCACTACAGCAACATGCTACCCATGACGGCTACAAGAGGTTGAACCTTTTTTAAGACCACCTGGCCAAATTTATGACCTTACATTTGCAAGACATCGGTGACCACATCACAGTTGACAAATTTCAGTTCAGTTTAATTTGTCCTTGTCAGGATCGAGGCTGAAACAAGATAGCCATTAGTCAATTAAAATAGAGAAACTAGCCCCACCCCCCACAACCAACATTTCCACATGGGAGAAAAGATGCAAATTTATAAGAAAAGTCTCAAATCTGCAAGAAAAATTTACTAATTTGCAAGAAAAAAAAATCCACATTTACAAGAAAAACTCACAAATTTATAATGAAAATTTAAAAATTGCAAGAAAAAAGACAAATGTATGAGAAAAAAGTTGCAAATTAAAAAACCCAAAAATCTGAGAGAAACAAACTGCAGATTTGTGAGGAAAAAAGTGATATTTTTGACAAAACTGCCATCATTTCACTTTGCATTAGACTGTAAAAACAACTACAATTTCACAGAACTGAATAGAGGATTTCCTCTCTAAACCCAAGCAAGCATAGCTATGTTGATTGTCTCTTAACACATATAAAAGGCATATTTTAGGATTAAATGCATTTTAGGGATAATTAAGGTCTGAATTTTGGATAAACATACAGCGGGGAAAATAAGTATTGAACACGTCAACATTTTACTCATTAAACATATTTCTGATGGAGCCACTGACCTGAGATTTTCACCAGATATCAGTAACAACCCAAGCAATTCATACATACAAAGAAATCAAGGCAACTGTGTTCACACAACAAGTTATATTTAATAAAGTGGAATGACACAGGGAATAAGTATTGAACACATGAAGAAAAAGTGCTGCAAAAAGGCACAGAAAGCCAAGAAACCAGCTGAAATCCATCAGTTTAAGAAGCCATCCCATCCCCCATCAGTGCAAATTAATTTCAGCTGGTTAAGTCCTGACTGATAGTCTTTAAAAGGGTATGTCAATATCAGATTGTCACACCACAAAGAACTACACAATGGGTAGAAGCAAAGAGCTCTCTCTAGACCTTCACAACCTGATTGCTGCAAAACATAATGATGACATTGGTTACAGGCACATTTCTAAACTGCTGAGTGTTCCAGTGAGCACTGCTGGAGCCATCAAGTGGAAAGAACATCATTTTACCATAAACAGTCCACAACCAGGAGCTCCTCACAAGATTTCTGACAGAGGAGTCAAAAGAATTATCAGAAGTTATCGAAGAGCCAAAGACCACTCGTGGAGAGCTCCAGAAAGACCTGGAGTTAGCAGGTACTGCTGTTTCAAAGAAAACAATAAGTAATGCACTCAACCGACATGGGCTCTATGCCTGCTCCCTTCGCAAGACTCCCTTGCTGAAGAAAAAGCATGTTGAAACTCATTTAAAGTTTTCTGCACAACATTTGTGCAAGCCAGTAAAATACTAGGAGAATATAGTCTGGTCAGATGAGACCAAAATTGAACTTTTTGGATGTCACAACACACAGCATGTTTGGAGGAGAGACGGCACTGCACATCAGCCCCAAAACACCATACCAACAGTGAAGTTTGGAGGTGGGAGCATCATGGTGTGGGAGTGCTTTTCAGCACATGGTACAGGCAGACTTCATATAATTGAAGGAAAGATGAATGGACAAATGTACAGAGACCTGTTGCCATCTGCAAGATGCTGAAGATGAAACGAGGGTGGGCATTTCAGCAAGACAACAATCCCAAACACACAGCCAAGGAAACTCTCAACTGGTTCCAGAGGAGGAAAATAAAGCTGCTAGAATGGCCCAGTCAGTCACATGACCTGAATCCAATTGAAAATTTATGGAACAAACTGAAGATCAGAGTTCATAGAAAACACCCATGGAACCTTCAAGATATGAAGACAGTTTGTCTGTGCCTAGTTTCTCCTTACAGGTGGCATCTGGAAGCTGTTATTACCACCAAAGACTTTTCTACTAAATATTAAATGAATTTCACCAAGCACGTTCAATACTTATTCCCTGTGTCACTCCACTTTATTAAATATAACTTGTTTTATTCTCTCGGCGCCACACCAGTCGGCTGCCTTTTGCAACAGCGGCTCGATTCCAAGTTTTTTTTTTTTTTTCCCTTCCTCTCTCTTTTGATCACTTTTTTTTTCACCCCACTTATATCACGGACACACAGATCGTCCCAAATGTCTCCTGAGCCGGTGAACGGAGCCACTGTTTATAGCAGGATTCGATACAACAGGGAAGAGCTGCTAGCATTTAACCGCCACCCGGTCCCACTGGAAAAACTCGACATACCGAGAGAACTGAGGCGAAAACGCCGCGGCTGCCGGGCTGGAGTAAGGCGGAGGACAAAAAATATAAGGTACAGACCCTCCCTTCCATCTGTTGTCATGGGAAATGTACGGTCGATACTGGGAAAGTTAGATGAGCTAGCGGCTATCTCCCGTTATGATAGCACTTACCGGGAGTGCTCTCTCCTTTTGTTTACTGAGACGTGGCTAACTGAACTAGCAGCAGATGCTAACATTGAGCTGGAGGGTTTTCACATGATACGAGCTGACCGAACACCAGAGAGTGGCAAAACTAGGGGCGGTGGAGTGATAATGTATGTTAACAACAACTGGTGTAGACCGGGACATATCACTGTTAAACAACGACACTGCAGCAAAGACATTGAGTTGCTAGCTGTTAGCATGAGGCCTACATATCTCCCGAGAGAACACTCACACGTGATCTGCATTGTTGTTTATGCAAATCCGACGGCGAACGCTGGGACAGCGCGTGACGTCATCCATTCAGTAACCAGCAGGCTGCAGACAGAACACCCAGATGCTCTTCTCCTCATCTCAGGCGATTTCAACCACGTTTCACTGTCTCCCATTCTGCCCACTTTCACCCAGTATGTCACATGCCACACTAGAGACAATAAAACACTGGATTTGTTCTACGCAAACACTAAGGAGGCGTACACCTCATCACAACTCCCCCCACTTGGGAGATCGGATCACAACTTGGTTCATCTCCGACCGGTGTACAAACCCCTAGTGCACAGACAACCTCCGGCCATGCACACTGTGGAGTTATGGTCTGAGGAGACAATGGACACTCTAAAGGACTGTTTTGAAGCCACTGCCTGGAAGCAGCTCTGCGATCCACATGGTGAGGACATCGATGGCCTCATTCACACCTTCACGGGCTACCTCAGCTTCTGTGTGGACAAATCCGTTCCCACCAAGACCATACGGCGTCACTCAAACAACAAACCCTGGATCAACCCTGAGATAAAAACACTTCTGAGAGAGAAGAAGAGGATCTTCAGGTCGGGGAACAGGGAGATGCTGAAGTCCGTACAGAGGGAGCTGAGGAGAAAGATCAGAGAAGGCAAGGACAGCTTCAGGAAGAAGATGGAGGACAAGCTGCAACAGAGTGACATCAGCGGGGTCTGGAGAAACCTCAAAACCATCTCGGGGCTCCAGAATACCTCCCCCCAGGCCACGGGGGGCAGGGAGTGGGCGAACAACCTGAATCTGTTTTTCAATAGATTTGACCAACCGCCCTCCCCCCTGTCTGCACAACAACCACTGCTGCCACTAAGAAATCAAGTCCTGCTGCCCACTCCCCACTCCACCGACACCCCCCCCCCCCCACTCCCAACACACAGCCCCCCATCCTGACCCTGACCAAGACCCAGGTGAGGACGGAGCTGAGGAAGATCAAGGCGAGGAAGGCGTCGGGACCGGATGGCATCAGCGCAAAGCTCCTCAAGTCCTGTGCAGACCAGCTGTGTGGGATTGTGACGTATATCTTCAACATGAGCCTGAAACTGGGGAGGGTACCACAGCTGTGGAAAACATCTTGTGTGGTACCTGTACCAAAAACTTCCCACCCCAAAGACCTGAACAGCTTCAGACCGGTGGCCTTGACGTCCCACTTGATGAAGACCCTGGAGAGACTGCTCCTTGCTCATCTCCGCCCCCTGGTGGAACCAGCGATGGATCCACTCCAGTTCGCCTACCAGCATGGCATTGGGGTGGAGGATGCGGTGATCTTCCTCCTTCACCGTTCTCTGTCCCACCCGGAGAAGCCCGGGAATATGGTGAAGATCATGTTCTTTGACTTCTCCAGTGCTTTCAACACCATCCAACCGATGATCCTGAAGGACAAGCTGCTGCGCGCAGGGGTGGACCAGCACCTGTCATCATGGATCCTGGACTACCTCACGAACCGGCCTCAGTTTGTGAGAACCCGGGACTGTGTTTCCGACACGATCATCAGTAGCACGGGGGCCCCCCAGGGAACGGTGCTGGCTCCCTTCCTGTTCACTCTTTATACTGCGGACTTCTCACACAACACAACACATTGCCATCTACAGAAGTTCTCTGATGACTCTGCGATCGTTGGTCTCATCTCCAGCGGAGATGAAGCTGAGTACAGAGGGCTTATCCAGGACTTTGTGGACTGGTGCCATCGGAACTGCCTCCAGATCAACGCGAGGAAAACTAAGGAGCTGGTGGTGGACTGCCGCAGGCATGGGCAGCCCCTCACAGCACCAGTAAATATACAGGGAACAGACATCGAGATGGTGACATCCTACAAGTACCTGGGTATTCATCTGAACAATAAACTAGACTGGTCACACAATACTGACGCACTCTACAAGAAGGGACAGCGCAGGCTGTTCCTGCTGAGGAGACTCAGGTCTTTTGGTGTACAAGGGGCGCTGCTGAAGTCATTCTATGACACGGTGGTGGCATCAGCCATCACTTTTGGAGTGGTCTGCTGGGGCAGTGGCATTACTGCAGCCGATAGGAAGAGACTGAACAAACTGATTAAGAAAGCTAGCTCTGTCCTGGGGCAACGCCTTGATCCGATGGAGGAGATAGGAGAGAGAAGGACGGTGGCTAAACTGTCATCTCTGCTGGAGTCCGAGTTCCACCCTATGCAGGACATACTGGATGCACTGAGGAGCTCATTTAGCAGCAGACTACAACATCCCAGGTGCACAACCGAGAGGTTTCGTAGGTCCTTCCTACCAACGGCTGTCAGACTGTACAACCTAAGCAGGGCTGCTCGCAGAGATAGCAAAAAGACGTAACAAACTAATAGTTTTTTTTGAATGCAAAAGATGCAATAGACTTACACAATGGTCCTCTCCGGCATACAACTAGGAACATACCGGTCGCTATGGAGGGTGAGAATATGTATGGGCACATAATCATACCATGTAGGATAACTAAATAGACGGTTATGCTGTTTCATCCCACCTAGCAACAATGCTCTGCACTGTGTGTGTTTATATATTTACATATTTATTCCATCTAGCTACAATGCTCTGCACTGGGTGTGTTTATATTTATATATCTATATATTTATTCCATCTAGCTACAATGCTCCGCACTGTGTTTTTATATATCTACATATTATTCCATCTAGCTACATTGCTCCGCACTGTGTGTGTTTATATACTTGCATATTTATTCCACCTAGCTGCAATGCTCCGTACTGTGGGTGTTTATATATTTACATATTTATTCCATCTAGCTACAATGCTCT
Organism: Pholidichthys leucotaenia; assembly: GCA_020510985.1. Lineage (NCBI taxonomy): Eukaryota > Metazoa > Chordata > Actinopteri > Cichliformes > Pholidichthyidae > Pholidichthys > Pholidichthys leucotaenia. Next base: position 252,864,886 of record CM035847.1, on the reverse strand, counting down.
GCACTGTGTGTTCATATATTCATATATTTATTCCATCCAGCTACAATGCTCTGCACTGTGTGTCTGTGTGTGTGTGTGTGTATATATACAGTATATTTTATAGTAATATGTACATATGTATATTAGCTGCTCTTGCTTGCTTGTTTTTTTTTTTTTCTTGCCTTCTGATTGTTGCTCTGAGTGTTGCTATCCCTGTGCTGTTGCAATCCTGGAATTTCCCCGTTGTGGGACTAATAAAGGCTTATCTTATCTTATCTTTTCTGAACACAGTTGCCTTGATTTCTTTGTATGTGTGGATTACTTGGGTTGTTACTGATGTCTGGTGAAAATCCCAGGTCAGTGGTTCCACCAGAAATATGTTTAATGAGTAAAATGTTGATGTGTTCAATACTTATTTTCCCTGCTGTATGTAAGACTTTTTCAAGGGTGCTACTGAAAATGTGCTATAATCTGGGTGGATCTCTTTCTTCATAACTCTGAACTTCTCAACTCTGAAGTAACTGATCTGGAACCCCACAACCACTGTAGCACGGTCCACATACTCTACAGACATCCATGCGATGGGTAAAGGGAGAAAAGGTGCAAAATAATGAGGAAGGATATCAGCAGCATCAGGCCACAAAGATTTCTAAAGCCAAACATGTAGTTTCACATATTAAAGTGTACAAAACGGAGTTTAACACACGCCGTAAAATGGCAGATAACAAGCCCGTCATTAGCATGCTGCAAATTTCCATGAAAAAAACCAAAAATGTTGCACTCAGCAATAAAAGTGATCCGGTGCATGAATCATGATATACATGGAAAGTGTTTCCCACTGGGGCTCCTGCTGTCTGTATGACCGATGATAGTTGCTCTCTAGTCTCCACAGATCCCACACGGCCTCAGCACTTTATGGTACGCGTGACTTTATGTGTGCTCAGCTTTTGAAAGTTAGACAAACCCCCTTCACCCTGAACGCTGACTTTCCTGGACAAGAGGGACATTTTCACTGTAGTGTTGTTTTACCTTCCCCGAGTCAAAGCAGGAGGCTGAACGCACTCAACGGAGATGAGCCCCCTTCAAACATGGGAGCAAGGCCAAAAACACACTATCTGACAAAAGTCCAAGGTTCAAATCTGGGGGGGTTTGATGGCTGGAAAAGCTTGGATTTGTCCTGCAGCAACCAGTTTTTAATACTTCCCTGAATTGTTAAACAGATTTGTGCTGACACTGCCCTGGCTAATTAAATAACTCCACATTGCCCCCAGCAGTTAAGAAATTTAAAAAGATAAATGATTCCCTTACTGTAATAGAGAAGCACACGCAACAAAAGCTACAACATTGCTGTAAACACAGACCACCAACTTACCTGGGCACACATGGAGAATTCCTAACAGAAATACAAATCCAATTGAAGTTGGAGACATCATTCACAGTCTCTCTAATGGGAAATGCTCCACAGTAATCCAGATTATTTAATGAATAATCTCAGCATCCGCTCCTTCATGTCAAACCAGTGAAAGAAACGCTTCAGATCCAGAGTTTGGGGGAGGACAGTGATTCGGATCTGTGCGCGGCAGAAGGCAAAACAGGAAAAGTCCTGGACCAGGTCAGTCCAAGGATGCTTTGGCTTCTTGAAATGGATGAGAAGGCGAGTTGAAGGAGAAGGAATAAAAGAAAAAAGCGCCTGAAGTGTGAGCCCAAAGTGTGACGCTCCTGTGCTTCGGTCCGACTAAAGTGTTCATGACCAAAAGTAAGGCAGGATCACTGAGCTCTGTCCTCTGAAATCACCCCGTTGCTCCCCTCACTCATCAGGCAGACGATCGTTTTTAATTCATTTAGCTTCCGTTGTGTTTTTTTTTTTTAAAAATGGCAAAACCGTAATCCTGTTCCCAAAGTTGGACACGAGTCCAATAACGCGAGCGCTCCACGCTGGAAAAAAAAACAAACAAAAAAAACGCCCGCAGTCACATTATTTCAGGCCACTTTTCAATCTGTCACTCGAGGTGGGAAACTTTGTCCCGTCCCTCCCCACATCCGAGAGATCACTGCAACTTTTCCATCACTTTCTCCCCCCCCCCGCCGATCCTCCTGCCGCGGCCAACTCCCGACCGGTCCCGGTGCGCGCAGCAGACGCGGAGCCTTCAGGCGAGCAGAGGGGGCGGACGCGCGTTCATACTGGCTGCCTTTCACTGGGGAGGGAGCGCGGCGCCTTTGCGTCTTTCTAGCCCCTCATAGACGCGAATGTTTCCCCGAGAAGAGATTTAACCCCTTCCCGCCTGGACCCCACGCAGCAGGGAAGTTTCAGCGCGCGCGTTGCGGGACGCGCGGCCGCCATCCGTCCAACAATAACAGAAGCCTTATAAAACTATTTTACTGCGATATGTTGTGATTCTTTTTTTGTGTGTGTGTGGTTTCCGACCACGGACAAATCTAATAGTCGATATTCCTACAGGGACCGTTCGGAGTTTGTGGAAGTCAGCAGTTATTACTGTATATAACGATTCCAGCATATTTTCGGTTTGGTTTTGTCTCCTGTGGTCTCCCGGAGCATTTACATTTCAACATTACAAACCTCTCTGGCCATAAATTTCAGTTTTCATCACTCTAAAAATACTTCACAGTGAACGAGGCACAGACAAAAAAAAAGTGGAGGCGACTGCGATCAGAACGCTGTTTGGTCTGCGCGTAAAACCCAGTTTCTGAGACTGACCCCCAAAAAAAGTTCTCAGCTTCTGGGCGTTTGACGTTTTGATATGAATCCAAAGAAAACAGCTCGCAGTTAAAAGCCTGTGAGTGAACTGCGCACTCCAGCAGTCGTGATTACTTGAAATTTGGCCTGGAGATGCATGCAGAGATCCAGGCTTATATTCCTAATTTTAAATTTTCCTCACTGCGGCATATACTTGGTAGCAGCCCACATGAAATGTGTTTCTCATCTCCTCCTTTCCACTTTCACCGCATGCAATGTGGAGTTAGTCCAGCCAGACTATATACAGCTCCTCTTCTAAAAAATAAGAATCTAACAAAAAAAAATAAAAATAATCAGACACTGCTGGTTATCTTGGAGTTTTGGAAAAATCCAAAAAATGTGTAGAAAACAGGAGCTGACAAAAAAAGAGCAGCTGAAGCTTTTCAGCTCCACTGAGCATTTGTTACTAAACAGCGCCCTCCAGTGACAGCTGCCGGAACTGCTCCAACAGCAGCAGCCTTCACTGAGGGGAGCAGATGTCTTCCTTTAGGGCTCAGTGACACATTCCTCATCAGGTCCAAGAGTCCTCAGACTGCTTCATGTATCAGATCGATGTAATTAACGCTGAGTCACTCTTCTCAGTTAAATGACGTGTGCAACCACTACAGCACTGAAAACAGTTATTAATGCTGAATAAAGGTGCAGTAATAATGATGAATGGGAGGCTATAATCATGCAATCATCCTACCATCGGAGGATGAAAAGATTAGTTACTGAATATGCATGCTCTAAAAGAAACAAACAGAAAGCCACTGTCCGCATAACTATGACTGGATGTTTTACAGAAAAAAAAATACTAAAAACAAAATGATGAATCCTAAATAAAATCCACTTCATAACACTCGTGGTGATGCATCCTCCATTCTCAAAAACTGTACCACGATTCACTTTAACTCTTCACTTCAAATGCCTTTTGTGCTCCAGTTTTCACTCACACTGATAAAAACGCTGCAAAGAGAAAGCCAGCAAGCTTCCCGTCTTTCAATTCTGAGCGTTTTCATTTCTAATTCATCCATGTATGCATTTTAAATCACTGTTTTATACACTCCATTCTAACACTTGTCCTCTTGTGACAGATTTTTTTTAAGCTTTTACAGCCCTGGATCTGTAAAGTGGCTGCTCAGCTGCACACCATCAATGGAATAGTCAAATTTCCTCTAGCCAGCAGCAGGGAAGTGTAACAAGCAATTATGAGGAGCAGAGTCCACCCTCAGACCCATCAGCACAGGAGGGTGTGTGGGAGAGCTGCATGAGGACACAAGCATTGCACTTGCTTGATGTGGGCCAGAAGAGACTAAAGTGAAGAAAAAAATGGGGTGGGTGGGTATATTTTTACTCAGATTTGGGAAGAAGTGAAAACAGACATGTAAAACGGTTTATATGTGCATGCTACTATGTTAAAAGTCTCATTGCATCACTATTTTACTTGTAAAACATCCGGTGTATGTCTCTGGATTCTGGCCAGAGCCTCAGAGTTTCATGTCTGTTAAAGGTCCCCTATTGTGCATTTTTCAGAGACTAATTTCAAATTTTGATATCCTCCCAAACACATAGATATACTGTACTTTTAAAGACCAAAATGCTCTGAATGTCAGGCCGTGTGAGTATTTGCTTTCTGTAAACTGGATTTGTTAATATATGATTTCCTCTTGTTTAGTTCTAGTTTTATTTTGAAAGTGTTTCTGGTCTTTGTCTTGTTTTGTTTGGTTTAACATGATTCCAGTTTTATTTTGTAATGCACTTCCTGTTAGTCCTTTGTTATGATTCCCAATTTACTTTTAGGCTTAGTTTCTGGTGATTTTGTTTTCTTTGTCATGTTTTATTTCTGGTGTTGGTTTTCCAAGAGTTATCAGTCCCTCCAGGATTTTGCGATGTTGTGATCGCATCAATTCACGCGAAATCAGCCAATCAGCGCAACTATTGGGCGGCCTTGCAACTTTGTCCAATCACCGCAACTTTCCCGCAATTTTGGCCAATCCTCGTCAACCTCCGGCATTTTCACCAATCAAATTTGTCTCTGCCTGGCGCTGAAACAATCAGTCTAACCAATCAAATGCATCGCTGCATTGCGTTCACTTCCGTGTTTACAGTGAGTATTAATGGAACACATCAGCAAAAACAGAGTGTGTGATTTAAAAAAAAAACCACTCACCCGCAAGGTTTCCAACACTGTCCCTTCCTCAGCCTCCCCCAGCCTGCCGGTGGACGTCTCGCCATATCGCCGTCCTGACCGCGTGTATGAAGCGCTGAGTTTGTGTTGAAAAACGTCCGCCTGACCCAAAAGCACCCCGTCGCGGGAGCGCGCGTGAGGACAGACGCCATAAAACAAACAAAACGAGCAAATCTAACACTACAGCCATTGTTCGAACATTTATACATCTTTAGAAGTAAAATTATTGCTACATCTTGTCAATGAGCTTCAAAGCTGTGAATCTCCAGTCTGGACACGGACAAATGCCCCACCCCCCACCCCCGGTAAATGAAAGATGTGTGTCTGAAGAGACCAGTGTGTGTGTCAAGACGCACAGCAGACAGACAGGTAGGATTTAGGCATGGAAAAAGAGAGAGTACTGTCTGTATTTTTTTCCAGAAAAACACAGACTCCAATAGACAACACAGAGCAACAGAATAAATTATTTATTTTTTCCTCTCTGCTTGGTACCGAGTGGCTGGGGACCGTAGGGAGTTTTCAAATTAAGGTGATGCAAATAATTTCCAAATCTATACTCTTTAACATGCATTCAATGCAACTTAGCTGTTGTAATGGATATTGTGTTAATGTTTGTATTTGCTGTTGCACAAGAGTTTTTCTGTATGGCAGAAGTTTCTGCTTAATTTACAAATCACTGTTCAACAGGAAATTTTTTGACAATCCTGTGCTTTTCTTGTATTGTTATATAGAATATCACTGCAGTAAAGTGGAAAAAAAAAACCCATCTGCTTTCAAATGTGTAATTCTTCCCACAACTTTTACTGCAAAAAACCCCCTCTCAAAACATCGCAAGTTTTATCACAACTTTTTAAAAAAGCTCCCACAAATTCAGGCTTTTTGGGCCACAACATTCATAAAAACATCCCATGAAATCCTGGAGGGACTGAGTTATGCTTTAGTTCTGGTTTGGTCTTTTAGGTTCTACAGTGTCCGTCTCGTTTTTCCTCCTTGGTTGTTGTCCCTCCTCTGTCTGTTTCCCCCTCATTAGTGTTATTCCCCTCACCTGGGTTTGAGCCCCCACCTGTTGCCCATTCCCTTGATTATCTTCTCCCTTTTAAATTCTGTCTGGTTTCTCATCCCTCTGTAACGTCATTGATATTGTTCTCCTGTGTGCCTCCTGAAGATCCACCTCCTGTGTCTCCTAGCTTCTTGTTTCCACTCCTGGTTTGTTTACATTTAGTTTTCCATTTCTCCCTGTGTTCTTCAGGAAGTCCATATTTCTTTTGTTGTTGTTATTATTTTATTTATACCAAAATCCCACTCGTCTGAGTCCTGCCTGCTCCCTGGATATCATGACAAAAAAAAGATTACTCTGTTGGTTTACAGCTCATCAAAATTCATCTTTGTAAAGCTCTGTGTGAAACAGTCATTTTTCAGCCTTCTCATTAATATTAATGGAACCTAATGTGAATAGGTAAAGGTTCTTGGAGTTGGTCAGTCATAAGTAATGAAGCAGTCAGGGTGTGTTTGATTTGCCCACTTAAAAAAACTCAAGTGGGACTTGTTTAGTTTATGATGTCATAAAACCCTGGAAGTTCAATCTGCTCATTTCTTTAAGAGTGCAAACAAATCAAAAGGGTCAATAAATTTATGAAGAGAGTTTTTGATGGATACATTTTAGAAAGCTATAAAATGCAAGAACACAAATTTAGCAGTGAATGTGAGTTTCAAGTTAAACACATTTGTGTTCAGTTTAGATTTTAGTCGTCTTCTGTGTTGTTGGAAAAAATAAATAAAATGAGCATGTAGAGGTAATGTAGAACTGGCAACCTTAGGGTACAAATTTAAAAAAAAAAAGGTTACTATAGTCAATTTCTACCTGGGATTTTGGGATCTTATTAATGCTGACTGACAGGTGTGTTGACAGTTTGTTGGACCTTGTGTTGTCTGTGAAGTGGGTGCATTTCAGAGTATTGACAAGTCTGTGCTCCCGTTTTCGGGAGGAAAATTCTAGTACGCCATCAGTCTGACACTAATAAGCAGGTATCCATGTCTCTGTATGGCACCCATACAGTTCATGGGTGCACACTGTCAACAAAGCTTCCAGGCTTTACCCGATATCTCAGCTCCACCCTCTTGACTTAATATCACTTCTTCAGAAAAAATCATGACACTTACATCCAAAAGTCTTCAGCATGAGTATACTGCATGAAAGCTCAGTCAAGTCAACTGGACTCCAGCACTCCTCACTTGAGCCCAGTTGACTTGAGCATTCATACAGTATACTTACCCACCTGGATGACTGAGAGTCTTCAAAGTATCTTCAGCACAAGCTCCCTAATGACTGGCATAATGTCAGCTGCATCCATATACGGTATTGCACACATCAAGGTAAAAGGGACTGAACTTTTGAAACAGTGACGCTCATTGCCCTCCTTCAACCTTAATCAGACCAACAGAGGGAAGGAACGATACACACCACTGAGCCTGTGAGAGCTTTTAACGCTGGAGGCAAACAGATTTCTCACAAAATAACATCCAAGAATTTACAAGCTAAGAAAAAGATGATGAAAGTGCAAAATGCTCTATGTAATATCACCCCACCCACCTTCCAAAATGACTCTTGATGTTGTCAAATATTTTGAATGACGGTTATGTAACTTCACACTTGCGTACTCACCGTGGAAGACCTGGCTGCATTTGTGGGAGCGCCACCAAGACTGTTGATTTTGACGAAGTCCGAGATTCTTTGGCGGCTTTTTGCATTTGTGAGACTTTTGTAACCCAGCAATACCATGGGCCCTGTGTGGTCCCTCATGGTCCTTAGGGTCTCCCAGCATGACCAACATTGCAAACACCACCACCAGCAGGGACACAATCTGCATGGTGCTGTATGTGCAAAAACAGCAGAGATGTAAATGTGAACCGGCACATCTAAAAACCAAATAAACCTGCTGATAAATTCCACAGTTCACAGGTACCCTAGTTAGATCAAAGATATCCCTCAAAACGTGGTAAATCACCAAGCGCCGACTGAAAGATCCACTTGAAACTTCTCAAAGTGAAAAACTGCAAACATCGCTGCACTTCCCACAGGCCCCTCATGCTGCTACCCTTGAGATCTGCCAAATACATAAACCCCTGCAGTTTTGGCCAGCCTCCTAATTCCAGTGACAATGCCCCCCCCTCACACAAGTACGATGGGATCCTAATGAGGGCAACTCTGGATACATTATGCATGGTGGAGTTCGCTCCCCTTTCCATCTCACCATCACACTGCTCAAAAGGAGAGACAGTCTCTCATCTACCCGCCTTTTTTTTACCTCCTATAATTCTCTTTTTAATATTTAAAATGGGTTTGTGGACATTCTCTCATTCCTTATGATGTTTCGGTGCATAGAGCGGGCCGGGGGATCCCGCTGATTACACGCTGGGCTCCTATTCACATGTGCTGGCCCCTTCACAAAACCGCCCTCAGCATAGAGGTGACGGGGTGAAACATAGGCCAGGGAAGAAGAAGGGAGCCCACATTCCCCACTCCCCGACTAAGACTATTTAATGGCTTTCATTCCCATCTCACCAGTGCACCAAACACGACGGCATAAAACAAAAACATTACCCCCTCAAAAAGAAACTCCCCCGTTGAGAGGCAAACACAGCTCTTCTTTCCCAGTAGGCACAGATGCAGTTTGAGATTTCACATTTCACACACTGAAAGGTTTGACGCCTAGATATTTTCGGAGGCATAAACAGAAACTTGTCAATGTTGCAGCCGGAGTCACCTTGGAAGCCCCAAGTACAGTACAGTATGTAGTTTCCTTTGCAGGCACTTCAGCGGGATTGTTACTGCTCTTCACCAGCCTTGCCTTCGCTCGGGCCTTTTATCATTCATGTCCTGTCCTTGAGGAGCCATCCTTTTGTTCGTTCATTGTGCTACTCTTCTTTTTTATAAGACAGCAACTCAAATTTACACTCCTCGTGAGTTGGCAACGAGCAGCACATCACCCAAGGTGTTTGGAAAAGATAAACACAAATAATACAAAGCAGAACGACTTGTGTGAAAGGGGTCTTTCAGCACTTTCTAAAACATCGTTAAATAGCTGCAGGATAACTTTGCCTTTCCTATATTTTTGGGCTGTGATCCATTTTGCTGTTGAACAAGCAATCAGTCACAAATCAGAAGAAGTAGCCGAGGTTTCAAGGGTGCGGCGTCCTCTGACAAGTAAAGCCAAGACTCTGTGTCACGTCTGGAGGTATTTTAAGGCACATGAGATTGATTTTCTGCATTTTGAAGTTTGTCTTCTTCTCAAAACTCCCCCCAAAGTGCCAAATACTTAAATGTATATCAACAACTACTCAGCTATTTTTCTGTCCTTTGACAACATACTCTACAGAAATCTTATTTTTACAGCATCCTGGAGAAGGAGCCTGTTAAATCATTTTATACAGTAGGTGGTAAGTTGAATCTGTCAGATATATCAAACCAAATGAAGCATGTCCTATTATGCAACAGGCTTACATCCAAAATCTTTCCCTTCTGTCACGGCATTCCCAAGAGAGGGATGATGCTCAGAAGCCGTGGAAAACAAAAAGGAAGATGTGGGAGACGAGAGGGAGGAGTGAAAAACTGACCTAAAGTCTCCGAGGATGTTACATCATGTTGGTGTTACTGTGCCACCACTAAAAGAGGAGACGGCAAATTATTTCTGACTGACGGAGCAGATGGGGCACAGTTCACACACAATAACTGAATGCACAGGCCCGGGAAAAGAAAGCAGAGATGGGTAGATGAGCCAGAATCTGGACTCAAGTAAAAGTAGCGTTACTTTATGACATCAACAATTCAGGTAAGAGTACTCGCCAACAAATTGCTTGTGAGTAAGAGATGACCAATTTGTGAACTTTTTATCATAAATTTCTGACTCTTTTCTTAAAAAAAAAAATAATGCTCTTTTGTTGTAAATGTGAAACAGCTTTTGTGTAAATTTTTGACTTTTTTTTCACATTTTTACTCATTAAGTTGCAACTTTTTATCCCTTTTTTCCCCATGTTAAAACAGCACCATGTACATTTCTTGTTCCAAGTAGGAACACTAAAAGGACTACAACTATTGTGGCTACGACCTCAGTCCCAACAGCCAGTCACAGGATGCTTAGTTGTTGGTGGCTACAGTTGCACCCTGTGATTGGCTGTTGGGACTGAACTCATAGCCACCATAGCTGTAGTCCTTTCAGGGTTCCTACCAAGAGCAAAGCAGTTGCAGGTATTGGGGAAGTGACATTCACCTGGTCAGAGGCTGATGTACCATCAAAATAATTTTGGAAACATTACTTCAAAGTGATAATTTTACATAGTGTTGCTTTAAATCTAACACTTTCTTGTGCAGTCAAAACCCTATTCTCATAAAGACAGTTTTTCTCAAATGCTCGAAACAATTATCTTGCAAATTCACGACTTTCTTATTAATTTCAAGCTTTTTAAATATACTATATGACCTTTTCATGTAAATTTGCTGTTCTTTTTTCTTGTAATTTTGAACTCTCACCAGTTTGCAAGGTTTTTCTCTTAAATGTCTGAGGGAAAATATATAAGCTATGTACATGTACAATAAACAAGCATATTTATATAGTTTTAAAGTTAGTAAAAGTTAAAAGTAACTTAAAGAATACAAATCAATGTGCTTAAGAACAAGAGCACCGCACATCTTACATTATACGCCCGTCCATATCCATTATTGACAGTGCATAGCTAGCACACCAACAACCGGAAAATCAATTACAAATTCACAATTCAGTATAGCATAGGTCTGTAATAAAACTAGTAACCATGTAATTGCAAGGACTTTTAGCAAACCAAACGATCTACAATTAAAAAAGGAACAAATGTTGAGAAAATATCAGAAAATCACTGAACCCCCTACAATATGCACATCTTCAATACATGTACAAACACTGTGTGAAATGAAGAAGTTGTAGCTGGAAAACTGTAGGAGGAGTTTGCCAGATAATTCATACAGACGGATGGACAGATGTCCAGACACTGTCATACCATAATACGTCCAGTCTTTAGAGATGGGCATATAAAAAGTACAGGCTTTTTTTCCTTAGATGTACTCAAGTAAAAGTATTACTCATTAAAACTCTATGTAAAGTACAACTTTATGAAAAAGTTATTCAAGTGCATGTACTTGAGTAAATGTAACACGTTACTACCTACTTCCGCATAACAACATGAAAATTAAATATTTTCATTATATAATTCATTGTGAGCTCCCTCATTTGATTTGATTTTGTATACTTTATTGATCCCCAGAGGGGAAATTCAGGGCATCCACCTGGATGGATGAAGCAGCCACGGTATGGCACTATCATTTCACCACTCACACACACATTCACACCTCGGGCCACTTTAGAGTCTCCAGTTAACCTAACCTGCATGTTTTTTTTGGCCTGTGGGAGGAAACCGGAGAAATCCTGGAGTAAACCCACACAGACACGCGAGAACATGCAAACTCCACACAGATCAATGTTGGTCAGGGGCTGGGATCGAACCCGGGATCCCATGGTCAAGGGTGAGTTGCTGTGCTGCCGCAGTGCTAACCACTGTGATCATCACCTTATGGTGGTGGTGGGGTTTGCGAGCCCTTGTGATCCCAGGAGCTATGTTGTCAGGTGGGCAATTCACCCTTGGTAGGGTTTTCCCAGATAAACAGGTCCTGGGTGAAGGGCCAGACTAAGAGCAACCCAACAGACTCTCACAATGAATGTTCAATCAAGGATTCAGTGTACCCCGTCTGGTATGGGACATGGCTCCCCAAATCAGGTCCCAAGTCATTTCATTTGGAAATCAGGGTCCCAGAGTCTGGAGGAAGAGTGGAGAGGAACAGAATCCAAGTTGCTTGAGGTCCAGTGTGAAGTTTCCACAGTCAGTGATGATTTGAGGAACCATGTCATCTGCTGGTGTTTGTCCACTGTGTTTTATCAAGTTCAAAGTCAGAGCAGCCATCTACCAGGAAATTTTAGAGCACTTCATGCTTCACTCTGCTGACAAGCTTTATGGAGATGTTGATTTCATTTTCCAGCAGGACTTGGCACCCCCCACACTGCTAAACGTACCAAAATCTGGTTTAATGACCATGGTGTCACTGTGCTTGATTGGCCAGCAAACTCTCCTGACCTAAACCCCATAGAGAATCGATGGAGTATTGTCAAGAGGAAGATGAGAGACACCAAACCCAACAATGAAGATGAGCTGAAGGCCGCTATCAAAGCAACCTGGACCTCCACAACACCTCAGCAGTACCACAGGCTGATCACCTCCATGCCACGCCACAGTGATGCAGTAATTCATGCAAAAGGAGCCCCGACCACGTATTGAGTGTGTACGTGGACATACTTTCAGTCAATATTTCTATTAAAAATCAATTTTTCAAAATTATTTTTATGTAATATACCAATTTTTTGAGAAACTGAATTTGGGGTTTTCATGAGTTGTAAGCCATAACCATTAAAATCAAAGGAAAAACACTTGACATATATCACTCTTGGTGTAATGAATCCATATAATATAGGAGTTTCATTTTCTGAACTGAATTACTGAAATAAATTAACTTTTTGATGACATTCTAGTTTGTTGAGATGCACCTGTATGTCTCCCAGTTGGCCTGGGAAGAGGTGGCTGGGGAGAGGGAAGTCTGGGTTTCTCTACTTAGACTGCTGCCTTTGTGACCAGAATCCCCGGAAAAGCGTTAGAAAATGGATGGAATTCATTGTGGGTTTAGTGTACTGCACATATCCTCAAATGGATTTTAATTTAAAATGTAGCCAAGAAGAAAATTATTTTTTTAAAAAGCAAGCTACTTAGACCAAAATCAGCCATATGCCGTCCTTGACGCAGTTTAGTGAGCAATAAGTGCAATCCTGTCATTTTTCTGGAACATCTGTGACAGGAACCTGAGCAACTGTTCACCCATTTCACAATGGACATTTGCTCTGGCCCATCAACTTTACATAAGGGCCCAAGAATGCATCATTCTGGGCTCCATCCCAGAATAAATAGGGCCAGTGAACAAGCCAAAAAGGATTTTCAAAATCTGGACAAGCGAAAGAATGTCTATAACAGAAAGTATAAAGAGATAAAGGGACAGGCAATACATAAAAAAGGGAGATGTAAAGCAAAGTGTAACACCATGAGAACTTTCTTCTCATTGCAGCCTCTCTGTTCACACATGATAAAAAAAGACAGGGATTCACTAAAAGAAAATGAACAAATCTGTTTCTGTTCAGGCAATACCCTCATGCATGACGCTGCCACAAGAAATGTGAGGCCGTTGGGGGAAAGGGGGGTACACACTGAGAAAAAAGAGAGAAGGATGCCGCCACGAGTTTTGGAACACAAAAGCAGGATGAGGCGATAAACAGGCTGTTGCTTTTCCGCTTGCCTGTGCACACTGAATCCCTCTGTCCCTGTGTCTTTTAATGGGCCTCACATTAGCATCTGTTTAGCGTCAGCCTCGACATGGCCAGTGGAGGCAGATTAAAATAACCCAGCTATCACGTAACATGCTGGCAGTGACATCAAAATACAGGCAGACGTTGGAATATTTGCAGGGACAAACGTTTGGGAAGTTGGGATCAGTGTTCTTCACTTCTGCTGTCATTAAAAAAAGTTGATTGGTTACTTCTGTTCAAACACTACTCTGATGAGCCTGTCATCCTTATGGAAAGATGCATATGTTTGACTATCATTAGTCAGTTCATGTTTTATACAGTTTATTTTCAACCATATGAACATTTCTCTGACTGGATGCTGTTATTTTTATTGAATGTACCCTCTGAGTGACCCCAGGTTCATTCTGTCCTTCGAAGAAATGCATAAGAGAAGAAACAAGCAGCATTGTGTTTCATGCCTAATTGGCTTAATTGGTTTAAAGACACAGGAGCTTTAATGACTGGCAGTAGGTCCCAGGGTAACTGAGCCAGGAGATCCTTTTGTTCTTATCACAGCTGGACCTTGGCCAATCACATAGCAGTGATACTGAAGATCCAGAACATGAGCAGAGCTGAATCACAGCAACAGTCAGACTTCAGTCTATGTGGTACATACAGTACGGGGGTGGGGTGGGGGGAGGCTGAAAATGTCATAGACTGAAAAATTCATAGTGGCCAAATTTGACCAAATGTGGTTTATTTTTCAACCGCAGGGATCCAAGTGCTGCAGCACCGATGGAAGAAGTGTGTGGACCGAAGGGGAGTCCATGTTGAACAATAAACCACATTTGGTCAAATTTGACCACTATGAACTTTTCAGCCTATGACCTTTTCAACCCCCTTTGTACATTCCAGTTGTCCATGTAGTATATTTATTTATTTTCACTATATATGTTTAGAAATTCCCAAATAAAGCACTCCAGCTTGTGGGCATTTTAAGAGAAGGCTTACTCAGGCTTCAGACTGTTTAAAACTACTGAAATTTTGGGCTTCCACTGATATGAGTAATAAGTTTGGGATAGCCCTGATATGTGGGCATCAGGCACGTGGATCTGAGTGTTAGAACAGCTGCACCACTCATCTGCTCATCAAACCTCGTGAGTATAAAGGGCAGCCAATCCATAGAGAAAAGTGGCTTAAATTGGAGGGAGGGAGCTAAAACGGTTTGTTTTCAACAGTGGGTGAAATGGAGAGCTGCGCAGAGGCTCAGTATGAATACGTGAGGATTATTTTCAATTATCAATCATCAAAAGTGACCAGAAATCCAAGACTAAAAAAAAAGAAGTGGAAATTAACATAAGCGGACCTCTTTAAAAATACCTAATTTCTCTTTTAGGTTGTTGTTATCAGTGTGCTATGTATGTATTTTGACCTTATGAAAAGGAAACCTCTTAAAAAATACAAAAAGAATCATAAATATAGTGGAAAAAGGAGTTTCTGCACTTCCTTCACTGGATTCCTTGGAGACTGTAAGGACAAGTCTCTAAAGGAAACCTGTACTGGTCATTATAACAACATTAAACCTGCTTTAGGTATTACTTATAAACCAAAAATGCATTTATTCAGTAAAAATAACCCCCTAGAGTCAGAATACTGAATAATTTTATCCCATGAAAACTGCTCGGTCAAAACCTATGGGGAGCAGCCATCGCCGGCTGGAAGTGATGTACAATTGTTGTTTCCAGCTTTACCGCAGAAGAGTAACGTGTTTACTGCAGACGAGTAAATGTGTTCAGCAGATGCTCAGTGGGTCGAGAGCCGAGTTGAAAAGGGCGCAAAATCTGCACGGACATACTGTATATTGCACAACCTGTCCTTGGAAATGGCCTTTATTGACGGCATGATCAGCAGTTACCTCCGGGGACCGGCAGCTGAAGGGGACCTGACGAACAGGCAAGTTCCAAGTCAAGTACTTTCAGAACACGTTGAATAAATCTTGACAAAATAGAATTTTATTTCATGAAATTATATCTGGGTAGATTTGCTTGTACATGGTTGTAAAAAATTACATAAAATTCTGATGTTAAAACTTTGTTGACTGCTATACTGCAGCCCAGTCAATTGCACAAAGCAACGACTGTGCGTCACTACTGTGCTGAAACTGGCCATGGAGGAGGCAAGATGTTGCTGACCATGACTGACAGAGAGCAGTGACTTGAAACTCGCGTGTATTTGAGAAGGAATCATGACCAAAACTACTGGACAGAACCACTACTATCATATTTGATCCTTTGAAATAGCTTTCGATTAAAATTCACTACGGGTACCCTTTAATTCTGCTGCTCTTCCTTTTTACCTTTTGCAAGATACACTGTATTCCTTTGAGTCAATCACGCCAGTACGGATGTAAAGTCAAAGACTTTTTCCTATACTGAGAAAGAAGGTGCAAATATTATAGTCCCCTGCTCCCTTTTTGGTGAAACTATTTAGCCATTGGAACTTTCTATCCAGTCTCTTTCTAGAGACCTTGAGGATCTCAAGAAGAAAGAGATTAGATTTCTCTGGCATTCCGTCACTCTGCCTGAATACTGGAGAGTCAAACGTATCCCTCATGGCTTGAGGATTAATAAAACTCCATCTTTGGCTTAGAAGACAAAGAATTCACAGAAAAATGGGAACAAATTCTGAACAAATGTTCTTGGGACCTAATGGTTCTGACAATTGAAAAAAAACTGTCACAAAAAGAAAAAGTGAGTAATGAAATCAAAACACTTGAAGAAGCATTAATGAAAAAGGTGAGAAAGGAGACATACAGTATGAGTCTCTCACAAAAAAGATAACAGAACCTCTTTCTTCATTCCCCCCAAAAACCTTCAATCCTACAAAGATAGAAAATATGAGCGTGACGCAAAGGATTATGCAGAAGGGAAAATATATGACTGGCATGGACCCAAAACAAAGTTCTCCAGTAAATGACCACATATCCTTTCCAAAGCCAAAGGCCTGGTATTTTCTACAGCCAGTGAGAGGGAGTCATCGGATACCGGTGACATGGAGCTACCCCCCAGATCATCTCAATTTTTTTACACTCACCAAAGGTAAATCAAAGAAGACGAGGCGGGGCACAAGAGGAAGGAGCAGTTTCCATCTTCATGCACCGCTCCCAGAGCAACAAGAAAAAACACTGATCAACATGTCTGATGTGAGTCTGTCCCGTGAAGAAATTGTTGTATTGAGTAAGGGTTTACATTCTTCTCCTACCAACAGCATTGATCCTTTTAAATTAAAAGTTGATACTTTCAAATTTTTTCAGAAAGTTACATTTGAAACATTTCTTTTCTACAAAGTCATGTTGTCACTGGGGACTTAAATCCTACGTGAATATAAGCAGAGAAGTTACTCCTTTCAAAAAGAAATCTGTTTTTACCCCCTACCAATGTGAAGTCTACCATACTCACTTACATTAAACTTGTTGAACCTGATTTAGCAGAGCTACACCAGGTTCCCCACCATATTAAAAGTAATCTAAAGACATGTGAAATGAAAGCTCTTCACAACCTTGAATCTAGAAAAGATATTCTAATCCGACCAGCTGATAAAAGTGGATCTGTTGTGGTTATGGGATATGAGCATTACAACTCCAGCATAAGAAGTCATCTGTCTGAGATAGGCTATTATACTCCTTTGGTGTGAAGGCACCTTTACAGAGCCTTTATCTCAATATGTTGACTTCTTTGCTAAGAAATTTGTCTCTGATCTTCCATCTTTCTTTGGGGACACAGTTGATGTACCGTAAAACGGGGCTATAAGGGACGGCGGGGTAATAAGGGACACTTTTTTTTTCTCGAATTTTCGTTAAATATAACGGCGACAAATTTCTTAAAACTAATACCTATCTACAGGAAAGACAATAACAACACAACTCAGCGTCCTGCTCAAAATAAAAAAAGCAGAATTACATTTAAAACATTTCCCAGGAAACTGTCCCTTATTACCCCGCCATCCCTTATAGCCCCGTTTTACGGTACTCAATACACTGAAAGACTTCAGATATGAACAAAATGCTATTCTTATCACTCTAGATATGCAAAGCTTACATACAGTACCTGTACTGTATACCTCATGAAACTGGTCATACTGCTCTGGCCCATTACTTGACTAAACGTCCTCATGAGATTTTGCCTCCTACGGAATTTTTGCTTTCTCTGAGATGATCCTTATGAACTTTCTTAGATATGCTGACTCCTATTATTTGCAATCCTGTGGTACAGCAAGGGGCAGTGCTTTTGCACCATCCTATGACTGTCTTGTTATGGGCCTCTGGAGAGAAAAAAATCTCAAACTGCCCTATGGAAAAGATTTATTGATGACATCTTGACCTCTGATAGGGTCTCCCAAGACAAACTGGTCCTGGGTGAAGGGCCAGACTAAGAACGATCCAACAGACTCTCATGATAAATTGTATATCAAGGATTCAGTGTACCCCGCCCGGTATGGGGTTACCGGGGCCCCACCCTGGAGCCAGGCCTGGGGGAGGGGCTCGAAGGCTAGCGTCTGGTGGCCAGGTTTCCACCCATGGGACCCGGCCGGGCTCAGCCCGAAGGAGTTACATGGGTCCGCCCTCCAGTAGGTTCACCACCTGCAGGAGGGATCATGGAAGTCCGGTGCTATGTGGATTAGGTGGCAGTCAAAGGCGGAGACCTTGGCGGACTGATCCCAAGCTTTCTAAACTGGCTTTTGGTACGTGGAATGTCACCTCTCTGGTGGGGAAGGAGCCTGAGCTGGTGTACGAGATTGAGCGATACCGGCTAGATATAGTCGGCCTCACCTCAACACACAGCTCCGGTTCCGGAACCAGTCTCCTGGAGAGGGGCTGGAGCTTGGCCTTTTCTGGAGTTGCCCCGGGCGAGAGGCGACGAGCAGGGGTAGGTATTCTTGTATCGCCCCACCTTGCTGCCTCTATATTGGAGTTTTCCCCGGTGGACGAAAGGGTTGCTTCCCTGCGCCTTCGGGTTGGGAAACGGGTCCTGACCATCATTTGTGCCTATGCACCAAATGATGTTTCAGAGTACCCACCCTTTTTGGAGTCTGTGACTGGGGTGCTGGAGGGTGCTCCTCCTGGAGACTCCATTGTCCTACTGGGGGACTTCAATGCGCACGTGGGCAACGACAGTGAAACCTGGAGGGGGGTGATTGGGAGGAACGGCCTGCCCGATCTGAACCCGAGTGGTGTTCAGTTATTGGTCTTCTGTGCTAACCACAGTCTGTCCATAACGAACACCATGTTCAAGCATAAGGGTGTCCATATGTGCACCTGGCACCAGGACACCCTAGGCCGCAGGTCGATGATCGATTTTGTTATCGTATCATCAGACCTGCGACCGTATGTCTTGGACACCCGAGTAAAGAGAGGTGCAGAGCTGTCAACTGATCACCACCTGGTGGTGAGTTGGATCCGATGGCAGGGGAGGAAGCCATTCAGACCTGGTAGACCCAAACGTATAGTGAGGGTGTGCTGGGAGCGTCTGGCTGAGGCCCCTGTCCGGGAGGTCTTCAACTCCCACCTCCGGAAGAACTTCAACCACATTCCGAGGGAGTCTGGAGACATGGAGTCTGAATGGGCCATGTTCTCCACCTCTGTTGTTGAAGCGGCGGCTCAGAGCTGCGGCCGCAAGGTGGTCGGTGCATCTCGTGGTGGCAACCCCCGAACCAAGTGGTGGACACCAGTGGTGAGGGGGGCCATTAAGCTGAAGAAGGAGTCCTATCAAGCTTGGTTGGCTTGTGGGACTCCCGAAGCAGCTGAGGTGTACCGGCAGGCCAAGCGGAGTGCAGCTCGGGTGGTTGCTGAAGCAAAAACCCGGGTATGGGAGGAGTTCGGTGAGGCCATGGAACAAGACTTTCAGTCGGCTTCAAAGAGATTCTGGCAAACTGTTCGGCGGCTCAGGAGGGGAAAGCAGCTCCCCGTCCACACTGTGTATGGTGCGGATGGGACACTGTTGACTTCAACTGGGGATATCGTCGGGCGGTGGAAGGAATACTTCGAGGATCTCCTCAATCCCACTGATACGCCTTCCACAGAGGAAGCAGGGTTTGGGGACAAGGGGGATGACTCGCCTATCACAGGGGCTGAGGTCGCCAAGGTGGTTAAAAATCTCCTTGGTGGCCGGGCCCCGGGGGTGGACGAGATTCGCCCCGAGTACCTCAAGGCCCTGGATGTTGTTGGGTTGTCATGGTTGACACGCCTCTGCAACATTGCGTGGAGGTCGGGGGCAGTGCCTTTGGCATGGCAAACCGGGGTGGTGGTTCCTCTCTTCAAAAAAGGGGACCGGAGGGTGTGCTCCAACTTTAGAGGGATCACACTCCTCAGCCTCCCTGGGAAGGTCTATGCCAAGGTACTGGAGAGGAGAGTCCGGCCGTTGGTCGAACCTCGGATTCAGGAGGAGCAATGTGGTTTTCGTCCTGGCCGTGGCACATCGGACCAGCTCTTTACCCTCTCGAGAATTCTTGAGGGTTCGTGGGAGTTTGCCCAACCAGTTTACATGTGTTTTGTGGACTTGGAGAAGGCATTTGACCGCGTCCCTCGTGGATTTTTGTGGGGGGTGCTTCGGGAGTATGGGGTATCGGGCTTGTTGCTACGAGCTATTCGGTCTCTGTACGACCGTTGTGAGAGTTTAGTTCGTATTGCCAACACTCGGTCGGAGTCATTCCCAGTGAGAGTTGGACTCCGCCAGGGCTGCCCTTTGTCACCGGTCCTGTTCATAATTTTTATGGACAGGATTTCTAGGCGCAGCCAGGGAATGGAGGGTGTCATGCTTGGTGACCACAGGATCTCATCTCTGTTGTTTGCAGATGATGTTGTCCTGTTGGCTTCATCCAGCAATGACCTACAGCTCTTGCTGGGACGGTTTGCCGCTGAGTGTGAAGCGGCTGGGATGAGAATCAGCACCTCCAAGTCCGAGTCCATGGTCCTCAGCCGGAAAAAGGTGGATTGTCCTCTCCGGGTTGGGGACAGGCTCCTGCCCCAAGTGGAGGAGTTTAAGTATCTTGGGGTCTTGTTCACGAGTGAGGGGAAAATGGACCGAGAGATCGACAGACGGATTGGAGCAGCATCTGCAGTGATGCGGACGTTGTACCGGTCTGTTGTGGTGAAGAGGGAGCTTAGTTCTAAGGCAAAGCTGTCGATTTACCAGTCAATCTACGTTCCTACTCTCACCTATGGTCACGAGCTTTGGGTAATGACCGAAAGAACGAGATCGCGGATACAAGCGGCTGAAATGAGCTTTCTCCGTAGGATTGCTGGACTCACCCTCAGAGATAGGGTGAGGAGCTCAGTCATCCGGGAGAGGCTCAGAGTAGAACCGCTGCTCCTCCACATTGAAAGGAGTCAGTTGAGGTGGTATGGGCATCTGATTAGGATGCCTCCTGGACGTCTCCCACTTGAGGTGTTTCAGGCACGTCCCACTGGGAGGAGACCCCGGGGCAGACCCAGGACTCGGTGGAGAGACTATGTCTCCCAGCTAGTCTGGGAACGCCTTGGTATCCCCTCTGAAGAGCTGGAGCAGGTGGCTGGGGAGAGGGAAGTCTGGGCTTCTCTGCTTGAACTGCTGCCTCCGCGACCCGGACCTCCGGAAAAGCGGTAGAAGATGGATGGATGGATGGATCTTGGTTATCTGACGAGGGGATAGTGAAGTGTTAACTGCCTTCTTGAAATATACATATACTGTAAATTCTACTACAAATTACTTATCATTTTCAACGGAACAAAATAATTCAGTGGTGTGAAAAAGTGTTTGCCCCCTTCCTAATTTCTCATTGTTTTGTATGTTTGTCACACGTAAATGTTTCAGATCATCAAACAAATTTAAATATTAGACAAAGATAACATAAGTAAACACAAAAAGCAGTTTTTAAACGAAGGTGTTTATTATTAAGAGTAAAAAAAAAACCCCAATCCTACACGGCCCTGTGTGGAAAAAGTGATTGCCCCCCTTTGTTAAAACATAAATTAACTGTGATTTATCACATCTTTGGAAAGCTGAGTTTAATTTCTCTAGCCACACCCAGGCCTGATTACTGCCACACCTGTTCTCAAACAAGAAATCACTTAAATAGGACCTGCCTGGCAAAGTGAAGTAGACCAAAAGATCCTCAAAAGCTAGACATCATGCTGCGATCCAGAGAAATTCAGGAACAAATGAGAAACAAAGTAATTGAGATCTATCAGTCTGGAAAAGGTTATAAAGCCATTTCTAAAGCTTGGGACTCCAGCAAACCACAGTGAGAGCCATTATCCACAAATGGCAAAAACATGGAACAGTGGTGAACTTTCCCAGGAGTGGCTGGCCGACCAAAATTACCCCAAGAGCACAACAACGACTCATCCAAGAGGTCACAAAAGACCCCCCCAACAACAACCAAAGAACTGCAGGCCTCACTTGCCTCAGTTAAGGTCAGTGTTCATGACTCCACCATAAGAAAGTGACTGGGTAAAAATGACCTGCATGGCAGAGTTTCAAGACGAAAACCACTGCTGAGCAAAAAAGAACATAAAGGCTCATCTCAGTTTTGCAACACAACATCTTGGTGATCCCCAAGACTTTTGGGAAAATACTCTGTGGACTGACAAGACAAAAGTTGAACTTTTTGGAAGGTGTGTGTCCCATTACATCTGGCATAAAAGTAACACAGCATTTCAGAAAAGGAACATCATACCAACAGTAAAATATGGTGGTGGTAGTGTGATGGTCTGGGGCTGTTTTGCTGCTTCAGGGCCTGGAAAACTTGCTGTGGTAAATGGAACCATGAATTCTGCTGTCTACAAAAAAATCCCGAAGGAGAATGTCTGGCCATCTGTTCGCAACCTCAAGCTGAAGTGCACTTGGATTCTGCAGCAGGACAATGATCCAGAGCACACCAGCAAGTCCACCTCTGAATGGCTTATGAAAAACAAAATCAAGACTTTGGAGTGGCCTAATCAAAGTCTTGACCTGAATCCAATTGAGACGCTGTGGCATGACCTTAAAAATGTGGTTCATGCTCGAAAACCGTTCAATATGGCTGAAATACAACAATTCTGCAAAGGTGAGTGGGCCAAAGTTCCTCCACAGAGCCGTAAAAGACTCATTGCAGGTTATTGCAAATGCTTGATTGCAGCTGTTGCTGTTAAGGGTGGTCCAACCAGTTATTAGGTTTAAGGGGCAATCACTTTTTCACACAGGGCAATGCAGGTTTGGATTTTTTTTCCCCCCTTAATAATAAACACCTTCATTTAAAAACTGCTTTTTGTGTTTACTTGTCTTATCTTTGTCTAATATTTAAATTTGTTTGATGATCTGAAACATTTAAGTGTGGCAAACATACAAAAACATGAGAAATCAGGAAGGGGGCAAACACTTTTTCACACCACTGTACATCTGTCCATTTTCTCAATTTAACATTTTACAAAGGTACTAATAATACAATTGAAACTACCATTTATTGTAAACCACTGAGCAGAAATATTCTTCTGCAAGCCAGAATCCATCATCCTAAACATCTCGTTCAAAATATTCCATTGGGACAATTTTTGAGATTGAGAAGAAATTGTAATACTGATAATGAATTCCAGCTACAAACTGATGAGATGAAACAATGTTTTCAAGAAAGACACCATCCTCTAGAATATATTTCTTTCGCTTATCAGAGGGCCTGGCATACAGATAAACAGTCGTTTTTATTGAAAAAAAACTGCATATCACAGCCTCTTCCAGGGTAACTTTTTCCACTGAATTCTCACCTGTAGCAGGTGAAGTTAAAAATATCATTCTTTAACACTAGAATGTTCTTAAAACTGATCCATCTTGAATTACATTTCCTCTACTCCTCCTCTTATTTCTTTTAAACGTTAACACAATCTGAAAGAGACTGGTGCATTCTGACATTGGAAAACGACTTAATTCTGTCTCCTGTTCACAAGCACCTCTAACAGGCTTTTATCGCTATGGTCATTGTGTTCTGTGCTCCATTTCATCAGACACCAAGTATTTTTCACACCCCTGGACTGGTAAAAAATATTACATTAAATCTTTTATTAACTGCAATAGTACACGTGATCTACTTGTTAAAGTGTCGTGTGGCCTGGTCTATGTGGGACAAACAAAAAGAGCTTTAAAAGTGAGAATATCAGAAGATAAGACTGCAATCCACACACAGAAATATGGACTGTGCCATTGCTCATCATTATGTTCAAGCCAATCATGGTTCCCCAGCCTCACTTAAATTCTGGGGAATTGAGAAACTTATGCTTCCCCCTAGAGGTGGAGATTAGTGGTGGGTGGATCGATGCAAATATCGATAATATCAATACCAACGCTGGCAACTGGTTATTTTGCGCAGCTGAGAAAAAATAATCCCTTCAAAATGTAGCCAACTGTTGCTGAACATCTCAATCAGCATGAAGACGTCTATTGTCATTTCACACACATGTAAACAAATTACATACTGTCAAGTGCACAAGTAATAAGTGTTTATAAAACATATACCTGTTGAGTTGGTACTGTAGAAGACCCCAGAGCAGCGAAGGGGGTGCTTTCTGCGGCAGACACGGTTTTCTTGGCATGACACCTGTCGCCAGAACACTGTAGCTAGCCTTTAGCTAGTAGTCAGTATGCTAGCGACTAGCACACTTTGCCCACTTTTCTTCACATTTTCAGATGAAACAAAGAGTCCTTCACCACAAAGGTATTGTGGTTTGTTAATCAAGACAATAAATCAAACTCTACCACTGCCTATTTTTTTAAACAGACGTGAAATGGCTTAACGGCAGGCAGAAGGAAACAGCTGTTTTCAAAAGGGCTGGACTTCCGGGTCACAGATACAGTATCTCACAACAGTGAGTACACCCCTCACATTTTTGTAAATATTTTATTATATATTTTCATTGGACAACACTGAAGATATGACACTTTGATACAATGTAAAGTAGTCAGTGTACAGCTTGTATAACAGTGTGCATTTGCTGTCCCCTCCAAATAACTCAAC
Source organism: Pholidichthys leucotaenia (assembly GCA_020510985.1). Taxonomy (NCBI): domain Eukaryota; kingdom Metazoa; phylum Chordata; class Actinopteri; order Cichliformes; family Pholidichthyidae; genus Pholidichthys; species Pholidichthys leucotaenia. The sequence goes on along the minus strand of CM035847.1, from coordinate 252,840,552 downwards.
ACACAGCCATTAATGTCTAAACCGCTGCCAACAAAAGTGAGTACACCCCAAGTGAAAATGTCCAAAATGTGCCCAATTAGCCATTTTCCCTCCCTGGTGTCATGTGACTCATTAGTGTTACAAGGTCTCAGGTGTGAATGGGGAGCAGGTGTGTTAAATTTGGTGCTATCGCTCTCACACTCTCTCATACTGGTCGCTGGAAGTTCAACATGGCACCTCATGGCAAAGAACTCTCTGAGCATCTGAAAAAAAGAATTGTTGCTCTACATAAAGATGGCCTTGGCTATAAGAAGATTGCCAACACCTTGAAACTGAGCTGCAGTACAGTGGCCAAGACCATACAGTGGTTTAACAGGACAGGTTCCACTCAGAACAGGCCTTGCCATGGTCGACCAAAGAAATTGAGTGTACGTGCTCATTGTCATATCCAGATGTTGTCTTTTGAAAATAGATGTATGAGTGCTGCCAGTATTGCTGCAGAGGTTGAAGAGGTGGGGGGGGTCAGCCTGTCAGTGCTCAGACCATACGCCGCACACTGCATCGAATTGGTCTGCATGGCTATCGTCCCAGAAGGAAGCCCCTTTCAAAGATGATGCACAAGAGAGCCCACAAACAGTTTGCTGAAGACAAGCAGACTAAGGACATGGATTACTGGAACCATGTCCTGTGGTCTGATGAGACCAAGATAAACTTATTTGATTCAGATGGTGTCAAGCGTGTGTGGCGGCAACCAGGTGAGGAATACAGTCAAGCATGATGGTGGGAGTGTCATGGTTTGGGACTGTATGAGTGCTGCCAGCACAGGGGAGCTACAGTTCATTGAGGGAACCAAAATGCCAGCATGTACTGTGACATGCTGAAGCAGAGCATGATCCCCTCTGTTTGGAAACTGGGCCACAGGGCAGTATTCCAACATGATAACATGTTGGAATGATAACAAACACACCTCCAAGACAACCACAGCCTTGCTAAAGAAGCTGAGGGTAAAGGTGATGGACTGGCCAAGTATGTCTCCAGACCTAAACCCTATGGAGCATCTGTGGGGCATCCTCAAACAGAAGGTGGAGGAGCGCAAGTTCTCTAATAGCCATCAGCTCTGTGATGTTGTCATGGAGGAGTGGAAGAGGATTCCATTGGCAACCTGTGAAGCTCTAATGAACTCCATACTCAAGAGAGTTAAGGCAGTGCTGGAAAATAATGGTGGCCACACAAAATACTGACACTTTGGACACAGTTTGGACATTTTCACTAGGGGTGTACTCACTTTTGTTGCCAGCGGTTTAGACATTAATGGCTGTGTGTTGAGTTACTTTGAGGGGACAGTAAATTTACACTGTTATACAAGCTGTACACTGACTACTTTACATTGTATCAAAGTGTCATATCTTCTGTGTTGTCCCATGAAACGATATAATTAAATATTTACAAACATGTGAGGGGTGTACTCACTTTTGTAAGATACTGTATATAATTTCTTGTCAAAAAGCACCTTCTTCTCTTGATTCACTATGTATCTCTTCCTCTGTGGCGTTATTAGCAGGGCTTGACATCAACTTTTTTGCTCACTGGTCACTGTGGCTAGTGACTTTCCAAGGTGACTAACCCCTCAGCCTTTTCACTAGCCAAAATTTTGTGGTTGGAAAATTGTTTAATATGACCAAATTTGAGTATTGCATGCAAAAAATTTCTTGAACTAAATTTTAAAAGTAAATGACCCTTATACATTCACAAAAATAGCAAGAGAAACTCTGTTGAATTATTTATTAACAGCAGTAAATGCTGTACAACAGTCTAGAAAAATATTTGCGATATGAGAGTAAAGCATAGGTAAATTTGGGGTCTGTCCCAGTTCTCATTTGTATTCCTATCCCTTCCCCTTTGCCTACTCCTACCCCTTGACCCTTGATAGAGGTTGAAAATTACCCCTATGAATTAGGAAACCTGTTCAGGGCTGCACAAGGTCATTAGTAGCTGCTGATGGATTTAATTTAAATCTACACTACCTGTTTTCATCAGAAAAAAAAAGAAGAAAAAGAAAAACTGATAAGGAAAAAAGTCTCATCTTAAGAAGAAAATGTCTCAAATTTACATGAACAAGTCTAGTCAGTAGAAAAAGTCAGAAATTTACTAGAAAGAAAGCTGTAAATTCAGAGAAAAACTTGGACACTCTGGTGGGCTGTCTTTGGCCCACGGGACCACATGTTTGACACCCCGAGAGGTTTTACTTCCATGAAAAAGTTGTATATCACAGATATTATAGATGATTACAGATAAATGAAAGTTCACCTCAGAAGAAGCTTCATTTGCTCTTTACAGCAACACATCAAAGTTTAATCACTTTTCTCTCCGTCATACGAAAACTTCAATTTGCACAACTGTGGACACTAAATGGGAGCTTCTTGCTCTAAAAATACTCATATTTAACCACAGAGGTAGGAGCTAATGTGGGGGGAGAGCGCAGTTTAACAACTCACGCTGTGACAACGGGGGATCAGGTGCAATTCCCCTGGTGATCTGATCACTGAGAGTGGGGACAGGTGTGTTCTGCTGGCTGGCCTGCTGTCAGTTGTCGCCGTTTCTGGCCACAAAATGAACCGACCTGTGGAGCACACCGTCTGCAGTTTCCACTGTACCCCAGCCTGGAGCAGTCCTGTGTACCATGCTGGGAGTTGAGCCAGACCAAGCCCATGGTGATAGTGGACCAATGACAATACACTGTGTGTGCAGATAGTGCTCATGGGCATTGTAGTTTTGTAGTCTAACACTACGATAGGCTTATTATTTAGATGTTGCTTGAGAAAACTACATCCCGCCAAAGTGGCTAGTGGGACTGGCTGTCTTACCCGCCACCGGTGAAATCCACCCAGGTGGGTGTCAATGTCAGGCCCTGGTTATTAGAGTTTAATGGCACACCACATGTAAGCGTGAAAGCGCCACTGTTATCTACTGTAGCGGGTGTGCAATTATGCTTTGTTTTGGGACGGCGATGAAAAAGATAAGATATTAGTTCCACCGTGCATGTTCTCCGGGGTCACATGCACCCCTCCTGGCATGTCACCCCACTATTTGAGAAACACTGCTCTAAGCTCATGAGACTAGCTGTACTACCAGTGTGTGCTAAACACGTGTGTTAGGTTATCTGTTGATTACAAATTGATCAATAGTTTCTGTAGCTCAAACTAGCTACTAGTTTAAAGCATTTCCGATGATCTGTAAGATGACAAAAGAGCCATAACAAATCATTCCACTTTACAGTATGTGGGATAGAGACATATTCCCTTAAACTGATTGATCCTCTACATTATTTTCCTTGACATTATTGAAAATAAATTAATCAGAAGTAAAAACAAAAACTGTTGTTTCAGTATTCTAGACAAACCTCAAGTGCAGACTCAAAGTGTCACAAAGCTGAGAATTGATGGAACATTAATACTGTTTTTCCTGCAAGGCATTTCTTCCAGAAACTTTCCAAAATTCTACTTGGAATATCATTCTTCAGTAGTTGTGGTTTGAGCTGAGTGGGGCATTAGAGCCAACATCAGTTACTGATCTCCCTCTGAAGACTCAGGGCGAAGAAAATGCAAAGACGCCCCTCATGCTGAAAGTATTCCTCATCTCTCAAATAAAAAGCCTGTTCTCTCTTTTCTCTTTCCGTGGCGCATTCAGCTGCCAAAACAAACGGCTGCTGTGATGAATATAATAAATATGATCGATGGGATATCTGGTGGTGCTGACTTCACACCACGTGCCAAAGTTGAGGGAACAGGTGCTGCTCAGATTTACAAGCCCCCCCACCACATCCCCATGACATTCTCCTCTCACACACACAAACACTGAGCCCTTTTGAGACAGTCACTCTGTTGAGTCCCTTACAGCTCATCTCAGAGAAACAGGCCTAATATTGTCTCTGGCTCAACTTCTTGTCTGACGTGGCCGTGCATGCACCACTAATAAAACCAGCAATGATTTTACAGATCATCAAGTCATCAGTACTGGCTGACAGTTATTGCAGTAATTTCTACTGGGAGGAGTACACATGATTGTCAGACAGGGCAGAACACTCCTTATGTGTTTGCTCGTAAAGACGGCTAATTGATCGGGGTGAAGGCAGCTCAGGAAGTGAATGTATAAACTAAAGTGTTGCCAGAAATAATAACAAAGGCGTGGGTGGAAGGGAAGTTTAGGAAATATGGAATTTACAGGGCATACAGTAGCTCTTATAGTGCTTTATATCACTGGCAACTACAATAAACTGTGTGATCTGCTACAACATTAAAACCACAAGTCAAATATAGTGGTGACAGCTCGGACTCATTAGGGCTTGGGCACAGAATCTCTTCTTGCTGTGGTATCTGGCACAGGGACCTGGGCAGTGGATCCCTTGGGTCCTGCGGTTTCAGTGTGTGTTCCAGCACACCCTTTAGATGCTCAGAATGAGATTTCGAAAACGTTCCTTAATGCCTCCCTTTTTGTGATGTGGGCAGACAAGCTGCACAGTTTGGAGACTCTGCTGTCATTGGTTAGTGCTGTTGCTATCAGAAAAAAAAAAGCACTTTAAGCGGGCAGTCATGTTGATGAATACCAGGGCTCAAGATTTCCTTAAAGAACATCATACTTCATCAGTCAATAAGTGTCTTTTATTTGCTGCTTGAGTATTTTTAATGTTGCAATATATGCACAGGTGGCACAAAAGCACAGTATGGGGACTTGGAAGCATTTTGTGGAGAGTTCATGGCAATTAATCTTTGCAGTAAGTAGAATATTTACCATTTGACTGTGGGTGGATTAATCAAAATAACCAACCTCTAAGTTTCCAGCATTAATGAAAATATTTACTTAAATATGGGCTCTCTGGGCTATTACTTTGCATTTGCTTTATCATGACTTTGACACATTTTTGTGTCAGTTGATGCCTTTACATGACATGCATAGGGATTGTGATTCAGTCAAGACACAGTTGTCTGTTGTAACATAACTGTTTTTTTGTGTGGAGAATCTAGTGTGGCACAAATGTTAATTGCAGTACTGTGCAAATGTATTGAACCACCATTCATTTCTTTACAGGTACATCCCAAAAAATTAGAATATCATAAAAAAGTTCAGTATTTTTTGTCACTCATTTCAGAAAGTGAAACCCATATATTATATAGATTCAATACACAGAGAGTGATATATTTCAAGTGTTTATTTATTTTAATTTTGATGATTATGGCTTACAGCCCATGAAAACCCAAATTCAGTTTCTCAGAAAATTAGAGTATTACACAAAATTAATTAAAAAATAGTTTTTTCATAGAAATGTTGGCTGACTGGAAAGTATGTCCATGTACACACTCAATACTTGGTCAGGGCTCCTTTTGGATTAATTACTGTATCAATGTAGCGTGGCATGGAGGTGATCAGCCTGTGGCACTGCTGAGGTGTTATGAAGGTCCAGGTTGCTTTGATAGTGACCTTCAGCTTGTCTGCATTGTTGGGTCTGGTGTCTCTCATCTTCCTCTTGACAATACTCCATAGATTCTCTATGGGGTTTAGGTCAGGAGAGTTTGCTGGCCAATCAAACACAGTGATGCCATGGTCATTAAACCAGGTTTTGATACTTTTGGCAGTGTGTGTGTGTGTGTGTGTGTGGGGGGGGGGGGGTGCCAAGTCCTGCTGGAAAATGAAATCAGCTTCTTCATAAAGCTTGTCAGCAGAGGGAAGCTTGAAGTGCTCTAAAATTTCCTCGTAGACGACTGCGTTGACTTTGGTCTTGATAAAACACAGTGGGCCAACACCAGCAGATGACATGGTTCCTCAAATCATCACTGACTGTGGAAACTTCACACTAAACCTCAAGCAACTTAGATTCTGTGCCTCTCCACTCTTTCTCCAGACTCTGTGACTTTGATTTCCAAATGAAATGCATAATTTACTTTTATCTGAACAGAGGTCATCTGCTGGTGTTTGTCCACTGTGTTTTATCAAGACCAAAGCCAGCGCAGTCATCTACCAGGAAATTTAAGAGCACTTCATGCTTCCCTCTGCTGAAAAGCTTTTGGAGAAGCTGATTTCATTTTCCAGCAGGACCTGGCAACCCCCCTACACTGCCAAAAGCCATCAAAAACCATCAAAACCATCAAAAACCAAAAACCATCAAAACCTGGTTTAATTACCATGGCATCACTGTGTTTGATTGGCCAGCAAACTCTCCTGACCTAAACCCATAGAGAATCTATGGAGTATTGTCAAGAGGAAGATGAGAGACACCAGACCCAACAATGCAGATGAGCTGAAGGTCACTATCAAAGCAACCTGGACCTTCATAACACCTCAGCAGTACCACAGGCTGATCACCTCCATGCCACGCCACACTGATACAGTAATTAATCCAAAAGGAGCCCCGACCAAGTATTGAGTGTGTACATGGACATACTTTTCAGTCGGTTCACATTTCTATTAAAAAACTATTTTTTAAAATTAATTTTATGTAATATTTTAATTTTTTGAGAAACTGAATTTGGAGTTTTCAAGTACTGTAAGCCATAATCATCAAAATTAAAATAAATAAACACTTGAAATATATCACTCTCTCTGTAATGAATCTATATAATATATGGGTTTCACTTTCTGAAATAAGTAACAAAAAATATTGAACTTTTTCATGATATTCTAATTTTTTGAGATGTACCTGTATATTTATGCCTTGGTGAAACAGAGAGGCATATGGTAATCACTTAATGTGTGTGGGCGTGTGTGTGCATGTGTGTGTGTGTGTGTGTGTGTGCGCGTGCGTGCGCGTGCGTGCGTGCGTGCATCTGTCCGTCTGTCCGCCTCTCTGTTTCAGCTCGCCCAGTCAAAATTAAGTGGAACTAAAGGCTTGTATTGCCATATTTTCTCAACTTTTATTTTGCCAGAATTCTGAGATAAGGCTTTGTTTTTGAAACAAACACAAATTTAACTCACTCACCTTTAACGTCAATGAAGCCGGGGGAAAAGGTATTGTAATAACTATGCTGGGCCACTAGAGGCAGCAGTGTGACTTTTTTACAGCACAACACAGCACTTTTTTTTTTTTTTTACAGCACATGGAGCTTAACTGTTATAAAACAGTGGTTATTGAAAACAAATGTATTCAGCAACTACACCATTTATTCATCACACTGATTGTTTTCGCACTGGTTTTGCTGTTTAGATTTGCAGAGGAAGGATGAAGTAAAACTCATTAAAAACTTGCTAAAAACTCTAAGTTCCAACATTCATCACCCGCAAATGCTCACAGTGAACTGCGCATGCACCCCGAAACTCCCGCCACAGGGAAGCACTGAGCAATCTGCCAATACTGGATGAACAAATGTCACCTGTGCTGGCAAAATGAGTCACTTTGAGGAAATTATCAAAACTGAAGTAACGTTTTTTTTTTCCATATTCTGGATTGAAAGACCTTCAAAATGATATTTAATTTTTAGGAAGTGCGCAAAAATGGACACTGGAAAAAGACGATTTGTTTATGTTTTGGCTAGGTTTAAAACTTGTGTTCGATCAGTCGGGAGTTACGTCTTCTGCAAAAACATTTGTATTTTTAGGAAGTACGTTTTCTAAGCTTTCCAATGATACCAGGCACTCATGGGTTTTTTCCCCAGGACTTTCCGCTAGCAAACAAAGAATGAGTCATGATTTATGACTTCTCCTGCCTGCAGCTTGTAATGACGCCGTGCGCATTCCAACTTATTTTGCCAGCACGGGTCACAAATATCCGTCTTTTTGCCCGTCTGTTTTCTTCCTCTGCCACTAAACAGCAAAAGTCCCTGTTCGTCTCGATTATTTTGCATTCATGTACCTCCATCGTTTCCGCCATTTAGTTCTCTTCTTTTGTGTTTGGATTGCAGCTGTTCAAATCAGTTTGGTGGCTCTTGGCTGCCGCCGACAGTACGAGCATGTGAACTGGAGATTATTTTTACTGCGCATGCATGTACTACAAAACTACTGGATGGATTTGGATGAAATTTTCACCAGAGGTGGTCCTTGGGCTAGAGAGGAACCCATAACATGTTGGTGATGATCCGAGAATGCCAAGGCTCTGGCACAGAGGCACCAGAACCTCAGGGCTTTCTTTTGATAGGCAAATGTAAACTATATCAAATGATTCACAGTGCTGTGAAAAAAGTATTTGCCCCCTTCCTGTTTTCTTATATTTTTGCATATTTGTCACACTTAAATGTTTCAGATCAACAAACAAATTTTAATACTAGACAAAGCCAACCGGAGTAAGTACAGAATGCAGTTTTTAAATGATGAGTTCATTTATTAAAGGAAAAAAAGCCATCCAAACTTACCTGACCCTATGTGAAAAAGTAATCCCCCCCCCCCCAAACCCAATTGTGCTGCCCCTGGCAGCAACAACCGTATATCAAGCATTTGTGATAACTGGCAATGAGTCTTTTACATCACTGCTGAGGAATTTTGACTCACTCTTCTTTAATAAATTGTTTTAATTCAGACACAGTGAAGGGCTTGAGCTTGAGGTCATGAACTGATGGCAAGACATTCTCCTTTAGGACTTTCTGGTAGATTACAGTAAGTTGTTCAGGTCCTGAAGCAGCAAAGCAGCCTCAGACCATCACACTACCACCACCATGTTTGGCTGTTGGTATGATGTTCCTTTTATGAAATGCTGTGTTAGTTTAATGCCAGATGACGGGATGCACACCTTCCAGAAAGTTCAACTCTTGTCTGGTTGGTCCACATAATATTTTCTCAAAAATCTCGGGGATCATCAAGATGTTTTTTGGCAAATGTGAGATGAGTCTGTATTATTTTTGGTCAGTAGTTGTTTTTGCCTTGAAACTTTCCCATGGATGCCATTTTTGCCCAGTCTCTTTCTTATTGTTGAATCATGGACCAGTGTCCAAACTGAGGCAAGCGAAGCCTGCAGTTCTTTATATGCTGTTCTGGGTTTTTGTTTCTCATCCATTTTTGAATTTCTTTAGATCATGGCATGATGTATTGCTTTTTGAGATCTTTTAGCCTACTTTGCTTTGTCAGACAGGTTCTATTCAAGTGATTTCTTGACTCAACAGATCTGGCAGTAGTCAAGCCTGGGTGTGGCTAGTGAAATTGAACTCAGCTTTCCAAAAAATGCAGTTAATCACAGTTAATTTATAATGTAACGGGGTGGGGTGGGGGGAATATATTCCCCCAAAGGGCTGGATAGGTTTGGATAGCTTTTTTTCCCTTAATAAATAAAATCTGTATTTTGTCTTGACTCTGGTTATGATATTAACATTTGTTTGATGAGCTGAAACATTTAAGTGTGACAAATATGCAAAAATATAAGAAATCAGGAAGGGGGCAAATGCTTTTTCACAGCACTGCATTTAAACACGCAGAAACATACGTGGAACATAAGTTTCTACAAATTTAGTGAGTTTGAAAGTCAATACCTGGTCTGACCACATTTGTGAGTATGTGTAAGCAAAATTAAAAGAAAAGATGGATGCCTTTTGAATTTGAAGCCATGCATATACTTCTAGCAATTTCTGTCTGAGCCAGAATACTTAAAGGTTAATATTATTTCACATTATTTTAAGTATATACAGTATAGCAGGTATGTTACTTGTACTGCACTGCAACATCAGACTGTTAAAGACAATCAGTATAAACGAGTTGCAATCAGTATAAACGCTCAAACACAGGCGGCATCTCGTTCTCCCTGTCTCTGTCACCGCAGTCTTTGGCTCAGCCCACTGCATTGAAGAAGGGGCCAAGCTTACAACTCCCTACTTCTAAACTTTCCACGTCCCCGATGGTGTCGTGAGTAAAGAGCCCGTCACCACCTCCGCCGTCTACTCCTCGAAGAGGTCGGCGGATGAAGAGGGAAAACCATGAAGAGCCACCAAAGGTGGAAGTGGAGAGCTCGAGAAATCAAGTTGACCTGATTCCGCCCCCTACCCCGGAGCCTGACGTGGTTCCGGATGAAGACGTGCAGCTCAGCGGAGAGGGCGAAGATGATGGAGCAGAGGAAAAAAACGGCAAGATGATAAGCACACACAAACATCACATTTCTTCGCTTCTCTCTTCATGTTAAACATTTTTTTTGTATTTCTTTGATGTTAAGTTGTATGTAAACTGTGTGTGAGAAAAGGGCCAATGAGGATAAGGAACTATATTTATATAGCACTTTTCTCAATGATTACTCTAATTAATGGGCTTAACAGACAGATCTACAGTCAATTCAGAATTAAAAATTAAACTAACATGCATGTTTTTGGGCTGTGGGAGGAAGCACAGGGAGAGGACACAAACTTAAACCAGGAACAGCTGTCAGGCAACAGTGCTAACCACTGTTTCATCAGCCTGCATGTTGTGGCTAATGTGAATCATATTGTACCTTTGGAACAGGGATACAGTTGGTTGCTGGTTTACTGAACATTTGTTTCTTTCTCTGGGTAAAAAAAAAAAAAATCTTTCTAAATCTCTCATTCATAGATGACCCAAAGTTTTTTACAGTCTACCTTTTAATACAGCAAAGAATGTGACCCATTTATATCCTTTAAAAAAAGACTATCTTTCAACTGGCAGACTAAGTGTGTTTGATGGGGCAAGAGCAGATGATTATTAGCAGTTAGCAAAACCCTATCCAATCTCCCTCCTAATTATCAGGAGGACACTAGACATGTGATTCTGAATATCTTAATTTAATTCAAGCCTCATAGTCGTTATTCTTTCGACCCCTGCACACTCATGCTAACTCTTGTCTCAAATCCCCCCTTCCCCCTCTGCCCTGGTGCCTCTTGACCACATTACTTCACATACTATCCTGACAAGAACGGCTAATAGACCTATTTCCTTGGATAGGGGTAAGCTAAGCTGTGCAGATCAGGAAGATGAAAAGAAATTGGATTGGGGAACAAAACGCCTCCACTGGCCTCAGCAGCACCAAGGCTGTAGGGAAGCTTCATGTAGGACATTAGTGCAGGGTTCTAACTAATTGTATCTCAAGTGAATCGCTCCTCAAGGCATGGCCAGGGAGCTTTCTCTTTTGTTGCACAGATAAGAAACGAGTGGTGCTGTTGCAGTGGGTATAATATGTGAGTGCAGCAAGTTGAGCGTACAGCACTCTCTTTACTTCCAGCATCATGATTACCAGGGCACTACAACTCGTAAACATAAAGAGGTCCGTTAGAGGTGATGCTCTAAGGTGATATACGTGAAGGTGACAGTGTCAAGGAAATGGGTTTCTAGGGTGGGGATTCAAGGCTGCACAAGAACCCAGTGATGAGCGCGAGGAGCAAACCTCTTCATCTTCCCCGTGATAAAGCTGTCAATGCCAAGTGCCACAGACCCCTCCACCTCCACATCAATAAACAGAAAAAACAATCCAACAAAACATTCCCCTCTGCATCCAACTATGGATTTGTTACTATGAAAATCAGCAAGAAACTATATTTAAAGGCTCCGCTCATGCATAAAACTTTATTATACAGTAGGCATCACTATTGTGCACAGTGGTGCAGGAAATGTTTCAGCTGATTTTTGAATTTTGTTTCTATTAAAAGCTGGAAAAAGGTGGATTGTCCTCTCCGGGTTGGGGACAGGCTCCTGCCCCAAGTAGACGAGTTTAAGTATCTTGGGGTCTTATTCACGATTGAGGGGAGAATGAAGCGAGAGGTTGACAGAGGGATTGGAGCAGCATCTGGAGTGATGCGGACATTGTACCGGTCTGTTGTGGTGAAGAGGGAGCTTAGTTCTAAGGCAAAGCTGTCGATTTACCAGTCAATCTATGTTCCTACTCTCACCTATGGTCACGAACTTTGGGTAATGACCAAAAGAATGAGATTGCGGATACAAGCGGCTGAAATGAGCTTTCTCCGTAGGATCGCTGGACTCACCCTCAGAGATACGGTGAGGAGCTCAATCATCCTGAAGATGCTCAGAGTAGAACCGCTGCTCCTTGACATTGAAAGGAGCCAGTTGAGGTGGTATGGGCATCTGATCAGGATGCCTCCTGGATGCCTCCCACTTGAGGTGTTTCGGGCACGTCCCTCTGGGAGGAGACCCCGAGGCAGACCCAGGACTCGCTGGAGAGACTATGTCTCCCAGCTGGTCTGGGAACGCCTTGGTATCCTCTCTGAAGAGCTGGAGCAGGTGGCTGGGGAGAGGGAAGTCTGGGCTTCTCTGCTTGAACTGCTGCCTCCGTGACCCGGACCTCCGGAAAAGTGGTAGAAGATGGATAGATGGATGGATAGATGTTTCTACTAACTTTGCGTGGGTGTGCTCATATTTGGGCTGGGAGATATGATGGCAAGTAAACATCATGAGCAATTGAACAATTTTAGTAACTTCACTTTATCAGTAAATTTTATCGGTGGGGGTGGGGGGAGGGGGGTTGAAGTAACCTGGGCAAAATCATGTCAGTTTTAGGGTCATACAAAGGAAAATGTCCCATTTTATTGTATTTTCAAGCAGTTATGACATATTTAAGTTCCGTCATGAAATGACCTCTTGTGTTTGTGTGAATAATGGCATGAAATGACACGGTGGAGAGTTACAGTTGCAATGTGTGTAAATCAGACCATCACCCTACATATTATATTAACCTTAAACAAATAAAATATATATTTAATCCATAAAGAAGTTTACTGCTTAGAGGTGAGTTGCAAACAAGAAAGTGAAAGGGAGAAGCAGGGCTGGGCGATGTAGCTAAAAAAAATTATCATGTAAACTCGCCCATTTGGAATAATCCTGACATCCTGCAACAAAAGAGGACGTTAAACTTTCCACTATGGTATGAGAAAGGAATAAAAAACTTAGAGCATCTTATTTGAGGTGGAAATTTTATCCAATTTCAGGAACTAGTGTCACAGTATGACATCAGTGATAAAAAATTTCTTGAATACCAACAGCTTAAATCCATATTAAAAGCAAGATTCAGTCTTAATCAGACAGATTTAGAAATACCAGTTAAGGTGACAGAGATTCTAAACCTCCGTTGCCCTAAATTGATATAGAAAATACACGGACTGTTATCAAAACTGGATGAGTCAGTATCTCTTCCAGAATCAAAATGGGAGACAGACTCATCGATCAATAAGGATGAAAGCTTCTGGACACAAATATGTTTAAACACTTTTAAGATGACTAAAAACTCTAATTTACTACAAATACAGTACAAAGTTCTACAAAGAACTCATTACACAGGACAAAGGATGTTCAAAATGGGCTTGAGCCACACAAATATATGCTCCTACTGCACCAGCAATGTCTCGGATAGCTACATGCATGCTATGTGGTCCTGTGCACCAGTCCAAAAGTTCTGCCAGAAGACATGTGATGACTTATTGGCATGGCTTGGGTATTGTGTCCCATCCTCACCCACACTTTGCATATTAGGTGATTTAAGTGAATTAAATATAGAGGCAAGGATGTCACACATGGTTCTCACTGCCAAATGCATTGCAAAGAAAACTATCCTCATGAATTGGAAACCAAGAAATAATTTATGCACAACCCACTATAAAAACCTACTATTATATTATATTAGCCTGGAGAGAATGTCTGCCTCCTCGAATAACCAGTTGGCTGAATTCAATTCTCTCTGTTCCCCCCTTATTAATTCTATAACCTGAGGGGTGGCGGGCGGTGGTTCACTCTCCTTGGCACCTCTGGCGGCTGGCTGCGCCCTGACCACATGGGGTTTCTGTGACCCACTGGGGCCGATGTCCAGGGAGCCTGTTCCGGGGTGGCTGTATGTCTAGCCTAGGAGGGGGGTTGGTTGGGGGGGGGCTCCGGGCCGGCTGGCCTTGCCTCCTGGGTGGGGCTGGGTCTGGCCCTGGGGCCCCTGGTGCTGGTGGGGGGAGGGGTCCTTCTCCCTCTGGATCGGGGTTGGATGTGTGCTGGTGGTGCGGACCGGCCCCGGCGCATCCTTGTACAGCGGGGTCGTGCCCTCCCTGGGGCCCTGGTGGCACTCTGGGACTGGTGCCTGGGTCCTGGGGGGTCACCCTCCCCGTCCTCCGGGGCCTGCAGTTGTGGATGTGTGTGTGTATGTGTGTGCGCATGCAGGTGCGCATGAGTGTGGGTGTGAGTGGGTTTGTGTGTGTATGCGGGTGCAGATGTGGGTGCGTGCGTGTGTGTGTGGGCATGTGGGGCTGTGTGTGGGTGTAGGTGGGCATGTGTGATGGTGAGTGTGTGTGTGCACATGAGGGGTGGTCTGTGTGTGTGTGTGTGTGTGTGTGTGTATACCTGTGGGGGGATGTGTGGTGGTGGAGGATGTGTGTGGGGGTGAGGGAACCTCATTGGGTGGCGGGGGTGGGGCAGGCCATCTGGTGGCCTGGGGGTTGGCGATTTGGGGCCTGCTTGTCCCGGCCGCCCTGCCATTGTGTCACAGGGCAGAGCACTTTGTAGCATTGCCTCTGGTGTCTTTGGCGCCGGGTGTGTGTGGGTGCTCAGGGGCTGTCGGGGGGCTGTTGGCGTGGGTTGGTGGCCGTGTTGCCGTCAGTTTGCTCTGAGGTTGCTGTGGCTGCGGGGTGGCCTGCTGCTGTCGGTGTGTGTCTGGGGTGGGTGGTTGGTGCTCGGGGGTGTCGCTTGGCGTATGAGGCACCGTATGGGTCTGACCCATTATTCACTATTGTGACTATTGTTGTTGTGTATGTTCATGTGTGCAAGATGAGTGTGAGTGAGCGTGGGTGTGGCTGCTCCATCATGTCTGTGGTGCTGGGAGTGCCGGGACGTGACGCTGGTGGGTCCTGAGCTGCTTGGCCTGGCGGCCCTCGCCCTGCGATGGGATTTGGGGGCAGTGGGTGGCTTCCTGAACCAGTTTGCAAGCTGGCTTCTGGGGAAAGGGGGGATGGGCTCCCTTTTGGACTGCCTCCCTCCCAGTCTTACCCCCCCCAATCCCCCCACCCCGATTCTAGGTGGAACATACATCTTCTTGGATACACTTAGGGTTCTGGGGTGGGGTTGTGCTGCATTGTGTTGGTGAAGGGGATAGCTCTGCTGCGCAGTGGGGCTGCCCTCATCTCCATTTTAATTGCATTTTAGACACTGAGGGCTTGGGGGGATGGGATCCCTGTTGCCTATCGCAGTGGCTAGTGGTGCTCAAACCCCCCCCCCCCCAATTTTAACTGCACTATGGTAGTTCACACACCTGCACACAATCACATCATACAACTAACACACACCTATCATGATTTGTGCAGGGGGGCGGCAGGGTCTTCCCCCAACCCCGTTGCCCGCCTTCTGCCGGGGGCCTGGGGGCCGTGCGGGGGACCTGAGACCTGTCATGTTGTCAAAATCCCTGGGTGCTGCCAAATGAATAGATGGGAGTAAGGGAGTGAGAGAGTGATTGAACAAGAGAGTAAGCGAGAGTGAGGGACTGATGAGTGGAGATGGTGATGGTGGGTCGGTTTTGTGTGGCGCTTTGCGTGTAGGGCGGCATCTCAGAGCGCCTGCTGTGGTCCGCTGATCAGTCACTCAGGTGGGCGCTGGGGTGTTGGTCTGCTTCTGTGGCCGTGGCCATCCTGGGGTGGGTTGGCGGGGGGGGGGGGGCGGTGGCTGCTGGCCTGCATCACCAGTCTCCCTGGCCACTGCCGGGCGCTGGTGCGCATTCATTTTTGCTGCATCTGCATTGGGGTCACTCTAAGAAATAAGGGTGAATGAGAGTGGAGGAGTGTGTGGAGGAGAGCACGAATGGATGTGAGTAGATCGGAGTGTGAGTAAGAGTGTATGTATAGGTGAACGTAAGTGAGTGTGGGTGACCCTGAGGGTGAGTGGGAGCAAGATTGAGTGGGTACATGTGTGACAGACAATAGGTGGGTCCAGAAATGCGAGTGTGGGATTGTGTGGGGGAGAGGGTGAGTGAGAGTGAGTGAGTGCATGTGGGTGTGTATGACAGCATGAGGGTGTGAATGTGTGGGAAGGGGTGTGTCTGCTAGTTGGGAGGTGCTGGATTGAGGGGTAGTGCCTCTTGGCTACGTGGGCTCCCCTGGACGGGGGGGGGCCTTCTTTGGGAGTGGGGGTCCCCGGGGTGTGCAGCGGTGGTGCTGGGGGGGCTGCTGTGGGGGTGCCTGGGGGGGGCTTGTGCTGGGGGCGGGGGCCGGTCTCCGGCCCAGGGGGTGGGGGCACTGGCCTACCGGCATCTGGGGCCCGGGGGCTGGCGTTGGCCCCGCTGGGGGGCGGGGGGGCAGGGGGTTGGCGGGCCTGGGGGTGTGGGCTGGCCATGCTGGCTGCCTGGTGGCCTGTCCTCCCTCAGCCGTCCCTCCTGGGGCGGATGCCTGGCTTTCCTGGGTTGGCCTCGGACATTTGTGCCCTGTGGAGTTTGCTGCGACTGGCCACCCTCTTCGTATGTTTCCTGACAAACCACTCACATGCACACACTTATTTTGCGCATGCTCTCATATACACACACACATGGATGCACACACACAAATGTCTCCCCTTTAACAGGTGCAGATACCAGACTCATGTTGAGACCTCTTCGGTGGAAGAAGCAGTCTGTCTTCTGTTTGTTTTAGTTGTTGCCTTGTTTGTCTTTTTTGTCTGTTCCTCTCCCTTTTCTTCCCCTTTTCCCACACTTCCTTTCCCCATTCCCCATCCTGTTGGGTCCTTCATGGGTAAAATTAGTTAAATAAAGTATTAAAAGTTATTACAAGAGGAGTTTACAACAATATACAATACATAGATAGGTACTGTATAAAGCTCCTTTTTGCAAAGTAAATCTGTTTTGGCACAATAAGGATAGCAAATTTCTGTTATGCTCACCTAGCTGCCTGACAGGACAAGGGGAAGAAAAGAAAAAAAAATATCATGATATAATTTCTCTATATTGCAATACACGATGCATATCACAATATGCATTTTGTGTACTGAATGTTCTTTAAAATTTTGTTTTACTTACATTTTTATTAGAAATTCACACACACACACACACACACACACACACACACACACACACACACACACACACACACACACACACACACACACCTCACAAAAAGTTAGGAATAGCTACTCAGCTGTCGGGTGAAATTTCAGGATGCACCTAAAATGCACTATAACCTTTACAGGTGAATTTAATTTGACCTTCTCTAACCTTGTGAATGTACATGTTCAGCTCTTCAGTGTTTCAGTACTTTTCGCATAACTTGCTGTTCTCTAACAAGGTTCTTAACGGCAAAATTCACAACAGGTGTTTGATCCATGAATCGACTAATAAATTTTCTGGTTCAGTTAGAATTGATATTTAAACAGTCCTCTTCATCATGCTGTTCACATTTTGACATCATGAGACCAAGACGACACCTAACAATTGATCAACAGTACCTCATCATTGTGAGGCTTCAAACAGTATGTTCTTTGAGGGAAGTGGTCACTGAGCTTAGAGTGTCACGGAGTGTCATCAGCTGGTTGCAACAGAGGTACAGAGAGACTGTCAGAGTCACTGAAAAGCATAGAAGTGGACGTCCTTTGGCCACATCCTACGCTGATGACCATTTCATTGTGAACAGTGCCCTGCGGAACTGAATGATGAATGTCACTCAACTCCAGGCACATTTAAGGGAGGTGAGAGGCACCCAAGTGTCACGTCAGACCATTTAAAACTGTTTACATCAGCGTGGTCTGCGTGCTAAATGACTTGCAAGGGTACCTGACCACACCTCCAGGCACAGGCATCATCGTCTTGCATGGGCCAGGGAGCATTTACGCTGGACAAGTGACCAGTGGGCTTCAGTTCTGTTCTCTGATAAAAGTCGATTCACGTTGAACAGAAATGATGGCCACTAACGATATTGGAGACGTCAAGGAGAGCACTATGCATCAGCCATTTCTGTCACCAGACGAGCCTTTGGTGGTGGTGGTGTCACAGTCTGGGCAGCTATGTCTAGTCAATACAGAACTGCCCTACACCTTGTGAATGGTACAGTGACAAGCCGATACTACCTGAATAACATCATTAACCCAGTCATTGTGCCCCTGCATGAACAGCACAGGCCTATTTTCATCTTCATGGACGACAATGCTCCAGCTCACCGAGGTCACATCATTAGGGAATGGCTGCTGGAGGCTGGGGTACCTCAAATGGAGTGGCCTGCACTTTATCCAGACCTGAATTGCATAGAAAACTTACGGGATCAGCTGGGTCGCTGTGTAGAGACTCTTAAATCTGCACCCCACTATCTCAATGACCTGAGGGCTGCCCTTCAAGAAGAGTGGAATGCCATGCCTCAGCAGACAATAAGTTGACTTGTGAACAGCATGAGACATCGTTGTCAAGCTGTAATTGATGTTCAAGGGCACATAAGTTATTGAGACATTGACATTTTTTGTTGTGGCATACCCACCACTGTTGCTGGCTTTTGCTTCAATAAATTGTTTGAGATGAGGAAATCACCATTGCATGCTTCTACTCAAATGCCCTACTTTCATGGTGTAATATCACTCTAGTGTGAAGTTTTTACATTTTCCATTAATTTCACCCGAAAGCCAAATATCCCTAACTTTTTGTGAGGAGTGTATATATAGTTCACTTATGAAAAAGCTGAATAATACAATAAAATGAAAACTTATGCCAGAGAAAATTCTTCACAACAATATGTAACTGAGCAAAGTGTCTTTTTAACTTTGCCTAACAGAACTCACATTATCAAGTAATCAAGTTTATCCACATGGGCAAAAATGTTTCACTTTACCATGCAAAGTAGTTAATGCTTGGCAGTCTAATAAGTGACAGGAGTATAATTTATCACTTTTTTAATGTGTCTACAACCATCAGTTGTTTATTTGGCAAGCCACTTGCTCTGATTTTGAAGGGTTGCAAAACCAGACAGGAGCTCTTATTTTGAAAGTTCATTTGCTAAGTTTGTTCACTTAAGGAACGTGCAGAGTTCAGACTTGAAATGTTTATCTTCTCCTGGCTCTCCCCGTTTCCTATGCTTAAGGTGAACCCACATTTATTCTGTTATCTTCCTTTTCATCTCGGCTTGCTGCAATTTAGATTCCTCTGTGAGCATGCAGGGGGGCAGGGCAGCCGCGCTGAGCTAGTGAGCTTCCACTTTCAGACTTCTGCAGCCAAGCTGCAGACAAACCTGTCTCGCAGCAGCAGCATTTTAACGTGATAAATCTTCGAGTATCCACGATATGATGATTTATGTATCGCGGGTGGCCAAATGTACCGATACAACGAATATATTCGGTATATCACCCAGCCTTAGGGGAAAGTGTTGACAAAAGCGACGGGCAAGAACACAGGAGTACAGCATGGGAATTCAGTTTTCTGTTTCACTGTCCAACCCTCTTTAACAGATGCTTGAATTTCTAGACACCTCACAATTTGATTACAATTCAGAGGGCTGTGATATGATAATGAAACCATCATGGATGCATTTTGATTCATCTTTTTTTCTATTGAGGATTTCTTTTTTCACAGCAAAGTATTTGTAATGACCAATAATAACTTTCAAAAACTTTAATCACAACAAATGGAAGAGATGTGACAGGTCAACTAGAATCTTAAATTTAACCAGCATATATTCCACTGCAGGTACTACAGTACAATCTTACTTCCTCTTCATCTGTCATAGGCAGACATGGGTTGCAACTGAACTCTGGACAGTTAAAAATCAGTTCTTTGACATTTGTTAATCAGTTCAGAATCTTTTACATATGGTCATGTAATGCACCTAAAAAATTACTATTTCCTCATCCCTACTCTGTATGAGGATTTAAGCAGTTTTCAAACTGTGAAATGCTGTAAAATGCTGTGAGAATGGTGGCATCATCTTTATTATGGTCATGATGTCTTTTACAAAAATGAAGCACAAAGGACATTATTTGAAGTGAACTGAATGTAAACAATCAAATATTTATACGTTAATTTTTTTTTTAAATATTTGAGGACCGATCAATACAGCGAACAGACAATGTCACATAAGAGCTATGAGATAAACACATATGTATTTAATCTCTTGCTTTCAGCTTCTTTTTGTCTGAGTTGTCAGTACTTTGCAAAATGTGAAAAAAATGTTGTATGTGCCACATTAATTTGCATTCATTTCAGAGATTTATGTATTTTAAATATATAAGCCTAGTTGAGCAATGTGTATGTTCCCTGAAAAAAGAAGTGTTGGTATGCTTAAATGATTTAAACTGGGAACTGCTTTTAAAGCTGATTTCATACACAAAGAGTCCTTTATTCCTTCCAGCAATATTTGAAACCAAGATGTAAAAGCTGTTTTACAGACCTCCAAAGGAAGTTGAAAGGATAGTGCTGGCATAGGTGTTTAAGTTTATCAGCCAGGACAAACAACACTTTAAACTGGATGCAGACTTTGTTTTGCCACCCAGCTTGTTTTTAAGCACTGCTGATAAAAGGACATTTTAAGCATAAAGGTGATCAAATTTGGTAACCCAGAAATAACAAAGGGGAAAAATACAAATTCACTATTAAGGTGGATTTTTCAGGTTTACAGTTACCCTCTTTACTCTCAGATGAGACATTCGCAGTAAATGATATGAATACAACTCAACAGGTGTATATACTGTAGAGTCAAAACAGGAGTGTCTCTAGTTAACAATATTAGCTGACAAGGTAAAAGATATGGGTCTGAATGACTCTCACTCTACTCTGTTTTACTTGATTGCAGAAATGTGAAATAATAGCCTGTCCTCTTTGTGCGTATGTCATGAGCTGAGCACTGGAGCTTTCCACCATGCTCAGTCTCATGGCTTTTTCTCTATATTTATATATCTATTGTATTTTGTGCTTTTTGGTTTCTGCATTATTGTACTGTTTTCTATTTTCATGTTTATGTTTTAGTTTTGTTACGCTCTTATTTTGTATTAATTTGTAATTAGATCTCAGTCTGCATTTGTTGATATTTCATTCTTTATATCTTTACTGTTGTGTTCTCCCTCTGGGTTGACGGCTGTCAGTGGCATTTCTGGGTTTGTGCTCTGTGTAGGCGTCACCCCTGTCAGCTGTCAGCTCTGGTCGCTACCTGCTCATTGCTCCCAGCTGGTCCAATTATGAATCAGTGTAACCTTCTGCCCGCTCATGTGACCCACACCTGTTATTACTTATGTAATTTATTTTTGATCCTATTCGAGGGCAGTTATTTTCATTTCCTGTTGCCGCAGTCTTGAGTTTCTCCTGTCTTCGTCTCCACCAGAGCCCAGCCCTTGCTCTGGTGCACTTATTTCGTAAGTTTGCTCGTTGTTTGTATTTTGTGTTAGAGCACTGTTTGGGACTTTGTGTTTTGTTGTTTTTCAATAAATTTCACAAACTCACAGTTCAGTCTTCCTCTCTGCCCCGAGGGGCAATTCATGACAGCATATGCTCAAAGACATTTTCTATCCATTGCATTTTTTTTTGATTGTTCAGCAGTTTTAACCTCACAGCCTCCACACTTTTCAGTTAGATGTGACTTTGTTCTCACCTGTCGGCACATCCATCTGGACAGTGAATGGTTCATGCCAGACAGAGGCAACAGCTTTGAACGAAGATAAAATGCAATATTACGGTAGTCTGGACCCCTTCATTCTGAAGCCAATCACTGATGACAGCATGGCAACCTTCAGCTCCTTCTCTTTCTCCCCATCTCTATTTCCATAACCTTAGAAATGGAGCAGGTCTCTAAAGTTGCCATCCGTTGTGATCTGTGACAAACGCAATGGTAGCTGTCAGCGAAGAAGGATATGAGAGCTGATGTGCTTCTCTGAAGTATTGCTCAGCCTTTCATGTTGAGGCAGAAGAACCAAAGCACTGTCTCTTCTGTGCGTGTTGGCCTGCCAAGCAGTGGCTAGCAAAGTGTAAGTGCAAGAGTTTTAGCATGCTTCTCTAATCCACTGCCTTTACAGAGGTCAGCCTCATTTATTATGAATGTGAAGCTCAGTGTAAAGCCCGCTGATATCGGGAAACAATTTAGAGTTGGCTGGGAGTCAGTGTCCTGGGGGACCAATAAAAACACTTTTAATGTGTTGCAAACTTCAGGTCAGCATGTTGCTCCTTATAAAATTCACGGTACTCGGGAATTAGTCCCAGATGACTAAATATGAGGCATCACTATGACATTGATTGGAACTGTGCCATATGTTTTTACTTTTATAATAACTAAAGAAGACATTGGTTATTTTAGCATGGTACAGCATCTTTCGTTATCGATGTCGTATACAGAGTATGATCAGCTGTAAAGCATAACATTCATAAATTAATGAACCCTTTTCTCCATGAGGTTTACACGACAGGAATCAAACTGCAGGCAGCAGCCCTTTAGCTTCAGCTCAAAGTGACAACTGCCAACATTGTCCTCACGTTCTAACCAGCGAGTCGCGCTCCTTGAAAATGGAGTCCTTGGCAGTCGACCACTTTGTTCTGTCAAGGC
The DNA here is from genome assembly GCA_020510985.1 of Pholidichthys leucotaenia. Classification (NCBI taxonomy): domain Eukaryota; kingdom Metazoa; phylum Chordata; class Actinopteri; order Cichliformes; family Pholidichthyidae; genus Pholidichthys; species Pholidichthys leucotaenia. The sequence continues at coordinate 252,818,197 of CM035847.1, read as the reverse complement.
CAGACTGAGGTATTAGGGCACATTAGTCTCATTTCCAATTCAATGACCGGGCCAGATCGATTTCCTTCATTTTCATGCACAGATGGGATTAAATGGCCATATTAAAGATGAACTCCTGGCACTGTCTTCCAAGAAGATTTATCATCCTAAAGATGAACACAAATGCAGTGAGGCAGATATGATATGATTTTCCTCTTCAAGCTTTCATTCACAGCATGTAAGTCGGTTAAAGATGGAAACTAATATGCTAACTGAAAGTTTCAACTGATAGACCCTGACAACTTCTTTATTTTGGCATTACTAACAAAGTCCACAGCATGACTCCATATGACTATATGGCCATTTGTAGAATTTCAAACTAACATACAGCTTCAGAGTTACCACACATAGTGATGGAGCTTATAAAGGTCTTGGCAGTTCATTTTGATTTTCTTTTTCCCTTCGCCCAATTTCCAGAAGCTGTGTGAGGTCCAATAAATCACCTAATGAGGCAGGTCTCCTTGTTGCGACAACATATTGTGAACACTTTTCTGCTAACTCCAGGGAGAGCCGGAAAAACCAAAACATATGCATCATAAGTAATTTTCTCCAGACTTTATTCCTTTGAGTGTACTTGTGTGCATGAGCCAGTACCTCAGGTGAAGATCCCATTTCTGCCTCTTCATTTCCCGACAGAGCTTGCTGGTGCAGTACTTTTTGTATCTTCAATTCCTTTAGTGCTTCCATTTTAAATATAGATGTATTTTCCAGTGTAGGGCAAGTTACTAAAAATGGTAACTAATTACTGTTACTAGTTACTTCTTTTCAAAAGTAATTGAGTTACTTTACCATTTACTGCATGATTAAAGTAATAAGTTACTTGGAAAAGTAACTTTCACGTTACTTTTAAATGCATACTTAAATCATCTTGCACACACAGTAGATAATTTACTTAATGGATTACATTACAGGCTTATTAATGTCAGGGTGAAAACAGACTGTTTTAGACAGAGCTTTTAGAACATATTTAGTCTTTATCCTGCCTTGAGAGCTCTTAATGTGTGAAAAATCTGAAGAAAATAAACATATTTCCTCATTTTGGAATGAGAAATAGGGTTTGTGGAGTGAGAGAGGGAAAAAGAGTGAGAATCACTCCAAAAGAGTGAGAGTTGGCAACACTGCATAAAGCTGTCAATGTATATCTATACCTTTATGATATGGATTTAATCCGATGTGCAGTGATCCAAAGAAAATGTCCATTATCCACAGTCCAAATGTCTGCTGTGACAGAGAAATGATCCAGTCCCTCAAATTCCTTTTAGAGATCAAAATCCATTTTTGAATAATCTTTATTCAGGTAGCAAGTAAATGTGTTTTAACTTCAGTGGATCACAGTCCAGGGTCTGGGTCACACTGTCCAGATGCACACCTGAGCTTGAAATCCAACCGTGGGTGTTGAGACAAGAGTATTTTCACTTTACATCCAGCCGTGGCTGTTCAGATGGCGTAGATTCACTAACAGTGTTATTAGCATAGTGTAGAGACACATGGGGAAAACATAATGTGTAACATCTTAGATAAGAACAAAGAGCAGAGTTTTCCTTGGAGATAACAGGGAGTTGTGAAGGATGAATGCAGTGTGATCTTTTGTGTATCAGAGACTGCTAGGAGGATGTTAAAGGATTAAGGAAGTGAATGCAATGTGACCTTTGATGTGTAGAAGCTGCTGTAAGAAAGCCTGAGTATTTAAGAGAAGAGTCTTGTCTGAGATGCTCTCTTTTCTGACTATGCTTATGTGTGAGATGTGTAATAAACTGTCTGAGTCAAATCCGCCTCGTCATTTTCACACTCCACACTGGTGACCCAAGACGAATCATGCAACACGACGAAAGATCCCCGGAGCCAGCCTCGTTGGGAGCCCCCAGCCAAGCATATGCTGTTACAATCCAGCTACCGGATTTTTGGCAGCACAATCCACGCTCCTGGTTCCACCTAGTTGAGGCGCAGTTCGTCCTCCGGGGGATATCGGTGGATGACACGAAATTCTACCATGTGGTCGCAAAGCTCGACGCCCACACGGCTCAGCATGTGGAGAGCCTGCTGGATCAGCCACCAACCAGCGACAAGTACGGCGCGTTGAAGGCTGCACTCATCCAGCACTACACACTCTCGGTTGAGGAGAGAGCAGAGAGACTCCTGACGCGGACCGGGTTAGGAGATGGGTCGGCTATTGACCTGATGGAGAAGATGCTGAGATTGAAGGGCTCGGACAACGACCACTTCATTTTTACCCACCTCTTCCTCCGGAACCTTCCGTCAGCGACGAGAGCGACCCTGGCCAATTCGCCGTTGCTGGCCGAGCGGGACTATCGTGCGCTGGCCCGAGAAGCACACCGGATCATCATGGCCAGCAGAGAGCTCACGACCACGGCGGCAGCGACGGAGCTCGGCGCGACGGCCAGAGGAGGCGAGGAGCCATTGACGGCAGTAGCAGAACCACCGACGACAGCGGCGGAGGGGGCCAAAGAACGCGGAGGAGACATCCTTTGTTTCTACTACCGCCGCTTTGCAGAGAAGGCACGCAAATGTATACCACCGTGCCAGTTCAGGCGCTCGGGAAACGCCAAGACCGGGGGTCGGTAGCAACTGCGGCCTTCGGGGAGGAGAACAAGCTGCTCTACTTGACGGACGCACGCTCGGGGAGGCATTTCCTCCTGGACACCGGCGCCCAGTTGAGTTTCATCATGCCGTCCTACGCCGACCGGCTGGCAGGATCTAGCGGCCCCAAGATGGCAGCAGCAAATGGCTCGGAGATTAAGACCTTTGGTGAGAGGACTCTACTTCTGTCTCTACACGGCCGTACATTTGAGTGGACTTTTGTCATAGCAGCATTGAATTTCAATATATTGGGGGCTGATTTTTTGTGCTCACATGGTTTGTTGGTTGATGTCACTAACAGGCGCCTGGTTAATGCACTGTCCTTTGATTCTATCCCCTGTACAGCTTGAGCGTCCCGGCCAATAGCACAAGCCAACGTCACAGCTGCATGCGGTAAGTTCCACACACTGCTCACTCAGTTCCCAGCACTCACGGTCCCCACATTTTCGGCAGCCGTCGCTAAACACGGGGTGGAGCATTTTATCACCACCACCGGGCCGCCCGTTTTTGCAAAATCTCGGCGCTTGGACGCAGCTAAACTGGCCATAGCGCGCGAGGAGTTCGCCAACCTGGAGAGGCTGGGCATCATCAGGCGTTCAAACAGCCCATGGGCTTCCCCGCAACACATGGTCCCTAAAGCTGACGGTTCGTGGCGACCTTGCGGGGATTTCCGCAGGTTGAACAACGCCACAGCACACGACCGCTACCCAATTCCTCACATCCAAGATTTTTCCGTTCACTTGGCAAGAGCGCGCGTTTTTTCTAAAATAGACTTGGTCTGCGGTTACCACCAAGTCCCAGTGCGCGCTGAGGACATACCCAAAACAGCGGTGATAACTCCGTTTGGTCTATTCGAGTTTTTGCGCATGCCATTCGGGCTTAAAGGGGCTGCACAGACGTTCCAACGCATGATGGATGCAGTGCTGCGTGATCTCCCTTTCGTATTCGTCTACTTGGACGATATCTTGGTAGCCAGCGCGTCCGAAGACGAACACGAAACCCACCTCACGGCGGTTTTCCGGAGGTTGGGAGAGCACAGTTTAATAATCAACCCAGCGAAGTGTCAGTTCGGGGTGACGCAGATTGATTTTTTGGGGCATCGCGTCTCTCCTGAAGGAGCGGTTCCGCTGCCTGACAAAGTGCGCACGGTAGCAGATTTTCCCCGGCCGCAAACGGTCAGGGCGTTACAGGAGTTTTTGGGAATGGTGAATTTTTATAACCGTTTCCTTCCCCGCGCAGCGCAGCTCATGCAACCACTGTACGCCGCGCTCAAAAAACAGAAACCCGCGAATAAGATCAAATGGTCCCTGGAGCGAGAGCGGGCGTTCTCGGAAGTCAAAGCAGCCCTGGCAAATGCTGCGTTGTTGGCACATCCAGACCCAACAGCCCACATAGCGCTCACTACTGATGCGTCAAGATGTGGCCATAGGGGCGGTCGTGGAGCAGCGTGTAGTCGGGGCTTGGCAGCCGCTCGCCTTTTTCAGCAGGACTTTGCGCGATAGTGAACGTAAATACAGCGCGTTCGACAGGGAGTTGCTGGCTCTCCACTTGGCCATTCGCCACTTCCAGTTCTGGCTGGAAGGATGCTGTTTCACCGCGTTCGTTGACCACAAGCCACTAACATTCGCGATGGCCAAGGTTTCAGAACCGTGGTCGGGCTGGCAGCAGAGACAGCTGGCCACGATCTCAGAGTTTACTACCGATATTCAGCATGTGTCGGGTAAACTGAATGTAGTGGCAGACTGCCTCTCGCGCGCCGTGGCTGCCCCGGTCCGCGTGGGGATAGATTACACAGCCATGGCCGCGGAGCAGGTTAGTGACGCGGATGTGCGCGCGCTCCAGTCTGGACCAACAGGGTTAAGGCTGGGAGCAGGGTGCTGCAAGACGGTATGCCCCCCCTAATCTGTGATGTCTCCACGGGGCGACCACGTCCCGTGGTACCAGCCGCGTGGCGCCGCCGCGTTTTTGACTCGATTCATTCTTTGGCGCACCCGGGACTGCGCGCGTCGGTCAAAATGGTAGGAGAGAAATTTGTGTGGCCGAGCCTTTGCAAACAAGTGAAAGAGTGGGCAGCAGTCTGCATGGCGTGCCAATGAGCCAAAGTACACAGATGCACGAAAGCTCCCTTGGAGCCGTTTCGCATCCCGGCTAAGAGGTTCGACCATGTTCACGTGGACCTCGTGGGCCCCCTCCCGCCATCACAGGGGTGCACGCACCTTCTGACAATGGTGGACCGCACCATGCACTGGCCGGAAGTGGTTGCGCTGGCCAGAAGTGGTTCCACTGGCGTCAACCACAGCCGAGGAGGTGGCGCACGCGTTCTTAACAGCATGGGTGGCGCGTTTTGGAGTCCCGTCGGACATTACGTCCGACGAGGCCCTCAATTTGTTTCCGAACTTTGGTCAACAATGGCCCGCAGCCTGGGTGTCACAATTCACCGCACAACCGCATACAATCCGCAGGCTAATGGGTTATGCGAACGTTTTCATAGGTCATTGAAAGCAGCTCTCAGGGTGTCACTGACGGATGCAAATTGGGTAGACAAGCTACCGTGGGTTTTATTGGGGTTACGTTCTGCGCCTAAAGAGGATTTGGAAGCTTCCCCGGCTGAACTCGTTTTTGCGCAGCCACTTTGGCTGCCCGGGGAGTTTCTCCCAGATACTCCTGCGCCGGGCAGCTCCCCGTCTCAGCTGTTGCAGCGTAGCATAGACACAAGCACGCTGCCGGGCCCTGTTCACCACAGTTTTCCACGCGTTTTTGTGCCTAAAACTTTGAAAAACGCAGAGTTTGTTTTTGTCAGACACGATGCACATCGCCCCCCACTGCGCCCACCTTATGATGGACCGTTCAGAGTGCTGGAAACAGGGGACAAGCATTTTTTGCTAGATTTGGGGGGTAGGAGGGAAAAGGTTGGCATAAACAGACTCAAACCCGCTTTTGTGGTGGCGGACAAGCAAGTGCTGTTGGCGAGGGTCCCTCGGAGTGGAAGACCCCCACGGGGAGCTTCCCAGAGAAAAGTTTCCCCAGAACACCCACAGGGGCAGACAAAAGGTTTTCACCCCCAAACATCAGCTCCCCAGCATGACAGCGCCGCGGAGGCGGTGAATCCTGGTTACAGCAGATACGGGAGAAGACTGAAGCCCAAGCAGCATGTGGATTGATGTTTAATGGTTCTGTCATAGCATACGGACTGTTATTCTTTTGTTCTATCCAGTATGCTCGGGGGGGGGGGGTGTAGAGGCACATGGGGAAAACATAATGTGTAACATCTTAGATAAGAACAAAGAGCAGAGTTTTCCTTGGAGATAACAGGGAGTTGTGAAGGATGAATGCAGTGTGATCTTTTGTGTATCAGAGACTGCTTGGAGGATGTTAAAGGATTAAGGAAGTGAATGCAATGTGACCTTTGATGTGTAGAAGCTGCTGTAAGAAAGCCTGAGTATTTAAGAGAAGAGTCTTGTCTGAGATGCTCTCTTTTCTGACTATGCTTATGTGTGAGATGTGTAATAAACTGTCTGAGTCAAATCCGCCTCGTCATTTACACACTCCACAATAGCATAGCACTAGCTTTGTCGGAGCTTTGTTGCTGTTTTCAAGTGCTTCTGAAGATTGCAGCAGGTCTCAACCTGAACTTAGCTTGCAACCAGCCAATATGCTTTTGTCCTTCACTGCGACAAAGGAAAAATAATCTAATTCCACAAAAACAAAGTAGCTTCATCTTTTCCTCCGCTCAGTAGTGACGACTCAGGCTCTTTGCAACAGATCACGTCGACTGATGGCTACGTGTCAGCTACGGTAGGATCAGTTTGTATATTCATTAATTTAAGCTAAAAATATCTATCCATATTAATAAAATGAATAACGAGTAATGCATCTGATCAAATTTCAGTAACTGTAACGCATTACTGAATTTTTAAACAGTAGTTTCATTACACAGCACATTACTGCAAAAGTAGTGGTGTTACAGTAATGCATTATTTTGTAACACGTTACTGTAACTTTGTTACTTTGTAACACATTACTCCCAACACTGGTAATTTCTGACAACATGAACAGCACGAAGTATACTGTGTATTTGCAAGTAAACACATGGAAAGTGGTGAGTGGTGGTTTGAAAGTAACTATAAGGATAAATTCTGATTAAAAAATGTAAACAACAAGCTTCCAAAGTGCATTCAATGATCCCTTTAACTGCTCGTCTTACTAGGCTTACAGTATATATTTAACAGTTTGTGAAAGTCGGCATATACTTTCTAAATCTAAACTAAAATAAAAGAGAACCATAAATACGGTGAAGTTGGGACGCTGTGTAAAACAAATTCAAAAAAATACAATAATTTAAAAATCCTTTTCAACCTATATTCAATTGAATACACTACAAAGACAAGATATTTAATGTTCAAACTGATAAACTTTGTTTTGTTGCAAATATTCACTGATAAACTTTGTTTTGTTGTAAAAATTCACAAATTAACCTGTTCACCTGTGGAATGTTCCAAAAAAGGTGTTTTTAATGAGCATTCCTCAACTTTCCCAGTCTTTTCTTGCCTGTCAGAGCTTTTTTGGAACGTGTTGCAGGAATCAGATTCAAAACACCTTTTTTGGAACATTCCACAGGTGAACAGGTTAATTGTAAACAGTGCCAGTGTCACAATTGGGTGTAAAAGGAGCATTCCCAAAAGGCTCAGTTGTTCACCAGCAAGGATGGGGTGAGGCTGACCACTTTGTGAACAACTGTGTGGGCAAATAGTCCAGCAGTTTAAGAACAATGTTTCTCAATGTACAAATGCAAGGAATTTAAGGATTTCATCATCTACATGCCATATTATCATTAAAGATTCAGAGAATCTGGAGAAATTTCAGCATGTAAGCGGCAAAGCTGTAAGCCAACAATGAATGCTCGTGACCTTCAATCCCTCAGTCAGCACTGCTTTAAAAACTAACATCATTCCGTAAAGGATATTACCACGTGGGCTCAGGAACACTTTGGAAAACCATTGTTAGTTAATGTAGTTCGTCGCTACATCTACAAGTGCAAGTTAAAAAACTCTACCATGCAAAGTGAAAGTCATATGTATATCAACAACACCCAGAAATCCCACCGGTTTCTCTGGGCCCGAGGTCATCTGAGATGGACTGACGCAAAGTGGAAAAGTGTGCTGTGGTCTGAGGGGTCCACATTTCAAAGTGCTTTTGGAAATCATGGATGTTGTGTCCTCTAGGCTAAAGAGGAAAAGGACCATCCAGGTTGTTATCAGCATTAAGTTCATAAGTCAGCATCTGTGATGATATGGGTGTGTGTTAGTGCCCATGACATGGGTAACTTGCACATCTGTGAAGGCACCATTAATGCTGAACGGTACAACAGGTTTTGGAGCAACATATGCGCCCATCCAAGCAATGTCTTTTTCAGGGACGTCCCTGCTTATTTCAGCAAGACAATGCCAAGCCACATTCTGCACGTGTTACAACAGCGTGGCTTCATGGTAAAAGAGTGCGGGTACTAGACTGATCTGCCTGCAGTCCAAAACCTTCTCCCACTGAATATGTGTGGCACAATATGAAGCATAAAATATGACAATGGAGACCCCAGACTACTGAGCAACTGAAGTCATACAGCGAGCAATGATGGGAAAGAATTTCACCTACAAAGCTTCAACAACTAGTGTATTCAACTCCTAAATGCTTATTGAGCAATGTTAAAAGGAAAGGTGATGTAACTCAGTGGTAAACATGCCCCTGTCCCAGATTTTTTGGAACATGTTGCAGGATATCAAATTCAAAATGAATGAATATTTACAAAAAAAAACCCAATAAAGTTTATCAGTTTCAACTTTAAATAGCTTGTCTTTGTAATGTATTCAAATGAATATAGGTGGAAAAGGATTTTTAAATAATTGTATTTTGATTTTATTTACATTTTACACAATGTCCCAACTTCACTAGAATGGGGTTGTAAGACTAGAGAAGCACAATCTTCTTTTAAGCTAACAAGTTGCATGTTGTGCTTTTTTCCCACTGTAACCATGATGCACTAAAGCTACAAAGAAGACATGTTTAATTGTTTTATTATATAATTACACAATTATAAATTATCTATATATTTGCACTAGTATAGCTTTAATCAAGATATTAATATAATGACTTTATATGGAAGAAAAATATTTTCTTGTATAAGGGAAATGCTAATTGTCAGAAGTCCACCATCAGGAGAACTCTAGAAAACATGGTGTTTACATTACAACTGCAAAGAATAAGGCACCAGACTTAGAAACAAAAAACGTTATCAGTCCTAATTACGGGCCTGTGGGGGAAATTGTAAGTCACTTTTATGGGTAGATTTTCTTTTTTTATTGTTATAATTCTTTTACAAACATTGTCTTAGTAGAGTTTTATATGTCAGCATATTTTTATTTAAAGCAGCACAAAGTAATATTGTCACATTAAAGGGGTCATTGACTGAAAAAGTGTGTTTTTTTGTGTCCGTCTATTGGTGACTCTGTGGTGGACACAATACACATGGCACTCCACCCAGGACAATGGGGTTGGTGGGGGAGAAGATAGTTAGGGATGCTAATGGAGAGTTTATGTGTTTATGTTGGAAGTGGAATAAAGTCCGTGAGTCATCTAGCTCGCTGCCTCATCTGCTTTCAACTTCCACATTGGTGACCCTAAGACGTGCAATGGAGAACGAGCTGAGCACCACCCCAGAGACAACCCCAGAGGGAGAACAGCAGCGCGGCATGCACTGTCACAGTCAAGCTCCCAGACTTCTGGCTTCACAATCTGACCGCTTGGTTTCTACATGTGGAAGCCCAATTCGCACTCCACGGAATCACAATGGACGACACCAAATATTATCATGTGGTCGCTGCCCTGTATGTGCACACCACGCAGCAAGTGACGAGCCTGCTCCAGGAACCGCCGGCCCAGGGGAAATACGACACGCTCAAGCAGATGCTAATTCAGCGGTATACCCTGTCGGACAGTGAGAGAGCAGAGAGACTGCTAATGCGCTCAGAGTTAGGTGGCAGATCAGCTGTGGAGCTGATGGAGAGCATGGTAGCATTAATAGGGAAGAATGACGAATCCTTCTTGTTCGCCCACCTCTTCCTCAGGGACCTACCTGCTACAGTGAGGGCGAGCCTGGCCAACTCGCCGCTGCTGGTAACCAATAACTACCATGCTCTGGCACAGGAAGCGGACTGCATCATCCTAGTGACCAGAACTCAGCTAGCACGCAACGACACCAGCATCCAGGAAGGACTCCAGCGAGGTCGAGGAGCCATCGGTGGCGGCTGGGACGGACGCCAAGAGACGCAGGAACGGGACACTCTGTTTCTATCACCGCCACTTTGGCTCGAATGCCCAACGCTGTCTGCCACCGTGCCAATTCAAGAAGCCAGGGAAACAGCACGGCCAGCAGTCAGTAGCAGCTGCAACTGCTGGCGACAGGAACAAGCTGCTTTTGATTACAGACACACATTCAGGGAGACGTTTCTTAGTGGACTCCTGCTCCCAGAATAGCCTCATTCTGCCGGTGAGAGCAGACAAATTGGCAGGAGGCAGCGTCTCGAGCTCACGGCCGCCAACGGATCCAACATCAGGACGTTTGGTGAACGGATGTTGACGGTGTGCTTACATGGACACAATTACCAGTGGGACTTTGTGGTGGCGGCATGTTCTGTCCCCATTTTAGGCGCAGATTTTTTATGTGCTTATGGGTTGTTAGTTGATGTTGCCAACAGACGTTTAGTGGATGCTGTCTCTTTTTCCTCCTTGCCCTGCACAGCTCGGGGAGTTGGGCCAACACAGGTTAACGTTATAGCTCCAGGGGGTAAGTACCATGATTTACTTTCACAGTTCCCAGCACTCACGGTTCTGATGTTTTCTGCTATAGTAACCAAACACGGGGTTGAATATTTCATAACCACAAAAGACCCGCCGGAGTTCACGTGACCTCGGCACCTGGACGTAGTTAAACTAGCCAGTGCGCGTGAGAAGTTTACCAACTTAGACCAGCTGAGCATCGTTAGGTGCTCCAACAGCCCGTGGGCATCCACACTACACATGTTGCCTAAGGCCGATGAGTCGTGGCGACCGTGCGGCGATTTCCGGCGCTTGAACAACGGCAGGATTTTTCCAGGATTTTTTCATGCAACTGGCCGGGACACGTGTTTTTTCGAAAATGTATCTGGTCCATGGTTACCACCAGGTCCCGGTGCGCGCAGAGGATGTTCCCAGAACAGCGGTAATAACTCCTTTTGGCCTTTTTGAGTTTTTATGCATGCCGTTCGGGTTAAAGGGCACCGCACAAACCTTCCAAAGAATGATGGATGCGGTGCTCCATTACCTGCCTTTTGTTTTTGTCTACTTAGACGACATTCTGGTGGCTAGCGTGTCTGAGGAGGAGCACTTTGCCCATCTCAAACTAGTTTTCCAGAGGTTGGAAGCACACAGGCTTATTGTTAACCCAGCAAAGTGCCATTTCAGTGTGCCAGTGATTGATTTTTTGGGTCACCGCATTTCGCTGGAGGGCTCGATTCCGCTGCCTCATAAGGTGCATGCTGTGTCGGTTTTTCCGTGTCCGCAGACCATGAAGGCCTTGCAGGAATTTTTGGGCATGGTCAACTTTTACAACCGTTTCCTTCCATGAGCAGCCCAGCTGCTGCAGCCGTTGTACACCATACTCAAAAAAAAGAAGCCTGTGGAAAATATCAACTGGACCCCCAAGCGAGTCCAGGCTTTCGCCAATGCCAAAACTGCACTCGCTAATGCTGCTTTACTAGCCCACCCTGCCTCGTCAGCGTGGATACCACTCACCACTGACGCATCTGACATTGCCATACAGGCAGTGGTGGAGCAGTACGTTTCCGGTGTGTGGCAGCCGCTCACATTTTTCAGCCGTACTTTGCGCAACAACAAATGCAAATACTGTACAATACGTTTGACAGAGAGTTGTTGGCCCTCCACCTGGCGACGTGCCACTTCCAGTTTTGGCTGGAAGGGCGCGAGTTCACCACGTTTGTTGATCATAAGCCGCTAACATACGCAATGTCCAAAGTCTCGGAACTGTGGTCGGCCCGGCAGCACCAACATTTGGCCGCGATCTCAGAAATTACAACCAACATCCAGCACGTAGCCGGTAAGCTTAATGTTGTGGCCAACTGCCCGTCACGCGCATTAGTCTCCCCGGTCTAAGTGGGAATAGATTTCCCCACTATGGCTGCAGGGCAAACGGGGGACCGGGACATTTGCGCACTCCAGTCCATGCCTACTGGGTTAAAACTGGAGAGCAGGGAAGTGCAAGAAGGGTGCCCCCCCTTGCTCTGCGATGTCTCCACTGGTCGCCCACACCTGGTGATTCCAAACTCTTGGCGCCGCCGCATTTTTGAGTCAGTCCACTCCCTTTCACACCCCCTCATACGCACCTCGGTTAAACTGGTGGGGGGGAAATTTGTCTGCCTGCACTTACGCGGGGACGTGAAAGAGTGGGCTGCAGCCTGCGTCACGTGCCAGCGGGCCAAAGTGCACAGGCACACCAAAGCCCCCTCGAGCCATTCCAAATTTCGGCCAGAAGGTTCGACCACATCCACATGGATTTGGTGGGCCCCCTCCCGCCGTGACAAGGTTTCACGCACCTTTTGACAATCTTGGCTTCCACCACGTCTGCGGAAGTGGCTCACACTTTTTTGTCGTCTTGGGTAGCACGGTTCGGATCCCCGTGGGACATCACTTCCAACAGGGGTCCGCAACTTGTTTCGGAACTCTGGTCCGCAATGGCCCAGAGCCTGGGGGTCAAAATCCACTGCACCACCACATACAACCCCCAGGCTAACGGGTTATGATAACGTTTTCATAGGTCGCTTAAAGCAGTGCTCAGAGTTTCACTCACAGATGCAAACTGGGTCAACTGCCTACCCTGGGTTCTGTTAGGGTTGAGCTCCACACCTAAGGAGGATCTGGCAGCCTCCCTGGCAGAACTCATTTTTTCTCGGCCACTGCGGATCCCCAGGGAATTTTTACCAGAAAACCCTGCACCCGGGACCGAACTGCCCGCGCAATTTTTTCATGGTACAGAGACAGCCAATGTGCCGGGCCCAGCGCACCATTGATTTCCCGACACCTTCGTCCCAAAGAGCTTACAGAGCGCCAAGTTCGTTTTTGTTAGGCACGATGCACACAGAACCCTGCTGCGTCCACCGTATGACGGACCGTTCAGAGTGCTGGAAACCGGGGCAAAGCATTTTGTAATAGACTTTGGGGGGCGTAAGGAAACTGTCTGCATTGACAGGCTTAAGCCCGCTTATGTGTTGGCAGACGAACAGGTGGTGTTGGTTCAAGCTCCCTGGCGCAGACGCCCGCCTACAATGGCTCCGCAAGTTGGTGTTCCCCCTGCAGAGAACTGTTGGCAGCAGACTAGGTCTTTCCCCTCCCCACCCCCTCCCCCTCCTCAGGACTGTGCGGTGCAGGCCAACTTTGTCTCCTGCCCACCTCAACAGACGCTTCGGTCGGTCCAGCGACTCCACGTTACAGCCGTTAATGGGCATCGGCTCAAGCCCATGGCGCCGGAGGGTTAGAGCCCCTTCTGGGTGTTCAGGGGTGGGGGTGGGGAGGTGCTGTGTGGTGGACACAATACACATGGCACTCCACCCAGGACAACGGGGTTGGTGGGGGAGAAGATAGTTAAGGATGCTAATGGAGAGCTTCTGTGTTTTATGTTGAAAGAGGAATAAAGTTTGTGTGTCATTCAGCTCACTGCCTCGTCTGCTTTCATCTTCCACAACGCGATTATTAAAAAATATATCAAAACACTCTCCAAGAAGCCATTTTGACTCTTCCGGCATTTTCTCGTGTGTCAAGAAATGCCAAACATCGCTAACAGTCTGGCTATTATTGGCCAGCCTAGCTTTCTGTCTTGTAAATGGTTGGGGAGCCAAAGTTGTTAGCTTAAAAGCTAACAGTGATAATAGGAAGCTCACATTTATACTGTTATTATTTTTTTAGATTTCAGTCACCCTAATAGACATCCCCGTTTCCCCGTTTCAGTTTTCAAGAAAAATGGTGATGCTCAGAGCTGTAGTAACTACAGAGGCATAAATATCAGCCGCACTATGAAGATATGGGAAAGAGTTGTTGAAACCAGGTTACAAAGTAAGGTGACACTCAGCGAGTAACAATATGTGTCAGAATCTGGGCTTGGTCTAGGGACTACCCAGCTGTCTCACGTTTGTAATTATCAGTTTGTGGGGAGCAAGGTGTTAGACTTCTCCACCCAGAGACTTATGGACCATGAGAGGAGAGGTCGCCGGGGGGTCTAGACGGAACAGCAAAGGTTGGGACACCCCCTGGGGAGAAGAGGAGATGCTGGGCTGCCGGTAGAGGAGTGAAGTGCGGCACCAGCGCAATGTTATGTTAATGCGCCGCACAGGCTCTGTTATGTAATGGATATGAAGTCAGAGCCCCGGGACACTATGCAAATAATTAAAGGTATATAAGTGAGATGCACAGTGGCCTGGGAGCTCTTTTGTGATCCTGATCTGTTAGAGAGGAATAAAGTCTGTGTTGATCCAGCTCGTTGCCTCGCCTGATCATTCTCTCTACAAGTTACCCTATTTATATCAGTCTTAGTTTGTGTTCTGGTGTGATGTCATTGTTGTATTTCCCGCCGGTCTCCCAGTGTGTTCCTGTGTTTTGATTGTAGTGAGTTTTGCCTTCCATGGCTTTTTCATTATTCAGCCCACGTGCTGCTATTTGTTTGTGTTTGAGTTTCTGTTTAATAAATTAACATCATTGTTGCACTTGATCCTGCCTGCGCCTGAGTCCTGTGTTAACCAAACCTTGGCAGTACGACTGCTTTCCAAAAAAAAAAAAAAAAAAAAAAAAGAGAGAACTACAGATGCAATATTTGGTCTAAGAATGTTGATGGACAAGTTTAGAGAAGGTCAGAAGGAGTTACACTGTGTCTTTGTGGATTGAGAGAAAGAATATGATAGGGTGCCAAGAGGGGAAGTGTGGTACTGTATGAGGAAGTCAGCATTGGCAAAGAAGTATGTGAGGGTGGTGCAGGACATATATAAGGCCAGTGAGACAGTGGTGAGATGTGCTGTTGGAGTGACAGATGGATTCAAGGTGAGGTGGGATTACATCAGGAATCGGCTGTAAGCCCTTTCTTGTTTGCTATGGTGATGAGCAGGCTGACAGATGAGTTCAGGCAGGATTCTCCATGGACCATGATGTTTGAGGACAACATTGTGATCTGTAGTGAGAGTAACGGAGCAGGTGGAAGAGAACCTGGAGAGAATAAAGTATGCACTGGAGAGAAGAGGAATGAAAGTCAGTAGAAGCAAGACAGAATACATGTGTGTGAATGAGAGGGAGGCAGGCATAACAGTGGAGGTGAAAGGAGTAGAGGTAGTGAAGGTAGATGAGTTTAAATACCTGGGATCAACCAGAAGCAGCTCGAGTGAAAGGGAAGATTTACAAGATGGTAGTGAGACCTGCTGTTATGTAGGGTTTGGAGACAATGGCACTAACAAAAAGGCAGGAGGCGGAGCTGGCAGAGTTGAAAATGTTAAGATTCTAATTAGGAGTGACTAGAAGGGACAGGATTAGAAATGAGTATATCAGAGGGACAGCTCAGGTTGAGCAATTTGGAGACAAAGTAAGAGAGGCAAGGCTGAGATGGTTTGGACATGCGCAGAGGAGGGATAGTGGATATATTTGACAAAGAATGCTGGAGATGGAGCTGCCAGGCAGGAGGAAAAGAGGAAGAGCACAGAGAAGATTCATGGATGTAGTGAAGGAGAACATGGATAGGGTTGGTGTTACAGAGGAAGATGCAAGGCATTGGGTGAAATAGAGGCAGATGATCCGCTGTGGTGACCCCTAAAGGAGGAGGAGGAGAAGAAGAAGAATTTAAAATTATTAGAAAAAAAGTTGCAAATTTATCAGAAAAAAAGTTTTTTAGAAAAATCAAGAAAATGTTACAAATTTACAAGTAAAACCTCACAAATTGGCAAAAATGCAAAATTTTTGACAGAAAAGTCAAAAAATTTATACAAGTGTGCAACTTTTGTTCTTATACATTTATAACTTTTTTCAATGACCCCCCCCCCCCCCCCACACACACACATTCCTGTTTTTTTTTTTTTTGTCATGAAGTTGCAACTTTTTTTCCTCATAAACTTGGGATTTGCTCATGGTAAAATTGTGACTTCTTAATTTTATTTATCTATTTAACCTTTATTTATACAAGGAAGGTCCACTGAGAGGCAACCTTTCTTTTTCAAGGACACCCTGTTCACATTCACACCTGGAAGCTGCCCAGTACAACCACAGACTGACATGTGGCCACTTGAGCGTTAAGGGCCTTGCTCAAGGGCACAACGGTGAGGGTTAAGGAGGGTGGGGCAAACACTGCTGTGTTATCTGTCCCACCCAGATCTGATCTTGCCGGTCCAGGGATTGATCAGCAACCCTCTGGTCAGTAGTCCACATCCCTAACCATTAGAATGGAATAGAATAGAATAGGCTTTATTGTCACTGTACAGTTGTAAAGTACAATGAAATCGTGGAACAAAAAGTTGGCAGCCAGTACCTAGTAATTCCTGGCGACTATAGGTGATTAGTCTGTTGCAGAAAGAGGACAAAAAAAGACTAGTTGCGGCATCTATACATCCCGCCATCTTGTCACAGCCTCCACCACTGCCTAATTGGTGGACAGTGGCGCTAACGAAAGATACTAACTGCTTAGTTAGTATCTTTTATCATAGTTTTGCACCTTTATTCTTGCAAATTTGTACTTAATTTACATATATGTCTGTACTTTATGTTAAATTTACAAACACCTCCTCCACCACCATTGTCCTTGTTAGAAAATAACAAATCTCCTACCAGTTGTAACAGAGCATCATGATTTGGGCCCATTTTCTGAGCAGAGATGCCTTACCATCACTAATGCAGTTATGCTGCAACTCTACCAACATTTGTCAGTGGAAAAATCTTAGGGCATCAGTTGAATTGTCAGCGATTGTAAAAGATAACATTGTGGAAGAGCCAAGTCAAAATTCTGACAATAATTTAGCAAAAATGTTAGAAGAACCTGAAGCAAGCTATTCATGCGAGAAACCCCAACAACATCCTTTATGTACTGTAGTACATGGATATAATGAAGTGGTTAAAGCTACAATAATTTAATATCTTACCAGAAAGTACAACAAAAGTCAAGGTTCACATACCCTTATAGATATTTAAGAAAATTTAAATATGTCATAGATTATATCCATGTAGAAATCTTGGAAAGAAAAAAAACTCTAAAAGTTTAATAAACTATAAAGGACATGCACATCCTTTATATGGATTTGCAACTATTTTTCCATTCAAGTTTGCTAGTGGACAAAAGTTGGTTTACTGCAACTTTAGAAAAAAGCAGAGAAACTCTCTTGGAAAGTGGATCAGATGATGTCAACAACTTGCTCTTGCCGATCTAATGTAAGCCCAAAGGCAACCCTCTAAAAACAGATTTGTGGCGTGGAGAACTTGGGGGTATCATGAAAAAGCAGCAGCAGCAGTACCTGTGTAGCCCAGAGAGTTGTCCTCCTCGTGCTCGGTGGTAGGAGCTCCTGTTGCCCTCTCGCTGGCACCTTCCTGAGGGACTCCCATCTCTGTCAACAATAACAGCACAGGGACTGAGAACCTAGAGGAATTCTGCTCACCTTCCATACCCATGGTCCAAACCTCCAGTCCTCTGCAAACTTGACACAGGGAGACGGTAATAAATATGCTACAAAACACAGGGCTCCATCCTTGAGAACTTTGCGTCTGGTGGAGAAGTCCGAACGCCCACATTGCTCAAAGATTCCAAATCCCAAACGTTTAGTAAAAATCCAAGGATAAGGAAGAGTTAGACTGTGGGGAAAAATGACCATCAGTCCACTGAAATAAAAAAAAAAATGTTGGTGCAATCTTTGGTTTTTCTCTGGGCTCAGCGGGAGGTTGTAATGTGGTTCTGTGTTGGGCTTCAGTGTGAATTTGTGGGTGTAAGACCGCCGCATCAGGAGCCGTAAGAGGCTGCACCCCTAAAGGAGCACATGGGCAGGATGGGGGTGGGGGGGGGGCACAGTCTGGATGATTGACACTGCCACTCTGTATGCACACACACACACACACGGAGTGTCCGGATGCTAATACAATGATGCACCATTAATTGCTAATCAGTTCCTTTTGATTCGGGGCTCGCCTTTGTGCCTGTTTGTTCTTCGGATTGACAGGTTGAGTGCATGCGACAGGCGGCGCGAGGGCGGGACAGTGGAGGGGGGGTGTGGGAGACGGAAAAAGAAAGGCCAGGAGAGCTGGAGTGTATATGACTTATCAGGGAGACGGGAGACCAACTGTGCCCTTATGACGGCTCTGCGTGAAATAAATCAGACACAGGCGGGCCCATTCTCTTTGTGTACCGCTGACAGGGGGTTAATTTGGGCCAGGGAGGTAAGAGGAATCTTAATCATCCATCCCCTTTAGCTAAGTGAGTGGCAGTCTGTCGGAAGTATCCCTGTCCCCGATGAGATCTGGCATCTCTTCGGATAAATAGCAGACGGGCAGACGGCATCGCTGGCTGGAGAGTACTTTAATTCACTCGAGCGTGAAGAAGAAGGTGACCCACCCTTTTAGCAGACCCTCCCACCATTAGTAAAATTGACAGTAAAAATCCATGCAAACTTTTCCGTCTTGACCCGACAACAGCACTGGACACGTTAATGATGGTAAACACAATAAAGACTATCGCACATTGATCATGCCCTCCTGCTGTGCACCCGGCGATGCAAGTAATGCGACAGAGAATGGGTCAGATATATGCTGAGGCACTTCTCTGCCTGTCTCTTTATCCATCTGACAGGCAAACACAACAGGAGAGCAGAACCTCTGAGTCACACATTAATATGCATGTAGGTTACTCCTGAATCATGCGTGTGGAAGGAGGGTGATGACATCAAATGGCATGAAAATGGGTCCGAATGAAGGCAGGCAAACATTAACAACCCGGTCTGACAATCATAGCATGACACCCACCATCAGATATTTCCACTGCAGTGTCTCAAATTTGTTCAGAATGGGAGGAACTAAAGGCAATTTCAGCATGTGGTTCTTTAAAGATGAAGCTTGGTTGTTTTTGTAAGCAGGAACAATCAACCTCATTCTAATTGCAAAAATCACTAAAAAACTAAATGAGATGCACCAGTTTTAAATAATACATCTATCTATAAAATATTTCTATCCATAATAATAAATTAGCAGAGCAACTGATTCAAAGAGGGAGCTTACTATAAATTTGTCATGATCGCATCAAAAGTAACTTAAGATACATTTTTTAACCAGTGAAGGGCAGGTATGAAGAAAAAAAAACCCAACAAATGAACAGAGTGAACATTTTAACATTTTAATTACACTGAGACACCCGTACTAATGCATCAATTCACTCACTGCTCTTTAGATTAGATAAAAGCAAGTTCATTGCCAAATAGTTTGCTTTTTGACACGTTAGTCATAGATTTCTTTTACTGTGAAAGAAAACCATATCAAATGAATACATCATTTATTTCCTTTTCTCGAGGAAAACATTATTTGGAAAATTTGCTAAAGTTATGCGTTGTACAATTCCAAGCATTTTTATTCATAATTTGCAATTAAAGGTATGTAATCTCTCATCTTTTCTAATCTTAAATGCCTTGTTCCATCCATCCATCCATCCATCCATCCATCCATCTCCTTCCGCTTAATCCTTTTCGGGTTGTGGGGGGCTGGAGCCTATCCCAGCATCTTTGGGCGAGAGGCAGGATACACCCTGGACAGATCACCAGTCCATGGCAGGGCCAACACAGAGAGACAGACAACCATTCACTCTCACAGTCATACCTAAGGACAATTTAGAATCCCCAGTTTGATGCCAATTAACCTAACTTGCATGTTTTTGGCATGTGGGAGGAAACCAGAGAAATCCCGGAGTAAACCCACGCAGACACGGGGAGAACATGCAAACTCCACACAGATCACTGTTGGTCGGGGGCTGGGATCGAACCCAGGATCCCCCCGCCAAGGGTGAGTTGCTGTGCTGTCGCAGTGCTTGTTCCATTCAGGATTTAGGAAAAAAAAAACTCAACTAATTATTTATTTACTGAAAACACAAAGAAAAATAAGTTTTCCAGTTACACTAAAAGTTCAAAACTAAATGGTATTCACTTATACAGCGCTTTTTCCTCATCTCTAGATGACCAAAGCGCTTTACAGATCCTGCCATCCACCCATTCACACACTGATGGCAGAGTTACATGGTTTCTGTTAGCAATTAGATAATAGTGGCTTGTCCGAGACTGGAGTAATTGACCTATACACATAAGCACTGCTCAGTCATGAATTACTTCTAAGTAGCTGCTGAAAACACATCTCTTTCCACTGCCTTTGATTCAAGTGGAGCGTGACAACTAAATAGTTGGCTACATTCTGTGCTGGATTTTATTCCATTTCTTTCTTTTTTAACATATTTTATTCCTGTTTATTGTGTATTTGATTTTGTTGTTTTAGTGTAGTTTTTAAAAATTATTATCTTGCTGTGTAGCATTTTGGTCAACTTTGTTGTTTTAAATGTTCTCTATAAATAAATTTGACTTTGATTTTGACTTTGAGTAGTCGGGTATAAAGAATTTACATTACATTTGCTGGTGAATATATATCACAAAGACATATAGAGATATTAAGTATTTAAGGGGTCACTGAAAAATTGTGTTTTTGTGTTTTTTTGTGATTATTGAAAGAATTTCAAGACATTCATTTCTCTTGAAAAACTACACAGCCTTTATATCATTTTTTTCTTCAAGAAACCATTTTGACTGTTCCGTATGTGCTTTAGAACATCATAAATGGTAAACCCTGCACAGCGCTTTTATGACACCCACCCGCTGCTCTGTTATTGGCCAGCAGTTTCTAACATCTTTAGATTTTAGTCACTTTAATAGACATCCATATTTCTACCTAGTTCACTAATCCACAGTCGATAATATATCTTGTGTCATTCTGGCTTATTTTGAGATATTTCCACCATGATGCTACATCAAACTGTTAGCATTAGCATGGTTAGCCTGACCGACTCGGTCATTCTTGCGGAATTACAGCTCGCCTAAGTAGGGAAATGCTGACATACAAGCCACCAGGCATTAGCTTAACTGTCAATCCGACTAGTTTTGATCACTATTCTCTACAAATTCCATTCACTTGACCATATACTTCATTCTTAGATGTTATTTTAGGTTGGTTTTATTTTCTCTAACTGAGATCTAAGGTGGCTAGCTGAAGCTAGCAGTTTAGTCACTCATTCGCAAATGATTCTGTGGTTACTGTACTCCAGGGATCGGTCATATATCCTATCGACCACTGAAACCACTATTTCATTCATTCTTTAAGACAAATTTACATTAGTTGACTCAGGCTTGATTCAACATAGGAGCTAGCCAGCTAAGATTAGCTAGCAGTAGTGATGTAAGAGGGAGGGCGGAGTTAAATGCAGTCTCAGAGATGCACTGAAACCAACGGTTCTGAAAATGGCTGCAAAAGATGATTCACAAATGATGTTTCCACAATTAAACAACTAAAGAAAAGTTGACCAAAATATGTCACAAACATTTCATTAATAGCTGTGTGAGCTGTGAAAATGTGGAAAAAGTGCAGTCAATGACCCTTTTAACATCCAACTGGCTAAAATTAATCTGAGTCAACTGTGCATTTAATACAGAAGGAAATCACTAAAAAGGAAAAATAACAAATCTTATGTTGAATATTCCTGTGATAATGAGGAATTCACCAGCTGTACAGTATGTATTTCTATCTCTCCTTTAAGTATTTCCTTCTTTATTGGACACTTCCTCGGCTTGATTCTCTGGGTGGTCCACAGCCAGCAGTCCAATCACAGACCACTTCAGTGCTCATTATTGTTGGTGACCCCAGGTGTCTCTCATATTGTATCAGAATAGAGAACCAGCCCCATATTACTGCATTATTTTCAGCATAATACTGAACCCGACCACAGATCCCCTGCAGGCTAACTAACGTGGCACATGTGCAGATAACTGCCTACTAAACAGGCCTCTTATCCACTCCCCTTTATTCCTCATGAGCCCCACACTATAACCCCGGCCCCTGAGACCCCCTCGAACACTACAGCATGTCATTTTTTTCCTCCTCAGAGGCCTATCCATGGGGCACCATACAGCCATTTAACTCTGTTTTTCTGTTGTAGACACAAACCACGAGGCGACTAACTAGATTTGATTCTGATGGCTGTTTGCAACTCTGCGGCTGTTGGAAGTTCATCATCACTTCAAAGCTCCGCAGAACTCGACGTGACAAAAAAGCCTGATGTCTAAATCATCGCCAGTGCAGTTATTGTCGAGTGTGACAAACGCTGGAAGCTCTTAATAGATGTGAGTGGAGGAGCTGGAGAGGCTAGCTGTTTTGCTATCTTTTTTTCACGGGCAGCGGCGCTTTGGCCCTGGCATTCTGCATAAGTGATGGATGGGCTTAAAATGATGAATTTGGGGAGTCTGACTCTGGAGCTTGTTAGTAGGACTGAGTGATTATTTTGCTGTAGGACATGTTCCTTCACACAGGCTGATCAGAGAGGGAGCATATTTCTGCAAGAGACCCCAAGCAATTTAAGTGATTGAATTGGTTTCTTGGAAAATGTTTTCCGCTAACATCTGCTTACTTTCTTCTCTGAAGGCTGAGGGAAAACACCGACAGCCAACAAGAATGCCAAAAAGATTTCCTTTTATTTGCAGCCTTCATTCTCAACACTGAGAATTTAAAAAATTAGCGCTTTTATTTTAACTCACGACATTTTTTTAAAGCTGAATTCAGCAGTTGTTGGTATTAATAATGACAAGACACAGTATGGAACATTACATAAAGAAGTCAAATAAAAGCTTTTTCAGCAGAATCTAGTGTGTCTGCTTCATCTGTTTCTCCAGCATCATTAAACTCATTTCCATTTTGATTGCACTCTTTCTCTTCTGCATGACTACTGCAGTTTTAATTAGGCTGTGAGATGATACATATATACATACATACATACATACATACATACATACATACCCAGTGAGGACACACTGGCAGAGACAAGCACAAAGTCAAAGTGGAAAAGCAGAACTTACCTAAATTTAAACTTATCTCAATACAAAAACTCACAAAATACAGTATCTCTCTCCATTCACTAGTTCAGCCAAGACACATTAGTTTAGCTGCGACTCCACTACAGGATATGTAAAACAAGGCCAAACTCTGTGAAACCACTGTAATATTTTCACAGTGCAATACTGTTCATTTGTTTTACTATAAAAACATACTGTATTACAAAATCCATCCTGCTCAATATATAGAACTGTAAAACCAGAAGTATAATATATATTTTTCTTACATTATACCTCTGTCAAAGAGGTATAATGTTTTTGCTGGCATTTGTTAGCAGGATTACACAAAAACTACAGGACAAATTTTGATTACATTTTCACCAGAAGTGGTAAAAAAAAGGCATCAATATTTTGTATCTATATTCATATTTACATATATTTGTACTACAAGATCACCAAGTCGTTAATGAAGCCCCATCTTGAGGTCATTTGAAAATGAAGGCCACCGCATGCTCATAAGGTAGAAATTTGTCAATCACAACTTAAACATGTCCTAAAGAACACTTTGGTAATTATAATCGCTATGGGAGTCAGTAAGGTTGATAAAGCAGACTAAACATCATCCTGTATTTAATGAGGCTTTACTACGATCTTCGACCTTTAAATGCTTGCTGAAATACTGGCTCTTCTATGGAATGACACATATTTTGGCAACCACAGGAGTGTACGATCCACATTGGCTTCATTTTTCAGACTCAGACACTACATCCATCTCCATTATTTACAGACTACTGCTGTGGATGTGATACTTTTCAGAGTTGTATTCAATTATTACTCAAAACCAGCATACTGTATTTTTATATATAAGGGATGTTAATGATTAATTGGGTTTTGATTAACTGTCAATAACAATTTAGTTGACTAAATTAAATTAATTGTCAATTAATTGATAACTCAGCAGTTCTTTTCAATGGGAGCTTATTCTATGAAATGTAATGGCGTTGCCGTCCAGGCAGGGGCGCACGTGGTCACCCACTGCTGCATTCCAACTGAAAAAGAAAAAGACGACGCTGAGCCCCAGAGCGCATGCGCTATGCAGAGCAAAAAAACTCGGCCTTCTGGGTTATGACAGAGGGCCAGAACAAGTTCCAATGTCCACCCACCTGCTTCAAATCAACATAGTGGAGAAACTGACCGGAGCTAAGAAAAAGACTACACGAGCACAAAAATCTATCCCCACTGCCTTCAACTTGCCGCAAGACGGAAAAACAGACCAGACTCAAGTTCCCACTGAGGTAACAGACAACAGAGGGAGTCCAGATGGTACTGGGTTTGCCTGGACTGCCGGGGTACTGTGATAATGTTTAACATGTAACAGATGAAGCAGCTCACAGTTTATTTTCCGGTTTAAACAGTCTACCAGTGCATCTCAGTAAATTAGAATGTGAAAGTTATTTTTTTGCAATATACTGTAACTAAAAAGATAAATTTTATGATATTGGTAATAGTTTTTAAAAAGAAATTAAAAATCATGACATTTGATCCGAACCTCGGATTCAGGAGGAGCAATGTGGTTTTCGTCCTGGCCGTGGCACATCGGACCAGCTCTTTACCCTCTCGAGAATTCTTGAGGGTTCGTGGGAGTTTGCCCAACCAGTTTACATGTGTTTTGTGGACTTGGAGAAGGCATTTGACCGTGTCCCTCGTGGATTTTTGTGGGGGGTGCTTCGGGAGTATGGGGTATCGGGCTTGTTGTTACGAGCTATTCGGTCTCTGTACGACCGTTGTGAGAGTTTAGTTCGCATTGCCAACACTCGGTCGGAGTCATTCCCAGTGAGAGTTGGACTCCGCCAGGGCTGCCCTTTGTCACCGGTCCTGTTCATAATTTTTATGGACAGGATTTCTAGGCGCAGCCAGGGAATGGAGGGTGTCATGCTTGGTGACCACAGGATCTCATCTCTGTTGTTTGCAGATGATGTTGTCCTGTTGGCTTCATCCAGCAATGACCTACAGCTCTTGCTGGGACGGTTTGCCGCTGAGTGTGAAGCGGCTGGGATGAGAATCAGCACCTCCAAGTCCGAGTCCATGGTCCTCAGCCGGAAAAAGGTGGATTGTCCTCTCCGGGTTGGGGACAGGCTCCTGCCCCAAGTGGAGGAGTTTAAGTATCTTGGGGTCTTGTTCACGAGTGAGGGGAAAATGGAGCGAGAGATCGACAGACGGATTGGAGCAGCATCTGCAGTGATGCGGACGTTGTACCGGTCTGTTGTGGTGAAGAGGGAGCTTAGTTCTAAGGCAAAGCTGTCGATTTACCAGTCAATCTACGTTCCTACTCTCACCTATGGTCACGAGCTTTGGGTAATGACCGAAAGAACGAGATCGCGGATACAAGCGGCTGAAATGAGCTTTCTCCGTAGGATTGCTGGACTCACCCTCAGAGATAGGGTGAGGAGCTCAGTCATCCGGGAGAGGCTCAGAGTAGAACCGCTGCTCCTCCACATTGAAAGGAGTCAGTTGAGGTGGTATGGGCATCTGATTAGGATGCCTCCTGGACGCCTCCCACTTGAGGTGTTTCAGGCACGTCCCACTGGGAGGAGACCCCGGGGCAGACCCAGGACTCGGTGGAGAGACTATGTCTCCCAGCTAGTCTGGGAACGCCTTGGTATCCCCTCTGAAGAGCTGGAGCAGGTGGCTGGGGAGAGGGAAGTCTGGGCTTCTCTGCTTGAACTGCTGCCTCCGCGACCCGGACCTCCGGAAAAGCGGTAGAAGATGGATGGATGGATGGATGGACATTTGTAATTTACTGAGATGTACCAGCACATAGTACACACTATACAATACAAAATTTATTAAACTACAAAAAATGCCATGGTCTGTAGTAAAAAAAATGCAGATGGTACAATAAATCATTGAGGAATATGATGTTCATGTTTTAGTCAGTATATCAAAAACAGTAATTAACTTTTTATATGTTAAAGATTGAAAGATCGTATTGTCCCGAGGGAAATTCAGATTCTCAGGAAAATTGCCACTTATCATTCATTCATTCATCTTCTGCCGCTTAATCCTTTTCGGGTCGCGGGGGCGCTGGAGCCTATCTCAGCATCTTTTGGGAGAGAGGCAGGGTACACCCTGGACAGATCGCCAGTCCACCGCAGGGCCAACTTATCAATTAATCATTAATCAATCGATAAGGTGAACCAACTAATGAATAATGAATTAATCAATAACTTGCATCCCTAATTATATTATATAACATTTAAAGAACATAAGGCCGTGCAGCAGCTGTTAAATCAACTTTGGAGACAGGTTAATTACATCATTTATGAAACTCTACAGGTAAGAACATTAAAAGCAAATTGCTAATACCTTTACTATTGAGCATAAAGTGATTATTATTCCCAAATGGTGTACAGATTATAAACCTCATAAGAGCAAAGAATGTGTGCAGTGACACCCATTTGTCCCATAAGTTGTATACAGGCCATATGTTTAAAGGGTTCATTGACTGAAAAACTGTGTTTTTATGAGGTTTAACCTTCTGAAATGTGTCTATTGGTCAGATAATTATTGAAAAACTATAAAAACACTCACTTCGCTTAAAAACACACACACAACCTTGCAGTTTCTCTCCAAGAATCTGTTTTAACTCTTCTGGGTATTTTCCTGTACATCAAGAAATGGGAAATGTCCCAAACAGGTGAACGTCTCGATCGATACCTGCCCGCTGCTCTATTACTGACTAGCCTATCTGCCATGTAGAGTGGCTGGGAACCAAAGGTGTTAGCTTTAGAGCTAACAAAAGTACTAGGAAGCTCGCGTTTATATTGTTATTTTCTTTAGATTTCAGTTACCCTAATAGACATTCTTGTTTCACCTGGTTCACTAATCCATAGTCAAAAGTATATCTTGTGTCATTCTGGCTTATTCTGTCTTATATTTTTGCTGTGATGCTACACTGAACTGTTAGCGCCACTCAGGCTGCTAGCTGAAGCTAGTAGGTTAGCTGCTAGTCTTGGCTCGTTCACAAATGCTCCTGTGCTTATTGCACTCCAGGGAGTGGTCATATCCTATCGACCACTGAAGCCACACACCCCTGTCCACCAGCGATGCATTACTTCATGCATTCTTCAAGACAAATTTACATTATTGGCTCCAAGCTAGGATCTAAGATCTAGCCAACTAAGGTTAGCAATAGTGACATCAGAGGGAGGCCGGAGTTAAATGCGGCCTTAGAGATTGAAAAAGATGCACTGAAACCAGCCATTCTCAGAAATGCTGCAAACGATGAATCAGGCAGCAATAATTAAATAATTAAAGAACATTTTACCACAATATGTCAAGCATTTAATTAAGACGTGTGAGCAGGTACAATGTGGAAAACATGCAATAGGTTATAGTAAACTGCAAGAGCAAAGGCTCACTGCAAAATACCACACTTTTATGGAGACCTAATTTCATATTTGATGCAAAAAAAAAGTTGACAAGTAATCAACAGCAATCTAAATTTTTAGTTGTGACTGTGACAATGACAAACAGTAATACCTTTTATATGTAGGACTGTATTACTTACTATAATTTGTTTTATAACCTGATGCTCCAGTTGCAGCAAAAATCAAACCAATGACAGACAACTATTGTGATCAGGTTTGCCAGTGAAACGATGCACACAGGATTTTCGGTGCTGACAGCAGTGCTCCATTTCTGTGTATTTTCCCCCTAATGTGGTTTTGTTGGATACAAAGCACACAGTAAATGGATGTACATCATCCCTCAGAGCTGGAATGTGACTCACCTCAGAAGGCATGATTGGTCGATTGTTGTTTAATACAAATGTCAAAGGGGAAATATGTGCCAGTTTTGCCTGCTGACAGATCTGCTCGGAGGGCACCAGCAACCACCCACAAAGAGAAAAACAGCAAGACAGGTCTGGGACAAAGAGTGCTGACTGGCTTGGAGGCTGCTTAATACTGCATGGTCACGTGAGTGAACTTCTGCACAAATGCTGAGTGCCAAGTAGAATCCCGGTGAGCGAGTGAGCAGCTCAAACTGAAACTGCCAAAGCTGCTCCCCGGGCAATTTTGTCCACGGAGAGCATGTTAAATTAAAGTAAGAGAACTTCTTTGAAACACTTTCCACGGAGATCTTCTTCCCACACCTTGTAATTATGCAACACTTAATCTGCTTCCCCAAAATTTAGCTTCTCAGATTTGTCTCACAACACAAATGTCAAATTAGGTGAAAGCCTGAGAAGAGTCTGAACTTGCTCTGACATCCCAGTGGGGCTGAGGCAAACATAGCCCAAGCTGCCAAAACCCACAGATGTCCATCTCTGGGATGCTGGGATACTTTTTCTGACCAGGGAGAGAGACAGCTTGGAGTACAGGAGGCAGAAAGTAGGAGAGCAGAAGACATCTGAGTGGCAAAAAATACAACATTTCAACAATGTCCAACTATGCAGTCAAGGTGGAAAGCCTCAAAAATCAGTCTGTGCTGGTGTCTGTAGCTCGTGGTCATGACTCAGGAGCAGCTTCTCAACATCAACAGCAGACAGATTTGTGACCTTGCATGACTTTTTCTCACCGCTTCCTGGAGCAATTTTACCCTGCACTTTACCTCAGATTTCTTTGCATGTGGTGGTGATTTGAGTGAGTAGTGATAGTTTCTTATATACATAAAAACATCTCATATTCTTTTTTTCACTACCCCCATTTACAAGGAAGATAGATGGTAGAGGGAGAGAAAAGTAATCTATAAGAGAAGCTATTTGCTTATGACTATAGAAAATGAGTTTAGAGGGCAGTGGAGCAGATAATTCAGACCTCACTTCAAGGCAGCAGCAAATTAATGACAAACTACAATGATGGTATATTTCTCTGCTCATTGATTTGCTTAATCGGGCAGTGTGCTCGAAACACAAACACACACGAACATGAATCCAAGTAAAGAAGAGCCCTCAAACTCTGCACACGTTTTCTGTATAATCTCCAAAAACCCCATCAATATGTTAATGTGAAGAATTCTGTTTCAATCCCCGATAAAAGAAAAAAAAGAAATAAAAAAAAAATAGCCTCTGATCTCTCACACTTTCCAGAATCATTTGTTGGAGCTTCAGAGTCAGACAATATTTCTTGGTCTTTTGAATTCCACCAGAGAGGTAATGTTCTCATGTTGGTTTGTTTGTCTGTTTGCATGTCTGTTGTTAGCAGGATTATACAAAACCAACTGGACAGGTTTGGATGAAACTCTCACCAGAGGTGGACCTTGGCCTGCAGATGAATCCATTAGATTTTGGAGGTGATCTGGGTCAGGATGTGAATCCTTTATCACTTTTTCACCTTCTTTAACATTTTGAGATAGGGGCTTGGTGGAGGTATGTGCTCTCTGAGTGTCCTCTAGTTGTCAATGAAATCATTGTTGAAAGCATTCTTTCTATGTTCTAGTTCAGTTCCAAAGAACAAGAAAAAAGTTACAAATTTAAGTTTTGAGTAAAAAAGTTGAATTATTTTGTAAAAAAATCTGAAGAATATTCCAGTTATAAAAAAAGAAAACAAATGCTCCTTTTTAAAAAGAAAAATAACTCATATTTATGAGAAAAAAATTACAAATTTAACTTCTCAGACAAAAAAAAAAGACAAATTTGCAACAAGATCTCAGATTTTGAGACGGGGGCCCCAGGCGACGGGGCCCCCAGGCGGCGGGCCGCGCGCCGGACCTCCGGTGGCGGGGGAGGGAAGGGCGACGGGGGGACTGCTCCCCCAGCCGCGGCGCGAGCCCAGCCCCGCTTCGCACCACAGCCCGACCGACCCAGCCCTTAGAGCCAATCCTTATCCCGAAGTTACGGATCTGACTTGCCGACTTCCCTTAGCTGCCTTGATCTAACATGCCAGAGGCAGTTCACCTTGGAGACCTGCTGCGGATATGGGTACGGTCTGGCGTGAGATTTACACCTTCTCCCCTGGATTTTCAAGGGCCAGCGAGAGCTCACCGGACGCCGCCGGAACCGCGACGCTTTCCAGGGCACGGGCCCCTATCTCGGGGCGAACCCATTCCAGGGCGCCCTGCCCTTCACAAAGAAAAGAGAACTCTCCCCGGGGCTCCCGCCAGCTTCTCACTATTTATGAGAAAACGAGTTGAAGTTTAGAGAGACAACTTTTATTGTCATTCAGTCCAT
Source organism: Pholidichthys leucotaenia (assembly GCA_020510985.1). NCBI lineage: Eukaryota > Metazoa > Chordata > Actinopteri > Cichliformes > Pholidichthyidae > Pholidichthys > Pholidichthys leucotaenia. The sequence goes on along the minus strand of CM035847.1, from coordinate 252,788,212 downwards.
ACAGCAGAATAAAACTTTTATTTCTTCTATCTACAACGCCAATCACATCGAGAATTGGAAGGGCCGCTGCCAGGACCAGCTTACCTTCCCTCATTCTGTTAAACCAAGCTGGAAGGTAGGAAGTACAGTTTTTATATGGTCTTTGCTATGACCTAGCCAGGCCTTGAACCCATGACCTTCTGGCTGCGGGGCTGTTCTACCACTGCAGTCCAAGTTGAATGGTAAATCTGCAAAAAAAAAAGTTCAAAATTCACAAAACTAAAGTTTGTAAATTCATGATTGGAAATTCACAAATTTGTGGGGAAAAAATAACAAAACAGTTGCAAATTCAAGTGAAAACTAGAGGGCACTTAGAGAGTGCATACCTCTGCCAAGACTCTGTCTATCTATCCATACCTCTGTCTACCCATCCCTCCATACATTGCAATTGAGGGCCTTGGCAGAGATATTAACTCATGGATCACCTCCAAAATCTAATGGGTCCATCTATAGTCCAAGGGCCACATCTGGTGAAAATTTCATAAAAATCCATCCTGTAGTTTTTGCGTAACCCTGCTAAAACATTGTGAAACTAGAAAGGCACTCGGAGAGCGCAGACCTCCGCCAAGCGCCACAGTTCCCCCCATACAGTGTTTGTGTGTACGTTTTCAGATTCCTTGACCATGAAAACATATGACTAGCAATTGGATTCACAATGATAGGATTAGTGGTTCAGTAGTTATTGACGAAAATGGCATTTTCCGTAATGGCGGTTTAGCGCCACAGTTCCCCCCATACAGTGTTTGTGTGTACATTTTCAGATTCCTTGACCATGAAAACATATGACAAGCAATTGGATTGGCAATGATAGGATTAGTGGTTTAGTAGTTATTCACGAAAATGGCATTTTGAGTAATGGCGGTTTTCTTCTGGACGGTGATCCGGATCACCACCAAAATGTAATCATCTGTAGGATACCCCATTTCTGACAATCTGTGAAAATTTCATGAAAATTCGTCTATAACTTTTTGAGTTATCTTGCTAACAAACAGAAAGACAGACAGACAGACAGACAGACAGACAGACAGACAGACAGACAAACAAACAGACAGACAGACAAACCAACGCCGATGAAAACATAACCTCCTTGGCGGAGGTAAAGATAGGGCCCTGGTGGAGGTATGTGCTCTCGGACCACCTCCAAAATCTAATGGGTTCATCCGTAGCCCAAGGGCCACCTCTGTGGGAAACGGCACCTTCAAAGTCGGTTCAATTGTTTTTGTGTAATCCTGCTACCCAAAAACAAGCAAGGGGCTTGTTGGAGATACAGACGTGGACGAAATTGTTGGTACCCCTCTGTTAATGAAAGAAAAACCCACAATGGTCACAGAAATAACTTGAATCTGATATAAGTGGTAATAAATAAAAATTCTATGAAAATTAACCAATGAAAATGAGACACCGAGTGGTTAGCACTGTGGCAGCACAGCAACTCACCCTTGGCCTGGGGATCCTGGGTTCGATCCCAGCCCCCGACCAACAGTGACCTGTGTGGAGTTTGCATGTTCTCCCCGTGTCTGCGTGGGTTTACTCCGGGACTTCTCCGGTTTCCTCCCACAAGCCAAAAACATGCAAGTTGGGTTAATTGGCATCAAAACTGGGGATTCTAAATTGTCCTTAGGTATGAATGTGAGAGTGAATCATTGTCTGCCTCTCTGTGTTGGCCCTGTGATGGACTGGCAATCTGTCCAGGGTGTACCCTGCCTCTCGCCCAAAGATGCTGGGATAGGCTCCAGCCCCCCCGCGACCCGAAAAGGATTAAGTGGAAGAAGATGAATGAAAATGAGACAATGCTTTTGAATTGTGGTTCAACAGAATTATTTTAAAAAACAAACTTATGAAACTGGCCTGGACAAAAATGATGGTACCCTTAACTTAATATTTTGTTGCACAACCTTTTGAGGCAATCACTGCAATCAAATGATTTCTGTAACTGTCAATGAGACTTCTGCACCACTCAGCAGGTATTTTGGCCCACTCCTCATGAGCAAACTGCTCCAGTTGTCTCAAGTTTGAACAAACGGCATGTTTCAGCTCCTTCCACAGATGTTCAATAGGATTTAGATCAGGGCTCATAGAAGGTCACTTTAGAATAATCCAATGTTTCACTCTTAGCCATTCTTGGGTGTTTTTAGCTGTGTGTTTTGGGTCATTATCCTGTTGCAAGACCCATGACCTGCAACTGAGACCAAGCTGTCTGACACTGGGCAGCACATTTCTCTCTAGAATACCTTGATAGTCTTGAGATTTCATTGTACCCTGCACAGATTCAAGACACCCTGTGCCAGATGCAGCAAAGCAGCCCCAGAACATAACAGAACCTCCTCCATGTTTCACAGTAGGGACAGTGTTCTTTTCTTGGTATGCTTCATTTTTGTGTCTGTGAGCATAGTGCTGATGTGCCTTGCCAAAAAGTTCCAGTTTTGTCTCGTCTGTCCATAGGACATTCTCCCAGAAGCTTTGTGGCTTGTCAGCATGCAGTTTGGCAAATTCCAGTCTGGCTTTTTTATGATTTGTTTTCAACAGTGGTGTCCTCCTTGGTTGTAGCTCATGAAGTCCACTTTGGCTCAAACAACGACGGATGGTGCGATCTGACACTGATGTACCTTGACCTTGGAGTTCACTATGAATGTGTTCAGAGGTTGTTCTGGGCTCTTTTGTTACCATTCGTATTATCCGTCTCCTTCTGCGGCCACGTCCAGGGAGGTTGGCTACAGTCCTGTGGATCTTAAATTTCTGAATAATATGTGCAACTGTAGTCACAGGAACATCAAGCTGCTTGGAGATGGTCTTATAGCCTTTACCTTTAACATGCTTGTCTATAATTTTCTTTCTAATCTCCTGAGACAACTCTCTCCTTTGCTTCCTCTGGTCCATGTTTAGTGTGGTACACACCAAGTCACCAAACAGCACAGTGACTACTTGTCACCCTTTAAATAGGCCGACTGACTGATTACAAGTTTGTAGACACCTGTGATGTTAATTAGAGGACACATCTTGGTTGAACATGTTCCTATGGTCACATTATTTTCAGTCATTTCTAGGAGTACCATCATTTTTGTCCAGGCCTGTTTCATGAGTTTGTTTTTTAAAATAATTCTGTTGAACCACAATTCAAAAGCATTGTCTGATTTTCATTGGTTAATTTTCATAGAATTTTTATTTATTACCACTTCTGTTAGATTCAAGTTATTTCTGTGACCATTGTGGGTTTTTCTTTCATTAACAGAGGGGTACCAACAAGTTTGTCCACCTCTGGTGAAAATTTCATTCAAATCCGTCCAGTAGTTTTTGCGTAATCCTGCTAAAGGCAACCAAACAGACAAACGCTGGCAAAAAAACATTACCTTCTGCCATTCCTTGGTGGAAGTAAAAAATTATACTGAAAATAGTAATGCAGTTACTCATGACTCAACTAACTTTTTTAGTAGATACTCTGTTCCTTTTAGTCAAGTAAATTTCTTAGTGAATACTCTTACTCGAGTCATTAATATTATAAGGTAACGCTACTTTCACTTGAGCACAATTTCTGGACACCATGCAATGGATTAACATTAATTAACATGCATATTTTTAAAGGCTTAACAGCTGTTCATCTTCCACCTGGTACATGCCTTGAGGCCGTTTGTGGCATCAACATGAGCTAAGGGGAATTCTGCAACTTTTTAATTAAAGATCCAGAGAGAGAAAGAGCCTCGGTAGTGATGTACAACCTCCTCAGTCTTTGATGTTATGACACCAGGCTTTGACTTCACGCTAAACACACCCTCAAATCTCTTTCTTCTCCCAAGCTGTGTTATGGTCAAAACACATGAGCAAACACTATATGTATCTTGGTTTGGCAAATGTTTGCAGAATAGCTCCACTGACATGCAATTATTTCTTCACACTGAGTCTTATTTTATCCTCTGACCTTTACTTTTAAAAAAAAAAAACAGTGCGGGTGGATTTCAAGGCTATGGATATGCATTTAAAGCAGTGACAAATTAAAGGACAAACCTGAAATGTGCATCTCTACAGTAAAGGGATCCAGTGGCTTTGTTATTCAGTGCCTGACATTTTACTGGGATGTCTTGAGTCCAATTGACTTGTTAAAGGATCACTGCATATTAATACAAAGTCCACAGAAGTGATTGTTAGACTTCACAAACTGGCTGTATTCAGGCTATAAACTGGCAAATGCCCATATATACAATATTTATGCAGGAAATGTGCAGCTCCATTGCAGTGCTGCTGCACTCAAAAAAAAGACTCATTTAGGGAATATTGGGATTTAAAGCAAATGAAACAAGAGCTTAAAGAGTGTAGTAGTAATAGATCCTCTAACACAATGAATGAATGAGTATACAGTGCATCTGGAAAGTATTCACAGCGCTTCACTTTTTCCACATTTTGTTTTAATACAGCCTTATTCCAAAAGGGATTAAATTCATTTTTTCCTCAAAATTCTACTCACAACACCCCATAATGGCAATGTGAGAAACGTTTTGAGATTTTTGCAAATTTATTAAAAATAAAAAAACTAATAAATCACATGTACATAAGTATACACAGCCTTTGCTCAATACTTTGTTGATGCACCTGTGGTAGCAATTACAGCCTCAAGTCTTTTTGAATATGATGCCACAAGCTTGGCACACCTATCTTTGGGCAGTTTGGCCCATTCCTCTTTGCAGCACCTCTCAAGCTCCATCAGGTTGGATGGGAAGCGTCGGTGCACAGCTATTTTCAGATCTCTCCCGAGATGTTCAATTGGGCTCAAGTCTGGGCTCTGGCTGGGCCACTCAAGGACATTCACAGAGTTGTCCTGAAGCCACTCCTTTGATATCCTGGCTGTGTGCTTAGGGTCATTGTCCCGCTGAAAGATGAACCGTCGCCCCAGTCAAGAGCGCTGTGGAGCAGGTCTTCATCCAGGATGTCTCTGTACATTGCTCCATTCATCTTTCCCTCTATCCTGACTAGTCTCCCGGTTCCTGCCACTGAAAAACATCCCCACAGCATGATGCTGCCACCACCATTGACATGGTTATGAATGGTGCCTGGTTTCCTCCAAACATGATGCCTGGCATTCACGCCAGGGAGTTCAATCTTTGTCTCATCAGACCAGAGAATTTTGTTTCTCATGGTCTGAGAGTCCTTCAGGTGCCTTTTGGCAAACTCCAGGTGAGCTGCCACGTGCCTTTTACTAAGGAGTGGCTTCTGTCTGGCCACTCTACCATACAGGCCTGATTGGTGGACTGCTGCAGAGATGGTTGTCCTTCTGGAAGGTTCTCCTTTCTCCACAGAGGACCGCTGGAGCTCTGACAGAGTGACCATCGGGTTCTTGGTCACCTCCCTGACTAAGGCCCTTCTCCCCGATTACTCAGTTTAGACGACTGGCCAGCTCTAGGAAGAGTCCTGGTGGTTCCAAACTTCTTCCATTTATGGATGATGGAGGTTACTGTGCTCATTGGGACCTTCAAAGCAGCAGAAATTTTTCTGTACCCTTCCCCAGATTTGTGCCTCAAGACAATCCTGTCTCGGAGGTCTACAGACAATTCCTTTGACTCCATGCTTGGTTTGTGCTCTGACATGCACTGTCAACTGTGGGACCTTATATAGACAGGTGTGTCCCTTTCCAAATCATGTCCAGTCAACTGAATTTACTACAGGTGGACTCCAATTAAGCTGTAGAAACATCTCAAGGATGATCAGTGGAAACAGGATGTACTGTACCTGAGCTCAATTTTGAGCTTCATGGCAAAGGCTGTGAATACTGTGATTTCTTAGTGTTTTATTTTTAATAAATTTGCAAAATCTAAAAAAAAAAAAAAAAAAAAAAAACTTTTTCACATTGTCATTATGGGGTATTGTGTGTAGAATTTTGAAGAAAAAAATGAATTTAATCCCTTTTGGAATAAAGCTGTAACATAACAAAATGTGGAAAAAGTGAAGCGCTGTGAATACTTTCTCGATGCACCGTAAGGCTAAAGAACAATCAGAATGTATGAGGATCTCTGTGTGAGGATTTGAGTACTTTTGACACTGTGAAATACAGTGAAAAGTGGTGATGTCATCAAATTGCTGGTTTTATAAGGAGAGCAAGAATATACGATTAGACAGAGTGCATTATTGGAGGGACTTGTCAAATACTGTAAGCAGGAGGACCCATCCTGTGGTGCTATCCAGCAGCTGCACTTTAAGAGTTAACTAGTGCAATGCCCATAGATGCAAGTATTCCTGTCCTGAAACAGGTATCCAAATCAAGCTTCCAGGGCCCAAATGTAGGCTGCGTTTGAAAGTGGAATACAAAGAGGTGTAGCCCTATATGCAGGCAATCACATGTTAGACTTTGACAAATATAAAAGGAGTAAATGGCACTAAGATTTATTTGATTGGTGGACTATTAATTACAGAATACCTAAATATAGAAAATGAATGGGACATCCAATATTAGCGACCGTTTCAGATCCCTTGTTTATTTGTTTCTCCAGATCACTTATCTATCACTTATATTCAAGATAATAGTGTATCTTGCACTTTGGGAATGGAGTTGTTCAGTCATTGTTATAATTATTTTAGTTTATATCACTGTTCAGTGATGAGTTCACTGTAATATTGAATTTCTTCTGTGTATCGTCAAACTCATGCAGTACTATAACAGGACACGTTTACAAATATTTGAGATCCATTGTAGTGCATCATTTAATATTTTAACAATATTTTGTTATTAAAAGGTTTTTTAAAACTTTAATGCTAAAATTGAGGTGGTGCTTATACTGTCACATTGGGGCGATACTGAGGCCAAATAATAATCTGAACCTTGAGGGCGTGACTGGCAAAGACTGAGCACCGTCACTCTATTGTAAACGTTTGATTTTTTATTGATGCAAGAAGATTATTTATTATTATTCCACCTATACTATCGCATTTTTGACTCTCTAAACGTTAACCAAAACACTTTTTTTTCCCACACACACTTCAGACCTGGTGAAAAATTTTGTAAACTGGAAAAAATATGTGCCCCATGCTGAAAATTTATCCAGATACGGTTGATACGTCCCACATTCGTGGAGCAAAGGTTGTAGGGCCTTCCCCCCATGTTTTTTTTTTTTGTTTTAACTTTTGGTTAAAAAAAAAAAAGTGGATCCAATCAGCTGATCACTGGAACCACAGAGCTCAGCTGTTTTCCATGAAAATCAGCCTCAGGGCAAAAGCACACTCCATACATTCTCCTTTTTCACGTTATTGAAAATAACTTTTTTATCGCCATGTTAGACTTTGACAAATATGAAAGGGACTAAACTGAGATTTATTTGATTGTGTGACTATTAATTACGGAATAATTGAAAATGAATGGGACATCCAATATTAGCCCAAGAACTGCTTGTTTATTTTTTTGTCAGATCACTTATTTGTGTGATCTTTTATCAGTTATTGAGCGTTTTTGTGTCCAGTTTGATGACAGTCTCCGTTTAGTCAAACTGTGCATGTGGCTGCCTAGTATCTGCAGTTGATCTGGGCATTCTGCTCCACAGTTATTAACTTTTAGTAATTAACTTTTAATAATTGTGCGAACACACCAAGAGGAGCGCTGGCTGGCTGGACTCTCCTCTCTAGTACCCTGGCATAGACCTTCCCAGGGAGGCTAAGGCATGTGATCCCTCTAAAGTTGAAACACACACTCCAGCCCCTCTTCTTGAAGAGAGGAAACACCACCCCAGTTTGCCATGCCTAAAGTACTGTCCCCAACTTCCATGCAATGTTGCAGAGGTGTGTCAACCATGACAGCCTTACAACATCCAGGGCCTTGAGGTACTCGGGGTGAATCTCATCAACCCCTGGGTCCATGCCACCAAAGAGATTTTTAATAACTTCGGCAACTTCAGCCCCTGTGACGGGCGAGTCATCCCCTCGTCCTCAGACTCTGCTTCCACAATGGATGGGATTGAGAAGATCCTCAAACTATTCCTTCCACTGCTGGACAATGTCCCCAGCCGAAGTCAGCAGCGCCCCATCTGCTCCATATACAGTGTGGACAGGGAGCTGCTTCTCCCTTCTGAGTCACTGGACGATATGCCAGAATCTCTTCAAGGCCCACTGAAAATCTTGCTCCATAACCTCACCAAACTCCACCCACACCTGAGTTTTAGCCTCAGTAGCTGCTCGAGTTGCATGCCACTTGGCCTGCCAGTAAAACTCAGCTGCTTCTGGAGTCCCACAAGCCAACCAACCCTGGTAGGACTCCTTTTTCAGCTTGATGGCCCCCCTCACCTCTGGTGTCCACCATTTGCTTAGGGGGTTGTCATCACGAGAGGTACCGACAACCATGCAGCCACAGCTCTGAGCAGCCGCTTCAGCAATGGAGGTGGAGAACATGGCCCATTCAGACTCCATGTCTCCAGTCTCGGAATGTGTTCAATGCTCCTCTGGAGGGGGGAGTTGAAGATCTGTCAGACAGGGGCCTCAGCTAGACGTTCCCAGCACACCCTCACTATCCATTTGGTTCTGTCAGGTCTGAATGGCATCCTCCCCACCATCAAATCCAACTCACCATCAGGTGGTGGTCAGTTGACAGCTCTGCACCTCTCTTCAACCGAGTGTCCAAGACATATGGTTGCAGGTGTGACGACACAGTAACAATGTGTGTTAAAACACACAATTGTTTGTGTGTTTTTGTGACATGCCGGGGGACTACACATGCAAATTAGCACTATTGCTAAATCTGGCATACTAACATTTGTATTAATGTTCATTCGAATGTAATGTCATGTAATGTCCCTTTCAAATAAACAAACTAAACAAAACTGATCATTGACCCGGGACCTAGGGTGTCCTGGTGCCAGGTGCACATATGGACATGCTTATGCTTGAACTTGGTGTTTGTTGTGGACAAACTGTGGTTAGCAGAGAACTTCAATACTTAGCAGAGAACTTCAATAACTGAACACCACTTGGGTTCAGATCGGGCAGGCCGTTCCTCCCAATCACAGCCCTCCAGGTTTCACTGTCCTTGCCCATGTGCGCGTTGAAGTCCCCCAGTAGAACAATGGAGTCTCCAAGACAACCACTTTCCAGCACCCCAGTCAGAGACTCCAAAAGGGGTGGGTACTCTGAACCATGGAAACTACCCTTTCGTCCAATGGGGAGAACTCCAATCGAGGGCCATCTGGCCTCCTCTATCCAGGACCCAAGATATGTGTCGAGGTGAGCCCGACTATATCTAGTCAGTATCTCTCAACCTCATGCACAAGCTCAAGCTCTTTCTCCACCACAGACGAGACGTTCCGCATTCCAAAAGGCAGTTTAGTAAGGCGGGGATCAAGCTGCCAAGATCTCTGCCTTCAACTGCCACCCAATCCACATAGTACTGGGCCTCCATGGTCCCTCCTGGGGGTGGTGAATGTGGTGTACCAATATGGTGTTGAGTGTACCCTTGGTGTAGTGGGAGTGATGGCCCCGCCTTTCCGGTTCTGCCGTCACCAGGGGTATAAAGGGCTAAGGTGGAAGAACACTGTCTCTTTCACCATCGACCCCTTGGCCTGTACGGCACACCTGTGTTTTTGTGGTTCATTGTAGTAAAGTTATGTTCAAATGCACCTCCTGCCTGCTTCTTGGTATTGTGAGTTATAGACATAACATTTGGCGACAAAGAGAGAGCTGTTTCCACATTTCGGCCATTTTTGGAGGTTCCAGGCGAGCCGTCCGTCCCCTGGGCTAGTGGTACATGGCTTTCCAGAATTATCTGATGGCCCTTAACCTCGGTGAGCTTGATAAATTGCGTCCAAGACCAATTTTGATCCATAATCTTGGCATGGAGGGTCAAAGATTCCTCGGCACATTAGGAGGGGCTGATAGTTTTGCAGATGTGGTTTGGCTAATGGCGCGCTATTTTCGCGCTCCGGAAAACGTCATAGTCCGGAGAATTCAGTTTCGGCAGCACCACCAGCGGGCAAGAGAGTCAGTGCAACGCTACGTTGCAGACCTACGTCAGCTGGCGGGGAGTGCCAATTTGGAGCCCTAGAGGAAGAGATGATCCGTGATCAACTTGTGGAGCAAACTCTTATATAGCACAACAGCACAACAGTTTGAGGCAGTGGAGAAATCATCAAAAGACCTCGGTGAGAGAAGCATGTCGGGGCGAAATGAACCACGTTTGAAGACGCTGGCTGTGGACTCGGACAGCAAATACAGTGTGAATGAAGAGGAATACACTGCCACTGTAAAAATTAGGTCCGCCCCAGGTACACAAAGATGTTATGGCTGTGGGTCCACCAAGCACCGGTACAAGGCAAGAGAGTGTCTGGCGAAGGGCAAGCGCTGTGGAAAGTGTGGTTTTCTGCACCATTTCGCCAGGGCCTTCAAAAATTTTGAGCGAGGGGACCGAAGATGTAGGGTGGATTCCCCCGCAGCAACTCCTACGGTTGTTCATACTGTCTCCCCGAGCACAGATGGACGAATCTACTGCAACGTTTTGCTGGACGGCGTAGAAGTGCCGTTGATGGTAGACACGGGAGCAGTGGCTTCGGTGTTGAACTGGTCCACTGAGAGGAGTCTGTTCCCACATTACCGCGTGAGTGACCTGTCGACGCCTTACTTTGGCTATGGATGAATCAAGTTGGCCATCGTGGGTTCGCTGGAATTGACGACGAGGTACAAGTCAGTGATGATGTCAAACATCCAATTCGTAGTGACCGCTACTGGGTCGAACATCATGGGGTGTGATATGTTCTACGGCCTGGGGTTCACTATCACCAGCGACGTCGGAGAAGAGTGGTCGGGCTGTGGATTATGGGACTGATCTGCTCCGCACGTGGAAGACGATGCGGTTTGGGACAGTGACTGGCCTGGTATTTTGGGAGGTGTGCAGGACCTGCACTGTGGAGCACCATCACAGGACGGTTCCAACGCCAGTGTCCAAGTTGCCCTGGATGTGGGAACTGGACGGCACAGTGGAACACCCGTGACGGCTGATGGAGCCAAGACGCTACCTCCCTTAACTTCTGGAGTTTGTCCTGGTGATACCGAGAAGGTCCGGCCTAAGGAAGAAGCTTGGCTGAGGGGCGCCCACGAGAAAACAAAGCAGCGAGATGACCTGGGGCGGCTGTGGATGGTGGCTGCCTGGGAAGACGGCTACCTGAGACTGTCCGATGAATTGTGGAGACACCCTAACAAGCTGCGGCGAGTGGATGAGAAGAAATGCTGACGTGTCTCGTCCCCAGAGACAAAGAGGCAAAGGCACTCTGGGAGCGATCCGCCAGACGGAAATCCAAGGGGTGGGTCTCCCATTGGGACTGTAAGGTGACTGTGTGTGGGGGGGTGCTATTGGCATGGTGTAGTGGAGTTGTTAATATGCCATTTTACCCTAAAGTCATGAAGTCAATATGTGCTTGTTGCATTTTGCCCTGTGTAAAAAAAAAAAAAAAAAGAAGGGAATCCCCAACACTGTTTATATTGTGTTTGAAATATGTTGTTTGTGTGAATTGGCCAAGTTATGGGGTGGGGGCTGGCAACAAATTACGGTTGTACATATTGACTGTTTGTGTTGTTATACATAGGTGTTATTGCCATTAGTGCGTGCGTTGGGTTTAAATTTGGGAGGGCCTAATTGGCTTGTCTGACATTTTTCTACGGGGGGTGGTGTGTGGTGTACCAATATGGCGTTGAGTGTACCCTGGGTGTAGTGGGGGTGACGGCCCTGCCTTTCCAGTTCCGCCGTCACCAGGGGTATAAAATTCTAAGGCAGAAGAGCACTGTCTCTTTCGCTGTCAACCCCTTGGCCTGTACGGAGCACCTGTGTTCTTGTGGTTCATTGTAATAAAGTTATGTTCAACTGCACCTCCTGCCTGCTTCTTGGTATCGTGAGCTATGGACATAATGGTGAACCCACTGGAGGGCGGACCCATGTAGCTCATTCGGGCTGAGCCCGCCTGGGTCCCATGGGCAAAAACCCAGCCACCAGGCACTTGCAAATGAGCCCCTCCCCCAGGCCTGACTCCACCCTTTTCCGGCTAGAAAAGAGTGGATTGTTCTGTTTGGGTTGGGGAAAAGGTCCTACCCCAAGTGGAGGAGTTCAAGTATCTCAGGGTCTCATTCATGAGTGATGGGAAAATGGAGTGGGAGATTAACAGATGGATCAGAGCAGCATCTGTAGTAATACAGACATTGTACTGCTCTATTGTGGTGAAGAGGGAGGTGACCTCTAGGGCAAAGCTCTCGATTTACCATTCAATCTACCTTCCTACCCTCACCTATGGTCACAAACTTTGGGTAATACCCGAAAGAATGAGATTGCGGATACAACTGGCTGAAATGAGCTTTCGCTGTAGGATTGTTGGACTCATCCTTAGAGATAGGGTGAGGAGATCAGTCATCCGGGAGAGTCTCAGAGTAGAGCCGCTGCTCCTCCACATCCTCCACATTTTTTTTTTTTTTTTTGCCTTGAGAGAGAGCAGTCACATTTTTCTTCCCTCCTCTCGTCTGCCTTCCTGACCTATTCCCAGCTTTGCAATGTTGCGTTTTTGTCTGTGTTTAGTCGCTCTTCTTCTGCTGAATCTTAATCTAAACGGAAATTATGGATTTGGAAGCGGCTTAAATGTGCTATTGTCACTATTTTTCAACAAGAATCGGGCCAAGGGGGAGCCCAAGAATTGGAACCTGCGAGGAGACTCATGGACATTGGAATTCATGCGTCTGTGGAAACATTATTGGTTATGATCTCAGGACTTCTATTTTTGGCTGTGAAGTTCCCTGATGCATCAGAAATTGAAGGAAGGTGAGAGAGCTGATCAAAGCGGACCCGGCAAGCTCCTTCATCAAATTCGACCAGTTGGGGAGGGCACGAGTAGCGGCAAACGGTGAACTGAATGACAGTGATTCAGTGGAGGAATACATCTGGAGCCCTGTGCTCTCCATGGAAAAACAGTTTAAGCCTGCACATATGAAAGCACAGAATTGCACGGGTGAGGACAAATTCTATTCTCTGAGTGCACTGTGCTGATTTGATTTGACCTTGTTTGGTGCCCCGTGTTTACATTCCTCCTGATTAAGATAAGCGGAAGGACCGGCTCTTAACCCAAACAATCGACAATCAGTTGTTGTCGTATCAGCGGATTGGACCCTCAAGGACAGTGCCCATGTGCCTTCTGCAAGCAAGAGAGATAGACTCTGGACTTGTTTATAAGTCACATGTTTATAACATCTATCCACTGCCAGGAGGCGCCCTCTGCTGCTCACTAACAACTGTCACATTTACACTACACAATGCATACAACATTACATGACTGATACAAATATTGACTCATACAATACACTGCCTCTCAACTTTTGTGTGTGATCTCCTGCTAAATGTCTGCTAAATGTGCATTGAGGATTTTTTTTGCCTGCAATCAAAATTTCGCTCACTTGCCGAGCGCCATTTTGATAAAACATGTTTTTTTCTCTCGCCTACTGTGTCATATCCATTCCCTTTTTCTTTTTTTTCCTTTCTTCTTTATGACTGGCGCCTAGCGGCTGCCCCGGCCTTGGATGCGCTCTGCAGAGCGTGCCCAAATGCCAAGTCACGTTTCGTTACCTTGTATTCATACATGTGTAATGACAATAAAGTTGAATCTCATCTCATCAAAAGGAGCCAGTTGAGGTGGTTCGGGCATCTGATCAGGATACCTCCTGGACGCCTCCCTCTTGAGGTGTTTCAGGCATGTCCCACTGGAAGGAGACCCTGGGGAAGACCCACGACATGCTGGACAGACTATGGGTATGTCCCAATTCACCCCCTAGCCCTACCCCTCCATTTTGCACATTCACTGTAAATGCGCAAAACAGTGGGGTAGGGCGAAGGGGTGAAATGGGACACACCCTAATCCTCCCAGCTGGGAACACTTTGGTATCCTCTCTATTTGAACTGCTGCCTCCGTGACCCAGTCCTCTGGAAAACCAGTAGAAGATGGACGGATGGATGGATGGACAATAACCCTTGTGACCCTAACTCATACCCATAATCCCAATAATCCAGTATTTTATGTACTATGTGTTTAAATAATGTTTCACAGACTTAGAAATCAGGGGAAAACTAAAAGTTTTCCTGGGCAAACATCACAAAATCCTTTATTTCTTCTTCAAAATACATGGTAAGGTTAGCCACACATGGGAGGATTTTCAAATTTTAACCAATTTTTTAAATGTGGGAGATGGTAGACATAAAAGTTTAACCTGACTTTTAACATTATAATCCTTCAAAAACTAAATACTTCCATGAGATAGGCAGAACAAACACCTACCATTAGTATGAGTGGTTTAATATAGCAATGCCAATGACTTGAGATCTCACCAAATCCCGCTTGATCTAACGTAATCATGTGAGATTCAGATGTGACTTCAGAATATAAACAAATATGGAGAACAATCAACATTGTCAGCTGTCTGTTGTTTGGCAGTGAAAACACAAAAAAGCAAATGAATATGGGGGAAGCCCTGACTGAAAAGATGGTATGGGCATGACTTTTACACAAAGCATGAGCTGAATGTGATCATGTAACATCTGGTTGGTCGCTCTTCTGGGCCGGCTCACTTTCATTGACCATGTGGTTATTCCTTTGGAGGTAAGAACTGTATGGGGGGAAGGGAGGAGGGGCTAAAAAGTTCATAGGCTGAAAAGTTCACAGTGGTCAAATTTGACCAAATGTGGTTTATTTTTCAACATAGTCTCCCCTTCGGTCCACACACTTCTTCCATCGGTGTTGCAGCACTTGGATCCCTGCGGTTGAAAAATAAACCCCATTTGGTCAAATTTGACCACTATGAACTTTTCAGCCTATGGACCTTTCAGCCCCCCTCGTAAATAGCAAGCATACAGTAAGTGATATTTAGGATTCAAGATCACGGAGGTTCCTACTCAACCAGGAGCACTATTTACTGACAAATAATCACTGTGATGAGCCATGATTCAGGCCACACATACCCCAACTTAGGGCAATAAATCCTCCCATGGAAGTACAGCCTTAAAGTGACACTCCGGTGAAAATAAATTCTACTAAAATCTACTAACTGTATGATTTTCCATACAGTGCAAGTCAAAGTCTTATGCCAAATAGTAAACGTGCCAGAGAGAAAATGATCCACAAATATCCAGATAAGCCTGGATATATATAAATTCTAAACATGTCGATTTGCTTGTTCAGACTTTTTGGAGAGACACTGCAGCACAATATGCAAGAGGAGAAAAGAGGTATAATCTGACAGTTTTGCCCCGATGTAGTGCGGCAAAGTAAAATGCTTTTGGAGTGTGTTGAGATAGTGCAGCGATGACTGTGCACACAATAGATGTGTAGTGCTGTTTGGTGATCGTGGAGAGTGTCATGTCCGCTGCATAACCTCGCAATGGACATTTGAATTAGTATGAGCCCAAAACGCAGGTGAAGTGAACGTGTTTATTAACAGAAAGGGAAAACTCAAAAACACACAAAATACAAGAAAATGTACAATGACTGCACAGTCTGGCACACAAGCAATAGACGCCCGAGCTCACTTGGTAGGGGAAGGGGCCCCACGCACTCCCATAGCAAACCGGGCAGCGGACAAAAGGGAAGTAATAATGAGAAGAAGACTTACAATGGCCGTCGGAGCTCAGCGGGTTCTGGGAAACAATGCCGGAGTAGTCCAAAGGGAAAAAACACACCAACAGCTCCAGGACATCAACATTGGCTTATGACTACAGACTGAACTGTGTAGTGTAGACTTGCGCCATGACACTGAATGCCCCCACTATCACCCAATAAATACCAGCCAGACTAATGAGTGACAAGTGGATGCAGGTGTGTGGCGGGAGATTGTGAATGAGTATGTGTGTGTGCAAGAATGTGTGTGTGTGTGAGGGCAGGAACAAATGAGAAATAACTGACAGCTGGTGAGTGTCTGGCAGAGAGACGGGTGTGGCTGTAGACTGGCAAGGGCCTAAGCTCAGGGCTCAACCTGCCAGCTGAAACCAATTAACAACAAATCAGAAGCTACAGCCACAAATCATGGGTGGAGCCGAAACACCAGCTCCGCACATGACAGAGAGGACCGGAGCTGCGGGCCATTTTGTCCCCAGCTGGGTGACTCAGTGTGTCCACGCTCCAGCTCTAGGCCTTGCCTCTCCGGTGTTCCGTGCTGCCCCACTGCACGTGTGGTTGCAGGTAATATACAGTCAATCTAATTGTTCCTCTAAATAGTCACGGTGGTGTTAACTTTTAAAGTTTTGGATATACTAGACATGCGAGCACCAGTGGGGACTCCTGGTCTGCCTTTGGGCGGCTGTATGCACCTTACATCCCAGCAGAGGACAGCGGTGTGTGTGCCATGTCACTTTGCTGTGGTGCTCGTGTGCCCTGCAAGTGCCAAGTGGCTGTCTGGACCCTCCGCAGTCACGACAGCATTGTATTGTACAACCCCAATTCCGGTGAAGTTGGGATGTTGTGTAAAATGTAAATAAAAACAAAATACAATGATTTAAAATACATTTTATGTTCAAATTGATAAACTTTATTGTTTTTTTAACTAATATTCATTCATTTTGAATTTGATGCCTGCAACACATTCAAAAAAAGCTGGAATGGGCATGTTTCCCACTGTGTTACATCATCTCTCCTTTCAACAACACTCAACAAGCTTTTACGAACTGAGGACACTAACTGTTGAGGCTTTGTAGGTGAAATTCTTTCCCATTCTTGCTTGAAAACCTAATGCTGACTCAGACCTCACAATCATTAGCCATGTAGGCTCAACTCTGAATTTAATAAAAGCTAAAATGACTTTATTGTATATCCATGCAACCACAGATCGAAATGAACAAAATGTATTTCAGTCACATGCATCAAATTAAATCCACAGCGCCTCCATGAGAAAACACAATTACCAACATGTACTTTGAGCTGCTGGTATGGTAATGACTTTGAGGTAATGATTCTGTTCATTTTTCCGTGATTGCTCATGTCACAGTTCAATCACCATCTGATCTGAAGTCAAGCAAACTGAACAAACAAGCAGGCACTATCTCTTTTTCCCAGCCTCTCTCCCCCACCCCTCTGTCTACACAAGCGCTCTCATTCCACCACGGATTGGTGCTTGTCAGGGAGGAACATGTGTATGCTAATGCACTGGAGTACACACTAACCCATCCACGGCCCAATGAGAGAGCGCAGATAAACCAACTAATGCACTCAGCATGTCGAGTTCTGATTACAAGAGATGAAAATGAGTCCCTGAGACGATGTGTGGTAAGAAGGCATGCCACCAGTTTCTCCGCACTCCTTAAAGTTATAATCTCAGCGCACAGCGAGATGTAAAGTGGCAGCTTTGGAAGCGAGGGATGTGTCAGGATCTATGTACGCTTTGCTGCTTGTAAACAGATGTGCCAAGTAGCCAGTGAGGCCAGAGGAGGAGCAGAAAAATCATCTAAATCTGAAGGCTAATGCAAAATATTTCACTCTTCTTCTGTTGTTCCACGTCACCATAGTTTACAGCTGGGAACAAGGATTAAATACCAGACAGCATGTGGCATAGCTTTGAGTTTGGGTTTGGTCACACAAAGGTATTTCAAGTGTGCCAGAATCTTGCATATTTGTGATGTCATTTTTTTTTGCAAAGAAAATTCAAGGATAAGCATTTCAAACATCCACCGACTCACTGCAAAAGTATGCAAGAGAAGTTGTCGGCAAGCCACCAGAGAATAAACCCATTTACAGTTTTGACTTCTGTTAAAAGACTGCCTTTGGCATCTGCGGGGTAGCTGTGCAAAAGACAGACAAGTGATGTGATAAAAAGAATAGAGAAGAGATTTATTAGGTTGTCAAGGGAAAATGCCTGGGGATGAAGGAAATGTAGTCTGGATCACCTCAGTCAAGTTTTTAGTTGAAATTCTTAAGGATGAAGGCTGGATCAAGTTTTACAACACGAGAACTCACCATCTGCTTTCTCTGACAGGTTAAGCTTTATATTCACCCCCCTGGAATTTAAGGCAACTGAGTATCCTTTTCTGGAAAGGTCCAGAGGATTTTACAGAAAGGCATCAATCATATTTGCCCTTAAAAGTTAAATAACCATGACTAACATTGGGCAATACTTTGTTTACACTCCCACTTTAAATTTACCTTTTAAACAGCATCATTCCTACTGTCACCTTGTAAAATCAGAGCTTGTTTCCACCTGATATCCCGCCATGGGGTGTTTTGATAATGGCATAATTATAGGCTATAAAACAATTCATATTTTTTCCAGGCATTTTCTGTGAGTCATTCCATTAGAAAAGCAAGTCAGAGATTTACTGTTAAGTATCAGGGATATATACCTTTAAAATATCTAATAACTTCTTACTTTTAATGCATCTGAATATCATTATCCTCAGTGTGGGGTGAACTGTCACATCTGGCTATAAAAGCTGATGAAAACCAGCTGCGAAAATCAAAGCTATACAGCATGTTTGTCATCTTGGTTCACCATCAATATCGTTTTTCCCACAGATGCAGTTTGTAGCTCCTGTTACTTAAAAGCAATCCTTCTTTTATCAAGTCAACTTTCTTATTGGCTATACCTCACAAACATGAGGTTTACACAGCAGACAGGTAGGACTGTTGTGTTCACAGCCTGAGCTCTGCACTTTGAAACGGTTATGCTAAAAGAACAATCTGCTAAAATGATGTAATAAACCTTAACAAGAACAACAGCATTACACCCCTATTTAAGTTTAGATTCAGCCACAAAAGGTTTTGCTGTTGTTATGTTTGGCATAGACTACCAATCATATTTCGACCAGGCAGATAAGAGACAGGCAGACTTCTGCTGGAGAAAACAGTGTGCTGCAGTCATGGAAACAAGAAAGTGAATGGGTCCAAAGACTATTTCAACCCGACTTCAAGAGAACAACTTATTGTGCAGGAGTCAACGTATGTACTGTCGCTCTTGCCCTCACCTTGGAAACATACTGTGTGAGAGGAAGAGTTTTGAATTTGGACTGCAGTACCATATTAAAACGTAGATTGTCAGGATTACATAATGTTTCTTTAAAGTTATTCCCTCATGTTGACATCAGACCAAACTACTCCTAAGCTTCTGTCTTCTTCCTGCTCCTTTTGATCATGTAATACGTACAAAGGTTGGAGCTGTTTTGCATGTTTGTATTCAAGCATATTGCATGGACTTAAAACAAAAAAGGAAAAGCAACATTATTATTTATTCAATTTTAAATAAGAGTAGTCACCAAATAAATTGTCTGAATAAGAAAGTATCTACTAAAAAACTAATGACTCTTCTCACCCTTTTGAGATGTTTCCCTCATAAATTTGTGACATTTTTCATCTAAATCATCTTAGTGGTGTCAGTATTAATTATTAATGATGTTAATCACATTTACCTGTGTTAATCACGTTAACGCACGTCACGTGGTTAACGTGATAAATTTTGTATTGGTCTCCTAGAGCGAGAGAGGAAGTTATCACGTTGATCACATGTTAAGTTGTGAAAATGCAACTAATGTGATTAGAATGCGATTAACACTGACACCGCTAGACTTTTCCCATCCTTTTCTTCAAAATTTGCAACATTCTTCAAATTTCAGACCATTTTAACACAAATCTACAACTTTGGGTGGCACTTCACAGTACAACACTCAAATTACATCATAATTAAAGTATAAGCATGAGGAATGCATGCCATCCTGTTACTAGTAACAGGATGGCGACGCGCATGGATGCTGCGGCCCCTCTAGGCATCAGTGAGTGTGAGAGTTTTGAGTGTTTTAATCATCCCAGACGTACAACTTACAACCGAGAGACCTTATTAAGCATCAAGGTAATGTATGCTGCAAGAATTGCGGTGTTCGGGTGTCATTTGGACATTCTACACCAGCATGGAATAGTATCGGGGGTTAGGCTGGCAGCTACCCGGGAGAGGAGGAAGCGTAAGCGGCGCAAACACAAACAAAGGAGAGGAAAGAGGGCCGGAATTTATGCTAGGCTAAAGGCTAACCCCTCCAGACCAGCAGTACCGTTGCTCCTACTTTCCAATGTCCTCTCCCTTGACAACAAGCTGGATGAGCTGCATCTGCTGAGAGAAACCCGCAGAGAGTGGAGGGACTGCTGTGTGTTTGCGTTCACGGAGACATGGCTCCATGACAACATACCTGACACGGCCATTCAGCTGGAAGGGATGACATCATTCCGGGCGGACAGGGAGGCTGCTAGCTCCGGTAAGAGCCGGGGGGGGGGGGGGGCTATGTATCTATATTAACAAGAACTGGTGTGTTAATGCCACGTTAGCAACTAAACACTGCTCTCCGTTGGCGGAGTTACTTATCATAAACTGCCGGCCATTCTATCTGTCGAGGGAATTCACCAACGTGTTTGTAGCTGTTGTTTACATAGCTCCTAGCACTAATGCTAAAGCTAATGCTAACGAGGCACTCGGAGAGCTGCATGATGCTATCAGTGAATTTCAAACTTCACACCCGGACAGTTTTGTGGTGGTTGCAGGGGATTTTAATCACACCAGTCTAAAGACTGTGCTCCCCAAGTTCAAACAATGTGTGGACTTTAAGACCAGAGGAGAGAATATGATGGACTTGGTGTACACAAATTTCCCAAATGCATACAAGGCAACACCTCGCCCCCACCTCGGCCATTCTGACCACCTATCCGTGATGCTGGTGCCTGCCTACAAACCTTTACTGAAGTGCAGCAGGCCAGTAGAGAATCAATTCAGGACTTGGCCAGAGGTTGCAGCCTTGGCACTTCAGGACTGTTTTCTGCATACAGACTGGGAGGTTTTCAAAATAGCAGCCTCTCAGGGAGACAGGATTGATGTGGAGGAGTACGCTGAAACGGTCACCAGTTACATCGCGAAGTGCACAGAGGATGTCACTATATTGAAAACCTTCACTGCACGGGGCAACTATAAACCCTGGATGACTGCAGAGGTGCGCTCGCTGCTCACAGCCAGAGATGCAGCCTTTAGAGCGAAGGACAGGATTGCCCTCCGCTCAGCCAGGTCTGCGCTCGCAAAGGGAATTAAGACGGCGAAACACGCCTACGCAGAGAAAATCCAGGGACATTTCTGTGACACAGGGAACACCAAACGGATGTGGCAGGGAGTACGGGCGTTGACGGATTATAAGTCTAGGCAGGGGGTCGATGATGATGACGCTTTGCATCCAGACAGGCTCAATAACTTCTTTGCACGTTTTGAAGCATCAGACTCGACAATCAGAGGGAGGGCTGGCCCATCTTCACCATTTGTGGGGCCAGCTATCACCATCAATACAGCGGACACACAGAGTACCCTAATCAGGGTCAACCAACGTAAAGCTGCAGGTCCGGACAACATCCCGGGACGTGTGCTCCGAGTCTGCGCGAGTGAGTTGGCGGATGTCCTGACTGACATATATAACATTTCCCTGAGTCAGGCCATCGACCCTAGATGCTTTAAGACCTCTATCATAGTACTGGTGGCAAAGAAAGCGGTTGTGTCCTGTCTGAATGACTATCGTCCTGTCGCACTGACACCAATTGTGATGAAGTGTTTTGAACGGCTTGTTAAACCACACATCACAGCCTGCCTGCCTGCATCACATGACCCGCTCCAGTTCGCGTATCGTTCAATTCGCTCCACAGAGGACACTATAGTCACCACCCCGCACTCTGTCATTACCCACCTGGATCAGAAAGACACCTATGCCAGACTCCTGTACATTGATTTCGGTTCAGCATTTAACACCATTATTCCCCAGAGACTGATGGAGAAATTACTCCTTCTCAGTCTGAACACTGCCACATGTCTCTGGATCCTGGATTTCCTGACCGAGAGACCTCACTCTGTCCGGGTAGGAAACAACATCTCCAACTCCATCACGCTGCGCACTGGATCCCCTCAAGGCTGTGTACTCAGTCCACTGTTGTTTACACTTTTAACACATGACTGTGTGTCCAGACACGAGGGGAACCAGATTATTAAGTTTGCGGATGACACTACACTGGTGGGACTTATTCAGAGGGATGAGGAATCAATGTACAGGGAAGAAGTTAGAGACCTGGAGGGCTGATGCAGGGAGAACAATCTGGTGCTCAACATGGACAAAATGAAGGAGATGATTATCGACTTCCGGTGGTCACGGCCTGAACACGTCCCTCTCTGCATCAGTGGCCGTTCGGTGGAGAGAGTGGAGAACATCAAGTTCCTCGGAGCGCAGATCTCACAGGACCTGACCTGGAGCAAGAATTCCTTGGGGATCAGGAAGCGGGCCCAGCAGAGACTGCACTTCTTGAGGAAACTCAGACAGGCCTCTCTCCCCATCTGCATCCTCAGGACTTTCTACAGAGGTGTGGTGGAGAGTGTTCTGACGTACTGCATTGCAACATGGTACTCCAGTTGCAGTATGTCAGACAAAAAAGCTCTGCAGAGGATAGTTAAGGGAGCTGAGAAGGTAATTGGAGTTTCCCTCCCCTCTGTTCAAGAACTTTTTCAGAGCCGTTGTAGGAGTAGGGCACTGAACATTGTTAAGGACCACTCTCACCCTCTGCACAAACACTGTGAACTGCTGCCATCTGGCAAACGATTCCGGAGCATCAGAGGCAGAACCACCAGACTGATCAACAGCTTCCTTCCACAAGCTGTTAGGATGCTGAACAGTTGATCCGGAATCTTTTACACATATTACTGCACTTTATGAACATTATGTACACACGTGGACATAACTGTTGGTACCCCTCTGTTAATGAAAGAGAAAACCCACAATGGTCACAGAAATAACTTGAATCTGATAAAAGTGGTAATAAATAAAAATTCTATGAAAATTAATCAATGAAAATCAGACAGTGCTTTTGAATTGTGGTTCAACAGAATTATTTTAAAAAACAAACTCATGAAACAGGCCTGGACAAAAATGATGGTACCCTTAACCTGTTGAACTCTCTTCAACTTCCCTAAAAACGCCTAAAAATAACATGCCCAAAGTAAATCAAAAGCTGTTCTTCAACCCTTTGCAGCATCTTCATGGGGTTAGTCTCATTTAAAAGAAAACACTCTGAATTTTTTGGCAAAACAGTCATAATCTCTCTAAGTGCTCCTGCCACTGAGTAACAAGAAAGTTTGCCCGGGTGTTTTTTTAGATACAAATGCTTGCAAATAACATACAGCTGTCAGATACTGGCTGGAAAACACAACAGAAATGTAGAACCAAATGTTTTCAAGCTCAGGTCAAAACTTTGTAAAAATACCACAAAAAATGAATATATTACACAGCTTTTTTCTCAGGTTGTAACAAGGCTGTGTCTGTACTGGAAGACCGGAAATACAGCTTTTTTTTCAGTGCGCACTGAGACGCACTAAGATGCAGAGACGTGACCGCCCGCAGAATTCACAGAGTTCAAGGGGTTAACTTAATATTTTGTTGCACAACCTTATGAGGCAATCACTGCAATTAAACGATTTCTGTAACTGTCAGTGAGACTTCTACACCTCTTAGCAGGTATTTTGGCCCACTCCTCATGAGCAAACTGCTCCAGTTGTCTCAGGTTTGAAGGGTGCCTTCTCCAGACGGTATGTTTCAGCTCCTTCCACAGATGTTCAATAGGATTTAGATCGGGGCTCATAGAAGGCCACTATAGAATAGTCCAATGTTTCGCTCTTAGCCATTCTTGGGTGTTTTTAGCTGTGTGTTATGGGTCATCCTGTCGCAAGACCCATGACCTGCAACTGAGACCAAGCTGTCTGACACTGGGCAGCACATTTCTCTCTAGAATACCTTGATTGTCTTGAGATTTCATTGTACCCTGCACAGATTCAAGACACCCTGTGCCAGATGCAGCAAAGCAGCCCCAGAACATAACAGAACCTCCTCCATGTTTCACAGTAGGGACAGTGTTCTTTTCTTGGCACGCTTCATTTTTGAGTCTGTGAACATAGAGCTGATGTGCCTTGCCAAAAAGTTCCAGTTTTGTCTCGTCTGTCCATAGGACATTCTCCCAGAAGCTTTGTGGCTTGTCAACATGCAGTTTGGCAAATTCCAGTCTGGCTTTTTTATGATTTGTTTTCAACAGTGGTGTCCTCCTTGGTCGTCTCACATGAAGTCCACTTTGGCTCAAACAGTGACGGATGGTGCAATCTGACACTGATGTACCTTGACCTTGGAGTTCACCTTGAATGTGTTTTGAGGTTGTTCTGGGCTCTTTTTTTTACCATTCATATTATCCGTCTCTTCCTGCGGCCATGTCCAGGGAGGTTGGCTACAGTCCCGTGGATCTTAAATTTCTGAATAATATGTGCAACTGTAGTCACAGGAACATCAAGTTGTTTGGAGATGGTCTTATAGCCTTTACCTTTAACATGCTTGTCTATAATTTTCTTTCTAATCTCCTGATACAACTCTCTCCTTTGCTTCATCTGGTCCATGTTTAGTGTGGTGCACACCATGTCACCAAACAGCACAGTGACTACTTGTCACCCTTTAAATAGGCCGACTGACTGATTACAAGTTTGTAGACACCTGTGATGTTAATTAGAGGACACATCTTGGTTGAACATGTCCCTATGGTCACATTATTTTCAATCTTTTCTAGGGGTACCATCATTTTTGTCCAGGCCTGTTTCATGAGTTTGTTTTTTTAAAGTAATTCTGTTGAACCACAATTCAAAAGCATTGTCTGATTTTCATTGGTTAATTTTCATAGAATTTTTATTTTTTACCACTTTTGTCAGATTCAAGTTATTTCTGTGACCATTGTGGGTTTTTCTTTCATTAACAGAGGGGTACCAACAATTTTGTCCACGGCTGTATATTATATGTATATTATAGTTTTAGTCAGTTTTAAGTATTTATTTCTCTTAGGTACTTAGATTCACTTAGCCATTTTAATTGTTTTATATGTACATAGGCAGTTATTATCATTTTAACTGCAACTGTAATAAGTTAACATTACTGTAATATCCAAGCGTGACTCAGGGATATGTGAATGGCTGTCGGGGTGGGGGTGGGGTGTGTGAGTGTGTTTTTAAATAATGTTGTTTTTACAATATGGATGCCTAGAGAAACACAATTTCATCTTGCTTGCACTACAGTTGTATGCATAGCATCATGACAATAAGGGTTGATTGATTGATTGATTGATTGATTGATTGATTGAAGCATGGTGTACTTATTAAGGGCGTGATGGTACTTGTATTCTGATTTTTTGGTATGCCACCCATGGTACAGCAGAGAGGCATACCAAGGTACGAACACGGATTATATTGAGTAACGGACACAAAGTGTAAATGCCATATCAGGCCTCCTCCTCCTCTCTGTTCCTTGTCTCTGGCAGCCTGTCAGGGAACCTCCGTCCCAGTAATGAACAAATGAAGTCAGGCCACTTCTAAACACCGGTAAGGTTAGTGAGTTTTAGCGAGTAAAGTTAGCACTTCTTATTTTCAATGAGTGACTGTCTTAGCTTTAGAAAACTGATTAAACTGCTAGCATACAGTCATGTGAAAAAATTAGGACACCCTGTATAAGCCTGTGTGTGTGGGTTTTTTTTAACATATTTGGCCATATGTGTGGCGGCATGAAATAATAAGGCGCGAACTGAGAGTTTTTGAGGGAGTTTATTAATCATACCGCCATCACAGACTCACTCCGGCGCCGTGCATGCGCGCCAGAGCGAGCCCGGAGGCTCTCCAACAGATAGGCAATGCGTGCAGTCAGATGAGCAGTGAGAGAGGGTGAGCATATGATATTCAGTCACTTAAATACCCAGTTACAGACAATACATGAAAGGCATGTTATCATCAAAGAAACTGCAGGAAGGCATGGGACATTTGCATTTGAGTACAGAGCAGGAAGTCATACATAACAGCAGGATACTGGCGCCTGAACTAGACAAAGAGAGGCTGCCTATTGATATCAGCCATTGTTCTGCCAATTGCTCCAGCTGAGCGTTCTGCTTGTCCCAGTATGTTGTGGGGGTTACCCACAATATGAATATTTAATATCAATGTTAAAAATACTGGGAGATTCCTGTAATACAACTAAACAATTAAAAATGAATTAAAGACTTTTTTTGGAAATTTTCTGTAAAATGTAATTGTAAACAAAAAGTGAGGAATAAATTAGGACACCCCCCCATCCTTTTTAGGACACCCCCACATTCATTCCTACTTAAAATGGCTAAAATAAATGCTAAAAAATGCAAATAAAACAAAACCAAGGTCAGATATAGCCATGTGAACATTTATTAATAAAGAACTGAATATTTAATAGGGTGTCCTAATTTTTTTCACATGGATGAATGAATGAATGAATGAATGAATGAATGACTGTATGCTAACGTTACCTGTCAGAAAATAATCTCTCTTGGATGATGTTTGCTGACGGCTGAGCTGTTTCAGTTCTGCTGGCAATGTGTTAACTGCAGTAAATAGGCAAATTACAGGAGTAGCTTACTCTTTTTCATCTTCTCTATTACTGTCGCGGTAATAAGCCCTCATTCTGAATATTAGTGATCTCAGGAAATTAGAATACTATGATTTGTAATTTAATTCTAAAAAAAGATAACCAAAATTAAAACAGATTTAATATTTCACTGTATGTATAATGAACACACAGTCCTCTACTGTAACTTAAAGCATTTGTAAACTGATATTTTGTACTGGAAAAAGTTCTTTTAATTTTCATCTGAAGCCTAATTATTAAACATTTAAACTTCTAGAACCACAAAGGTTTCAAAGAGGATGGACAAGTTTGTTATTTTCTTTTTGACGTTTATGGAGTTGAATATTAATCATGTTATTACTCCAGTTTGTTTTGAAAACACAGCATACAAGGCTGATATTTGAGTTTTATTTGTTTTGCTTTAGGGTTAAAAGACCAAACTTTAATGTCTGTTATTTGTGTTGCTACAAACACTTTTGATTAAGCTGTCAAGTTCAAGTTTCCACCTCATGTTTTATGGGTCATTATTTTATTTAGCAATGGGAACTTTTTATAATAGGCTGTTCAAACTTTCCCCCCCAGCCCCTTTGTCCTGTCAGGCAGCTAGGCAAGCAGAGCAGGGATCTGTCACCCTCATGCCAAAACAGATTTACTTTGCCAAGAGGAGCATATACAGTACCTAACTGTGTATTGTATATTGTTGTAAACTCGTCCTGTAATAACTTTTAATACTTTATTTTAATTATTTTACCTATGGAAG
This sequence comes from Pholidichthys leucotaenia, assembly GCA_020510985.1. Classification (NCBI taxonomy): domain Eukaryota; kingdom Metazoa; phylum Chordata; class Actinopteri; order Cichliformes; family Pholidichthyidae; genus Pholidichthys; species Pholidichthys leucotaenia. Next base: position 252,761,003 of record CM035847.1, on the reverse strand, counting down.
ACCTGACAGGATGGGGAAGAGGGAAAGGAAGTGTGTGGAGGGGTAAAGAAAAGGGAGGGGAACAGACAAAAAAACAAACAAACCAACAACTAAAACAAACAAAAGACAGACTGCTTCTTCCACTGAAGATGTCTCAACACGAGTCTGGTTTCTGCACCTGTTAAAGGAGAGACACTTGTGCGTGTACGTCTGTATGCCTGTATATGAGAGCGCGTGCAAAATAAGTGTGTGCATGTGAGTGGTTTGTCAGGAAACATATAAAGCGGGGGGCCGGTCACAGCAGCTCTCTCCCTGGAAATCCCAAGCAGGCAAGGCAGCGCCACCAACGCCCACAGGGCACAAATGTCTGAGGTCAGCAAGCCCCAGGAAAGCCAGGCATCTGCCCCCAGAGGGACGATCGAGGGAGGCCAGATCTCTCGGCGGACGGCGCAGTGAGCCCACACCCCTGGACCCGTCTGCCCCCTACCCCCCCAGCGGGACCAACGCCCACCGCCGGGCCCCAGGAGGCCAGCAACCCCACCACCCAGGCCGGAGAAGGGCCCATGCCCCCCGGCGTGAACCCCCCCCAAGCATTTCCACAGCAGGCCTGCCCCAGCGCCACCGCTGCACATCCCGGGGACCCCCATGCCCAAAGAAGTCCCCCCGCCCAGGGGAGCCCACATTGCCGAGAGGCACTACCCCCCTTAATCCAGTACCTCCCGACTCGCAGACACAGGCTGTTCAAACTTCTATTGCTGCACTTTTCTGCATCGTTCATTTCCTAAAAAGAGAATTTTTTTATTTATTTATTTTTTGCTTCTTTGTGAACATTTTATTAATTGGAACGTTTACTGTTGTCAGTTTGTAGTTTTGTTTTTTGTTTTTTTTTTGTCAGTAAAGCTGTTCCTGCTTATACAGAAGATAAGCAGTTTTATGTTTTGCATTTTGTTTCCTTACTGTACCGAAAATGAACCGAAGCATGACCTTAAAACCAAGGTACGTACTGAACTGTGATTTTAGGCGTACGTTACACCCCTAGTAATTATGGTGCAAGTACAAAACAAGTACATCTTAAGTACTTTTTAAGTATGGTGTAAGTATGGCATAAGTACGAAGTAAATATGAACACAACTACACTATAAATACTGAGCAAGTATGGCAAATGTATAAAGTATAGCATAAGTATGACATAAGTATGCTGCAATGATCTTGTGTAAAAGTACAGCTTTTTCTTTAAAAAGTATTTAAATAAGTGACAGTCCTCATGCAATAAAACTACTCGTAAAAGTACAGCTTTGTGAAAGTTACATGACTATGTACTTGAATGTAACTTGTTATTACCCACCAGGTCATGTCTGATATAAGCATCCTCTATTACACTAACATGGAAAGCAATATAATATAAAAGAAAAAAGAAAAAAAATCTTGTCTTAAAAGTCTGGAAGGAACTTCTCAAAGATGTTTCAACACCCAAGATGGCGCCCACAGCGGTCGACATGGTGCTTCGCTGCGCTCTTTGTTTGTTTTTGTTTGTCAATTGTGTGTCTGCTTGCACTTATACCCGTGAAGAACTTTTAAATATCAGGACTTTGACCCCCACGGACCTCCTCCCAGTTTTTCTAGCCCCTGCCGCCGATCTGGTTTATTGTTTGGCTCGGAAAGTGAGACGGCGGAAGAGAGGAAGACGAGCGGGCGCTCTCGTGCGACTTCGCAGGAGAGGCTCGCGAACGGCGCTGCCTGGCATATTTCTGTCCAATACCAACTCTCTCTCTAACAAGGTGGATGAACTGAGACTGCTGATGCGTTTTAAGGACCTCGCCTCCTCAGCTGTCCTCTGCTTTACTGAGACCTGGCTCCGGGAAAATATACCGGACAGCGCGCTGCGCCTCGACGGCTTCCAGCTCTTCCGTGCTGATCGTGACACAGAGCTTTCCGGCAAGACCACAGGAGGCGGTGTCTGCTTCTACATCAACTGTAGCTGGTGCTCTGATGTAACGGAAATTTCCAAACACTGTTCTCCTGCCTTGGAATTTCTTGTTATCAACTGCAAGCCTTTTTATTCCCCACGGGAGTTTGCTTCTTTTATACTGATCGCTGTGTACGCCCCTCCCGACGCGGACACGCGCGAAGCTCAGCGCGTGCTCGCGGATCACATTCAACACACAGAGCGGAGTTTTCCAGACTCGCTGATTATTGTGGCTGGCGACTTTAATCAGTGCAATCTGAGCCACGATCTCCCCCGCTACAAACAGTTTATTAAATGCCCCACCAGAGGATTAAACACACTGGATCACTGTTACACCACAGTGAAAGACGCATATCACGCTGTTCCTCGCGCTGCGCTGGGATTATCTGATCACGTGATGGTTCACCTCATTCCCACATACAGACAGAGATTGAAGCTCACTAAACCTGTTGTGAGCACTACGAAGATACGGACCAGTGATGCTGAGGAGAAGCTGGAAACGTGCATGGAAATATCTGACTGGGGCATGCTTAAAGGAGCCACGCATGATCTGGATGAGTACACGGACACTGTGAACTCATATATCCACTTTTGTGAAGAGAACATTCTTCCATCACGCACCAGGGTGAGTTACTCTAATGACAAACCCTGGTTCACAGCTAAGCTCAGACAGATCAGGAAGGAGAAGGAAGCAGCGCTGAAAAGTGGAGACAGGGACTGCTACAGGGAGGTTAAATACCGGTTTAACAGAGAGCTGAAGAGGGCTAAATCTGTGTACTCAGAGAGACTCCAGCAGCAGTTCACTGCTAATGATTCGGCTTCCGTGTGGAGAGGACTGAGGCAGATCACCAACTATCGGCCTCAGGCTCCTAAAGGTCAGGATGACAAAGCCCTTTGTCAGAGACTGTCCCAACACTATGCCCGTTTTGACACCTCGTCATCTGTGTCCAACTCCCCCCCTCCCTCCAGCTCCACAGCCTCCACATTCCCTACTTCATTTAAGGCACCCCCCCCACCTCCCCCCCTCCCCTTATCATCAGTGAGCAGGATGTGCTCAAGCAGTTCTCCAGACTGAACCCGCGCAAGGCCCCCGGCCCAGACGGCGTGTCTCCCTCCATCCTGAGACTCTGTGCGAAACAGCTGGCTCCTGTATTCACAGACATTTTTAACACCTCCCTTAAGTTATGCCACGTGCCGTCCTGCCTCAAATCCTCCACCATCATCCCTGTCCCCAAGAAGCCACGGATCACTGGACTTAATGACTACAGACCTGTAGCGCTCACCTCTGTAGTCATGAAGTCCTTTGAGCGCCTGGTCCTGTCCCACCTCAAGTCCATCACCACCCCTCTCCTGGACCCGCTGCAGTTTGCCTACCGAGCCAACAGGTCTGTAGACGATGCAGTCAACCTGGCCCTCCACTCCATCCTGCAGCACCTGGACTCCCCGGGAACCTACGCCAGGATCCTGTTTGTGGACTTCAGCTCCGCATTCAACACCATCCGCCCCGCTCTGCTCCGGGACAAGCTGTCCCTGCTCAACGTGCCTGACTCCCTCTGCAGGTGGATCATCGACTTCCTGACGGACCGGAGGCAGCATGTGCGGCTGGGAAAGACTGTCTCAGACTATACTAGCATCAGCACCGGATCACCCCAGGGCTGTGTACTTTCCCCCCTACTCTTCTCCCTTTACACCAACTCCTGCACCTCCAGCCACCAGTCTGTCAAGTTGATCAAGTTTGCGGACGACACCACCCTCATCGGGCTCATCTCCAACGGCGACGAGTCCGCCTACAGGAGAGAGGTGGCCCAGCTGGCGTCCTGGTGCAGCAATAACAACCTGCAGCTGAACGCTCTGAAGACAGTGGAGATGATTGTAGACTTCAGGAAAGTCACTACTCCTCTGCCCCCCCTCACCCTCTCAGGCTCTCCCATCACCACTGCTGATTCCTTCCGCTTCCTAGGCACTACCATCACCAGGGACCTCAAATGGGAGCTGACCATCAGCTCACTCATCAAAAAAGCCCAGCAGAGGATGTTCTTCCTGCGGCAGCTGAGGAAGCTCAAGCTACCCACCAAGATGTTAGTGCAGTTCTACACAGCCATCATCGAGTCCATCCTCACCACCTCCATAACCGTGTGGTACGCAGGAGCCACTGCCAGGGACAGACTAAGGCTGCAGCGCGTCGTGCGCACTGCTGAGAAGGTGATCGGCTGCAAGCTCCCATCTCTCCAGGATCTGTACATCTCCAGGACCCGGAGGCGTGCTGGCCGGATCATAGCCGATCCCTCACACCCTGGTCATGTACTGTTTGCCCCCCTCCCCTCTGGTAGAAGACTTCGGTCCATCCAGACTAAAACCTCCCGTCACATGAACAGCTTCTTCCCCTCTGCCATTAGACTGCTGAACACTAAGTGACTCTCGTGCACCATGTACAGCAGCTCAACCAGACTCATGTCAATCATCACTGTTTTCTTCCTGCATTACCGACTGCACTATATAGTTCTCCACAGTATCTGCTGCTGGCTAATATATATTTTAACTGTTGACCAGTATCACTTAATCTTATCCTACACTTTATTACATGTATAGTTTATTTCTCTTATCTTATCATGTTTAATGTTGCAGCATTGTACCGAGACAAATTCCTAGTTTGTGTACTACATGAACAATGGCAATAAACCTGATTCTGATTCTGATTCTGATTCTGATTCTGATGTTTCTTTTTTAAACTATTTTACCTTAGCTATAGAGCGATGGGGTTACAGTATGTGACACAGAGGCTGCCAGAAGTAGATCATAAATCCAGGAGAGGCAAAGAAAAACAAAGCAACAAATGACAACTCTACACACTTACTGTTAAAGCATACAACTCTCCCTCCTGTCACCCAATCACCACACAAAATCAGCTAAATACAGTGGTGTGAGAAAGTGTTTACCCCGTCCTGATTTCTCATTTTTTTGTATGTTTGTCACACTTAAATGCTTCAGATCATCAAACAAATTTAAATATTAGACAAAGATAACACAAGTAAACACAAAATGCAGTATTTAAATGAAGGTGTTTATTATTAAGGGGAAAAAAAATCCAAACCTACATGGCCCTGTGTGAAAAAGTGATTGCCCCCTAAACCTAATAACTGGTTGGGCCACCCTTAGTAGCAACAACTGCAATCACAGCGTTTGTGATAAATGGCAATGAGTCTTTTAGAGCGCTGTGGAGAAATTTTGGCCCACTCATCTTTGCAGAATTGTTGTAATTCAGCCACATTGGAAGGTTTTTGAACATCAACCACCTTTTTAAGGTCATGCCACAGCATTTCAATCAGATTCGGGTCAGGACTTTGACTAGACCACTCCAAAGTCTTCACTTTGTTTTTCTTAAGCCATTCAGAGGCGGACTTGCTGGTGTGTTTTGGATCATTGTCCTGCTGCAGAACCCAAGCGCGCTTCAGCTTGAGGTCACGAACAGATGGCTGGACATTCTCCTTCAGGATTTTTAGGTAGACAGCAAAATTCATGGTTCCATTTACCACAGCAAGTCTTCCAGGTGCTGAAGCAGCAAAACAGCCCCAGACCATCACACTACCACCACCATATTTTACTGTTGGTATGATGTTCCTTTTCTGACATGCTGTGTTACTTTTACGCCAGATGTAATGGGACACACACCTTCCAAAAAGTTCAACTTTTGTCTCGTCAGTCCACAGAGTGTTCTCCCAAAAGTCTTGGGGATCATCAAGATTGTGATCTTGGGGTAATTTTGGTCGGCCGGCCACTTCTGGGAAGGTTCACCACTGTTCCATGTTTTTGCCATTTGTGGATAATGGCTCTCACTGTGGCTCGCTGGAGTCCCAAAGCTTTAGAAATGACTTTATAACCTTTTCCAGACTGAGATCTCAGTTACTTTGTTTCTCATTTGTTTCTGAATTTCTTTGGATCACAGCATGATGTCTAGCTCTTGAGGATCTTTTGGTCTACTTCACTTTGCCAGGCAGGTCCTATTTAAGTGATTTCTTGCTGCTGAGAAGGTGATCGGCTGCAAGCTCCCATCCCTCCAGGACCTGTACATCTCCAGGACCCGGAGGCGTGCAGGTCGGATCATAGCCGACCCTTCACACCCTGGACACGCACTGTTTACCCCCCTCCCCTCAGGCAGAAGACTTCGGTCCATTCAGACTAAAACCTCCCGCTACATGAACAGCTTCTTCCCCTCTGCCATCAGACTGCTGAACACTAAGTGACTTATTAGACTCTCGTGCACTACGTACAGCAGCTCAACCGGACTCATGACAATTATCACTGTTTTCTTTTTGCACTACCGACTGCACTATGTGGAACTCCACAATATCTGCTGCTTGTTAATATATTTAAAAATTGCATAGATTAGTATTACTTATTCATATTCTAGCTTTTATTGCATGCATAGTTTTTTATTTTTTATCTTTAGTGCTACTCCATGTTTAATGTTGCAGCATTGCACCAAGACAAATTCCTAGTTTGTGTACTACATGAACAATGGCAATAAATCTGATTCTGATTCTGATTCTGATTCTTGATTGAGAACAGGTGTGGCAGTAATCAGGCCTGGGTATGGTTAAAGAAATTGAACTTAGCTTTCCAAAGATGTGATGAACCACAGTTAATTTATGTTTTAACAAGGGGGATAATCACTTTTTCACACAGGGCCATGTCGATTTGGATTTTTTTTTTTACCCTTAATAACAAACACCTTCATTTAAAAACTGCATTTTGTGTTTACTTATGTTATCTTTGTCTAATATTTAAATTTGTTTGATGATCTTAAACATTTAAGAGTGACAAACATACAAAAAAAAAAAAGAAAAATCAGGAAGGGGGCAAACATTTTCTCACACCAGTGTGTATACTGGTGGCAGCCAGATTTGTGGATGGCAGCTTAGATGATGCAATGGATGCACTACAGCTGGGTGTAGAGCTATTAGTGCTTGTATCAAATACATATGAAGATGTGCATTTTTATTTCAACAAAACCCAAATCCCCTCTGTGAAAGTTGAGAACGCAAAAGGTGGTTCCACATAGCATAATGCATAATGTATAATGTATGTGGTCATGCTTTATTGCAGTGAATCCCAGAATTGTAAATCATGCGGGATACCAACAACCCTTTTGTTACATTTAAATGTGGAGGAGAGAGTGAAATGGATCCCAGCGGTGTCAGACATCTGGCGGTAATATATCCTAGAGTGCCTTTCTATGGTTTATGACTATTTCTACGCTCTTTTACTAAAACCTACAGAATGTCATAAGTCTTTTTTATATACGTATATCCGGTGTGTATGTGTGCGAGAGAGAGAGAGCGAGAGACTCAAAACACTGTAGGAGAAGGAGAAATGTAGTTTCATCCACGGTCACAGTGAAGATAGAGAAATATTTAGAATAAGAACTAAAACCTCGTCTCTGTTCCTAATTTTAATTAGCTAATTAATAAAATGGGTTCACTTTAGTCTTTATGATGTCAGGCTCCACTGCAAGACTTCATTACTCCTGATTAGTGTCACAATAACAGCGGCACTTGCACCAACTACTTTACACTGCACTTCTATAAAGTCAATAGCATTTAGTGAACTTGAGTGAACCTGCATCATTTAAAATAAGCATTCTGGTTGGAAATAAATAACTGGTACAGTGACTTTCTGGAACAATATGAGAGACTGGTACATGTGTAGACAATGAAGCTTAAATGCTTGTTTATGCTCCACCTTCCCTCTGGTGCACTGAGATGTGTGTCCGCTTTGGACAGGCCAGCGCGTGCACATGGCTGTGTATGTGGCTCATTTTATTTCACCTGAGAGTAAGCATCATCTGTTACCCAGCTTTTCAAAACAGAAGAACAGCAAGAACCAGCAACAGTATCAACAACAATGGCGACTGCACCCAGGTGAGAAAAGCAGCTCCTGTGTTTTCTCCCTTTGGTGGAAGAAGAAGCTAAAAAAAGAAAGACAAGAAGGTATAATAGTGTGCTTTTGCTTATGTGTCTTCATTTTCATTTTCGTCGTCATCTTCTTTGTCAACTTTGACTTTGTACGCTGGGTCAGTCGCGCCACCTCTTCAATGGGAGGTTCAATCTTGCGCATGCATAGTCAACGCGCCCAGGCAATGCGGTTACAAAATTTGGGCTGCACGCGCTCAGAGGCGTAGGGGTCCGCAGAGCCCGAGGAGACAATGACGTAAACCCCTGCGGTCGAGCAGATGTGCAAAGCGGACGTGCAGCATAAACCCAGCTTAAGTTACTGCAGGGTATAACTATGCTCAACCTTCTGCATTCCCTCACATGACACTAACCTCAACCTGGAGAAAATCTCCCTTCTGTCTGCACTGCTGAAAAACAGATGGCTTAAATATCTCCACACAGATGCAAAACACAAGAGCGCCCTTAACCAGTGTCTGAGCAATGGATTTCCACCATGACAGTGCTGATACTGTAAGACAGAGCTGGGGTTTGTTGTGAGGAAATGGACTGTGATAACGCTGTGTCAGCACTAAGGAGACGCTGATGCAGGGACCCTCTTCCACCACGGAGCACCAACCACTGACACAGCTGGATTACGTCTGTATCTGGAACTCCGGCAACGGTGCAGACAGCAGAGAAGGGATAGTTAATGAGCTGATACACTGTGGAAGAAAATATGTTTTTATTTAGTTGGTGTTTATGCCAATGATCTCTATTTACAATGATCTCTATTTACAATGATCTCTATTTACAGCCAGTGTTTGATATTAGCAAAATGCTGAAGGAATTTGGCTGTGGCCTGATGCTCAGTCACTCTTACAGGCTACTTTGGCAGGTAGGATATTTAGCATAGTCTCAGTAAAAAAACAGCTTAATTATTAATAAACCTACTATATAAGAAAAAAGTAGCACATTTTGGAAAAAGCCACAGATTTAATAGAAAAATGTCACACATTTGTCATAAGCAAGATGCAAAACAGACAAAAATTTGCCACAAATGTCACAAAAAGATGCAAACTTGTGAAAAAGAAAATCTCACAAATTAATGAGAAAATAGTAAATGAATGATTAAAAAACAGATCGCTGAGTGATGACAAAATGGCCACATCTCCAAACGATCTCTCAATGATCTTCAGTGATGCGGTTCTCAATATTTTACCTCCTTCCAGAATAATCTGTCAATGATCCCCAAAGGGGAGTGATGTCCCAGAGATCTCTCACAGAGCGCTCAACAATCTCATCAATCTCCCAATGATCTCTCAGCAGCCATTCAATGAACTCTATTCGTCTTTCGTCGAATGCTCATCAATCCCTCATTGATCTCTCAGCCATCTCTACCTTCAAGGTATACATTGAAAAAATGCAATGTATAAGTTAAAAGAATTTGCAAACTTACCTAAAACCCCCCACCAATATAGAAGTAAAAAAAAAAACAACTTCTTCATCAATAATGCTGGCTATCTGAGGTTGTGAAAAGCCTAAATGGATACTAACTCTAAAAAATTAAGAGCCACAAAGGCTGGTGAGCACAAAAGTCAAAAGTTTACACTTAAATGTGAGCTTATACAGTTTGTCCATAAAAATTCAATTAAACCATGACCAGTTTCTTCAAAAAGTGCTAAAGGTGGAAGCCCCTCATTAAACCTGATTACACCCAGCAACACCTATTTCTGCTTGTGTTACTCTTGACTCTCCACTTCTACAACAGCCGTGATTCCACCGGTCAACAGCGTGACCCAAATGTGCTTGAGGCAGGCATAACAACAGAGTGACTTAAGTGTACAGATGCTCTGTGGAGGTGTGAGGCCTCTTTACAATTGCCACTTCATCAGTGAAGCAAAGGGAAGTGAGGCCCCAGCAGGTTTCTGTCTGGGATGGTAAACAGCTTGCCCAGCCTTTGCTGTGGTTGGATGGTAGGCTTTGCTGCAGTCAGCCAGACAGATTGTCTGTAACACTTAGGTGCAATTATGCCTCCAAGCCCTACAGTACGTATTTCAAAACGTAGCAAAAGCAAAGTTGTCTCATCAGCAGACATGTTAATGAAAGAATGCTACTTTAAACTGAACTCATTCTGTCAAAAGACAATTTTAACACGTTTGCAGAAAGCATTTCTCTGAAACAATGGCAAGAAGAATAAATAAGAGAAGAAAGCTGCAAGAATTTAGTTTTGTACTATCGGGACACAAGCACACAGAATATCTCCTCACTTGTATATATACTTTTATGCAGCATAACAATATATATGTACAACTGTATATTTGTATATTTATTAATTTATTTATAATTAAAAATAAAATTAGCAGCTCTGTTGACTGTTCAGAGATTTATTTTCCACACAGGTGCAGGAGTTTTGCTGCCTAACCCAGACTACTTCGTTTTTGCCACTGATTTCAATAAATAATAATAAGGGCAGCTGTAGCAGAAATTGTAAAGACTAATATTATGTGAATCTGATGATTTGTTACTACAAACTGTTCTTTAATCATTGATTCTAATGTGCAAAAAAATCTGTGTATTTTACACCTGGGCCTTCAGGTTGACCTATGAGTCTGAAATAAAGTGTAATAATAATAATAATAATAATAATAATAATAATGAGTGGTGCCCTACCTCTACATGTCCACCTAGATGCCTTTTTACATCATTTTAATTGATTCTTGATCGCTTCACTGCAGCAATATTTGTACTTTGTCTTTTCTTCAATAAAATTTAATTTAAAAAAGGGGAATCTATAGGCCAAGGGGACCTGGCAAAAAAGCTTTGCAAAACAACAAGCTGCACCTCGTTGGTGGGCACGTCTCCAGTGGGGGTCTGTCCAACTCTGTTCACATGCCTCCAAGATGGCGCTGGGATGGTAAACTTTATCTTATATCTTCAAAAGTAAACAGCAGAACATGTTTCTGAAAGCAATCAAGGTGAGAAATGACTGGTGTAGTCACTGAAAATGTGTTTACTTTGTGTTAACAACCGCTATTTTAATCGCCTCCACGTCCTACAAAGACAACAATTTAAAGTGGAAAATGCACGCCTAGGTGGACACGTACCATCAACGGTTGTTGATGAACAGATTCATTAACTAGACCTACTGTTTCTCGCCTCAGATGTTGTTAGAAACACTTTTCGCTGGTCTGTTTTAAAAAGATATCAGACAACGCTTAGTCAAAATTTACCAGGAAAGGAATTCTGGTGAAAGACCGCCCATGGCAGTATGCATCAACCAATCAGGCGCAGCCTTTGTGTTCTCAGCAGCAGGACCAATGGAAGTCTCTCCCCGGGACAGAGCTCTTTGACTCGGCTATCATAGGCTTGCATGATCACTTGAAATCTGATTGGCTAAAGCAAGAATCTCATTACCATTCATTTCAATGTACAGACGCATGCACAAGGACGGTTTCTTTGACCCCGGCAACACATAGATAGATAGATACAGTAGATAGATGTACTTTATTGATCCCAAACTGGGAAATTACAGTGTAACAGCAGCATGACAGTTGACAGCCAAACAACAGAAACACACACATGACAGACAAAGGGATTACCCATGGAGAGTAAAAACTAACACGACTATAGAACCTATATACATCATAGCTTAATATATGATGACCCATATAAACACATGAATCGTCCCATTGCACAACACATGATGGCTGAAACATGACTGGACAAAAACTATAACATACACTACTCTACTGGAAGCAGTGCAGCCAAGAGAAAAGCTAGAGACTATTGGAAATAATTGAATATATCCTCATGGAACAAATACAGTGGTGTGAAAAAGTGTTTGCCCCCTCCCTGATTTATCATTTTTTTGTATGTGTCATGAATGACCCCTTTGGGGCAGAGAAGAAGCACCCAAGCACTGAACTGCAGTTTGTGGTGTTTATTAAGAAGATAATAAGTCCAAAGGTGCATGAACATAAAGTCACAACAAGGTGAAGGTGAGATGAATACAGGAATACACGTTGGAATAGAGGATGGGTTCCAATGGGGATGAACAAGTTACCGGGATGAGGATGATGAGACTCTGACAAAGAGTAGATGAGCAGGCCCATCTTAAATAAGGCAAACAATCAATTATCACAAGTGCCATCAGGTGTGAATCACATGACCAGACAGGAGGTGAAATTGATTACAATCAGCTGTGAGTCATGAGGAGAGGAGACTGGGCTGAAAGCTTGACAGGGGCACCGCCCACAACCAGGGTAAAACCCGGAAGTGCCACTGACAGCTGCAACCCCGGAGAGAGAGAAAGAGAGAGAGAGAAGGAATTGGCAAAATACAAATATAATGTGATAACTAGAATGATGACAACTAAAGACTGAAGGAAGAATACAAGTAAACCCAAATATATAAATAACAAAACTACAATGAATGTAAACAGGAACATAAGCCACACTAAGAAACAATACAAGATATGTGAAAACCAACCAAGGATAAAATAACAGGAACTCGAACTCAAAAATACAACAACTACACAAATATGGAAAAAGGCAATGAGACTGAGCACGGCGGAATCCCCCATGCTCAGATCGTGACAGTATGTTTGTCACACTTAAATGTTTCAGATAAAACAAATTTAAATATTAGATGAAGGTAACACAAGTAAACACAAAATACAATTTTTAATTGAAGGTGTTTATTATTAACCCTTTGACATCCTTCAATTTATGGACATAAAAAGCACCCTCACTGTCTATGTCGCAGTTCTGCACCTGTCATGTGATGTGTCATGTGATGTCATAAAACCCCCCAGTTGTACTAAGTATTCCATCTCACAAGGTGGCAGACACATATAACTTATTGCTCTTGCCTTGGAGGACCAATGGCTCCCATATACCCCCCCCCCCCCACTTCTGGATACCAGAGAAGAACAGTTAGTAAACAAATGTTGATCAATTGCAAGACGGAGGAGGCATTTGCTCCCAAATTTGCCAACTATGATTCTAAAAAGAGATTATTTAGCTTATGAAGGTAAATATCTACATTTTTTTTTATAACAGAGGGTGGGCAAAGCTGGTTGATTTGCACCTGCCATCGACCTCCAGCACCATGTGACTGGACAGAACAATCGCGCCAGTTTCCGGTTGTCATATGAGATAAATTGCGGTGGAATAAAAGCAAAATTGCTGTGGAAAAATCACAACAGTTTCTGGATGTGGGAAAGAAAGCTAAAATGACCGAGAGAAGACAAAATAACGACCAGGATGACCGAAAATGGATGAAGCGCGCCGCCTGGCCAGCTGTAAGTGACAAATTTCTGTTTGTTTACATTGTAACTGATTTTCTAGTTCATATACTTTAAAGATAAGATAACAAAATACCCAAAACAACAAATGGTGACAAAAAATAAAACCATCCTTTGTGTAAATATGTCCAAAGTCTGCTTTTGACTGAAAGTTATGTAATTTGATATGGTTTTCGTGGCATTATGCAAATTAGATATGTAAATTTACTCCCATCTCAAACTTTGGATCATATTCTACATCTTTCTAATTGACAGTAAGCCATTATCTCTTACAACTTTCAAGTTATAGCTTTGGAAATCTCTGACGTCTGAACTGAATATTTTCTTGAAAAAAATCTTGACCACCAGGGGGAGAGGAGGAAACAGTGCAATGGAGCGCCATAGGCAGTCATTGGGTTAAGGGTAAAAAAATCCAAACCTACATGGCCCTGTGTGAAAAAGTGATTGCCCCCCCCCTCCATTAAAACATAAATTAACTGTAGTTTATCACATCTCGGAAAGCTGAGTTCAATTTTCTAGCCATTTTTAAAGCTTTGGGACTCCAGTGAACCACAGTGAGAGCCATTATCCACAAATGGCAAAAATATGGAACAGTGGTGAACCTTCCCAGTAGTGGCCGGCCGACCAAAATTACCCCAAGAGCGCAACGACGACTCATCCAAGAGGTCACAAAAGTCCCCATAACAGCATCCAAAGAACTGCAGGCCTCACTTGCCTCAGTTAAGATCAGTGTTCATGACTTCACCATAACAAAAAGACTGGGCAAAAATGGCCTGCATGGCAGAGTTCCAAGATGAAAACCACTGTTGAGCAATAAGGACATAAAGGCTCATCTCAGTTTTGCCAGAAAACATCTTGATGATCCACAAGACTTTTGGGAAAATTCTCTGTGGACTGACAAGACAAAAGTTGAACTTTTTGGAAGGTGTGTCCCATTACATCTGGCGTAAAAGTAACACAGCATGTCAGAAAAGGAACATCATACCAACAGTAAAATATGGTGGTGGAAGTGTGATGGTCTGGGGCTGTTTTGCTGCTTCAGCACCTGGAAGACATGCTGTGGTAAATGGAACCATGAATTCTGCTGTCTACCAAAAAATTCTGAAGGAGAATGTCTGGCCATCTGTTCGTGACCTCAAGTTGAAGCGCACTTGGGTTCTGCAGCAGGACGATGATCCAAAACACACCAGCAAGTCCACCTCTGAATGGCTTAAGAAAAACAAAATGAAGACTTTGGAGTGGCCTAGTCAAAGTTCTGACCCGAATCTGATTGAGATGCTATGGCATGACCTTAAAAAGGCAGTTCATGCTCGAAAACCCTCCAATGTGGCTGAATTACAACAATTCTTCAAAGATGAGTTGGCCATAATTCCTCCACAGTGCTGTAAAAGACTCATTGCCAGTTATCACAAATGCTTGATTGCAGTTGTTGCTGCTAAGGGTGGCCCAACCAGTTATTAGGTTTAGGGGGCAATCACTTTTTCACACAGGGCCATGTAGGTTTGGATTTTTTTCCATTAATAATAAACACCTTCATCTAAAAACTGCATTTTGTGTTTACTTGTGTTATCTTTGTCTAATATTTAAATTTGTTTGATGATCTGAAACATTTAATTGTGACAAACATACAAAAAAAAAAAAAGAAATCTGGAAGGGGGCAAACACTTTTTCACACCACTGTATAAGAATGTGGGGTGTAAATGTAGGTCAGTAATTCTGATAGTGTTTAGGCCAGCAGAGAAGGCCCATCACAGGCAAAAATATATAAAACATGCAAAACAAGTATCAACTATACAAGTTTTTTCCCATGCAGCTGAAGTCAAAGTTTGGGTAGGGCGGTCGTTTACATCTGTCTGGCTTTGTCAACCCATGTACCAACCTGTGGCTATGGGTACTGGGTCAAAAGGTCAAAGGTCTAGGTGACAAGGTCTTCCACACTAAGTTTAAAACAAATAAAGCTATGGTCCCCAAACTTGACATGAGGGCTTAAGAATATATCACAATTTTCATCAAAGCAAACATGTGTTTTCTACGTCCCACATCCAGATGTGGAAAGAGCAGCGAGGACATTCGTGTGTGCAAACTTTAGACTATAAAACCAGTGGACTGAAAGTGGCATGGAAAAGGGGACATAAAACATCAAGGAGTGGGCCCGTTATATTTCTAACCTCTAAAGACCCACCTCAGCCCTTAATGATCCCTGACATTGGGGACGCAAAGAATGCCGTGAGCTTTCACTCCAGCAAACACCTCCCTGAACTCCATATTTAGAGACTATGCCTGATCACACTATCCACATGCATTTTCCACTTTCCCATGCCGAATAACTTCAATTCCTCTCACATTCACAGAAGCATTGTCTTTGTGAAGGCAACAAACCCAAAGGACTGCAAATCTGACCGCAAACTAACTATAGTGATTTGCTGCAGAGGCTCGGACTTGAAACTGTAACCGCAAAACATGCAAAGATCTATTTTGTCTTGACGTGTATTTTAGACTGTGTGGGATGGGGGTGAACGCTCGGCTATTACCCCGATTACATCCCCACCACCTCCCCTTTCACATCCCACCACACCACAGGCTGACCTTCTGCAGCCTCCTTTCTGACCTTGTCTATGACATGAAGTAATTGAGATTCTCCGCTCATGGGTTCCCAATTAAAAAAAAATGTCTGTACCTTCTAGAGCCTTGGGCAGAGAGAGAAATGGCGACGGTATGATAAAGAGCAGAGCTTAGAGGAGAAAATAGGGGAAAAAAAAGACAACATCTGGGCCCTGGTGCTCATTAACACCCCTAATAGTGAATTAATTAGACGGCCAGTGTGAATAATGACTGCTTATTTCTTTACTCTTTATTCCCGAATATTAGACATGGGAAGTGAATGGTGGGGTGTTTTAAATATTCCAGAAATAATCCTAAGTTTATTCCTTTCACACATGAGACACCCAAAATAAGTGTTCTCCTTGCATGCAAGCGTCTCCTGCGTTGGGCTGTGTTTCTGATGACTGAGTGTCTGTGGTTTGTTACTGTCTGGACTCCATCTGGCCTCTGACCCAAACCGCACATTTCAATCCACTGCTCATTAGCGCTCATTCCTTCGTGCGAGCGCAGCCTGGCATCTGTGCCACTGTTGCCATCTATTGGAAGTGTACGCAACTCCCACGGAAAAAAAAAAAAAGAAGCAATCCACATGCTAGTAACAATTAAAATGGGTAATTTACAATGTGGTGTAAAGTAGCTCACAAGGAGGTCTCATTAGCTGAAGGAAACTTCCACGGATAGAAAACATGCTTTAAACTGCACACTGCCGAATCATTTGTTATGACAGTCTTCCGGGCAGTACTATTTTGGTTAATGCCCATGTGACACAAAAATATAGCAATATGTCAGAGATGTTATTTACTTTTCATGCAGAATAAACTGGAAAGATTCAAAACTGGATAGACTGAAAACTTGTGTGAAATAAATAATGCAGCCTGCTATATTTGTGTGGATTCCGTCAGCATCCATAGCAGAGTAAATCAGCTGTAAATCCTATAAACTACCTCATCCATCACCACAATGAGGCTCGGTTGGACGAGCGACCAAAACCTCAGCAAACCGCACACAGCTGTTGGGCCATTCGATAAACTTGTACAGAGGGATCAAAGCTCATCTTGAACACATCACGAATACTGTAAATGCACGAGTTATGAGTGATGGTGTCACTGCTGCTTGGGTCGAGACGGCTAACCCGCTCCAGTGTCATCTTCCTAACAAACAAGGCGGTGTAAAGCCTGAGCAGAGGGGAGGGATGAAGTTAGAACATATTTCACTAAGGGACACGCAGCATCTAAGCTGTGTGGAAACGAAGAGACAAGATGACACTAAAAATAGGAAAAAAATGATATTTTATTCATCGTGAGCGGGCACCAAAACACGGACACAGACAGCCGCGCAAATCCACAGATTCAGTTCTGTCTGTAGCTTTTGAGTTCATGTGCTGGCCACCGTCTGCGTGTGTGCGAGGAAAAAAAAACTGAGAAAATTGCACATCTTGCTCTGCCACAGAGAGGCGCTTTGCCCTGTATACTCTTAGAAGAGCTTCAGGTAGTAAATAATAGCTGGTGACATTATCACTTATATCAGCAAGCTGCCCTCCTGCATATCCCCGTCTTCTTTGTGAGCTGCCAAATGGAACTTCTGTGTGCAAACTGCAGCTTGACACATTCAGTATCCAAGGGATGAACCAGACAAACCCATAAACATTTTATGGCTTATGTTTTCCCATTGCAGCAGTTATTACAGATAAAACTTTTTTTTCTTCACATCCTGGATGAGGTGACGAGATAAGGCAACACTCTGCTATCAGAGCATGATACAAGTGAATATGGTGGACTGTCATTGTAGAAGCAAAAATTAACACTAAACACACACCTATCGCCTGAATAGCTATTATGTGTTCATTTTAGGGAGAAAAAATAATGTGTCAATACTATGAATAAGAAAGATGCAACTGCTCAAAACGATACACATAATGCAAAACATACTCCAAAACAGATTTTCTAAATTCAATAAGATTACATTAATATTGTGAGTAGTCTAAAGAACTTTTTTAAAACGGTGAAAGTACACACATAAGTGGAGACATTTTTCAACATGGAAATTAAATCTTGTGATGCTTTATCGACGTATCATAATCACCATACATGGTGACATTATTCTGTATCTTGTTCTACATTCAGGACCATATTAATATCGTTTGTTTTTGTCATTGCTTCGTTTAGATTTAGCAGCAACAATGCACACTGTGAAATCCAATTAAACCTGACTAAGAAAAAGCATGAAAAATAACTGTCTTGAAAAAATTCAGTGGAAGAGCAATTGTGCAAAGCATTTGTTTGTTCAACATACATTTTCTATTTCACTTAGTTTTTCAAGTTTTTCCATGTGTATGCTTTTTCAAAGGGGCCCTTTACAAAGATGGAGATTGTTGGGTTACCGTTGAGAGATCAAAAATTGACCTGATCTCTTAATGGTCTCCTAAAACCTCAAAAAAGGTGTTCCTCTGTTTGAGAGATTGTTGTACAGTTTTCATGGTAATGCATAGAGATCTTTGAAAGACCCTTGAGAGATCACTGAGAGAACAGGAGAGATCAGTGAGGGATCATTGAAAATCTGTTGGGCGACCAAAGAGGAATATAGGCAGTGGTGGCCTAATGGTTAGAGATGTGGACTGGTGAGCGGAGTGTTGCTGGTTCTAGCCCAGGACCGGCAGGATCAGAGGCGAGTGGGATAGGTAACATAGCAGCGTTTGCAACACGCTCCTTAACCCCACTGTGGTGGCCTCGAGAAAGGCCCTTAACCCCAACTGCTCCAGTGGAGCTGCCACAGGTCAGTCTGTGGTTGTACTGGGCAGCTTCTAGGTGTGAATGTGTAACTGTGTGAGTGTGAACAGGTCGTCCTTGAAAGAGAGAAGTTGCCTCTCAAATGGACTATCCTGTATAAATAGAGGTTAAATAAAAATGATATACAGTGAGGAAAATAAGTATTAAACACATCAACATTTTTCTCATGAAACATATTTCTGATGGAGCCACTGACCTGAGATGTTCACCAGATATCAGTAACAACCCAAGTAATCCATAAATACAAAGAAATCAAGGTAACTGTGTTCACAAAACAAGTTATATTTAATAAAGTGGAATGACACAGGGAATAAGTATTGAACACGAAGAAAAAGTGGTGCAACGGGGCATAGAAAGCCAAGAAATCAACTGAAATCCATCAGAATTTAGGAAGCCATCCCATCTGCCATCAGTGCAAATTAATTTCAGCTGGTTAAACCCTGACTGATAGCCTTTAAAAAGGGGTGTTTCTCAAAGCCAAGGATGCGTCCTTCCAAGGCTGCAAATCAAGGACGTGACGTCAATCACATCTCGTCGAAGGACTGTTCCAAAGTTGAGGATCCTCACAAGGACAGTCCTTTCTCTCAATTGTCGAGGATGCACAAGTGGATGCTTTGTGAGTATTAAACGGCTTTGTGGAGCAGGAGAGGAACCACAGCAACATTTAAATGTATTTTTTACATATTCAATGCACAATGAGTTACAATACAAAATACTTTACCATTTTACCAATTAAACTGTGGTTTTTCTGACTGAAATTAAAATGTTCTCAGACAATTAAATACCACGGTGAAAAGAGCTGTCTGACGGCAAAGTAATCTGGTTAAATATATGTTTAACAATAATATTTCATTCCTCCTCACACAACCAAAGGTTATCAGAAATTGTAATCAAGTTAAGTTACCTGATGTATGCAGAAACAGTCATGTAAATAGCAAAAAAGTACTACTTACTGAAAAAAATTTGTATGAGGTTATGGCTTTCTCCCCTAAATCCATGGAGCTGTATTTTCCTCATAAATGTGTGACTTTCCTTGTTTTAAATTCAATATGTTTGTTTTTTAAACTTGGGATTTTCCTTTTAAATTAGTCTTCTTTTCTCCCTTAGTTCAGCAGTTTTTCCTGCTCATTTCTGAGATACATTTGTGGCGTATTTTATGGAGAATTTAAAGTTTTTGCCCTTACATTTTTACTTTATTCTTTTGATTTTTTCTTCAATGTGTTAGTCTAAGGGGAATAAAATATAAGCATGTTCCATTTAATATCATCCCAATACTTCTACCAACCTCTGTCCTTAAACAGCAAAATTACTAAAATTATGCATATTATAATAATTACACTACATAGTAAATTACACTCTCATAGATAAACTTTATATTGTATGTGTTTGTCACAGGAACAAAAGAACAAACAGGAAGAGGCCAGGCAGAGATCTGACAAACCCTTTTTTTTGATGGAAAGGGTAATTGCGAAATAATTGTTGTTATTTTTGTTCTGGTATTGTTGTCTGAAATGACTTTTGCTTCTGCTGTTGAATAAAATATTTTGAGTCCAACTATGTTCCCTGATTTTTGTAATGTATGCTACAGTGTGGACTGGCATGGAAAAGAAGCAAGACAGACAACAGACGATGATGATTCAAGCTTTATATAAAAATCATAGAAACATACAGGTGATTAAGAGATATTTACAAATTTAAAACATTAACACAATGAACTGGTTTGAAACTGGATTTATAAATATATAGCAAATGAGAATATATCTGGTAAATTTGTTAAACACTTCAGTTACAAATGTGCATAAAAGGTTACTAAGAAAAATGAAAATGTATATTCAAAATGTTTTTAATTAAAGAACAGATGTGCATGTCTTTGAACCAGTATGTGTGAATTAGTAGTGTTTGTGTAAACTGTCTGACGATGGTGGTGAGGCGGTAGAAGGACGTTTTTGGTACCGGTTCATCACCACAGACACCAGAAGCTGGTTAATGTCAGCACGGCTCAGTCAGAAGTCAGGATGTGTGTCGTCTCCACTGAAGAACCTCTGCAGAACTGGTACCACAGGGCTCAGTCAGCAGTAATCATGGACCTGCGCAACAAAGTACAAAACAAGTTGAGATGGACCATCATCTTGTACAGAATTACATCATATATTACCTCCAGGTAATTATTATAAATGAAACACCATTTAAAATGTTATCCTAAAGTCTATTTTCCTTTTTTTTGGTTCTACCTTAAGTAAATAGGGAGAAAAAACTGCTTACACTACAGTTATAAATCTCATAAGTAAGCCAAAACATTTAGTATAAGTAAAGTAATGTGTGCAATTTTGTTTTATTCAGATTTAAATGTAAAAATGTGCTAATTTTTTAAAAAAAATAATAGATTTAACTACCCAATTTAACCCTTCTTACCCTATTAATTGTTTACACCATTTTAAATATATTCTCTGGGAAATTATGCTATGAAAAATGTGAATATGAAATCCTTTTAAGTGAAATGCAGCAGTAATTCAACAACACAGGGAGATGGCTAAGAGTTTTTTCCACACTTTTTAAACAAACGTCACACTGTAACAATTTATTTTTTGTGCTTTTATCATCTCATCTACTATAATTTATACCTTGCCAATTGTGTAATATCTGATGTGGTAATATCGCTGTATATTAAATATAACTTACAGCTCTGCTAATACCAGAATATTTTTTTCTAACAACAATGGCAACTATTAGAAATTTTAAAAAGCACACGATACTGGAGGCTGTAAGATTTTCACAAAAACCTACGATATTTCATAGCTATTTAGAGCAACATTCTGCTGCTGTAGTAATATTTAACAGCCCTCCAGTATGCCAATTAATAACTAATGAGGTAGTTAGCCATTTACACGATATATTTAACTTACCTGACCACATCAGCTGCAGAGATACAGCAGTACAGCCGCCTCCTCTGAATATCTTGCTGCCTTTGCCTGTTTGTGATGATGATCTGTTTTTATTTTCATGAAGTTGAGGGGAAAAAAGTTGAAAAAGCGCAAAAACAGCAGGCCCAGTACCCTGAAAGTGGAAGTGACGCAGCTCGTACACTCACACGCAGCTCGTAAACTGCTGAATGTTCCAGTGAGCATTGTTGGAGCCATCATTCTCATGTGGAAAGAACATCATTTTACCATAAACCAGCCATGACCAGGAGCTCCTCGCAAGATTTCTGACAGTGAAGTTAAAAGAATTATCAAAAGAGTTATCCAAGCGCTAAAGACCACTCATGGAGAGCTCCAGAAAGGCCTGGAGTTAGCAGGTACTGCTGTTTCAAAGAAAACAATAAGTAATGCACTCAATCGACATGGGCTCTATGCAAGCTGTCGTCGCAAGACTCCATTGCTGAAGAAAAAGCATGTTGAAGCTCGTTTAAAGTTTGCTGTGCAACATTTGAGCAAACTAGTCAAATACTGGGACAATATAGTCTGGTCAGATGAGACAAAAATTGAACTTTTTGGATGCCACAACACACAGCATGTTCGGAGGAGAAATGGCACTGCACATCCCATCATAGTGTGGGGGTGTTTTTCAGCACATGGTACAGGCAGACTTCATATAATTGAAGGAAACCTGAATGGACAAATGTACAGAGACATCCTTGGTAAGAACCTGTTGCCATCTGCCAAGATGCTGAAGATGAAACGAGGGTGGACATTTCAGCAAGACAATGATCCCAAACACACATCAAAAAATCTCAAACATAATCAAATTCAATCTGAGAAATTTTAAACAAATTAGACCATCGTTGACAGTTAGGGCAGTCAAAATGTTCCTGCATGCAAATGATCTTCTCACACATCGATTACTGTTTTACCAACTGGTCACTCACTGGTATAACCATAATCAAACTCATTGAATCTTTATACAAAAAAGCCATAAAAACCTTTGATAAGATCCTACATAGTATCATTGTTGTGACATTTTATAAGAAATACAATGTTCTGTCTTTTGAAAATTATAAAACTCTCAAATTTGCCTGTTCAATCTAAAACATTAAATAAATAAAAAAAATAAATATTAAATAAAATATTAAAGGTACAACCACCAGTGAAATCACCCGAGGAGACTGTGAGATCCCCCACAGATGCACCACATTTGCTCAATCTGTGCCATCAGTGAGGGGCACCAAGATCTGGAATAACATACCACCTGCAATCATTGTTTCTCCCTTCCAAATAAGGGAGAAACAATATCATTTCAGAGGAACATGTATATTTCAAAAACCTTCAGTGAGAACTACCACCAAGCAACACTGTGTTTCAGTGCAAGGAGTCAGATTATGGAACGATTTTGGACCTGAATTAAAATCATGTACAACGCTTGGACAATTTAAACAAAAACTAAAGGAAGAAATACTCCAAACATATATACAAGACGACATGTAAAATCACATAAGGATTGTCATATCACCGTCATATCACCGATTGTCATATCACTGCGCCACCGTGCAGTTGGGCTGCACGGTGGCGCAGTGGTTTAGCACTGTGGCAGCACAGCTTTACCCTCGGCCGGGGGATCGCGGGGATCATGAGGTCGTGGGTTCAATCCCAGCCCCCGACCAACAGTGAGCTGTGTGGAGTTTGCATGTTCTCCCCGTGTTGCGTGGGTTTACTCCGGGATTTCTCCGGTTTCCTCCCGCATACCAAAAACATGTAGGTTTAGGGCGCTCGCGCACGCAGCGACCAGCAGCCGGTGGCTTGTCACCAGACTGCAAACCAAATCTACCTACGGGTACAAATAAGTAACAAAAAAAAAAAAAATATCCAGTCTGTGTTGTGTTGTAGCTTAGTTTTTTGTCACATTTTGTCTTAGCTTTGTTCTGAATTGTAATCGCTCTTGTTTTGTTTCTCTTTTGAATTCTTGGATGGAATATGGGTGGGCAATATAAGCTGCGGCTTCAGCCATCACCCATTTCGGATAACTTATGTTGAACTGTATAATCAGAGGAGTTATTGTCTAATTTGACCTTGTTGGATTTTCTTTCCCCCTTTGTTATATTATTCTGTTTCTTTTTTTAATCTTTACTTTTAATCTATCCGAAAATAAAGATTCATTCATTCATTCATTCATCAGAAAACGTACCACACTAAACACTTTTAAGAAGCGTTTTAAAACTGGCTTTTAAACAACCAAAACTGTACCCATAACTAGTGGTTGCTCTGTGGCATATGCATATATATGTGCCCGTGCGTCACACACATATGCCCCGCCTCTTGTTTGTTGCTGTTGTCTGTTGTTGCTGTGAGGTGCCTGGGTGCATGTGTGTGTATGCATACACAGCACTTCACTCATGTGACATTTGAATGTTTTGTAGCACCTTAACTCTGCACTTTAGCATATCCACTTTGTACAGTTTTATTGCAGTTGTTCTGCTCGTGTATTGTTTGTGGTTGTGTGTTTTTATGACCTACCGGGGGACTACAAATGCAAATTTGCAGTATTGCTAAATCTGGCACACTCACATTTGTATTAATTTTCATTAGCATGCAATGTCCCTTTCAAATAAACATTAAACTAAACTAAACTAAACACAGCCAAGGAAACTCTCACCTGGCTCCAGAGAAGGAAAATAAAGCTGCTAGAATGGCCCAGTCAGTCACCTGACCTGAATCCAAGTGAAAATCTCTGGAACGAACTGAAGATCATAGTTCATAGAAGACACCCACAGAACTTTCAAGATTTGAGAACAGTTTGTGTGGAAGAATTGGCTAAAATCACTCCTGAGCGATGCCTGTGCCTAGTTTCTCCATACAGGAGGCATCTGGAAGCTGTTATTACCAACAAAGGCTTTTCTACTAAATATTAAATGAATTTCATCAAGCGTGTTTAATACTTATTCCCTGTGTCAATCCACTTTATTAAATATAACTTGTTTTGTGAACACAGTTGCCTTGATTTCTTTGTATGTATGGATTACTTGGGTTGTTACTGATATCTGGTGAAAATCTCAGGTCAATGGCTCCATCTGTCATTGTTGTTAGCAATCAGCTCACGTGTGCAATGCAGCAACAAGAATGGACAACGAAACAACAACACACGTTTGACAATTTTATTAAATATCAAAATAACTGCACAGCTACAGAAATAGTCACTCGCCAGAGGAAACAGTCTGTGGAGAGAAGACGAGAGCCGTGAGTGGAAGAATGGAGTAAGGGAAAATGGGCTTGCCAAATTACCACTTACAGTACGTGAGCCTCCAAGGGAGAACTGGCAGGGCCCCAGCGGGGAATAAACAAACCAGCAGGGTAAGGGAAATGAGCTGGTGGTGCCTGACCAGGTAGAGGTTGAATGCCGTTGGTGGATGATGGTGTGGCAGGAGAACACGCGCAGCCCCGGAGACACACCTGCACGATGGCAGCAACCCAGACAAGCCAGCGTTGAATCACTGAAGGAAGTTTCCTTATGAACACTGGCTGATGAGAGGGCGCAGGTGTGTCCTCTCACTCAGGTGCGTTGATGACCTGAGAAGAGATGAATGGGAAGAAGGGGGCGTGCTCTCGCCGCCCATGACAGAGCCCCCCCTTCTAGGAGCGCCTCCTGGCGGTCCACAAGGCTTGTTGGGATGGGCACGGTGGTAGGCCCGGAGTATCTCCTTGTCCAGAATCTGGGACATGGGAACCCAGGAACGTTCCTCTGGGCCGTAGCCCTCCCAATCGACCAGGTATTGGAGGCCCCGGCTTCGACGCCAAACATCCAGGACCTGATGAACCGTGTAGGCAGTGTGGCCGTTGATTATCCGGGGAGGAGGAGGTGGTGTGGGGGGGGCAGAAGGGACTGACCGAGAGGGGTTTGATGTGGGATACGTGAAAGGTCGGGTTCACCCGTAG
The DNA here is from genome assembly GCA_020510985.1 of Pholidichthys leucotaenia. Lineage (NCBI taxonomy): Eukaryota > Metazoa > Chordata > Actinopteri > Cichliformes > Pholidichthyidae > Pholidichthys > Pholidichthys leucotaenia. The sequence goes on along the minus strand of CM035847.1, from coordinate 252,735,573 downwards.
GGTCGGTGGGAGCTTGCGCTGGACTGAGGTGTCATTCATCACTCTGGAGATTGTGAAGGGCCCTAGAAAGCAAGGATACAGTTTCTTTGACTTCGTCTTCAGAGGGACCTGACTGGCCGCCAACCAGACCTGCTGCCCCATGGTGTACTTGGGGGCAGGCACCCGTCTTCTATCAGCCATAGCCCGGTTGTGGTTGACAGAGCAGGCGAGGGTGGCGCGGCGTGCGTGGACCTCCAGCAGCGCTGGCAGTGGCATGCGTGAACCCCCACGGATGGAACCGCAACCTCCCTCTCGGCCATAGGTAGCAGTGGAGGTGTGAACCCCAGTGATACCTCAAAAGGGGTGAGACCGGTTGCCGTGGAGATGGCAGAGTTCATTGAATACTCCACCCAGGTCAGGTGTGTGATCCAAGAGGAAAGATTCTCGGCTGCTACACATCACAGAGTGGCCTCCAGGGACTGGTTGGCGCGCTCTGCCTGCCCGTTGCTCTGGGGGTGGTTCCCAGAGGAGAGGATCACAGTCATTCCCAGAGTCTGGCAGAAGGCCCTCCAGACCTGCGACGTGAACTGAGGACCCCGGTCAGACACAATATCCACGGGGATCCTATGGAGGCGGATCACGTGGTCAGTGAGGAGGGTGGCCGTCTCCAAGGCCGAAGGGAGTTTAGGGAGAGCCACCAGGTGCACAGCCTTGGAGAAGCGGTCCACGATGGTCAGGATAACTGTTCTTCCATGGGAGGGGGGAAGTCCAGTTACAAAGCCCAGGGCGATGTGGGACCACGGGCGACCGGGGATGGGCAGGGGATGGAGAAGTCCAGTCGGGTGGGAGGAGTCCGGCTTGCCCCGAACACAGATCTGGCAGGCCCGCACATACTCCCGCACGTCCCGCCACAGCGTGGGCCACCAGAACACCTGCCAAACAGGGTCCGTAGTGCAGGTCATCCCAGGGTGGCAGGCGAAGTGGCTGGTGTGGCCCCACTGTATGACGTCACTGCGGAAGGCAGCCAGTACATACAGGCGGTTCCGGGGGCACCCTGCTGGTACAGGCTCCCAAGACTGGGCCTGACGCACCCTCCGCTCGATGTCCCACGTAAGGGCTCCGAGGACGCATGAAGAGGGTAGAATGGATTGGGGGTGGGAAGGGGGCGCTACCTCCTTGGAATCAAACTGGCACAATAGTATGTCTGGTTTGGTATTCCGAGAGCCAGGCTGGTAGGTGATGGTGAAGTTGAACCGCTGGAAAAGCAGGGCCCAACAAGCCTGTTTGGCACTGAGTCGGCGGGCCGACCGCAAATACGCTAGGTTTTTGTGGTCAGTCCACATGGCGATGGGGTGGATAGCCCCCTCTAACCAATGCATCCATTCCTCCAACACCAACTTTAATGGCAAACAGCTCACTGTCCCCTACGTCATAATTCCTCTCTGCCGGCGTGAGCCGACAAGAGAAAAACGCGCATGGGTGGAACTTCTGATCGGAGGGTGTGCGCTGTGAAAGGACAGCGCCCACCCCCGAATCAGACGCATCCACCTCGAGGACGAACTGGAGCTGCGTGTCAACCTGAGCCAAGATTGGTGTATTTGTGAACAGGCCCATCAATTTGGAAAAGGCTTGTTCAGCTACCTCGGTCCAACGAAAGGGAACCTTAACAGAGGTCAGCTGTGTTAAGGGCAGTGCCACCCCACTATAGTTCTGAATGAGCCAGTGATAAAAGTTCACAAATCCGAGGAAGTGTTGACGCTCCCTACGGGAGTGGGGAGTTGGCCAATTGAGAACTGCCCTCACCTTGGCCGGGTCGGCAATCAGTCTTCCTTCAGCCACTATGAAGCCCAAGAAGGTGGTAGAGTTGGTGGAGAACTCACACTTCTCGGCCTTAACGTAGAGCTGGTTCTCTAAGAGCCGTTGGAGGACAGCTCTTACATGGACCTCATGTTCCTCTGGCGAGCGGGAGAAAATCAAAATATCATCCAAATAGACAAACACAAATTGATATAGCATATCATGGAGGACGTCATTAATTAACCGTTGAAAGACAGCGCGGGCAGTGGTGAGCCCAAAAGGCATCACCAAGTATTCAAACTTCCCCTGGTGGGTCTTAAACACCGTCTTCCACTCGTCTCCCTCACGAATGCAGATAAGATGGTACGCATTGTGCAGGTCTAATTTGGTGAACACCCGTGAGCGCTGAAGAAGTTCAAATGTGGAGTTAATCAAGGGCAGGGGATATTTGTCCTTCACTATAATTGCGTTGAGCTCCCGGTAGTCGATACACGGGTGCAGTGAGCCATCCTTCTTATCCATGAAGAAGAATCCCGAAGATGGCCGAATGAGGCCAGCGTTCAGTGATTCCTTAATATATCTCTCCATCGCCTCCCTCTCCGGACCAGAAATATTATAGAGCCGGCTGGACGACAGCTTCGCCCCCAGGATGAGGTCCACAGCACAGTTGTAAGAGCGATGACGCAGAAGCGACAGCGCTCTCGACTTGCTGAAGACCTCCCCCAATTCGTGGTAAGCCCGGGGAACGAGGCTGAGGTCTGGTGGCTCGACCGGAGGAAGAGAGACGGGGAGAGATGGGGAACATTCAACTGAACGTAGACAGTTAGCCAAACAGAATGGGCTCCAGGAAGAGATGGGATTCTGGCCCCAATTTATAATGGGGTTATGCTTCCAGAGCCGCTGATAACCTAGAATCATTGGGGAAGATGAAATTGGGAGAACTAGGAACGTGAGTTCCTCCCGATGATTCGCGGATAGAAGGATGGCGATCTGCGCCGTGCGTTCAGTGACTTCCGCAACCTCATGGCCAGATATGGTGGTAATTCTTTGGTGTTGGGGCAATTAATGCGCATGTCCCAATCGAACCAGGCTGACACGAAATTGCGCTCTGCCCCTGAATCCACTAGCGCCATCATCCTCCTGTCGACCCCCGGCAATTGCACGACGGCCGAAATAGAGAAATTACTGGGGGAGTTAAGTTGGTCCCCGCCCCACTGACGGGTCGCGTTTTTTTGGCCGCTGGTAGCACTCGTCACTACTGTGCTTCACTGAACCACAGTGAAGTGCATATATGTATACGTATATATATATATATATACAGTATATATATATATATATATATATATATATATATATATATATATATATATATATATATATATATATATATATGTATATATTACAGTGGTGTGAAAAAGTGTTTGCCCCCTTCCTGATTTCTCATTTTTTTGCATGTTTGTTACACTTGAATGTTTCAGTTCATCAAACAAATTTAAATATTAGACAAAGATAACACAAGTAAACAGAAAATGGTTAGCGGTTTTTAAAAGCGGTTTTTAAATGAAGGTGTTTATTATTAAGGGTAAAAAAAAAATATCCAAACCTAGATGGGCCTGTGTGAAAAATTGACTGCCCCCCGTTAAAACATAAATTAGCTGTGGTTTATCAGATCTTTGGAAAGCTGAGTTCAATTTCTCTAGCCACACCCAGGCCTCATTACTGCCATACCTGTTCTTAATCAAGAAATCACTTAAATAGGACCTGCCTGACAAAGTGAAGTAGAACAAAAGATCCTCAAAAGCTAGACATCATGCTGCAATCCAAAGAAATTCAGGAACAAATGAGAAACAAAGTAATTGAGCTTTATCAGTCTGGAAAAGGTTATAAAGCTATTTCTAAAGCTTTGGGACTCCAGCAAACCACAGTGAGAGCCATTATCCACAAATGGCGAAAACATGGAACAGTGGTGAACCGTCCCAGGAGTGGCCAGCTGACCAAAATTACCCCAAGAGCGCAGCAATGACTCACCCAAGAGGTCACAAAAGACCTCACAACATCATCCAAAGAACTGCAGGCCTCACTTGCCTCAGTTAAGGTTAGTTTTCATGACTCCACCATATGAAAGACACTGGGCAAAAATGGCCTGCATGGCAGAGTTCCAAGACGAAAGCCACTGCTGAGCAAAAAGAACATAAAGGCTCATCTCAGTTTTGCCACAAAACATCTTGATGATCCACAAGACTTTGGGGAAAATACTCTGTGGACTGACGAGACAAAAGTTGAACTTTTTGGAAGGTGTGCGTCCCATTACATCCGGCATAAAAGTAACACAACATTTCAGAAAAGGAACACCATACCAACAGTAAAATATGGTGGTGGTAGTGTGATGGTCTGGGGCTGTTTTGCTGCTTCAGGACCTGGAAGACTTGCTGTGGTAAATTGAACCATCAATTCTGCTGTCTACCAAAAAATCCTGAAGGAGAATGTCCGGCCATCTGTTCGTGACCTTAAGCTGAAGCACACTTGGGTTCTGCAGCAGGACGATGATCCTAAACACACCAACAAGTCCACCTTTGAATGGCTTAAGAAAAACAAAATGAAGACTTTGGAGTGGCCTCGTCAAAGTCCTGACCTGAATCCAACTGAGATGCTGTGGCATGACCTTGAAAAAGCAGTTCATGCTCAAAAACCCTCCAATGTGGCTGAATTACAACAATTCTGTGAAGATGAGTGGGCCAAAATTCCTCCACAGCGCTGTAAAAGACTCATTGCCAGTTATCGCAAAAGCTTGATTGCAGTTGTCGCTGCTAAGGGTGGCCCAACCAGTTATTAGGTTTAGGGGGCAATCATTTTTTCACACAGGGCCATGTAGGTTTGGATTTTTTTTCCCCTTAATAATAAACACCATTTAAAAACTGCATTTGGTGTTTACTTGTGTTATCTTTGCCTAATATTTAAATATGTTTGATGATCTGAAACAACTTTCACCAACATGTATTTCCAAACGTCGGCAAATTTTTAGCGTGCTGAAAATTTTTAAAAAAACACAACTTTCACCAGCATTTCCCAACAAGCACCAACTATCATTCACTTTTACCAACTTTTGTCAGTAGAGTCAGACATTTGCCAAAACGTCAGTAAAAGTCAGTCTAAACGTTGTAGTGTGAATCCACCCTGATCTTGGCAGATCATGGCTGTGACCATATAAGATAAGATAAGATAAGATAAGATAAGATAAGCCTTTATTAGTCCCACAACGGGGAAATTCCAGGATTGCAACAGCACAGGGATAGCAACACTCAGAGCAACAATCAGAAGGCAAGAAAAAAAACAAGCAAGCAAGAGCAGCTAATATACATATGTACATATTACTATAAAATATATATATATACACACACACACACACAGACACACAGTGCAGAGCATTGTAGCTGGATGGAATAAATATATGAATAATATAAGGTATATAATAAGGTAAATATAATAATAAGGTAATATAATATAATAATATAAGGTATTAGATCCATATTAGGAGTGTTTCAGTTTGCAGGGATGTTTTTGCAGTCTGTCCTTTTTTAAATTTTTGTTTTCTTCTTCCTAATATTACATCATAGATCCTGATCTGAGAGAGACAACGACAGAGAAGAGGGAGAGGAATCCCCATTTTATTCACCAGATAGCAACAAACAAATATGAATAGAGAAAAAACTCTGAACAGACTCCATGTCTGAACTTCTGTGAAAAAAAAACTTACTGTCCGCTGACGCATCTGTTAGTGGACATGGGTCCACTCCAGATAGGAAGCTCTACTACACAGACATTATTTTGTGACTATAAATTTATTTAGTTTACATGAAAACAAATTAAATTACCCTTGTGAAAAAAGAATTATAGTCTGAACAGCGTAACCACCCGACACTGGCTCTTGTCTTTCAGCACCATACTTCTGGACTGCATCATTTACAGGTACAATAACTGTACAGATCTAGACTTTTATTATAAAGTCTAAATCGAAAGAAACAGTAGCTCTCCCAATGAATGCGCGCACACCGTCTCCAGGTGAGGGTAGGGTTCCCTATACTTACATGCTGGGTTATAAAAAACATAGTATAGCCTATATTTAGCCTAACTGTGTGGTCTGTTGTTGCGTTTTGCAGTGTGGCGCTCATGTGAGCAGGAATGAGGTGGGAAGCTTTTTCCCCAGCTGTGCGCCGTAGGTTTTGGTCTGTATTGCCACAGTAAATACCCAGTCAATCCAGGAGGAGAAATATCATGTTTTTTGTTCATATATTTTGTTGTTCAATATACAGTTAGGCCCAGAAATATTTGGACAGTGACACAAGTTTTGTTATTTTAGCTGTTTACGAAAACATATTCAGGATACAATTATATAATCAATATGGGCTTAAAGTGCAGACTCTCAGCTGTAATTTGAGAGTATTCACATCCAAATTGGAGCAAGGGTTTAGGAATTACAGCTCTTTAATACGTAGCCGCCTCTTTTTCAAGGGGCCAAAAGTAATTGGACAATTGACTCAGAAGGCTGCAAAAAAAAAAAAAACAAGGCTGCATGGGTTCTTCCCTCATTAACCTGTCATCAATTAAGCAGTTAAAAGGTCTGGAGTTGATTCCAGGTGTGGCGTTTGCATTTGGAAGCTGTTGCTGTGAACACACAATATGCGGTCAAAGGAGCTCTCAATGGAGGTGAAACAGACCATCCTGAGGCTGAAAAAAAGAAGAAATCCATCAGAGAGATAGCAGAAATGTTAGGAGTGGCCAAATCAACAGTTTGGTACATTCTGAGAAAATAAAAAAGTGCACTGGTGAGCTTGGGAACTCAAAAAGGCCTGGACATCCACGGAAGACAACAGTGGTGGATGATCGCAGAATCCCTTCACAACATCCACTCAAGTTAAGAACTCTCTCCAGGAAGTAGGTGTATCAGTATCTAAGTCTACCATAAAGAGAAGACTTCATGAAAGTAAATACAAAGGATTCACCACAAGGTGCAAACCACTAATCAGCCTCAAAAATAGAAAGGCCAGAATTGACTTTGCCAAAAAAACACCTGAAGAAGCCAGCCCAGTTCTGGAACAGCATTCTTTGGACAGATGAGACTAAGATCAACCTGTACCAGAATGATGGGAAGAAGAAAGTTTGGAGAAGAATTGGAACAGCTCATGATCCAAAGCACACCACATCTTCTGTAAAACATGGTGGAGGCAGTGTGATGGCATGGGTATGCATGGCTTCCAATGGCACTGGGTCACTTGTGTTTATTGATGATGTGACAAAAGACAGAAGCAGCCGGATGAATTCTGAGGTGTATAGGGATATACTTTCTGCTCAGATTCAGCCAAATGCAGCAAAGTTGATTGGATGGCGCTTCACAGTACAGATGGACAGTGATCCAAAACATACTGCAAAAGCAGCCGAGGAGTTCTTTAAAGCAAAGAAGTGGAATATTCTGCAATGGCCGAGTCAATCACCAGATCTCAACCCAATCGAGCATGCATTTCACTTGCTCAAGACAAAACTTAAGGCAGAAAGACCCACAAACAAGCAACAACTGAAGACAGCTGCAGTAAAGGCCTGGAAAAGCATCACAAAGGAGGAAACCCAGCGTTTGGTGATGTCCATGGGTTCCAGACTTCAGGCAGTCATTGCCTGCAAAGGATTCTCAACAAAATATTGAAAAGTAACATTTTACTTAGGGTTATGTTTATTTGTCCAATTACTTTTGAGCCCCTGAAATGAGGAGCGTTTGTATAAAAATAGCTACAATTCCTACATGTTTAATCATATATTTTTGTTCAACCCCTTGAATTAAACCTTAAAGTCTGCACTTCAATTCCGTTGTAGTTGTTTCATTTCAAATCCAATGTGGCGGCATGCAGAGCCCAAATCATGAAGATTGTGTCACTGTCCAAATATTTCTGGGCCTAACTGTATGTTCTGGATAACTTCTACAGATGTCTGCCTTCCACAGTGGTCAGGAGAAAATAAATGCTGGGAAGAATTTATCGGGTTGGATCCAAGATTCCACCGACATTCAATTGGTATTTTAGCAGGAGATGGCAAAGTTAATTGTTGCCAATGACAGAGGCGAACCCTGATGTTTGTGAAGATTCCTCAGAAAAGTTGATGAATCCAAAAATCGTCACCTTTGTCTACATTCACCGCTCCATGAGATACTACCCTCAGTGACTACAAAGATCTCTCAATGATCCTCCAGTAATTTCCATGGTCCCCACAGTTGAGATTGTTTTGACTCAGTCCAAAAGAATCTCTCAACGATCACTAAAGGAAAGTGATCTCTCAACAAATTCTCATTGAACTCTCAAGGAGCGCTCAAAGATCTCATCAATCTCCCAATGATGTCTGAACGATTTTTCAATCAACTCTACAGCTCTTTCATCAAGTGCTCAGCGTTCATTGAAAGATCGCTGAGAGATGATTGAAAGATCACTGAGAGACATTTGGGACATTGATGAGATTGTTGAGCAATCAAAGAGAGCTCAAAGAGCGCTCAACGATCTCACTCATGTCCCAGTGGCCTTTCAATGAATGACAAATTTTTCCACTTCAAAGGTAGAGATGGCTGAGAGATCAGTGAGGGATTGTTGAGCGTTTGATGAAAGACCAATAGACTTCATTGGGAGATCAATTGGAAATTGTTGAGATTATTGAGAGCTTGGTGAGAGATTATTGAGAGACTGTTGAGAGATAACTTCGCTTTGGTGATTGTTCAGCCATTGTTTTGGAATGAGTCAAAACTTTGAGGATCGTGGACATCACTGAAGATCATTGAGAGATCACTGAAAGAACACTGAGAAATCTTGGCAATCGCTGAGAGATCATTGAAAAATTGTTTGGAAATCTGGACTTTTTGTCATCACTCAGTGTTCTTCTCTCAACGATCTTCACCCCTGTGTAAAGGGAGTAATACAGTGATGTGAAAAAGTGTTTGCCCCCTTACTGATTTCTCATTTTTTGTATGTCACACTTAAATGTTTCAGATCATCAAACAAATTTAAATATTAGACAAAGACAACACAAGTAAACACAAAATGCAGTTTTTAATTAAGGTGTTTATTATTAAGGGGAGAAAAAAAATCCAAACCTGCATGGTCCTGTGTGAAAAAGTGATTGCCCCCTAAACCTAATAACTGGTTGGACCACCCTTAGCAGCAACAACTGCAATCAAGCGTTTGTGATAACTGGCAATGAGTCTTTTACAGCGCTGTGGAGGAATTTTGGCCCACTCATCTTTGCAGAATTGTTGTAATTCAGCCACATTGGAGGGTTTTTGAGCATGAACCGTCTTTTCAAGGTCATGCCACAGCATTTCAATCTGATTCGGGTTAGGACTTTGACGAGGCCACTCCAAAGTCTTCCTTTTGTTTTTCTTAAGCCATTCAGAGGTGGACTTGTTGGTGTGTTTTGGATCATTGTCCTGCTGCAGAACCCAAGTACGCTTCAGCTTGAGCTCACGAACAGATGGCTGGACATTCTCCTCCAGGATTTTTTGGTAGACAGCAGAATTCATGGTTTTATTTACCACAACAAGTCCTCCAGGTCCTGAAGCTGAAGCTGAGAATTAACCACAGTTAATTTATGTTTTAATGGGGGGCGGGGGGTGTAATCACTTTTTCACACAGGGTCATGCAGGTTTGGATTTTTTTTTTACCCTTGAAAACACCTTCATTTAAAACTGTATTTTGTGCTTACTTGTGTTACCTTTGTCTAATATTTAAATTTGTTTGATGATATGAAACATTTAAGTGTGACAAACATACAAACAAAGGAGAAATCAGGAAGGGGGCAAACACTTTTTCACACCACTGTATTTACTAAATGAGTTATTCAATGCAGCAGTTTTCCTGAGCATATTACCGTGTTTTCCATAATATGAGACTGAATTTGAAAACCTTGCTTGATGACATCTAACACCCTGGCTATAAAACTGTGTTGTATTTGTGGGTTTTTCGAGCCGTAAATAGCAAATCTGTAAGCAGACCTTTCAGAACGATTATATAGTCTAATCAGCAGTATTTTAAAGGGCAAACCTTGGATTAATCTAAAACTTACCAGCAATAATATGGCCATATATTAAAAAAAAAGAACCACAAAGAGTCTTTGTGATGATCAGGTTGAGATGAATTCAGAGTTAGCATCATGAAATTGGAAAACTGGACGCTGACGTTTGGAGTTGTTAGGCAGGGCTGTTCAGAACTGTGGCGTGGACATTCTGGAAGTGGGTCATTTTCAGGCAACAGTTAAAATATGTACAACAAAAATGTGCAGAATGACTAGATGTGTTGCAATAACAACATTTTAACATTACTTTAGAAGATCCTCTGTAATTTTAACCTGAGCCTGTTACAATTTCTCTGTAAAGCTGACCTTGCACTGCCATTATCATTGATAAAATAGGTCAGGACACTATCTAAAACTGCTTGAATGTTTCATTGATTCAATACAACAATGGACACCTGTACTATTGGACTAGATGAACAGTGCAGGTCTTTACTGTATATTATCCAAGAATCACTACATTTTGAGCAAGTTTCAAGGATCAAGTTTATTACTTTTCTTGTAAAAATCAGTAAATTTAACTGACTGTACAGCTGCTTTCATATGAACTGCAAACTATTGTTGATGCTTGTTGTGCTCAGCAGACTCACTTTGTAATGAAAGAAACTAACTAGAACCTGTACCAGGTGGAGTACATGGCTCATAGGCTGTTATTAACTTCGCCACAGCTGCAGAGCAGGACAAAGACCACAGTCGTGTGACCCTCTTTTCCACCAAAGTTGCAAGAGCACAGGTGCTGGAGCTGCTGCTCAACTGGTGCTCAGCTCATCTCCTAAAGATATCAGCTTGCTTTTCCACTGGTGGAGCCGAGCTGACAATAAAGCTATGAGTCTGCAAGCCCAGTCCAGCTTTGTGCTGGCATCAGTATTTTTGTAGTGAAAATATGGAGAAGAGCACTCAGCCCGGCTGTGGCCCCGGCAATGGCTCCTGTGGGAAAGGTGTGTGAGGAAGTTTAGACTTAGATGACGAAGCAGGAGTCCTTATCGATGTTAAATATTTATTGAGATTGGACATGATTAACGATCGCTAAATAACTATTTATTATTTATTACACATGGGTGCACACATGCATGTGCGCTCATGTGTAAGATCTATTTTATCCTGTCAGAAATGCAGTTTAACTAATTCTGGGGTTAAACGCCATCAAAATTGCACATTGAACAATAAGATTTTCAGTAGCTGAGCAGTTTCCATCACACCTGAAGCCAGTACAATGCTCAGTTTTATGTTTTAAATACAAAAAATAGTTTGCTGCTTGCAAAAATCCACCCAAAAGAGCTGTTTTGTAGAGCTGTAGAAAAAGAAATTATGTGACAGACAAATATTGCATTTAACAAAAATTACATTTTACAATCAAGAACTAAATGTTATAGCAAAGACAACCCTCGCAGTGTCATTGCCATCTAAAACTGCCACATTAACAATATCAGTTGTCATGCCAACCTGAGAGCAGCCCGTGTCTCCTTGGGAAGTGACCTGCTCTGGGCAGACTCGGTGCCTTTTCTATCCCATTCCAGTCATTTAATCTTGGAAGAGTATCAAGATAGCCATCTCCCTTTGACCTCCACACACGGGGGGCGGGGCAGACACAAAGTGAGATGCCCTCCACTTCATCTCTCTGAGCCGAGCAGTGGTGGCATGCCAAACAATCCCATTAGCCAGCAGAAGCCAAAAGTCTGGGGACAGCAGCGTTGTCATGAAACAACCGCAGCACTCATGTGAGCATCCTCTCCTCAACATCCGCACACTCACGTGTCTGCATATGTGATGAACTCGGCGCTACGCTCAGCTTTTACGCTGAGGAAATAGGGAGCTCCATCACCCTGAGTAGCTTTTTACAACTCAACACTGATCAATTAATGACTATGACTGAGACCCAGAGATATTCACACAGGGATATGACAGCGATGCTGAGCAAAAGAAGAGCACGGGGAACGGGATAATAAACTATCAAGTGCAACTCCCAGCAAATTCAAAAGCGCAGAGGCACTTCTGCAGTCACACACATATTGATACCTCTTAAAGCGGGCAACACTTGCCAAGGTTGCTGGCCTCATATAGATGATTTATTTCACTCTCATATCCAGGTGCCTGTCACAGAGAAATGAGCTGAGAGGCAGACACCAACCGGAGCAATCAAAGAGGCACACAGTGTTTAGTGCTTCCCAGCTCAATCCGGGGGGGCGAAAAGGAATAATAAAACAGTATAGGAAAGAAAATATGTGATCAAGTTGCAAAGGCTGTGTTAGAGAGAAAACAAAGTAAAATAAAAGGGCAAATCTAATGCAGCATTACTCACGGCTCCTGTCACCTTTCCACCTCCAGCTTCCCTTGTACTTTCCCGAGCCATCCGCCAGCGCATAGACACCACTCAGCACCTCCACCAGCAAAACTAGCAAGAGCAGGGGCATCTGCCTGCTGGCCATGCCCGCCTCTGGAGCTTGCATTGGAGGCTACAGCAGAGAGTCAGGGGCCACCGGGGGTGCTGCTCAACTCTCGGTCATACTTCACACAACTGCTTGGCGTGATCCTAAAGAGCAACACCGTCCTCTGCGGCTCCCCCTGGGGCACTATCCCGGGTCACAACTTTGAAGCCCCCAGACTGGGTCACACATTCACTCCAGGCACCCGTGCTGCTCCATGGGGATTGGACGTATCCTTCTGAAGGCACCAGCTCCACAGACTGACTGCAATCCAGCATTGGTAGAAAGTCAAAGGAAGCCTGGGATTTTGAAACTCTGAATTATTGATCTTTTCTCTATAGCTCTCTGAATTCTTCTCCCTTGTTGTTGCCCCATGGATTTAGGAAAATGTTCATTTTAGTCCTGGTCAAAGCCTCAAACTGAACTCAGGAGTAGCAGCATCCATAAACAGCCACAGCGCAGCGAAAAAGGTGAATCCCCCCCCCTTCCTGTTGCAAAGCTGAAGTTGTTCAGGTCACACTGATGAAGACACATCATTCATCCAAGAGCAGCCAACTCTTGCCACCGGCAGCAGGCTGTGACTGAATGGGTGAGTGTGTGTGTGTGTGTGTGTGAGTGTGTGTGAGTGCATGAGCGTCCTCCGCCCCTCTCTCTCCGTCCACCAACCACAGGTCTCAGATCGCACGAGGCAGTGTTGATATGAAAAGACAGGAATAAATCACTGGGATAGTTCAGCACAGGAGCAGCCTTGACTTTGTCAACAGAGTGTCTGAGAGGAAGGGAGAGGGATGGAGAGTGAGGGGAGGGGGGTGCATTTGGGGAAAAAAGCAAGCGAGGAGGGAGGGTGGAGAGAGACTGAGTGAGACAAGCTTGGGGGGGGGGGGGGGTTGAAGAGGAATTTTTATCTCTTGTGCTTTCCAACATCCATGGTGCGTGTGACTTTTAAAAAGGGTACTCCTACACTGGGTGTCTATGTGCTGCGTTTATTACTGAAACAGGATTAAAGTTTTACAGTGGCTTTAATATTTCAAGCAGGACAAACTTCTGTACCTGCATGCCAAAAACTAACCGATCTGCCGTGCACAGACGAGTGTCATGAGTCTGAGCGCAGTGTCTCCACCAGCTCAGACTCTTAATTTATATTTAAGTATTTTTTGTCTATCATGATTACTTTAGTCTATTTTTGTGTTTATTTTCGGGTTTGTTGACATTGAGCCTCCCTTCTTCCCAGACACTCCTCCCAGTCACTCACTGTCTGTTTCCTTGCCATGTCAGCTGTGAGAGATCTGGTAATTAGGTCACTTGCTCGCTCTTACGACCCACACCTGCAGCTCATTGTTCCCCTGGGTATTTAAGCACTGCTTGCTCACTGTTGTATTGCGGCTATATTGGGTCATCTACTCATCAGTCTACTCCTCTCAGCCTCTGAAGTGTTTTTACTCTTCTCCAGAGTGCTCCCAGCTCCGAGGGTCACTCTGTAAGTTACTCTTGTTTGCATTTTTGTATTGGTGGCACAGTTTTTGTACTTAATTTTTTGGTTAATAAATGTCACAACTCAATTTAGCGCCTGGGTCTGTCTTCCTGCGCCGTAGGGGCACACTTGACAGATGAGTACACAGACCAGTTTGACTAGACGTACTGTATGGCAGCCTGTAACTGTCTGGGAAAATTGCCTGAACAATACCATCGTTGTTGAACAGCCAAACATTAAACAGTGTATAACATAATGAGGTTAAATGAAAAGTGTTTCTCTTCATGCATCCAAAAGTATTTAAGAAAGTGAGAATTGTTTGCTGTGACATACTGCATGCTTGAAGTCTGTGATCTGTACAACATTGCAGCAAGTGTAGCTATGTAGTTTTCTACACATGCAAGATCCTATTTACAAAATTAGAAACAATGCTATAAACCTATTAACATATACACAGCATGTATATGTGCTCGGTTTGAAACATATATGCAATTGACAGATTTGTAAAGCACACATGCATACACTCGCACTTGCTCACACGCACACACTAAAAAGCCTATTTTTATAAAGCACAAGCTCAGCGAGTCTGGGTTTCGAGTTACACCGCTCGTTTCCTCCAGCTGCCCCGGCTGTCAGGAGGCAGGTGAGTGCAGGTTAACGTGGGAAACTGGAGGTGTCAGCAGCACCTCCTCCTCCCTCAGTCCACTCCCCGTGTCTCTTTCACATGCCCTTCATTATTTTGTGCAAAAATACCATTACCGTGTGTTTCTCTGGAACAAATACAGCGTGGTCCACACAAACCGGCGTGGTGGGCAATGTGAGGATGCAGGAAACAAATGTGGCGACTAATTTAATGAATATTTTATGTCAAAAGCTATTATAAAATAAAGTATGCAACTAGCAGATTAGGGTTGGTCACCTGATTTTCCTCGTGTAATTAAATAGTGTGAACAATGCCTCGCAGAAGTGTCCCCATTTGTCAGTCATGTAATCCTGATGTAGTGGTCCTTAAGGACTGTGCTCCTGGAGATGTAATTTATCATGTTACATTGGCCACTGATGGAAGTCTGATTAAAACAGCTCTCTAATGATTAGACCTCTGGAATAATTACCACTGCAACGAGGACAAGCCACTTCAACCCCTCAGGGCGCCAATCTAACACACCCACTACCTGTGAAATGTCACTGCTAATGCCAGCAGCACAGGGACTTAGACAATGCAATGCTAATTCTGCTCAGAAAGAAAAAAAAACAAACTGTGGCAGTCACAACAGAGGAAGAATTTACAAGCTGTGCTCCTGTGGACTAATGATTAAAGGTGTATGTTTGCTTATGTACAGGTTGAGAACATGATTACTGTGGCCTCATGCTTAGGCTGAGCCAAACTGCATGCAGCAGCTGGTTTATATGGCCCCGCAAAAACACAGAAATAACTTTCTTTGACAGCTTGAACCAAATGGATACAGTGACATAATGTGTAATCTCAGTAATCATTGACTCAAGTAAATAAGCAAGTATTGGCATGACATGTACTGATGTCAGTATGAAACTGGTATTTATCTACAGGATCTCTGGTGAAAGGCACACACACGTCACAGTATTTTTTATTTCTGTTAGAGGATACATTAAGTCACAATAAATGTTAAATGTATGCCCATATTTTCCATCCATATTTACCTCCGCTAAGGGAGGAGGTAATGTTTTTGCCAGCGTTGGTTGGTTTGTTTGTTGGTTTGCTTGTTAGCAACATTACTCCAAAAGTTATAAACAGATTTTGATGAAATTTTCAGGAAAGGTGTGTAATGGCACGGAGAACAGATGATTTGATTTTGGTAATAATCCAGATCATGATCTGGATCCAGGAATTTTTTTGAAAATTATTTTATATATTAGTATTGCGCTTTTCAAGTACTGCCCTTTTAAGATGTGTCCACGGAGTTACGTGTGTGGGCACGCCATAAGCCACGCACCTCCGCAACCCAAAGGCAGTGCACTCTTACCACCAAACACTGCAGAAAAAGCATAAAACGGCTTGGAAGAAAAAGGAATGTGGTCTCCATCCACACAGTATGTGATAATTTACATTATCTCATCTGAAGACACCAAGAAAAAAGCAAGCAAAGTGTGCAGTTTAAGATGGGATTTGGAATGCATGCAGATGTAACTCCAGCCGGCAGACAAGGATGTCTGCCGGCCGTGTAAACGACACGTCACAGCGATCAGCTGACACTTCTGAAGATGACTGCAGATGCCAGTTGAAACATGTCGAGGTAAAAAACAAACATCTTCTACCTTTTTTGTCTGAAAGAAAGAAACAGTAAATTAATAACTGGAAAACAAAATGAACATACTTGAGTAAACAAGGATGTCGTTGCTGCCACATGGCCCACACGGTACAGTATGTAAACACACTAAACTTCAGAACTGGGCAATGCTTAATTTTTTTGTTTGTGAAATCACAATAGGCCTGTTCTGTTATGATCGTTTACTATGCAATGCAGTGATATGAAATCGCACTGTTGTGTAATATTGCTTAATAATTATGAACCTCGTCAGTAAACTGTAAGGGAGAAGAGAGGATGAAAAAAAACAAAACAGAAAACGACCTGACAGATTCAATATACCATGATGCTGATTTAAGGTGGAATTGCCCAGCCCCAATGTATGGTCAAAAGATGAACTCATTAGATGTTGGGGGTGATCCGTGAGTGCATACCTCCGCCAAGGCCCTATCTTGCAATATACAGATGGATGGCGATATGGACGGACAAAGGGATGGTGGGGAGGACAAAGGGAGGGAGGGAGGGATGGAGCCTTGGTGGAGGTATGGCTTCTCTGAGTGCCCTCTACTTTTATCACAAGTATTGACAAGCTCTGACATTTTTGGTAACTGACCACATAATCATGGGGAATCAGACAGCTGTTTCCAACAATACACCTATCACAGTTATTTGCTTTTTTCAATCAGCAAAATAATGTCAATCAATTTTCTTGATCACATGCCATTTATAGCGAAAATTACAAACCCCAGTTCCACTCATTTTGAAGTTGATGCCTGCAACACATTCCAAAAAAGCTGGGACAGGGGCAAGAAAAGACTAGAAAAGTTGAGAAATGCTAAAAAAAGCATGTTTTTGGAACATTCCACAGGCGCTGCATACTGGCTTTGCTGGCCCCTGTCTCAATGCTGTATGATACAGGACACCTTTTTCACTGTTTGGGCATAAAAAGTCCTATGCATCACATATACATAAGTGTTAAACCTCTGCCTTACTATGTCCTGTTCTAAATGGTCCCAATTCCATATGTCAATAACTACAACATTAGCATACCCATTATGAAGCCAGGACGATAATATGTCTCACACACAGCTAAACACCAGGTTCAAAAGCCTATAGCCCTACATATTCCGCCTCAGTTGCAAATCCTCAGGCTTGCAGTACAATAAAATTTTGATAACTACAAGCACCTGAGACCTCCATCCTCAGTAACATCAGCAGACTCAATCCCGCCTTAACTTCAGCTGCAGAGGAGGAGAGACAAGCTAAGAGTAATTCAGCCTCAAGGCTGAGCCACTGAAACCCACTTTTCACTGGAATCCTTGGCAGGAGCCTCTAGAGACTCCATTCAATTCAGCACTAGAGCCAGTGTGTGGGAAAAGCTATCCAACCACACCCTCTGAGAACCATCTACAGCTGGCAGCCACACTGACTCACCTGGTTATTCACTATAGCTAAAGAAAAAAAGTATATGAAAGAACCACTCAGCCCATGATCCCCACACCTCAGATTAAATGGAACCCCCCTGGGATGTAGAATAATAACATGCTTATGCTGAGAAATGCAAACGCTTAAAAAAATTAAAATGCTTACTCTAATATTTCCCCAGTGATTTTAAAGCGAAGCAAGAGTATGCTACTCATTCTTGGTGAGAATTACTGCAGTGGTTTTAAATAGCTTAAATATGCTTCCTCATGCCATGAACTTTAGCATGAGTGATTCAAGAATAGCCCGATACTCATTTGCATATAATAATCTCTGGTCAATACTGACAATATTTTTTTCAATTTTCACAAACTTTCTTTGTAAATCTTTAAGATATAACTCTTTAGGTCAGGGCTATTCAATTACAAAATCAGTTGGGCCAAAATTTGAAATCAAGACAGGTAACTGGGCCGCACATGTTCAGTGATCTGTTGAATATGACAAATTTCAAACCAACATAGATCAATATGATGAAAAATGTGCTTTTTATTCATTGTCTTCGTTTTAAATGTGCGCTTGGCACATGACAAAGGCACATCAAAAGTGCATAAAAACACAACAGTGCTGGGGCTGAGCAGAACTTGAAGAAACATTTTGATGAAATATTTTTCCTCTTGAACAACAATCAAATAAATAGAATGAAAAAAATAAAATTCTGTAAATAATCATTTTGGTCACATCTTACTCAGGCATATCTCAAAGTGCATAAAACTCAATGTGCACTGTTAGTAGCATTAACATTTGTTTCCCTTATGAAACAAAATATACTACATCCTGGTCATAACTGACCTTGGCACATCACAAAGTGCATTTAGCTGAATAAAAAATGAACTGTCAAACACTTCAGTGCACAAACCCCCTAAGAAAAGATTGATAACATTAACAAACATTGCACATCCACTATTGTGGTTTGTTTTGTTTTTAATCACCACGTGTGAGTAGGAACCTCTTTTTATAACTACACATTCCATTACACACATATATCAGTCAACCAAAAATTTCTAGTAGAGTTAAGGATGCAAAAAGCACCCACTTAAAAACTTGATGGATGACTTCAGTCTTGAAGGTTTAAGGTTTTTCTCCAAAATTTATAACAACTTTCTTATAGTTTTCTACTTTTCACTGTAAATTTATGTAAATTTGAAAACATTTTCCTCAAATTTGTAATTTCCTCTTGTAAAATTGACTTTTCTTGTACATTTGAGACTTTATTATAAATTTGTGGATTATTTTATGGCTAATTTTAGTCTATTTTTAAAAATAAAGTTACTGTTTTGTTCTATAAATTTGAAACAGATTGTGGTAAAATTTTGACTTTTTTTCCTTATACAATTTACACTTTTGACTATAATTTCGCAGAGCCAGAACAGAACAATAATTTAAGTCTGATTTCAAAGAAAAAATATTAATAAAATTATACTTAATGAAACCCGGGTATGGGAGGAGTTCGGTGAGGCCATGGAACAAGACTTTCGGTCGGCCTCAAAGAGATTCTGGCAAACTGTCTGGCGGCTCAGGAGGGGAAAGCAGCTCCCCGTCCACACTGTGTATGGTGCGGATGGGACACTGTGGACTTCGACTGGGGACATCGTCGGGCGGTGGAAGGAATACTTCGAGGATCTCCTCAATCCCACTGATACGCCTTCCACAGAGGAAGCAGGGTTTGGGGACGAGGGGGATGACTCGCCTATCACAGGGGCTGAGGTCGCCAAGGTGGTTAAAAATCTCCTTGGTGGCCGGGCCCCAGGGGTGGACGAGATTCGCCCCGAGTACCTCAAGGCCCTGGATGTTGTTGGGTTGTCATGGTTGACACGCCTCTGCAACATTGCGTGGAGGTTGGGGGCAGTGCCTTTGGCATGGCAAACTGGGGTGGTGGCTCCTCTCTTTAAAAAAGGGGACCGGAGTGTGTGCTCCAACTTTAGAGGGATCACACTCCTCAGCCTCCCTGGGAAGGTCTATGCCAAGGTACTGGAGAGGAGAGTCCGGCCATTGGTCGAACCTCGGATTCAGGAGGAGCAATGTGGTTTTCGTCCTGGCCGTGGCACATCAGACCAGCTCTTTACCCTCTCGAGAATTCTTGAGGGTTCGTGGGAGTTTGCCCAACCAGTTTACATGTGTTTTGTGGACTTGGAGAAGGCATTTGACCGCGTTCCTCGTGGATTTTTGTGGGGGGTGCTTCGGGAGTATGGGGTATCGGGCTTGTTGTTACGAGCTATTCGGTCTCTGTACGACCGTTGTGAGAGTTTGGTTCGTATTGCCAACACTCGGTCGGAGTCATTCCCAGTGAGAGTTGGACTCCGCCAGGGCTGCCCTTTGTCACCGATACTGTTCATAATTTTTATGGACAAGATTTCTAGGCGCAGCCAGGGAATGGAGGGTGTCATGCTTGGTGACCACAGGATCTCATCTCTGTTGTTTGCAGATGATGTTGTCCTGTTGGCTTCATCCAGCAATGACCTACAGCTCTTGCTGGGACGGTTTGCCGCTGAGTGTGAAGCGGCTGAGATGAGAATCAGCACCTCCAAGTCCGAGTCCATGGCCCTCAGCCAGAAAAAGGTGGATTGTCCTCTCTAGGTTGGGGACAGGCTCCTGCCCCAAGTAGAGGAGTTTAAGTATCTTGGGGTCTTGTTCACGAGTGAGGGGAGAATGGAGCGAGAGATCGACAGACGGATTGGAGCAGCATCTGCAGTGATGCGGACGTTGTACCGGTCTGTTGTGGTGAAGAGGGAGCTTAGTTCTAAGGCAAAGCTGTCGATTTATCAGTCAATCTACGTTCCTACTCTCACCTATGGTCACGAGCTTTGGGTAATGACTGAAAGAACGAGATCGCGGATACAAGCGGCTGAAATGAGCTTTCTCCGTAGGATTGCTGGACTCACCCTCAGAGATAGGGTGAGGAGCTCAGTCATCCGGGAGAGGCTCAGAGTAGAACCGCTGCTCCTCCACATTGAAAGGAGTCAGTTGAGGTGGTATGGGCATCTGATTAGGATGCCTCCTGGACGCCTCCCACTTGAGGTGTTTCAGGCACGTCCCACTTGGAGGAGACCCCGGGGCAGACCCAGGACTCGGTGGAGAGACTATGTCTCCCAGCTGGTCTGGGAACGCCTTGGTATCCTCTCTGAAGAGCTGGAGCAGGTGGCTGGGGAGAGGGAAGTCTGGGCTTCTCTGCTTGAACTGCTGCCTCCGCGACCCGGACCTCCGGAAAAGCGGTAGAAGATGGATGGATGGATGGATGGATGGATGGAAATAAATTAACTTAAATTACCAGAGATGCAGTTATTTCTGTTAAAATATTTCTATATATTTATAGTTTTTTAGAACTCTCCTCACCACCCAGACAGCAAGAAAAACCTCCCTTATTTTGAAATCCAAATGTTGGCACATATAGTTTGTCTGAAGGCTGTTGATGGATTAAAGTTCCCGTTACCAGCGGGTTAAAACCATGATAAATGCCTCCACTGCTTACATATCTTTCCTGCTTTTTTAAGCGTTTAAAGTACTTTAATAACCTCATGTTTCTCTCAGACAGTGACGCTAGCGAGACACTCTGCCTGCAGACTGGAACGGTCACGCGGGCAGGTGCTTCTGAACTCCGAACAGACGACGGTCACACGCGTTGTTCGTGTGCGTGCTTGCAGACTGTCATTCCTTCATATTTTTTTCTTAAATTTGTATTTCCTTGGTGTGGCTGAGCCTGCAGGCCACTCGGAGGTTACTTCTGGGCTGCATGTGGCCTGCAGGCCACAAATTGAATAGGCCTGCTTTAGGTTGATATTTTTCAGCCAGAAAGCTTGTACAGAGAAAATGGAATTAACGATCAAAAAAAAAAAAGATTCCTATTTTTCTCTCTCTCTCCCTCTCTCAGATGTCAGTATGCTGTTTATGATTCTCCCATTCTGGCTCCTCTCAGTTCTGCCAGTGTGATATGACAGCAGGGTTGATGAGCAGTACAAAGACGCCCAGCAGAGATGAACACGCGAAGGCCTGGACATTAGTACACAGCTTGGAGCACAGCAAGAGATGAGGGGGTAGAGAGTAGGGGGCTTTCTCTTTTGTAACTGTGTGAAGTAGTGTTACCAGCATGTAGCTGCAGCCTTTGCAAGTGCATGCCTGCAGGGGCGATTATTGGGCCCATTATGCGTGCTATATTAGGGCTGGTGTATAGAAGTAAACAGAGAAGCAGATCATTACACTGAAGTTTGGTGGTTTGAGGCAGGATGCCTAGACCCTTCTTGGTGAAAATTGATGCTTCTGTCAAAGTTGCTGGCTTAACTGTTTTAGACAGAAGTGTAATTTTGCTGTGCTGTGACAAATGATTTGTGGCATTTGAGAATCACAACTCCAAACTTATTGCTGTATGAGAATAAGTGTAGGTTTCAATCAAAGTCACAATCTTTCCTTAAATAGACAGTTATGAAGGGGATAAAGAGTGGAAAGGCAGCTGGCCCAGATAACATACCTGTGGGGGTACAGAGATGCGCAGGAGTCAGTGTCATGTTAGTGGACTTTTTGATTGTGATGGCCAGTGAGCTGCAGTATGGTTTCATGCCAAGAAAGAGTACTTTAGATGTAAAGGTCAAAAGGAACTGCAGCACTGTAGCATGGTATGAGGGAGTCAGGAGATGCAGAGCAGTATGTGAGGGTGGTGTGGGACTTGTACCACCACCGGAGTGGTGGTCTAGAAGTAGAGCATCTGCCCCACATCTGGGAGGAGGTCGGGGTTAAGTCCCGGCCAGGTCATGCCAAAGACCATATACTGTAAAAATGTAACTTTCTGCCATCTAGCTTGGTGCTCAGCAAAAATGGAATGGAGGAGGGAAATGTGGGTAGCAGTGGCTCAGGTGGTAGAGCAGGTCATCCAATAACCAGAGGGTTGGTGGTTCGAATCCCTCTCTCCCCAGCCATCCTGCCGTTGTGTCCCTGAGCAAGACACTTTATCCACCTTGCCTCCAGTGTCCATGACACTGGAGAATAAGTGGTTGGAGAGGCCATTGGCACAGATTGGCAGCCACGTTTCTGTCAGTCTGTCCCAGGGCAGCTGTGGCTAAACTAGTAGCTACAGTAGTAGCTACGGTAGTAGCCACAGCTGTCACTCCATACAGTAGCAAGCTACTACTGTAGCTTGCTACTGTATGGAGTGAATGAATAATTTAGTTTAGTCAAAGCGTGCATGTGTGTCTGCATATGATATGCAATTGATCTGGCCATTCCGCTCCACAATCATGGCGGTATTAAGTTTTTAATTTTGAGACACTCACACGGGAGTCGGGACTTGCGGTCCTGCAAAACACAGTGGTACCACACAGGTGAAGCAGCAGCAGGGACTCCCATCTACTACTGACTGGGCAGGCTGGGCGTGCCTCCCCGTGAAGGACTGTGGTCCGCCCTATTGGACTGCTGCTTCTCCCGGCATATTCTGTGTTGATACACCGGTAATCTTTGTCAGACCTGGTCCCCGCTGACACTCCACCCAGTCTGCTCGCGCACCTCATGGTCTCCACATATGGCGAATTATCCTTTAGACCTATGCAATCACGGCAACGTGATGGTATAATTTTTTTAAGCATTAAATCGTCACCATTATCTTTTTCTAGTCAAATTTGTTGTTTTTCACTTCCTTGTTTGTGCCTCCCCGGTCAGGCTGCTGCTTCTCTCAGGTGAAGGTATGCAACTGAGAAAAGAGGAATGAAAGTCAATGGAAGCAAGACAAAATCTATATGTGTCAATGAGAGGAAGACAAGCGTAACAGTGAAGATGCATAATATATTGTATATTATACAGTAGCTAGTTCCGACTGAACAGTCTGACTGGACAATATGAATTCTAGAAGTTACTATATTCAATAGCCACACTCAGGTGTTTCACCAAATTTGCATCACTCCACTTCAGCTGTCTTTTAATAATCATCAAGGCTGACAGAAATAAGATTGTTACCTCCTGATCAGTAGGTGTCGCACTCACTCTTGCCTTACTATAATAAGGTTGCCTGGTTGCCAGACTGAGACAAATAACCAAAAATTGTTGTTACTATTTATTGTCAACCTAAAAATGATGTTTGTGAAACTGTTGTCATGTGGTGTCATGAATATAACACCATTGTCATGAATACCCTTCGGGGTAAAGCGGTGAAACCCATGCGCTGAACTGTGAGTTTGGGCAATTTATTGAAAAACAACAAACGTAAAGTTCAACAAGGTGCTCAAAATACAAAATAACTGTCACAAACCCCTGTGTGCCATAACACGGCGCAAGAGGGAGAGAATGAGAAACCCAATAGTGGGAGTAGAGAGTGCCATGTTTATTAAAGCTCACAAAATAACAAGTCCTGTAATCGCCAAGTTACAGTTCAGTTAGCCACACACAAATACGGAGATGTGCAATGACGGGATAAGGCCACCAGACATACAGGGCACCTACTGGATGCTCTACAGCCCGGTCTAAATGGAGCCTAGTGCTGCAGGGCTGCGAATCGCACAAAAAACAGAAAGGTGATCAGCCTAGTGCTGCAGGGGTGCTTAGCACAGGAGAAAGGCGAAACAGACACTTACAGGGCTGGAGCTAATCCGGGGCGAACCGTGCAGTCCGGAGGATGAGGATAAAGAAGCTGGCCAGCCGAAACGCCAAGAGGAAGACCAGACTTGAAGTGATGGGCTGGAGAACAATGCAGGGAATGAATCACATAAGGGGAGAACTGGCTGCCACGTATGGAGGCGAATGCCCTGACAATCTCTTTCCTCCGAAGCGGCAAACAAATACTCCTGAAGTTAACGAGGAAAGAGATTGCTGGTGCGAGAATGCGTGGGCAGGACTGATTGGCACCAGGTGTGTGAGAGAGCGTGTGAATGAGAGTGAATGGAGCGTGTGCAAGTGGGTGTGTGTGGGTGTGTGTATGTGTGTGAGCACCCGTGATAGTGCAGCTGGCGGCACTTGGCAGGAGGAGGGAGTGTGCCAGAGCTGTCAGGAGGAAACTAGAGCAAAGCATAACAATAAGTCAGAACTGGGTTTGGCTTCCAAACCCAGATTCATGACCCCCCCCCCCCCCCCAGGGGTGGATATCAGACACCCCAGTACCATCAGCCGAAAAGAAAAGAAACAACACCCCTCAAGGGATCCCCTCCCCCTCTGCAACAAACACTAACCCATGGTGGGAGGTGGGGGAAAACCGGTTAGGAGGGAAGCAACCATTGAAAACACGACCCATACAAAAACAGAATAAAGAGCAAACCCCTCTGAGCGACCCCCAGCCTGGAACACTAACCCCCCTCTCTAGAAGTCCAAAGTTCAGGGGGTCGACCAGAGTCCCAGGCCCCCAGCATGGTGAGGAGCAGAAGATCGGGTGGCCTGCCCAAGTCCCAAGTCCAGCAGGCGGCCTGCGGGATAGTGTCCGGCGGCCTGCCCGGGCCGATGGACCACCCGAACCATATGCCAAATCCTTTGGGTGGCCGACTAGCGTGGTGGAGCCACCAGGACCTGAGAGGAAGGCGGAGAGGCAGCCCCCATACTCGGGAACATCGATGGTCAAACCAAGGAACAAGAGCCCCCCTGCCGTTCGAGGCTTGGGGCGGGGAAACCGTAGCACCCGCGATGGCCCCGGTCTGGGACGTGGCTGCACCCGTGATGGTACCGGTCTGGGACGTGGCTGCACCTGCGATGGTCCCAGTGTGGGACGTGGCTGCACCCGTGATGGTCCCAGTCTGGGACGTGGCTGCACAGGTGGTGGACCCTGGCTGGGGCTCTGCTGCACCCGCGGTGGACCCTGGCTGAGGCTCTGCTGCACCCGCGGTGGGCTCCGGTTGGAGCACCGTTGCACCTGCGGTGACCCCCATCGGGGGCCTCATTGCTCCTGCGGTGGCCTCCCCAGCGAGGGAGGTGATGCTCCTCACGTCCTCAGGCGTTGAAACCCGATCCTCGGTTGCCTCCAGCAGCTCTTTGGTGACCCCGGCCGGAGGCTCCGAGCCCAAAGGGAGAAAAAAAGAAACTGGGTCAGGGTCCCTGGCAGTGGCAGAGCCCGGTGTGGCAGTCCCGAGGGCTACTGTGAGCTGCCCTGGGTCCACCTCACCATGAGTCGGGCAGTGTGACGTTAATATTGAAATTCCGGACATAATGGAGCACACTTGCCTGAACTCTGGCTCCACCGCCGTCCAGGACTCCGGCAATTTAGGGTGTGCAGGTTCCTCCAGTCTGTCGGGTGCTTCATCCCCGTTGGCATCCTCCGAGAAAACTGGACCCGCCTCGTCGTCTGTAGGCGGCCCAGGTGGTGGCAAGTCCTCTCTGGCGACCCTAGGATGGAGCTCAAAGGGGATAGGAGAGGAAGAGTGGTTAGGGTCGCCAGCAGCGGCAGAGCCAGGCTAGGGGGGTCCAGATGCGGCAGGGAGCCGCTCCCGACTCCCCTCCCCAAAAGCCAGGCAAGATCCCTCCACTTTCAACAAATGAACTACAGGAGAGATTACTTGCCTGTGCTTAAGCTCTACCACTGTCCAGGACTCCGACCACGCCACCCTGGGGCCCATCGGCTGGAGGTCCGGTCCAGGGGATGACTCCACTGCGGCGGCCCCCGCAACGGGCGTGATGATAGTAGCAGGAGTGGAACTCTTGTGCGCTGTCCTCCACGCCTCCGATTCCTCTGGTGTGGCACCCGTGGATGACTCCTCCGCTGGCCCATGGGCTGGACCCTCCTGGCCCTCCGGCTCCTCCTCCCCTGAGCAACCTGGTTCTGGGACCGATGGGCTCATAGGGGCACATAGAAAGGAGTCAGTGAGACCAGGCATGAGAGCATTATATGCCGCTGGGGCGGAGCACTCAGGGGACTGTACACCCTGAGTCTTCTTGCCAGGAGGCAGGCAAAATTGATCATTGACAGTGAGAATTGAATGAAAAGAAACTTGCCTGTTCTCCCGGCTCTGGAGGTCCCCAGCGGCCTCTGAGGCGTCCTCTCTGCTCTCCTGGCATTCCTCATCGAGTTGAGGCTCCTCCTCCCTCGGGGAAAGTTCCTTAAGTCTTTCGGCCATCTCCGGGAGGAGCCACGGCTTCACCTCCAAGATGAGGTCCATCTCAGCCAGGAGAGCCCGCCTACGTTCCTCCATTTCCTCCCTTGATGGAGAGGAGCATAACTTGGAGTGGGAGGGCGGAGCTGAAGTACGCGGGGCTGGATGCTTCTTGCTGCGGGGCTTCCTCCCTCTCCTCCTCCTGGGTGACACGGGGACAAGGTAATCCGGGACGAGGAGCACCGTGCCAGGCGGCAGGTCACCTACTCAGAGAGACCCCGCATCCTCGGGAAAGAAGAGTGAAGTGGCCGCGAGGAGCTCGAGCACTGGGAGATCCTCAGCTGATTCCTCACATGGCACGGCGAAGATGTCCCAGAGGATCTCCACTGCCTCCAGATGATCCCAGAGGCTGTCTCGCTCCATCACCCTCCTCGCGGTGTCCTGAGCCTGACGAACTGTTGGAGAGGGACGGGGCCTCTGTATCCAGGAAAGAACCTCCTCCAGTTGACACAACGTGCGCTTCTCCAGCTCCAACTCCATCTCCATCCGAACCACCATGTAGAAGTCGGGGAGGAAGGAAAAAAGGTGTGGAAAAGGGAAAAAGAAAAAACACACCTCTACTCCGCTGGTTTTTTTTCTGTCTGTTCGGGGCATTCTGTCACAAACCCCTGTGCAGGATAACACGGCGCATGAGGGAGAGAATGAGAAACCCAATAGCGGGAGTAGAGAGTGCCATGTTTATTGACGTTCACAAAATAACAAGTCCTGTAATCGCCAAGTTACAGTTCAGTTAGCCACACACAAATACGGAGAGGTGCAATAACGGGATAAGGCCACCAGACTTACAGGGCGCCTACCAGATGCTCTACAGCCCGGTCTAAATGGAGCCTAGTGCTGCAGGGCTGCGAATTCCACAAAAAACAGAAAGGCGATCAGCCTAATGCTGCAGGGGTGCTTAGCACAGAAGAAAGGCGAAACAGACACTTACAGGGTTGGAGCTAATCCGGGGCAAACCATGCAGTCTGGAGGATGAGGATAGAGAAGCTAGCCAGCCAAAACGCCAAGAGGAGGACCAGGCTTGAAGTGATGGGCTGGAGAACAATGCAGGGAATGAATCACATACAGGGAGAACTGGCTGCCACGTATGGAGGCGAATGCCCCGACAATCTCTTTCCTCCGAAGCGATGAACAAATACTCCTGAAGCTAACGAGGAAAGAGATTGCTGGTGCAAGAATGCGTGGGCAGGACTGACTGGCACCAGGTGTGTGAGAGAGCGTGTGAATGAGAGTGAATGGAGCGTGTGCAAGTGCGTGTGTGCGTGTGTGCGTGTGTGTGTATGCATGTGAGCACCCGTGACAGTGCAGCTGACGGCACTTGACAGGAGGAGGGGGCATGACAGAGCTGTCAGGAGGAAACTAGAGCAAAGCATAACAATATGTCAGAACTGGGTTTGGCTTCCATACCCAGATTCATGACAGTAACAACAAGGGAGAAAACTTACAAGAATAGCATGCCAGAGCAGAAATAGGCTCTGGTGGAGACGAAGAGAGGCTTGTAGATATACTTTAAGAGTCAAGGCAGCGACAAATGGGAATAAAATAACTCCCCTTAAATAGGGTCAAAACCTAGTCACCTAGTGGTGACAGGTGTGGGTTCACATGAGTGGGAAAAAAGGTAACAATGAATGAAGATTGGGATCAGCTGGAAGAGATGAGGGAGGAGCGGCTGGACTTGACAGCTGACAGGGCGACGCCCACACAGAGCACCAAACCGGAAACGCCGTCTGACAGCTGTCAACCCAGAGAAAGAACACCTAAGGACAAATATAAGGAATAAACATCATCAAAAACAGACTAATAAATAATTACTGTAGGGATCCCGAGCACGGGTCTGTCCCATGCTCAAGTCACTTATCATTTTTTCCCCTTTTTCTATCTTTATATTCTGTCTTAGTTATTATGGGGATTACTGGTGCTTTTATTTTGACATATCATTTTTTCCCCTTTTTCTATCTTTATATTCTGTCTTAGTTATTATGGGGATTACTGGTGCTTTTATTTTGACAGCGCCGCGGCAGGACTTCCTGCTGTCAAGCCTGCTCAAGGCCTGTCACAGCTGAGTGCAATTATTGATTACTTTCTCTCCACACCTGTTTGGGGTTTTGATTTCTGTGTACTATTTAAGATCACTAGGGGTTTATTCCTCACTGCGACCTCGCCCTATCCAGACTGGAATCCCCAACCCTGTAAGGTTTCGCCCTCGCTACATATTTATAAGTGACTGTTTTGATTCTTTATTTCTCTTCTGTTATTTACCCTTCGGGGTCGCATGTATAGCTATGTTTTGCCCCTCGTGGCACGTTCTTTTGTTCTTTTTCATTAACAAATAAGCAAACTCACTGTTGGCATTTGGTGCCTCATTTAGGCCCTGAAAGGGGCAAACATAACAATTACAAATTGAAATGAAATATGAATGTAATAAAACTAAAGCGAAAACAGAAAAATAGAAAGCAGTATTAAAACTCAAAAGGCACAAAATACAACAAATATACTGTATATAAATACAAGGAAAAAGCCACGAGACTGAGCCTGGCAGAACTTCCAGAGCTCAGCTCGTGACAACCATGGTATGCTTTCTGCCTACTACTGAACGTCAGGCCTACAACCAAATTACCGCATTACTATATTCATTGATAACTTACTCCTGCTCAAGTATCGTTTCTTACAGTTGTTCTCATTCACTTTGGTGCATTTCTCAGAACAGAACTGAAATTCTCGAAACTATTAGTTCCACCTCCACATCAGTCACTTGTGCTTATCACACAAGCAATTTCTTATGATTTTGAACAAACAGCAACTACTTTTGTACATTATAAAGCTGCTTGTGTACAATTGTCTTGTTTTTTGCATTATTATTTGCTACTGTCATGTCGGTCAAAATACATTAAACAGGTTTTCTTCACCCCAAAACATTTAGGCATTCGTTCATTACTTGAGTTGTTACATGCAAAAGTGTTGAACTAGTTATTATTAAACCAACTAGAAATGTAAAAATACATTTCTATTACATTTTTTTGTAAATTTGAATTATATTTGTATTGATTAATTGTTTTTAGGTGAATCTTTCCTTTCACTTATGTGAAATATGTTAAGAATTAGGTCAACCAATGACCCTCCAGTTCTCTAGAACAGCTCAGAGGTGAGTTTTCTGAACCTTCAAGTGGCAGCATACACTTATAAAGCCTTCACAGAGCAGTTACCACTTCTGACACAAAAATAGAAGAGAATGAGCAGGGTCAGCAACCCAGAAGAAGAGGCATAAGGATTTGAGGTGGAAGCATAAAAGGAAGAAGAAGACAGGAAAAGTACATAGGTCTGTTGTTGATGAAATTAGGGCCAGTTGTTGACCCTGTTCTACATCATGGTCTTACAATGGCTGAGGTTGGTTGGAGGGTGCTACCAAATATTGGGAGAACCACTGTATTCTCGATTACCCGAACATTTCGTTGGGAGAATAGGTAGGTAACCAAACTGCACTGTAGTGTACATAGAGAAATACTGTATACTTACTGTAAATAATGAAAATGCATAATTCAGCTAAAACATCACAGCAAAAACTTTGAATCCTATCCGATGCCTTTCAATCTATTCCCCTAACACAGTAATATGTAACTTTATAGTTTTGAAATTGCTCTGCAACACAGAGAAAAGCATTGCCTCGCTCATTTTCAGTCACTGTTATCAAAAGTCACGACAGTTTTTATTAGAAAATACTTCCAGCATAAACTCTTCCACTGACAGCATGGCCCAGCACTTTGATGGTCTTGTTCATAAAGATGTCATAAGGACTCTTCATGCTGATGGTACTCACAGTTTCATGGACATAAATATTTGCTTTTGACATACTGACCTTACACATAGTGTTGTGCAAACTTCATTTCTGTTGTGAGAAATGCACTAAAGCAACTGAGAAAAACTGTAATTGTTATACATAGTACTTATTACATTCTTATCTGTTCACTATTTTGTGCCAGTCCATGCACAAACTAAAGCAAATTGTGCAATTGAGTGTGCTATTTTTGGCAGACAGGATTTCTGTTTGTGTAGTCCCAATATTATCATAGATAGACATAATTAGGGTTCTATCATAATTTTATTCAATTGTTTTAATTGCAGCAATAACATTTCTGTAAGCAACACAGTAAGACTTGGTGCATTTGAACAGAATTTTAATTACAGTGTTTGGAGGCGGCAGATGGAGCATAAATTTGCCATTGGGAATCTGCGTTGAACACTGACACAATAATGACAGATCTTTTTTTTCTGCCAGCATACCAGAGCTCCGAATGATTCATATTTCATTACTGCCTTAACCTCGAGAATGCAGAGAGAAAAAAAGAGACCCTTCTACATTTACAGAGACAGGAGTGTCAACCCGAAGTGAGAATTACAGCACAGCATGGCGACATCTAATCTACAGATTGTAAATCAAGTTCACAACCTGGTCCGTACTGACAGCCTGGTGTTGGTGAACGTGCTGCAGGACCTCTGCTGCGGCTGAATGAGTTATGTTTA
This sequence comes from Pholidichthys leucotaenia, assembly GCA_020510985.1. Classification (NCBI taxonomy): domain Eukaryota; kingdom Metazoa; phylum Chordata; class Actinopteri; order Cichliformes; family Pholidichthyidae; genus Pholidichthys; species Pholidichthys leucotaenia. Next base: position 252,704,483 of record CM035847.1, on the reverse strand, counting down.
ATTATTGGGTGGCAAACCATATTTGGACATCATAATATTATAATAATGGTTATGTCTATACTTGAAACAATGGTGCAATATCCTTCAGTATCCTGTCTAGTGCTGAAATTTTGAATTTCCAAGTATTTCAACTGAATGCCCTGTAAAGGGTTAACATTTCAAGGTTTCTTTATTGTCATTTAATATGCATGCTTGCATGGACAAAATTACGTTCCCCCAGCACAGGACAGTACCACAGTATGCATAGAACATAGTTTAAGAACAACAGCATAAATAAATTAAACTACAACAACAAAAATCAATTAAAAAACACGTAGGTGCTCGATGGGGAGGTTCTGCAGGTCCTTCTTACCTACAGCTGTCAGACTTTATAATCTAACCAGTGCTGCTCATAGAAGCTGTATTAAACGTCACAACTTTGCTCAGTAGAGATCGTCTCCTCCAATACACAACTAAGACAATTACAATTATAATCAAGAGTGGCAAGAACACTGTTGATTCAAATGGAAAATACTGTCTGGGTCCATATTTATATTTTGCTGGGAGATTTAACTAACTGTAATGCTGTTGATACCATCTAGGTGCAATGCTCCTGCACTGTGTATATAACTATGTACATATGTATATTTACAGTGGTGTGAAAAAGTGTTTGCCCCCTTCCTGATTTGTCATTTTTTTGTGTGTTTGTCACGCTTAAATGTTTCAGATCATCAAACAAATTTAAATATTAGACAAAGATAACACAAGTAAACACAAAATGCAGTTTTAAAATGAAGGTGTTTATTATTAAGGGTAAAACAAATTGAAACCTACATGGCCCTGTGTGAAAAAGTGATTGTCCCCCCAGTTAAAACATAAATTAGCTGTGGTTTATCACATCTTTGGAAAGCTGAGTTCCAATTTCTCTAGCCACACCCAGGCCTGATTACTGCCACACCTGTTCTCAATCAAGAAATCACTTAAATAGGACCTGCCTGACAAAGTGAAGTAGACCAAAAGCCCCTCAAAAGCTAGACAAAAAATGAGAAATCAGGAAGGGGGCAAACACTTTTTCACACCACTGTATTTACTGCTTTGGCTAATCAGTTCTTATTGTCTTATTTCCTATTGCTCTGAGTGCTGCTATCCCTGTGCTGCTGCAATCCTGGACTTTCCCCATTGGGGGACTAATAAAAGCTTATCTTATCTTAAAAAAATTGACTTGCATGAAACATATCTGAAATTTATGAAAAAAAATGATCAACTTTATTAGAGTATGTTGCAATGAATAAAACAAAAATCACAAAAACTGAAAATTCATAAGTAAAAAGTTGCAAATTTATGTAGAAATGCTATTTAATTTATGATGAAAAAGGTCACAAACTTATGAGGGAAAAACTCCTAAATTTGCGAGAAAACAAGATGAAGACAAATTTAAAAGAAAAACCTGACAAACTGGTGACTGGTTACAATTCAAGTAACATTTTTAACCGATACTTTCATACTCTTACTCATTATTTTGGTGACTACTCTTACTTGTATTTGACCACTTAATATCATAAGGTAATGCTACTTTTACTCAAATCCAATTTCTACTTACTCTAGCCGCCTCGGGTGGCGGATGATAAACGGGGCCACACCCGGCCTTTCCCGCACGGACTACGGTCCACTCAATCACGACCATGGTCCCGCCCACTCCTCCGGCCTTCGGTTTGTCCTCACCAACTCACACAAACACGCACACGCCTCCTGCTCCTATATCACACCGCTCCAATCAATGAAGAGCCACAGGAAGAACGTGGCTGAAGGTTAATGTGTGCAGGGCAACATATGTGATCACTTACTGAGACATGGAGGAACAGAAAGAACTTCACTCATTTGCGGTTGCTTGAAATTCTGGAGGTGACTTGTGTTACTCTTGTTTGTATGCTGTAGGTTAGTTATTTAATCCATCTGTGTGTTATATGGCACAATTATTGTGACCGATTACATGAATAAAATCTACAGATTACGGTTTTTCAAGGACTGTCATTTATGCAAACACTGATATGCACAGAAAGACAAATCAACTCGATACAGTAGACTGGTGTTTATATGGGGTGAATTTATGATAATAAACTAGAGTACTAACACTGACAGCTGCTTGTTTATAGAGACAAACCGGGTGAATGTCATTTGCCCCCACCCTTGCACCACTTCAGAGTCCTGGTTTCATTCTCTGTAATGGCTGGTGTCAGCGGTCTCACCTTGCAGAGAGATTCCAGCCCGCAGCACTATCATCCAGATAGCATAACAGCACTGTGACTTACAGCTGCTGTGGCTGCAGGGCCATCTGGACCATAACCACTCCTGAACACTCAGCATTAGGCTCTGTGTGTCTCTCTCCTTTACTACTTCTTAGTACATCCTTCATGTTCTGGGGATAAATCTTCCCTTGCATAAATGCATTTTCTCAGATTGTTCTGCACACACATGCAAATTCCCTTTGTGGATCTTCTTTACACTCTTATCGCTCTGTCTTTACAGTATATACAGTGTTGTGGAAAAAGTATTTGCCCCCTTCTTGATTTGCATATTTGTCAGACTTAAATATTTCAGATCAAACAAATTTTAATATTAGGCAAAGATAACCTGAGTAAATACAAAATGCAGTTTTTAAATGATGATTTCATTTATTAAGGCAAAAAAGCTATCCAAACCTGCCTGGTCCTATGTGAAAAAGCAATTCCCCCCCCAGAACTAATAACTGGTTGTGCCACCCTTGGTGGCAACAACTGCAATCAAGTGTTTGCAATAATTGGCAATGAGTGTTTTACATCGCTTTTGAGGAATTTTGGCCAACTCTCTTTTACAGAATTGTTTCAGTTCAGCCACATTAGAGGGCTTGAGCTTGAGGTCATGGAAATTCTCCCCCAGGATTTTCTGGTAGAGAGCAGAATTCATGGTTCCATCAATTACGGCCAGTTGTTCAGGTCCTAAAGCAGCAAAGCAGCCCAAAATCCTCACACTACCACCGCCATGTTTGACTGCTGGTATGATTTTTTTTTTTTTATGAAATGCTGTGCTAGTTTTACGCCAGATGTTGATGGGATGAACGTCTTTTAAAAAGTTCAACTTTTGTCTTGTCAGTCCCCATAATATTTTCCCAAATGTCTTGGGGATCATCAAGATGTTTTTTTGGCAAATGTGATGAGTATTTGTGTTCTTTTTGGTCAGCAGTGGTTTTTAACTTGGAACTCTCCCTTGGACACCATTTTTGCTCAGTTTCATTCCTATTGTTGAACTAGCATTGATGCCCGTTGAATATGGCATGCAATGTTTAAGAGCGGTGGTGCTACAATAGCAATAGCAAGCAAGTTTCATCTTCATGCATACAGACATACACCAGTGACACAATGCATCTGGCATGCATTAAGCATGATAGTTAAAGTTATAGTTTATAGTTTATTAGTTTATTTGTCAGGGACCATGTATAGGAAAACATTAAACACAGGTAGGGCTGTGCGATATGATGATATATATCGGATGACGATATAAAAATGTCTATTGTTTCATAGAATACTCTATCGTTTAGATCGTGATTTAAAAGGCACATACTCCCGTTTCTTAAACTAAGTTCCTCACCCACTACTTGTCAGCGCCCCACCTTTTCCCCACAGTGCACGCAGTGAACAGGTGTGCGGTGGGTGGCTAGTCTCTCCGGTGGTTGCTAACCCCAAACTCCCGGTTTGGTCAAATAGCTGCTACTCCTGTTTGTCAGTCATGTCAGACAGTTTTCCATCGTGCTGCATAAGAGAAGACAGTTCCCGTTTTAATTGGAGGTAAGTAATTTTAACACCATGTCTTATTATAAAACGGCAAATGTTAAATGATGCTAAATTGTGCTAACTGGAAACATTATAGTGCATCAGACCATTGTTTCTTTGGTTTAAATTACTGCTGAGTTTCTTAGTTTTGTCTGAAAAAAAAATTATTAAAGCTGCAAAAGTGCATGATGGTGGCACATACATGCAAAATAAATAAAATAATTTAAAACGGGTCAGAGGAGCAAGCTGACTCTTAAGGTGCCTTCACACCAAATGTGAACGGGCAAATTTTTCACACAGCACGATTACATTATAACTCAATGTAAATACATGAATAGACATGAATTCACCGTCTGGGTGAGATGCAGACAGGCGAAGTTGCCTTTATAACTTCTGCAGCTGTGTTCAACCTGCTGTGGAAATCCCCAACATAACGTCATGCTTAGGTTTACATTATCCCCTCAGAACTCAGAACTCAGAAAGGATTTATTGCCAAGTACATTAACAGTACTTGTATCCGATGGGGGGCTCACCTGAAACAGTTGTCCTTGCCTCGAAAACTTGATGGGTGTTTCTGTTGCTAGCTTGCTAGCCTTGTTAGCACGTCCATGGCAGGAATCCATGGGTAAATAAGTCCGACATCGCAACTCACCTGAAGAGCTCCCGGTCCTTCTGTCTCCAGGTGAGTGTCAGTCTCATTTTCAAACTAGTTCACGCTCCAGTGTTGATACTTATACTGAGATGACAGCAGAATCTCAAAACTAGCCTTACCCCTTGGACGTGAACGCACGAATGCGCAATTTCGCATGCGCTCACCCCTTTCCATTGACTTTGTATGGATTCACGCCACCCGTTCACGTTTGGTGTGAAGGCACCTTTAATATAATTTAGTTGTTTTCTCATAATTTTGATTAGTCAAGTAGTGATAATGCATAAAGTTAAAGTCATCACATATATTTTATTACATTACCTTTTGCGTCTTTGATTTTCAGATCATGACCAATATTTTTACTAAGAAGCAAACAGGTTAAATCAGGCCAGAATGGCAGGCTGCAGGCTCGAGCGCCACACTTAAATTTTAATTGATTTAAACTATCAGCTAACTTATATCTGTAGATGGCAGCAATGAGTAATTTTCTCATTTTCAGACATTTTTTATGTCATGTTTTTTTTTTCTTTTGCTATTCTCCTCTGGCTCAGGAAATATTTAACTTATTGATGTTTACTATTTTATTCATATGATATGATTTAGAAGAAAAACCTGAAATTTATGAGAATCAAGTCTCAAATGCACATTAAAAAACTATTTTATAATACTGCAAAATTATGAGGGAAACAAGTGCATGTAAAAAAAAGTAAAAAAAAAAGAGAGATGTCCTTTTTATGTGATTATCTAAACTGTAGAATTTACAGAAAATGTATACCGTAATATATATCGTGATATGAAATTTTGGTCATATCGCACAGCCCTAAACACAGGGTAAAGATGCTCTGTACCAGATTATAGCATTCTGACTAATTTCCATCCGTAGTCCCTGTGGCAGGCAGGAAGATACAGAAAGAGCAATGGCAAAGTCATCATATAGAAATTTGCTGCACCTATGAACACTTTAGACATCTGGCTAATTTGTAGTCACTCACGTCAGTCATTCCCATCTTAATCAGTTACCCTGCAGAACGGTCCATGGAATCCCATGAAATCCTTTTTCTATTGCTGGATCAGTAATTTTATAATATTGCGTTCTGAGTTTTGGACATCAACATTATGGAAAGGTGAAGTTAAAAAAACAAACAAACAAAAAACCTAAAGCTGGGAGATGTGGCATTCATAAAAAAATTATAGTACAATAAATCATAATAACAGTAGGTCAAAACAAAGGGAAAATTACGTAAAACAGCAATAAAATACAGTATGTAAGTGCGTGCATGATGGTCACTGTTCACCAGATGGCCACTGTTCTTAATCAGAATGCAGCCTCAGTGCTTTGAATCTTTTTTGGCACAATTATTGTTTTTTAATTTTATTTATTTCATTCTTTAACAAAACAAAACCTTCAATACAAATATAAAATTTCATATTTGAATGAAAAGGAGCAGAAAGAAAAAAAATCTTATATGATCTGCCCTTTTCTCACAAAACATTAATGAACCAAGCATAAAAAAATTAACTAAAACAGCTGCAGGCCAACATGCCACACATGTTCAACTTCACAATTTACAGTTCATTTAATATTTACACAAAACAGAGCAAAACTCAAGTTAATCTTTCATTATGTTTTCTTATCATAGTGGCTTTGATCATTTTTAAACACAGTTCTTGATTTTGCTTCTTTAGTTTCCTTATCCAGATTGTTCCATAAGTTGACTCCATTCACAAAAATACAACACTCCATCAGTTTTGTTCTGAATCTCATTTTTTTTTTAAGTATCTCACATCCTTTTAAATCGTAGTGGCTATGTCTTTTTTCAAATCTTCTTTGGATATTGATTGGTAAACTTTTGCTGTGCACTTTATACAGTGTTCACAAAACAAGTTATATTTAATAAAGTGTAATGACACAGGGAATAAGTATTAAATGCCCTGTAATTTCCCTCTGGGAATTAATAAAGTATACAAATACACGCTTGGTGAAATTCATTTAATATTTAATAGAAAAGCCTTTGTTGGTAATAACACCTTCCAGATGCCTCCTGTATGGAGAAACTAGGCACAGGCATTGCTCAGGAGTGATTTTAGCCAATTCTTCCACACAAGCTGTCTTCAAATCTTGAAGGTTCCGTGAGTGTCTTCTATGCACTCTGATCTTCAGTTTGTTCTATAGATTTTCAATTGGATTCAGGTCAGGTGACTGACTGGGTCATTCTAGCAGTTTTATTTTTCTTCTCTGGAGCCAGCTGAAAGTTTCCTTGGCTGTGTGTTTGGGATCATTGTCTTGCTGAAATGTCCCACCCTCATTTCATCTTCAGCATCTTGGCAGATGGCAACAGGTTCTTACCACGGATGTCTCTGTTTATTTGTCCATTCATCTTTCCTTCAATTCTATGAAGTCTGCCTGTACCATGTGCTAAAAAACACCTCCACACCATGATGGGATATGCAGTGCCATTTCTCCTCCAAACATGCTGTGTGTTGTAACATCCAAAAAATTCAATTTTTGTCTCATCCAACCAGACTATATTCTCCCAGTATTTTACTGGCTTGCCCAAATGTTGTGCAGCAAACTTTAAATGAGCTTCAGCATGCTTTTTCTTCAGCAATGGAATCTTGCGAGGTGAGCGGGCATAAAGCCCATGTCGGTTGAGTGCATTACTTATTGTTTTCTTTGAAACAGCAGTACCTGCTAACTCCAGGTCTTTCTGGAGCTCTCCATGAGTGGTCTTTGGCTCTTGGATAACTCTTCTGATAATTCTTTTGACTCCTCTGTCAGAAATCTTGCGAAGAGCTCCTGGTTGTGGCTAGTTTATGGTAAAATTATGTTCTTTCCACTTCCGAATGATGGCTCCAACAGTGCTCACTGGAACATTCAGCAGTTTAGAAAATGTACCTGTAACCAGTGCTATGTTTTGCAACAATAAGGTTGCAAAGGTCTAGAGAGAGAGTACTTTGCTTCTACCCATCATGAGTTCTTTGTGGTGTGACAATCTGATACAGTGCATCTGGAAAGTATTCACAGTGCTTCATTTTTTTTAAAAAAACATTTTGTGATGTTACAGCCTTATTTCAAAATGGATCAAATTCATTTTTTCCTCAAAATTCTACGCACAATACCCCATAATGACAATGTGAAAAAAGTTTGAGATTTTTGCAAATTTATTAAAAATAAAAAGAAACTAAGAAATCACATGTACATAAGTATTCACAGCCTTTGTCATGAAGCTCAAAATTGAGCTCAGGTGCTTCCTGTTTCCATTGATCATCCTTGAGATGTTTCTACAGCTTAATTGGAGTCCACCTGTGGTAAATTCAGTTGATTGGACATGATTTGGAAAGGCACACACCTGTCTATATAAGGTCCCACAGTTGAGAGTGCTTGTCAGAGCACAAACCCAGCATGAAGTCAGAGGAATTGTCTGTAGACCTCCGAGACAGGCTTGTCTCGAGGCACAAATCTGGGGAAGGGTACAGAAAAATTTCTGCTGCTTTGAAGGTCCCAGTGAGCACAGTGGCCTCCATCATCTATAAATAGAAGAAATTTGGAACCATTAGGACTCTTCCTAGAACTGGCCAGCCGTGTAAACTGAGCAATTGAGGGAGAAGGGCCTTAGTCAGGGAGGTGACCAAGAACCCGATGGTCACTCTGTCAGAACTCCAGTGTTCCTCTGTGGAGAGAAGAGAACCTTCCAGAAGGACAACCATCTCTGCAGCAATCCACCAATCAGGCCTGTGTGGTAGAGTGGCCAGATGGAAGCCACTCCTTAGTAAAAGGCAATGGCAGCCCACCTGGAGTTTGACAAAAGGCACCTGAAGGACTCTCAGACCATGAGAAACAAAATTCTCTGGTCTGATGAGACAAAGGTTGAACTCTTTGGCATGAATGCCAGGCGTCATGTTTGGAGGAAACCAGGCACCGCTCATAACCATGCCAATGGTGGTGGTAGCATCATGCTGTGGGGATGTTTTTCAGTGGCAGGAACTGGGAGACTAGTCAGGATAGAGGGAAAGATGAATGCAGCAATGTACAGAGACATCCTGGATGAAAACCTGCTCCAGAGCCCTCTTGACATCAGACTGGGGCGAAGGTTCATCTTTCAGCAGGACAACAACCCTAAGCACTCAGCCAAGATATCAAAGGAGTGGCTTCAGGACAACTCTGTGAATGTCCTTGAGAGGCCCAGCCAGAGCCCAGACTTGAATCCAATTGAACATCTCTGGAGAGATCTGAAAATGGCTGTGCATTTACGCTTCCCATCCAACCTGATGGAGCTTGAGAGATGCTGCAAAGAGAAATGAGTGAAACTGTCCAAATATAGGTGTGCCAAGCTTGTGGCATCATATTCAAAAAGACCTGAGTGTGAACTGAGTCCATGACCTGTGGCTGTAGGGTTTTGATTATTGCTTATTAATTCCAGCTGACATATTGAGCTTTGCTCTCTGCCAGTCCTACGGCCACGCCTCCTCCTCACCAGACATTCACCAGCGTGTATGGTATCACCACATGCGTGCGCGCGCACGCACGCACACACACACACACACACACACACACACACACACACACACACACACACACACACACACACACACACACTTCCAATTTATCAAGCACCTGCTTGCCACACGGCTGTATCCACTTGCCTTCATTAGTATATTGAGTACCTATTGGGAGGTGATGGGCTCAGCCAGTGTGGTAGCTTAAGTCAGCAATGGACATCCTGACTCACCGATGTTTGGCTTTCTTCCCCTGGACGCATAGCGTTGTTTCTTTGAGCCTTTCCGCACCAACATATGTGTAAGTCCTCATTTTTTGTGCTTTTTCCCTCCAGTCCTGAATGTTTGGAGCGTGTTAGGGATTTCCTCTAAAGCCTACGAGGTTTGTAGCAGGTTGTCTTATCCACTTGCAATAGTGACTGTTATTTGAACATTCTTGTACATTTTTCCACTGTAAATAAACATGTTTTTTACACTGCATTTTGGGTTTGCGGCCAATTTATATGTTCGCTGCGAAATTACGCAGCGGACATGACAGTAAGCTGCCACCAAAAGAGCCCAAGCAGTAAGTAGCGTGTTACGATCATTTTTCGTGTGTTTTTCCTACCTGCTGCCGGAGCCATGATGAACTTCTGGAGTGACGCGGAGCTACATGGACTGGCCCATTTGGAGGAAGCCCTTTTTAGGATACAAGGGCAGTATTCCTCCGAGGCTGCTCGTGCCATCCAGGATACCGCAGCGGAGGTATTACGGGAATGTCCCGACCTGTTGTTTTTCCCTGAGTCTGCGGACATTCTGTATTCCATCCTCACACCACGTAGAGAGGAGCCTGGGAGGGAATTGCCAGCGATGGAGCAGCGCCCGACACGGAAGAGGCGTTCACACCAAGAAAGGCATTCCTCCTCCTTCTGCTTTCCCGCTCCAGCCCCGCCCTCGTCTCCAGAACTCAGTCCCTCTCATTCTCCGGTAGGGTGGGCGAAACACAGACTGACTTTGCTGGCAGAGATTGATCACCGTTTGGAAGCGGAGAACTTGGTGGCTACCCCTCCCTCTCCAGTGCCATCCAGGGAGGCATCTCCACAACGTATGGAGGAGCCCAGTTCCGCCACAGCCATCGCGAGGAGCGTTGCCCCGCCGACTGCAGCAGCAGCAAACATCATAAACCAGGAGAACAGGCAAGTAATCTCTTCATGTGGTTCCAAAATTATTGAAAATTCTTGCCTGATCCCTGGTAGAGGATCTCTGGGTGTGCAGTCCCCAGAGACCTCTCCATCTGCTGCAGCTTTGAACTGCTCACCAGCCCCCTCCCTACTCTCTCCTGTTTCCTCCGAGTGTACACCAGCGCCAGAGCCACACCATCGGAACCAGGAGAAGCCAGACGTCCAGGAGGATCGTTCCCCCATAGCAATGGTGAGCCAGACCCCAGCTGCCACACCGGAAGAATCACCAGCGTGGGTCACAATGGCTGGAACAACGGAGACTGCAGAAACCTTCATGCCTGCTGTGGAAGTCGCCACAGCAGAGTCAGTGCCTGAGCTGCGTCTCCAGGAGGTCAAGCTAATGGAAACATCACCCCGATCGCCGGAGTCCTGGACGGTGGTTGAGCTCGAGCTAAGGCAAGTGCTCTCTTCTGTCTTCCTTCTTTCCATATTAGAGCATTTTTGCCTAGCTCAAGGTGAAGAGGGCCAGCTGCAGCCGTACGCTGCACCTGAGCTCACTTCGCCGGGCTCTGCTGCTGCCGGCGACCCTGACTCTTCCTCTTCTCTGTTTGAGTCCTCCTCTAGGGTCGCCGGAGAGAGGTCCGTGTCACTGGACGAGTCCAAGGGACCAGGCTCGCCACCGGGGGTAAACGACGCTGTTACTGTTCCCAGTGAAATCCACCAGGATTCAGCTCCTCGTCTGCCAGAGGCCGTAGTTTGGGTTCCGTCTCAGCCTGGGTCTCCATGGGTGCTGTGTTCTGGCCGGGGACCATCGTGGGTGTCGCGCCCCAGCTTCAGTCCCACATGGGTGCTGCGCTCCAGCCTTGGTCTGCCATGGGCTCCGTGCCTCAGCCCGAGGTCCACCGAGGGTGCAGCAGTGACCCAGCCGGGTCCCACCGCGGGTGCAGCAGGGGTCCAGCTGGGCTCCACTGTGGGTGCAACTATGGCTCGGTCGTGGTCCATTGAGGGTGCAGCCGAGTCCCAGTCCCAAGCCGGGACCATCGAGGGTGCAGCTGGCCAGCTTGGGGACACCAAGGTCCCTTCCTCCTTTCCAGAGGTCCTCGGGGCATCCTTTCCTCTTCCGCCAGGCTCCACCATGGCCCGCCTGGCCCCGCAACCAGGAACCACAGGGGTTTCCCTTCTTCATTCCAGCCACCCACCTTTCAGGTGGGTAGGCTGCTGCCTCGTCTCTCCCTCCAGGCCTGGTGGCTCAACTATGCGGGCCGGCCGCCTGAAGGACTGGGTTCCTGGGTCAAGTGGCCCTTTTTCTCTAACCGGCCGCCTGATACCGTTCTGCAGGCCGCCTGCTGGCCCTGGGACTTTGGCCGGCCCCCTGAACTTAAGGCCACCTGCTGGGCCTTGGACTCTGGCTGGCCCCCTGAACTGTGGGACTCTTGGGGGGTGGGGTGGGTTAGTTTAGTTTTGGGGTTGGGTAAAGTGTTGTTTGTGGTGTTGTACTGTTTTGTTTATCTATTCTTGATTTATCCCTCCTAACCTGTTTTCCCCCACTTCCTGCCCTGGTTCGTTGTATTGGCCTTTTGAGCGGGGGGGGGGGGCGGGTTGTATTTTCCATTTTGATGGTACGGTGGGTGTCTGGTGTCCACCCCTTGGGGGGGAGGCTCTGTCATGTTCGGGGTTGTTCTACCCCATCCATGACCTGTGGCTGTAGGGTTTTGATTATTGCTTATTAATTCTAGCTGACTGATTGAGCTTTGCTCTCTGCCAGTCCTACGGCCACGCCTCCTCCTCACCAGACATTCACCAGCGTGTATGGTATCACCACATGCACATGCGTGCACACACACACACACACACACACACACACACACACACACACACACACACACACACGCATACACACACACTTCCAATTTATCAAGCACCTGCTTGCCACACGGCTGTGTCCACTTGCCTTCATTAGTATACTGAGTAATTACTGGGAGGCGGTGGGCTCAGCCAGTGTGGCAGCTAAAGTCAGCAGTGGACATCCTGACTCACTGATGTTTGGCTTTCTTCCCCTGGACGCATAGTGTTGTTTCTTCGAGCCTTTCCACTCCAACATACAGTTTGTCTAAGTCCTCATTTTTTGTGCTTTTTCCCCCTGCTCCTGAATGTTCGGAGCGCATTAGGCATTTCCTCTAAAGCCTATGAGGTTTGTAGCAGGTTGTTTTATCCACTTGCAATAGCGACTGTTATTTGGACATTCTTGTACATTTTTCCACTGTAAATAAACACGTTACTTACACTGCATTTTGGGCTCACCGCCAACTTTTATGCTCGCTGCAAAATTACGCAGCGGACATGACACTGAGGCTACTGTAATTGCTGCCAAAGTTGCATCAACAAAGGTTGTGAATACTTATGTACATGTGATTTCTTGTTTTTTTTTTTATTTTTAATGAATTTGCAAAAATCTAAAAAAAAAACAACTTTTCACATTGTCATTATGGGGTATTGTGAGTAGAATTTTGAGGAAAAAAATAATTTAATCTCTTCTGCAATAAGGCTGTAACATAACAAAATGTGGAAAAGTGAAGCGCTGTGAATACTTTCCTGATGCAATGTATTCACAGACCTTTATAAAGGCTATCAGTCAGGACTTAACCTGAAATTAATTTGCACTGATGGGGGATGGGATGGCTTCCTAAATTCTGATGGATTTCAACTGGTTTCTTGGCTATGCCTTTTTGCACCTCTTTTCTTCATGTGTTCAAAAATTATTCCGTGTCATTCCACTTTATTAAATATAACTTGTGAACACAGTTGCCTTGATTTCTATGTATGCATGTATGGGTTACTTGGATTGTTACTGATATCTGGTGAAAATCTCAGGTCAATGGCTCCATCAGAAATATGTTTAATGAGAAAAATGTTGACACGTTCAATACTTATTTTCCCCACTGTAAATAAATAATAGATTTTTGGAAATGAACTGGTGGGCCACACTGAATGAGGGTGGGGGTGCCAGTTTCTCATCCCTGGCCTATTTGCACAACATGGTCCTGTGAACACAGGGAGCATAAGCTCCGCAGAGGGGCGTAAAATCAGGCTTTACCTGCTGTCCACCCAGGTGCTGTCCGGTCGGGGTACGCACAATTCCTCCAGCACCATACGAGTCCATTTCCCCAATCCAAAGGCACTCCAGCACTGGTGTGAAGAGAGAACCACGCAGAGAGAACAGCGGAATACGTGAGATTGGACCCAGGATGCGCTTGATTCTTCGCCTGGTGTACACCTCTCGGGGGTTATATAAGTAGATTAATAAAGAAAAGTGAATAAGGTAAATGTTAAAATAGTTTTGGTGTCCCAGCACCCAGTAGTAACCTGTACCTATGTCTCCCCATCAGTCCAGAATGCCTGTCTTGTGGAGGGAGACCCGTGGATCTTAACTCCGTTGACTGTCAGGTGAGCTTGATTCTTTCCCCAGCGTACACGTCCACTGGTAAAAGTCAGTTAAAAAAGGTCACTTTTGACCCCTTTTATGGTCAAGTGGTCAGTGAAACCATGTCAGGTGCACTCTTCAAGTATTGTGACATCACCATGCAAGAGATGAGAGCCCGTGGTCAAGTGGACTCTGACGTAGCATGGGGACAAAGTTTGCCTCGTACATACATACATACTCACACCGCAGAATGTTTTTTATATATATAATAACAGATAGATAGATCATGGACCAATATCTAAACAGAGGCAAGTGAGGCCTGCAGTTCTCCAGACATTGTTCAGGGTTTTTGTTTCTCACCTGTTCTTGAATTTTGAATGAATGAATCTTTATTTCGGATAGATTAGATTAAAAGATTAAAAGGAAGGAACAGAACAATATACCAGGGGAAAAAAAAAAATCCAACAAGGTCAAATTAAACAATAACTCCTGACTTCCGGTTATGGCTGCCACGTAGGACGGACGTGTCTCGCTCTGCTCTGCTCCTGGAAAAAAAAAAAAATCGGCAAATAACTCTCTCATTTGGGACAGAACGTATCCCAGCATTTGGGCGAAGATATGTCGGCGAAGCCTAAGGCTGGAAAACCAGGAAAAGGAAAAAGCGAGCCGCCGAAACAGTCCAAATTAACGGACTTTCAGGTCTGTGACGCAGTAAACAAAACTCCATATATGGCGGAGGAGGCTGGCAACGCTGCGATATCTGCGGGGAATGGCGCAGATGCGCTGATGGCTGCCATGAGTTCAATGAGAGCGGACTTTTCCTCTAGATTTGATGGGATTATGACAGCGTTGGAAGGAATAAGAAAGGAATTGGGTGACTGTGTAGAACGAACGGCGCAGATGGAGCTCCGTCTCGCTAGTGCTGAAGATGACGTCACCCGTCTTCAATTAAAGGTGCGCACTTTGGAAAAAAAAAAATAAATCTCTGGAAGATAATATTTTGGATTTGGAATCTCGGTCGAGACAGAATAATTTGAGGCTGGTGGGTCTTCCAGAGGAATCAGAAGGTCGGGACGTATGTTCCTTTCTGGAAAAGTGGATTCCGGAGGTGCTGGGCAGCGAGGAGTTGCAATCAGCAGTGGTTCTGGAAAAAGCACATCGTATTGGCCCACGGAGAGATAAGGGACCGCCGAGGACCTTAATTATGAAGTTTCTTAGCAACAGAGACAGGATGAAGATCTTCAACGCTGCACGAGCTAAAAAAGGAGAGATTAAACACCAGGACCAGCAGGTGCGGTTCTACCCAGATTTGGCCACAGGAATCCAGCAATTGAGGAAGCAGTTTGATCCCGTACGTAAGGAGCTGCGCAACCTTGGGATTCGTCATGGTGTAATCTATCCTGCGAGACTGCTGACCACGTATGAGGGCAGAACCCACATCTTCAAGACCCCAGAGGAGGCGCAGGAGTTCATCAAGAAGATCAAAGAAGAAGAAGAGACTGGTGGGAGCTAAGCATGAACAAAATATAAGGTAGAATAATTAAGCATTTGCACAGGCATCTGACTGACTTGAAGTAAGTAGTAAGTTTACAAAATATAGATTGTATTATATATTAAAAAAACAAAACAAAAACAAAACAAACAAAAAAAAAACTATGATGTACAAAGTTGTTAAAAATTTTGGAGTTAAGTTGGAAAACTACAGAGGAGAGTTAATGTTACGTCATTAAAAGCAGTAGAGTTAGGGTGATTGGGAGGATGAAGAAGGAGTGGCTTAGGCTGTTCCCCATGGGTGTGGAACGGTCGATGGCTATATCGGGAGACAGAATTTTTCTTTTGATTTTGGGGGGTTTGCCACAAGTGTGGGAAGGGGAAATTTGTTTGTGTGTAGTTTGTAGGATGAATGTTCAACCACTCATGTTTTTGCTTCTCTGTATGAGCATGTTTACACTGCAAGGTAATCCCAAACTCTCTATTGATCATGGACCAAAGTGTTAATCTTAATTTAACTTCATGGAATTGTAGAGGTCTACAAAATTTAAAAAAAACTTAAACAAGTTATGAATAAAATAAAGGACATGGGTTCAAGAATTGTGTTTTTACAAGAAACTCATCTGATAGAGGAGGATGTTAAAAGAATTAGGAGTAGATGGCAGGGAAGTGTATTCACCTCTTCATTTTCATCCCGAGCCAGGGGAGTTATGACTCTCATACATAAATCAGTTCCTTTTCAAGTGAAAAATGTAATTGGAGACAAATTTGGAAGATATGTAATCATTCAAGGTTCTTTGCTATTAGAAAATATAAATCTTGTGAACTTATATGGTCCCAATATAGATGATCAGAAGTTCTTTGCTAATTTATTTCTCATCTTATCATCACTTACAGGGCAACATATAATAGCAGGGGATTTTAATTGTACATTGAGTCCAGGTGTGGATAGATCAACAGGACTGGATTGTACGCACATTGGATGTAGGATGACTATTAATCATTTTATGAAAGAATTGAGATTGTTAGATATATGGAGAGAAATGAAACCACAAGTTAAAGCCTATTCTTGTTACTCCAGTACCTACAAGACATTCTCACGTATTGATTATTTTTTGATTTCCACAGAATTAAGGTCCAAGATTCAAAACTGCTTTTATGATAACATCGTGATCTCTGATCATGCACCCTGTTGTCTAATATATGTAGATAAAAAATTGACAAAGGAATCAGGTAGATGGCAATTTCAGCATAAATGGCTTCAGGATGAGGAATTTGTCAAGTATATAGAAAAACAGACGAGTTCTTTGACATCAATACTACACAAACATCAGCATGTGTAAAGTGGGAGGCTTTCAAAGCTTTTATTAGGGGACATATTATTAGTTATACAGGATCAAAATCTAAGAAGACTCGAGAGGAGAGAGCTAAATTGGAACATAAAATAAAAAGTCTTCAGGAAAAAGTGTATGCAGGAAGTGACCCAAGGTTGGAGAATGAATTACTGATTTTGAGAGCTGAATACGACAAAAAATCAGCGAATAGAGCTGCCTCGAGTCTTCTAAGATTGAAACAATCTTTTTATGAACAAGGTGAAAAATCAGGAAAATTATTAGCATGGCAGATTAAACAATTGGAAATTAAAACACCAATTACCAGTATTATAAGTAACGGACAGGTAGTTATAGATCCTTTAGAAATTAATAGAGCCTTTAGAGATTACTATGAAAAATTATATGATACCAAAAATGAACCTGATTTAACAAAACTAAATGGGTTTTTGAACGAACTATCTATACCGTGTATACCAAATGAAAACAGGGAGATATTGGAGTCTAAAATTAGTCAAGAAGAAGTTGGGCTAGCCATTGATAATATGAAATCAGGAAAAAGTGCAGGACCAGATGGTCTTCCAGTTGACCTTTATAAAAAATTTAAGAATAAATTAATAAAACCTTTTTTGGAAATGGTTTTAGAAGCATTTCAAAATAATAATTTACCATCATACATAAATAATGCCTTAATTATACTGCTGCCAAAACCAGGTAAGCCCTCTAATAAATGTGAAAATATGAGACCAATAAGCCTATTAAACGCCGACCTTAAGATAATCTGTAAAATTTTAGCAAGACGAATACAAGAAATTTTACCAAATATTATTAATCGAGATCAGAATGGCTTTATAAAGGGTAGACAAGGCTTCCATAATGTAAGAAGACTATTTAATATTATTTATTTTAATAAAGAAGCACCGGATACAGCTCTCCTATCATTGGACGCCGAAAAGGCCTTTGATAGAGTTGAATGGCCCTTTCTTTTTGAAGTCCTACAAAGGTTTGGACTTGGAAATAATTTCATAAAATGGGTTCAAATAATATACAATAATGCTACAGCAGAAATCCTAACAAATAACAATATTTCAAAACCAATAAAAATCAATAGAGGATGTCGACAAGGCTGTCCACTTTCACCTTTACTGTTTACTATGGCAATTGAACCTTTAGCGATAGCGATACGTTTACATTCACAAATATATGGAATTAAAGTTGGACCAACAGAACATAAAATCTCCCTGTACGCCGATGATATAATTTTGTTTATGTCGAATCTAAAAAAATCAATTCCAACCTTGTTGAATTTAATAAAGAATTTTGGGGAAATATCAGGATATAAAATAAATAAAACTAAATCTTCAATATTAATGCTAAATGAGACCCAGAGAAATTACCCAGCCCCTGAGGCAAATCAATTCAATGTTGTAAATCAGTTTAAATATTTAGGAATCCAAATTATGCCTAAGCTAGAATCAGTCGCCAGCGTCAACTATGAAGCCTTAATGTCAGATATCAATGAGTTAACTCAGAGATGGATGTCACTACCAATGTCGATGATCGGGAGAATCAATATACTTAAAAGTAATATTTTACCTAAAATACTTTATTTATTTCAATACATTCCCTTATCACCACCTTTAGATCTATTCTCAAGAATAAAAAAAAAGTTAGTGGAATTTATATGGAACAACAGGAGGGCTAGATTACGTCTGTCTTTATTATATTTACCATTTGATCGTGGAGGTCTGAAATGTCCAAATTTTATGTTGTATTATTGGTCGGCACAACTGAGGTCTATGACATATTATTTTTCATCAAATGATCTCCCTCACTGGACTGAAATGGAATCATACAATTTACCTTTACCTCTTCCCATATTCATATACTCAGATTCGGCAAAAAAATTACAAAAACAAGTTAAAAATCCATTTGTAAAGCATATGATCAAAATATGGTGTGAAGCTAAAAACTATTTAAAAGAACCACAGTTATTGTCACAATTTAGTCCAATATGGGGTAATCAATATTTTAAACCAGGGAGAGCGGACGCTGTATTTAAAGTATGGAATTTAAAAGGGATACAAAAGATTCAGGATTTATATTTGCCATGTGCAGACAACATAATGTCTTTTGAAGAGCTGAGGATCAAATTTAATCTCAATAGAACACATTTTTTTAAATATCTTCAACTTAGAAACTTTATTCGATCAAACCAAAATAAAGCTCTCACTCGACCTATTTATTCATCCTTGGAAAAAATGATGATGAAAGATAGTAAAAGAAAGGGTATTATTTCAGAGTTTTATAACTCATTGACACTATCTTCAAGTGAAAATTCACTGAAAAGATTAAACTACTGGAAAGAAGATCTGCAAATTGAAATTTCGGAGGAACAATGGGAATTGGCTTGTACAGAAGTTCAAACCAAATCAATAAATGCACGCCTTAAATTGATACATTTCAAATGGTTAATGTGGATGTATGTTACACCGGAGGAGTTAAATAGATATAACAAAAATATACCAGATACATGCACAAAATGCATGGAAAGTAAAGGAACCCTATTTCATTGTTTATGGGAATGTAGATTAATAAGAATGTTTTGGGAAGAGGTGAGGGTAACAATTGAAAAAATAATCTCAAAACAAATCATACTGAATCCTAAACTGTTTTTGTTGGGTCTGTACCCAGAAAAGCATAATTTTAATAAAAGTGAAAGAACATTCATAGACCTCAGTTTGCTTAATGCCAAAAAATGTATTGCACTATTATGGAAAAAGACTCATAGACCAGATGTGACTCAGTGGTTAAGACAGATGTTAACAAACCTTCCATTAGAAAGAATAACATATATACTGAAATCAAAGGAAATTGTGTTTGAGAATATATGGAGACCTTTTATTGATTATGTAAAAAATTTAAACATAACTCTTGAAGAAGAAGGTGAATGATGTGTGTGGACCTTGTAAATTCCAAACTGGTGAACATAATATGTATACTTATGTATTGGATTGTCTAGACTAAACAGAGGAGCATTGTTGAAGACTTGATTTTGTTGGTGGTTGTTGGTGTTTTTAGTGCATTTTTTTTTTTTTTGTAGTACTTTAGCGTTAGTGTTTGATTGTTTGTATCATGTTTGTTAAAAAAAAAAAAAAGGTTCAATAAAGATATTGTGGAAAAAAAAAAAATCTTGGAAAAAAACAATAACTCCTCGGATTATACAGTTCAACATGTTATCCGAAAAGGTGATTGCTGAAGCCACAGCTTATATTGCCCACCCACGATCCATCTAAAAATCAAAAAATAAGTTCCTTAGATTTCTTTCTTTAGATTGTGCCATGATGTGTTGCTTTTTGAGATCTTTAAGTGTATTTCCCGTTGTCACAAAATTTCTATTTAAATGATTTCTTGCTTCAGCAGGTCTGGCATCAGGCCTGGGTGTGGCTAGTAAAACTGAACCAAGCTTTCCCCCAAAAAATGTTTTTAATCACAGTTAACTCATGATGTAACAGGGGGGACAATTACTTTGTGACACAGGGCCAGGTAGGTTTGGATAGCTTTTGTCCACCTTGGTAAATGAAATCATTTAAAAACTGCATTTTGTATTTACTCGGGATATCTTTGTGCACCATTAAAATTTGGTTGATGATCTGAAACATGTAAGTGTGACAAATACAAAACGCAAACACACAAAAATATAAGAAATCAGGAAGGGTATAAATATTTTTTCACAGCATTGCCAGTCTTGCCTTGGATAAATGTATTTTCCCAGATTGTTCTGCACACACATGCAGACTCCCTGTGTGGATCTTCTTTACAATCCTATCACTCTGCCTTTAAATACATGGACATTCATACTTCACTTTAAACTCACTGGATTTGGACAAATATTACCACCATTAAAACTCAAAACTTGGTAAATGTCATGCAATTTTTTTTTTCAGATAAACAAGACAAAATTTGGAGCTAAAGTAGATCTGTGTTAATCCTGGTTTTTCCTACCTCAGAATGAGCTGACGAAGGTGGTGGAAACACAACCGAGCGACAAAAAGTAAGGCAATAAATCCCTCTTACCGTATTTGACAGGAATCTATAAAATGTTATTTTTCAGATTAAATCATGCCTCCAGTAAAGATCCCACATTAGTTTGTAAATTCTGTTTCTTCATTAAATATGCCCACATGAACAGGTTAACGATTCCATGAACAGTGAATTAGCTCATCTTTTAAAAAACCCCCATATTGCTCACAGAAGCAGAGCTCATGTGAGTCCTTAAATTAGAGCATGTTTGATATTATGTTTATGGGAGGGTTGGAAGGGGTGGGGATCTATTGTGTCTATATGTAACTAAATGTGTCTACTGCTTTTATCTATGTAAAGCACTTTGCACAGCATCTAATGTTTGAAAAGTGCTATACAAATAAAGTTTGATTGATTACCTAATAAGCCTATGTTACCACTGCACAGGTTCTGCTCCAGACACCTACGTCGTCCATTGTGCAACCTTCTACAGAGCCAACACATCACATGAACACAGACGCACGAACAGCAGCTTTGTCCCATGTAAACAGGTGATTATCACGAAGCCTGCAGTGTAAATATGTCTCATTTGTGACTATGGTGGTGTCATAAATGTGAATCTACATCTTTTAACGCCTCTCGTTGACTGCGTCTTTAAACAGGTTTCTCCTGCCGTCTGCACTCGCTGAGCTGCGTGATGAGAACCAGGTGAAACATCTGGCGTTACATAAAAGGTGTTGGAGCATTAAGAGCAGAGGCACACCAGCTTCAAAGTAGCTGCAGGTGCAAAGAGGGAGCTGCAGAGGTCACCTTTTGCCATCATGACTGCTGTCCAGCAGGAGGCGGTGTTAAGCCGAGTTTGATCAATATCAAGTTGAATCACCTCAGCAACTGATGCCCCCCCCCCCCCCAGGGAGACCAGGGGCAGCTGAGAAAAACCAGGGCTGAGGTGTTGAAGTGACACCTATCAGCCGGGTCCTGAATTAGAACCATTTAGATTACATCTGTAACGGAATCTCTACAAGACTGATTCTACCACAGATTGATTGGAATGAATTATTAACATAATATGTATGTAACCTTATACTGGGTCAAGGATACAATTGTTAGGGTGCTAAAGCAGAGGAGAAGAATCCCACTGAGCTGTAGCATCACTAGCAAACAATTTATCTGATCTCTTGTCCATTTAATGATATTCAGCATTCAGGGTGTTAAATACACGTTTTACATGGTTTCTGGGGTGCACATAATATCAAATAAGACGATATTTTTTTTTTTAAAGAAATTCAGTAATGTTTTAAGTGTAGGATATGTATGATTCTCAGATTATGCTCAATTATGAATATGCAGAAAGGCACAATCATATCTTAACATTAAATTTCAGCACACAGAGTGTGACACCCTGTCTCATCAATTTGTGCATCTGTAGATTTATTTGTTCTTCAGTTTATTATTGCACAGATGCACATGAAAAAAGGCTCACTTAAATGTTTTCTGTGCTAGCATAGATGTAGTGGGGGGATGCTACCAATAATTACATCCATAAAACATTTTCTGTACATAACTATGCAGAACAGTCTTCCATATAAAATAAAAATATGAAAGCAATAACTTCTGAATCATATTCATACTACAGGTGTGCGAGAGTTAACATGTGAAAAATACAGTAAATACACACCCTGGCCAGGAGGTGGCACTATAAATCAAGCTAAACCATCTACTAGAGTCTGAGAAGCCAACACTAAGAAAATGTCTCATTTCACATACAGCCTTCTGACGTGGCATCTGTAGCTATAAGGGGGTTAAATTGAAGACTTTTAAGATCTTTTTATGACCACTTGATCAAATTTAAGGCCTCACATTTGCAAAAAGTCTGCGACTACATTGCAGTTGGTCTCATCTAATTATTCAACCAAACAAATTCACTGCAAATTTGCACTCATCAGTCCAGCTCATATTAAATTTGCTCATCCCCAGATGAGAAAAGTCACAAATTTATGTAGAAAAAAATGGCAAATAAAAGAAAAAGAGAGGCAAGTTTACAAGGATTAATGTGGCATATTTACAAGGAAAAGTATGGCATTTTTACAATGAAAAAAAGTGGTGGATTCATGAGGAAAAAACAGTAAAATTACAAGAAAAAACAGCCAATTAATGGGGCAAAAGGTTCCAAATTTAAAGTTGCTAATTTAAGTGAAAAAGTTACAAAGAGAAAAAAGTTGCACATTTATGTGGAATGACTATTGTTCATTATGTTCATTTCACATTTAGTTATGTTAAAAAAAAAACAAGAGTAAATAAATAATAGAATACATGGATTTCACCCTTCAGTGCAAGAAAAGATAACTCATCTTTGTTCCTTATTTCAAGACCTTTGGAAGCCAGATTTAAAGAGTGTAATTTTTTTAAGGTTAATAAGGCCGTAAATAAGTGAAATTGAGACTTTTTAAGGATCTGCTGCCTTAGACCTGAGCAGAAATCATCAAACATTGCTACATACTGAATTTTACTTTCCTCAGCTGTACAGAGGAAACACCTTACGTACAACAACTTTAAACTAAGATGGAAAGCGTAGTCTCCAGAGAATTTCGAGCCAATCACAGGCTTTCGGTGTTGTTATTCATGTGCTTTTTTTCTTTTAAAGTGTTACTATTTTGGCTTCCACAGCCTCGCTGTCATCTCAACAGTACCTTTCACTCAGACGGTTGTGATTGAAGTGACATTCCGTCTTTGTCCAAAAGAGGGCAGTAAAGCCTCGTGTTGCGGCTCAGCCAGTTAGGCCGCCACTTCCTCACAGCTCCGGCGCCTAATGCTGTCACAGTTTCCTTGAGCCCAAGCTCCTTATGCTGTTTCATTGGGACTAATTAAAGCGCCCTTCATTAAAAGCAAAATGATAATGATTTGTTTCCAAACTGGTTGCAAAATGGCTGCACCGGGTAAGTGTTCACTAATTGTTGAAAGTAAACAGGCGATGGTTAAAGTATATGCTGACATAACGCTCGCATTAAAAGTCGATGCACTGTTCCCACCGTCCCTTCAGACCCCACTAGCTGGTTTGTTCTCCCACTCTTTTACAGTGTTTCCACTTTCTCTCTCTGAACTGATGCACTGATAAGCCTTTAATCCCTTCAATAAAAACTTTCAACAGCCTGATTTTGTTAATTGGATAAAATAAACAGTGACTCTGCAAGCAGATCTCCTCTCAGGATGTGGCTGGTTCAACCAGAGACAGAGGATTAAGTTGAGAAGTAAGACTACAACTTATTTTGAGAATGGGGGGAAAGCAGGAGGATGAAAAGGGGGTGGGGGGGAATGCACACACGCCACAATAATTCCTGTGCAGCAAAGGCGTTAGCCAACACATGAGGAGAATAATCATATGGAGATGATGGTAGTGGCACTGTGATTAATGGACCCATTTTCTTTGCACAGCTTGGATAGTGGGCCTACTTGGCCCCATTAGGAAGAAGCCTGAAGCCACCCGGTTCTGCTGCATGCCATTCATCAGGCTAACACGAGCAACGGAAATGCTTTAGTCTCAAACAGCCGTGAAATATGTATTGGGAAATACACACAAGCACGTCTCCGTATTCCCTTTGTGCCCCTCTATTGATATGATCTGCGATTTGAATACGTGTGTCAGAGGGCATCGCGTCGCCAGCGCTCGGAGCGGGACGGTAAGGAGTGACGCACCCGGCGTTGGTATCTCTCCGGAATATGTCAACCCGCCGGGCTGAGTGGAAACTTTGCGCATCGCCTTCCTTATTTGAGGGGCTGCGGGGAGCCAGAGTGGCCAGACAGCCACAGAGACGTGCCAGTCCCCCCTCTTAGAGCAATATGCAAATCGACTGTTAAATTTCATTTTTCTAATCCCTTTAATCAGAAACGGGGGAATAAAGCCAGCTGGTAGGAACCCATGTTAAGATGTAATTAAGCATCTGATTGAATTTCAGCACATACCAGTGTGTGTGTGTGTGTGTGTGTGTGTGCGCGCGAGCCAAACCAGGAGTGTGTGTGTTGGGGGGGGGGGGTGGCTGAAGATGGAAAGGGGGGGCACTTGTACACCAGACTGAGCATTCGGGTTGGTGGTGGTGGGGGGGGGGGGACATTGCCCATCGACGGGGGACCTGGAGCTCATGGCGGGCTTGGTATTTTCCAGTATGCTCCATTGCATGAGTGAGCAGTGATCAGAGGCACATTTTTATACATTTCGGGGAAGGCTCCCATGTCAATCATCTCCCTGCTGGCATCGGAATAGCTTTCTCCCGCTTCCATCTCAACACAAGTTCCCAGAAAGCACACACAAAGTCACTTCTATCAGCAAATATGCGCAAAAAAAATAAAAAAAATAAAGCGGCACAGTTTGTTGTGTCATAGCCTCTCCACTTCATTCAACATGGATTTGGTGTGGCCAAAAAATACCCTCTGGGTTCAGTGCTTGTAGATATAATTTATGCACACCTGTGTAGTGGTCGGATGTGTAACCTAATTCCGGAGCAGTTGACAAAAGAGCGCTCACACACACACACACACACACACACACACACACACACACACACACACACACACACACACACACACACACACACACGGGTCTGTAATGAAATTCATTCACTCCCAGACAGAGACAATATAAAAGCTGCGATGGGGAGAGGGAAGAGCTGTCACACCAGTTTAGTTGAGCTTGGACACAGAAAAGATGCATTACTGGGTCCTTTCATCACCAAACGGTGCATAATACCTGCGGGGCTCTGGGACAGACCGAGAGGACAGGGGGAGGGCGGGCGGACCGTAAAGAGGAGGGAAGGGGACAAAGGCAGGTGACAGTAGTAGACGGGTCATCACGCGTGCACCCTCCCGCCGTCCTTCCCCAGTCCTCCTTCACCCTTGCTCCACGCTATGGCTGTCAGTGCCCCAAGGCCCATCTGCTGAACAAGCTGCCTCATAACAAACGGAGCTGAAAAGACCCAGGCTACACCACCCTGACCTCCGCTGACCCGAATGAAATTAACTAGTCAAAACAGAATGGAAATGACAGCAATGTTTGCCTGTAGGTGACTAAATTAAACTTATTGTTTAACTGTCCGTTCACCCAACAAATTTTGGCATTTTCTTCTCCTGGCTTGGAATTCATTCATTTGTACTGTTTTGAATTTGATGCCTGGTTTTAGGGAATATCTGCAAAATAAAAGCCTCCCTTCACTTACACCTTGTTGCAGCACTTCCATCCCTGCGGCTGAAAGATAAACCACATTTGCTCAAATCTGACCACTATGGACTTTTCATCTCGTTTTTTTTTTTCATGACTTTTTCATCTCAGTACACAGCTGTAGAGGAACTAAACAGCTCTCTCCCTGTGGTGGCCAGAGCACCAAAACATGGATTTGAAAAACTCAGCATAAAAGATGACACTAAGTTGAAAGGAGAGTGAAAAGGTTTCTGTACTGGTTAACCACAGCAGTCCTGTATTATAAAGTTCAACAGTCAGGGCCCAATTCAGTGTTTACTTTTTATTCCGTCTTATCATGTGGGTGTAGTACTAAAGAGAAAAATAGCTTAAACATTGAAATGTTCAAGTACATTTGATTTGATTTGATTATATAAGGAAACACTGATGTGTTTTAAGAAGCTTCATTAGCTTTAGCATAATTAAGAGAGGACAGATCAACAGCCAATATGAATATGAAACAATCAGCTAGTGCATCTAGTAGATTCACTAATTTAATTCAAAGAGCTAAGTCATAATAATCAACACTTAAACAAAAAAGACTTTAAATAGCTCACTCTGTGTGATGAATACAGGATATATAAAAGTTTACACTGGGATACTGTTTCAACAATACTCTAATTTTTGAGATGTGCCATGGCTGGATAAGCTAAAGCACAACAAGCTGAGAAACTATGCGATTAGATTTTAGGATGAAGTGTCTCTCTTGTGTCTAGTCTAAAACGCTGAATGGATAAAAGCATCCAAAATTGCATTGGCAGTCTTCTCCATCATGTATAGACTGCATGAAATGAGCAAGACACAATATCCACAATCCCCTACATTCTTTCAGTTACATTTTAAATAGCTGTTCAATAACTCCCAAAGCAATTTCCTTTGTGATCATTTCTTAGAATGACTAACACTGAAAGCTGACAATAAAAATTACACTGGCAGATTTAATGCAAGTCTTTTACAACCATTTAGTGTACATGTAAGCAACTACAGATATTGCTCTTTGTCTACAAACCACAAAGAGAAGCAGAGCCATTATGCCTTTGTATACAATTCACCGTTAGGGAGCCACAACTTATTTCACAGAGACAAAAGGACCGGGGTAAGCAGTAGTTCAGCGACAGGTGATGTATGATCAAACCTGAAAGCAATATTGATTTTCCTGAATTGTGTTTGCTCCGTTTGCCACTATTAAATATGGATTCTGCCTCACTGCCAACTTGACTTTGTCTTGAAATTGACACTCTCTATAAAGGCCCATAGCTTTTTCAGTAAAGTCCTATGTCGAGAGAGAGAGCGAGAGAGAGAGAGAGAAAGAGAGCGCGTCCACATTTGACTCCATGTTTGATTTGCTTTAAAGCCACAAAGGCACTCCAGTTAAACAATGCCCAGACCATTGTCAAGGAGAACAGGAGTAGGAGGAAACTTGTGAGAGCAACTGTTAAAAGGAAAGTGGCTGCACTTTACTGAGATTATTAATGTACCATGCCAATGAGTTTTAGGACACGATAGACTCATGTTACTTAGTGGCTACAGGTCACCGATGTAACCGTGCACTCCTTCACTAAAAATGAACACACAAGGCCCACTAAGTTAAAAATACGCATCATGTAAAATCATGTTATACTGATGGCCCAATCTGCCGTTATTTGTCTAATTTTGCCTGTGGACATTGTGAGCTGTAGTGAGAGTAGGGAGCAGGTGGAAGATAATCTGGAGGGGTGGCGGTATGCTCTGGAGAGAAGAGAAATGAAAGTCAGTAGAAGCAAGACAGAATGCATGTGTGTGAATGAAGTTTAGGCAGGTGTAATGGTGAAGACGCAAGGAGCAGAGGTAGTGAAGGTGAATGAGTTTAAATGCCTGGGGTCAGCCATCCAAAGCCACAGACAGTGTACAAGAGAGGTGAAGAAGAGAGTGCAGGCAGGGTGGAGACAGGTGTCAGGGGTGATTTACGACAGAAGGAGAGCAGCTAGAGTGAAAGGGAAAACAGTAGTGAGACCTGCTATGACGTTTTAGTTGGAGACAGTGGTACTGACGAAAAGACAGGAGGCAGAGCTTGACATGGCAGAATTGAAGATGCTAAGTTACTCATTGGGAGTGACTAGGAGGGACAGGACTAGAAATGAGCATATCAAGCCCACACATTTACACACAATCACATCATACAACCAACATACACCTGCCATGTTTTGTGCAAGGGGGAGGGGGGGTGAGGGTCTTCCCCCACCCCGTTGCCCCCATCCTGCGGAAGGCCTTGGGCCCGTCATGTTGTCAAAATCCCTGGGTGCTGCTGAATGTATAGATACAAGCAAGGGAGTGAGAGAGGGACTGAATAAGAGAGTAAGCGAGAGAGAGGGAGTGATGAATGGAGATGGTGATGGTGGGTCGGTTTTGTGTGGCACATTGTGTGTCGGGTGGCATCTCGGGGCGCATGCGGTGATTTGCTGATCAGTCGCTCGGGTGGACGCTGGGGGTGGGGGTCTGCTTCTGTGGCTGTGTCCGACCTGGGTTAGGTCGGGGGGGGGGGGGGTTGCCGCTGGCCTAAGCCGGTGATCTCCCCAGCCACTGCCAGGCGCTGGCGCGCGTTCAGGTTCGATGCACCTGCATCTCAGTCGCCCTACGAAATAAGGGCTAATGAGGGTGGGTGATTGTGAGAGGGAGAGCACAAATGGATGTGAGTAGATTGGAGTGTGAGTGAAAGTGCATGTGTGGCTGAACGTGAGTGGGTGTGGGTGACCCTGAGGGCAAGTGGGAGTGAGATTGAATGGGTACAGGAATGAGAGAGAATGGGTGGGTCCGGGAGTGTGAGAGTGAGATTGAGAGTGAGGGAGTGCATGTGGGTGCGTATGAGAGCATGAGGGTGTGAAGGTGTGGAGATGGGTGTGTCTGCGAGTTGGGAGGTGCCTCTCGGCTATGTGGGCTCTCCTGGGCGGGGGGGACTTCTTTGGGGATAGTGTTCCCGGGGTGTGTGGCGGTGGCGCTGTGGGGGTGCTTGGGGGGTGCTTGTACCAGGGGGCGCGGGCCGGTCTTCGACCCTGGGGGTGGAGGCGTTGGCCTCCTGGCACCTGGGGCCCAGGGACTAGTGTTGGCCCCACGGGGGGGGGGAATTGGCGGGCCTGGGGGGTGAGCCCACCGCGCCGGCGGCCTGGCCTCCCTCAATTGTCCCTCCAGGGGCAGATGCCTGGCTTTCCTGGGGCTTACTGACTTCGGCCATTTGTGCCCTGTGGGGGTTGCCGGGCTGCCTTGCCTGCTTGGGGTTCCCGGGGGGGGGGGGGCTGTGACCGGCCCCCCTCTTCGTATATTTCCTGACAAACCACTCACATGCACACACTCTCATATATACGCACACGGACGCACACACACAAATAAGATAAGATAAGATAAGATAAGCCTTTATTAGTTCCACAATGGGGAAATTCCAGGATTGCAACAGCACAGGGATAGCAACACTCAGAGCAATAATTAAGAAGATACGGAAGATATAAATAAGAGCAGTGGATATACATACATACACATCAGTATATAAATATACAGTATATACAAAGTGCGGAGCATTGTAGCAAGATGGAATAAACTGCATAACCGTCTACTTAGTTATCCTACATAGTATGAATATGTACCCATACATATTGTCACCCTCCGTAGCGACCGATACTGTCCTAGTTGTATCTACTGAAGGGGACCATTGTGTAAGTCTATTGTGTCTTTTGCATTCAATACTCTTAGGTCGTCACGTTTTTTTTGCTATCTCTGCGAGCAGCCCTGCTTAGGTTATACAGTCTGACAGCTGTAGGTAGGAAGGACCTGCAAAACCTCTCGGTTGCTCTCAAATGCCTCTCCTTTAACAGGTGCAGATACCAGACTCGTGTTGAGACATCTTTGGTGGAAGAAGCAGTTTGTCTTCCATTTGTTTTAGTTGTTGGTTTGTTTGTCTTTTTGTCTGTCCCCCCCCCTTTTCTTTCCCCCTCTGTCATGAGCCGAGCACCGGAGGTTTCCGTCATGTTTGGTCTCATGGCTTTTTTCATGCTATTTTCCTATTTATGCATGTTCTCCCCGTGTCTGCGTGGGTTTACTCCGGGATTTCTCCCGTTTCCTCCCACATGCCAAAAACATGCAAGTTAGGTTAATTGGCATCAAACTGGGGATTCTAAATTGTCCTTAGGTATGACTGTGAGAGTGAATGGTTGTCTGTCTCTCTGTGTTGGCCCTGCGATGGACTGGCGATCTGTCCAGGGTGTACCCTGCCTCTCGCCCAAAGATGCTGTGATAGGCTCCAGCGCCCCCGCGACCCGAAAAGGATTAAGCGGAAGAAGATGGATGGATGGATGTTTTAGTTTTGTTCCACTTTTATTTGGTATTAATTTATATTTATATTTTAGTCTGCTTTGGTTGATATTTTATTCTTTATATCTTTACTGTTGTTCTTTCGCTGGCAGCTGTCAGTGGCGTGGTGATCCGTGTGGATGTTGCCCTGTCAGCTTCAGCTATGCTCCCCTCTCACTGCTCCCAGTTGGTTCTAATTACGTATTGTTGTTTCTTCCTGCCCGCTCATGTGACCCACACCTGTCATTGATTATGTAAATTGTTTCTGACCCTATTTAAGGGCAGTTATTTTCATTTTTTGTCATCGCAGTCTTGTTTGAGTTCTCGTCTCCACCAGAGCCCTGCCTTGCTCTGGTGCCTTGTCAGTAAGTTTACCCGTCTGTTTGTATTTTATGTTTAGATCACTGTGTGGACTTTATGTTTGTTGCTTTTTCAATAAATTTCACAAACTCACAATCCAGCGCGTGGGTCTTGTCTCTGCCCCGAAGAGCAAATCATGATAGAAGACTGCGGCCAGTAAGAGACCCAGCTGCTGTGGGTTTGTGCCTTCTTATTTTTGTTCCTGGAGCTGTCAGCATGGTCCCTGACTATTCTGGCTCTATGGGCGGGCATACATACCCAATGAGCCTGGGGTGGGAGCTTTGTAGGACACTGATGGAAGTGGACGACCTCATCTCCAATGCGCATGGAGCTCTTACCTCGGAAGACGCTCTTTGGTACCTGGGCCTCGCGAAGGCGGCTGCTCGCCGGTGCCCTCAGCTCGCTCAGCATGCTGAGATGATAGGAAGAATCACGCCAATGGCGGTGCTGCGAAGGGAGAACGGCGGGAGGGAGAGGAGCTTCCCGAAGAAGCAGAGGTCAGCGCCTACAGGGTGGCATCCCCAGTCCTCGGTACCACCGTCTCCTCATCCACCTCCAGCTTCATCTGCAGCTCCTGCTTCTGCTCCATCAGCTCTACGACGTCACCGTCATCCAGCTCCGGACTGCCGGAGGAATACTCCCACCTCTTTGGCAGAAACTTCCCCTTTGCTGAGACAGAAGCCTCCCTCAGCAGTGCACCCTCCATATTTTTCTTCTCCGGCTGAATCGTCAGCTTCTTCCCGCTCTGCAGCTGCTGTTTCCTGCTTCACCACAACGTTCTCTCCCGCTGCCGAGAAGCTGACCATTTCCTCTGAGGCGCCACCTGTCTCCGTGTCCACAGGGGTGGCTCCTTCATGATCCCCTGAGGGGCCCATATCCACCATAGCCATGGAGAGGGATGACTTCACCTGCTGCAGCAGGAAACATCGAGCCCCAATGACACTTGCCCCAAAACAGGCAAGTGTCATTTCATTCTCCCTCGTTTTATGATGATATGCCTTGCTTGATTCCTGGTAGTGAGGCTCAGTGTTTGCAGTCCCCTGAGCCCTCACTGCCTGTTGCAGCCATCAATTTGTCACCTGCCCTCTCCATGTCTCCTCCTATTCTCCCTGAGTGTCCGCCAACTACAGGGTTGAGCTGCCGGACAATGGAGGAGCCTGCGGTCCTGGAGGACCTAGTCCCAGCCCCACAGCCACAGTCTGGATGGAAGGAGAGCACTGGTACCGAGCTGACATCTGCACCGATGATGGAGCATCCCTGGGCCTCAGCTGTGCCAGATCCAGCGTCTGCAGGGAACGGACCTCCTGTTGCCATGCCGGGCGAGCCACCTGCGTGGGTCACATCACTGGGAGGTCTCAGGACTGCATCGACCATCATGCCTGCTGCTGGGGCCGCCACAGCAGAGTTCAAGCTGGCTCTCCATAGGACCAGACCCAAAACATCGTCGCCTGGATTGACGAAGTCCTGGACAGTGGTGGAGCTCGAGCTCAGGCAAGTGGTCTCCTTTGTTTTCATTGTCTCAATTTTGGAGCGATCTTGTCAGGCTCTTTGTGGGGAGAGCCAAGTGCAGCCATCAGCTGCACCTGAGCTCACCTCACCGGGCTCCACTGCTGCCGGTGACCCTGACCCTGTTTCTCTGTCTCTCTTGCCTGAGCTTTCCTCCAGGGTCACCAAGGATTATCCAGCTCAGCCAGATGTCTCCGTGGGTCCAGGCTCTCTGCCCGAGATCCCCATAGTTCCAGCTCCTCTCGCTGAGGTCGTCATGGGTGCTCTGTCCCAGCCCAGGACCTCCGTGGGTACTGCTCCCCCTCCAGTTGAGGTCGTTGCGGGTGCTCCATCCCAACCCGGGGCCTCCGAGGGTGCTGCTTCCTCGTCTCATGAGGTCATCGTGGGCGCTCCGTCACAGCCCGGGACCTCTGTGGGTGGTGTATCTCAGTTAGGCACCATCATGGGTGCTGGGCCCCAGCCTAAAACCAACTTGGGTGCTGTGCTCCAGTGTGGGTCCACCGTGGGCATTATGCTCCAGCCCAGCGGCCACCGTGGGTGCAGCTATGGCCCAGCCCGGGGCCATTGTGGGTGCAGCTATGGCCCATTCTGGACCCACCGTGGGTGCAGCTATGGCCCAGTCCGGGCCCACCGTGGGTGCAGCTATGACCCAGTCCGGGTCCACCGTGGGTGCAGCCATATCCCAGCCCAGGCCCACCGTGGGTGCTGCTTTGCTCCAGCCCGGAGCCACCGCGGGTGCTGCAATGTCCCAGTCCGGGACCAACAAGGGTGCTACAGACCAGTCTGAGGGCGTTGTGGATCCCCCTCCTCTGCCAGGCACCGTTGTCGTTCCCTCTCCTCTGCCCGAGGCCGTTGTGGTTCCTTCTCCTCTGCCCGAGGCCATCATGGTTCCCTCTCCTCTGCCTGAGGCTGTCGTCATTCCCTCTCCTCTGCCCAAGGCCGTCGTGGTTTCCCCGGCTCCTCTATCTTGCCAGCTATTGATTCTCCTCATTGGGCAGCCACCTCCTGGACCACCCTTTCTGTTCAGGTGGCTAAAAAACTTTGGTAGACCACCTGACAGACTGTGTTGCAGCGTTGGGTGGCCCACGTTCCTTGGTAGGCCACCCGACTCTTTCCATCATGCCATCTGCCGGGTCTGGGACTTTGGCCGTCCACCTGAACTGCCCAGCTCTTCGGTCCAGAGGTCTTAGATGGTTGGGGTTTTTCCTGGTGTGGGTCCTGAGTGGGGTTTTGTTTCGTTCCTTCCTAGCCTGTTCCCCCCACCACCCACCTGGGGTGGGTTATGGTGGTGCTTCTTTTTTGGGGGGAGGGGGTCTTTTTTTTTCTTTTGATGTTACCCTGGGGTGTCTGGTTCCACCCCTTGAGAGGGGGGCTCTGTCATGAGCCGAGTACTGGAGATTTTTGTCATGCTTGGTCTCATGGCTTTTTCCTTATATTTATATATTTGTTGTATTTTATGCTTTTTGGGTTTCTGCAATTTGTGTACTGTTTGCTATTTTCCTGTTTATGTTTTAGCTTTGTTCCACTTATATTTTGTATTAATTTATATTTTTGTCTGCTTTGGTTGATATTTTATTCTTTATATCTTTACTGTTGTTCTTTCGCTGGTTGACAGCTGTCAGTGGCGTGGTGCCCCGTGTGGGTGTTGCCCCGTCAGCTTTGGCTATACTCCCCTCTCACTCCTCCCAGCTGGTTCTAATTATGTATCGTTGTTTCCTTCTGTCCGCTCATGTGACCCACACCTGTCATTGATTATGTAAATTGTTTTTGACCCTATTTAAGGGCCTCGCTCTGGTGCCTTGTCAGTAAGTTTACCCGTCTGTTTGTATTTTCCGTTTAGCTCACTGTTTGGACTTTATGTTTGTTGCTTTTTCAATAAATTTCACAAACTCACAGTCCAGCGCATGGGTCTCGCCTCTCCGCCCCGAAGGGCATATCATGACACCCTCCAGACACTTCCTTTCCCTATTCCCCATCTTGTCAGGTCCTCCATGGGTAAAATATTAAAAGTTATTATAGGAGGAGTTTACAACAATGTACAGTACATAGTTAGGTTCTATATAAAGCTCCTTTTTGCAAAGTAAATCTGTTTTGGCACAATAAGGGTAACAGATCTCTGTTCTGCTTACCTAGCTGCCTGACAGGACGGGGGAGTGGGGGGTGGGGGAGTATATCAGAGGGACAGCTCTGACATGTTTGTACGAAAACCCAGAAGCAGACACAGACTCGATTATAACTCACAATGATCTTTTATTAATATAGTGAATGCGTGTATGAGTGAGTGGGTGTGTATGCAGAGTGGGAGAGAACTGGCAACCTGTGCACAGGAATCATTGAAGCGCCGAAGAATCATACAGTCCTCTCCAGGTTGCCGGAGCCCCACTCTGGAGGTGCAAAGTGCGAGGTGAGGGAGAAGGAACAGGTACAGCCACAGCTGAGGGATGAGGGAGTGAGTGCGTATAATGCACTGGTCTGGTCCGCCGCCTGGAGGAGGGGTAAGTCCGCCGCCAGGAGGGAAGTCCACCTGTGCACAGGGGAGAGAGGAGGAGAGAAGCTGGAGATGAAGGTGAAGATTCCTGAGGGAACAGTCTTACTGTTAGTTGGGGAGGCGAAGCTCCCAGATGACAGGTGCCGAGAAGATGCGAAGAAGGGAGGCGTGACTCCCAGTAGTTGCAGTAGGTGAGTTGAGGCGAGGAGAACTTCACCCAAGGAGCGTAGATGTCTCCGTGCTGGAGAGCAGGAATCCACTCCTGATAAAGAGTGCCTAACTGGGGAGAGCAGATGTGAAAGTAAGCGCAGCTGTGAAGGGTAATTAGTGAACAGAGGTACCCAGCGCGGATCACTACAAGCTCAGGTTGAGCAATTTGGAGACAAAGTAAGAGAGGCAAGGCTGAGATGGTTTGGACATGTGCAGAGGAGGGATAGTGGAGATATCGGACAAAGGATGTTGAAGATGGAGCTGCCAGGCAGGAGGAAAAGAGGAAGACCACCGAGAAGATTCATGGACGTATGTAGTGAAAGTGGACATGGGGAGGGCTGGTGTGACAGAAGAGGATGGAAGAAAGCTGAGATAAAGGCAGATGATCCACTGTGGCGACCCCTAAATGGAGCAGCTGAAAGAAGAAGAAGACGAGGAAGACCCATCTAAGGACTAATAAAGGAAACTGTGGACATATTACTTGCAGCATGCTTTTTCTAGAAAAATATGCAGTCCATATAATTTTGTGGACATATAGCGGTACATAGACAAACTAGTGGCAACTATCTGTCACAACATTGTAAATATGTAGAAAAATAACTAATGCCATAAATCAGCAGTGTGAACACTAAGTTAAAAAACCTTGTTCTGTGACTGATTTCTCTAAAGCAGGACTATCTGTGTGAATTGTGGCAGTGACCGCACAAGAAATATTCACTGCTGCATTGATAATAGTCAAACATCTCAATCTGTGCTGTTCCTGCTTTGTCTGGAAGTGAATAAATCCCGGTTGATGCCCATCTAAATGTACAGTTTACAGCCATTGTCTGTGACGGATTACACATTACACTCGATGCCATGTCCTTGTGAAGCTGTGCCTTTCTTGTAGCGTCAAATAAGAAAGTCTGAGTTTTTCTGTCTATTAAAACCATTTTTTAAAGGACTGCAAGCAGGAGACTGTTAAACAGAGGTCATAGAAAGTGCTTGCCATCAGTGAAAATGCAGCCCATCACCCAGAACTATAAGCAAATAATAGAAGCATCAAAAGTAACATATCAGCATCAGCAGGATTTGTAGAGGGAGAGCTAACATGGAAACGAGAGTGCAAATGACCAGTTTTTAGTAGTTTGGAGGCAGATCAGACAAATGACTTCGGTTTGGATGTTTGCAGAGGTTTGTGACTTTACAACAGTAAAATGGGTTGATTTACTGATTAATATTTATGTTCTCCTCTATGTTCTTTTCCTTCAGTAATGAGAAACAAACAGTGAAAGAGACAAAAGTTAAAATCAGTGGAGGAGAGCAACAGCACTGAAATGACAGCAAATCATAGCAGAAACTTTCATATTAAGTGAAAATAAACAAGTGTCCCCTGCATAGATGGCCAGACCATCACAGGGCCAACACAGAGGCAACCGTTCACACTTAAGGACAATTTAGAATCCACAGTTGATGCCAATTAACCTAACATGGATGTCACTGGACTGTAGGAGGGAAGCAGAGTACCTGGCAAAAACCTATGTAAACTCGGAGAGGACATACAAGCTCCATGCAGAAAGGTCCGAGCTTTCTCGCTCTTGGGTTCAAGCCATCGACCTTATGGCTATGAGGCAACAGTGCTAACCACTGCACTACCAAGCTGCCCTGCCTTGGCACTGTTTTAGGTTATTTTATGAAGCTAAAGTGTATATATATATTTTTTTTTTGTTTTATATGTATATACAGTATATATATTTATTTATCCATTATTTCATTTAGTTTTATAGCATAGTAAAGGCAGACATTGTCATAGCTGAAAGAGGAGCTATCATTACGTTATTTTTAGCTGT
The DNA here is from genome assembly GCA_020510985.1 of Pholidichthys leucotaenia. NCBI lineage: Eukaryota > Metazoa > Chordata > Actinopteri > Cichliformes > Pholidichthyidae > Pholidichthys > Pholidichthys leucotaenia. The sequence continues at coordinate 252,668,189 of CM035847.1, read as the reverse complement.
TCCAAAACTTTCTGCTCTGTGTGTGTGTGTGTGTGTGTGTGTGTGTGTGTGTGTGTGTGTGAATTTACAATAGTTTTGTCTGTGTTATTACAATTGTGTTTTACTCAGTTTTAAATGCCAAATACAAAACAGGTTAATTTGTAAATTGCACAAAGAGACAAGAACTACTGGAAATCAAAATCATAGCAATTTAAAGGCAAAGAATCAGATCCCCTTAAGCCTCAAGGACCCTCTAGCGGGATCAGAAAATTGTAAATTCAGACAATGTCCATTGCTGTGATCTGGTGGGTTAACAGTGGTACTGTAAAATTAAAACATCAACTTGACGCCGTTCTGCATCTTTTGAGCTTTCTAAAGATGTATGACATGTGCAGCTTTCCTTGTTTTACATGGTTTAAATTTTAATTTACATTTAAAATGTATTATTCATTACATTTATTTATATAGTAAAACTATATAGAGCCCGCCTGGTCCTTTTATCATTAAAAACTGTGCAGAATAGGTGAAGAAAGAGTCAATTCTATATAATTTGGTCTTGTTGTAGTCAAGAAGTCAACTAATTAATTGAGTGGCATCATTGCAGATAGATTTATTGTTGTAATGGTGTTATAAACATTGAAACTTTAAAAAAGAATTAGATGAGGATAAAAAAAATATAATATCTGCTTTGGTTTATCACAGTTTTCTCAGTCACAGTAAAATATTCAATGCTAATTATGCTAGGAGGAAATTCTGTGAGGTCTTGCCTAGCTGTAGAGACTTAGATTCTGCATATAAACCTGCAGTTATAATAGATTTATTCTCCCATATGTCTGTTAAACACCTCAAAATATCATTGGCTTTTAAGCAAACTGAACAAATAAGATTAGTTTTGCACTTACAGTAGGTACAAATTCTTCACTCCAACAATCATTATCTTAAAATCAATAAAAGAGTAGAACTTTACGCAAATATTAAATTACCCAGATGTCTGTTTGTTACACTGAACAGCTTGATAACACCGATGATGCTTCTCATCTGTTTGGATAGTCTGTTTCCCCCAACTGCTTGATTTTAAATCAAGGAAAATTACAAATTTATTTTTACTAAATTCCATCCATCCATCCATCCATCCATCCATCCATCTTCTATCGCTTTTCCGGAGGTCCGGGTTGCGGAGGCAGCAGTTCAAGAAGAGAAGCCCAGACTTCCCTCTCCCCAGCCACCTGCTCCAGCTCTTCAGAGGGGATACCAAGGCGTTCCCAGACCAGCTGGGAGACATAGTCTCTCCACCGAGTCCTGGGTCTGCCCCGGGGTCTCGGGGCAGAGACCCCGGGGAATTTTTACTAAATTCACACACAAAAAAGCTGAAAATTTAGAGGAGAAAAATCTCACAAATAAAAAAAAAGAAGCAAGTGAATGATAAAATTACACATTTACCAAAAAGTCATGAATTACCATGAATAAATTTGTATATACATGAAAACAACTTAAATTTACATCACAAAAAAATTCAAGTTTATAACAAAAAATTGTTGAATTCATGACAATAGCTGCAATTTTAGGAAAAAGAACTACATTTACGTGGAAAAAATGCATATGTATTCAAAGATGCTATTTTTTAATTAAAAATTCATTAGAAAAAAAGGCCTCAAATTTATGAGGGGGTAATTCATGACAAAAAAAAAAAAATCTCAAATTTACATAAAAAGTTTATAAGAAAAGTCACATTTCATTGATGCCGACACAGTCCACTGAGGGAGCAGAAAGTGTGTACAGAATAGCTGAATATTCCTTCTGGGTTGATCCTGAATATTTGGACCCCTAGAACTGGTATTAGGGTCATCCCTACAGAGGAACTGATATTTCCTGGAACAATGTTGTTCTGTTCTTACTTTAAAGTTCTGGACACTTAAAGAAATCAGCCCAAGCTGGCGCTGAAGCTCTTCTGGCTATATGTCCTTGCAACATAATACAGTGCTATATTTTGCTTTTCTTAGAGTAAATCTTAAAATAAATCTGTGAATGCCAGTGTTTTTATTGGGGTCAAGAGTCTGTTTTTTATATCTTAACAATGGTGTGTGACAAAGGTTATGGTCTAATCCTCTAAATGGAAAGCAGTGTTGTAGGACAGCACAGATGCACATTAAAGTCCACCGATTTTGACCCGCACAGCAGACACTTACAACGCACTCACACTGAAATATGCAGACACACACTAGTGAGTATATTTTCATACAGGTATGTTATCCCCTCAAAGCCAGTCTCATTATTCTGTGTCCCCTGACATTTCAGCACAGCGGACAGCTCCCATATTAATCTTGAACCGTGCGTCTTCCACTCCCCGCACATCCCTGCCCCTAATGACAGTTTTATCATAACTTATTATTGCTGCCCCAACCCCGAGCTGAAATTATGTAAATGCCGCATGTTTGGTCTGGGGAAACATCTTTATGTTTTGCTCAATGGTTGCTCAAGCGGGAATCTAATTCTGCCCACCGACAGCCTAAATGAATCGGCTTGTTACTGTCTGAATAATGGACCAAGCAACGGGAGCCAGGGTCGGCTAGCTGAAGGTTGAGAAGGAGAGACCCACTTAGTTAGAAGGCGCCTTATCGGATTGTACCCCCTGTCTCATTCATTACCTTCCATCACTTCCCTCATTTGCAATGAGCAATATCATTACAGGATGATTTCCTTCAAATGTGGGGTTGAAGTAACATCTCAAGGCAGGAATAGCTACTCCAAGATTTGCAATTTGGCCTCCAATATAGGCCAGTAATAAAGCTTCATATTCACTCTCATCCACACTCTCACCTTGCTCACTTTGTTTTGCCTCCGTCACTTTTCACACGCACATTAGGATTGGCAATATCGCAGAGAAAAGCCTAATGTCTTCACTCTAATAGGATTTTCCTGAATGCTTATCTTAATTGCCAAAAAAGCTTTACAGGTGTCCAAATGCCTCTCCTATCTACATTTCTGTCTACCTTGCTTTCAGTTTGTTCGCCTCTGAATCTTTGCCTTTTTCCAGTCTCTCGCTCTTTCTGTCACATGAATCCCCCCCTTCCCCCAAGCCTATTTGCAGTCAGGGACATGAGACTCTAGCCATCCTATTTATTTAGGTAGTTAAGTAAGCAGTCTCACTAGCAGCAGGCCTTATTTCCAATTACACTCCATTTTTCTCCCTATAAGAGTGTCCCTGGCTTTTAAGAATTAAGAACTGCGGTTCTAGCCTCGTCTCATATGGGAGCACCTACAAAAGTGAGGCTGCATGGAGATTAGATATACATAATATGAATTAGTCTTGTGAATATTCATTATCTCTGCCAAAAAGATAATGTAATGGGCTTCTGTTGCTCTGTTAACTCACATTTTAATCATAATGTAATTGGTGGACAAACAGCCTCGGTAGAGGTATACACTCTCTGAATTCCCCTTTTTTAATCAAAATGAATTCACCTCTTCATGGAGATACAGTAATCTCCCTTTCATTTCAAAAATCTTAGAACGAGTTGTTGCTACGCAATTATTTGACCACCTGCAGGGGAATGGTTTACTTGAAGAGTTTCAATCTGGGTTTAGAATCCATCATAGTACTGAAACAGCCTTAGCGAAGGTCACTAACGACCCCCTCATCGCATCTGATAATGGACTTGTTTCTGTACTTGTCCTTTTAGACCTTAGTGCAGCTTTTGATACTATCGATCATAATATTCTACTTGATAGATTAGAACACTATGTTGGACTTAATGGAACTTCGTTGCAGTGGTTTAGATATTATTTATCTGATAGTTTCCAGTTTGTTCATGTCAATAATGAGTTTTCTTTCAACTCAAAGCTCAGTCATGGAGTTCCACAGGGATCTGTGCTAGGCCCTACTCTTTTTAGTTTATACAGTATATGCTTCCGTTAGGCAACATTATTAGAAAGCACTGTATACATTTTCATTGTTATGCAGATGACACACAATTATACCTGTCAATGAAGCCAGATGATAGTAATCAATTAGCCAAGTTAGAAGCCTGTCTTAAGGAAATCAAAGCTTGGATGACTTGTAATTTCCTGCTATTAAATTCAGATAAGACTGAAGTCATTCTTGTTGGTCCAAAAAACCTTAGAAATTCCTTTCCAAATCAAACTTTCAGTTTGGATGTGGTTACTCTTTCTCTTAATAGCTCTGTGAGGAACCTTGGAGTTATTTTTGATCAAGATCTGTCTTTCAATTCACATATTAAATTTGTTTCTAAGACTGCCTTCTATCATTTGCGTAATATTGCCAAGATTAGGAACATCTTGTCTCAGAGTGATGCTGAGAAACTGATCCACGCTTTTGTTAGCTCTAGATTAGATTATTGTAATTCTTTATTATCAGGCTGTCCTAAAACACCTTTAAAAAGTCTTCAGCTGATCCAAAATGCTGCAGCAAGAGTATTAACAGGTACTAGAAAGAGAGATCATATCTCTCCGGCTCTGGCCGCCCTTCACTGGCTTCCCATAGAGTTTAGAATTAAGTTTAAAATCCTTCTTCTTACTTACAAAGCTCTAAACAATCAGGCCCCTTTTTATTTAAAAGATCTGATACTACCGTATTATCCTAACAGAGCACTACGCTCCCAAAATGCAGGATTACTTGTAATACCTAGAATCTCCAAAAGTACAAAGGGAAGCAGAGCCTTCAGTTATCAAGCTCCTCTCCTGTGGAACCAGCTGCCAATCTGGATTCGGGAGTCAGACTTGATCTCTGTTTTTAAGAATAGGGTTAAAACCTTCCTTTTTGATATAGCCTACAATTAGGGAGGGATCATGTGTTTCTGAACCCTCCCTTAGCTATGCTGCTATTAGGTTTAGTCAGCCGGGGGACCTCCAGTAATACACTTGGCGTCACTCCTTTCTTCACTCTTAATGAAATTTTTTTTTTTTTTTTCTGGTCATTAACATCTGTTTGTTCTCTCCCATAGATTGAGTCCCCATCGTGCTGTTTGCTCTCTACATGTCTGTTCTTTTCTTCTCTATCCCCTCACCCCCCCAGCCAGTCGCATCAGATGACTGCCCTTCCCTGAGCCTGGTTCTGCTGGAGGTTTCTTCCTGTTAAAAGGGAGTTTTTCCTCTCCACTGTCGCCAAGCACTTGCTCACAGGGGATCGCCTGATTGCTGGGGTCTTTCTGCAACTGTGAGGGTTCCCCCTACAGTTGATAGTACTATGAGATGACTGTTGTTGTGAAATGGCACTATATAAATAAAGTTGAATTGAACTGAATTGAATTATGCTCATAAGTTTACATACCCTGGCAGAATTTTTTTTTTTTTTTTTTTTTTTAGCCATTTTTGAAAGAATATGAATGATAATACAAAAACTTTTCTTTCACTCATAGTTAGTGGTTGGGTGAAGCCATTTATTATCAAACAATTGTATTTGCTTTTTTAAAATCATAATGACAACAGAAACTACCCAAATGACCCTAATCAAAAGTTTACATACCCTAGTTCTTAATACCGTGTATCGCCGCCTTTAACATCAATGACAGCTTGAAGTCATTTGTGGTAGTTATGGATGAGGCACTATTTTTTCAGATGGTAGAGCTGCCCATTCTTCTTGGCAAAAAGCCTCCAGTTCCTGTAAATTCTTGGGCTGTCTTTCATGAACTGCACGTTTGAGATCTCCCCAAAGTGGCTCAATGATATTGAGGTCAGGAGAGTGAAATGGCCACTCCAGAACCTTCACTTTTTTCTGCTGTGGCCAACGACGGGTTGACTTGGTCTTGTGTTTTGGATCATTGTCATGTTGAAATGTCCAAGAGCGTCTCATGTGCAGCTTCCGGGCTGATGAGTGCAAATTTTCTTCCAGTACTTTCTGATAACATGCTGCATTCATCTTGCTTTCAAATTTGACCAAGTTCCCTGTGCCTTTGTAACTCACACATCCCCAAAACATCAGTGGTCCACCTCGTGTTTCAAACAACTTTGTTCCAGAAGTTTTGAGGCTTATCTCTGTGCTGTTTGGCGTATTGTAAGCGGGCTGTTTTGTGGCATTAGTGTAGTAAATGCTTTCTTCTGGCGACTCGACCATGCAGCCCATTTTTCTTGAAGTGGCTCCTTTTCATGCATCTTGAAACAGCCACAGCACTTTTTTTTTTTCCCCAGAGAGTCCTGTATGTTAGCTGAAGTTATATGAGAGCTTTTCTTTGCATCCTGAACAATTTTCCTGGCAGTTGTGGCTGAAATTTTTGTTGGGCTACCTGACTGTGGCTTGGTGTCAACAGAATTCCTCATTTTCCACTTCTTAATTAGAGTTTGAACACTGCTGATTGGCATTCTCAATTCCTTGGCTATCCTTTTCCTGTTTTATAAAGTTCAACTATCTTCTCCCGCAGGTCCTTTGATAATTCTTTTGCTTTCCCCATGGCTCAGAATCCAGCAACGTCAGTGCAGCACTGGATGGAACATCCAGGGGTCTGTCAGCAGCCCAGAAACTCACTGACTGTTTATCCACACACACTGATTACAAGTAAACAGATCACAGGTGAGGATGGTTACCTTTAGTAGCCATTTAAACCCGTGTGTGTCAACTTGTGTGTATGTTATCAGGACAAAACTTCCAGGGTATGTAAACTTTTGATCAGGGTCATTTGGGTAGTTTCTGTTGTCATTATGATTTAAAAAGAGCAAACACAATTGTTTGATAATAAATGGCTTCACCCAGCCACTATGAGTGAAAGAAAAGTTTTAGTACTAGCATTCATATTCTCTGAAAAATGGCCAAAAAAAAAAAATCACAAATTCTGTTAGGACGTGGACTGGGCCCCACGTCTTCACCCTGAGTTATTGCTTTATTCCTTGTTTCCAGGACATGGCCCCAGCCCACATCTTCACCTTGAGTTTGTATTTTGGGTTTTTCTGTATTTATTATTATTCATTATCATGTCTCCTCTTGTGTTCAGTAGGCTTTGTCTCTGCCTGGTCGGTCCTTAGTTGTTTATGATTAATATTAATATCATGGCTTCCGTGTTCTGTATCCTTGGTTACTATTATTCAATCTTGTTTATTAGTATTATTATTATCATAGTCATGTTCGTGTTTGCTTGTGGTTATTTCTGTCTTGATCTCCTGTTTTGGTTTGGCTTTATTTTGATAGCATCTTCGGTTTCCTTTTCTGCGCAGCCTGATTTTGCCCCCGTTCTCTTCATTGTCCACAACTGTGTGTAATTATGTTCATTTCGTCTAGTTTATTTAAGGGATGCCATTCCCTCACCTGGGCACAGTGTCCTCGTCAATCCCAGCGTGAGTAACGTGCAGCTGTCCTGTCGGCCCCGTGTGTATTATTAGTTCATTCCTGTCATGTCAGCCTGTTTGCCTGTCTGTTTTTGGTTTTTTATTATTTATAGTTTTGTGAGCTGAAGGTGGTGTTCAGTTTTCAAACATCGCAAACTGGAGTCTGGCGTTTGGGTCACTTTTTCAACACATTCCCTGACAGTAGGACACCGTCAGTGAGGACCCAGCAGACTCTTTGGTTTGCTCGTTAAGGCCGGTTGCGTGCTAGAGGAGGAGGAGTTATCACCTCAGAATCAGAATCAGAATCAGATTTATTGCCATTGTTCATGTAGTACACAAACTAGGAATTTGTCTTGGTGCCATGCTGTAACATTAAAAACATGATGAGATAAAGAGATAAACTAAAAAACTAAAAGACTAAAAACATGCAATAAGTGTAGAATAATAAGTAATAATAATAATAATAATAATAATAATAATAATAATAATAATAATAATAATAATGAGTAATACTAGTCAAGGCAGTTTTAAATAAATTAGCAAGTAGCAGATAATATGGGGTACCACAGTGCAGTCGATAATGCAACAGAAAAACAGTGATGAACGACATGAGCTGCTGTATATAGTGCACGAGAGTCAATAAGTCACTTAATGTTCAGCAGTCTGATGGCAGAGGGGAAAAAGCTGTTCATGTGCCGGGAGGTTTTAGTCTGAATGGACCGAAGTCTTCTGCCTGAAGGGAGGGGGGCAAACAGTACGTGACCAGGGTGTGAAGGATCGGCTATGATCCGGCCTGCACGCCTCCGGGTCCTGGAGATGTACAGGTCCTGGAGAGATGGGAGCTTGCAGCCGATCACCTTCTCAGCAGTGCGCATGACGCGCTGCAGCCTTAGTCTGTCTCTGGCAGTGGCTCCTGCGTACCACACGGTTATGGAGGAGGTGAGGATGGACTCGATGATGGCCGTGTAGAACTGCACTAACATCTTGGTGGGTAGCTTGAGCTTCCTCAGCTGCCGCAGAAAGAACATCCTCTGCTGGGCCTTTTTGATGAGGGAGCTGATGGTTGGCTCCCATTTGAGGTCCCATTTGATTGACCTGTTCCTGAGTTCAGCACACCTTAGTCATCAGCTCCTCCAGCTCTGTCAGAAGCCGCTGCCCCTGCAGCTGTTCCTGAAGTCGTCACCCGGGCAGCAGGAGACCAGGAGCTAAGGTAAGTACTTTTTCCATTAATTTCTACAACTATTTTAGAAGAGACTTGCCTTATTCCTGGTGGAGGGACCCAAGCACAGAGTCAACCAGCTTTGGGTCCTCCCCACCAGTCTCTGCGGCTAACGACTATGATGCCACCTCATTGACCGCCTGTTCTCCTCCCTCATCCGAGGTGGTCATATCGAGGATGGAGCCGCAGAAGGACCATGCTCCACCTCAGCCACCCGTTGAGTCAGAGGTCGGCGGACCTCCACCCGTCGTCGTTCCAGAGGTTGAGCAGTCCGCTCCACCCGTCGTCGTTCCAGAGGTTGAGCAGTCCACTCCACTCGTCGTTGTTCCAGAGGTCGGTGGGCCTCCACCCGTTGTTCCAGAGGCCGGTGGGCCCCCGCCATTTGTTTCAGAGGTAGGTGTGTCTCCACCATCAGCGCCGGGGGTCAGCGGGCTGCAATTATCAGTCACAGAGCATAGAGCTCCTTTGGTTGTGTTTGACGAACTCTGTGCCCCTGTGGCTGTTCTTCCACCAGGCTCTGTGGTCCAGTGACCCAAAGACAAGTGTAGACCATCTGAATGATCCTGTATTTCAGTCTGGAGGGCCATGGACCGGGGAAGCCTCCCGACCAATTCTGTTCTTTGGTCCAAGGGCCCATGGACTTGGGTAGGCCCCCGACCCATTGTTTTCTGCGGTCCGGTGGCCCATGGACTTGGGTAAACCACCCGATCTGGGTTGTTTTGTGTTTTGGGGCCTTGGACTTTGTTTTACCCTCAAGCTGTAGTTTGGTTTTGTACTCTGTGGCAGTGGGGTGTGTGTGTGTGTGGGGGGGGGTGTTCAGCACACCTGGCCTTGTACCCCCACCACCCACCATGTGAGTTTTTTTTTTTTTTCACTTTTGCTGGCGTTACCCTTAGGGGTCATCTGGAAGCCGCCCCTTGGGGGGGGGGGGTACTGTTAGGACGTGGACTGGGCCCCATGTCTTCACCCTGAGTTATTGTTTTATTCCTTGTTTCCAGGACATGGCCCCAGCCCACGTCTTCACCTTGAGTTTGTATTTTGGTTTTTCTGTATCTATTATTATTCATTATCATGTCTCCTCTTGTGTTCTGTAGACCTTACTTGTTTATGATTAATATTAATATGACTTCTGTGTTCTGTATCCTTGGTTATTATCTAGTCTTGTTTATTATTATTATTATTATTATTATTATTATTATTATTATTATTATTATCATAGTCATGTTCATGTTTGCTTGTGGTTATTCCTGTCTTGATCTCCTGTTTTGGTTTGGCTTTATTATGATAGCATCTTCAGTTTCCTTTTCTGTGTAGCCTGATTTTGCCCCCGTTCTGTTCATTGTCCACACCTGTGTGTAATTATGTTAATTTCGTGTAGTTTATTTAAGGGACGCCGTTCCCTCACCTGGGCATGATGTCCTCATCAATCCCAGTAGTAACACGCATCTGTCTGTCATGTCAGCCTCGTGTGTATTATTAGTTCATTCCTGTCATGTCAGCCTGTTTGCCCATCTGTTTTTGGTTTTTTATTATTTATAGTTTTGTGAGCTGAAGGTGATGTTCAGCTCTCAATAAACATTGCAAACTGGAGTCTAGAATTTAGGTCTGTCTTTCAACACATTCCCTGACAAATTCCGCTAGGGTATGTACACTTATGAGCACAACTGTAATTTGATTGTGTGGATTTGTTAAAATTAATGAGCTAGATTGCAGATGTATGTTTCTGCTGAAATGTGGGTTTTCAACTTTACCTCAGTGCGCAAATGAAAATAAACAAATGAAAACACAAAATTAAACTTGTAGGTTTGCCATGAAATCAATCATTTGTCTCTCATTCTGTCTATTGTAAGTATAAACAGATTTTGTTTGGTGCCACTAAACCATGTACTAGAACACAACTCTACATGATCCTGTTCACAGAGTTAAAATAATTTTTTATGGTTCATCAAAAGATAAAAATGTAGTTATATCTTTGCTACCACTCAACTCATCAGCCAGAAACCTTTACTGACTGACCTGTCCTGACATCTTATATTTGCATCTACTGGTGACCTAAAAGGGAGACAGGTGAAGTGGCAGGTGAAATGGTGAAGATGCAAGGAGTAGAGGTAGAGAAGGTAGATGAATTTAAATACCTGGGGTCGACCATCCAAAGCAATGAACAGTGCACAAGAGGGGTGAAGAAGAGAGTGAAGGCAGGGTTGAGTGGGTGGAGACGAGTGTCAGGGGTGATTTGTGACAGAAGGATAGCAGTTAGAATGAAAGGGATGATTCCCAAGACAGACCTGCTATGACATATGGTTTGGAGACAGTGGCACTGACAAAAAGACTGGAGGCGGAGCTTGAGGTGGTAGAGTTGAAGATTCTTAGATTCTCACTGGGAGAGTTTAGGAGGGACAGGATTAGAAATGAGTGGGAAATGAGGTTGAGTGATGATGAGACAAAGTCAGAGAGGCAAGGCTGAAATGATTTGGACATGTGCAGAGGAGGGATAGTGGATATATTGGACAAAGGATGCTGAAGATGGAGCTGCCAGGCAGGAGGAGAAGAGGAAGACCACAGAGGAGATTCATGGATGTAGAGAAGGAGGACATGGAGAGGGTTGGTGTTACAGAGCAAGATGCAAGGGATAGTGTGAGATGGAGGCAGATGATCCGCTGTGTCGACCACTAAAGGGAGCAGCTGAAGGAAGAAGAAGGTGGTTAAAAATATATATATACAGTTACAGCTGATTGCAATACTGTAAATAATGCTGTCTGTAATAATGGTCTGTTCTTTTAAGTGGCGGCAAATATTTCTCACACACTAAAGAGAAATCCACAGATTGCAGTCTTTGTGGTATCAGTAAGCCAAGTGCAAGTTGTCATTGTGCAGATAAACAAATCCAAAGTTCTAATCTTAGTTGGATCCATAGACTGTAAATAAAGTCGGATGCCGTGAGGGTGCTCAAAAAGTGGAGGCCACACACCTCTATGGCCGTCCAGTGGGTGGCTGTAGTAAGGCGATAACTGCCTACTGTGCACACCATTTTGCCAAACGGAAAACTAAAAACAGTCCTTGAATTTCCCCCCAAAAAGACTTTCTCTCTCATTCCTTTAAAGATGGCCACATGGGCGGGAACATGACACAGCAGTTCCACTTCACATTCACAGCTGCACAGACTCAGGATCCAAAAGCACAAGAGGATGCAAGTAAGTTGCGGCATGTCAGTCATATTTATGTACAGTCTATGGTTTGTATCTGTGACTGTCTGATGAATCAAATTTTGAATTTAGTGTCATCCTACACATAAAAAACACAGTCTTCCCTGACAGTTATCCTTACATTTCATCCACTTGACAGTTGCAAAATGTCAAAGCAGACTGAGATACAGCTAAATAAGTAGGGTCTTGAGGACAGTTTTAATTCAGTCTCATTTTGACAACTTGGACTGGCTTAGCTCCAGCACATCAATCCCTTATATCGCCATGTGGTAAAGCACTGGTGGGCACGTCCAGCGTCTTACTGGAATCCCATCCTCTGTAATTAGATAAATGTCCCCTAACCAGCATTTCGATGCACACTATCATGGCGAAGTATACAAGTCCTCATAAATTAGCAGCTTGTGATGAAATTAATAGGATCATGGGCCTATTTTGAAAGCTAAGCCTCCACCTCTCTCATCCATCACTCACAGCATGAGTTAAACACATCCAGGCGGTGAAATAAATGCATACAGCGATGCAAAGTATAACTTGTTATGTTCCTTTCTGGCTGACATTTAGAGCCCCACACCTCATTGTCTGTTCGAAAATGTCACTCTGAGAGTATAGAAGTTCCTAAATCCGTGCCCTTTCCTGTAAAGCAGACGCTAAAAACACAGAGGTGCTTTGAGGATAAAATCCCATAAATCTAAGTGAAAAACAACGGGATCCTAATCAGTGGTTAACTACAGACTGCTGGCATGAAAATAAATCCGAGAAAAAAGAAAGTTTGTAGGTAACAGGTTCAGGTGGTAATGCTAAAGATGAATCTTCACAGTTGTAGGATGGTAATTACGACCGCAAACAAAACAGTGACCGGCTCGCTGCCAAAAGGTGAGAGTACATGTGTGATTGGGTTTGATAGTGTTGCGGTGTCCACTACACACAACAAATGGGTACATAAACAGGACAGCCTGCTAGACAGTAAACAGCCCACACCCGCTGACTTGTCAGGTTTCTATTTCCACTCTTTGTCTGCATGGTCATTGATTGTAAGACAGCTGAGGATGGACACGTCCGCCTGCAGGCAGGGACAGATGGGCCGGTGCTGCTGGAGCACATCAGCAGCGCCGTCTCTGCTTCTACTGTTGGGGGCAGTCAATCCCAGATGGCTGAGAGGACGGGGGTGGGGCGCAATGAATTATGAGAGATACAAAAAGCACTTGGTAAGCACACTTAAGCATTTGTCATGATTTTGGTAGATAAATGGATTCCCAGTGTAGGACAGCACATAAAGCAATGGGAAATAAACCGTTATGTGTCCCCCTTGACTCCAAGGTTGATTACATACATGCATCCATTCTTACAGAGATGCTAATAATACTAAGTGCCAAAACAAGTCCACAGAGACAAAAAGTTAAAAAAAAAAAAAATCAAGATTTGTGAGGATTTTGCTGTTCTTAGGTACGCTCCACGTTTTATTTTCTTTTTGTTTTCAAGGTCTGGTTCAGACGCACTAAAAATAAACAAAGAATGGCCTTTCACCTCTTTTGGCACGCACGCACACACAAACACAATCTTCTCTATCTCTCCTGAACTGCAGGCAACTTCTTATTCTGCAGTCATGTCTGTATATTTAGGTGAATGGAGCTGGAGTGCTTCTCCTTGGCTCTAGGTCAAGGGGTTTTGTCCACCAGGGATGCAGACTTCTGCCGACTTCTCGGCGCTCTAATGGGGCACCGAGGGAGAGGAGGTTTCAGCCGGGACCATCTACCTCCTGTGGCAAACTTAATTGGGTATAAAGAGATGCAGCCCTCCCTGCGCCCTCCACCCCAGGGTAAAGCATATGATATGTTTAAGTAAAGGCTTGAGACGTGGTGTGCAGGTTAAAGCTCGCTTTGCCAGGAGGCGGGGGGGGGGGACAACATCTTCCCCTGCCTTTGTCTTCTTAGATGTGCGCAGAACATTCCCTTCAGATGAACAGTTTTCCGTGACGGCCACAGCAGCGCACCACAGGCTTCTGTTTGGGTTACTTCTCTTTCAAGGGAAAACTGGCCTTTGCATTGATTAATGGAGCATAATGTCATTTCTCTCGTTGCTTCCTTCAATGTCTTTGTTAGGCAGATAAATCAAACCAGACGCCAATAGCTATCTAGTAAAACTGCCGCTGCTGAACATGAAACCAACTTACTCAAAGAAAAAAAAACAAAAAAACAATTCCAATATGAAAATAGATAAATCTCTTTGAATCTGCAAGTCAATAATATTGAACAATGGACGTCTTTTTCCGCCATTACTTCATCAGTGTTCAAAGAAGGCTGCTGGGAGATGTATGTATGGCAGAGGGTTGGCTCAGCATTGAAAGAAGTGTTAATGTGCCAATACACTAAAAGCCATAGGGCCTTTTCGAGGTGATGGATTGTCACTACTAAATTAGTGCCCCTGACAGCTGCAGTACTGCACTATAGGTCATGGAAGAGCAATGAAAGGTAACCAAGGCTAGTTTGGGGGCACGAGAAAAACAGAGCAAGTCAAATACCCAGAGTACAGTTATTAGAAATGAGTGGATTAATAAATTAGATGGGTCATAAGACTGCTGTCAAGCACTAATGAGGGAGTAGGGAGAAACTACAAGGCTAGGTTAAGGGAAGGAATATGTCCTTTCTCCACATCAATAAATCATGCTAAAAAATGACACTTATCAAGTGTCATTAATGTGACTCTACGGGGACCATCACAAGTATCTATCTGATAATTTGGGAATGAGAGACCGGCCTTTCTATTGCTAACCCAGAGCATCACCAACAACAAGGTATTACGGTGTATCTATGACTTTTGCAGTTTTGACATAATGGCAGCATTTGAATTTATGGAAATGAGAAGAGGCTTAAGGAGCCCATGTGATATCAGTTTTTTTTGCCTAGATATTATATTTGCTTTTTGCTCACTGTGCTGTTGTATCTCAGCGTTTTGCTTCACACGTGTTAAAACAGAATAAACAGCCAGCCAAATACCTTTTCAAGAGCCAGGAAGTGAGTGTGCTTTCTCCTTTAATGACTTCCTTCAAGTTAAGTCAGAGCGACAACACTGACTCAGAGTAAAACTAGAAAAGGAGTAAAACAGAAAAGTAGGAAACAGAAATATACTTAATGGACTTCTTTGACAAACTGGTAAATACAATGGTGTGATAAAGTGTTTGCCCCTTCCTGATTTCTCATTTTTTTGCATGTTTGTCACATTTAAATGTTTCAGATCAAACTGATTTAAATATTAGACAACGATAACATAAGTAAACACAAAATGCAGTTTTTAAATGAAGGTGTTTATTATTAAGGGGAAAAAAATCCAAACCTACATGGCCTTGTGTGAAAAAGTGATTGCCCCCTAAACCTAATAACAAAACCTAATAACAAAAAAGTGAGAAATCAGGAAGGGGGCAAACACTTTTTCACACCACTGTATAACAGGAAGTCTCTTAAACAATGAGCACAGAGCAGCATAACATTAGCAACATAGCAAAGGACATTAGGTAAATATACAAGGTGGGGGTGAAGAGTTCATAGACCATGATGCAGCGGTCAAATTTGACCAAATGCGGTTTATTTTTCAACATAGTCCCCAATGTCAGTGTGTCTGAAAAGAAACAATGCAGCTAGTATCAGAAAAGGTTGAATTTAATGCATGACTAGTTTCGCTGCTGTAGCATAACTACTTAGTCAGCCTATGAACTTTTCAGCCCCCCCACCCTTGTATGTTAATACTGTTAGGTCATTAGCTTAACCTCTAAAGTTATTAAATCTATGCAAACACGACCAAACTTTCTTCAAACTGACAATAATCAATGGATTGGCTAACATGTAAACAACATTAACAATTACAGCCATTGTTTCCTGAGGGATTCACTCACACCAGGATGGGCTGCATGCAGCCCCCCCATCTCACTATGGCCCGCCATTCCATTTCCAAAAATCAGTTCTTTATTTATACCATGTTTTACTGTATTTGGAACTGCATTCTTAAATGCAATTATAGTGCCAACCAGCAGAAGGCGCTCTAGGTGCCGCTCTGTGCAAGTGGTCACTGTGCCAGTGGTCGAGTGAGAGTGAGGAAGCGGTGTGCACCAAAGTCTGTGTTGTAAGGTATGTGCTGCATGCTGAGAAGAGAAAGGTAGCATTAATGGGCTGTAGAAAAGCAGTACATGTACAATTTAGGCTGCTTTTAAACAATAATAAATGAGGCTTTCCTTCTAATTGTGCTGAAAAAGATTCAACGCTTCGAAGCTTCATTCTAACTAAGAGCAGTGACATCTGGCCAACTAAACCCATAACAACCTCTCAAGAGCGCGACTGAAGCACTGATGCGTTTCAATCCCATGTCAGCAATAAAAATTCAGAGAACACTGTGTGGTCGTTTTAATCTGCTGACGTTTTTGTTCATTTATACCAGTGTTTCTTAAACTCTTTGTAATTCTCCATTTTGGGGAGGCAGATGATTACCAAGCCCACCTACACACACACACACAGGTCTTTCTCTCAGAATCAGAAAAAGATTTATTGCCAAGTACATTAACAGATCACTGATAACATACGAGAGAATTTGACTTGACACAGTAAATGAACCTGCATTTCCGTGCCGCGGCGCATCTGAAACGCGCCTGTCAGCAGGAGGGTACAGGTAGCATAAGAAATAATACAATAGGAAGGAGCAAAAAAATCATTGATTCAGAATACTGGTTGCATGATCAATCAATATTATGATTACAAGGGGAAAAAAGCCCCCAATGCACATCAGCGGACCAAGATTTCACAGGACACAAAGAGAGCAGTGTGTGGATCTTTATTTATCAGTTCGTGGATCAATATGAGTGCACTGTTGAAGCAAGTGTTGTATCAGAAGAACAACAAGGACACTTTGGCAGGAGATGTTTTGTCTGGCTACTCGCAATCGTCCTTGCGATTATCTGAGCAGCTGCTGTCCAAGGCCTTGTGCTCAATGTTTTGAAAAAACAGACTGCAGACAGTCAGGAGGAATTTTTATAGGGAAATTGAGCCAAATAGAACTGATCACAGAGAAGGAGCTTTATTTTCTTCTGTAGATTCAGTACTTAATCCTTCATTGCGGGGCGTTGAGTCCGTCGTGGATAGACCTAAGCGTAACCATGATGTAATCCACCTTCCGAGACAGTTCTCCATTTGTCGCTATCAGGGTCTTCTCCAATTTTTCAATTTGATGGATGCACCTCGCCTGGCCAGCATTTTGATAGGTTGTATCCATCTTCAGCAATTTGCGGTACACCAGGACAATCCCAGTTCCAATCAGAATGATCCCGATCACCATTATTACGAAGACATACAAATCTTCAATATCTTCGATAGAGAGATTAGTTAGGCACAAGATCCTCCAATTACTTGTGTCCCGTAAATAGCCCGCTGGAGCCGTCCCTGCGGGGCAGACAGCTTCCCCCGGAGCACTTTTCCTTGTTGAAAAAATAGTGTCAATTGTGTTCAAAGCCCAGCTTATTAATTCCATAATTTCTTTTGACGGTCAGCAGTTAGACGCAGACAGACAACAGCAAGCTGGGATCCAGTAGTTGGGGGGGAAGGAAAAAAAGTCAGAGCAAGAGAGAAGGAAAAAGGCGTCTGCTCTCTTTGGAGCACCCACACCCACAATGAATCCAAGCGCAAGCTAAGCCTCGTCATATTTCCTTTACTTCTTGGCTTTTTTGTTAATTAATGTCAGGAATTTCTCTTTGTCCATCAGTTTGTGGAGGGAGAACAAAAGTTAGGTCATGATCTAATTGTACCAGTAATTTTAATTCTAATTTATGATAAAACACTGAGTAGCTTTTATTTTCATTTTCAGTTTTAATTGTGAAACTTTAGACTTTAAAGAAAGTAATTAACCCTTCCCAAGGTTTCATGTAAATCTAGCCCTGGAAGTGAGGAAAAAATTTTGTGGCCCTCACTACCACCAAAGTTGCCCATCGCCGACGTAGACAATGGACAGGGATGAAACTGTCAGCATGCTGCTAGGATTGTCACTGCAGATTTTAAAAGACTGCTGGCGTCAGCACCAAAATACTGTCAAGGAGGCAAAAAGGAAATAGTTTGCTAATATTGTTTCATCTCATTGTCATAATAAACGTGTTTTATTTAACACTATTGACTTTGTTCTTCTTAATACCCCACAGACTGTTTGGAGGCCTCCTCTAAATTATGTAATGAATTTATGCACTTTTTCATTGATAAGGTGGCCACCACCAGGGCTCTCATCTCATCTCCTGCCTCTGATCCCTCTGTCTCTGTCCCTTGTTCTGCTGTTTTAATCAATTTGAACCTGTGACTCTGTCGTTTGTAGAGGATGTGGTTGGCCACATTAAACCTTCAGGGTCTCCCTGTGATGCTGTCCCTCCTAGACTTTTTAAAGAGGTGCTTCCCAGTATAGGCCAGCCAGTTCTCACCATTTTGAATAACAGCCTGTCATCTGGTGTAGTTCCTGCAAATTGTAAACATGCAGTAGTGCAGCCCTTGATTAAGAAACCTGGTCTCGATCATACTGTGTTGGCAAATTTTAGGCCTTTTTCCAAGTTGCCATTTCTCTCAAAAATTTTAGAGAAAGGACTTCCGGTCTGAACGCCATGGCGACTGCAGCTTAACACTGAAGCTCTCAGACCCAATCCAGGATAACACCTTGAAAATCAAACTTAACGGATTTTTGGAGGAGTGAAAATCAAAAGACAAAATCATCATGTCTAAAGGAAAACAGAAGAAACTGAAATTCTCCAGGCCAGGACACGTATCGGCCGGAGAATCTGAACTGGAAGATCTCCGTTCAGAAGACGAGGAACTGGTGATAGCTAACAAAAAGGTTAGCCTGAAATCACTATTTGAGGAACTACGACGATTTCGCCGAGAAGTTACAGCCGAATTTCGGGAATTCAGAGAAGAATTGAAAAGGACAAACAGCAGAGTGGACCAGGCCGAGAACCGAATCTTGGAAACAGAGGATCGAATAAAAGTGCTCGAAGATTCTGTGCTGGACCTACGCAAAAGACAAGCATCTATAGAGGCTAAGCTAACCGACCAAGAAGGAAGACAAAGAAGAGACAACATAAGAATTCATGGTCTGATAGAAGGAGCCGAAAACGGTTTTAACTCAATGGCAGAATGCGTGGAATCCTTACTAAGAGAGAAATTGGATATTCCACAAACCACCGACTTGAAGATAGAAAAGGCACATCGTTCATTAGCCGCTAGGCCGGCGGCGGAAGCGCCCCCACGTTCGGTGTTGGTAAGATTTTCCAATTTCAAAATAAAACAAGAGGTTGTAAGACTGGCCTGGCAGAAAAAAGGATTTATGCACCAGGAGAGAAAAGTCTACGTGGAACACGATTACGCCCCGGAGGTCCTTAAAAAGCGCAGGGAATACAATGACGCGAAAAAGGTGTTAAGAGAGAAGAAATTGCGCTTTCAGACTCCATTTCCTGCGAAGTTAAGGGTCTTCTACGGCGATGAAACATGTCTCTATAATTTGGCGGAAGAAGCAACAGCTGACATGGCGAAAAGAGGGCTCCCGGTAACGGTATTTAAACCCGCAGCAGACCCGAGTGAGAAGATCAAAGCGCAAACATGGACAACACAAAGACCTTCAAAATCCACGGACCAGCAGCGGGAAACCCAGCGCCAGAGCGTCGCGGATAAACTATCCGTTTTCAGGTTGGAATAGCAACCTTTTTTTTTTTTTTTTTTTTTTTCTCTTGAATCAATCCGCACATCCAACCCCCCTCATACAAGGTAACAAACATTAAAGGAGATGCGTATTCAGCATGTGGTAAAACATTTCATGGAACAGTCATAATATTTGAAACAAATAAGTCTTTGTAATAAAAAAACAAACAAACAAAAAAAAAACTTGTTAAAATAGAAATGTGACAATAATCCACATGTTCTCCTCATACTAACAAATACTGTTTTTGCGTGAATGTTTGATGTGATGGGGGTGGGAGGGTGCACACAATTTCACAGGGTTTAGGCATAAAAGGAAAAAAAGGAGAAACATGTAACATTATCGGGGTACAAAAAAAAAATCATTACAAGTTTGGATTGGGTTCTGAAACTCACGTTAAAAGCATGGGACAACTTACAGTGGTAAGAGAGGGCCTTCAACACGTAACAGAGTTTGAGGAATTTCCCTCAGGGCCTTCACTCCATCAAGGCTCTTCCAGGGTCTTTAAAAAGACCTCAGCTCAGGAAATTCTTCTGACAGCTTTTTGTTTTAAAGTTTTATACACTATGTTCTTAATGTTTTTCTTGTTTTTAATGTTCTTTCAGTTTCTGAGTAGCACAAATGAGGGCCACCACACAGTTATACTAAACAAAACAACACAATGGAGAAACAGGGTGTAACCAAAATAATTTCATATAATGTAAAAGGAATCCTGAATCCAGTTAAAAGATCCAAGATTCTAGGCAAAATGAAAAAAGACAAAGCAGGAATAATATTTTTACAAGAAACCCACCTAACAGACGTGGAACACAATAAACTCAGTAGACAAGGGTTTAAAATGATCTCTTCATCTTCATATAAGTCAGGGAGGAGGAGGGGAGTAGCGACATTGATATCTACCAAAATTACATTTGAAAAAAAATCAGAACACAAAGATAAAGAAGGGAGATACAGTTTGGTAACTGGGCGGCTAGAGGGAGAAGATATCACCCTGCTGAATGTGTATGCTCCCCCAGGGGCTAACTGGAAATTTTATAAAAATGTATTCGACCTAATGATAACTAAAGCTCAAGGTTTAGTGATATGTGGTGGGGACTTCAATCTTAGACTGAATCCATACTGGGATGCTTCTGGTAATTCTCCACATCAAAATAACACCCAAAACAGGAAGACTCGGATGCTACTAAAAGAAATGGGAATCTGTGACGTGTGGAGGGAACTCAACCCCAGTGTAAAAGACTATACATTTTACTCAACTCCACATTCATCTTACTCAAGGATTGACTATTTTTTTATGTTTAATAGAGACATTGGAAGAGTAAAAACATGTAAAATAGGACTGATGGATCTCTCTGACCACAGTCCGATCTACATGGACTTAAATATCCAAAAATACACAAATAATACATTTTCTTGGAGGTTAAATTCAAATGTCCTGAAAGGACCATTGAAAGATGAATTGGAATCAGATATTCTCAGATATTTGGAAGATAACGATAATGGAGAAGTATCCCCTTTAATACTGTGGGATGCATGCAAAGCTGTAATAAGAGGAAAGATTATTGCAAAACTGGCAACCCAAAAGAAACTAAGACAAGAAAAACTATCCACATTAGAGTCAGAACTTAGGAACCTAGAAAAAGAACACAAAGGCAACACTCATTCTACTGACTCGCTCAAGATTAAGGAAATTAAAAACCAAATAAATGAGATCTACACAATAGAAATCCAGAAGAAACTTACATTTTTGAAACAAAAATACTATGAAGCAGGCAGTAAATCGGCAAAATTGCTAGCCTATAAATTGAGGAAACATCAAACAGAAAGAGCAATCTACAAAATCAGAGACCCAGTATCAAAGGAAATAAAATTCAGAATTCAGGATATTCTTAAAAGCTTCGAGAATTACTATAAGAACTTATACTCCCACAAAAAACATAAAAACGCATCCGAGGCATTCCTAAACACATTAAACCTTCCCCAACTTACGGAGTCACAAAAAAAAAACACTACTGTCAGAAATACATCCTAAAGAATTGGAAAAAGCAATTATGAAACTTAAAGCTAACAAATCCCCAGGAGCTGATGGCTATACAGCAGAGTGGTACAAAACCTTTAAACAGCAACTATCTCCTCTCCTCCTGAAAACATTTAATTATGTCCTCCACACAGGGGAAATCCCCCCCTCCTGGAGAGAAGGGGTCATTGCAGTTATACCTAAACCTGAAAAGGATAAACTAGAGTGCTCCAACTACAGACCAATCAGTGTACTAAATCAGGACTATAAGCTTTTTACCATTATCCTTGCCAAAAGGTTAGAAAATATACTGACAGACCTAATTCATTTAGACCAAACAGGTTTTATAAGACAAAGACAGACACAAGACAACACTCGACGCACTTTACACATAATTCATCATATAAAAAAATATAACTTAAATGCAGTCATATTGGGATTAGATGCTGAAAAAGCATTCGATTCGGTTGACTGGTCTTTTCTATATAGAATCTTATCCAGTTTCAATTTTCATAACAACTTCATTAGAACTATACAGGCATTATATAAAAAACCAACAGCTAAAATAAGGATTAACGGTAATTTATCATCATCTTTTGAACTGGAAAGAGGATGTCGTCAGGGCTGCCCCCTGTCTCCACTGCTCTTTGCAATCTTCATAGAACCCCTGAGCCAATGGATAAGACAAAACCAAAAAATTCAAGGTATTACACTTGGTCAGAAGGAACATAAAATAGCACTCTTTGCTGATGACATTTTAATATACCTACGGCAGCCGGACACTTCTTTACCAGAACTAACCTCAGTTTTTTCAGAGTATGGAGATTTATCGGGGTACAAATTAAACATGCATAAAACCCAAGTTTTAACATTCAACTATGACCCAAATCATTATTCACTAAGCAAACTCAAAACTAACTGGGAGTCGGAATCTATGAAATATCTGGGGGTCAATATCCCGAAACAACTCAACAAAATTATATCACTAAACTATGATCCACTGGTGACAAAAATAAAATCTGACCTAGCAAGATGGAATATGATACCATTCTTGGGTACTGCACAAAGAATTGAAGCAGTCAAAATGAATATACTTCCACATCTTCTATACCTTTTCCAAACAATACCGGTAGAACCTCCCAAAAAAACATGGCAGGAGCTGGACAGAAGGATCTCAAGATTCATATGGCAGGGCAAGAGACCTAGAATCAGATATAGAACCCTACAGCTAAACAAAGACAAAGGTGGGCTCGCGCTGCCAAATATCAGGGACTACTTTAAAGCCGCACAAATTAAAACTTTAGTAGAGATATGTAACCCAGTCTACACTGCACAATGGAAGGAGATCGAATGCCAAATAACAAGTGACATCCCCCTACAGGCGATAATAGGGAACAATGCCTTACCTAAGCTTTTGAATAACACTAACCCGTGGATAGAGACCCCGCTAAAAATTTGGTTTAAGATAGTCAGAGAGAATCAAACTAAAGAGCCCTATCGACTTCTGCAATGGATCGCCTATGATCAGGACTTTACTCCTAATAAAACAGACACCAGATTTAAAAAGTGGAAGGAGAAAGGGCTGATAAAATATTACGATTTTTTTAAAGGGCAAATCTTAAGAAGTTTTGAAGATTTGAAAAAACAAGGCCTAATAAATCAAGACCTTTACAGGTTCTTCCAGCTTAGACACCACATAAACAATATACTTAAAAAGGAGGTTTTGGAAAGGGCCCAGTCAGGTGTTCTGAAGGTCTTCTTAATGGCATATAAAGGGATCCCAGGGATCAGATACATTTCTAAAATATACCAAGGTCTTCAAGACTTAAAAGGAGACAACACATCTTATATAAAAGAGAGATGGGAAAAAGAGGGGAATTTCACTTTACAACTGGAAATATGGGAAAAGCTAAATAAACAGCAATGGAAAAGTACCTCATCCCTGCAGTGGAGAGAATTTGGATGGAAAAACTTGGTAAGATTTTTCAGAACACCTGCACAAAACAAATTTACCCATAAGGGATTGAGCTGTTGGCGCTTGTGTGGTGAAAAGACTGCAAATCATTTTCATGTGTTTTGGTCATGCCCAGTTATCCACCAATATTGGACCAATGTACAGACAATATTGGGGAAAATATTCAAAATAACAGTTCCCTTTTCTTTTGTAACTTTGTATTTGGGTTTACTACCGGACTCACTGGAAAGACGAGGAGAAAAATACTTATTCAGTGTTTTAATATTGGCAAGCAAAAAAGCTCTAACTAAAAAATGGATGTTGAAGGACTGTCCTACACCTGAAGATTGGACTAACGTGATCCAAGACATTTACTCGATGGAAAAGTTGACATTCGCACTGAGACAGGACATGGATGGGTTCATGAACTTTTGGCAACCCTGGATCGCATATGTGTCTTCCATTAGATCTAATCTTTGACAAATACCATTTCAATAATGGTTCCGCTCTTTGTTCCAACGCTACTCAGATGCTCTTTTATCTTTATTTACTTACTTTTTCTTTTTGTTTGTTTTTTGCTGGTTTGTTTGTTTTTTTTGTTTTTTGTTTTTTGTTTTTTTCTCTTTAATTTCACTTTTTCTTTCTCTTTAAAAAAAAAAAAAGGGGTGTTGTAAGAATTAATCTTCCAATGTTGTCAGATATCAGAAAATAAGGGAACATGTGATGAAAATGTAAACAATGCATTGCTGTAACGACCTGTATACCCTTTACAAAAACTTAAATAAAAAAAAAAAAAATTTTTTTAGAGAAAATTGTCTACATGCTGCTGAAATGTTTTCTGGACAAACATGGTATTTTGGAAGCTTTTCAGTCTGGTTTCAAAGCTCTTCATAGCACAGACACAGCCTTGTTAAGAGTTTTTAATGACCTCCTCTTAGCATGTGATTCAGGTGAATAAGCTGTTCTTGTGTTGCTTGATTTAACTGCTGTCTGTCTTTGACACGGTGGACCATCATGTTTTAATTTCTCGTTTGCAGCACCTAGTGGGCATTTATGGCACTGGTTTTGACCGGTTTAAAGCTGGATTCATGCTGCATTTCCCCTCTGGTCTGCATGCACTTTGGACAAGCGCAGCGCGCACGCTGTACAGGGGCTGTACATGCTCACTTTTTTTGTCTACCAGGCCAAGCGGTTGACGCATGCACACAACTGTTATTTGTAGTTTCGCCCCAGCCCTATGGGTAGCACACATGCGCTAACACCCCAGCAAGTTCACGGGCTATAAACACGAGAGCGACGCACATTTTTTTGTAGCAACAACATTGGCGTTGTTTCAAGGAAAAGGAGGAATTACCGTTTTCCAGTGATCTTCTCTGCTCAAGCTGCTGCAAAAGGATTAATGTATGTTTATTCTCGTCTTCCTCTTCCTCTTTGTCTCCTTCGTCTACTTTGTCTTTGTATGCTGTGTTGGTAGTACCGCCTCGTGAATGGGATGCTCAGTCTTGCGCATTAAAACAGTTCTGCCCTCTTGCCCTTTAAAACAAAGAGATGCCTCATCAGTAAACCCACCTCTGTCATGCATTGAAGACATCAACTCTTGGATGGCCCTTAACTTCTTAAACTTTAATGATAAGAAGACAGAAGTGACGGTGTTTGGACCTAGTGGCCCCTGTGAGTCCCCTCCTGTAAACTTGGGCCCCTTCACATCTTATGTGAAACCTACAGTCAAGATCTTTGGTTTTATCATGGACAGTGGTTTTAAATTAGACACAGATTCGTTCTGTGGTAAAATCCAGCTTTTTTCATCTAAGGCGTTTAGCAAAAGTAAAACCCATTCTCTCTAGACCGCACCTGTAAACAGTAATCCAGGCTTTTATTTCATCTCGGCTGGATTACTGCAACGCACTTTACGCCGGTGTCAGCCAGTCATCTCTTTTGCGTCTGCCGCTAGTTCAAAATGCCGCTGCTCGTCTTTTAACAGGTACACGTAAAAGAGATCACATCACACCCTTCTTAGCTTCGCTCCACTGGCTGCCCGCGCATTTTAGAGTTCATTTTAAAATTCTTTTATTTTTAAATCCTTGAGCGGTCTTGCTCCGCCTTATCTCTCTGAGCTTCTGCATCCCTACGCCCCCACCCGGTCCCTCAGGTCAGCTGAACAGAGGCTTCTGGGGGTGCCAAAGGCGAAGCGGAAGCTCAGAGGGGACAGAGCCTTCTCGATCACGGCACCCAGGTTATGGAACGATTTACTTCTGCACAATAGGCAGGCACCTTCACCGTCCATTTTTAAAACCCGTTTGAAAACACACTTTTACTCCCTGGCCTTCGACCCAGTGTGAGACATTGATTTTATTGAATGAAATGGATTCTTATTTATTTATTTACTTCTTTTCCTTTTATTTTATTGTTTCCATTGACTGTGGTTTCTACTGGTGCCAGGTTTTATATTGTTTTTGTTGGTTTTATATTGTTTTTGGTTTAGTGTCCTGCTCCTTGCTTTTATGCTTTCCAGCCTTATTCCTTTTTCTTTTTTTTATGTTGTGCACACCACTGAAGAGGGAGAGAAATGCACATTTCAATTCTCCTGTATGTCCTGTAAGTATAGTAGTATTGACAAATAAAATTTCTGAATCTTATGTGCTTTCTTGTTGTCCAGTACTTTGTGTAGCGAGTGTTGCTTTTTAAAGTGCTTTATAAATAAAATTTTCTTCTGTTCACAGGTCTTATTTTTCCTACTTCCCATTTCCTCTTTCCTCTCCCTTTTCTGGTTTCAAAATAAATGCACAAATAACACACCCTAGCTACATGTACTGTATATAGAAATGTCAAAGTATTTTTATTTTTTTTTACAATTAACATTTTAACATTCTTAACACAACAAACATATTCAGGGCAGGACACTCATGCTTTTGTTTTTATTCTTAACCTTCTTTGTTTACTGCCAACTAGCAGCAGTGCGGCGGTTGTGCTAGAATTTATTGTTGTCCGTCATATTGACAGACAGGGTTGTAAAAACTCTGTCATGGCTTACTATAATCCATCATAACTAGGGCTGTCCCGATGGAGATATTTTCCATGCAGTGATGGTGGGTAGCTCAAGAGTACAGTACGTGGTATTATCACAAATAATTTCTTGGGCCCCATAATATCTGATACAAACTGAATTATTATTTATTTTAATGTTGTTTTTCTAACAAAACAAAATTGTCTAATCAAAAAGATCTTGGAAATAGCAAAAAAAACCACCAAAAAAACCATAAGGTGCAGGACTCACCGGGACAGATTTTTCAGTCACACAGAGATTCGACTCCCACAGAGGAGACGAAATAGCTGAGGATAAAAGATTTATTAGTTATAGATCTGGCATAAACCAGACCCATCCTGATGGGCGCTGCTGAGCAGCAAGGAGGAGCTTGCAGCAGCGACTGCAGATTCACCTGTAACAGACAGGGCACGGGAGTTCAATCACCTGATCCGAGCCGACAACAGGTACCAGTCAGGAGTCCGCAGGAATGAACACCACAAAGCAAAAAGACAAGGAAACCGATCCATGGTGCGCCAGAGCAGGACAAACGGGATGGAACTGGATAGAGGTAAAGTTGGTATTTTGTGCATGAGTACGTCAGCAGACAGATGAAGCTCCAAATCACAATCCATCAAAATGATAGATGGCCTTGAGAATTTTCTGTCACTACAAAAAAAAAAATAAAATCTGTCAATGATGAAGAATTCTCAGTTAACACAACCTCTGCTGCAGTGATTACCTGAACCATATATATAACAAACTCAAATCAGATTTTTTTTAAATGGGATTAGATGCTCCAGGTCCTATAAAAGGGCAACACATCAGTATACAGTAGATATTTCCTGTAATACATGTCCTGCACTATATGAAACTGTTGAGGTAAACCTTTGGATTTTTAATGTTTTTTTAAACATATTAAATCAACATATTCCATCTACCTATTTTCTCTTGAGCCCTTTTCCAGACATTGAAAACATCTGGCTGTGGCAGACCTTGCATAACCACATGACTGATGGTAAATCAATATAAAACCTCCCAGTTCTCATTGGAAAATAGAAAGAAACACATGTTAAGGCATCTGAAGACACCACCACCACACACACCCCCCCACACACAAAAACTGACAAACATGTAATATAAGTGGGTTTCCACTGAAATGATTCTGAAATGCTGACCTCCCAAACCCCCAACAAATAATGCAACACAATTGCGTTAAAGAATGGTAAATCTTTAGCGTGGATGGATGTCGTGCTGATGTGATACAGCTGTGAGGGGGCCGCTGTTTGACAGCACATGTCAGATGTAGTAAGGACGTGTCAGGTAGGAGTGATGTGAGCCCTGACAGATCCTCCCTCACACCACGTCCCGGAACGCCGCGTCAGCTGCCTCACTATTGATTGTAGGCATCTTCAGGGAATTTAGCATGATCCATTGTCACGGGAGCACTAAAACCAATTGAACAGAAAAATCAGATGCATAAATAAACTATGTTCTGCATGAGGGCGCACAGGAATGACACACTGACACAGTCACCTTGACATAAACCTGCAGCTCCATCCTGGAGCAATCGGCACTGACCAGCGCTGTAATGCCCTTACACAGCGAGACCCTCACATCCCTAATGACTGTCTATGTGCTTTTAAGAGATAGTAGGTCCACATCATCCACTGAGTTTAGTCAAAGACTTTTTTTTAAATGGCAGAGAGATTTCTCCATCGATTTTTATTGCTACTATAAAATTATAAGACAAGTGTTAGAGCTGCTGTTAGAGGGCTCATTAAAGTCTGTAATTGCTGTGCCAGATACTGGCCTGTCATTCGTAATTGTTACTATCACAAGATATCTTTGCACGGTGCCACAAGGCTGGGTACTGACTCGCTGCTCATCACTGACTAAAGATCCAGAGTATT
Organism: Pholidichthys leucotaenia; assembly: GCA_020510985.1. NCBI lineage: Eukaryota > Metazoa > Chordata > Actinopteri > Cichliformes > Pholidichthyidae > Pholidichthys > Pholidichthys leucotaenia. Next base: position 252,639,906 of record CM035847.1, on the reverse strand, counting down.
CGTCTTTAAATAAGCCACATTAGATCAGACAGAAAGACCATGACCAATGCTTCTGTTTTGTCTTTACTGAAGGCAGGAGACGGCATAAGAGCAGCGTTTACAATTGTTGCTTCATCCTACAGTTGTCAATGACAATACAATATGCACTTTAAAACGTTTAGAACAACTTGTGTCTGTCAAGAAAAAAGAAATCTCAATTTAAACATTACATTAAATAAAAAAAATACTCAATCACATAGAAATACTTTAGTGCATTTTAATGCCTTAAACTCTGCACTAACGCTCATTTATTTGCTATTTATACATTTGGTCTGGTTAAGTTTGGTTTCACACTGCTCCACAAACCAAGCAACTTTAGGTGGCATCCTTATATTCTGTTGTCATGACAACATTTGTATTGTCAACTGCTCTAGTTAGTAAACATGCTAGTCACCTGCTGGGGCGTTTTCTGTAGTTCCAGGCTGTGGTGATCCCGAGCGTGGGTCTGCCCCACGCCCGAGTCACTTATTATTTCCCCTTTTCTGTCATGGTCCGAGCGCTGATCTCGTCCACGCTCGGGCCATACATCTTCTCCACCAGGTTTGACAGCAGGGTTACCTTCTGGCTCCACGGGCTCTTACTGTATCGTGACAGCACTCGGAGGAGCTTCCTGCTGTCAAAACCGAACAGCTGTGCTGCATTTATGGCTCATCAGCAGCCCGGCATTTAAGCAGGCGCTGAAGAGCGGTACAATGCAGCAGTCTCGTCGATGATTCCCTCATCAGACGTCGAGCGAGCGTTCCTCGTCTCAGACGTCAATATTCCTTATCGATTCCACGTTTATGATCATCCTCCGTCTTAATCCTGAATCGTAAGTGTGCTTGTTCATCCTTGCGGTTTCCGTATCTAGTGTTGTGTGTTTTAGCCCACTGAGGCTCATTACTTTCTGTTCCTTTGTGTATTATCTTGTGTTCATCTTCATTAATAAACATCATGCAAACTTCACCAGCGACTGTTGGTGTCTTATGGTGGCCCGCGAGGGCCACCGCCTGACATTTTCTGTCTGTTATTTAGTCTTGTTTAGTATGGGAATTACTTTGTGTTTTTAATTTGACAGCGCCGCAGCAGCACTTCCGCCTGTCAGGCTGCTTGCGGGCTGTCACAGCTGCGGGCACTTAATTCCTCATAATCTGTCTCACCTGTTTGTTGGTTTGTTTGTGCACTATTTAAGATCGCAGTGGAGATTCATTCCTCACTGCGATCCCACACCCACTTAGGCTGGAGTCCCCACGCCCGACTCCAGTCTCTTTCCAGCGTCAGGTTTCGCCCTCGCTGTATTCCGTGTAAGTGACTTTTTGATTCTCTGTATATGTTCAGTTATTTTGATCCTTCAAGGTCGTATGTTTTAGTATACAGTATGTGTTTTGCCCCTCGTGGAACATTATTTTGTACTTTTTGTAATAAAACAACAAAACTCACTGCTGACTTCTGGCGCTTCATCTTTGTCCTGCAAAGGGTAGTCATAACAGTAGATCGCAGCCACAGTGAGGTGCCAGCCTCAGTGAGTGTTGTTTTGGCTCTGAATTTTTTTTTCCTACACCGGGTGCCAGCGTTTCTTTTTTCGGGGGGAGGTTATGGCGTCATTCACCACATGGTATCCTATGAGAATGGGTTTTGAGCTCGTCCAGGCTCTAATGGAGATAGATGACATCCTGACCATAGCTCGCAATTGTTCCCCCAAGATGCAATATGGTACCTGGGCCTCGCGGAGGCAGCTGCTAAACGTCATCCTCGCCTTGCTGAGCACACTGAGGGCAGGGAGAGGATGGCTGAGCTATCGGCGCTCCAACAGAGGAACCAACAACTGGACCAGAGATCCTCCAGGAAGCCTAAGAGGGGGCCAACGGGGAAGAACTCCCGTTCCTTGGCTCATGGGGAGGTTCCTGCTAGGTCTCCAGCTCCCATGGTTCCATCGCCGAAGAGCCATCTTCCAGCGCAGCAGAGGAGGAGGGCAGCCGGGGTTCCCAGCAAAGATGAACTTTGGGCAGCTGATTTCATCGGGGACCGGATGGCTGGGGCTCTCTTTTCCATTATCCCGGGCAAGGTTCTGAAGAGCGTGGTGGCTGCTGTTAGGGTTGTGGAGGCACATCCTGGGTTAAACAATTATCCTGAGTTCACCGAGCTGCTGGCCACAGTTTCAGTGCAGCAGCGGTATTTCCCTAACTTGAATTTAACCTCGTCTCCAGCCAGAAGACGTCGCCACCCTGTACAGAACCCATCTCCTCCCCAGGACACGGCTGTTCTGAAGTGGAGGGAGTTTAATGACCGGGTCAATGCACCGCGAGGTCCCTGTTTGGATCCAGCTATGGGCTGCCGGAAAGACTTCCCTGTCTCCCAGCCAGCTGTTTTTCCCTCGTCATGGAAGAGAGCTATGACAGCAGCTTCAGCCTCCAGGTCTTCGTTGTCAGCTGTTTCGCCAGCTCCCCTACCTCGGACTGCCTCAGCTGCTCCTCCCTCCTCTACGGCGCTTCCTCCAGCTGCTGCGATCCCAGTGACTTCTTTTCTGGCTGCCTCCGCTGTTGGTCCGCTAGGAGCGGCTCCTCCTCGTCTTCCCGAGGAGCCCACCTTCATCTCTGTAATGGAGGAGGGAAGAACAGAGCCTGATGCAGCAGTGACCACTGTACCACAGGAGGACAGGCAAGTGATTTTTCATTCTCAGTCGCTAACTGATGAATTACCTTGTCTGATTCCTGGGGTGAGGCTCCCCCTGAGCTCTCACCACCTGCTGCAGCCATAAATACACAACCTGCTTCCTCTGTGTTTCCTGCTATATTCCCCGAGTGTCCGCCGGTGCCAGGACTAAACCGCCAGATGGAGAAGGGGCCTGTGGCCCTGGTGAACCTGGTTCCAGCCCCGCAGCCACGATATGGACAGAGGAGGAGGGCTGTCTGCCGGTTGGAGTCTGAGCCGATGACGAAGCGTCCCCGGGTCTCCCCTGAGCAGAGTTCTGTTCCAGCTGGGAGTGGATCTCCGGTCACCATGCAGAGCAGCCATCTGTGTGAGCTGCAGCGCCGGGGGGTCCAGAGACTGCCGAGACCATCATGCCTGCTGTTGGGGCCGCCACCGCTGCAGAGTTGTAGTTGGATCTCCAAGAGGCCGGGCCAATTGGATCACCATCCAGATCAATGGAGTCCTGGACGGCGGTGGAACTTGAGCTCAGGAAAGTACTCTTCATGGTTTTCATTATTTCTGTATTGGAGAGGTCTTGTCTGGCTCTTGAGGGGGAGAGCCGGGTGCTGCTGTCAGCAGCATCTGAGCTCTGCCTCGCCAGGTTCCACTGCTGCCGGTGACCCTGACCTTGTTCCTGTGCCCCTTATTTCTGAGCCTTTTCTCAGGGTTACCAAGGAGCTTCCTGCTACATTAGGGGTCTCCGTGGGTTCCAATCCACTGACCAAGATCTTCGTGGGTCCAGCTCCTCAAGCCGAGGTCACTGTGGGTCCAACACCTGAAGCCGAGGTCACCAAGGGTGCTGCTACGCCTGAAGCCAAGGTCACCGAGGGTGCTGCTACGCCTCAAGCCGAGGCCATCGAGGGTGCTGCTACACCTCAAGCCGAGGCCATCGAGGGTGCTGCTACGCCTCAAGCCGAGGCCATCGAGGGTGCTGCGCTGGGGCTGAAGGCTGCTGAGGCCCCGCTACAAGCTGCTGGTTCCTTCATGGTTTGTTCCCTGCTAGGGGTTGGTGGGTATTACCCTTCTCCTCTTCTGCTTTCTGGGGGAGGTGAGCGGGGTTCTACGGTCCGCTGGTCCAACGATGCGGGGAGGCCACCCGAAGGACCCTTTTGCCTGATTTGGTGGTTCTGGAGGCCTGGAAGGCCGTCCAACTTTTTCCTTGTGACGGTTGGGTAGAGCTGGGACTCTGGGAGGCCACCAAATCAACTCTCTGATGTGACTGATAATACGTGATTCTCTGTGTTTCTCTATGTTGCAGGCATGTATTATTCAGTTATCTTAGTCCAGATTTCTTTTCTGGTTTAACTTTTTGGGGAGAGAAGCTATTCTCGTTTGAACTTGAAATTTGGTTAATTGCTATATTGGTGTTTGGGTTCATGTATAAATTTTCACGTTGACTTTTCAAAAAAAAAAAAAGAGAGAAGTTCTCATTTTGAACCTGTAGTGTTGCAATTTGTTATATTTTTGCGTTCTAGTTCATTGCTAATTTTTTGCATGGACTTTTCTAAAAGAAAAAGAAGAGTAAAGGAAAACAGGAATTCTCATTTGTAGTTTATGGATGATATTTTGGTGTTTACTTTGGTATATGTCTTAGTATCTTGCTGTTAAGCATTTTGAGTTTATTTTTTCATTCCAGTGTCGCTCCCTCCAGGCCTGGTTTCCCCATCTGCCCTCCCAAGGCTGGTTTTGACAGTTCTCCTGGTTGGGAAGGGCGGGGGGTGTGTGTTCCTTTTTCCTAGATGTTATGTTGGGATGCCTGGGAATCCATCCCTTAAAGCGGGGGCACTGTGGTGATCCTAGGCGTGGGTCTGCCCTGCGCCCGAGTCACTTAATATTTCACCTTTTCTGTCTGTTATTTAGTCTTGTTTAGTATGGGAATTACTTTGTGTTTTTATTTTGACAGCGCCGCGGCAGCACTTCCACCTGTCAGGCTGCTCGCGGGCTGTCACAGCTGCGGGCACTTAATTCCTCATAATCTGTCTCACCTGTTTGTTGGTTTGTTTGTGCACTATTTAAGATTGCAGTGGAGATTCATTCCTCACTGTGATCCCACACCCACTTAGGCTGGAGTCCCCACGCCCGACTCCAGTCTCTTTCCAGCGTCAGGTTGCGCCCTCGCTGTATTCCGTGTAAGTGACTTTTTGATTCTCTGTACATGTTCAGTTATTTTGACCCTTCAAGGTCGTGTGTTTTAGTATACATGTTTCGCCCCTCGTGGCACATTATTTTGTACTTTTTGCAATAAAATAACAAAACTCACTGCTGACGTCTGGCGCCTCATCTTTGTCCTGCAAAGGGCAGTCATAACACAGGCACAGTAACCACACTTTAAGTTGAAGCTGTGGAAGTAGTTTAGCGATTTTGTGATGTCATTAAAAAGGACATTTGAGCTCCTCATCGACCATGGTGACCTTTGGGTGCCATTGCTCTCCTAGTTACCTCCGCCAAGGAGGTTATATTTTTGTCGGCGTTAGTTTATTTGTTTGTTAGTCTGTCTGTCTGTTAACAAAATAACTAAAAAAAGTCATGAATGGATTTGGATGAAATTTTCAGGAAAGGTGTGTAATGGCACAGGGAACAGATGATTAAATTTTGGTGGTGATCTGAGAGTACACACCTCCACCAAGGGCTTTGTTTGTATTTGTGCAGCAGGATTACACAAAAACAACTGGATGGATTTGGATGAAATTTGCACCAGAGGTGGTCCTTGGGCTAGGGACAAACCCATTACATTTTGGAGGTGATCCATGAGGGACAGAAGGAGCCTTGATGGAGGTATGTGCTCTCTGAGTGCTTTTCTAGTCTTTGATATGTGCTCTCTTCAGGTTACTTTATTACTTTATTCTCTCGTATACTCTCCAAAAACATCAGGTAATTTTTTTGTATGTTTATGATTTTTTGACAATTTATCACACCATTAGGAGTGGGCTATGTATATGGCTAAAAAAAATGATATCACAGTATTTTTAAAATTTTCATGATAATGATATTCTTGACAACAACACAAAATGCTATTTCTTTTTAACTTATAAGTCATTTACCTTCAACATATTCAGTAAACAACAAAAAACTTATTTCTCCAGTCTATAAACAGTAGCTCAGATTTCAAATATATATTTTTGATTCTATATCAAATATTACAAGAAAATAATATGAACTGTCACATCTTAAGGGCACTTAGATGCGAGAGTTTATGTTCAATCAGTTCCCTCTTAATCAGTTTATCTGGGAAAGAAGTCTCTTACTGCAAGGACGTCTCCTTGAGTTTTCTGGCTCTTGTTGGACTGAACAGATGTGGGTTTCTTTCTTCCCTTCGGGTTGCTGAATAACTTCAGGCTGAAGAAGCCAAAATGAAATGAAAAAGACTGGATTCTGGCAACTTGGCACCAGAGCAGTGGTGTTGACATGCAGAAAAAAAATGCTGACAGATTTTCTGCACAGCCGCACCATGTTTTTTTTTTTTTTTTTTTTTTTTTTTTTATAGTAGCAGTCTGAAACAGCCTTAAAATTAAAATATTTCCACACAACTAGATCCGGTATCAGATAACTCCAACCACAGAGCATCGGCTTCTTTGTCTGTTGTGCTCTTTCTGTGGTAACACATACTGTAACTTGCACCAGCAGTGCAATGTGTGACATCATCACAAAGTCGGTACCATATTCCAATATTCATTTCTGCACTGGTATCAACATTTATACCAATATTATTATGAACGATACGATATGGCCCAACCCTACACGCCATTAAACAATATTTAAATTAAAACTTGGTCTCGTGCTCTCTCCAAGTGCTACTGTGACTCATTCTGGCAGCTGTAACTTCAGAAAGTCTGAACATTTCAGAAAATAGGTTTTAAACTAAAAACAAAATGGACAAAGGTGCTGTTTGAGCCAGACCAAGACTTTTTTTTTTGGCCTGAAAACAATTTGGCTCACCTTGCAGGTGAGGTTTGACACCAGTAATTCTGGTCCAGATCAAACTGAAAAGTCTGAAAGTCTGGACCAAATGGATTAGAAGTGAGAGTACCCTTAGTTAAACAGTTATATGACATGATTTTCTCTAAGCTAGCAAAACATATGCACCCAGACCACCTCCTTACTTGTAATTGGTCTGCTCAAAAACCTTTACTCAATCAGATGAGCAATTAATGTTAACGGCAAGTTAAACCAGACCACTGAAGATGGAGTAGCTCATTCTGGCCTGATGAAATCATCCTGAGAGTGCCAAGATCTCCTGCTGTTGACCTTGACCCACATCCCAGTGGAAGACCCATCTAGGATGTATTTAAGGTCAAGGTCAATGGCCTAGGAGAAGTAAGGATTTCCATGAAATGCCCAGTTCTCTTGACCCTGAGTTCAACCTGGATGCAGACCTACCTGAGGATCACTGTGAGTGAGTCTAGTGAGAAACAAGGTAAATGCCTAGGAGGAGTAGTCATGTAAAGTGTCCAGATCTCCTTCACTGTGGCCTTGACCTTTGACCACCACCTGGATGCAGACCCACCTGAGGATCACTGTGAGTGAGTGTTTACAGAAGGCAAATACCTAGGAAGAGTAGCGATTCCTATAAAATGTGGATGGATGGACGGACTTCATCAGAATGAGCTAAAAATCAACTATTTGGTAGAGGCAGCTTTATTGAGGACAGTATTTTTTTGTCTTTAGACCTACATGCAGTATATACGGTATGTCTACAAGAATGCCAAAGTTTTGACATGAATGAGTAAAAAACACACAATATCGGACCTTTAACAATGTCAAAAACAAAATGTTACTTAATGAACAGAGAATTTCATGAGTTTGGATGGAAACTTTATCACTGCTGAGTGATTGGGGTTCCATTCTCATCAGTATGCTTTGCTTACTGCTGCTTGCTGGGTCAGGAAACATGAGCTCAGCACCTTAGCTTCTCCCTCAGACATGCACAGAATGGCCGTGTCAGCACCCATGAAGGACAGCTTCTACTGTGGCCCACTCATTCGGCATGCAAAGATGTTCACCCGGCTTCACTGTGGCTGTGTAGCTGCGCTGAAAATGGACACCATTTTTGCGGCTTACTTTGCAATGCACAGGGGAGTTTTCAAAAATAACTGCACAAAACCTAGGCATGCAGTGCTACGGTTTTCTCGTGGTTCTACTTCCAATCAGTAACAGGAAAAAAGATGAGCCACGCCATGGGTCTCGCCTGCCCACCTTCACTCGGCGCGCTCCTCATCAAACACAGCTCTGATTAAGTGATTACCTGAGTGGTGCATAGGTGGAAGCCTGAAAAGGATGGGCCACGCTTTCCTTTACGCTCACACTCCAGGCGGCCAGAACAAAGAAAGAGAAAGGTGAATACAAGGCAAAAGATACTTCAAATGACAGATCACTGACAGCAAGATTAATGACCCAACACACAAAGGTCTGAAGCACTGTGGCCACTTGATAAGACACCCTGGACCCCCTTACCACCTAACTGCATTCCATATGAACTGAAGGCCGTATATTTCAGCACCCATTAGCAACAGCCTGGGTAAATGATAATGTGCCTTCCCCAACTAAAGATCAAAATAATCTGATACTGTATCACCAATGAAAAAATAAAGAATCCTGCCAGATTCTGCACTGAGAGTGTCTATGGTAATGTTAGTTTTTGCAAGAGTGAGCAAACTGGAATGTGTGTGTGTGTGTGTGTGTGTGTGTGTGTGTGTGTGTAACAGAGTGATGCTGCTGTGCAATCTGTGCATGGAGTGGAGGTAAGTGGGCAGGTTGAGGGCTTCTCCAGTGCAGTTGTTCATATGGAAATGAACAATAATGAAGTCAGCACTGTCAACTCCACATCTCTCTGCACTGCTACTAAGATAAAGGGCACCAGAGGTAATTAATTTCAGTGAAAACAGAGAATACAGAAGATTTGGAAAACGCTGTCACAGACACTGTAGAGGCTGTGTTGTGCAGAGGCTGCGTTCACAAAATTTCCCAGCATTTTCAGTTTTACGACTCTGAACAGTCATGAATGTGCATTTTGTTCATCTAAATATTAATGGAAATACACGGGCGTCGAAGAGCTGTTAAATCAAATAAAATATTCAAATGGCAGTTGAACTACAACAAAATAATCCTTGCACAAAAAGGGTAATTCTCCAAGTTCAGATTGTTACAACTCATTAAAGAGTAGTGTCAGTAATCATGCAAATCAGTCACCGTGTTTAGACATAAAGGCATTTAGGCTTCATCTACTACAACAAAGTAGCCTTTGTGTAATTATACACTGCAATTATGTAACGCCACGTTGTTAGTCACAGCAGTCTCTTGATCGATGATGCACAAGTCGGTCACATTTATGATGTGATATGAGCTATTATATTACATACTCACAGGCCACTTCAATAGGAACATTTGTTCAACTGCTTGCCAATGCAAATATCTATTTAGCCAATCACATGGTAGCAGCTCCATGCCTTTAGGCATGTAGACATGGACAAGATGAGCTGCTTAAGTTCAAACTCATCATCAGAATGAGGAAAAAAGGTGATTTAACCCCTTAACACCTGAATTTATTTCCAATTATGAAAAAAAAAATTTCACTTGTGTTTTTGCTTTCAAGTAGATGCTAAATTAAGTTGAGAAAGTTAATTTGACTATAGCACATAAAATAGATATAATTTTAGGTATGATGCAAATTAGCGAAAACAGGCATCTATGGTAAAAAAAAAAAAAAAATGGTAAAAAAGCACCTGTTCCCATCTCAAGTATGAAGAATCTTTTATTTATGCAACAAAGTTATTTTCAGTATTTTCAACTCTCATGACTGCCAAACTATAACCCTAACCCTAACCCTAACCCAAACCCTAACCCAGACCCTAACCCTAACCCTAGCAAACAGGAAATGGATGGTGCTCCGTCTCTGACCGTTCCTACGAGAAACTAATGCTTGCAAAAGGTTCCTAGGTATGTGTTGGAAGTGCTCCAACAAGAAGTGGAGGAATACAGACGGTATTTTGGTTGCATTTGGAGAGGAAGTGGTTTGATGCGAATTTGCGACAACAGGCATCAAGGGGTTAAGAAACTGAAATTGGCACGGCTGTTGGTGCCAGAATGGCTGGTCTGATTATTTTAGAAACTGTTGATCTACTTGGATTTTTATGCACAACCATCTTGAGGGTTTACATAGAATGGTCCAAAAAAGAGAGAGAGAGAAAAAAAAATCCAGCACACAGCAGTTCTCTGGGCCCAAATACCTTGCTGAATTCAGAAGACAGCAGAGAATAGACAGGCTGGCCTGAACTGACAGAAAAGCAACAGTAACTCAAACAACACTCATTACAACCAAGGTATACAGAAGAGAATCTCTGAAGGCATAACACATTGATCCTTGAAGCGGATGGACTACAGCAGCAGAAGACCTCAGCTGGTGCCACCAACTGAGGCTCCAATACACAGGATCACCAAAACTGAACAACAGAAGATCACGAAAAAAAAAGTTGCTTTTTCTGAGCGTCAATTTTTACTGCAACATTTGGATGGTAGGGTCAGAATTTAAACAACATGAAAGAATGGATGCATGGAGCATGATGGATGTGCAGCCAAGAAGTCTGCAGCAACTGTGTGATGCTAGCATATGGGCCACTATCTCTGAGCCACCTTTCCAGTGCCTTGTTGAATCTTTTCCATGAAGAATTGGGGCAGTTCTGAAGGAAACAGTGATCCAGCACAGTAATGGCGAGGTGTAGCTGTTAAAGTGGATGGTGTAGCTACCTCATCTGAGTGACACTAACCAAACATGTTTACTCAAGATTATAAAACAAAAACAAGAGAGATGCGAAATATCCAGAAAAATCATAAAATAAAATCTTGCCCATAATAGTTTTTTAATCACTTAAGACCCCGTATACTCAGGCCTATTGATACATTGAGAATTCAGCCTGGCCATTGATGTCTGTAATTATTTCAACAATAAAACTCAAACTTTAAACAATACCCCCATTTGGGGCTCCCAGTAGCTTAATGGTTAAAACACATACCACCAAAGCATGTTGGTCAAATGCATGGATCCCTGGTTCAATTCCCAGCCAGAGCCTTCTTTCCTGCTCGTCTCTCCCTCATTTCCTATCTGTCCATTAAAAGTAAATATGCCCCACTTTAGTTAAGGAACATCATCTACTGTATAGTCCCAGGAAGGCTAAAATTGTATCAGTAAATAACTTTTAAGAATATTTGCACAGAAATGAAGCTTTGTAAGGTAAAACCTCTTCCCTAGAATTAAACTTGACATAAAATTATATAATTGATTGAAATTGTGTTTTGTTTTTTACTCTGATCACACCATTCTAAATGTTGGCGATGTAATGCTGTATAGTTTAAAATGCTGCATAGTGTATCATGTATGGTGGCGTGTAAGTGTGGCTGAATGTGCTTTTGCATTGCACAGTGGCTCTGGGTTTCATTCCACACCGGTTCAATTGGAATTGATCTTTTCAAAGCAACTATAGGCAGCTGGACCCTTTACACTGAGTGCAGTCTATTTCACTGTACACAGTGATTTGAGGATTATATATAAAGAGACAAGGGGGAAATACAGAAAAAAAATCAAGATTCATAATAAGAAGCATCAGACTTTGGAAAATAAATGGAACAGATTACAAAGGAGTGTAAGAAGTTCAGATTCTTCACTCATTTAAAATTTCGATGCATAACAATGCTTTCTAAACCAAGTCAATATTCAAGTGGAAAATGATAAAATACCAATATGCGAATGGGTGAAATTATTTAGTTTTTACCAATGCAACAGTGCGATGTTCCCACTCTTATTTTGAAAGGTCATAAATGTGCACCTTCCAGCTGGCTTGTAAGTCAGTTTGTTATTGTGTCCCCTTTTCTCTGGAGTGGGCCAGACTCCATCAGACACCAGCTGCTGCAAGTTGGATGGCCACTACAAAATACAGCAGGTAGTTACTTGATTCCTGTGCTGCTAACTGAGCAGAGGACAGAGACAGTGGCGAGTATTTCTGTCACTAACTGCAATTCAATACAGTGGAGGTAGAGTCCAGCTGTTCTTAGTGTGTGGAGTACAGTAATGTGAGCAAGACAACACACCTCTCACTAATAGAGTCCATTTTCAAACAACCACAGTTTCAACTAGTATTTTTTTAACAAGTCCACATAATATGACTCCTACGCACTTTCAGTCCCTCTTGTGCATCAACCCATTCTCTCTCCAGTCTGTTATTGGGTCACCTTGTGTTCGTTTTGGCATCTCACATAAAAAGCAACATTTAAAAAGTGACTTTGGACAAAAAAGTCCATAGTCAAAGAGAATTAGTGGAACTGTCAAGTGCAGTCAAACAAACATGGTGAGTAAGCCTGTTATTTTTTAACAAGGGGGGATGGAGGGTAGTCACAAATTTAGCAAAAGGTACAAATACAAATTAGGTACAAATTTGCAAGAATAACGATGCAAAATAGGATAAAAGTTGCCAAATTAAAATTTTTAAAAAGTTACAAATTACAATTTAATTATCCATCCATCCATCTTCCACCACTTATCTAGGGGTCCAAGTCGCAGGGGCAGCAGTCCAAGCAGAGAAGACAGACTGCTGTCTGGCTCACACAGCACTGTGATCCCCACGATCCCTCCTGCAGGTGATGAGTCTACTGGAGGGTGGACCCATGTGGCTCGTTGTGTACACTGGGTCCTTGTTGTAACTTTTCCGTGGGGATCCGCTGGACTGCTCATAGTTTGGCCCTTCACCCAGGACCTGTGTGCCATGAGAGACCCGGGCAAGCTGCCCCCAGCAGCATAGCTCCTGGGATCATTAGGACACAGGAATCCCTCCACCACAGTGGCGTGCGGTCAGAAGAGGCAGGTGAGGCAGAGTCTCACCTGCTATCATGAAAAAATAAAAAAGTAAAGAATTATAAATATATTATTCGTCCACTAATTTGTCTTGTAGCTCTAAATGTAATTTCTGAATGATTCCAATCATTTCAACAATATTTATATATTTAAAGTCACAGAATCTGTGCATTTCCTGTTCAAATACAAGGGAGAGAGGCCAGGTGAAGCAGCAACAAACACAGCCTCGAAAGGATTGTGCAATCCTGCACAGCCCGGTTAGAGCTCATGCAAGATGTGTGTTCCTGGTGACAGCTCTGAGTAGGTCAAAAATGTAACGTTTGTAGGAGCTTTTACTGTGTGTCCTCCTTTTCCACAGTCTATGTAATGTACACAAAATCACAGTCAGAGGCTGCACAGTAATGTTACTTCAACGGGAAGGCGGAGTGGTGTGGTTGAGCATTGTAGGCGCAGGAGTTTGTCCTGGCTGTTCTTCTTCTACACCGAGACTAAACGCCAGATTAGCTAAAGATAAAATGAGAAAGTCAACAGTACCGAGTGCTCTGTTTGTGCTTCCATTTTATACAGACTGAAAATGGAAGCTTTTATAGCTAAACTTAAAAAAATTCTCAAAATTGGACTTTCATTCAAAGCTGGTAGACACTTCAAAGAAAACAAGGAGGACTTTTACAACAAAGTCACTGAGATTTTTGTGCAGATGGATGGATGGCGGATGGATTTCATTTACAAGTAAAGGTAAGACCATGCATACTTGTTTCATATACTTTAATTTGTATTGAACTGTGGAGCTACAGGGTGCACAACAAATAAGCTCTGTGAGCCGCTATAATTTTAGTTCTTCCTTGGCCTAAAACAAGTAGTCTATGATTAATTTTGGGCCCCTCAAATTTGTCTGTAAGATAACTTAATACATTTTATTTGTGTAGCCAAGGGTCTTTGCACTTTGTTTATATTCAGAAGAACTGAATGAAATGAAAACATGGAGGCATGGAGTTGGTCAGCAGAACTTTAACTGCCTTTCTGCAAAACAAAAGCGACTGGAGTGTACTACTATTTCTGCTTCTTCCTTTCACAATAAAAGCTCTAGACATGCATTGTAGAATTGAAGTTAAATTCACTGCACATCCTGTCAAGAGGCGATTCAGTCACATGCCTTAGTTGTTTTGTTAATAAATTATTTATATCATCCCACTTTATAATGTACGATTAGCAGATCATAAAACAGACAAACCTTCAGTTGAAATGAAATTCAAGCTCATGCTGTTGTGTTTATATATTTGTAAATCTGACTGGAAGAGTCAGTGCCTCACCACCCACAAACCTCACCGCACGCCACCGATCCACCGTAAGGTGGCGATCCATGGCGTAGTACATGAAATAAAAATTTAACCAGCATCCAGATGAACAATGAAAATTTACCAGAAAAAAAGTTGAAAATTTACAATAGAAAAATCACAAATTTTTGAGAAAAAAGCTCCAAATCTACAAGAAAAAAAAGTTGCAAACTGATGAGAAAAACATTGCAAATTTATAAGAATTTTTATTTTTACATGTATTTCTTCTGCTTAGAATTGGTGATTCAAAGTCAGCATGATATGTAACGTGCTATAGAAAGGTTTTATTTCTCTCGGTCTTGGATGGCTTAGGGTCATTTTGCTAACGGGGGGACGGCTTCTCCCCGCATCCCCTTTCAAATCCCCTACTGATCATGTCACTTTCTGACTGATTCTTGGATTCTTCATCTGACAATACAGAAGGATTATGTAAATGCACATGAAACAAGACAGTCCTTAACAGTATCTGTGCACCCTGCCATCACTACTGCCACCCTAAAGCGGGCCTCTTGGCAAATATGCGTGCCTGCCATAGCTAATTACACCTGTACAAACAGTCTGCATTGGACACGATGGACAGTCGATACATGTGACAGTCCACAGAACATACTCACTTGTACTGCCACACAACGGGACATCGACTTGTAAATATTCAACAAGTGGTATATTTAAGATTTAAGACTGGAGTGGCCCCAGCATTCATCCCAACAGACTGGACCATGTAACACACCTTACACAGGACGTGTCACGAGTGGAAAAGGAACATCTGGCAAGATAATCAGTAGGACACCAAGGTGAGTGGGACATTCCCCATGATTGTTGGGAGAATCGGGCCTAAAAGCAACCAGATAAACTTGTTATGTGAGGCTGGTTTTGTAGGAATTTAAGTACTTATAAGTGCAAACAAGTGTGGAGTAGCTCTTTACATACAGCATTTATTAACACCATATACAGTGTTCATCTGAGAAAGTACAAGTCCTCTTTCCATAATCTCTCACCCACTAAAACTGATTGCAGTAGGAAACACTGTATTAGGCTCTCACACAGAATCTGTATGTGTGTTTATGCCCGACTGTCTGAAAAAAAAACTGACTAGCACTAAGGTATACCAATAAAATAGTCATGAGGGATATATCAATAGATCTTTTTGAATGGCGGCTGTTCGCGGGGCACTGTAACCTTCAAGCTACGCCTCGTGCAATCAACTCCATGAAACTGATAAAAGTGAACGCTGAGTACACAGCAGCACTTGTGCAGCAAAGCCTGAAGGTGTGACAGACACAGGCAATAAAACTCGGCAAAGAATAGCGAGACGGCAAAGAAGCCGAGTTGTCTCCTACCTTTACTTCGAGAAACATGACATTAATATGACAGGGGGAGACAGAGAGAGGGGGAAGTGTGCCATACGGATTCAAGGGGATGGGGGGGGGGGGGGAGAAAGAAACGGAATCACTTTTCTGAACGTAGCTGCAGTTTTATCAGCATCACTGCCATCACCGTAAAGCTATCTTTACAAACAAATGTGTGTGAGGGTATGTGAGTGTGTCCCTCCATACCTGTGTCAGACTGGTTGTGAGAGAGCTCAGCTTTGTTGACTGCTACGGCTCAGCTGCGCACGTTTAACCTCCCGCACAGGTCTCCTCATTCAGCCAATCACACGGCATAGGCCGGCGTCCTCTCAGCATCCTTGAGCGCCTGTGATGGGCAGCCAGCCAGTGACTGATCACCCGCTCATTCCCTCTTGTCAGCACTTTCCCTCATCCAGCTCGTCATCAATGCTCCATGGTAATAAAACCAATGTCAACCTGCTCCTTGTGAAATTCACATGGCGAGATAAGGGTAGAAAATCTTCCGCTGGCTTTTTTTAAAATCCTAAATTAATTTCCCGCTGTCTTTGTGCGCACCGTCTCCTCTGTGGCATTTTGTGCTGACAGGATGCTAATCTCCTGTTTCCTTAGTGAGTTCAGTATTCACAAAGACACGTTTTCTTCCCTTTTTAAAGTCATTTTCCTTTTGACTTTTATAGTCTAGTGTTTGTGTTTCTAAATGGAAATAATTGATCAGGTGAGGCTGTTCTGGAGCAACAGGAGTGCCTCTTTCGTTAATTAAAGCTGCATGTGGCTGCTGTAAATGTTCAGAAAATGGGGCTGTATATCAGACTTATTACCTGGACATGATCATCAGAGCAGGGACTTTGTCCAGGGAGATCTCCTGCAGCCTTTCAAACAAAGGGTTTGCTAATGCTGCACCTGGTCTTCATATCTCGCCCAGGAGAGGAAAACATGATGCCAATGTGAGAGCACTGAGGGAAAATTAATAAGAAGCTCCGGTACGCCTCTGTTTATTTACCGTTATATCAAAACAGGAAAATTCCCCAAAGTATAGAAAGCAATCCTATCTCCCAAGGTCCCCTAATGTGTCTTATCCAAATCTTTACGTGTGCAATAGATGGCAATAAGTTGGAACTAAAAGACTATGAGGCTGCAGGTGGGAGAGCGTTAAGAAGAGATAAAGGAGAATCACACAAAAAAAACCCAAACAAACCAGCATTTCATTTCCTAAAAACATGGTAGATTGTAAAGCAGCCTGACAGACTGATATCAACTCGTCATCACAGTGAGGTTATCGTTTCTGTGAATGGAACGGTAGACCAGAAGACCACATAGGATGGTTTTGCTAAAATGGTAATGATGGAAGGGAGGGAATGATTGTACACAACCACTAAAAGATGTAACTTAACCCCTTGCACTCTGGTCAATTTCCCTAAAAACGCCCAAAAATAATGTACCCAAAGTAAATCAAAAGCTGTTCTTCAACCCTTTGCAGCATCTTCATGGGGTTGGTCTCATTTAAAAGAAAACACTTTGAATGTTTTTGGCAAAATAGTCATAATCTCTCTAAAAGCTCCTGCCACTGAGTAACAGTCATCTAAACATACTGAACTTGAAGAAAATAAACTTCGCCTGAGTGTTTTTTTGGATACAAATGCTTGCAAATAACACACAGCTGTCAAATCCGGGCTGGAAAATTCAACAGAAATGTAGAACCAAGTGTTATCCAGCTGAGGTCAAAATTTTGTAACAATACCACAAAAAATGAATATATTACACAGCTTTTTTCTTAGGTTGTTCCCAGGCGTTTTTGAACTGTGCCAAATTGTGCCAAATGGCACAGTTTGGAAAAACGTCTGTAACTTTTGAATGATTCAATATAGAAGCTTCATCTTGGGCTCTAATGATAGGTGAAGGGCTGTGTGTGTGTGTGTGTGTGTGTGGGGGGGTTGTTTATTCATTCATGAATGAATGAATGAACAAACAAGCCCCCACACACAAAGAAGCATGACACGTAAAAAATGTGTGGCTTTTTTTTTTTACAAGAAAAAATAACCTACAGTGCACTAAAAATTATACTAAAATATCTGTAATGGAGAAGATAACAACCCCCCCCCCCCCCGCTACAGAGGACGGACATCGCCCATCGCTACATGATACACCGCGGGGACGGGGCGCCGCGGTCTACTACGCACAGTTGTACTAAAATATCTGCAATAATATCTGCAATCCGCTACAGAAGAGTAGTGGGGGGGGGGCGTTCACGATATGGACGTGGCGCACGGGTCGCGCACGGCGCCGGCGCCTCTGCACACGGCGCATCATGTTGCGATGACGCACAGTTGTAATTTACCGATCGGTCAAAAGTCATTTCGATTACAATTTTCAGGGATAAAGAATAATTTAGCTTATAACACTTACCTGTTCACAACAGCAGTGTCACTGGCGAACTTCTCTTCCTCATTGTCAGACGAACATGACGCTGGTCCGCTTGTTACCGACTCGTGGTTCTGGTCACGCGACCCGGTCAAACCATAATTCCATTATTGCGGTTTTGCGCTTCCATGATTGCGGTTTTGGCGAACGATTTTTCAAAACAAATAAGAACAGTAGTAAGAAAAAAAGACTGGCGAACGTGTGTGTGTCACCCAGCGGCTTACACAAAACAGATTTTATGCACGGGACGTACGCTTTCGAACTTCTGTGCTTCAACTGGCTCGCTGTGTTTGCAGCTGTTGGTAGGCGGGTCCTTCTTGCTAGGTTTTCAGTCATTGGTTCTTCAAGGTTTCAAACCCAATTCAAGGCTCTTATTAGTCGAATGAGAGGTCAATCACATCTAAACCAATCAAAGCACTCCTTTGGCTTTCTGTTCGCAGCTGTGTCTGCAGCATTTTTTTTTCAGTGCGCCCTAGGACGCAGAGACGTGACCGCCCGCGGTATCCCGGAGTGCAAGAGGTTTCAATAAAATGCTACATATCACACAGTTTTTCTTCCCATACAAACACCAATCTAAAAAAAATGTAGGAAACATTACTACAGCCAATAAGCTTTTTTTATGGCTTTATCAGTATTATTTCTACGCACCCAACTTTATAGAATGACAAAAAACACAGAGTAGATACTATGCCAGTCACAGTATACTATGGCTGAATTTTTAGTGTTTACTTCTACACCTATTATAACTATAACAAAAAATTGACATGATAAATTTACTTATGAAATACTATGTGCAGTATTTCACACAATACTCACCTTGCACTTCACTCCACTCAAAGTATTTTCTCAGTTTCAACTTTAAGTAAAGGTAGAGCATTCGCCCCACAACCGGGAGGTCGTGGGTTCAAGTCCCGACCGGGTCATGCCAAAGACCATATAAAAATGGTACTTCCTGCCTTCTAGCTTAGTGCGCAGCATAACAGAAGAGGGGGAGGACAGTTAGTCACCCGGCTACAGGGGCAAGCATAAAACCAGTGTACTCCTTGTGTCAGTCCAAAACACAAGTAAATGGGGAGGGTGGTGTCAGGAAGGGCATCTGACATTAAAAAAAATCCTTGCCAAATCAACATGTCGATCATTGAGATATAAGGTGATGCTATGCTGTGGGGACCCCTAAAGGGAGCAGCTAAAAAAAAGTTTAGACTATGTAATTAGTAGTAATAAAAGAAGTCTGTATGATGTTACTTTTCCGGACAAAAAAGTGAGACATGCAATTTTCTCTTACATACAGCATCTGGCATGTTCATATCTTTTCATCTGTGATTGATAGGGGTGGCCGAAAAAAATCTATACTTTGCAAAAATTGCGATGCTTTGCATCAACGATTTTGTATTGATACAAAGGAACCAGCATTACAATACTTAAATAAAAGTATTGATAAATGTTACAAATACAAATTCAGTTTCTTTGGGTACCACAGCAATAACAAAAAATGACTCTTCCATCCACTAGCTGGTGCTAAATGCACACTGTCTGGTTAAGTCAGCACAGCAAAGGATTGACTCAAGAGATCTAGCCAGGAGTTGAACAACACAGAGATCAGGATGGGAAACCGCAATACGTTATATCATACTAATTAGCATATCTCAAGATTGTGATCGTATCATATCGAGGCCCAAGAATGAGGATAATTTATCATATTGTGGTGCCTATGGTGATTACCACCACAGTGATTGGCATAAAATTTTCATATATTCACTAATAATTAGTGCATCTCAAATCACGATTAACAAATTAACTCCAAACGCATAATCACATTTGCTTAAAATGTTTGAAACAGGTAATTTTATATGGAATAAATATAGAAAATAAGAACAATTAACTTATACGGTATATAAGCTTTTTATAATATTAATTTTTTTAGATGCTCTAGTAATCCAAGGACTGGAGTGGTAGCCTAGTTGTAAAGCATCCACCTTGCAGACGGTTTGTGGGTTCACACCAAAGACCATGTAAAAATAGTGCTTTCTACACTCTAGCTTGATGCTTAGCATAATAGAATGGAGAAAGGAAAGTTAACACACAGAGCTATCAGAGACCTGACCCCAACCCCACTGCAGCTTTCACTACTTAAAGTAGCTGTGTGGCCTAGAGTCACAGAAATGGAGATAGGCACCATCCCTATACGCCACATGGGGTACCACATGCTGTGGGAGTAATCCAAGGGTTACTGTGGAAATAGTGCTTTACTTTTAAAAGAAGGAGAGGAAGACAGAAAACACGATAAAGCCAAATCAAGTCTTTTCCAATCTTAAAACAAGGCAACTGGCTAACAGGTGTAGCGTTTCTTGTCAGCTGTATACAGATGGATGGATGGATGCAGCGTCATGACATTACCTCATCTTGCCTTCAGCAGAGTGAACTAAAAAATTATCAGTGACTCACCATCCAACTCACCAAGCACAACTAATTTAACGGGAATATAGTCAGTGCATTTTCAGGTAAAGATTTCTTTCTGTGTCCAGTTATTATTTAAGACAAACAGAAAAAAATAGCTGATTAAAATAAACTGTCTTTAGACAACAGCCATTTTTGCCAACAGATGTTGGCCTGTTACATTTTGCACCAGTTTTATAATTCTCCAAATCTGTGGCCCAGTTCAAACTTCAGTGCTTTATTCTGATATATTTTCAGCTAATTTTACTATACATTTTCAGCTTGGCGCCAATGACATTAACAGAGCATCATTAGCAGTGATCGCATTCATTCATTTATTTATTTTTAACAAAAGAAGATTCAAATCATGCAAATTATTAAAATATTTTTTCATCTGAGATGGACATTCAGAAAGACGTTGACAGGTAGCTCCAGCTCCCTCGGTATTACAGTTTTCAAAGAAAGATTGTTAAAGGAGATGAAGACAAAACCCCTCCATCCTCCTAGCCTCTTCCTCATCGATTGTCCGCACGTCTGCGTCGCTGTGTCTCATGGCAGAAGCCAAAGTGACGGAGACAAAAGGCAGTTTGAGTATTAATTCAGCGCTCACGTCTTCTTTCAGCATCTTTTCACATGCAAAACGCTGGGCTGTGCATCGGGCAGAAGGGGACGCGGACAATTACAGGCCCACATTGAGCCACCGTTGGAAGCTCACTCTTCAGCCTGATTGACAAATGAAAGCGCCGAAATAGCTTCCATTTAAAATGGCCACTTGCCAGAATAGGGGGATCATCTCCAATATCTTGTCTCAAATGGGAATGGGAAACGAAGAGCGTGCATGGGAAATTGAGCTCACAATTCAGGACTTTACAAAGGCCGTTTAGGCTACACGCAGAGAATACCCAGAAGTACCGCAGAGACTTGAAAGCTGGAAATTCAATAGAACATCAATTAAGATGGGGCAGAGACTTTCAGGGAGAAAAGGGGTTTACATCCAACTGTTCTTTTCCCTAAACCTAAAAACTTCTCATAGTGTGGTATCTAACCCGCAACAATGCATGTACACAGAGGAAAAAGAAAAGAAGCAGAGGATGCATACAGGCGGACAAAAATCAGCCAATTCCCAGAACCGTACCGGAAAGACAACAGACACGCCCGGAGATCTCAGTGTGTGATTTCTGCAGGGACAAACGAGGAGTTCATTGTCCTGATAAGCACGTATACACATAGATTTCCAATCATGGAGGCTGCTCAATTTGTCTGCCAGTTCTTCAGTGTGCCCAATCTACACAACTGACTGCAGGATCCAAATCAACAGTTTGTGCGGCTGAATGCCTGTTGAGCTCCTCATCACATGTGAAAACAAAATGACACGGCTCCCATGTGCGTGTGAGAACTGACAGTTTTCTCGCTGTGGCTTTGTAATATTTTGTTGCACTTTAAAACCTCAGACTGGAAAAGGGCATTGATGGACAGACGGAGGAGGGAGACCTCAGTAGCCTTTTTCTTTGTAAAGAAGCACAAATTAAATTTTCCCATTACATCTTTGTGCCAAAATAGAACAGATCCATCATTACTGTCAGTAGCAACCATTATATTTGCCTAATGAGCGAAAATGGCTGTTGTGTGAAACTGGTTTATTTATTCAAATTGAGCAAAAATATCAAACAAGTCTAATCACAGCTTTTGAAGAGGGTGATTTTTTTTTTTTGTGCACTGCGACTGAGTGTACCAGGGACCATTTCAGTCTCCCTAAATTTTTAGGCACCTCTTTAGCTACTATTCCATAGAAGACAGAGGCACCGGGATATTTGTGTGGCTATACTGTGGACGTGTTTCCACTGAAAGGATCAGAAGCATTTTGTGAGCGCTGTTAGCAAAAAAAAAAAAAAAAAAAAAGCCCCTCTTTTAAGAACTATATGCTTTGAGGGCCTTTTTTTGGTTTGCATTTCCACTAGGAGTAAAAAATTTTTGAGATGGGGAAGGAAAAGGGGTGTGCCTTGATAGATGATAAGGTTTTTACTGATTTGAGATATCAAAAGTCACTTTATGAAACCATGAATCTTGTGTTTCTGCAGGGTCCCTTCTTTGGAGTAAGAGCTAAAAATGGATCTAAGTAGGGACATTGGGGGACTAAATCCTCCTGCTAATTAGATTTATTGGCAAAATGTACAAACTAGCAGCTGTTTGCAATAAACAAATCAAACAAGAACAATTTCAGTAGCTCAACACACCTAATATTACAAGTGGTTTCTCTAAATTCAACACAAAATGTCACTTTTAACCCCTTGTAGACAATTTTCTCAAATTTGCCTCAAACCCCTTCTGGTGTGAATGAAGCCGAGGTGGTGTACAGTGGTGTGAAAAAGTGTTTGCTCCCTTCCTGAGTTCTCATTTGTTTGTATGTTTGTCACACTTAAATGTTTCAGATCATCAAACAAATTTAAATACCGGTATTAGACAAGGATAACACAAATAAACACAAAATGCAGTTTTTAAATGAAGGTGTTTATTATTAAGAGGAAAAAAATCCAAACCTACATGGCCCTGTGTGAAAAAGTGATTGCCCCCTAAATCTAGTAACTGGTTGGGCCACTCTTAGCAGCAACAACTGCAATCAAGCATTTGCGATAACTGGCAACGAGTCTTTTTACAGCACTATGGAGGAATTTTGGCCCACTCATCTTTGCAAAATTGTTGTAATTCAGCCACACTGGAGGGTTTTCGAGCATGAACCGCCTTTTTAAGGTCATGCCACAGCATCTCAATCGGATTCAGGTCACGACTTTGACTAGGCCACTCTAACGGCCACTAAGCCCTTTCTAAAGCTTTGGGACTCCACCGAACCACAGTGAAAGCCATTATCCACAAATGGTGAAAACATGGAACAGTAGTGAACCTTCCCAGGAGTGGCCCGCCAAACAAAATTACTCCAAGAGCACAGCGACGACTCATCCAAGAGGTCACAAAAGACCCCACAACAACATCCAAAGAGCTGCAGGCCTCACTTGCCTCAGTTAAGGTCAGTGTTCATGACTCCACCATTAGAAAGAGACTGGGCAAAAATAGCCTGCATGGCAGAGTTCCAAGATGAAAACCACCGCTGAGCAAAAAGAACATAAAGGCTCGTCTCAGTTTTGCAACAAAACATCTTGAGGATCCCCAAGACTTGCAGGAAAATACTCTGTGGACTGACGAGACAAAGGTTGAACTTTTTGGAAGGTGTCCCATTACATCCAGCGTAAAAGTAACACAGCATTTCAGAAAAGGAACATCATACCAACAGTAAAATATGGTGGTGGTAGTGAGATGGTCTGGGGCTGTTTTGCTGCTTCAGCACCTGGAAGACTTGCTGTGGTAAATGGAACCATGAATTCTGCTGTCTACCAAAAAATCCTGAAGGAGAATGTCCGGCCATCTGTTCTTGACCTCAAGCTGAAGCACACTTGGGTTCTGCTGCAGGACAATGATCCAAAACACACCAGCAAGTCCACCTCTGAATGGCTTAAGAAAAACAAAATGAAGACTTTGGAGTGGCCTAGTCAAAGTCCTGACCTGAATCTGATTGAGATGCTGTGGCATGACCTTAAAAAGGTGCTTCATGCTCGAAAACCCTCCAATGTGGCTGAATTACAACAAGTCTGCAAAGATGAGTGGGCCAAAATTCCTCCAGAGCGCTGTAAAAGACTCATTGCCAGTTATCACAAACGGTTGATTGCAGTTGATGCTGCTAAGGGTGGCCCAACCTGTTATTAGGTTTAAGGGGCAATCACTTTTTCACACAGGGCCATGTAGGTTTGGATTTTTTTTTCCCCCTTAATGATAAACACCTTCATTTAAAAACTGCTTTTTGTGTTTATTTGTCTTATCTTTGTCTAATATTTAAATTTGTCTGATGATCTGAAACATTTAAGTGTGACAAACGTACAAAAAAAAATGAGAAATCAGGAAGGGGGCAAGCATTTTTTCACATCACTATGTGCTCCACTAATGCCGGTTGATACCTATTCCACACATACCCACGAGTAACACCGCTTCTCCTCATGTGACATTTTTGTGACTGATGATGGAACAACAATGACTGTTAATAAACATGTCATTATTGAATTTTAACACCCTGTTCCAGCAATGGCAGGTTAAATAAAATAATCTACATACCTAAGACTGGAAAATTTGTCTAATTACTATTATGCAAAATTATGCTTAATGTTGCTATACTGCATTACTGCTAACTTTATATTTATTGTATGTGCTAAAAATTCTAAAAATAAGCCAAAAAGGTTTGGGGATTCTGGGGTTCTGTGGAGCGAAGACACAAAACTCAAACTTTTCGGGCCTGCATGAGAGGGCCTGTCCCTTCTGCAACAGCACAGTCCCAATGACCATTCATGTTAAGGTGCGGTATTAATCAGCGGCTAAAGTCACGCCCCATGATGTGCCAGTTGTGGTCTTTTCGGTGTTCCTACCAGGAACAGCTAAGACACATAGCATCGTTGCAGGTGAGGCTAACCTACTAAGGGCATTCGCCACGTCCGAGTGTTGATGATTGTGGAAACATTATTTTAATTGTTACTCTAAAAACGGTCCATGGCAACCTGGGTGTGAGAATGATAAGATATACTAATAATAATGGTTTTTGACACTCAAAAGGTTCCTTTAGTGGGAACACATTCACTGACTCAAAGTTTTCACTGTATGCTGACCAATCAGGATCCGATGCTTAGTGGTCCAACAAAAGTCCATTCTAAGTTAGGAGACACTCCAATGTATTTAGAACCATCTCAAAGGCAAAACCCCTTAAACCAATAAAATACCTTCAATTACACAAGAAATATGGTAGAAAAATACAATCTGCCGTACTGTTGTGTGCATAAGAGTGTAGTGTATGTAGCCAGTGTGGACACAGTGGCGGTATATAAAGAACAAGTGCTTATGAGCGCACAAACAGCTGCAGGGGAGTGCAGCGTGCTGCTGTTGGAACACAAACAGGTTCTTTAATGGAGAGAGGGATGTGAGGAGAAATTCATTTGTGAGATGACACTCTCCTGCGGCCCTGTGGCACTAACCCCATGAGAGGGATGCTGTGGCTCTGAGGGCAGATTGAGGACTGGGGTGAAAAGATGCAGCGGCGCCTGTGTCATGTCTCGGTGGAAATCAATAAAATCTGCTGCATACACAGCACATCATATCTGACATGTATAACAGTGTAAGGGGGGGAGGAAAGATCTCAAACAGAGAAGGGTGTAATTTTTCACTATTATATGCATCCACACTTTAATGAAACATTATAAAAACCACTAGCTGAGTCATAGTATATGAATACTCAAAAACAGATGTTCTCTATTAGATTAACAAGTCTTAAACAAGATTTTCTGTTGGTAAGAAGTAAGAATGCCTGCAAGGTGGCATGTGTGGATAGTAAAGAGTAGAATTAGTCAGTGTGTTCTATAACAACGGTACAGATGAACACATTTCTCTTTATCTTACTTATCTATATTAATGTTATCTAAACTCAACGCTGGCTTGCAAACATTTTGGCAAGCGTCTAATCAGCTTCTTTTTTTAATGTCTGATTACACCTCATCTTTGTGCCTTTCTTCATCAGGAGTAGTGTTTTTTCCTTTTGGTTCCTAAGAGGAAATTCAACCCAACATTATAAATCTCACCTTCCCCCCCGAACTAACTCTGCTACAGAACCAACCTTAATGGCAAGTAGGCTGAGGTTCAAGGCGAAGTCACACTGCAAACACGTGAAACTATAGCCGAGGGTGTGCAATAAAGAAACTGTACGCCCAGGCTCAGGACATCGAATTTCAAGCCTGAGAGAAAAGAAGGAGGGGGGAAAAAAAGCTGTGCACGTTGTGTACAAGCAACCACCTTGCACACACAAACACACAACTCTGCAAGAAAAGGAGAAAAGAATAATAATACAACAAATCTCCTGCAGCAGATTTTTCATCATTAAACAATGGCCTGAGGGTAGAGGCAGCGTGATGAGGAAACACTGGCTGCTGCCCTGCTCTGTAATTAAATGGTGGCCGGATGAAGTGAAAGGCAGGGAGATGATAAGCACAGGGTTCTGTGCCCCAGGACAGAGAGAGAAAATGTCTCGGATGCTTCCAACAACATGGTTATCTGTGACCAAAGTTCCTATTTTGCAAAAAAAAAAAATAAAATAAAAGATGGCAGACAGATTGCTGCTGATTCTTCATGGCGTTTCAAAAACAAAACAGTGAAAAAAAAGAAAGCACAGCACAGAAAAAAGTCAGAACAAAGCTGTAGTAAAAACAACACTGGATACTAACAATGATACTGTATATAAAGAAAGAATAGATTCAATAATTCAGTTAGGATCTGATGCAATTTGACCAATTCAGTGACATAAACAAGCACATACTCTTTCTTGAACACAAATGCTATTATTTGTCATAGTCTGTGGTGTCAAAAAACGATTAAACGCAGACAACCGTCTTCTTGAATGCACAAAAAAAAAGTGTAGAGAGAAGGAGGAAATAACGCATCGACTGACAAGTGCTGTAACCACAAAACCACAATTCCAGCTGACAAGACTTCGATTGGTTTGCTTTGAGAAATTGGTACAGACGGTGTTCAGACAAAAAAAGGCTGCTCAAAAGCTGGTTTCTTTGACAAAGCTTTTTAATATGTCTTAACTGAATGAATGGTATCACTAAATTTTATTGTTGTCCAAAAAGAATTCTATCACAAGGATTTCATTATATAAAATGTCAAACCTTCAATGCTGTCCCTTCTCTAATAATGCCACAGCCTCCCTTGAGAAAGAAGACTCAAACTCTTTGGTGAAATGCAAATTTTTCACCTAAATGCAATTACTGGGCATTTTGCAAAGTGCTGTGAAAAGGCAATCGGGACTCACTCTTGAAAGTTGGCACGGAGAAAAATAGACGGACTTTTTTAACGTCTGGGTATTTTATTTCAACTTTTCCATTGCTAAAAAGGTTTTTCTGCCCTTTGCCAAGCGAAGATTGTTGCATCGCTGCCAGTCAGGTTTGGAATTGTCTTGATGAGGATTGAAACAAGCACGGCCACCTCTGAAAACTGGCTGTGACTACATGGACTCATGCGACTGAAATGAAGTGGGCTGCTGCTGCTTCATTTTTCTGGCTTTAGCTTCAAATTAAATCAGACATCGCAGACGACCTTCAGATATCTGCAAAGCCAATATGCTGATGAGGATGCATCTGAGAAAAAGGCCAGTGATCAAGATTTATGGAGTGAGGCCACGCTTCATGTCAAGAGTGATACGTGTCTTATCGACGGTGAAATGAAATGCCAAATCAGCTTATGTGCATGTGCATGCATTTTTTTTAATGCGTCTACACAAGCCTTCTAACAGCTGTTTATGCTCAACAGCTGGAAGTAAAAAGACAAACAGACATCATCAAACAAGAGTCACGGTGAGACAAAGGAAGTGTGAGTTTCAAATAGGTTGCTTATAGTGCAGAACACTAATAAGGAGGGCGTCAGCAGGACAGCGCCAGCAGATCCATTCTCCTCCAGGCTTCATCTTGGCAGTACCTGTTATAAACTTCCTCTGCCGTCTTGCACAATTGGTTCTGTAATTTAAAAAGGTCAGCATGGCTCCTGTGTAATTCAGTTCTCTCATGGTGCTGTATTAACCACATATTTAATCACCCTCAGGGTGGTATGCAAGCTGAATACTGAATGTAAAGAGAAGAAGTGGGGCCCACGGTGCCAAAGACGGCATGACACATACCGTATGACTCAGAGTACGTGGAGGCCCAGGTCCTCAAAGAAAACAGCATTCTGCTTCCACAAAAAAAAAAAAAAAAAAAAAACATGTATGAAGGTGAATATTTTAGATCAGACACTGAAATAAAAATCTAAGTAAAACCAGAAAGTCTGGAGGAAAAAGTTTGTTTTAAGTTGCACAGTGGATGAGTAAATTGAATTTGTTTGAGTTGTGCTGTGGGTATGACAGATGCAATATCTTTGGATTAGGGAGCTGTCTAGACAATGATATTAAAGGGCAGGTTCACCAATAAAAAACCATCAGTGGTATGATAAATCACAATTCTCCATCATGAGGCATGTAGAGACGTGCATTTGTGTATACTGAACATTTCCTAGAGTACAGCCTCACTGTACAGCATATAACATCATCAATACAATTCCACAATAAATAAATAGTACAAAATAGAAAGTTTATGTTATACTGCAATAAAGTGGAATGTTTTGTGGCCTTTAAAATCACCGGCAACCTGTCATGCTGAGACTGGATATCCATAAATGGAAAATAATAATCTTACATTAAGGCGGCAGTAGGCTACAATCTAAGAAACCAGAAAAAAATGCTATTAAATTTGAAAAAAAAAAAAAAACCCTGCCTGCCCCCCGTAGCTTCCACTCACTTCCCTGTCCTGGACCACTCCACATCTGTCATGCACATCTGTGAGGAGCATTACATATCGTAGAGCAGGCTCTGCCTGACAGGGCCTGTGACTGAGCAAAGAAGCCTCCACGGATGTGAAACGTTCTGCAGGCTGAACAGAGCCCAGAGGAGGACAGGCGTTGTCTTTGTCCTGTCAGACCACCTCCATTACCAATGGAGGACAACTGATTTATCGCCAACTTTAGACTAAATTAGTTTAACTACTGCAGTTTTACATGCTGATGGTACTAGAGATTTGAACACAAAGTATATTAAAACCAGATTAAACAGCAACCACTGTGACTACAGGTCCACGCTTGCTTACAACCAACTTGATACAGTTGTACCATATGAATCATTTACAGGCCCTTTTACACAGCACGGAGATCACTGAGTGACCACAGAGATTGAAAACTGGCTCGATCTCTCAACGATCTCCTAAAGCCTCAATAAAGCAGTTTCTGCATAAATGTTTGAGAGATCCTTGTGCATTTTGGACTGAGTCAAAACTCTGAGATCAATGGACCATCACTGAGAGATCTTGATTTTTTTCATCGCTCAATGATCTCTCAACGATCTCCACCCCTGTGTGCAGGGGGTATAACTAGAGGCAATAACATTCAGGTTATTTTAAATATTTCCAAATGGGCAGCACAGACATCTCTGAATATATAGCCAGCCACCAGGTTAGCAGCAAAATTACAGGAGCCCAGCAGAGGAACCTCCACGACCTTTATAAGGACGACATGATAAAGAAAGCAAATTGCATTTCATCTAATCCTGACCCCCCCTAAACTGTGAGTTTCAGCAGTGTCTCCCTGTCTCAAGCGCACACCTTTGACTACTTGTTAGAAAAATCAACAGTGACAGGACATACAGCCGTCACTCTGAACACAGACTGGAGCTGTAGATCAAACAGATTCCTTGGGTTTCACGGGACCGACACGTCTATGATCTACGTGCGTTACTTTTTTCCCCATGTAGGTTGCAAAGCTTTTTTCCCTTAATAAATGAAATCCTCTTTTAAAAACTGCATTTTGCGTTTACTGAGGTTATATTTGTCTAATATTAAAATTTGTTTGATGATCTGAAACATTTGTGACAAATACGCAAAAATATAAGACATCAGGAGGGGGCAAATACTTTTTCACAGCACTGTATGCCTTATTTTAAGCAGCACAGTTTCTTTAAAGAGTTTACAAATAGAGTTTCCCACCTGTTAAAACTGTGAACTATACACCCACAGAAGGGCACTGGATGGGTCCTCCACAGGTGCAGCACAGCTCCACGGTGACAGGAACAAAGTAGTGCAAAACGGAGAATTACAAACAAAACAGAGAAATATAAATTTAAAAAAGATGTAGCCCCTCACCCTTCCACAATCCTAACCATTACTGTCACATTAACAACCTAAACATGTGGAATGAATTCTAAAACAAAAATGAAACAAAATGGTGGAAGTGAAGGTGAACAAAGACAGGACTGGATACAAACTCGGGTTTGGTGAATTGGTGTCTGGTAGCACCACAAATTATCCCCTACTCACGCCCATATAAGGATTTGAGCATTTTTAAAGTGGTGAAAGCAGTGACATCCTCCAACTAGGGCTGGGCAATAAACAGACTTTAAATCGAAATTTGAATTTTTTTTTTTTTTGTTTGGACAATGTCAAAAAATTAATATTGTGAAAATCAATTTTCCCATTCCCAAAAGTAAGAAAAGAAAAGGTAAGTTGGTGCTTTATTAATCATAAATGTGTGGATTCATCATTTGATTTGGTTAAAACCAGGTTTGCACTTTATTCCCAATATGCTCTGGACAGAAAAGGAATGAAAGTAGAAGCAAGACAGAACACATGAGTGTGAATGAGAGGGAGGCAGGTGGAACGGTGAAGATGGAAGGAGTAAAGGTAGTGAAGGTAGATGAGTTTAAATACCGCATCTTTGGAGAGGTGAAGAAGAGAGTGCAGGCAGGGTGGAGTGGGTAGAGACGAGTGTCGGGCTGATTTGTGACAGAAGGGTAGCGGCAAGAGTGAAAGGGAAGATTTACAAGAAGGTACTGAGACCTGCTATGATGTATGGTTTGGAGATGGTGATGCTGACAAAAACACAGGAGGCAGAGCTGGAGGTGGCAGAGTTGAAGATGCTAAGATTCTCATTGGGAGTGACTAGGAGAGACAAGATTAGAAATGAGTATATCAGAGGGACAGCTCAGGTTGAGCGGTTTGGAGACAAAGTAAGAGAGACAAGGCTGAGATGGTTTGGACATGTGCAGAGGAGGGAGAGTGGAGATATTGGACAAAGGATGTTGAAGATGGAGCTGCCAGGCAGGAGGGAAGGAGGAAGACCACAGAGAAGATTCATGGGTGTAGCGAAGGAGGACATGGGGAGGGTTGTTGCTACAGAGGAAGATGCAAAGGACAGGATGAGATGGAGGCAGATGATCTGCTGTGGCGACCCCATAAAGGGAGCAGCTCAAAGAAGACAAAGAAGAAGAAGGGAATCATGTTTGTTTGGGTGGAAAAAAAAACTCCATTTGAAATAATTCCATGTCTTTAATTCATAATCCATATATCAGCTAAAATCAAACACTGAATGTGGTACGAAAAAAATGTATGGATTTCACCATATTGCCCAGTCCTACCGCCAACTGTTAGTAATAAATGTAGCAAATGTATCCAGCACATGTAAAAAAAAATGTTTCTGTGTGCAGTATATTCCACATTATTATGGGGTAGGGATCAATTCTATTTTTTATTAGAATTTGTACACAGTGTCGGTGAGATCAACTTGCATTAAATATTATTAGTACTAATTTTAGAGGTTTTTATTCCACGTATTTTGTCCAGTTCGAATGTGACTGGTTTAAGGGTAAGGGATAAGGACCTGTACTTACTGCATATAGCACTTTTCTAGTCTCAAAGAGCTTCACTAGTACTAACCCTCTATTCTAAGGGCCTATAGGAGACAGATATCTAGGGACAATTTAGAACAACCAATTAACCTAACATGCATGTCTTTGGCTTGTGGGAGGAAACCGGAGCCCCCGGAGTAAACCCACGCAGCACAGGGAGAACATGCAAACTCCACACAGAAAGGTTCCAACCTCTGCCAGCCTGGGGATTTAAACCTGGAACCTTCTAGCTGTTAGGCAACAGTGCTAACCACTGCACCACCGTTTAACTGACACCTGTCTGTTATCTTTTCTGTTTTTATGCATTGTTATTCACTGTGCTGCACATCTAACCGCCCTTCCAGGAGAAACAATTAACCTGAAAGTTGAAACTGCTCAACCCCATTGCTCCTACAATAGAAACAAGAACAGTTCAGAAGAGGTAAAGTGAGACACACACTGCATGCCGACACAGACAGAACTATTGCCAAATATCAGTTTCAGGTGTGTTTAGTGTGAACATAATCATTTGCTCTCTACTCTGGTCTCCTGTTTCTAGGCAGAGAGAGAAAATGTGGCTGCAGTACTGTGCCATTACTCATGAATCTGAGAGGATTAACAAATTACCACAGAAAACCCAAAGGATGACAAAGCTTTTGAAACAAGAAATAGGGAGTCATTGCTTTTGGGAGCAGCCACCATTTACTTTAAAGTAGTGAAAATAAAAGACTCGTCAGTCGTGAAATGCAAAGAAATAAAAATCAAGGTGATCTCTTGACTCTACTCTCTTATTGGGAGACGTGGTCCTGGTGGAATTTAGCTTTCACACGTTTAGGTATTTATGATAGTTCACTTCCTACGGTGACACATGCACAGAAAGTACAAAGCACGACTTAGATCTCGGTTTGGGGTGGATTTCCATTGACGCTGAACGCTTTGCTTGAGGCACCAAGTGCCTCAAACGAAAAAAAAGAACATCTATTTTCACAGCTTTGTTCCTTAAACCAATGCACTTACAGATATGTCACTCTGCACTTAGAATCCTGAGTATCCCCTTGTTTCTCCTCGGCAATATGAGGCAGAGATAAGAAAACCCCTCGGTTATGGAACGCCGATGGAATCAGCGCGTTAAGAATTTGAATTTGATCTTAATATAGCTCTAAATGCTGCCAGTCAGAAATCGTGCTCCAAGGATGTGACTGAAAGCATTTTTTTTTTTTTGCTCGGGTAGAAATCACACACACACACACACACACACACACACACACACACACACACACACACACACACACACACACACACACACACACACAATTAAATTCAAGTGGAGGGAGCCACAGACTGCCCTCTACTTGACAAGTAAATTGCTTCCTAGATGGTGTTGGCAAAAGAAAATACGAAGAGAAAAAAGGTGACGGCATGAACATGGTTAAAGAAAATGAATGAGGGGTGAAAGGCAATAGAAAGAAGCAGAGGAGCCCAAATAAGTAGATAACAGAAAGCAGCAAATGTGCAATGCCCCGCTAAGCAGCGCTGCATGGACCTGTATTTCTGTCTGATGGGAACCAGGTGGAAAAAGGAGAGAAATCCACATGGCGTAACTGAGATGACTGTCAATTGTGGTGACAATAAAAGCCTATAGGGTAAGTGCCTCTCTTACTTCAACCAGAGACATTTCAATAGATTGGCGCGGGTCAGGAACAGAGCCACATAGAAACAAGCTTACCTAAATGCTGGAGAGAAGGCTTCCATTTTTCCATTCGCGGGAGGGTTTAGACGACTTTTCACAGAGACAGAAATGTATCTTTCGATGACATGAGTCAAGAGGAAACTAATAAATTTCAAACTGAACACATGAACCTAATGATATGTTGCGGTAGTCAAGTATAAGCTGATATCACTTAAACACTTAAAAAAAAATCAGCAATTTTGAGTAGCACTTTATAATGTAGCCCACAAATTACACAAGTATGGGATAAAAAAATGAGTAAGTATAGAGGGGAAGTATGGGGTATGTACAGAGTAAGTAAGGGGCAAGTACCAGCAAAGTATGGAGAATGGAAAGTACCAGTACAAGGTGAGTAACTAAAAGTACAGTATAAGTATGGGGAAAGTGTGGGTAAGTACATGGAAAGTACAGGGTAAGTATGTGACAAGTATGTGGAATAAAGTACAGGGGAAGTACAAGAAACGTATGGAGATGTGGGCTGCATTATTCCTTGACTTTGTTCAGACATACATGCTTAGGCCCTGCATTTACCCTGAATTTTGCCTGTATTTTCATGGTACTTCATTGTACTTTACCCCATAAATACCTACCCTGTACTTATATGGCAATTATCTGATCAAAGTTGTCTAATACTACAATAATTACATTGCTTTTCCACAGTACTTGCTCTTTTCTTACCCCCCCACCCCACCCACACACACAATTTTTTCCTTGCACGTACAGTGTTATTTGTGGGCCGCATTAGAGAGTACCACCCAACGTTGTCCCTGGCTGACACGTACATTGCAATTTGAAGTGTTTTATTGATTGTACCAACCTTTCAAAGATCTCTGCTAGACACATTCACTGCTACATTCATACAGCACTGTTATATTACTGAATATTTCACACACCAATTGGAAATCTGAGACATTTTTTGAATAACAGGAACCAAGTTTATGGCTCACAGTTTCCAAATATTCATTAAGAAGACATGTCAAGAAGCTAGAGAACAGATTTCCAACAATGAGCAACAGGTCTGTCGCCATCCTTAAAGGAAGTCAGTGAATTTGGATCATTTCTGCATACTGTATGAACACATGTGTTTTATGTTCAAAAAAATATCTCACTGGATAATACAAAAGGTAAAAATATTTTATTACTTATTATTATTGGGGATTTTACAAGCCTAGGTGTAAAACCCCAAGTAGTGATACAGATGCAATTTAGGCTATCTCCTTCAGACACGTTGTTGGGGATTACAGTCGGTATAAAAATAAGTTTTTCCCAGTGCAGCATCAACTCAAGCCAGATAAAAGCATAAACGAGGGGGTAGAGGTGGCTGATGCCATAAACTAGTTTTATCCATACTGACAAAGCATTGTTGGTGATAGTGTGTTCAAACCACAGACAGCTCCCAGCCTTTTACGCCGTAATAAATGTCCAAAGTTTACTCCATTCTTTCTATTCTTCTCTTATCTGAATGGCCAGCAGCTTATCTCAGCATGCCACTGGAACATGCATCTTTTAGTGAATTGTAAACAGTTGAGCTATTTTGTTGACATTGAAAATTGCAAGCTTTCCCTTTTATTTCATAAAAAACACGTGCCACAAAAAGGCCTGGGGGGGGAAAAAAAAAACAAAAAAAAAACAGCCGAGCCGTCTCAAAATCTTTTGTCAATGAGCGTTAAAGCAAAATTTCAGCAATAGCATTCTGTGTTCCAAATGACTTCTCAGACTTAAAGGATAACAGTTTCATGTCCAAAATAAATCTCTGATGATGGAACTGTGGTGTCAAGCATATAACAGTCAGACTTCTACATCAACTGACAGACGCTGACAAATCGTGATGATGGATCTAGACTATGGAGTTTTGCTCAGTGATGAGAGGACATGCCTGGGCAGAGAAACATTAAATCTCTTACCTGGGACTAAAGGAACCTCTTGGCCCAGAGCCAACCGGAGCAGGACCATGATGAAGAGGGGCGCGGCCCCAGACTGTGTGCCACGCATTTTGATTCTCAATGTCCTTGCATCACTTTGTGTCAAACTAGGAAAGAGAGGAAAATTAGACATTAGAGGCTGATAGATTTTTGTCTTAAATTAAAAAAAATGTTGTAATACACAAAAGGTAAAATGAAGGCGAAAAGAAGACAGCAGAATGTACAATTGCAAGGACACTATTGCACAATTTAAAAATATTTAGTGCATACATATCAGTTCTTGCAAAAAAGATTTTGCATTGTGCGTCTGGATTATTTAACTGCAGGATTTTAAGCTCATCATTTCCCAAATGAGTTTTCCTGCTTTTAACCTCTTAACCCAGTATCACACCTGTTCTTCACACAGCAAAGAAGGCTTCTGTGTCAAACTGATTCCAGACAGGTGGAGACAAAAGCTTCAGAGTTTAGCAATGTGTGTGTGAGACAATACCGCCATGCTGACATCACCTGCGCGTGGTGACGGGGACCGTCTGTGGAGTGGAAATAAATCGGAGGATTCTCCGGATCAGCCATCTGTGGAACAACCTGGTCACCCTTGTTTGATTACATCCAGCAGGCCTTTCTGTATCGGCTGCTCCATTTCCTTAGTTTGTGTCGCTATGCACTATGATTTTCTCTTTGCAGACCTTTTCCTCAGGCATGACACACACCCTGAATTGGATGTGCTTCACCTAAAATATGAGGGACTTACTTTATCATAAATTTCAAGGCGCTACAAGAAAGAGTGAGTGCAAACTATGGCTCTTTTGAGTCTATGATGAATGTTAACATTGCCTCTCCACACTAAATTGTATGCGGTAATCAAAAGAATTGCTCCAAATACCTGCAAGGTTAGACCGTACATTTTAGGCTTCACCATGAGATATTCTTCTTACAATTATTCATTCGGTGTCCTCCAGTTCTTCCAAATATCCATGTCTTTTTAATTCAAGCAAAACCAAATGGAATAGCAATTTATATGATTTTTAAGTGGGAGCTTCATCTTTATAAACCAACCTTTTCATATTGTCTTGTTCCCTCTTGATATTATAATAAGTTTCCAGCACTAAAAGGCACAAGCATACCAATTTCCACTCATGTCTCTTTTCATTTTTTAAAAAAAAATCCTAATCTTACTGCGAGGTACCCAACGGGCAATCTTGTACTGACACACTCGGTTCAAAAAAAAGAAGAGCCACTGAAAAGGCAGTCTATTAGATATATTAGATATCAGCACAGTACTGCCATGTGTGTGTGTTATCGTCACCTTGTTCCTCTGGTGTCACAGTACAGTCACAGAATTCTGTTGTGTTTTTGCACAACTGCACCATTTGCATATGATGATGACTAGCATTTTCTCAACTTAATGTCTGATAAATAAGTCCCAGTTGATAGTTTCAGTGCTGTCACCTCAATCTGCAGCTCACCACTGGTATTCTGTAGGAGCAGCAGACTGGAACCCCCCATTATTCTTGATAATTGTGTCAGATAAAAACTGTATCGTCTTCTTGCAGGCAATCTGATAAATACCCAATTACCTGTAAGGAGATGGCATTGACAAGCAAGTGCCACAGGTCTTCAGTTTGGGGAAGAGTGGACACATAGCCACTGAGATAGCCTTTGCAGCCCAGAATCAAGGTGCAGGTGGACTCATTGGAATGTGTTCTGCTTGATTAATGAAAGGACAAATTAGAGATAAGCCAAGATTTATGCAAGCTCACCTTTCTGGACAGTATGTGAAGATGCTTCACAGTCCGATCAATGGTTATTCCTCCCTGTTCATGAGCAAGCCTGCCTCCATCAAATGAAATGAGCATGTTTTACAAGACTTATTTCAGCGGCCTCTTCTGTCTTCACAGAAATCCAGATCTGGAGGAATCAAAGGCCCTCATTGTCTTTTTATCTGACTCAATGACTGCTCAATGGATTCGAGCCAATTAATCAGGCAGTGACTAGAAGCATTGCTGCTGGCTCAGTGACCAGCCCCAACAAAAGACAGGAACCATCAGCAGAACAGCCACTGCCCACAAATTGATTTCCCAGCACCAACAAAACCAAGGTGATGTCATTCAAAACCTGCGGTTTCTCATTCTGACACGTCCACCTGAGCCAAGCACTTAAAAGTCAATAGAAATCAGGCAATTATGGTTGCTACCATCGCTTAGATGTAATGCACATGTGCTATATCTCTTAACCTAGTTAAACCTCAGGTGGAATGTGTAAAAGGACGGACAGTGAAGGGAATCTGGAGACTTTTGAGTATAGGAGTGAACTTCACATTACCTCAAACTGGGACCTCTATTCCTTACTGCTTAATCTGTTTCCCTTTCATCCTCTGCTCCTGTGCTTCCTAAACTTACTCTACATTTCTACACCAAATTGCCGAGGTAGAAAAAGAAAAGTGGAGAGAGATGTCAAGGATGAAAAAAAGAAAAAAAAATCAATATTAGCAATGTATTTATATTAGCCGTTTGGCAGAGTATTTTATCCCCAACATATAGGACATTATCTACAGATGGCAGTGGCAGTGCTTATCTGTTGTGTGACAAATTAAAAGGGGAATGCAAAATACAGTATATCAAATATCAAACAGTCTTACATTAGCCACTGGTAGCAATACTGAGCCAGAATTTTATAATTGGAACACTGGATATGTATAAAGAGAAACAGTGGATATAAAACGTTCACACACCCCAACACTATGCCCGTTTTGACACCTCGTCAGCTGTGTCCATCTCCCCCCCTCCCCCCAGCGCCACTGCCTCCACGGTCCCCACTTCATCAAAGGCGCCCGCCCCCTCCTCCCCCCTGCCCTTGTCATCAGTGAGCAGGACGTGCACAGACAGTTCTCCAGACTGAACCCGCACAAGGCCCCCGGCCCGGACGGCGTGTCTCCCTCCACCCTGAGACACTGTGCGGAAGAGCTGGCTCCTGTCTTCACAGACATTTTTAACACCTCCCTGAAGCTATGCCACGTGCCGACCTGCCTCAAAACCTCCACCATCATCCCTGTCCTCAAGAAGCCACGGATCACTGGACTTAACGACTACAGACCTGTAGCGCTCACCTCTGTAGTCATGAAGTCCTTTGAGCGCCTGGTCCTGCCCCACCTCAAGACCATCACCACTCCCCTCCTGGACCCGCTGCAGTTTGCCTACCGAGCCAACAGGTCTGTGGACAACGCAGTCAACCTGGCCCTCCACTCCATCCTGCAGCACCTGGACTCCCCGGGAACCTACGCCAGGATCCTGTTTGTGGACTTCAGCTCTGCATTCAACACCATCCGCCCCGCTCTGCTCCAGGACAAGCTGTCCCTGCTCAACGTGACTGACTCCCTCTGCAGGTGGATCACCGACTTCCTGACGGACCGGAGGCAGCATGTGCGGCTGGGAAAGACTGTCTCAGACTCCGTCAGCATCAGCACCGGATCACCCCAGGGCTGTGTACTTTCCCCCCACTCTTCTCCCTGTATACCAACTCCTGCACCTCCAGCCACCAGTCTGTCAAGCTGATCAAGTTTGCGGACAACACCACCCTCATCGGGATCATCTCCAACAGCAACGAGTCCGTCTACAGGAGAGAGGTGGCCCAGCTGGCGTCCTGGTGCAGCCACAACAACCTGCAGCTGAACGCTCTGAAGACAGTGGAGATGATCGTGGACTTCAGGAAAGTCACAACCCCTCTGCCCTCCCCCTTACCCTCACAGGCTCTCCCATCACCACTGCAGATTCCTTCCGCTTCCTGGGCACCACCATCACCCGGGACCTCAAGTGGGAGCCGACCATCAGCTCCCTCATCAAAAAGGCCCAGCAGAGGATGTTCTTCCTGCGGCAGCTGAGGAAGCTCAAGCTACCCACCAAGATGGGTAGCTTGAGCCGTGCAGTTCTACACGGCCATCATCGAGTCCATCCTCACCACCTCCATAACCGTGTGGTACGCAGGAGCCACTGCCAGGGACAGACTAAGGCTGTAGTGCGTCGTGCGCGCTGCTGAGAAGTGATCGGCTGCAAGCTCCCATCCCTCCAGGACCTGTACATCTCCAGGACCCGGAGGCGTGCTGGCCAGATCATAGCCGATCCTTCACACCCTGGTCACGTACTGTTTGCCCCCCTCCCCTCAGGTAGAAGACTTCGGTCCATTCAGACTAAAACCTCCCGTCACATGAACAGCTTCTTCCCCTCTGCCATCAGACTGCTGAACACTAAGTGACTTATTAGACTCTCGTGCACTATGTACAGCAGCTCAACCAGACTCATGTCAATTCACTGTTTTCTTTTTGCACTACCGACTGCACTATGTGGTACTCCACAATATCTGCTACTCGCTAATATATTTAAAATTGCTTTGACTAGTATTACTCATTCATACTCTACATTTTATTGCATGTATAGTTTTATTTCCATCTTTTATTTTTTCATGTTTAATGTTGCAGCATTGCACCGAGACAAATTCCTAGTTTGTGTACTACATGAACAATGGCAATAAATCTGATTCTGATTCTGATTCAAATGCCAGGTTTTTGTGATGTAAAATAATGAGACCAAGATAAATCATTTCAAAACTTTTTCCACCATTAATGTGACCTATAACCTGTACAACCCAATTGAAAAACAAACTGAAATCTTTTAAGGGAAAAAATAAAAAAAACAAAAAACTTACAATAACCTGGTTGCATAAATATGCACACCCTTAAACTAATACTTTGTTGCAGCACCTTTGGCTTTTATTACAGCACTCAGTCTGTTTGGGTAGGAGTCTATCAGCGTGGCACATCTTGATGTGGCAATATTTTCCCACTCTTCTTTGCAAAAATGCTCCCAATCTGTCAGACTGTGAGGGCATCTCCTGTGCACAGCCCTCTTCAGATCACCCAACACATGTTCGATTGGATTCAGGTCTGGACTCTTGCTGGGCCATTCCAAAACCTTAATCTTCTTCTGGTGATGCCATTCTTTTGTTGATTTGGATGTGTGCTTTGGGTCTCTGTTATGCTGAAAGATGAAGTTCCTCTTCATCTTCATCTTTCTAGCAGAAGCTTGAAGGTTTTGTGCCAACACTGACTGGTATTTGGAACTGATCATAATTCCCTCAACCTTGACTAAGGCCCTAGTTCTAGCTGAAGAAAAACAGCCCTGAAGCATGATGGTGCCACCACCATGCTTCACTGTAGGTATGGTGTTCTTTTGGTGATGAGCAGTGTTGTGTTTGTGCCAAATATACCTTTTAGAATTATGCCCAAAAAGTTCAAACTTGGTTTCATCAGACCATAACACATTTTCCCATATGCGTTTGGGAGATTTCAAATGTGTTTTTGCAAAATGTAGTTGGGTTTGGATGTTTTTCTTTGTAAGATAAGGCTTCCGTCTTGCCACCCTACCTCACTGCCCAGACATAGTATGAACAAGACAGGAGATCGTTGTCACATGTACTAAATAGCCAGTACTTGCCAGAAATTCCTGCAGCTCCTTCAATATTGCTCTCAGCCTCTTGGCAGCCTCCCTGACAAGTTTTCTTCTCGTCTTTTCATCAATTTTGGAGGGACGGCCAGTTCTTGGTAATGTCACTGTTGTGCCATATTTTCTCCACTTGATGATGACTGTATTCACTGTGTTCCGTGGTATATTTAATGCCTTGGAAATTCTTTTGTACCCGTCTCCTGACTGATACCTTTGAACAATGAGATCACTCTGATACTTTGGAAGCTCTCTGCGGACCATGTCTTGTGCTGTAAGATGTGACTACAAAAATGTCAGGAAAAGCCTACTAGAACAGCTAAACTTTATTTAGGGTTAATCAGAGGCACTTTAATGGTGGCAGGTGTGTGCTGACTGTCATTAACATGAGTTTGAATTTGGTTAATTCTGAACACAGCCACATCCCCAGTTATAAGATGGTGTGCATATTTATGCAACCAGGCTATTGTAAGTTTTTTATTTTTATTTCTCCCCTTAAAAGATTTCAGTTTGTTTTTCAATTGGGTTGTACAGGTTGTAGGTCACATTAATGGGGGAAAAAGTTTTGAAATGATTTATCTTGGTCTCATTTTTTTTACATCACAAAAACATGGCATTTGAACAGGGGTGTGTAGACTTTTTTATATCCACTGTATGTGTAAATATCAAATATGCTGGTACCTTTACAGCTCACTGAAACAATGCTTCATTTCTGCTGAGCAGTGATTCAGTCAAAACCGACTGTCTAATGTATACCTGCATGCCTTTAGTATGCGATAGAGTAAACCAATAAAAGTGTGAAAAGAAATGTTTTGTTTATTTTACAAAGATACCCCTAAAGTACCCCTAAAGAGACTGTTAATCACTGTATGTTTCAAACTAAGAGTTTAACCTTAATTAGTATCATAGGTGCCATCAAGCTTT
Organism: Pholidichthys leucotaenia; assembly: GCA_020510985.1. Taxonomy (NCBI): domain Eukaryota; kingdom Metazoa; phylum Chordata; class Actinopteri; order Cichliformes; family Pholidichthyidae; genus Pholidichthys; species Pholidichthys leucotaenia. The sequence continues at coordinate 252,598,432 of CM035847.1, read as the reverse complement.
TCAACACATATTCAGCCTATTTAAAGAAGGTGGGGGGGGCATGCTAAAGTGTAGCTTGGTATCATTGTATGCACCACACTGAACATGGACCAGAGAAAACAAGAGGAAATACAACACCAGGTTGATCAGAAGGATAGTGCTTATAGAGGGCCTACCAACCATTAAAACCCATTCAAGCTCAATTCCAAGGTCAAGTAACGTCCCTTTCTGATCACACTATGGGTCGCATTTTGAACAATATTGGGCTCCATGGAAGAAAACCAGGAGGGCTCCACTACTGACAGAAAAAAACAAAAAGTCAGGCAAAATGCATGATGACAAGCCCCCAAAGTTTCTGGGCAAATGTCCTTTGGACTGATGGGACAAAACTGGAGCTTTTTGGACAGTCACATTGGCTCTATGTTTACACAGAACACCAGAACTACTGTGAAACATGGAGGGGGCTCGGTATTGTTTTGGGGCTGCTTTGCTGCATCTGGCACAGGGAACCTTGAATTTGTGCAGTGCACAGTTAAGTCTCAAGACTACCAAGGCATCCTGGAAGGAAACATACTGCCCAGTGTCAGAAAGCTCATCCTCAGTCACAGGTCATGGGTTCTCCAACAGGATAATAACCGAAAACATACAGCTAAAGCCACTCAAGAATGGCTGAAAAACACACTGCACTCTTCTTAAATGGCCCTCCATGAGCCCAGATCTTAATCCAATTCAACATCTATGGAAAGATCTGAAAATTGCAGTGTGGAGACGCCAGCCTTAAAACCTGAGACAGCTTGAGCAGTTTGCACAGGAAGGCTGGGCCAAACTCTCTGTTGGCAAATGCAGACGTCTCATTGTGAAGTACAGCGATCGCTTGTTAGCAATGACTGCTGCAAAAGGTGGTGTCACACAATACTAAATTAAAGGTAACATCTTTTTTTAGTACATGAAATATTCAACCGAATCAATAATTAAAAGCAAGGTCTGATTTATGTTGAATATGATATAAACAATAAGGGATGCCATCAAACTTATGTCACTTTCAAGTTAACCCAGAGATGATTGTGGGTTTTTTTGTTGAAGGGTACCAGCAAATTTGTGCACATCTGTATGTATAACTGAAAAGATATAAACACAGTCTATGTAAGATATGGAAATAAGCACTTTGGTATGTGCACAGTATAAACAAATAACTATTTTGGATTTACTTTGAAATAATGCATAATACTGTTAATTTGAAGAGTCTAACAATATGGTTTTTGCAGGAGGAAAACTGTTGTAATGACAAAACTCACTGGAATAGCTGTAGTGGAAATCTGAACACCCCCTCCAACCGACCTGATGAAAGGTCATCACCAAAGTGCCCTTTACAAAGGCTGAAACAAGAGGAATTTCTCTGTTGGCTTCCATTTACATTGGGACAAATGACTGTGGGCCCTTTATGGTGACCCTTCGTTAATTATGAGTGTGTGCCCTCCAGAGTAGAAAATCTGATGATATATTAATGAATGCCCATTGAGTAGAGAAAATCAGATGGTGAACCAGACATTGTAACCGGTAGGTGGGCTTCTACATGACTATCCCACAGGTGCCCTGTTCAGTAGAGAAACTGGGATAGAGAGCTGGTTAGTGTAACGCCACTGGTGAGAAAGCTCCCCCCCCCGCCCCCCAGTGGAAACTACCCTACATTTGAAAGCATGTCCCCACAGACTTTAGGGGAAGGCTTGAAGGTGTCAGTAAAATAAACTTTCCAAAGGTTTAGAGTTCACTGCGTCTTTTATCATAGCGGATATACTTTTCATGTTTCAAATGAACCTGGTATTAGTCTCAGTTTCTGTTTAACTTTCAGCATAATGCATTATATGTTTTTACACACAGGATGGGCCCAATATTCTGCAGTGGGTGCCATTTTTACTTCCACCCCTGCCACTTACTGTATGAACATTTGATGCTCCAGACTTCAAGAGAATCAAGGTTAGTCAGCATTTATGCACAGGCACACCTGCACATCTCATTAAGCATGGAGTTAACATGTTGTGCTATGTCAGCGTCGGGTCTTGATGTATAGTTCCCGCTCCTCTCGAGCACTCTGCTCTTCGTGTCACCATGGCTTCGCCTTCCTCATAAAAATGCCACCCTGGATTAAGCATCTCACATTCGCATGATGCTCCTTCACTTCATTACAATAAAGGGATTAACCTGCCCAAGATCTAAAAAGTGATCTGTGGAGATGGTAGATGACGTGAGGCTGAACTGTCCTTCCCCCTTTGTGTAAATCACTTTAAATCTTACGTGCTCTTCTGAGTCCCCCTACCAATCTTCCACACTGCTGCTGCATGGCCCACAGTGCAACACATGAGACAAACCTGAAACCGTTAAGACAGCCTGCAGCTGACTTACATAATAGCATATGCTACCCCACAGGGACAGACCCTACATCACTTCATGCTGTATTTCTGTTCCTTCCTACTGAATGTTGCTTGCTACTGCATCCAGAATATCAGTTATGGAGCTTTGAATATTTGGGAGCATTCCAGAGTAAATATCCTTCTGTATTTCTCAACAAATCTTGTACAGGGCTGCATCCTTGTTACACCACGAATTAACTGATTAACAACATTTTTTGGAAAGCTGAATTCAATTTCACTAGCCACACCCAGGCCTGATTACTCCCAGACCTGTTGAATCAACAAATCATTTAAACAGAACCTGTCTGACAAAGTGAAGTAGGATAAAAGAGCTCAAAAAGCAACACGTCATGCTGCAATCTAAAGAAATTCAACAGCAGATGAGAAACAAAAACCCAGAACAACATCTAAAGAACTGCAGGCCTCGATTGCCTCATTCTGGACACTGGTCCATGATTCAACACTAAGCAAAAGACTGGGCAAAAATGGCATCCATTGAGAGTTCCAAAGAGAAAAACACTGCTGACCAAAAAGAGCACAAAGGCTCATCTCACATTTACTAAAACATAGCTTGATGATCCCCAAAATTTTGGGGAAAATATTCTGTGGACTGACGAGACAAACTCAGCATCTTATAAAAAGCACATCATGCCAACTGTCAAACATGGTGGTGGTAGTGTGATGGTCTGGGGCTGCTTCACTGCTTCAGGACCTGGACAACTTGTCATGATTGATAAAACAATGAATTCTGCTCTCTACCAGAAAATCCTGAAAGAGAAAGTCCGACCATCAGGTCGTTACCTCAAGCTCAAGTCCTCCAATGTAGCTGAATTAAAACACTTCTGCAAAGAAGTGTGGGCCAAAATTCCTCAACAGTGATGCAAGACTCACTGCCAGCTATCGCAAATGCTTGATTACAGTCATTGCTGCCCAGGGTGGCACAACCAGTTATTAGGTTTGGGGGCAATTACCTTTTCACATATGTAGGGCCTGATAGGTTTGGATAGCTTTTTTTTCCTTAATAAATGAAATAAATTAAACACTGCATTTTGTATTTACTTGGGTTTCTGAAATGTGACAAATATGCAAAAATATAAGGAATCAGGAAGGGACATACTTTTTCACAGCACTGTATATCCTATTGTGCTTTTAATAGTGAAATGTATGAAATCTACTCAACACAATTCCTGCCCTTGCCTGGAAAGATGTTCTATATTATGGAAGCATACAGTAAGATGGATAATTGCTCAGAATTCAAAACTGGCAAAAATACCAGAGATACAATAAAAAATGGACTCGAAAAAAGGAGTCCCAAGCACTCCAGTTTGACTGAGACAGGAGGCCTAGCATGGTAAACACAGTCATCCTCACTGTGATCTGTCCTCTCATGAATGTGATCTTTGATAAATTAAAAGCTGATTATTTCCTAGAGGGAGAAGCCAAGCGCGTGGCCCCCACCGCCTTCACTAGTTGTGATGGATTAGTCCACAGCCTGAACTATGCACTTGTCCCCACTGACTGCACCACTGTGGACGCCACAGGCTTAAGTGCCTCCTATCGAGATGCCATCTCTGACAAGTCTTAATTTATTTGGATAAATGCTGTACCCTCACTTTAGAGGACAATTCAATTTTTTCAAGAAACACATGGTTGACTGCAATTTTTTTTTTTTTAAGTAGTATTACCAGAAAAAACTTCCAACCATATTTGGAACAATTACACTCTATGGACAGTTTTAAAAGCTGGATAAAGTGCTCTTTCCTGTAAACAATAAAAGGCTCTTGTTTCCTTTTGTCAGTAAAAGACGCATTTTATTAAATACAAATTTTAATCCTTTTGAGAGACTTGAGTTTATGAGTGCCAGAATGCAAAGGCAGACATACTCAGTAAAGTAAAACTTCTTTGTATTAAAAAAAAAAAAAAAAGGATAGAAGTCAGGAAACAATGTGGAGCTTTTGTGGGTTCTCTGTGTCGGTTCAGATGCAGCATCCATGAACTTAAAGTAGCCTGGGCTTTGACATTATGGGCTCCTTCTCATGTGTCTCAACCACTTTACTAGGGTCCACATCATCTGGACGACCTACGGCGCAATTTGTCTGCAGTGATTGGGTCTGCTTGGGTGGGAACAAAGGCAGTAGGCCTGGCTATTGTGTCCTTTTGTGTCCCATATGTCAGGAGTCTGCTACACAAACAATGCAGCGACGGCCAAGAGCAAAACAGTCATTATCTGCTGCAGAATCGCTGTCATTATCCAGCTGCAATCATAACTCTAATTACAAAAGTTGCTTTGTAAGCAGGTAGATTATGCAATGTTAATTGCGTGTGTACAATGTGGTGAGCACATGTTAAAATGCCACTCTCTATTGTGAGGTGCACAAAAGCAGCACACGTTTCACCCTGTGCAATATGCAAACCAACGCCAAACTCCCTTGATGGCTGGTTGGAGTCCTTATGGTGCAATTGAGTTTATCTCTCATTAATAATTGTAATGAATCACTCTTAACAATATTATCTGTCAAAAGCTGAAATTGATTAATTGGTGAACCGCATCTTTTAAACCTCAGCCTTCTCATTACTTAATCTCACATGCACTTTCAGAAATAGGTATACGACCCCTGGCAAAACAAATGTCAGATTTTTTTAGCTGATCATTCTGAAATCATAACACATAACTTTTAAAATTTTAATTAAATTGGTGTAATTAGTAACTTTTTTAGATCAAGCAGAGGGGAAAATATGGACTCAATCATGAGAAAAAATGTGGAATCATATTGTAAATTCCATAAATAAAACAAATATCTGTTACAATATCACAAGTCTACATATTCTCCATATTCAAATTATTCTGACGTTAAAAGAGTGTTTGCAGACCTTAACAAATCAACAGAAATATAAGTCAATGTCTGTGACCAAATTAGCTAAAGGAAATGGGATTTAAATACAGAAGAGCCAAATATAAACCATCATTAATTGAATTCAATTCAAGTCATCTTTATTTGTATAGTGCCTAATCACAGCAGAAGGTCATCTCAAGGTGCATTCATCTAAACATCTAAGCAGAAGAAAACCAGGCTACAGTGGGGTGTGGATGATTGGATGAAAGTGATATTCAGTGATTAATCAAAATTCCGCACCAGGCAAGATGATGCTGGAAATTTTGTTTTGGTGCCGTTTCAACAAATTACTGAAGAAAACAAACACATTTCCACAGTCACTGATGACATGAGGCTGTGTGTCAAATAAAGGACCAGGGAAGATGGCAGCCATTACCTCACAGCAAATGAGCAAATATACACTGAAGATTGGACACTTTTCTCATCAGTCAAAAGTAGGTTTGGAAAAGATTAATCCATTTTTTAAAGGTGAAAAGGCATCTTGCCGCAGAGCTAATAGTGTGAAAACTCCCCCCAGGACAGACATATCAGCTCACTGACATGCAGTCTGGCTCTCGGCCAACTTGTCCATTAATTATAGAAATTAAATTTCTTTTTTAAAGGTGTGTTTTACAAAGTCAGAATGTTCAACTGTTAAACAATAAAACTGACTTTATTTGTGATTTTTTCCCCCCTAGAAAATAAACTGTTGATATAGCAGTGATATAATAGTGATTCTATAATTTTTGCTATTAGTTGTAATACTTACAAGTTGAGCTGAACACCTCAGGCTTACCATTTTCAGGCCTATTGGCTCATATCTGACCTGCTCTATTCTAAAATTATGCTCAGCTTTAAAACCTGTCTGAGCCATAATATAACAGGCACTGAAACGTAATACTGGATACACAGTAAATCGGGGAATGCACCATTAAAAATTGACATAAACAGACAAACTTGCCTCTACTACTCCAAGCTAAATATAATTTAAAGGCTTAAGATAAAATCTTTGTTTTATAAAAAAAAAAAAAAGCTAGACTCTGAATGAAATTCCTGAAGCACAACACTGCAGATTCTTTCCATTAATCATCATGAGGGTGCACTTTACTGACCCACTCTGGCAAATTAAATCCTCAGAATAAAATCTCCATCACTGCTGTATTTCTTTGCCTTGACACCAGCATCTATCTGGCTTTGGAACGCAGCGCAGAAGAGCCTGCCAACTCACAAAGACCTAAAAACCGTGGGGCAATAAAAAATGACATCAGCAATGGGAAAGTTAATAGTGTGTTTCAGATGCACTTTCTAGAGGACAGGGGGATACCAGAGGTTTCATTCAGTGTAAGTGACAGTGGCTGACAATCAACTTCTGCCTCCCATATGGCCTTATAGGAATCTCAAAACGCTTGGAGTAATAACTTATAAATAGATAAGGCTTCCAGAGGGTGTCGCTTGACAATGTGCACGGCTGGGCATGTGCTGCATTTGCAGTTGGTGTACAGATCATAGTAGTGCCTTGTTTTCCTTATTCATCTCTTCGGTGTGATGTGTGATTGCAGCCAGGCTGTTGTTCCCCATGGTGTTGTGTGCTGTGAGAAGTGTCACACTGGTGGTTGTGTAAGGCACTTTTTTTTTTTAACTTCATAAGCCTATTTCTAACTTTGCAGAGCTCATTTCAGCACAGCTGTCAGAGAATGCCTCCAGCTGAATAAACAGCACACAGAACCACACAGCCGCTGAAGACAACATGACTTCAGGCGTCTGCTTCAAACTGGGCCACGGGCATATTTTTTCCCCCCGTTTCTTCCACACTACATGTTCTTGTTCTCGTTTATTATCTGACATAACTTCTATTGCTTCTGAAGTGAATTACACAGCATCATTTATCTCTACAGATAACGTCAACCTGCTTGTCATCAGAGGAGAGTGTTGTATGACTGCTAATTCTACAAAAAAGAAAAAAAGATTCAACAATACTTCATGGCAATCTTAGCCTGATAGCGCTCCATAAAATATAGCATTGCAGAACTACTGTGGCTTCATATATTTTACAATGTTCTGTGCTAGTATAGAATCAAACACAATAACTGAAAAACACATTTATCAAGTGTACAAGAAGCAGTTCTTGTCAAGTAATGACATGAATAATGCATGTACTGTACAGCTTGTTGTAAGCTGCACTATGCTACACAGAAGTTATAAACTTGGGTGGCACAACAGATTTGATGCATGCAAACTGTACAATAAATCCTAATAAAGATAATAACTGCTGAATCATAGGCTGGTGCGCACATCTGCAATTTCTACACTGAAAACTCCATGAAACATTGTCCTCGGTACAGTCAGAAGAGGTGGAAGGATACATCATACCACCACAACTCAGCAAAAATTTTATCCACTTTCAAAACACAGGGTTGGACTGTAAATTAATGTCATAGGGCCCTATTTCAATGGTCTAAGGTGAACGATTGTCCCATGCTTTGCATCTTGCACCAGTGCTTCCGTTGGTTTCTGTCAGCACCTTGTCTGGTTTTCCTCTGTGCGCTCTCACCACCTAATTATAGGACCTGACTGTGTCCACAGTTTGCATTTGTATATGGACTCATTTAAAGTGGGTGAGGCTTTGCACAAAGTTCAGCATGCTAGTATTAAGTAGGGGTGTGCCACATCGTATCATTCACAATAGTACCGGTATAAATTTTGATACCGGTGTAAAAATGAATATTGTAATATTTAGGGTCCGTTACCATAGAAACAGCAAAACAAACATGGCACAGGAAGTGGCACTCCAGGCTTGGAATGTCTGTGTCTAGTTGTGAGGAAGTAATTTAGTTTTAAGGCTGTTTCAGACTGCTGCCATCTAAAAAGAAAAAAAAAAAATGGTGCAGCGATGCGGATAATCTGCCCCACACGCATGCCTGTTTAAACACCGGGGCAAGAATTTCTTAGTGCCCATTACTCAGACGGACTGATTTTGTAAAAGATCTGTCACCTGATCTTTCATTCCTTCATTCCTTCATTGGTGATCTGTCCATGGTGTGCCTTGCCTCTCACCCAACAATGCTGGGATAGGCTTTCCCCCAACTGGCATTCTTTTAAAAGGATGAATCAAAATGAAAGTATCCCAGCAGTTTTGTTTTTTTTAAAAATTCTGAATCGCTGAGCTCCCATCCTGCGTAATTATGATTACGTCTCCATAGTACAAGCAGTTCTGTAGTCAAGGAGGTTAAAAAGCTCCTTTAAGGCTCCCTGCCCTTAAATGCATTTTCATTTTGTGAACAAGGCTGCATTATCCTCAGCGCAATACAGATTTGCCCTCCCATTTAAATGCTGTCATATCAGTATTGTGCCTTGAATCTTTAAAACTCATCTTAAAACCCAATTTTACTCCTTGACCTTCAACCCAGCATGAGACATTGATTTTACTTGTTTCACTGCTTTTATTATATGACTGTCATGTTCACCTATCTTGTTTCATACTTTAGCAGTATTTCATTGTCTTTTATTTATTTTTACGTCTTACATGTCTAATATTTTACTTACCCCTGATGTAGAGCACTTTGTGTCAGCTGTAATTGTTTTGAAAGTGCCTTAGAAATAAAGTTGGATTGGATTGTGCCCGTTAATTAAAGGGAATAAGAACAAAGGCAATGATTGTTTTTTTTTTCTTCACATTACATTTGAAACATACCTCTAAATAAATAAGAGCATTAGGACAGCCTCTTTGCACTTTGCGCCTGGTGCAAAATGAGTTTTTGTGCCACTGTAATAGTGAAATAGACTTGGACACACCCATAAATGTGCTCTATGCCTGATATAACAGACTGTTGATTAGGTCACTGAAAAATATGACTCAAATAGAAAACTGCAGACAAGAACAACGAATTATAATCCAGATTCATCCCAGTTCTGTTTCAAGTATACAAATGGTTGTAACTGATCCCAAGAGAAAAAGCCTTGTAACATTTGAACTATTTACATTTACAAAGGTGGACAGAAGGTTCCAATGGAGTGAACAACCGACTGGGTCCAGAGCTTAACATTTAGTTTTGTGCTCACCAGCCATGTGGTTTGTAATTTTTTCCATGTAAATTTGCAACTTTTATCATGCAAGTTCATGACGTTTTCTTACAACCCTTTTTTTCCTGCAAATTTGTTTTGTTTTTTTCCTCTTATATTTGCAACATTTTAATCAAAAATTCTCAAGATTTTTTACATTTTGTAAGTTTTATATTTCACAAACTTGCATCTTTTTCTGTAAATTTGTGACTATGTTAAATTTGCATCTATTCTTATCAGATATTTGCAATTTTATTCTCTTTTTTCCATAAGTTACATCCTGCTTATGGTAAATTTGTGACGTTTGTCTAATAAATTGGTGACTTTCTCATAAATTTGCTACTTTTTCTGGTAAATAGGTTTATCAGTTCAGTTATCTTACGTGGAGACTTGTCAGAATATCCAGCTGAGCAAAGCAGCTCGTAAAACTGAATGCGCTACATGCCACTGCTGAACTGCACTAATGCTAATGTGAAGACCTGGTTGGCTCAACAAAACACTGACTTTCAGCATCAGAAGTCTTTGCTTGTTATATTGATTTGATGCAGCAAGTGTGACTAACATTTTTTCCAATCTAAGTCCAAAAATGATCAACAGTTGTAGGTCTGGTTTCAGAGTCTTAACATGATGCCGTACACCCATCTCTCCCAAACTGGTCCAGCTTAAAAATGAGCTGTGAAATTAATACAATTCTTTCCTCGTCTTTCAGCATTCAAACCACTGGCCCTGACAACTCATAGGGGCAGACTTTCATGCTCGAGCAAACCGCAGACCAAGATCAAATGTGTGATATGAGACATGAAAACTATAGAGAGATAAACAGCAGCCGCTGCAATGACCACCACAGAGCACAGGAAAAAAGGAGAAAAAAGCAGGTAGATAATGAGAACACGGTGGAACGCTGCCTTTCTGCTGACAGATAGGGGCAGCGGTCCTGAACATGCACGTGGTTCAACAAGCCTCTGACATGGTGAGCCCTTCTCCTTGGGACTGTCAGCCTTCAGCAGAGCACATCATCTCTCCATGAGGATTTCATCACATTAGCCTAAGCTGGGTGCACAGATACCAGTGGCAGCTACATAGCATCATCCACAGGAAGACACACAATCACCAATTAGAGCTATCACACACTGTAATTAGATAGACTGACTTGTTTCAGTGTGTGTAAAATGTATTCATATTATCCAGATAACAAATAAGCACATTCATCTAATTAGTGAGCACAGCTCGCAAGCTTAATTAAAGTTAATACATTGTGATACTCCAAAATCAAGAGATTACAATGCTCCAAGGTTGTAGTTAATTAGAGTATTCACAGTATGACAGGCAGAGATCCCAGCCTCGGTTTCCAACAGCCAATTAAAACTGAGGGTCAAAGTGGACAAAACCTAACTTTGTTTCTTCTTCTTCTTCTGAATATTGATTGCAAATCCTGGTCCAACCCAAAAGATTTTTTAAAATTTAACAGATTTTTTTAAAAAAAGTGATTGATCCCACATGACCAAATACAGCTTCAACACTTTCACTCCTATACAGTGTGCAATGTGAGCAAGTTAGCAGATTCCATTCACAAACTATAGGGCACTCAGAGAAGGTATACCTCTACCAAGGCTGCTTGTCCACCAATTAAAACATAACTGAAATGTGTCAATTGACAGAGCGTCGTAACTTGGTATTCCTGTTTATTTTCAGGCTGATTAGCTCCTTTTCGTCGTCGGCCTCCGTCGGTCTATGATGACCATGGAAGAGAATCCTAAACGTCTACTCTGCTGGAACAGCACCGCCTGTGGCTGAACAGGCCGATGTGCGAATGACAGTCCCTGTCACACAGGTCACACTTGTGGGTGGTCTCCGTGCTGCTGGGTCTGTGGCGGTTCTTCCTGCGGGTCCTTTTTTCATCTGCTGCAGCAGTCAGTCTCTCTTCACCCGCCTTGAGCTGTCTGGTCAGGGTGCCTCTCCATTTGGAGCGGTTCGTTGCAAGGTCCTCTCAGCGCTCTGTGTTGATATCCAGGGCCTTCATGTCTCTCTTGCAGACGTCTCTAAAGCGCAGCTGTGGGCGGCCAACGTCTCTCCTGCCAGTTGCCAGTTCTCCATAGAGGACGTCTTTGGGGATTCTGCCATCCTCCATACGGTGAACGTGGCCTAGCCAGTGGAGCCTGCGCTGCCTGAGTAGAGTGAACATGGAGGGAAGGCCGGCGCGGGACAGAACTTCTGTGTTGGGCACTCGAATGCAGCGCAAGTGGAAGGAGTTCAGTCTCTTTTCCTGCCGGGCGTATGTTGTCCATGTCTCACTCCCATAGAGCAGTGTGCTGATGACGCAGGCGTTGTACACTGCCATCTTCGTCTTGACAGAGAGTTTGGGATTCTCCCACACTCGTGTGGTGAGGCGAGCGAGTGTGAAGGCTGATTTTCCAATCCTCTTGTTGATCTCTGTATCAAGGGAGAGGTTGTTGCTGATTGTGGACCCCAGGTACGTGAACTGATTCACGACCTCCAGCTTGTAGTCATCAATGGTGATGGTTGGTGGTGCTTCCGTGCCTTGCGCCAAGACGTTAGTCTTCTTTAGGCTGATGGTAAGCCCGAAGTCCTTGCATGCCTGGGAGAAGCGGTCCATCAGGGTCTGAAGCTCCTGCTGTGTGTGGGTTGCGACTGCAGCGTCGTCTGCAAACAGCATGTCTCTGATTAGAGCCTCGCGTACTTTGGTTCTGGCTTTCAGGCGGGCGAGGTTGAAAAGCCTGCCGTCAGATCTTGTGTGCAGGTAGATTCCCTCTGTTGCTGTGCTGAAGGCATGCCTCAGGAGCATAGCAAAGAAAATCCCAAAGAGGGTTGACGTAAGTACACAGCCCTGTTTCACTCCGCTGCGTATGTTGAATGGCTCTGAGACGTTGCCATCGTGCTGCACTATCCCCTGCATGTTGGTGTGAAACGATTCGATGAGGCTTTGCAACTTTGGTGGGCATCCTATCTTTGGCAGGATCTTGAAAAGGCCCTCTCTGCTGACCAGATCGAACGCTTTGGTGAGGTCGATGAAGGCGACGTACAGAGGCATGTTCTGTTCTCTGCATTTCTCCTGGAGTTGGTGGATGGAGAATATCATGTCTACCGTCGATCGCTCAGCGCGGAAGCCACACTGAGACTCGGGGTAGACACGTTCGGCAAGCTTCTGTAGACGAACGAGAACAACTCGTGCGTAGACTTTGCCAACAACGCTGAGGAGGGAAATGCCCCTGTAGTTGTTGCAGTCGCTTCTCTCCCCTTTGTTTTTGTAGAGGGTGATGATCTTGGCGTCCCTCATGTCCTGTGGTACGGCACCTTCCTTCCAGCACTGGCAGAGGACGTCATGCAATGGCAGCAGTAGGGCGGTCTTGCAGTGCTTGATCAGGTCAGGGGGTATGCCGTCGTTGCCGGGTGCCTTGCCAGTGGCCAAGCTATCAATGGCCTTACTGAGTTCGTCGATGGTTGGCTCGGAGTCAAGTTCGTCCATGGATGGCAGGCAGTCGATGGCATCAAGGGCTGACGGTGTCACGGTGTTCTGTCTAGAGTAGAGGTCGGAGTAGTGTTCCACCCATCTCTCCATCTGCTTGTTCTTCTCTGTGATCATCTCCCCAGTGGAAGATTTGAGGGGAGCCGTCTTGCTCTGAGCCGGACCAAGTGCTTTCTTGATGCCATCGTACATACCACGGATGTTCCCTGTTATGGCAGCGGTTTGAATGTCTTGGCTGAGCTGAGTCCAGTACTCGTTGGCACAGCACCGAGCAGTCTGCTGAACTTTGCTTCTCGCAGCCCTGAGAATCTGGAGATTCTTCTCGTTTGGGCACTTCTTGTACTCAGCAAGTGCTGAGCGCTTGGCTTCAATGACGGGGGTCATCTCGGTCAACTTGGCATCAAACCAGTCCTGTGACTTCGAGGTCTTCCTCCCAAAGGTAGCCAAGGCTGTGCGGTAGATGGTGTTTCGCAGCTCTTCCCACTTCTGCTTTGCAGATTCTCCTCCTTTGCAGATTCTCCTCCTCCTCCAGATTCTCCTCCTTTTTTTTCTTTTCTCCTCTCGGCGCCACACCAGTCGGCTGCCTTTTGCAACAGCGGCTCGATTCCGAGTTTTTTTTCCCTTCCTCTCTCTTTTGATCACTTTTTTTTTTCACCCCACTTATATCACGGACACACAGATCATCCCAAATGTCTCCTGAGCCGGTGGACGGAGCCACTGTTTATAGCAGGATACGATATAACAGGGAAGAGCTGCTAGCATTTAACCGCCACCCGGTCCCACTGGAAAAACTCGACATACCGAGAGAACTGAGGCGAAAACGCCGCGGCTGCCGGGCTGGAGTAAGGCGGAGGACAAAAAATATAAGGTACAGACCCTCCCTTCCATCTGTTGTCATGGGAAATGTACGGTCGATACTGGGAAAGTTAGATGAGCTAGCGGCTATCTCCCGTTATGATAGCACTTACCGGGAGTGCTCTCTCCTTTTGTTTACTGAGACGTGGCTAACTGAACTAGCAGCAGATGCTAACATTGAGCTGGAGGGTTTTCACACGATACGAGCTGACCGAACACCAGAGAGTGGCAAAACTAGGGGCGGTGGAGTGATCATGTATGTTAACAACAACTGGTGCAGACCGGGACATATCACTGTTAAACAACGACACTGCAGCAAAGACATTGAGTTGCTAGCTGTTAGCATGAGGCCTACATATCTCCCGAGAGAACACTCACACGTGATCTGCATTGTTGTTTATGCAAATCCGATGGCGAACGCTGGGACAGCGCGTGACGTCATCCATTCAGTAACCAGCAGGCTGCAGACAGAACACCCAGATGCTCTTCTCCTCATCTCAGGCGATTTCAACCACGTTTCACTGTCTCCCATTCTGCCCACTTTCACCCAGTATGTCACATGCCACACTAGAGACAATAAAACACTGGATTTGTTCTACGCAAACACTAAGGAGGCATACACCTCATCACAACTCCCCCCACTTGGGAGATCGGATCACAACTTGGTTCATCTCCGACCGGTGTACAAACCCCTAGTGCACAGACAACCTCCGGCCATGCACACTGTGGAGTTATGGTCTGAGGAGACAATGGACACTCTAAAGGACTGTTTTGAAGCCACTGCCTGGAAGCAGCTCTGCGATCCACATGGTGAGGACATCGATGGCCTCATTCACACCTTCACGGGCTACCTCAGCTTCTGTGTGGACAAATCCGTTCCCACCAAGACCATACGGCGTCACTCAAACAACAAACCCTGGATCAACCCTGAGATAAAAACACTTCTGAGAGAGAAGAAGAGGATCTTCAGGTCGGGGAACAGGGAGATGCTGAAGTCCGTACAGAGGGAGCTGAGGAGAAAGATCAGAGAAGGCAAGGACAGCTTCAGGAAGAAGATGGAGGACAAGCTGCAACAGAGCGACATCAGCGGGGTCTGGAGAAACCTCAAAACCATCTCGGGGCTCCAGAATACCTCCCCCCAGGCCACGGGGGGCAGGGAGTGGGCGAACAACCTGAATCTGTTTTTCAATAGATTTGACCAACCGCCCTCCCCCCTATCTGCACAACAACCACTGCTGCCTCTAAGAAATCAAGTCCTGCTACCCACTCCCCACTCCACCGACACCCCCCCCACTCCCAACACACAGCCCCCCATCCTGACCCTGACCAAGACCCAGGTGAGGACGGAGCTGAGGAAGATCAAGGCGAGGAAGGCGTCGGGACCGGACGGCATCAGCGCAAAGCTCCTCAAGTCCTGTGCAGACCAGCTGTGTGGGATTGTGACGTATATCTTCAACATGAGCCTGAAACTGGGGAGGGTACCACAGCTGTGGAAAACATCTTGTGTGGTACCTGTACCAAAAACTTCCCACCCCAAAGACCTGAACAGCTTCAGACCGGTGGCCTTGACGTCCCACTTGATGAAGACCCTGGAGAGACTGCTCCTTGCTCATCTCCGCCCCCTGGTGGAACCAGCGATGGATCCACTCCAGTTCGCCTACCAGCATGGCATTGGGGTGGAGGATGCGGTGATCTTCCTCCTTCACCGTTCTCTGTCCCACCTGGAGAAGCCCGGGAATATGGTGAGGATCATGTTCTTTGACTTCTCCAGTGCTTTCAACACCATCCAACCGATGATCCTGAAGGACAAGCTGCTGCGCGCAGGGGTGGACCAGCACCTGTCATCATGGATCCTGGACTACCTCACGAACCGGCCTCAGTTTGTGAGAACCCGGGACTGTGTTTCCGACACGATCATCAGTAGCACGGGGGCCCCCCAGGGAACGGTGCTGGCTCCCTTCTTGTTCACTCTTTATACTGCGGACTTCTCACACAACACAACACATTGCCATCTACAGAAGTTCTCTGATGACTCTGCGATCGTTGGTCTCATCTCCAGCGGAGATGAAGCTGAGTACAGAGGGCTTATCCAGGACTTTGTGGACTGGTGCCATCGGAACTGCCTCCAGATCAACGCGAGGAAAACTAAGGAGCTGGTGGTGGACTGCCGCAGGCATGGGCAGCCCCTCACAGCACCAGTAAATATACAGGGAACAGACATCGAGATGGTGACATCCTACAAGTACCTGGGTATTCATCTGAACAATAAACTAGACTGGTCACACAATACTGACGCACTCTACAAGAAGGGACAGCGCAGGCTGTTCCTGCTGAGGAGACTCAGGTCTTTTGGTGTACAAGGGGCGCTGCTGAAGTCATTCTATGACACGGTGGTGGCATCAGCCATCACTTTTGGAGTGGTCTGCTGGGGCAGTGGCATTACTGCAGCCGATAGGAAGAGACTGAACAAACTGATTAAGAAAGCTAGCTCTGTCCTGGGGCAACGCCTTGATCCGATGGAGGAGATAGGAGAGAGAAGGACGGTGGCTAAACTGTCATCTCTGCTGGAGTCCGAGTTCCACCCTATGCAGGACATACTGGATGCACTGAGGAGCTCATTTAGCAGCAGACTACATCATCCCAGGTGCACAACCGAGAGGTTTCGTAGGTCCTTCCTACCAACGGCTGTCAGACTGTACAACCTAAGCAGGGCTGCTCGCAGAGATAGCAAAAAGACGTAACAAACTAATAGTTTTTTTTTTTTTTTTTTTTTTTGAATGCAAAAGATGCAATAGACTTACACAATGGTCCTCTCCGGCATACAACTAGGAACATACCGGTCGCTATGGAGGGTGAGAATATGTATGGGCACATAATCATACCATGTAGGATAACTAAATAGACGGTTATGCTGTTTCATCCCACCTAGCAACAATGCTCTGCACTGTGTGTGTTTATATATTTACATATTTATTCCATCTAGCTACAATGCTCTGCACTGGGTGTGTTTATATTTATATATCTATATATTTATTCCATCTAGCTACAATGCTCCGCACTGTGTTTTTATATATCTACATATTATTCCATCTAGCTACATTGCTCCGCACTGTGTGTGTTTATATACTTGCATATTTATTCCACCTAGCTGCAATGCTCCATACTGTGGGTGTTTATATATTTACATATTTATTCCATCTAGCTACAATGCTCTGCACTGTGTGTTCATATATTCATATATTTATTCCATCCAGCTACAATGCTCTGCACTGTGTGTCTGTGTGTGTGTGTGTGTATATATATATTTTATAGTAATATGTACATATGTATATTAGCTGCTCTTGCTTGCTTGTTTTTTCTTGCCTTCTGATTGTTGCTCTGAGTGTTGCTATCCCTGTGCTGTTGCAATCCTGGAATTTCCCCGTTGTGGGACTAATAAAGGCTTATCTTATCTTATCTTATCTTGTGGTACACCAAGTTCCTTCTTAAAGGTGGAGGCAAACTGCTCAACAAGTTCTGGTTGGGCCATCTTGCTGGTGTCAATCCGTGCCTTTCCAGGTTGTCTAGCACGATGGAATTTCTTCAGCTGCAGCTTGACCTTGCAACACACCAATGAATGGTCTGTGTCGCAATCTGCACTCTGGAACGAACGGGTGATTAGCACGTTCTTCAGTGAGGTGCGCCTGGTCAGGATCAAGTCTAGCTGGTGCCAGTGCTTTGAGCGCGGATGTTGCCAGGAAACCTTGTGTTGGGGCTTGGTCTTGAAGAACAAGTTTGTGATGGACAGATCGTGATATGTGCAGAACTCGAGCAGCCGCTGTCCGTTGTCGTTCATTCTGCAACAAGGTCCTGCAAAGCTAGTGCTACGCTATGTTAAGCTAACACTGTGTTAGTGGATTTACGCTATCTGAACAGAGGCTGAATTTCGAGCACAGGTGTGGATCTGGACTGTTGGTGACCCAGCAAGAATTAAACCAATTGGTTGCCAGATACATCGTGACAGAATGAAGATCTGATAACAATCGTTTTCCATCAGACAGCTGTTATCCACTGACGTTAAAACACATTTACTTGCTACCTGGATAAAGATTATTCAAAAATTTATTTGATCTCCAAAAGGACTGGATCATGTCTCTGTCACAGCAGACATTTGGACTGTGGTAATGGACATTTTCTTTGGATCACTGCACATTGGATTAAATCCATAATATTAAAGGTAAAGAACTGACAGCTTTATGCAGTGTTGCCAACTCACTCTTTTTCCCTCTCTCTCACTCCACAAATCCTATTTCTCACTCCAAAATGAGGAAATTACTGGCAATTTTATGCTGATTTTCTTCAGATTTTTCCCACATTAAGAGCTCTCAAGGCAGGATAAAGCAGTCTGAGCATGTTCTAAAAGCTCTGTCTGAAACAGTCCGTTTTCAGCTTAACATTAATTAGCCCCAGCTTAACATTAATAAGCCCCTAATGTAATCCATTAATTAAGTTATCTTGCTATGTGTGCAAGATGATTTAATTGTGCATTTAAAAGTAACGTGAAAGTTACTTTTCCAAGTAACTAGTTACTTTAATCATTCAGTAACTCAAAAGTAACTCAGTTACTTTTGAAATGAAGTAACTAGAAACTGTAACTAGTTGCTATTTTTTAGTAACTTGCCCAACACTGCTCATAGATACAACTATGGTGTCAATAGCAAAAGCCTCCCTCATTTTCTTCTCAAGTTTACAAGATTTTGGGAAAAATTACCTCAAGGTCAAGGTCACATAAATTCAAATTCATCCAACATTTTTCTTAGATACAACTATGATCGGGTGGCACGGTGGAAGAGTGGTTAGCACTGTGGCAGCACAGCAACTCCCCCTTGGCCTGGGGATCCTGGGTTCGATCCCAGCCCCCGACCAACAGTGATCTGTGTGGAGTTTGCATGTTCTCTCCGTGTCTGCGTGGGTTTACTCCGGGATTTCTCCGGTTTCCTCCCACATGCCAAAAACATGCAAGTTAGGTTAATTGGCATCAAAACTGGGGGATTCTAAATTGTCCTTAGGTATGAGTGTGAGAGTGAATGGTTGTCTGTCTCTTTGTGTTGGCCCTGTGATGGACTGGCGATCTGTCCAGGGTGTACCCTGCCTCTCGCCCAAAGATGCTGGGATAGGCTCCAGCCCCCCCACGACCCAAAAAGGATTAAGCGGAAGAAGATGAATGAATGAATGAGATGAATGAACAACTATGATCCATCCATTTTATTTATTTACTGTTTATTTGTATAGGGACAAGTATGTAGCAAAAATTATTGCTACAGACCAAAGTAGCTAATTTGCAATGCCATTCCCTAGGTGGGCTACAGACCCTCCATCCATCTTCTACCTCTTTTCTGGAGGCCCTGGTAGAGAAGCCCAGACTCCGCTCTCCCCAGCCATCTCCTCCAGCTCTTCAAGGAGGATACCAATGTCCTGGGTCTGTGCCAGGGTCTCCTCTCAGTGGGACGTGCCCCAAAAAACCTGAAGTGGCAGGCATCCAGGAGGCATACTGATCAGATGCCCAAACTGTTACATTTAGGAATGAGGTGCAGACAGCGAATGTCGACCACACTCCCCTTTATTCAACACACAACATTTACCCCCCCACCCTTTGAAAACCCCAAAGAATTTTGTACAGCTATCTGGGCACCCGGGTAGACTACCGGTATGCCAATGTGACCGAGTGAGTTATTCTGCCACTGTTGTCGGTCATGTTCCAGCTACACTCAAAAGTTCGTCACAAAGTCCTTCAGGTGGCGGGGTCTCTGCCGAATCCGGACCGAACGGTGCTCAGGCTGCGCTGCCTCCACCGGCCCTGGCGGATGCTCCTAATGAGTTGCAGGTCCTATGTGGCCAAAGTCCCATCCTGAGCTCATCGCGTCTGCAGCTGTCTCATGATCCGGGGTCACTGTCAACATCACCTTCCTGAGGCGGTTAGCGTGCCACCATGACCAACCAGCGAGACGAAAGGTGGCTGGGCCCAGCTGTGCTGTGACCTGCATCGGCGTTGTCCAAAATGACTGCAGCATGTGGGTAGGGTTTGGGCACAGGATACGAACCCAATCCAGCACCGTGAGTCCTGGTCACTTTGCCCAGCGTTTCCTGTCAAGCCTCTGTTTCTTCCCTGTTGCTGTTCAACCACCCTCCCCCTAGGCGATGGTCTTTCTGTTGGGACAATCTCCAATGGGAGGGGGGGGGGTAATCGGTCCAGGGGAAGACACATTTCACATCAAAGCATTAGTAGGGCTGGGGAGCATCCCATTGTGGCGTGAGGCGTTGCTCTGTAATGTAGGAAGGTGCTCTGTAATGCGGCTGAGAACAGGAACCCATCTGCCAAGTGTGCTCTGAGACCATTCTTGAG
The DNA here is from genome assembly GCA_020510985.1 of Pholidichthys leucotaenia. Classification (NCBI taxonomy): domain Eukaryota; kingdom Metazoa; phylum Chordata; class Actinopteri; order Cichliformes; family Pholidichthyidae; genus Pholidichthys; species Pholidichthys leucotaenia. Next base: position 252,578,392 of record CM035847.1, on the reverse strand, counting down.
GGTCTGGTAGAATCTTTCTACCTCCCATTTGCCTGTGGGTGGTAGAAGGTGGTTTTAATGTGCTTGACGTCCCTTTCTGTCATGAATGTCTAAAAATCTGCCGAGGTGAACTGCGGTCCATTGTCCATTGTAATGGCATCCGGCACCCCCCAGCAGGCGAAGAGGGAGTTGAGGAACTCTGTGACTACATCTGTGGTAACCGAGCCAGTTGGCAACACCTCAGGTCATTTCCAATGAAGCTGACATGACACTAATAGGAAGCGTTGGTGCTGGGGATGTGGGTGGGGCTATGTAGCTCACTGCATATGTCCAATTGGACGTGTTTCCACAGGGCTGATGGCCACGGTAATGGTTGAAGGGGTGGCGGTGGTGGCCCGCCCATTTTCCCACAGGCCAGGCATGGCATTCAGTCCTTCACCATGTTCTCCACATCCTTATCGATGCCTGGCCACCAGACCAAACCTTTACACCGTTGTTTGACTCTGACGACACCCAGGTGGCTCTCGTGTACCATGGTCAGGATGCGGCTCCTTAACACCTCTGGAATTACCATGCCTTGGCCTTTTGCTACACAGACATCATTCCAGCATGAGAAATCGTCCCTGATTCTGTGGAAGGGTGCCAATTCCCCCGGCACGTCGGAAGGCCAGCCCTCATGAATAAAAGTATGTAGTTGGGTCAGGGTTGGGTCTTGTTCGAACGCTGCCTGGAGCTCTTGCAGGGAGACAACGTTTTGAATTGGCCTGTGCAGCATGTGGCTCCGTTCCGACTCCAGGGCATCTTGATCGCTGTTCGGAATCGAGTTAGGTGTGGCCCGGGACAAGAGGTCTGCTACTACATTTTCTCTGCCTGGCGTGAACTGAGTGTTAAAGTTATATGCTTGAAGTCTTTCTGTCCACCTGTAGAAGTGCAGAGGTTTGTGCCCCGACCCCGATGTTTCCAGCACTGCTGTGAAGGTTCTGTGGTCTGTCTGCAGCATGACGCGTCATCCATATAGGTACATGTGCCAATGTTCACAGGCCCAAACGCACACCAGTGCCTCCTCCTCTCCCACTGAATACTTCTGCTCAGCCGAAGTGAGTGACCTTGAGGTGAACGCCACAGGGCACTCAGTTACTCCATGCAGTTGTGACAAAATGGCTCCCACTAATGTATTGGAGGCATCACATGTCACAAACGTGGGACTTTGTGGGTTGAAGTGGGTGAACAGCGGTGAGGAGGTGAGCCATTTCTTCAGTTTGCTGATGGCAGCGGAGCACGCCAGCGTCCACACCCAGGCTGCATCCTGCTTCATGAGGGTGCACAGTGGCTCTATCATCTGAGTACTGGGGAAGGAAACGCCCGTAAAAATTTGCCATACCCAAGAAGGATGAAAGCTGTGTGGGACATGAGGGCTTGGGTAGCTGCAGTACTGCCTCAACATTTAAGTGGAGGGGACTCAGGCCCTCGGCAGACAGGTGGAAACCCACAAGCTCGATGGTCGTTCCTCCAAAGACACATTTCTCCTAGTTGAGTGTGAGGCCGTGTCTCATCGGCACTTCCATAACCTTGTCAAGGCAGGTGTGGTGGGAGGTCGATGTTGCGCCATGCACCACAATATCGTCCAAGTACACCACCACCCCTGGAAAACCAGCGAAGATGGTAGCCATGATCTTTTGGAAACAGCTCAGGGTGGAACTAAGGCCAAAAGGCATGCGGGTGTACCTGAATACTCCCATGTGGGTGATGAAAGCTGTTAGGTTGCAGCTGTCTGGGTGAACCTGTAGGTAGCCTTGGCGGAGGTCCAGCTTGAAGAAAACCTTCAAACCATGGAACGCCGCTGTCAGCTCCTCCATTGTGGGCAGGAGATATTTGTCGGGGATCACCACCTTGTTCACCGTTCTGAGGTCAATACACAGTCGTAGGCTGCCCGTCTTCTTTCCCACCACCAAGTGTGAGATCCAAGGAGATGCATCGACCCGCTTGATGATGCCAGCATCTAGCAGCTTTTACAGTTCTGGCATGATGTTGTCCCGTAGTGCAAAGGGTAGCCGGGGGAGAGGGTGAATTTTCAAGGACACCATCGGGTCAATAAGCGGTCGATGGTTGAAAGAGATGAGACAGCCCAGCCCCATGAAAAGCGCTGGCCAACAGTGATGCCAGGATGAGGAGACTGTCAGAACGGTGGTACCCTTTGGGTCGGTGATAGAGAAACCCAGCTCGTTGATCAGATCGATGCCCAGCAGGTGGGCCTCCTTTCACATCACCTGGAAAGTGAACAAAGCAATGGCCTTGGAGCCGTATCGCACAGCAAAGCTGATCCTTCCCACCATACCTATTTTGGCGCTGCCATAACCAAATAAGTTCTCTGCATCTGCTGTGATTGTCTTCCTAGGGAACAGTTTCCTGACCGTAGACATGCTCAGGAAGGCCCTTGAGGCTGCCATGTCCAGTAGCAGCAGCACGTCAATGCCGTCCAGTTCTACTTTGCACCATCTGAATGGCCAGTTTTCACACCAACTGAGTGAATGGCGGCTGGCCGGATGAGCAAGCCATTGCGTCTGTGGTGGTCAAGCGACAGACTCTAGCAAAATGGTTAAGTTCCTTACAGCAGAGGCATTTCATCCATTTGGCTGGATAGGTGGCAGATTGGATTTTCTGCCTAGATGAACCACAGCTGTTGCAGGGAGGGCTCTCACCCGTGTCGTCCCGCTTCCTACCCTTCTTTTTCCGGTTGTGGTGGGGAAGAGCGGGACCGACGGCGACAATGGCCTGTGTTTGCGGGGTCGGACAAGGAGCTTGTTGGCTAGGTGGCATTAGCTGTGATAATAGCTCGTCCTCTGCCTCCATTTGGGACGCCAATCTCACAGTCTCTTTCAGTGTTAGTTTGTCTGCCGTTGAAAACAGCTTACTCCGCAGCCTCATGTTGTTAGTATTCTCCGCTAGTTTATCGCGTATCATCTCTTCCATCAACCCTCCATAATCACAGGTGCTTGCTAGATCTATGAAGTCTGTCACATAATGCCAGACTGACTCACCCTCACGCTGGTGGTGCCGGTTGAAAAATCGCTCTCCATGCCATTACAATGCTTTTGTCAGCGTAAAGCGTGTTCATTGTGGCCACACAGTCTTTGTATGTGTCCTTAGGGCACAGAGAGTGAAGCACATGATGTTCTTCGGCGCTAAGATAGGTGATTACCATCCCCTTTAGCTTCTTGTTGCTAGAATCATTCAAGCCGGCAGTGGTGATATAACTCTGAAATATCTCATGCCAGCGGGGCCAGGGAATCGGCAGCTCACCTGGCAGAGCGAGGAATGGCCGCGGGGGATCTGTGCATGCTTTCATCCATCCATCCGTCTTCTTCCGTTTAATCCTTTTCGGGTCGCGGGGGCGCTGGAGCCTATCCCAGCATCTTTGGGCGAGAGGCAGGGTACACCCTGGACAGATCACCAGTCCATCGCAGGGCCAACACAGAGAGACAGACAACCATTCACTCTCACAGTCATACCTACGGACAATTTAGAATCCCCAGTTTGATGCCAGCCAAAAAACATGCATGCTTTCATGATGGAGTTAATAGGATTTATCCTCGTCGTCATTTGTTACGTTTAGGAATGAGACAGCGAATGTCAACCGTACTCCCCTTTATTCAACACAAACCACCTAAACTGGCTCCCTTTTGATGTGGAGGAGCAACAGCTCTACTCCAGTCCTCTCCTGGATAAATGAGCTCATATTCCCATCTCTGAAGATGAGTCCAGCAACCCTACAGAGAAAGCTCATTTCAGCCGCTTGCATTCATTATCTCATTCTTTCGGTCATACACAAAATTCATGATCGTTACTGATGGTTTGCTACCCCAATCCAGATCTGCCCATAGTCTAATGGGTTCATCCTTGGACCAGGGCTCACCTCTGAGGAAAACTGCATCGAAATCTATCCAGTACTTTTTGCGTAATCCTACTAACAGTCAGGCAAACAAATGGCAAAGGTAACCAGATTTTAGGCAACAAACATGCAACTCCATCCATGAAAATAAAACCTGCATAATACGAACTGGGCTCACTTTTGGTCTCTATTGCAGATCAATGCAGGCTCTCTAGTGTTTATGGGGCGACTGTGGTGCAGGTGTAGTGTGACCGACTACTGATTGGAGGGTCAGAGGTTTGATTCCCGCTCTGCCTGCAGTCTGCATGTCGAAGTGTCCTTGAGCAAGACACTGGACCTCCAGTTGCTCCTGGTGGGTCAGGCCAGTGCCTGTGTATGGCAGCTCTTCCGCCATCAGTGTGTGAATGGGTGGATAGCAGGATCTGTAAAGCATATTGGTCATCTAGAGAAAGTGCTATATAAGTGAACGCCATTTGCCATTTATTTTAAAACTGCAAACCATGATTTTTACAGGCGACTTTCCGAAAAAACAAACCCCAAGTCATGGGAAATAAGTGGAAATGATAACTCCAACTCCAGAAAATGTTGCAAAATCTCTTGCGGTTAAGCACGACTTAAGAGTAAACAAACACTGGAGACAACACTATCATCTTCCATCAGCTCGATTTCTGATTATTGTTTCTTTCACGAGACAAGTCGATTACATGGTCATCTGTCCTCAGGGATTCCCACATACAACAGGATATCAGCTTGTAAATATTCAGCATGTTGAATATTTACGATTTGTGATTGGAATGGCATTGTCATTCGAGCAAACAGACTGGATTACTAGTAATATCTTTTACACCACAGGAAAATCTGACAAGATAATGGCAAGGAATATTAAGATAATCCTGACTTTCCTTATAATTGTCAGAAGGGGAAAATAGGGTCCAAAATCAACCTGATTATCTTTTGATGTGTAGCTGGCTTAAATATGAGTGTGCTCAAGAAAAACAATCATTCTACAAACTTCTTTGGCGAAAATATCCCATCCTTCTTCCATGTCGCTTGCATTTTTGCATAAAATAATGCTGCCAGCAAAAGCAAATCTGCAATTACAGAGCCTGCCATCCAAAAAGCTTTATCTTAATGTTTAATCATAGAAGCTGACAAAAAAGGCTGTCATCTTCATCCCTTTGCATTTATCTTTGCAATGGCAGGCAAACAATGAGAAAAATGAGCTGAATATTAACTGTGCGCTCGCATGCAATTTAAAAAAAAAATGTCTCTTTACAGTATTGCATGGTTACCAGGGCATCATTGCTACTGATGAAAGGAAGGCTCTTCAAGAAAAAACACCAGTGATAATTTGTTTTCAGGGTCAGATTAGAAATCAAAGGAATAAAATCTGTCCTCCTTAGGTTTAACTCTTGCTAGTGTTCACATGTGTGTGGCCTGCACATGTGAATGTTGCACACGCAGTGACATCTCTATCTGCGGGCATGTAAGGACAGAGACTAAAATTATGCTGCATCTCCACTTCCATTAATAGAATATCAAGAGATAATTATGACACAGGATTTGAAAATTACAGAACAGAGTCTCTGCCAACTTTTACAACTAAAGAGACAGTTCAACATTTTGGGATATAAACTTTTATCTGGTTTCGTATCTCATGAAAGGTTGGAAGATCAACATAACCTGAAGTGGTGGGGCAGGTGTTTTCAAAGTCAGGTTAATGTCTGGTGGAAAGAGCCAACCATGGCATCCACAAAAGGTAGGGCAACAAGTGGGCTGTGCACATTTCTAGTTACAGGTTTCATTACAAGTGCACCAAGTAGACTTTTGTCTTTTCTTCTTTCAGCACAAAATTATTATCTACATGCACCATCAGGCATAAATAGGACAGAAACTCAAGGCAAAAGCATTAGATTCAATTTTATTTAAGGAATATGATGGTTTAACTCTGGTTTCTAATATATTCCGGCATGTTTTCTTTATTCAAGGCTCTTTTCCTGCTTCCAGTCTTATAATACTGCATCATGAAAGAATGATGTCATCCTTTCACAAGAGCTCTAAATTCACATTTTCATCTTCTCCCATTTAGATTACTGTAACTCCCTTTACACCTGCTTCAGTCAATCCGCAATAAATCGTTTACAATTAATCCAAAATTTAGCTGCCAGGTTATTAACGCGCATCCCTTCATTGGCTCCCAGTAAAATTTAGGATTCAGTTCAAAATTCTCATAATTACATTTAAAGCACTGCACAGTCTCGTCCTCAATTACATTTCTGACCTACTGGTTCAATACTCCACATCCCGTCCACTCTGCTCCTCAAATACTGGTCTCTTATCTATACCACGTTCTACCTACAGTACAAGAGGTGCCTTCTCCGTTGTTACACCTACCCTCCGGAATCAGCTACTCAATCCATCAGATGCACTGAAAATCTGAATTGTTTTCAGCCCTTTTGAAAACCCACCTCTACTGACAAGCATTTTTATAACTCCATATTATGCAGTGAGTGTTTGTAATGAGTCCAGTTATGAGTCTGTGAGTTTGTGTTTTTGTCTGTGTGTGTCTCTTTCGATGTGCACAGTTTTGTTGTGTTGGAAAGGTCTGGTTTTATCTTGAAATGCTTTATTTTATGCTTATGCAGCACTTTGTAACCGTGCGTTTTAAAAAGTGCTATACAAATAAAGTTTTACTTACTTACAATCCTAAATATATTACATCAAATATGCATGAAAATAAGTCCATATTAATCAATAAGTAGATATAGGGCTGTGCGATGTGACGATATATATCGGTGACACGATAAAAAATGTCTACTGTTTCATATGAAACAATCGGGATTTAAAAGAGACCTACCCATTTCTACTAATCACTGCCCCGCCTCTCCCCTGCAGTGCAGCAGGTGCGCCACAGCAGCTAACTGCTAGCTAATGTTTTGCCGCTACTTCTGTGGAGCCTGCCAACCAGGGATAGTGGACTTTTTCCCACCGTGCTACGTCAGGAAGGATAGTCCTCTAACCTCATTTTAATTGCAGGTTAACACCATCTCTAATTATAAGACGGCAAATGCTAAATGATGATGCTAACTTGTTGCCAATAGGAAATATTATAGTGTATCAGACCATCGTTCTGGTTTAACTCACTGTCGAATTTCTTAATTTTGTCTGAAAAAATTTACTAACGCTGCAAAAGTGCGTGACAGCGGCCATATACACACTAAATAAATAATAAATGAAAACATGTTAGAAGAACAAACTGGCTCTTGATATAACTTGATTTCTAATAGTTTTTAATTAGTCCAGTAGGTATAAACAATAAAGTTGAAGGGATCTCAAAATGCATATTAAAAACAATTTTATAACACTGCAAAATTAAAAGGGAAAAAGTGCATAAAATTAATGACAGATGAATTTGTACAATTGATTTTTTCAGTATCCAATTCAAAATGTAGAAAAAGAGATGGTCCTTTTTATTGGTTTTCATATGTAAACTATAGAATTTACAGAAAATGTATATTGCGATATCGTCAAATAAGATTACTTATATCGTGATATGAAATTTTGGTCATATCGCACAGCCCTAAGTAGATACTAATTTCACAGTTTTGGGTTAGATACAGAAGTGAAGTGCATGCCACTTTATGTTCATGGGGAACGGTACGGTTCAGAATCGATGAGGGATAATCACAATATTATTGGAACATTATCATCAATACCTCACCACCACCATCACTCAACTGAGGCCACAAAAAAATCTACAGTATGTGTAGTGGTTTGTGAGGCAAAAAGGTTGGGGTCCAAATGCCAAGCTAAATCCCCAGCATTCAAGGTTAAAAAAAAATAAAATAAATAAATATATATATATATATATATACTGTATATACACTACCGTTTGGGGTCACTTACAAATTTCCTTATTTTTGAAAGAAAAGCACTTTTCTTCAATGAAGATAACTTTAAACTAATCAGAAATACACTCTATACATTGCTAATGTGGTAAATGACTATTCTAGCTGCAAATGTCTGGTTTTTGGTGCAATATCTACATAGGTGTATAGAGGCCCATTTCCAGCAACTATCACTCCAGTGTTCTAATGGTACAATGTGTTTGCTCATTGCATCAGAAGGCTAATGGATGATTAGAAAACCCTTGTGCAATCATGTTAGGTCTGCAATGCTGTAATTGCTGCAAATGGAGGATTCTTTGACGAAAGCAAAGTTTGAAGGAAAAAATTATTATTTCAAATACAAATCATTATTTGTAACCTTGTCAATGTCTTGACTATATTTTCTATTCATTTTACAACTCATGGTGGTAAATAAAAGTGTGACTTTTCATGGAAAACACAAAATTGTCTGAGGTGACCCCAAACTTTTGAACGGTAGTGTATATATATATATATATATATACTGTATATATATATATATACAGTATATATATATATATATATATATATATATATATATATGGGGAGTGAGGGGAAAATGGAGCAAGAGATCGACAGACGGATTGGAGCAGCATCTGCAGTGATGCGGACGTTGTACCGGTCTGTTGTGGTGAAGAGGGAGCTGAGTTCTAAGGCAAAGCTGTCGATTTACCAGTCAATCTACGTTCCTACTCTCACCTATGGTCACGAGTTTTGGGTAATGACTGAAAGAACGAGATCACGGATACAAGGGGCTGAAATGAGCTTTCTCCATAGGATTGCTGGACTCACCCTCAGAGATAGGGTGAGGAGCTCAGTCATCCGGGAGAGGCTCAGAGTAGAACCGCTGCTCCTCCACATTGAAAGTAGTCAGTTGAGGTGGTATGGGCATCTGATTAGGATGCCTCCTGGACGCCTCCCACTTGAGGTGTTTCAGGCACGTCCCACTGGGAGGAGACCCCGGGGCAGACCCAGGACTCGGTGGAGAGACTATGTCTCCCAGCTGGTCTGGGAACACCTTGGTATCCCCTCTGAAGAGCTGGAGCAGGTGGCCGGGGAGAGGGAAGTCTGGGCTTCTCTGCTTGAACTGCTGCCTCCGCGACCCGGACCTCCGGAAAAGCGTTAGAAGATGGATGGATGGATGGATATATATATATACAGTATATATATATATATATATACATACACTACCGTTTGGGGTCACTTAGAAATTTCCTTATTTTTGAAAGAAAAGCACTTTTTTTCAATGAAGATAACTTTAAACTAATCAGAAATACACTCTATACATTGCTAATGTGGTAAATGACTATTCTAGCTGCAAATGTCTGGTTTTTGGTGCAATATCTACATAGGTGTATAGAGGCCCATTTCCAGCAACTATCACTCCAATGTTCTAATGGTACAATGTGTTTGCTCATTGTGTCAGAAGGCTAATGGATGATTAGAAAACCCTTGTGCAATCATGTTAGGTCTGCAATGCTGTAATTGCTGCAAATGGAAGATTCTTTGACGAAAGCAAAGTCTGAAGGAAAAAATTATTATTTCAAATACAAATCATGATTTCTAACCGTGTCAATGTCTTGACTATATTTTCTATTCATTTTACAACTCATGGTGGTAAATAAGTGTGACTTTTCATGGAAAACACAAAATAATTGTCTGGGTGACCCCAAACTTTTGAACGGTAGTGTATATATATATATACAACATCTAAAAAAGCTTCTGACAGCTCTGGGCCCGAGTTTAGTCAAGAAAATTACACACCAAGTAAAAACTGTTAATTAGTCAGACAACTTTTTTGGCTCTGAAAAGGCAAATGTATTAAGCTTTACAGTTTTTATCTCTATATGTTTCCAAATCCAGTGTAAAGACCTGCACTTACCATATAGTACTTTTTCTAATCATAAAGCCCACTCAAAGCACTTACAGTAGCTAGTACTCCACTAACCATATATGATGATTAGTGCAGATGTACATAGCAGCCTATTACCAAGAGCTCTCTGACTACAACTTTCTCCTCTTTCTGCTGCTCCCTTTAGGGGTTGCCACAGTGGATCATCTGCCTCCATCTCACCCTATCCCTTGCATCTTCCTCTGTAACACCAACCCTCTCCATGTCCTCCTTCACTACACCCATGAATCTTCTCTGTGGTATTCCTCTTTTCCTCCTGCCTGGCAGCTCCATCTTCAACATCCTTTGTCCATATATCCACTGTCCCTCCACTGCACATGTCCAAACCATCTCAGCCTCACCTCTCTTACTTTGTCTCCAAACTGCTCAACTTGAGCTGTCCCTCTGATATACTCATTTCTAATCCTGTCCCTCCTAGTCAGACCCAATGAAAATTTTAGTATCTTCAACTCTGGAACCTCCAGCTCCACCTCCTGTCTTTTTGTCAGTGCCAACATCTCCAAACCATACATCATAGCAGGTCTCACTACCGTCTTTTAAATCTTCCCATTCGCTCTTGCTGCTACCTTCCTGTCACAAATCACCCCTGACACTCATTTCCACCAACTCCACCCTGCCTGCACTCTCTTCTTCACCTCTCTTGTGCATCTTCCATTGCTATGGATGGTTGACCCCAGGTATCTAAACTCCTCTACTTTCACTACCTCTACTCCTTCCATCTTCAAAGTTGCACCTGCCTTTCTCTCATTCACACTCATGTATTGTCTTGCTTCTACTGACTTTCATTCCACTTCTCTTCAGAGCATACTGCCATCTCTCCAGGTTCTCTTCCACCTGCTCACTACAGATCACAGTGTCGTCTGCAAACATCATGGTCCATGGAGACTCCTGCCTGACCTCAGCTGTCATCCTGTCCATCACCATGGCAAAAAAGAAGGGGCTCAGAGCGGATCCCTGATGTAACCCCCCCCCCCCCACCTTGAACCCATCTGTCACTCCTACAGCCCACCTCACCACCATCTCGCTGTCCTCATACATCTCCTGCACCACCCTCACATACTTCTCTGCCACTCCTGACTTTGTCATACTGCACCACACTTCCTCTCTTGGCACCCTATCATATGCTTCTCTCTAGATCCACAAAGACACAGTGCAACTCCTGACCTTCTCTATACTTCTCCATCAACACTCAGCGCAAACATTGCATCTGTAGTACTCTTTCTTGGCATGAAACCGTACTGCTGCTCACTGATTGTCACCTCTCCTCTTAACCTGGCTTCGACAACTCTTTCCCATATCTTCATAGTGTGGCTGATCAACTTTATGCCTCTGTAGTTACTACAGCTCTGAGCATCACCTTTGTTCTTGAGAATTGGTACCAAAACACTTCTCCACTCCTCAGGCATCCTCTCACTCTCCAAGATTGTGTTAAACAATCTGGTTAAAAAGTCCACTGCCATCTCTCCTAAACATCTCCATACCTCCACTGGTATGTCATCTGGACCAACTGACTTTCCATTCTTCATCCTCTTCAAAGCTGTCCTCACTTATGCTTTGCTAATCCACAGGACTTCCTTGTTCACAATCTTTCCTTCATCTATCCTCCTCTCTCTCATTTTCTTTATTCATCAGCTCTCCAAAGTACTCCTTCCACCTTCTCAATACACTCTCATCATTTGTTAGTACATTACCATTTCTGTCGTTAATCAGCCTAATCTGCTGTACATCCTTTCCAGCTTGATCTCTCTGTCTAGCCAATCGATACAAGTCCTTTTCTCCTTCCTTAGTGTTTAGCCTCTCATACAACTCACTATATGCCTTTTCCTTTGCCACCTCTCTCTTTGCCATGCACCTAGATTCCAAATACTCCTGTCTACTGTCTTCATCTCCCTGACTAACCCACTTCTTCTTTGCCAACCTCTTCCTTTGAATATTTTCCTGTACCTCCTCATTCCACCACCGAGTCTCCTTGTCTTCCTTCCTTTGTCCACTAGAGACACCACATACCTTTCTACTCATTTCCCACAATACTTTTGCTGTACTTTCCCAGTCATTTGGTAATTCTTCCCTACCACCCAGAGCCTGTATCAACTCATTCCTGAACTCTGTGTGACCTTCTTCCTTCTGTAACTTCCCCCACTTAATCTTTGGCTCTGCCTTCACTCTCTTCCTCTTCTTGCTTTGCAAAGTCATCCTACATACTACCATCCAATGCTGTCTAGCTACATTCTCCCCTGCCACCACCTTGCAGTCTTCTATCTCTTTCAGTTTGCTCCTTCTGCATAAGATGTAGTCCACCTGTGTGCACCTTCTTCCACTCTTGTGTCACCTGATGTTCCTCTCTCTTCTTAAAGTATTTGTTCACCACAGCCATTTCCATCCTTTTAGCAAAATCTACAAAAAATATGTCCATCCACATTTCTCTCCTTAAGACTGTACCTACCCAAGACCTCCTCATCACCTCTGTTCCCTTCACCTACATGTCCATTAAAGTCTGCTCCAATCACCCCTGGGAACACGCTCTACCACTTCATCCAACTTACTCTAGAATTCCGCTTTCTCATCTACCTGGCATCCAACTTGTGGGGCATACGTACTGACAACATTCAATATCACACATTTGACTTCTAGCTTCAAACTCATGATTCTGTCTGACTGCCTCTTTATCTCCTTAACACTCTTCACATACTCTTCCTTCAAGATTACTCCCACTCCATTTCTCTTCCTATCCACACCATGGTAGAACACTTTAAATCCCCCTCCAATGCGCCTAACCTTGCTTCCCTTCCATTTGGTTTCTTGAACACAGTATATCTTACCTTTCTTCTGTCCATCATATCAGCCAACTCTCTGCCTTTACTAGTCATAGTCCCTACATTTAACATCCCTACTCTTACCTAAACCCTTCTACCTTTCCTTTTCTCTCTCTCCATCCTAACACCCCCCCCCCCCGCGATCTTCAACCAAAAGCTCTTTAACTGAACTTCAATATACCGTCGTGAAAAAATTAGACCACCCTGTATGAGCCTCTGTGCGTGTGTGTGTGTGTGTTTTAACATATTTGGACATATGGATATTTAATGTCAATGTTAAAAAATACTGAGAGATTCATATACAGTAATACAACTAAACAATTAAAAATGAATTAAAGTAAAATGCAATTCTAAGCAAATAGTGAGGACTAAATTAGGACACCCCCCCATCTTTTTTAGGACACCCCCACATTCATTCCCACTTAAAATGGCTAAAATAAATGTTTTAAAAATGCAAATATAACAAAAATAAGGTTAGACATAGATATGTGGACATTTCTTAATAAAGAACTGAATATTTAATTGGGTGTACTAATTTTATCACATGACTGTACATTGCCCTGACTGTGACGAGGCTCACAGCAGCAGCCTACTGGCATAAACAGATAAAGAGGTAAGGTAAGAACCTGTACTTATACACTTTTACTAGTCACAAATACTACTCAAACGCTTAAGCAGTGGTTACACTAACCCTCTATTCTAAGGGCCTATCAGAGACAGATACCAAGGGACAATTTAGAGTCATCACTTAACCCAACATGCACATCTTTGGATTGTGGGAGGAAACGTTTTCACCTCTCCCAGCCTGGAGATTTGAACCAGGAACATTCTAGCTGTGAGACAACTTTGCTAACCACTGTTTCACTGTACTCTCCTGCAAAGACAGCATCTGTGATTGTACTCCACGTTTTGTGTGCCTGCCATCTTCCAAGACGTTATCACAATAGCATATGTATGTTTGTCAGAAAAGGACCTCAATCCTAAATTGGCACACCGGTATTACTGACAATTAAAAAAACATATGGAATGTTTTCAGTTTCGAGATGAATCGTGTTTTTTTAAAAGACAAAAATATATTTACCCATTATCCCTCACATCACTCAGTACAAAATGGCAGACAATGAATAAAATACTCAGACTTGTAAAAAATGTTGCAATTACATATAGGTTGAAATTATTAAGAGTGGCAGCTTATCATTTAGGTAAACACTGATGGACAGGGCAAAAAGGGAGACCGCCACCCTGTCCTGTTTAACAATCATCACTGCAGTTCACTCAGAAATGGTTAAAAGAAGAGGAAGTTCTCTTCTTCTTCTTCTTCTAGCTGTTCCCTTTAGGATCGCCACAGTGGATCACCTGCCTCCATCTCACCCTATCCCTTGCATCTTCCTCTGTAACACCAACCCTCTCCATGTCCTCCTTCACCACACCCATGACTCTTCTCTGTGGTCTTCCTCTTTTCCTCCTGCCTGGCAGCTCCATCTTCAACATCCTTTGTCCAATATATATCCACTGTCCCTCCTCTGCACATGTCCAAACCATCTCAGCCTTGCCTCTCTTACTTTGTCTCCAAACGGCTTGGCCTGCGTGACAGCCAAGCTGCCCCTACGTGACTGCCCCAAACTGTGCCCTTCCCAGTTGATACATGAGGTGCAGAGCTGCTTACAGTTCTCCAACTGGAGGGAGAACATGATGAAGTGGCAATTAGGTGTTGCTCTCATAGTAAAGTGAAAAGCATACTATATATCTACACCATTTTGAAAGGTTTACTGTGTGTTTTGTCATAGAAATTACACTTTTCATCTTTTACACTAACCTAGTGTAGGTCTCAATTCCCTTTTAACGTTAAGTGTGATGCATCGCACTCTTAAAAGTCTGAGTCCACCTCGACACTGAATGTGCACCAACTAGAAAAAAGGCTTGAAAGAAAGTAAACTACCCCTGAGTAATCGTCTGCAAAAACTAAAATGCAAAAGCTATCATTCTAAACAAAAGAAATGCCAATAACCACTAGACCTTGCTCACAATGACAAAAACTCTGCACTGCCTCACATAAACAAAAAAAAAGAAGGAATGAATATATAAACGCAAAGACAAACACACGCGTGCAGCCATGCTAGCAGACAGACTCAGAGGGGATTCCTGTCTCCTGCACCCTGATGTAGATGGATGTCCCTGGCTGCTGATACTGAATCTACATTAGGGCATTACAATAAGCCACGAGGCCCCAACGAAACCGGCAAAGTGGAGGACGCAGTGCAGCTTGGGAGGAGAGCTACTCTCCCAGCCCTGTGGGGAAAACAACCTAGACATACTCATCTGTCTTAGTTATGCAGGAGTTAGACCTACTGACACGCACACACACACAGAGCAGCAGTGTCACCCCGTGTAATATCTGCTATATAGTTTTGATGCTGTATTACAGGAACTAATAGACTTCACCAAAAAAATATTGAAAACATCATTGGTGGAAACAGAGCCTAAGAGTTTGGAGTGTCTCTGCTTCATGGTCAGCTGAAAGGAGAGGTGCAATAAGGTCCAAAACAACTTCTGACCCTTGGCGTCAGGTGAGGGTAATGTGAGGAGGTCGACTAGGGAGGCCGAGAATGAATGAGGTTGTGACAGAGAGGCAAGGAGGAGGAGGAGTCGGAGGAGTCGGAGGAGGAGGAGAAGGCGGGACAAAAGTGTCACTGCGGTGAGCTCTCACTCAGTCACCCTGAGGCTGTGTTTACGGAGCTGTCAGTCACGTGGTGAGGCGTCTCCCCGGGGACGTGGGCCACCAGGGCGATGGGAAAATAATAGCTCCTTCTGTCAGAGCTTCGAGGGACAGGGGTCTGATGGGCACCACGGGGAATTAGAGCCAGCCTTTGGGACGCCTCCAATCCTACGCTTAAACACAAGGCAGGATAGACACCTACACACGGGAGCAGGAGGGAGGAAAACATACCAGTCTGGCCAATACTATGAATATTCATGTTGAGCACGTTCAATATTAGGGATTTCCCTGCAACGCTTGGTGATATGAGTAAGATTAAGAGGTAGGCAAGTTTTAGGAAGCTAGTTGTCATCATGTAAAGGTCACTGTTACCTTTAATATAGTCTGTCAAACTTACATTACCTTATAATGTCATGACTTTTTGAGAAACTGGTCGATGAATGCCAGATTTTTCCACAGCGAAGGTAGAGCTGGCTGAGAGATCACTCAGCATTCGATGAAAGGCCAATAGAGATCATTGAAAGACTGCTGAGGGATCACTGGGAGACTGATGAGAGATTACTTTCCTTTGGTGATCATTGAGAGATTGTTTTGGAATGAATCAAAACTTTGAGGGCCATGGACATCATCGAAGATCCTGGAGAGATCACCGACATATCTTGGCGATCCCCGAGGGGTCACTGAAAGATCGTTTGGAGAGCTGGCCATTTTGTTGTCGCTCAGCGATCTCTCAATGATCTCCATCCCTGTGTGAACGGGATAAAAGAAAAAAAAATGTCACTGATTTCCTATCTCAGAATACATTCAAGTCTCTGTGACTCAATTTTAATACCGCGGTGAGATGAATAGCATTCAGCAGCTGTCTGGCAGGAAGGAGATCGAAGTATACACAGTTTGCAGTTAATGAGACAAAACTGCTGGTTTGCTTAGGACGCAAGCAGACTCAGGCAGATTCAACATAAAGCTGTCTTCGCCCAAACTCCACAAGGGCAAGGCAGAGTAAAGAAATACAGTCCCACTGTATAAAAGCTTCAGCGTGCCCCTTGGTGATGAGCGGGGCTGGAAACCACTGCTCCATCCATAAAATCAGACTTTAAATCAGGCTGAACCGCCATTAAAGGGTTGAAAGATAGCCTAGTGGAGCTCATCATTAGTACAAACACTCAGAAATCATGGGGTAGCATCTGCTTTCTGCACATCCTCCCACATCAATGCTGAGAGCAGCAGGCCTCAGGGAAAGGGGGTGTGCAGACGACTATTCCCCTGTCCCTTACTATGAATAACAATCTCTACCTCCAGGTAATTAAAGGGGACAAACAATGTCCACGGGGCCACACCAGCCCATCATTAAGCAAAGCAACTATCACACGATGTGTACACACAGAAGGGGGAGAAGACCCCTTCACACCACCATCTAGGAAACATAATGGCCATTGATTCTGAGAGCTTGTAAGAGAGCACGTTTCAGCGTTTCAATATATCTATCACACTGATTAATCCATGATTCTTTTATTTATTTACATGCATTAATGCATTGCTGCACTTTTTATGCTTTGTTCTCAGCTGCTTCAAAGGGGGGGGGGGGATCCACTGCATCTGTCTCTGCGGGGGAGCAGAGACAAGATGATGTGCTCCTTACCGATGACCCGGCCTGTGTTTCAGGTTACCACTGATCCCAGGGGGCTTCATACGCTCACACATGAAAGAAGATGGGAGCGCATTCCCACTGCTAACAAATCATTCACATTCATAAATGGAAGTGGATTTTTTTTTTCCAGATTCACTGCTAAATTAGAGCAGTGGAGACATCTGAGACGCAGACCAGTCATCTGTGTGCACTTCCTCATCCCGCCTGGAATTAGGTATTGACATCAAACACCGAGTCACTGCTGATCACGCACATACTTCGCCACTTTGTTTAAAGAGAGCACGCGAGACAAACAAGAGCATGCAAATAACAGCCGGCACCCTGAATCCAGGCAAACATGAGCATGCTGCACAAGTGACCTTGCTCTGGTCTGTCTTTCTCGATACTTTTTTATCAATACTTCACAAAAGGCACATTTATCACGCGTGTTACACTGGAGGACTCTCAGCCCAAGAGGCCGTGAAGCAGTCGCTGCAGGTAGTCATGGTATCAGCAGGACCTGATATGGAGAAGGTAGAGAGGACAGTGGAGGCAAAGGGAGGAAAAGTGTTGGTGGGGGTGGGGGTGGGATGCCATGACGGTCTTCTGATAAGAAAAAAAAAAAAAAAGTGGGATACAGAAGCCCTTTTCTGGCTCAGTCCAGCATTTTAAACCGTGCCCTCACACAGGCCAGCCCCGTATCAAAAGACACTTTAAAAACCTCAGGAATGAATAACACCCAAAGAACAGCCCAGTGCCTCCCACTGGGATACAAGCTGTTTTACGACTTTAAAAACTGCTAAATAATGCAGCACCTTCCAGCAAGAAGAAACACAAAATAATAGACCGCAGCCACCCTGCCAAATGCTGGGTACCAAGGGTGCCACTGATGTAGGGGAGGTGTCCAGACTCTATCTTAGAGTTTTATCAAGCTCTAGGTAAGTTGCAGGAAGCTGGGGCTAAGCCAGATGTCGCCTCTCTTTTATGAATGTGCTGACATGATTATATGTAGACTTCCCCATGATTTTCTACTTCCTTTTGCCATCTGTCATGGCATCACAGTTGTGGATGTCTGTGAACAAGCCAAGGTTGCTATGAATCATGTCGCTCTATATAATTGATAGTATATACTTTAAAATCTGATGTGCGTTGATATGATTAATTTTTCTCACTTTGTTACAGTATATAACTGGTTACGCTAAACAGTAATACAGAGTGAATATAAATTCCTAATTTTAGCCCACGTAGAAAATGACAGATTGCAAAGTAGGCTAACTAGGATAGTTGCCATCTTGCTAGCATCAGTTCCCATGTGTTGCTTTAGGCTCCATAACACATTGGTCCCACGGTGTGATTTTTTTTTTTTTTTGGCATTTTGTATACTTTATTAGTCCCAGAGGGAAATTCAGGGCATCCACAGTACGGCGCCAATCCCTTCGCCATTCACACACACATTCACACCTAGGGCCACTTCAGAGTCTGCAGTTAACCTAACTTCCATGTTTTTGGCCTGTGGGAGGAAACTGGAGTATCCGGGGTAAAGCCACGCAGACACAGGGATAACATGCAAACTCCACACAGAAGGATCACCGATGGTCAGGGGGTGGGATCAAACCCACAACCTTCATACTGTGCTGCCACAGTGTTAACCACTGTTCCACCGAGCTGCTCAACCGAGCTGAGATGTGAAAAAAGCAAAAAATGCTTAAGTGAATGAACATATTCATTCACCACAAAGAAGCACCACTCTCCTAATGGGTTAATAGGGTGCCATCACAACTGGAAATTCACATTATAAACACATATATTCAGAGTTTAAACTATTTTATTATTCATTTTATCAGACTACCAATAAGAGATTATATAACAAAAATATCACTGTTATATTGTCACACTAGCACCAGAACTGTCACCGACTGAACCAAACATTACAAATGCATACTATATAATAATCAGAAAAGAAACTTGGGATTCTTTGCAACAATGTGTGCACTTCTCACATCAAAACTTTACATTTTTTGTTTATGCATCTGCTTACCTAAATGCCTTTACAGCACATTCTAAAACAGGAGGCTGCCCATGTTGCCCAGTATGTTAGGGTCGCCTGACAGGGAAGAGTTAAAACATTTTTGTGGATTTTCATTTGTCTGATGGCTTTCCAGTGCAGGAACGCCCTGTTCACACCGAGGAGGCCGACAGGCCAGGAGCTTATCAACTGATGCAGGGGCATGAAGTAGCTTACAGCAGGTGTACAACACAAGCCCAGGATAGCACAGCAGTCTATCACAAAGCCTAACCTCTCCATTCTATTTACGTTAATACTAGGTGGAAAGCAGGTATGAAATGGCTTCTATTTTTTTCTACATATTTGCTCCATTGTGGTGTTGGACAAGGATTCTTAGTGGCAACTAAGGCTGATCAGGACTATACTTTGTGTGCTGTGTTACGGTGAGTTTTCGGAGAGTAAATGCTCTGTTTTCCTGAGACGAATCATCGAGTGAACTCTCAGCCACGTTCTCTATCACTTCCATTTCACACTTTATGGAGCTGTACATGGCTATGACAACACAGATTTGAAGATAAAACAAACCCCTGTTCCACGACAGTAGGTCCAGACAGTAAATACAAGCCAAACAGCAATATATGAAAGCAGAACCTCAGTAATAGCTACCATCAATGAAATCATGGCCAAAACGAAAATAAATCTGTCTCACCCAATCATGTAAGCGTATTATGGGAGATTTTTATGAAGGAGTCCTCCAGATGTGGAACAGCATTAATCTCCATGTGGTGCTGCAAATGATCTGCTGGATTTACACAACAGTGAATCTGCCGGAGAGGCAAGCGTAGATGTCTTAAACCTTGATCCCAATCTCCTCGATCCCATTTCTCACTCTTCTACCACATTCATCCTTGCATGTTTTCTATGTTTCTGTGGTTGAAATCAATTGTTCTGGATTTAAATTCATAGAAAGAAAATAACTGGGTTAAAATGGGAACACCCTTCATAAGCACGATCTAAGAAAGTTAAACAGTTTCAGAAACATTATTAGAAGAACTGAACTTGTGCTGTTTGAATGTTTTCCCATCATTGTGCAAAGAGATCATGCATTATAATCCAGTCCAGTGTGCCCCCCTCTGCCCCCACTGCAGATGAACAACAAATTGCAACCAGCAAGCACACCCTAACTCCCTCCAGACATGACTAATTGACTTGCCACCGTGGGTGACTGACATGCCATCCAGAGGGCACCATAATGCCGTGTCACGAGCGAATGATGAGACCCGTCGACAGCTAGCAGCACTCGACCTTTTGCATGCGAGGTCGGGTGTCAGAGGGAGCAGGATCCTCCCCCTGCTGGATGGACCCACAGCCTCGGGGCTCCATGGGGATGAGCCCAGAGACGACGGGGAGCTGGAGTTTTTCAATCAAGCAACCTTGCAGGACAGTGATTTCATTGGGCATGGCAGTGGGATGAAAAATAAAAACAATAAAATAGAAATCAATCGTCCAAAGCCTTGGGGCATTCAAACATCTTCAGGGTGGGTGAAAGCCAGAGGAGCGGTAGTAACTTCCTCTGTCATTTTCACCTAACAAAGGGTCATTATTTTTCTCAGTTTCTATAGAAGTTATGCTTTATTTGCAGAAACTACTCTGAGCTTTCAGTGTATATTTGTTATGTTATTAGGAATGCTTTAAATGCTCTTAACTAGTCAATAAAGATGATAAAGAATTAGCCTTTTTACAAAGTGAAAATAACTGCAGAGGCAATCAAAATATAGCAATTCAGTCCTTGGGGATTTATGAAACATAAGGCTTTGACATTTAAAAAAATCTTTATTCACTTTATTAGTTAGGGTTGTTGATTTTACTCATGGGTATTAATGTCTTATTCATTTTCCACCGCCTGTCTTATTTCCAAATATCACTAATCCTGTTAGATGAGATCTTATTAATGTTCTGCTTTGGCTGCCACACACAAAATTCCAAGTGTGCCGATAAGCTTCAAATTTGCCATGAAGGCATATCTGGTGTGTCTCTCTGGATTAGAGAGAGATTTACTAAGTCAACCATAGATGGGCGGCCAGCGGTTCACAGTGGGCAAAGTCACCCTTCAAACAAACAAAAGCAAGGATACAATAGGTTTTGTTTCTGCCGCTGTTCTCCTTGAACATGACCCTGAATTCTCATTCACTGAGTGTCAGGGCTTGACATTAATACCCGGGTGGATGTCACCGGTGGCGGGTAAGGCAGCCACTCCCACTAGCCACGTTGGCGGGCTGAAGTTTTCTCAAGCAACATCTAAATAATAATAAGCCTATCGCAATGTGAGACTACAGAACTACAACTCCCATGAGCACTATCTGCACACACACATAGTTTATTCTCACTGGCTCTCTGTCACCGTGGGCGTGGTCTGGTGCAACTGCCAGCACAGTACACAGGACTGCTGTAGGCTCAGGTAAAGGAGAAGCCACGGGCACTGTGCTCAGCAGGTCGGTTCATTTTGTGACCAGGAGCGGCGACGAACTGACAGCAGGCCAGCCAGCAGAACACACCTGTCCCCGCTCTCAGTGATCAGGTCATCAAGGGAATTGCACCTGATCCCTCGTTCTCCCAGCTCGAGTAGTTAATAAACTGCACTCTCCCCCCCACATCAGCTCCTACCTCTGTGGTTAAATATGATTATTTTTAGAGCAAGAAGCTCCCGTTTACTGTCCGGAGTTATGCAAATTTAAGTTTTCGTATGACGGAGAGAAAAAGTGACTAAACTGTTGACTGTTCCTTTTTCTTCTATGCTGTGTGTGTTTCTGTCATTTTGGTCATCTACTGTCATGCTGCTGTTACACTGTAATTTCCCAGTTTGGGATCTATAAAGTACATCTATCTATCTAAACTTTGATATGTTGCTGTAAAGAGCAAATGAAGCGTCTTCTGAGGTGAACTTTTATCTGTGATAATCAATGATATCTGTGATATGCAACTTTTTCATGGAAGTAAAACCTCTAATTATGTATTTTTAATGTGCTGGTCCAGGGGTGTCAAACATGTGGCCTGCGGACCAAAAACAGCCCACCAGGCAGTCCAAGTTTCTTTCTGAATTCACAGCTTTTCTTTCTTGTAAATTTCTGACTTTTTCTACTGATTAGAATAGAACAGCCTTTATTGTCATTGTATAGTAGTACCATACAACAAAACTGTGGGTGCGCCACCAACTGCGCAATAAAGTAAGTGAGAAGAATTAGATAAAACACAATTATAGAACACATGACTAAACCCACGACTGAAAATAAAAATAGCCCACGATTATGGAAATATACACAGGTATGGTAGTGGCTTTGCGGGTGGAACTATGAACACACAATAGAGCACAGGTTTGAATAAAAAGGCCCAAGGATTATGGAAAATATACATAGGTATGGTAGTGGTTTCACGGATGGGTCAATATACATGAAAGTGCAGAGTGCAAAGACAGATGTGTTATTGTGATAATTCAAAAAGGTCCTCAGTTCTGTGCATATGAGCGTTCGGGGGTGGGGTGGGGGTGTCTCTGACTGTTAGCACTTCAGATGGCCCAGGGGAGAAAACTCTGTCAGTCTGTAGGTGTGAGACCTGATCGATCTGAACCGTCGTCCAGAGGGAAGCAGGCCAAACAGGTGGTTGGCAGGATGCTAGGGATCTCCTGTGATGGCCTTGATCCTTCTGAGACAGGAGGATCTGGAGAGGTCATCCAGGGAGGGCAGGAAGCCGTGTAAATTTGAGACATTCTTCTCCTTAAAATTAGACTTTTCCTCATTAGTTTTCTTTTTCTTCTTTTTTCTGCTGAAAACAGGTAGTGTAGATTTAGATTAAACCCATCAGCAAGTACTAATGACCTCGTGCAGCCCTGAACGGGTGTCCCAATTCATAGGGGTTATTTTCCCCCTCTGTCAAGGGTCAAGGGGTAGGAGAAGGCAAAGGGGACGAGGTAGGAATACAATTGAAAATTGGGACGGACCCCAAATCTACCTGTACTTTACTCTCACATTGCAAATATTTTTCTATACTGCATTTATTGCTGGAAATAAATAATTAAACTGTGTTTCTCTTGCTATTATTTATGTATGTATAAGGGTGATTTACATTTACAATGATTGTAAATTTAGTTCAAGTAAATTTTAGCGTGTGATACTCAAATTTGATCATATTAAACATAATTTTCCAACCACAAAACTGTGGCTAGTAACTTTGGAAAATCACTAGCCACAGTGGCCAGTGAGCAAAAAAGTCAGTGTCAAGCCCTGTTGAGTGTTGTATCTAATCTCAGTATGTGGACTTCATTAGCACTAATTTGATCCAGTGAGATCTTCAGTATTCAGCATGTGATCCTGACAAAGAAAAAAGTAACATTCTGACGTGTGGAGCAGATGTGCTGAGAAAAAGATGAAAGACTGCAGCCAAAGAAAAAAAAATATGCTGCTTGTTAAAAAATATTTTGTAATTTAGCAAATATAACATTAACAACAGAAAAAAATGACAACTTAATTAGATGTTAAAACAGAAACATGAGGACTGTTGAAGAGGTTGATGATGAAACTGCAAATCCATGAATGTCCAATATCCATTTCAATCTTATTCAGTCCTGTGGTTTTCCATAAATAGAATCTCTACTTTACTTAAAGTCTTCCCTGCAAGATACACAGAAACGGAGCACGTGCTATAACACTGCATTGGTTTTACAACGCAAACTTTCACATTTCTACTCTTTCATCACTACAGCCTCCGAAGAGTTAAAAAAAAAATAAAAAGAATAAAATGCTGTTCAGTTCTTTGGGAAAGTGAAGTCTGTAAGGTATGATTATGACAGCTGCTGCCAAGACTCATAAGCCTCTACACAGTATCACAAAGGGCAGGCTGCTCAGAAGCTTGGGCAGGTAAAGAGAAAATATAAAGCAAAGCAAAAGCAGCAGAAACAGTGTGGAAGGTTCTCCATCTGTCTCCAGAAATCCCCACAACCACGCTGTAAATCCACAGAAATGCAATGCAGCAGATCACAGATAAGAGGAATCACAGAGGAGGGCTGGGGAAGCATATATTCTGGCACTGTCACACATAAATTCATATTACTGTAATCATATATGGAAAAGTCTTCCTTGGAAGATTAAAAAACTGTGACAATAACTTTAATGGCTTAATTCTGCTCCCAGAGGCTATAAATCATCTCTGTCTAATTCAAGGATGCCATATTTTTTCCACAGTGTTTATCCCAATAACATTGACACAACTTCCCTCGTTTTCCGGTGCAATCCCTGATGACATTCTGCTTTCAGCGCTGGCTGAGTCACATGAACCCCCCCCCCCCTCCCCAAACACCACCTTCCCACCCCCGAATAAACCTTAGATCATTCACTATCTGCAGTCTGACTAAACTAACAGCCTGTGCTTTAAACTAGCACACGCATGTGCGCATAATGCCGTTCACGTCTCTCGTCTCCACCAGCCATGTGGCCGCTGCTAAACTTTCAGCACCACGCAGAGGGGACAGCTCCGCCGACGGAGCACGAGCGCGCTGGCAGCCTGTCAGTCAACAGGCTGACGGGACAAAAAAAAAAAGACAGACAGACACGCACGTGTCCAACGGCAGTTTTAACAGTGAACTATCGGGGGCCATGCTGTTACAGTATGATGTTGATTTCACAGCATAACGTCACGTCCCCAGTGACGTATGAGATTAAATCCCCTTTGTGCGCTCCGAACTGTGTAAAGGTACCCAGCTTTACGCAAAGCCTGAAATAACTCGTGCGCCCATGCTGTACTGTGGATAATATGCGGACAATACTGCGCAGCCTGTCGCCCACGGCGACTAAACGAGCAAACGGCATAATGTTCACCAAACTGTGCTTAATGCGTCCCTTGCCGCGCTCGGAACAAACCCATTTTTAGTGGCACTCACCTCTCCAGAATGGTGCGGAGGCTGTCACTCGCATTTAAAAGCAGAACTGATCCATACCGGCGGCTCCGTAAAACTTTTATTCGTTGCGCACACTGCTGAGAGCGAAACCCGCGGAGACTTGCACACTACTATAAACTGGTGACCGAGCTGCTCGGATGGACGCCGGGTATCCTCTCCTCCTTTCTAGAAACAAGCCATCGAAAGTCGAACCAAAGCAGTCCTTGGTCGAGATTATCCTTAAGGGTGAAAAAGGAAAAAAGAAAATCCGGTGTGGTGGCGCACAGTGCCGTCAGCGCAGCGGTGAGAAGACAGCGCGTACCGACGTGTCCATGCTTCTCCTGCAGGGAGCAGCAGCGGCGCCAGCCTCACCGGGTCCTAAGCTGCGCTGAACTGCAGCCGCCACAGCAGCAGCTGCTGCTGCTGCTGCTCGCTTGCCTGCGTGTCGGCGGGGGGCTGCAGAACAGGAACCTCCTTAAATCGCCAGTTTTCAGAAGACAAGCCTAAACCAATGTTGTCACTTCCCCAAGCCACATCTTCTAAAAAAAACAAAAAAAAAACAACACTGATTAACCTGCTGAACTGTTTTTTTTTTTAAATTGAGTTCAGCAAATGTATGGAGTTGATAGTGCGGTTTTACAGCCAGACTTTGGACTCTGTAATTGGTTCATTAATAATTGCAGTGAACAGCTGAACATCAGGAATCTGGAAGGATTCACTTGGTCTTCACGCTTGCATTTAAAACCCAGTGCACCACAGAACCTGTAAAGCTCCTGCGAGTTCAATTTGTGCGGGATGAAAATGCGCCACCAACACGCAAAGATCAGGGCCCTACACACATGTATAATTTTAGTGTTTCTGTTTTGTTTTTGTTTTTTTTTGTAGAAACTGTTATG
Organism: Pholidichthys leucotaenia; assembly: GCA_020510985.1. NCBI lineage: Eukaryota > Metazoa > Chordata > Actinopteri > Cichliformes > Pholidichthyidae > Pholidichthys > Pholidichthys leucotaenia. The sequence continues at coordinate 252,552,703 of CM035847.1, read as the reverse complement.
TCCATAACCCATACTTCAGTAACGAGGCCGGAGGTGCACTAGAATGTAGGTTTGTTAATGAGCTCACAGTGTGTCACAGACACTCTCCTATAGGCAGAGGTCTGGTCGTAAAGACGCAGTGCCCCTTCCGCATCCGCCTTTTATACCCAGGGTGGTGGAGGAACCAGAAAGGTGGAGCCACCACCCACAGCTGCACACAACAGCATCAAATGTATCATATTCGATACATCCCAGAAACAGCACGACTTATAATGTATATTTAAAGCTATGAGAGGGTCTTCCTTGAGAACTGCTTTGAAATCAGTAAAATGCAAATATTCACTTAGCTAAATAAAACAGTTGGCTATACAGGTAAATATCCTACCTACAGCAGCGGCCGTCTTCTGGCTTTATTTAAAGAAAAGCCAATGGTTGCATCATCAATGTCCAAAACTTGAACAGTTTTGCATCAAAAACCCCTGAGGGACGGTTTGGCTCCTTGGTTCACTTTTTAAATCTGGACCATTCTTCTTGGCAGGTGCCGTCAGGCAGCTTCACAGGCAGCTTTAGGGTACTGTACACATTAGAAACCACTGGCTGGAGAGTTTTTCTTCTGCTGTTTTGTGAACCCATCCTCCAGGTGTGATGAAAACGGTCCTGTGGGCCCAGGCTGACCGTACTCACTGTAGCAGCTCTGTTCTTCCACTCTTGTCCCTCTCAGTGCTGCGCTCCCCTGGAAAACTTGGGCTAGCTGTGTCAGCATCCATGCTATCTGGGGAGAGTTACACCTGTAGTCCCTTGACCACAGACAACAGCTCAAGCTTAAGGTTTCGCAACGTATTTCAAAAACAGAACGTATTTACCGAAACAAAGCAACATTTTAAGCTTCTGCTTGGCCCACTACTTAATTCAGCTTTTCTCCATTTTGACCATTTGATTTTGAACTGATTTTTGACTTCCAGGGTTCCGTTATCGTGATAGACTTACATCATGATTACTTTAACTATGTTTAGAAATTAAAAAAAAAGTATTTTTTTCATTCTGCAATTTAAAAATCACTTTGTTTTAATAGTTAAACAACTACAAAGTATTATGTATTAAAAATGGTACATTATTGTGAAGTGCAGCGTGGAGACGTGCACTTCTCGTCACATCACCGCACTGCCCTGTTTAAGGCAGAGGGCATCCATTTTATGGCCTCTTTGCTGGATGCTTATGCTGGTGCCTGCCGTTTATCTGATGCGTGCTTCAACATTTAATAAAGCCATATTCGCCAAGCATCATCTTGCCTCATCCTTCACCCAGGTATTTCCATACATAGCATTTGGCGGTCGAGGATTAACTCATGGGAGGCGTGCATTACACCACTTCGTCCCTTTCTTGAGCTCCCACCGGTTTTATGGCCACATTGGCTGGAGGCCTATCAGACGTGTATTACAGTGCCGGACCTCGGGAAGGTTGATGGGGCTAGAGCGCGAGTGCTTCTTGTTCACAAACTGGGTATTGAGGGCCGGAGGGTCCTACGGACGCTCGGCACGGTGGAGTCATACGAGGAAGACGTGAAGCTGCTATCCAAATGCTTCTCCACCCCAGACAACGTGACTGTTTGGAGAATTCATTTTTGCAGGAGACGCCAGCGGGTAGGTGAGCCTATCCGCCAGTATATCATTGACTTGAAGCAGCTAGCCAGCGAGTGTCATTTTGGACCGCTTGAAGATGAAATGGTACATGACCAACTAGCAAAGCACACATGTAACGCTGCTTGCTAGGCTATTAGTGGCGCCTAATGACTTAACGTAATTTATTTATTTATTTGTTTATTTGTCAGGGACAGTGCAATAAACATAGACAAAAAAGAAAATCTGATGTGTTGCACAGAGAGTGTATAACATTAAGCTAGTTTGCAACTCTTGTCCCTGGATGGGCTTTAGAGAAAAGAAACAGAGAAAAAGAGAAAAAGATGAAGAAAAAAACAAAATGAAAACAGTATAAACAATATCCACATACATCAATGCAAACAAAATTATAAATACACAATATAAAAACCTGATTCACATTTGCCTGTTACAGTAAAATGCCTGTTACACATTTGTCTTCCCTTCTTCACTCACACCCTGCAGACAATCATTTCATACATGGGTACATTCTTGTTTACTTTTCAGCCAGTTTTTAACCTTTGTAGTAAATGTTTTAAAATCCGTTATTATTTTGATTTTATTTGGCATTGTGTTCCAGATATGACTGCCCTTTATAGAGAAAGCTGTTTGTCCAAATGTGGTTCTGCGGTGGGATATTTTACAGTTGTTGTTAACAGAACTCCTGGTGGCTCTGCTGCTGTCCTGTCTTTGGATGAATCCAACAAGTGGCTCTGGCGCTGATTTATGGAAACATCTGAAAATTAATTTCAGAAAACAGAGGTCAATGAAACTCTCAAAACTCAGTAGGTTATATTTTTTTTGAATATAACAATGATGCCACCTAATGGGCTTTTTATCCAAAATTTTTAGAGTTTGATTATATAATGAACCTATATATTTTATTGTAGAAGGAGCTGCTTGAGCCCAAACTGTCAGACAGTATGATATATGCGAAAAAACCATAGAATGCATATACAGTATGGCTGCTTGGTGTGGTATGTAATGTCTAATTAATTTAAAGCAATTCAAATTTTTTTTTACTGTTTTAGAAATCTTCTTTATGTGAAGATTAAATTTGAGTTGAGGATCTAGTACAATGCCAAGGTATTTGAATTCTGTAACTGAACTGATATCTTGATCATGTATATTAACTTTAAAATGTTGCAAGTTACATTTTTTGATTGAAAAGCACATTGAAACTGTTTTCTGAAGGTTCGGCAATAGATGGTTCTGGATGAGCCACTCTTGGACATCAACCATGCTTGAAGACAGGACGTCTGCAGCCTGAGCTGGAGTCTTAGCAGCTGTGTAAATAACTGCATCATTTGCATAAAGTTGACATGTTGCAGCTGAGCAGTGTAATGGCAGGTCATAGCTAAAGCAATGGAGCTAGTTCTCCAGTTGGAATCTGTTGATAAGCTAGCTGTGGAGCTAAATTGGCACCAGCCACAGAAGACATCGGAACCGCTTGCCTCACCTAATATTGCAGACCCTGATAGCGAGGATAGCTCGGACAAAGATTTTTGGCAAATCAATGCTGCCAGCCAAAGTTCTGCCCCGGGAAACTCTCGTTACAGGTGTTGTAGGTCTGCAATGCACCACCATAAAGCTAAGAAATGCCCAGCTAGAGGAAAACGTTCTGGTAGATGTGGACCCTTGAACCATTACACCAAGGTGTGTCGTTTGTCTTACCTGGGGAACCCAAGGGAGAAATCACCCCGCTCGCCACTGACAGACACTGGGGGTGAACAGTAAAGAAGAGCTAATGGACGCCATGGCGGTCAAGCAGGATCAGCTTCACTCAGGTTTGGCACGGGTGGGTCTCAGTGCCAGCGCTCGGGACATGGTAGAGGGGGGTACTGAGCGTGGCAGCGAGGCACCTGCATCGGCGAGTGACACCAAGGTGCTAGCCCCAGATGGTCTGCAGTTACAACGGTGAACACTACAATGTTTATAGAAGAGGATGGTGCCAGACCAACGAGCATGGAGTTGCTGCATGATCAGCAGCAGCACATCGGGCCGAGAAAAATTCCACTCCAGGTTATGGACTTGGTTTGGGGTGAAGGACGTCCATGGTGAAGATGGGCCAAAGGACAGCCAGCAAAACATCGAGGGTGTCTCCGCATTGTGGCTAAGCTGGGCGCAGCATGCTTCAGGTTGTGCGACGGCTTGTCGAGGCATGCCAATCAGCTTCGGTGTGTCCGGGAAGACGCTCTCGGTGGTGAGGCTGGACGGGAGTCAGTGGTGGCGGTGTGGGATCCAGGCTCTATCATCCAGAAGATTGGCCATTGCTCCAGGGGTCTGCGGTCTCCAGGGGTGCACCTGCTGAGGGGCTGCCCTGGACCCCCCATGCAAGTTCCAACTTTTTCACCAGAATGACTGTGTGGTAGCACTTTATTTATAGTTCTTTGGTATTTTTGCATGCATGTTATGGTATGGGGGTTATTTTATGCATTTGTGTTTTAGTTTGGGAGCACGGCTGATATTTCTAGTTTCAATAAAGGACTTTTAGGTTATTGGGTGACAGAATAATCCACCCCACCATGCGGGCTGTACGGTAGTCCACCCGTCAGCCCTATTCTAGGTTGTTTTGAGTGAGTGTGTTAGGCCAGTTTAGTACATCATTTCTTGTTGTTTTAGTGTGTGATTCGGGTCCCAAATTGGGGGGGGGGGGGTGGTCAATTGTGTGTGTGATTTTGGATTTTTCTAAAGGGGGGGTATTATGTATTAAAAATGGCACATTATTGTGAAATGCGGTGTGGTGACATGCACTTCCCGTCATGTCACCGCACCACCCTATTTAAGGCAGAGGGCATCCATTTTACGGCCTCTTTGCCAGATGCCTATGCTGGTGCCTGCCGTGTATCTGATGTGTGCTTCAACATTTAATAAAACCGTGCTCACCAGCCATCATCTTGCCTCATCCTTCACCCAGGTATTTCCATAAATAACACAATGAATTGTAACAACAGCAACAAAAGGTTAGGTTGTGGAGTGTGTAAATAACGAGGCGGATTTGACTCAGACAGTTTATTACACATCTCACACAGAAGCATAGTCAGAAAAAAGAGGACAGCTCAGACAAGACTCTTCTCTTAAATACTATGGCATTCCTTCAGAAGCTTCTACACACAAAAGGTCACATTGCATTCGCTTCCTTAATCCTTTACCATCTTCCTAGAAATTTCTGATACACAAAAGATCACACTGCATTCATCCTTCACACCTCCCTGTTATCTCCAAGAGAAACTCTGCTCTTTGTTCTAGTCTAAGATGCTATACCATTATGCACTCCCCATGTGTCACCAAACGACCCCCCCGAGCGTCTTGGATAGAACAATAGAATGACAGTCCATATGCTGTGGTAAAATCATTAAACATCAATCCACATGCTGCTTGGGCTTCAGTCTTCTCCCGTATCTGCTGTAACCAGGATTCACCGCCTCCGCGGCGCTGTCATGCTGGGGGGCTGATGTTTGAGGGGTAAAAGTCTGTGCATGTGGGTGCTCTGGGGAATCTTTTCTCTGGGAAGCTCCCCGTGGGGGTCTTCCACGCCGAGGGGCCCTCGCCAACAGCACTTGCTCGTCCGCCACAACAAAAGCGGGTTTGAGTCTGTCTATGCCAATCTTTTCCCTCCTACCCCCCAAATCTAGCAAAAAATGCTTGTCCCCTGTTTCCAGCACTCTGAACGGTCCATCATAAGGTGGGCGCAGTGGAGGGCGATGGGCATCGTGTCTGACAAAAACGAACTCTGCGTTTTTCAAAGTTTTAGGCACAAAAACGTGCGGAAAACTGTGGTGAACAGGGCCCGGCAGCGTGCTTGTGTCTATGCTACACTGCAACAGCTGAGACGGGGAGCTGCCCGGCGCGGGATTATCTGGAAGAAACTCCCCGGGCAGCCGAAGTGGCTGCGCAAAAACGAGTTCAGCCGGGGAAGCTTCCAAATCCTCTTTAGGCGCAGAACGTAACCCCAATAAAACCCACGGTAGCTTGTCTACTCAATTTGCATCTGTCAGTGATGCCCTGAGAGCCGCTTTCAATGACCTATGAAAATGTTCGCATAACCAATTAGCTTGTGGATTGTACGCGGTTGTGCGGTGAATTGTGACACCCAGGCTGCGGGCCATTGTTGACCAGAGTTCGGAAACAAATTGAGGGCCTCTGTCGGATGTAATATCCAACGGGACTCCAAAACGTGCCACCCATGCTGTTAAAAACGCGTGCGCCACCTCCTCGGCTGTGGTTGCCGCCAGTGGAACCACTTCTGGCCAGCGCGTGGTGCGGTCCACCATTGTCAGAAGGTGCGTGCACCCCTGTGATGGCGGGAGGGGGCCCACGAGGTCCACGTGAACATGGTCGAACCTCTTAGCCGGGATGCGAAACGGCTCCAAGGGAGCCTTTGTGTGTCTGTGTACCTTGGCTCGTTGGCACGCCATGCAGGCTGCTGCCCACTCTTTCACTTGTTTGCGAAGGCTCGGCCACACAAATTTCTCTCCTACCATTTTGACCGACGCGCGCACTTCCGGGTGCGCCAAAGAATGAATCGAGTCAAAAACGCGGCGGCGCCACGCGGTCGGTACCACGCGGTCGGTACCACGGGACGCGGTCGCCCCGTGGAGACATCACAGATTAGGGGGGGCATACCGTCTTGCAGCACCCTGCTCTCCAGCCTTAACCCTGTTGGTCCAGACTGGAGCACGCGCACATCCGTGTCACTAACCTGCTCCGCGGCCATGGCTGTGTAATCTATCCCCACGCAGACCGGGGCAGCCACGGCGCGCGAGAGGCAGTCTGCCACTACATTCAGTTTACCCGACACATGCTGAATATCGGTAGTAAACTCTGAGATCGTGGCCAGCTGTCTCTGCTGCTGGCCCGACCATGGTTCTGAAACCTTGGCCATCGCGAATGTTAGTGGCTTGTGGTCAACGAACGCGGTGAAACAGCGCCCTTCAAAGCCAGAACTAGAAGTGGCGAATGGCCAAGGGGAGAGCCAACATCTCCCTGTCGAACGTGCTGTATTTATGTTCACTATCGCGCAAAGTCCTGCTGAAAAAGGCGAGCGGCTGCCAAGCCCCGGCTACACGCTGCTCCACGACCGCCCCTATGGCCACATCTGAAGCGTCAGTAGTGAGCGCTATGCGGGCCGTTGGGTCTGGATGTGCCAGCAACGCAGCGTTTGCCAGGGCTGCTTTGACTTCCGAGAACGCCCGCTCTCGCTCCGGGGACCATTCGATCTTATTCGCGGGTTTCTGTTTTTTGAGCGCGGCGTACAGTGGTTGCATGAGCTGCGCTGCGCGGGGAAGGAAACGGTTATAAAAATTCACAATTCCCAAAAATTCCTGTAACGTCCTGACCGTTTGCGGCCGGGGAAAATCTGCTACCGCGCGCACTTTGTCAGGCAGCGGAACCGCTCCTTCGGGAGAGACGCGGTGCCCCAAAAAATCAATCTGCATCACCCCGAACTGACATTTCGCTGGGTTGATTATTAACCCGTGTTCTTCCAACCTCCGGAAAACTGCCGTGAGGTGGGTTTCGTGTTCGTCTTCGGACGCGCTGGCTACCAAGATATCGTCCAAGTAGACGAATACGAAAGGGAGATCACGCAGCACTGCCTCCATCATGCGTTGGAACGTCTGTGCAGCCCCTTTAAGCCTGAATGGCATGCGCAAAAACTCGAATAAACCGAACGGAGTTATCACCGCTGTTTTGGGTATGTCCTCAGTGCGCACTGGGACTTGGTGGTAACCACGGACCAGGTCTATTTTAGAAAAAACGCGCGCTCCTGCCAAGTGAACGGAAAAATCCTGGATGTGAGGAATTGGGTAGCGGTCGTGCGCTGTGGCATTGTTCAACCTGCGGAAATCCCCGCAAGGTTGCCACGAACCCTCAGCTTTAGGGACCATGTGTAGCGGGGAAGCCCATGGGCTGTTTGAACGCCTGATGATGCCCAACCTCTCCAGGTTGGCGAATTCCTTGCGTGCTCTGGCCAGTTTAGCTGCGTCCAAGTGCCGAGGTTTTGCAAAAACGGGCAGCCCGGTGGTGGTGATAAAATGCTCCACCCCGTGTTTAGCGATGGCTGCCGAAAATGTTGGGACCGTGAGTGCTGGGAACTGAGTGAGCAGTGTGTGGAACTTACCGCGTGCAGCTGTGACGTTGGCTTGTGCTGTTGGCCGGGACACTCGAGCTGTACAGGGGATAGAATCAAAGGACAGTGCATTAACTAGGCGCCTGTTAGCGACATCAACCAACAAACCATGTGTGCACAAAAAATCAGCCCCCAATATATTGAAATTCATTGCTGCTATGACAAAAGTCCACTCAAATTTACGGCCGTGTAGAGACAGGAGTAGAGTCCTCTCACCAAAGGTCTTAATCTCCGAGCCGTTTGCTGCTGCCATCTCAGGGCTGCTAGATCCTGCCAGCCGGTCGGCATAGGACAGCATGATGAAACTCATCTGGGCGCCGGTGTCTACGAGGAAATGCCTCCCCGAGCGTGCGTCCGTCAAGTAGAGCAGCTTGTTCTCCTCCCCGAGGGTCGCAGCTGCTACCGACCCCCGGTCTTGGCGTTTCCCGAGTGCTTGAACTGGCATGGTGGTATACATTTGCGTGCCTTCTCTGTGAAGCGGCAGTGGTAGAAACAAAGGGTGTCTCCTCCGCGTTCTTTGGCCCCCGCTGCTGCTGTCGTCGGTGGCTCTGCTGCTGCCGTCGATGGCTCCTCGCTTCCTCCGGCGGTCGCGCCGAGCTCTGTCGCTGCCGCCGTGGTCGTGAACTCTCTGCTGGCCATGATGATCCGGTGTGCTTCTTGGGCCAGCGCACAATAGTCCCGCTTGGCCAGCAACGGCGAATTGGCCAGGGTCGCTCTCGTCGCTGACGGAAGGTTCCGGAGGAAGAGGTGGGTAAAAATGAAATGGTCGTCGTCCGAGCCCTTTAATCTCAGCATCTTCTCCATCAGGTCAATAGCCGACCCATCTCCTAACCCAGTCCGCGTCAGGAGTCTCTCTGCTCTCTCACCAACCGAGAGTGTGTAGTGCTGGATGAGTGCAGCCTTCAGCGCGCCGTACTTGTCGCTGGTTGGTGGCTGATCAAGCAGGCTCTCCACATGCTGAGCCGTGTGGGTGTCGAGCGTTGCGACCACATGGTAGAACTTCATGTCATTCGCCGATATCCCCCGGAGGGCGAACTGCGCCTCAACTAGGTGGAACCAGGAGTGCGGATTGTGCTGCCAAAAATCCGGTAGCTTGATTGTAACAGCATATGCTTGGCTGGGGGCTCCCAACGAGACTGGCTCTGGGGATCTTTCGTCGTGTTGCATGATTCGTCTTGGGTCACCAGTGTGGAGTGTGTAAATAACGAGGCGGATTTGACTCAGACAGTTTATTACACATCTCACACAGAAGCATAGTCAGAAAAAAGAGGACATCTCAGACAAGACTCTTCTCTTAAATACTATGGCATTCCTTCAGAAGCTTCTACACACAAAAGGTCACATTGCATTCACTTCCTTAATCCTTTACCATCCTCCTAGAAGTTTCTGATACACAAAAGATCACACTGCATTCATCCTTCACACCTCCCTGTTATCTCCAAGGGAAACTCTGCTCTTTGTTCTAGTCTAAGATGCTATACCATTATGCACTCCCCATGTGTCACCAAACGGTTAGGTTAAGGTTAGGTTAATTGGAGACTCTAAAGTGGCCCTAGGTGTGAATGTGTGTGTGAATGGTTAAGGGATAGCGGCGTACCGTGGGGATCAATAAAGTATACAAAATAAAAAAATTTTTAAAAAAAGATGGGCCCTGGGCCAAGTGCCCCATACTGACTTTACCCATTGGGCAGCATGTTAACACTCTGCCTCACAGCTAGAAGGTTCCAGGTTGAAATCCCCAGGCTGGCACAGGTGGGGAGTTTTTTTTTTGCAGAGTTTGCATGCTCTCCCTGTGCTGTGGAGATGTGACCAGGGGATCCAGTTTCCTCCCACAATCCAACGACATGCATCTTAGGTTAATTGGCGACTCTAAAACAGAGGTGCCCAATCACGTGCCATGGAGGGCCAAAACCCAGCAGGTTTTCTCTTCTACCCAGTCTCTTAAGCAGGTGTTTTCAATGATCAGCAGTCAGTGGCAAAAAGTTCAGTGAAATCTGTTGTTGGGGGTACAGCCTGCAGGGTCTTGGCCCTCTAACTAAAATAATGTGTCCTGTGCAGGGGCATAGCAACTAGATTTTGGGTGCTTGCTACAGCACTGTGTTTAGGCCCCTCAAACGCAAACCAGATTTTGATTTTAAATTCTAAGGTTTAAGATGGGGCCATTTCCATTGAAAGCCTTGGTTAGTAAGCTCCACTGTTACAGACAGTTTGATGCTAGTATATGATTTGTTTATCTGTTTTTGAGAATATATTTACTGTCATCAGTATTTCCAAACCTCTTTGTCTATAATGCACTTCTGAGAATGGATCTGTAGTATTTTTCATTTACACATTTATTTATTTATTTATTTCAAGATTCAAAGATTTTATTTGTCAACACTACTATATGTAAGAGATAAGATAAGCCTTTATTAGTCCCACAATGGGGAAATTCCAGGATTGCAACAGCACAGGGATAGCAACACTCAGAGCAACAATCAGAAGGCAAGAGAAAAAACAAGAGCAGCAAGTATACATATGTACATATAAATATATATATATATATATATATATATATATATAGACACAGTGCGGAGCATTGTAGCTAGATGGGATAGATATATAAATATATAAACACAGTGTGGAGCATTGTAGTTGGATGGAATAAATATATGAGTATATAAACACACAGCGCGGAGCATTGTAGCTAGATGGAATAAATATGTAGATATATAAACACACAGTATGGAACATTGTAGCTAGACGGAATAAATATGTAAATATATAAACACACACAATGTACAGGACATACAGGAGAATTGAAATGGCGTTTGTCTCTCTTCAGTGGTGTGAGCAATATAAGAAGAAAAGGAATAAGGATGAAAAAACAACAACAGCAGTCTATGTACAGTAATGCTACCTGTAGTGCAAATGGTGGCAAAAGATGAAACCCAGACATCCCATAGTGGAAATAAAGATAAACGATAAAACCCAGCAATCCTATATACAGAAAAAGTAGAGCAGTAATACTTGTAGTTGCAAGTTCAGTGCGGTAGTGTAGGTGCAGACAGTGGCAGATAGGACTGCACATGGTTGGTATTGCAATAACAGACAGCAGCAGATATGGCAATCGTGCAAATGGTTGCAGTAAAGTGCAGAAACTTACAGCAGCAGATGTATTACTGTTGGTGTGCAAGTCTTTCTGTGCCAACAGCTGAGGTAGTTATTGTGCGAGTTCAGGGTCCTGATGGCCTGGTGAACAAAGCTGTTTAGCAGTCTTGTGGAGTGGACCTGGAGGCTCAGTACCTTTTCCCCGAGGGCAGGGGCCTGAAGAGGGAGTGTGACGGGTGGGAGGTGTTGTGTGCAATGTTGATGGCTTTGCGGGTGAGGTAGATTTATTTATTTATATTTTCTAATCCGTTGGTCTTATTCTTTAGTATTCTTCCAATTTTTTGCTAGTAGAGCATCTTTAACAAACTCAGTTTCCAGTTGAGATCAATATACAGTGATGTGCACAGACATTTTTGGGGGCAGGTGTCCCCCCCCCAAAAAAATAGCACTCCTAAATAATGAAAAAAGGAAATTTACATACAGTAGTGCAAATTTTACTGTATTTGTTTGGCATATCTATTTTATTTTAATACCTATACACTCATGACATATTTAATACCCCATAGATTTTTACAAAATTATCAACTTACACAGAGACCATGGTCTCCATTAATTAAAAGTCCATCCATCCATCCATCTTCTACCGCTTTTCCGGAGGTCTGGGTCACGAAGGCAGCAGTTCAAGCAGAGAAGCCCAGACTTCCGTCTACCCAGCCACCTGCTCCAGCTCTTCAGAGAGGATACCAAGGCGCTCCCAGACCAGCTGGGAAACATCTCTCCATCGAGTCCTGGGTCTGCCCCGGGGTCTCCTCTCCAAGGGCCTTCCCCTAAACACCTCAAGTGGGAGGCTTGGTAATTAAAAGTCAATGACAAAAAATGGGCAGCTTCCAATAAAAAATAAATCTGTTCAAAATACATTTTTTTCCAAAAATATGAAAAAGCTTGTTTTTCAATAAATAAAATATTAAAACTCCATTCAAATAAATATTTGTTAAAAAAAATGAAAAAGTCTATTCCCCTTGTCAGCAAAATGAGCTGAAATCCTCCTGTCTGTTAACCTGCCCCTTCATCCCGATAAAGACTTAAAGGATAGCTTATACAGGGAAACTTAGTTTATCAGTGAGAGGAGAGGAGCACATGGACAAGAAAAATGATGAAAATTCAATGACAAAGCTGCAAATTTTATTTAAAAAAACAACTTTACAGGAATGGTAACATGTTTATCATAAAACATGGCTAATTTATAGGAAAAAAAGAGTAATAAATTTATCAAGAAAAAGTTGCAAATGTATATGTAAAAAAGTTAACTTTCCAAAAAAATGTTTACAACAAAAACCTCACTAATTGATGAGAAAATGAGAGAAAAAGGCTTATACAGTATATATATATATATATATACAGTGGGGAAAAAAAGTATTTAGTCAGCCACCAATTGTGCAAGTTCTCCCACTTAAAAGATGAGAGAGGTCTCCAATTTTCATCATAGGTATACCTCAACTATGACAGACAAAATGAGAAAAAAAAAATCCAGAAAATCACACTGAAGGATTTTTAATGAATTAATTGGTAAATTCCTCGGTAAAATAAGTATTTGGTCAATAACAAAAGTTCATCCCCAGTTTTTGATGCCAATTAACCTAACTTAACTGGAGATTCTAAATTGTCCTTAGGTATGGATGTGAGAGTGAATGGTTGTTTGTCTCTCTGTGTTGGCCCTGCGATGGACTGGCGATCTGTCCAAGGTGTACCCTGCCTCTCGCCCAAAGATGCTGGGATAGGCTCCAGCCCCCCCGCGACCCGAAAGGATTAAGCAGTAGAAGATGGATGGATGGATGGATGGACAAAAGTTCATCTCAATACTTTGTTATATACCCTTTGTTGGCAAGGACAGAGGTCAAATGTTTTCTGTAAGTCTTCACAAGGTTTTCACACACTATTGCTGGTATTTTGGCCCATTCCTCCATGCAGATCTCCTCTAGAGCAATGATGTTTTGGGGCTGTCGCCGGGCAACACGGACTTTCAACTCCCTTCAAAGATTTTCTATGGGGTTGAGATCTGGAGACTGGCTAGGTCACTCTAGGACCTTGAAATGCTTCTTATGAAGCCACTCCTTCGTTGCCTGGGCGGTGTGTTTGAGATCATTGTCATGCTGAAAGACCCAGCCACATTTCATCTTCAATGCCTGTGCTGATGGAAGGAGGTTTTCACTCAAAATCTCACGATACATGGCCCCATTCATTCTTTCCTTTATACGGATCAGTTGTCCTGGTCCCTTTGCAGAAAAACAGCCCCAAAGTATAATGTTTTCACCCCCATGCTTCACAGTAGGTATGGTGTTCTTTCTCCTCTAAACACAACAAGTTGAGTTTTTACCAAAAAGTTCTATTTTGGTTTCATCTGACCATATGACATTCTCCCAATCCTCTTCTGGATCATCCAAATGCTCTCTAGCAAACTTCAGATGGGCCTGGACATGTACTGGCTTAAGCAGGGGGACATGTCTGGCACTGCAGGATTTGAGTCTCTGGCGGCGTAGTGTGTTACTGATGTAGCCTTTGTTACTTTGGTCCCAGCTCTCTGCAGGTCATTCACTAGGTCCCCCCATGTGGTTCTGGGATTTTTGCTCACCGTTCTTGTGATCATTTTGACCTCACAGGGTGAGATCTTGAGTGGAGCCCCAGATAGAGGGAGATTTTCAGTGGTCTTGTATGTCTCCCATTTTCTAATAATTGCTCCCACAGTTGATTTCTTCACACCAAGCTGCTTACCTATTGCAGATTCAGTCTTCCCAGCCTGGTGCAGGTCAACAATTTTGTTTCTGGTGTCCTTTGACAGCTCTTTGGTCTTGGCCATAGTGGAGTTTGGAGTCTGACTGTTTGAGGTTATGGACAGGTGTCTTTTGTACTGATAACGAGTTCAAACAGGTGCCATTAATACAGGTAACGAGTGGAGGACAGAGGAGCCTTTTAAAGAAGAAGTTACAGGTCTGTGAGAGCCAGAAATCTTGCTTGTTTGTAGGTGACCAAATACTTATTTTACCAAGGAATTTACCAATTAATTCATTAAAAATCCTTCAATGTGATTTTCTGGATTTTTTTTTCTCATTTTGTCTCTCATAGTTGAGGTATACCTATGATGAAAATTGGAGACCTCTCTCATCTTTTAAGTGGGAGAACTTGCACAATTGGTGGCTGACTAAATACTTTTTTCCCCACTGTATATATATATATATATATATATATATATATATATATATATATATATATATATATATATATGTTTCAGAAAAACATTTTTTTCTTAGAAATTTTTGACTTTACTGTTGTAAATTTGATTTGTTTTCTTAAAAATGTGTGTGTGTGTGGGGGGGGGGGGTTGTAATGTGGAAGCTGTGATCTCTCTCATGAAAATGGAATGTTTTTTCTCAAAAATTTGTGACTTACTTACAGTAAATACAGTGTTACTGCTTCTTCTTCTGCTGCTGCTGCTTCTTCTTTAGTTTAAATGGCGGGAGGCAACCAGCTTTAAGATGCATTACCCCCACCTACTATGTTGGAGTGCTGAATGAAGTGTTTGAGAGACTGAATTTTGCATTAACAGTAATAATGGATGTTGTCTGAGGCTCCGATCACCCCTTTAAAAAGGTACAAAATAGATTAGTCCACACACCTTTTTAAAGGGGTGATTGAAGCCTCAGACAATATCCATTATTACTGTTAATGCAAAATTCAGTCTCTCAAACATTTCATTCAACCAGGGTGAATTTTACTATGGAAATTAAAAGAATGCAACACAGAAAAAATGTTTTCATTCCAGGCTGTTTGAGGGCCCCTTTGTGCAGTGGGCCCTGGGTAAAGAGTACCCTTTCCTCCGCCAGTCCAATGCCCCGTTAAAACTTTATTTAAACAAAATACCACAACTACCACAATTGGCACCCCACACATCACCTTGGAGCGGGGGTCCTTTATTTTATTTCAGTGAAGATTACTAGCATCTTTGGTAGAAAAATCTCCTACATATTCAACACAAGGCACCCATTCATACAGAGTACTGATACCACAAAAACAGCGTATTTTGCACTGGATATCTTTATAAAAAAGTATTCTCTAAGATGCTAAGATTTTTGTTCTCGTTTTCTCAAACGAGCATTTCAAGATTTATGTTGATGTCACTAACATCACTTGAGACAACAATAAACAGTATTCATACAAAACAAACAGTGTACTTTGTACTGGATAGCTAAAGTATTCTGTAAGACACTAAGATTTTTGTTCTAGTTTTCTCAAACGAGCATTTCTTTATGGTGAGGAGAAACGTTTGGTTGTGGTAAAAGCACTGTTAGCTTGTTAGCATAGCCAACAGAAAATACTATAGGCACAAGAGTGAGTACAAAATATCCACACTTTGGTCGTTACATATCAATACAAGCGTGTGTGTATATATATATATATATATATATATATATATATATATATATATAAATATATATATATATATATATATATATATATATATATATATATATATATATTCAGGTTCCTTTATTTGTACCCGTAGGTAGATTTGTTAATATATATTAGTTAATTTTTTTAACTGGGCTGCACGGTGGCGCAGTGGTTAGCACTGCGGCAGCACAGTTTACCCTTGGCCGGGGGATTGTGGGGATCGTGGGATCGTGGGTTCGATCCCAGCCCCCGACCAACAGTGATCTGTGTGGAGTTTGCATGTTCTCCCCGTGTTGCGTGGGTTTACTCCGGGATTTCTCCGGTTTCCTCCCACATGCCAAAAAAAAAAACATGCATGTTAGGTTAATTGGCTGTTCTAAATTGTCCCTAGATATCGGTTTCCTATAGGCCCTTAGAATAGAGGGTTAGTATTAATGAAAGCGCTTTGAGTGGTCTTTGTGACTAGAAAAGCGCTATATAAGTGCAGGTTAGTTAGTTAGTTAGTGAAGATGGCAACCCTATAGGTACCTGTCTCTGATACGCCCCTAGTTAGTATTAATCTGGATTCATGCTGCACCTCTGCTCTCCACGTCCTCTTGACTGCAAGGCTTGTGTGACGAAAATTACGTCATCGTCTCCAATCCGCGGACGTCTGTGTGCAGCCCAAATTTTCTGACCACACGGCCTGATCGCGCTGACTGCGCATGCGCAAGATTGAACCTCCCATTCATGAGGGGGCTGCTACCGACACAGCATACAAAGTCAGAGAAGATGAAGAGGAAGTGGAAGATGAGAATAAACACACATGAATTGTTTTTCAGCAACAGCACAGCAGCTTGAGCGGAGAAGAGCACTGAAACACAGTAATTCCTCCTTTTCCTCGAAACAATGCCATTGTTGTTGCTCCAGAAATGGTCTTTGATCTCAAGTTTCTTCTCTTTAATATAGCCGGTGAACAAACTGGCATGTTAGCAGATTTACGTTACTCATAGGACTAGGGAGAAACTATAAATAACAGTTGTGCACATGGGTCATTTGCTTGGCCTGGTAGACAAAAAAGTCAACTATATCCACAATCACGTCCGTGCCGGTCTTGTCCAAAGTGGACACGCACCTCAGCGGACCAGAGCAGAAAAGTACCATGAATCCTGCTTTAGGGTTAGATTAGCTATTAGTTAAGGATTTGAGTGGTATACGTGACTAGAAAAAGTGCTATATACAGGTCCTTACCTTGCCCCTTAATCTGTCTCTGCCAATAGGCTGCTGCTGTGAGCATTATATATTGAAGTTCAGTCAGAGAGCTCTTGGCATTAGGCTACCATATGAATCAAAAGGTGCCCTTGGGTTTCATATAATGACAACCAAGGGTGTGACATTAAAAAGGCAGCATGGTTGTTTCTGTAAATGGGGGCATATTCAAGACAAATCCACAGTCTTTTCCTAACCATAAACAAGTTTACTTAGACCAAATAAAGTATTTGTTTAAATTCAACATGTCTTGACATTTTAAAAATTTTATGCACTTTCATGCATCAATTTGGGCATTTGGAGTGCCCATCAACAGAAAACCTCAGCAAAAACGCAACCTCATTGCTTTGTTAGGGTCTGTCTTGGTGTCACTAGTTAGCTCTTCTGATTTGCTGCCAGGTGTGATTTAAGAACAGGAGCTCCATGAATGACACCACTCCCTCAACCAAATCTTTATCTCCACCCATTTCAGTTGCAGTGAGAGTAGACATATTCCTGATGTCTGTCTGAAGTCACACACCTAAACCACTGTTTTTATGGATACTCTCTATATATTCTACTCATTCCATTTTGCATCAAAGGTCCCTGCTGTTCCAAAAAAATCTCAAAGGACGCATACAATCACCTGATTCCCACAGCCAGCATCACCACCTGGATCTATGGTACCCCAAAAATATACAAGAAGGATATCCCACTGCGGCCAATAATAGACAGTATCGGATCAGTCACGTACAATTTATCAAAAGCCCTGGTTGAAATCATCAAACCCCTCCTTGGACTATCAGAATTCCACTGCAAAAACTCAAAAGAGCTGGCACAAGAACTCAAAAATATGAAAATAGAATCAGATGAAATCCTCATTTCACATGATGTCATTTCATTATTCACAGAATCAGAATCAGAATCAGAATCAGATTTATTGCCATTGTTCATGTAGTACACAAACTAGGAATTTGTCTCGGTGCAATGCTGCAACATTAAAACATGATAAGATAAAGAGATAAACTAAAAAAACTTAAAGACTAAAACCATGCAATAAGTGTAGAATAATAAGTAATAATAATAATAATAATAATAATAATAATAATAATAATAATAATAATGAGTAATACTAGTCACAGCAGTTTTAAATAAATTAGCAAGTAACAGATGATGTGCAGTCGATAATGCAACAGAAAAACAGTGATGAATGACATGAGTCTGGTTGAGCTGCTGTATATAGTGCACGAGAGTCAATAAGTCACTTAATGTTCAGCAGTCTGATGGCAGAGGGGAAAAAGCTGTTCATGTGCCGGGAGGTTTTAGTCTGAATGGACCAAAGTCTTCTACCTGAGGGGAGGGTGGCAAACAGTACGTGACCAGGGTGTGAAGGATCGGCCATGATCCGGCCTGCACGCCTCCGGGTCCTGGAGATGTACAGATCCTGGAGAGATGGGAGCTTGCGCACGACGCGCTGCAGCCTTAGTCTGTCCCTGGCAGTAGCTCCTGCGTACCACACGGTTATGGAGGAGGTGAGGATGGACTCGATGATGGCCGTGTAGAACTGCACTAACATCTTGGTGGGTAGCTTGAGCTTCCTCAGCTGCCGCAGAAAGAACATCCTCTGCTGGACCTTTTTGATGAGGGAGCTGATGGTTGGCTCCCACTTGAGGTCCCGGGTGATGGTGGTGCCCAAAAAGCGGAAGGAATCTGCAATGCTGATGGGAGAGCCTGTGATGGTGAGGGGGGGCAGGGGGGTTGTGACTTTCCTGAAGTCCACAATCATCTCCGCTGTCTTCAGAGCGTTCAGCTGCAGGTTGTTGTGGCTGCACCAGGACACCAGCTGGGTCACCGCTCTCCTGTAGACGGACTTATCGCCGTTGGAGATGAGCCCGATGAGGGTGGTGTCGTCCGCAAACTTGATCAGCTTAACAGACTGGTGGGTGGAGGTGCAGGAGTTGGTATAAAGGGAGAAGAGTAGGGGGGAAAGTACACAGCCCTGGGGTGATCCGATGCTGATGCTAACAGAGTCTGAGACAGACTTCCCCAGCCGCACATGCTGCCTCCGGTCCGTCAGGAAGTCAGTGATCCACCTGCAGAGGGAGTCAGGCACGCCGAGCAGGGACAGCTTGTCCTGGAGCAGAGCAGGGCGGATGGTGTTGAATGCAGAGCTGAAGTCCACAAACAGGATCCTGGCGTAGGTTCCCGGGGAGTCCAGGTGCTGCAGGATGGAGAGGAGGGCCAGGTTGACTGCGTCGTCCACAGACCTGTTGGCACGGTAGGCAAACTGCAGCGGGTCCAGGAGGGGAGTGGTGATGGACTTGAGGTGGGACAGGACCAGGCGCTCAAAGGACTTCATGACTACAGAGGTGAGCGCTACAGGTCTGTAGTCGTTAAGTCCAGTAATCCGTGGCTTCTTGGGGACAGGGATGATGGTGGAGGATTTGAGGCAGGTCGGCACGTGGCATAGCTTAAGGGAGGTGTTAAAAATGTCTGTGAAGACAGGAGCCAGCTCTTTCGCACAGTGTCTCAGGGTGGAGGGAGACACGCCGTCCGGACCGGGGGCCTTGCGTGGGTTCAGTCTGGAGAACTGTCTGTGCACGTCCTGCACACTGATGACAAGGGCAGGGGGGGAGGAGGAGGAGTGGGGGGACCGCTTTTGATGAATTAGCGGCCGAGGAGGCAGTGGAGCTGGGTGGAGGGGGGGAGTTGGACACAGCTGACGAGGTGTCAAAACGGGCGTAATGTTGGGACAGTTTTTGACAAAGGGCTTTGTCATCCTGACCTTTAGAAGCCTGAGGCCGATAATTGGTGATTTGCCTCAGTCCTCTCCACACAGAAGCCAAGTCATTAGCAGTGAACTGCTGCTGGAGTCTCTCAGAATACACAGATTTAGCTCTCTTCAGCTCTCTGTTAAACCGATATTTAACCTCCCTGTAGCAGTCCCTGTCTCCACTTTTCAATGCTGCTTCCTTCTCCTTCCTGATCTGTCTGAGCTTGGCAGTGAACCAGGGCTTATAATTAGAGTACCTCACCCTGGTGCGCGATGGAAGAATGCTCTCCTCACAAAAGTTGATGTATGAGTTCACAGTGTCTGTGTACTCATTAAGATCATGTGTGGCTCCTTTAAACATGTCCCAGTCAGTTATTTCCATGCATGTGTTCAGTTTCTCTCCAGCTTCACTGGTCAATTTCTTCCTGGTGGTCACAACAGGTTTAGTGAGCTTCAGTCTCTGTCTGTATGTGGGAATGAGGTGGACCATCACGTGATCAGATAGTCCGAACGCAGCGCGGGGAACAGCGCGATACGCGTCCTTCACTGTGGTGTAACAGTGATCTAGTGTGTTCTCACCTCTGGTTGGACATTTAATAAACTGTTTGTATCGGGGGAGCTCGTGACTCAGATTGCTCTGGTTAAAGTCGCCAACCACAATAACCAGGGAGTCCGGGAAAGTCGGCTCTGCATGTTGGATGTGATCTGCGAGCGCGCGCTGAGCCACGCGCGCGTCTGCGTCAGGAGGGGCGTACACAGCGATCAATACGAATGAAGCAAACTCCCGCAGGGAATAAAATGGCTTGCAGTTAATGGAGAGAAATTCTAGGTCGGGAGAACAGTGCCGGGAAATCACGGTTACATCAGAGCACCAGCTGCTGTTAATGTAAAAGCATACTCCTCCTCCTTTAGACTTACCGGAGAGCTCTGTGACGCGATCAGCACGAAACAGCTGAAATCCCTCAAGGCTGATCGCGCTGTCCGGAGTAGAATCATTAAGCCAAGTCTCAGTAAAACAGAGGGCGGACGAATTAGCGAGGTCCTTAAATCGCATCAGCAGTCTCAGTTCGTCTACACTGTTAGAGAGAGAGTTGGTATTGGTCAGAAATATTCCAGGCAAGGCTGTGCGCGTGCCCCTCTTCCGAAGCCGTTCGAGAGCTCCCGCACGTCTTCCTCTCTTCCACCGTCTCACTTTTTGGGCTAGAAAGTGGACCAGATCGGCGGCAAGAGCCAAAAAAACCGGGAGAAGGTCCGTGGGAGTGAAAGACCTGATATTTAGAAGCTCTTCTCGGGTATAAGAGCAGGCAGACACACAACTGATGAACAGAAACAAACAAATTAAAGGGCAGCGAAGCACCATGGCGGCCACTGTGGGCGCCATCTTGGATCGGAAAAAAAAAAAAAAAAAGACCCCTGTTGATGTCACACTACATATAGTGCAAGAACGTCTCAATAATGACAGAACCCTTAAAAGACGCACCAATCTCACAGTTTACAACATATCTGGACTACTACAATTTGTTGCAAAATCCACCTATTTTTCAATACAGAGGAAAAATCTAAAGACAAAAAGAAGGATTTGCAATGGGAGACCCACTATCAGCCATTATGAGCAGTTTTTTCATGGAGGATCTGGAAAACAAAGCCATCAGCACAACACCTACACAGTGTAAATCCACCCTCTGGAAGAGATACGTGGACGACATTCTGGAGAAAATAAGGAAAGGACACACACAAGAACTCACTGACCATCTGAATAGCACGGACAGCACTGGGAATATAAAATTCACATATGAAGAGGAAGAAAATGGCACCATAGCCTTTCTGGATATGAAAATCCACCTCAACGATGACGGCAGCATAAAAATCATAGTCTACAGAAAACCAACCCACACAGATCAATGCCCACTATGGACATCAGAACACCCCACAGCACACAAACTATCAGTTGTCAGGACATTATATGAACGGGCCACCATCATCACAGACCA
The DNA here is from genome assembly GCA_020510985.1 of Pholidichthys leucotaenia. Classification (NCBI taxonomy): domain Eukaryota; kingdom Metazoa; phylum Chordata; class Actinopteri; order Cichliformes; family Pholidichthyidae; genus Pholidichthys; species Pholidichthys leucotaenia. The sequence goes on along the minus strand of CM035847.1, from coordinate 252,531,412 downwards.
AGAAGACAGACAGGAGCAGGAAAACCATATAAAACATGCACTCATACGCTGCCAATATCCAGTATGGGCCATAAACAAAGGGAAACAGCAAGTCAAAAACAAAGAAAACAAACAGGAAATAAGACACAGAACAAAAGCCGAAATCAAAAACAAGGACACCATAACTATACCATACATCCAAGGGAACACGGAACCAATTCAAAGGATCATGAAAAAATACAAAATAAACACAGCAGTCATCATCATCATCATCATCATCATAACAGTCTGTCGTGGGCGACAATGACTGTTTCATTTAGGTCTGATCAGATTCCTCCACACAGCTCTGTCCTTAGCCTTCCACTGCCAGGAACTCCTGTCTATGTCCAACTTCTTCAAGTTTCTTTTTACAGTGTCTTTAAATCTGAGCCTTGGTCTACCCTGATTGTGTTTGCCCTTGCATAACTGTGAGTAGAGTAACTGCCGAGGGAGACGCTTGTGGTCCATCTTCTCAACATGTCCGAGCCATCTCAGGTTCATCTGTATTAGCATGTCCTCCATTGATGGTAGACCAGCTCGTTTCAACACTTCTATGTTGGTTATCTTGTCTTTCCATGAAATGTTCATTATGGCTCGAAGGTGTCTCATCATGTACGTGTGGAGTTTCTTCACCTGCACTCTATAGACAGTCCAAGTTTCAGCACCGTACAATAGAGTACCCAGTACTGTCGCTCTGTACACATTGCATTGCGCTCTTCCCATTCCAAGAGATAGTTCATCCTCCAGCCTAGCATTCTCTGAAACAGTACTCTCTAGATACTTGAAAGTCTTGCACTTGACTAGTGGCTCTGTACCAATGCTAATCTCTTCTGGTAGTGATGTTGATAACTGGAACTTTGGTGGTTGATAAAGGCACTCTGTCTTCTTGATGTTGATTTGGAGGCTGAATTGGCTAGCTGCTCTTGCAGATTTCTCCACTAAAGATTGCATATCTTCCACGCTGTGTGCAACTAGAGCACTGTCTTTGGCAAAGAGCATTTCTCTTACTACCTTTATCGATGTCTTACTCTTGACTTTAAACTGTGCCACATTGAACAAGTCTGTTTCTTTCCTTGTTTGAATGTATACTCCTTCTGAAGTGTCTCTGAAGGCCACCTCAAGCATGGCTGCCAGATATAGCGAGAAGAGTGTAGGTGCCAGCATACACCCTTTTTTCACCCCGTTGCTTACTGAAAAGTCTTTAGATACTGAACCACTCACTGCCACGTTTGCTTGCATACCTGTATGGAGTGCCTCGATCAGGCTGACAAACTTCTCTGTACAACCATATTTCTTGAGTACCTGCCAAAGTCCTTGTTGTGAAACAGTATCAAAGGCTTTACTGAAGTTGATGAAGACTACCTAAAGCAGCATGTTCTGTTAGATACACTTTTCTTGAACCTGTTTCAAGCAGAAAATCATGTCCATTGTGCTTCTTCCACTTCTAAAGCCGTACTGGGTTTCCGGTAGTACATTCTGCGAGATGTGTTCATTGAGTCTGTTAAGTAGTACACGTGAGAGAATCTTACCAACAGTGGCTAGCAGTGATATACCTCGGTAATTTCCAGAATCTTTCCTGTCACCTTTCTTGAACAAAGTCACAATACTTGCATCCTTCCAGTCTTGAGGTACTTTCTGGGTATCCCATATCTCCTGGATGAACTTGTGCAGGCAGTTGGTCAGCTGAACACCACCAAATTTCCACACTTCTGCTGGAATTCCATCCCTTCCTGGAGCTTTACCATCCTGTGTTGTCCTGATAGCTGCCATTAGTTCATCAAAATTTGGTGGTTCATCCAGACTTGATACAGCTGGTCGCTGCACTAGAGCTTCTTTAGCCTCTTCAGTGAGATCTCCAGGGTTGTTTAGTAGTTGGTCAAAGTGGTCTGCAAATCTGTTCAGGATCTTGTCTTTCTCCTGCAAAACCGTTTCATCATCCATAGCCTTTAGTTGGATCAATCCTCTTGGTTTAGGGCCGTAGATTTCTCTCAAACCTGTGAAGAATGTTTTCATGTCCTTTCTGTCTGCTGCATTTTGAAGTTCCTCCGCTTTTTCATCCCACCAGTTGGACTTCATCTCTCTGGTGTACTTCTGTAGCTCACTTTGAGTCTTTGAGTATTTCTTCTTCTTCGACCTTGTGTTACACTGTAGGTTTTCCTGCCTAACTGTATTCCTCGCTTCTAGTAGTTTCTTCAGATGTTCATCATGCTCATCAAACCAATCTTGATGTTTCCTCTCAGACATTGCTGCTATTTCCTTTCTAACTGCAAAGCCCACTCCTGCTTCTCTCCTTTCTTGAGTTAATCTCCCACTCCAAAAGAAGATGCACCCATGGTCTTCCAAGCTGTCATATCCAGGCAATCTTGTTTCACTAAGTGCAGCTATGTCTACATTGTACCTGTTCATTTCCAGGGCCACAAGCGCGGTCTGTCTTTCTGGGCGCTGTGATGTTGTTCTGTCCAACAGAGTGCATACATTCCATTCTGCTACACAAAAGGCTGCTGTTTTCCTCTTCTTTTGTCTTCCTGCTCCTAGCTTACTTTTTGCTGCCTGTCGGAGTGTGAACATAGCAGTAAAACCACACAAAAAATTAAGACAGTTATTGGTACACCCCGAGGACAAAATAGAACAAGACAAAAAATGCAATGTGATATTTGAAATATCATGCAGATCATACAACAAAACCTACATTGGAGAAACCGGAAGATCATTCACCACAAGGAAAAAAGAACACCAGAAGGAATGTGAGAAGGAAACACAAGGACGACTCACAAGATCACAAAAAGAAAAGGCAGAACAAGAAACATTAAAATCAGCAATATCAGATCACTGCAAAAGAAATAATCACATCATGGACTGGGACAATGCAAAAATTATTGGATCGGAAAGCAACAGACACAAACGCTGGATCAAGGAGGCCATAGAAATCAGGAAGTGGGGAAAAGATACCATGAACCTGGATGAGGGAGCCTTTATGCTTTCCCACACCAGAGACCATCTGACGGCGGAAAGCGGGGCCGGCTCAGTGGATCTGACAGGTCTGCCGGGCTGGCCCCGCCTACGAAAGTCAGCTGATAAAATGACACCTGGCAGCAATCAGTTGACTCTTCTGACGAAGGCTGCAGTGCACAGTCGAAATATGTAAAGAAGGTAAAAACATCTCCTTTCTATTTTTGTCTTTAATAAGAACAAAGGTAAATAATTATAAGAAGACAAAATGAACCTACTTGAACCACCTCTAGGTGTTTTACTGGCTTATGTTCTTATATTTTGGCTGGGATGGCTCAGTAATCACAGGCTAGTCAATGTAAGCTAGCGGGTAGCATAAGTCCCCTTGACTTAATTCACCAGGTATTCACACATCCAGGTTTATTACAGTGCTTATCATACCCCAGGGATATTTTATTTGAGGTTTTACCCTCTCACATTCAGCATTCACATTCACACATTTTCACATTCACATTTGGGGTGTATGGAGTGTCAGGGAGGGATAGTACCTCTGACGGGGAAACAGTCACACCTCCGGGTGGTCAGTCTGCTTTGTTTCCAACTTGGCACTCAGCTTGGCACTCGACTCTCACCTGTGGCTCCAAGTAGCTGTCTGCATGCAACAGCAACCGCACACCGGTAAACCGCTTCGACTGGTGTGCGAAACCAGGTGAGGGTAGCCGATGGGTTTGAACCCCTCGGTGAGGTAGGGCTTGTCTACCTACACGTGTAGACTGGACCTGGCGGACTGCGCGGAGGAAACCAACAGATTGGCTCAATGGGTAGGAAGGCAGACCCAGCAAAGCGTTGTGGAGCGCAACTAGGGCACAGTGAGACACCTAGGACACTGCTGGCCATCCACTGCATCCTAACCTATCTTCAGCCGTCTTGACTACATCTTGCCACTGGATCCAGATAGGCTGGGATGAGAGAGTGAGGCTGATGACCCTGCACAACTCTCCCTCATGTAAATCAAATTCACATGCAAGTCAAGACATCACCCCCCCAATTTCCTTCTCATCCCCCCCTCTCTCTCTAAGTCCTGTGGCAATGCGCAAGTTATGAAGCAGCAGGTGCGGATACTCTGGAAGTTGTAGCCACAATCCCACACACAGGCGGCACAGGGCATAGGGTTGTTTTCTACTGTACCAAAGAAGCAGTGGAGTTCGGCAGCCCTCTGGGTGTCTGAACAGCCTTCTTTAGGAATTGCTCTGCTCACCTCCATAGCCTGAGGAAGTGGCTAGAAAAGGTGCCCTAAACATAGCCTGCTTCGCTACACCCTGGCCAGCAAGCCATGACTGGCGGGGATCCCACCCTAGCAGTCAAAATTCTCAGAAGAAATCAACTAAGGTGACATCACTCACCATTGGCACTTGGAATGTACGAATGCTCATGGACAGCTCCAAAGTGGACAGACCTGAGAGACGGACAGCACTTGTCGCAAGAGAACTCAGCAAGTATAACATCCACATTGCAGCTCTAAACAAGACCAGGTTTGCAGACAAAGGTCAGCTGACAGAAGCCAAAGCCGGCTACACCTTTTTCTGGAGCAGCCAAGGAAGCAAAGAATGCTGTGAAGCAGGAGTGGGTTTCACAATCAGATCCAATCTAATCAGCAAACTTACCAGCCAACCCAAAGGAACCAATGACCGCCTCATGACACTGCGGCTCCCCCTCCGAGGAAAACGCCATGCCACATTCATCAGTGCATATGCCCCCACCATGACAAACCCAGATGAGACAAGTTTTATGAGGACTTAGAGACTCTCATCAAGGCGTACCGAAGGAGGACAAACTCATTGTTCTTGGAGACTTAAACGCCAGAGTTGGTACAGACTACCAGACATGGGATGGAGTCCTTAGGAGAAATGGAGTTGGAAAGTGCAACAGCAACGGTCTTCTCCTGTTGAAGATGTGCACCTCTCATGACCTTGTGATCACTAATACCATCTACCACTTGCCTAACCACAACAAAACCTCCTGGATGCATCCACACAGTAAGCATTGGCATCTGATTGATTACATCATTGTGAGAAAGAGAGACAGATAGGATGTTAGAGCAATGAAGGCGATGTGTGGCGCAGACTGCTGGATGGATCACAGGCTCATTCTCTCAAAGCTCAACATGCACATTCAGCCCAAACGGCATCCACAGGGGAAAAGGCAAACAAGCGACTCAGTGTCAGCAAGCTGGAACAGCACTCTGTGTGACAGAACATCAGTGAGGACCTGGACAGCAAGCTTAGTCAGCTCGACCTCGGAGCGTATGCAGCAGAAGAAGACAGGGCAGCTTTCAGAGACATGGTGAACGACACCTCACTCACTCATCTGGGCTAGAACATGCACAAACACCAAGACTGGTTCGATGAAAACGATGAGGACATCCAAAAGCTGCTTGACGAGAAGCGTGAAGCCCACAGAGCGTACCAGCAAGACAGCAGATCTGCCTCTAAGAAGGCAACCTTCAACTCCATCAAAGGAAAGGTGCAGGCAAAGCTCAGAGAGATGCAGGACTTCTGGCTCAGCAAAAAGGCAGATGAAATACAGCAGTACGCTGACAGCAACAACTCCAAATACTTCTACGATGCCCTTAAGACGATCTATGAGCCTCAGTCTTCTGGAACATCACCACTGCTCAGTGCTGACGGGTCCACTCTCCTCACCGACAAGAACGCAATCCTGGAAAGATGGGTAGAACATTTCAGCAGTGTCCTGAACAGACCTTCATCCATCAATGCAGAAGCCATCACTTGCATGCCCCAGGTAGAGGCGGAACATCTCTGGCAGAACTTCCCACAGAATCAGAAGTTCAAAAAGCGATCAAACTCCTTTCGAACGGCAAAGCACCAAGCTCTGACTCCATCCCAGCTGAAGTCTAGAAGGGAGGAGGACCAGTTCTAATACAGAAACTCACCAAGCACTTTCAGTCCATGTGGTAGCAGGAAGTTATCCCCCAGCACCTCAAGGACGCTTCCATTTTCCGTCTCTACAAGAGAAAAGGAAACAGGCAGTCCTGCGACAACCACCGTGGGATCTCTTTCCTCGCCATCGCCGATAAGATCCTCGCAAAAGTCCTTCTCAACTGCCTCATTCAGCACATGGAAGGCGGTCACCTGCTGGAGAGCTAGTGTGGCTTCAGAGAGGGTCGTGGAATTGCTGACATGATCTTCGCCATACGCCAACTTCAAGAGAAGTGTCAAGAGCAGAACAGGGACCTCTACACAACATTTGTAGATTTGGTCAAGGCTTTTGATACCGTCAGTCGTGAGGGGCTGTGAAAGATCATGGCGAAGATTGGCTGCCCAGACAAGTTCATCAGCATGGTGCGCCAGTTACACGACAGCATGCTTGCTCGAGTACTGGACGATGGAGACTCCTCTGAAGCTTTCCCAGTCACCAACGGGGTCAAGTAGGGCTGTGTACTCGCGCCCACACTTTTCAGCATGATTTTCACAGCCATGTTGTCTGATGCCTTCTGCGACGATGAAGAAAGTGCCATTAGGATCAGGTACAAGATGGACAGCAGGCTCTTCAACCTGCGGAGGCTCCAAGCCAAAACCAAGGTGGAAGGGGACGCAGTGCACGACTTCCTGTTCACAGACGACTGCACACTCAATGCCACTACAGAGGCCCAGATGCAGCAGAGCATAAACTGCTTCTCCACTGCTTGCAACAACTTTGGGCTCACAATCAGTACAAAGAAAACCGAGGTCCTGCACCATCCTGCACCGCAGAAGACTTACATGGAACCAGCCATCACTGTCAACGGGGAGACCCTCAAGGCTGTTGACAAGTTCATGTACCTCGGCAGCCCACTCTCCAGGTCTGTCAACATCAGCAACGAGGTTGATTTGCACATTGCCAAGGCAAGCTCAACATTCGGATGGCTACGTGCAACAGTGTGGGAAAGGAGAGGCATCAGGGTGACCACAAAACTAAAGGTGTACAAGGCAGTTTTCCTACCTTCCCTACTGTACGCCTGTGAGACCTGGACAGTCTACTAGCGCCATACCAGAAAGCTAAACCACTTCCACCTGAACTGCCTCAGAAAGCTCCTGACGATCACCTGGCAGGACAAAATCCCTGACACAGAGGTCCTCTCCCGAGCTGAGCTGCCTAGCATCCACACCCTGCTGAAGAGAGCCCAGATTAGGTGAGTTGGCCACCTTGTTCACCTGCCTGACTCACGCCTATCAAAGAGACTGTTCTACGGTGAACTAGCAGAGGGCAAGCACTCACAAGGTGGTCAGAAGAAGTGCTACAAAGACACTCTTAAGGCCTCCCTGAAGAGCTTTGACATCAGTCCTGACACCTGGGAGACCCTAGCGCTAGACCGATCAGACTGGCGTGGCCGTACCAGCAAAGGTGCTGCTTCCTTTGAGCTGAACAGGATTGCCAAGGCCCAGAGAAAACTTGAGCTTTGCAAGTCTAGAGACACCCCTGTATCTTCTGCCTGCGCAGACCACCTGTGCCCGACCTGTGGAAGAGCCTTCCATGCCCGCATCGGACTGATCAGCCACAGCCGGACACGTCGCACCCACTCCTCTTCCCTGTGACGTCCTTGGTCATCGTTGAGAACGACAGACGAACAACAACAAGTAACAAGAGCTAGCTAACTAACATTACCCTCAATCACAGATCTCAAAAGCAAAGAAAAATGAAGGATGGGATGAACTGAGTATTAGTATTTAAAGAAACATACTGAAACTTGTCGCTGTGATGAACAGTGTTTTATCTGGGTGGAAAATGGCACTATAGCATAAAAACCCTGAGATATTTTCACCAAAGTATGTAACAGACCTTTGCAAACTATGTAAGGGCATAATATGTCTACATTGATATATTATTATAATGTATAAAATAGCTAATGTACTTAGTTATACTTGTCTTAATTTTTTGATCATAATGGTTGAAGAGGAACCAAAAAAGTCAACTTCAAAGTGAATTTATCTGCCGTTTAAAAATGTGACCCTATGGGGATGTACTGTATGCAAAGAAAACCACTTATACAATACATAATATTATATATAATATCTGTCAGAATTGAAGAGGATATTCCCTTTTTCTCCTCCTCTTAGAGGAAAATCTTGTATGGACAGAGGATTCCATTTGACTTCAAAATTGAATTTCTATATTGATGCATTTATGTATTCCATCATCCCTTTGAATCAGTCCATCAATTCATGCATTATGCTTCCAATCCCCTTTTCTTCCAGTTTGGCTATTCACTTTCTAAACCAATTTGCACTGCAGTATTTGTATTTCGATTTTTACAGCCTCATGTATTTGTATTTGGAAAAAGTGTGAACATAACCTCTTAGCCTGCCAATCACTGCTGAAGCTGGATTTTTGAAATGGATTGAAGAAACATTCAAACTGCTCTTTTTCTCCCTGCTGCAGCCTAACAGGTCAGTCTGTTGTAGTGAGTGAAGGAAGAGAAGTCAGATCCGACTGGAGATCACCAGTCAGTCTGAAATCCACCCACACACTCATAATCAAGAAAGTTGGGGAAGCTAGAAGAGATCTAATAGGATTAGTATCTATATTAGCTTAAATGTTTCATAAAGATAAGATGTGCTATCCCTGCAGTTTTTTATTATTAACAGTAATGCTTCATTATATGATATTATTTTCAAGGATGTATGGAGGTTAGTGTGACAAATGACTGTCTGTATTGAAGTGGACAACTATAAACTGCTGGAATAAAGTGGTTTACTAGTGTCTCACCAATGACAAATACGCATAATGAGAAAACAAGAATACATCTATGGATCCACTGAGTCAAAGTCTAATATTGTATTTTTGCTCTTTAATTCCAAGCACCAGATTCTATGTGACCATACTGTATGTCTGTTAAATTAGTGATAAGAATTTGGATTAAAGTTTTTCTACTAGATTTGAAACTTGCTAAAAAAAGTTTTCACTTTGTAGATATCTTTAATTGGATAATTAATTGATAAACAATTGTGACTACTCAAAATGTATTCAGCCATTATTGTTTGTCACTATTCTTACCTTCACCAAGGATGAAATGTTTGCATGCTGGTTTATTTGTCTGTTTGTCTGTCTGTTGGTAGGACTATGCAAAAACTACTGGATGGATTTTGAGGAAATTTTCACCAGGTATGTAAAGAAATCGGGGGCACATACCTCCACCAAGACCTATCTCGCAGTGTTAAAGAAAGTGAAAAAGTGATTCAGAATCTGCCTCCCGACCCAGATCACCTCCAAAATCTTAATGGGTTCATCTGCAACCCAAGGGTGAAAATATCAAAATCCATCCAGTACTTTTTGGGTAATCCTCTTAACAGACAGACAGACAGACAGATAAAGATTCTGAGAGATACGGCCTTGGCAAAGATATGTACTCTATTGGTGCCTTCTAGTTTATACACGGGGGGCTGAAAAATTCATAGTGGTCAGATTTGACCAAATATGGTTTATTTTTCCACTGCAGAGATCCAAGCGCTGCAACCACATTTGACCACTATGAACATTTCACCCCCGCCCTCGTAAACCTGGGCTGTCTTATTTGAAGATGGATAGGTTTTAAAAACAGTACATGACCAGAGCAACAGATTTTGTTTCTGGACAACTGAAGAATGAATGTTGATAAAACCTTTAATTAGTGTGACTAAAAAACAAACAAGTTATTAGTTAGCACTCGGTCACACAGAGCTTTACATGTGAATAGCTGTGAATACCTATAAATATTTGTAAATACAGAAAATACTTCTAATATTTCCAAAAATATTCTAATTATGCATCATCCTTTGAGCAGGTGAATGTCACTTCCCCCATAACCCCACTGGGCCCACATTGTTTGCAACAGCTCTGTTCTTGTAAGGAACAATGAAAAGACTACACCTATGATGGCTATGACCTGAATGCCAACAGCCAATCACAGGGCACAACTTTAGCCACTAACAACAAAGCCTCCTGTGATTGGTTGTTAGGATTCAGGTCATAGTTCTTATAGTTGTAATCTTTTGAGTGTTCCTGGGAACGAGAAAGTTAAATAGTGCTGCTGACCTTGTATGTAATTGTATAATGTTGGCGCAAACAAAGAACATTTTACAAATGAGCCACTAATAGAAAATGTTAAGCTCTTTATCTTAACTGTCCTGACTTGTTAACTTCTCCAGTTCGAAGTTTGGGGCAGGTATGGAGAACCTGGACTGAATTTTAAAATGTAGTCACTGGGCTGGAAAATGGAAGCTAAAAAGCTCATAGAGAAAAAGGCTTACACTTACATATGTACAAATGACTAATTTCTTATCATAGTAATTAACTTTACCTGCTGTTCATATTTAGAAACAGATCCTAATGCAACTTTAATTGGGAAAGGATGTCATTAGTAAAGTAAGTGGAAATAAAATGCTTGATGAACTGAAGTTACTTAGTTTGGAGAGTGATTCATTTTTTTTCATCCATACTTTTCCTTTTCTAGAGCCACAGACATGCCTTCATAGGTCTTGCACTATGTCAGAATGTGATGTTGAGAGGCAACTAAAGTTCAGATTCATTTATATTCACTTGGTGTGCCTGGATGGAGAAGAAAAGTGAAGAGTCAGCTGCTGAGACCATGCTTGATATGCAGGATAAGAGGCTGCATCTGCAACTTGTTAATCATATAAAAACAAGAACGCAATGACACGCAATGAGGTCAAACATGAGTCTTGAATAAAAGAATAATAAATACTCCTTAATCTTTTATTCATTATTTGTTCAAGGTGCTGCTGCAAAGAAAAGTCATGAATGATTTAGGTATTTATATTACATACATATTAACAGGTTGCAGAGTAAATACATAGTTGCGTTTGCTGAATATCTGTTAATGACATTGGAAAAAAAGGAGCTGAAATAGTGTTATAACTTATGCAAACTGCTGACAGATTGCCATGGGCTGGTGGTGCAGAAGCTGGCAGGTGGGAAAGTGTCAGAGAACTAACATTTACCCAATATCTGATCTTCTGTTCTTACATGCTGTTTGAGAGTAATGTCCCATCAAGTGTAATTGGTACAAGTTGCAAAAGTCTACATTTGCCAGCTAGGTGATGGAAAGTTGCATGTATATCTCTGTGTGTGTGTATTAACTCTCATTATAAGAACAGATGGAGACAAAGTAGAGGCAGTTGCAGATGGGCACTGGCCGACTTGAACATTAACTTGTAGAGAGGCTGCAGACAGGTCAGCTTTCCAGGAAGACTGCCACATGTTCAGCAGAACCAGCCAGAAATATCATGCTGCTATTCTGCATGGAATAATGAGGCACAGCACAGATGTGCCTCATTGTTACGCTGGTGTAGCAGGATATCGGCTTTCATAGCATGAGTAGTGATTAACACACAAGGCTGGTTTAGGTGTGTATGTGATGGGGGGGGGGGATAGTTGCTGTAACAGCTGCATTAAGTGTGAAAAAAATAGCCAAGGTAGACTTTCTGTATAGAAATGGAGAACGCAATTGAACTTTTTTGAAGAGTAGGGAGTGTGTTAAAAAGTAGCAATAAGATAGTTAGACTTGCTTTTGATCATCTCACAATAGGGGGTAGACTTTGAAGCTCGCATGGTGTTGCTTTTGTGAGGAAAAGGCTGAGAGTTTTATAAAAGTTCTTCTAGAAGGAGAGTCAGCCATCTTTGCAGGTCCCCTGGGTGGCTTTTTGGGCAGTTATTGTAAACCCCAGCAGAGATGTGTAGTACTATTTAGATTTATTCAGTTACATTTACACAAGTAACTTTTTCACAAACCTGTAGTAATCCCAAATAGTTTTATTGGAGAATACCTTTGACTTTTACTGGAGTCATGTTATGAAGGGAACAAAAAGTACTTTTCTTCAAGTACATTTACGCTTCCCACAGGAGTCAGAGCCAGAGCCAGGCACAGCACCATTCCATGTGTTTCCACCACAAAAACACTGGTGTTCAACCTGAGAAACTGGTCCTGGTGCCTCATTTTTTCTACTCCTGTACAAACCTGCTCTGGTCTCCCAGCACCATTAATGTCATGGGCCAGGAGGCAGGGCACCCACTTTTCCCAGGGCATGCCCATGTCTGTAACATCAATATTATCACATTTTTATCAGCTGGGCAACTTGGCATTTTCAGGAGCTCACTTGTCCAGCATTGGCCCAACACCAGCTCTGGCACCAGCACTCTTGCCATCTTGATGGAAATTGTTTGACTTACCTTTGATTTCACTTGTGTGAGTTAAGTGGGTAAGGAAATATTTGATTTATTATTGTCTACTGTTTCTTAAAATGATCTGGATCATATTAGAAGGTACATATGAATAGTTTATATTTTATCTTTGTCAAAATTATCACAACTTGGAGAAAAGCTCTTGTTAATGTAATCATAAGGGTTAGGGAATGGTAGGGTGAGGGGCTCATTTTAAAACTTTTTTAAGCTTTCAATCATCTCTCCAGCCTCTCTGCATGTACTTATTTTCACAACCACTAGAAGGCGTTGTTTCCACTACTTTTCTTGGCTCTGCTAGGGTACCCACTGTCCTCCTCCCCACACAAAATATGTAGTATACAAGAAATATTTTTTTCTGCATGTTTTCCAGTGGTGGGTAACCGCAACACTTCTACGCACTTTTGTGAGAGTGGGTTGACTTTTGTTATTGGCAGCCAAAACCATGCAGTTCCAGTAACTACCATTACTGTTCAGCCAAGGAATGCCGTTAATGTTTACATCCTTTGAAGCTGTCAGAAGCACACACCTGTCATCACAGATATACTGTATATGATTTCTTCTGTTGTTGATATGATGGGAGTAGGTTATACACTTTAGTGGGTGTTCTTTGGTAGAAGGGGGAAAAAAGTACAAATCTGTACGGTACAATTTTTGGACCACAAAAGTCTCTGCCTTTGACCACCACCTGATCCACATAGCACGGGACCCCCATGGCCCCTCCTGCAGGTGGTGAGCCCACTGGAGGTTTCCTCATTTGGACTGAGCCCAGCCGCGTCTCATGGGCAGAAACCTGGCCACCAGGCACTAGCCATCGAGCCCCTTCCCCAGGCCTAGCTCTAGGGTGGGGCCCTGGTAAGCCTATACTGGGCAGGGTACACTGAATCCTTGCTCTTACATTCATCATGGGAGTCTGTTAGATTGGTCTTAGTGCGGCCCTTCACCCAGGGCCAGAAGAAGGAGTCCTATCAAGTTTGATTGACTTGTGTGACTCCTGAAGCAGCTGAGGTGCACCGGCAGGCCAAGCGGAGTGCAGCTCGGGTGGTTGCTGAAGCAAAAACTCGGGTGTGGGAGGAGTTCGGTGAGGCCATGGAATAAGGCTTTCAGTCAGCCTCAAAGAGATTCTGGCAAACTGTCCTGTGGCTCAGGAGGGGGAAACAGCTCCCTGTCCACACTGTGTATGGTGCAGATGGGGCGCTATTGACTTTGACTGGGGACATCGTTGATACAGTTGATAGTGCTATGAGATGACTGTTGTTGTGAAATGGTGCTATATAAATAAAGTTGAATTGAATTGAATTGAATTGAATCGTGAAAGGAATACTTTGAGGATCTCCTCAATCCCACTGACATGCCTTCCGCAGAAGAAGCAGGGCTTGTGGACGAGGGGACTGACTCACCCATCACAGGGGCTGAGGTCGAAGAAGTGGTTAAAAAAAACCCTCAAAGCCTTGGATGTTGTAGGGCCATCATGGTTGACACACTTCTGCAACACTGCGTGGAGGTCAAGGACAGTGCCTTTGGCATGGCAAACCGGGGTGGTGGTTCCTTTCTTCAAGACGGGGGACCGGATGATGTGTTCCAACTTTAGAAGAACACTTCTCAGCCTCCCCGGGAAGGTCTATGCCAAGGTACTGGGGAGGAGAGTCCAGCCGTTGGTTGAACATCAGATTCAGGAGGAGCAATGTGGTTTCGGGCTGGCTGTGGCACATCAGACCAGCTCTTTACCCTCTTGAGAATCCTCGGGGGTTCGTGGGAGTTTGCCCAATCAGTTTACATGTGTTCTGTGGACTTGGAGAAGGCATTCAACTGTGTTCCTCATGGTTTTTTGTGGGGGGTGTTTCGGGAGTATGGGGTATCAGACTTGTTGTTACGAGCTATCTGGTCCCTAGACGACCGTTGTGAGAGTTTGGTTTGTATTGCCAACACTCAGTTGGACTCATTCCCAGTGAGAGTTGGACTCCACCAGGGCTGCCCCTTGTCACCGATCCTGTTCATAATTTTTATGGAAAAGATTTCTAGGCGTAGCCAGGGAATGGAGAGTGTCATATTTGGTAACCACATGATCTCATCTCTGTTGTTTACAGAGGATGTTGTCATGTTGGCTTCATCCAGCAATGACCTACTGGTCTTACTGGAGTGGTTTACTGCTGAGGGTGAAGCGGCTGGGATGCGAATCGGCACCTCCAAGTCCGAGTCCATGGTCCTCACCCGGAAAAAGGTGGATTGTCCTCTCCAGGTTGGGGACAAGCTCCTGCACCAAGTGGAGGAGTTTAAGTATCTCGGGGTCTTATTCACGAATGAGGGGAGAATGGAGTGACATTGACAGACAGATTAGAGCAGCATCTGCAGTGATATGGACATTTTACCAGTCTGTTGTGGTGACTGAGAGGATGAGATCGCACATACAAGTGGCTGAAATTAGCTTTCTTTGTAGGATTGCTGGACTCACCCTTAGAGATAGGGTGAGGAGCTCAGTCATCTGGGAGAGGCTCAGAGTAGAGCTGCTGCTCCTCCACATTGAAAGGAGCTAGTTGAGGTGGTATGGGCATCTGATCTGGATGCCTCCTGAATGCCTCCCACCTGAGGTGTTTCGGGCACGTCCCACTGGGAGGAGACCCCGCGGCAGATCCAGGACTCACTGGAGAGACTATGCCTTCCAGCTGGTCTGGGAACACCTTGGTATCCTCTCTGAAGAGCTGGATCAGATAGCTGTGGAGAGGGAAGTCTGGGCTTCTCTGCTTGAACTGTTGCCTCCGTGACCCAGACCTCCGGAAAAACTGTAGAAAATGGATGGATGGATGTACAAGTTTATTTTTGAAGAAGAAAAATCTCAGTTTAACAAATGCTCTGTTGTTGAACTGAATAACACTCCCTACTGAGAACTTTTGACTGACTCATGTTTATATCACTGATATTCAGGGAAGAATCATGTTTGCAAACTTAATGCTAGACCAGATTTCTCTCAGAGGACTTTACTGCTCCATGAACTGAAGAAAGGACACAGCTCAGATAAAAGGGGAGCAGCTTCAATGCCTGTTGGCCCAGTGCTGTGTGGGATAAAGACATAAAATACAGTATGTGTCAGAGGTTTTTATCTACCATGCCCTTGATTCTGAGCAGTGTATACTTGCCATGAATCCTGTCCTGGGGAGGTCTTTGCTTCTATCTGACTGGGTTGGAGGAAAAAGAGAAAGTCATGCTCTGTTCTAGTCCTTAGGCCCACATGTTCTTCTGTCACAATATACAGTGGTGTGAAAAAGTGTTTGCCCCCTTCCTGATTTCTCATTTTTTGTATGTTTGTCACACTTGAATGTTTCAGATCATCAAACGAATTTAAATATTAGACAAAGATAACACAAGTAAACACAAAATGCAGTTTTTAAATGAAGGTGTTTATTATTAAGAGGGAAACAAATCCAAACCTGCATGGCTCTGTGTGAAAAAGTGATTGCCCCCTAAACCTAGTAACTGGTTGGGCCACCCTTAGCAGCAACAACTGTAATCAAGTGTTTGGGATAACTGGCAATGAGTCTTTTAAAGGGCTGGGGAGGAATTTTGGCCAACTCATCTTTGCAGTATTGTCGTAATTCAGCCACATTGGAGGGTTTTTGAGCATGAACCACCTTTTTAAGGTCATGCCACAGCATCTCAATCCGATTTGGGTCAGGACTTTGACTAGGCCACTCTAATGCCCACTAAGCAGTTTCTAAAGCTTTGGGACTCCAGCGAACCACAGTGAGAGCCATTATTCACAAATAGCAAAAACATGGAACAGTGGTGAACCTTCCCAGGAGTGGCCGGCCGAACAAAATTACCCCAAGACCGCAGTGACGACTCATCCAAGAGGTCACAAAAGACCCCCCAACAACATTAAAAGAACTGCAGGCCTCACTTGCCTCAGTTAAGTTCAGTGTTCATGACTCCACCATAAGAAAGAGACTGTGCAAAAATGGCCTGCATGGCAGAGTTCCAAGACCAAAACCACTGCTGAGCAAAAAGAACATAAAGTCTCGTCTCAGTTTTGCCAGAAAACATCTTGATGATTCCCAAGACTTTTGGGAAAATACTCTGTGGATTGACGAGACAAAAGTTGAGAACTTTTTGGAAGGTGTGCGTCCCATTACATCCGGTGTAAAAGTACCACAGCATTTCAGAAAAGGAACATCGTACCAACAGTAAAATATGGTGGTGGTAGTGTGATGGTCTGGGGCTGTTTTGCTGCTTCAGGACCTGGAAGACTTTCAGTGGTAAATGGAACCATGAATTCTGCTGTCTAGCAAAAAATCCTGAAGGAGAATGTCCGGTCATCTGTTCGTAGCCTCAAGCTGAAGCGCACTTGAGTTCTGCAGCAGGACAGTGACCCAAAACACACCAGCAAGTCCACCTCTGAATGGCTTAAGAAAAACAAAATGAAGACTTTGGAATGGCCTAGTCAAAGCCCTGACCTGAATCCGATTGAGATGCTGTGGCATGACCTTGAAAAGGCGGTTCATGCTCGAAAACCCTCCAATGTGGCTGAATTACAACAATTCTGCAAAGATGAGTGGGCCAAAATTCCTGATTTCCTCCCTTCTCCCCACAGTTCTAATTGCTTGATCTACCTGTGAGTGTGATGCAGTCATACCACCTCACAGCAGCCCTCACACAGTATGAGGCAATCATTTTCTCCCCTTCCGTCCTCCCCATTCTGAAATAAGACATTGCCTCCAATGCCAGTATCATGCTTACAAGGGACAAAAGTAGTTGTCACACATTGATCACAGAGTTGACAGCATATTGTGTTTGTGTGTTGTTTCCACTTCCTCTTGTCATTTATAAGACTGCAGCCCCACAGTGGAGGCTGTCTTGTTTGCTCAGCAAGAGCTGTGACTTTTCAGTTGTGTGACATAGGCCAAAGTCTACACCACATATTTTCTAAAAAAATAAATAAATACTTAGCTGGAGGAGAACATGGTGTACTTACTAAAAGAGCACCGCTTGTTAAAGCTTAATTTTGCTGTGCTTTGAGCTAAATGTAATAAAATGCTACCATGCTGGCATTTAGCCTACATGTTGACATCATTTTGTTGCAAAGTGTTGCACTAAATACAAGTAAGAAGGAGTAAAGCAGAGAAAGTTTAGCAGGCCCTGTTGTGGAGCAATTTGTGTTAAACAAATTTACTTTTGTACATGCATTGTTCTTGCTAATGGCTACATGGTTACTCACTCACCCATTTGCTCATGCACACCCAAGTGCACTCTAAAACACCCGCCACAATGGCAGCAGAGATGTTTGGAGTGTTATTAGAATGAGCCTTGCTAACCAGGATTAAAGCAGAATCTTTTCAAGCACCCGACAACTGCCACTGTCTAATGAAGAGTGGAGGGGGGAGCAAATGAGACATAAACATCTGCAATAAATGTCATGACAATCCAATGAAACACTCTTGTGAACTTCATTGTCAACAAACCTTCAAAGCTTGTAAATCCTGTGAATATGAAGGCTTAAAGCAACACCATGTAAGAGTTTCACCTTGAAATAATATTTCCAAAATGATTTTGATGGTACATCGACTATTGACCAGGTGAATGCCACCTCCCTCATAGCCTGAGTGGACCCAAATTGCCTGCAACAGCTCTGTTCTTGGTAAGAACACTGAAAAGACTACAACTGTGGCAGCTATGACCTGAGTCCCAACAGCCAATCAAAGTGCACAATTGTAGCCACCAACAACAAAGCACCCTGTGACTGGCTGTTGGAACAGAGTTTATAGTTGCCATAGTTGTCGTCTCTTCAGTGTTCCTACCTGGAACAAAAGTGTTGCATAGCGCTGCTTTAAGTCAGTATCCTCCATGTAAATGAAGATGAACAGAATTTTTTTTTTTTTAAAGTAAACATGATCAGGCTCGTTGTTACGAGCTATCTGGTCCCTATACGACCATTGCAAGAGTTTGGTTCTGAAGAGCTGGAGCAGGTGGCCAGGGAGAGGGAAGTCTGGGCTTCTCTGCTTGAGCTGCTGCCTCCGCGACCTGGACCTCCGGAAAAGTGGTAGAAAATGGATGGATGGTAAACATGATTTAAGTTTAAGAGTGAGTTTATGGATACAAAAAGAAATCAGTGACTACCTCACTGCTCTTAACACTATTGGAAATTGTGAGGTCAATTTGCAAAAGTTGAATTGTTTTTGCACTAAAAATGCTTGGCTTTTGGATACAAAATGTATCACACTTAGTTTTTGTTCTTAGTTTAGTTTTACTTAACTATATCTTTCTTGATAAACATGAGAAGTAACAGAAAACAATTATTAGACAAAGAGAAAGGAAATTAAATTTAATAGGTTGTGATAATTAAATTAATATTTTTTTAGTTCAGATGGACAAGCAAATATAAACCGAGCATTCACAGTTATGAAATTACTTCATTCAATTATATATGTAATAGTGGTGTCAACATTAACACGACACCCCCTTAAAAGTGACAGTTTTTCTTTTGTTTATCATGGTTTATTGTGGCAGGATGAAAAAAGCATGGGGGAACTTTTATAAATTTTAATTTTATTTATAGGGAATGTCCAATGAGAGGCAGCATCTCATTTTCAAGGACGTCCTGTTGATATTGTTACACATTTATACCTGGAAGGTGCCCAGTACAGCCACATTCTGACCTGTGGTCTCTGAGCAGCTCCACTGGAGCAGTTGGGGTGAAGGGCCTTGCCCAAGGGCATCACAGTGGGGTTCATGAAGATGGAACAAAAGCTGCTTTGTCATCTGTCCCACCCAGATCTGATCCTGCTAGTGCAGGGATTGAACCAGTGACCCTCCATCCCACATCCCTACCCATTAGGTCACCACTGCCCGAAGCTTTCAAAGCCCAAGTATCGTTTCCAGTCGAACAGTCTATATC
This sequence comes from Pholidichthys leucotaenia, assembly GCA_020510985.1. Lineage (NCBI taxonomy): Eukaryota > Metazoa > Chordata > Actinopteri > Cichliformes > Pholidichthyidae > Pholidichthys > Pholidichthys leucotaenia. Next base: position 252,512,325 of record CM035847.1, on the reverse strand, counting down.
AGGGGTGGGCAATTAATTTTCACAAGGGGCCACATTACAGACTGGGACTGTTGTGGAGGGCTCCGTTCAATAAGCTAAACTCACTTCTGTTTATTAATATTAATTTTATCACTCTGTAAAAAACTTTAAACTATATAGTTTGGATAAACTTTTACAGGTAAAAGTAGATTTATGGTTTTGCAATTAACATGTGAACCAAGTGTGGTAAAAAAAGACCAACATTAAATCATCATTTAATTAACAATTGCAGTAATTTTGAACAAAATATGCATTTTTGCAATATTTCAAAGGCCGGCATTAAATCAACTTTATATAATTTACTGCTGCTATTCTAGCTACAGTTTAATCACCACATTGCACATTTTTAGTTCTTTTTTTCATGTTCAATGGGAAAAATCTAGTCTGTTTTGAGCTTGAACAAGTGCACTAAAGTCAAGCAGAATGTCAGAGGAGGATATGCGGCGGACAGCTGACAGGTGACTATCAGTGAGAGAGGATCTGTATCTTGACTTGTTGAATTTCATCACAGAACACTTGTTCACAATATGTAGGTCGATCCAAAGAGAACTAACATCTTCCTGAGCATGCATGTGTGATAAGTTCTCCTCTTTAAGAGAAGAACAAAAAAATCCAGCAGTGAAACTGACTTAAAACGTTCTGCACTCAGTGTGTCAGACTGCAAGTCAATCAGTTCAAGCTGAGCATCACTGGGTGCATTAGCCACACTGCAAGTGAAGGGTTAGTTACAAAATCAACCACATGGTTAATTTTTAGAACAAACTTACACAATACCTCCTGGTGTATAGTACAGTGTAAAAAATACCAGTTTCTGTTCTGGATTAATTTCGGTCTTCTTATCTTGCATTTGCTTCAAAAGTCTGACATTTTTCCCTGTCAGATTTGGAAATCCATTAGTTGTAACACCTAGCAGTTTGCGCCATTTCAGTCCTAGCTTGTCCAAACATGCACTGACCTCCATGAACAAATCACTCCCCATCGTCGTCCCTTTCATTGCTCCAGATTTCCTGCGATGTCGTCAGCCCTTATGGTTACTGTTTGTCTGGAGAGGGATTTATAGAGGGGATGCATTGGAACAGAATTCAGTTACAGGACAGTTACTATAGCAACACAGCACTGAGTGGCAATGTAAGAGCTTTATTTTGTATGCAGCAAAACATAAAAATTACACAAAATATTTAGTCACAGCAGTGCACAGAGGACCTTTTTTTACTTTAAATGTTAATACCACACCATTTACTTGACTGTAGTGATGTGATAAAGACCAAGGAACTCATGGCGAGTGAAGAACTGATTCAGAGCCTTTAATCATTTATTTAATTTTTTGCCAATTAATACAAGACGGAATGATAAGATTAGCTTTCAACAATGCAAGCAAGTACTCTGTGTACTGCTGTAATTGAATATGGTGTGTATTTTTCGTTTTAATGCATACACCCTAGTACTGCCACACATTTTTGCCACTCAGTGTTTTTTTAACTGCCATGAGTTCTGTTCGGTGGCATCAAACGCATACCCTCTATTCTCAGACGCTTTTTTCTCAACATATTAGCACTGCAGAATCCACCAAAGACTCCTTGATAACCTCCCCATCAGAAAATGGCTCACTGTTTTTGGCTGTTTTGTGGGCTAGTCCTGACTGCTGCATCCTTGGATGTGTAAATTTTAGTAAAAACTCCCTGCTGTTTTCTTGTCAGATCCCCCTCAGTCCAGTTCTTGTATTTCTCTGCATTTAGTCTCATAAATGCAATTCAAATGGTAATCCTTAAACACTGCAATCTGCTCTCCACACACTAAGAACATGGCTCTACCTTTGAATTCAGTAAATAGACACTTCGAAGTCCTTTTTTTTAACAGGAGGTGACATTTCTGAGGGCCGGCAACGTCTGTTCACCAGCAGTGTGGTATTCCCACACACAGGCCCAACAGTGTGTAAACTGAAAAAAAAAAGAAAAGCTGTTGCCTTCAAAATAAAAGCAATGCGGTTGTAACGAGTGCATTATTCACGTTTAATTTCTAATTTTCCATTGACTTGGTGTGGGTCGGTCAGGACCAGGCAATGGGCTTGATGTGGCCCGTGGGCCACAAAATGCCCAGGTCTGGTCTATATGATGTGATTCAAAATACACTTGATTTCATCTAAATTCCTTATTTTATTTAATTCTGGGTGTTCATATCAGTTTACTTAAATGCCACTGTGTAAAATGGACTGTATCGATGCACAATCCAACTACTGTAACACCTTCCAGTGTCCAGTTGGACAGTTTCCAGTTGGACAGTCAAAACAAAATCCCAGCTTGTGGCACAGACTTCTCACTTTATTTAGTTCTGGATGTTCGGGTCGTTTTGCTGGAGTATTGTTGTCATACTATGTGGGTATATGGACAGTATCAATGCACAATCTCTACCTGAATGGTGGAGAGAAGAGGCTAATGTTGCAAATGAGGAGGGCTAACAGCTAAGCTAAAGCTAACAGGTAAGATAACAACTGGTGTAATAAGTGGTTGCTAGTTGCTTGCAGTATTTCTGCAGTACTGTTTTTTTTTTTTTTGAGAATATTCTTTATAGTTGATGTGGTGTAGGGTTTAAATGGCCCCGCATTTGCAGAAAGCAAGCATATTTGTCCACTCTCATGTAAATAAAACACACACACATGAAAAACTTGAAAAATAACAAGTTCAGGGTACATTACATTGAAATTTTTTAGTTATTAATCACAATTAATTGCAAATAAACACAATTTTGGGGGATGATTAATTACGATTAAGAATTTTAATCATTTGATACAAGTAGTATGTAATGATACCTGAATTAGCTGTTGGTTGATGGTGCTGGTTTAATTTCTGATAACTGTAAAAGTGGTATCATTCATGAAGCTTGAAATACAGACACTGTGCCAGATAATAATTGCATTTTCTAGTTTCCTTGACTAATATTAAGGCCTGGTTTTCCCATTCATCCACCCTTGCCATGGATTAGGAGAATCACTACCCTCATGGTATTTATATTCTGAGGGAACGGTTCCCTATCCCTGGAATTACGTGGAGAGCCTCTACAAGCATGCATTTAGTAAAACAGACAAGACTGCTACATATATTGCACAGCGAAATAGGGATTTGGGGACACATCAGCACTTGCTTCTAAGTTGCAAAGAGGAGGAGAGCAGTCTGAGAAGGTCATAACTCTGGCAGCATTTGTAGCATACACTGAAAGATAATGAAGCACTACTTGCCTTAATTCTTTCCAGCACTTTCAGATGTTCTCCAAAGAGCAGATATATTGCTTCAGTGAGCACAAGTGCAGCCAACAACTTTAACAATGACTCCTTGTGCGAATGTCGTGAAGAAGTAAGTCATCTTTTTTCGTTTCTTTTTTTGCTCTTGCCAATACAACAAATAAAATCTGCGATAAAAATATCTGTTTGCTTCATGAAAAGCATTGTTTGACCCAGCTACAGCAAAGTCTTATGATTAAGTACTTTGCGGTCTCCACACTATTATATTAGCAGCAAAAGCGGCGAGGCGTAGCACACGACGGGAGAGGGAATTGTACTCAATTCCATTGTGATAGATTCGCCTTAAAAGTCTAGATTGCATTTTTATTATGGTTTCCACAGTGCACAAAATCCATAGGCATTGGGTATTTTATAGGGGAACATCAAAGTTTTACCATTCACCTGGGATGGTCTCAGCGGCACTCCAGCGATCACCATTCCCTCGGCTAATAGCTTCTCCTATTGGAACTTAATTCTGCAATGGAATTAAATTATAAACCATGTCCAAATAAATTACCATCAAGCCACAAGCAGTGCATGTTTTTGGGGTACAGACTGAGATTAGCAATCTAATACATGAGCCCCTTCTCTCCTTTGCTCTGAGAGTCCCAGCTTCCAAGTGAGACACCTGCTGCCCTCCCACTCTACCCACACTTTCCCATTTGCAGAGAGCATTGGCACAGAGGCACATGTGGGACGAGAGGTACGGCACAGCAGAGGAATAGATTAATGTGTCATCCGCACGTGGTTTCATCTCTGTCCCAGAAGTCAGAGCAGAAAATATTATCAGACACACCTCGCCGGGGGAATTTACCTGTTAAAACATTCATTCTCACTTTCAATTACAACTCCGTTTCTCATCGCAGAGAGAAAATTACAGCCGATGACACTCCCGTGGGATGTGGGGATAAAGTGGGCCTGATATCCCGTTTAATATTGCTATGCAAATATTCCTGATATGGGTGAAAATGTTACTCCCTTTTTGCAGATTTAGAATTTTGAATTAAAGCTGATATGGGAAGAGTACAAGATATGATCCCATAGTTCAGGGAGCGATAGACAGGCTAATGGTCACCATATCTGCTCCAGTGGGATATGAAGCTTTGTTGCTGCCACAAGATGGTTGAACAAGCTGAAAAAGGAATAGTCAACAAATATGATTGCAAAAGACATACTAGTGTTTTTTAATCAAATGCAAACACAAGCTTACTGATTATGTTATTCCATCTGCTCATTATTAAACTATTGTTTAACTTTGCTTTACCAGACTGATACAACCACTCACACACACACACACACACACACACACACACACACACACACACACACACACACACACACACACACACACACACACACACACACACACACAATGCCTCATGATCATTAATAGATGGTTTTATTAAACTGGGCAAGTTAATGGCACAATGCAGATCTGACAATGCAAAACAAATTGGATTGTTAACAAGGTTAGAAGAAAATGGAAAATAATTGGCAGATTCTGCTATTTTTTAAGCATACAGCATTAGAGAGAATGGGGATCCAAACAATGAGGAAAATGAAGCAAATGTCAATGGTGTATGGTTTGAATACGCCCTTACGCCTCACTTATGTGCCATCCACACTTGAATATTTAGTGTCTTGTATCATTTCAGTAATGAACCTTGTCCAAGTGCAGAAATATACAGAATTACACAAAATTTTGAGGCCATGAAAAGCATTAGGGGAGAAACATACACTGTAGCTTTCAATTTTCAAGAGGCAAATACTGAAGCAAAGTATTCTTTTCTACGGAAAAAAGCTTGTCTTTTCCAGTTCAATTAATGCAAATATATAATTAAAAAATACTACAACTTAAAGTGCCTAATCATATTTTTCAACCAATTAAGATAATCCTTAATTTGCCCCACGGCGGGGAAATTTACAGGGTTGCAGCAGCAAAGAGATAGCAGCACTCAGAGTAATAATAAATAAAATATGGCAAAAACTTTACAGATAGTGCAAAAAGTAAAAATAGTATTTACAGTACTACTAAGCAGTTAAATTATTCAGCAGTATATTTCACATTAGGTGACATGTTTTGGTAATGATAGGACCAAAAGTGTCATAATTCCTCGTGCACCATTATGCGGCGCACGAGGGAGGAAATGAGAAACCCAATAGTGAGAGTAGAATGTGCACTTTTTTTTTCCACAATATCTTTATTGAACCTTTTTTTTTTTTTAAACAAACGTGATACAAACAATCAAACACTAACACTAAAGTACTACAAAAAAAAAAAGCACTAAAAAACACCAACAACATATATACTGAAATCAAAGGAAATTGTGTTTGAGAATATATAGAATGTGCACTTTTATTAACAAACCCAATGAAAATAACAAGTCCAGCTGTGTCCAAAAATACATAGAATTGCAATGAAAAGTTAAATGGCCACCAGACATACAGGGCGCCACCCGGATGCTCTACAGCCCGGCGACAGGAAAGCCTTGTGCCGCAGAGTAGCTGTCGACACAGGGAGAAAGGCAATTGACTTACAGACTGGAGCGATCCGGAGCTTCCCTTGTAGTCTAGCGGATGACAGAAAAGCTGGGTCAGCCACTAACATCCAGAGAAGAACGTCTGTAAATGTCAGGCTGAATGCGAGAAGGTAATAGTACAACATCCGTGGAGAACTAGCTGCCACGAATGAGGGCAAATGCTGCGGTGATCTCTTCCTACCAGCTCCTCGCTTAAATAATAATAAACTTAACGAGGGAAGAGATCGCCGATGTGGAAATGCGTGGGCTGGACCAAATGAACCCCAGGAGTGCATGAGTGAATGTCTGCGCGTGTGAATGAGGATGAATGGAGTATGTGTGTATGTGTGTGAAACACCCAGTAATGGAACACAGCTGATGGCACTTGACAGGAGAAGGGGGCATGCCCGAGCTGTCAGGAAGCAAAGGCCAAAAGCTCCCTGACGCGCTTGATGGAAAATATGGCAAATACATAATAAGTCAGAACTAGGTTTGGAACAACCAAACCATGATTCATGACAAAAAGCAGACACAGTGAGTCACAAACAAGGTTTATTTTTAAAAGTCAGTGAGTGTGCAAAGATCTGGCAACCATAGAGAGAGGAAAAGAGACAGTTTGAGATTGGCAGTAATGAGTGGGCAGAGAATATCGATTAGAGACTGAGTCCTTTCTTACAGTTTGTTTCAGTAGTGATGAGCGCTGTGTATTTACAAGGTGGACTGCCAGAAATCTTTGGGTGCTGAGGTTCCAGGTTGAGAGTAAGAGTGGTCTTCCTGGAAATGAGAGCTGGCTGCCCCGACACCGGGGACTTAAACAGTTTGTGATGATAACATTGGTGCACTTACAGTGAGATGTACAGGATTCCGGTTCCGCCAAGGGGTGAATCCACTCTTCTTGAGAGGAGAGAGGTCCTGGACGACAGGTAGGAATGGAGAGGGTTAGGAGATGGCAAAAGGCTTATGATGACCCAGTGTTGGAGGAGGGCACGAGAGCATTCAGGTGTGCAAAGGCTGAGGTCTGCTGACTGGAAAGTCCAACACTCCCATGAAAAGGAAGATCCCTGAGGAGTCTTAAATAGGCTGTCCAAACGAGACACGGGTAGAGCAATCAGAGCAAGTGGAAAGGATCAAAGCAATCAGCAGAGGAGTTGTGTGCACAAACCTGAGACACTACATTAGGAACAGATAATAGTCAAGCAAGAAGAGCTGAATCAAAACAAGAAGTTGAACGAATGAACAATTGAAAGCTCAGTCAACCAATCAATTTTCTGAAAGAAAAAAGTACACCAACAAACCTTCTGTGACCTTCACTCTCCCTATTCCATTTTCTAGTTTTAGACATGTGAAAAGAAGAAATGCTCTTTTTGAGACACTGGCTATGTACTGCACATTTCTTTCACAAAGGTTAATCAAAACTCCTCAGCAACTTCTTCACATCCTGTTAGCCGTCAGGTGAGTGCATCTCTTGGTCTGTCATGACCAAATAATTACTTACCTAAGCATCGTTTTCGGTAATTTTTCACCTGTTTTGTATCTTATTAAATTCTATTTATGTGACCTTAAAGGCCCCATATTGGGAAAAATTGTATTTTCATGGCCTTTAACTTTATAAAATTCAGTCATCTGTCACATGTACTGTATATCATTAAATTATTAAAACACTAACTTCACAAGGAAATGCACACTGCCTTCATGTAGTTAAACTTTTAAAGAAATGAGCAGATTGCACTTCCTGGGTTTCATGATGTCGCGGACCAACAAGCCTCACCTTCAATGCACTAAGTAAAGAAACCATACCCTATCTGCTGTTTTACTTGTAACTGACTCATTCAAAAGAAACCATTACCCAATCAGTAATTCTTTGAGGATGTCAAAACCTAAAACTATTCTTTGGGAAATGCACAGTATGTGATCTTTAAGGGCGCATTCAGACATACATGGTCCTTTGGTCTGGACCAAACAGTGGCTTCCGCGGATAGTTCAGTTTGTTTGGTGCCGTGTGAACGTGCGTTGGAACTCTGGTGCACACCAAGCAAGCGAAGTCTGGTCCCCCTGAAAACGGGGGTCTCAGTCTTCTTGGAAATGAAGTCTGGTTTGCGCCGCTTGCAGTGTGAATCCAAATGGAGTATCCAGTAGATGGGAACAGGTCTAGTGGACCCCTGACCAAGTAAGCACCCCATGTGAGCATCCGAAGTGGACTGTACATGTACAAGTACATTTTTAAAGTACAAGTACATTTTTAATCCAGTGATTTACAAACTGATTCAGAGCTTTCTAAAGCCTCATTCTATTCTGTGGATTTTAATCTGGGGGCAGCCAGTGGTGACGAGCAGCAGCAGTGGAGAAAAAAAAGCCTTTTGAAAGAAGAAACAGATCCAAAACCTTCTCCAGGTCAGCTTAGTGGTCATCTTACATACAGTATATATATATATATATATATATATATATATATATATATATATATTATACTTCTTGGTGACTGGCAAAAGTCTTTCCAACAGTTTTACACAAATTCTTGTTGTTGTTTTCCTTCTTTGCATTTACAAATCACTGGATTGAGAATGTACTTGTTCATGTACAGATTGGATCCTGGGGTGCTCACTTGGAGTGCTCACTTGGTCAGGGGTCCACTTGACCTGTGTCCCAGCGGACCAAAAAGCGGAAGTGTCCCTCGGCATTTGTGTAACCATAGCAACACGTAGTCTGAGAAGAGGAAGTGGTGTTTACTGTAGTACATTTTGGGTAGAAAATAACAATAAAGACAACTGCACGAATTTGAGAAATCCCTTTACTGGTGAAAGCCAAGGAGAAAAGTAAAAAAATGTCTCCTTTGTGGCGGACAAACAACCTGGCTGAAGGGAAAGTATTTCCGTTTTCGTTCCTGGCCAATCGATGAGACTGATTTTTCTTCTTCGTCGAGATTTTTTCTTCTTGGTCAGTGGTGGTTTCAGCTACAGCACCCCAAACGAGCACTTGTTGTAACTGCGTGATGTTGTCCAGGCAGTTTGGTCTGCTGCAGTGTGAATGCAAACCAAACCAAACAAAGGTGTGAAAATTCTTAGCATTCCCCACCCAGTCAAACCACGACCCCCGGACTATCCTGGTGTGAATGCAGCCTTAGTCTCAGTTCACATAGCCATGGTCTCCAAGAAAAGCTGTTTTCAGTGAGGAGACAAGCTGGTGCAAATATGTAACAATAACTATATATTCATTTGTTAATTGAAGAAAATGCTTTAAAAACTGTAAATATGAGAGACAAGCTTATATCTCTGTGACTGTGCCACATGACCACATACGTAGCTCTTTCTGCTGTGTTAAGTTTACTGAGCCTGATTAAGTTGGATTTCAAGTAATTAATCATCCCAAGTGCAACTTACTGCTTAATAACTTAGGGTCAGCTTTGACCCAAGGCCACTACTCATTATTAATGTTTGCATCAGGGCAGTTTTCACAAAAATGTGAAAGGCTAGGTGTGAAGGGCCTCATGACTGCTAAAAGAAGCTCTTGTTGAAACAGCAGTTTGATGAGGTTGGGGAAAGGTCAGTTAAATCTTTTTTTTTTTTTTAATTACAATGAACAGAGCATAATTTGCTCTGTAAATAAAGCGTAATGAACATGGAAACTGGGAATCCCTCTGTGGCCTCATGGAGCCTTGACTTGACTCCATCTCTGCACCAAATTGTTCTATCAAAGTAATGAGTCTGTTTTGTCAAAGTTTTTAGGTGCATTAGCAGTCGGCGGACAGGCGTGGAAATGAAATTTTACATCTCTCTTGTCATTCTAAACATGATTTACTTGGTATTCCTCGCCACTCAGTTGCCCCCCTTTCTTCAAGCAAAAGCGACATGTTTGCTCAGGCTCGCGGTGATCTTCCATGTAAATATTGTTGTCTGCTAAGCTCACGCACATTTGCATTCTCACATCCCCTCTCATGCATGAGCCAAATACAAGAACCCCGTGTAGACTTTGAACTTCACACAGACGCACAGGCAGACAGTTGCAGGAGAGAAAAGGAGACAGTAGAAATAAAACAAAGAAGAGAGTCCATAATAAGCAAACCCCATGCCCTCTCACTGGCTGCGTGGCAGACCAGCCAACGACAAAATGTAAAGTCAGAGGTGGTTAGCAGAAGCACTGGAAAACATTGAGGAGAGGGGAAGATCGAAGCAGGGCCTGAACAGGTGGTTATCTGTGGCAGGATCACTTGTGAAAGGAGCTTTTGCCCTTTGATAGAGAGAAGATGAGGGGTGAGGATAAGAAATTGTTATTGATCGATTGCCGCTTTATCTACCCTAACCCTGATGACCAGACAATGCAATTCTAACTTGGTCCAGAAAGGTGCAAAGATGTTGATGGGTTTTAAGACTATTTTATTTTCACTTGTAGAGTGAAATGTTATCATCTCACTTTTGCCATTGTGCATTAAAGAAAAGAGTCAACTTTTCAGACTCTTGTGCCGCTAATGTTTTTAGTGGTACTGCGGTAGGTTTATTTGATTTCCTTGTTGCCTAGCAGTGATGACTAATACATGCCCCATCACTGTATCTTCAAGAATATGGCAAGAATAGAGTTTTCTATTCTGCTCACTGTTACAATTGGTACAATTGTTGCTGCTTCCTCTATTTAAGTGAATAGACAGTGATGTGGGCTCACAACCTGTATCCTCTTCCAGCCCTTGTCATGGTCCGTGCGCTGACTCTGTCCGCGCTCGGGTTGTCCAGTGGTTCCCCGTTCTCTTCTTGGGTGTACCATATGGCCGTCAAGGCTTTTATTCTGACAGCGTCACGGCGGGGCTTCTGGCTGTCAACACCGAGTCAAGTTGTGACAGCTGTTCAGCATTTCTCCGGATTACATCCTCCTTGATTGATTGGGGAGTCATGAGTATTTAAGGAAGCAGCTGAGGCTTACTCCTCGCTGCGACCTTGTCAAACATTCCTCCATTAAGACGTCTCTGATTCCTGACACTTCCCACTTTCAGTAAGTGTATTTCCTTGTAGTCTGGGTCTTTTCCATGTGTATATTTTGTGTTTTTTGCCCGTCATGACTCATTATTTTGTCATTTGTCCTATGTTAATAAATTATGCAAACTCATTGGCTGGCTTTCGGCGTCTCGTTGATGGCTCGTGAGGGCCATCGTTGACAGTAGGTCGCAGCCAGAAGGAGACGCCAGTCACCGTGAGTTTGTTTGGGCTTGTAGTTTTTTCCTTTTGCGCGTACCAGTGTGCTGGGAGATGGCGTCACCACCCAAGGGCTATGCCATGAGTTTAGGCTACGAGCTAGTCATGGGGGGAGGATGGCGAGGATGGCGGACATCTCTGCTCACCGGGAAAAGCTCCGTGGGTTGGAGGGAAGCCCCGGCAGGAAGCCGAAGAGGAGGAATCCTCGCTCCTCGCCTCGGGATCCCATTCCTGTCCCTCATCCAGTCCAGGAGTTCGCACCATCCAGGGGTCATCCCAGGCGGAGAAAGACGTCAGCCGGGATTCCCTCAGAGGACACGCAGTGGACAGCTGTGATCCTCCAGCACCGTGTGGCTGCGGCTCGCTCTGCCTCCCATCCATCGGAAATCATAAAGCATGTGACGGCGGCAGTTAGACTGGTGGAGCTCACCTCGGAGCTCCATAATTATCCCGAATACGCCGAATTGCTCGCTTCTGTCTCTGCGCAGCAGTGGCAGTTCCCTGACTTCACCTTCGCCTCGCCCTCTGCCAGTAAATGTCTTCACAATGTCCGTGGTAAGCCTCAGCGAGAACCTCGTCTGGATCCGGTTCCGGGTTGCCGAAGGAACTCTGCCTCCCAGCCAGCTGTTGCTCCTGCGTCACGACAGGACGAAAACCCAACAGCCTCCGCCTGTCCCTGCTGTTCCATCAGCTCCCCGTTCCCGGATCGCCTCAGCTGTTTCTCCCTCCTCCTCGACGCTCTCTCCAGCGGCTGAGAACCCCACGAGTCCTGCTCCGGCGATGCCCATCAGCGATCCTGTGCGAACGGCTCCTCCTCATCTTCCCGGGGGGCCATCCGTCACCATCCAGCGGGGAAAGGGAAGAACCAAGCCCACCGCAGCAGCTTCCATCGGATCAGGCAGGTGTCTTTTCATTCTCTTCCTTCACTGAGTGAATTGCCTTGTTTGATCCCTGGGGGTGGAGTTCGGGGTTCACAGTCCCCTGAGCTCACTCCACCTGCTGCAGTGATTGATTATGAACCTGCTTCCTTTGTGTCTCCTTCCCCTGAGCGTTCTTCAGTGCCAGGTCTACGCCGTCGGACGAAGAAGGAGCTTGCAACCCTGGAGTACCTGGTTCCAGCCCTGCAGCCACGTCATGGGCAAAGGAGGAGGGCGGACTGCAATTTGGAGACTGCGCCGACGAGCAAGCATCCCCGGGTCTCCACGGAGGGACAGTCCGACCCGGCAGGTCACGGATCCCCTGCCACCACGCCGTGCAGGCCCTCGGTGTGGACGTCAGCGTCAGGGAATCCCCAGACTATGGACACCATCATGCCGGCTGCGGAGCCCGCCGTAGCCGAGTGGGAACCAGAGGAGGACCTTCTACCTGCTGAACCCAGATCGTCGAAGTCCTGGATGGCGGCAGAACTCGAGATCAGGCAAGTGCTCTATTTTGTCTTCCTCCTGTCTATTCTGGAGCATTTTTGCCTGTCTCTCGGGGAGACGAGCTGGGTGCAGCCGTCCACTGCATCCGAGCTTGTCTCGCTGGGCTCTGTCGCTGCCAGTGATCCTGATCCCGGTTGTCTTTCTTCTCCTGAGCCTTCTCCCAGGGTCACCGATGTTGAGTCGATTCTGGTCGCTGTTCTGGAGGTTCCGGGTTCGGGTTTGGAGGCTGTCCCTGGTGCTGCGCCAGCCCAGTCGGGGTCTGTCGTGGGTGCAGCTCTGACCCAATCGGGGTCTGTCGTGGGTGTGGTTGCGGCCCAGTCGGGGTCCGTCGTGGGTGCTACATTGACCCAATTGGGGTCCGTCGTGGGTGTGGTTCTGGCCCAGTCGGGGTCCGTCGTGGATGCAGCATGATCCCGCTTGGGATCCAATGAAAGCGCAGCACCAGTCTGTGTGGAGTTCGGAGAAGGAACTGCAGATCCTCCGCCAATCGACGCCGGGCTGGCCCCTCATTGTTTCCCCGATCCCTTTTCTTCTCCATTTGGTGCTGTTGGGATTTCCCTTACTCGACCCGGCTCTCCCTCGTTATCCCTTTCAGTAGGGAGGCCGCCTCCGAGCTCTTCCCTTCGGTCCTGGTGGCCTTTTGTCATTGGTCGGCCGCCTGGGCAACTCCTTCGCTGGTTTGGTGTTCTGGGTCATCCCTCCAACAAACTGGACTCTCTGTTCGGCGACTTGGTCCGGCCGCCAGAGGTACTGTTTCTCCGGGCCTGAGACTGGGTTAAGCCGCCTGAACTCATCCTTGTTCCCCTGCCTGCGATCTGGACGCTAGATGCGGGTAGACCACCTGAACTATTATTTTTTCCTTATTCCATTATGCTCTGCCTGCCGTCATCCCTGTGTTTTTTTTTTTTTCTCTTCTTCCCTGTCTCTGGAATATTAGGGATGCTCTTTTGTTTTGTTATTGGGACTATAGTGACCTATGTATATTGCCGCCCTGTTGCGTGTGTGTTTTTTTTTTTCTCTCCTCCTCGCTTGTGTTATTTATACAACATTGAAGTGTATTTATCGCTGTTCCTTACCATGAGCTTTTTTTCGCTGTGGTATTATGGGGTACACTGCATTGTTGTGCCTGTATTTGAGTTTCCTGTACTCCCCTGTGGGTTGTGAAGATGTTTTTTCCTTTTTTGCCTGTGACTTTATTGGATTGATCATGGTGTTCTGTTTGTAGCCTGTTTTTTTTTTTTTTTCTCTCTCTTTCTCTATTATTATGCTGGTTGGTTCTTGCCCTCAGAGCCTGTTCCCCCACCCCCCTCCCTAGGGTGGTCCTGTTGACCTTCTGGGTGGGGGGAGGGGCTCGATGTTACACGGCGCCTGGAATTTGCCTCGTGAACGGGGGCAACTGTCATGGTCCGTGCGCTGATTCTGTCCGTGCTCGGGTTGTCCGGTGGTTCCCCGTTCTCTTCTTGGGCGTACCATATGGCCGTCAGGGCTTTTATTCTGACAGGGTCACGGCGGGGCTTCCGGCTGTCAAAGCCAAGTCACGTTGTGACAGCTGTTCAGCATTTCTCCGGATTACATCCTCCTTGATTGATTGGGGTGTCATGATTATTTAAGGAAGCAGCTGAGGCTTACTCCTCGCTGCGACCTCGTTAAACATTCCTTTGTTAAGACTCCGTCTCTGATTCCTGACACTTCCCACTTTCAGTAAGTGTATTTCCTCGTAGTCTGGGTCTTTTCCATGTATATATTTTGTGTTTTTTGCCCCTCGTGGCTCATTATTTTGTCATTTGTCCTATGTTAATAAATTATGCAAACTCATCGGCTGGCTTTCGGCATCTCATTGATGGCTCATGAGGGCCATCGTTGACAGCCCTGTCTGCATAAATACCAATACTGTTCTCACAAGGAAATCACCTTACCACCAGACATCAGTCTTGGTCAAACAAACAATCAGCTGAGTGTTGGAGAACACCAAAAGATGACAGCAATGTTTATAATCATCCAATCTAAATGCTGACTTTGTTATTGTAGGTTTGAAAAACATTACAGGATTCAGAATAGGAATTTAAATATATTACATGAAAGCTATTCAGCGATATGTATGATATGAATTTCATTTGTGCTCACTCCCATGTGTCTCACCAGGTAAAGAAAAAGAGAAAATAAATGTGAATAAGCAGTCAGCCTGTGATTTATTACCATGTGCAATGTAGTTCAACAAAAAAAAGTTAAAATCTCAAACTTTCTATTCACCTGAGCCAATGTGAATAGTCAGATCCTATTCGATGCATGCATCAAAATCAAACATTGATATTATGTTATTAAAAGCACACAGAATTATATTTCATCACTGAGTAGTTGTTATGGATGTTTTGGTATAGTTAGACTTTCTCTCCATGTCTTTGCACTTGTACTGCATCATCAATTTCCTTTATTTTTCAGAAATGTAAGATACAACATGCTTATGTCATTAATCTTATGCGTCACAGTTTACAGACCACCCAAATACTGCCCTGTTTTTATTAATTCTCTGAGTTTTTATCAATAATCCACTCCTCATATAATTTTATTTTCATTTCTGATGATTTTAATCTACACACTGATAAGCAGGGCGACCATATGTCAGAAGATTTTAATGACCTGCTCACGTCCATGAATTTTACTCAACATGTCATGCTGCCGACTCACAACAGGGGACGCACTCTGGATCTTGTCATTAGCCATGGTCTGCCCACGAGTGTGTCCTCTGTTGTTGACTTGGCTGTATCTGATCATTACTGTGTGTTTTTAACATCACTGATTTTATGCAACGGGAGACCTTGGTGCGAACTGTGAGGAAGCGCCATCTGACACCTGAAGTGGCTGATGATTTTATCAAACTCTCACGCAACACTCCCTCAGTTATTTCATCTGCATCGTGTGATTTTATTGTTGATGATTTTAACAGTAAATTAAGATCAACCATTGACAGAGTTGCCCCAGTAGTCACAAGGACAGTTAGGAATAAACCAAAGCCTCCATGGAGAAGTAACCAAATCCAAAAACTGAAAAGAGAGTGCAGGATGGCTGAGAGGAAATGGAGGAAAAACAAATTAACTATCAATTACCAAATACTACAGAATAAATTAAAAATATACAATAATGCAAAGACATCGAGAACGGAGTATTTTGCCAGCATAATCTCAACCCATAACAATAACCCTAAAGTCCTTTTTGCAACCATTGATCATTTAATCAACCCAGATTTTAATAAAAACACAAACCTGCCATCCGACTCTCTCTGCGAGAGTTTTGCAGACCACTTCAGGTTCAAGGTTGATTCTATTAGATCCAACATTTTATCTGACTAGAAGACTGCTTTTAATTGAATCTTGGACTCACCTTTAGCTGAGGAAACACAACTCTTTTGTCCTGGTTGATGCTAAGATGCTTGGTAGAGTTTTCTCCCAGGTAAACTTGACCTCCTGCCTTTTAGATTCGATTCCCACATCACTTTTTAAAACATTTTACGGATTCTTCGAACATGAGATTTTAAACATTGTAAATTGCTCTCTTCAGACTGGTGTTTTCCCCGCAGCCTTTTAAATGACTGTGGTGAAGCCCCTTTTGAAGAAGAGTAATTTAGATCCTGATATCCTCAGTAACTATCGACCTGTATCCAACTTACCGTTTTTAAGTAAAGTTTTGGAAAAAATTGTTTTTATCCAGTTAAACAATTTTCTTACCGACCACAACATTTTTGAGAAATTTCATTCTGGTTTTAGGACAAACCACAGTACCAAGACAGCCCTTTTAAAAATCATTAATGATATAAGGTGTAACATGGACTCCCAGAAACTGTCAGTCCTGGTGCTGCTGGGTCTCAGCACTGCTTTTGATACAGTAGATCACCACATTTTATTAAGCAGACTCAAACACCTGGTGGGCCTCTCAGGTACTGTTCTTGAATGGTTTCATTCCTATCTCACAGATTGCCGCTATTTTGTAAGTATGGATACATGTTCTTTGGCAGTCCATGAAATCAAGTGTGGGGTACCCCAAGGTTCAATTTTGGGGCCAATAATTTTTAATCTTTATATGTTACCTCTTGGGGATGTTATCGGGAGACATGGCATCAATTTTCATAGCTATGCTGATGATACACAACTGTACATTGCCATGTCTCCTGATGACACAAAACCAATTAATGCCCTTTTGAACTGTATTTTAGATACAGTATAAGGTCATGGATGGCAGAGAACTTCCTACAGCTCAACCAGGGCAAAACAGAAGTTTTAATCATTGGACCTGAAGACAAGAGAGAGAAACTTCTACCAAAATTGCTTGGTCTAAAACCTACACATTGTGTCAAGAACCTGGGAGTTCTTTTAGACTCTGACTTTAATTTTATTTCACACATTAAAAATGTAACAAAAATTGGATTTTACCATTTTAGGACTATAACCAGAGTCCGCCCTTTTCTTTTTCTTGCCAGCACGGAGGTCTTGATGCATGCTTTTATTACTAGTTGTATATACTATTGTAATGCCCCGCTCTCTGGTCTTCCTCAAAAAAGAATATCACATCTCCAGCTACTCCAAAATTCAGCAGCATGAGTGTAAACGAGGACCATGGGGCGGGTGCATATTACACCAGTTTTAGAATCGCTGCACTGGCTCCCCGTATGTTTTAGGATCGATTTTAAGGTTCTCTTAGTAGTTTTTAAATGCCTCAGTGGTCTTGGGCCTTCTTATCTATCTGAGCTGCTTTTATCTTATGAGCCCTCGCGAACCCTGAGGTCCTGTGGTACTGGCCTTTTAATGGTTCCCAAAGTCAAGACCAAGACGTTTGGTGAAGCTTCCTTTCGCTATTATGGTCCTCGTCTGTGGAACAGCCTGCCAGAGAGCCTCAGGGCCGCAGAGTCAATAGATGTTTTTAAGAACAGGCTCAAGAGCCACCTTTTTAATTTGGCTTTTAATAAACCTGTTTAACTATTACTGAAGTAGTCATTTATGTTCCACTCCGTTCTCCCATAGATTGAGTCCCCCTCGTGCTGTTTGCTCTTTACATGTCTGTTCTTTTCATCTTCTCTATCCCCTCACCCCCCAGCCAGTCGCAGCAGATGACTGCTCCCCCCTGAGCCTGGTTCTGCTGGAGGTTTCTTCCTGTTAAAAGGGAGTTTTTCCTCTCCACCGTCGCCAAGTGCTTGCTCACAGGGGATCGCCTGATTGCTGGGGTCTTTCTGCAACTGTGGGGGTTCCCCCACAGTTGATAGTGCAATGAGATGACTGTTGTTGTGAAATGGCGCTATATAAATAAAGTTGAATCGAATTGAATTGCTTTATGTTCTTCTTGGCACCATTTGTTCTTAGATTTTCACATCTTCTTATTGATGTGCTTAGTTCAGTTTTTAAGTATGGGTTTTTAGTTCCTGTTTTTTATGTGTTCTTAGTTCTTTTTGTACCTTTTTAAATTTTGGCTTTTAACAAACCCTTTAACTATTATTGAAGTAGTCATTTATGTTCCATTGTTTTACATTCTTCTTAGCTCCATTTGCTTTTAGATTTTCTTATTTTGATGTGCTCTTAGCTCAGTTTCTAAGTATGGGTCTTTAGTCCCCTTTGCTCTGTGTGTTCTTAGTTTTATCTTGTTTTTATGTGTTTTAGCTCCAGTGTTTCCTCAGTGGGGCCCCTCATGCCGGATGTGGCCCGGCCCATCTGCGGGGGTGTTGGTTTTGTGGGTCGCTCTAGCAGCTTGGGTGGGTATGGGCTTTATACTACTGCCTACAGCAGTGGTGCTGGCCCCGGCCTGTCCTGGTTGGGGCGGCCCTTGTGGTGCCTTCTGTGGTTACTGGCTGTGTGGTATCCTGGCGTGGGGGGTTCCACAGGATGGTTGCTCCTTCACGTGGTGCCTTGGTGCCAAGCAATGTCTCTTTTATTTTATATGTGTGTAAGAGAAGTAGGGCATGATTTATGTGCCTGTGTGTTGAGTTTGTGGGTATGTTTATGGGAGGGTTGGAAGGGGTGGGGATGCATCATGTAAAATATGTAACTAAATCTGTCTACTGTTTTTGTCTATGTAAAACACTTTGTGCAGCATCTAATGTTTTAAAAGTGCTATACAAATAAATAAGGTTTAAAGTTTATATCACAGCATAAAAGTTTCAACTAAACTACTAATGATATTTATTATTATTTCCATTAAAGTTATCAATAGATGTGTCAGTTTCTTTGATTACAGTCATTGTGAAGTGAAAATCAGATATTTGAACACCCTACACACATATGAAAAATAAAGCAGTTCAACCAAGTTGTCAGCAATGAGTTACCACCAGCTACTGTGGTCTACATTTAGCCAACTAGTGTAGGTTTAAAAATGTCATTGGAATTTTTTGTGTGGCACTTTCTTTTATTTCTTATTTTGTTTCATTTGCATTCATCAGAGGTGTGGTAACAGAGTTAAGTGAGGTGATCATGATTTTCGGTCACAGCCCGTGAGCTGTGGAACTTCATCCCCCTTTCTGCCTAAGCCACTCCATCAGTGGAGTCTTAAGTCCAGACTAAAAACTCACCTATACCCCCTGTTTGAGGCCTGTTTGCATTTGAGACCACCTGATTTCTTTTTCCAAATGTGTATGTGTGTATTTCTATTTATCTTAAAGTATTCTTCTTCTAATAATGTTGACATACTTTTTTAAAGCACTTTGGTCAACATCTATTGTTTTTGAAGATGCTATGTAAAAAAAAATGCCTGCCTGAAGCACAATGTGGATTCCGTCCTGGTCGCAGCATGGTCGATATGATTTTTACATTGAGGCAGGTCCAGGAGAAGTGCCTGGAGCAGAACCTTGACCTCGACTCTGTATTCATCAACCTGACCAAGGCTTTCGATACCATCAACAGAGAGGCCCTCTGGTCAGTGCTGGCCTGTTATGGTTGCACATGCAAAGTCATCCAGATGATCAGGCTCCTCCACGGTGGCATGACTGGGAAAATGTTTTCCAGTGGTGCCCAGTCAGACCCCTTTGAGATCTCTAATGGGGTCAAGCAGGGCTGTGTCCTGGCACCAGTCCTCTTCAATCTGTTCTTCACCTGCGTCCTCAGACAGGCAGTGCAAGATTTGGAAGAGGGAGTGTACATCCATTACCGGTACGATGGCTCCATCTTCGACTTACACAGACTGACTGTGAAAGCAAAGATGCTCACAAGGCTCCTCCAGGAAGTGCTTTTTGCTGATGACTGTGCTCTGATGGCCCACAAACCAGATGGCCTGCAGATCATGTTGAAAAAGTTTTCAGAGGCCTCCAAAGAGTTTGGCCTGACCATCAGCCTGGGGAAAACTGAAGTGCTTGTTCAGTCAGCACCAAACGACACTGAGCTAAAAACAGTCAAGAGCTTCAAATATCTGGGAAGTGTCATCTCCAGTGATGGCTCTCTTGACAGTGAGATTGCGGACAGAGCCAGCAAAGCCAGTCAAGCAAAGGGATGACTCCGAAATAGGGTCCTCAACCACCACAGTTTGACCCTTACTAAGAAGCTTAATGTGTAGAATGCCATCATCCTTACATCACTGCTGTACAGCTATGAAGCCTGGACCATGTTTTGTAGCACCTTAACCCTCGCACTTTAGCATATCCACTTTGTACAGTTTCATTGCAGATGTTCTTCTTGTGTATGATTGTTTGTTTGTGTGTTTTTGTGACCCGCCAGGGGACTACATATGCAATTAAGCAGTATTACCAAATCTGACATACTTACATTTGTATTAATGTTCATTAGTATGTAATGTCCCTTTCAAATAAACATTAAACTAAACTAAACCATCTACCAGCACCACCTCAAGCAGTTGCAGAAGTTCCACCAGTGTGCCCTGCGCTCCATCCTGGGCATCAAGTGGTAGGACAGGGTCACTGATGTGGAAGTTCGAGAGAGAGCAAACACTGTCTCTAGCGAGGCCACACTGCTGAAAACAAGACTCTGTTGGTCAGACCACAACATCAGGATGAAGGATGACTGCATCCCCAAGCAGCTTCTCTTTGGAGCACTTCCACAAGGGCTCAGGAACAGAGGCTCAAAGACACTCTGAAGGACAGTCTTAAGTGGTGTGGGGTCACACCTGCTGAACTTGTGTGCACAGCTCAGAACAGACATCAACGGCATGCCCTCACAAAGAGGGCCTCAACATCCCTGGAGGAAGAGTGCTGAAGCCAGGCACAGGCTGCCATAGAACTGACATGGTTCTAGTGACCCACAAAGCAGACACGACTCAAAGCAGATATAATTAATTGTTTTATTGATATAGTGGACATGAGTGGGTGCATGTATGCAGGGTTGTGTAAGTGTAGTGTAAGCAGGCGAATCAGCTGGGGCGAGCAGAGCACCATACGGCCTGGCAACCCTGGGAAGAGACAGAGGGCGTTAATTACAGTTTTAGGCCCGGAAGGCACTTTTGTTGGTAATAGTGCTTACTGTCTGAGATGGTGGAGAGTAGCCCAGGTTAGCGCTGAAGCTGCAGCCAGGAGGATAGTGCCCGCAGGTGGCCGGAGAGCTGAATGCTGGTGTGGGAGGCAGATGACTCCGCCGCCAGGGAGAGAGGGGTCTGCTGCCACGGATCTCCGCCTGTGCACAGGGGAAGCTGACAGGGTGAGGAGGAATAGCGGTGGCTTACTTGGATGTTGGTTGGTCTGGAAGGCGCAGGCCCGGACAGAGAGTAGCGATGGCTTGGAAGCCGACGTGGAAGCATACAATGAGGCTGGGAAGCTCGAAGGTTGGCGTAGCAGGTTTCTGGGTAGAGAAACAGACGACTCCGTGCCGAGCACTGGACCTGATGGAATAAATAGGCAGAGGAAGGTGGCAGGCAGGTGCGCACACAGGTGTGACAGATTGGCGGCCATGACAAGAACGTCACCACAGAGCAGCGTCCACCCCTGTAGTGACAATAGAATTTCAATGCCCCGTCTGCTCCCAATTCTGCAAGTCCAGGCTTGGTCTGCAGAGCCATTCCCAAACCAATAGATAGCTGCCCAATGACACGTCATCCTCGACACAGAGAGACCACCACCATGTAAAAAAAATTCGACTTGACTTATGGGAACACCTGCTAACTGTTGTTTAGGTGCTTATCGTGTATATTTATTAGTAGCCAAATAGCTCTTTATCTGTCTTATTAACATTTTTTTTCTGCCTGACCATATTCTACTAGGATTAGGATCCAATATTTTCTTGAATAAACACTTACTGCTGCTTATTAAATGTAGATAAACATGCTTTTAGATATGAAATATGCTGAATAAAGGAATTATGAAGTTATAGTAACATGAGTAGAACAAAATATAAAAAAGTATTAATCTCAAAATTAAGGTTTTCTTACAAAGAATATCTTCCCTATTCTAAAGTGTGTTCCTAATCAGTTCATTATTAATTAGATACCCTATAAATTTAAACCCAACAAATCCTGAATTATATCATAAGTAATACCTAACAGCTTGCATATTTTCTATCAATAAGCATTCATCAGGAAGTCATTAAGGAAAAATTTCTAGTTAAAAGTTCTAGTTAACTGCCTAATCCCAGTAGAATATGGTCATGAAGAATATTGCAAATAATTGCAAATAAGTGCTTTATGATGGTTAGTAAAGAGCTAATAGGCTACTATTAAACATGGTAATAAATGGTAAAAGGCATTCACTTACATAGGGTTTTTTTCATCTTTAGATGTCCAAAGCACTTTACAGATCCTGCTATCCACCCATTCACGCACTGATGGTGGCAGAGCTGCCATACACAGGTACTGGCCTGGCCCACCAGGAGCAACTGGGGGTTCAGTGTCTTGCTCAAGGACACTTTGACATGCAGACTGCAGACAAAGCGAGAATTGAACTCCTGACCCTCCGATCAGTAGTCGGCCACACTACACTTGTGCCATAGCCGCCCCCTAAGAATCAGATGTTGTGGATACGGATGAGCGCTGCAACATCTTGGCATGTACTACTTTTTGTGTGCTATGGAACATTCTCATTAGGCTAATCAAGTGCCAATGGTGTGTCTCATGCTCATTTGATTGCTCTGTGGTCCCACACTCTTTTAAAACCCTCTGTGTATGGATCGACCCAGGACCATCATATTGAAGACCCTTGTCCTCATGACCTCCTGGATCAGTAAAGCTGATAAAGCCCTGTTCTGACTCCTGCTCACCTACTGCCTGGGTGTGTGGTACGCCGGCTCCACAGCTCAGAACAGGAAGGCTGTGAAGAGGGTCATCAACACCGTGCAAAAAATCATTGGCATCCCTTTTCCCTCCCTGGAGGACATCTCCAGATCCTCCTGTCTCAGAAAGATCAAGGCCATCACAGGAGACCCCTCACATCCCACCAACCTCTTGTTTCACCTGCTCCCCTCTGGGCGATGGTTCGGATCAATTCGGTCTCACACCTCCGAACTGAGAAACAGTTTTTTCCCCTGGGCCATCTGGACTGCAAACATTCAGAGGGCCCACCCCTCTCCCTCTGAACACTCACATGCACTAAACTGAGGACCTTTTTAATTGCTTGAGTATGTTCATTTTGTCTTCTTTTAATTATTTGCTTTTTGTTCTTATTAAAGACAAAGACAGAAAGGAGATTTTTTTTTTTTTTACCTTTTTTTCTTTTCATGTTTCGACTGTTCACTGCAGTCTTCATCAGAAGTGTCAGCTGATTGCTACGAGGTGTCATTTATCAGTTGACCGACTTTCATAGGCTGGGCTGGCCCCGCCTACAAAAGTCAGCAGCCTACGTTTTTGCTATTTTTATTTCAGTTGTGTGTTTAATCATGCATTCTGTAACTGTTTTATCCGATCCTTCTCTCTTACTTTATTACGCAGTAGCCTGGTGGAGCACCCACAATTTTGTTGTGCTGTACAACTGTACAATGACAATAAAGCCTGTTCTATTCTGTTCTTTGCTAAACTGTCTCCATGATCTCCAGGTTAGACTTGTTGCCTGTCACCCTGCTACCGGGTTCTCTCCCTGGCTGAAGCCTGCTCAACCAGCCTCAGCATTACACTTGACTGCCTAGCCTCCTTGTGGATGCTCGCTCTCATACTCTCCTCTGTGGACTTCCTTTGCTGGATCCTATACTCCTGGAAGGAATATTCCAAGTAGAAACTCTGCACCATTGCTTTATTCTCAGTAACCAATATGCTTCAGGATACCTGGCCCTGTGCTCCTCAACCTTGTGCACTGGGCCCCCATGTCTCCTCCTTTGTGGACCTTCTTTTCCAACTGGACTCTCAGCTCAAGATGAGCTCCCAAGTAAGACTCTTGAGTAAAATTTAACCATTTAATGGACTCTACCTCAGGACCCCCCATGGTCTGTGATCGACTGGTTGGAAATCCTACCTGTTCCCCACAGCCATTTCCTACCTGGTTATTTCTCCTGTCCACAAGTAAGCCTTTC
Source organism: Pholidichthys leucotaenia (assembly GCA_020510985.1). NCBI lineage: Eukaryota > Metazoa > Chordata > Actinopteri > Cichliformes > Pholidichthyidae > Pholidichthys > Pholidichthys leucotaenia. Next base: position 252,488,502 of record CM035847.1, on the reverse strand, counting down.
ACGATCACTCTTGCAATATACAGTACTGAAAGTCAATCATCCATATACTTATCCTTCTTCTCACTGTCTCAACAGGAGCCTATTTCTCCCCATGCAGTGGAAGCCATTATTGTATGTAATAAATAAAAATATTTTTTTTCCTGATCTTTTGTCGTCCTGTTTTGTGTCCTGCTATTGGGTCCAAGGTAATAAGATGAAAAGTCACCTCCTAAAGCAAATGAAAAAACAAAAGCTGTTATACTTCGGCCATATCAAAAGACATGACACACTAGAAAAAACAGTTCTCCAGGAGGCCAGCGACCCCACCCCCCAGGACAGAGGCCAGCCAGGGCCCCCCGGTGCGAGCCCCCCCAGGTACCCCCACAGCGGTCCTGCCCCAGCGCCACGGCCACACACCCCGGGGACCCCCATGTCCAAAGAAGTCCCCTCGCCCAGGTGAGCCCACATTGCTGAGAGGCACTACCCCCCTAATCCAGCCCCTCCCGACTCGCAGGCACACCCCTCCCCATACCTTCACACCCACATGTTCCCATGCACACCCCTCTCACTCAGCCAGACCGACCCATTCTCTCTCACTCCAGTACCCACTTAAATTCACTCCTCATTCACCTTTATTTCAAAAGCCGACTGCGAAGCAGATGCAGTGAGCCTGAACATGCACCAGTGCCCGGCAGTGACCAGGGAGGCCACCGGCGCAGGCCACAGAAGCAGACCCCCACCCCCCGGCGCCCATCTGAGTGAACAATCAGCAGACCACCGCAGGCGCCCCAAGATGCCACCCGGCATGCAAAGCGCCGCACAAAACCGACCCACCATCACCACCTCCATTCATCACCCTCTCACTCACACTTAAACTCATATTCAGCCCCCCGTCACTTCCTTGGTTGTATCTATATATTAGTAGCATCCAGGGATTTTTACAGCATGATAGGTCCCAGGCTCCCCACCAGGCCCCCACGCCCCCAGCAAGACAGGGAAACAGGGGTGGGGGAAGACCCCCACCTCCTCCCCCCACAGAGAACATGGTGGGTGTGTGTCGGTTATATGATATAATTGTGTATAAATGTGTGGACTACTAAAGTGCAATTAAAATTGGGGGGATAGTAATTGAAGCATTGTTAGCCACTGTGATGGGCAGCAGAGCCCCCATCCCCCCAAACCCTCAGTGTCTAAAATGCAATTAAAATTGAGGTGAGTGCAGCCCCACCACGCGGCAAAGGTATCCCCTTCACCGACACAGTGCGGCACACCCCCACCCCAAAGCCCTAAATGTAACAAAAAAAGATCAGGGGGAGGAGGAGGGTGGGAAATAAGACTGGGAGGTAGGCGGTCCAAAAACAAGCCTCCCCCCCCCCCAAGAAGCCAGCTTGCAGACTGGCTTGTGAGGCCACCCACTGCCCCCAAATCCCAACCCAGGGCGAGGGCCGCCAGTGGAAACAACCCAGGACCCACCAGCATCACGTCCCGGCGCTCCAGCACCACTAACATGATGGGGCAGCCAAACATACTACCACTCATCTTACACACACGAACATGGACAACAACAGTCACAATAGTGAACAATGGGCCGGACCCACACAGCGCCCAACACGCCAGGCGACACACCCGAGCGCCCACGCAGGCCCACGACCACCCACCCCAGACACACACCGACAGCTGCAGGCCGCCCTGCAACCACAGCCACCCCGGAACAACCCAATGGAAACACAGCCAACAACCCGCACCAATGACCCCCCCAGCCACCCCCAAGCACCAACGCACACCCGCTGCCAATGACATCAGGGGCGATGTAGCAAAGTGCCTCACCCCCCAACACAACAGCAGGGCGGCCGGGACAAGCAAGCCCCGAAACGCCAGCCCCCATGCCACTGGATGGACTGCCCAACCCCTGCCACCCAACAAAGCTCTCCTACCCATACACGCATCCTCCGCCCCCTAGACATCTACCCACAAGTAACCGCTTCCATACACACACATAACTCCACCCACCATCACACATACCCACCTACACAAACACACAACCCCACCTGCCCACTCAACACACACCCACTTCCACATCCGCTCATACACAAGCCTACACTCACACACCCCCTCCCCCACCCGCAGACCCCCGTGAACGGGGAGGGTAACCCAGGATGCGGGCACCAGCCCCTGGGTGGCACCCGGGCCCCAGGAAACACACAACCCCACCATGCAAGGATGCATCAGGGACAACCCCCACCGCCGGCACACACCCGACCCCGGCCCGGGGCGGGAGGACGCCCCCCCCAGCACCAGGGGCCCAGGGCCAGACCCAGACCCCCCACGAGGGGCGAGGCCAGCCGGCCAGGGGCCACAGCCCAACCCCCCCGGCCCACCCCACAGCCCCGCGCCCCCCCCCAGGGCCAGACAGACGGCCACCCCGGAGCAGGCCCCCCGGACACCTGCGGTTGGGGCGCAGCCAGCCGCCAGAGGTGCCAAGGAGAGTGAGTCACTGCCCGCCACCCCTCAGATTATAGAATTATTAAGCGGGGACCAGAGAGAATTGAATTCCGCCAATTGATTATTTGAGGAGGCTGACATTCTTTCCAGGCTAATATAATCCAATAGTAAGTTATTATAGTAAGTCGTGCATAGGTTATTTCTTGTTTTCCAGTTCATGAGGATAGCTTTCTTTGCGATGCATAAGGCAGTGAGAACCACGTGTGACATCCTTGCATCTATATTTATTTCACTTAAATCACCTAATATGCAAAGTGTAGGTGAGGGTGGGACACTATACCCAAGCCATGCCGACAGGTCTTCACATGTCTTCTGCCAGAACTTTTGAACCGGTGCACAGGACCACATAGCATGCATATAGCTATCCGGGACATTGCTAGTACAGTGAGGGCAGATATTTGTGTGACTCAGGCCCATTTTGAACATCCTTTGTCCTGTATAATGAATTCTATGTAGAACTTTATATTGTATAAGTTGTAAGTTAGAGTTTTTAGTCATCTTAAAAGTGTTTAAACATATTTGTGTCCAGAAACTTTCCTCCTTATTAATCGATAAGTCTGTCTCCCATTTTGATAGTGGAAGAGATATGGACTCATCCAACTTTGATAATAGTCTATATATTTTCGATATCAATTTTGGGGAACGGAGATTTAGAAACTCTGCCACCTTAACTGGTACTTCTAAATCTGTCTGATTAAGATTAAATCTTGCTTTTATTATGGATTTAAGCTGTTGGTATTCAAAATACTTTTTATCACTGATTTCGTGTTGTGACACTAGATCCTGAAATTGGATAAAATTTCCACCTTGAATAAGATGTTCTAAGTTGTTTATTCCCTTCTCTTGCCATAGTGGAAATTTTAATGTCCTCTTTTGTTGCAGGATATCAGGATTATTCCAAATGGGCGTGAGTTTACAGGGGACAAGTGAAGACCCTGTTATTTTTAAAAATTTCCACCAAGCCGTCAGAGAGGAACTAATATTAATACTTTTAAAACACTCATGGCGTTTAATAGAGGGACTTATAAAAGGTAAGTCAGAGATATTTAGCGACCCACAGAGAGCCTGTTCAGCATCTAACCATGGGTTCCCTAATGGGGTTGATTTTGTCCAGTTTGAAACGAACTGCAATCTATTGGCTAAAAAGTAATTAAAAAAATTTTGTAAATCTAAGCCTCCGCACTCTTTCGCTTTTTGGAGGGTTTTTAAACTAATCCGTGATGGTTTATCCTTCCATAAAAATTTACTTATATTTGAATCTAGAGACTTAAACCAGGCCATTGATGGTTGGGTAGGGATCATTGAGAACAAATAGTTAATTTTAGGAAGGACCATCATTTTAATGGTTGCGACTCTTCCCATTAATGATAAAGGTAGTGTCCTCCAGCGCGTAAGATCGTCTTGTATCTTTTTTAAAAGGGGGATATGATTTAGTCGCCTCCTGGTGCCTGGGGCCCGGGGGCGGATGTTGGCCCCGCTGGGGGGGGGGGGGGTGTCGGGCGGGTCCAGGGGTGTGGGCTCACCGCGCCGGCCGCCGGGCGGCCTGCCCTCCCTTGATCGTCTCTCCGGGGGTGGATGCTTGGCTTTCCTGGGGCTTGCTGACCTCGGGGCTGGGGTTTGGTGGCGCTGCCTTGCCTGCTTGGGGTCCTCGGGGGGAGGGCTGCTGCGACCGGCCCTCCGCTCGTATGTTTCCTGACAAACCACTCACATGCACACACTTATTTTGCGCGTGTTCTCATATATATGCACACAGACATACATGTACAAGTGTCTCTCCTTTAACAGGTGCAGAAACCAGACTCGTGTTGAGACATCTCCGGTGGAAGAAGCAGTTTGTCTTTTGTTTGTTTTAGTTGTCTTTTTTTTTTTTTTTTTGTCTGTTCCCCTCCCTTTTCTTTCCCCCCATTCACACACTTCCTTTCCCTCTTCCCCATCCTGTTGGGTCTTCCATGGGTAAAACAATTAAAATAAAGTATTAAAAGTTATTACAGGAGGAGTTTACAACAATATACAGTGCAAAGTTAGGCACTGTATAGGCTCCTCTTGGCAAAGTAAATCTGTTTTGGCACAGTAGGGTGACAGATCCCTGTTCTGTTTGCCTAGCTGCCTGACAGAACAAAAAAAACAACAAAAAAAAAACATCACATCTAGAAAAAAAACATCACATCTAGAACATGTGATGTTCTAGAACATCAGGTATCAACACGGAGAGCCCACACAACTCAAAATCCACCTCTCTGACCCCTGCTCCACTCCTCTCCGCCCACCTCTTCACCGCTCGGGAATCTCGCAAGCTGATTGGCCGAGACGTTTTACCTCGCAAGCTGATTGGCCAAGACGTTTTACTCAGCTTCTCTCCCTGCAGAGCACACATACCCAGCGAAGGAAGACCGCATTCATTGTTCTTTATCGCTTGTGTTGCTTAGTGGCACTTTTTGCTGTTCTCTTGTGCCTTTTTGTGCAAAATAGTGCTTGTGACGCCCTTGGGGGGGGGGGGGGGTGACGCTACTTCGCGTTTTTTCACTTTTCGCGGTCGGTTCTGGTCCCCATTAAACGCAATAAGTGAGGGATCACTGTATTCCCCGGCGGCGGACCTCGCCTCTGCATCGCCGTCTGCCAGCTGCTGTCACAGGTGCATTAGGTCTCTGTCTCCCGGGCTCGCCCTTGTGCACGCCTGCCACCTGCCACACTCCTGCATCCTCCTCTGTCTCGTCACCGATCCTGAATGCCTCTTCACTCTGAAAACTCTGGTTTTCTTGACTGCTGGAACTGCTGGAACTGCTATCATCTGCCATTGTTGTTTTGTTTAGGGATCACACTCGTGACGTCACGCAGCGTCGTCTGCACTACTTCCGGTTTGTTTGGCACTGCCAGCCAGAGGCAAAAGTTTATCGGCTTATAGCTTGGCCATCGCACGGCCTAAAAATTTCTTTTATGTGTTGAAAAATACAATAGGTAATAAGGAATTAATCTGCTATTCTACTTTTTGCGCCAAAAGGTGGGTTCAGTTCTACTTTAAAAACTGCATTTTGTGTTTACCTCTGTTATCTTTGTCTAATATTTAATTTTGTTTGATGATCTGAAACATTTAAGTGTGACATTTAAGTGTGACAAACATACAAAAAAAGAGAAATCACAAAGCAGGCAAACACTTTTTCACACCACTGTATGTGTTTACTTTTTACTAACAACCAGTCCCCCATCTGCCAGCTGTCTCCAATTCCTTCATGAGAGGGTGTAGCTTCAATTTCTACTGAACCTGCAACACACACATACACAAACACCAAAAAGAAACACAAGAGGCTTGAAAGGTGACCCTGGGGTCATGACTTTTCTTAGAGGTAGCAATGCTGCGAAGAATAGTGAGTATATTGCTGGGTGGCTGCCACTCTTCACTAGGTGGAAATGTGTGCTTTGGTAAGCTGGGAGTGTGAGGAATGTAGGAGATGGTACCCCAGGCCTGAGGACTTGGGGGTTAGGATATTTATGAATATGAATTCTGACTTACTTTTGAGAATGGGAGGATTTCTGGATTATGAGTCTGCCTGGGAGAGGAGTCCAAGTCCGTCAGAAAAGGTAGGGATAATGAATGTCCTGAGAGAGTAAGAGGCAGAGGATAATTTTAGTATAAATGTTTGGCTTACAGATTCCAGCACTGGCAGAAGGTGGAGGAGGTAAGCACAAGAGCACTACAGGTAGGCACATGAGCGTTTGAGGAGAGACGCCAAACTGCTGGCATGCAGAGTCCAACATTCTCGTGAAGAGGAAGAGGAACCATTTGCCTATAAAGGCTGTAGCTGATGAGAAGCGGGTGGTTAATCAGAGCAGTTGGACAAAATCAGATAATCAGCAGTGGAGATTGAGGTGAAACATGTGCACTACTCTGAGACACTACAATGCATGTTAACTAAAATCTTAGCAGAACTTCGTGTGCTTCTCACATTTAAATACTTAAAACTCTTTTTAGTGTTTGAAAGATTCCTATAACAGTGCAGCACTGACAAATAACTCTGTGTATTGCAAATTAGGCAAAGCATTTAAATTTTTGCCAAGCCCTTGAAGCCTTTGTGAGCTGGAAATGATACGATTGCCATAAATCCAACGTGTCACATCAATGGCAGCAAAAGAACACCTTGTGCATATCACTGGCATGCCTCCTGCTTCCTAGCAAAGCCTGGATTGTGAACGGTCTCACATTTAACAGGTGGATTGAAGCATGGCTCTAAATAGTTCAATTTATATAAGTGCTGGATGAATAAATTGGGAACAGTTTTCTGATCTTCACCGCAGCAGACCATTTTTACACATTATTACACATTTTGACAAAGATCTTGGTAGCCTGTGGTATTTTTTCCAAGTGCAACTGATTATAAGGAGAAACACTGAAAAATAACACCCTTAAAGTTCATAGAGCAACTTTAATACAGCTGACAGATTTTGCAAGTTGTGGCCACAATTAATCACTAAGCCGTGGTGTGGTGAAAGTTCAGTTCCTCACTTAATTTGTCAGAGGATGCAGCATTACTGTGTACGGTGTTTTTTGTGCTTATTCACTGTAAAGAGCCACCTGCTGTGGTCAAAATTTATCCTACGAACTGAAAACAGTGAAAAGAGCAGTAAAACTGGAGTGGCCATAGAAATAAAATGATAAGACTGAAATATTCTACTTAGCTGGAGAGGAAAGTGCTTAATTAGCAAGTGTAGGAGTCACCAAAAACAACCGATTTCACACAGAAGTGGTACTGCATCATTTAAATTTACCCTTTCACTATGTGTTAAATCTACTTTGATATCATAGATTGTGTGTTTTTATTGCAGAAGCCTAAACAGCTGGCGAACGTCTTTGTGCTCACATTCTCTATTTTCAGGAATTTACTTAGCTCCAATGATCAAACCTGAATCAACAATATTCATATTGCCTGGCTGCGCTCAACTATAGCTTATTAAGTGTGATTGCTTGAACAAAATGCATGGGGCAGATTGCATTTGCATCCCCTAACACATTACCATTCAATAAACAGAGAGCATTGGTATCATGGGAGATGTGTGCTTTATAATGAGGAGCCACACAGCTATCCTCAAGCGGCCCATAACTGGCAAAAAATGCACAAATCCAGAAATATACAATGAAGCACATACACACAGAGTCAATGAGTGCACTCCAATAAAACGACTCCTGTTCACTCTGCAAGCAAAGATCATTTTGGGAACACGGGCAGAATATGGTGAGCCCATGTGGCTCAAGGTGGATATCAATTAAAATGATGTATAGCCTCCGTGTTTTCTAATTGGGACATGGTGATGTAGTTAATAACACACATTAGAGCCCTAATTAGAAGTAAATTGAGCTGCATGCTATTGTCTACTAATCAACACAGTGAATTGGGTGGATAAATAACCTCAGTTGGAGGGTCTCAGTGCTTTAAGACCTTCACAATAAAAAAAAAAAAAAATCTGTTCCGTACTCACTCAGATTGTGTTTCAGCAGGAGATTCATTAAGACCTGTGTGGAGTCAAATCATCTTTCTATGATGGTAGAATTTTATTCAACACTCTTCTCATCATAAATACTTCGGTTACACTTTATAACTCAGACATTCCTGTCTATTTTTGGTGTACCTGTAGTGTAAGTGTAGCGTAACGGCATGGTAACAAACCCTGTTTTCGTCACAACAGTACCTATTGTTGCCATTTAAGTATCATATACTTATCTTGTAAGTATCCTGCAGTTACCATAAATAACCCCGTAGTTTCCATGACTTAGACAAGTTTAATAGTTCAATCTTAAGGCCCTGTCACACCTTGACGATTTAGGCAGCGCATGGCGACATATCAAAATTGCTCTACAACGCTGGCATACGGCCAAAATTTTCAACTTTGGGTGTATACATCGCGTATCCATTCATGTGTGATCCTGTTCAGCTCTTGATTGCCTCCCAGCTGTCCTATGTTCCTCTGATTAGTGTCTTCCCTATTTACAGTTAGGCCCAGAAATATTTGGACAGTGATACAATCTTCATGATCTGGGCTCTGCATGCCACCACATTGGATTTGAAATGAAACAACTACAACGGAATTGAAGTGCAGACTTTAAGGTTTAGTTCAAGGGGTTGAACAAAAATATATGATTAATTAAACATGTAGGAACTGTAGCTATTTTTATACAAATGCTCCTCATTTCAGGGGCTCAAAAGTAATTGGACAAATAAATATAACCCTAAGTAAAATGTTACTTTTCAGTCTTTTGTTGAGAATCCTTTGCAGGCAATGACTGAAGTCTGGAACCCATGGACATCACCAAACGCTGGGTTTCCTCCTTTGTGATGCTTTGCCAGGCCTTTACTGCAGCTGTCTTCAGTTGTTGCTTGTTTGTGGGTCTTTCTGCCTTAAGTTTTGTCTTGAGCAAGTGAAATGCATGCTTGATTGGGTTGAGATCTGGTGATTGACTCAGCCATTGCAGAACATTCCAGTTCTTTGCCTTAAAATCTCCTGGGTTGCTTTTGCAGTATGTTTTGGATCATTGTCCATCTGTACTGTGAAGCGCCGTCCAATCAACTTTGCTGCATTTGGCTGAATCTGAGCAGAAAGATATCCCTATACACTTCAGAATTCATCCGGCTGCTTCTGTCTTTTGTCACATCATCAATAAACACAAGTGACCCAGTGCCACTGGAAGCCATGCATGCCCATGCCATCACTGCCTCCACCATGTTTTACAGAAGATGTGGTGTGCTTTGAATCATGAGCTGTTCCAATTCTTCTCCAAACTTTCTTCTTCCCATCATTCTGGTACAGGTTGATCGTAGTCTCATCTGTCCAAAGAATGCTGTTCCAGAACTGGGCTGGCTTCTTCAGGTGTTTTTTGGCAAAGTCAATTCTGGCCTTTCTATTTTTGAGGCTGATTAATGGTTTGCACCTTGTGGTGAATCCTCTGTATTTACTCTCATGAAGTCTTCTCTTTATGGTAGACTTAGATACTGATACACCTACTTCCTGGAGAGTGTTCTTCACTTTAGTGGATGTTGTGAAGGGGTTGTTCTTCACCATGGAAAGGATTCTGTGATCATCCACCACTGTTGTCTTCCGTGGACGTCTAGGCCTTTTTGAGTTCCCAAGCTCACCAGTGCACTCTTTTTTTCTCAGAATGTACCAAACTGTTGATTTGGCCACTCCTAACATTTCTGCTATCTCTCTGACGGACTTCTTCTTTTTTTTTCAGCCTCAGGATGGTCTGTTTCACCTCCAATGAGAGCTCCTTTGACCGCATGTTGTGTTCACAGCAACAGCTTCCAAATGCAAACGGCACACCTGGAATCAACTCCAGACCTTTTAACTGCTTAACTGATGACAGGTTAACGAGGGAAGAGCCCATGCAGCCTTGTTATTTATTTTTTTTTTTTGCAGCCTTCTGAGTCAATTGTCCAATTACTTTTGGTCCCTTGAAAAAGAGGCGGCTACGTATTAAAGTAGAACTGAACCCACCTTTTGACGCAAAAAATAGAATAGCAGATTAATTCCTTATTACCTATTGTATTTTTCAACACATAAAAGAAATTTTTAGGCCGTGCGATGGCCAAGCTATAAGCCGATAAACTTTTGCCTCTGGCTGGCAGTGCCAAACAAACCGGAAGTAGTGCAGACGACGCTGCGTGACGTCACGAGTGTGATCCCTAAACAAAACAACAATGGCAGATGATAGCCGTTCCAGCAGTTCCAGCAGTCAAGAAAACCAGAGTTTTCAGAGTGAAGAGGCATTCAGGATCAGTGACGAGACAGAGGAGGATGCAGGAGTGTGGCAGGTGGCAGGCGTGCACAAGGGCGAGCCCGGGAGACAGCGACCTGATGCACCTGTGGCAGCAGCTGGCAGACGGCGATGCAGAGGCGAGGTCCGCCGCTGGGGAATACAGTGATCCCTTACTTATCGCGTTTAATGGGGACCAGAACCGACCGCGAAAAGTGAAAAACCGCGAAGTAGCGTCACCCCCCCCCCCAAGGGCGTCACAAGCACTATTTTGCACAAAAAGGCACAAGAGAACAGCGAAAAGTGCCACTAAGCAACATGAGCGATAAAGAACAATGAATGCGGTCTTCCTTCGCTGGGTATGGGCGCTCTCCAGGGAGAGAAGCTGGGTAAAACATCTCGGCCAATCAGCTTGCGAGGTAAAACGTCTCGGCCAATCAGCTTGCGAGATTCCCGAGCGGTGAAGAGGTGGGCGGAGAGGAGTGGAGCGGTGGTCAGAGAGGTGGATTTTGAGTTGTGCGGGCTCTCCGTGTTGATATCTGATGTAGAACATCAGGTAGATGATAAACCGTGTTGATACCTGATGTAGAACATCAGGTAGATGATAAACAGCGAGGCTGCACAGCTCAAAATCCACCTCTCTGACCACCACTCCACTCCTCTCCGCCCACCTCTTCACCGCTCGGGAATCTCGCAAGCTGATTGACCGAGACTTTTTACCCAGCTTCTCTCCCATGCTCAGTGAGGGATCACTGTGATATCTATATCTAGAAAAACAGCGCTTCCCGGTCGCTTTTCCTCCCCCTTTCTTTTCTTTCGTCACCATGACAGCTTTCCTTGGCCACTGAACAGATCTTCCCAGGTGTTGGAAGTGTTTTGTAGTCGACTATCACGACAAAATGCACCAAAAACAACCAGTGTCGACGTGCTCGCAATGGTAAACATGGAGGACTGTGTCACACTCGTGACGTCACGCGGAACTCTGGCTGCACTTCCGGTTAATCGGCGGATTTGTCTGATTTTTCAGGGTGGGAAATTCAAAATCGCGATTTTCTCCAAGATTCCGGGATTTGTGGAGGGGGTGCCAATGATAAATTATCTTTATAATTGTATGTACTATCACCCAGTGCCGTTCAATGCCGTTCAGTTCAGTTCTACTTTAAAGAGCTGTATTTCCTAAACCCTTGCTCCAATTTGGATGTGAATACTCTCAAATTACAGCTGAGAGTCTGCACTTTAAGCCCATATTGATTATATAATTGTATCCTGAATATGATTTCATAAACAGCTAAAATAACAAAACTTGTGTCACTGTCCAAATATTTCTGGGCCTAACTGCATGTTGCCTTTTGCGTTCAGTTCATTGCTGGGCCATTAACGTCATGTCGTCCTGTTCTGTCAAACTCCCTGTGTGTTCGCTGGTTAATCCCTGTGAGTTATAGCTGTAAGTTTTCTGAGTTATTTCCAGCCCCTGTGCTGCATCTTTTGTTTGTTCATTTATGTTTTTGTAATAAATTAACATTTTTGCACCGAGGTCTTGCCTGGTACTCTGGGTCCGAACTCAAAACACAATTGTCTTCCGAAGCAGTTTTATGACATGTGCAAATGTTCTATGTTATAACGTTGCCATAGTTTTATTCTACAGGAGCTAAAATAGATTCATAATCTAACAAGCTGCCTTGTCAAGATGGCGTTGCGTTCACATGCAGCGGCTAGATGCTCTGGACTACTGCTCTCATTTTTGTGTCTTTTCTCACTTTTTCTGTGCTCCTTCTGTTACAGACTAATTACCTACAGTCGCCAGGAACTTACAGGCATCAGTCGCCAACTTACCTCCAACATCTCCAGCACTCATTCCAGTAATCACCACCACATCCCTGAGATCGGCAGACCCCTGAGCGCTCTGTGGTTCATTATGCCCCACAATTGGCGTAGATGACAGGAGAGAAAGCAGAAATGAGGCTGCAAGGCTGGCCTCCATGCCCAGCTGCACAAACTATGCACCAAACCACCATTACCTTCAATTTTCTCACCAAGGCCAGATCCCTCGCCAACAAAATGGATGAGCTGCAATTGGAGATCACCTACAATCACTATGTCAAGGACTGTTGCTTTCTGATTGTGATGGAGTCATGGCTGCTCCCACATATTCCTGACGCCGCTGTGGAATTACCTGGTGGAACTACACACCATTTCGACTGCAGTGTTGATTCTGGTAAGGGAAGGGGTGGAGGGTGTTGAATAGTATATTGTATATATTGTGGTGACCCAGCACACGGTGGATGGACATGATCTCATACCCATCAGGGCAGGAGGAAGGGCAGGAGAACAGACACATGGACAAAGAGCCCTGGGGGGTAATCAGACTGGACTATTAAAGTATGCGCCCCCTGAGGACGGAAAGGACAACTGGGAGTCAGGGAGACCAGATGCAGTGGTCAAAGCAGCGCCAGCTGATGTTTTGCTAATGATGTGTATTGACTGACAATCACTATGTGAATGTGCCATACATTCTCTCTGTCTGTATAACATGTATAAAAGAGCTTGTGACAGATGCCTCAAAAGTGCAGTAGTTCACACGAGCTACGAAGCATGTTTCAGTATGTTGGAGGAATAAAACCTTGTGTCCTTTCAGCTCGTTGCCTCTCGCCTGTTCTATTCCCTCCACAATATATTTATAGGGCGGTGCTGTAGTAGAGAGTGGTGACGCCCCGCCTCCAGGTGGTGGTGTCACCTGGGGTATAAGAGGCCACAGCGGAAGCCATTTTGTCTCTCTGCTGTGGCTCTCAGGCTAGCGGTAGTGACTCATGTGTTCCTGGCTCGTGTTCTAAATAAAACTATAAAATGTCACTTCGACTCCTCATTAATTAGAGACAACATTTGGTGACGAGGATACACGGAAATGGAGAGGGCTGCTACCGCATTTCATCCATTTTTGGAGGCTCCGGGTGAGTCGCTGGTCCCTCGGGCCAGGTGGTATGCGGCCTTTGAGAATTATCTTACAGCGCTGCACCTCGGTGACCTGGACAAATTACGTGCAAGGGCTATTCTGGTCCACAACCTCGGTATGGAGGGCCAGAGGACCCTAAGCATGCTAGGAGGAGGTGACACATTTGGAGATGTCGTGAGGCTCATGGCGGGCTACTTTCGCGCCCCTGAGAACACCATAATGTGGCGCATCCAGTTCAGACAGCAACACCAGCGACCCGGAGAGTCGGTTCAACAGTTTGTGGTGGACCTTCGGCAGCTGGCGGGTGAGTACAGGTTTGGGGTTTTGGAGGAGGAGGTGATCCATGACCAGCTAGCGGAACACGTGGCCTATTCCTCCGCGAGGGTCCGCCTGCTAACTCACGCTAGTGAGCTAACGCTGTTAGCAGCCATGGAGCTAGCGCAACAACACGAGGCAGCGGAAAAGTTAACAAGGAATCTCGGTGACACAGAGGCCCTACCCAGGAACGACAAGCAGTGGAAGGCACTAGCCTTGGATACGGAACATGGCAGCGACGATGAGTATGCAGCCATTGTGAAGATTAGGTCCGCCCCGGGGATGCAGAGATGCTATAGCTGCAGATCCAGCAGGCACCGTTACAGAGCGAGGGAGTGCGCAGCAAGGGGCAAACATTGTGGACGGTGCATGTTGTTCCACCACTTCGTCAGGGTTTGCCGGAACTTTGAGAAGGAGGAATGGAGGCCTGGAAAGGAGTCTTCGGTTGAGAAGATGCCTACAGTGGTCCACACCGTCTCGCCCAACACAGACGGATGTATTCTGTGCAACATAGTGTTGGACGGGGTGTTGATACCGTTGATGGTGGACACAGGGTCGGCGGCCTCCATCTTGAATCTGGCAACGGTAGAGAAGTTCTTTTCCCATTACACCGTGAGTAAAACAAACATTGCCTATTACGGGTATGGCAACAACCCTCTGGACATTGTGGGCTTGATGTGGCTATTGGTGAGGTACAAGGCGGCCTCTAAGTGTGCAGCCGAGTTCCTGGTGGCCCGTAATGGTAACAACTTGATTGGCTGTGATTTATTTTACGGGCTTGGGTTCTCCATCGTCTGCTGAGAAGTGGAGGAGTGGTCAGGTGGTGGACTGTAGGACTGGCCATTTTATGTGGGAAGTGGCGATGAACAGTGGGACTTAGGCTGGCCCAGTCCGGGTGAAGAGGGCCGTCACCAGCACCAAAGTATGCCGCCATGGTGGGCACTCCGTGCCAGTGTTTGCAGTCCTTTGGATGAGGGACCCGAACGGCATGGATTAGCACCCATGGGGGGCGGATGGTTCCAGAGAGCAGGTGCAGCGAATTTCCGATGGCCGACAGAGTGCCACCATTGAGCTGGCGCTGTCAGTGCCGCTCCGACGCAGGAAATGAAAATGATCGGGGAGAGACCGGATGGCACAAACCCTAGATGTGCCCAGAATGAAAACAAGGAACAAGGTTCAAGCAAGCTTGGCGGGACACTAAAGAGCCACATGGGTGCTGGGTCACGACACCAGAAAAGAAGGAAGCCAATGAGTACACCCCTGGGTGTGGGTGATGACGTGCGTCCTAGGGTTGAGTCTCGGCTAGGACGGGTTTGCAGATCGAGGGAGCAGCGAGATGGACAGGGTGACCTATGTGTGGTTCGGGTGGATGATGACAGTTACCTGGAAGTGACAGATGGGTCGAGACAGCACCCAAATGAGCTGTGGCGTTCAGAGGGGAAGAAACGCCAGTGCAGCCCATCTCCGTTTAACAAGAGGCGGAGATGCTCTGGGAGTGGGCTGCAGGACAGACACTCCAGAGGGGAGCCTACGAGAGACCCGGGTTGAGACTGTTTTCTTTTCTTGGGGCTTATGCTGTGTCTATTTATAGTGTGTTTTGATGTTTTATCGCTAAGGTTAATGTTTAAAAAAATTAAAAGAACAAAAGGAATGACCACCATTGTGTGTGCATGTGGAGTGCCTGCGAGTATGAGTTCATTTGAAGGGGGTTACACTGAGGTGTGAATGCTTGAATGGAGTGTGTGATATGCAAATGTGCCCTGGTTTCCTTTCAGAGTGTCTATGTTAGTCTGGAGTCTTAGGACCGCCATTGTATAATGTACATAGTTATTTATTGCTTATTGTGTCTATAATGTATGTTTTCTTTTGGGATTAATTTATTTTGTGTGTGGCCCTGTTTGTTTACTGACTGTTTAACTCTGAAGGTGGTGTGGTCCGCCGGGCCAGTGTAGTATGAATGAATAGGTCTGTATGTTTTGTGCTTAGAGAGTGAGTCGGGTGTACATTTTGGGTGGGCCTAATTAGTGTGACTGCATTTTTTTCAAGGGGGGGATGTTGAATAGTATTTTGTATATATATTTATATGGCAGTGCCCTGTAGTAGAGAGGGGTGACGCCCCGCCTCCGGAGGGTGGCGTCACCTGGGGTATAAGAGGCCACAGCGGGAGCCATCTTGTCTCTTCGCTGTGGCTCTCAGACTAGCGGTAGTGACTCCTGTGTTCCTGGCTTGTGTTCTAAATAAAACTATAAAACGTCACATCGACTCCTCATTAATTAGAGACACAACAGAGAGCTCTGTCCTTATGTGTTTCAGACTTGGTGTAATAACAACAGAATAATTCATAGCCACTGTTCACCGGACTTAGAGGCCATGTCCTTCCTGTGTAGGCCTTTTTACCTTCCCCGCGAGCTACATGCAGTAACTGTAACAGCCATTTACATCCCTCCAGATGCTAACATTAGCTTAACACTCAATCACCTCCAGCACATTGTCAGCAGGCAGCAAAGAGATCACCCCAATGTAGTCCACGTTATTGCAGACGATTTTAACAAAGCATGCTTGAAGACTGCACTCCCCAAATTCCACCAACATGTTACGTGTCCCACAAGAGGAGAAAGAACACTGAATCATGTTTACAGCAACATTAAGCACGCCTACAGAGCCACCCCCCTCCGCCACCTTGGATAATCAGACCATCTCTCTCTGCTTCTAATACCTGCTTACACCCCCCCTCAGGAAGCGATCACCACCAACCAAACAATTAAAACTTGGGCCTGAAAATGCTCTCCTCCAGTTACAAGACTGCTTTGTCTGCACTGATTGGAGCATCTTTGAACAGCAGTACCTGGACTCCTACACTGAGTCTGTCCTTTTCTACATCAAATGTTGTGTAGAAAATGTGACAGTCACCAAACACATCCAGGTCTTTCCAAGCCGCAAACCCTGGATAAGATAAGATAAGATAAGATAAGCCTTTATTAGTCCCACAATGGGGAAATTCCAGGATTGCAACAGCATAGGGATAGCAACACTCAGAGCAACAATCAGATGGCAAGAAAAAACAACATCTAGTAAACATATGTCCATATTACTATAAATGTATATATATAGACACACAGTGCAGAGCATTATGGCTGGTGAATGTGCAGCAGAAAGTCTAAGTTCTCTCTCCGCGGATGCAACGGGCCAGCTGGAAGTCTTTGGGCATGATGGTGACCCCCTTAGCGAAGAAGAGACCATCAGGTGGGCCTCGCTGGTCTCCTGCAGAGCCACGACGGCGAAGCTCAGGAAACGCAGGACGGTCTTGAAGTCCTGAGCGATCTCCCTCACCAGGCGCTGGACGGGCAGCTTGCGGATGAGCAGCTCCGTGGATCTCTGGCAGCGACGGATCTCTCTCAGAGCCACGGGCCTGTGACGGCGAGGCTTCTTCACTCTGCCGGTGGCCGGAGCGCCTCTCCGAGCAGCCCTGGGGGGGGGGGGGGGCTTCTTCCTCCAGTAGATTTTACGGGCGGTCTGCTTGGTTCTTGCCATCGCTCGTTATTATTCTGTCTTATATTTCTTTCACGCCGCCTAAACTCCAGCCCGGCACCGCATCGTTTTCGCTACAGCTCCCGGTATGTCGAGTTTCCCATTAGCACCGGGCGGCGGCCAAGTGCTAGCTAGCACTAGCTCCTCCCCGCTGTAACGTCTCCCGCTGCAAACCGTGGCTCCGTCCGCCGACCCGGGAGACCCCCGGGGCGATCCGTGCGTCCGTGATATATATACAGAGTGAAAGGTGTAGAAAGAAGAAGGAAGATAAAAAAAAAAAAAAAAAAAGGCTGTTGCAACAGGCAGCCGACTCGTGTGGCGCCGCCGGTCCGGCGGAACCGGTAGAAACCAGTGAAGTGAACCAGTGAAGTCCAGTGAAGTCCAGGCTATGATCAAAGCCCACAACTTAGCCTTCAGACAGAGGGACAGCTCTCTGTACAACACCGCCAGAGCCAACCTGAGGAGAGGCATCACACTCGTAAAGAACACTTAGGAAAGTGGAGGGCATCCTCCCAGACTGCAACCCCCGACAGATGTGAAGAAGTATCCAGGCCCTCACCAACTACAGGGGCCAGGGCCCCCCAACATCATACAGCAGCCTCACTCTGGCAGAGGAGCTTAACAGCCTCTTTGCCCAGTTTGAGCACACCTCCCCCCAAAGTCGTCCCCCGCCTCCTCCCCTCCCCCCCCACACATACACAGGTGAGTGAGGTGAGGAGGCAACTGAGAGCAGTGAACCCCTGCAGAGCTGCTGGTCCAGACGGCATCCCAGAAGCAGTGGTCAAACCATGTGCAGACCAGCTGGCAGGGATCCTCAGCAAGCTGTTCAACTTCTCCCTGATGCACGTCACCGTCCCCTTCTGCCTCAAGGCCTCCACCATCATCTCCATCCCCAAAAAGTCCATCCCCAAGACAGCCTGAATGACTACAGACCCATAGCACTCATGTCTGTTGTCATGAAGTGTTTTGAGCGACTGGTGTCCCAGCACATCAGGGATTGTCTTCCCCCGTCCTTTGACCCCCACCAGTTCGCCTACAGGGAGAACCGGTCTACAGAAGACGCCATCGCCACCGCACTCCACAAAATGCTGAGCCACCTGGAGAACCCAAGGAGCTATGTAAGGATGCTCTTCGTGGACTACAGCTCAGCTTTCAACACCTTCATCCTGGACATCTTGATCAACAAACTGCACCTCCTCCAGATCCCCCCCCTCCTACCTGCTTCTGGATAAAAAACCTTTCTCACTAACCACCCACGGTCAGACTCAGCCCCCACTACTCCTCCACACTGTCTCTTAGCACTGGCATCCCCCAGGGCTGCGTGCTAAGCCCTCTTCTGTACTCACTGTACACCTTTGACTGTATTCCATCCCACCCAACCACCATCATCATGAAATATGTGGATGATACTGTTATGGTGGAACTTATTGTGAAGTGCACTGTGGTGACACCGACTTCCTGTCACGTCACCGCACTGCCCTATATAGCTGGGTAACCGCCGTGGGCACTTCCTCTTGTGCTGGATGATTCAGCTGGGTGCTTGCCGTGTACTGCTACGTACCACCTTCAATAAAGCTGTGTTCAGCGTTACCACTCTCTCGACCTCGTTCATCACCAGATTTGTGGACAAAACATTTGGCGACTGAGGATTAACGTATGGAGGTGTGTATTACGCTACCCTGTCCCATCCTTGAGCTAACGGGTGAGCCGCAGGTGCCTTGGCCATGTTGGTTTGGGGCATTCCAACCTTATATCACAGCACTGGACCACGGGAAGCTTGAGGTGAGGCCACATGCACTTCTCGTCCGCAACCTGGGTATCAAAGGCCAGCAAGTCCTATGGATGCTTGGCGCATCAGACTCATTTGAGGACGTCATGGAGCTGCTAGCTAACCATTTCACCACTCCAGACAGTGTGACCGTACAGAGAATTTGCTTTCGCCAGCGATGTCAATGTGTAGGTGAGCCCATCCACCAGTACGTCACTGACTTGAGGCAGCTAGCTAGCG
The DNA here is from genome assembly GCA_020510985.1 of Pholidichthys leucotaenia. NCBI lineage: Eukaryota > Metazoa > Chordata > Actinopteri > Cichliformes > Pholidichthyidae > Pholidichthys > Pholidichthys leucotaenia. The sequence continues at coordinate 252,469,479 of CM035847.1, read as the reverse complement.
AGTGCCGTTTTGGGCAGCTTGAAGATGAGATGGTGCACAACCAGCTAGCAGATCACACGTGCAACGCTGGACTCCGAGCTAGGCTACTAATGGTGCCGAATGACTTGACACTAGCTCGGACTGTCGAGCTAGCCCTCCAATTGGAGGCTGCAGATAAGATAGCTTTGGAGCTAAACTGGCACCAGTCACAGAAGCCACTAGAGCTGCCTGCCACAGCAAATGTTGCAGACTCGGATAGTGAGGATAGCTTGGATAATGATTTTTTGGAAACCAATGCTGCCAGCTGAAGGTTTACCCTGGGAAGACCCCATACAGAGGTTGTGGGTCCGCGATGCACCGCCATAAAGAGAAAGAGTGCCCAGCAAGAGGAAAACGTTGTAGCAGATGTGGATGCTTGAATTACTACACCAGGGTGTGCCGCTTATCTGATCCGGATAGTCAATGGAAGAAATCCCCCTGCTTGCCCCCAAAAACCATCCATACGGTGAGTCCCAGTACTAACGGGTATACGTACTGTGCAGTGGAGTTAGACGGCATGGAGGTGCCACTCTTACTAGACACGGCAGCGGTGCAGTCGATGCTGAGTTTGGCCATGGTGAAGTTTTTCCCCGCCATAGGATAAGAAATAATCTGGCGCCGTTGTATGGCTAAGGAGGTAGCAGGCTGTGCACTGTTGGGACTGTGGTGTTAACTGCTCGTTACAAGTAGGCGATGATGATTGACTTCACTTTCCAGGTGGCGGCGCGAGCCAGTAACATCATGGGGTGTGACCTATTCTACGGACTGGCTTTCGCCATCAAAGACGGTGCTGGAAACGAATGGTCGGGTTGTGGCCGCTGGAACCCACTGGCTCCAGTGGTCGAAGAGAATGTGGTTAGGGACGAAGGACTAACGGACACTCTTGCTTTCTAGCCGGACTAGCCTCACTCAGGTTTGGGGTGGGAAAGTCTCAGTGCCGGCGCTCAGGAAGTTGTAGTGGGGGGTACCAAGCATGACAGTGGGGCACCAACGTCAACGAGTGACACCATGCTAGCCCTGGATACCTCCGGTACTTGGCCCCAGTTGGGTGGGGGTTGTGCAGCTACGACGGTGACAGCTAAAACGTTTACAGAAGAGGACGGGGCCAGACCGATGAGCATGGAGTTACCCCATGCTCAGCAGCACCACACCAGGCAGAGTAAAGCCCCACTTAGGGTTATAGACTTGGTTTGGGTTCGGGGTAATGAACAACCACGGTGAAGATGGGCCAGACGACAGCCAGCAAAACATCAAGCACATCTGCGGATAGTGGCGAAGTTGGGAGCGGCATACTTCCGGTTTTCTGATGGCTCAATGAGGCATGCAAACCAGCTACGGGGTGTCCAGGAGGACACTCCAGGTGGCGAGGCTGGACGGGAGTCGTTGATGGCAGTGTGGGATCTGGGCTCCATCGTCCAGAAGATCAGTCATCACTCCGGGGGCCTGCTGTCTCCAGGAGTGCGCCTGCTGAGGGGCTGCACCTGGGCCCCCCCATGCCGGTTCTCCCTTTCCCACCCAAATGACTGTGCTGTGACAGCGTTGTTTATAGTTCTTGTGTGTTCTTGTGTTTTCTTGTGTTTAGTTTAGGAGCATGGCAGATATTTTTAGTTGCAATAAAGACTTTTAGTTTAATCTGGTGGCAGAATAATCCACCGTGCCATGTGGGTCATGTGGTAGTCCACCCACTGGCCCTATTTTAAGTTGTTTTGTGTGAGTGTGTCTGGCCTTTTAGTACCTTAGTTTACATTTTTTTAGAGTGTGATTCGGGTTCCAAATTGGGGTGGGTTCAAATTGTATGAGTGGTTTTGGACTTTGTAAAGGGGGGGAGGATGTTATGACGGCACTTATTGTGAAGTGCAGTGTGTTGACGTCGACTTCCTGTCGCGTCACCGCACTGCCCTATATAGCAGGGTAGCCGCTGTGGGCACCTCCTCTTGTGTCGGATGATACCCCTGGGTGCTTGCAGTGTACTGCTACATACCACCTTCAGTAAAGCTGTGCTCAATGTTACCACTGTCTCGACCTCGTTCATCACCAGGTTTGTGGACATAACAGATACCACCTTGGTTGGGCTCATTACTGATGACGATGAGAAAGCATACAGGGCGGAGTTAGAGAATGTGCTGCTGTGGTGCCAAGCAAACAACCTGAAACTGACTGTCCAAAAAAAACAAAGAACTCAAACTGGACTTCAGGAAGAACAGACTGGATCACCCCCTCCTCATAAATGGCGAGTGCGTCTAAAATGTCCCCACCTTCAGGTTCCTGGGCACCCACATCTCCTCTGACCTCTCCTGGACTGTCAAAACCAAGGCCCTGGTGAAGAAAGCCCAGCAGCGGCTGCACTTCCTCCATGTCCAGAGGAAGAACAACCTGCTGCTGGCCTTCTATTGCTGCGCAGTGGAGAGCGTGCTCACCTACTGTCTGGGTGTGTGGTACGCCAGCTCCACGGCTGAGAACAGGAAGACTGTGCTGAGGGTCATCAACACCACCCAAAAAATTGTTGTCGACCCTCTGCCCCCCCTGGAAGACATCGCCAGATCCTCCTGTCTCAAAAGGATCAAGGCCATCACAGGAGACTCCTCACATTCCATCTGTTTGACCTTCTTCCCTCTGGACGACGGTTCAGATCGATCAGGTCCCACACCTCCAGACTGACAAACAGTTTCTTCCCCTGGGCCATCCAAACTGCAAACAGTCAGAGGCCCCACCCTTCCCTCTGAACGTTCACATGCTCAGAAGTGAGGACCGTTTAATTATCACAGTAACTCACCTGTCTTTGCACTCTTCATTGACCCATCCGTGAAATCATTACTGTGTATATTTTCCATAATCCTTGGGCCATTTTACTTAGTTGTGTGTTCAATTGTGTCTGCACTCTGCAACTTTTATGTACATAGTTCCACCCATGTAGTCACTACATGGGACCTGTGTATATTTCCATAATCCTGGGCCATTTTTATCTTTATTTTATTTTTATTTCAGTCGTGTGTTTAATTGTGTGTTCTGTAACCGTGTTTTACTGTATCTAATCCTTCTCCCTTACTTTATTGCACAGTAGCCTGGTGGAGCACCCACAATTTCACAGAAAAGTATGGAAAAAGGAAAGACAAAGAAGCAGTCAGGATTATTATCGTCATCCTTTCTCTGAATATCACCTCCTTTTGTGTAACTAGGTGACTTCATCTCTGAGTGAGAGACAAAGAAGTAAAATCAATCACATTATTAGTCCCAATAAAGCAACAAAAAACCCGTTTTTCACTTGGCAGGAGGTGCTTTCCATCACAGATAATTGGGATCTGTATGAAAAGGATGTGATGTAAAAAGGACCATGCAACCTTTCTGGTGAATTATTGGTGTGGGTGCTATTAGAACAAAGACAGGATTGTAGGATTAATTTTAAAAATGGATATCAGGATAATGGATACCTGACACTTTTCTTGCTCGCCATTCCCTGGAAGAATAGCTCAAAGACGGTAGCGATCTACAGTATAAAGCAGCCGTGGTTGGTTAGAAATGTCTGTCTTTTGTTACAGTTCCACTGTTTCTCTGGGAGGTCAGCATACTGTAAATAGCAGTCATACATCCATGTTCCAGCATAAAAAAACCCCTCTGAGCACATTTTATGGATTGCAGAAACGTTTGACAAGCTCTCTGCAATCGGATGTGTCAGTATAAAGGATTATGTGTTTTATGGGGCCCGGCCTGAGCAGCAGATCTGCTCCAATAAACATGCACTACAATTTAGCCCAAGGTGTGCACTGGAAAGGTTATCCAATCACCCCTTTGAAAGTGCCTATCAAAATGAGTGAATACCTTGGCTGGAGCAACACGGTCGAGCTGTACAGTAGCAGCACAAAACACACAGAAGTCCTCTATCAACTGGTTGAGAGAGAGCAGCACTAAAACTAATGCAGCTTCTGCTTTATATCAGAATGTATGATCATTCCTTATTTTTCTTCTGCCCCCCTTCCCCCCCACACAAAGCAAAACAACACTCTTTTTCCATTTCACGCTAAAAAAAGGAAGTAAACCCACTCCAGTATTGATCACAAACTCACTGGTACTGTATTGGTTATCTATATGGTAATGTGGGACTGCACGTCTCATTTTATTATTGCATCTTTCTCTGTCTCCTCATTACAAGGGTGCAGAGCTGTGAACACCTCCTGTGTATCTAGATAAGGCTATTTGAATGGATAACACATTCTACTTTACATACAGAGGGCTATCTTGCAAAGAGCGAGCCCACCTGCTCCAACAAAGCCATTAATCACTGCAAAGCTGTAGTCTTTGTCCTGGGTAGATAATGAGCATAACTTTGGCAAAGAAATGCTTATTTGTGGTTAGAAAGATATATAGATGGATATTATCTCAAGGACAGGATTAAATGTCAAGAAGGGAAGAGAACTATCACTGGATAGGTTTAACGAATTACTTAGAAATGCCTTATGCAAATTGTGATTTTGACATGTTATTAAATCCCTTCCATACAGAGGGGGTTTGCCATACAGTGTAATGTACGATAAAACCACAAAAGTCTTAAAGGAGCTGTAGTGCCAACAACAAAAACAGATTTATCTGTAATGTCTGGGCTTGGCTCCTGGCCATGTCCAGTGCTTTCTAGGTTTTCATGTATTCTTGGTTGTTATGATCATCATCTTTATTATCATCATTGTCATCATTATCATTATTATTACTCTCTCTGCTTAGTTATTCCTAGTTCGTATGTTTGGTTTTATTTTGAAATCATTCCAGTTTTATTTCTTGTAGTTTTATCGTTGTAGTCCTCTTTCACCATCATGATTTACTGTTTACATTTCTGTTACATAACCTCCACCAGCTGTTCCCTCTTTAGTGTTTGTATATAAGTTTCCCTCATTCCTTTGTTCCCCGCTGAGAGATAAATTCATGTTATGGTCATCATGCCTCTGTTTTTCACCACGCTCATCTCTGGTTCGTATCTTTAGTTTATTGTTTAGTATTGGAGTTTAGCTGTGTGTTTATAAACTCATGAGCTACGCCCTTGGCTTGTGAATAAATTGCTGAACTCATACCTGCGTTTGGGTCCGTCCTGTCTCTACCTGCCTGGCTGAGACGTCAGAATATAACATCATAGTAGCTTGGTAGAAAGTTGTTGTAAAAGTTTTTAGTTTCCTTCTTAAGCTTAAACCAGATTGCACAGTGAAATAAACTACCAGAATGTTCCTCGAAACTCGACAAACAACTCCTGCTCGATAATCCATGACTCCACTGTCCATCTGTGTGATCAGCTTCTTCCAGACTGTCAGATTCATTGCAAAAAATGTCTTGGCTAAATACACAGCTTCTGTCTCACTTCTCATACAAGTTTATACAATACTAATTTGTAAAAATAAATATGAAAACACACAATCTATGGTGTCATGAAATGATAACACAAAACTTTACTGGGTGATGTTGACAGAGAATTTGCTCCTATAATATAAAATCTGTTCTTAATGTTGACATTATCCTAACACAACATTACTAAAGACCATGCTTAAGTAGACTTGGTAACATATTGACGAGTTGTAGCTTTAGCCTACAACCTTTCAGTATGTGCTTCTGTAGTTAATGTTCGGTGTTGTGAAAAAGTATTTGCCCCCTTCCTGATTTCTGATATTTTTGCATATTTGTCACAATTATATGTTTCAGATAATCAAACAGATTTTAATATTAGACAAAGATAACCCGAGTAAATACAAAATGCAAATTTTAAAAAGATGATTTCATTCATTAAAGGAAAAAAGCTGCCCAAACCTACTTGGCCCGAACCACAAAAGTAATCCCCCCCACTTCCCGTTATGTCATGAATTAACTGTGATTATCCACATTTTTTGGAAAGCTGAATTCAATTTCACTAGCCACAGCCAGGTCTGATTAGTGTCAAAACTGTTGAATCAAGAAATCATTTAAATAGAACCTGTCTGACAAAGTGAAGTAGGCAAAAAAATCTCAAAAAGCAACACATCATGTCGAGATCTAAAGAAATTCAAGAACAGATGAGAAACAAAAACCCAGAGCAACATCTAAAGAACTGCAGGCCTCACTTACCTCAGCTTGGACACTGGTTGTCATGAATGGCCCCTTGGGGCAGAGAGACAGACCCACGTGCCAAATGCAGTTTGTGGCATTTATTAACAAAACACAAAATGTTCCAAAAGTGCACTCACACAAAAATTCAAACAGGTAGCAAGGTAAACTTACAAACAGAAGATCAGAGCAAACTCACCAGAACGAGAAGGGGTTCTGGTGGTGAGGAGGAAGGATAACTAAGACTGTGGCAGTGAGAAGACAAAACAACGATCTTTAAGACTTTATGACTGAGAACATAATTGATGGCAGGTGTGGATTCACATGAGCGGGCAGGTGACCTAATTACTAACATAGAGCACACAGAGGAGATAATAAGGTGGGAGTGCCTGGAACAGGTGAGGAGGTCATGCCACAAGGAAACAAGATATAAACACTGAGAGCAAAATAAACAGGAATCTAAACATACTGACAGAATCATTATAATAGTAATAAGGACATGAAAACGTGATAAAGCAACTGACAGCAAAGAACACCTCCAAAATCAACACACAGGAAAATAATACAACACTGGAAAAATACAGATGATACTTAGATATAAATTAAGAGCCTGAGCCCGGTAACACACCGTGCTCAGCCTCGTGACACTAGTCCACTATTCAACAATAAACCTCCAGCCTTGTGTGTTTTTTGTTTTTTTTTATCTGAATGCCCTGGAGTTCATCAATACACACACACACACACACACACACACACACACACACACACACACACACACACACACACATTATATACAGTGATGTGAAAAAGTGTTTGCCCCCTTCCTGATTTCTCATTTTTTTTGTCACACTTAAATCTTTCAGATCATCAAATACATTTAAGTATTAGACAAAGATAACACAAGGAAACACCAAATGCAGTTTTTAAATGAAGGTGTTTATTATCAAGGTTAAAAAAAAAATCCAAATCTACATTGCCCTGTGTGAAAAAGTGATTGCCCCCCCCCATTAAAACATAAATTAACTGTGGTTTATCACATCTTTGGAAAGCTGAGTTTAATTTCTCTAGCTACACCCAGGCCTGATTACTGCCACATCTGTTCTCAATCAAGAAATCACTTAAATAGGACCTGTCTGACAAAGTGAAGTAGACCAAAAGATCCTCAAAAGCCCAACATCATGCTGTGACCCAAAGAAATTCAGGAACAAATGAGAAACAAAGTAATTGAGATCTCTCAGTCTGGAAAGGTTATAAAGCCATTTCTAAAGCTTTGGGACTCCAGCAAACCACAGTGAGAACCATTATCCACAAATGGTGAAAACACGGACCAGTGGTGAACCTTCCCAGGAGTGACCGGCCGGCCAAAATTACCCCAAGAGCACAACAACGACTCATCCAAGAGGTCACTAAAGACCTCACAACAGCACCCAAAGAACTGCAGGTCTCACTTGCCTCAGTTAAGGTCACAGTGTTCATGACTCCACCATAAGAAAAAGAGTAGGCAAAAATGGCCCTCTTAGCAGAGTTCCAAGACGAAAACCACTGCTGAGCAAAAAGAACATAAAGGCTTGTCTCAGTTTTGCCAGAAAACATCTTGATGACCCCCAAGACTTTTGGGAAAATACATCTGTGGACTGATGAGACAAAAGTTGAACTTTCTGGAAGGTGTGTGTCCCATTACATGGTGGAGGTAGTGTGATGGTCTGGGGCTGTTTTGCTGCTTCAGGAGGTGAAAGACTTGCTGTGGTAAATTGAACCATGAATTCTGCTGTCTACCAAAAAGTCCTGAAGGAGAATGTCCGGCCATCTGTTTATGACCTCAAGCTGAAGTGCACTTGGGTTCTTAAAAAGGTGGTTCATGCTCAAAAACCCTCCAATGTGGCTGAATTACAACAATTCTGCAAAGATGAGTGGGCCAAAATTCCTCCACAGCGCTGTAAAAGACTCATTTCCAGTTATCACAAACACTTGATTGCAGTTGTTGCTGCTAAGGGTGGCCCACCCAGTTATTAGGTTTGGGGGCAATCACTTTTTCACATGGGGCCATGCAGGTTTGGATTTTTTTTTCCCTTAATAATAAATACTTTCATTTAAAAACTGCATTTTGTGTTTACTTGTGTTATCTTTGTCTAATATGTAAATTTGTTTGATGATCTGAAATATTTAAGTGTGATATTTAAGTGTGACAAACATACAAAAAAATGAGAAATCACAAAGGGGGCAAACACTTTTTCACACCACTGAATGTGTTTACTTTTTACTAACAACCAGTCCCCCAACCGCCAGTGACTGAGAAGGCGGGGGGGGGGGGGCTGATTTGAATGTAGCTGTTCTCAGCTCACAGTGTGGCGCCCTGTCCACTGGTGAAGTGAGTCAAGAGCAGCTCGACTTGAATGTGGCTGTGCGAGACCATGGCTTCAACCACATTCAAATCACCCCCTACCTCTCTGCCTCTCTCCGATCTCTCTCTGCTGTTACCCCAACCCATTCTGCCTCAATCCTGCTGCTCCTCAGTTCTTCCCTCTTCCCTTGAGATAGCCAAGAGTATCTGTCTGATTAGTTAATGTTATAACCAACCAAGCTAAGCAAGAATAGTTATGTAGCTACTTTTGGGGGTGGAGCTTAAGCAGACAATCACAGCAGAAAAACACATACTTGGGAGTTTGGAATGATTTTGGTCTTGATATGTCTTGTAAATCACAAGAAACATGTTACAGACATGTTAACAACGTTGATTTTTGCCGGAGTGTCACTTAAAGGTGCTACAACATTGGCAGGGGCAGGGAGGACTGTCCAGACCATCAGAGAAAAACTGATGGAAAGACAGCCATCTACACACAAAATAAGGGTTAATTTTGGAAGATTGGGCAAAGGAGAAAAATAAAACACTGGTGAACATATTCTAGACAATAACAAGGGCAGAAGGAGAGGAAAGGCATAAAAACAACCTCAAGGAACAGCATCAGGCAAGCAACCTTTGAAAAAGTAGCAGGACATACAGTAGTGTGAAAAAGTGTTTACCTCTTTTGTGAGTTCTCATTTTTTTTGTATGTTTGTCACTCTTAAATGTTTCAAATCATCAAACAAATTTAAATATTAGATGACAATAACACAAGTAAACACAAAATGCAGTTTTTAAATGAAGGTGATTGAGATATCACAGCATCTCAATCGGATTCAGGTCAAGACTTTGACGAGGCCACTCTTTTTTCTTAAGCCATTCAGAGGTGGACTTGCTGGTGTGTTTTGGATCATTGTCCTGCTGCAGAACCCAAATGAGCTTCAGCTTTTTTTTTTAACCTCTTCCAGACTGAGAGATCTCAGTTACTTTTTCTCATTAGTTCCTGAATTTCTTTGGATCACAGCATGATGTCTAGCTTTTGAGGATCTTTTGGTCTACTTCACTTTGTCAGACAGGTCCTATTTAAGTGATTTCTTGATTGAGAACAGGTGTGGCAGTAATCAGGCCTGGGTGTGGCTCGAGAAATTGAACTCAGCTTTCCAAAGATGTGATAAACCACAGTTAATTTATGTTTTAACAGGTGGAGCAATCACTTTTCACACAGGACCATGTAGGTTTGGATTTATTTTTTTTTTACCCTTAATAATAAACACCTTCATTTAAAAACTGCATTTGGTGTTTACTTGTGTTATCATTGTCTAATATTTAAATTTGTTTGATGTTCTGAAAGATTTAAGTGTGACAAACATACAAAAAAAAAGAGAAATCAGGAAGGGGGCAAACACTTTTTCACACCACTGTATATTCACAAACACAGAGATGGGACAACACCTGAAGACAGAAGGGAAACAAACAGAAGTACAAACTTACTATAAAACTAGATCTAAGGATTCCATAACAAAAATGCCAATAATTAGGAACTAAGAATCACCAATAACTGAGGACTTCAATTTAAAACTTTTAAATCCAAATATATGACACACACATCTATGCAGAATATAGAATACTAGACAGTAAGGGTCAGCTTTTGTGTGTGCCACCACTTTCCCTTGAAATATGTGTTTTACTAAATAAAGACATCAGCGAATGTCGGTCTTTCTTGTCCATGTCTGTATTTTGTGTTCGGCTTTATAGTCAGTCGCTCATGGCCAGACGATCGTAATGGGGAGGCAGGTGTAATTATCGAGTTGTGACACACTCAATCTTTCTGTGCTTCAGGCCTTGTGCTGGTGGTGGTAAATATAGCTAATTACATCTTCTGCTCCACAGACTCTTTATCTAAACTCAACAAGACACAGACCTTCCCACCCAGCACTTCATTACTCTGAAGCAACGTAATAGGGACTTGATGCTTTTACCTACCCTTGCAAATTGCTTAGTAAGATTCAGAGTCATGCAGCAAATTGCACAAAGGACTGATGTACAGTACCCTACTTAAACCAGATATATTCATCTGCGATAAAGCTTAGATATAAATCACTAAAGTATAGCTATCTTTAATCTTAGAAAAAAAACGAGGTCAATGGACTTAAATGGTACTCACCTCAAGTCACTCAAGGTTATAAATATGTCTTTGATAAACAGTGCCTCTTCAACAACAGAATTATTCACAAACTCATCTGTGACAGTTATGTAACTGGCAGAGTTGAATAAAGCAATATTACATGTGGGAGTGTGGTATCCTAAATATAGCACCATACATAGCACTTGCCCTGGATTATCAAGAGGGCTTACCAGGGCAGAAGCACAGGGACCCCGGCTTGTTTGGATCCCCAAAAGAAACACTTTTTTTTTTTTGCTAATTCTGCATTGCCCAACGTTTATTGGATAGTTTGTTTTGTTGTATCAACTTTTTATTTGTTGAGGTGTACAGTATGTCTGTCCCGCCTGCTTAATTTAATTGGTTAAGAGTTGACATTTGACCTGATTATGTCAGAGCGTGGACCGGGTCTCATGCCCTCATCCTTACCTATCATGGTTATCTGGTCTTTAGGGCATGACTTCGGCCGTCACCCTTGCTTTAAGTTCATTTTGGAATTTTCTGTGTTTCACTCTGGCTATTATCTTTATCCTGGTTTGCCATTATCATTATTCTGCTTTGTATAATTATTTCTCAGTGGGTCATCCCCATTATTATTATTATTATTATTATTATTATTATTATTATTATTATTATCATTATTTTGTGCTACGGTCTTGTCACCCCTCTGACTGCTGTGCATCCTCTGTGTGTGATCGTCTGTGTAGCCCCACCTATCCTGTGCCTGTGATTAATCCCTGGCGTCTCTGTTTGTCACTGATTGTGCTCACTTGTTCAGTATTGTGTTTGATCACTCCTGTGTCTATTTATGTCAAGCCCTAATCTGTGTTTCCTCATGTGTGTCATTAGTCATACTGCGTGAACAACATGCTTTGGTTCTGACCTGCCTCATTGCCTGAATCCTGTCTGATTTTGTAAGTTTTTGTTACAGATTCCAAGCTGTCAGTTTGTTAGTTTTTGTGTTTTTTGAGCTGCGCCCTTCTGGCCAGACCTTAATAAATCATCACTGCCAACTTTAAAGATTGTGTCTGGGTCCAATCAACCACCTCCCATGACAGAACGAGACACATAACGGACCCAGCGTACTTAAAATTTTGGTGTTTATGCCTCATTGAGAAGGAAGCATGGGAGCTACCAACATTGAGGCCTGCATTGAGGATGCTCGCACCTCCCGCACACCAGAGGAAGCCCTCCTTTGCCTCAAATGGGCCAAGGTTTGAGTGACACACTTCCAACCCTCCGACAGTTCCCTCAGCTTGCCCGTCTGTATAAGCAGAGCATTAAGATTTAGATCATCATCCGGGGGCTGATGGGATTGTTCCCGGTGGCGGGAGAGGTGCCAAGATGAGGAAGGACACATCCATCTAGGATGGTCGTCGCCGGCACCGTGGGACACAGCGGCCCGGCTTCACATCCCCGGCGAGGGCGCACCAGGCTTTCATTTCCTCCTTTGGTCCACCACGAGCACACCACCATCGGGCATCATCCCACCATCTGACGAGCTCCAGCGTCTCCCGGGAGGACTCGCTGGACGGGTCAGCCACAGCAGAGTGGGAAAACAGGCAAGTACTCGTTCATTTTTTTACATCATTGAATGAAGGGGCTTGCCTGATTCCCTGTGGAGAGACTCGGCCATGGCTGCCTCCCGCTGCTGAGTTCTCTCCACCCCACTCTGCTATTAACTCTGCTGCCCTGTCCATCCACCCATCCTCACCTGCATCTCTTGTGTTTCATTCTGTTTTTTGTGAGAGACTGGCTATACTGGGTGGCAATCAACTGGTCTGGGATGAGCCGGCTGCTTCTGAAGCTCATCCAGCTGCAGCTACCTCCAGGAGGGGGTTCCAAGTATCTGTAGCTCCCAGACCTAATGTTCCACCAGTTGTTGTTGCTGTGCCTGGGCTGTGTGAGGATCATCCAGCACTGGTTCCATGCTGCTCCCCAGCTCCAGTATCAGCACCATATCACTCCCCAGCCCCAGATCCAGCTCCACATCACTTCCCAGCACCACCACTAGTTCCAGCACTTCTCCGGACAACTCCAGCTGCTCCCAAGGTGTGCATCACAGCTCCAGCTGTCCCTGAGGTGCATACAACAGCTCCAGCCATCCTGAGGTGCACACAACAGTGCCAGCCATCCCCAAGGTGCACACAACAGCGCCAGCCATCCCCAAGGTGCACACAATAGCACCAGCTGTCCTGAGGTGCACACAACGGTGCCAGCTGTCTCCGAGGTGCACACAACAGCTCCCACTGTCTCTGAGGTGCACGCCACACCTTCAGCTGTTCCCACAGTACACACGTCTGTTCCTGCTCAGCTTGTGATGCACACTTCTGTTCCTGCTCAGCCCAAGGTGCACGTTCCTGTTCCTGCTCAGCTTGAGGTCCATGCTCCGGATCCTGCGGCTCGTCCTGAGGAGGTCACCCCAGCAGCAGAGGACCAGGAGCTCAGGCAAGTGCTTTTCTTTACTTTTATAACATCAGTACTAGTTAAGACTTGCCTAGCTCCTGGTGTTTTTGGTGACGCCTCATCCGGCCTTTCTCCCCCGTCTGATGAGACTGCAATGGGGGTGGTTTTCCAGGCGTTGGAGCTGGATGCTCCACCACCATCTCTCCAAGAAGTCGAGCAGTCTGCTCCACCCATCATTGTTCAAGAGGTTGAGCAATCCACTCTACCCGTAATCCAGGAGGTTGAGCAGTCCGCTCCACCCATCGTCATCCAAGAGGTCGAGCAATCTGCCCCATTCGTCATTGTTCAAGAGGTCGAGCAGTCCACTTCACCCGTTGTTGTTCAAGAGGTTGAGCAGTCTGCCTCACCTGTTGCTCAAGAGGCTGGCGTGCCTCCGCTTTTTGTTCCAGAGGCTGGGGTCAGTGTGAAGCAGTCACTGGTCACAGAGCATAAGGCTCCTCTGTGTTTGTTTGGTGAGCTCTGTGCTTCTGCGGCCCCTGTTAAACCTTGTTCTCCGGTTCGGTGGCCAATGGACATTGGTAGGTTTCCAGACTGGCCCTGCATTCTGGTCTGGGGTCCATGGACTGGGGCAGTCCCCCCGGCCCATATTGTTCTTCGGTCCGGTCTGACCCACGTTGTTCTCCGGTCCGGTCCTATGGACTTTAGTAATTCAATTCAGCTTTATTTATACAGCACCACATCACAACAGAAGCCATCTCATGGTGCCACAAATGCAGAGAAAACCCCACAATCTCAGAAAAACCCAGCAATCAGACGATCCCCTATGAGCAAGCACTTAGCAACGGTGGAGAGGAAAAACTCCCATTTAACAGAAAGAAACCTCTAGCAGAACCAGGCTCAGGGAGGGGCAGTCATCTGCTGCGACTGGCTGTGGATGAGAGGATAGAGAGGGTGGAGAGGACATACATAAAGAACATAACAGTGAGAAGCCAAGTACATTACTGGAGGTCAACCAGCAGTATGAATCAAATAACAGCAGAACAAAAATGGGGTTAAGAGACACAAAATCCCTCCTTAATCGTAAGCTATATTAAAAAGGAAGGATTTTACCCTGTTCTTAAAAACAGAGACCGAGTCTGACTCCCGGACCCAGAGTGGTAACTGGTTCCAGAGAGAAGGAGCTTGGTAGCAGAAGGCTCTGCCTCCCAATGTACTAAATCCCCTGTAAATCCCCGACTCGTTGTTTGTTGTAGTCTGGTGGCCCATGGACTTGGGAAGACCACCTGACCTGCTATATTTTGGGTCTTGGGGCCTTGGACCTTATTTGGCTCATGAACTGTGTTGGTTTTGGACATTGCTGTTGGGGGGGGGGGTACAGTTTGTTTTGGCCCACCTGGCCTTGTACCCCCACCACCCACCCTGTGAGGGTTTTTGATTTTTCTTTCTTTTGTTGGTATTGCCCTGGGGTCATCTTTGGTGTTGGTGGTGGGGAAGTGGGGGTACAGTTTGTTTTGGCCCACCTCGCCTTGTACCCCCACCAGCCACCCTGTGAGGGGTTTTGTTTTTTGCCTCTTTTATTGGTGTTACTCTGAGGTCGTCTGGGAGCCTCCCTGTAAGAGGGAGATACTGTAATGGTGTGGGCCAGGTCTCATGCCCTCAACCTAATTTATTATTGCTATCTTGTCTTCAGGGCATGGACCTCAGCCCTCACTCTTGCTTTAAGTTCATTTTGGAATTTTCTGTTTCACTCTGGTTATTATCTTTATCCTAGTTTGTCATTATCATTATTCTGTTTTGTATAATTATTTCTTTGTGGGTCATCCTCATTATTATTAACATTATCATTATTATTATTATCATCGCCATCATTTTGTGCATCTTGTCTCCCCTCTGACTGTTGTACATCCTCTGTGTGTGATCATCTGTGTAGCCCCACCCGTCCTGTGTCTGTAATTAATCCCTGGTGTCTCTGTTTGTCACTGATTGTGCTCACCTGTTCGGTATTGTGTTTGATCACTCCTGTGTCTGTTTATGTCAAGCCCCAATCTGTGTTTCCGCATGTGTGTCATTAGTCATACTTCGTGAACAACACGCTTCGGTTCTGACCTGCCTCATTGTTTGAATCCTGTCTGATTTTGTAAGTTTTTGTTACAGCTTCCAAGCTGTTTGTTAGTTTTTGTGTTTTTTGAGCTGTGCCCATCTGGCCAGCTCTTAATAAATCATCACTGCCGACTTTAAAGATTGTGTTTGGGTCCAATCAACCACCTCCCATGATAGATTAAAGTTGGACGTGAGCTGGTAGTGAATCCGGGAATAAATGAATGAATGAATGTAATGGAGTATGATAACGGTATCCAAAAGAGAAAAAAGGAAAAAAAAAAGAACAGGAACGAGAGAAGGTTTTTAAAAAGACTCCTAAATTGACAGGATTTTCTAAAGTTGCAATACAGATGGCAGTGTCAACTTTATAGTCACAAGAAGATGTTTGTCAAACTCTTAGCATTACAAATGTTAACATGGGACACACTTCCGCAGCTGCTGTCTGATGATCTGTCAGTGACAGCGGGCAGAAGCTCCAGGTCATTGAAGTTATAGAACTCCTGTGGAAGTGTTAAAGATTCGTACACACCAGGAATACTGATCCAGAATAGGACCAAAGAGTTTCTAGAATAAGGACACTGATATCAGAGCATCTGAACGTTACAAACGGCAGAAACATTTTTTCTCCAAGTGTCATTTCAATCGCAAACTTCCAAATGGTGAGTACGTTTCAAGACAATGGCTTCTATTTTCTCCTTCCACGGCTGTTTGTATTGTTTTGTCTGTCGCATATACAGCAATTTTTTTCCACTAAGCTGGGTTCACACTACAGCATTTTGACCGACTTTTACAGACATTTTGAAAAATCTGAGAAATTAGTCCAAATGTCGTGAAATTACATTCGTGAACAGTCGGGATTTTTTTTAATCCAGCACACACCAACTTTTACGAACTTTAAAGGAGCTTTTTAACTCCACAGCCTTGCTTGGCCGTGGATGAGAGCAGTCCGCTACAATTCAGAGATGATGCCAGTCTTCTCTCTTTGTCCAGAAGTTGTAAAATTTACTTCAGTTGTATTATTGTTCATCTCGGTCAGAGTTATATTAATCTGCTCTGATGAATGCTAAATTGTAGATTTAATTCAAAACAACTGTTGGGATATTTTCATTTTGAATCATTCTTTTAAAAGAATGACAGTGAATGAGGTTAACATTGTAAAAACTGTCATCATTAGATAATGAATATTGGGTTTGTGCGCACATAACCTGCTCTTCTCCTGAGAACAGCAGCTGTTTTCCCAGTAGGGCAGACTGGTCTGGCAATGCTTTTTTTTCTCTCTCTCTGTAGTGAAACACCCGGTTCTGGCTTCAAATAGATAATATTTAACCCTTGAACAGAAAACACTGGCTGAGTGTGTTTTTTCATTGTCTTAATTAAAGTTGTGTGTTGATACAAGATATTTGTTGGTTGTTAGTCCTGATGGCAATATATTTTTCTGCAACTTTGTGGCCATTCACTTTATTTAGTAATTGGCAGTGGCTATGGATACAGAAGCTGTATCCCTATATGAAATGTCTATTGGTACGGAAGAGTTAACAATCCAAAAAAATCTTTCAGATTAGCTCCAAGCCAACTGCTGCTGTGGCTTAGGTAGATAGTACGGTAGGCCTGTGATCAGAAGGTTGCTGGTTTGCGTCCTACTATCAGCACCTTGTCCAAACCATTTTACTGTGAGATTGTAGAATGTGTAAATGATGAGGCAAGTTGGTCTCAGGCAGTTTATTACACATTCTCTCTCATGAGCATAGTAGAAAAGAGGACATCTCAAACAGAACTCTTCACTTAATTACCCAGGTCCTTCTACATATCAAAAGGTTACACTGCATTCACATAAAAGATCACATTGCATGCACTTCCTTAATCCTTTAACATCCCCCTCACAGTCTCTGGAACACAAAGGATCGTCCAAGCCGTCTCTGACACACAAAAGATCACATTTCACAGCTTCCTGTTATCTCTAAGGAAACTCTACCCTTTGTTCTTATCAAAGATGCTGCTCATATGTTTTGGCCATGTGCGGCCACCCCCCCCTTTCCCGAGCATATTGGATCGAACAAAAGAATAACAGTCTGTATGCTGTGACAGAATCATTACACATCAATCCACATGCTGCTTGGGCTTCAGTCTTCTCCCGTATCTGCTGTAACCAGGATTCACCGCCTCCGCGGCGCTGTCATACTGGGGAGCTGCTGTCTGGGGGTGAAAACCTTTTGTCTGTCCCTGCGGGTGTTCTGAGGAAATTCTACTCTGGGAAGCTCCCCGTGGGGGTCTTCCACGCCGAGGGGCCCTCGCCAACAGCACTTGCTCGTCCGCCACCACAAAAGCGGGTTTGAGTCTGTTTATGCCAACCTTTTCCCTCCTACCCCCCAAATCTAGCAAAAAATGCTTGTCCCCTGTTTCCAGCACTCTGAACGGTCCATCATAAGGTGGTCGCAGTGGGGGGCGATGCGCGTCATGTCTGACAAAAACAAACTCCGCGTTTTTCAAAGTTTTAGGCACAAAAACGCACGGAAAACTGTGGTGAACGGGGCCAGACAGCGTGCCTGTGTCAATGCTACGCTGCAACAGCTAAGACGGGGAGCTGCCCGGCGCAGGATTATCCGGGAGAAACTCCCCGGGCAGCCGAAGTGGCTGTGCAAAAACGAGTTCAGCTGGGGAAGCTTCCAAATCTTCTTTAGGCGCAGAACGCAACCCTAATAAAACCCACGGTAGCTTGTCTACCCAATTTGCATCCGTCAGTGACGCCCTGAGAGCCGCTTTCAATGACCTATGAAAACGTTCGCATAAGATAAGATAAGATAAGATAAGATAAGCCTTTATTAGTCCCACAACGGGGAAATTCCAGGATTGCAACAGCACAGGGATAGCAACACTCAGAGCAACAATCAGAAGGCAAGAAAAAAAAAAAAAAAAACAAGCAAGCAAGAGCAGCTAATATACATATGTACATATTACTATAAAATATATATATACACACACACACAGACACACAGTGCAGAGCATTGTAGCTGGATGGAATAAATATATGAATATATGAACACACATTGCAGAGCATTGTAGCTAGATGGAATAAATATGTAAATATATAAACACCCACAGTACGGAGCATTGCAGCTAGGTGGAATAAATATGCAAGTATATAAACACACACAGTGCGGAGCAATGTAGCTAGATGGAATAATATGTAGATATATAAAAACACAGTACGGAGCATTGCAGCTAGGTGGAATAAATATGCAAGTATATAAACACACACAGTGCGGAGCAATGTAGCTAGATGGAATAATATGTAGATATATAAAAACACAGTGCGGAGCATTGTAGCTAGATGGAATAAATATATAGATATATAAATATAAACACACCCAGTGCTGAGCATAACCCATTAGCCTGAGGATTGTACGCGGTTGTGCGGTGAATTGTGACACCCAGGCTGCGGGCCATTGCTGACCAAAGTTCGGAAACAAATTGAGGGCCTCTGTTGGATGTAATGTCTGACGGGACTCCAAAACGCGCCACCCATGCTGTTAAAAACGTGCACGCTACCTCCTCGGCTGTGGTTGATGCCAGTGGAACCACCTCCGGCCATCGCGTGGTGCGGTCCACCATTGTCAGAAGATGCGTGCACCCCTGTGATGGCGGGAGGGGGCCCACGAGGTCCACGTGAACATGGTCGAACCTCTTAGCCGGGATGTGAAACGGCTCCAAGGGAGCCCTCGTGTGTCTGTGTACTTTGGCTCGTTGGCACGCCATGCAGGCTGCTGCCCACTCTTTCACCTGTTTGCGAAGACTCGGCCACACAAATTTCTCTCCTACCATCTTGATTGACGCGCGCACTCCCGGGTGCGCTAAAGAATGAACCGAGTCAAAAACGCGGCGGCGCCACGCGGCCGGTACCACGGGACGCGGTCGCCCAGTAGAGACATCGCAGATTAGGGGGGGCATACAGTCTTGCAGCACCCTGCTCTCCAGCCTTAACCCTGTTGGTCCAGACTGGAGCGCGCGCACATCCGTGTCACTAACCTGCTCCGCAGCCATGGCTGTGTAATCTATCCCCATGCGGACCGGGGCCGCCACGGCGCGTGAGAGGCAGTCTGCCACTACATTCAGTTTACCCGAGACATGCTGAATATCGGTAGTAAACTCTGAGATCGCGGCCAGCTGTCTCTGCTGCCGGCCCGACCACGGTTCTGAAACCTTGGCCATCACGAATGTTAGTGGCTTGTGGTCAATGAACGCGGTGAAACAGCGCCCTTCCAGCCAGAACTGGAAGTGGCGAATAGCCAAGTGGAGAGCCAGCAACTCCCTGTCAAACACGCTGTATTTACGTTCACTATCGCGCAAAGTCCTGCTGAAAAAGACGAGCGGCTGCCAAGCCCCGGCTACACGCTGCTCCACGACCGCCCCTATGGCCACATCTGACGCGTCAGTAGTGAGCGCTATGTGGACCGTTGGGTCTGGATGTGCCAACAACGCAGCGTTTGCCAGGGCTGCCTTGACTTCCGAGAACGCCCGCTCTCGCTCCGGGGACCATTCGATCTTATTTGAGGGTTTCTGTTTTTTGAGCGTGGCGTAAAGTGGTTGCATGAGCTGCGCTGCGCGGGAGAGGAAACGGTTATAAAAATTCACCATTCCCAAAAACTCCTGTAACGCCCTGACCGTTTGTGGTCGGGGAAAATCTGCTACCGCGTGCACTTTGTCAGGCAGCGGAACTGCTCCTTCGGGAGAGATGCGATGCCCCAAAAAATCAATCTGCGTCACCCTGAACTGACACTTCGCTGGATTGATTATTAAACCGTGCTCTCCCAACCTCTGAAAAACCGCTGTGAGGTGGGTTTCGTGTTCGTCTTCGGACACACTGGCTTCCAAAATATCGTCCAGGTAGACGAATACGAAAGGGAGATCGCGCAGCACCGCATCCATCATGCGTTGGAACGTCTGTGCAGCCCCTTTAAGCCCGAATGGCATGTGCAAAAACTCGAATAGACCAAACGGAGTTATCACCGCTCTTTTGGGTATGTCCTCAGCACGCACTGGGACTTGGTGGTAACCGTGGACCAAGTCTATTTTAGAAAAAACGCGCGCTCCTGCCAAATGAACGGAAAAATCTTGGATGTGAGGAATTGGGTAGCGGTCGTGCGCTGTGGCGTTGTTCAACCTGCGGAAATCCCCGCAAGGTCGCCACGAACCATCAGCTTTAGGGACCATGTGTAGCGGGGAAGCCCATGGGCTGTTTGAACGCCTGATGATGCCCAACCTCTCCAGGTTGGCAAACTCCTTGCGCGCTATGGCCAGTTTAGCTGTGCCCAAGCGCCGAGGTTTTGCAAAAACGGGCGGCCCGGTGGTGGTAATAAAATGTTCCACCCCGTGTTTAGCGACAGCTGCCGAAAATGTCGGGACCGTGAGTGCTGGGAACTGAGTGAGCAGTGTGTGGAACTTACCGCTTGCAGCTGTGACGTTGGCTTGTGCTGTTGGCCGGGACGCTCGAGCTGTACAGGGAATAGAATCAAAAGACAGTGCATTAACCAGGCGCCTGTTAGCGACATCAACCAACAACCCATGTGAGCACAAAAAATCAGCCCCCAATATATTGAAATTCAATGCTGCTATGACAAAAGTCCACTCAAATGCACGGCCGTGTAGAGACAGAAGCAGAGTCCTCTCACCAAAGGTCTTAATCTCCGAGCCGTTTGCTGCTGCCATCTCGGGGCCGCTGGATCCTGCCAGCCGGTTGGCATAGGACGGCATGATGAAACTCAACTGGGCGCCGGTGTCCACAAGGAAATGCATCCCCGAGCGTGCGTCCGTCAAGTAGAGCAGCTTGTTCTCCTCCCCGAGGGCCGCAGCTGCTACCGACCCCCGGTCTTGGCGTTTTCCC
The DNA here is from genome assembly GCA_020510985.1 of Pholidichthys leucotaenia. Classification (NCBI taxonomy): domain Eukaryota; kingdom Metazoa; phylum Chordata; class Actinopteri; order Cichliformes; family Pholidichthyidae; genus Pholidichthys; species Pholidichthys leucotaenia. The sequence goes on along the minus strand of CM035847.1, from coordinate 252,448,521 downwards.
GAGCACTTGAACTGGCACGGTGGTATACATTTGTGTGCCCTCTCTGCAAAGCGGCGGTGGTAGAAACAAAGGGTGTCTCCTCCGCGTTCCTTGCCCCCGCCGCCACTGTTGTCGGTGGTTCTGCTACCACCGTCGATGGCTCCTCGCCGTCTCTGGTCGTCACACCGAGCTCCGTCGCCACCGCCGTGGTCGCGAGCTCTCTGCTGGCCATGATGATCCGGTGTGCCTCCCGGGCCAGTGCACAGTAGTCCCGCTTGGCCAGCAACGGCGAACTGGCCAGGGCCACTCTCGTCACTGACGGAAGGTTCCGGAGGAAAAGGTGGATAAAAATGAAGTGGTCGTCGTCCGAGCCCTTCAATCTCAGCATCCTCTCCATGAGGTCAATAGCCGTACAATCTCCCAACCCGGTCCGCATCAGGAGTCTCTCTGCTCTCTCCTCAACCGAGAGTGTGTAGTGCTGGATAAGTGCGGCCTTCAACGCGCCGTATTTGTCGCTGGCTGGTGGCTGATCCAGCAGGCTCTCCACATGCTGAGCCGTGTGGGTGTTGAGCTTTGCGACCACATGGTAGAATTTCGTGTCATCCACCAATATCCCCCGGAGGACGAACTGCGCCTCAACCAGGTGGAACCAGGAGCGCGGATTATGCTGCCAAAAATCTGGTAGCTGGATTGTAACGGCATATGCTTGGCTGGGGGCTCCCAACGAGGCTGGCTCCGGGGAATTCCTTCGTGTTGCATGCTTCGTCTTGGGTCACCAGTGCAGAATGTGTAAATGATGAGGCAAGTTGGTCTCAGGCAGTTTATTACACATTCTCTCTCATGAGCATAGTAGAAATGAGGACATCTCAAACAGAACTCTTCACTTAAATACCCAGGTCCTTCTACATATCAAAAGGTTACATTGCATTCACATAAAAGATCACATTGCATGCACTTCCTTAATCCTTTAACATCCCCCTCACAGTCTCTGGAACACAAAGGATCGTCCAAGCCATCTCTGACACACAAAAGATCACATTTCACAGCTTCCTGTTATCTCTAAGGAAACTCTGCCTTTTGTTCTTATCAAAGATGCTGCTCATATGTTTTGGCCATGTGCGGCCACAAGATGAAATTTAGGCTTAAAATTAAGAGGTTAGCCTTCAGATCTGGGAGTGGGTAAGGTTTAAAAGGTAGTAAATATATATTCATTAAAATTTTGAAATAAATAAATGCCTCAGATTTCTGTACCTGTAGCCTACTGCTTTTATGATATGCATTAATAGAACATACTGGTCAGTGTGATTATCTGGAACAAGAATTCTATAGATACAGTTCCATAGCCATAGCCATAGCCACTGCCTTAGTAATTTAGGACCTTGAAGGTCAAGCTGATCCATCAGTGACCCCAGCTACATGGCCACAATAATCCAATAACTAGGAATAGTCGAATAATGGTAATTGGATTTGACATGTTTACATGCACTGAACAAATGGATTATTGAACAATCAACTATGTGTGTTAATGTAATTTCACTTTATGTAACACAATAATTGCCTTTTATATGATTATTGCTTTTACATGACTACTTTAATAATCAGATAACTCCAGAAATCCAATTACAAATGGTTTATTACTATGCATGTAACCATTTTGTATATCATACTCCCATAAATATGTGGGAGGGCCCCAAAAATTGCTTGACCCCAGGGGCCCACAACCTCTTTAGTCTGGCCCTATATACCACCACAGTAATTCAAAGCCAAAGACATCGCTGTGATGTTTCATTCATGATAACATATCACCTTCAGCATAATATTGGGTATTCTATGAGAACAATTCTAAATTTGTTAAATAATGTTCAAAGTGAAGAATTTATCACTGCCCGCAAATATCCAAAAGTTGTTCCAAACAAGGGAGAAACGATATCACTTCAGAGGAACATGTATATTTCAAAAGCCTACAGTGAGAACAACCAACAAGCAACACTGTATTTCAGTGCAAGGAGTCAGATTATGGAACGATTATGGACCTGAATTAAAATCATGTACAACGCTTGGACAATTTAAACAAAAACTAAAGGAAGAAATACTCCAAACATATTTACAAGACGACATGTAAACTCACATAAGGATTGACATATCCAGCCTGTGTTGTGTTGTAGCTTAGTTTTTTTTTGTTTTTTTTTCTCTCTGTGACATTCTGTCTTAGATTTGTCTTGAATAGTAACCGCTTAACTTAGCTTAGCTTAGTTTTCTTTTTTTTCTCTCAGTCACACTTTGTCTTAGCTTTGTTCTAAATTGTAATCACTCTTGTCTTGTTTACTCTTTTTTCTTTTGAATTCTTGGATGGAATATTGGTGGGCAATATAAGCTGCGGCTTCAGCCATCACCCATTTCGGATAACTCACGTGGAATTGTTTAGTAGAAGGAGTCTTTGTCTAATTTGACCTTGTTGTTATATTATACAGTTTCTTTTAACCTGTACTGTATTATCCGAAATAAATAAATTCATTCATTCATTCATTCATTCAAATTTGACAGTAATAAGCTACTGATTTGTTTGTTGAGTGTCATGTTGTTCAGTGTATTCAATTCTCACTCTTGTGGAGTGAGGTTCACTCTTCTGCCTTTGCTCTCTCACAGCACAATCCTAATTTCTCACTCTACAATGAAGAGAATGCTGCCAATATCATGTTGACATTCTTCCGATTTTTCCACAATTAGAGCTCTTAAGGCAGCATAAAGCAGACCTAAACATGAAGTAAAGAAATGTATGTGTTAAAAAAACTGTTTATGTATATTGTATGCATACATGCTTCCTCCACCCCATTCCCCAATCTTTCCTGTGCCCAATTCTCTCTTAATCTCACTTAAAGCTTTTATGTAAAGTTGGTTAATTCTGTGTTGTTCTAGTGCTAGTAGTTCCCAAAAGCTAAACTTTAATGTTGCTAACTAACAGAAGGGAGCATAATATAGAAAACCTTCATCATTTTACACAGTCATCAAAATTTGCTACTGTCAATCAGTCACAGTTTACAGAGTTACCAACTTTTCAGAAAAGCTTGGAGTGTGGGCCTCAGGTTATTTCACACCTTAGACAGAGACAATGAATACACATGGGAGAACAATGCCCAAGTGGGTGAGAGGGGGTTGAATGAAGTGTAGTGTAGATGTCATGCTGTGTATGTGGAAGTGCCTTGAACCTAATGAAGTGTGATTTGATATAGAGAGAGGAATGCTTGATGTGACCAGTCAGTCTGTTCTTTGCTTGTGAGATGTGAGTGTGTAATAAATCGTCTGAAATGAATATGCCTCTTCATTTACACACTCCACAGGAGTGAGATTTAGAAGGAATTGTGCATGGGGGATACCAGGGTAGGGGTGGAGTGCATATGCACAATATACATAAACAGTTTTTCCCCCAATGCATACACTTCTTTAACTCAGAATAAGTTTTAGAACATGTTCAGTCTACTTGTCATGGCAATCAGCCTTGACCATACGGTTGTGTCTAAAAAAGAGATACTGACAGCAGACGTGAACTGAACTCTCCTTTATTGAACACACAACTAAAAAAACCCCCAAAGAACTTTACACAGCTAACTGGGCACCAGGGTAGACCACCGGTATGCCGCGTGACCTAGTGGATTATTCTGCCACTGTTGTTGGTCATGTCCTAACTACACATAAGAATCCAAATTTCAAAAGTTAGTCATAAAATCCTTTAGGTGGCGGGGTCTCTGCTGAACCTGGGCCGAGCGGCGCCCGGGCTGTATCCCTGCTCCAGTGGACGCTCTTCAGCTACGTTGCTGTTGTTTGACCACCTTCTCCCTAAGTGAAAGCATTTCTGTCGGGGTAGCATCCAATGAGGGGCGTAGTCGGTCTAGGGGAAGGCATCACTCTGTAATGTAGCAGGGCAGAGCCCCATCTGTGAGGTGTGCCCTGAGACCATTCTTGAGGGTCTGGTTGAATCTCACCCCCCATTCGCCTGAGGATGGTAGAAGGCAGTTATTATGTGCTTAATGCATCTTTCCCTCACAAAAGCCATGAAGTCCGCTGAGATAAACTGCGTCCATTGTTTGTTGTGATTGTGTCTGGCACGCCCTAGCGGGTGAAAAGGGAGGTGAGGAAATCGATGACTACACCAGCGGTGACTGAGCCGGTGGGCAATACCTCAGGCCATTTTGATTGGAGATCGTAGGCCACTAATAGAAAACGTTGGCGCGGGGGGGGGGGAGCTATGCAGTTCGCTGCATATGTCAAGCTATCAAGCTACATATCAAGCTACATATCAAGCTCCTCTCCTGTGGAACCAGCTGCCAATCTGGATTCGGGAGTCAGACTCGATCTCTGTTTTTAAGTATAGGGCTAAAACCTACCTTTTTGATATAGCCTACAATTAGGGAGGGATCATGTATTTCTGAACCCTCCCTTAGTTATGCTGCTAATAGGTTTAGTCAGCCGGGGGACCTCCAATAATGCACTGGGCCTCACTCCTTTCTTCACTCTCAATGAAATATTTTTTTTTGCTGGTCATTAACATCTGTTTGTTCTCTCCCATAGATTGAGTCCCCATCGTGCTGTTTGCTCTCTACATGTCTGTTCTTTTCATCTTCTCTGTCCCCTCACCCCCCAGCCAGTCGCAGCAGATGACTGCCCCTCCCTGAGCCTGGTTCTGCTGGAGGTTTCTTCCTGTTAAAAGGGAGTTTTTCCTCTCCACCGTCGCCAAGTGTTTGCTCACAGGGGATCGCCTGATTGCTGGGGTCTTTCTGCAACTGTGGGGGTTCCCCCTACAGTTGATAGTGCTATGAGATGACTGTTGTTGTGAAATGGCGCTATATAAATAAAGTTGAATTGAATTGAATTGAATTGAATATGCCCAATTGGACGTTTTTCCACTGGTTGATGGCCATGGCAGTGGCTGCAGGGGCGGGGGGGATGGTACACCAGTTTTTTCCCGCTGGCTAGACAGGGCATACAGTCTTTCACCATGATCTCCACATTCTTGTTGATCCCTGGTCACCAGAGTGAGCTACTGTTTGACTCTGGCAACACCCAGGTGGCCCTTGTGTACCATGGTCAGGATGTGGCCCTTCAGCACCTCTGGGATTACCGTGCAGAACCCCCTTGCCACGCAGACGTCATTCCAGCATGATAGATTGTTTCTGACTCTGTGGAAGGGTGCTAGCTCTTCCGGTATGTTGGGTGGACAGCCCTCGCGAATGAAGGTGCGGAGCTGGGTTAGTACTGGATCTTATTCGAACACGACCTGGAGCTCTTGCAGGAAAATGGTGGTCAGAAGTGGGCCATACAGCATGTGGACTAGTTCAGGGTCCAAGGAGTTCTGGTCAACACTCAGTGTGGGGTTAGGTGTGGCCCAGGACAATAGGTCCGCCACTATGTTTTCTCTGCATAGTGTGAACTGGGTGGTGAAGTTACTGTATATGCATATAGCCTTTCCGTCCACCCGCAGATGCACAGAGGTTTGTGCCCTGACCCCGGTGTTTCCAGCAGTGCTGTGAGGGCCCTATGGTCTGTTTGCAGTATGAAGCGTCATCCATACAAGTACATGTGCCAGTGTTTACACGCCCAAATGCATGCCAGCGTCTCCCTCTCCCCCACTGAGTACTTCTGCTCGACTGGCATGAGTGACCTCAAGGTGAACGCCACTGGGCGCTCGGTCCCCCCTTGAAGTTGCAATAGAATGGCTCCTAATACTGTGTTGGAAGTGTCACATGTCACAGATGTGGGGCTCTGTGGGTTGAAGTGGGCAAGTACTAGTGGAAAGGTGAACTTTGTTTTCAATTGGCTGATGGTGATGAAGCACTCCGAGGTCCACACCCAGAGTGCATCCTGCTTCAGGAGGGCACACAGTGGCTCTATTGTCTCTGAGTAACGGGGAATGAAGCGCCCATAAAAGTTTGCCATGCCCAAAAATGATGAGAGCTGTGTGGAGCAGGATGGTTTGGGTAGCTGCAGTACTGCCTCAACATTTGAGTGCAGGGGGCTCCTAGGCCCAGGCCCTCGGAAGCTCACAAACTCGATGGTTGTTGCTCCAAAGATGCACTTCTCCCCACTGAGTGTGAGGCTGTGTTGTGTTAGCACCTCCATTACCTTAGCAAAGTGTACGTCGTGGGAGGCTGAAGTTGCACCACAATATTATCTAAGTACACCACCACTCCTGGGAGACCTGCGAAGATGGTAGCCATGATTTTTTGAAAACAGTTCAGGATGGAACTGAGGCCAAAAAGCATACGGGTGTACCTGAACACTCCTAGTGGGTGATGAAGGCCATTAGGTTGTGGCTGTCTGGGTGAAGGGGAACCTGCAGGTAGCCTTGGTGGAGGTCCAGTTTGGAAAAAACCTTCAAGCAATGGAACGCCGCCTTCTGTTCCTCCGTCGTGGCCAAGGGATGTTTGTTGGGGCTCACCGCCTTGTCCACCATTCTAAGGTCAATGCATGGTCGTAGACCGCCTGACTTCTTCTTTGCCACCACCAAGTTGGAGACCCAAGAGGAAGCGTTGACCCGCTTGATGATGCTGGCGTCCAAGAGCTTGTGCGGTTCTGCCGTGATGTCATCCCGCAATACGAGGGGAAGTCGTGGAGAGGCTGAATTTTTGGTGACACTGTCGGATCAATAAGCCGTTGATGGTTGAAAGAGGTGAGGCAGCCCAGTCCCACAAATAGCACCGGCCAGCGGTGCTGCCAGGATGAAGAAACTGTCAAAATGTTAGAGCCCATTGGGTCGGCGATGGAGAAACCCAGCTAGCTGATCAGGTCGATGCCCAGCAGGTCAGCCCCCTGGCACGTCACTTGGAAGGTGAATGACAGAACGGTTTAAGGTCTGCAGCGTATAGAAAAGGCGACTGTCCCTACCATGCCAATTCTGATGTGCCTGTAGTCAAATAAGTCCTCTGCATTAGCTGTGATGGCCTTCTGGGGAAGTAGTTTCCTGACTGTAGCCACGCTCAGAAGAGACTTCGAGGCTGCCATATCCAGTAGCAGCGGCATGTCAACACCATCCAGCTCCACTGTGCACCACTTGAACGGCCAGTTTTTGGTGCTGACTGCATGAATGGCAGTTGGGCTTTACGGGTGGGCCGTTGAATTTGCTAAGGTTGAGCAGCAAACTCTAGCAAATTGGTTGAACTTCTTACAGCGGTAGCGTTTCAGCCCTCTGGCTGGGCAGGCGGGTGATTGAGTCTGGTGTCTAGATGAACTACAGTCATTGCAGGGTAGGCACTCACCCGTGTTGTTCCGTTTCCAACCCTTCTTCCTCTGGTTGTAGTGGGGAGATGTGAGGTTTGAGCGCTGTATGGTGGTGGTGACGGCCTGTGCTTGTAGGGCTGGACAAGGGGCTTGTTGGTTAGGCAGTGTTAGCTGTACTGATAGCTGGATGGCCGTTTGCATCCTCACAGCCTCATCTAATTTCAGGTCATTCTCCACCAGTATCAGTTGCTCACGCAGCCACTTTCTCTTAGCATGCTCCACTAGCTTGTCACGTACCAGCTCTTCCTCTAAGCGGCCGAAGGCACACATACCCGCCAGGATATGGAGCTCATGACACACTGATGGGTCATCTCATCCACACGTTGACGGCACTGGTTGAAAGTGATTCTTCATGCGGTGAGATTATGTGTGTCAGCGAAATGTCTGTCAATCACAGCAACACAGTCCTCTTGTTGCTAGCATCATTTAGACCAGAACCATTGATAAAAGCCTGGAATTTCTCATGCCAGCAGGGCCAAGGGAACTGGTGGCTCACCTGGTACGGTGAGGAATGGTTCCACGTGTTGCACTATTGTCGTTTTCATCCTTGTTGCCATTGTTGTGTCTAAGAATGAGGTGCTGACAGCAGATGTGAACCAAACTCTCCTTTGTTGAACACACAACTGACTATGTACGGAAGGGTGGCACTGCCCTGCGCCACGGCCAGTTTGCCACTTGATGACATCTCCTACGGCATGCCACCACGTCCAAACACCACACATACCTTGACAGCTCTGTCTTGAGAGCGCTTTTTGTGTAAAAATCTGAAAGAACTCAACACTATATTGGCAGTATTTTCCTTATTTTTGGAGTGAGAGGTTTGTGGTGTGAAACAAAGGGTAAAATAATGGGACTCACTCCCATAGAGTGGGAGTTGGCAACACTGCGATGTTTATACTTTTCCAGCATTCATAGTCACTTATTTAGTCAAGTTGTTTGCTTCCTAGGTAGCTAGCTAACTATTGAGCTTTGTTGTGGATTCGGGGAAGACTTTTCTCTCATTATCATGATCCACCTAGTCTCAGGGGCTGATCGGAATGACAAATTCAATCTCAACTGGTCCATTTTGTTAATAAAGGACCTGGTGCCTGCAACAAAGAGAGCACGGGACCGTGATCTGTGTGCTGCCTATTTAGCCTAGCCACTAGCATCCCCACTTTTATTCTTCACTCACTTATTAGATTAGATTAGATTCAACTTTATTGTCATTACACATGTATGAATACAAGGTAACAAAACACAGTTTAGCATCCAATCAGAAGTGCAAAGGACAGCAGTGCAGTATATACGGTAATTAACAGTATGTGCAATTTAAGAAAATATATGCAATATATGCAGCAGTGCAGAAAGTTAAGAGTACTGTTATGTGCAAATAATGTGCAATAAGTTAGATGTAGTTATGTAGTTATGCAGTTATGTACAGGTGAGGATGGTAAAAGATGATTGTAAGAGAGTCAGCGGGGAACTAAGTTCAATAATGTGACAGCTGTTGGAAAGAAACTGTTCCTAAACCTGCTGGTTCTAGTCCGAAGGCTTCTGAAACGTCTTCTGGAGGGGAGAAGCTGGAACAGTCCACGAGCAGGATGGTTGGAGTCCCTAAGAATGCTGCGTGCCCGGCGCAGACATCTTTTCCTGTAGACGTCCTCTATAGCTGGAAGTGGAGTCCCTGTGATGCGTTGGGCGGTTTTCACCACCCGCTGTCTTATCCAGTAGTAAAGTCAGAAGCAAGTATTAACCCTTTAGCTGCCCCAGGCACCGTATGGCGACAGAAACGGTTAAGGGGTAAACCTAACCCCTAGTGGTCAAGAGTGGTAAATATTTTTTGTCAATAAAATAGTTCAGATTTCCAAGGCTATAACTTCAAAGTTACAAGAGATAATGGCTTACTGTCAATTAGAAAGATATAGAATATGATCCAAAGTTTCAGATAGGAATAAATTTACTTATCTAATTTGCATAATGTCACGGCAGCTATATAAATTACATAACTCAGTCAAAAGTGCACTTTGGATACATTTACATAAAGAATGGTCCATTTTTTTAAAGCCGATTTATCTACAGGGGTATGTTTTTATCAAATCTTGAAAGTATATGAACCAGAAAATCAATAAAATGTCAAAAAAACATATTTCTCTCTTACCTGTTACCGGGAGGGGCGGGGGGGCTCGCCCGCCCACGTGACCGGTCCATTTTCGTCCATCGTAGCCGATGTTTGTGTGTTTGCTCAGCCATTTACACCCGTGTAACACATCTACAAACTCTTATGATTCCCTCACGTGAATCTCGTTTGTATTACGTGGCTATTTTTTCTGTTTGGTGCATTATTCCTGTGGGAATACATGCCGCCTGTGGGTGCCGCCATCTTGGTCCTGGGAGCTCCGTCTTTTGTTACATCGACCTCGATGTAACACGTTTACTTAGTAATTTACACCCGTGTACCACATCTACAAACTCTTATGATTATCCCACGTGAATTTCGTTTGTATTACACAGCTATTTTTCCCGTTTCATGCAGTTTCCGTCATCAACGCTGACACAACGCTGACACAATGACCAAACAGCGGCATCCACATTGGTGTGTGTGCTCAAAGCGGTAAAAGGAAGAATAATAATGAAGATTTCTCCTTCTTTGCTATATTCCATGTCAGTCATAATTAATTTGGCGCATGTCTCCCACCTTCTAAACTGTCAGATCAATAGAGATTAGGACAAATTCTCAGTATTAACCTCGCCAGCCCACGTGACAAACGCGCAATGCATTCTGGGCGGGGTAGGTTCAGCGATCGTAAACGGACTGCAAGCACACAACGCCTCGGCATTTCTTGTGAATGAATGGAAAAAAAAAATCACAAAATGGACCGTGAAGGAAAATTTAAAGGCCCCGTACTCCGCCAAATTGAATGGGACTGCAAAGGTACGCTATTTGGCGAAGCTTGAAGAGGTTAATGGACTAGATCTCTACCAACATATCACATGGAGTTTGGATGTAAACATTCTGCCAAACTTCAACCATGCCTTCATTTATAATTATGTGACTTTAAGCATAAGTCCATACACGCATGAAGTTTTTAGTAACTTTAGGTCTTTGAAGCAAGAAAAAGTGCAGTTCACAAACAGATGGGTGCATGACTTGTAGATGTACAAGGTAGACTTGAAGACAGTTGTGCTCACAAAGGTGTTTTTTTTAATTTCTTGTCTTGATTACAAGTATTTATTTACTAAATAAAATAAGTGCATGCCATAAATTGAATTATGCACCCAATATACATGTGAAAGTGTGCTTAAAATATTTTATAATCAACCCTTCCTTTCCTGAAGTTGGTGCAACCCCTGATGCACTTGTGTCCTGCACCTGTTGTGAAAAAGGCTGTGTGGAAATAAAATCCCATATAAGCACCGCAACAACAACATCCTGCAGGCCTGTGCAGACAAGGATTTTTACCTGAAACTCTCTGATGGGAGACTAGAACTCAAGCACAGTCACAAGTACTACAAGCAGGTACAAATGCAAATCTTTGTGACAGGCTCACATTTCTGTGACTTTGTTGTGTGGCCCACAAAAAGTTGTGTTGTTGTACGCGTCACACCAGATTCTGACCTGTGGGAGCAAATACTTTTACCAGTGGCCCAGAACTTTTTTCATAAAGTTGTCCTACCTGAGCTTGTTGCCCGTCACTTTACTGACTCTGAGATCCCACAACACAAAAGAGGAAAGCTGCAGCTGATAAACCCACCCAGAAGCCCAAAAGACAACGTCTAACTGCATTACAGCCAGGTCCCACACACAATCCCAAAAGTCAGGCACAGAACACAGCAGAAGTGTGGTGGACTTGCAGGCAGCCAGAAGAGCTGGGTGACATGGTTGCCTGTGAGAACCAAAACTGTGAAATTCAGTGGTTCCATTTAGGATGTGTGGGACTCTGAAGCACCAACCCCACAGCAGCCGTGGTTTTGCGACGTGCACATTAGATTAGTGCTGTAACATGAGACAGTTATGCACTATAACATTGTGTGAACAATGATACATGTCGATCATGCATGTCAATTTATATTCTTGTATTGTGTTATGGTTATGGTTACAGTTTTGCATCTTTGAAATAAAGAGCTGGAGTTTGTAAGCCATTGTGTACTTTATTCCAAAAATTGTTACAAAGCAAGCAAGTGTATTTATATAGCACATTTCATACACAAGGGAAACTCAGTGTGATTTACATATATAAAAAGAGGAAAGAAAGCAAAATGTTTGAGCAATAAGAAAAATTGAAGAGGTGCTGCTTTAACTGCTTCAATATTATTGACACAGTTAAAGACATGATGTCAAAAGGGCTAAACCACACCAAAAACATGTCATGGCCTACATTCTAAAACTAAAAAGTTCAAAGCAGTCAATAAAAACTGTGACCTTACTACCAAACATTTCAACGTACTGATGTGGCATGCTAGCCTGCAAACTGTCTCTTTGGCCAGGACACCAAAGGGCTGAGGTGTGCATGGAGCACATTTATGGTGTTGCAGAATAGGATTGATGCGGTTTGTCTGCTTATGTCAAAAAGGTGTGCAATATGTTCAAGAGGCAAATTAATCCGCAAACGCATCATAGTTAAAAGGAGAATTTGAAAATGGGAAATTTTTTCTGTCTTTGATAGGCTGGGAAAAAATTGTATCAGCAGAGCCATTAAACTGAAAGATGGAAGCCCAGTGTAGTATTTCACCTTTGAGTCATTATCTTTGAGGAAATTCTCATCCAGGGTCTTTCTGGAGAGCTCTCCCTTTAACTTTCTATTAAAGTTGCTCTCCCTTTAACTTTCTATTCTCCTCTTGCAAGAGTAAAATTTCTTTAAGCCTAAGGTGACACATGCTGCAGTTCTATAGTTCTTGCACATTTTCCACTGGAGCATCATCAGCCTGACAGATCTGTGCTGCTTCATCAGATGTTGTCTCCTCCATCTCAGCCAGATGTGTGGTGTTATCTGTTGCTGATCAGGACAATAAACAACTGTAGTTAATATATTTTGTAATCAAAAGGAATCCCAAGACACAATTTAGAAAGAAAAACATAGGTAAAAAAACCGACCTGAAGAAGCTACATTATCCATCTGTCACGGGGCCAGTGATGTTGGGGGGCCACTTGCATGCCCTGCCGATTCTTTTTGTCGTAATCTCGCCTGTCTGCATAAGCGGTTAAACCTGTCAGGAGTGGCAGCTGGAAGCTCTGCATGCTCAAGGTTTAGAGAAGGTGCCCAGTCAGGATCACAGTCTAGCATTTCATAAGCTGGTCTGCCTGTTAAAGCAAAGGAAACGGTAAGAAAATACTTTGGTGTAGAACAAATTAAACCCGCTTACACAGGTGTGTGAGTGGTAACTTTTTCTAGCTACTCGGATATCGGAGTCTTTCTTTAGCTTAGCTCTGTTTAGCTTAGCACTGCTGACGTAGGGTAAAAGCTATGACCAAGCAAGTTTTAACCACAACAGATATACACAATAAATCATAACGTACCTTTATGAAAATGCTTTGAGCACACCACCATCAATTCAGGTGTGTGTTTGAAAATTATGTTGGATCTTCTGACTGCTGCAATCCAGGCCAGGCGTCGCCTCTTAGTTACATCCAAAACGTGAGCTGTGCTGTTCTTCTTCCATGCTGGAAAACGATAAAAGCCTATTCTGTGGTTTACCTTTTCTCCACGGCGGTTGTGAGAACAACTATTACAGTTTAAAACACAGCTGCTTTGTGACGATGTCTCCTACGTTGACGTGATCTCAGCGAACTAACGGTTCCTACCCTACCCAGAATGCACTTGGTCAATTCTACGGACACTACGTAACACTGGCGGAATCAATAGCCAGGGGGATGTCAATAAGTTGTGCAGTTGCTGCATTGTGCCACTGGGGGCGCATGACCCGTCCATTTAATCTGGGCAGTTAAAGGGTTAAGGGCCATTCATACCAAGCACAATAAAGATAACTATAAAATTATAGTTTTAAAATCATTCCTACTGAAGTGGATAGCAGAGTCCACACTACAGCGGTAACCATAACGAAAGTGTGGTGATCTGAGCGCTGATCCCATCCGTGCTCGAGTTACTCAGTACAGTGATCCCTCACTTATCGCGGTTAATGGGTTCCAGAACCGACCGCGAAAAGTGAAAAACCGCGAAGTAGCGTCACCCCTAATGACGTCACCCATAAATAATACGTACGTTCATTCTCTCACTCTCTCTCTCATATGATACGTGTGTGTGTGTGTGTGTGTAAGTATACATACATACGTAGATGTAAATAAAGTGTACATAAATATGTTTTTAGAACTCTTTTATTCTTATAACAAGATACGTAACTCAAGATGAAGATGATTTACTGCACAGGTTAATGAGAGCTTTACTGCTCCTCAGGTGACGCCTCATCGTCAGGTGCTAGAGGCGCAGGATCGTCGAGGGCAGCTTCCGATAGAGCTGGAGAAGCTGCAGGAGGCGGCGTAGTGGCTCGACGGGAAGACTATTTTGCACAAAAAGGCACAAGAGAACAGCGAACAATGAATGCGGTCTTCCTTCGCTGGGTATGGGCGCTCGGCAGGGAGAGAAGCTGGGTAAAACGTCTCGGCCAATCAGCTTGCGAGATTCCCGAGCGGTGAAGAGGTGGGCGGAGAGGAGTGGAGCGGTGGTCAGAGAGGTGGATTTTGAGTTGTGGATTTTGAGTATTGATACCTGATGTTCTAATGTAGTCTCCCTGCCTTCTGCTAGCGCCCGCCCATTTTTTCTCAATTTTGAATTTTTGATGAATATTTTTGAAAAATCCGCGATGCACTGAGGGCGCGAAAGGTGAAGCGCGAAGTAGCGAGGGATCACTGTATTTTCCCTTTTCTGCCATATTATCTTGGGTTTTGTTATTAGGACCTTTTGAGGGCTTTTATTGTCACAGCACCACGGCCGTACTTCCGGCTGTCAAAGCCAGGCCGGCGTCGTGACAGCTGTTTGTCATTTCGTTAATTACATTCCCCTTTCCTGGTTGATTTATGTCCTGTACTAAAGGGAGCAGCTGAGGCTCACTCCTCGCTATGACCTACAAACTCTCACACCTTCGTGTTCCGGACTGGAGTTCCTAACCCCGACTTCAGTCTTCACTCAGATTCGGATTCTTCATTGCTCGTCCTTTGTAAGTGTATGTTGGACAGCGTAGGTTCTGTCCTCGCTGCATCTTCTCGTTTGTCGTCAGTGTTTATTGTTTTGTGTTCTAGTTTATGTATGTGTTTTGCCCCACGTGGCTGTTTACTTTATCCTTTTGTCCTTTTTGTTAAATAAACAAGCAAACTTACTACTGGCATCTGGCACCTCATTAATGCCCTGCAAGGGGCATTCATGACAGCAGGTCGCAGCCAAAAGAGGCGCCAGCCACAGTAAGTTTGTTTTCACTGGCTTGAGTTTTTCCCCTTTTCGAGTGCCAGTGTATTTCGGGAGATGGCGTCTTCGAGGACTGGTTATTCCTTGGACCTTGGCTACGAGCTGCTCATGGATCTGATGGAGGTTGATGGCCTCCTCTCCAATGCTGGTAGGCTCGCCACTCCCGTAAACGCACGGTGGTACCTGGACCTCACAGAGGCGGCAATTAACGGCAGTCCTCACCTGGCTGACCACGTTGAGGGCCCGAAGAGGATGGCTGAACTCGCAGCACTTCGGCGGAGGAACCGTGGGCCGGTAAAGAGTCCCAGCAGGAAACTGATGTCAGAGCCGACAGTGAGGCATCTCCGCTCCTCACCTCGGGATCAGGTTCCTGCCACCCATCCAGCCCTAAGTTCTGCATCACCGAAGGACCGTCTCCATCCGCAGCAGAGGAAGAGGACAGCAGGGGCCCCCTGTGAAGAGACACAGTGGGCAGCTGAGCTCATCAGGGGCCGCATGGCTGTAGCACACTTTTTCTCCCATCCCAGCAAGATCCTACGGAACGTGGTGGCAGCAGTTAGACTGGTGGAGGCCAATCCCGAACTCAGTGATTATCCTCACTATGCCGAGCTGCTGGCCTCAGTTTCTACACAGCAGTGGCGCTTTCCAGACTTGAACCTAGCCTCGCCCTCTGCCAGAAGATGCCGTCACTCTGTCCGTAATCATCCTCTGCATGATCCCCATCTGGATCCTGTTCTGGGCCGCCGAGGGAACTCTGCCTCCCAGCCAGCTGTTGTCACGACGGAAGGGAAAGACAATAGCCTCAGTCTCCAGGTCATCTGTTCCCACTATCCCGTCAGCTCCTTGTCCCTGGACTGCCTTGGCTGCTCCTCCCTCCTCCTCAGTGCTCTCTCCAGCTGCTGTGAGTTCAGCGAGTCCTGTTCCGGCTGCACCCGTCGCCGATCCCGTGAGAGCGGCTCCTCCTCGTCTTCTTGAGGGGCCATCCTTAGGGGAAAGGGGAGAACCAAGCCCGCTGCAGCAGCCACCATCGTTCCCTGGGAGAACAGGCAAGTGTTGTTTCATTCTAAATCTCAGTACAATGAATTGCCTTGTCTGACTCCTGGGGGTAGAACTCGGGGTTCACAGTCTTCTGAGCTCCCACCACCTGCTGCAGCCATAAACATTGAACCTGCTACCTCTGTGTCTCCTTCCCTTCTCCCTGAACATCCCCCAGTGCCAGGAGTAGACCGTCGAACGGAGGAGGAGCCTGGGGCCCTGGAGAACCTGGTTCCAGTTCAACTGTAGTCACAGGCACATCAAGCTGCTTGGAGATGGTCTTATAGCCTTTACCTTTAACATGCTTGTCTCTAATTTTCTTTCTTATCTCCTGAGACAACTCTCTCCTTTGCTTCCTCTGGTCCATGTTTAGTGTGGTACACACCATGTCAACAAACAGCGCAGTGACTACTTGTCACCCTTTAAATAGGCAGACTGACTGATTACAAGTTTGTAGACACCTGTGATGTTAATTAGAGGACACAGCTTGGCTGAACATGTCCCTATGGTCACATTATTATCTTTTCTAGGGGTACCATCATTTTTGTCCAGGCCTGTTTCATGAGTTTGTTTTCTAAAGTAGTTCTGTTGAACCACAATTCAAAAGCATTATCTGATTTTCATTGGTTAATTTTCATATAATTTTTATTTATAACCACTTTTGTCAGATTCAGGTTATTTCTGTGACCATTGTGGGTTTTTCTTTCATTAACAGAGGGGTACCAACAATTTTGTCCATGGCTGTAGGTATTTTGAAGTGTACCTGTATTTTGGTTTCCTCTCGTTTTTCTTATCAGCCAGTACCTTACATATTTTTTGTTTATTCATTCTGCTGCACTTGATTATTTCTCTAGTTGAAGTGTTATATGGTACTTATGTATTTTGAAGAGTACCTGTATTTTGGTTATTCATTCTATTGCACTTGATTTAGTTTTGGTCATTTCTGTGTTTAAGTCATGCCATTATGGTTATCCATGTTGTTAGCCATTTCTTGTGGGTTTTTTTTCCCCTCCTCTGGGTGTTGCTGTTATTTTTGTTTTTTGGTTCTCTCCCTCCTGGCCTGTTTCCCCCTCCACCCTCCCTGGGTCGGTCCTGGTAGCCTTCTGGTTGGGGTGGGGGTGGGGGGCCTTGGATGTTACGTTTGATGCCTGGAATACACCTTTTGAATGGGGGGTACTGTGGTGATCTGAGCACTGATCCCATCTGCGCTCGGTTTACTCAGTATTTTTCCTTTTCTGCCATATTATCTCAGGTTTTGTTATTAGGACCTTTCAAGGGCTTTTATTGTCACAGCGTCACGGCCGTACTTCCGGCTGTCAAAGCCAGGCCGGCGTTGTGACAGCTGTTTGTCATTTTGTTAATTACATTCCCCTTTCCTGGTTGGTTTATGTCCTGTACTAAAGGGAGCAGCTGAGGCTCACTCCTCGCTGCAACCTACAAACTCTCACACCTTCGTGTTCTGGACTGGAGTTCCTAACCCCAACTCCAGTCTTCACTCAGATTTGGATTCTTTGTTGCTCGTCCTTTGTAAGTGTATGTTGGGCAGCGTAGGTTCCGTCCTCGCTGCATCTTCTCGTTTGTTGTCAGTATTTATTATTTTGTGTTCTAGTTTATGTACATGTTTTGCCCCACGTGGCTGTTTACTTTATCCTTTTGTCCTTTTTGTTAAATAAACAAGCAAACTTACTACTGGCGTCTGGCACCTCATTAATGCCCTGCAAGGGGCATTCATGACAGAAAGTGGCAGACAATATCATTGGGATCACTTTCAGAGTGATTTTATGAATGATAAAAACACTTTCAGTCAATCAGAAAACATCCGACTACCATATATAGCTGTCCAGCTGCGTCTGTCCGAACAAATGATCAGACTTCCCGAAGCTTTAATCTCCAGAGAGGTACTAGGCAGGTGTGTCCACTCTCTCCCTCACTTTTTACCATCTTTATTGAACCATTAGCAGCAGCCATATGACAAAATGTTGATATCAGAGGTATCCAAACTGGAGAAAAAGAACACAAGATAAGGCATGTATTGATTTTCCTTGAAAACTCACGAAGATCTCTTCTTCAGACAGTGGCGCTCACTGATAAATTTTCATCATTATCAGAATACTCTATTAAGTGGGGTAAATCAATAGTTCTACCTATAAACTGCAATTTCTCAAATACATCTACTATTCTAATACAATCAGGTAATCTTAAATATTTAGGAATAGATATTTCTCCCAGGCTCTCAGAGTTATTGCGACAACATCACATTCCCCTTTTAAAAACAATACAAGACGACCTTACACACTGGAGGACACTACCTATATCACTAATGGGAAGAGTCACAACCGTTAAAATGATGGTCCTTCCTAAAATCAACTATTTATTCTCAATGATTCCTACCCAACCAACAATGGCGTGGTTTAAGTCTCTAGACTCAAATATAAGTAAATTTTTATGGATGGATAAGCCATCACGGATTAGTTTAAAAACTCTTCAAAAAGCGAAAGAGTGTGGCGGCTTAGATCTCCCAAATTTTTTTAATTACTTTTTAGCCAATAGACTGCAGTTTGTTTCAAAATGGACAAAATCAACCCCACTAGGAAACCCATGGTTAGATGCTGAACAGGCTCTCTGCGGGTTGCTAAATATCTCTGACTTACCTTTTATAAGTCCCTGTATTAAACACCATGACTGTTTTAAAAGTGTTAATATCAGCTCCTCTCTGACGGCTTGGTGGAAATTCTTAAAAATAACAGGGTCTTCATTTGTCACCTGTAAACTCACGCCCATTTGGAATAATCCTGATATCTTGCAACAAAAGTGGACATTAAAATTTCCACTATGGCAAGAGAAGGGAATAAATTACTTAGAACATCTTATTCAAGTTGGAAATTTTATCCAATTTCAGGAACTAGTGTCACAGTACGACATCAGTGATAAAAAGTATTTTGAATACCAACAGTTTAAATCCATAATAAAAGGAAGATTTAATCTTAATCAGACAGATTTAGAGGTACCAGTTAAGGTGGCAGAGTTTCTAAATCTTTGTTCCCCTAAATTGATATTGAAAATACATGGATTATTATCAAACCTGGATGAGTCTGTATCTCTTCCAATATCAAAATGGGAGACAGACCTATCGATCAATAAGGAGGAAAGTTTCTCGACACAAATATGTTTAAACACTTTTAAGATGACTAAAAACTCTAACTTACAACTTATACAGTATAAAGTTCTACATAGAATTCATTACACAGGACAAAGGATGTTCAAAATGGGCCTGAGTCACACAAATATCTGCTCTCACTGCACCAGCAACGTCCCGGATAGCTATATGCATGCTATGTGGTCCTGTGCAAGGGTTCAAAAGTTCTGGCAGAAGACATGTGAGGACTTGTCGGCATGGCTTGGGTATAGTGTCCCATCCCCACCCACACTTTGCATATTAGGTGATTTAAGTGAAATAAATATAGATGCAAGGATGTCACACATGGTTCTCACTGCCTTGTGCATCGCAAAGAAAACTATCCTCATGAATTGAAAATCAAGAAATAACTTATGCATGACTTATTATAATAACTTGCTATTAGATTATATTAGCCTGGAGAGACTGTCAACCTCCTCAAATAATCATTTGGCAGAATTCAATTCTCTCTGGTCCCCGCTTATTAATTCTATAACCTCAGGGGTAGTGAGCTGTGGCTCGCTCTCCTTGGCACCTCTGGCGGCTGGCAGTGCCCCGACCGCGGGTGTCCGGGGGGCCTGTTCCAGGGTGACCATTTGTCTGGCCTGGAGGGAGGTGGTCGAGGGGCTGGGGGGGGCTGTGGTCCCCGGCTGGCTGGCCTCGCCACCTGGGGGGGGGGGGGTCTGGGTCTCGTCCTGGGCCCCTGGTGCTGGGGGGGGGGGGCATTCTCCCCCTGGGCCGGGGTCGGGTGTGAGCCAGTGGTGTGGGTTGGCCCCAGTGCGTCCTTGCGTGGCGGGGTTGTGTTTTCCCTGGGGCCCTGGCAGCACCCTGGGGTAGATGCCTGCATTCTGGGTCACCCTCCCCATCCACTGGGGTCTGAGGGTGTGGGTGTGCATGTGTGTGTGTGTGTATATGTGAGAGTGGGTGTGAGTGGGGGCTTGTGTATGAGCGGATGCGGAAGTGGGTGTGTGTGTTGTGAGTGCGCACGTGGGGCTGTGTGTGGGTGTAGGTGGGCATGTGTAATGGTGGGTGGGGGTACGTGTGTGTATGGGTGCAGTTACCTGGGGGTGGAGGATGTGTGTATGGGTAGGAGAACTTTGCTGGGTGGCAGGGGTGGGGCAGTCCATCTATTGGCATGGGGGTTGGCGTTTCAGGGCCTGCTTGTTCCGGCCGCCCTGCTGTTGTGTCGCAGGGTGAGGCGCTTTGTCGCATTGCCCATAGTGTCATTGGCAGCGGGTGTGTGTTGGTGCTTGGGGGTGGTTGGGGGGGCCGTTGGCACGGGTTGATGGCTGTGTTTCCGTTGGGTTGCTCCGGGGTGGCTGTGGCTGCAGGGCGGCCTGCCGCTGTCATTGTGCGTCTGAGGTGGGTGGTCGGTGGGCTTGCGTGGGCACTCGGGGGTGTCGCTTGGCATGCGGGGCGCCGTGTGAGTCCGGCCCGTTGTTCATTACTGTGACTATTGTTGTCCATGTTTGTGTGTGTAAGATGAGTGGGAATTGGTATGGCTGCCCCATCATGTTTGTGGTGCTGGGAGTGCTGGGGCGCAATGCTGGTGGGTCCTGGGCTGCTTGCACTGGTGGCTCTCACCCTGGCAAGCTGGCTTCTGGGGGGGGGGGGGGGGGGGGGCTCGCTTTTAGACTGCCTCATTTCCCGCCCTCCCCCTCCCCCTGACTCTGGGTGGAATATACATCTTCTTGGATACATTTAGGGCTTTTTGGGTGGGGGGGGGTGCCATACTGTGTTGGCAAAGGGGATATCTTTCCTACGTGGTGGGGCTGTACTCATCTCAATTTTAATAGCATTTTAGACACTGAGGGCTTGGGGGGATGGGGCCTCCGCTGCCCATCGCAGTGGCTAGCGGTGCTCCAATCACTATCCCCCTAATTTTAATTGCACTCTGGTAGTCCACACATTTACACACAATTACATCATATAACCGACATACACCCACCATGTTTTGTGTGTGTGGGAGAGGGGTGGGGGTCTTCCCCCACCCCTGTTGCCCTCCTTCTGCTGGGGGCATGGGGGTCTGGTGGGGAGCCTGGGACCTATCATGTTGTTAGAATCCCTGGGTGCTACTGAATGTATAGATACAACCAAGGGAGTGAGATGGGGACTAAATATAAGCGTAAGTGAGAGTGAGGGGGTGATGAATGGAGGTGGTGATGGTAAGTTTTGTGCAGCGCTTTGCATGTCGGGTGGCAACTTGGGGTGCCTGCGGTGGTCTGCTGATCAGTCGCTCAAATGGGCGCTGGGGTGGGGGTCTGCTTCTGTGGCCTGTGCCAGTGGTCTCCCTGGTCACTGCTGGGCACTGGTGCGCGTTCAGGCTCGCTGCATCTGCTTCGTAGCCACCTTATGAAACAAGGGTGAATGAGGGGTGAGTTTGAATGGGTACAGGAGTGAAAGAGAAGGGTTTGGTCCGGGTGAGTGAGAGGGAGTTAGTGCATATGGGTGCGCATGGGAGCATGTGGGTGTGAAGGTGTGGGGAGGGGTGTGTCTGCGAGTCGGGAGGTGCTTGATTAAGGGGCGGTAGTGCCTCTCGGCAATGTGGGCTTCCCTGGGAGGGGGGGACTTCTTTGGGCATTGAGGTCCTCGTGGTGTGTGGCGGTGGCACTGGGGCGGGCCTGCTGTGGGGGTGCCTGGGGGGGCTTGCGCTGGGGGGTGCGGGTCGGTGTCTGGCCCGGGGGGTGGGGTCGCTGGCCTCCTGGTGCCTGGGGCCCGGGGGCGGGTGTTGGCCCCACTGGGGGGGTAGGGGTCAGGCGGGTCTGGGGGTGTGGGCTTGGCGCGCCGGCTGCCGAGCAACCTGGCCTTCCTCGATTGTTCCTCCGGGGGCGGATGCCTGGCTTTCCTGGGGCTTGCTGACCTCAGACGTTTGTGCCCTGAGGGGGTTGGTGGCGCTGCCTTGCCTACTCGGGGTTCCTGGGGGGAGAGCTGCTGCAATCGTCCCTCCGCTTCGTATGTTTCCTGACAAACCACTCACATGCACACACTTACTTTGCTCATGCTCTCATATACTGTATATGCATGCAGATGTACACGTACAAGTGTCTCTCCTTTATCATCATCATCATAGCAGTCTTTCGTGGGTGACAATGACTGTTTCATTTAGGTCTGATCAGATTTCTCTACTCAGCTCTGTCCCCCACCCCCTGCTGCCAGGAACTCCCGACCCTGCAAACCCGGTCAACGTCCGAGCCGGTATGAGTTGCTTTCTGACTGACCATTTCATGAAACTCTGCTTGCAAAGTATTTGAGTACCGCTAGCTTTTGCTGGACTAGCGGCACATTCTTGGCAGATAGTGGTATTATCAGTAGCAAGGACAGGCCAAGGCAAACTGTCTGCAGTATCTGTTGCAGTGACTGACCACATGATAGGTTTGTTTATCTCTGCTCTTTGTGTAGTGCATGTCACAATGCACCGACTGGCAAAAGTCCACCACAGACCTTGCAACAGATGTGCTTATCTGCCAGGATGTCCAGTCTCACCCCGTGTAACTGGGAGTGGTCCACCACAGATCTGTGACAGATAAAAAAAAAAAGAAAACATCCGACCATTGCTGTCACGCTGTCGCCTGTTTTGACAGCAGGGCTGAAATAAATGACAGAGGCTGGGGAAGTTTATCTACCTGCTTTCAGCAGGATCTGAATGCACAGTAGGAGGAGGAAAAGAAATAATTGGATGCATAAAGCAACCCTCTGAAACAGCTCTCCAAGCTGAAATTATTCTTATTCTTACTAATTATTTGCAAGCCCACATGATTCTGCTTTGTGCCGTGTGCTCGCTTCATCTTACCTGTGCAAGTCCAGTGTGTGGAGCTGAGAGAAAAATCAGATGAATCATTTCACAGTTGTTTTGCTTTTCTTCGTTTTTCCCCGCCCAAGGTACAGGTCTAGTTAAACAAATCTTTTAAGATTACTGATTGCAGCAGTGCCATACACGATCTCATTCTGAGTGCATTCATACTGAATGCACTGAGGAGCTCATTTAGCAGCAGACTACATCATCCTAGGTGCACAACCGAGAGGTTTCGCAGGTCCTTCCTACCTACAGCTGTCAGACTGTACAACCTAAGCAGGGCTGCTCGCAGAGATAGCAAAAAGACGTGACAACCTAATAGTATTGAATGCAAAAGACGCAATAGACTTACACAATGGTCCCCTCCAGTATACAACTAGGAAAATACCGGTTGCTATGGAGGGTGAGAATATGTATGGGTACATAATCATACCATGTAGGATATCTAAGTAGACAGTTGTGCTGTTTCATTCCATCTAGCAACAATGCTCCGCACTGTGTGTGTTTATATATTTACATATTTATTCCATCTAGCTACAGTGCTCCGCACTGTGTGTGTTTATATGTGAATGAATGAATGAATGAATCTTTATTTCGGATAGATTAAAAGTACAGGTTAAAAGAAACTGAATAATATAACAAAGGGGGAAAGAAACTCCAACAAGGTCGAATTAGACAATAACTCCTCTGATTATACAGTTCAACATAAGTTATCCGAAATGGGTGATGGCTGAAGCCGCAGCTTATATTGACCACCCATATTCCATCCAAGAATTCAAAAGAAAAACAAAACAATACTTAACAAAACATATTTATATATTTATTCCATCTAGCAACAATGCTCCACACTGTGTGTTTATATATTTACATATTCATTCCATCTAGCTACAATACTCTGCACTGTGTGTTTATATACTCATATATTTATTCCATCTAGCTACAATGCAACCTGCACGTGCAATGGTGGCACAGTGGTTTAGCACTGTGGCAGCACAGTTTTACCCTCGGCCGGGGGACCGCGGGGATCATGAGATCGTGGGTTCGATCCCAGCCCCCGACCAACAGTGAGCTGTGTGGAGTTTGCATGTTCTCCCCGTGTTGCGCGGGTTTACTCCGGGATTTCTCCGGTTTCCTCCCGCACACCAAAAACATGTAGGTTTAGGGCGCTCGCGCACGCAGCGACCAGCAGCCGGTGGCTTGTCACCAGACTGCAAACCAAGTCTACCTACGGGTACAAATAAGTAACAAAAAAAAAAAAAAATGCGCCGCACTGTGTGTTTATATATTTATATATTTATTCCATATCTAGCTACAATGCTCCGCACTGTGTGTGTGTATATATATATATATATATTTATATGTACATATGTATACTAGCTGCTCTTGTTTTTCTCTTGCCTTCTGATTGTTGCTCTGAGTGTTGTTATCCCTGTGCTGTTGCAATCCTGGAATTTCCCCATTGTGGGACTAATAAAGGCTTATCTTATCTTATCTTATTCTTCAGCAGGAGAAATATACAAGGGGCTGAAAAGTTCATAGCTGTCAAATTTGACCAAATGTGGTTTATTTTTCAACCACGGGGAACCAAGAGCTGCAACACTGATAGAAGAACTGTGGACTGAAGGGGAGATTATGTTGGAAAAATAAATCACATTTTGTCATGATTAATAAAGCTTGACAGCACACGTGCACGATGCCAAAGCACAGGAGGAACCACACAGTGTCATGTGAAGGCGAACGCTCGCCCCCTCCTTCCTGTTCACCAGCTCTTTCATCAGATGCACCTGCTGATTCCTGCGTGGCCAGCGTTTATAAGGAAGCAATCTTCAGTGATTCAATGCTGGCTCGTTTGGGTATACTGCTCAACAAACGGCTGCATAGTAAGCGGTTGTGTCTTCCATGACATTATCTAACAGTCTCTTCTCCTCCACCGATATGCTTAATCGGTTTGTTTTCGTCTATTTAGACAACATTCTGATTTTTTCTCGCATGCCAGAGGAGCACAAGACCCATGTTAGAGCCGTGTTACAGCGGCCCTTAGAGAACCAACTATATATACATCAAGGCAGAGAAGTGTGAAATTTCTACATCTTCCACTTCTTTCCTTGGCTTCATTATAGCGGAGGGAGAACTGAGGGCTGACCCAGCCAAGGTGAAGGCTGTGCTTGATTGGCCAACCCCCCCACTCCCGCAAGGCGCTGCAACGCTTCTTCGGGTTTGCAAATTTTTATCTATAGTGGGATAGCACAGCCTTTAACTAAGCTGACCTCTGTTAAGGTGCCATTTGTATGGACCAAGGCAGCTGAGCAGGCCTTTAACAAATTAAAGGGCCTGTTCACTGGCGATCAAGTCTTGGCTCAGGTCGATCGTCAGCTCCAGTTCACCCTGGAAGTGGATGCTTCAGAGATGGGTGTGGGCACTGTTTTATCTCAGCGTTCTCCCCTGGACTTGAAGCTCCGCCCATGTGCGTATTTCTCTCGGCGGCTCACCCCGCCCAGGAGAAATTACGTCATCGGGGATCGTGAGCTGCTGGCCATTAAATTGGCGTTTGAGGAATGGAGACACTGGCTGGCAGGAGCTGCTCATCCGGTAGTCATGTGGACCGACCACAAGAACTTAGAGTATCTGCGGTCGGCCCGCCGGTTTAACCCTAGACAGGCTCGCTGGGCCTTATTTTTCCAGCGCTTTACCTTTACTGTCATTTATAGGCCCGGCTCCCGTAACGGGAAGCCTGATGCTCTCTCCAGACAGTTCAGTCAGGACGTGGCTGACCCCCCTTCCTGCCCCCAGTCCATTCTCCCACCTTCGTGCGTCCTGGGAGCCCTCACCTGGGAGATCAAGAAGAGAGTCCGTCAGGCCCAGTCCTCTGACCCTAAACCAGCTGGCTGCCCCCCCCCCCCCAACCGCCTGTACGTCCCGGCTGCCCTTCACAGCGAATTCATCCAGTGGGGGCACACTGGACGTTTCGCCTGTCACCTTGGGGGTGGTGCGGACTATTGACATTATCAGGCGAGCATTTTGGTGGCCCACGTTATGACAGGATGTGCAGGAGTATGTTAAAGTCTTTCAGA
The DNA here is from genome assembly GCA_020510985.1 of Pholidichthys leucotaenia. Lineage (NCBI taxonomy): Eukaryota > Metazoa > Chordata > Actinopteri > Cichliformes > Pholidichthyidae > Pholidichthys > Pholidichthys leucotaenia. Next base: position 252,422,799 of record CM035847.1, on the reverse strand, counting down.
CGTGTGCCCGGAACAAGTCTTCCTCCACTCCCCCCACTGGTCTTCTCCACCCCCTCCCCATCCTCAGTCGGCCTTGGTCCCATATTGCCATGGATTTTGTCACTGGTCTTCCCCCTTCCCACGGCAACACAGTGATTTTGACCATCATGGACAGGTTCTCCAAGGCCGTACACCTGGTTCCCCTCCCCAAGCTGCCGTCTGCCACCAAGACAGCGGTGCTTCTTTCTTACCACGTCATCAGGCTACATGGTATTCCTACGGACATCGTGTCTGACTGGGGCCCGCAGTTCACATCACGAGTCTGGAAGGCCTTCTGTCACTGTCTGGGTACCACCGTCAGCCTCACCTCCGGCTACCATCACCAGAGCAATGGGCAGGCTGAGCATGCCAACCAGTCCCTGGAGGCCGCCTTTCACTGTGTGGCAGCCGATGACCCCGCTTCATGGAGCTCCCATCTTACTTGGGTAGAATATTCATTGAACTGGGCTACAACCCCCCCCCCCCCCACCAGCTCTCTATGGCTGAGAGAGAGGTGGCGGTGCTGTGCGTGGAGGCTCACTTTCATTGCTTCCGGTGGGCCTGGAGATCCACCAGAGCAGCGCTTCAGCATGCCACTGAGCGCAATCAGCGCTACACTGACCGCAAGAAGGTTCTGGCGTCGAGCTACGAGAAAGGACAGCAGGTTTGGGTGGCCACAGACTAGGTTCTGCTGAAGGCAGAGTGTCACAAACTCGCTTCCCGGTTCGTGGGGCCCTTCCCCGTCACTGGCAACGTCGGCGACTCTGCTGTCCGGCTCCAGCTTCCACAGACGCTCCGCGCGCTCCCTACCTTCCACGTTTCCAAAGTGAAGCCTCTCTCTTCCAGCCCTCTCTGCCCTCCCCCAAAGCCGCCCCCTCCTCCCAAGGTCTTTGATGGACACGTCACGCACACCGTTAAGGAGATCTTGGATGTATGTCGTGGGGGCCGGAGCTTTCAGTATTTGGTCGACTGGGAGGGCTATGGCCCAGAGCATCGGTCATGGGTCCCCTGGTCCAAGTTCCATGACAAAGGGATGGTCCGGGACTACCATCGTGCTCACCCGGAGAAGACTGGGCGACCGCCAGGAGGCGTTCCTTGAGAGGGGGGCACTGTCATGTGCAGGCGAGCGCTCGCCTGCACATGACACAAGCGGTTGTGTCTTCCATGACATTATTTTAACAGTCTTTTCTCCTCCACCTTTTCCATGTTGCCGCCAACGAAGCAATACGTCTGCGGGGATTTGGTGCGCTCACCAGCCTGTTGCTCCACCTCTAAGCAGCCTTCCTTCTCCGCCCGGTCAGACCCATTCATTCTACCCATCCGGCAGTTTCGCCTGCTGGTTCATCTCCTTCGCAGGGTTCTGTGCTGGTCACCTCCTATCTTCCACGTGAGTGGTACTATTTGTTTTCCCATTGAATCTCCATTCCTCTTCAGTCAGCCTCATCTATCTACTGCAGGGCACCTGCTTATCTGGCGAGTGACTGGCGTTTTTCTTCAAGATAGCTGTTTTGAATACTCTAATAAAAGGTCAAACGTTTTTTTGTGTGTTCGCTTGGTGATTGCACGTTGCACTCAGGTGGCTTGTCCAGCCAATATGACACACAGAGGGGCACGTTTGAAAGTTTTATTAAATATCAAAAACCAAAGCACACAGCTGCAGAAACAGTCACTCGCCAGAGGAATGGCCCTGTGGCGAGAAGACAAGAGCTGTGAGCAGAGGAATGGAGTAAGGGGAAATGGGCAAGCCAAATTGCCACTTACTTGGGAAATCCAGGGATGACTGGCAGGACCTAGCGAGGAATAAACGAACCAGTAGGGTAAGGGGGGAAGATGAGCTGATGGTGCCTGACTGGGTGGAGTTGGAGCCGAGGATGGTGAGATGTGGCAGGAGAGCGCATGCAGTCCAAGAGACACACCTACATGGTGGCAGCAACCTGAGGAAGGAGAAGAAATAAGGTCAGACAACATGTTCACACTTATAGCTTATATTTGCTTGCCTGTTTGCGGGCAGTATACCCAGACGAGCCAGCGCTGACTGTGCGGAGAGAGCCTCCTTAAGTATGCTGGCTGATGAGCGGGTGCAGGTGTGTCTTCTGCCTCAGGTTCCATAATAAGTTGATGAATGTGAACACCTCCCCCACCCCCCCACCCCCCGTATATGGGGCTGTGTGAAGCCAGTGTGGAATTTGCAGCTCATGTTTTGCTCTGCTGTTAGAGTGATATTGTTAATCATTGTGGACGCTTAGAATGATTTTTAAAACTATACTTTTATACTTGTCTTTATTGTGCTTGGTGTGGATGGCCCTTTACTCTACTGGGTTTTAATTGATTCACTGTGAAGCTTAAATAAAAACTTGACACCGGTGTAAATAGAAAGATGCATGAAGTGGGATAATTCTAAAAGTGCATTCAGACCAAATGTGAAAGCACCCATTTGTTTGCACTGCTCATCTGAGTGAGTTGCAGAGGGGCAGGGCTGCCTTCATTACTTCTACAGCTGCTTTCTACATGCTGTGGAAATCCCCCAGAAGGCATCATGATTAGGTTTAAATTATCTGGCAGGGCATTCAGCTGGAAAAATGTCACTGTCCCCTTGAATAACTGTACCTGGATGATGGTTGTTGACACTGCTAGCCTGCTATCCCTCGTTAGCACATCCGTAGCAGGAGTATGTAGGTGGATAAACTTCATTTCAGCTGCAGAGCTCTTGGCCTATCTGTCTGTAGGTGAGTGGCAGTCTCATTTTCAAACTAATTTACTCTCCAAACTTTTACTCCAGTGATGGCAGAATCTCAAGGCTGATTAGCTATCGCTACCAACTCTCTTAGATGTGAATGTGCGAATTTGTGTGAATACACATGTTTACATTGAGTTAATGTGTAATCGAAAAATCCGCTTCATGCTTGATCTGAACGCACCTTTAGAAAACTGTGAAGCCTGGGTGTCATGAGTCTGAGCCCAGAGCTCAAACTGTCAATGTATTTTTGAGTATTCTATGTCTGTTATTACTTTCTTGTCAGTTTCAGTTATTTATGATTTTGTGACACGAGCCTCCTTCTTCCTCTCCCAGACACACCCACCATCCACTCACAGTCTGCTCCCCAGTTCCCAGCTGTGAGTGACTGTCTATTAGTTCACTTGCTCGCTCAGCCTGCCCACACCTATGGCTCATTTGTTGGCCGTGTATTTAAGCTCTGTCAATTCATTGTTTCACTGCGACACTGTTGAATTGTCTGAAGTTGTTTGGACTTATCCCTCTGTGTTTTTTTCCTCATCTCCTCCAGAGCTAAGTCGCTCTGGAGCACACCTCCCTGTAAGTTATTCTTGTTTTTGCATTTTTGTATTGTCTGCACTGTTTTTGGACTTGTTATTTTTGTTAATAAATGTCACAACTATGGTTCAGTCCCTGGGACTGTCTCTCTGCCCAATAGGGGCCAATTAATGACAGAATAATGCCACCAATTAATGACCCAGCTGCTAAAGTTGTGCATTTTTGTCTTTTGGTGCCTTTTCTTTTTTCACTCACTCGCTGGTGAAACTGTGATGGATTCAGCAAGTGGATGGGGCTACCCAATGCACCTGGGATGGGAGTGTTGCCTCATGCTCATGGAGATTGATGGGCTAGTCTCCGTGGCACGCACATTTTCCACTCCGAAGGACGCATTGTGGTATCTTGGACTCGCAGAGGTAGCTGCTCATTGGTGTCCTCAGCTCCGAGAGCATGCTGAGGGAAGAGAAAGGATTTCTTTGGTGGCAGCGCTCCAACACGAGAATGGAGGTATGGTGAAGAAATCCCTGGAGAAGCCTGGGCTCGCGCTGAAGGGGAGGCGCTCCCAGGGCTCTGTTGACACAACTCCTCACCATTCTCCGGTGCATTCTTCCGGCTGCATCAGCCGTTACCCCACTACAGACCGCTGGGGGAATCCTCCCGCCTCTGTGACAACCTCTTCCTGGACATCAAGCCTGACAATTCCCGCAGCAGTGCCTCTCTCACTTTTTCCTTCATCAGCTGTTCCGTCAGCCCAATGTCCCTCTGTCGCTGCTGCAACCTCCGGAGGATGTGCCCTCCTGCTGCCAAAAGGTCTTCCATTTTTTCACTGGCTATGTCATCCTCCGTGAATACAGGGACGGCTACTCCACAATCCTCAGGGGAGCCCATACTGGCCATAGACATGGAGAGGGATGATGCAACTCCAGCTGCAGCAGGCAAGATCACACACCAGGAGAACAGGCAAGTTTCATTTCATTCCATTTCAATTTATGAAGATACAGTTAGGCCCAGAAATATTTGGACAGTAACACAATCTTCATGATTTGGGCTCTGCATGCCACCACATTGGATTTGAAATGAAACAACTACAACAGAATTGAAGTGCAGACTTTAAGGTTTAATTCAAGGGGTTGAACAAAAATATATGATTAAACATGTAGGAATTGTAGCTATTTTTATACAAACGCTCCTCATTTCAGGGGCTCAAACGTAATTGGACAAATAAACATAACCCTAAGTAAAATGTTACCTTTCAATATTTTGTTGAGAATCCTTTGCAGGCAATGACTGAAGTCTGTAACCCATGGATATCACCAAACGCTGGGTTTTCTCCTTTGCGATGTTTTGCCAGGCCTTTACTGCAGCTGTCTTCGGTTGTTGCTTGTTTGTGGGTCTTTCTGCCTTAAGTTTTGTCTTGAACAAGTGAAATGCATGCTCGATTGGGTTGAGATCTGGTGATTGACTCGGCCATTGCAGAATATTCCCTTCTTTGCTTTAAAAAACTCCTGGGTTGCTTTTGCAGTATGTTTTGGATCATTGGTGAAGCGCCGTCCAATCAACTTTGCTGCATTTGGCTGAATCTGAGCAGAAAGTATATCCCTATACACTTCAGAATTCATCCGGCTGCTTCTGTCTTTTGTCACATCATCAATAAACACAAGTGACCCAGTGCCATTGGAAGCCATGCATGCCCATGCCATCACACTGCCTCCACCATGTTTTACAGAAGATGTGGTGTGCTTTGGATCATGAGCTGTTCCAATTCTTCTCCAAACTTTCTTCTTCCCATCATTCTGGTACAGGTTGATCTTAGTCTCATCTGTCCAAAGAATGCTGTTCCAGAACTGGGCTGGCTTCTTCAGGTGTTTTTTGGCAAAGTCAATTCTGGCCTTTCTATTTTTGAGGCTGATTAATGGTTTGCACCTTGTGGTGAATCCTTTTTATTTACTCTCATGAAGTCTTCTCTTTATGGTAGACTTAGATACTGATACACCTACTTCCTGGAGAGTGTTCTTCACTTGAGTGGATGTTATGAAGGGTTGTTTTTCACCATGGAAAGGATTCTGTGATCATCCACCACTGTTGTCTTCCATGGACGTCCAGGCCTTTTTGAGTTCCCAAGCTCACCAGTGCACTCTTTTTTTCCTCAGAATGTACCAAACTGTTGATTTGGCCACTCCTAACATTTCTGCTATCTCTCTGATGGATTTCTTCTTTTTTTTCAGCCTCAGGATGATCTGTTTCACCTCCATAGAGAGCTCATTTGACCGCATGCTGTGTGTTCACAGCGACAGCTTCCAAATGCAAACGCCACACCTGGAATCAACTCCAGACCTTTAAACTGCTTAATTGATGACAGGCTAACTAGGGAAGAGCCCATGCAGCCTTGTTATTTTTTTTGCAGCCTTCTGAGTCAATTGTCCAATTACTTTTGGTCCCTTGAAAAAGAGGCGGCTACGTATTAAAGAGCTGTAATTCCTAAACCCTTGCTCAAATTTGGATGTGAATACTCTCAAATTACAGCTGAGAGTCTGCACTTTAAGCCCATATTGATTATATAATTGTATCCTGAATATGTTTTCGTAAACAGCTAAAATAACAAAACTCGTGTCACTGTCCAAATATTTTTGGGCCTAACTGTATGCCTTACCTGATCCCTGGTAGAGAGGCTCTGGGTGTGCAGTCCCCTGAGCTCTCTCCACCTCCTGCAATCCATAAATCCTCACCTGCCCTCTCCGTGTCTCCTCCTCTCACCCCTGAGTGTCTGCCAGCCCCTGAACTGACCCATCCGACGATGGAGGAGCCTGTGGCCCTTGAGGACCCTATTCCAGTGCCAGCGCAGAGCCGACCCCCAGCCACCATGCTGGAAGAGCCACCAGTGTGGGCCCCTTCGTCTGGAGAAGCTGTGACTGCAACCACCATCATGCCTGTTGCGGAGGCCGCTGCAGCAGCGTTTGAGGCCAAGCTGAATCTCCAGAGGGCCGAGCCCGATGTACCATCATCGCCTGGATTGACGGAGTCCTGGATGATGGTGGAGCTCGAGCTCGGGCAAGTGCTCTCCTTTGTGTTTCTCTTTTCTGTCTTAAAGCAATCCTGCCTGGCTCTTGGTGAGGAGAGCCGGGTGCAGCCGCCTGCTGCGCCTGAGCTCCTCTCGACGGGCTCCACCGCTGCCAGTGACTCTGATCCCTCTTGTCTGTGTGATGTGTCTGAGCTTCCTCCCTCACCTGGATTGTTCCAGTATCAACGGAGGTCTCCCTGAGTTCAGGCTCGCTGCCCGAGGTTGCGCTGGGTCCAGCTTCCCCTGCTGTGGAGGTCATCACGGATGTCCCGTCTCAGCCTGGGACCTCTGTGGGTGAAGCTTTGGCCAAGGCCGGGTCCACCGTGGGTGCAGCTTCCCCGCTGCCAGAGGCCATCATCTGGGTTCCCCCTCCTCAGCCTAAGTCTCTGTGGGTGCTGGTCCTGATCGGGGACCCTTGTGGGTGCTGCACCCCAGCTTCAATCCAACATAGGTGCTGCGCTCTAGTATGGGCCCGCCATGGGCGCTAACCCCCAGCCCAAGGTCACCGAGGGTGCAGCATTGGCCCAACCCGGGCCCACGGAAGGTGCAGCATTGGCCCAGCCCGGGTCCACCGAGGGTGCTGCAGTGCTCCAACCCGGAGCTACTGCGGGTGCTGCAGAGCTCCAGCCCGGAGCCACCAAGGGTGCTGCAGTGCTCCAGCCCGAAGCCACTGAGGGTGCTGCAGTGCTCCAGCCCAGAGCCACTGAGGGTGCTGCTGTTCCTCAGCCCAGGGCCACTGAGGGTGTCGAGGCCTCCTTTCCTCTGCCCAATATCGTCATGGTTCCTCCTCCTTTGCCCGACGCCATCGTGGGTCCTTACCCACCACCTAACACTGCCGTGGGTCCTCCCATGGGGAGTCCACCTCCTGGGTCACCCTTGCGGTCCTGGTGGCTAAAGAACTCAGGCTGGCCGCCCGATAGACTGAGCCTCTGGGTCGGGTGGCCCGTATTCTCCAGCAAGCCACCTGACTCATATCACCTTGCCATCTGGCTGGCCTGGAATTTTGGCCGGCCACCTGAACTGCTTGGTTCTTTGGTCTAGGGGGGCCCAGGGGCCTGGTGTTCCATGGGTGCGGGTCCTGAGCAGGTTCCATATTTTTTCCCTCCTAACCTTTTTCCCCACTTCCCATCTGGGGTGATTTTTTGCTGTATTCTTTCTCTGGGGGGAGGACAGGTTCTTTTTTGGTGTTGCCTTGGGGTGTCTGGGTACCACCCTTGGTGGTGGTGGTGGTGGGGCTCTGTCATGAGTTTGAGCCCAGAGCTCAAACTCTCAATGTATTTTTGAATATTTTATGTCTGTTATTATTTTCTTGTCAGTTTCTGTTATTTTTGGTTTTGTGACACGAGCCTCCTTCCTCCTCTCCCAGACACACTCACCATTCACTCACAGTCTGTTCCCCAGTTCCCAGTTGTGAGTTGTAGGTCACCTGTTCGCTCAACCTGCCCACACTTGTGGCTCATTTGTGTGCCGTGTATTTAAGCTCTGTCAATTCATTGTTTTACTACGACACTATTGAATTGTCTGAAGTTGTTTGGACTTATCCCTCATCTCCTCAAGAGCTAAGTTGCTCTGGAGTGCACCTCCCTGTAAGTTATTCTTGTTTTTGCATTTTTGTATTGTCTGCACTGTTTTTGGACTTTATGTTATTTTTGTTAATAAATGTCATAACTATGGTTCAACGCCTTGGACTGTCTCTCTGCCTTGTAAGGGCCAATTTATGACACTGGGTCCTGTCAAACAGCTACTCATGGGAAAGAGTATACACAACACAGTATTATCCCCAGCTTATTTCTTTGACTGTAAAAAGCCACCAACATGATACTGTCTGTGACTATTTCATACAAATCTAGTTAAATGTCCAAGTACAGTATTGTACTTGTAACTCCTGAAATGCCTATTGTTCAATGAAGTTGCTCTGTTGTTTAAAGTGAAATAAAGTAAGTTTACATTCATTATGTTAAAAGGATGACCATAGCATTCAGATAACTTATGTCTACAAAGTTATAGTGTGGTAAGTATTGTGAAAAAATATGTCCTATGCTAAAAGACCAAAGACTGCTGCAGGTAGTATCGCCAAAACAATCTATAGGGAAAATTATGCTGTAGGAAAGAATAAAAATGTGTTCTATTCTGTTAAGCAATAAAACTCAAATTCTCATGAACATATCATTGTTTCATTGTTTTCTCCCTTTTTTAAAAGTTGTTAGACAAAGATGAAATATTGTTTCTAGATTTACCTACTGTAAACCAAGAGTCAGCACAAAAACCAACAGACTCAGTCTATCTCTTTCATTTACTTGCTTGACTGTTCTGGCTGAACTTAATGGACCCAAGAAACAAGTAGGGGAAAAACTCTTTGAGTGGCTGACGGGAAATGAATGAAAGGGAAAAGTTGTGTCTGCTGTCAGATGTTTCACAGCCAGTCCCAAGGTCAATAGTTCTGCACCCAAGGGAGAGCAAAAGTGAGAGGGAGCGAGGAAGAAGGCCTGAATCTCACACAGCCCAACTTTTTTCCCCATTCTCAATCACATTATATCGTGTGTAACAGAATCAGGTGAATGACATGAAATTCATTCCACATAATTCCCTGTCATATCTGTGATAGAGTACATCTCATTTACAGTAGCCATGGGAATTAATTTCCCTCTCGATTCAAGCCCAGCCACTGCTTATTTCACACACTTGACTTTTCACCTCCGCTTGAATCTACACCATGCGACACATATGAATTTGTAATGTATTCAAATTAATCTTAAAATTTCCACACGCTTCATATTCTATTACTCACGTTGAGCAATAAACCATTAATCACATCATTATAGCAAAATGAGCTCATGTGATAGAATGGAAGCAATATGTAAAGTCAGCAGCTCCGAGGTGTTTGTGTTTAAAGGTCAGGTGCGATTCTGGGACGACTCTGAATGGTCCACCTGTCTGAAGGCGCAAACATGCACTCATGCCATGTTAGCATCATCGTATTCGTTAGATCCCGTCGAAAAACTCATTGATCATGTTGCCAACACATCTGTGCTGGGGAGTCCACAGATGTGAAGGCTGAGAGGGCATTAGAGAAGTAAACAGGTCCACGCGGAAACAGCACTGCCGGAGAAAATGGAAGAAGTTAGACAATAATGAATGGGCACATTTGTAGTCATTGTGTGAAACATCACATCCAATGTCATGCTCATTCACATTCTGACCACGCACGCCGGTGCACATTCCCTGCATCCCTCTCTCTCACACGTACACACCCACACTCACATCTCTGTACCCCTGGTCTTCTTTTTCTCATTTTCCCTCTCAGCCCTGCATGATTCCCCGTGGAAACTGGAGGTCAGTGGTGTTAGCGGGGCGAGCAGCAGGTTTCAGTGCAGGGAGAGGAGAAGAATCGAGGAGATACAGGGAATAACCTCGAAGAATCTTATATTGCCTCTGACTTCATAGCCTTCACATTAGCACTGTTAGACGTATGTCAGCTGAAACATAGAGGAAATGCCATTTATCATCAAGGAATGAGCTTTATATAATTTCTGCCTTGATTGCATTCAGTGACATCATTTGAGTGAGTTCAGCCTTAGGACACACATGAGCTGAAAGCAGAATATGTGGTTAGTCACTCAAAAATCCACTCAGGAATCATTTGCAGTGTCATGTAGAAACTGCTGCGTTATCTCCATACAGAAATTGCCCTTGCTTGACATTAGTGTGATATTTCGGGCAATCATTATCATCACCATCATCATCATAGATTTCTCACACAACAATGCATGGTAGCACTGCAGTGAAAAGCTGTGTTTTCATCACAAATTGATTTTTCCCAAGTCATAAAAGACATTTAACATTAACTTAACCGTCAGGGAAATTTCAATGCAAGAGAAAATGATTATAATAAAGAATTAAGAATCATACAAAAAAAAAATGTCCTAGCAGGATGTAAACACGAGTCTTCTGACTGATGATTTGCAACTTAAATCACCACCCTTTAAATCTCTGTAAGGAAATACTGATGGTTTATAATATCGCCACATTTGAAAGTTAAAACACCAAAGCCAAAGGACATCTTGTACATAGGCATGAAAAACAGGAGTTATTTGTAATTTACACAGAAGGATGAGAACACATTTGAGGAGTGCTGTAGTATTTGAGATAGATCTTGGTCATTTTTATTCAGTCTTGAACAAAATGGACTTGGGATTTTAAATCAAGGCCATTCAAAACAAGGACTTGTTTATTTGTCCACATTATTAGAATGACTGCAAAGAAATGTTCCCCCCAAATGTAAAAATAAAGTCATTTTCAGGTTTAAGTATACAGTGGGGGAAATTCAGTAAGTATTGAACACATCATTTTTCTCATTAAGCATATTTCTGATGGAGCCATGACCTGAGATTTTCACCAGATATCAGTAACAAGTAATCCACACACACAAAGAAATCAAGGCAGCTGTGTGCATAAAACAAGTTATATTAAATAAGGCAGAATGACACAGGGAATAAGTATTAAACACGCTTGGTGAAATTCATTCAATATTTGGTAGAGAAGCCTTTGTTGGTAATAACAGCTTCAAGACTCCTCCTGTATGGAGAAACTAGGCACAGGCATTGCTCAGGAATGATTTTAGCCCATTCTTCCACACTGTCTTCAAATCTTGAAGGTCTTCTATGAACTCTGATCTTAAAAGATTCAAAGATTTTATTTGTCAATACTACTATATGTACAGGACATACAGGAGAATTGAAATTGTGTTTTTCTCTTTCTCTTCAGTGGTGTGCACAATATTAAAAAAAAGGAATAAGGTTTGAAAAAACAACAATAGCAGTCTATGTACAGTAATGCTATCATAATGCAAATGGCAACAAAAAGATAGACCCAGACGTCCCATGGTGCAAATAAAGATAGACGATAAATGATGAGACCAGCAATCTTATATACAGAAAAGTAGAGCAGTAATACTCGTAGCACCAAGTTCAATGCGGTAGTGTAGGTGCAGACAGTAACAGGTAGGACTGCACATGATCAATATTGCAATGACAGACAGCAGCAGATATGGCATTTATGCAAATGGTTGCAGTAAAATGCAGAGACATACAGCAGCAAAGGTATTACTGTTGGTGTGCCAGTCTTTCTGTGCCAACAGCTGAGGTAATTATTGTGCTGGTGAGTGTGTTATGGTCCGGGGGGAAGAGAAGGAGGGCAGTCTACAGAGTTCAGGATCCTGATGGCCTGATGAACAAAGCTGTTTAGCAGTCTTGTGGAGTGGGCCCGGAGGTTTCAGTACCTTTTTCCCTAGGGCAGGGGGCTGAAGAGGGAGTGTGAGGGGTGGGAGATGTCGCCTGCAATGTTGATGGCTCTACGGGTGAGGCGGGTGAGGTAGATGTCCAAGAGGGGGGGCAGAGGGGCACCAATGATCTTGCTGGCTGCTTTCACTGTATGTTCTAGTGTCTTCCGGCAGGAGCCGGTACAGCTTCCATACCATACTGTGATGCAGCTGGTGAGGACACTCTCAATGGTGCCCGGTAGAATGAGCACATGATGGGGGTGGGACTCATGCTCTCCTCAGTTTGAGGAGGAAATGGAGGCGAGTTTGAGCTTTCTTGACAAGTGATGTGGTGTTGTTGGACCAGGTGAGGTCCTAAGAGATGTGCACCCCCAGGAACTTGGTGCTGCTCACCCTCTCCACAGCTGCTCCATCAACGATCAGAGGGGGTGCTGTGTGTGTCCTCTCCTGAAGTCGACCACAATCTCCTTGGTTTTCCCCATGTTCAAGAAGAGGTTATTGTCGTTACACCACTGGACCAGTTGGCTCACCTGATTTCTGTTGGCCTCCTCGTTGTTGGTGATGAGGCCCACCACCGTTGTGTCATCCGCAAACTTGATGATGTGGTTGGTGTTGTAGGCTGGTACAGAGTCATGGGTCAGCAGGGTGAAGAGCAGCGGGCTGAGCACATATACCCTTGTGGTTAGGGGTGTGCCATATTGTATCATTCACGATAATACCGGTATAATTTTTGATACCAGTGTAAAAATGAATATCACGGTATTTGGGGCCCGTTACGCTGCCAACGGAAGTTACGTGTTACCATAGAAATGACAAAAAGAAAAAAAGGCACGAGAAGCAGTTCTCAGTGCTTGGAACGTCTGTGTCTAGTTGTGAGGAAGTAATTTAGTTTTAAGGCTGTTTCAGACTGCTGCCTTCAATTCAATTCAATTCAATTCAATTCAACTTTATTTATATAGCGCCATTTCACAACAACAGTCATCTCATAGCACTATCAACTGTAGGGGGGAACCCCCACAGTTGCAGAAAGACCCCAGCAATCAGGTGATCCCCTGTGAGCAAGCACTTGGCGACGGTGGAGAGGAAAAACTCCCTTTTAACAGGAAGAAACCTCCAGCAGAACCAGGCTCAGGGAGGGGCAGTCATCTGCTGCGACTGGCTGGGGGGTGAGGGGACAGAGAAGATGAAAAGAACAGACATGTAGAGAGCAAACAGCACGATGGGGACTCAATCTATGGGAGAGAACAAACAAATGTTAATGACCAGCAAAAAAAAATATTTCATAGAGAGTGAGGAAAGGAGTGAGGCCCAGTGCATTACTGGAGGTCCCCCGGCTGACTAAACCTATTAGCAGCATAACTAAGGGAGGGTTCAGAAACACATGAGCCCTCCCTAATTGTAGGCTATATCAAAAAGGTAGGTTTTAACCCTAATCTTAAAAACAGAGATCGAGTCTGACTCCCGAATCCAGATTGGCAGCTGATTCCACAGGAGAGGAGCTTGATAACTGAAGGCTCTGCCTCCCATTGTACTTTTGGAGATTCTAGGTATTACAAGTAGTCCTGCATTTTGGGAGCGTAGTGCTCTGTTAGGATAATACGGTAGTATCAGATCTTTTAAATAAAAAGGAGCCTGATTGTTTAGAGCTTTGTAAGTAAGAAGAAGGATTTTAAACTTAATTCTAAACTCTATGGGAAGCCAATGAAGGGAGGCCAGAACCGGAGAGATATGATCTCTCTTTCTAGTACCTGTTAAAACTCTTACTGCAGCATTTTGGATCAGCTGAAGACTTTTTAAAGATGTTTTAGGACAACCTGATAATAAAGAGTTACAATAATCTAATCTCGAGCTAACAAAAGCGTGGATCAGTTTCTCAGCATCACTCTGAGACAAGATGCTCCTAATCTTGGCAATATTACGCAAATGATAGAAGGCAGTCTTAGAAACAAATTTAATATGTGAATTGAAGGACAAATCCTGGTCAAAAATAACTCCAAGGTTCCTCACAGAGCTATTAAGAGAAAGAGTAACTGCATCCAAACTGAAAGTTTGATTTGGAAAGGAATTTCTAAGGTTTTTTGGACCAACAAGAATGACTTCAGTCTTATCTGAATTTAATAGCAGGAAATTACAAGTCATCCAAGCTTTGATTTCCTTAAGACAGGCTTCTAACTTGGCTAATTGATTACTATCATCTGGCTTCATTGACAGGTATAATTGTGTGTCATCTGCATAACAATGAAAATGTATACAGTGCTTTCTAATAATGTTGCCTAACGGAAGCATATATAAACTAAAAAGAGTAGGGCCTAGCACAGATCCCTGTGAAACTCCATGACTAAGCTTTGAGTTGAAAGAAAACTCATTATTTACATGAACAAACTGGAACCTATCAGATAAATAATATCTAAACCACTGCAACGAAGTTCCATTAAGTCCAACATAGTGTTCTAATCTATCAAGTAGAATATTATGATCGATAGTATCAAAAGCTGCACTAAGGTGTAAAAGGACAAGTACAGAAACTAGTCCATTATCAGATGCAATGAGGAGGTCGTTAGTGACCTTCGCTAAGGCTGTTTCAGTACTATGATGGATTCTAAACCCAGATTGAAACTCTTCAAGTAAACCATTTCCCTGCAGGTGGTCGAATAATTGCGTAGCAACAACTCTTTCTAAGATTTTTGAAATGAAAGGGAGATTAGAGATTGGTCTATAGTTAGCTAAAGCTCCTGGATCTAGCGTTGGCTTTTTGAGTAAGGGTTTAATTACAGCTGTTTTAAAAGCCTGCGGTACATCCTAAAGTTAATGAAGAATTGATTATATGAAGAATAAAGCTACCAATAAGTGGGAAGACTTCTTTAAATAACCTAGTAGGAATAGGGTCTAAAAGACAAGTTGAAGGTTTGGATGAGGAAACTATTTTGTCTAACTCACAAAGGTCGATTGGGGTAAACTCATCAAGACAGACATCAAAAGAAGGAGTTGTAGTAGTTACAGTATTTAAGTTAACTGTGGGAAGAATCTGATTGATTTTATCTCTGATGGATGAAATTTTATTATTGAAAAAGTTCATAAAGTCCTGACTAGTAAGCTCTAAGGGAATGCTAGGATTGACAGAGTCCTGACTCTTTGTCAACCTGGCTACAGTACTGAAAAGAAACCTGGTATTATTCTTGTTCTCTTCTATTAATGCAGAGTAATAACTTGTTCTAGCTTTTCTAAGAGATTTTTTATAAATTAAAAGATGATTTCTCCAAGCTAAATAGATTTCATCTAAATTAGTAGAGCGCCATTTTCTTTCTAATTGACGAGTCTTCTGTTTTAAGCTACGAGTTTCTGTGTTGAACCAAGGAGTTAGAAATCTCTGATTAGACTTTTTCTTTTTTAAGGGGGCCACCAAGTCTAGAGCCTGATGCAGAGAAGCTGAAACGCTATCCACCATGTTATCAATTACAGAAGGAGCAAGCTGTCTATAGCTTATTTCCATTGTGTTGACACATGGCATAGAGGAAACAATCTGCATAAATTTGCCTTCTTAAAAAAAACAAAAAAAACAAAAAAAACGGTGCTGTGATTATCAAGATCTGAGCATGGGGGGATTCCATTGTGCTCTGTCTCTGCCTTTTTTCCTTATTTGTATAATGTTGTATTTTTGAGTTCTAATTTCTGTTATTTTTTCTTTTGCTGGTTTTGACATATTCTGTATCATTTCTTAGTATGACTTTTTTTCCTGTTTACGTTCATTGTAGTTTTGTTATTTACATGTTTGGGTTTACTTGTCTTTATTTATCATCATCACATTGTATTTGTATCTTGCCGATTCCTTTTTTCTCTCTCTCTCAGGGTTGCAGCTGTCAGAGGAACTTTCGGGTTTTTCACTGGTTGTGGTTGGTACCCCTGTCAAGCTGTCAGCCCCGTCTCCTCTCCTCATGACTCATAGCTGTTTGTCATCACCTTCCCCTCCTGCTTGCTCATGTGATCCACACCTGTCATCACCTGTTATCATTTGTTTCTGGCCCTATTTAAGGGCTGTTATTTTCCTCCCTCGTTTCCGGAGTCTCAGCTATCGTCTCCACCAGAACCGTGGCCCAGTTTTGGTGTGCTGTGCTGTGTTCGTAAGTTTGCTTTGTATATCAGTTTGGATTTTCTGTTGGTGCACTGTTTGGACTTTGTGTTTTTGTCAATAAATATCACAAACTGCAATCCAGTACGTGGGTCTCTCCTCTCTGCCCCTAGGGGCAGTTCACAACAGCGATGCGGATAATCTGCTTGCATTTTTTCCGCACGTCAATAACACGGCTTCAATGAAAAGATTTACTTCACCCTGAAGGAGTGTTGCTGACGTCCAGACTCCGAAGTGTCCAGGGGTTTATTTTCGTTCCCTTGTGGCTGCTCCAGATTGATTTATTCAACCAACCCCCCCCCCCCTCGCCCCCCCTCCAAAAAAAAAATCCGTTAACAGCCTCAGGAGCTGTCAGTGCAAAGGAGATTTCTAACACGAGTAAACTGAGAGAAAGAGAGAGACGGGAGGTCTTGTTTGGCGAAATGGCAGACAGGTAGGCCAAATGATAAAATAATACTTTTAAAAAAACCCACTCCCTCCCTGTTTTATTTAGACCCTCTTCCTGACCCAGTGAAATAACATACTAAATTAATTTAATATGCTAAAACGACCAAAATCCCCTCATGCCCCAGAGCATAGAAATGAGATGAAGACAGAAGTAGTGTGGTGAATGGTGTCTGTGGTTATATTATACTGTTGTAGCTGCTTATACTGTAGTTTAGGATTTATGTTTTTAAATGTAATAAATTGATTGCATTAACCATAGCTAAATTGCTCTTACATTCATAAGGCAATGCTTTCAGGGCTATTCAGATGTTTGAAGAAAAACCTTTATAATTTTCAAAACTACAGGCTATATGTAGTCTGCACTACCAGCTTCACTCTCATCTGCTTGTTACTGTTCTCTCCTAAATTTGTTTTATTTTCTCATTTTTTAAACATCTTTTCATAAGGGTACTTTTTTTTAAAATTTTGAACTTTTTTGGTGACAAATTCATGACCCTTTTCATGCAGAATTGCAACTTTTTACCTAAAGCCTCTTACCATGTGTTTTAATTTAGATTAAAATTAAGATTAGCCAATCACTTGTTTTAATAATCAATAGATCAGTTGACTATTAAAATCCAAATTTATAATTTTCCTCCCAGCTGAAGATTATAATTACATTTATAACTAGTTTAATAACCTGTTATTTTAAAATGCTGCCCTACTAAAACTGTGGTGGTTTCTGGTTTCCAACAACAGGGTGGACTAGGATTAAGTCAAATTTCTGACCTGAATTTTTGTCCCAGTCCACCCCTCAGTGTGCTTAAGATGTAGTGGTTTATAATATTTTCTGGTAATATAATTGTTCTTTATAAAATGGAATTCGTCAGAGGCCTGGGTACCTGGAGGACTATATTACATGAACTGCTGTGTTTAATGTCAGTTGGATCTAGCGGCAGAATAATCCACTCCAACTTGGCAGGGTGTACTGATAGTCGACTCAGACACCCAAGGTGTTTACATTTTTCATATACATATGTAAAAAAAAAAAAGAGAGATGGTGCTATTTGTACACTGCGTTCTTTGGTTGTTGGGTTATTGAACTGGGGCCTAGAACTTTGTAGGGGGAGAATGTTACATATGAGAATTGTACCCTGGGGCTTGCCGTAGCTCAGCCGGGGTTGGTGTGTGTGTGTGTGGGGGGGGGGGGGGTGAGCGACGTCAGGCGGGATAGGCTGGGATATATATTGTGCTGTGCAGTTCAATAAAGTCAGTTCAGTGTTCAACAGTAGAAAGTCTCTGTCCTCCATTATTCCTACGTTACAATTCCGCTTTATCAAATATAACTTGCTTTGTGAACACAGTTGCCTTGATTTCTTTGCATGTATTAATTTCTTGGAATTGGATTGATTTATTTCATATCTGGTGAAAATCTCAGCTCAATGGTTCCATCAGAAATATGTTTAATGAGAAAATTGTTGACGTGAATCACTAATGATTCCAACCCTGCCTCCTTTACACAAACAAGAGAAGATGAGAGGAAGGAAAAAGGAGGAGAGAGTTACAACCAAACTCTTGTTAAATATGTTTTTTGGTTGATGGGACTTTTGAGAACTTGTGGACATCTCTTCTTTGGGTTAATTACAGACTGCTGAGGATGTCTGAGTCAATTAAACATGGGTATTTTGATTTCAGCATGCTTGTGTTTACTCAGAAAATGAACAAATATGTATTTAAGCAATGCTACATGAGAGGGAGTGTGATATCAATGAATATAGTAACTACGGTGACTCATCATAGGCCTGACATGAAGTGAAGGCACCTAGTCAACTGTTGCTAAGTGCTGCAATGAGCATAATGTTTAAAGAAATAGTTCCATTTTCAGTTCACACACATGCAAACAATTTAAATATTGTCCAGTGCACAAGTCAGTGTTCATAATACATATAAGTCACCTGTTGAGTAGGGTTTGTGGGTCCTCATGACATTGTGCCAGTGGCTTGTTAGCATGCTAGCAATTTGGCTTTGGCACACCTCACTCTCTTTTTCTTGGCATTTTCAGATGAAATAAAGAGTCCATCACCGCAAAGGTGTTATGGTACTAATCGAGACAATAAATCCAACTCTAGCTTGCCTATTTTGTTAACAGATGTGAAACATCTTGCAGATGTTTACAAGGGTAGGACTTCCAGGTCACAGAGGTATGATTTCTTTTCAAACAGTGCCTCACTGTGGAAATTAAGGTATCCACTACAGTATTACAGTTCTCACACATCTATAAGAAGACACTGATAGAGTTGACAGTAAAAAAAACAGTAATTAATGGTTATTAGAACACCTCTGAAGTGGAGTGATACATGTCCAGTGAAATGTTGGAGTGCAATTATCGGGAAATATAGTAACTCCTGGAATCACTATTGTCCAATCACATTGCTTTGTCAGAACTAACTGTTGTATAAATATAAAAATATGGTCCTGAACTTAACTCAGTGTCATGGCGGCCTCTGGGCCGTCATCTGTCTCATCAGTCCCAGCTGCGCACAGACCAACAGGTGCCAATCAGCGGCTGTTAAAAGCCAGTGTTGCTGACAGCCCGGCACGGAGTTGTCTGTCGTCCTCATCGGAGCATGAGCCAGAACTTTGTTCCCAAGTTCAGCCAAGAACGTCTCTTCAGGAACTGCCACGTAAGAAAACCATCTGCTATTCTACTCCTTGTCTTTACCCCTGTGCACAGGTGGACCTCCCAGGCGGCGGACCAACTTCCCCAGCCAACGGGGCGTTGCCACCTCAATCATGTAGCTCCTCGCTACCACCACAGCTACGTGTACGTCTATCACCACAGCTACAGGAACTGTTATTGTTTCAGCTACAGGAGCTGTCATCGTCACGGTCACTGGAATCACCACCATCACCGCTACAAGAACTACCATCTTCACAGCAACAGGTGTATTCACCACCACAGCCACGGGCACATTCACCACCACGTTGCACGGCCGCTGGAAGTCAGCAGGACGCTACCTGTGGAACGCCCAAGTAAGCCTTACCATCCACAATTACTCGCTAGTGCTGAACAGCTGTAATTGTTCTCTGCTTGTGTGTTACAGGGTTGCCAGGTCACCATCCGGACTGCTCAGTTCCAGCGATCAAACTTCCATACTTGCACTCACTCACGCATTACACTCTCTCACATTACAATAAAGGAATTATTGTCAATATCTACTCATGTCAGTGTCTGTCTCCTGGGTCCAGAACATGTCACTCAGTCTCGATCTCTTTTGGCCTTGGTCAGGACTTAGCCTCAGACCTTCAAAGTCTTGGTGTGGTCTTGGTCTCAGTTAGTGTCATCTTGACCACAAAACTAGATGCACTGTCAAGAGACTACAACAAATGCAAAGTTTGTCATTGAAGTTCAGTTTTATTCAGTGACAAGTGAGCTAAACACATGCTGATCTTCAGAATTATCCATACAATAGAATAGAAAAACACTAAATCATGAAATGATGGTCTGCTTTAGTTTATGAAAAAGGATGATGTTAGCAGCGCACAAGGTGAGCAATAACTGAGCTCACAGAGTCAAAACACTTTTTCAAATGTGATGTCATGCACCACAATTCAAGTCAAGCACCAAATGATCTTCTCTCATTCTGCCTCGGGGTGCAACAATATAAGATACAAGAAAACTTTATTGTCACCCAGTCATACACTGTATGGTTAAGCTGAGATACTGCTTCTCCAGGACATGATTGTGCAACACTATTTGCAGGGCAAACACCAACACAAAAATGAAAAATAAAGGCTGACGCTATATAAGAAGTGGAACATGTTGACATTCAGGCTCTGGGGGCAGATTCATGGCACACAACTTTTAGTTGATTTGCTCTTCAAATAATGTCATACAAGTAAGTGGCACTTGATTAACCCATCATGTGCAGAAAAAAAGAGTCAAATGACATACTGTATGGATAGTTTGTTGATGACACTGCACATGAGATGACCTCAGTACAACAAAATTGGCATGAACAGTTATTTTTTTGTTCTTCATATGTGGTTTAAATGTATATGCCAACGATCCATTGTCCCATGGGGCAATATTTTAGCAAAGATTAGTATCTTAGTGTTCCACTACGTAGTAAACATGACACCTTCAATGCAGTAGTTCCTATGATATGACAGCATGACAGACTTGAATTGCATTCAGGATATCCACCTGTCTGCTTTGTAAGAAGAGGCAAGTGTGTATTTTATGGAGTAATTTCTAGATAGCTGGGCTTTTGTTGTCTTTGCAATAGAGAGAAGAACTGGCCCCCACATTCTGTTTAAAGCCGGTTTCATTTGCTTGTGTCTTAAACCGTAATGCACTGAGCTTTCTATGTCACAGTAGCACTTTCAGCCAGGGTGATATGCTGCATGTGTATATTGATACCAGATTATAGAAAGGAGGGAATGCAGGACGGTCCCTTTTCACCGAGCACTTTACAGATGAACTACAATTTTTTTTTTTTTGTACTTATTTTGTACCCGTAGGTAGATTTGTTCTGCAGTCTGGTGACAAGCCACCAGATGCCAGTCGCTGCGTGCGCAAGCGCCCTGTATCCCTAACCTGCATGTTTTTGGCATGTGGGAGGAAACCGGAGAAATCCCGGAGTAAACCCACGCAACACGGGAAGAACGTGCAAACTCCACATAGATCACTGTTGGCCGGGGGCAGGGATCGAACCCACGATCTCATGATCCCCGCGATCCCCCGGCCGAGGGTAAACTGTGCTGCCGCAGTGCTAACCACTGCGCCACCGTGCTGCCCAATTTTGATTCTAAGACTCACTGCTCCTTTGTTTAAATATTGGGTTTTGCATATGAAAATAGCTAGTATTAGTGAGATGGCAGTCGGGTTGGTCTGGGGTGGTGAACTGCCGTTTCTGGTAGTGATGCCACCCAGGGTATAAAGAGCCTGGGCAGAAGCGACTTGTTCTCTTTTACCGTTGACGCCCTGGCTTACTGGAGAGCGCTGAAAGTCTGCACGGTCTTGTATATAATTACTGTTAATAAAGCTCCATTAACGGTAGCCATGCTCTGTCCATTTTGCCTCATTATGGACACAACATTTGGTGACGAGGTAAAAACGGTTATGGAGAGGTCAGTTGCCAATTTTTTGCCATTTCTGGAAGCACCAGGCGAGCCGCCCATGCCCTGGCCCAGGTGGTTCGCTGCATTTTCCAACTATCTGGTGGCCCTGAACCTCGGCGAATTCGAGAAGCTTCATGCGAGAGCAGTCTTGATGTATAATTTAGGCATGGAAGAACAGAGGATCCTGGAGAACCTAGGAGGAGCCGTTAGTTTTGACAAGGTCATGGAGCTAATGGAACGTTATTTTCGCACTCCTGAGAATGTCACAGTCCGACACATTCAGTTTCGACAGCGCTGCCAGCAGACGGGAGAGTCAATAAGAGGATTTATTGCAGACATCCATGAGCTGGCGAGAGAATGCAAGTTCGGACGCCTGGAGGAAGAAATGATACGGGACCAGCTGGTGGAACATGTTCACTGTCCCACCGCTCGGTCAAGGCTTTTGACCCACCCACGTGAGCTGACGTTGGCCTCTGCTATCGAGCTAGCTCAGCAATTTGAGGCAGCTGAGACAATAGCGAGAGGCCTCAGCGAGAGAGCCTCTCCGACCCAGGACGAGCCTCGTTTAAAGGCGCTGACGTTGGACCCTGAAGACGAGACCAGCGGAGATGATGAATACGCCTCCGTGGTGAAGATTAGGTCCACCCCAGGAACGCCAAAATGTTATGGCTGTGGGTCCCCAAAACACCGCTATAAGTCCAGAGAATGTCCAGTGAAAGGCAAGCATTGTGGGAGGTGTGGCTTTCTGAACCACTTTGCCAGGGCCTGTAAGAATTTTGAGTGGAGAGATCGACAGCGTGAGGTGGGTCCCCCACAGAAGACTCCGACAATAGTCCATACTGTTTCCCCGGAGACAAGTGGGCGTATTAGCTGTATTGTTTTGCTGGATGGCGTCAAGGTCCCGCTTTTGGTGGACACTGGAGCGGTGATTTCCGTTTTGAACCTGGTGACTGTAAGGAGTCCGTTTCCCCACCACTGCATCATTGAACGGACTGCACTCTATTATGGCTACGACATGAACAGGTTAGCCGTCTTGAGATTTTTGGGGATGGAGGCAAGTGATTATCACTGCTGCTGGAGCCAATATTATGGGATGCAATATGTTTTATGGTCTAGGTTTTCTATCACCAGCGACATCGGAGAGGAGTGGTCGAGCTGCATATTGTGGAATCGGCCCACTCAGGGTGTGGAAGATGAGGAGGTGTAGGATCCTGATTGGTTTGGCGTTTCTGGAGGAGAGCATGCACTTTGTCACGCGATGTTGTCCCGGGATGGACCCGATGCCAGAGTCCATGGTACCCTTGGTGTGGGTGCTGGACGGCGAGACGGGACCCCTGGGGTAACCCGTGAGCTCGGGGCGCCCGTGCTGGAGAATGATGGGGAGAGACCAAAGAGCGCAGTTTTAAAGTGCTTCAAGCGACGACCTCCTAAGAGGACTTCAAACTGGACCTGCAGGACGACCAGTTCCGAGAAGGAGGCCCACTTCAACCGTGTTGGTTTGAAGAAGCATGGCGGAGCTCCCCTGAAGATTGGTGACAGAGTTCGTCCAAGGGTAGAAGCTAGGCTGAGAGGGACACACAGGACGCGTGAACGGCGCGAAGACCAGGGGCAGCTCAAGGTGGTGGCTGCCCGGACTGATGGGTATCTGGGCCTATCGGACGAGATGTGAAGGCACCCCAACGAGCTGCGCCACGTAGTGGAGAAGAGGAGACGGTGCAGTTCAACCCCAGAGGCCAAGAGGAGAAGGCGCTCTGGATGGGAACCACGAGATGGCAATCCAGGGGGAGGGCTCTCCACGGGATGAGTACAATGACTTGGGGGTGTGTGTTTGTTAGTATGTTCTGTGTTTAAGGCCCCATGTCATGATGTAAATAGTTTTATAACCTATTGGTGTGTGCCCCGAGAAGATATTGTGAAAATTTTGCAAATTGCACATATTGTTGTGTGGAAACTGAAAGAAATATATTAGTATTTGAATGTTATAGACTTGGAAATTTTAAAGAGAAATTATAAAGGGATATAAATTTCCATTTGTTTGTATTAGGTTGGCATGGTGGAGCTGATTATTTAAGAAACTTGTGGGATTTAAAAAAAAAAGAAAAGAAAGAAGAGAGGAGAAATTTATTATTAATTGTCTGTTATGGTTTGGAAAATTTTAAGAAGTGTTGATTATATTATAGAAATTTTGGTAAACTGAGTAGATGTGAAAAGAAATCACTGAGCTGATTAGGTTGTGTATAAATGGTGTGTAATTTTGAGAAGGAAAAGAAGATATTTGAATATGTTAATTGAGTTGTATATGATGATTGAAATAAGAATTGCGGTTTAATGCCCAACACTGGAAATTTTAATGATGTGCCCGGGTGTGGGGTGGGTGTATTGGGGTGGGGGGCCGCCAACAGGAGGTTAGGTATGTTAATATTTGCACTGTTCATTGTTGATTGTATATTTGTTTTGACTGTTCTGGGATTAATTTTCATTAGAAACATGACTTATTTTATGTTGGACTATTAGGGATATGGCGGCAGAGTAATGCTCCTAGCCGTGTAGGGGGCGCTGGTGGTCTACCCAGCCTCCCAGCCTTGGTTGTGTGAATGGATAGGTTGTTTATTTCTTTTGGACATATGTTTTGTGATTAGAGTGTGAGTTGGGTGATAAATTTGGGTGGGCCAGCTTGCATTTTTTTGAAGGGGGGGGGGAGAAATGTCACATGTGAAAATAGTTAGTACTAGTAAGATGGTGGCTGGGTTGGCCTGGGAATGGTCTGGGGTGGTGAACTGCCGTTTCCGGTAGTGACGCCACCCAGGGTATAAAGGGCCCGGGCGGAAGGGGCTTGTTCTCTTTCACCATTGACGCCCTGGTCTGCTGGAGAGCGACGAAAGTTTGCATGGTCTTATATATAGTTACTGTTAATAAAGCTCTGTTAACGGTAACCACGCTCTGTCTATTTTGCCTCATTATGGACACAACACTGGGTACATCATGACTTCCTATGCCAAGTATTTATCACTACCAAACAATAAATGGCAATGAGCCATAATAAATTGCAATTTGCAATAAATTGCAAATGGCAATTTGAGAGTTTTTTTCTTGTAATCAAAATTTTGGTCATAAAATGAGCTCTATTTTGATCAACAATGCTTTTTTCTCTCTCCTATTGTGTTTTTCCCTATCCTTCCCCCCCTCCCCCCTCTTCACCCCCCCCCATATGACAGGCGCCTCGTCATGGCTGCTGCGTCATTGGGATGCGCCTTTCGTGCGCGCCCAATGTCAAGTCAAATTCCTCGTATGTTTACTTGTTTACTTGTAAATGTGCTTGACAATAAATCTGATTCTGATTCTGATTCTGAGCTGTCAGAAAACACACTTCACTTCACAGAAGTCACTTGGGAACTGAAATTTATTGTTCATTCCGTTCATTTTGTTAAAGGGAACATATGATGAAAATGTCACTTTTTCAGTGTTTTTGTGCAAGAATTTGGGTATAAGAAATGGCTATTAACAAAGACACGAAGTAAACAAGCAAAGAAAAATCACAGCTCTGTCACTTTGTTAGGGTTGGTTTTGGATTCACTGGTTCTATCCAGTGAGTCATTCTGATTTGCCTCTGGTTGTGACTTGAGAACCACAGCTCTTCTCCATGTGTTTTAATGATGGTGGTAGCAGATATTTTCCCAGTAAGCAAACAAACACACGCCGACTGTGCTGCTATGGAGTTAGCTTCACAGAACGCCTGCAGTTTTTAGGGCTATTTTCAGTACATTCTATTCACCCCACTACGTCTGTGTTCTGAAACGGTTCATTAATCCACAGTAAATTATATAGCCTATGTCATTCTGGCATTTTTTTTTTTTTTGACTGGGATAACCCTGTACATCAGGGTATTAGTGGAGTCAGCTTTGTGACAAAGTTTTTTTTAAAGCTATTTTTTATATATTTTATTCATTCCACTAGATATCCATCATCCTGATCATCCAACAACACTTGACCATATATCTTGTTGTTAATTGTCATTTTAGCTTATTTTACTATAGTAGTAAAGGTTAGTGGCAGTTAGCAGAGCTAGCCATTCAATTATTCCAGGATTTTCTATTATTTTTCTTAGATTTTATTAGTGCTACAGGAAAATTCAAGGGCTTTCATGGTGCGCTGCCAGTCCCTTTACACCTAGGACCACTTTAGAACCTGCAGTTAACCTAACTTGCATGTTTTTGGAATGTGGGAGGAAACCTAGAGTAAACCCACAAAAGCATGGTGAGAATATGCAAACTCTACACAGATAGGCTCCCCTGGTTGGTGGATTTTAACCTATGACCTTACTGTGAGGCAACGGTGCTCACTACTACATCACCATGCTGCCCTATCATAACCCGGTGACGGTCATGTGCTATTAACCACACTCTCCTGTGTCCAATGATGCTTCATTTGGACTTTCACAGTCTCCCATCCAGCCATTTTTACATTATAGTTAGCTCAGGCTGTGTTTGACGACCAGAGCTACCCAGTTTACATCAGCATCAACCACAGATCTCAGAAGTGATGAAAGAGGATGACAGGGTCAATCAGGGATTGTTTGCATTTAAAGAGACAAAGTGAAACTGGTGAAGTAGGGAAAAGGGTGTTGTTCTGGGTGCAAAAAGGTGCAGATAAACCCTGTGGTATTTTGACCAAAGCATCTCATAGACATTGCATTACCACCTCTGAGAACTCAGTCACCATATGGAAAATGGAAAAAAACAAAACAAAACATCACTTTTAAAAACTGACAATTTGTGTGCCTAGTTTTTTTGGGCAAATGCTGTTTTAAAAAAAATACCCAATACACTGTTTGGGAAAGACATCATCAATCAGGAAAAAAATCAAATCAAATAAATGTAAATAAATCGATAATAAAAAACGTGTTGAAGATTTTGAAATCTTTTTAAATCTACATCTTTTTATGATGGGAGACTGAAACAAAGCAGTACAGTAAGTCTGCTTTCCACTCGGGCAAACACGGAGTAGCCTTCTGTAGAATGCACTACGTTCTCACTCTGAATTTTCCCTCTCTCTCCCTCCGTCGTCCTCTCCATCTCTCCAGACAGTGGCAGTGGTCCCTGCCTCATCTCCATTTGGATCTCTCTGTTTGGAAATAAATCACATTCATACAACACCTGAGCTGCTTAAGGGAGTGGGATGGGATCAGGGTCCCAGGTGGACCAATTCAAATTGTATTCGGCTCTCGTGCAGGAAGAACACACATGCACGTCCCGCACACACAGAACACAAAGGTTACGGTCAATCAAACCTCCCGTGCTCATGGGTCACACATACAAGCAATAAACCTCCATACACACACATGCACGCACGCAAGCACACACACATATCCTGTGCCTATTTCACTGTTTCGTTGTTTTGTTTTTCATCCTCTCCTGCCTCTCTTTGTCCTCATTTCCCACAGACACACACCCAACTGTCCACACACACAGGCACACTTTTTTTCCCTCTGCTATTCATTAACTGATAGCTCTAGACTCAGGTGGAGTAGTTGGGAAGCTGAGGATTTGCATTTGTATTTTTTTTCCAATATCTCCTCTGGACAGAGGATCAGGGGTTTACCATTTGTTGAAGACATTCATCTCCCCTCATTTTGTTCTTTTTTTGTTGATAATTTGAGAGGGGACTCCTCAACCTGTTGTGTGCAGCTGTGGGGAAGGAGATTGTTGTGTAGGGGATGACAGGTTTGCCTGACCCATTTCATACTGGGAGGAGGCACATACAGGTCAAACCTGGGGTGATACAAATGTGAATATAGATGTCCTTGTTAGCCAAATCCCACAAGAGACAAATAGGCTGTTGCTGTCATTGTGTTGCTGCCTACAGTATGTTGACGCTAGATCTTGCATGCAGGGGGGTTTACTAATATGCATGAACTGCTGTCTTCTAAATCTTAAAAATACATCAAAAACAAAGCTAAGAAACACATTATGGACTTGGCTCAAACTTTATTTACACTACAATAACATGCAGATAGACAAATCAATAATGCATCACCTTATGATGCAAGGTCATTTGCACCACAGGCCCAGCAGTTGTGAGTGCCAGCCATGTAAGCCGGCTTAGTTTGCACCAAATAAACATGACTAATTTTATGAATAAAGGATCAATATGCACTTACTAAAACAGTAATATTCATACTTTGTACACTAGTGCATCTCAAAAAGTTATGATATTGAGAATGTTTTGTTTAAATAATTGAACTTAAATAATTTCTATATTCATCACACATAAAGTGAGCTATTTCAAGCTTTTATTATTTTATACTTTGATCATCATTATATCTTATCGTGCCATTTATGCATCCATATTAGAGCTCTGTCATTCACTTGCTATAGGTCTTCATTGGAGCATGAACAGTAGGTTCTAATGGGCAGCTATGGAGGATTTGGTCCATGGTTTGGGTTGGTTCACCGCAGGGACAATCAGCACTGGTGACTTGTGGGTCTTTCTAATGTCTTCCCCACCTTGGATCTTGTTCTCTTCAGGGTGATTTTTTCTTTTCTGCCAAGCAGGGATGATCTTCGAGGCAGGTCTTCACTAGGATTGGGTAGAGCTCAGTTGGGAAAGCAGCAGTGACTCCCTCTCCACTTCTGTAGGAGTCTGTAGGCCACAGGGTTTAGGTGTTGAGACACTCTGCCACCATAAAACTTTTTTGTGATTTTAGTGGTCATCTTGTCTCCTGATGCCAATGTAGTGGATGCCTTGGATCATTAAGGTTCTTTGACATTTCATTTTTGGTGATGGTATCTCATTGAGTATGAGGTGGTGCAATACTGGCCCTTCTATAAAGAGATGGAAAGGGTGTTGCCTTTCATGTTCCAGTAATTATTCAACAGGCTTTGTTAAGTTCTGGGTCCACCTTCCTTGCATGGAATGACCTTTTGCATACCGGTGAGCAGTATTCTTCAATAGAATAATGGAGTGCCAAGGCTGTTTGTTTAAGGGTTTTTGGATCTGTACCCCAGTTGCTGTTGGTTAATTTACGGAGGTGCTGTTTTGTCCCATGCAAATATTGGACTCCCATGAACTGGGCTTGGGTGTGAGATTATTAGGTGCAACCCTGGTATCCTTGTTACCTCCGCCAAGGAGGTTAAGTTTTCATCAGCGTTGGTTTGTCTGTCTGTTTGTTTGTCTGTCTGTTTGTCTGTCTGTTTGTTTGTTAGCAAGATAACTCAAAAAGTTATGGACGGATTTTCATGAAATTTTCACAGATTGTCAAAAATGGGGCATCCTACAGATGATTAGATTTTGGTGGTGATCCGGATCACCGTCCAGAAGAAAACCGCCATTACAGAAAATGCCATTTTCGTCAATAACTACTGAACCACTAATCCTATCATTGTGAATCCAATTGCTAGTCATATGTTTTCATGGTCAAGGAGTCTGAAAATGTACACACAAACACTGTATGGGGGGGGGAACTGTGGTGCTAAACCGCCATTACGGAAAATGCCATTTTCGTCAATAACTACTGAACCACTAATCCTATCATTGTGAATCCAATTGGTAGTCATATGTTTTCATGGTCAAGGAATCTGAAAACGTACACACAAACACTGTATGGGGGGAACTGTGGTGCTTGGCGGAGGTCTGCGCTCTCCGAGTACTTTTCTAGTTATTAGTGAGTTCTTGTGCATTTCCTGACGGAAGGCACAGTATGTCGACATTTAGGTTAGCAAACATTTCTGCTTTTGTCACGGACAAAATTTCAGCTTTAAAGCTGACTACTCTGAACTTGGTCATCTTGTTCTAGGGCTGAGGGTTTTGTAGTGTGGCACTACAGGGGTTAAAGAGTGCCGGTGTGGTGATGCAGCCAGCAGGGTGACGTCACCGCGTTGGACAGTTAAAAGGGAAGAGTTGGCCATCTTAGGCTTCTCTCTCCACTCTCAGCGACATAGCACTTAACCATAACAAACCTGAACTGTGATATTAGTTATTTGTTATACTAAAGTTTGTGTTCCAGCACAGCTCATCTCTCTATTGGTCATTCCAGATTTACAGACATAAGTAGTAGTAGTAGTAGATTAGTTTATTTGACAGGGACAGTGCAATAAACATAGACAATTAATCAAAGACAATCAATCTGATGTGTTGCACATAGAGTGTATAGCTATTAGCTAATTTGCAACTCTTGTCCCTGGATGGGCTTTAGAAAAAAGAATCAAGATAAAAATATACACAATAACCACATACATCAATGCAGAAAAATTATAAATACACAATTATAAATATTATAAATATTATAAATACACAAATATAACAGCCTGACTCACCTTTAACATAAATATTATAAATACACAAATATAACAGCCTGACTCACATTTAACACATATAACATAACTCACATTTGCCTATTTCAGGCCTTCGTCCCTCCGTCACTCACTATAAACAAACACATTTATTCCTTCCCTTCATTCACTCTCACTTTGCAGACAAATAATTCATACATGAGTACATTCTTGTTTATTTTTCAGCCAGTTTTTAACATTTTTAGTGAATGTTTTAAAGTCCGTTATTATTTTAATTTCATTTGGCATTGTGTTCCAGATGTGACTGCCCTTTATAGAGAAAGCTGTTTGTCCAAATGTGGTTCTGCGGTGGAATATTTTACAGTTATTGTTAACAGAACTCCTGGTGGCTCTGCTGCTGTCCTGTCTTTGGACGAAACCAGCAAGTGGCTCGGGTGCTGATTTATGGAAACATTTGAACGTTAATTTCAGAAGACAGAGGTCAATGAAGCTCTCAAAACTCAATAGGTTGTATTTTTTTAAAACATTACAGTGATGCCACCTAATGGGCTTTTTGTCCAAGATTTTTAGGGTTTGATTATATAATGAACCTATATGTCTTATTGTGGAAGGGGCTGCTTGAGCCCAGACTGTCAAACAGTATGATATATGAGAAAAAACCATAGAATGCATATACAGTGCAGCTGCTTCGTAAGGTATGTAATATCTAATTAATTTAAAGCAGTTCAGATTTTTTTTTACTGTTTTTGAAATTTTCTTTATATGAAGATTAAATTTGAGTTGAGGATCTAGTACAATGCCAAGGTATTTGAATTCTGTAGCTAAACTGATGTCATGATCATGTATATTAACTTTAAAATGTTGCAGGTTACATTTTTTGATTGAAAAGCACATTGAGACTGTTTTCTGAAGGTTCAGCAATAGATGGTTCTTGAGGAGCCACTCTTGGACATCAACCATACTTGTAGACAGTACATCTGCAGCCTGTGCTGGAGTCTTGGCAGCTGTGTAAATAACTGCATCATCTGCATAAAGTTGGCATGTTGCAGCTGAGCAGTGTAACGGCAAGTCATTAATAAAAATGCTGAAAAGTAAAGGACCAAGAATGGACCCTTGTGGGATACCCATGCGGTTGTTTAAAAATGAGGATTTATCCTGGTGCACTTTTACACACTGTTCTCTATTCTGGAGATAAGATGCAAACCATTCTAATGTATTTGGGGAGAAGTTAAAAGATACCATTTTGGATAAAAGCAAACTGTGGTTTACAGTATCGAAAGCCTTTTTGAGATCTAGAAAAACAGCTCCTACCGCATTACCCCTGTCCAAGGACTGTTTGACGTTTTCAATAAGGCAACAATTTGCTGTTTCTGTTGAGTATCCTGGTCTAAAACCAAATTGATGTGGATGAAGAAGTTGACTGTCTTGTAAGTAGTCTATCAGCTGTGTAGCTACAACTTTTTCAAGAACCTTAGATAGGACTGGTAAGATAGAGATTGGGCGGTAATTGCATATATCGTCTTTACTGCCTGATTTATGAACTGGTATGACGACAGCTTTTTTCCAGCCAGATGGAAATGTACTAGACCTAATGGAGAGATTAATGAGATGAGTCAGTGGTTTGATTAATATTTTGCTGTGCATTTTGAGAAAGGAGGTGCTCATATTGTAGATATCACTAGTTTTTGAGTTTGACAGTGTTTTAACAATACCAGCAATTAACTTCTCATTTACCTCATCGATTTGGCGACAAGAGTAAAGCCATGGGAGCATGCCTGAGGCTACTGACACTGTTTCTGGAGTACCCCGGTGAGCCACCCGTTCCTTGGCCATGCTGGCTCGATGCCTTCGAGACACATGTGTCGGCGTTGGACCTGGGCAAACTGGACAAGATACAGAAGTGAGCTCTGTTAATTCACAACATGGGCATAGAAGGACAACACATTTTCCACACACTAGGACCAACAGACTCGTTCGCTGATGCTGTAGAGCTGCTAGCTAGCTACACCGGACAATGTGTTGGCACGGCATATTATGTTCCGCCAACGGCGACAGAAAGTTGGAGAGATGACACAACAATTTGTTGCGGACCTTCGCCACCTAGCTAGCATGTGCAGGTTTGATTTGTTGGAAGACAAAATGGTGCGGGACCAGTTGTCCGAGCACACTAGCAACCTTCAGCTGCGGACGAAGATGCTAACAGTGCCAAATGACATGATGCTAGCTAACACCATCGAGCTAGTGTTCCAGCTAGAGTCTGCCGACAGGTTAGCATCGGAACTAGGTGTGCAGCAACAGTAGCGGTAGCCAAGTCACACATTGCTGACTTACGCAGTGAGTATGGACAAACCTGATGACACGGCAAAAGGGATCGAAGCAGATACCGTGGACTAGAGGACTGTTACAAAATATTCCACTTGCTGTAGCTGTGGTCCCCTGACACACCGAGAGAGAGAGCACATTTTTGCCCAGCGAGGGGGCAGCGATGCAAGAAGTGCGGAAAGTTTAACCACTTCGCCAAAGTTTGCTGGCCAGCGACACCACCCAGCCCACTGGCCAAAGTCACCCACCCGCAACGACCATCCACATGGTAGGGTCCAGAGGTGAAGAGTACGCAATGTGCATGGTGGAGATGGATGACGTTACTTTGCCGCTCCTGCTCGACACCGCTGCCGTGAGGTTGATGTTGAATTGGGCCACAGTGAAGAAATTTTTCCCCAACCACACAATTGGCAAGAACCCAACTGCGCTGTATGGGTATGGTGGCTACAGAGTTAGCAAAATAGGGACCATCAAGCTAACGGTCCGCTACCCATCAAGAGTCATTACTGACTTTGTGTTTCAAGTGACCACGCATGGAGACAACATAGTTGGATATGACCTTTTCTACCAAATGAGCTTCTCCATCTGCGGCAGTAATGGACTCCGTTTGACCGACTATGATGATTGGGATGCACCATACCCCGATGATGATGACGATGAGTGGGACGAGACACAACAGAATGATGACGACGAGAGTATAGCTGTCCCGTGCACACAGGAAGAACACTGCCCTGAAGGGGGCAGCGACCAGACTCGCCTCAGATCCTCACCCAGCATGAGCCCACAGGAGCTGCTGCGGAGTTGCAGGAGAGGGAGCCCACGCCTACCGAGTATCCCGGGACACAGCAACCCAGCGTAGATCCTAACAATGATGATAGTGACACATCACAACAACCAGATTTCCCAGGTGAAGGAGAAGGGACCGGACTGCTATCGAATCCTCGCACAGCGCCAGCCTACAGGAGCTGCAGTTGAGCCGCTGGATGAAGAGTCCACAATCATACAAGAGACAGTAGGGTCACCGGATATCTTCTGAATCCATGAACAGCATCGGCCTCCAGGTACTGCTGCAGTAGCGTTGGATGAAGAGCCCCTGACCCACCAGGTAACAGCAGTGCCATTCTAACCTGATGGACGCCCCACGACGGACGTGGAAACTACATCACTGCAACCGCAACGACATGTGCAGCTGAACAGAATGCTATTTGCGGTGTTGGACTGGGTTTGGGTCCGCAAAACCGAGTGACCAGACCCACAGTCACCTACGATGCAACCTCCAGCACCACTGACACCCATGAGGATCGCCGCGCAGCTTTGACCAGTGACTTTCCAGCTGACAGATGGTTCAGTGTGGCACGCCAACCATCTCCGTTGAGTTCGAGTGACGACTCCGGAGGAGGAGACTTTGCGAACTCCGAAGGAGGAGACTTTGCAGGAGACCGCTTGCACTGTGTGGGACCTGGACTGGAGTTTTGTGGGAGATGGTCCTGGTCCGGGGGGCCAAATGTAATGTGGCACTACAGTGGTTGAGGAGTGCAGGCATGGTGACGCAGCCAGCAGGGTGACATCACTGTGCCGGATAGTTAAAAGGGGAGAGTCGGCCATCTTAGGCCTGTCTCTCAACTCTCAGTGACATAGCACTTAACCATAACAAACCTGTACTGTGATATTAGTTATTTGTAATAATAGATTTCGTGTTCCAGAACAGCTCATCTCTCCATTGGTCATTCCAGGTTTACAGACATAACAGGTTTATCCTTTTACCATCCTTGGAACTTGAATGTAGCATGTATTGTAGCAAATGGTTTAAACAGGAACACCATGAGAAGATTTGCTACATGCCCCATGTGTTTTGATGATTATGACATAGCTCTTTGAATTAAAGGGGTCATTGAACTGACTTTTTCCACATGTTGACAGCTCCCACAGGTCTTAATGAAATGTTTGTGACATATTTTAGTCAAATACTCTTGAATCATTTAATTAATGGATCATGTTTGTGAATCATCTTTTGCGGCCTTACTCAGAGCTACCCATTTCAGTGCATGTCTCTTTAAATGACCGAGAACCACTGTTAACTCCACCCTCCCTCTTATGTCACTATTGCTGACCTTAGCTAGCTAGTGAGCCTGAGTCAACTAACATAAATTTGCCTCAAAGAATGAATGTAATAAAGCATCACTGGTGGAGAGGGGTGTGTGGTTTCAGTGGTTGACAGGCTATAACTGATCCCTGGAGTAAATAAGCACAGAAATATTCGCAGATGAGTGAATGGTGGCCCAAAGCGCCGAGCTGATGCCAAATACAGTTTCTAGCAACTCTGTTTTCTGTCTGACTGCTAGCATGCATCATACTAACCAGATTACAGTGATATTTGGTGGAAGGGTGGAGCTTAGGCTGTAGAAACACCCATTACATTTTGGAGCTGGTCCAAATCAATCTGGATACAGGATTTTCTTTTTTTTTTTGCTCTTTTCTTTGCCGTTCTTTAACATTGCATTATCATAATTACTTGAACGCTTAACTCGTTGGCCGTGGCGGCCCCTCCCATTCTAGCTGTAACTGACATTGTAGACATAAGAGGAAGGTAATTTTGTTCTGCTCTGCATGCTTGGCTGTGTGACAAAGTTGCCTTTCTTTTTTCTTCAAAATGCATTAATTGAATCAAACTTTAGGTTTCACTGGAACTTTCATGATTGTACAAGAGTGTATACATAACACAGAGTACAGAATATCCCAGTGACCTCTTGAATGACTGACTGTGTGAAGACACAAAAAGTCTTACTCGTTAACTTTGTTTTTAAAATTATTTAAAATTTAAGTTAAAAAATGTTGATTGTTATGATTACAGTAATAACTATTTATAACACACAGTGATTGTTGCAATACATTAAAAGGTCATCAACAAAAGCAATTAACCTCTTAATATTCCACCCATGGAACATTTCATATTAGCTGGAAATTTTCTGGAATGCTAAAGGGTGAAAATTCAAGAGTGCAATTTCTCCATCGTTTTTAAGAACACAACACCCAGTGGGTTGATAGAGTGAATCCATGCATTGAATTTTGAATTACTCTTTGCAAATTATGTGCACCAATGTTAAAATGGACGGTGCATTCACTGCTGCAAGTTAGAGTCGGCATTATGACCAACACGCATCATTTATGCCAACACCTGCGAGGCGCTAAACAATAGAATGCAATTTACACAGCCTGCCAGGTAAATTTGTACTTATTATGTGAGTGTGCTAAATAAATATAATCACTACTGCAGCAAGAGTATCTCCCCAATACAGCCCAGCTATGTAAAATAATTTATGCTACTGCTTTCTAGTTCTTGGCCTTCTTTCCCCACAGATCCATCATGACAACTATTCTAAATACTACAAATCCTTACATGATCCAAACACCACTTCTTAAGAGAATAATCTGTAGCAGAAGTTTGTTAGAGAGCATATATACTAATGTTTAAGTGAAAGAAAACCCCCACTCAAAGGGAAACACATTCTACTATTCTCATGGCTGATTTTTTTTTCCCCCAACAAAAAAGAACAAAAACAGAGACAAATAGCCTGTGGTCAAGAAATGTGCAAAGAGCAGCCAGGAGTTAAATAGGAATTTTGCAGTCGAGGGATCTATTTTTTTTTTTTTTAATCAAGCTCTGCTGGTGTGTTCTGCTTGGCAGAAAAGCAGAAGTTCCAATAATCAGAGACAGACAGCATAGATACATATGTATTTGTTTTATCATAAGATAGCTAAACAATTAAGGTGGATCAATAAAGAATGATTGGTATAATAAGCCAGGTATAGATCAGATAGTTGCATTTTAAGTAACACTATCTGATTTCATATGATCAAAGCTTATGGAATTAGGTTTTAGGTTATGATCTGATGCTATAATTGTCAGAATATCTACATGGAATAAATGTGTATTAATATATTGTAAATTAATCCAAAGTTATGACCTACCTGTACATGTTTTATACATTATATCATATCATTTTATAATCTGTGCCCAATTCCTTTTAAATATAGATCCTATTTTACCATGCTTTACTGGAATAATTTACTATCAGCATTACCAGCCTGACAGCTGCTGGTGCTAATTATCCAGCTGGGTGCCAATAAAATACTCCAGAAAAATGGAAATATGGCATTTCAGATTTTTTTTCTTATTCTTACGTAGCAATTATTAATGGCTTCACACATATTTTATGTTTTTATCTGCTGACATTTTTAGTCTCTCCATTAGGGCCTTAGCTGGGTATTGTTTTTTTACCACTCTCTTTTATTGGGAAGTGTTTCTAAAAGTTATGAAACTCTGTCTTGCATAAATCTGCAGTACTTTGCATTAAAAAGATGCAATCACACTTTACCCGCCACTGAATAAATCCAAATGCTATGTTTTCATGTAACTATGAGACTCGATGTTCTCCTTCCACTGTAAGTTTTCATAGTTAAAGCTATTTTTTCATACTTGATATTGTAACGTCGGGGCTGTGTTAAGGGGGCGGGGATTCTCCCGACATGCTCGGGCCGTGGAAGATTCAAAGAGTGTTATTATTCATGTGTTCTAAGTGTTATTGCTGTGTCATTATAACTGCGTTATAATGACACAGCAGTGTTATAAGACCAGTTAGAGCAGTGATCGATCATGTGTTTGTGTCACCATCAGTGAGACGGAGGTCTGTGTGAATGGCCTCCCCTCCTGTCTGTGTTGAGTGGGTGTGCATAAATAAAGCCTGTTTTGTCACAGTCATCTCTCCTTTCTTGTGTGAACCCTCACAACGTCACACTGTCAGGAGTGGGACATGGAGCAGATAGAAGCCAGAATCAGAGCAGAGATTCAGCAGCTGGAGCAGTTCATTGCTCAGCTGGGAACGGACAACAGAGCTGGTACACCGACCCCCGGAGTTGCTTGCCGAGATGAATGGAGCAGCGGACCCGACGGGACCAGCATGCCCCGCCTTCTGCCTTTCTCAAGGCAGGGCGGGCTAAGCAAAGCAGATCAGCCCCGCTTCCCGCCCTTTTCAGGGCAGGACGGGCCGGCAATTCCAATGCAACAAGGGGCGGCGATCGACCAAGAGGCAACTGTCCCACCCATCCACCAGCGGGCCAAACTTCCCCACTTTAACGGTGAAACCCTGCTGGACGACTATCTGGTCCAGGTCGAGCTGGCTACTGCGTTGAACGGCTGACCACCCGAAGAGACTGCCGTGCTGGCCCCGGAGGGAAGGGCTCTCCGCACGCTGTCCAATCTCCAGTCTGAGGAACGTCACAGCTGGCCAGTGCTACAAGGAGCACTGCGGAGGAGGTTTGGGAGGGCAGCCAACACTGAGCATGCCCAGGAACAGCTGGCCAACCACCGGCGAGGCAGCAGAGAGAGCCTGGGAGCCTATGCAGCGGACATACGGCTGCTGACGTGGTGTGGCTACCCAGTTTTCGAGCCGGGGGCAGTGGAGAAGCTCGCCCTCCGGAACTTAATCCGGGGGCTTAGCCCAGCCCAGCTCCAGACCCACATCCAGATTCACGCTGCGAGCAGCTGGGAGACAGCTGTGGCAGAAGCGGAGTGGGTAGAACCGCTAATGGATAGTGCAGCTGATGCATCAGCACTGAGGCAGAGAGCCTTCCAGGCCACGGCTGAGAGTGAGGAGGAGGAGGAGGAGGAACTGCGCCGGACCATAGCGGTGCGGCCATGGAGAAGACGATCACGGCGGCGCAAGGAAGGGTGCTTCCGCTGCGGGGAGCCAGAACACATTGCGCGGTACTGTCCGGCACCCACCCCGCGACAAACCGGCCCCTCGCCAATGTTAAACTAGAGCAAGGTGGCATGGACAGGGACCTGCCGCCTCCCACAGACATTTTTCCCGATGAACTGTCACCACGTGTGGGCCGAATTGGACACTTGCCAGGGATGTACCTACAGTGCAGGTTGGACAACACGCCGATCCGGGCCCTGATCGACACCGGTTCTACCATCTCCCTGGTCCAACCCGGAGTGCTGCCAGGTGCAGACGAGGCAGAACCGCAGGGGTGGGAACCCACCGAGTGCTGCGTCACCACGGGCACCGATGAACGCGCCAGACTGGGAGGGCGGCGAGTTCTTGTGGTGGGGGTGGCCGGCCAGAACACAAACCACCCGTTCTGGCTGGCTGACATTCAAGACCCCTGCATTATTGGACTCGATCTGCTTGCAGCATGGAGCGCAAAAATTGACACCACCAGATCGTCCCTCCTGCTGGGGGCTCGGACCATCATGCTCTGCAGCAGGGCCCAGAGGAAGAACCCGGGGGCCTGCGTGATCGATGGGCCACCAGGATGGACCAAACCAGGCGGGTGACCGCAAGAACTGAACACAACGACCCCACCAGCGCGAGCAGAGGGAGTGCAATCATCGATAGACACAGCAACGGGGAGGGCCACAGCGGAGCTGGGTCAATGTGTCAGCAGAAATGCAGCAGGCGGTTGAGGAATTGTTCCAACAGAGCTGCAGTGGACTGGGATTGGGACAGAGACGCCAGCTGGGGGAGCTGTTGGACTGCTACATTGACGTCTTCGCTGCCAAGGATGAGGAGCGCACCCGAACCAGCTCGGTGCAGCATGGGATCCACACCGGTGAGAGCAGGCTGACCCGGCTCCGCCCCCACCATCTGCCTTTTTCAAGTCGGGCAGCTGCTGAACAAAAAATACAGGAAATGCTGGAGGCAGATGTTATTGAGCCCTCCAGCAGCCCCTGGGCAGCGCCGGTGGTGCTGGTTAGGAAGAAGGATGGTTCGTGGCAGTTCTGTGTGGATTACCGGCACCTGAATGATGTCACCCGCAGGGATTCCTACCCCCTGCCCGTCATCGATGATGCGCTGGATTACATCACCAGCTCCAGCTGGTTCAGCTCGCTGGACCTCCGCAGCGACTATTATCAGGTAGAGCTGTCACCTGAGGCCCGCCAGAAAACAGCCTTCTTCATCGGGCAGGGACTGTATCAGTTCAAGGTGATGCCGTTTGGACTTTGCAATGCCCCGGCCACCTTTGAATGTCTGATGGAGCAAGTGTTGGCTCACGTGCCCTGGAGCTGCTGCATCGTTTACCTGGATGACCTGCTGGTTCACGCAGCTGACTTTGATGGCGCCCTTTCCAACCTCCGGGAGGTATTGGACGCCATCCGACAGGCCGGGCTGTGGCTACACCGGTGGAAATGCCACTTATTTCGGCGGTAGACCACCTTCTGGGCCACATTATCAGCGCAGCGGGAGTCGCCACCGATCCAGAGAAAGTGGCAGCGGTGAAAAACTGGCCAGTGCGGCGGGATGTGGGAGAGCTAAGGAGTTTTCTCAGACTGGCCTCCTATTATTGGAGATTTGTGAAAGACTTTGCTACCATCGCCAGCCCGCTGCATCAGCTGACACAGAAGGGCCGTGCATTTCAGTGGAGTGACAGCTGTACTGCTGCTTTGACCCAGCTTTGCTCAGCGCTCATTGGAGCCCCCATCTTACAGTATCCTGACCCAAACCGCCCTTTCATCGTGGACACGGACGCCAGCAACCAGGGCATCGGGGCGGTGTTATCCTAGGAGGGAGAATACGGAGAGCAGGCAGTTGCTCTTTTCAGCCGCACTCTCAGCAGAGCTGAAAGGAATTATTGCGTTACTCGCAGAGAGCTGTTGGCTGTCATCCAGGGGCTTCGCCATTTTCGCCCGTATGTGTTTGGGAGGAGGTTCCAGCTCAGGACGGATCATGCTTCCCTGACCTGGCTGCTGAACTTTAAAGAGACAGTTGAGGAGATGGCTGGACTGGAGGCACTGCAGGATTATGATTTTCTGATTGTGCATCAGGCAGGCCGCCTCCATGCCAACGCTGACACGCTGTCTTGGCGTCCCTGTGCTGTGGAGGACTGTCAGCACTGCCAGTGGGCAGAGGATCGAGACCAAGCCGTCCCATGGGCTGCTGCTCTCCGGACCACTGTGAGCAGTTAAAACACATCGGCACACAGCTCCTCCTTGGATAATCAGTCAGCTCTCCCCAGCGTTGACGTCACAGAGGCCCTTGGTACGCAGCAGCTGCAGAGCGAGCAGGACAGAGATCCGGTCATTTCCTGGGTTTGGCAGTGGTTGGATGCAGGCCAGCGGCCCGCCTAGGAGGCTGTGTCTGCGCTGGACCCAGAGACCAAGGCCTTACACTCCCAGTGGGCCAATCTCCACTGTCATGAGGGTGTTGTGTATCGGCAGTGGCAGACTCCAGCTGGGCAGTGTCACGTCTGACAGCTGCTGGTTCCCTGGCGGCTCCGGCCCAGTGTACTCCAGCTGGTCCATGGGGCGGTGGGGGTGGGCCACTTTGGGGTGATGAAGACTCTACAGCATCTTTGAGCCCTGTTCTACTGGCCTGGATGACGCCAGGATGTAGAGCTCCATGTCCATCGCTGCGACACCTGCATGGCTCCGAACGGGCCAACTCAGCAATCCCATGCCCCCTTGCAGCAGTACCAGGTGGGAGCACCGATGGAGTGGGTAGGAGTGGACATTCTGGGACATTTCCCGACCACGGACTGGGGGAACCTCTACGTGCTGGTCGCAATGGATTACTTCAACAAATGGCCAGAGGCGTACACGGTCCCTGATCAGAGCGCCACCACCACAGCATCAAAACTGGTGGAT
This sequence comes from Pholidichthys leucotaenia, assembly GCA_020510985.1. Taxonomy (NCBI): domain Eukaryota; kingdom Metazoa; phylum Chordata; class Actinopteri; order Cichliformes; family Pholidichthyidae; genus Pholidichthys; species Pholidichthys leucotaenia. Next base: position 252,382,241 of record CM035847.1, on the reverse strand, counting down.
GAGATGTTTTGTCGGTTCGGCGCACCGGAGGAGCTGCACAGCGATCAGGGTTGGAACTTTGAGGCAGAGGTCTTCAGGGAGGTCTGCAGGCGGCTGAGCATCCAGAAGACCTGGACCACCCCGCTGCATCCACAGAGCCACGGCCTGGTCGAACGGTTCAACCAGACCCTTACCACCAGCTCGCTGTCCTAATGGACCAGTGACAGCGAAACTGGGACCTGCATCTGCCCTTTGTTCTGTGGGCGTACCAGAAGGCAGCACAGGAATCCACCCAGTGCACTCCTGCAGCGCTGATGTTTGGACGCGAGCTGCACACACCGGTGGATTTGGTGTTCACCCCCCCCCCCCCACCACCACCACCGGAGCCGGAGGTGGAGGGCAAACCGGGGTTGGATTATTTGTTTTGCTTGAAGGAACGTCTCCACACGGTGCACGGACTGGCTCGGGAGGCCCTGGCAGTGGCGGGGAGAAGGCAGAAGCGGGCATATGACTCCCGCTGCCAGGGGAGGGACTTTGCACCAGGAGATCGAGTCTGGGTTTCTGCCCGGAGCGAAAAAGGGGACTGTCACCAAAACTGACGAGCCATTTGTCGGGACCTTGCGAGGTCCTACAGCGACTGTTGGATGTAGTGTACAGGGTGAGGCTGCAGAAAAGAGACCGGGTCGTGGTACTCCACTGTGACCGTCTCGCCCCGTACCAGCCATCTGCCTGGCGGGTGGTCGAGCCGGGGCCTTCATCCCGACCAGATGCTCCGGCCGAGGCACAGATGGACATTGCTGGTCGCTGACAACAGTGGCTGCCCTGACACCTGGACGGATTCGTGTTGGACTTTTGAGGTGGACTTTATTATTTTGGGGACAGAAACTAGTCCGGGGGGGACAGTGTAACGTCGGAGCTGTGTTAAGGGGACGGGGATTCTCCCGGTATGCTTGGGCCGCGGAGGATTCAAAGAGTGTTATTATTTGTATGTTATTGCTGTGTCATTATAACTGTGTTATAATGACACAGCAGTGTTATAAGACCAGTTAGAGCAGTGATCGATCATGTGTTTGTGTCACCATCAGTGAGATGAGGGTCTGTGTGAATGACCTCCCTCCTGTCTGTGTTGAGTGGGTGTGTATAAATAAAGCCTGTTTCGTCACAGTCATCTCTCCCTTCTTGTGTGAACCCTCACAATGTCACAATATTATGTCATAGTTATGTGGTCCCCCCCCCCCCCCCGTGCTTCTTCACATCGGGGGCAGCAGTGGCTCAGGAGGTAGAGCAGGTCGTCCAATAACCACATGGTTGGCGGTTCGAATCCCGCTCTCTCCAGATATCCTGCCGTTGTGTCCCTGGGCAAGACACTTCACCCCTAATTGCTCCTGGTGGGTCTGGAAGCACCATATTAGGCAGCATGCCGCCATCAGTGTGTGAATGGGTGGATAGCAGGATCTGTAAAGCGCTTTGGTCATCAAGAGATGAGAATAAAAGCGCTATATAAGTGAACACCATTTACATATCACTGCTATTTTTCACACCAGAGTAGCATCACGCTATCATCATCAAGGTGGTGTTGTGTGATTTTTGATTCTCTCTTCCACTTGCTGGCATCTTCACATTGTCTTTCTGTGAAGATTCGAACCTGAACTGGATGTTTAACACAGCATGAACGATGAATCTGTATTCAGTTCAGTTCTATAAATGAATGCAGTTTCATCATATACGCATGTAGTGCAAGGAGTTTCAGGCGAAGGGTATAAGAGAGGCATAAGAGAATAAGTGTTGCATCATTTAATTCAACACACAACCTTCACAAGAATTAAGCACTGAGGGCAAGCATAAGCACAATGTGAGAATATTTTCATCCATATCGTTTGCAACTCCTGGTACAATGTTGAAGTGAGGCTTACTGGGGGTATTACTATAATGCCATGCAAAGTGCACGTAAACCCTGGTTTGCCATGAAGAACAGCTTTGTTCAACATGAAAGGGGAACTGCTTACCTAAAAGGAATTTAAAATATGTTTTTTTCACTACAGAAAGATAAATAGATATGAAAGGGTTAGGTGATTGACTCATGTTAATCAAAAGTCAACCTGGTATGCTAAACAAGTGTGCTCTGAGACAAGTGCAATATCCCCCACCTCTGTTTTCTTTGAAGATCCCAATATGTTACTGAAAGAGAGCAGTTTTCAACTCTTCCATACAATTACTGGGGCAGAACCAACAGAGTAGTTTTATACAGGCCATAGGTGTAGGTTAGGATCCCAAAGTGAACCTGTGTACCAAGTTTGGTGACCCTAGCTTTACTCATTCCATAATAATAGGGAATAGGGGATGCTAACCTTGACCTCTGACCTTTTGACCCCAAACCCATAGTCAGACGTTATAGTCTCAGGATGAACCCATGTACCAGGTTTGGAGACCGTACCTTTACTTGTTCTATAGTAATAGTGGAGAGTTAATGTTGACCTTTGACCTTTTCACCCCAAACCAGTAACTAAAGGTTAGGATCCCAAGGTGAACCTACGTAGCAGCTTTGGTGACCCTAGCTGTCTATGTAGTTGAGAAATAGTTAGAATAGCATAGAATAGCATAGAATAGAATAGAACTTTATTGTACACTAAGTGGAAATTTGTCTTTGGTTCACCACATTCACATCACAATGCATACAAAAATTGTAAAAATTACAACCATTATCAAAACATATATCTACAAAACAGGAAAAGGCAATTCATAAACATGTCCACATCTCTTTATTCAGTAACCTAGCTGCATTTGGCACAAAAGATCCCTTATGAACATTCCTACTTAATAAAGGAGCTCGGTATCGTTGCCCTGAAGAGAGTGACTGAAACTCAGCATATAGAGGATGGTTATCGTTACTAACAATAGACCAAGCCTTTTTGGAAACAGCATCAACATACAGCTGTTCTAATGATGTTTGTGGCTGCCCTATTAGTTTTCCAGACATTGTAACAATTCTGTCGTGTTTTATTTTGGTTTGCCACGGTAATGTTACCATACCAGACTGATATATTAAACAGCAAACCACTTTGAATCAGAGCAACATAGACCATTTGCAGAACATCTTAGCAGATTCCAAAGCCTCTCAGTTTTCTAATCAAAAATAATCTCTGGTTGCATTTTCTATAAACAGAAACAACATTGTCTGTAAAATTGAGTTTGTTATCAATATATGTTCCCGAATACGTAAAACAATTTACAATCTCCACAGACTGGTTGGAAAGTGACACATGTGTTGCTAAATCATTATTACTCAAAATAAGTTCCTTTGTTTTGTCACCATTAATTAAAGAGAACGGGACTTGCACTAATTCTCTAACTTGTGCACCTGAGCAAAGTAATCACAGTTACTGTTCTTATGAAACATCCCGACTACCCATATTATCAGCATATTTCAGAACTTTAACATTACTGTCCTACTGTTGCATGTCATTTATATACACAGAAATCAGTAATGGCAACAGTACACAACCTCGGGGGGGCCCTGTATTAATTATAATTTCATCAGATTTAACATTACCCATACACACTACGCATCTGTGGACGATCAGTGAGAAAGTCTTTAATCCAGTGAATAAGTCCTCCACACACCCATATTCAGCAACTCCTGGAGCTAGATATCTGTTTGCATAGTATTAAAAACTGAAGTCAGATCAATAAATCAAATCTGCACATCAGTGCCTGTTTGCTATAAATGACTTGTTACCATATCGAATAAAGTTAAAGTTGTATCTTCTGTACCCCTGTTTGGCTTATATGTAAATTGTAGAGGGTCCAGTTGGTCCCTTATAGCTGAGGTCAGGTGTTTACTAACCACCCTCTCCATGCATTTAGCCAACACAGAGGTCAGGGCAACTGGACGGAAGTTTATATGGCATTTTGACAGTGACCTTCGACCTTGCAATCCCAAAATCATAGTCACAGTTCAGGGTCATGGGGTGAACCTGTGTACAAAATTTGGTGACTGTAGCTTTACTCATTGTAATAGGTCATAGGGAATGACAGCCTTGATCTTTGACCTTTTGACCCCGAACCCCTAGTCAGAGGTCAGAGTGTAAGCCATCAAAGATTTGTCTTCAATCTAACTATGGTATTTAAAGCAGCACTATGCGACTTTCTTGTTGAAGCAGGAACACAGAAAAGACTACAACAATGGTGACTATGACTTCAATCCCAACAGCCAGTCACATGGTTCTTAACTGTTGGTGGCTACAGTTGTGCACTATGATTGGCTTTTGGGACTTATTTGCTATAGTTGTAGTTTTTTTCAGGGTTCTTGCCAAGAACAGAGCAGTTGCAGGAAATCTAGGTCCAGTCAGGCTATGGGTGAAGTCACATTCACCAAAACAAAGGCTGATGTACCATCAGAATAATTTTGGAAACATTATTTTACTTACGTACATACTTTAAAAACTCCAGGTCCATGTGTAACCGAGAGGGACAAAATCTAACTGGACCCACTGCCCTTCACACTGAATTCTGACACTGTGTCACCAAGACAATGGACCAGCTTGGCAAGCTAAGTAGGGATGCTTTTATGCACACCGTTGGACACTCACAAATTTAGATGTGGAGACAACTTTTGAACAGTTTTTGAAACATTTACATGTAGTGTGTGAAATGTAGTTGAAGTTAATGCAAGTAGTTGGTGAGTTTTGGTGAAAGACAAAACAAAACTGACTTTAAGAGTTTATGTTTGTGCTAATTCAGTATCAGATGTGCTTTCTGTGCTCAGTTTGTGAGCATCAGCTAATTCCTTTAATTAATAATTTAGCAACACTGCAAAAATAAAGCTAAAATCAAGTCCAGCAAGCAATTCAGAAGGTAATGATTAAAATTAGTGCAGTTACATCAATACCTTGGATATGTAAATCTTTGATAACAGCCTGACTTGCAGTCGCAGAGGCACTGCAGAACCAGTTCAACAGTGCAGGAGGACTGGAGGAAAGTTAATCTGTTTTGTAGCATTATCGGTGAATGACAGGGTTACAGCAGTGAGGCAGAGGCATTCGTACAAATGACTTTCTCATTTCAGTCCAGGTATACTTCAAAAATGTCACTCAACAGCAGCATGGAATTGGTTTATAAAGACTCGATATTTGTTTTGAAAATTCTGCCATGATGATTTCCATGTTGTTTGAGCCCACATCAGTGAGACAAAAGATTCACAAAAATAAATCCCAGAGTGACTGAACCATGAATAAATTTCAGTCCCTCCACACAAAAGGGACAATAGGAATAGTTTCCGCTCTTGTTTATTGGAATGTTTTCTAATTTGGGTGAAGCTGTGAAGTGGGAACTCTCGGGGATGGATTTTTTTGCAGACACAAACAAAACAAGGCACTTGAAACCAGACTGATCACTGTCCTTTTCTCCTCTATTTTTAGTTGTACTTTGCTTGGATAAGTTCAAAGTTGTAGGTGAGTCGTACAGGCGGGGACGATGCAGCCCATCCGCATCGACATTTGCAGCATGCAGGAGCCAGGAGGGGAGCGGCTATCGATTGTGTCACCTTTCCACAGGCCCGAGGCTGTGAGGGCTCTTTGTGGGCCCGGCTCTTAGTGGAGGACTCGGGCACTTGTACATAAAAAGACTGAGTGTGTGAAGCAGCTGGGGCTGCAGGGGAAAGCTGCACGGTGCTACAAACTCCTCTTTCATGTCGCTCTTACTCTGTCTGTCACTCCAGCTTCGTTGTTACTCATTCTCCTCCACTCACTCCCTCTGTCCTCTGTGGTTTTCATTAGGCCAAGCCAACAGTATCTTTTTTTTAATCCTTTGATTTGTCTCCTCTACTGAAAAAAAGCCATCTGCCCTCATACATACAGTAGCTGGTCATGTAACCAAACAGACATTGGTCCATCTTTGGCAATAATGCAGCTGGGGGGGAAGGGGTCACTATCTGTAGTTTTGTTTCTGGAGAGTATTCAGATATGAAATCATTGGTTGGTACTGGTTTCTGTGGCAACAACAGGGTGATTTTACTGGCCAGATGGCTTTAATGCAGCCATTTCTGCAGCTTAAGTGGTTCGCTCGCACTTTAATTCACTCATGAATTGGACATTTATTGGAAAAAGAATTCCCATTGTCTATTTCCCTATTATGCTGTTGTCAGAGAGGCTAATTAGCTCACTCGAAAATGTTTTACACAAGTCAGACAGACAGGTGCTTTTAGAAAGGATGAAATAAAACCTGTGAGGGCTGTGTTTATCCTACTGAGGCTTGAGGCATCTGCATTAAAGGCCAGCGATCAGCCCACAATTACAGGGTAACCTCAGCTAATGGTTCTGAAGGGCCCACTCACAATTGTCAGTTTTCAGTGGGAACGCACACTCAGTCAGGTGCTGTGCCGTCCAGGGCAAGCTCAGTTTTGATAGGGAAAAATGAAAATACCTGGAAATACAATGAGGCTTTGGTTGGTAAACATGCCAGTGCTGTTTTCACTGACAGAACGTCGTGTAAAAAGAGCTGAGGGCAAAGTCCGAGTTCCTGTTTGCATGAACTCAAGTGACTATTCTGATACAAATTATAACTTTACCTTTTCTAGCAATAAGTTTTGTTGGGATGTCTGGAATAACTAGGGCTGTACCCAAATATGCAATTATCTGAATATTAATTCATATTCACTTTTCAAATTTTAGATTGGGATATTTGCTTAGAAAATAAGTTTACAAGGACAAAAAGGTCTCAAATTTACAAGAAGGGCTTTAAATGTATGAAAAAGTTACAAATTCACATAAAAAATCTACAAGATTCCTGACATATTGACACTGATACAGTCCACTGGGAGAGAACAAAGGCTGTATAGAATATTTTGATAGTCACATTGGCTTTCTTCAGAATTTTCTGGACCCCACACTGGTATTCAGGACAGCCAAAATGTAAAACAAACCACACAATGATTCAAAAGTAACTTGCTAAAATTACAATAGAGAGCCCAAGATTCAGTGAATGACACCACCTTTACACAGGGCTGGAGATCATTGAAAGATGAAAAAAAAGGCCAGACCGCTTAACGATCTTTCAATGATCTCTCAGTGGTTGCCAAGACCTCTCAATAATTTCACAATGATCTTTAGTGATCTCCACCATCACCAAGGTTTGGATTCAGTCCAAAACAATATCTAAACAATCACCAAAGAGAAGCAATCTTTCAACATACACTTGATGGTCTCTCAGTGATCTTTCAATGAATGCCAGATTTTTTTTTCCTGAAGGGAGAGATAGCTGAGAGATCAGTGAGGGATCGCTGAGCATTCAATGAAAGACCAATACAGTTTATTGAAAGACCACAGTAGAGATTGCTGAGAGATCATTGGGAAATGGATGAGCTCACTGAGCGCTCCGTGAGAGCTTCTTAAGAGCTCCTTGAGAGGTTGCTTCCCTTTAGTGATCGTTGAGAGATTGTTCTGGACTGAGTCAAAACTTTGAAGAGACCATGGTGACTGTGGAGATTACTGAAAGATCATTGAAAGATCATGGGGAGCCATTTTTTCATCTTTCAGTGTTCACTCAACAATCTCTACCCCTGTGTAAAAGCGTAGAAGAGTACTAGAAACCTCTTATATACATATACAGTATACCTCTTTGTTGCCCACAAAATTCTCAGTGATCCCTCAGGGATCTGTCCTGGTCTCTCAGTCATCCCTCTTGGTCTCTCAATGATGTCCCAACAATCTTGCAAAGATTTCTATAGAGCCCTACGAAAGTCGCCAAAACATCTCCCAAACATTTACACAGAAAATGCTTTTTCAAGGCTTTAGGAGACTGTTGAAAGATTGGGCCAATTTTTGATCTCTCAATGGTCACCCAACAATCTCCGCCTGTGTAAAGGGGCCCTTACTAACATTTTCAAGCTCGGTTTGGTGTAAGCTGTCCAAAATGTTATAAAGCTATAAATTACACATTTCATTGTGCTGCGACATTGAAAAACATGATAAACTAGAAAAGCACTCAGAGAGCGCAGACCTCCGCCAAGCGCCAGAGTTCCCCCCATACAGTGTTTGTGTGTACGTTTTCAGATTCCTTGACCATGAAAACATATGACTAGCAATTGGATTGACAATGATAGGATTAGTGGTTCAGTAGTTATTCACGAAAATCGCATTTTCCGTAATGGCGGTTTTCTTCTGGACGGTGATCCGGATCACCACCAAAATCTAATCATCTGTAGGATACCCCATTTCTGACAATCTCTGAAAATTTCATGAAAATCAGTCCATAACTTTTTGAGTTATGTTGCTAACAAACAAACAAACAAGCAAGCAAACAAACAAACAAACAAACAGACAGACAGACTGACAGACAGACAAACCAACGCCGATGAAAACATAACCTTTTTGGTGGAGGTAATAACACAAGTTCATGAAATAGTGAAACACCTACAAAGCTGTGTGACAGTCAGTTGATGTGGAGTAGAGTGCTGGCACCCTAAAAATGGAGGCTTTGAAGCATCAGTTGAAGACTCCATATTTGGCAGAAGACTCTTCAAAATGAGAATTTATTAACATAATAAAGTTGTACTCATAGTAAAAGTGGAGATATTATACTTTGTAATTTGATGGTGGAGGATATTACACATGGTCAAAGCTCCACGTAGTTAAGTCAGCATCTGCACAAGTTCCTTCTATAAATCAAAAGTGATGTCTTCAGAGTGCTCTGTGATGTTTGTTCATTTCAAGCATACCTAAAATGTGTTTGTGGTCCTGGTTTGCAAGGAACAGTCAGTTGAAAGAAAATTAGCTTAAAGTCGAGGAGGCCTCAAATAAAAGGAGTAAAAAATGTTTCAGGCAGTACCGTAATATAAATGACTCTAAATGCTAGTCTTTGACAGAGTGGCAAAACTTCACGGATTCATTACTCAAAGAGAAATACAGATGCAGACTCCTGTAAAAGTAGAAGTACTGATTAAGCTTCTTCAATCAAGTAAACATATAATCTTAGAAATGTACTTCTGGTACAAATGTAGAAAGTATCAGAACTGAACCTGTGGCATTAATGTAATGTGCAGACTTAAAAAGTTCTAATGTCAGCAACATATCTTAAAAGGTTTTGCTCAATACAAGAAAACACTTCATATCTAATTATGCTGTAAATTAGGCTGTAAAAATCTGTCTTAAGGTGGTTGGGAAGCACACTAACTTGTGTTGCCACAAAAGTGACTTACTTCTAATGCAATTAAACTAATGAGCCTAATTTGAAAATGCAAGAAAGTGATGTACAGATATCTGGACTAAATGTATGTAGTAAAAGTGCAGCATCATCAGCAAAATAAAGTACAGCTACCAGAAAATTCATCTCAAGTAGCGTGATGAAGTATATTACCTGATACTTCCTATTTCTGTTGTTTAAATACAATAAATAATAAGTTATGAAAAATAGAATTTTAACATCTGGATATTGTTGTCATATACGTGCTCCACAGCACACAGGTGAAAAGAGTTAAGCCCAATCGCTGGTGAAGTCAACGTGTTTTATTAACAGAAAGACATACAAAGGGTCCATCAAACTGTCAACAATGAGTTATAATGAAGATGGACGGCTACAACTCCACAGGCAAGCCCCATGCGCTCCAGACGGGACTGGAGCGGAAAGGAAGGGCAATAAATAATGAGGAGAGACTTACATGTAGGGTTGGAGCAAACTAGCTCTGGAAACAACAATGCCTATCTCAGTCCAAAGGGAGGAGAAACCAACAGATGAGCCTGGATATCCAGCTTAGACTAACGCCACCACACCAAAAGCTCACACCGTCACCCATAAATACCCTGAGTACCAATGAGTGACAAGTGGATGCAGGTGTGGAGGCAGCTAATGCATGAATGAGAATGAATGGATGTGGGTGTTTTTTTTTTTTTTTTGGGTCCAGTGCACTATATCAGGGGTATCCCACTTTCAAGCGCTCTCTCTTTTTCTGTAATTTGCAGATGTCGGTTTCGTTTTTATAATATGCAAGGGAACATAAAAGAGTTTCAGACTTGCATTGCAATTTAAAAAAAAATCATTGATTTTGCCGTTAGAATCGAAACTATTGGTCGTATCCCCTCATTTTTCCCAGTTTTTGTGTGACATGAAAATCGCATCAATTTCAAAGTACTGTAAAGTGATCTCTGAGTAACTCTTTCAACTCATTTATGCAAGAGATAACAGAGTTGTAATGCAAATTCAAAATAAAACATTCCCCAATGTGATCGGATCTATGGTTTTTGTACGGCGACCCCTGCAAATTTACTCGTACGACGTAAATTTCCGTGTCCCCGAATTTACGCAGCAACATGAAAGTTATTTGGTAAAGTAACAAGAAAAAAGGAAGTGCTGATGCTTTTCACTTTGCACCTTTCAAATCCCAAACCATACACGTAAAAAGGAGATCAGTCTTTGTGAAGCTCAGATGTAGAATATTTCAATAAAATCTCAAACATTTATGACACATTGAATATGGTGTCCTTTAAAAAATTTACATCTTCGGTATTGGTCGGCCGCGCGCAGCCCCGTCTGGCGAGGTGACCGCCCTGGGAAAGCACTTTTATTTTCTCTACCCCGGATGTGCTCAACACATGTGGAGAGGATTAACCGTGGTCACTTTATACTGAAGTTATTGAAGGTCCAAACTTCCGTGTCCCGCATTTATGCCTTTTGTGATTTTACGTCATATCCAACAAACAGGGAGAATTTGAAGGTATGTATACATGTTATCACATCTTAATATGTCATGAAAATGTAGCTGTTGATGAGTTTTGATGCGTGAAAAATAATGAAAGTGTTGAAGTTGTTTCGTGTAAAACTTGTGCCATTGCAAAGTGCATTGGCACACGGGGAAACAAAAGCCCGAGTGTCCCGTTTACGTCTCCATTTACAAGTAGTTGAAGTGAGCACTCATCCTCAAGAGTTCCTGAACGTGAATGCCGTTACGAAAATAGTTAATAGTTTCATAAACCTGACACAATTGGATAGTGATTAGTCAATTTCATGTGCAGATTTGATCAATTTTAAATTTTGCCACCAATGTCACACATTGGACCCCTAATAAATAAAAACACCCATGTGTGTGTGTATGTACGCGTGTGTGTATGTGTGTCAGGATGAATGTGTGTGTGTGTGTGTGTGTGTGTGTGTGTGTGTGTGTGTGTGTGTGTGTGTGTGCATGCCTGAGTGTGTGTGAGTAGGAAACAGGGAAGGAAACAAATAATAATAATGGGCAACAGGTGGATACCGGCAGAGGGAGAGGTGTGGCTATAGACCGGCAGGGGGCCCAGGCTCAGAAGCTCCAACCTGCCAGCTGGGATAATTAACAACAATAGGTTGAGACATCAACCCCGTTCATGACAATTGTTAGGTAATAGGGAAACGAAGTTTAATAAAGGTATGATGTTGATATGATTAAAGGAAACTATCACTGTAACAATGTAAGCTCTTCTTATTTTTTATAGCTACCTAGGATATGAAGTTGAGGCATGGGCGGGGTGGTTGCCTGAGTCACCGCGCTCCAACTCAAGAGTAAATGATACTATGATGACCAAACTTGGTGCACAGGTTGACCACGGGAGTGCAATGCTTGGCTATGCTTTTAGGATTAAAGGTCAGAGATCAAGGTCACAGGCTCATGAACGGTCAAAATCAGTTTTGGCTTATGGTGACTTTATTATGGCAGACAGAACCACATCATTTTAACACAGGGGGTCTGGGACACCTCAAGAAAGTCCAATGACATTGACCTTGCATTTTACCTTGAAGATCGGTAAGGTCTAAAAATAGGTCATGATGTCCCATCAGAATTGAAGCAGAAAGTCAACTAGGAATATTTGTTACTGTTTGACATTCCAACAGGGATAGGACTGTGAGGCATGTGTAGTGATATTTAATAAAATATAGTGTAATAAGGTACAGGAATTATTTATTTTATTTAATAGTGGGTGTGCGAGGGGACAGAGTTAACAGTCACCCCAACACTCACTGAATAAAATAGAAAAGCACTCGTAAAAAGGGGGCACCATTTCTAAAAGAACAACTTGTTAATGAATTAATTTCAATTAATTAATTTCCGTACCTTCAATTACTTAATGAATCAGTCTCAAAATTTAGTGAGTTCTTTTACTGCCGTGACCCAGAAAGCATATATGCAAAGGAAAAACGCTTCAACTTCTCTCGTTTACAATTCTATTAAATGAAACTCATTCAGGTTACATGACATGGCATTCAAATGATGAATAAACAGATTCAAATGATAAACAGGTGTTCAATATCACATCAACTGTTAGTGGATTCATGAGCATAAAATCTATAGTTAAACCTTTACGGAACCGAGAGCAAACCAGATTTTAAGTTTCAACTGTAATGCAATGGAAGGCTGAAGTACCTAACAAAATCAGAATGCAATTTTATGTGGAAAAAATTCCATAAGCAGGTTATCTAAAAAGGAACTTCTGAATTAATCTACAAAAATGAAAGGAGGTTACTTAAAAATGAATAAGAATTTTCCTTCAGTTTATAGTTTTGTCCTACGGTTGAGGGACTAATTGTACCATGAAATATTGGTTATGTTCAATTGTAATTGATATTTTTAGGACATCTCGTTTAAACCCAGCAGATAGGAAAATGGGACTCTCACTTATGAACCACTGTAGGTCCAGGTGTTCAGCGGTGGTCAGCGCCAGCTGGCGGTATAAGTTCGGGAAGGCTCAGCAGCTCTTCCAGACAGCGTTCGGAACACAGAGGGAAAGCGACTGCTGGTCGGCTTTCAAATCGTTCAGAGCTGTGAGAAGCGTAGACTCAGTTGGGGTCTCCCACATGGCGTGCGGCTAGAAACAGGCGGCAGTGAAGGCTGGCCCCGGAGCAGACGTGGAGTCCTTTGGCAACCAGTTCGAATTTAGGATGTCTCTGGCCCGCAGAATGACATAATTATCGGCCCAGGAAACACGCACACAGGCTCAGGTAAGATTCAATAGCTTTATTCAACAGCAAGGGTGTCTGGGTGCGTGTATGTGATATGCCTTATGGATTGTGGGTGGACGAAGAGAGTCGGGAACAGAGCAGCATGCCGTGCAGCCAGGCAACCCTATGGGGAGAGAGGAGACAGGAATATGAGCTGGACAACACCAAAAGGAGAGCGATGCTGAATATGGCTTACTTGCAGATGGGACGGTGGCTGGCTGCTGTGCACACGACGAGGCGGGGGAGGAGAGGAAAGGCGATGGCGATGACGGGAGGATCCGCCGCCAAGGAATCCACCTGTGCACAGGGGAGAGGCTGGTAGACAGGTGAGCGGTTAATCAGCTTACGTGCTGTAGAGAAGGTCGGCAGGACGGGAAGAGACAATCCTGCTGAGGGCTTGAGCATGTAGAAACACAGATGGCTCCAGACCGATGCTCTGGGCTGAGTGGGCTAAGTAGCCCGTTCCTGACGAGGCGCAGGTGTGCGCGCAGCTGAGGTGGATGACTGGGAGCGGCGAGGTGTGACACAGAACAAAACCAGAGATTGAAGGAAGAATGTTTTAGTCAGTTTCACCCATGAGCTCTTGGTTTCTTGACGGGGTCAGACATGGATGAGGCCGGACAAGAAATGTCCAAAAATCTCTATCAGTTCACTTTAAAACAGGAAAATTAACAGGTCCACTTTCACGGCAGTAAAAGTCAAAAAGTCCAAGAAAAACATGTTTAAATAGGATAAGAATGGCTTCTGAGGTGAAGGCAAAAATGGGATTTGAGAGTTTAACTCTCTTTAAGACGAGCTCATAGAAAAAAGATGATTTCTCCTCAGTTAACCAGAAAACAAGTAAAACTTATCAAAAGACGATTTAGGAAAGTTATCACAGGATTTGACAAGGTTCACATACACAAAAGACTTCTTAAACTCACAGAACAATTTAGACAAAAGAAAACTGTGAAGAAGTACAAAGAACTCTGAAGAAGTCTCTAGAAGAAGCAAAAACAAACAAAAAAACCTTTTCTCTTTAAGTATGCAGGGCGGCTCTGATGCATTTAACTGAAGCGCACTGCTGGGTCATAAAACAGGACTGGCTGCAAGACGGACCAGTCATCTTCAATAAAGAGAAGTTTGAATGGGCTTTTGTCCAATGAGGGAACATTCCTTTGTTTGTGAACAGCCAATCAAATGCCAGGATGTTATCCAGCAGAGATGCAGCCTGGTTACTGGTCACAAGAGGGGAGCCGGATAGTGATTCATAAAACATTCAGTTCTTATGGAATTATATATTCAACATAAAATCTAATTAATTTAAGTGACTCAAGGCTAATATTCATTGACCATGCATTTATACCGTTACTAATAATTTTGACATTCATTTGAATAGCACTCATGAAAATAAAACATTCCAAAGACATGCACTCACATTTAAATCAAGGATTAATGAATTACTGCGAACCATTGTTGGTGATCAAAAGGGTGATGATTTTCACAGTGTCCTTAGAATCCGGGGAAGTGAACTGGAATAAAAGCTTAATGTTTAGTCAGAATTAATGATTACACAATGAAACATATTCCGTAGATGTCTACTGGGAGGTACTGTTGAGCTGTAGATAAATTTGGAATGTGAGCAGGGGGGCCTAGAGGATTCTGGGATATGTCTAAAAGAAGAAAGGGGGCCATATATCTGCCAGCTTAAGAAGTTTATGACTTTTTAAGAGTATCACTTCTGGGTACGAACGGATACTATCAGCATGAACTGTCCAGTTGGGATTTGACTCCAAGAGTTTATGGTCCACTTAAGCCTTTAAAAGCAAATCCTTATCAAGCTTCTCTACAAAAGTGAAATAGTTTACACTGGGGTCCTGTTGAAGACACATAGCATTCTTGACCAGACCTTGAGTGAGAGTTGCTTTAAAGTGAAATTTCTTTAAAATGAAGAAATGTGATCTCCTGGCTTGGCCTGAGGAAAAGTTGATGCTACACATGGGTGTTATGTGTGGGTCTGCCAGGGAGCAGAGAAGATGGACTCAAATGCAGGATGGGTTTTCAGCGCTTTAATAATGAACCAAGGATGCAGCTCAAGGGTTGGTAAGCATACAACTAACAACTAACTAAACTAAAGGTGCAAACCAGAATGGAGAGAAGATAACCAGACTAATAATAATAATAATAGAAATAATAAAAGAGTTGTTGAAGCCAGGTTTGTTTGATTGATTGATTGATTGATTGATTTTATTTATTTGAACATTCAGACAAAAAAAATTAAAAAATTTAAAACAAAAATCAGAACCAAAAAAATAAAATGTTCAAAAGGAGTGGGAAGAACCACTGCACGGTGGCGCAGTGGTTAGCACTGCGGCAGCACAGTTTACCCTTGGCCGGAGGATCGTGGGGATCATGGGATCGTGGGTTCGATCCCAGCCCCCGACCAACAGTGATCTGTGTGGAGGTTTGGCATGTTCTCCCGTGTTTGCGTGGGTTTTACTCCGGGATTTCTCCGGTTTTCCTCCACATGCCAAAAAACATGCAGGTTAGGTTAATTGGAGACGTCTAAAGTGGCCCTAGGTGTGAATGTGGTGTGTGATGGTTAAGGGATAACGCCGTATCCGTGGCTGCTTCATCCACCCAGGTGGTGGATGACCCTCCAATTTCCCCTCTGGGGATCAAAAGTATACTAAATCTAAAAATCTAAAGGAGCCAGTGCTTATATAGTCCCATCCCTCTTCCATACCCATTAAATTATAATATCATCTAGTCATTATTCATCCACAATTACATTCATGATACAATACCATAATATATAATATACCTTATAATTAAATTATGTAATATAAATGATACAACAATGATAGTTTATATTGACAATAATACCAACATCTAATAATAATTGTAATAGTAATAAATAAATACTTCTAGTATGTTTAATATAATTATAGACAATATTATCATCATCATAATCACCATATATACCACCATATACCCCCACATGGCTTACAATACCTAGGCGCAATAAGTAACCATATAATAATAACCATAATAATATATAGCCATATGGTAGTTACAACAACAACAACAACAATAATAATAATAATAATACCACCTGGTCTATATAATACTTCAGATAATTCCATCCTAACAACAATCCTGATACTATAATTCTAGTAATAATGATATCAATAATAATAGTACTCAGCATATAGATTCACAATAACAACCTTTCTTCATTGAAGACACATTGTAATGTTACTTTCCTTTATTTTTATATTGCTCAGAAATCATTTCTTTATATGTTGATTTAAATATATGGATGTTTGGACATTGCCTGTGTTTCTCCCCCAACCCGTTCCATAATTTTACCCCACACAAAGACATACAAAAACCTTTTCCTAGTAGATCTTACTAGGTGCACTTTAAATTTTGTATTCCCCATAATTATACTTCCCTTGTCTCTCACTGAAAAATTTTGTATATTGTGTGGCAAAAGGTTTTTACTGACTTTAAACATTAATTGTGCTGTATAATAATCAACCAGATCCCGCAATTTCAATAACTTTGAATGTAAAAACAATAAATTAGTATGTTCAAGATACCCGACTTTGTGTATAACACGGACTGCCCTTTTTTGTAGTATTAGCAATGAATTAAGTGTACTTTTATAATTGTTACCCCAGACCTCTATACAATAGGTCAAGTATGGAAGTACTAATGAGCAATACAAGATATGAAGTGATTTGTAATCTAGGACTTGCTTAATTTTATTTATAATTGCAATATTTTTTGCAACTTTGTTTTGTATGTATCTGATGTGTGGTTTCCAACTGATTTTATCATCTAGTATTACACCCAAAAACTTGATCTCCTTAATGTTTTCAATAATTACATTATCTATATGAATATGCATATCTTCTTTATTTTTACAATTACCAAATATCATTACCTTAGTTTTATCTATAGTTAGTGATAATTTATTACAATCCATCCATTTTTTAAGCTTATTTAATTCATTATTTAGAGTATGGATTAGTTGATTATAATTATTTCCAGAATAAAATATATTAGTATCATCAGCAAATAATATTATTTTTAATAATTTAGAAACTTGGAATATATCATTTATATATACGTATATATATATGTTAAATAATTTGGGGCCCAATACTGACCCTTGGGGGACCCCACAGGCAATTCCCATACATCCAGACAGATATTCTCCCATCTTCACAAACTGTTATCGCTCAGATAAATAACTTGTAACCCAATTCAGAGCCATTCCCCTAATACCATACATTTGCAGTTTATCAAGAAGTATTGAATGATTTACTGTATCAAATGCTTTTCTAAAATCTATAAATGCACCAATTGCATATTTTCCTTGATCTAATGCATTTATTATTTCCTCTGTTGCTTCCATTATTGCCAACAATGTTGTACTCTTTGCTCTAAATCCATATTGATTCTGATTAAGCACATCGTGTTTATTTAAAAAGTCCTCTAATCTGTTGTTGAAAAGTTTTTCCAGAATCTTTGAAAATTGTGGGAGGAGTGATACTGGTCTGTAGTTTGTGTATTGGTGTTTATTTCCTTGCTTGAATAATGGTATTACTTTTGCTATTTTCATTTTCTGCGGGAATGAGCCAGTTTGAAATGATAGATTACAAATATATGTAAATGGTTTTAATATGCCATCAACAGTTCTTTTTACTAGTGCCAAATCAATACCATCACAATCAGTAGATAATTTATTTTTACACTTTTCAACAACAGATTTTATCTCTAGTTCATCCACAGCTGAGAGAAAGATTGACCGAGGGTTATTTCCAATCAATCAACTCACAGTGTCTCTTCCTTGGTTTGAAATTTTTGCTGCAAACTCTGGTCCAACATTTACAAAAAAAAAATATTCGTTTTATTTACTACCATGTTCTTATCATAATTTTCAACACAATTATCAGTAAAATACGCTGGATATATCTTTTCCTTAGTTCCATTTTTCCTTAATTTATTTAAAATATCCCAGACTCTGTCACAGCCCGCTCTCGCCTGTCTCCCGCTCCAGCTGTGAGCACACCTGCGCCTCATCAAGCCCGGGCTATTTAGCCCGCTCCGCCTCGAGCCTCGGTCTGGAGCCGTCTGCTCACCAACGACTGTGCTACCCGCACTCGCCTTCTCTTCTCCGACGCCTCTAGACTACCAAACCATCCCTTCTCACGTAAGCCATCATCACTCGTCTCACCTTCTCTCCAGTTCTTCTCCCCCTGTGCAACAGGTGGATTCCCTGGCGGCGGATTCTCCCCTCGTCGTCACCCAACCTTCACCCACAGCATAGAGAGCGCACTGGAGCGCTGTCTTCCAGGCAGGAGACCTGTGGCTTGCCGATGTCAGCCACCAAGAACATCTGCAAGTAAGCCACAGCCCAAATATTATTCCACTGGGTCAGACTCTGCAGCTAACCACTTTTCTGCTCTGCCCCTAGGGTTGTCTGGCTGCACGGCGCGCTGCTCCGCCCTCGGCGCATCCTGTCTCCCAGCATCATATTCACACTCACTCACACACATCCACACATGCCTAATATTTAATAAATCCTTGTTGGAATCGACTCAAGCCTGTGTGTGTGTTCCCTGGGCCTGAGCTCATGTCAGACTCTTTTTTTATTATTTTTATTTTCATTTAACATTTTCCTATAGTATAATTTTTCCTAGTTCATATTCATCCATCCATCCATCCATCCATCCATCTTCTACCGCTTTTCCGGAGGTCCGGGTCGCGGAGGCAGCAGTTCAAGCAGAGAAGCCCAGACTTCCCTCTCCCCAGCCACCTGCTCCAGCTCTTCAGAGGGGATACCAAGGCGTTCCCAGACCAGCTGGGAGACGTAGTCTCTCCACCGAGTCCTGGGTCTGCCCCGGGGTCTCCTCCCAGTGGGACGTACCTGAAACACCTCAAGTGGGAGGCGTCCAGGAGGCATCCTAATCAGATGCCCATACCACCTCAACTGACTCCTTTCAATGTCGAGGAGCAGCGGTTCTACTCTGAGCCTCTCCCGGATGACTGAGCTCCTCACCCTATCTCTGAGGGTGAGTCCAGCAATCCTACGGAGAAAGCTCATTTCAGCCGCATGTATCCGCGATCTCGTTCTTTCGGTCATTACCCAAAGCTCGTGACCATAGGTGAGAGTAGGAACGTAGATTGACTGGTAAATCGACAGCTTTGCCTTAGAACTAAGCTCCCTCTTCACCACAACAGACCGGTACAACGTCCGCATCACTGCAGATGCTGCTCCAATCCGTCTGTCGATCTCTCGCTCCATTTTCCCTCACTCGTGAACAAGACCCCAAGATACTTAAACTCCTCCACTTGGGGCAGGAGCCTGTCCCCAACCCGGAGAGGACAATCCACCTTTTTCCGGCTGAGGACCATGGACTCGGACTTGGAGATGCTGATTCTCATCCCAGCCGTTTCACACTCAGCGGCAAACCGTCCCAGCAAGAGCTGTAGGTCATTGCTGGATGAAGCCAACAGGACAACATCATCTGCAAACAACAGAGATGAGATCCTGTGGTCACCAAGCATGACACCCTCCATTCCCTGGCTGCGCCTAGAAATCCTGTCCATAAAAATTATGAACAGGATCGGTGACAAAGGGCAGCCGTGGCGGAGTCCAACTCTCACTGGGAATGACTCCGACTGAGTGTTGGCAATATGAACCAAACTCTCACAACGGTCGTACAGAGACCGAATAGCTCGTAACAACAAGCCCGATACCCCATACTCCCGAAGCACCCCCCACAAAAATCCACGAGGGACGCGGTCAAATGCCTTCTCCAAGTCCACAAAACACATGTAAACTGGTTGGGCAAACTCCCACGAACCCTCAAGAATTCTCGAGAGGGTAAAGAGCTGGTCCGATGTCACACGGCCAGGACGAAAACCACATTGCTCCTCCTGAATCCGAGGTTCGACCAACGGCCGGACTCTCCTCTCCAGTACCTTGGCATAGACCTTCCCAGACCTCTCCAGTACCTGGGCATAGACCTTCCCAGGGAGGCTGAGGAGTGTGATCCCTCTAAAGTTGGAGCACACCCTCCGGTCCCCTTTTTTGAAGAGAGGAACTACCACCCCAGTTTGCCATGCCAAAGGCACTGCCCCCGACCTCCACGCAATGTTGCAGAGGCGTGTCAACCATGACAACCCAACAACATCCAGGGCCTTGAGGTACTCAGGGTGAATCTCGTCCACCCCCCGGGGCCCGGCCACCAAGGAGATTTTTAACCACCTTGGCGACCTCAGCCCCTGTGATAGGCGAGTCATCCCCCTCGTCCCCAAACCCTGCTTCCTCTGTGGAAGGCGTATCAATGGGATTGAGGAGATCCTCGAAGTATTCCTTCCACCGCCCGACGATATCCCCAGTTGAAGTCAACAGTGTCCCATCCGCACCATACACAGTGTGGACGGGGAGCTGCTTTCCCCTCCTGAGCCGCCGAACAGTTTGCCAGAATCTCTTTGAAGCCGACCGAAAGTCTTGTTCCATGGCCTCACCGAACTACTCCCATACCCGCGTTTTTGCTTCAGCAACCACCCGAGCTGCACTCCGCTTGGCCTGCCGGTACACCTCAGCTGCTTCGGGAGTCCCACAAGCCAACCAAGCTTGATAGGACTCCTTCTTCAGCTTAATGGTGTCACGACCTGAACGCTATCTTTCTCTGCGTTCAGGTTGTCCAGTGTCGCTCCTGCTCCGGGGTAGTCCGTGCCGGGTCTTCCATGGCCCGCTCTTTGACAGCGCCCAGCTGATTGCCAGCTGTCTAGTTCAGCTGCGCTGGGACAGCTGTCTCCTATCTCCAATCTCCTCCTCCATTTAAGCGAGCAGCCGAGAGTCACTCGTCGCTGCGACCTCGCTAAGGAAAGACTTCCCTTGTGTTTCCACAACTGTTAGCTCTCACGTCTAGCTACAGTTCGCCGTAACCTCGGCGCTCCACCCAGTATAAGTGTTGCGACTCGGCGTGTGTTTTTCCCTCGCCGCCTCTCTAGCCTTTCTCCCTGGGTGGTATGTATCCTTGGTTCTGTGTGTGTTTTAGCACCACGTGGCTCTTTATTTTGCTGTTTGTCATTTAGTGTAGTGTGAGTGTTTGTTTCAATAAATTACGCCAACTCACTGGTCGCCCTCAAATCTCTTTCCTGGCTCGTGAGAGCCAGAGATATGACAGTAGGTCGCAGCCATACTGAGACGGCCGCGACCGTGAGTTGGCTGTAAGGACTCGACGCCTTTTTTTTCCCTTCCTCTGGGTGCGGGCGAGCCAGTATCATGTCTCCCTCCAAGAGACGCATGCGGCACCCAGGCCACGATCTCTCGGAGGCTCTGGACCTTGTGGACGGAACGTTGTTCACCACGGACCTCTACGATGCCCCCAGCGAGATAAGCTGGCGCCTGGAGCTTGCCGAGGGTATTCTTAACAGCTTTTCTCGCTACTTCCTTCCCCCCGAGGTTAAGGCGAGGAGGGCAGACCTCTCTGTGGCCTGGGAGAGACTCCGTAGGCTGGAGGGGAACTCCGGCAGGAGACCGAGGACAGGACGCCATCGCTCCTCGCTTCGGAATCCCGCTCCTGCCGCCGATCCAGTCCAGGAGTTCGCCTCACCCAGGGGTGATCCCCAGGATAGAGTAACGTCAACCGGGTTTCCCCCGGAGAAGATGAGAGTGACAGCGATGCGCATTGCGGATCGAGTGGCAGCCGCTTCTTCCGCCGCCGTTCCCCCCGTAGCCATGGAGAATGTGATTGCGGCGGTCAGGCTGGTCAAGAAGAACCCGGAGCTGAACAATTATCCGGAATACGCTGACCTGTTGGCTTCACTCATCGCACAGGAGTGGCGTTTTCCCGACCTCACGTTCAGAAGACGTCGCTCCCAAATTCCCCGCTCATCTCAGCGAGAGTCCCGTCCGGATCCCGCTCCAGGAAACCACACGAATTCCGCCTCCCAGCCTGCTGTAGCTCCCGTGTCTCGCCGAAGAAGTGAATCAGCTGCTCCCGCTCCTGGGCCCGCTCTCCCCGCTGTCCCGTCAGCTTTGGGCCCCCAGCTCTCCTCAGCTGTTTCACCCCCCTCTTCGTCATTCACTCCGGCTGCTGGGAGAAGCGCAAATTCATCTCCAGGTGTTCCAGGTCCCGATCCGGTGCGGGTAGCACCACCTCATCTGTCCGGGGGGTTCCCCACTTCTATCTGGTTGGGAAAAGAGAGACTCAAGTCCCTTGTAGCGGGTTCCACCGGCCCTCCGGGAATCAGGCAAGTGTCCTTTCATTCTCCTCCCATTATGAGTGAATTGCCTTGTTTGATTCCTGGGGGAGGAGTTCAGGGTTCACAGTCCCCTGAGCTCTCTCCTCCCGCTGCAAAAACTGAATATGAACCTGCGTCCTCTGTGTCTCTTCCCCTTGAGTGTGCCCCGGTGCCAGGTGTACACCGCTGCGCAAGGAGGAGGCGGCCTGCGGCCCTGGAGGGTTTTGCCCCGGCCCCGCAGCCACGTTATGGGCAGAGGAGAAGGTCGAACTGCCTGTTGGAGCCAGCGCCGACGGTTAAGCGTCCCCGGGTCTCCACGGAGGAATGGTTCGGCCCAGCAGAGTCCAGATCCCCTGCCTCCACGCCAGGCGGGCTGTCGACGCGGTCTTCGGTGTTTGGAGGTCGTTTGACTGTGAAAGACATCATGCCGGCTGCGGAGCCATTCGCGGTCCAGCTGGAGCCCACCGGGAGTGTTTCGCCGGTCCAGTTGGGGTCCGCCGGGGGTGCTGCGCCGGCCCGATCGGGGTCCACCGGGGGTGCTGCGCCGGCCCGATCGGGGTCCACCGGGGGTGCTGCGCCGGCCCAGGTAACAGTTAGTGTGGCCTGACATCAGGCTGACTTCGTCCCTTGCCTCCATCATTTCTCCTCCTGCCGCTGTTGGGGTTCCTCTCACCCGGGCCAGTTTCCCCCTACCCTTGTTGCCATTAGATGGCAGGCTAACTTTGCCCCTGGCCTCCATCTCTTCTCCCCCTACTACTGTAGGGGGTTTTCTCACCTGGGTCAGTTTCCTCCTGCCTTTTCCCTCAGGGAGGAAGCTGCACCAAGACTTCTCCCTCAGCTCTCCGTGGTCTGAGGTCACGGGACGACCGCCTGGGGAGCCATCTGGCTGGTTCGGTGGTCTGGGTCGGCCTCCGGAGAAACTGTGTCTCCTAGCCTGGGACTCGGGTAGGCCACCCGAACTGGTGTTGTGGTTCCTGGCCTGGTGGAGTTCGGGCCGCCCGCCGGACAAGCTGTCATCGCCTGCCCCGCTCCACCTGCTGACGTCCTGGAAGAATTGACTGACTGTTTGTTGCCTTGCGTTTGATTGTCCTCCCTAATTTAATACTTTTCAGGACCTCAAAGAACTCTCTGCCCTAGAGTCCTTATTGTGGGGTTATCCCAGTTAAAAATTCCTTAGACTATTTTCTTTGTTTTATAATCCTATTCTAATTTCTCCCTTAAGTAGCCTTTGCTTCACATTGCCTGGCCTCATTCCGAGTAGTCTTGTTTTTCTGTATTTATATCCTCCTCCAGACTGTTTAGTGACACTTTTTGTGCTAATACGTGTTTGAGGAGTTGTTCCTTTTGTATTTTTATCTCCATGCCAATTTGCAGTTCCAGGCTCTATTTTTGGATCTTATGCCCGATTTGCGTCCTTTGTATATTCTGTTTTGGCCGGGGTTATGTGTGTAAGAGCCTACTTCAACCATATGTTCAGAATTTTGTCCTCCTCCTGACTGTTTGTGACTTCCGTTGTGTTAATACGTGATTGAGGAGTTGATTTTTCGTATCTTTATGCCAGTTTGCGGCCTCAGGCTCTATTTTTAGGTCTTATGCCCAAATTACTTCCTTTGTATATTCTGTTTTGGTCGGGGTTTACTTGTGTAAGAGTCTACTTCAACCAGATGTTCATCAGAGTTTTATAGTTTTCTGTCCTTCGGGACATGAGTTTTTGTCTTGTCCTCGCCCTAAGTTATTGTGAGCATTTTTTTTCTTCCCATGACTGTGTCGCTGTGCCCTTGTATCTTGTTCTTGTCGTTTCTCCCCACCTCCTGTGGTCACCTGCACAGACCGTCTGGCCTCTGCAGAGGAGGGGGTGATGGTTTTTTCTTGGGGTTGAGATTATTATGGTATCTGTCCCTATACTGTCCCTAGGTTTTTTTTGTTTTTGTTTTTTTTTTTTTCCTTCCCTGCCTCCTTTTTTCTGGTCCCTCCCTTCTCCCAGATCTGGCCCCCACCGCCCTCCCTGGTCTTCCCTCGGGGGGGGGGGGGAGTTGCCCGCTCCAGGAGGCGCGGCTCGGGGGAGGAGTACTGTCACGACCTGAACGCTATCTTTCTCTGCGTTCAGGTTGTCCAGTGTCGCTCCTGCTCCTGGGTAGTCCGTGCCGGGTCTTCCATGGCCCGCTCTTTGACAGCGCCCAGCTGATTGCCAGCTGTCTAGTTCAGCTGCGCTGGGACAGCTGTCTCCTATCTCCAATCTCCTCCTCCATTTAAGCGAGCAGCCGAGAGTCACTCGTCGCTGCGACCTCGCTAAGGAAAGACTTCCCTTGTGTTTCCACAACTGTTAGCTCTCACGTCTAGCTACAGTTCGCCGTAACCTCGGCGCTCCACCCAGTATAAGTGTTGCGACTCGGCGTGTGTTTTTCCCTCGCCGCCTCTCTAGCCTTTCTCCCTGGGTGGTATGTATCCTTGGTTCTGTGTGTGTTTTAGCACCACGTGGCTCTTTATTTTGCTGTTAGTCATTTAGTGTAGTGTGAGTGTTTGTTTCAATAAATTACGCCAACTCACTGGTCACCCTCGAATCTCTTTCCTGGCTCGTGAGAGCCAGAGTTATGACAAATGGCCCCCCTCACCACTGGTGTCCACCACTTGGTTCGGGGGTTGCCAGCACGAGATGCACCAACCACCTTGCGGCCGCAGCTCTGGGCCACTGCTTCAACAACAGAGGTGGAGAACATGGCCCATTCAGACTCCATGTCTCCAGAATCCCTCGGAATGTGGTTGAAGTTCTTCCGGAGGTGGGAGTTGAAGACCTCCCGGACAGGGGCCTCAGCCAGACGCTCCCAGCACACCCTCACTATACGTTTGGGTCTACCAGGTCTGAATGGCTTCCTCCCCTGCCATCGGATCCAGCTCACCACCACGTGGTGATCAGTTGACAGCTCTGCACCTCTCTTTACTCGGATGTCCAAGACATACGGTCGCAGGTCTGATGATACGATAACAAAATCGATCATCGACCTGCGACCTAGGGTGTCCTGGTGCCAGGTGCACATATGGACACCCTTATGCTTGAACATGGTGTTCGTTATGGACAGACTGTGGTTAGCACAGAAGTCCAATAACTGAACACCACTCGGGTTCAGATCGGGCAGGCCGTTCCTCCCAATCACCCCTCTCCAGGTTTCACTGTCGTTGCCCACATGCGCATTGAAGTCCCCCAGTAGGACAAGTAGTAGCATTAGTAGCATTAATACAGGTAACGAGTGGAGGACAGAGGAGCCTCTTAAAGAAGAAGTTACAGGTCTGTGAGAGCCAGAAATCTTGCTTGTTTGTAGGTGACCAAATACTTATTTTACTGAGGAATTTACCAATTAATTCATTAAAAACTAGAAAAGCACTTGGAGAGCGCAGACCTCCGCCAAGCACCACAGTTCCCCCCATACAGTGTTTGTGTGTACGTTGTCAGATTCCTTGACCATGAAAACATCTGAGTAGCAATTGGATTCACAATGATAGGATTAGTGGTTCAGTAGTAAAAGCATCACCTCCTTGGCGGAGGTAATAAACTGAAGTGTTGGTGTTGTGTCCATGTCCTGCATCTGCAAACTCCCAGGCTGGGGGCGTTGCAATTGAATGAACGAATGAATTAATCTTTATTTCTAATAGATTAAGAGTACAGGTTAAAAGAAAGTGAATAATATAACAAAGGGGGTAATAAAATCCAACAAGGTCAAATTAGACAATAGCTCCTCTGATTATACAGTTCAACATAAGTTATCCGAAATACGTGAGAGATGAATCCGCAGCTTATATTGGCCACCCACGTTCCATGCAAGAATTCAAAAGAAAAAACAAAAGAAGTCATGACACAACTGCGTACAACCCACAGGCCAATGGGTTATGTGAGCGTTTTAGATCACTGAAAGCAGCACTGAGGGCTTCACTGACGGATGCCAATTAGGTAGACGGGTTGGCGTGGGTTTTATTCAAAATTCAAACGTTTATTTCAAACTCAGGGTTCATATTAAATGCAGAAGTAAAAGGAGTAGAAAATAAATAAATAAATAAAAGTTTATACAGATCAGCAGACAGTCGGCGGTCTTGTAACAACAATAACATACAATACTGGACTCAGTATAAAATGGAACGCCACCACTTCCAAATGCTGAAGTGTGAGTGACGAGTTGACAATTGCTGATATAAGATGATTGTTACATGGCAGCAACCTTCTCATCAAACTGTAAACATCGTTACGTATCAACTCGCCAAAAGACGGAATGTTCACAGACACAAACATCTTGCTTGCACTCGACCTTCATGGTACATCTAATCTTTATCTTTATTGGGGTTGCGCTCCGCGGCCAAAGATGATTTGGAAAATTCCCCGGCAGAGAGCTTCTTTTTGCGGAGCTACTATGGCTGACCGGGGAATTTCTGCCAAATAATCTAGCGGCGGACAGCTGCCCGTCTCAGCTTTTGCAGCGTCGCGCAAACACAGGCACAGTGTTTTCCGCGTGCTTTTGTGCCTAAAACGTTGAAGAAGGCGGAGTTTATGTTGGTCAGACACGATGACCAGCGCCCTCCATTGCGCCTGTGCACATGTTGAAAATAGCCGTATGTCACAGTGTTAAAGAATGCTTTAAAAAATTCCTGTATCCAGACGGTGATCCGGATCATCCCCAAAATTTAATCAGTTCTTCCTTGTACCATTTCCAACAACGCCTGAAAGTTTCATGGAAATCCGTCCAAGACTTTTTGAGTTATCTTGCTAACCAACAGACAGACAGACAGACAGACAGACAGACAGACAAACAAACAGACAAACCCCGGCAAAAACATTACCTCCTCCTGGCCTTTACGGCCTGGCGGAGGTAATCATTCAATGTGATTTTCTGGATTTTTTTTTTCTCATTTTGTCTCTCATAGTTGAGGTATACCTATGATGAAAATTGGAGACCTCTCTCATCTTTTAAGTGGGAGAACTTGCACAATTGGTGGCTGACTAAATACTTTTTTGCCCCACTGTAACGGCTAAAGAAACAAATACAGGCAGGTGGTCACTAATGTCATTTATTAGTATACCACTCACCATATTATATTCAATAACATTGGTAAAAATGTTGTCTATCAAGGTAGCACAGTGTGTCATTTTTCTTGTAGGTTTTGTAATCTTTGGAAATAAGATTAAGTTATACATTGTATCTAAGAAATCTTCAGTTGGTTTATGTTGTTTTGTTTTCATTAAATCTATATTAAAGTCACCACAAATAAAGATATCTTTTTGTCTTATTTTTATATACATCTTTTCCATACCATTTCAAAATTTTTCCATGTCAGATCCTGGTGCTCTTCATATACAACTTACTATTATGCTTTTTCTATTTTCCATCGTAATTTCGATTGTTAAACATTCCATACTTTCATTCACTGTTGACATCAAGCTGCCCACTTTTTTATTTTTTAAATTTCTATCAACATACAGTGCTACCCCACCACCACTTTTACTTTTCCTATTTTGTGTGTATATCTCATATCCATACAGTTCAAAATTTACATCTTTTTCTTCATTAATCCATGTTTCACTTATTGCTATGATCCTAAATGGGGTGTTAAATTGATTTAAAAACTCCTTAATACTATCAAAGTTGGCATAGAGACTCCTACTATTAATATGTATAATTGTCAATGTCTGATCCGAGTTCATAATTCCATTTGTAACTGTTGTTCATCATAATAAG
Source organism: Pholidichthys leucotaenia (assembly GCA_020510985.1). Classification (NCBI taxonomy): domain Eukaryota; kingdom Metazoa; phylum Chordata; class Actinopteri; order Cichliformes; family Pholidichthyidae; genus Pholidichthys; species Pholidichthys leucotaenia. Next base: position 252,354,333 of record CM035847.1, on the reverse strand, counting down.
CACACTTATTGTTAATATGATTAAAATAGTTATTATCTGGGTCAATATCTCCTAAAATGTCTCGTGGTTGCTGTTCAGTATTGACAAAGGTTTCAGCTTCAATTTGCCCTAATACACTTCCATTATTAAATGAGGAAGGATGATTGGTTAAAGTTCTCATCATGAGTTGTGTCAACAATGTGCACCAAAAAGGAAAAAAAGAGGAAAAAAAACACAAAAGAAAAAGAACACAAAAATTTCCACTCAATCTAACTGCGCTGTTATTCCTGCATAAGAGCTAAGGTTTAAATTTTTCTAATTCCTTCATTTCTCTAATCCTTATCACTTTAGCTTCCGGAGTTCCAAGCAGTATTACCCACACCTTACAGCTCTTTGTACCTGTTGATTGTATTTTCCCCTGTTTTCTGAGAGCCCTCGCTTGTCTAGCTATTTCAAAGTTCTTTTTTGTTAAATGTTCGTTTACATAAACAGCCGTTCCTCTCAGTTTTCTTGCTTGTCGCAGAAGATCAGTTTTTGCTTTCCTGTTGACAAATCAGATGATGATCGCTGGCTTTCCTTTACTGTCTTTTTTAGGTAACGTGTGGCAAGCTGAAATAGTTTTATTGTCCACAACAATGTTTTTAGAATTGAAAATGTTTAATATCTGCTGCTCAAGAGTGTGTGACTCTGCAATGTCTCATCCTTCCCATCCTGGTTATCAACTCCAGCTGTCACACGTGCATAGGAGCGGTGTCTGGTGTTCAGACTGCTCACAATGACATCATCCATTCTTGTATACTGTTCTAAATCATCCACACGTCTTTCTAAGAAATTAATTTTCTTGTCTTGGCTAGTGATGGCTAGTGAAGGTTGCTAACTGGCATCGTCATCCTAGCTAGCGATGAATCTGAAGCAATGAAACTGGTGATGAATCCGAAGCTTTCCCGGTGGTGTACAGGAGTAGTCCGAGTCGCCCATGGCTCATTTGCTGGTGAGTAAGTCTTGGTGAAAATGCCGTGAGATGAATGTTAGTCTGAAGATTTTTCTGGTAGCTAGTGTCATCCTAGCTAGCGATGACACTGCAAACAGAAATTCCTGCAGTTCCTTCAATGTTGCTGTCGGCCTCTTTGACAAGCAGGTTAAGAAGAGAGGTGATAATCAGTGAGCAGCACTATGGGTTAATGCCAAGAAAGAGTACTATAGATGCAATGTTTGCTCTAAGAGTGTTGATGGAGAAGTATAGAGAAGGTCAGAAGGAGTTGCACTGTGTCTTTGTGGATCTAGAGAAAGCATATGATAGGGTGCCAAGAGAGGAAGTGTGGTCATCATCATCATCGTCATAGCAGTCTGTCGGGGGCGACAATGACTGTTTCATTTAGGTCTGATCAGATTCCTCCACGCAGCTCTGTAATTCGCCTTCCGCTGCCAGGAACTCCTGACCCTGTTAACCCGGGTGACGTCCGAGCCGGTATGAGTTGCTCTCTGACCATTTCATGAAACTGCTTGCAAAGTATTTGAGTACTGCTAGCTTTTGCTGGACTAGTAATTAATTCTTGGCAGATAGAAGTATTTTCAGTGGCAAGGACAGGCCAAGACAAACTGACTCCAGTATCTGTTGCAGTGACTGACCAGATGAGAGGTTTGTTTATCTCTGCTCTTTGTGTAGTGCATGTCACGATGCACCGACTGGCAAAAGACCTTGCGACAGATGTGCTTATCTGCCAGGATGTCCAGTCTCACCCCGTGTAACTGGGAGTGGTCTACCAAAGACATGGTTTTACCCACAAGGCGTTTTTCTCCCTCTGAGATGCACAAGACAGTTGACTCCCTCATCAAACTTCTGTGTGACAGAAAAATAGCCATATCACCTGTAATACTGAACAAGAGGTGGAATAATACAACCTTCCTCTGCTCTCTGAAGTACCTCCAGTCAGATGACATGAGCATCTTTAAACGCAGTGCAGTCTCCGACTACAGGACCAGGGTGGAGGATCTTCTGGCGTTTCTCGGTTTCATGGTGCAACAGTCCAAAAATACCCCTTACCACAATGATGGAGTTCTGGAGGAAATGCCAAATTTAATTCTGTTTGGTTTCCATTTCAAACATAAATATCAATTCAAGGATACATGATTGGATTTCCTTCCCCTGAATGGATGGGTATTTCTGGATAAAACATTAACCGCGAGCGCAGAGAACATGAGAAAGTCAGAAGTGGCAGAGAATTATGAGAGGGTAGTGCAGGACATGTATGAGGACAGCGAGACAGTGGTGAGATGTGCTGTAGGAGTGACAGATGGGTTCAAGGTGGGGGTGGGGTTACATCAGGGATCAGCCCTGAACCCCTTCTTTTTTGCCATGGTGATGGACAGGCTGACAGACGAGGTCAGGCAGGAGTCTCCGTGGACCATGATGTTTGCAGACAACATTGTGATCTGTAGTGAGAGTAGTGGGCAGGTGGAAGAGAACCTGGAGAGGTGGAGGTATGCTCTGGAGAGGACAGGAATGAAAGTCAGTAGAAGCAAGACAGAATACATGAGTGTGAATGAAAGGGAGGCAGGTGTAACGGTGAAGATGCAAGGAGTAGAGGTAATGAAAGTAGATGAGTTTAAATATCTGGGGTCAACCATCCAAAGCAATGGAAAATCTACAAGAGAGGTGAAGAAGAGTGTGCAGGCAGGGTGGAGAGAGTGGAGATAAGTGTCAGGGGTGATTTGTGACAGAAGGATAGCAGCTAGTGTGAAAGGGAAGATTTACAAGACAGAAGTGAGACCCGCTATGATGTATGGTTTGGATATGGTGGTGCTGACAAAAAGACAGGAGATGGAGGTGGAAGTGGCAGAGTTGAAGATGCAAAGATTTTTTCATTGGGAGAAACTAGGAGGGACAAGATTAGAAATGAGTATATCAGAGGGACAGCTCAGGTTGAGTGGTTTGGAGACAAAGTAAGAAAGGCAAGGCTGAGATGGTTTGGACATGTGCAGAGGAGGGATAGTGGATATACTGGACAAAGCATGTTGAAGATGGAGTTGCCAGGCAGGAGGAAAAGAGGAAGACCACAGAGACCATTCATGGATGTAGTGAAGGAGGGCATAGAGAGGGTTGGTGTTACAGAGGAAGATGCAAGGGATAGGGTAAGATGAAGGCACATGATCGACTCTGGCAACCCCTAAAGGGAGCAGCAGCAGAAATCATCACTATATTGCTCTTCTTCTTCTTCTTTTTCTCTCGGTTACTGGCGGATAGCAAACAACTGAAAGGTGCATACCGCCACCTACTGTACAAGAGTGTGTAACATTGTCATCTGATCCCGACCCCTAAATTCTATGACTTAATCCTGTGTTATTTAAAAAAGAGAAAAGAGCCTTTCTTGTGATTCCTATTGCCTCTCCATCTCCATCTGTTCTCAGAATCCCAGTTAAATCCCATTCCCTACCGGCCTCTCGAACTTCATTTTCCATTATCTGTCTTTCATTTCCGTAATTGTGACAGTGTAATAAGATGTGCTCGACATTTTCTTTTACTCCACATTCTCTACATTTGTCACTTTCGCTTTTCCCCATGGTGAATAAAGTGTCATTTAAACCTGTGTGATCCAGTCTGAGTCTTACCATAATGACTCTTCACTCTATAAAAGCAAGAAATCTCTGTGTGTCTGTCTGTGTGTGTGTCATGCTTCATAGGACATCATAGGACGGCCTATGATCTCTGCCTGAACATCATAGGACGTCCTATCATCATAGGACACAAATGTGTCCTTATGATGTCACATAGACCACAGCGATCATAGGACGATTTGTCTTTATGATGTCACACATAGATTTGTCTATTTGTCGACAAATGTGTCTTTATGATGTCACATAGACCACAAAGATCATAGGACAATTTGTCCTTATGATGTCACACATAGATTTGTCATATGATCACTGCCTGAACATCATAGGACATCCGATACCTCAGGTGTTTCATTTTAATGGTATCTTTTCTCACGTGCAGCAGTTATCATTCTATTGCTATCCATCTGGTGGTCTTCGTTGAGGCCACTGGTTGAGGGATAGGTGCATGGTAATTTCAGTTCATGGACAGGATCATGAAAATAGATCTGAGCAAAAAGACAATGTGTCTTTATGATGTCACATAGACCATAGGACATCCTATGATGTTCAGGCGGAGATCAGAAGACACAGACACATGGTCTATGTGACATCAAAAGACATATGGTCTATGTGACATCATAAAGACACATTTGTGTCCTATGATGCCTGAGATCATAGGACGTCCTATGATGTTCAGGCAGAGATCATAGGACGTCCTATGATGTCCTATGAAGTGTGACACACAGTTCTCATTCTATTGCTCTCCATCTGCTGGGTCTTCTTCTTCTTCTTCTTCTTCTTCTTCTTCTTCTTCTTCTTCTTCTTCTTCTTCTTCTTCTTCTTCTTCTTCTTCGTTGAGACCAGTGGTTGAGGGATAGAGGCGTCATAATTTTAGTTCATGGACAGGGTCATGAAAATAGATCTGAGCAAAAAGAGGCTTTCAGGCATGGACTCACTGTATATGACATCATAAAGACATGAAGGCAGCCTTGATGTATATGACATCATAAAGACATGTTTGTCACAGTCCGTGTGCTGACTCTCTGCACTCGGTGTGCGGTAGTCTCCCGTTCTCTTCTCTGGCGCACCTCCAGGCTTTTATTCTGACAGCGTCATGGCGGGGCTTCTGGCTGTCAAAGCCGGGTCACGTTGTGACAGCTATTCAGCATTTCTCCTAATCTCTCTCCCCACTGATTGGGTTATCGCGAGGATTTAAGGGGGCAGCTGAGGGCTAATCGCTGCTGCAATCTCATCAGACGTTCCCTCATGAACAACCCTTCATTTTCATCCGTTATTGTAAGTGTTATTCTCAGACTCTGTGTTCCTTTGTCTGTGTCATTACCTTAGTTGTGTTTTAGCCCCCCGTGGCTCATTATTTTGTCATTTGTCCCTCTTTAATAAATTGTGCAAACTCATCGGTGGCCTATAGCGTCTCATTTGCGGCCTGCAAGGACCGCAGCATGACAATGTTAGGACGGCCTATGATGACATCATAAAGACATGTTGCCTGATGTCACTGTATATGACAGTGACATCAGAAGTTTTTTTATAAAAAAAAAAAAAAAAAAAGATGGCGGCGCGCCTAGACGCAGCGGCCCCTCTTGGCATCAGCGAGTGTGAGAGTTTTAATCATCCCAGACGTACATTCTGTAAAACTTACAACCGTGAGACCTTATTAAACATCAAGGTACTGCACGCTGCAAGAATTGGGGCGATCGGTTGTGATTTGGACATTCTACGCCAGCATGGAATTTTTGCGGAGTCCCCGCTGGAAGTTACCCGAGAGAGGAGGAAGTGGAAGCGGAGCGAACGTAAGCAAAAGCAAGGAAAAAGGGCCGGGATCCACGCTAGGCTAAAGGCTAACCCCTCCAGACCAGCGGTACCGTCGCGTCTTCTGTCAAACGTCCTCGCCCTCGAAAACAAGGTGGACGAGCTGCGTTTGCTGAAAGAAACCCGGAGAGAGTGGAGGGACTGCTGTGTGTTTGTTTTCACCGAGACATGGCTCCACGACAACATTCCTGACGAGGCCATTCAACTGGAAGATATGGCGATGTTCCGTGCCGACAGGGAAACGGCGAGCTCCGGTAAGAGCCGGGGGGGTGGGCTATGCATCTATGTTAACAAGAACTGGTGCGTTAATGCCACGTTAGTGTCTAAACACTGCTCTCCGTTGGCGGAGTTCCTTATTGTTAATTGTCGGCCATTTTATCTGCCGAGGGAATTCAGCAACGTGTTTGTAGCTGGTGTTTACATAGCGCCGAGCCCTAATCCTAAAGCTAATGCTAAGAAGGCACTCGGGGTACTGCACAATGCGATCAGTGAAATCCAAACGTCACACCCGGACAGTTTTGTGGTGGTTACGGGGGATTTTAACCACACCAGCTTAAAGATTGTGCTCCCCAAGTTTAAACAATGTGTAGACTTTAAGACCAGAGGAGAGAATATGTTGGACTTAGTGTACACAAACACAGATGCATATAAAGCGATACCCCGCCCCCATCTCGGCCGTTCTGATCACATGTCCGTGATGCTGCTGCCTGCCTACAAACCTTTATTGAAGCGCAGCAGGCCAGCAGTGAAACAAATCAGGATTTTGCCAGAGAGTGCAACCTCTGCACTGCAAGACTGTTTTCAGCACACAGACTGGAAGATCTTCAAAATAGCAGCCTCCCAGGAAGACAGGACAGATGTGGAGGAGTATGCTGATACAGTCACCAGCTACATCGCGAAGTGCACAGAGGATTTCACTACAGTGAAGACCATCACTATGCGGGGTAATCATAAGCCCTGGATGACTGCAGAGGTGCGCTCGCTGCTTACAGCCAGAGATGCAGCCTTCAGAGTGAAGGACAGGATTGCCCTCCGCTCAGCCAGGTCTGCGCTTTCAAAGGGAATTAAGGCGGCAAAGCGCGCCTATGCGGAGAAAATCCAGGGACACCTCTGTGACACTAGGAACACCAAGCAGATGTGGCAGGGAGTTCGGACACTGACGGGCTTTAAGTCTAGGCAGGGGGTCGATGATGACGACGCTTCGCTTCCAGACAGGCTTAATGACTTCTTTGCACGTTTTGAAGCATCAAATTCGACAATCAGAGGGAGGGCCGGCCCACCCCCACCATCGGTCGGACCAGCTTTTACCATCAACACAGCGGACACACAGAGGACCCTATCCAGAGTCAACCCACGCAAAGCTGCAGGTCCAGACAACATTCCGGGACGTGTGCTCCGAGACTGCGCGAGCGAGTTGGCGGATGTCCTGACTGACATTTATAACATCTCCCTGAGTCAGGCCATCGTTCCCAGATGCTTCAAGACCTCTTATCATTGTACCGGTGGCAAAGAAACCAGTGGTGTCCTGTTTGAATGACTATCGTCCTGTTGCACTGACACCAATGATGAAGTGTTTTGAACGGCTTGTCAAACCACACATCACAGCCTGCCTCCCTGCATCACACGACCCGCTCCAGTTTGCATATCATTCAAACCGCTCCACGGAGGATGCTATAGTCACCACCCTACACTCTGTCATCACCCACCTGGACCAGAAAGACACCTACGCCAGACTCCTGTACATTGATTTCAGTTCAGCATTCAACACCATTATTCCCCAGAGACTGATGGAGAAATTACTCCTTCTCGGTCTGAACACCGCCACATGTCTCTGGATCCTGGATTTCCTGACTGAGAGACCTCAGTCTGTCCGGGTTGGAAACAACATCTCCAACTCTGTCACGCTGAGTACCGGAACCCCTCAAAGCTGTGTACTCAGTCCACTGTTGTTTACACTTCTAACACATGACTGTGTATCCAAACACGAGGGGAACCAGATTATTAAGTTTGCAGATGACACCACGGAGGTGGGACTTATTCAGAGGGATGAGGAATCAATGTACAGGGAAGAAGTGAGAGACCTGGAGGGCTGGTGCAGGGAGAACAATCTGGTGCTCAATGTGGACAAAACGAAGGAGATGATTATCGACTTCCGGCGGTCACAGCCTGAGCACGTCCCCCTCAGCATCGGCGGCCGTTTAGTGGAGAGAGTAGAGAACATCAAGTTCCTCGGAGTGCAGATCTCGCAGGACCTGACCTGGAGCAAGAATTCCTTGGAGATCAGGAAGCGGGCTCAGCAGAAACTACACTTCTTGAGGAAACTCAAACAGGCCTCTCTCCCCATCTGCATCCTCAGGACCTTCTACAGAGGTGTGGTGGAGAGTGTTCTGACGTACTGCATTGCTACATGGTACTCCAGCTGCAGTATGTCAGACAAAAAAGCCCTGCAGAGGATAGTCAAGGGGGCGGAGAGGGTAATCGGAGTCTCCCTCCCCTCTGTCCAAGAACTTTTTCAGAACCGTTGTAGGAGCAGGGCACTGAACATTGTCAAGGACCGTTCTCACCCTCTGCATAAACACTTTGAACTTCTTCCATCTGGTAAACGATTCCGGAGCATCAGAGGCAGAACCACCAGACTGATCAACAGCTTCCTCCCACAAGCTGTCAGGATGCTGAACAGCTGACCCGGAATCTCTCATACATACTACTGCACCTATGGACATTTTGTATATTATAGTTAGTTATTCTTTTTCCCCAAGTATGTCTCAGGGATGTGTGAATGGATGGGGGGGTGGGGGTGGGGGGTGGAGCTATGTGGGAGTGTGTCTTAATCATGCTGCTTCTTATATGGATGCCGAGAGAAACGCAATTTCATCTTGCCTGCACTACAGTTGTATGTACAGCAATATGACAATAAAGTTTGATTTGATTTGATTGATTTGATCATAAAGACATGAAGGTAGGATGCCTATGATGACATCATAAAGACATGTTGACCTATGATGACATAAAGACATGTTGCCTGATGTCACTGTATATGACATCATAAAGGCAGGCTTGGAGTCCTATGATCTGGGAGGTCGTCGTCGTCGTCGTTGAGACCACTGGTTGAGGGATAGGTGCATGTAATTCTAGTTCATGGACAGGATCATGAAAATACATGAGCAAAAAGAGAAGCTTTTGACCCTGTTCAGGAAGACACCAACGCTATGTGTCCTATGATGCCTGAGTTCAAAGACACATGGTCTATATGACATCATAAAGATACAGACACATGGTTTATGTGACATCATAAAGACTCATTTGTCTATATTTGTGTCCTATGATGCCTGAGATCATTTTGTCTACGTATGTGTCCTATGATGCCTGAGGCATAGGACATCCTATGATGTTCAGGCAGAGATCAGAAGACCCAGACACATGGTCTGTGACATCAAAAGACACATGATACAACTAAGGCTGTGGGTTCCAGCTTGCCCTCTATGTAAACAATTTTCCAGCCTACATCTGTGCTGTTGTAGAGAGAAATGAGCAGGCGAGACTGAGCTGGATTAGCGTGGACTTTATTCTCTCTAACATCAAGTCAACAAGAATCTCAGGTCGCAGGGCATCTCTCTTTTATATCTTACACGCCATGCCTAACGACCTGGGGGCTCACACCACAATACACATGATCACAAAGCCTGTCGGTGCATTAACATAAGGGCCTTTTCCACTAACACGGCTTAGCACACCACGGGACAGCTTAGCACGCTTTGTAAGTCTTTCCACTAGCCCCAACACGGTTTAACAACAGCGATTCTCGGCCTCGCTCAAGGGCAGGGTACAGTCGTGCTGAGTCGTGCCATGTTGTGACGTTAAAAGACTGGTCGCCGCTGATTGGTCAGGTCTTAACGTCACGAAAGCGACCGTCTTCGCCGTCTTTGATACACGACTGCCATATGCAATATTTCACGGACTAACTCGGTCACGGAGTAGATACGATATTAATACAGACAGCATTGTAGGTTTTGCGGAACTCTACACCGTGGTCCAACGAAGAGGTGCAGAGTTTTCTCTGGCTGGTGGCAGATCTACAGTGAGGAGTGACCCGGACCCATATACAAATGGCTGGCCAGCATAGAAACCGGACTATGGGCAAGCTGAAGACGATCGTGAGAGAACCATCGATGGTGAGTGATTTGTAATAATGTGCATCTGTTTGCTTATTTATCCTGTTGGTGGTAAGCTCACTTTTTTTGAGCCATACAGCGCCGTTTTGTGCTGGCTAACTTGTTTTAGCTAACGTTTTTTTTGCTAGTAGCTAGCTAGTACCAACTGCTGATTCGCGCTTGTTTTCTCCTAAATATTCGCTTGTGAGAGCAAAACGATGAAATATGTTAATCCTGGTTAAAGTCCTGGTTTTTGTTTTGTATTGCACTTTTGTGCTGCTCATTAAATTGTGTTCAATTTAATGCTAGAATGTGTTTCCACATGCCAGGGTTTAGCCTCCCTGTTTATACTGTGATACTGGTGAAATGGACCACACGAGCCGAAATCTCGTCATATTAAAATTGCTTTTTCAAACCAGTGATTTATAAAGTCATTCATGTAATTTTCTAAAGCGTCAGAATAGACACACACCTATTCTGTGGATCCTGCAGTGCTTGTCAGGGAAATGAAGCATGTCACATCCCACCACTGAATTTCACAGGTGTATTTCCCGAATACAGTTACATCTCCAAAAATTAGGATGTCATGAAAAACTTCAATATTTTTTGTCACTCATTTCAGAAAGTGAAATCTGTATATTATATAGATTCATTACACAGAGTGATATATTTCAAGCGTTTATTTATTTTAATTTTGATGATTATGGCTTACAGCCCCTGAAAACCCCAAATTCAATTTGGCATGTTAACTCATGTTAATGTATTTTTTTGTCAGATCACTTGTGTGATCCTTTGTGAGTTATGTTCATAACTGTATGTTTTGGCAAATGTGAGATGTTCAGTCATCAATATTGTTTACTTTATATGTGTAGTTTATAGTCTATCATCAATAAACTCATGCAGTAACAGGAAACATTACAAATATTTGAGACCCATTGTAGTGCTTCCTTTTATATTTTAGCAATGCTAGTACAAAACACTGCCCACACATGAAGCCAGGGCATTTTTGTCACATCCCACCACTTTACACATTACACAGACAGTGATATATTTCAAGCGTTTATTTATTTTAATTTTGATGATTACGGCTTACAGCCCCTGAAAACCCCAAATTCAATTTGGCAAAAAATTAGAATATTACATAAAATTAACTTTAACAAATAGTTTTTAAATATAAATGTTGGCCGCTGAGGTGTTTGTTAATATGGGCTGTAGCCGTAATCATCAATATTAAAATAAACACTTGCAATAGATCACTGTCCCTGTAATGAATCTATATATGGGTTTCACTTTCTGAAATGAGTGAAAAAAATATTGAATTTTTTCATCCATCCATCCATCCATCCATCCATCTTCTACCGCTTTTCCGGAGGTCCGGGTCGCGGAGGCAGCAGTTCAAGCAGAGAAGCCCAGACTTCCCTCTCCCCAGCCACCTGCTCCAGCTCTTCAGAGGGGATACCAAGGCGTTCCCAGACTAGCTGGGAGACATAGTCTCTCCACCGAGTCCTGGGTCTGCCCCGGGGTCTCCTCCCAGTGGGACGTGCCTGAAACACCTCAAGTGGGAGGCGTCCAGGAGGCATCCTAATCAGATGCCCATACCACCTCAACTGACTCCTTTCAATGTGGAGGAGCAGCGGTTCTACTCTGAGCCTCTCCCGATGACTGAGCTCCTCACCCTATCTCTGAGGGTGAGTCCAGCAATCCTACGGAGAAAGCTCATTTCAGCCGCTTGTATCCGCGATCTCGTTCTTTCGGTCATTACCCAAAGCTCGTGACCATAGGTGAGAGTAGGAACGTAGATTGACTGGTAAATCGACAGCTTTGCCTTAGAACTAAGCTCCCTCTTCACCACAACAGACCGGTACAACGTCCGCATCACTGCAGATGCTGCTCCAATCCGTCTGTCGACCTCTCGCTCCATTTTCCCCTCACTCGTGAACAAGACCCCAAGATACTTAAACTCCTCCACTTGGGGCAGGAGCCTGTCCCCAACCCGGAGAGGACAATCCACCTTTTTCCGGCTGAGGACCATGGACTCGGACTTGGAGGTGCTGATTCTCATCCCAGCCGCTTCACACTCAGCGGCAAACCGTCCCAGCAAGAGCTGTAGGTCATTGCTGGATGAAGCCAACAGGACAACATCATCTGCAAACAACAGAGATGAGATCCTGTGGTCACCAAGCATGACACCCTCCATTCCCTGGCTGCGCCTAGAAATCCTGTCCATAAAAATTATGAACAGGACCGGTGACAAAGGGCAGCCCTGGCGGAGTCCAACTCTCACTGGGAATGACTCCGACCGAGGTGTTGGCAATGCGAACTAAACTCTCACAACGGTCGTACAGAGACCGAATAGCTCGTAACAACAAGCCCGATACCCCATACTCCCGAAGCACCCCCCACAAAAATCCACGAGGGACGCGGTCAAATGCCTTCTCCAAGTCCACAAAACACATGTAAACTGGTTGGGCAAACTCCCACGAACCCTCAAGAATTCTCGAGAGGGTAAAGAGCTGGTCCGATGTGCCACGGCCAGGACGAAAACCACATTGCTCCTCCTGAATCCGAGGTTCGACCAACGGCCGGACTCTCCTCTCCAATACCTTGGCATAGACCTTCCCAGGGAGGCTGAGGAGTGTGATCCCTCTAAAGTTGGAGCACACCCTCCGGTCCCCTTTTTTGAAGAGAGGAACCACCACCCCCGGTTTGCCATGCCAAAGGCACTGCCCCCGACCTCCACGCAATGTTGCAGAGGCATGTCAACCATGACAACCCAACAACATCCAGGGCCTTGAGGTACTCGGGGCGAATCTCGTCCACCCCCGGGGCCCGGCCACCAAGGAGATTTTTAACCACCTTGGCGACCTCAGCCCCTGTGATAGGCGAGTCATCCCCCTCGTCCCCAAACCCTGCTTCCTCTGTGGAAGGCGTATCAGTGGGATTGAGGAGATCCTCGAAGTATTCCTTCCACCGCCCGACGATATCCCCAGTTGAAGTCAGCAGTGTCCCATCCGCACCATACACAGTGTGGACGGGGAGCTGCTTTCCCCTCCTGAGCCGCCGAACAGTTTGCCAGAATCTCTTTGAAGCCGACCGAAAGTCTTGTTCCATGGCCTCACCGAACTCCTCCCATACCCGGGTTTTTGCTTCAGCAACCACCCGAGCTGCACTCCGCTTGGCCTGCCGGTACACCTCAGCTGCTTCGGGAGTCCCACAAGCCAACCAAGCTTGATAGGACTCCTTCTTCAGCTTAATGGCCCCCCTCACCACTGGTGTCCACCACTTGGTTCGGGGGTTGCCACCACGAGATGCACCGACCACCTTGCGGCCGCAGCTCTGGGCTGCCGCTTCAACAACAGAGGTGGAGAACATGGCCCATTCAGACTCCATGTCTCCAGACTCCCTCGGAATGTGGTTGAAGTTCTTCCGGAGGTGGGAGTTGAAGACCTCCCGGACAGGGGCCTCAGCCAGACGCTCCCAGCACACCCTCACTATACGTTTGGGTCTACCAGGTCTGAATGGCTTCCTCCCCTGCCATCGGATCCAACTCACCACCAGGTGGTGATCAGTTGACAGCTCTGCACCTCTCTTTACTCGGGTGTCCAAGACATACGGTCGCAGGTCTGATGATACGATAACAAAATCGATCATCGACCTGCGGCCTAGGGTGTCCTGGTGCCAGGTGCACATATGGACACCCTTATGCTTGAACATGGTGTTCGTTATAGACAGACTGTGGTTAGCACAGAAGTCCAATAACTGAACACCACTCGGGTTCAGATCGGGCAGGCCGTTCCTCCCAATCACCCCCCTCCAGGTTTCACTGTCGTTGCCCACGTGCGCATTGAAGTCCCCCAGTAGGACAATGGAGTCTCCAGGAGGAGCACCCTCCAGCACCCCAGTCACAGACTCCAAAAAGGGTGGGTACTCTGAAACATCATTTGGTGCATAGGCACAAATGATGGTCAGGACCCGTTTCCCAACCCGAAGGCGCAGGGAAGCAACCCTTTCGTCCACCGGGGGAAAACTCCAATATAGAGGCAGCAAGGTGGGGCGATACAAGAATACCTACCCCTGCTCGTCGCCTCTCGCCCGGGGCAACTCCAGAAAAGGCCAAGCTCCAGCCCCTCTCCAGGAGACTGGTTCCGGAACCGGAGCTGTGTGTTGAGGTGAGGCCAACTATATCTAGCCGGTATCGCTCAATCTCGTACACCAGCTCAGGCTCCTTCCCCACCAGAGAGGTGACATTCCACGTACCAAAAGCCAGTTTAGAAAGCTTGGGATCAGTCCGCCAAGGTCTCCGCCTTTGACTGCCACCTAATCCACATAGCACCGGACTTCCATGATCCCTCCTGCAGGTGATGAACCTACTGGAGGGCGGACCCATGTAACTCCTTCGGGCTGAGCCCGGCCGGGTCCCATGGGTGGAAACCCGGCCACCAGACGCTAGCCTTCGAGCCCCTCCCCCAGGCCTGGCTCCAGGGTGGGGCCCCGGTAACCCCATACCGGGCGGGGTACACTGAATCCTTGATATACAATTTATCATGAGAGTCTGTTGGATCGTTCTTCGTCTGGCCCTTCACCCAGGACCAGTTTGTCTTGGGAGACCCTATCAGAGGCAAATTGCCCCGGACAACATAGCTCCTGGGATCACTGGGGCACGCAAACCCCCCCACCACGATAAGGTGACGATCCATGAGGGGTGAATTTTTTCATGGTATTTTAATTTTTGAGATGTGCCTGTATAAGTGTTGAACTTGCTTGAAACTAACCATCATCCATTTCTGTCGTTCATCTAGGCAGGAGGAAATCAGCCGGCCCACAATGGACCTCGCCACTGTGGAACGTACTAAAATCCTTTGCTTTTATAGGTAAAGTGTCAAAAACAAAGTAGCACAATTTCCACTTAATATAAAAGGGACTGAACTGAGATTTATTTGATTGTGTGAATATGGCACATCAACTGTAAAATAAGCCGCTTGTTGATGTATTTATTTTTTTGTCAGATCACTTGTGTGATCCTTTGTGAGTTATGTTCATCACTGTATGTTTTGGCGAATGTGAGATGTTCAGTCATCTATATAAATTTACTTTATATGTGTAGTTTATAGTCTATCATCAATAAACTCATGCAGTAACAGGACACATTACAAATATTCGAGACCCATTGTAGTGCTTCCTTTTATATTTTAGCAATGCTAGTCCAAAACACTGCCCACACATGAAGCCAGGGCAAGAAGAGACACTTACAGACAAGACAAACTTTTATTGATAAAAACTTCATATTTTGACTGAGCGACTCCACACTCGGTGATGCACAACTTCAGTTAAAGTACTAGATTCCATTCAAGTGAATGTATTAATTCATTCTGATTGCTGAGGCCACAGTAAAAAGAGATGATTTTAAATGTAACCCAGCCCTTGTAAAATCTACTGAAGCGCAGCTACATGAAAATTGTGGTTAAATACAACAACGAAGTACTTTATTGTCACATTCAAATTGTAATCCCTCCTGTTTTGTTTTTCTTTTGAATTCTTGGATGAAATATGGTGGGCAATATAAGCTGCAGCTTCAGTCATCACCCATTTCAGATAACCTATGTTGAACTGTATAATCAGAGGAGTTATTGTTTAATTTGACCTTGTTAGATTTTTTTCCCCCTTTGTTATATTATTCTATTTTCTTTTAATCTTTACGTTTAATCAATCTGAAATAAAGATTCATTCATTAATTCACATTCCACCACTGGCTTTTAGCAACAAGTGTATTTCCCAAATAAGTTTTAAACTTGCTTTAATTAACCACCACCCATTTGTCTTTTGTCTAGGCAAGAGGGAAACTGTCACCCCAACTGGACCTTGCCTCACTATTTACAGAGATGCAGGCTGAAGATCTGTTGAACCAGGACCAGTACGATGTGCCAATCCAGTTGCTTCTCAGTGAGGCAGCGTGGCTGCCGTGTGTGACCATTCCAGTTTTTTTTTTACAGTTTGAATTTTGCACATTCTGAATAATCTGGAATTTGCTGCTGATTGTGATAAACAATTTAGTGACTTACACTACCGTTCAAAAGTTTGGGGTCACCCAGACAATTATTTTGTGTTTTCCATGAAAAGTCACACTTATTTACCACCATGAGTTGTAAAATGAATAGAAAATATAGTCAAGACATTGACAAGGTTAGAAATAATGATTTGTATTTGAAATAATAATTTTTTCCTTCAAACTTTGCTTTCGTCAAAGAATCCTCCATTTGCGGCAATTACAGCATTGCAGACCTAGCATGATTGCACAAGGGTTTTCTAATCATCCATTAGCCTTCTGACGCAATGAGCAAACACACTGTACCATTAGAACACTGGAGTGATAGTTGCTGGAAATGGGCCTCTATACACCTATATAGATATTGCACCAAAAACCAGACATTTGCAGCTAGAATAGTCATTTACCACATTAGCAATGTATAGAGTGTATTTCTGATTAGTTTAAAGTTATCTTCATTGAAAAAAAGTGCTTTTCTTTCAAAAATAAGGAAATTTCTAAGTGACCCCAAACTTTTGAACGGTAGTGTATGTGTTTGCATCATGATTTTCTATTTTGTCTGTTAAGACACCGGTGGGAAAAGAGTCAACTGTACAAAGGATTAATCGGTGATCTTGAAAATAATGGCTCATTTTTAAGAAAAAAGTAACCCAAACAATTATTTTATTAACTGAAGACTATATTGTTAGAAGACTGTACAGAAGACCCTGCATACTTTAGTGACAGTACCAGTATATGGAGGAATTCTGGGTCATATTAGCATCTGCTCTTCATCATAATGGGTTTGGGCAGGGGTGTCTAACCATGTGCCATGGAGGGCCAAGACCCTGCAGGCTTTACCTCCAACCAGTGTCTTCAACAGCAGACTCCACTGAACTTCTTCCACTGACTGATCAGTGAGAACACCTGCTGAAGAGACTGGGTAGAAGAGAGAACCTGCAGGGTCTTGGCCCCCCATGACACATGATTGGAAGCCCCTGGATTAGGTTTAATGGGATTTAACTTTTTAACACAAACTGCTTTATGGTTCATAATTCTGTTGACAGACTTACACCAAACCAAAAGTGATTTCTCAAACTGCTGGATTATTCTTAGCTTTTCCAATCTTTCAGTATTTAATTTATGCCACGTGGTGGTAACCTTCACATATAAAAAAAGAGACATCTGCAAAAACTTCATAGGTTTATTGCCAGTGCAATTCCCAGTGCAATACGACATGAATGCATGTCTAGTACATTGTTGATGCAGAGAATATATATTTCTACAGTACATGTATCTAGTAAATCAAGTATTTTCCATGTAACCTTGTGACTGCATTATTTTAATTGCTTTTAATCCTAGATCAAGTTTGTTTTGGCCTAAAATGCATGATAACTGTCAAATATATCTTATTATACCTAACTCAGTAAAGTTTACTTTTTGAATATATATTTTGTGGCTAATATAGTTATTAACATGGCGATCAAGCTGTGTCAGCTGATCATTTTTTTCTATGACACCATCTCAGACTCTGCTGCAGAAGCAGGTATGTGCATGATGTCTTCAACAGTCTCTCCATGATTTTCACGCAGATCAGAGCAATTTGTTGTACAGGAAATAAACGTTTCTACAGACATTCTTAAGCTCTATAACCACTGATCGTTTGTGAAGCTGTGCTGACATCAGTGACAGGCTGATGACATCCGTGACAGGCTGTGCTGAACGCCCAGAGCGAATGAAGCAGTAATTTCCCCACAACAGAGCCATCTGAAACACACACAGCATACATATTTTAGTACCTAACAGTGATAACTTGCAGACATTAAAGTGTAGTACGACGTACTTATAGCAAACTAGCATTAGCAACATTAGCTTACCATCATATATGACCTAGTTTGTATCCTCACGCCTTTGGCTCTCCCAGAAGCTGCAGAACTATTCCAGAGTGTTTCATCTCGCTGCCTATACCCTTGTCTGGCGATCCTTTTTGCCGTTTATGGTGAAAAAAGCCACAGACCAAAAAAAAAAAAAAAGTGCCTATACAGTTCAGTGGAGAAGCCACAGTCTGCCCGGCGCATCAGCCTAACAGTCTTTTAGCGTCTCCACCTCCGCTGTCCCATCTCGACCCCCCGTCGGCTTCTCTCCTCCTGTGCCATTCAGTCTGAGTGGAGAATGTAACGTCTAGCTCCCCCCCCACCAAACAGTCAGAATGGGCCCTAACCCCCATCTCCTGTGGGCTTCAGCCGACATCCGTGACGGCTGTAACGGGGGTCACTGGCTCCGAGGCACTGCTGTGCCGGTGGGGCGCTCCTGGAGGCACGCCCGTCTGTGGAGGGACATTGGGGGGGGGACACACATCTTCATCATGCAATTGTGACTTTGCTGACGAGTCATTTACCTGCGGAGCTCTCAGTGGGGGTCATCTGCACCGAGGAGCTTGGGCCAACACCACCTGCTCGTCTGCTAATACGAACGCGAGCTTAAGCCTGTCTATGCAGACTGTTTCTCTGCGTCCCCCCAAGTCTAACATGAAATGTTTAGCCCCAGGTTCCAACACTCTGAACGGCCCGTCGTAGGGCGGGTGCAACAGGGTCCGGTGGTCATCGTGCCTGACAAACATGAACAACGCATCCTTAAAGGTCCTTGGAACAAAAGTGCGGGGAAAACAGTGGTGGGCCGGGCCCGGTACCATCCCTGCCTCTGCGCTATGTAGTGAAGGTGGGGATGGCTCGGTGTTTGGCGTGGGGTTGTCAGGCAAACATTCTCCGGGGAGCCACAGCAGATGGGAAAAAAATAAGTTCTGCTGGGGAGGCAGCCAAATCCTCCTTTGGTGCGGAACGCAACCCTAACAGAACCCACGGCAACCGGTCCACCCAATTTGCATCCGTAAGCGAAGCCCTGAGCGCTGCTTTAAGCGACCTATGGAAGCACTCGCATAACCCGTTGGCCTGGGGGTTGTACACAGTCATGCAATGAATGTTGACACCCAGGCTCCAGGCCATCGTGGACCAGAGGTCAGAAACAAACTGCGGGCCCCTGTTGGACGTGATGTCCAAAGGGGCGCCAAAGTGTGCCACCCACGTCGCCAAAAAAGCGCGTGCGACTTCTGTAGACATGGTGGAAGCTAGCGGCACTGCTTTGGGTCAGCGCGTGGTGCGGTCCACCACTATCAGGAGGTGCGTAAACCCCTGCAATGGCAGGAGGGGCCCCACGAGGTCCACATGAATGTGGTCGAACCTCTTAGCCGGGACATGGAATGGCTCAAGGAGGGCCTTTGTGTGCCTGTGCACCTTGGCTTGTTGGCACGCTGCACAGGCTGCAGCCCACTCTATCACCTATTTATGCAGGCGCAGGCAGATGAACTTTGCTCCCACCATTTTGACTGACGCACGCACTCCGGGCCACTGGGCGCGGGCGGCCTGTGTAAATGTCAGAGAGTAGGGGGGACCCCCGTCTTGCAGTACTCAGCTCTGCAGCCTTAACCCTGTTGGTCCAGACTGGAGTGCGCAAACGTCCGTGTCGTCGACGTGCTTGGCAGCCATGGCCGTGTAATCTATCCCTATGTAGACTGGGGCCACTAATGCATGCGAGAGGCAGTCTGCCACCACGTTGAGTTTACCAGCCACATGCTGAATGTCGGTCGAAAACTCCGAGATAGCGGCCAGCTGTCTCTGCTGCTGGGTCGACCATGGTTCCGAAACCTTGGCCATAGCGTACATTAGTGGCTTGTGGTCCACAAACGCAGTGAAGCTGCACCCTTCCAGCCACAACTGGAAGTGGCGTGTGGCCAGGTGGAGAGCCAGTAACTCTCTGTCGAATGCGCTGTATTTACGCTCATTGTCGCACAAAGACCTGCTGAAAAAGGCAAGCAGCTGCCAAGAACCTGCGACGCACTGCTCCACGACGGCCCCTATGGCCATGTCTGATGCGTTGGTAGTGAGCACTATCCAAGCCGCCGGGTCCGGGTGGGCCAGTAGTGCGGCATTCGCTAGGGCTGCTTTGGCATCGGAAAATGCCTGCTCCCACTCCAGTCAACTCTGTCCGCCGGTTTGCGTTTCTTAAGCATGGCATACAACGGCTGCATGAGCTGGGCTGCACGGGGGAGGAAATGGTTGTAAAAGTTAACCATCCCTAAAAACTCCTGCAGTGCCCTGACTGTCTGAGGCTGGGGAAAATCTGCCACTGCGCGCACTTTGTCCGGTAAGGGTATTGCGCCCTCCGGTGAGATGTGGTGGCCCAAAAAGTCGATTACTGTAACCCCAAACTGGCACTTCACGGGTTGATAATTAACCCGTGCTATTCCAACCTCTGGAAAATAATCCTGAGGTGGGCTACGAGTTCGTCCTCGGACACGCTGGCCACCAGGATGTCGTCCAGGTAGACAAACACAAAAGGCAGATCGAGCAGCACAGCGTCCATCATGCGTTGGAAGGTCTGCGCCGTGCCTTTTAACCCGAAAGGCATGTGTAAGAACTCAAAAAGACCAAATGGGGTTATTACTGCAGTTTTGGGTATGTCTTCTGCACGCACTGGGACCTGGTGCTACCCACGGACCAAGTCCACCTTGGAAAAAATGCGTGTCCCGGTGAGGTGAACAGAAAAATCCTGAATATGGGGGATTGGGTAGCGATCGTGCGCTGTGGCATTGTTGAATCTGCGGAAATTGCCGCATGGTTGCCATGATCCCTCGGCTTTAGGGACCATGTGTAGCAGGGATGCCCATGGGCTGTTTGAGCCCCTGATGATGCCCAACTTTTCCAAGTTGGTGAACTCCTCACGTGCACTGGCCAGTTTAGCTGTGTCCAGGCGCTGAGGTTGTAGGAAAACGGGCAGCCCTGTGATGGTAATGAAGTGCTCTACCCCATGCTTAGTGACGGCCGCCGAAAACGTCGGAGCCATGAGTGCTGGGAACTGGGTGAGTAGTGTGTGGAACTTACGCCCTGGAGCTGTGACGTTGGCCAGTGTTGTGGACCCAGCTCCTCGAGCTGTACAGGGCAGAGAATCAAAAGACATAGCATTAATCAGGCATTTGTTAGCCACATCGACTAATAGCCCATGTGCACATAAGAAATCTGCACCCCAAATGGGGGAGTTACATGCCGCTATGACAAAGAACCATTGGTAGTTACAGCCGTGCAAACATATAGTCAGTGTCCTCTCACCAAAAGTCTTAATGTCTGAGCCGTTGGCAGCTGCCAGCTCAGGGCTGCTACTTCCAGCCAGCCAGTCCACGTTGGATGGCAGGATGAGGCTCTTTTGGGAGCCAGAGTCCACAAGGAACTGTCTTCCTGAGCGTGAATCCGTCACATAGAGCAGCTTGGTTGTGTCACCGGCGGTCACAGCTGCTACCAACTGCCGGTCCTGGTGTTACCCGAGCGCTTGAACTGGCATGGTGGCACACATCGCCGTGCGTCTTCTCCGAAGCGGCGGTGGTAGAAGCAGAGCGTGCCCCTCTGGTGCTTCTTGGCCTCCGCGGTGGCCACCACCGATGGCTCCTTGCCCTTGCTGGCCATCTCACTGGGTTCCAGTGCCACTGCGTTCACAGCAAAGGTTCTGGTCGCCAGGATAATGCGGTCCTCCTCTTGCACCAGTGCTGGTGGCTAGTTCTGCGTGGCCAGCAGTGGCGAATTGGCGAGGGCTGCTCTGGCCACTGTTAGGACGTTCTGGAGGAAAAGGTGGGCAAACAGGAACGGCTCACCTTCTGTGCCCATCAACGCCAACATTTTCTCCATTAATTCGATCGCCGACTCATCTCCCAACTCAGAGCGTGTCAGGAGTCTTTCCGCTCTCTTGCAGTCCGAGAGCATGTAGCACTTGGTCAGCGCGGTCTTGAGAGCGTCATATTTGCCGTGGGCTGGGGGCTGTTGGTGCAGGCTCACCACCTGCTGTGCTGTACGTGCGTCCAGCGCTGCAACCACGTAGTAGTACTTGGTGTCATCTGCCATCACTCCACGGAGCGCAAACTGGGCCTCGGTGTGGAGGAGGTCATGTAGCGAAAAGTCTGGGAGCTTGACCGAAACGGCGCATGCGGTGCTAGCGCTTCCAATCCGGGCCGTCTCCGGAGTGTTTGCCTCGAGTTCCATTTTACGTCAAAGGTCACCAGTGTAGAGAGAAATGAGCAGGCAAGACAGTGAGCTGGATTAGCGTGGACTTTATTCTCTCTAACATCAAGTCAACAAGAATAATCTCAGGTCGCAGGGCATCTCTCTTTTATATCTTACATGCCTTGCCTAGTGACCTGGGGGCTCACACCACAATACACATAATCACAATACACATGATCACAAAGTCTGTCGGCACATTAACATACAGTTCAGTAGAGGAGCCACAGTCTGCCCGGCGCATCAGCCTAACAGTCCTTTAGCATCTCCACCTCTGCTGTCCCATCTCAACCCCCCGTCGGCTTCTCTCCTCCTGTGCCATTCAGTCTGAGTGGAGAATGTAACGTCTAGGTCCCCCACACTGTGATTGTTTAATAATAATAATAATAATAATAATAATAATAATAATAATAATAATAATAATAATAACCAAGAATACACCAAAGCTGTCATGATCAGGTGAGCGCGTCTCCCCCCTCCCGCCCTGTCTCTGTTTTCCCAGCTCTGGAGTTCATCAAGTGCACATGCATGACTACACACCTGCTGCCCAATTCACCAGCTTATTTAAGGGCCAGCATGTGAGGAGCTCTCTGCTGGACCGTTGGGCTTGTGCCGCCACTCAACAGCAGCTCTTGTTTGGCAAAATTATTATTCCTTCCGTTGTCTTACCTTTTTGTCCTCCTCTTCCCTCAGGTTTGCTGCTGCCTCCAGTGGTGCGCCTCCCGGGCTGTGTTTGCTCACTTGCCTGAATCCTCCTCCTCTTCGACAACTGCTTCTCCATCCAGGCCCTCCAGTCACTCCTCCTCCTCACCGGCCATCATCATCTCTTCCTCTCTTCTCCCTGGCTGGAGTCACGGCCAGGCTTTCTGCCAGTACCATAAGACCCATTCTTTCAGCAGTATTTACCCTGTACTCCTTATCCATTATTAATCCTTCAGCTCCTCTCCTTTTCCCTAGATCGCATGTGGCTCCAGTGTGCAATTGTTTTCTTGTACATAGTGTGGCGTTTTGGTTGTGGGTTTCTTGAATTGTGGTGTGTGTGTGTTTATTATTTAATTTAGCGTGTTTTGTATAGGATTTGGGTTTTTCATTAAAGTGGCGTGAATTTTCCGTTGGTGTCTGAGTGTTCTTCCAAAGTGGTTACCCTGCACTTAAGTCTCCTCAAATAATCCAAAATCATGAAGACCAATACAGCCAGGATCGAGGCTTAGCAGGCGCTGCCTTGGGAGAACAGTCAGCACTCTCACGTTTTGATGCCACAGAGCACCAGGTCATGTTCTTGTCCGAGCAGTTCCAAACCATAACCCAACAATTGACCACGGGTACAGAGCATTTGTGTCGGCTTCCTGGTGCGGGCGCTCCCCCTCATGTACCTGCTGCTCCGGCAGCACCTGTTTTCCGCAGGACCATTTCCATTCCCACGCCTGCCTTCTATGGGGGTGAGGTGGGGGAATGTAAAGGGTTCCTGCTGTACTGCTGGATGTATTTCCAGCAGGTGGAGGGAGAATATAGGGATGACTCTGCCAAAATTCAATTCCTGACCCTGTTAGTCCGTGACCGGGCACTCAAGTGGGCCCTGTCCATCTTGAGTGGTCCGGCCGGAGCCCAATATACCTTTGAATGTTTTGTTCAGGAATTTTCCCAGGCATTTGATCACACAGAGAGTGATGGCAATATCGCTTGCCAGTTGCTGGGACTCCGGCAGGGGAGTCAGTCTGTTGCTGATTACTCTGTCGAGTTTTGGGTCACCGCGGCAGACTCTGAATGGAATGACGCTGTACTATGCAGTGTCTTCCTCTGGAGTTTGAACACCAATCTCCACGATAAACTGGCTATTCGGGTGAATCCCTCCTCTCTGGATAAATTGATCACCCAGGCAGTGGCTCTAGACAATCGGTTCTGGGAGCACGCAAGGGAACAGAGGACCACTGCTTCCTCGCCTGCCCCACGGCCTGTTCCCCCACCCCCTCAAGCTGCCGCCACAGTGCCCCCTCTGGAGCTGATGGTCCTAGCTAGGACTCATCTGACTCCAGAGGGGCACCGGCGCCAGGAAAAGGCGGGGGTGTCCATGTACTGCGGGAATACTGATCATGTCATCTCCAAATGTCCAATTCTGCCAAAAAGAGTCGGCCCGTCAGTAACCATGGGGGGTCTGGCGGGAGGCTCTTCTAGAAATCCTCCCAGCTATTTTACACTCCCGGCTCTCATCCAGTTTCCGGGAACCGAGTGTAAAACCTCAGCCCTGGTGGATTCTGGAGTGGAGCAAAATTTCATCCATCATGAGTTGATTCAAAAATTTCAGATTCCCACCAGGAACTTCCCGACACCGGTTAATGTCTCTGCCTTATCAGGTTGTAGTGTCACGGTGGTAACCCGGCAAACTGAACCCATTTCAGTCATTTTGTCAGTAACCACCATGAGAAAATTCATTTTTTTGTGCTGCCACAATCTTCCCCCTCCATGATTTTGGGGTATCCATGGCTTCACAAACATAATCCCATGATCAACTGGGCCCAGGGTTCCATTTCTTCCTGGAGCTCCTTTTGTTTGTCGTCGTGTCTCCAATCGGCTGCATGTTCACCCTCTCTCCCTCTCTCTTCCTTTTCGGCTGAGCCAGTGGATGTCAGCCTCGTGCCTGAGGTCTACCATGACTTAGGGGAGGTCTTTAGCAGGTCAAGGGCTCTTTCTTTGCCACCCCATCAGTCTTATGACTGCGCTATCAACTTCCTGCCAGGCGCGCGGCCGCCATCCAGCCAGCTCTACAGTTTTTCTGGGCTGGAGAGGGAAGCAATGGAGAGCTACATTAAGGACTCCCCTAGCGCCAGCCTTATCCATCTGTCGTCTGCCCCTCTTGGCGCAGGGTTCTTTTTTGTAGGTAAAAAGGATAGCACTTTGTGGCCATGCATTGATTAGAGGGAGCTTAACTCCATCACCATTAAGGATAAATACCTGTTGCCCCTCATCAATTTGTCCTTTGAACTCCTACAACAGGCACGGATATACACTAAGCTCAACCTCCGGAATGCTTACCATTTGGTACGCATCTGTGAGGGAATGAATGGAAGACGGCGTTTAAAACACACTTGGGTGATTTTGAATATCTGGTCATGCCCTTCGGCCTGACCAACACCCCCGCCGTCTTCCAGCATTTAATAAGTGATGTCCTCCGAGACATGGTGAACAATTTTGTGTTTGTTTACTTAGACGACATATTAATTTTTTCTCGCACACTGGAGGAACATGTGGTCCACGTCCGGATGGTTCTACAGCAGCTGCTCGAGAATCAGCTTTTTGTGAAAGCTGAGAAGTGTGAGTTTTTCACCTGCTCCACTACCGTGGGCGGGAGCATGTTAAAGGCCAACCCGGAAAAGATTCAGGCAGTAGTAGACTGGCCTACCCCCCAAACCCAGAAGGAGTGCCAACGCTTCCTGGGTTTTGCCCATTTCTACCACCGATTCATTCGGGATTATAACAAGATCACTCTGCCCCTGACACAGCTCACCTCTACCAAGAGCTCGTTCAAGTGGTCCGAGGCCACTGAACGGGCTTTTTCTTCACTGAAAGAAAAATTTACCACCACACCTATATTGGCGTAGGTAGACCCCCAAGCTCAGTTCATGGTCGAAGTGGATTTGTCTGATTCAGGGGTGGGTGCTGAGCTCTCACAGCATTCTGGCTCTGATCAGAAGCTCCACCCGTGCGCATTTTTCTCCCGGCGGCTGTCCCCAGCTGAGAGAAATTACGACGTAGGAGACCACAAACTGCTGGCCATTAAATTGGCACTGGAGGAGTGGAGACACTGGTTGGAGGGAGCCAATCAGTCGGTGATGGTCTGGACTGATCACAAAAATTTAGAATACCTCAGGTCAGCCAGACGTTTGAATTCCCAGCAAACTTAAGTGGGCCCTGTTCTTTCTTAGAATTAATCTCTCCATCACATATTGCCCAGGGTCCCGCAACATCAAACCTGATGCTCTCTCCCACCAGTTTTCCTCTGACTCCTCTCCTTGTCTTTCTCCTACAGCCGCTGCCCCCCTTCCGGACACCATCCTGCCCTCCTCCTGTATTTTGGGGGCTCTTACCTGGGATATCGAGCAGATGGTCCGGCAGTAATCCAGTGGGGACACACAAGTTTTTTCGCCTGTCATCCCGGCATCACTCACAAGATGGAACTTATTCAGTTGGTGTTTTGGTGGCCTTCCCTTAAGTCGGATGTCAAAGACTATGTTAAGGCCTGCCACACCTGTGTTGCCAACAAATCTGAATCTTCACCACCAGCCGGTCTCCTCCATCCACTACCCATCCCTTCCTGTCCTTGGTCTCATATTGCCATTGACTTTGTCTCGGGCCTCCCTCCTTCTCAAAGTAACACTATCATTTTCACTATCACCAATCGCTTCTCCAAAGCTGTTCATCTGGTTCTCCTTCCTGGTCTCCCTCCTGCTGCCAAGACGGCAAACCTCCTGTCTATTCATGTCATCCAACTACACGGCATCCCTGTGGACACTGTCTCAGAAGGCATTCTGTCGATCCCTGGGTACCTCTGTCAGCCTCACTTCAGGATATCATCCCCAGAGCAACGGCCAGGTCGAGCTTACAAGCCAGTCTGTGGAGGCCACCCTGACGTGTGTGGCATCCTGCAACCTGGCTACCTGGAGCTCCCACATGACCTGGGTGGAATATGTACTCAACTCAGCCATCTCCTCTGCTACAGGGCTTACTCCTTTTGAAGCCACCGTGGGATACACACCACCACTCCTACCCATGATGGAGAGGGAGATCGCGGTACCCTCTGCAGAGGCCAACACACATCGCTGCCGCAGCCTCTGGAGGTCCACTCGGGTGGCTCTTCAGCAATTGTTCGAGTGGAACCGCCTGTATGCCAACCGTAGGTATGCGGCGGCGCCTAAATGCTCCATAGGCCAGAAGGTCTGGTTATCAGCAGAGAAGTTACCAATGAAGACGAACTTCCGGAAGCTGTCCCCGTGCTTTCTAGGTCCATTCCCGATCTCCTGGATCATCAATGATGCCACCGCCTGGCTGAAATTGCCTCCATCTCTCCGTATCCACCCCACCTTCCACGTTTCTCAAATTAAACCTCTCTCCGCCAGCCCCTTGTGCCCTACTCTGGACCCCCCTCCACCTCCCCGGATCATCGATGGACAGACCACATACCCTGTTCAGTAGATTCTGGACGTACGCTGCCATCACCGGGGCTTGCAGTACTTGGTGCACTGGAAGGGGTATGGTCTGGAGGAGAGATCATGGATTCCATGGTCCTTTTTCCATGATAAGGGTATGGTCTGGGTGTTCCACCTTGCCCATCCACAGAAACCCAGGGGGTTGCCATGAGGCGCCCCTTGGGGGGGGGGCACTGTCATGATCAGGCAAGCGTGTCTCCACTCTCCTGTCCTGTCTCTCCCGGCTCTGGAGCTCATCAAGCGCATCTCCGTGACTACACACCTGCTGCCCGACTCACCAGCTTATTCAGGGCCAGAGTGTGAGGAGCTCTCCGCTGGATCGTTGGGTTTGTGCCGTCATTCAACAGCAGCTCTTGGCAAAATTATTATTCCTTCCGTTGTCTTACCTTTTTGTCCTCCTCTTCCCTCAGGTTTGCTGCCACCTCCAGTGATGCATCTCCAGGGCTGTGTTTGCTCGCTTGCCTGAATCCTCCTCCTCCTCGACAACGGCTTCTCCACCCAAGTCCTCCAGTCACTCTTCCTCCTCCTCACCGGCTATCATCAACTCTTCCTCTCTTCTCCCTGGCTGGAGTCACGGCTGGGCTCTCTGCCAGTATTGTAAGACCCATTCTTTCAGCAGTATTTACCCTGTACTCCTTATCCATTATTGACCTTTCCTCTCCTCTCCTTTTCCCTAGATTGCATGTGGCTCCAGCGTGTAATTGTTTTCTTGTACATAATGTGGCGTTTTGGTTGTGGATTTCTTTAACTGTGGTGTGTGTGTTTATTATTTATATTAGCGTGTTTTGTATAGGGTTTGGGTTTTTCATTAAAGTGGTGTAAACTTTTCATCGGTGTCTGAGTGTTCTTCCAAAGTGGTGGCCCTGCACTTAAACCTCTCAAATTATCCAAAATCATGACAAAAGCACAGAAAGTGCTAGGCATGACCAGAGACCAAGCCCAGACACTACAGTGGGTCTGTATCTCTGTTGAGTGCAGTTCTACTTTGTTCTTAGTTTGTTCTCCTGATTTCTCCTTCAAGTTATGTGTTTTATTGGATGTGGAGAAGTAGACACTTTGCTATTAATCTGATACCATCCATCCATCTTCTACTGCTTTTCTGGAGGTCCGGGTCGTGGAGGCAGCAGTTCAAGCAGAGAAGCCTAGACTTCCCTCTCCCCAGCCACCTGCTCCAGCTCTTCAGAGAGGATACCAAGGCATTCCCAGACCAGCTGGGAGATGTAGTCTCTTCAGCGAGTCCTGGGTCTGCCCCGGGGTCTCCTCCCAGTGGGACATGCCCAAAACACCTCAAGTGGGAGGCGTCCAGGAGGCATCCTGATCAGATGCCCATACCACCTCAACTGGCTCCTTTCAATGTGTAGGAGCAGCGGTTCTACTCTGAGCCTCTCCCGGATGACTGAGGTCCTCACCCTTTCTCTGAGGGTGAGTCCAGCGATCATATGGAGAAAGCTCATTTCAGCCGCTTGTATCCGCGATCTTGTTCTTTCGGTCATTACCCAATGCTCATGACCATAGGTGAGAGTGGGAACGTACTGTAGATTGACTGGTAAATTGACAGCTTTGCCTTAGAACTCAGCTCCCTCTTCACCACAACAGACCAGTACAACGTTCGCATCACTGCAGATGCTGCTCCGATCCGTCTGTCAATTTCTCGCTCCATTCTCCCCTCACTCGTGAATAAGTCCCCAGGATACTTAAACTCCTCCACTTTTGGCAGGAGCCTGTCCCCAACCCAGAGAGGGCAATCCACCTTTTTCCGGCTGAGGACCATGGACTCAGACTGGGATGAGCTGATTCTAATTCCAGCCGCTTCACACTCAGCGGCAAACCATCCCAGCAAGACCTGTAGGTCATTGCTGGATGAAGCCAGCAGGACAACATCATCTGCAAACAAAAAAGATGAGATCCTGTGGTCACCAAGCATGACATCCTCCGTTCCATGGCTGCGCTTAGAAATCCTGTCCATAAAAATTATGAACAAGATCGGTGACAAAGGACAGCCCTGGCGGAGTCCAACTCTCACTGGGAATGAGTCCGATTGAGTGTTGGCAATACGAACCAAACTCTCACAACGGTCGTACAGAGACCGAATAGCTCGTAACAACAAGCCCGATACCCCATACTCCCAAAGCGCCCCCCACAAAAAAAACACAAGGGGCATGGTCGAATGCCTTCTCCAAGTCCACAAAACACATGTAAACTGGTTGAGCAAACTCCCATGAACCCTCAGGGATTCTCGAGAGGGTAAAGAGCTGGTCCAGTGTGCCAGGGCCAGGGCGAAAACCACATTGCTCCCTCTGAATCCGAGGTTCAACCAATGGCCGGACTCTCCTTTCCAGTACCTTGGCATAGACTTTCCCAGGGAGGCTGAGGAGTGTCATCCCTCTAAAGTTGGAGCACACCCTCCGGTTCCCTTTTTTGAAGAGAGGAACCACCACCCCACTTTGCCATGCCAAAGGCACTGCCCCCGACCTCCACGCAACGTTGCAGAGGCATGTCAACCATGACAGCCCTACAACATCCAGGGCCTTGAGGTACTC
The DNA here is from genome assembly GCA_020510985.1 of Pholidichthys leucotaenia. NCBI lineage: Eukaryota > Metazoa > Chordata > Actinopteri > Cichliformes > Pholidichthyidae > Pholidichthys > Pholidichthys leucotaenia. The sequence goes on along the minus strand of CM035847.1, from coordinate 252,324,915 downwards.
AGGGCGAACCTTGTCCACCCCCATGGCCCGGCCACCAAAGAGATTTTTAACTACCTTGGCAACCTCAGCCCCTATGATAGGCGAGTCGTCCCCCTCGTCCACAAGCCCTGCTTCCTCTGTGGAAGGCATGTCAGTGGGATTGAGGAGATCCTCGAAATATTCCTTCCACCACCTGACGATATCCCCAGTTGAAGTCAACAGCTCCACATCCGCACCATACACAGTGTGGACAGGGAGCTGCTTCCCCCTCCTGAGCCGCTGGACAGTTTGCCAGAATCTCTTCGAGGCCGACTAAAAGTCTTGTTCCATGGCCTCACCGAACTCCTTCCACACCTGAGTTTTTACTTCAGCAACCACCCGCACTCTGCTTGGCCTGCCGGTACACCTCAGCTGCTTTGGGAGTCCCACAAGCCAACCAAGCTTGATAGGACTCCTTCTTCAGCTTAATGGCCCCCCTCACTACTGGTGGCCTCCACTTGGTTCGGGGGTTGCCACCACGAGATGCTGCGATGACCGTGCGGCCGCAGCTCTGGGCCGCTGCTTCCATAATAGAGGTGAAAAACATGGCCCATTCAAACTCCATGTCTCCAGACTCCCTCGGAATGTGGCTGAAGTTCTTCCGGAGGTGGAAGTTGAAGACCTCCTGGACAGGGGCCTCAGCCATACATTCCCAGCACACCCTCACTATATGTTTGGGTCTACCAGATCTGAATGGTAGAATTAATCTGATTCAGTTGGAAAAATTCTGAGTCAAGAAAGTAAATACAAAACCAATGTTTTTGTTCTACACATTCTTCAGTGGGAACACAAGACAGTAGTTAACTGCTTTTCAAGTTATTCTTTCGTCTCAAAGACTAAAATACTGCATCGTCTCAAATGGGCACAAAGAAAAACTGGATCATGTTATGTTCAGGTGAGCGCACGCCCCCTCCTTCCTGCCAAAGATTCTCTGACTCCTCAGGCAATCATTACACCTGCGTGAGTGGATGCACCTGCCGCTCCTACCTCGCCAGTGCATAAAAGGACCATCAAGTGAAAGCTTCAGCGCTGGCTCATTGGTTATTCTGCCTATGCCTCTAGCAAGCAAATCTAAATTATATTCAGCGGATTCTAGCTTAGTTCCTCTATCCTCTTCCCAGATTGCTGCCATCGGTGTGATGTGTCTTTGGGGATCATTGTGCGCTCACCTGCTCCATCACCCTCACCCCGCCTCAGCTACCTGTCTGTACCCAGTAAGACACCACCCAGCTCCATCCCTTCTCTACTCCCTGCCAGCTTCATCCTGCTGGTTCGTCTATTCCTGCTGTGTCTCTCTGTTGGGCACTCTGCTCAGTGCACGAAAGTGGCAGATTAGTATTACCACTTCACTGTCCTCCACCTCTCACTAATCAGCTCTCGTCTCTCCCGACAGGCCGAGTCTTCCTCTGGCAAGTGACATTTTCCATAACTGAGCTCTCCATTTTGAAATTAATAAATTGTTTAAACGTAGCTTCTCTGTGTCGTGTGAGGTTTCTCTGGTGTGGCACCCTGTACTTGAGCTGACCCTTCTATCAATATGACATAACGAGCCAGCCAGAACGTGAGCTCAGCGGGAGCTGCATCAGTGGAACACTCTGCTCTCCACCGCCTTGACGCTACAGAGAGGCAGGTGGCCATGCTTACGCAACAGCTGCAGACAGTTATGCAGCAGCTGAGCTCGATCACTGAGCATTTGGCCCATATGTCTTGCTCGGGCCCTTCCCCTCCACCTGCCACCCCGTTTCTTCAATGGTACGCTGAACAACTTTTGTTCCCTCACCTGCCCCGTATTCGGGAGAGGTGGGGAAACGCAAGGACTTCTTTTGTCATGTTTGGCTTTACCTGGGCCAGGTGGGTGGGGAGTACCCGGACGAGATTTCCAAAATTCATTTCATGACCCTCCTGCTGCGGGACTGAGCCCTTAGTTAGGGCCAGTCAGTTCTCGACAGCCCGTAGGGTCCCAGCTACACATTCGATTGCTTTGTTACTGAATTTTCCCACACTTTTGACCGAACAGAGAGTGAGGGTACTATTATGAGCCGCCTTCTATCTCTCCGCCAGGGAAGTCAGTCTGTTGCCGATTTCTCAGTGGAGTTTCAGGTCGTCACGGCGGACTCTGGATGGAATGACGTTGCATTATGCAGCGCCTTCCTCCAGGGCCTTAATGCCCACCTCCGTGACAACCTGGCGGTTCACGCTGTTCCCTCCTGTCTGGATGGTTTAATCGATCAGGCTGTCAGTTTGGACAACTGGTACCACGAGCGTGTGAAGGAACGCAAATCCTCCTCTAGCCAGCCCTTCGAGCGTGTGCCTATCCAGGCTACTGACACGGGTGGAGCCAACTCTTCTTCCAAACCGATCGTGCTCGGGTGGACTTGCTTGACTCCGGAGGAGTACCAGCAGCGGCGGAGGGCCGGTGCATGTCTGTACTGTGGCTCTTTAGAGCATAAATTGGATGACTGCCACCCGAAGCTAAAAGACACCCGTCAGTAGCCGTGGGGGGTCTGACAGGTGGGACTGTTCTTCATCCCCCCCCTTAATTTCTCTATTTCGACCCTTATCCAATTGCCAGAGGTCGAGAGGAGGGTTACGGCTTTGATTGATTCAGGGGCGGAGCAGAATTTCTTTTCTTCCCGGCTCATGCGGGAGATGGGCATTCCCACCACTAAATTGCCCATTCCACTGAATGTCACCACCTTATCTGGCAGAAATGTGGCCTCAGTTTCCTAATGCATGATGCCGATTTCCGTCCTTCTTTCTGGGAACCACTGGGAGGAGTCATCGTTCCTTATCCTCCCAAATTCATCCTCCCCGGTGGTTCTGGGTTATCCTTGGCTGCGGAGGCACAACCCCATTATCAATTGGGCACAAAACTCAATTTCCTCCTGGAGTCCATATTGTTTGGCATCATGTCTCAGTTCGGCCGAGTGTTCACCGTCCCTACCTGTCTCCTCCCCTCCAGTGGAGCCACTGGACCTCACCCTTATGCCCGAGGTCTATCATGACCTTGGTGAGGTCTTCAGCAAATCGAGAGCACTCTCCTTACCACCTCATCACTCATTTGATTGTGTCATAGACCTCCCGGGTGTGCGGCTGCCGTCCGGTCGGCTCAATAGTATATCTGGTCTGAAGAGGGAGGCGATGGAGAGGTATATTAAGGACTCGCTGAATGCCGGCCTCATTTGGCCTTCCTTGGCTCCTCTTGGGGCAGGTTTCTTTTTTGTTGGTAAGAAGGACGGATCTCTGCGCCCGTGTATCGATTACCGGGAACTAAACGCTATTACTGTCAAAGACAAATATCCTCTGCCCCTGATAAACTTCACGTTCAAGCTCCTTCAGTGCACGCGGGTGTTTACAAAATTAGCTTTAAGCAATGCGTATCATTTGGTCCATAGTCGTGAGGGGGACGGATGGCAGACGGCCTTCAAAACACACTTGGGGCAGTTTGAGTATCGTGTAATGCCTTTTGGACTCACCAACGTCCCTGCTGTCTTCCAACTCCTCATTAATGACGTCTTCCGCGATATGGTGAACCAAGTTGTTTTTGTGTATTTGGATGATATCCTGATTTTTTCCCGCATGCCAGAGGAAAACAAGGTCCACGTCAGGGCCATGTTACAACAGCTCCTGGAGAACCAACTTTTTGTGAAGGCCGAAAAGTGAGTTTTCCACCTGCTCCACTTCCTTCCTGGGGTTTACTGTGGCGGAGGGGGAGCTGAGAGCCGACCCGGCCAAGGTGAAGGCTGTGCTGGATTGGTCTACACCTCACTCCCGCAAGGAGCTCCAGCGCTTTTTGGGGCTTGCAAACTTTTATCGCAGGTTCATCAGGAAATACAGTGGGATAGCACAGCCTCTCACACAGCTGACCTCTGTTAAGGTGCCATTTCTCTGGTCTGAGGCAGTCAAACAGGCTTATTCCAGATTAAAGAGCCTGTTCTCTAATACACCCATCTTGGCTCAGGTCGACCCTCAGTTCCAGTTCACCCTGGAGGTGGATGCTTCTGACTCGGGGGTAGGTGCTGTCCTTTCCCAGCGCTCAACCTCCAACCAGAAGCTCCACCCATGCACATATTTCTCTCTGCGGCTCACCCCAGCTGAGAGCAATTACGATGTGCGGGATCGAGAGCTCCTAGCCATTAAGTTGGCCTTAGAGGAGTGGAGGCACCGGTTGAAGGGAGCGGTCTATCCCATAGTTGTGTGGACCGACCACAAGAATTTAGAGTACCTTCGGTCGGCCCACCAACTTAACGCCAGGCAGGCCCGCTGGGCCTTATTCTTCCTTAGATTCAATTTCACCATTACATACAGGCCTGGCTCACGTAACATTAAACCGGACGCTCTCTCCCAACAATTCAGCTCAGACAATCCAGCCCCCCCCCCATCCCGCTCCCAGCCCATTTTGTTGCCTTCGTGCATCCTTGGAGTCCTTACCTGGGAGATTGAGCAGAGGGTTTGATGGGCCCAATCCCTGGAACCCGAACTGGTAGGGGTTCCTAAAGATCACCCGTTTGTTCCAGCTGCCCTCCACAGCAACGTCATCCAGTGGGGCCACTTCAGCCACTTCGCCTGTCACCCTGGAGTGTCCCGGACCATAGACCTTGTCCGACAAGTGTTTTGATGGCCCACTCTGCGGAGGGACGTCTTGGACTATGTGAAAGCATGCCAGACCTGTGCTCGCAGCAAATCTTAACTCCTCACCACCTGCTGGCCTGCTTCACCCATTAACCATCCCCAGTCGACCTTGGTCCCACATTGCCTTGGATTTTGTTACAAGACTTCTCCCTTCACAAGGCAATACAGTGATCCTCACCATTGTCGACCGCTTCTCCAAGGCGATTCATTTAGTGCCTATCCCCAAGCTACCCTCCGCATCGGAAACCACTGACCTCACCACTCACGTCATTCGCCTTCACGGAATCCCTCTGGACATTGTGTCTGACCGGGGCCCACAATTTACATCACAGGTTTGGAAATCCTTCTGCCGATCAGTGGGAACTTCAGTCAGCCTGACTTCAGGTTACCACCCACAGAGCAACAGGCAGGCTGAACATACCAACCAGTCCCTGGAGGCCACCCTCACATGCGTAGCAGCCGATAATCTCTCTACCTTGAGCACCCATCTGACCTGGGTGAAATATGCCCACAACTCGGCTGTTTCCGCTGCCACGGGTCTCACACCCTTTGAGGCTTCCATAGGATACACTCCCCCCTGTTGCCCACGGCAGAGAGGGAGATCGCTGTGCTGTACATGCTCACGCACGCCGCCAGCTCTGGAGAGCCACCCGAGCCGCCCTCCTCCGCTCTACAGAGTGCAGCCGCCAATATGCGGACCGGAAGCGGACCCCTGCTCCTAAGTATGTGGTCGGGCATCATGTCTGGCTATTGGCGGACCAGATTCCGTTGAAGACGGACTCCAAGAAATTATCGCCTCGCTTCTTGGGTCCATTTTCCATCATCAAGATTGTCAACGATGCCACGGTCCGCCTACAGCTCCCACAGACTCTTCGTATCCACCCGATGTTTCACGTCTCAAAGATCAAACCCCTCTCCGCCAGTCCTCTCTGTCCCCCCCCCAGGCTGCCTCCTCCTCCTCGGATCCTCGATGGCCAGACCACCTACACAGTCCAGAGAATTATGGACGTTCGCCACCAGGGCCGAGGCCTCCAATACTTAGTCCACTGGAAGAGCTGTGGCCCTGAAGAACGGTAATGGATCCCCAAGTCTCATTTCCACGGCAAAGGGATGGTCCAGGTCTTTCACCAGGCCCATCCTGAGAAACCCAGTGGACCGCCAGGAAGCGCCCCTTGAGGAAGGGGGCACTGTCATGTTCAGGTGAACACACACCCCCTCCTTCCTGTCAAAGATTCCCTGACTCCTCAGGCAATCATTACACCTGTGTGAGTGGATGCACCTGCCGCTCCTGCCTCATCAGCGCATTAAAGGACCATCAAGCAAAAGCTTCAGCACTGGCTTGTTGGGTATACTGCCTATGCCTCTAGCAAGTGAATCTAAATTATATTCAGAGGATTCTAGCTTAATTCCTCTCTTCTCTCCTCTTCCCAGGTTGCTGCCATTGGTGTGGTGCATCTTCGGGGATCGTTGTGTGCTCACCTGCTCCATCACCCTCACCCCGCCTCAGCTACCTGTTTTCACCCAGTAAGACACCACCCAGCTCCATCCCTTCTCTACTCCCTGCCAGCTTCATCCTGCTGGTTCGTCTATTCCTGCTGTGTCTCTCTGTCGAGCACTCTGCTCAGAGCAAGTAAGTGGCAGGTTAGTATTACCACTTCCCTGTCTTCCACCTCTCACTAATCAGCTCTTGTCTCTCCCCACAGGCTGAGTCTTCCTCTGGTGAGTGACATTTTCCATAACTGTGCTCTCCATTTTGAAATTAATAAATTGTTTAAACGTAGCTTCTCTGTGTCATGTGAGTTTTCTCTGGTGTGGCACCCTACACGTGAGCTGACCCTTCTATCAATTTGACAGATGAGTGGAAGCTCCTGAGTGAACAAAGCTGGCTTTTTTTAAACAAAAAGTTAAATGTTAATCCTGGCTTGCTTTTGCTTGAGACTCATTTCAGACTCAGAGAAAGTGTAAGAGGAAGATTCTCACTGCTGATAAGGATTTTATTTATCACAGCAATGGACGGCTCATTACTTTCTCTAGAAATACCATCTGGGAACAATATCACACCACTGTGCTACTTGAACAAAGTTGACAAACCATAAACTTTCTCATGGAACACACACACACACACACACGCACACGCACACACACACAAACACAAACACAAACACGCGCACACACAAACACAGAGCGCTCAGACTTCCCACTCTGTTCAAGTGACGCTTCGAACTGGCAAGGCCACTTAACGTCACAAAGGAAAAGGTCAGCCTGATTGAAAGGAAAACCCTGAATGCTACGTAGCTGTGGTAACAAGAGCACAGGCCTACCTTCTGAGCATGCTGAATTGTATTAGCCACCTTGTCAGCCAGGAGACACAGTCAGTCCGCCCGCTGACCTGTTATGTGAGATGTAATTATCTTCTGCAGTTCTTCTGCTGCATTACAGGTAATTGATGCTTATTTCCTCAGGAAGGGTTGAAATCTGTATTGACTGTCAACTTAAGCAGGCCAAGTTTATCGCCTGGCTCTCTTCCTCCTCACCGAGGAATCAATACAAATTTCACCCAACCACCTCTTTCACCCATCCTCACCATGTTAAGAACTGAAGGTCCCTCTCATGCTTATCTACTCGCTGATTCACAATGCCTTCATATCATAGTGCTGCTTCACAAAGCGCTGCGTGAGCCTCTTAGCTCGCTCCTCATGAAATCTAATTACAGCCCCACTCACTAATCTGGAATTAATTCACTTTAGATGAAGGTGATTGATAACGGCCCATGGAAAAGTCACCCAGGTCACACGTCAACAGTCTGACTTCACAGTGAACTTGACTGATTGTGGCTTTTCTATTCAAGAGGACAATGGATCCATTAGAAACACTTGTAGACAAAACACTACATTGATGTTAAAGTTGCAGCTGTTTTGGGAATTTAAATAGAAACTAACAATATAGATATGGCACATTGACTTTGCTGATAGACTGTACACTGTGGGAAACAGCTATCCTCAGTTTGTCAACTAACAGTTGGTAATCATTTTTGTTTCTAGTTAAAACAAACCCTGCTGTACATCCCCCGTTTAATACCCAGCTTGCCTTATATATACTTTTTTGGAAGGCATATAAAATAAAATGAAAAACAATTATATTGACCTGACCTCTGGCTGTAAGAAGTAAAACTAATTCAGAATTGACCAGAACCTGCTTTCTTTCAAATGGCCAGCAGGAGGCGATGATATAGCCTTTGAATTTAAAGCACAAGTGATGGACAGGTTGACAGACTAGGTCAAGGAGTTTCCCTGGACCATGATGTTTGCAGACGAAATTGTGATCTTTAGTGAGAGTAGAGAGCAGGAGGAAGAGAATCTGGAGAGGGGGTGGCATGCTCTGGAGAGAAGAGGAATGAAAGTCAGTAGAAGTAAGACAATACTGTACATGAGTGTGAATGAGAGGGAGACAGGTGTAACGATAAAGATGCAAGGAGCAGAGGTAGTGAAGGTAGATGAGTTTAAATACCTGGGGTCAACCATCCAAAGCAAAGGGCAGTGCACAAAGGAGGTGAAGAAAAAATTGCAGGCAGGGTGAAGTGGATAGCAACTAGAGAGAAAAGAAAGATTTTCAAGACGGTAGTGAGACCTGCTATGATGTATGGCTTGGAGGCTGTGGTGCTGACAAAAAGACAGGAGGTAGAACTGGAGATGGTAGAGTTGAAGATGCTAAGATTCTCAGTGGGAGTGATTGGGAGGGACAGGATTAGAATAGATGGAGATGGAGGCAGATGATCCCCTATGGCGACCCCTACAGGGAGCAGACAAAAGAAGAAAGAAAAAGAAGAATTTAAAGCACAGTTTCCAAAATGTGCTAGTTTCATTCCTTATTCAGTAAGCATTTTGTACAGCATGCTATTCCTTTTGCAAAGGTGACATAACCAAAGTGAGTTTCTTCTGTCATTAACTTTCTTCTGTAACATGGTGAAAGAAGAGGAATTTTTCTTCAAAATATCAAACCTTGTAAGACTGGCAAATAAAGCCATCCCAGCAGTATAACTTTTAGAAGCTTAGCAGCCCTGTCCATCAGTGAAAGATATTGACAGAGATGCAGGGGGGGCGTATTGTAAAGTGATATGGGTTGTATCCTTCCATAGAGCTGACAACAATCTAAGATGGAGTAAGTGCTGATGAACATCTCCTCCCCTGGAGAGTAATAACTTGCACTGAGCCCGAAACTCAAGGAAAAAAGCAACAGGAGTGGAGGGGTTGAGCATCCCCGCCTGCTCCAGACTGGAGCCCCACATACCGGCTCCAGGGGACAGACTGAGAGCTAAATGATGAAGCAGGGATAGGTGGCCGCTTCACTGCTCAGATTCCCAGCATATCACATACCCTTTTAAATGGTGGCTTGTCAATCTAAAGATTGCTGTTATGTGTGGCTCAAGATGCTGATAAAGTGTTCTAGATTCACAAAGTTCACAGTTCAAGTAAAAACAAAACTCTTTGAGTGGTTTTTAAACCAAACAAGTGGATGTCCACGTAAATCAAAATATGCTGAATTTTAATATTCAGATCAGACCGTGTGAGCCTCTATACATTTCTTTATGTGTTGAGAAAAAGAAGACACTGATTTTCTCATTTTGTTTATTTTATTTTATAAAACATTCAGATCAGACTGAGCAATGTGATTGGACAATATGGATTGCAGGAGTATACGTACATATTTCATCTTAACTATCTTCAGTTTAGCATATGCTTTACTGCTTTACAGGATTTCTAATAATCATTCATTTCACTGTATTGTGGGAATTTTATTGCTGTGTTCCTTTTGTCACTGTATGAAAACAGAGGCCTGTACATACTCCTTTCTTTTGGCAAGGACAAGAACCAAGTTAGTCCTGGCCAGAACATTTCATATTTCACGAGAAACTCAAGTGTAGAACTCCTGGGAAGTTCAAATTCCTGACCAATCACAGAATAGTTGTTGGACACCACAAAAGAAAAAAAAATTCTGCCAAGACAAAGTGTCAAGAACAAACTGCAAGAACTCCCAAACAAGGGCTGCAAGAAAAGAATGACATAATTTTTTCTTGCAGCCCTGGGAAAGAGAACAAATTTCTTTATTCTTGCAGGATATGTACAGGCCTTAACAGCACAATGCTTGCTTCTGATTCCTTTACTTTATCTGAAGTAGGGTTGGGTGATATACCAACAGTGTTGGGCAAGTTACAAAAAATAGTAACTACTTCTTTTCAAAAGTAACTGAGTTACTTTTGAGTTACTGTATGATAAAGTAACTAGTTACTTGGAAAAGTAACTTTCACGTTACTTAAATGCACACTTAAATCATCTTGCACACACAGCAAGATCAAGGGCCCCTTATTCTCATCAGAAAAACAAGCAAAAGAAAACTGATGAGAAAAAAGTATCATCTTACAGAGAAAAAATGTCTCAGATTTACATAAACTATTGTAATCAGTAGAAAGTTAGAAGTTTACTAGAAATAAAGCTGTGAATTCACAGAGAAAATTTTGGACCCCCCGGTGGGCTGTTTTTGGCCCACGAGCCATACATTTGACACCCCTGGACCAGCCCAATAAAAACGCATGTTTAGACATTTTACTTCCATTAAATAGTTGCATATCACAACAGCATGCCAATGAATGAGATAAAATAAAACAGAGCACAGATAAATGAAAGTTCACCGCTTACAAGAAGCTGTTCTTTACTGCAACAAACCAAGTCACTTTTTCTCTGTGTGTAAGAAAACTTACACAATTACTTACACAACTTACACATTTACACAACTGCGGACAAATGCGAGCTTCTTGCTCAAAAAATGCTCATGTCTAACCACAGAGGTAGGAGCTGTTGGGGTGCTGCTCACTGCTTGGACGACAGGTGATCAAGGGTCCATATGAGAAGTCGCAATGGCATTTCTTCCCACCACGGGACAGGAAACCAACCCGCAGGGGATGAGACTGATGGCTGTGCCAGCTATGGTAGGGTCACTTTATTTGTGCTAAAATATCTATCCATATTAATAAAACGAGTAACTCAAGTAACGCATCGGATCAAATTTCAGTAACTAACTCATTACTGAATTTTTAAACAGCATTTTCGTTACAGGGCACGTTACTGCAAAAGTAAGTGTTGTTACAGTAACTCCCAACACTGTATACCAAAAATATTTTTTGTATCGGTACATTTGACCATCCGTGATACATAGATAGTTGTATCGCCCATATTAGAGTATTTGTTACGTAATATGAACTGCCACTGTGAGACCTGCAGCTTTGCCGCTGTAGCCTGAGCAGAGAAACAGAAAGAGAAAATGAGAAATCTATACTGCAGCAAGCAGAGATGAAACGGAATAGAACAGAATAAGCGTAGGCTCACCTTAAGCACAGGAAAGGGGGGGGGCAGGAGAAGATAAACATTTCAAGTCTTAACTCTGTAGGTAACTCACTTAGCAAATGAACTTTCATAATAACAGCTCATATCCAGTCTTGCAACCCTTCAAAATTGTCATGAGCTGAGCCGGCTTGGTTTTCCGTTGCTCGGCGCTGATCTCTCTGTGGGTTCTGGCTTCACTGTTTATGTGATCTTCCCCTGCAGTAGTCTTCTACACTTCTGGCAGCATTTCCTTGTCTTTTTCACTCACCTGTTGTGGAGCGCATGATGCCCCGGGCTCGTTGACCTCGTCTGAATGAGAAGAGGATCGACCGCGGGGTCTTCTAGAAAGGAGGAGGAGGTGGCAGCTGTCTACATCTGGAGCTATGTGGATGGGTTTCTTGCTGCCAGCGGACCTGAGAGGGATTGGTGGTGCGTTTATGGAGCGATGGGGATTCTGGAAGCACACCCCGGGCTATGGACCTACCCACAGTACGCCGACCTGCTCTCTCCACAGTCTGCTCGCTCCAGTGCTCCTTCCTGGGACTGGCATTTCCTGCAACGCCGGGAAGGAGGCCTGCTTTCCTGCAAACTGGCAGCCTCCGTGGCGCGTTGCTCGACCCTCCCTTTGCTCCAGCACGGTCTGTCCGGGCACACAAAGGACAACGTCGCCCCGTAGGGGGACGCCGGAAGAGACCTTCCTCTTCTGCAGCGGTCATCATCACTTCAGCCGCTGAGAGGTCCGCTGGATTCACCCCGGCCACGCCTACCTCCGTCATCAGGGAGTTGGCTCCTCCAATAGTCTGCGGAGGGATCCAAATCATCACTGGCATGGACAGGGATGAGTTCCTGCCCTCTGCAGCTGCAGATGTCATCAACCGGGATGACAGGCAAGTATTTTTTTCCATTCTGAATCATTTATTAACACTGAATCTTGCCTGTCTCCCGAGGGGGAGGCCCAGTATCAGCAGTCCACTGGGTCCTCTCCTCCAGCTGCAATTAATGATTGTTTTCTTCCCCTCTCCGTGTCTCCTCTTTTAATCCCTGAGGGTCTGCCGGACCAAGAACCGGGCTGCCTGATGATGGAGGAGGTTGAGGCCCTGGATGATCCTGCCCAGGAGCCCGCACGGAGGCGTTCCCCCGCAACCACGCCGGCGGACGAGGAGTGGGCGAATCTGCTCGCCTTCGTCAACCACCAGGTAGAGGAGGAGCGCTGGGAGAGGGAGGTCCGTGGACGCACTTCCCTGGATGAGAGGGTCCACCTCCTACACCTGCTCAGCCCACGGATTCACCTTCAGACGAGGAGTGGGCTAATCTGTTCGACATAGTCAACGGCCGGGTCAAAGAGGAACGTCTGAGGACCAGGACTGCAACCACCATCACGATGCCTGTTGCGGGGACCGCTGCAGCAGAGTCACCCCCTGGACCAGACCCCTCGCTGATCCGGACTGTCACTGTCGACAGCGTCGGAGTCCTGGACTGTGGTAGAGCTCGAGCCCAGGCAAGTAATCTCTCCTGCAGTTCAATTGCCTATGGTAGAGAGATCTTGTCTGGCTCTTGGGGAGGAGAGTCGGGTGTGGCTCTTGGCCGCGCCTGGGCTTCCCTCTCTGGGCTCTGCTGCTGCCTACGACCCTAACCTTTCCTTCTCTCCCTTGCTGGTCGAGCCCCTCGCTAGGGTCATCAGAGAGGAGCAACCATGACCGGGATTGCCCACAGATGACAACGGGACATTGGTGGCCCCAGAGGAGGTCGACGGGGGCACAGCACCGGGCGCGTGACAGAAGCTATGCACCCCAAATCGCCGGAGTCCTGGACAACAGTGCAGCCCGAGTTCAGGCAAGTGTGCTCCATTATGTCAATATCTCATTTGTCAATGTCACACTGCCTGACTCAGGGCCCGGGACAGTTCGTAGTAGCCCTCAGGGCTGCCTCACCAGGCTCTGCTGCTGCCGGCGACCCTGACCCGGTCTCTTTTTCTCTCCCTTTGGGGTTGGAGCCCCCTGCCAGGGTCGCCGGAGAGCTGCTGACTTCGCCGGCGGCCGCTGAGGATCAGGATCCAGCACCAGGTGGCGTTAGGAACACCACCATCCTCGCTGGGGAGGTCACCACGAGAGCAATGAGGCCCCTGATGGGGGTCACCGCTGGTGCAACGGTGCTCAAGCCGGAGCCCATCATGGGTGCAGCCACGTCCCAGACTGGGACCATCGTGGGTGCAGCTTCTGATTCAATTGGGGCCCACCGCAGGTGCAGCTGAGCCTCAGAGAGAGGTCACCGCGGGTGCAGCGGAGCTGGTCCGGTTGGGGGCCATCATGGGTGTAGCTGAGCCTCAGCCAGAGGTCACCGCTGGTGCAGCGAAGCCGGCCCGGTTGGGGGCCATCATGGGTGTAGCTGAGCCTCAGCCAGCGGTCACCATGGGTGCAGCGAGGCTTCCGCTGGAGTACATCCTGGGCGCAGCGGAGCCGGCCCGGTCAGAGGCCACCATGGGGGCAACAGAGCCGGCCTGGTCGGGGTTCACCGCGGGTGCAGTTGCGGACCACCTTGAGGACGCCATGGTCCCCTTATCCCTGCCCTATGCTGTGGAGGTCCCCTGTCTCCGGTCCTGTTATCCACCAGTGAGCCTTCCCATGGGCAGGCCGCCTCCTGTTTCACTCCTTTGGTCCTGGTGGATAATTAACGCCGGCCGGCCACCTGAAGAATTGACTCCCTGGGTTTGGATTCGGTCCATCGGACCTTCTGCTGGGCCTGGGACTGGGTGGCCTCCTGAGCCCCAATGCCCATGAACTTGGGGGGTTTATTGTGGGCCCTGGGCAGGGCATTGTGTTCCCTCCTTCCTGTTCAGCCTTTCACCCACCTGGGTTCGTGTTGTTTGTTGTTGATGAAACTGTTGGGGGGGTGGGCTTCTTGATGTTACCGTGGGTATCTGGGAATTCACCCCTTAGAAGGGGGGCTCTGTCATGAGATGAGCCGGCTTGGTTTTCCCCAGCTCGGCCTTGATCTCTCTGTGGGTTCTGGCTTCACTGTTTATGTGCATTTTTGTGTATTTATTCCATTACTTTAGCCGCTACCTGACTGGCAGCTGTTAGTCAGCCTTGTGATCTTTTTCCCACGCTGCTGACAGTCTGTCGGTCCTACCACGCCCCCTCACTCTGTATTCCACCAGCTGTCCCAGACCCGGTAATTATCTGTCCCGTGCAGGTGTTCCCAATTTGTGTGGCCAGCGGTGTTTGGATTTAAGCAGCTCTTCGCTAGACAAACACCGCTGGGTCATTGAACGAGTCACTCCTGTTCTCCACGGGGTGATCGTCACATCAGGAAGGACTATTATTTGTGCTCGCCAGGAGAACTGGACTTTTTGGGACTGCTCCAACTCGTGAGTAAATTGTTAACGGTACTTGGTGTGGTTTGCTGCCACGCTGGACCAGAAGCGTTTCTTCCCTTGCAGTATTCTGCTACGCTACTGGCAGCGTTTCCTTCCCGCAGCACAACTGCTACACTTGGGATGTGCCCAGTTTGCGTTCCCCTGAGTTGTTGAGCTGCCTGTTGTCTTCCCTGCTCTTCCGAGCGCACCTATATTGTATTATAATTCACCTGCTTGTCTGTATCTGTGTACACGGATTGTCAATAAATGTGTGTGTGGTGAACTCCTGCATTTAAATCCTTTCATCCTTTCTCCTTCTCCATGGACTATGGCAGTGCGCATGGAGAGTTTATGACAAAAATGAGACCGAGTGGATTGCCAAATAATGAACTGATGAAATGTAGACATAAAAAAACAAAAAATAAGTGATAAATTATACTTCTGTCACTTATTAGACCGCCAAGTATTCACTATGTGTGGTAAACTGAAACATTTCTGCCCATGTGGATGAACTCGATTATTAGATAATCTGAGTTCTGTTAAGCAAAGGAAAAAAAGACACTTTGCTCTGTTACATATTGTAGCGTTAACCGCTGGGTTCCAATTTATAAAATTATTCTTTGCTGAAGAGAAATTGTTTCACCCAAAAGTCTGGTCATAAACCATTCTTCTTCACCCAAGACTGGAGCTGTGAAACCCTATGCCATCAACCATAAAGTGGATAAGTTAATCTCTGCTCAAGACCTGGAGTCATTCCCCCTCAAACCATTGGCCAAAGGAATGCCAAAAATGACAGGTTTATGGCTTGATGTTCCACAGACTCGACCACTAAGATTCCTTATTGAAACTCAAAAGTCCAACATTGCCTTCCAAAGGATAACACAGGAATATTTTCTCTTTGAAGTTAAACAATGAATTGTGAACAATGAAATAACTTCTCCTTCTCCACAGACCTTTGCTATTAAAGATATGGCGGGATCCTGTGATGGACAATTATGATTTGAAATGCTTTTATGGATATGATTTGATATGAGTTTTTTATTTTCAGGAAGAATTAATTTTGCATCCCTACTAAAAAGAAATGATCACATTTACAATGTAGATACATTGTTCCTTTATTAAGTAGAATATCTTGTCACTAAAGTTTTAAAGAATTTATCATTTAATAGGCAGCACATACATGTTTTAGGATGACTGCACTTTTCTTCCATCCATCCATCCATCCATCTTCTACCGCTTTTCCGGAGGTCCGGGTCGCGGAGGCAGCAGTTCAAGCAGAGAAGCCCAGACTTCCCTCTCCCCAGCCACCTGCTCCAGCTCTTCAGAGGGGATACCAAGGCGTTCCCAGACTAGCTGGGAGACATAGTCTCTCCACCGAGTCCTGGGTCTGCCCCGGGGTCTCCTCCCAGTGGGACGTGCCTGAAACACCTCAAGTGGGAGGCGTCCAGGAGGCATCCTAATCAGATGCCCATACCACCTCAACTGACTCCTTTCAATGTGGAGGAGCAGCGGTTCTACTCTGAGCCTCTCTCGGATGACTGAGCTCCTCACCCTATCTCTGAGGGTGAGTCCAGCAATCCTACGGAGAAAGCTCATTTCAGCCGCTTGTATCCGCGATCTCGTTCTTTCGGTCATTACCCAAAGCTCGTGACCATAGGTGAGAGTAGGAACGTAGATTGACTGGTAAATCGACAGCTTTGCCTTAGAACTAAGCTCCCTCTTCACCACAACAGACCGGTACAACGTCCGCATCACTGCAGATGCTGCTCCAATCCGTCTGTCGATCTCTCGCTCCATTTTCCCCTCACTCGTGAACAAGACCCCAAGATACTTAAACTCCTCCACTTGGGGCAGGAGCCTGTCCCCAACCCGGAGAGGACAATCCACCTTTTTCCGGCTGAGGACCATGGACTCGGACTTGGAGGTGCTGATTCTCATCCCAGCCGCTTCACACTCAGCGGCAAACCGTCCCAGCAAGAGCTGTAGGTCATTGCTGGATGAAGCCAACAGGACAACATCATCTGCAAACAACAGAGATGAGATCCTGTGGTCACCAAGCATGACACCCTCCATTCCCTGGCTGCGCCTAGAAATCCTGTCCATAAAAATTATGAACAGGACCGGTGACAAAGGGCAGCCCTGGCGGAGTCCAACTCTCACTGGGAATGACTCCGACCGGGTGTTGGCAATGCGAACTAAACTCTCACAACGGTCGTACAGAGACCGAATAGCTCGTAACAACAAGCCCGATACCCCATACTCCCGAAGCACCCCCCACAAAAATCCACGAGGGACGCGGTCAAATGCCTTCTCCAAGTCCACAAAACACATGTAAACTGGTTGGGCAAACTCCCACGAACCCTCAAGAATTCTCGAGAGGGTAAAGAGCTGGTCCGATGTGCCACGGCCAGGACGAAAACCACATTGCTCCTCCTGAATCCGAGGTTCGACCAACGGCCGGACTCTCCTCTCCAGTACCTTGGCATAGACCTTCCCAGGGAGGCTGAGGAGTGTGATCCCTCTAAAGTTGGAGCACACCCTCCGGTCCCCTTTTTTGAAGAGAGGAACCACCACCCCGGTTTGCCATGCCAAAGGCACTGCCCCCGACCTCCACGCAATGTTGCAGAGGCGTGTCAACCATGACAACCCAACAACATCCAGGGCCTTGAGGTACTCGGGGCGAATCTCGTCCACCCCCGGGGCCCGGCCACCAAGGAGATTTTTAACCACCTTGGCGACCTCAGCCCCTGTGATAGGCGAGTCATCCCCCTCGTCCCCAAACCCTGCTTCCTCTGTGGAAGGCGTATCAGTGGGATTGAGGAGATCCTCGAAGTATTCCTTCCACCGCCCGACGATATCCCCAGTTGAAGTCAACAGTGTCCCATCCGCCCCATACACAGTGTGGACGGGGAGCTGCTTTCCCCTCCTGAGCCGCCGAACAGTTTGCCAGAATCTCTTTGAAGCCGACCGAAAGTCTTGTTCCATGGCCTCACCGAACTCCTCCCATACCCGGGTTTTTGCTTCAGCAACCACCCGAGCTGCACTCCGCTTGGCCTGCCGGTACACCTCAGCTGCTTCGGGAGTCCCACAAGCCAACCAAGCTTGATAGGACTCCTTCTTCAGCTTAATGGCCCCCCCTCACCACTGGTGTCCACCACTTGGTTCGGGGGTTGCCACCACGAGATGCACCGACCACCTTGCGGCCGCAGCTCTGGGCTGCCGCTTCAACAACAGAGGTGGAGAACATGGCCCATTCAGACTCCATGTCTCCAGACTCCCTCGGAATGTGGTTGAAGTTCTTCCGGAGGTGGGAGTTGAAGACCTCCCGGACAGGGGCCTCAGCCAGACGCTCCCAGCACACCCTCACTATACGTTTGGGTCTACCAGGTCTGAATGGCTTCCTCCCCTGCCATCGGATCCAACTCACCACCAGGTGGTGATCAGTTGACAGCTCTACTCGGGTGTCCAAGACATACGGTCGCAGGTCTGATGATACGATAACAAAATCGATCATCGACCTGCGGCCTAGGGTGTCCTGGTGCCAGGTGCACATATGGACACCCTTATGCTTGAACATGGTGTTCGTTATAGACAGACTGTGGTTAGCACAGAAGTCCAATAACTGAACACCACTCGGGTTCAGATCGGGCAGGCCGTTCCTCCCAATCACCCCCCTCCAGGTTTCACTGTCGTTGCCCACGTGCGCATTGAAGTCCCCCAGTAGGACAATGGAGTCTCCAGGAGGAGCACCCTCCAGCACCCCAGTCACAGACTCCAAAAAGGGTGGGTACTCTGAAACATCATTTGGTGCATAGGCACAAATGATGGTCAGGACCCGTTTCCCAACCCGAAGGCGCAGGGAAGCAACCCTTTCGTCCACCGGGGAAAACTCCAATATAGAGGCAGCAAGGTGGGGCGATACAAGAATACCTACCCCTGCTCGTCGCCTCTCGCCCGGGGCAACTCCAGAAAAGGCCAAGCTCCAGCCCCTCTCCAGGAGACTGGTTCCGGAACCGGAGCTGTGTGTTGAGGTGAGGCCGACTATATCTAGCCGGTATCGCTCAATCTCGTACACCAGCTCAGGCTCCTTCCCCACCAGAGAGGTGACATTCCACGTACCAAAAGCCAGTTTAGAAAGCTTGGGATCAGTCCGCCAAGGTCTCCGCCTTTGACTGCCACCTAATCCACATAGCACCGGACTTCCATGATCCCTCCTGCAGGTGGTGAACCTACTGGAGGGCGGACCCATGTAACTCCTTCGGGCTGAGCCCGGCCGGGTCCCATGGGTGGAAACCCGGCCACCAGACGCTAGCCTTCGAGCCCCTCCCCCAGGCCTGGCTCCAGGGTGGGGCCCCGGTAACCCCATACCGGGCGGGGTACACTGAATCCTTGATATACAATTTATCATGAGAGTCTGTTGGATCGTTCTTCGTCTGGCCCTTCACCCAGGACCAGTTTGTCTTGGGAGACCCTATCAGAGGCAAATTGCCCCAGACAACATAGCTCCTGGGATCACTGGGGCACGCAAACCCCCCCACCACGGTAAGGTGACGATCCATGAGGGGGTGCACTTTTCTTATCAAATCTTATGCATCCTTCCATCTATCCCTGGGTACTTTCCAAAACTGTGAACTGAGCAATCAGCTTCCAAGTCTCCGCACATCTCCTTTTTTAGCCAGTTTTACGACCTCTGCTGAACAAAGAAACTCTGTGCAATTGGTCAAAAGTTTACGCTAATAGGCAGATCCAATCCTGATCTTTGAATTTAGTTGGGCAAAAGCTTTCCTTTGTCTCTAGTTGCAGTTACGAGTTGTAAGTTGGGAGTGAACTCTTGGAGAAGCATTTTTCTGCTTTCCTTTTTTTCTAAGCAGGTCTAGAGTCTATGCTCTGTGTAATCTTTTTTCTTTTTCTTTAAAATTCACTTTTCCCTATTTTACTCCTTTCTCTTTAATTACTGTGCTAAGAAGATTTTGTTTGATTTTTTACCAAGCTTAAATCAACTTTGTTCTGACCCCAACACATCGGAAGAAATGGATTTGCGGTTTGTGTTTTTTTTCCATCAAGTTTGATTTTCTGATCGGACTTTGAACAATAAACAAATATCTGGAATTTGACAACCTGGCCAAATTCCTTTTTCTGTGCATAAAAAGACACCGGCCAGCAGAATGAGTATTCATCTTTCACGTTTGTGATTCCAAGAGTAGGCTCGAGCCATGGGGCTGAACCTGCCTGCCAGTTTCTCTCAACAGAATCCATGCACATCCATCCAGATCCAGATTGGTTCCAGACCACCTGCTACCAAAAGGGAACATAATCTGACTCTGCTGTGCTGAAGGTCTGTTTTACAAATTAAACTTAATTCTTCAGAATATTCCCGGTATAAGGTGTGTAAACCAAACATCTTCAAACTCCTTTCAGAACTTCAAATGCATTTATCTTTTCATTAATATCCGTTCCTTTTCAGAGTAACACAAATTTTCCTTTTTATAAAATAGTTTCATCATCATTTTCTTCATAAAATTGCATCCATTTTTCTTAACCAAGGCTATTTTATGGTTTCTCATTTTCCATTGCTGTGCCAATTTAAGCTATGGTTTTCTGTGGTCCCACAAACGTTTGATAATATACGTTATGCTCAGTGATCCAATAACAATCTTGTGCTCATGATACATGTTGAATTCACTGTCTTAAAGATATCTAAATGTGTTCATCTATTCTGGAATTTCTTATTAAACTATTAAAAAGACATATAGGAGTTGTTGTTTGATTTCATGTCCATCTTCTTGATTAAAAGCATACAAGAACTCACAGGTTTTTTTTAGACTGATTCATTATTGGTACAAATACAGAATTATTAATAAAACTGTCCATTCTTTTGGACTGGTGCCCCATGAGCTTATGCATGTTGGTAATGAAAAGAAATCTTCATTCCTACTCACATGTACAGTATATTTACATTAATACCTGTACCAGCAATAAACTACACATATAAAACCCTACAATATTGTTGTGAAGAATTTTCTCTACATAGTTCTCTCATAGTAATATGAGCAATAAACTACACATATAAAACCCTACAATATTGTTGTGAAGAATTTTCTCTACATAGTTCTCTCATAGTTCTCTACATAGTCTCTACAAAGTTTTCATCTTTGCTTTTTCATAAATGAAATGAATATACGTATACGTACACACACACACACACACACACACACACACACATACATATACGTTAGTGGTGTTGGATGATTAAAATTTTTAATCGCGATTGATCTTTTGGAATGTTGAGTTAATGACATGATTTTAGTGTTCAAACCCAGAAGCAGATGACAGACTTGCTTAACCCCTTGCACTCTGGTCAATTTCCCTAAAAACGCCAAAAAATAATGTGCCCAAAGTAAATCGAAAGCTGTTCTTCAACCCTTTGCAGCATCTTCATGGGGTTGGTCTCATTTAAAAGAAAACACTTTGAATTTTTGGGCAAAACAGTCATAATCTCTCTAAGTGCCACTGAGTTACAGCCAGCTAAACACACTGAACTTGAAGAAAATAAATTTGGCCTGGGTGTTTTTTTTGGATACAAATGCTTGCAAATAATACACAGCTTCGGCGGGGGGGGGGGGGGGTTGTCCCCCCCCCCGCTACAGAGGACGGACATCGGCCATCGCTACATGACGGAATAGACTCATGTGGCGATGTGGCGACCGCGGCGCAGTCACCGCGGCTCCCCCCCCCTCGCTACAGAAGAGTAGCGGGGGGGGGTGTTCACAGTCTGGACGTGGCGCACGAACCGTGTACCACGGCGCATGGACTTCGGACTTCGTGTGCCGCACAGTTGTAATTTACCAATCGGTCAAAAGTCATTTTTGATTACAATTTTCCGGATAAAGAATAATTTAGCTTATAACACTTACCTCTTCACAGCAGCAGTGTCCTGGCGAACTTCTCTTCCTCATTGTCAGACGAACGTGACGCTGGTCCCTTGTTACGGACTCGTGGTTCTGGTCTCGCGACCCGGTCAAAACACAATTCCATTTTTGCGGTTTTGCGCTTCCATGATTGCGGTTTTGGCGAATGATTTACGATCTTCGTCGTCGGCCTCCGTCGGTCTATGATGACCATGGAAGAGAATCCTAAACGTCTATTCTGCTGGAATTAAAAAAAAAAAAAAAAAAGCACCGACTGTGGCTGAACAGGCCGATGCGCGAATGGCAGTCCCTGTCACACAGGTCACACTTGTGGGTGGTCTCCGTGCTGCTGGGTCTGTGACGGCTCTTCCTGCGGGTCCTTTTTTCATCTGCAGCAGTCAGTCTGTCTTCACCCAGCCTTACACAAAATAGCTTTCGAACTTCTGTGCTTCAATTGACTCGCTGCATTCGCAGCGTTGGTAGGCGGGTCCTTCTTGCTAGGTTTTCAGTCTTTGGTTCTTCAAGGTTTCAGAAACCCAATTCAAGGCTCTTATTAGTCGAATGAGAGGTCAGTCATATCTGATCTGTTCGCGGCTGTGTCTGTAGTGGAAGAATGGAAATGCAGCTTTTTTTTTCAGTGCGCTTTTGGCGCAGCGCCCTCGTGCGTCCTAGAGCGCACGAGAGTGCCCTCGTGCGCTCTAGGACGCAGAGACGTGCCCGTCCGCGGTACACAGGAGTGCAACAGGTTAACAGATTAACAGTGATTTTATTATGTGCACATAATGATGACGAGGGGAGAGTCTGACAACCCTGTAAAGATAGAGAGAGAGAGAGAGAGAGAGAGATAGAGAGAGAGAGCGAGAGAGAGAGAGAGAGAGATGAGCAGTCTGCACCATACAGTTGGACAACTGATTATACAAATTATGGCCTTATGGATCATAGAGCAGCATAGCTGTGAAACTACCAGTGGCTCCACATCTTCTTCCTGATTGCAGGGGTCCCGTGAAGGTGGGTGAAGTACTCGTGCAGATATTATACAGTGAGCTGTGCAGGGAAAGAGCCTTGGCCGAGGTGAGATGGGGTAACAGTTCCATCCAATAATTATGTGCACTTACAGGGAGGTGAAAGGAAGGTGAGAGCTCCTGCTTGGAAGAGTTGGTCCTGGTCCGCCAGGAGGATAGTCCACCTGTGTAAGTCCTAAAACACACAGAAGTTATTGAGGACCAGAGTAATTAATGGTGAGGTCACTTACGAGATCCCAAATAGGAGTAGAGGGTTGTAGCAAGGTGCTGAAGAAGCTACACACAGTGGTGAGGAGCAAGGCGCACTCTAGGCTGCATGCAGAAGTTGACGTCTCCGTGCAGAAGTGAAGGGCCCTTCTCAACTTAAAGGCTGCTTGATTAGAGAGAGCAGGTGTGAATGAAGCCACAGCTGTGGGAAATGAGAGTAATGAGAGAGGAGAACAAAACAGTGTGCAGGCTGGAACACTACAGTTAATCGCTATTAATAACGTGTTAATCACGTGTTTTTCCATACAGATACAATGTATCTTAAGTTGGTAATTTTTCAAGTTTGTCATATTGTTATGAACATGGGAATGGACAAATTTACTTGCTGTCTTCACCTGCAGGTTTATTAAAGCTCCCAGCATATCCAAAATTACAAAAACAATCCAGAATATTCTCCAGAAAATTCCCAAAAGTAGACTGCATGTGCAAACAATGGAATGCCAGGGCCCATTAACGTCACTGCAACACAACTCGGCATCCAACCAGCCAGCAGCCACAAAAGGAGCTTGCTCTTTCTCCCATAGCAAACATCCACACAACTTTTAAGCAGATCAACACAAAACCAAGGACCTTGTGTGTTACAACAGACACAATTTCCCTTTTAGCAGAAAAATTGCAAACATAAACAAACAACTATCTCGCCCGTGATGACACCCCACTGTGCTGCAAAACTGCGTGGGAGTGACTGGACATTATGAGCACAGCTTGAGAATTTTTTTGAGACTGCTACTCACCTACCAACAGTTGGATCCAAAGCTATGAGGATGAAAACAGGAAAATTTCTGTCCATGTCAGCTGCTGGAGGTCAGTTACAACCTGGCATGTAGCTACTAGCCAACTAGCCAGTTTCCACAGAAGAACAACCCAACATCCAGGCGAAGTTTTGGAGAAGGCTGTAACAATTATCCAGGTGAGAGTTCTGACAGATAACGTTGTAAACTTAAACAGGACAGCGCTTTGGGGATTTCCATGGCTGTAATCCAGCTTGTCTGACTTTGGAATGTCTGCATGGTGTGCACAGTGTCTGTAGAGCAGCTTTGGTACAGACCCGCTAGGCCAAAAAGTACTGCTTGCACTTTCTGCCGTTAACTGCCGTTAACTGCGATCACAAAATTTGTTGCTGCCATTAACAAGGCAAAGCTTTAATGGGCAATTAACGCGATAACACCAACACCACTAATATATATATATATATATATATATATATATATATATATATATATATATATATATATATATATATACTGTATATACTGTGTATATATATATATATATATATATATATATATATATATATATATATATATATATATATATATATATATATATAGATATATATATATATATATATATATATATATATATATATATATATATATATATACACACACACACACACACACACACACTCATACATATATATTATTTGTATATTATAGTTCTAGTTAGTTTTTAAGTATGTCTCAGGGATGTGTGAATGGCTGTGTTGGAGTGGGGGGGTGAGAATGTTTGTGAGCGTGTCTTAAATTATATTCTTTTTACTTATATAGATGCCGAGAGAAACACAATTTCATCTTGCCTGCACTACACTTGTATGTACAGCAATATGACAGTAAAGGTTGATTTGATTTGATTTGATATACATACAGTGGAGTGAAAAAGTGTTTGCCCCCATCCTGATTTCTCATTTTTTTTTCATCAATGTCATATTGATAGAAGGAACAGCTAACAAGCTAGGAGCAACACAAGAGATAACACTCAAAACACAGAGAAGCAAGTTTAAACGGTTTATTGAAAAATTTCAAAAGAGAAGCTCTTGCAGAGAAAACATCACTCGCCAGAGGAAGATGTTGCCTGTGGGGAGGACAAGAGTGATTAACAAGAGTAGGGATATGATGACGTGGGAAACCAAATGGGCAACTTACATGAATCAAACAGAGAACCCAACAGAGCACCAACAGGAATAGACGAATGAACGGCAGGAAGCTGGTCGGGGGTAGATTGAGAGTGGTCTGACCGGCTGAAGTGAGGAAACTGAGGCGGGGTGAGGATGATGGAGCAGGTGAGCACACAACAATTCCCGGAAGCACACTGCACATATGGCAGCAACCTGAAAAAGGAGAAGAGGAGAGGAAACATGAGTGATATTTCTCTCTCAACAAAACCAAACACTTACTCACTGAAGCAGGCAGTTTACCCAGCGAGCCAGCGCTGAAGCTTTCACTTGATGGTCCTTATAAGCGCTGGCAAGAAAGAGGCGGCAGGTGTGTCCAATCCCACAGGTGAGCTGATTGCCTGCGGAGCTGGGGGAAAGTTCAACAGGATGGGAGGGATGAACACTCAGCTGCATATGACAATCAAACAAATATAAATATCAGACAAAGATAACATAAGTAAACACAAAATGCAGTTTTTAAATGAAGGTGTTTAATTATTAAGGGTAAAAAAAAAATCCAACCCTACATGGCCCTGTGTGAAAAAGTGATTGCCCCCCTGTTAAAACATAAATTAACGGTGGTTTATCACATCTTTTGAAAGCTGAGTTCAATTTCTTTAGCCACACCTGGGCGTGACTACTGCCACACTTGTTCTCAATCAAGAAATCCCTTAAATAGGACCTGCCTGACAAAGTGAAGTAGACCAAAATATCCTCAAAAGCTAGACATCATGCTGTGATCCAAAGAAATTCAGGAACACAATGAGAAACAAAGTAACTGAGATCGATCAGTCTGGGAAAGGTTATAAAGCCATTCCTAAAGCTTTGGGACACCAGTGAACCACAGTGAGAGCCATTATCCACAAATGGTGAAAACATGGAACAGTTTTCCATGGAACAGTTGTTCCACTCCTGGGAACAGAACCTTCCCAGGAGTGGCCGGCAGACCAAAATTACGCCAAGAGCGCACTGATAACTCATCCAAGAGGTCTCAAAAGACCCCACAACAACATCCAAAGAACTGCAGGCATCACTTGCCTCAGTTAAGGTCAGTGTTCATGACTCCACCATAAGAAAGAGGCTGGGCAAAAACAGCCTGCATGGCAGAGTTCCAAGACCAAAACTACTGCTGAGCAAAAAGAACATAAAGGCTCTCAGTTTTGCCAGAAAACATCTTGATGATCCTCAAGACTTTTGGGAAAATACTCTGTGGACTGACGAGACAAAAGGTGAACTTTTTGGAAGGTGTGTGTCCCATTACATCCAACATAAAAATAACACATCATTTCAGAAAAGGAACATCATACCAACAGTAAAATATGGTGGTGGTAGTGTGATGATCAAGGGCTGTTTTGCTGCTTCATGACCTGGAAGACTTGCTGTGGTAAATGGAATTATGGATTCTGCTGTCTACCAAAAAATCCTTTGGTCAGGTCAGGCATTGGCTTGCTTGCTACCTGATAACCATGAAAAACAGTACTACCTGTCCCATGGGTCGGGTCATCAGCAACTCAACCGGCATCCCCGGCCTTCCGAGGGCATGGAGGGTGAAACAGGGCATCCTGGCAGAACTAAAAACAATATCTGCCACAAGTCTGTGGTGGACCACTCCCAGTTACACGGGGTGAGACTGGATATCCTGGCAGATGAACACATCTGTCGCAAGGTCTGTGGTGGACTGTGCCAGTCACTGCATCGTGACATGCACTACACAAAGAGCAGAAATAAACAAACCTATCATCTGGTCAGTCACTGCAACAGATACTGGAGTCAGTTTGTCTTGGCTTGTCCTTGCCACTGATAATACCTTTATCTGCCAAGAACGTGCTGCTAGTCCAGCAAAAGCTAGCGGTACTCAAATACTTTGCAAGCAGTTTCATGAAATGGTCAATCAGAAAGCAACTCATACCGGCTCGGACGTTGCCAGGGCTTACAAGGTCCACGCTGATCTGTTCACTCTCCAACAGGCAGCGAAAAGTAAGCTAGGAGCAGGAAGACAAAAGAAGAAGAAAACAGCAGCCTTGTGTGTAGCAGAATGGAATGTATGCACTCTGTTGAACAGAACAACACCATGGCGCCCAGAAAGACAGACCGCGCTTGTGGCCCTGGAAATGAACAGGTACAATGTAGACATAGCTGCACTTAGTGAAACAAAATTGCCTAGCTATGACAGCTTGGAAGACCATGGGTACATCTTCTTTTGGAGTGGGAGATCAACTCAAGAAAGGAGAGAAGCAGGAGTGGGCTTTGCATTTAGAAAGGAGATAGCGGCAATGCTTGATGAGGAACCGGTGCCAATCATTGACAGGATAATGACTATGAAACTCCCACTACACTGGAAGATGTATGCCACTGTAGCATCATCGTCTCCTCAGACCAAGACAGAAGATCACTTCTCTCCATTCTACAGGAATTTCACTTTATTCCTTCTACAGGAATACCACTTTTCTGCATTTTACAGGAATATCACTGGCTTTCAGATCGACTCATCCAGGCCTCATCCAGGCCTGACCAAAGATGTTTGTTTTCCCAGGACCCCAATGTAAACAGTTGCCTCTTGCAGAGATTGTAAGGATCAGAATTTGCTTTTAAAGGCTCAAAGGAACATAAACTCGGGAGACCAGACCTCCAACGTGAACACTGCATTTGGATAGCATCCCCTTTTACAGGAAACCAATGCTCTTAAAAGGGTCATAAACGGCTTAATCAGATGGGTTTATAACCTCCGATGTTTTCCAGATTTCCTTCCAGATCCCATGGACCTAAAAGAAATCATCTACAGCTCAACAGTACCTCCTAGCGGATACCTACAAAATGTGTTTCAGTACGTAGGATGACTTTTAATTTGTTCTAAACATTAAGTTTCTTTCAGGTTATCCTCTTCTCCCCTGGATCCTAAGGACACTGAAAATCATCCCTTTTATCACCAACCATGGTTTGCTGTACTACATTAAGTTTTGATCTAAATATGAAGCATGTATTATAATTATGTATAAGAAATGTTATATTCATGAGCGTTATTCAAACAAATGTAATATTGGAGTAATGGTATAAATACATGATCACCAAATATTAGCCAAGTCATTTAATTTAGTTAGATCTTATATTGAGCACCTAATTTCATAAGAACTGACTGAGTGTTGATTTTTCTCTGCAATTTCATGGGATGGCGTCTTCGTTTGATTGGCTGCTCTCAAACAAAGAAATGTTTTCACATTGGATAGCAGCCATTTCAAACTGCTTTTGATAAAGTCGATTGGTCAGTCTTGCGATCGGCATCACCAGTTTATGACTAGGCGGGGCCATTTAAAAGTAATAGAAGCTGCCCTGCATGTAAGTTAAGTTGCAGTTATGTGAGAGAGAACAAGAGAAGATCAAAGATGAAAGAAAAGTAAGAAGTTAGAGAAGAGATAGAGAACAAGATTCAGAGGAAAAACACACAGATTAAGAATTAGAAACACAGAAAAGAAGAAAGAAAGAGATTTTGAGAAAGATTAGGAACTAAGTTAAGATTAAAGAAGCAGAATAGTAATCTAGATCTCAGAGGAAGATTTTATTCCACCGTTTCAAGGTCCTGTGTAGTTTTATTTTATCTAAATTGTTCTGTGTGAAGTTTGTCAAATCCTGCGTTAGTTTTTTCTGGTTACTGAGGAGAAAACATCTTTTCTTTAGAGCTCGCTTTTTCAGAGAATTAAATTCTCAAACTTTTTCCTTCACCTCAGAAGCCATTCTTAGCCTAGTAAATGTTTTTCTCATTTTTTTTAATGACTTTCACGCCATTAAAGTGGACCTTTAATTTTCCTAATTTAAAGTGAACAGAGACTGTGTTTTTTTTGGACTCTCTTTCCGGCCTCATACCTGCCTGACTGAGAAGTGGTTCCTTCAGTTTTTTGGTCTATCCCGCTCCTAGAGACTTCACCGATTCGGCCGGACTTGTTCCAAGGATTTTCACGCCGCCCTGAGACAAACCATCCACGGCTGCCACTGTCTCCTTGAAGGGCCCCCAGCCGAGTTATCACTTCCACGGCTGTGAGGAAGTAACAGCAGCCGCTTCCTCTGACGTCCTAACTCCCAACTCGGCCGGTATCGACCCGCTGAAACGTGGACCTACAGCTGTTGTGTGAGTGAAATTCCTACTTTTCTTATCTCCTGGGTTAAAACGTGATGTCCGAACAATTAAATTACAATTGAATATGGCCCGTATTTCAGGTTTTAATTAGTCTCAGCCACAGGGTAAAGCTGTAAACTGAAGGAAAACTCTTAGTCATTTTTTAGTAACTGCCCTTCATTTTTGTAGATTAATTCAGAAGTCATTTTTAGATAATTAGCTTATGCATATTCCCCATAAAATTGCGTTGTTTTGTTAAAACATTTCAGCCTTCATTTACCATTGAAACATAAGTCTGGTTCCTCCTTGGTTCTACAAAGGTGTAACGCTGGATTTTATGTTCAGGAATCCAATAACAGGGGATGTGATATCGTACACTGTTATCATTTGAATCTGTTTATCCATCATTTGAATGCCATAGCATGTAACCTGAATGAGTTTAATAAAAGGGTGAATGAGAGAAGTTGAAGCATTTCCCTTTCACATATATCTGTTTCCTGGTGCCAGGTGCACACACCAGGAAACAGATATATGTGAAAGGGAAACGCTTCAACTTCACCCTAGGTCGCAGGTCGATGATCGATTTTGTTATCGTATCATCAGACCTGCGACCGTATGTCTTGGACACCCGAGTAAAGAGAGGTGCAGAGCTGTCAACTGATCACCACCTGGTGGTGAGTTGGATCCGATGGCAGGGGAGGAAGCCATTCAGACCTGGTAGACCCAAACGTATAGTGAGGGTGTGCTGGGAGCGTCTGGCTGAGGCCCCTGTCCGGGAGGTCTTCAACTCCTACCTCCGGAAGAACTTCAACCACATCCCGAGGGAGTCTGGAGACATGGAGTCTGAATGGGCCATGTTCTCCACCTCTGTTGTTGAAGCGGCGGCCCAGAGCTGCGGCCGCAAGGTGGTCGGTGCATCTCGTGGTGGCAACCCCCGAACCAAGTGGTGGACACCAGTGGTGAGGGGGGCCATTAAGCTGAAGAAGGAGTCCTATCAAGCTTGGTTGGCTTGTGGGACTCCCGAAGCAGCTGAGGTGTACCGGCAGGCCAAGCGGAGTGCAGCTCGGGTGGTTGCTGAAGCAAAAACCCGGGTATGGGAGGAGTTTGGTGAGGCCATGGAACAAGACTTTCGGTCGGCTTCAAAGAGATTCTGGCAAACTGTTCGGCGGCTCAGGAGGGGAAAGCAGCTCCCCGTCCACACTGTGTATGGTGCGGATGGGACACTGTTGACTTCAACTGGGGATATCGTCGGGCGGTGGAAGGAATACTTTGAGGATCTCCTCAATCCCACTGATACGCCTTCCACAGAGGAAGCAGGGTTTGGGGACAAGGGGGATGACTCGCCTATCACAGGGGCTGAGGTCGCCAAGGTGGTTAAAAATCTCCTTGGTGGCCGGGCCCCGGGGGTGGACGAGATTCGCCCTGAGTACCTCAAGGCCCTGGATGTTGTTGGGTTGTCATGGTTGACACGCCTCTGCAACATTGCGTGGAGGTCGGGGGCAGTGCCTTTGGCATGGCAAACCGGGGTGGTGGTTCCTCTCTTCAAAAAAGGGGACCGGAGGGTGTGCTCCAACTTTAGAGGGATCACACTCCTCAGCCTCCCTGGGAAGGTCTATGCCAAGGTACTGGAGAGGAGAGTCCGGCCGTTGGTCGAACCTCGGATTCAGGAGGAGCAATGTGGTTTTCGTCCTGGCCGTGGCACATCGGACCAGCTCTTTACCCTCTCGAGAATTCTTGAGGGTTCGTGGGAGTTTGCCCAACCAGTTTACATGTGTTTTGTGGACTTGGAGAAGGCATTTGACCGCGTCCCTCATGGATTTTTGTGGGGGGTGCTTCGGGAGTATGGGGTATCGGGCTTGTTGTTACGAGCTATTCGGTCTCTGTACAACCGTTGTGAGAGTTTGGTTCGTATTGCCAACACTCGGTCGGAGTCATTCCCAGTGAGAGTTGGACTCCGCCAGGGCTGCCCTTTGTCACCGATCCTGTTCATAATTTTTATGGACAGGATTTCTAGGCGCAGCCAGGGAATGGAGGGTGTCATGCTTGGTGACCACAGGATCTCATCTCTGTTGTTTGCAGATGATGTTGTCCTGTTGGCTTCATCCAGCAATGACCTACAGCTCTTGCTGGGACGGTTTGCCACTGAGTGTGAAGCGGCTGGGATGAGAATCAGCACCTCCAAGTCCGAGTCCATGGTCCTCAGCCGGAAAAAGGTGGATTGTCCTCTCCGGGTTGGGGACAGGCTCCTGCCCCAAGTGGAGGAGTTTAAGTATCTTGGGGTTTTGTTCACGAGTGAGGGGAAAATGGAGCGAGAGATCGACAGACGGATTGGAGCAGCATCTGCAGTGATGCGGACGTTGTACCGGTCTGTTGTGGTGAAGAGGGAGCTTAGTTCTAAGGCAAAGCTGTCGATTTACCAGTCAATCTACGTTCCTACTCTCACCTATGGTCACGAGCTTTGGGTAATGACCGAAAGAACGAGATCGCGGATACAAGCGGCTGAAATGAGCTTTCTCCGTAGGATTGCTGGACTCACCCTCAGAGATAGGGTGAGGAGCTCAGTCATCCGGGAGAGGCTCAGAGTAGAACCGCTGCTCCTCCACATTGAAAGGAGTCAGTTGAGGTGGTATGGGCATCTGATTAGGATGCCTCCTGGACGCCTTCCACTTGAGGTGTTTCAGGCACGTCCCACTGGGAGGAGACCCCGGGACAGACCCAGGACTCGGTGGAGAGACTATGTCTCCCAGCTGGTCTGGGAACGCCTTGGTATCCCCTCTGAAGAGCTGAAGCAGGTGGCTGGGGAGAGGGAAGTCTGGGCTTCTCTGCTTGAACTGCTGCCTCCGCGACCCGGACCTCCGGAAAAGCGGTAAAAGATGGATGGATGGATGGATATATCTGTTTCCTAATCACGGCAGGAAAAGAACTCACTGAAACTTTGAGACTGATTCATTAAGTAATTGAAGGTACAAAATTAATTAAAATTAAAGTTGATATTATTGTCCATTGTGACTGGTGCCCCCTTTTACGAGTGCTTTTATTTAATTTAGCGGGTGTAGAAGTGACGGTTTAACTCCGCCCCCTTTTCACACCCACTATTAAATAAAATAAATAATTCCTGTACTTTATGACAAATATTTTATTATACAATTTATGCTACACCACACTCATCAGTGTATATGCCCCAACAGTGACCAACACAGAGGAGGTGAAGGAATAGTTCCACAGTGATTTACGTGAGACTATCAGGTGTGTACTGACTGATGACAGGCTGATACTTGTTGGAGATTTTAATGCCAGAGTTGGTTTGGACACTGAGAAATGGAAAGGAGTGCTAGGCAGTCATGGAGTAGGCAAGTGCAATGCTAATGAAGAACTTCTACTTGCACTATGTTCAGAGTACAACCTTGTGATAACCAACACTCTATTTAAGCACAAGGACACACACCAGAAGACATGGATGCACCCAAGATCATAGCACTGACACTTGTTAGACTACATCATAGTCAGGCAGAGAGACATGAGGGATGTTTTGGACACCAGAGCAATGAGGGGCACGGACTGTGGTACTGATCATGTTATGCTGAGATCTAGATTAAGGATTTGGAGATGAAAACAGCACTGCAGGACGGGTGCGAAGCCACCATGGAAGTTAAACACTAGTGCACTGAAAAGCCAAAAGAAGCAGGAAGAACTTACACAGGAAATGGATGAAAACTTGAAAGACAGGGGCAGCAACAACTCAGAGAATGACATAGAAGAGAAATGGGCAACACTGAAGGATACGGTGTATCAGACTGCGAGTGACGTATAGGCCACCCTGAGAGGAAACATCAAGATTGGTTTGATGAGCATGATGAACACCTGCAGAAACTACTAGAAGCAAGGAATAGAGTTAGGCAGGAAAACCTACAGTGTAACACAAGGTCGAAGAAGAAGAAATACTCAAAGGCTCAGAGTGAGCTACAGAAGTACACCAGAGAGATGAAGTCCAACTTGTTGGATGAAAAAGCGGAGGAGCTTCAAACTGCAGCAGACAGGAAGGACATGAAAACATTCTTCACAGGTTTGAGAGAAATCTATGGCCCTAAACCAAAAGGATTGATCCAGCTAAAGGCTATGGATGATGAAACGGTTTTGCAGGAGAAAGACAAGATCCTGGACAGATTTGCAGACCACTTTGACCAACTGCTAAACAACCCTGGAGATCTCACTGAAGAGGCTAAAGAAGCCCTAGTGCGGCGACCAGCTGTATCAAGTCTGGGTGAACCACCAAATTTTGATGAACTAATGGCAGCTATCAGGACAACACAAGATGGTAAAGCACCAGGAAGGGATGGAATTCCAGCAGAAGTGTGGAAATTTGGTGGTGCTCAGCTGACCAACTGCCTGCACAAGTTCATCCAAGAGATATGGGATGCCCAGAAAGTACCTCAAGACTGGAAGGATGCAAGTATTGTGCCTTTGTTCAAGAAAGGTGACAGGAAAGATTGTGGAAATTACCGAGGTATATCACTGCTAGCCACTGTTGGTAAGATTTTCTCACGTGTACTACTTAACAGACTCAATGAACATATTTTGCAGAATGTACTACCAGAAACCCAGTGCGGCTTTAGAAGTGGGAGAAGCACAATGGACATGATTTTCTGCTTGAAACAGGTTCAAGAAAAAGTGTATTGAACAGAACATGCTGCTTTATGTAGTCTTCATCGACTTCAGTAAAGCCTTCGATACTGTATTGCAACAAGGACTTTGGCAGGTACTCAGGAAATATGGTTGTACAGAGAAGTTTGTCAACCTGATTGAGGCACTCGAAACAGGTATGGAAGCAAACGTGGCAATGAGTGGTTCAGTATCTAAAGACTTTTCAGTAAGCAACGGGGTGAAACAAGGGTGTGTGCTGGCATCTACACTCTTCTTGCTATATCTGGCAGCCATGCTTAAGGTAGCCTTCAAAGACACTTCAGAAGGAGTATACATTCAAACAAGGAAAGAAGCAGACTTGTTCAATGTTGCACAGTTTAAAGCCAAGAGTAAGACATCGATAAAGGTAGTAAGAGAAATGCTCTTTGCCGATGACAGTGCTCTAGTTGTACACAGTGTGAAAGATATGCAATCTTTAGTGGAGAAATTTGCAAGAGCAACTAGCCAATTCAGCCTCAAAATCAACATCAAGAAGACAGAGTGCCTTTATCAACCACCAAAGTTTGAGTTATCAACATCACTACCAGAAGAGATCAGCATTGGTACAGAGCCACTAGTCAAGTGCAAGACTTTCAAGTATCTAGGGAGTACTGTTTCAGAGAGTGCTAGACTGGAGGATGAAATATCTCTCAGAATGGGAAGAGCGAGTGCTGTGTTTGGAAACTTGAGGGAGAGACTGTGGAGCAATCAACATGTGTCTATCCGTGTGAAATGCAAAGTGTACAGAGCGACAGTACTGGGTACTCTATTGTACGGTGCTGAAACTTGGACTGTCTACAGGGTGCAGGTAAAGAAACTCCACGCGTACATGATCGTACATGATGAGACACCTTCTAGCCATAATAAACATCTCATGGAAAGACAAGATAACCAACATAGAAGTGCTGAAATGAGCTGAGGCAGTTGGTCAGCTGAACACCACCAAATTTCCACACTTCTGCTGGAATTCCATCCCTTCCTGGTGCTTTACCATCCTGTGTTGTTCTGATAGCTGCCATTAATTCATCAAGATTTGGTGGTTCATCCAGACTTCATAAAACTGTTCGCGGCACTAGGGCTTCTTTAGCCTCTTCAGTGAGATCTCCAGGGTTGCTTAGTAGTTGGTCAAAGTGGTCTGCAAATCTGTCCAGGATCTTGTCTTTCTCCTGCAAAGCCATTTCACCATCCATAGTCTTTAGCTGGATCAATCCTCTTGGTTTAGGGCCGTAGATTTCTCTTAAACCTGTGAAGAATGGGGTGGCTGAATAGTAGGTTTATGCACAATTGCAAGCCTCTGCAGGAACCTACACCGTGAGGTTCGTGGGACTCCAGAGGCACCAGCAGCTTCAAATACCTGTTTGCTGCTTTGTAATGGCATTTTAGCAGCTGCTCTCTTAATACCCCTCATAAGTGTGACACCTGGCCAGAAAGTCAGAATGTTTTCTCAATGATCTTTAGCAGAGGTTGTTAAAGGTTGTAGTTAAAGTCGTTCCATTTAAATGTTTTTGCCAGATAACTTTATATGGATTACTAAAATAATCATTAAAATTCATCACTAATTGTTACTTTAGCGACTTTACTTGCTTTTTAAAACTAAAAGTTGTAGAAAATGATGAAGACTATTTGTTTAAATCCAATACACTTTCTCCAAAAGCATTTTTTCCACTTGAATAATTTGGTAACAGTGATAAATAATCCAGGCATATACTGCTGTATACATGGAGGACAGTTTGTCCCTGATAGTCAAATAAAACTTTATCTGATTTCATTTTGTCCTAACTATGCTGTTTTGTTCAAGTGTTACACCACAAGGCTCTAAAATATCCAGATGACCATACTCCTCACTCAAAATCAGCACAGGCGTGTGAACAGAAAAAATGGAAACAATAGGGAGATAATGCATGAAGGCAAAGCATCACACTTCAGATCTAATGGACTTTAATGACTCCATTTAGACACTCCATTTTGCCTTGCTAAATGAATA
Organism: Pholidichthys leucotaenia; assembly: GCA_020510985.1. Taxonomy (NCBI): domain Eukaryota; kingdom Metazoa; phylum Chordata; class Actinopteri; order Cichliformes; family Pholidichthyidae; genus Pholidichthys; species Pholidichthys leucotaenia. The sequence goes on along the minus strand of CM035847.1, from coordinate 252,289,628 downwards.
AAACACAAACTATTTTGGTAAGCACTGCGAATAAAGGAGACAAAGCCCAATTATGGCCAATAACGGAGCAGTAACTTCATGACAGTTGAATTACTTTAAAGAGGGTAATGACTCTAAAGCAGATGCTGCTGAGGCTAATATCTGTACCAGAGTGACTGAACAGAAGCTATAGCCCCATTTATTCAAATTCTCTCAATGACTTTATCATTGTGTGACCAATAAATTCATTTTAGAATAGATTTCTACTGTGAGGTCAACAAGCTCTATAGATAATGGATGGATCTTTTAAGTGTGTAATTAAATATTGTGATGAAAGCTGCATTGTTAACATGATCAGGTTACTTTCAGCTGTTCAGTCTGGCTTGACATTTTTTTGTATTTTTCATGTTTGAAACAAAGCTTTGTGCTTTGTCTCGGGTGTCCGGGGTGGGTATGAGTCACTACAGCTCTCAGTCATCTGTGGCAGTGAAAGAAATGGCTGAAGGGAGGAGAACAAAGGCAGGAGTCAGGTTTTGCTTTCAGACAAGTCATACGAGTGTGATAACGGTGACGTTGAGGCATTTTTAGACTGATTTCAGGGGTCTCAAATTACTGTCATGCAACTTTGTGAAAAATTAATGAATTTTGAAGCGTGCACACAAAGAAAACCTCTTCACAAACTAATACAGTAGCTCATGCTGAGCTCTGCTGTCATGTCTTACATGTTTCCCTATTCATGCAACAGTGATGAATGCGCCTCTTTTTCCTTTCTTCTTCCCTTTGAGATGGTTGAGTGATCTTTTTTGTAATAAATAAATTGCATGTGTCTGATTATTCATACATGAAACATTTTGTTCTCAATCAGCAATCCATTTTTTTATTAACCCTTATTTGAGAGAGATACTGTCCCTTTCTCAATTGAAGAAAGTAAATTTAAAACAGATTTACTGTCACCGTTTCTCACAGACAAAAATATCTTGAGATTTTCACAAGGCTCTACAGTTGTCAGAATGTGGACTGGGCCCCATGTCCTCATCTTGATTTATAATTTGTATTCCTTGTCTCCAGGACATGGGCCCCAGCCCCGCGTCCTCACCTTGAGTTCTTTATTGTATGATTTTCTGTTTTTAGTTTTCATCCTTGGTATTATTAGTATCATGTCCTTGGTTATATTCAGGGGTGTACATAATTTCTTTGGCCTTGTTCACAGGGGAAAACCTGAGGTTGTTGCTTGGACTTCAATTTTTTTCCTTGACCCACCTCACAAAATAGAGGAATATGTGTATAATGTAACACACATTTTGATTTTAACTGAAACTGATTGAAAGCATTACAACAAAATGTCTGTTCTTCAATGCCCCATGGTATGTAACTTTCTGATGAAATGACTGAAAACTAAATTTACAAATGTCTGATTTTCAAACAGTGAAAACCAAATGAGATGACAGCTTCTTAAGCACTGACAACAGTTATTGCTATTTAAAAGCACGGAATGATTCTCGAGAATGATAAGCGGTCCCAACGTTAATGCCAAGCCTTTTGAGAAGTGAAATAGCCTCCTCATATGAACGCATAGGAAGTGCATGTTTGGCTTTGTGAAAAACCAACAGAAAAACGTTACTCAGTGCATGAAAGACCAACAGAAAAACGTTACTCAGTGCTTGATGCTGTTCTTCATTCAGTTTGTCTTGCCATCTGTCGAGTCGACCACTGGGCCTCTGGCCCTGGCTGCACCTGCTAGCAATATGTCAATCACTTGCACTACTTTCTGGTGCTCTCTGTTATTTGCATGCTTTTCAAAAGCTGAATGATTAAAGTTTTTAGTACCTGTATAAAAGGCGCTGTTTTTATCCACCTGAGTGGGATTTTCACGGCATAGTTTGCACCATATCTCGGTGTGGGCGGCATTTGTTGAAAGCCAGCTGACCTTCTGCAGCCACTTTTCCAAGAACATATTTTTTTTTTTTTTCGGTTCAGGTTCAGTCTGCCGTTTCTTTGGAGATGGAGGAACAGCAAAGTAATTGCTTAACGGAGCTTGCTTCTTGGACATTTTAATAAAAGGAGAAAATCCTAAAAGCAGTCACTCACTGCACTGCAGTCCAATGTTTAGAATTTATCTGTCCCTAGGTACGCAAACGTGTGTTACAAAATTTGATCTGGTGCGCATTGCTTATTTTGATCGCACATGTGCACCTGTGCACCACTTATGTGCACACCTTGTTATATTAATTCCTGCCTTAGTCCTTCATTGTCATGTTTATTATTATTATTATTATTATTATTATTATTATTATTATTATTATTATTATTATTATTATCACTATTGTCACGATCTTGTCTCCTCTGGTCCTCTGTTCATGTCTCATGTGCTTCCCTTGCCTGTGATTATCTGTGCAGCCCCGCCCATCTCCCTTTGCCCCTGATTGTACCCACCTGCTCTGTGTTGCGTTGATTACCTGTGTCTATATATGTCAGCGTCAGTCTGTGTTCTGGATGGGTGTCCTTAGTTATACTAGCATGAATAACACGCCTCTGTCTCCTGCCAATCCTTTTTGTGAATTTTTTTGTTCCAGCTCCCTAGCTGTGTGTTATTTTTGTGTTTCACCCTCAAGCTGTGCCGGTTTGGCTAGCTCCTTAATAAATAGTTGAAACTTTAAGGACAGCATGTGAGTCCTGCCTCAAAGAATGGTGACAGTAGGACACCCATCATCATGGACCCAGCGTCCTTAAAGTTTCTCCAGATGGGCCTTGACAAGGAGGAAACATGGGTGGCTTCTAATGTCAAGGCCAACATTGAGTATGCCCGTACCCCCCGCATGCTGGAGGAAGCCTTCCTCTTCCTCGGATGTGCCGAGGAATTGAGTGAGGCACTTCCGTCTCTGTGACGCTAGCCCCAGCTCTACGGACTTTGGTAGCAGAGCATCAACCTGCAGTGCATAATCTGGGGGCTGATGGAGTAATTTCTGGTGGTGGGAGATGATCAAGGGAAGGAGGACCCTGGACGTGCCTTGAGGAGACGCGGCTTGCTCCGGTGCCAAAGAAAACAGCAGCCAGGCTTCTGATCTCCGGTGGAGGCGCATCTGGCCTCTGTGTCCTCCTTCCCTGATCCAGTGCCAGTATTACGTCATTGTGTGCGGGCTACTCATCAGACGAGTTCCATCAGCCCTGGGGAGGACTCGCCTGATCCATCAGCAGCAGCGGGACGGGAACGGAGGCAAGTACTTTTTCATTTATTAACATCATCTAACGAAAGGTCTTGTCCTGTCGTCAGGGAAGGGGCTCAGCTGCCTTTCATCGCTGAGCTCTCTCTGCTGATCTCTGCTGCCATCTCCATCCACCCATCTTTACCTACATCCCCCCCCTGCTGTTTTTGGAGTGTTTGCCTATACTGGATGGGAACTGACTGATAATGGAGGTGTTTGCTGTTCCTGAAGCTCTAGTTCCAGCTCCACGTCACTCCCAAGCTCCAGTGCCGGCTCCACGTTGCTCCCCAGCTCCAGTACCAGCCACATCGGTCATCCTGGCAGCAGTTCAACCAGAGGCCACCACTCCAGCAGCTCACCCTGAGGTCGTCACTTTGGCAGCAGGAGACCAGGAGTTAAGGCAAGTAATTTTCCCCTTGTTTTCAACTATTTTAGAAAAGACTTACCTTGCTCCTGGAAGGAGGAACCAAGCGCTGATTTCACCAGCTTTTGGGTCCTCCCCACCAGTCTCTGCTGCTGATGACTGTCATATCACCTCACTGACCTCCTGTTCTCCTCCCTCGTCCAAGGTGGCCATGTCGAGGATGGAACCACATGAGGACCACGCTCCACCTCAGCCACCTGTCGTTCCAGAGGTCGGTGAGCCTCCACCTGTTATTCCTGAGGTCAGTGGTCCTCCACCCATTGTTCCAGAGGTCATGGGTATCCACCCATCATTCCAGAGGCGGCTGGGCCTCCACCTGTCATTCCAGAGGCTGGTGGGCTTCAATCTGTCATTCCAGCGGCCGGTAGACCTCCACCCATCATTCCAGAGGTTGGTGGGTCTCCACCTGTTGTTCCAGAGGCCGGTGGACCTTCACTCATCCTTTCAGAGGCTGGCGGGCCTCCACCAATCATTTCAAAGGCTGGTGGGCCTCCACCCACCATTCCAGAGGCTCGCGGGCCTCCACCCATCATTCCAGAGGTCGGTGGGCCTCCACCTGTCATTCCAAAGGATGGTGAGCCTCCACCCATTGTTCCAGAGGCCAGTGGGCCTCCACCCATCGTTTCAGAGGCTGGTGCACCTCCCTAGTCAGCTCCTGGGGTCAGCATGCTGGAGTTACCAGTCGCAGAGTGTAGACCCCTTTTGTTTGTGTTTGACGAGCTCTGTGCCCTTGCAAAAGTTGTTCCACTAGGGTCTGTGGTCCGGTGGCCCAAGGACAGTGGTAGGCTGCCGGAAGTATTCTGTATTTTGGTCTCGGCATCCATAGACTGGGGTAGCCCCCCCGACCCATTCTGTTTTTGACCCATTGTTTTTTACGGTCCAGTGGCACATGGACTTGGGCAGACCACCCAACCAGTTTGTTTTGTGTTTGAGGACCTTGGACTTCAGGTTGCCCCGGAACTGTGTGTTTGTTTTGGACTCTGTGGGGAGAAAACGTATTTGTTTCAGGCTGCCTGGCCTTGTGCCCCCACCACCCACCCTGTGAGGGTCTTTAGTTTTTTCTTTTTTGGTTGATGTTACCCTTGGGGTCGTCTGGAAGTCGTCCCTTAAGAGGGGTGTACTGTCAGGTCGTGGAATGGGCTCGATGTCCATCCATCCATCCATCCATCTTCTACCGCTTTTCCGGAGGTCCGGGTCGCGGAGGCAGCAGTTCAAGCAGAGAAGCCCAGACTTCCCTCTCCCCAGCCACCTGCTCCAGCTCTTCAGAGGGGATACCAAGGCGTTCCCAGACCAGCTGGGAGACATAGTCTCTCCACCGAGTCCTGGGTCTGTCCCGGGGTCTCCTCCCAGTGGGACGTGCCTGAAACACCTCAAGTGGGAGGCGTCCAGGAGGCATCCTAATCAGATGCCCATACCACCTCAACTGACTCCTTTCAATGTGGAGGAGCAGCGGTTCTACTCTGAGCCTCTCCCGGATAACTGAGCAAATCACCCTATCTCTGAGGGTGAGTCCAGCAATCCTACGGAGAAAGCTCATTTCAGCCGCTTGTATCCGCGATCTCGTGATCGCGGATCGGGATCGCGAGATCGCAGGCTCGATGTCCTCATCTTGATTTAGCTTGGTGGCGGTGGTGCAGTGGTTAGCACTACGGCAGCACAGTAAGAATGTCTTAGGTTAGATCCCACCCCCTGACCATCAGTGACCCTTCTGTGTGGAGTCTGCATGTTATCCCTGTGTCTGTGTGGCTTTACCCTGGGTACTCTAGTTTCCTCCCACAGGCCAAAAAATAAAAAAAACATTCAAGTTAGGTTAATTGGAGACTCTAAAGTGGCCCTAGGTGTGAATGTGTGTGTGTGTGTGTGTGTGTGTGAATGATGAAGGGATTGGTGCCACACCTTGGCTGCCTCATCCATCCACATGGATGCCCTGAATTTCCCTCTGGAATTAATAAAGTATACAAAATTAAAGAAAAAATAAAATAAAAAATAATTTATATTCCTTGTCTTCAGGACATGGGCCCCAGCCTGCACAATCACCTTGAGTTCTTTATTGTATGATTTTCTGTCTTTAGTTTTCATCCTTGGTATTATTAGTATCATGTCCTAGATTATTTTTATTCCTGCCTTAGTCCTTCGTTGTCATGTTTATTATTATTATTATTATTATTATTATTGGCAAGGTCTTGTCTCCCCTGGTCCTCTGTTCATGTCTCATGTGCTTTCTCTGTCTGTGATTATCTGTGCAGCCCCGCCCATCTCCGTTTGCCCCGATTGTACCCACCTGTTCTGTGTTGCATTGATTACCTGTGTCTGTATACTATGTCACCATCAGTCTGTGTTCTGGATGGGTGTCCTTAGCCATACTGGTATGAACAACATGCCTCTGTCTCCTGCCAAGCCTTTTTGTAAGTTTTTTGTTCCAGCTCCCGAGCTGTGTGTTATTTTTGTGTTTCACCCTCAAGCTGTGCTAGTTTGGCCAGCTCCTTAAAAAATAGTCGGAACTTTAAGTACTGCGTGTGGGTCATGCCTCAACAAACCGTGACAACAGTATTTGATTATTAGAATAAAAAAGAGGACGACAGTGGTGCTTATGTGTCTTATTTCTTTGATAAATATTGAAAGCTCAGCCCACTGCTCTTCACCCTGCTGACCCATGACTGCGTACCAGCCTACAGCACCAACCACATCATCAAGTTTGCGGACGGCACAACGGTGGTGGGCCTCATCACCAGCAACAAGGAGGCCAACAGCAGAAATCAGGTGAGCCAACTGGTCCAGTGGTGCAAAGACAATAACCTTCTTTTTCTTCTTTTAGATTTGATTGGTGGTTGGCAACCAGCTTACAGGTGCATTACCGCAACATACATCACTTTATATCATCACTCTATCTCTTGTTTTCTACTCAGAAGTTCTTACGCTCAAGACAATAACCTCTTCTTGAACATGGGAAAAACCAAGGAGATTGTGGTCGACTTCAGGAGGGGTCACACACAGCAGCCCCCTCTGATCATCGACGGTGCAGCTGTGGAGAGGGTGAGCAGCACCAAGTTCCTGGGGGTGCACATCTCTGAGGACCTCTCCTTGTCCAACAACACCACATCACTGGCCAAGAAGGCTAAAATGCGCATCCATTTCCTCTGCAAACTGAAGAGAGCACGAGTCCCACCCCCATCATGTGTCCGTTCTACCATCGAGAGCATCCTCTCCAGCTGCATCACGGTGTGGTATGGAAGGTGCACCGCCTCCTGCTGGAAAACATTACAATGCACAGGGAAAGCAGCCAGCAAGCATCGGTACCCCTCTGTCCCACTCTCAGACATCTACCTCAACTGCTTCACCTGCAGAGCCATCAACATTGCAGGTGACACCTTCCACCCCTCACACTCTATCTTCAGGCCCCTGCCCTCAGGGAAAAGGTACCAAAGCCTCCAGGCCTGCTCCATAACATTGCTTAACAGCTTCGTTCATCAGGCCATCAGGACCCTGAACTCTGTCCACCTCCACCCCCCGACCGTAACGCAATCACCTGCACAATAGCTACCTCAGCTGTTGGCACAGAAAGACTGGCACACCAACAGTAATACATTTGCTGCTGTATGTCTCTGCACTTTACTGCAACCATTTGCACAAATGCCATATCTTCTGCTGTCTGTCTGTCATTGCAATACTGATCATGTGCAGTCCTATCTGTCACTGTCTGCACCTACACTCCTGCATTGAACTGCAACTACGGGTAATACATCTCTAGTTGCCTGTATATAGGATTGCTGGGTTTTATCATTGTTAATTGTTTATCTCTATTTGCACTATGGGAGGTCTGGGTCTATCTTTTGTTGCCATTTGTACTACAGGTTGCATTACTGTACAAAGACTGCTGTTGTTGTTGTTTTGTTTTTTCCAGCCTTATTCCTTTTTCTTTTATATATTATGCACACCAATGAAGAGAGAGAGAAACGCCATTTCAATTCTCCTGTATGTCCTGTACGTATAGTAGTATCGATGAATAAAATCTTTGAATCCTGAATTTTTGAATCTTGAAAAGATTGCCCAGGCTGGCAGGGGTTGGGACCTTTCTGTGTGGAGTTTGCATGTTCTCCCTGTGCTGCGTGGGTTTACTCCGGGGGCTCCGGTTTCCTCCCACAATCCAAAGACATGCATGTTAGGTTAACTGGCTGTTCTAAATTGTCCCTAGATATCTGTTTCCTATAGGCCCTTAGAATAGAGGGTTAGTACTAGTGAATAGGGCTGGGAACAATCCCTAATTTCCATAATCGATTCGATTCCGATTCTTGAGATTCTGAATCGATTCAATTTCGATTCGATTCGATCCGATCCCGATTCGATCTGGGGAATTACCATTTTAATAGCCATTTTACTTCCCATGAAATAAAAATCTTTGAGACCTAATGCTGCAAATTGTACCAAGAATCTTCTAACTTTGTTAATACATAAATTATCACATATAAAACTGACCCAAAATCAGTTACAATAATGCACTTTTTATTATTTAACTTATCATTTCATAAAGTGCTCACAGGTGCTTTCTTTAGTGCAAAGGGTGTGTCGTGTCAAGTTCACCACCCAGAGTAAGGAAACAAATTCAATGCATGAACCATGGAGACATAATCTCACTGTATTTCAGTCCCTCCAGGATTTTGTCAGCTGTTTTTGTGATTGTTGTGGCCCAAATAGCCTGGATTTGTGGGAGCTTTTCCAAAAAGTTATGGCACTTTTAGAGTTTTTTTGCACTCAAAGTTGTGTGAGGAAGTACAAATTTTAAAGCAGCTGCTTTTGCCATAGTTTACAGTGATGCTATTCTACGTAACACCACAAGAAAAGCACAGGATTGCCAAAAATTTCCTGTTAAACAGTGATTTATTTAGAATTAAATGCTCAGTAAAATTGTAAAAAAAAATGACCAACATTGTATTCTTGCTGAGAACTTAAAAAAAGAAATAAAACAATTTGTCATTACAACAGCTAAATTGCATTGAATGCATGTTAGTGTGGAGAAAATGATGGCAGCACCTCCTTGAATCTTGAATTTGAAGGTCTTCTTCTGTGCTGAAATCCACATGAAGCAGGGATGCTCCTCCACTGACGACCTCTGACCTTCAGAAGGTCTCAGTGAGAATGAAGCTTCCAGTCTTCACACATCTGAAGGCAGATAAAAAGAATAGATTTCACTGTAAAATTAACATTCATATTTTTAGATCACCACACCACAGTAGGGTTTAATAATTTAGGTTGTTTTATATATATATTTTAACTACAAATTAACTTTCAATGTTTGAAAAGGGTTTCAATTCATTTCCTGAGGTTTGTTCATTTCAATTTAGTTCTACTGAGTAAAAATAGCTTGTTGTACTGCAGCCTTTATTAATTTTATTGTGATTTATTCTCTTCACATCTCTTACTTAAGTGGCAGAAGTCAATCTCATAAAATATACCTTAATTCTGCATTTATTCACAGCGCTTAACCAACAGTTCTCTCTGTGTCCATAGTTTGTAAAAGAAACCATCATCATGCCAGATAAATTATTAATTGACGACACAAACGTTAAAACAAACAAATGATATTATACTTACAGTCTCAGCAGCACCAAGTCTCCCTTTGCTTCACGGCTTTCAGCCTCCGCGCATTTTCCGTTTATCAGTCGTCAACTTGATATTCCAACACAGCGCTGCACGGAGTAAAAATCCGTTTATCCCCGCTTTATGAAAAATATTCAGAAGCTGTTGAGGACAGTCTTTACGGTGACTTTTGTTGCTAAATTAAGAAACACATGTTATTAAATCTGCTCGTGTAAACACGAAAGGCGTGTGCACGCGCGGCAGGGAACACAGAAGTTTTATTTATGAAAAATATTCAGAAGCTGTTGAGGACAATCATTACGGTGACTTTTGCTGCTAAATTAAGAGACGCACGTTATTAATTCCGCTCGTGTAAACACGAAAGGCGTGTGCACGCGCGGCAGGGAACTCTTGCCGGATGAGAACCGTTTTAACACCACAGAAGAAGAACTAGCATATCGTTAGCTTGCTAGCTCCGTTAGCGCGTTGGTTGTTTATGGTTCTCGGCCATTGTTCCTGGCTCACTGACCCGGTTTCGACCCAATTATACTCAGCAGACGTTCACAAACGTAAAAATATTATATTAAAATATATTAATATTATATTAAAAGATCGATCCGCGGATTTTGTGGATCGATATCGGCTCAGTCAAACGTGGATCGATCCATATCGATATATTGATCTTTTGAACCCACCCCTACTAGTGAAAGCGCTTTGAGTGGTCTTTGTGACTAGAAAAGCGCTATATAAGTTTAGGTTAGTTAGTTAGTTAGTTAGTTAGTTAGTTAGTTAGTACAGTGGTGTGAAAAAATGTTTGCACCCTTCCTGATTTCTCATTTTTTCGTATGTTTGTCACACTTAAATGTTTCAGATCATCAAACAAATTTAAATATTTGATAAAGATAACACAAGTAAACACAAAATTGTCATGAGCCGAGCTCTGGAGGTTTCTGCCAGGCTCGGTCTCATGGCTTTTTTCCTTATATTTACATATTTGTTGTATTTTGTGCATTTTGGGTTTCTGTAATTCTTGTACTGCTTGCTGTTTTCCTGTTTATGTTTTAGTTTTGTTACATTCTTATTTTGTATTAATTTACATTTATATTTCAGTCTGCATTTGTTGATATTTTATTTTTTAGTTCTTTACGGTTGGGTTGACAGCTGTCAAGGGCATTTCCGGGTTTTGTGCTTCGTGTAGGCGTCGCCCCTGCCAGCTGTCAGCTTCAGCCGCTCTCCTCTCATTGCCCCCAGCTGGTCCTATTATGTATCATTTGTTCCTTGTGCCCGCTCATGTCACCTACACCTGTCACTACTTATGTAAATTGTTTTTGACCCTATTTTAGGGCAGTGATTTTCATTTCTGTTTGCCACTGTCTTGAGGAAGTTTCTCTTCATCTCCACCAGAGCCCTGTCCCTGCTCTGGTGTGCTGTATCAGTAAGATTACCCGTTGTTTGCATTTTTTATTAGAGCACTGTGTGGACTTTATGTTTGTTGTTTTTTCAATAAATTTCTCAAACTCACAGTTCAGCATGTGGGTCTCAACTTTCTGCCCTGAAGGGCAATTCATGACAGAAAACAGTGGCCAGTAGAGACCCAGCTGCTGTGAGTTTGTGGATTTTTGGTTGTTTTTGCGTTTTCACTCACCTGTTTCTGTGGAGCTATCATGTACCCAGCACGCCGACCTCCGACAGTCAAAGAGAGATTGGCAGTGGGATTCCTGAGTGTGGAGGAGGAATGGGCTGCCGAGTTTATCCAGGGATTTGTGGATGAAACCCTCGCCTCCCGCAGCCCAAAGAAGATCAGGGAAAAGGTGGATTCAGCAATTGCCTTTATCGAGGCACATCCGTGGTTGTGGAAGCATGCCCAGTTTGCGGACTTGTTGGCTACGCTCTCCATCCTCCAGCAATCCTTCCCTGGGCTGAGATAGGGACCGCCTCAGTGAGTCCGAGGACGACACCGAAGCATGCTCCGTGGCAGATGCCCTGTTCCGCCTTCAATTCATGAATTCCTGCTCCTGCTCCATTGGCTCCACGATGCTGTCATCCTGCTCCGGACCACTGGGGGAACATGCCTGTCTCTAAGGCAGCAACTTCCCCTTCGCCGAGGCAGAAGCCTCCCTCACCAGTGCAACCTCAGTGCTTTTTCTCTCTGGCTGTATTGCCAGCCTCTTCCCTCTCCACAGCTGCCGTCTCTTGCTTCTCCTTGGTGCTCTCCTCTGCTGCCAAGAGGTCATCTGTTTTTCCTCCCGCTCTGCCTGCTTCTGTGTCCACAGGGGCTGCTCCTCCATGATTGTCTGAGGGGCCCATATCCACCATAGCCACGGAGAGGGATGATGCTACACCTGCTGCAGCGGGGAACATCAAGCCCCGGGAATGCAGACAAGTGTCATTTCATTCTCCCTCATTTTATGATGATATGCCTTGCCTGATTCCTGGTTGTGAGGCTTAGGGTTTGCAGTCCCCTGAGCCCTCACCGCCTGCTGCAGCAATTAATTTCTCACCTGCCCACTCCGTCTTTCCTCCTATCCTCCCCGAGTGTCCGCCGACTACAGGGTTGAGCCGCGGGATGATGGAGGAGCCTGCAGTTATGGAGGGCCTAGTTCCAGTCCCGCAGCCACTGTCTGGATGTAGGGAGAGTGCTGGTACCGAGCTGATGTTTGCGTCAATGATGAAGCATCCCCGGGCCTCAGCTGAGCGGGATCCAGCGCCGGCAGGAAATCGACTTTCTGTCACCACGGAGGGCGAGCCACCTACGTGGGTCACATTACTGGGGGGTCCCAGGACTGCATCAACCATCATGCCTCCTGCTGCTGGGACCGCAACAGCAGAGTTTGAGCTGGACCACCAGAGGACCTGACCCAAAACATCGTCGTCTTGTTGGGCTCTTGGTGGGGAGAGTCAAGTGCAGCCATCAGCTGGACCTGAGCTCACCTCGCCAGGCTCCACTGCTGCCGGTGACCCTGACCCTGTCTCTCTGTCTCTCTTACTTGAGCTTTCCCCCAGGGTCACCAAGGATTGTCCAGCTCAGCCAGAAGACTCCGTCGGTTCCAGCTTGCCTGAGATCCCCATAGGTCCAGCAACTCCAGCTGAGGTCGTCACAGGTACTCCGTCCCAGCCCGGGACCTCCGTAGGTGCTATTCCCCCTCCGGATGAGGCTGTTGTGGGTGCTCAGTCCCAGCCCGGGACCTCCAAGGGTGCTGCTTCTCCGTTTGCTGAGGTCATTCCAGGTGCTCTGTCCCAGCCTGGGACCTCCGTGGCAGCAGCTCTTCCTCAGTCCAGGTCTCCATGGGTGCTGTATCCTAGTCAGGGACTGTCATGGGTGCTGTACCCAACCTAAAACCAACTTGGGTGCTGCGCTTCAGTGTGGGCCCACCGTGGGTGTTATGCTCCAGCCCCAGTGCCACCGTGGGTGCAGCTATGGCCCAGTCTGGGCCATCCACGGGTGCAGCTCCACTCCAGCCTGGAGTCACTGTGGGTGTCCCTGTCCGGGACCATCAAGGATGTTACAGGCCTTTCTGACACTGTTGTGGTCCATCCTCCTCTGCCTGACGCAGTCATGGTCCCCCTTCCTCTGCCAGATGCCGTTGTGGTTCCCTCCTCTGCCAGAGGTCACTGTAGTTCCCCGTCCTCTGCCAGACGCTGTTGTGGTTCCCCCTCCTCTGCTGGATGCTGTCGTGGTTCCCCCTCCTTTTCCAGATACCGTTGTGGTTTCCTCTCCTTGCCCGAGGCCAACATGGTTCTCTCTCCTCCACCTGACATCGTTCTCTGGGAGGCCACCCGACTTGTTCCATTGTGCCATCTGGCCGGCCTGGGAGTCTGGTTGCCCACCTGAACTGTCCAGTACCTCAGTCCAGGGGGCTTAGGGGAGCTGAGGGTTTTCCCTGGTGTGGGTCCTAAGCGGGGTTTTATTTCATTCCTTCCTAGCCTGCCCCCCCCCCTCCGGGTGGGTTATTGTGGGGGGGGGTGTCTTTCTTTTTCTTTTTTAATGTTACCCTGTGGTGTCTGGTTTCCACTTCTTGAGAGGGGGGCTCTGTCATGAGCCGAGCTCTGGAGGTTTCCGCCAGGCTCGGTCTCATGGCTTTTTTCCTTATATTTACATATTTGTTGTATTTTGTGCTTTTTGGGTTTCTGTAATTTGTTTGCTGTTTTCCTGTTTATGTTTTACTTTTGTTACATTCTTATTTTGTATTAAATTACATTTATATTTCAGTCTGCAATTGTTGATATTTTATTCTTTAGTTCTTTAAAAAAAACAAAACAAACAAAAAAACCCCCACTTCCGGCGCCACACGAGTATGCTGTCTTTTTGCAACAGCGGACCAATTTCTTCCTATTTCTATTTACTATCTGGCTTCTCTTGCTAATCCTTCTGATCCGGCTACACCTTACACATCGGACGGACACATGGATCGCCCAAATGTCTCCTGAGCCGGCAGACGGAGCCACTGTTTTTAGCAGGATACGTTACAGCAGAGACCAGCTGTTAGCACTTAACTGGACCAAGATGCTGGCGCAAGACCTCAACATACCGGGTAAAATAAGACAGAAACGACGTGGATGCCATGCTGGAGCAAGACGGCGGGTGAGAAATATAAGGTACAGACCCGTCCTTCCATCCGTTATTATGGGGAACGTTCGATCGCTGCTCAATAAGACAGATGAGCTAGCGGCCATGTTCCGCTACGTGAGCGTCTTCAGAGAGATTAGCTTGATGTTGTTTACTGAGACGTGGCTAACAGAACTAGCAACAGATGCTAACATCGAACTGGAGGGTTTCCACCCAATACGGGCAGACCGGACACCGGAGTGGGAAGGCAAGGGGTGGAGGAGTGATAATGTATGTCAATAACAGCTGGTGCAGACCGGGACATATCACAGTTAAACAACATCACTGCTGCAAAGACATTGAGTTGCTAGCTGTTAGCATGAGGCCTACCTATTTCCAGAGGGAATACTCACATGTGATCTGCATTGTTATTTATGCGAATCCGACGGCGAACGCTGGGACAGCGCGTGACGCCATTCACTCAGTAACGGGTAGGCTGCTGACAGCACACCCAGACGCTCTACTCCTCATCTCAGGTGATTTCAACCATATTTCATTGTCTCCCATTCTGCCCACGTTCACCCAGTATGTCACATGCCACACTAGAGACAATAAAACACTGGACTTATTCTATGCAAACACTAAGGAGGCGTACACCTCATCACCACTCCCCCCACTCGGGAGATCAGATCACAACTTGGTTCATCTCCTGCCGGTGTACAAACCCCTAGTACACAGACAGCCTCCGGTCATGCGCACGGTGAAGATATGGTCTGAGGAGGCACTGGACGCTTTAGAGGACTGTCTTGAAACCACTGCCTGGGAGCAGCTCTGCGATCCACATGGTGAGGACATCGATGTCCTCACTCACACCATCACGGACTACATCAACTTCTGTGTGGACAACACCGTACCCACCAAGACCATACGGTGTTGCTCGAACAACAAACCCTGGATCAACCCTGAGATAAAAACACTTCTGAGAGAGAAGAAGAGGATCTTCAGGGGGAACAGGGAGATGCTGAAGTCCGTACAGAGGGAGCTGAGGAGGAAGATCAGAGAAGGCAAAGACAGCTTCAGGAAGAAGATGGAGGACAAGCTGCAACAGAGCAACATCAGCAGGGTCTGGAGAAACCTTAAAACCATCTCTGGGCTCCAGAATACCTCCCCCCAGGCTACGGGGGGCAGGGAGTGGGCAAACAATCTGAACCTGTTTTTTAATAAGTTTGACCAACCATCCTCCCCCTCGACTGCACATCAACCACTGCTGCCTCTAAAGTCATCGAAACCTGCTGTCCACACCCCACTCCACCAACACCCCCCCACTCCCAGCACACAGCCCCCCAACCTGACCCTCACTAAGACCCAGGTGAAGACGGAGCTGAGGAAGATCGAGGCGAGGAAGGCCTTGGGACCAGACGGCATCAGCGCGAAGCTCCTCAAGTCCTGCGCAGACCAGCTGTGTGGGATTGTGGAGCATATCTTCAACCTGAGCCTGAAGCTGGGGAGGGTACCACAGTTGTGGAAAACATCTTGTGTGGTACCTGTGCCAAAGACTTCCCATCCTAAAGACATGAACAGCTACAGGCCAGTGGCCCTGACGTCTCACATGATGAAGACCCTGGAGAAACTGCTCCTTGCTCACCTCCGCCCCCTGGTGGGACCAGCGATGGATCCACTCCAGTTCGCCTACCAGCATGGCATTGGGGTGGAGGATGCAGTGATTTTCCTCCTTCACCGTTCCCTGTCCCACCTGGAGAAGCCCAGGGATGCAGTGAGGATCATGTTCTTTGACTTCTCCAGTGCTTTCAACACCATCCAACCGATGATCCTGAAGGACAAGCTGCTGTGCGCAGGGGAGGACCAGCACCTGTCATCATGGATCCTGGACTACCTCACTAACCGGCCACAGTTTGTGAGAACCCGGGATTGTGTGTCCGACACGATCATCGGCAGCACGGGGGCCCCCCAGGGAACGGTTTTGGCTCCCTTCCTGTTCACCCTTTATACTGCGGACTTCTCACACAACACAACACACTGCCATCTACAGAAGTTCTCTGACGAGTCTCCGATCGTCTGCCATATCTCCAATGGAGATGAAGCTGAGTACAGAGGACTTATCCAGGAGTTCGTGGACTGGTGCCATCGGAACTGCCTCCAGATCAACGCGAGCAAAACTAAGGAGCTGGTGGTGGATTGCTGCAGGCAAGGACAACCCCTCACAGCACCAGTAAACATCCAGGGAACAGACACTGAGATGGTGACATCCTACAAGTACCTGGGTGTTCATCTGAACAATAAACTAGACTGGTCACACAATATCGATGCACTCTACAAGAAGGGACAGCGCAGGCTGTTCCTATTGAGGAGGCTCAGGTCTTTTGGTGTACAAGGGGTGCTCTTGAAAACATTCTACGACACGGTGGTGGCATCAGCCATCACTTTTGGAGTGGTCTGCTGGGGCAACGGCATTACAGCAGCCGATAGGAAGAGACTGAACAAACTAATCAAAAAAGCTAGCTCTGTCCTGGGGCAACGCCTTGACCCAGTGGAGGAGATAGGAGAGAGAAGGATGGTGGCTAAACTGTCATCTCTGCCGGAGTCCGAGTCCCACCCTATGCAGGACATACTGGATGCACTGAGGAGCTCATTTAGCAGTAGGCTACATCATCCTAGATGCGTGACCGAGAGGTTTCGCAGGTCCTTCCTACCTACAGCTGTCAGACTGTATAACCTAAGCAGGGCTGCTCGCAGAGATAGCAAAAAAAAAACTGTGACGACCTAATAGTATTGAATGCAAAAGACGCAACAGACTTACACAAATGGTCCCCTCCAGTGTACAACTAGGCCAATATCAGTCGCTATGGAGGGTGACAATATGTATGGGTACATATTCATACCATGACGGGTAACTAAATAGACGGCTATGCTGTTTATTCCATCTAGCTACAATGATCTGCACTGTGTATATTTATATATTTATGTGTACATATGTAAATTATTGCTCTGAGTGTTGCTATCCCTGTGCTGTTGCAATCCTGGAATTTCCCCATTGTGGGACTAATAAAGGCTTATCTTATCTCATCTTATCTTTACGGTTGGGTTGACAGCTGTCAAGGGCATTTCTGGGTTTTGTGCTTCATGTGGGTGTCGCCCCTGCCAGCTGTCAGCTTCAGCCACTCTCCTCTCATTGCCCCCAGCTGGTCCTATTATGTATCATTGGTTCCTTGTGCCCGCTCATGTCACCTACACCTGTCACTACTTATGTAAATTGTTTTTGACCCTATTTTAGGGCAGTGATTTTCATTTCTGATTGCTGCTGTCTTGAGGAAGTTTCTTTTTGTCTCCACCAGAGCCCTGTCCCTGCTCTGGTGTGCTATATTAGTAAGTTTACCTGTTGTTTATATTTTTCGTTAGAGCACTGTGTGGACTTGATGTTTGTTGTTTTCTCAGTAAATTTCCTAAACTCACAGTTCAGCATGTGGGTCTCACCTTTCTGCTCCGAAGTGCAATTCATGACAAAATTGCAGTTTTTAAATAAAGGTGTTTATTATTAAGGGAAAAAAAAATCCAAACCTACATGTTCCTGTGTGAAAAAGTGATTGCCCCCTAAACCTAATTACTGGTTGGGCCACCCTTAGCAGCAACAACTGCAATCAAGCGTTTGCGATAACTGGCAATGAGTCTTTTACAGCACTGTGGAGGAATTTTGGCCCCCTCATCTTTGCAGAATTGTTGTAATTCAGCCACACTGGAGGGTTTTCAAGCATGAACCACCTTTTTAATGTTATGATCTCCTGCGTTTAAGAGGCAGGAGAGACAAAAACCCAAATGCAGGAAGATGTTGTGCGTACAGTGATCCCTCGCTACTTCACGCTTCACCTTTCGCGCCCTCAGTGCATTGCTGATTTTTCAAAAATATTCATCAAAAATTCAAAATTGAGAAAAATGGGCGGGCGCTAGCAGAAGGCAGGGAGACTACATTAGAACATCAGGTATCAACACAGAGAGCCCGCACAACTCAAAATCCACCTCTCCGCCCACCTCTTCACCGCTCGGGAATCTCGCAAGCTGATTGGCCAAGACGTTTTACCCAGCTTCTCTCCCTGCCGAGCGCCCATACCCAGCAAAGGAAGACCGCATTCATTGTTCGCTGTTCTCTTGTGCCTTTTTGTGCAAAATAGTCTTCCCGTCGAGCCACTACGCCGCCTCCTGCAGCTTCTCCAGCTCTATCGGAAGCTGCCCTCGACGATCCTGCGCCTCTAGCACCTGACGATGAGGTGCCACCTGAGGAGCAGTAAAGCTCTCATTAACCTGTGCAGTAAATCATCTTCATCTTGACTTACGTATCTTGTTATAAGAATAAAAGAGTTCTAAAAACATATTTATGTACACTTTATTTACATCTACGTATGTATGTATACTTACACACACACACACACACACACGTATCATATGAGAGAGAGAGTGAGAGAATGAACGTACATATTATTTATGGGTGACGTCATTAGGGGTGACGCTACTTTGCGGTTTTTCACTTTACGCGGTCGGTTCTGGAACCCATTAACCGCGATAAGTGAGGGATCACTGTATTTATTGCACAAAACATGATGTAACAGTCCAAACATGCAAAC
Organism: Pholidichthys leucotaenia; assembly: GCA_020510985.1. Classification (NCBI taxonomy): domain Eukaryota; kingdom Metazoa; phylum Chordata; class Actinopteri; order Cichliformes; family Pholidichthyidae; genus Pholidichthys; species Pholidichthys leucotaenia. The sequence goes on along the minus strand of CM035847.1, from coordinate 252,271,268 downwards.
TGGTGACCATAGAACATGAGGAAGCACTGGGATAACACACAGGACGCTCCTCGGTACACAAGTGAATACTTCTAGAGAGGACCCAAGGCGCTTCAGACATAACTGATAGCAGGGAGAGGCAAACTAGACACCCAAAGTTCCTCCAGACATGACTGGAGAGTGGAGGGGGACGAGAGTACTCACTTGAGCCGGGAACAGAGCCGTCCGTGGAGAAATAATCCCAAGTGCAGGTCCAATGTCAGAACAGGAGACAAACCAGTGGATGATAAAGGTGGACAAAACAGTAGACAATGCTGAACAACTAGCAGTGCAAAGCAATACATCTAGCAGTGCAATAATCCAGGCACAACAGTGAACACAGGGTTTAAATAATGCAAGTAATAATGAGCTTATTGATTGCCAGTGTGTGTAGAGAGAGTGAGTGCGTAGGAATGTATAGGTGTGTGTTGAGTGAAGACAGGTGCGTGTGGATGTGTGCATGCGCATAGGAATGAGTGTGTGTGTGTGTAGAGTGAACATGAATGTGCATGTGTGTGTGTGTGTGTGTGTGCATGCGAGAAAGAACAGGGAAATAAACACAAACGATAATGACAAACAGCTGGCGGGTGCTGGCAGGAGAGGGAGGCGTGGCTGTCAGGTGTCAGGGAGCCGGGCAAACCTCAAAGGCTCCCAGAGAACTGCCTGATGGCAAATAAGAAACCAAAATACAGTGCATCCGGAAAATATTCACAGGGCTTCACTTTTTCCACATTTTGTTTTGTTACAGCCTTATTCCAAAAGGAATTAAATTCTTTTTTTCTCAAAATTCTACACACAATACCCTATAATGACAACATGAAAATTTTTTTTTTGAGACTTTGGCAAATTTATTAAAAATAAAAAAAAAGAAATCACGTGTACACAAGTATTCACAGCCTTTGCAATGAAGCTCAGAATTGAGCTAAGGTGCATCCTGTTTCCACTGATCATTCCTGAGATGTTTCTACAGCTTAATTGGAGTCCACCTGTGGTAAATTCAGTTGATTGGACATGATTTGGAAAGGCACATACCTGTCTATATAAGGTGCCACAGTTGACAGTGCATGTCAGAGCACAAACCCAGCATTAAGTCAAAGGAATTGTTTGTAGACCTCCGAGACAGGATTGCTTCGAGGCACAAATCTGGGGAAGGGTACAGAAAAAATTTCTGCTGCTCTAATGGTCCCAGTGAGCACAGTGGCCTCCATCATCCGTAAATGGAAGACAGTTGGAACCACCAGGACTCTTCCTAGAGCTGGCCGGCTGTCTAAACTGAGTGATTGGAGGAGAAGGGCCTTAGTCAGGAAAGTGACCAAGAACCCAATGGCCACTCTGTCAGAGCTCCAGTGTTGTTCTGTGAAAAGAGGAGGATCTTCCAGAAGGACAACCATCTCTGCAGCAATCCGCCAATCAGGCCTGTATGGTAGTGACCAAACGGAAACCATTCCTTAGTAAAAGGCACATGGCAGCCCACCTGGAGGTTGTCAAAAGGCACCTGAAGGACTCTCAGACCATGAGAAACAGAATTCTCTGGTCTGATGACACAAAGATTGAACTCTTTGACGTGAATGCCAATCATCATATTTGGAGGAAACCAGGCACCATTCATAACCACGCCAATGTTGGTAGCAGCATCATGCTGAGGGGATGTTTTTCAGCGGCAGGAACTGAGAGACTAGTCAGGATTGAGGGAAAGATGAAATGCAGCAATGTACAGAGACACCCTGGATGAAAACCTGCTCCAGAGTGCTCTTGACCTCGGACTGAGGCGACGGTTCATCTTTCAGCAGGACAACGACCCAAAGCACACAGCCAAGATATCAAAGGAGTGGCTTCAGGACAACTCTGTGAATGTCCATGAGTGGCCCAGCCAGAGCCCAGACTTTAATCCAATTGAACATCTCTGGAGAGATCTGAAAATGGCTGTGCACCGACAGTTCCCATCCAACCTGATGGAACTTGAGAGGTGTTGCAAAGAGGAATGGGTGAAAATGCCCAACAATAGGTGTGCTAAGCTTGTGGCATCGTATTCAAAAAGTCTTGAGGCTATAATTGCTGCCAAAGATGCATAAACAAAGTATTGTGCAAAGGCTGTGAATACTTATGTACATGTGATTTCCTAGTTTTTTATTTTTAATAAATTTGCAAAAATTTCAAAAAACCTTTTGTTCAAATTGTCCTTTTGGGGTGTTGTGTGTAGAATTTTGAGGAAAAAAAGTGAATTTAATCTATTCTGGAATAAGACTGGAACATAACAAAATGTGGAAAAAGTGAAGTGCTGTGAATACTTTCCGGATGCACTGTACACTGGAGACAACGCAGCCACCGTGCCATGGAGCTGGGTTGGAAAAGGTCCAACCCAGTCCATGACATTTAAGGTCATGCCATAGCATCTCAATCGGATTCAGGTCAGGACTTTGACTCGGCCACTCCAAAGTCTTCATTTTGTTTTTTCTTAAGCCATGAAGAGGTGGACTTGCTGGTGTGTTTTGGATCATTGTCCTGCTGCAAACCCAAGTGCACTTCTGCTTGAGGTCACAAACAAATGGCCAGACATTCTCCTTCAGGATTTTTTGGTAGACAGCAGAATTCATGGTTCCATTTACCAAAGCACATCTTCCAAGTCCTGAAGCAGCAAAACCACCCTAGACCATCACACTACCACCACCATATTTTACTGTTGGTATGAAGTTCCTTTTCTGAAATGCTGTGTTACTTTTACGCTGGATGTATTGAGACACACACCTTCCAAAAAGTTCACCTTTTGTCTCGTCAGTCCACAGAATATTTTCCCAAAAGTCTTGAGGATCATCAAGATGTTTTCTGGCAAAACTGAGATGAGCCTTTATATTGTTTTTGCTCAGCAGTGGTTTTTGTCTTGGAACTCTTCTACGCAGGTCATTTTTACCCAGTCTCTTTCTTATGGTGGAGTCATGAACACCGACCTTAAGTGAGGCAAGTAAGGCCTGCAGTTCTTTGGATGTTGTTCTGGGGTTCTGCCGGTCGCATGTGCATGCAGCGACCGGCAGCTGGTGAAATAGTCCGTCTTCTGTGTGTGTGTTTTTATGTACTTTTATATGTTTTTATAAAATCCTCTGTGTCGTTTCTGCCCTGGAGTGTTTGTGGACTATATGGCGAAGAGCTCCCTGGTATCTACAACATGGATTTCCTCCCATTTCTTACACTGCTGCTATCTGTCCTCTGGCTCTTTGTCTCTGAAGTAAACACGTTCGGCTCTATGGCGGGCAGAATTGCGGGCAGAATACATTATTCCAGGGACATGTTGCTGTATTTAAACACAGCTGATGCAGTGGCTGTGATTGAGCCTAAGCCGCAACTGCCGGACTTTATTTTGAGAGACGAACATAGCGGTGAAAAGAGAAACGGGAGAGTCGGGAGAGACGGCAGAAGGAAGCGCAGAAGGCATGGAGGTGTGAAATTGCGCCTTAGGAGATGGCAGTTTGGTAACATTCCTCTTCCTTCAATCATTTTTGGGAACGTACAGTCTCTGAGAAACAAGGTGGATGAAATTCAAGGGAATGTACGCTACCAGAAGGACTTTAAGAACTGCTGTGTCTTGGCGTTCACGGAATCTTGGCTTACTACGCATGACCGAGATGCAGACCTGTGGATTGACGGCTTTGGAGCCCCGCTGCGCTCGGATCGGCAGGAAGAGGTAACGGGGAAACGTCAGGGGGGTAGCATATGTTTATACATTAATAAGCAGTACTGCACATCTGTCACGGTCAGAGAGAGCATCTGTACACCCGATGTGGAGCTGCTGTCTATGTCACTACACCCCTTTTATTTGCCTCACGAGTTCCCCCAATTTTTCATCACAATTGTGTACATTCATCCGAGGGCAGACGCTGACTCCGCCTCCAGAACCATCTTTGATGTGATCCAGCAGCTGCAATCAATTTCTCCAGAGGCGCTAAACTTCATTCTTGGGGATTTTAACCATGTTTCTTTAAAGAAGACACTTAAAAACTTTTATCAGTATGTCTCCTGCCCAACCAGGCGAAAAAAGACATTGGACCTGTGCTATGGATCCATAGAGAGGGCCTATAAATCCCTCCCCCTTCCTCCTGTGCCATCCTCAGATCACAACTGTGTACATTTGCTGCCCACATATAAAACTGCTCTCAGAAGAGGCAAGGTGGAGACGAGAGACATTGATGTGTGGACAGAGGATTCAGTGCACAGCCTCCAGGAATGCTTTGACTGTACAGACTGGGAGATGTTCACACTGGCCTGCAGGGATAATTTGGACTCTCTGGTTGACATCACATGCTCATACATGTCTTTCTGTAAAAATAAGATTGTTCCACGTAAACGTGTCAAAATATATCCCAACAACAAACCATGGGTTACAAAATCAGTTAAATCCTGCTTAAAGAGGAAAGCACTTGCCTTTAAACAGGGGTCTGTTTCTGAGCTACAGGTTGCCACAAAGGAGCTGAAGGCCGAAATTTTAAAGAGCAAAACAGAATTATAAATCAGAGTTGGAAAGCAAGATGGCAACAAAGAAACTTGGTTCAGCCTGGGCCTGTATGAAAACTATTGCAGGCCTACAGAGCGCAGTAACCGTGTGTTTTTAGATGGTTTTAATTCAGACACAGAGCTGGCTAATGCTCTTAATTGTTTTTATGGTCGTTTTGACTCCTTTGACTTTAGCACAGAAATCCAAGATTTGAAACAGAAACTCAAAGACAATCAACACTTTAATATTGAGGTGCAGGATGTTGAAAGGGAGTTCTGCGCTGTAAAAGTGAACACAAGTCAGGGCCCTGATAATATATGTGGGCGCTTGGTAAGGTCCTGTGCACATGAACTGAGTCCTATATTTCATTACATTTTCAATAAGTCCTTACAGACACAACATGTGCCTAAGATCTGGAAAGAAGCCGTGGTTGTTCCCGTTCCAAAATCCAGCTGTCCTAAAATGGTAAACGACTTTAGACCAGTTGCTTTGACTTCAATTTTAATGAAAATTTTTGAAAAAATGATCAGATGTGAGGTCCTAAGGCAGACTGAGCATGCATTGGATCCTCTGCAGTTTGCCTATAGGCCACACAAAGGAGTGGAGGATGCCACTGTCACTCTGTTTAACATGCTTTTTGAACATCTGGATTTTAATGGGACACATGCCAGGCTTTTATTTGTGGACTTTTCTTCCGCCTTTAATACAATCCAACCTCATATCTTAGTTGAAAGGCTCCGGCAACAATTTGATTTGAGCAATAATCTGGTGGGTTGGATTCTGGATTTCTTAACCAACAGGACGCAAAGAGTAAGGGTCAATGGTACATTGTCTGACCTAAAGTGCTCTTCTGCTGGCTCTCCTCAGGGGTGTGTGTTGTCACCACTACTCTTCATCCTGTACACAAACATGTGTTGGAGCAGACATGACAACAGACACATTATAAAGTATGCTGATGACTCAGTTATTGTCAGTCTCCTCCAGGATGGTGAGAGTGGCCACGGCCCAGTAGTTAAAGATTTTGTTCACTGGTGTGAGGATTCCTACCTGCAGCTGAATACGACAAAAACTAAAGACATGATTATTGACTTTAGGAGGAAAAATCCCAGGCACAAAGTCACCATACTAAAAGGCCAGACCACTGAATGTGTATAATCGTACAAATATCTTGGGACGATTATTGATAGCAATTTAAACTTTGAAGAGAACTGTGAAAGGGTGTGCAAAAAGGGTCAGCAACATTTGCATTGCTTGAGAAAACTTGCACGCTTCCAAGTTGACCGACCCATAATGACAATGTTTTATCTGGCTTTTATTGAATCTGTTTTATCCTTTTCTTTAGTGTCATGGTTTGGTCAGATAAAACTGAAAGAGAGGAAATCCTTGGATCAGGTAGTTAAATGGTCCAGTCGTTTGCTTGGTGAGCCACAGCTGAGCCTGACATCCCTGTACACCAGACAGGTATAGAGGATTGCTACCTCCATTTTAAATGATGACTCCCACCCTTTGTACTGCCACTTTCAGCTTCTTCCCTCAAGACGGAGGTTTGCTGTCCCAAAAAGTAGAACCCAGCGCTACAAAAACCGCTTTGTCCCTGCTGCTGTCAAAGAGTTGAACAAGCTGTAAAAATATATTGTATATAATTTAGGTACCTATTTATTAACTTCATTTTATATTTATTTATTTTTATAGGACGTCACTTGGGTTCTAAATATTTTATTGGGTTTTAGACCTTTGAGTTTTTTAACCTCTTTGACTAGTTTTTAACTTTTAATATGACCCTTCTCTCTTACCTCTGGTTTTTCCCTCATCTCTTTGTCTTTTTATACCCTGATTGATGGAGCCTTGAGTATTTTTTATCATGTTTATAGTCAGCTTCATGTGTGCCTGTGTTTGTGTCTATGTTGAATGTAATTAGTGGCTTGTAAATATGGATGTCACCAGACTGCAAAACAAATCTACCTACGGGTACAAATAAAGTAACCTGAACCTGAACCTGAGTTGTTGTTGCGCTCTTGGGGTAATTTTGGTCAGCCGGCCACTTCTGGGAAGGTTCACCACCATTCCATGATTTTGGCATTTTGGGATAATGGCTCTCACTGTGGTTTGCTGGAGTCCCAAAGCTTTAGAAATGGCTTTATAATCTTTTCCAGACTGACAGATCTCTGAGAACAGGTGTGGCAGTAATCAGGCCCAGGTGTGGCTAGAGAAATTGAACTCAGCTTTCCAAAGATGTGATAAATCACAGTTAATTTATGTTTTAACAAAAAAAAAAAGACAATCACTTTTCACACAGGGCCACGTAGGTCTGAATTTTATTTTACCCTTAATAATAAACACCTGCATTTAAAAACTGCATTTTGTGTTTACTTGTGTTATCTTTGTCTAATATTTAAATTTGTTTGGGTTGTGCATGCCCGTAGAACCCAAGTATTCCTGTCTGAAACAGGTATCGCAATCAGGCTTTCAAGGCCCAAATGTAGGCCGTGTTTGAAATTGGAATACAAAGAGGTGTAGTCTATATGCAGGCAATCATATGTTAAACTTTGACAAATATAAAAGGGACTAAATGGCACTAAGATTTAGTTGACTGTGGGAATATTAATTACAGAATACCTAATTATTGAAAATGAATGGGACATCCAATATTAGCGACTGTTTCAGATCCCTTGTTTATTTGTTTGTCAGATCACTTACTTGTCTGATCGTTTATCACTTATATTCATAATAGTGTATCTTGCACTTTGGGGAATGGGAGTTGTTCAGTCACTATTATAATTATTTTAGTTTATATCACTGTTCAGTGATGGAGTTCAGTGTAATATTGAATTTCTTCTGTGTATCATCAATAAACCCATGCAGTACTATAACAAGACACGTTTACAAATTTCTGAGACCCATTATAGTGCATCATTTTATATTTTAGCAATATTTTTGTTATTAAACGTTTTTTAAAACTGGGTGTTGGGTGTTTTTGTGTCCTGCATTTGGTCGTTAAGTCATTCCGGCCATTCCGCTCCACAATCACAGGACACGTTTACAAATATTTGAGACCCATTGTCGTGCATCATTTTATATTTTAGCAATATTTTATTATTAAAAGGTTTTTTTTAAACTGCAATGAACTGAATTAACTACAAAACACCCAACATCAATAAAGTACATCTATCTATCTATTATTATTCACAGCAGAAGGACCTTTTGACTGCAACCGTTCCATCAGCGTTGCCCATTTGTCAGCAGATATTTAACTAAAATGATTTATTTCATTATTTGGCTGTTTTTGTGTCCTGCGTTTGGTCGTTAAGTCATTACGGCCATTCCGCTCCACAATCATGGCGGTATTAAGTTTTCAATTTTAAGACACTCACGCAGGAGGGGGAACTCGCAGTCCTGCAAAGTACAGTGGCACCACACAGGTGAAGCAGAAGCAGGTACTCCCGTCTGCTACTGACTGGGCAGGCTGGGTGTGCCTCCCTGCGAAGGACCGTGGTCCGTCTGGTTAGGCTGCTGCTTCTCCCAGCATGTTTTGTGTTGATACACCGATATTCTTTGTCAGACCCGGGTCCCCATTGATGCTCCACCCAGTCTGCTTCTGCACCTCATGTTTTCCACATATGCTGATTTATCTTTTAGATATACACAATCACTGCAACTTTATAGTATCATTTTTTTAAGCATTAAATCTTCAGTATTATCAAATTTACCGGAGTGGTGGCTTAGTTGGCAGAGCATCCGCCCCACACCTGGGAGGCAGGGGTTCAAATCCCGGCTGGGTCATGCCAAAGACCATATAAAAGTGAAACTTCCTGCCATCCAGCTTGGTGCTCAGCAATAATAGAATGGAGGAGGGAATTTTGTGGCGGCGCCTTGCATGGCAGCGGCCCTCTGATTCTACACTTGGGGTGTGTGTGATTAACAGAGTAGATAGGTAAAACACAATCTCGTTCTACTGTACATGATTGGTTGTACAGTTGAATGACAATAAAGGGTGATTTAACTTGATTTATGTTTTTCACTTCCTTGTTTTGATCAGGGAACATTGTGGTGACTGACAGGTTTGCGGCACCACGGGTCCCCGGCATCGCTCCCCCTCCCCGCACCTCGTGCTCTCTATGCTGAGCACCCCCCCTTCCCGGACCTCATTTTCTCTATGGCAAATACATCCATTAGACCTATGCAATCACAGCAACTATTATGATATATATTTTGACTGAGCGGGGGATCCTGGGTTCGATCCCAGCCCCCGACCAACAGTGAGCTGTGTGGAGTTTGCATGTTCTCCCCGTGTCTGCGTGGGTTTACTCCGGGATTTCTCCGGTTTCCTCCCACATCCCAAAAACATGCAAGTTAGGTTAATTAAAAAAAAACTGGGGATTCTAAATTGTCCTTAGGTATGACTGTGAGAGTGAATGGTTGTCTGTCTCTCTGTGATGGCCCTGCGATGGACTGGTGATCTGTCCAGGGTGTACCCTGCCTCTCGCCCAAAGATACTGGTATAGGCTCCAGCCCCCCCGCGACCCGAAAAGGATTAAGCGGAAGAAGATGGATGGATGGATGGATGGCTCCATACTTGTGGATGCACACCTCAGCAGCAAAGCACTTGTAAAATCTTTGCTTGTGAAGCACTGTGGTGACTGACAGGCCATGATGCTGTGTTATCCAATCAGCATGGTCGTGATGTGGCATATTCTCCAGTGAGCACGGAGTCAATCCGAAACCCCGTCCACACTTCTTGAAGCCAGTGGGACGAAGACATAGAGTGGTCACATAGTGGTGGCTTAACGTTTATTGATAAAAATGACATATTTTGACTAAATGACTCCATATTCAGGGATTCACACCCTTGTAGCTTCAGCAAAGCATGTTTAAAATCTTAGGTCAGTGTGACGAACAGTTTGAGAGATATCTGAGGAACACACACACAGACACACACAAACGGATAGCGATCCCTTGAATATATAGACAGATGACCTGAAACACTTAAGTGCGACTGACATGATTTAGTGGATAGAGCCAGAAACAGACTACAGACTCGATTATAGTTGCAATGATTTTATTGTGAGCTAGTGTGAGTGTGTAGTGCGGGGAGAGTCTGGCAACCCTGCAGGGGAGACAAAGAGAGTGATGAGTAATTTTCAGCACACAGCGGGACAATGGGAAGTTAATAATAATCTTACGGAGTGCTGAGCAGCTGGGAAGGAGCTAACAGCAGCCCCACGTCTTCTCCAGGTTGCAGTGATTCCACAAAGGTGAAGGAGGTGCAGGTGCAGATATATATACAGTGCTCTGTGCAGGGAGGTTACCCTCGGCCGAGGGGTAAAGGGAAACAGCTCAGTCCGAATAATTATGTGCTCTTGCAGGGAGATGACGAGAGTGTGGGAACTCCGGCTCTGAGGGGAGGATCCTGGTCCGCCATGGGGAAGAGTGCCGGTCCGCCAGGGAGAAGGTCCGCCTGTGCACAGGTTAGTCCAAGAAATACAGAGGAGAATGCAAGGTTGAGGTACAAATAGTGAGGTTGCTTATGGAGTACTGGGTCTGAAGCGGGGGTCGTAGCTGGAGAGAGGAGACAACGTTGAGGAACTCTCTAGACTACATGCATGCATTGACGTCTCCTTGCGGGAGTGGAGGGCCCCTCTCCACTTAAAGGCTGCTTAATTAGGAAGCACAGGTGTAGGTAAAACTGCAGCTGTGGAAAATAAGCAATGAGAGAAGAAAGAAAACAGTGCGCAGCTCGGCTCACCACAATACCTCCCCCTCAAGGAATGCCTCCCGGCGGCCGACCCAACTTCTCCGGATGGGACCGATGGAATGCCCAGATCATCACCCGATCCGTGATGAAGGACCCCCGGACCCATGATCTCTCCTCCGGTCCGTACCCAGCCCAGTCCACCAGGTACTGTAGATCTCGCCTCCTGCGTCACACGTCCAGAATGTGGTTGACCTTATACACAGGACCGCCGTCAATCATCACCGGAGGGGGAGGCGGCTTGGATGGTGGGCAAAGAGGGCTGGTGGAAAAGGACTTCTTCTGAGAGACATGAAAGGTGGGACAGATGCGGAGATCACTTTAAGGCTCAGTTCAGCTGTCAGAAATTTGGGGGTGATTTTTGACAGCCATTTAAAATTTGATAAACAGATTGACAATGTAGTCAAAATGAGCTTTTATCAATTACGTTTGTTATCCAAAGCCAAACCTTTCCTGAGCCGTCATGATCTTGAGATAGCCATCCATGCTTTAGTCACGTCTCGACTTGATTACTGCAATGCACTTTATGTTGGCATCTCTCAGTCTTCTCTTGGCCGCCTTCAACTTGTGCAAAATGCAGCGGCCCGTCTTTTGACCAACACACCTAGGCGAGAGCACATTACTCCGATCCTTTTTTCACTTCATTGGCTTCCAGTCCATTTTAGAATTAATTTTAAACTTTTGCTTTTTGTTTTTAAAGCTCTTAATGGCCTTGCTCCGGTTTATATGTCTGAGGTTTTGACTGTCCGTGACCAAGGCAGAGCTTTGAGGTCATCCAATCAGCTTTTGCCGGATGTGCCTAGGTCAAGGTATAAACATTGGGGTGACCGAGCCTTTTCTGTTGCTGCCCCCAGGCTCTGGAATAATCTCCCCCCTGACCTACGTGCTATCTCTGACCTGACCCTTTTTAAATCTGAACTTAAGACATATTTGTTTAGGATGGCTTTTAATACCCAGTAGTGGTGATATTTGTCTTGGCATTTGTTTTTATTTTATTTTTAGGTTGTTTTTGTTTATGTTATTTGTTTTTAATGCTCTGTGTGTTTTTAATGCTGTTTATTTTTTGTAAAGCACTTTGGTCACCTACGGGTTGTTTTAAAGGGCTATATAAATAAAGTACATTACATTACATTACATTACATCACGGGGAAGAGAAAGGAGAATGGCAGCTGGATTGATGATTTGGGAGATGGGATAAGGACCAGTGAAGTGGGGAGAAAGCTTTCTGGAATCTGTTTTGAGATTAATGTGTCTGGTGGACAACCATACCTTCTGCCCAACCCGGTGTGTGTGTGTGGGGGTCCTCCGATGGTTGGCAATCTCGGAGTTGTAGCCCGCAGTGCAGCGGAGAGCAGCTCTGGTGGCCTTTCAGAGCCGGTGACAACGTCTGATGTGAGACTGCACAGACAGTACAGCAATCTCCATCTCCGCATCAGGGAATGGGGTGGGGGGGTTGTACCCCAAGGATGCCTCAAACGGGGAGAGACCCGTAGCCGCAGAGGTGGCAGAGTTGTGATCATGCTCTATCCATGGTAGGTAAGTACTCCAAGACACACGATTAGTTGCCGTGATGCTCCTCAGGGCTGTTGTTCACAGACATTGCTGTCCTCTGGTAGAGTTTATGATAATCAAGTGCAGACCCTTTCACCCTTTTTTCATCGGTTCTACTTGCCGCCGTCTATGTCCCGCCCACCGGTGCCAGTGAGAGGAGGGAAGTTCTGAAAGTACTCTATCAAGCTATAAGTGAGACACAAACAGCGCATCCGGATGGATTTCTCATCACAGCAGGTGACTTCAACCATGCAAATTTAAAGGTCCTTCTACCGAGTATATATCAACATGTAAACTTTGCAATGAGGGGAGACAACCTGCTGGATCTGGTGTACACAAGCCATAAGAATGCATACAACCCCACCCCCCACGGGGCCTCTCTGATCACATCACCGTCCTACTAAGGCCGGAGTGAGACCAATAGTGAGAGCCATTAGACCTACAAAGAAGCAGGTATGTGCATGGCCACAGGGGGCCTTGGATGCTCTGAAAGACTGCTTCAGCACCACAGACTGGGACATTTTCAAGCATGCAGCCACTCACAGTGGATACAGAATCCTAGAGGAGTACATTGAGGTTGTTGTGGCATACATAGCCAAATGCATTGATGATATTATTCACCGCAAGATCATCACTGTTTATGGCAACCAGAAGCAATGGATGACAGCGGAGGTCCACAGACTCCTGAGGGCTCGGGACGCAGCCTTCAGGGCTGGCAACACTGCAGGACTAACATCAGCTAGGGCCACCCTGTCCATGTAAGGCAGCTGGCCCAGACAACATACCGGGTCACGTCCTGAAGGACTGCGCAGAGGAGCTTAAGAATGTCATGGCCGACATCTTCAACATCTACCTGTCTCAAGCTGTTGTTCCAACATGCTTCAAAACTGCCACCATAATACTTGTCCCAAAGAAGCCCGTCCCAACCAGTTACAATGATTACCGGCCAGTAGCACTGACCCCCCACTATAATGAAGTGCTTTGAGTGGCTAGTCATGCAGCACATCAAGTCCACCCTGCCTCCTTCTCACGACCCATTCCAGTTTGCATTCAGGTCAAACAGATGCCATCGCTGCCGCTCTCCATCCAGCCCTCACCCACGTGGATTCAAAAAACTTGTACATGTGCATGCTGTTCTTGGACTTCAGCTCAGCATTCAACACAATCATCCCGAGGCACCTAATACAAAAACTCAGACTGTTAGGACTCAAAACCTCTCTCTGCAACTTGGTGCTGGACTTTCTCTGAGGGAGGCCACAGAACGTGTGGGTTGGCAGCAACACCTCTCAGATCATCACACTGTGCACAGGGGCCCCACAAGGGTGCGTGCTCAGCCTGCTGCTCTTCACCCTGCTGACCCATGACTGTGTGCCAGCCGACAACACCAACCACATTGTCAAGTTTGCAGATAACACGACGGTAGTGGGCCTCATCACCAACAACGACGAGGCCAACTACAGAAATGAGGTGAGCCAACTGGTCCAGTGGTGTAAAGACAACAACCTCTTCCTGAACGTGGGAGAAACCAAGGCGGTGTGGTCGACTTCAGGAGGGGTCACACACAGCACCCTCCTCTGATCATCGACAGTGCAGCTGTGAAGAGGGTGAACAACACCAAGTTCCTGGGGGTGCACATCTCTGAGGATCTCACCTGGACTGACAACACCATATCACTGGTGAAGAAGGCCCAAACTTGCCTCCATTTCTGCCACAGACTGAGAAGAGCACAAGCTCCACCCCCCATCATGCAGTCTTTCTACTGGGGCACAATTAAAAGCATCCTCACCAACCGCCGTTACGGTATGGTATGGAAGCTGCACTGCCACCTGCCGGAAGACACTACAACGCATAGTGGATGCAGCCAGCAAGATCATCAGTGCCCCCCTACCCCCCTCTTGGACATCTACCCCACTCACCTCACCCGCAGAGCCACGAACATCACAGGTGACACCTCCCATCCCCTACACTCCCTCTTCAGCCTCCTGCCCTCAGGGAAAAGGTACCGTATCCTCCGGGTCTGCTCCACAAGACTGCTGAACAGCTTCATTCATCAGGCCATCAGGATCCTGAAGTCTGTTCATTCCCCCCCCCCTCCGCTTCCCAGATGGTAACACCTGCACAATAATTACCTCAGATGTTGGCACAGAAAGACTGGCACACCAACAATAATACTGTTGTTCTGTTGTACTTTTGCTGCTATACGTCTCTGCACTTTAACCGCAACCATTTGCACAAATGCCATATCTGCTGCTGTCTGTATATTACTGCAATACTGATCATGTGCAATCATAACTCACTATCTGCACCTACACTACCGCATTGAAATGCACTATGGTTATTCATCTCTAGCTGTCCGAATATAGGATTGCTGGGTTTATTACCACTAATCGTTTACCTAAACTAATCGTTTGGCAAGGCGTACTTGTGCTTCACTGTGATGTTATTCAGTTCCCTAAAATCAATGCAAGGTCAGAGGGAACAGTTATTCCTGCCCACGAAAAAAAACCCCGCCCCCACCGGAGATGATGAAGGTCTGATGATGTCCGAACTTAACAACTCCTTGATGTACTTATCCATCGCCTCTCGTTCCGGGGCAGACACACTATACAGTCTACTAGATGGCAACGTAGCCCCCGGAAGGAGGCTAATAGTGCAGTTGTAAGAGTGGTGGAGGGGGGGGGAGGTAGGGAAAGCGCCTTAGTTTTGCTGAAGACCAGGGCAAGGTCATGATATTCGGGAGGAACCAGAGTGAGATCAGGCAAATGGGTACACGAGAAGCTGATAGAAACAGAAGGGGAACAGGCTGCAGACTGCATACAGGCGGCTAAACAGAAGGTGCTCCATGAAACAACCCTCCCTTCCTGCCAATCAATAACTGGGTTGTGGAGTTTTAACCAGGGATAGCATAAAATAACAGGAGAGGCAGAGACGGGTAAAACAAAAAAAAAAAAAGTGCTCTCGATGGTTGCCTTAAACCTATATAGAAATGGGAGCAGTCTTTTTAGTGACCCTAGTAAGTGGCTCCTTAGAAATGGCTACCAAATTTAATGGGGCTTCCAGGTCCTGACAAGGGAGCTTTAGCCAGGTTGCCAGACGCTCCGAAATAAAGCTTTGTTCAGTGCCAGAATCAATGAGAGCAGTAGTGCAGATTTCAGTGTGATAGTGATCTAAATGAATGGGCAACAAAAGACACGTAAGGGATTCAGACCTGCCCATGTCCGTTAGTCTCCCTACTGTGACGAACGGACCCCCCCACAGTGGGCAACCTCATGTTCAGAAGTGGCACAATACATGCACAACCCGAGGTCACGGCAGTGCTGCCGTTCAGAAAGAGGTTACCTAGACTGGCCCAACAGCATGGGGTCCCCAGTGTCAGAGGGTTCAGGAGAAAGGAGGGCTGAGCGATTGGTAAGGCAGTGCTCGTTAGATCATTCCCTCAGGCGATTATCTAGCTTGATGGTCAGGGAGATTAGCTCGTTTAAAGAGGAAGGTTTATCTAACCGTGCCAGCTCATCAGGAAGGCTAGGACTGAGACTGTGTGTGAAAATGCTGCAAAGGGACACATCTACCTCCGCTGGCCATCAATCTGGAAATCCACCAAGTAGTCGGCCACAGACCTGGCCCCCTGCCGGATATTGAGAAGGTGGGTGGTGAGAATATTACACCGGTCAGAGTGGTCAAACATCTTTGTGAATTCAGACACAAATCAATTATAAATGTGGTTTTGGTAATTGGGGCGAACCATAATAGCATAACCCCAAGCTAAGGCCCACCCCTCCAGCAGATTCACCACGTAGCTGATCTTGCTATGATTAGTGGGGAAATCCTCCCATATTCGCTGAAAGACTAGGCTGCACTGAAGGAGGAACCCCTGGGCTTCACCCAGCTTACTGCTGAAGCGGGCCGGTGTGGGAACTGGCGTTGAGTGAAGAGGATGCGCCAACGAGGAAGAAGGGGGTGGCTGAGCAGTCGATGCCCCGGAGCTGGCCTGTGTGGGCAAAGCAGCGGTAAGTCGGTCGAGCCGTGCGTTTATTGGAGTAAGTTGATTCAATATGACCTGCTGCTGATATGTAACCAGGTCTAACTGAGCCTCCATGATGTCTAATTGGCATGCGTTAGCACCGTCTGCTGGGTCTTACTGACGGAGACGTACTGACATGATTTAGTGGATAGACCCAGAAGCAGACTACAGACTCGGTTACAGTTGGAATGATTTTATTGTGAGCTAGTGTGAGTGTGTAGTGTGGGGAGAGTCTGGCAACCCTGCAGGGAGGGAGAGAGAGAGAGAGAGAGAGAGAGAGAGAGAGAGAGAGAGAGAGAGAGAGAGAGAGAGAGAGAGAGAGATGAGCAATTTGCAGCACACAGCGGGACAATGGGAAGTTAATAATAAATTTACAGAGTGCTGTGCAGCTGGGAAGGAGCTAACAGTGGCCCCACGTCTTCTTCAGGTTGCAGTGGTCCGGTGAAGGTGAAGGAGGTGCAGGTGCAGATATATACAGTGCTCTGTGCAGGGAGATTACCCTCGGCCTAGGGGTAAAGGGAAACAGCTCAGTCCGAATAATTATGTGCACTTACAGGGAGATGACGAGAGTGTGGGAACTCCGGCTCCGAGGGGAGGATCCTGGTCTGCCATGGGGAAGGGTGTCGGTCCGCCAGGGTGAAGGCCCACCTGTGCACAGGTCAGTCCAAGAAATACAGAGGAGAATGCAAGGTTGAGGTACAAACAGTGAGGTTGCTTCCGGAGTACTGGGTCTGAGGCGGGGGTCGTAGCTGGAGAGAGGAGAGGCAGCACACAACGTTGAGGAGCTCTCTAGACTGCATGCATGCGGTGATGTCTCTTTGCAGGAGTGGAGGGCCCCTCTCTCCACTTAAAGGCTGCTTAATTAGGAAGTGCAGGTGTAGGTGAAGCTGCAGCTGTGGAAAATAAGCAATGAGAGAAGTGAGAAAACAGCGCACAGCTTGGATCACCACAGTGACAAACATACAAAAAAAATGAGAAATCAGGAAGGGGGAAAACACTTTTTCACACCACTGTATCTTAATATCAAATATATAAATAAAGTTGCCCAGGTCACACAATACACTTAAAAGTTTACTGACAATATTGTACACTAGTTTTTTTGTATAATACAGTGGCATGATGATTTTGAATACTGACATGATTTTAGTGTTCAGACCCAGAAGCTGACAACAGACTCAGTTAGCAGATTAACAGTGATTTTACTGTGCGCAGGCAATAATGATGGGTGGAGAGTCTGACAACCCTGTAAGGAGGAGAGAGAGAGAGGGATGAGCAATCTGCGGCACAGAGTCTGGCAACTGATTAAATGGATTGTGGCCTTACGGATTGAAGAGCAGCAGGCTGTGGGAAGTGCCAGCAGCTCCACGTCTTCTTCCCGGCTGTTGTCGTCCAGTGAAGATGGGTGAACTTCTTTTGCTGATACAGTGATCCCTTGCTACTTCACGTTTCACCTTTCGCGCCCTCAGTGCATCGCGGATTTTTCAAAAATATTCATCAAAAATTCAAAATTGAGAAAAAATGGCACGAAAGTTGCCCGGGCGCTAGCAGAAGGCAGGGAGACTACATTAGAACATCAGGTATCAACACGGAGAGCCCGCACAACTCAAAATCCACCTCTCTGACCACCGCTCCACTCCTCTCCGCCCACCTCTTCACCGCTCGGGAATCTCGCAAGCTGATTGGCCGAGACATTTTACCCAGCTTCTCTCCCTGCCGAGCGCCCATACCCAGCGAAGGAAGACCGCATCCATTGTTCTTTATCGCTCGTGTTGCTTAGTGGCACTTTTCGCTGTTCTCTTGTGCCTTTTTGTGCAAAATAGTTCTTGTGACGCCCTTGGGGGTGGGTGTTTTTCACGGTTTTTCACTTTTCGCGGTTGGTTCTGGTCCCCATTAAACACGATAAGTGAGGGATCACTGTATTTACAGTGATTGTGCGAGGGACAAGTCCCGGCCAAGGCAAGTGGGACAATACAGTAGTTCAGGGGAATGATGCAGTTCTCTTACAGGGAGATGAGTGAGCAGAGGAGGGTCCCTCTGCCGGGAAGAATTGGTCCTGGTCCGCCAAGAGGGATGAGTCCTGGTCTACCAGGAGAATAGTCCACCTATGCACAGGTAATCCTAGGGACAAACAGAGGCGAGAATGGAGCAGAAGGGGCATAGAATGTATTGCTTATGAAATCCCACATTGGAGGAGATGGTCGTAGTGCGGAGAAGAGGCTGCACACAGTGGAGAGGAGCACTCTGCTGCATGCTGTCAATGTCTCCTTGCTACACTGAAGCTCTGCTTGCTATTTAAAGACTATCTTGATTAGAGGTGGCGAGTATAGGGCTGCAGCGGCTGTGAGACATGAGAGCAATTAAAAGGGAGAGAAAACAACAGTGTGCAGCCTGGATCACTACAAATACAGTGAGTCCAAAACCTCTCACACATTAAACTGCTCACTCATGCTACAAATGGCTAACTTTTTTTTTTTTTTTTTTACAAACATGCAATTCCTGCCAGTAAAAATGCTGTTTATGGTCATATCCTGAGGGAGGACTTGACTAACAGGAGAGGGGAAGTTAGGAAAGCTGCATGCTCAGGGACAAGCGTCTTGACAAGCAACAGGTAGGAGCGAATCACAAGTGTCCATCTTTATTACTCTAAAATGGACCACTAGCTGGACAGTCTGCACGGTGGCGCAGTGGTTAGCACTGCGGCAGCACAGTTTACCCTTGGCCGGGGGATTGTGGGATCGTGGGTTCGATCCCAGCCCCCGACCAACAGTGATCTGTGTGGAGTTTGCATGTTCTCCCCGTGTTGCGTGGGTTTACTCCGGGATTTCTCCGGTTTCCTCCCACATGCCAAAAGCATGCATGTTAGGTTAATTGGCTGTTCTAAATTGTCCCTAGATATCTGTTTTCTATAGGCCCTTAGAATAGAGGGTTAGCATTAATGAAAGCGCTTTGAGTGGTCTTTGTGACTAGAAAAGCGCTATATAAGTGCAGGTTAGTTAGTTAGTTAGTGTCTTTGCCCAGTAATATCATGAGGAGTGTATTGATAATAATGTGATCTCACTTTTGAGCTAAATTAAATTTACAACCTGTGAAAATGTATCATTGGCCTGGTTCTCCCAACGGACAACAAACGATTTCCTGCATCTGCAATGAGAAAACATAATTTCATTCAAATTTATGTAAAAGAAGGGGATATTATTGGGAGTCTACATTTTTTTTCACTAGACTCTCTGGTTTTCTGCAGCGGGGGCATGGTAGCTTAATTGGAGATGGTAAATTATCCATGTGTGGATGTGAGCATGATTTGTTTGGGTGTCTGTCGCTTTGCGGTAGACCATTGTCATCAGGGAAATGAACAGTGAGCAGCATCCTGTCTCAGACACATAGTTAAGGCAATGAATGGATACATTTGGGATTATTCTGTCAAATTAAAGCACAAAATGTTGAGAGTTGAAAGGTAAGAGATGCTGATGGTACCACTAAGTTCCTCCTGCTGCTGAGACTAAATCCTCAAAAATGACCACAAGCTGTTGAATTTGCACAGTGCAGTGTAAATGAGGGGTTTCTGTCTTGGGACCTCTGAGCGGTTGAATGATCGAGAAGCTCTTTGCTCGTGCCTCTTCTTTTTTTCATCAGTAATGAGGTGAGGGACTCATAGAGCTGGCAGCCCACTTAGGGCTTGCTGGTGGGCAGATACCCTTTGATGGCTGCTGATGAGTGGGGAGCGTCCCAAGCCACCGGGGTGAGAGTTGGCAGGATGTGGGGTCTGTCCAGATGGGTTCTCATCTGGCCCTTGCTTTTGACACCCCCCCCCCCCCACACACACACACACTTTAGAGATCAGCCCCCCAAACACAATGGGACGAACCAGCAATGGACCTAGAATCTCAAAAGACACCAAATGAGGATGAGAGGTTTGTGGTACATCAAAAGTATTCCTGATTGCCAGGCATCTCAGAGAGACATCCATCAGTGACATTTAGAGCTTGTCTGATGGCCAGAGATGGAAAGGTTAGATTTTAGATGTTTGAAGCTGAACTGAACAGCAGGGAGGGAGCAGCACACACGGGAGAAAAGGCAGAATATAAATTGGTGAATATCAATGGACAAACAAAAGGGGCATACAAAATTAAATTCATAAAGAGAAATGAAAAAAGTTTTATTCCAGGAGGACAGTGAAATGTTAATGGAATATTTTCTTTCCCCTCATTCACCATGCATGTCAGTTTCTTTATCACTTAAATCCCCATGGTGAGGGTGGAACTTAAATATTGGAAGGGAAAAAAAAGTAGATGAAACCATAGCTGGCAGCAAGCAATTTCCCTCATCTGACTCGAGAATAATAAACTACAGAAAAAAAGAAATCTCAAACCTCATTTGTAAATCTCTCGTCTCTCCAGGCTTCTATTTTGCACATGATAACATCACCAAACAATAGCTGCTGTTAACTGTTTATCAAATTGAGTTTTCTATATTCACAGTAAAGGGAGAGCATCCTGTTCCTCATTTTCAAAGCACGTGGTTGGACAAAAAGCAATTATTGATATAAAAATACTTTGACCGGTCACAGTAATTGAAGTTGCATTTCATAGCTGCTGTTTTGACTTGCATTATTTAATCTTTTATTTGCAACTCCTCGCTTATTTTACAGAAAAGACAAATGAAAAATGATTGCAGTTTAATTCATCACCAGCACATTCTGAGTGGGTAAAAACACACACAAATGTAACACAATAAATGGAAATAAAACAAAGATTTTAATGAAAGAAAAGCCCCCCACAAATCTTCATGACATGCCTTATCCATGTCCCTCCACACCCACTATGTTTACAAATCAGCACCGCTCCGTCTACTGGGAACTGCTAGCAGCAATGATTTCCAATACATGGCAGATCCCTTTCTCCATCCTTCCTTTGAAAGCCCACACTAATTCCCCTTCCCTGTGCACACTGAGCTAAGCAGGGTTCCCTGTGGACCACGTCTGTGCAGAGCGGGGTTACAGCTGAGCTGACTGGCCACGCATGGGAGTCAATTGATGCAAATCACTGAGAAACCTTCACAGTGTACAGGAGGGGAAATCAAATCATGGCAGCAGGGTCTGATTGACAACTTTTTCATGCAGTTCTACTGCACTTTTTGCCAAATCAAAAATTATGAAATCAGCTCATTTGAAACATTTAAGTATGTAAATTAGGGGTGTTTAAAATAAATGTGATAATTTAAAATCCAATATTGATAGTGTGTAAATAGTAGCCACACAATAATTATGATAAATATGTATAACTAAACTGCTGCTTGAAAGTATTTCTGTTTATTACATAAACTCTATGTCCCCTGCTCCCTTAAAGTGAGGTCTGTTGTATTTATGGAGATATTAACATGTGTACGTAGTACACACCCTGTTCTTTTGTTTATCCGTTATCTGGCTGTCTTTTAACACTGCAGTAAGTGAAGATGAGAGTGCAGGTAAGGTGGAGTGGGTGGAGACGAGTGTCAGGGATGATTTGTGACAGATAGCAGCTAGACTGAAAAGGAGGATTTACAAGATGGCAGTGAGACTTGCTATGAAGTATGGTTTGGAGATGGTGGCACTGACAAAAAGACTGGAGGCAGAGCTGGAGGTGGCAGAGTTGAAGATGCTGATTCTCATTGGGAGAGGGACAGGATTAGCAATGAATATATACGAGGGACAGCGCAGATTGAACAGTTTGGAGAGTAAGAGGAAGTAAGTAAGAGAGGCACGGCTGAAATGGTTTGGACATGCGCAGAGGAGGGATAGGGAATATATTGGACAAAGGATGTTGAAGATGGAGCTGCCAGGCAGGAGGAAAAGAGGAAGACCACACAGAAGATTCATGGATGTAGTGAAGGAGGACATGGACAGGGTTGGTGTTACAGAGGACGATGCAAGGGATGGGTGAGATGGAGCCAGATGATCGGCTTTGGTAGCTCCTGAAAGAGAAGAACAACAAGAAGAAGGAAGAAGAAGAAGAAGATTCTTGTTCATTTTATAAACATGCAGTTTCTTGCAAAAACCAGAGGTGGGTGAAGTTGCCAGAAGCAGCATTTACTAAAAAATTTACTTGGGTAACAACAGGTGGCACTGTTTTTGTTGTGGATCTGGGTGAGCACCACATTATTATTGTTGCATGCTACTCTTTGGTAGTTACATAACATCTCTCATTAGGGTCCCTGTAGGAGGAGTGGCTGCAGGTGGGTGATCACCCTCACCTGCAGGTGATCACTGGCCCAACAGCTATTTACGTGCCAGTTGAGAGCAGCCCGTCATGATACCATTATGTGATAAACCTTCCTCACGATTATTTGGACTGTAAGCAGTTATTACCTCAGCTCCTTTGCTCCAATTCACCAAACTTTGCTCCTTGTTCTCCAGGTGAACCTACCTATCTGCATGTCAGGCAAATCTACTTGAGTAAAAGTACAGCTGTACTGAAGAAAGCATAAAGAGTATCCTACAACCAGACCGCCAGTGATGGAGAAGCTCCTTCTAGTCTGGCAGAATCACCCTGGGAGTGCTCAGATTTCCTGACCATTGACCTTCACTTTAAGCCCAACCTAGATCAGAGGTGTCAAACTCATTCCATGGAGGGCCAAGACCCTGCGTGTTTTACTTCCACCCAGTATCTTCAGCAGGTGTTTTCACTGATCAGCAATCAGGGGGAAGACATTCAGTGAAACCACCTGTTGAAGGCACTGGGTGGAGGTAAAACCTGCAGGGTCGTGGCCCTCCATGGAATGAGTTTGACACCCCTGATCGAGATACAGACCCATCTAGGATGTGCTTAAAGTCAAGGTCAGTGGCCTAGGAGAAGTAACGTTTTTTGTGAAATCCTAAACGTCGAGATCTTCTGACCTTTGATAATAACTTTGACCTTGACCTCAGCATGGATGCAGACCTTACCTGAGGGTCATTGTGAGTTTGGTGAGAATTGAGGTAATTGCCTAGTAGTGAATCCTGTGAAATATAGACAGATGGATGATGGACGCCACGTCATCGTATTAGCGCCTTTTGGCCTTGCCAGAATGAGCTAATAAAACTACTCAATTAAGAACAATTTTGTGAAAATTTCACTTGAGTAACTGTTCTTAAATAAATTGTCATGAATGCCCCTCGGGGCAGAAAGGTGAGACTCATGAAATGAACTGCAGTTAATGGAATTTATTGTACAAGAAAACATACAAGTCCCAAGAAGTGCATAAATACAAATGAGGAAAAAACTTACAAGTAGCACGTCAGAGCAGGGCAAGGCTCTGGCGGGAACAGGATGAATATAATCAATTCAGCGGCAATGCAAAAATGAAAATCAAGCCCTTAAATAGGATCGGAATCATGACATAATAGGTGACAGGTGTGAATCATCTGAAGGAGCAGGAGAAGGCAATAACACACTATCAGGACCAGCTGGAGAGCAGTGAGAGAGAGGTAAACAAAACTGACAGCTGACAGGGCATGCCCACACGACGCTTCACGCCAATGACAGCTGTCAACAGTAAAAGGGTAATACTAGAGATGTAGAGAATAAAATAACATACCAAATAAGTATAAAAAATACAGAATAAAAATATAACACTAACACAAACAGAAAAATGGCAAGCAGAACAAGAACACATAACCCCAAAAAGCATAAAATGCAACAGATGAGTAAATGAGCAGAAAAAGCCATGAGACCGAGTCTGGCGGAGATCTCCAGCACTTGGCTTATGACATAAATGTAACTACCATCCTCCTTTGCCCAGAATACAGTAAAAAAAGATAAAGTCTTTTCTGACAGAATAAGTAATTTTCATTATCCACATTTTATAGAAATCACAATAATACAAAACAATACAATACTATTACTGTTGTAGTTTCCTGCCATAATAACCACACATTAAAGGGGTCATTGACTAAAAAAAAGGTGTGTTTGTAGTTTTTAACTGTCTCAAATTGTCACAAACCCCCGTGCACCATAACACGGCGCATGAGGGAGGGAATGGAAAACCCAAATTGCAGGAGTAGAGAATGTCATATTTATTAAAGTTCACAAAAACCACAAGTTCAGTTCCACCACAGAAATAGAGAGAGATGCAATGATAGGTTAGGCCACCAAACATACAGGGCACCAGCCAGATGATCAACAGCCCGGTCTATAGAGAGCCTAGTGCTGCAGGGCTGCATTACGCACGAAAACAGGAAAGGCAATCAGCCTAGTGTGCAGGGCTGCTTAGCACAAAAGAAAAGGCGAACAAGACACTTACTAGGCTGGAGCGATTCTGGGGTGAAACGTGCAGTCCGGAGGAGGAGGCAGTGAAGCGAAATTAGCTGAAACACCAAGGAATGGATCGTCTTGAATGTCCGGCTAAGTTGAGTGCAGGGAGTGATACTCATATGGGGAGAACTGGCTGCCGTGTATGGAGGTGAAAGCCCCGACAATCTCTTCCTTCTTGAGTGGCCAACAAATACTCCTAAAGCTGACGAGGAAAGAGATTGCCGGTGTGAGAATGCGTGGGCAGAACTGATTGGCACCCAGTGTGTGAGAGAGCGTGTGAATGTGAATGAATGGAGCGTGTGCATGTGTATGTGTGTGTGCGTGTGGGTGTGTGTATGTGTGTGAACACCGGTGACAGTGCAGCTGGTGGCACTTGACGGAAGGAGGGGCGTGCCAGAGCTGTCAGGAGGAAAACTACGTCAAAGCATAATAATGAGTCAGAATCGAGTTTGGCCTCCAAACCCTGATTCATGACAGCCCCCCCCCCCTCTAGGGGTCGATACCAGACTTACCAGACCAGACACCCCAGTACCATCAGCAAAAAAAAGAAAGGAAACAGCACCCCTTAAGGGAACCCCTTGCCCCGGCAACAAACACGAACCCAGGGTGGGAGGTGGGGGAAAACTGGTTAATTCAATTCAATTCAACTTTATTTATATAGCGCCATTTCACAACAACAGTCATCTCATAGCACTATCAACTGTAGGGGGGAACCCCACAGTTGCAGAAAGATCCCAGCAATCAGGCGATCCCCTGTGAGCAAGCACTTGGCGACGGTGGAGAGGAAAAACTCCCTTTTAACAGGAAGAAACCTCCAGCAGAACCAGGCTCAGGGAGGGGCAGTCATCTGCTGCGACTGGCTGGGGGGTGAGGGGATAGAGAAGAAGAAAAGAACAGACATGTAGAGAGCAAACAGCACGATGGGGACTCAATCTATGGGAGAGAACAAACAAATGTTAATGACCAGCAAAAAAAAAATATTTCATAGAGAGTGAGGAAAGGAGTGAGGCCCAGTGCATTACTGGAGGTCCCCCGGCTGACTAAACCTATTAGCAGCATAACTAAGGGAGGGTTCAGAAACACATGATCCCTCCCTAATTGTAGGCTATATCAAAAAGGTAGGTTTTAGCCCTATTCTTAAAAACAGAGATCGAGTCTGACTCCCGAATCCAGATTGGCAGCTGATTCCACAGGAGAGGAGCTTGATAACTGAAGGCTCTGCCTCCCATTGTACTTTTGGAGATTCTAGGTATTACAAGTAATCCTGCATTTTGGGAGCGTAGTGCTCTGTTAGGATAATACGGTAGTATCAGATCTTTTAAATAAAAAGGAGCCTGATTGTTTAGAGCTTTGTAAGTAAGAAGAAGGATTTTAAACTTAATTCTAAACTCTATGGGAAGCCAATGAAGGGAGGCCAGAACCGGAGAGATATGATCTCTCTTTCTAGTACCTGTTAAAACTCTTGCTGCAGCATTTTGGATCAGCTGAAGACTTTTTAAAGATGTTTTAGGACAGCCTGATAATAAAGAATTACAATAATCTAATCTCGAGCTAACAAAAGCGTGGATCAGCTTCTCAGCATCACTCTGAGACAAGATGCTCCTAATCTTGGCAATATTACGCAAATGATAGAAGGCAGTCTTAGAAACAAATTTAATATGTGAATTGAAGGACAAATCTTGATCAAAAATAACTCCAAGGTTCCTCACAGAGCTATTAAGAGAAAGAGTAACTGCATCCAAACTGAAAGTTTGATTTGGAAAGGAATTTCTAAGGTTTTTTGGACCAACAAGAATGACTTCAGTCTTATCTGAATTTAATAGCAGGAAATTACAAGTCATCCAAGCTTTGATTTCCTTAAGACAGGCTTCTAACTTGGCTAATTGATTACTATCATCTGGCTTCATTGACAGGTATAATTGTGTGTCATCTGCATAACAATGAAAATGTATACAGTGGAGGGAAGCACCCTCACGGGAAGCAACCCGTGAAAACACAATTAGTACAAACACTGAATAAAGAACAAACCCCTCTTAACAATCCCCAACGTGGAGCACTAACTCCCCTCCCCGGAAGTCCAAAGTTCGGGGGGGTCGACCAGAGTCCCAGGTCCCCAGCATGGTGAGGGGTGGCAGATCGGGTGGCCAGCCCAAGTCCCAAGTCCAGCAGGTGGTCTGTGGGATAGCATCCGGTGGCCTGCCCGGGCCGGTGGACCACCCAACCCAAAAATCAAGCCCTTCAGGTGGCCGACCAATGTAGTGGAGCCACCAGGACCTGAGGAAAGGACGGAGAGGCAGCCTCCATACTCGGGAACATCTGCGGTCAAACCAAGGAACAGGCCCCCCCCTGCCATTCGAGGCTTGGAGCAGGGGCACCATAGCACCCGCGATGGTCCCGGTCTGGGATGTGGCTGCACCTGCGATGGTCCCAGTCTGGGACTCTGCTGCACCAGCGGTGTACTCCAGCTGGGGCTCTGCTGCACCCACGGTGGACTCCAGTTGGAGCACCATTGCACCTGCGGTGACCCCCATCAGGGGCTTCATTGCTCCCGCGGTGGCCTCCCCAGCGAGGGAGGTGATGTTCCTCATGTTCTCCAGAGTTGGACCCCGACCCTCGGTTGCCTCCAACAGCTCTCCGGCAACCTTGCCCGGAGGCTCCGAGCCCGAAGGGAGAAAAAGAGAAACCGGGTCAGGGTCGCTGGCAGTGGCAGAGCCCGGTGTGGCACTCCCGAATGCTACTATGAGCTGCCCCGGGTCCACCTCACCATGAGTCGGGCAGTGTGACATTAATATTGAAATTCCTGATATAATGGAACATACTTGCCTGAATTCTGGCTCCCTTGCCGTCCAGGACTCCAGCTATCTTGGGTGCGCGGGTTCCTTCAGTCCGTCGGGTGCCTTATCTCCGTCGGCCTCCTCAAAGGAAGCTGGACCCGCCTCGTCATCAATGGACAGCCCAGGTGGTGGCAGCTCCTCTCCGGCGACCCTAGGATGGAGCTCGAAGGGGATAGGAGAGGGAGAGCGATTAGAGTCGCTGGCAGCGGCAGAGCCCAGCGAGGGGGGTCAATATGCGGCTGGGGGCCACACCCGACTCCCATCCCCAAAAGCCAGGCAAGATCCCTCCACCATCAACAAATGAACTACAAGAGAGACTGCTTGCTTGTGCTTAAGCTCTACTGCCATCCAGGACTCCGATGATGATGCCCCGGGTCCCATCGGCTGGCGGTCCGGTCTGTGGGATGACTCCACTTCGGCAGCCCCCGCAGCGGGCATGATGGTGGTAGCAGGAGTGGGACTCTCGTGCGCCGTCCTCCATGCCTCCGGTTCCTCTGGCGTGGCAGCCGTGGATGACTCCTTCGCTGGCCCATGGGCTGGACCCCCCACCCCCGAGCGACAAGGATCTGGGACCGATGGGCGCGTGGGGGCACATAGAAAAGAGTCATTGAGACCAGGCATGAGAGTACTCTATGCCACTGGGGCGGAGAACTCGGGGGACTGCACACCCCGAGTCTCCTCGCCAGGAGGTAGGCAAAATTGATCATTGATTGTGGAATTTGAATGAAAACCCTTCCGGTTCCGACGCCACTCGAGTTGGCTGCCTTTTGCAACAGCGGCTCAATTCTGAGTCTTTTTATCTTCCTTCTTCTTTCTGATCCGGTGATAACTTTCTGATCTGGCACACTTTTCACTCTATATATATCACGGACACACAGATCGCCCCAAAGGTCTCCCGAGTCGGTGGACGGAGCCACTGTTTACAGCAGGAGATGATACAGCAGGGAAGAGCTAGCTAGCACTCAACCGCCACCCGGAGCTAACGGAGAAACTCGACATACCGGGGAACTGAAGCGAAAACGACGCGGGTGCCGGGCTGGAGTTTAGGCAGCGTGCAAGAAATATAAGACAGAATAATAAAGAGCAATGGCAAGAACCAAGCAGACCACCCGTAAATCTACTGGAGGAAAAGCCCCCAGAAGTAGCTGGCCACCAAGGCTGCTCGGAAAAGCGCTCCGGCCACCGGCGGAGTGAAGAAGCCTCACTGTTACAGGCCCGGTACCGTGGCTCTGAGAGAGATCCGTCGCTACCAGAAATCCACGGAGCTGCTCATCCGTAAGCTGCCCTTCCAGCGCCTGGTGAGGGAGATCGCTCAGGACTTCAAGACCGACCTGCGCTTCCAGAGCTCCGCTGTTATGGCTCTGCAGGAGGCCAGCGAGGCCTACCTGGTGGGTCTCTTCGAGGACACCATCCATGCCAAGAGGGTCACCATCATGCCCAAAGACATCCAGCTGGCCCACCGCATCCGCGGAGAGAGAGCTTAGACTTTCTGCTGCACATCCACCAACCACAATGCTCTGCACTGTGTGTCTATATATATATATATTTATAGTAATATGTACATATGTATACTAGCTGCTCTTGTTTTTTCTTGCCTTCTGATTGTTGCTCTGAGTGTTGCTATCCCTGTGCTGTTGCAATCCTGGAATTTCCCCATTGTGGGACTAATAAAGGCTTATCTTATCTTATCTTATCTTATCTTAAAAGAAACTTACCTGTTCTCCTGGCACTGGAGGTTTCCAGCGGCCTCCAAGGCATCCTTTCTACTCTCCTGGCGTTCCTCATTGGGTTGAGGCTCCTACTCCCTCGGGGAAAGCTCTTTAAGCCTTTCAGCCATCTCTGGGAGGAGCCACAGCTTCACCTCCAAGATGAGGTCCATTTCTGTCAGGAGAGCCCGCCTACGTTCCTCCATCTCTTCCCGTGACGGGATGGAGCATTGCTCAGTGTGGGAAGACGAAGCTGCAGTTCGCGGGACAGGACGCTTCTTGTTGCGGGGCTTCCTCCCTCTCCTCCTCTTGGGTGACGTGGGGATGAGGTAATCCGGGACGTGGAGCACCGTGCCAGGAAGCGGGTCACTCACACAGAGAGACCCCGCATCCTCGGGGAGGAAGAGCGAAGTGGCTGTGAGGAGCTCGAGCACTTTGAGATCCTCAACCAATTCCTCACATGGCGTGGCAAAGATGTCCCTGGGGATCTCCATTGCCTCCGGATGGTCCCAGAGGCTGTCTCACGCCATCACCCTCCTCGCGGTGTCCCGAGCCTGACGAGCTGTCGGAGAGGGATGGGACCTCTGCGTCCAGGAGAGAACCTCCTCCAGTAGACACAACGAGCACTGCTCCCGCTCCAACTCTATCTCCGGCTTCTCGTCCGCAGACTGGGTGGACACTGGCCTGGGAGATGAAGAGGATCTGAGGAGGGAGGAAGTCTTCCTCTGATGAGGGGCCGGCTCCGATCACGGAGAGGCATCCTCCGGCTATACGTCAGAAGTGGGGAGGATGGCGGAGAGGATGGCGTCCACCCTATGAATAGCCTGGAGGTCAGGATGGCACCACTCGACGTCCTCCGCGACGAATCACGCCCACTCCTGGTCCTCAGGACACCACTGAAAGGTGAAAATCGCCTCCTTCAGCAGCTCCTGGGCCTCCAACTCCTCGTCTGTTTCAATCATCATGTCCACGTATGAGGAGAAAAAAGGAGAAGGGGGAAAAAACCACAACTCTACTCCACTGTTTTTTTTTTCACTGGTTGGGGCATTCTGTCACAAACCCCCTTGCGCCATAACACGGCGCACGAGGGAGAGAATGGAAGACCCAACTGCATGAGTAGAGAATGTCATATTTATTAAAGTTCACAAAAACCACAAGTTCAGTTCCACCACAAAAATAGAGAGAGATGCAATGATAGGTTAGGCCACCAAACATACAGGGCACCAGCCGGACGCTCAACAGCCTGGTCTATAGAGAGCCTAGTGCTGCAGGGCTGCGTTACGCACAAAAACAGGAAAGGCGATCAGCCTAGTGTGCAGGGCTGCTTAGCACAAAAGAAAAAGAAAACAACACACTTACGAGGGTGGAGCGATTCCGGGGCGAAACGTGCAGTCCGGAGGCGGAGGCAGTGAAGCGGAATTAGCTGAAACACCAAGGAATGGATCGTCTTGAATGTCCGGCTAAGTTGAGTGCAGGGAGTGATACTCATATGGGGAGAACTGGCTGCCACGTATGGAGGCGAATGCCCCGACAATCTCTTCCCTCTAGAGTGGCAAACAAATACTCCTAAAGCTAACGAGGAAAGAGATTGCTGGTGTGAGAATGTGTGGGCAGAACTGATTGGCACCTGGTGTGTAAGAGAGCGTGTGAATGTGAATGAATGGACTGTGTGCATGTGTGTATGCGTGTGGGTGTGTGTATGTGTGTGAACACCGGCGACAGTGCAGCTGGTGGTACTTGACGGAAGGAGGGGGCGTGCCAGAGCTGTCAGGAGGAAAACTATGTCAAAGCATAACAATGAGTCAGAATCGGGTTTGGCCTCCAAACCCGGATTCATGACACAGATGTGTTAACTGGTCATGTAATTAGCCAACAGTCAATGATCTAAAAAAAAACCCCACACTGCTTTTATCTCTTTTTTCTCTCAGAGAAACTCCCAAAAATGTTTTTGACTCCTCCGGGTAAGTTTCCTATGTTATCTTGAAAAAGCCCACCCACTGCCGTCCTAAAGACCCACCCACTGCTCTTTTATTGGCCGCCTAGCTTTCCGTCATGTAGATCGAAGTGGTGGCTTAAGGTAGCCTATTATCGCCTGAGCTATTAGCCCACAAGCTAACACTGGTACCAGGGACACTTGTTGTAAGCACGGTTTATATTGCTAATAGCCATCCCTGTTACCTGGTTTACTCCGGCCCATCTCTGAGTGGTTTCATTGCGATTCCGTGGCGGATCGCCTGCCCCGGCACACCAGCAGCTTTTATAGCCAGGGTTCATTTTAAATTTTTTTTTATTCATTTTTAAATTATTAAATAGCCTTGTCCCACCTTACCTTTCTGAACTTCTTCACTTTTACATGCCTGCTCAGTCTCTCAGGTCAGCTGATCAGCTGCTCCTGGAGATACTGAGATTGAAGAGGAAGCTCAGAGGGGACAGAGCTTTTTCTGTTGCTGCTCCTAAACTGTGGGATAGTCTCCCTTTGCCTATTAGACAGGCTCATTCACTGTCCATTTTTAAAACTTATCTTAATCCAATGACTGTCTATGGCGCTCCATTGCGCCACCCCCCCCCCCCCCCGTGGTCAAGATTTTTTTCAAGAAAATATTCAGTTCAGATGTCAGAGATTTCCAAAGCTATAACTTGAAAGTGGTAAGAGATAATGGCTTACTGTCAAATAGAAAGATTTAGAATATGATCCAAAGTTTGCAACAGGAGTAAATTTACACATCTAATTTGCATAATGCCATGGCAGCCATATCAAATTACATAACTTTCAGTCAAACGTGGACGTTGGACATATTTACACAAAGGATGGGTTTGTTTTTTGTCACCGTTTGTTGTTTTGGGCATTTTGTTATCTTTAAAGTATATGTAGCATCATCTCACTTTGGCTCAGCAATAATTATTCTCCTGCTTAAAGACATTTTTGTTTCATCCAGGAATAACGCAAATAAATGGATTTTCTTCCTCCAGGCCACAGCTGAAATCCCCTTTGTTTTGTTAAAACCAGCCTAAGGAATTTCCCCAATGTCCGGCTTCACTTTTATTGCCCCCATAAAACATGCAACAGATCCACGACTCAGCTAATTTCCTTAAACTGTGGACATGCTGGATTTAAACAGTGAACTTTAAAGTACATTATTACAAACTCAATTCTAAACCTTCATTCTTTTCAGACCTATGGAAATGCAGATGGACTCTGATGTTTTTGATGTGGAAAATATGTGTGAAATGCATTAATCTGTGATTTTATATATATGCATGCTAATGTTTATATGAATGTTTATTCCTGCATGTTGATTTAGAAGCACTGCTTATAATTTATACTAATCACTAAAGTTATCTTAGTTTAATACATAAAGGGAAATATTAACTTCCAGTATGTATGAGTTTTGCCTCAATATCACATGTGACTCCAACAGCCAATCTCTGCATGACGACTCTTCATTCCAAAGCGCTCCAAACAATAGACTGTTTGTTCATTGGACTAAAAGTTCATCGAGCCCGCCCACGAAGGACGCTCATTTGCTGAGATTCCGGTCAGGCCGGAAACCCGCGAAACTCAACAGAGCTTATATAAAGGAGAGAGACCTCTTTTCAACCCTCTTTTCATCCTCTTTTTTTGCCTGCTCTTTTCGTCACCGCTTTTCGGCTGCTCTCATTGTCTACACACAGCAAGGAAGAACAAAGGACCGTCTGACCACGCGTCGCTTTTCTGAACACAGAGCAGATAACTCGTAATTTGTTTATGTCACTTTGTATTTTTTTCTTCCTCTTAAATACCTAGGAATTCCTATTTCTTTGAGCTCAATTCTTAATCGGAGTTAAACTCCAATTTTTATTCATCACTTTTTCTTTGTTAAACTTTCTGTAAAACCACCGTTTGT
Organism: Pholidichthys leucotaenia; assembly: GCA_020510985.1. Classification (NCBI taxonomy): domain Eukaryota; kingdom Metazoa; phylum Chordata; class Actinopteri; order Cichliformes; family Pholidichthyidae; genus Pholidichthys; species Pholidichthys leucotaenia. The sequence continues at coordinate 252,238,755 of CM035847.1, read as the reverse complement.
TTGATTTTAATGTAAACTTAATTTTGACTTTATTTTTATAATATTTTTCTTGACCAAGCACCCACCAGAAGCTACTATTTTTATCTAAGGTCCGAAAGTTTTTTTTTTTAATTTGAGATCGGATTAGATATCTTTAATTATTCCCGAAAACCTCTGCAGCTGCTTGTCTACCAGGAAGAAAAGACGCAGCTGAGGAATCAACGCGCAGCTGTCCCACATCGCGCTGAAGAAGCATCGGCACCATCTGGCTAGGACCCGTTTCAACTGTGGGTCATACGGCCAAGATCCAGCCCCCTTCGACCGCTTGAATCTAAAGGTCGAACTGTGGACCCTGAAATATCTGCGGGCAGATATTTCCCCTAATATCCATGAAATCTTGGGCTGAGGACGACGACAGACATCGACCGAGGATCACGTGAGCTGCAAAAACTTTAATTCCACTGCTGAATTAACGTCTGAGGTTCGGTAATAATTTGTATATCTAATCAGATGCAAATTAAGAAGCCCTTAACATAACTCTCCTTTTCATTAAAATTCCGTTTTTATTTTCTTAAGATTAATTTAGGACTTTTTCAACTTTCTCCATAAATTTGCGGGGTTTTTTTTTATAATCTGTTAACTCAAACTGATAGAAATTCATTTCTCAGTTTAACCCTGGTTCCGAAAATATTGACATTGTTAATCTATCATTTACAAGATTGATTTTATGATTAAGGAAATTACAATGTCTGTTCATCATTTCATTTAATAAATATTTAAAAATGAGAGAAGTTGTTGGGAATTTATTTCATTTTGAGTCTGTTTCAAGCCCAGGTATCGAATTCACGGAAAATTTCTGAGACTGATTATTGATTAATTTATGGAGTGATCAAACAGGTATAAAGTGAAATTAAAGATTAAATTGCTTCTTAAAGATAGAAGCTGGTGCCCCTTACGAGTGTTATTAACTTTTCTGATGTATATGAAATGAGATTTGAGCTCAGATTCCAATACATCAATATAAATTAAATAATTCATACCTGATCATATTTATTATTTATTAATATTCCATATTTCCGTTACATTTATATTGGTGCCCCGCGTGAATGCCTGGCTGAACTTGACAGACTCAGAAAGAAATGAATACATAAGCTGTGTGGAATTTTGGTCAATTTGAACTCACAAAGGTGGTTCAGTTGTTTGCAGCTCTTTGTCTGTCTCTGTGTCACGAGGGGGAGGGGGTGAATTCGCCCCCCTGATTACTCCTGCTGTGTGTGTGTGTGTGTCTGCTGACCAAGAGAAGGTGGGGGTGAAGAGACCCCACTCTAGTCAGTTTTTAGTTTTTCAATGCATGCTTAAGCGTGATTACACGCTGAATAATTAAAATAGGCCTGGGAACAAAATAGCGAAGAAATCCTATTTGTTTTCCCCATTATTTCAACACCCCACAGGCGAAGCAAACCCTTGGAGGATTTAATTGAATTAACCATTGTATAAACTTGTTGAATAAAGTTTAGGGAGACTAAAGTTTTCCCGCCTTTGGAAAGCAAGGCGTGGTTTTATGGACTGAAGCTTGAGCTGCATCCACGTGGCACATGCACGCTCAGTCGCGCACGCGACCGTCAAGCTGTGCATGAAAAAACTGCGCATGTGTAGATCGGCTCAGCGACGCCATCTTAAGTCTAGGTAGAGTTCCCTGTAGCCGCCATTTTGAGTAGAGATCCTTGACTCCTTGTGACGTCATTGGGTTTCCTCTTCTGGAAGTGCAGATGAAAACTGTCTCCATCTTGTGGTGAAACATAGGGACTGCAATTTTTATTCAAACTTATAATCTTTAAAGACGATTTATAACCAAATTAAGTCTTCAAAGTAACTTCAAAGCCATTCATATTATTTGGAATAAACTAAATTTAACACTAATCCAAACTTTTATACCAAGAATAAAAGGAAAAGGACCTGTTGGCTTCTGAAAGTTTTTCTCAGTGGTGAAATCCCACTCATTGCATAGATACCTATAGTAGGAACATATACAAACACTCCTATTGTATTTAATCACTTATATAACCACATATTATGATCTTTTAAGCTGAAAGCAAACATATTTACACACTTTTAAGCAAAAAGTTGCAAACTTTGAAGCTACATGTGTGCTTATCTTGCTGTTTTTAAATGTGATATGGTGTGATTCCCTTCCCACAGAAACCCAGTTTTAGCTTAAGGATTCTAATGCTGATGTTTACTCAAGAGTAACATTAAAGTAGGATTAAATCTGTGCATTTTGACAAATTTACAGACTTATTGAATATTTATAATTTTCCTCTTTCTCAAATTTAGGAAACCACATTAAGCAATTAACACTTAAGAGAAGCTCTAGGTGTTATTTAAACTCATTGTGTCATTTCTGATTCATGCTTTCTTTACAGGAAAAGAAAAACACTTAACCAACCACCATAATTTTCAAATTTTTCCCAGGATTTAAAAGAAAAGTCAAAAAGGTGCAAACATTGATTATTCTGTAAATAAGAAATTTATAGATCACAATCAAGAAAGATCACTATTGGCTTCAATCCTAAGAAATCCTTGGACACCAAATATTCAAACAATTCACTTGTTTCTAATTTGTAAATATTTTAAACATTTAATGCTTCAAAGGAAAATAGGCTTTAACAAATAAAACCAAAGGAAAGCCTTAACTTTAAAAGAAAGTGGAAACTTATAATCTTAAATCTTTAAAGCATTTAGCCTCTTTTGCTTTTGGATTTCTTTTGTAAATAAAATCCTCACTTTCAAAGTGACATTTTGCAAAATCCCAAAGCTAGTTATTGATGACAAATTCCAATACTAGACTTGAAAATCAAAGGAAGGAAGTCAATCCACACAAGTGAAATTCCTGTTTTGTTTTGCGAAACAAATTCAATCCAATTTCAATTCAACTTTATTTATCAACATACGGTTTCAACGAACGAATTATTTGAAGCATCTCTACATTTCTAAATAATTTCAAAATTCTATTTCCCATCCTGCAAGCCTACAAGTTGAAACAAATTCTAAAGGAACTTTCAACTATCACGGTTGTAAACTAAAACACTCAAGGTTAAACCTTGTTGAACAAATTTAAGAATAATCAAGTTGAATTTTTTTTTTTTTTTTTTTAAAAAGCTAAATAACAACAACGGTCAAACATGACGAGTCAACAGACAACCGACCAATTTACCAAACTGGATGACCTTCAAACAACATTGGAAGCATGGACTTCTAGTTTAACTTCTAGCTTCACAACACGGGTCAAGGAAACACCGCCCGAAGAATTGGAGCAACTCACTGAAGAACTTTTAAATGAACACACTGAAAAACCACCAGAAGGCAAGGACCTCATCAGTGTGTTAGGTAAGTTTGCGCTAACATTAGTCGCAAGATTAAAGGTAGTCGAGAACGAGCTAGCAAATCAACAAACAACGATCTTATCTCTCCAAGAAGAGAATGAAACGCTGAAGGAAAATTTGGAACAATCTCAAGAGGAGAATGACAAAACTCAAAACCAACTGGATGAAGCGGTACAAGATTTGGACCGTGCAGAATCAGAAAAGGAACGGTTGATGCATAACAATGACACGCTTCATCAAGACAGCAATGAACTTGAAGATGCCCTTCAAGACACAAAGAAGGAACTCAGAAGAGTTGAAGGTCAACTTGAAAATGTGAAGAAGGATTACAAGGAATGTCAACTGCTCCTAAAGGAAAGACATGAACACCGGGACATCCACCGCGCTCCCTCTCCCGATTCCCGTTTCGAATACGGACGACCGCGTGGACAGCATGTGTGTGCCCCTTCAGACCGCGACCTTGACAAGATCGCGCGAAATATCACCAAATTTGATCCAGGACCTACGGGTTCACCTGATGCCAAAGTCTATTTACAGGACATTGATTACTACCTGCGTAAGCACCCCGATGCTACAATTGACGATCGCATCTATCTGATTAAACTAACATCTAACAAGTCAGTATCAAAATTCATAGACAGACAGCCGACAAACATCAAAGCAGATTACACGCTGCTCCGCGAAGCCATCGAAAAGGAGTTCTCCGACGACTGCCTACAGGCAGGGCTAACCGCAGCCCTAGCTGTGAAGCAAGGACGCTCAGAGCCAACACAAGCCTACTATCAGAGACTCCTACTGGCATATTTTGGATCTCAGAATACACCAGGGATGGAAGAAGACCACAATTTCAAGACCCTCTTCATCCAAAACCTCCATCCCACTGTGAGTCATTACCTGGGAGTTACAGCTAACCCAAGATCAAACTCAATAAGTCAGCTGAGAGAGTTGGCACACTATGCGTTCCAAAAACAGCAACAGAGTCGCAACAAGCACGCTGAGCCTGCCACAGTGCTAGCTATTAGCGATGCATCTAACACCTTGGAGTTGGAAGGAACCCCTCGCTCTACTCCACCTCTTACACCGCGAGTACATCAACAGCCGAAGCATTCTCCCAAGCGACCTCAGCAAGGTCAAAACCACACTAGGTCCTCTGGATATCACTTTGGACCAACTTTGCGAAAACCCGACTACCGTCGTAGACCATATCCACGGGATAGGTCACAAGAACGCGATACGGACTACCATGATGACAGATACCGATACGAAGACACGCGTAACCGCGACAAATGGTCTCCATCCCATCACAGAAGCTCAGAAGCAGAGACCTATCACAAACCTTGGAAGGAAGAAGAAACTCCTACATTCAGCTATTGAAATTGTCCAACACCTCCTAGCAGAGATTCAAAACTACAAAGAGAATAAAACTGCTAACATTCTAGCTATATCAGCTGTGCCAACTCAAAACAAGCGTTCCAAACGAAGGAAACGCAAGAAGAAAATCCCTCATGCAAATGAGGAAGGACCAAAGGACTCAACACAGTCCAGTGCTGTTATGGCAGCCCAGCCACAGGTCACAGACCACTCCTCTAACAACGTGTCGCAACTCTGTGTCGAACCATCAGTTCCACAATTCCTATGCGACTTAAACGAGAGGGGGGTGGCACGGAAATTCTACTTTCCACTGATCCTTGAAGATATGGTGTGTCAGGACGCTGTTTTAGACACCGCTGCTGACATCACGCTCATGTCACACACCCTTTTTGACAAACTACGTGTAGCCGCTAACCGCGCTAACAAACATTTGAAACTGGAACCCTGTTCATTAGCTGTGCGACCATATGCGCTCACTAAAACAACCCTGTTGGGCGTATCACTACTAAACATGTCCATTGGACCCATGACCTTGACGCATCCGGTCTACGTGTCCAAACTTGACGCCATTCCATTGCTTGTTGGCAAAGACCTACTGAACCGTTTTGAGCCACTGATTGATTTCAAGAACCTCAAACTATGGGCTCAAACGCAACACCCTCACCCATTTGACCCAACAAGAACAACTGAATCACAGTGCTTTGTTCTGAACACTTTAGACACCCCAAGTCTCACACAACTAGCACTATTGGAACAACTGCCACCGAGTGAAAGCGACCGCCAAGACCAAGGTGAGTACTGTCCACGAGAAGTCAAAAGTCACCTTCAAATACAAGGTCATACCAAGGAATCAAATGATCTTGAAAACTCAACGGCCGAGCAGAAAACCCCAAACGGCCCTCTTAAAACCCTTGATACCCATGATTCTATGGTGGTGTCACATTTTGAAACCCACCCACCCGCCCATGAGGCCTGCATGGTCACAAGAGCCACACCAACCGGCTCTCTAGACCCTCTGAAATCTCAAGTTTTTGCAACAATTAAACCAACTTTTGCAAACGCAAGGCACCCAGTCACTCAACCGTGCAACCAAAAGATCCATAAAACTGTCAAACACCGGTTGGATAAAACGGTACATGCGCTACCCGCATCTAAACCCTATAACATACCAAAATTGAAACCACTTCATGCCACACAATCTTCTCTGCAGCTATGCAATGGCACTCCTGTTCATGCTTCCGATGAACCATCATCGCCACCGCTCAGAGTTCCTCGAAACCAGAGGGGGGTGATGACTGCCAATGCCTATAACATTCCAGCTGCAGAGCACAAAAGCGTCAAAACGACATACAAAGCTCCCAAGGCTGTATTTCAAAAACATTCAGACCTACTCGCCAAACGATACAAAGCGTACAACGATCAAAAACTCTTGCATGACGAACTGCAAAAGGGGGACAAGATCTTCCACCCCACATTTGTACCACAGACACCTGAAATAAATTTACAGGAAAGGAAAATCACTCCTAAATTCCTGCCCGAGTGGATGAATCCACACATTGTCAACAACAAACTTTGGCCACTCAAGAGCCAAATCCAGGACCCCATTTTCAAATGGGCTCACCAAAATCAGAGTAACCTTTACCAAAACCCCATGGGACTTGTCGGGTACAACACTGTCAAAGTAAGTCCATAAATAAGATTAAAATCAAACCTACGTCTGAGAAATAACTGTAGCTAACTACTAGCCTTAGGTACACTCAGTCATATCTCTCCAAACAATTAGTTAACTGCATCAAAACCTCCAGAAAGGAAAGGGTATATTAAAACCAAATTAGCCCTTAAACAAATTTCAAAGACCTCTGTAAAATCTAATAAACTTCAATCAACTTACTATTACCAAATAGTATACACAAGACATTCAACACCATTAGCTTGAGCTAATAATCTTAAAACTCCCATCAAAGGTGAGAAAAACAAGCTCAAGGTTTAGAGTTCAATCTCTTAAGCTCTATTCTGTAATTTCCCAGTTTTGGGATCAATAAAGTACATCCATCTAAAAGAAATCATTCCACCTCTAAGAGGAATTTTCATTTGCCAACCAGGTATCTAAAGAAAGATCCACAAGAAGATTAAGATCCAAAACCACTCACTTTTATGTTTGCCAAGATGATGGCCCTCCTGTTTATCAGTTTAGCCATCTGCCTAGCAGTCACACCCACTGTTACCCAGTCAGAATTGGGCCAAGCCAAAACGAAAGGTCAAAGATCCTCGGGTGGATTCTTGATAACAGCCTCATCGTTAGAGCCTCTAGTTAACCTTAGCATGCCCACTGTTAACTCGGCCAACACCGCTAAACCGAAACGCCAGGTTGTCGAACCACAAATGGTTACCAAAATCTTACAAGACACTGTGTTGGTTTTGAATGCTTGCTCCGAAGCTTCAGTCAAACTCAACAAGGTCTTGAACTCTTTGCTCTTTGTGTTAAAGGTTGACTATGCCCACACACAGCCAATGTCTATGTTACTCTCAGAAGTAGCTAAAAACATTAGCTTTTCAGTTAATGCTTTAGCAATGAATATGCTCTCTCATCATATCCTTTTTGCAGTAAATCCAAATTTACTTCTCATTGCCATCCAAAGAATGATGACATCCTATGTCCACTCAGTTTTTCTGAACAAAAGCATCAAACACCCTATGATTTGGACATCTGTGGGACCATGGTTTAGTCTAACTAAACAAATTCAATTTGAACCTCCTTGAGTCACCTCAATATTGATTAGTCTGAATCTACTTGAAGTAGGAAAGAATTTTATTTTTGCTTTTGACTAAGATTTTTGGATACATGCATGTGTATATACAAATAATCCTTTATACTTTATTTAGATTTTATGCACATTTAAACTGTTTTTGAAATTTTTACTAGATATTTTTCAGCAACCCAAAACATTTATATCAAGTATGTCAAAACCCACATACTTCTAGTTCACTTTTTTCCACAGTCTTTACAGGCTTATACAGAACTTTAGTATATCCTAGACAATTATACAATGTTTATATTTGGTCATGCCAAAATTATTTTTGAAATTTCCAGAAGTTTTTCAGAAAACCAAATTTAAGGACCTACACTTCAGAACTTTAGTTCAGCATTTGGATCAAGCCTCGCCAAATTGGGATTTGATGCCTAGGATTGCTATCAACGCTGAATCAACGTCACCATTGATACCAGAGGGGGGACTGTAGCATCATCTCACTTTGGCTCAGCAATAATTATTCTCCTGCTTAAAGACATTTTTGTTTCATCCAGGAATAACGCAAATAAATGGATTTTCTTCCTCCAGGCCACAGCTGAAATCCCCTTTGTTTTGTTAAAACCAGCCTAAGGAATTTCCCCAATGTCCGGCTTCACTTTTATTGCCCCCATAAAACATGCAACAGATCCACGACTCAGCTAATTTCCTTAAACTGTGGACATGCTGGATTTAAACAGTGAACTTTAAAGTACATTATTACAAACTCAATTCTAAACCTTCATTCTTTTCAGAACTATGAAAATGCAGATGGACTCTGATGTTTTTGATGTGGAAAATATGTGTGAAATGCATTAATCTGTGATTTTATATATATGCATGCTAATGTTTATATGAATGTTTATTCCTGCATGTTGATTTAGAAGCACTGCTTATAATTTATACTAATCACTAAAGTTATCTTAGTTTAATACATAAAGGGAAATATTAACTTCCAGTATGTATGAGTTTTGCCTCGATATCACATGTGACTCCAACAGCCAATCTCTGCATGACGACTCTTCATTCCAAAGCGCTCCAAACAATAGACTGTTTGTTCATTGGACTAAAAGTTCATCGAGCCCGCCCACGAAGGACGCTCATTGGCTGAGATTCCAGTCAGGCCGGAAACCCGCGAAACTCAACAGAGCTTATATAAAGGAGAGAGACCTCTTTTCAACCCTCTTTTCATCCTCTTTTTTTGCCTGCTCTTTTCGTCACCGCTTTTCGGCTGCTCTCATTGTCTACACACAGCAAGGAAGAACAAAGGACCGTCTGACCACGCGTCGCTTTTCTGAACACAGAGCAGATAACTCGTAATTTGTTTATGTCACTTTGTATTTTTTTCTTCCTCTTAAATACCTAGGAATTCCTATTTCTTTGAACTCAATTCTTAATCGGAGTTAAACTCCAATTTTTATTCATCACTTTTTCTTTGTTAAACTTTCTGTAAAACCACCGTTTGTTTGATTTTAATGTAACCTTAATTTTGACTTTATTTTTATAATATTTTTCTTGACCAAGCACCCACCAGAAGCTACTATTTTTATCTAAGGTACGAAAGTTTTTTTTTTAAATTTGAGATCGGATTAGATATTGCCTTCTGATTGTTGCTCTGAGTGTTGCTATCCCTGTGCTGTTGCAATCCTGGAATTTCCCCATTGTGGGACTAATAAAGGCTTATCTTATCTTATATCTTTAATTATTCCCGAAAACCTCTGCAGCTGCTTGTCTACCAGGAAGAAAAGACGCAGCTGAGGAATCAACGCACAGCTGTCCCACATCGCGCTGAAGAAGCATCGGCACCATCTGGCTAGAACCTGTTTCAACTGTGGGTCATACGGCCAAGATCCAGCCCCCTTCGACCGCTTGAATCTAAAGGTCGAACTGTGGACCCTGAAATATCTGCGGGCAGATATTTCCCCTAACATCCACGAAATCTTGGGCTGAGGACGACGACAGACATCGACCGAGGATCACGTGAGCTGCAAAAACTTTAATTCCACTGCTGAATTAACGTCTGAGGTTCGGTAATAATTTGTATATCTAATCAGATGCAAATTAAGAAGCCCTTAACATAACTCTCCTTTTCATTAAAATTCCGTTTTTATTTTCTTAAGATTAATTTAGGACTTTTTCATAATTAGTAAACTTTCTCCATAAATTTGCGGGGGTTTTTTTTATAATCTGTTAACTCAAACTGATAGAAATTCATTTCTCAGTTTAACCCTGGTTCCGAAAATATTGACATTGTTAATCTATCATTTACAAGATTGATTTTATGATTAAGGAAATTACAATGTCTGTTCATCATTTCATTTAATAAATATTTAAAAATGAGAGAAGTTGTTGGGAATTTATTTCATTTTGAGTCTGTTTCAAGCCCAGGTATCGAATTCACGGAAAATTTCTGAGACTGATTATTGATTAATTTATGGAGTGATCAAACAGGTATAAAGTGAAATTAAAGATTAAATTGCTTCTTAAAGATAGAAGCTGGTGCCCCTTACGAGTGTTATTAACTTTTCTGATGTATATGAAATGAGATTTGAGCTCAGATTCCAATACATCAATATAAATTAAATAATTCATACCTGATCATATTTATTACTTATTAATATTCCATATTTCCGTTACATATATGAACTAGAAAATCAGTTACAATGTAAACAAACAAAGAAATTTGTCACTTACTGCTGGCCAGGCAGCACGCTTCATCCATTTATGTCCATCCTGGTCATTATTTTGTCTTCTGTCGGTCATTTTCACTTTCTCTCCCACATCCAGAAACTATTATGACTATTCCACCGCAATTTCGCATTTACTCCGCCACAATTTATCTCATATGACGACCGGGAATGGGCGCGATCATTCTGTCCAGTCACATGGCGCTGGGGGTCAATGGCAGGTGCAAATCAACAAGCTTCGCCCACCCTCTGTTATATATATATATATATATATATATATATATATATATATATATATATAAACAAACATCAAAAAAACAGTAGATATTTACCTTCATAAGCTAAATAATGTCTTTTTAGAATCATAGTTGCCAAATTTGGGAGCAAATGCCTCCTCCGTCTTGCTGTCCAGAAGTGGGGGGGTTATATGGGGGCTATTAGTCCTCCAAGGCAAGAGCAGTAAGTTATATGTGTCTGCCACCTTGTGAGGTTGAATACTTAGGACAGCTGGGGGGGGGGTATGACATCAGTGACACGTCACATGACTTGGGCAGCACTGCGACATAGACAGTGAGGGTGCTTTTTATGTCCATAAACAGAAGGATGTCAAAGGGTTAAAACTCATTTTTACTGCTATGCCTTCAACCCAGCATGAAACATGCTTTTATTATATGATTGTCATTTTTACCTGTTTTGTTTTGACTAAGATCTGAAGAAAATAACAATATAAGCCGCACTTACAGCCAACATCCTGATACCAGTGTTAGCTCATGGGCTAATAGCTCAAGGACTAATAGGCTACCTTTAGCCTTTAGCTGGCCAAGCGAGCCACAAGCCGGTACAGGCGATCGGCCGCAGAATCACAACGAAGCCCCCGGCTCCCTGCAATCAAAATGTCCCGGGACCAGATGCTGCTGGCTCTCACGCCCAGCAACCCCACCATCCTCCGTGGAGCCAGTCTGCTCTTGTAGGCAGTGTAGTTGCTGCAGCTTTCAGCTGGCTGTGAGAGCAGAGCGGAGTCCCACAGAACCACACTGCCCTTTAAGATCCCAGGGATCGGTAGCTCACTTCGGATTGCGGTGATCGTCCAGCATGTGGTGCTAGTGATTTCTTGTGGAATCACGGCAAAATTATTGGGAGATAGACCGGACTGACGCGAGATACACCATCGAGTGTGGATCAGTGAACCAGAGCACTGCTCAACCGAGCTAGACGGCTAGAAGCTAGTCAACTATAATGGTAACTAATGTAAGAGGGAGGGTGGAGTTGAAACGGTGAAGGATGGTTCTTAAAGTGATAGGCTTTAAAGTGTTTAAAGAAAGCCAGGAAATAAAAAAACAAAACAATTTTCTTCAATAATTAAAAAAAAATATAGAAAATGTGAACAAAATATGTCACAAACACTTCATTAAGACATGTATGAGCTATGCTTTAAGAGTGATGGCCTAGAGGTAGAGCATCCGACTCGCAACTGGGAGGGTGGGGTTCAAATCCCAGCTGGGTCATCCCAAAAACCAAATGATAATGGAACTTCCTGCCATCCAACTTTGTGCTCAGCAAAAATGGAACGGAGGAGGGAAATGTGGCTGGCAGTTGCTCAGGAGGTATAGCGGGTCGTTCAATAACCAGAGGGTTGGTGGTTCGAGTCCCGCTCTCCCCAGCCATCCTGCCATTGTGTCCCTGGGCAAGACATTTTATCCATCTTGTGTCCATGACACTGGGTATGAATGTTCAGTCTTGGTTGGAGAGGCTGTTGGTGCGGATTGGCAGCCACATTTCCATCAGTCTGCCCAGGGCAGCTGTGGCTACAGTAGTAGCTTACCACTATCAATGTGTAAGTGCCATATAAATCTAATCCATTTTTAAAAAATGCAGTCAATGACCCCTTTAAAAATCTTATATTGTGACAGCTCCAATGCAAACACATCTGAGACCTCATATTGCATGTGCTATTATGATAAAACTGCTAACAATTCACTTTCCAGTAACAACACCTCATTATATCATTCGCACAACTAATGACACGAGTCCAGAGTGTTGTGGATCCAAACTTCCACAATTAACCTGCTGCCAGAGAATGAAAGCAATCAACCCCTGTGAATCAAAATGTATAATTAAAATGCAAATCCTCTGGGATCTCCACAACTCTAAATGGATTAGTTCAAATTACCTGTCATAGAAAAGTGGCATTAATATTGCATCAACTGCTAAAAGTTCAGGGACTCTTTATTTTCATAGAAGCTGTGTTTGTGTAGGATATCAGAGTACTTACAGAATACTGCTGAGCTGTCCTGAGCTGATTATATTTAGGGGAAATTATGAGCAGTCTTTTAATACAATCTCAGCCTTAAAAATGCAGAGTTGTTCAATATAATTGATAGAAATTAAATGGGAATTTCTGCAGAGATGACAAATTTCCTCTATAAGAGGTAATTACAAGATTTATATGCATACATGGCTTACAGTATCTCCCAAAAGTGAGTACCCCCCTCACATTTTTGTAAATATTTTATTATATTTTTTCACGGGACAACACTGAAAATATGACACTTTGATACAATGTAAAGTAGTCAGTGTACAGCTTGTATAACAGTGTAAATTTGCTGAACCCTCAAAATAACTCAACACACAGCCATTAATATCTAAACTGCTGGCAACAAAAGTGAGTACACTCCTAAGTGAAAACATCCAAATTGTGCCCGAAGTGTCAATATTTTCTGTGGCCACCATTATTTTCCAGCACTGCCTTAGCTCTCTTGGGCATGGGGTTCACTAGAGCTTCACAGGTTGCCACTGGAATCCTCTTCCACTCCTCCATGACTGTGGATGTTAGAGACCTTGCGTTCTTCCACCTTCTGTTTGAGGATGCCCCACAGATACTCAATAGGGTTTAGGTCTGGAGACATGCTTGGCCAGTCCATCATCTTTACCCTCAGTTTCTTTAGCAAGGTAGTGGTTGTCGTGGAGGTGTGTTTGGGGTTGTTATCATGTTGGAATACTGCCCTGTGGCCCAGTTTCCGAAGGGAGGGGATCATGCTCTGCTTCAGTATGTCACAGTACATGTTGGCTTTCATGGTTCCCTCAATGAACTGTAACTCCCCAGTGCCGACAGCACTCATGCAGCCCCAAACCATGACACTCCCACCACCATGCTTGACTGTAGGCAAGACACACTTGCGTTTGTACTCCTCACCTGGTTGCCGCCACACACGCTTGACACCATCCGAACCAAATACGTTTATCTTGGTCTCATCAGACCACAGGACATCGTTCCAGTAATCCATGTCCTTAGTCTGCTTGTCTTCAGCATACTGTTTGCAGGCTTTCTTGTGCATCATCTTTAAAAGGGGCTTCCTTCTGGGATGACAGTCATGCAGACCAATTTGATGCAGCATGCGGCGTATGGTCTGAACACTGACAGGCTGACCCCCCACCCCTTCAACCTCTGCAGCAATGCTGGCAGCACTCATATGTCTATTTTCAAAAGACAACCTCTGGATATGATGCTGAGCACGTGCACTCAACTTCTTTGGTCGATCATGGTAAGGCCTGTTCTGAGTGGAACCTGTCCTGTTAAACCGCTGTATGGTCTTGGCCACCATGCTGCAGCTCAGTTTCAGGGTGTTGGCAATCTTCTTATAGCCTAGGCCATCTTTATGTAGATCAACAGTTCTTTTTTTCAGATCCTCAGAGTTCTTTGTCATGAGGTGCCATGTTGAACTTCCAGTGACTAGTATGAAACAGTGTTAAAGCGATAACACCAAATTTAACATACCTGCTTCCCATTCACACCTGAGACCTTGTAACATTAATGAGTCACATGATGCTGGGGAGCGAAAATGGCTAATCCACTATATGCACACTCTCTTCCTTGTTCCAGTTCAGCCAGGTCAACGGCTTCCGGTTCAGCTCTGTGCCCGTGAATGGATATGGCATTTTTCACTCGGTTGCTGCAGGACTTAACCAAACTCAGTAAACAATGTCAGTCAGATGTTGGTGACAAAAAAGAGAAAGGCATCAGATTTTATGTTTCAAGCTACATCCACAGTTACGAAGGTAAGCATTTTACGTATAGTGTTAGCCATTAGCATGTTAGCTACTGCAATGGTACTGCTATACTACTGTATGTTTACGTCTGTCTCAGTTGTTTTAATGCCATTGCCAATCTCAGTTTCAAACAATGATTTGACAACAGGACGATAACTGTTTGGGCTGAGTGCTACAGATTGATGAAGAAAAGCCAAAAGCCTCACAGTTTGAGTGTAAGGGAAAGTTATCCTGCAGGTTCAGTGCAGGCTTGTTCATGTAAGATTCCTGTTCATCAGTTTACATTTCTGTGAATCATCGTGATAAAATTAATTGCATACAGCTGAAGGCCTTTATTGTTGATTGTTCATATAATACTCTTAAATTTATACCAGTGTGGCCAAAAGCAAATTTAAGTGATGGGATTCACAGAAACTAGATTGAGTTGTGTTCTATTAATTCAGTGACAGTCTTAAATGGTGTAAATGAGTTAAATAGTAGCTTTTGCTAGTATTTTATCTTTCACATACAGTATCATGTTTCTCTGAATGTGTAATTGCAGTTACAGCTGGTGCAGTATGTATTATAACAGATTTTGTCTATCATCATAGATAGTGCTGAAGGATGTCCATCCTTTGCAGCTACACAGCTGCCAGTGTACCTGTGTGGCAAGTGCAGCATTGTGCAGCCATGTAGCAGCTTTGCAGCTCAAGATCGCTGCTGTTCCTCCCATACACAGCTGCAGAGACTCAACAAAAATGGCACAAACCAAGAACCATGGTAACTACATTTTTCACTTCTTTGGTTGTATTATGTTCATCTGTTAAGTTTTTTTTAAATATCCTTTCTCTGTCCATTTTAATACAAGGTGTTAAACCTGGGCTCGTAAATGACATGACAATCATTTCCGCCAGACCCAAGGGAAAGAAGATTGGTTAAGGGAATCAGGTTAATGTCTGTGTTGATAAAAATAATGTAATCTTTGTAGGAATGCACAATAATAATTTTGTCTGTTCTAGGACTTTGAGGTAGTGAAAGTAGTGGATGTTGCATACAAAGAATCATAACACCTCCAAAGCTCAAGTCTATATAAACAGGTTGAAAACACAGTATAAACTCACTCTAAAAAAGGTTGAAGGGTACCTGTTGTGAATTTTAATCAATAGCTATTTCAAAGGATCAAATACAGTCCTAGTGTTTCCATCTGGTAATTTTGGTCATGATTCCTTCTCAAATACGTGCAAGTTTCAAGCCACTGCTCTCTCAGTCAGTCATGGTCAGTGACATCTTGCCTCCTCCATCGCCAGTTTCGGCACGGTAGTGATGCACAGTCACTGCTTTGTGCGACTGACTGGGCTGCAGTATAGTAGTCAATAAAGTTTCAAGATCAGAATGTTATGTAATTTTTTACAACCATGTACAAGCAAATCTACCCACATATAATTTAATGAAATAAAATTCTAGTATATCAAGATTTATTCAACTTGTTGTGAAGTTACTTGACTGAGAACTTGCCTGTCTGTCAGGTCCCCTTCAGCTGCTGGTTCCCGGAGGTAACTGCGGATCATGCTGTCAATGAAGGCCATTTCCAAGGACTGTTTGTGCAGTATATACCCGTGCAGATTTTGCGCTGTTTTCAACTCGGATCTCAACCCACTGAGCATCTGCTAAATACATTTACTTGTCCGTGGTAAAGCCGGAATCAAAGAGTGTACATCACTTCCAGCCGACAACGGCTGCTCCTCTTTGGTTTTGACCGAGCGGTTTTCATGGGATAAAATTATTCAGTATACTGACTCTAGGGGTTATTTTTTACTGAATAAACACATTTTTTGGTGTATAAGTAATACTTAAAGCAGGATTAATGTTGTTATAGTGGCCAGTACAGGTTTTCTTTAAGAATCACTGCTCTAAATAAGTCATGCAAGATGGACTAAATCTAGCCCCATCTAAGTTTTCCATGCAAACGGGATGTTTCAACTACTATTACTACTTAAATAAAAATAAGTTATTGTTTCTATTCTTTGTAATTAAATGCTTTACCTTTTCATCATGTATGTAAACAAGATACTAATAACATATTTTCTCTCTCTTTTTATAGAAGCAACTTGTTTAAAGGAGTTAGTTCACCGCTGCCTGAACTGTCCGCACTCAGGGTAAATGAAGTCTACCGTGATTTTCCCACTGACATGGCTCCACTGATAACAACTATGGGTATAGCCAGTGATGTACTGTACCTCTGACTGACTCTGTGTCTGGAAAAGTGCAACAAGGTAGTGTATTATCCTATCACATGCCAGCACAGAGCGTGCCAAAGACCCGTCCACACACAGATGCCCCAGCTCCCCCACAGCTTCCACTGCATGAATACAGACTGGGACCCTCTACCTGTTCTTTTGTTTGCTCTGAACATCAGCAGCTCCACATCTCTGAAGACATCATTTGAAATTGCACACAAAATTGAAAACAATACAAAAGAACAAAGTTTGTGTGTTGAGTGGCACCAGGTAAGGCGGCCCCGTGTCACCTCGTCAAAATTAAGGGAGGGTGTCACACTAGAACACAGAGCTCAGCTGAAAATCTTGCCAAAAGACTTCTGAGACCAAACTACCAGACAGCAGACATGAGGGGCCTTGACATGGAACCTGTTGCAGTAGAGGAGTACTGCAGAGCAAGGGAGGTCAACCATTATCCCTGTGGGCTCTTGATCCGTCCAGACGTACCACGGATGGGGTCATCATCTGATGGAATTGTGTATGATCCAAAGAAGCAGCATGTTTTTGGCCTTGTTGAAATTAAATGTGCAAATGTATCAAGTTATGTGGACTGTCCATACATTGAGATCAGTGAGGGTAAACAAACACTGAAGAGATCACATCCTTACTTTTGGCAGATCCAGGGCCAGATGCTGATATCTGGATTGGACTGGTGTGACTTTGTTGTCTACACACAAGGAGACATGTTTATTCAGAAGATTCCCAGAGACAAGGAAATGATTAAAATAATCAAAGAAAAAGTTGACTATTTCTTTTTTATGTGTATCTCTATGCCTCCCTTGTAAGTTAGATGGAAATAGGTCTCCGCAACAAAACTAGAATGTGACAGTCTTGATTAGGTTAAGGTCAATCAAATCTGGACTTTTGATCTGATCACTCAAAACTTGAAATAATTTGTTCATAGATAAGTGTTGTATTATCTCTTCTTTGTTTCACACGTTCATACCACTATAATACACTTTGACAATAGTTAGTACCTTTTTTAAAATGACATTTGTTTACAGTTTACATGATTATTGTATTTTGTTCATAAATATATACTGCGTGAATGTCTATAGTTAACCATTGTAATAAAGATAAAAAGCATGGGCACATTTGTTTTGTCCAGAATATGGTAATTATCATAGAAGGTCAGACTAGAAAACTTGACAGATGTAAGGTCCAGTATAAAGGAACTTGTTAAATTGAGCAAACAGCATATATTTCAAAATATTTCATGCAAGTATACACATATACAGTAATTGGTATTAACAAATTTTATTATAACTACACACAGATATGTTTACAAACATTTCAAGCAGATAACGATGGATATTGAACAGATACATTAACAGTAAATAGAAAAATTTGCCATTAGCTTGCGTGAGTATACAGATATTTAATATTATCCTTCCATCCATCTTCTACAGCTTAATCTGTTCAGGTCGAGGGGGGTCTGGAGCCTATCCCAGCATCTTTTGGGCAAGAGGCAGGGTATGTCACGATCTGAGCACAGGGGGACTCCGCCGTGCTCTGTCTCTTTGCCTTTTTTCTATATTTGTATGGTGTTGTATTTTTGAGTTCTTATTCCTGCTATTTTATCTTTGGTTAATTTTCACATATTCTGTATTGTTTCTTAGTATGATTTATTTTCCTGTTTGCAATCATTGTAGTGTTGTTATTTGTATGCTTGGGTTTACTTGTCTTTATTTGTTATCTCATTATATCCATATATCTGTTGTGTTTTCTCTCTTCCCGGGGCTGCAGCTGTCAGTGGCACTTCCGGGTTTTTTGCTCTGTTGTGGGCGGTGCTCCTGTCAGCTGTCAGTCCCGTCTTCTTCCTCTCATTGCTCCCAGCTGATCCGAGTTTGTAATCATTGTTTCCTCCTGCCCGCTCATGGTATCCACACCTGCCATCATTTGTTTCTAGCTCTATTTAAGGACTGTTATTTTCTTCTTTCTTTGCTGGAGTCTCTCCTATTCATCTCCACCAGAACCCTGTCCCTGTTTTAGTGTGCGCAAGCTCGTATGTTTGTTTTTTGTGATCAGTTCAGTTTTTCTGTTGGTGCACTGTTTGAACTTTTGTGTTTTTGTTTTCAATAAATACTACAAACTGCAGTTCAGCGCCTGGGTCTCTCCTCTCTGCCATTCAGGCAATTCATGACAGTAGACTCCGGCCAGTTAGAGACCCAGCTGCTGCAATTTGTGGTTCTTTTTGTTTTTTCACCTGGGGTTTTGCCATGTCGACCACCCTGGATTTTTCAACTTTGGGACTGAGCGAGGAGGAGTGTGTAGTGGCTACGCTCATCGCCACTTTTGCCTCAGGGGCTGGAGCCTCCCACTCTCCCGAGGAGGCTTGGGGGTTTGTGGATGGCGCGGCCCAGGTGATTGAGACGCATCCCAGTCTTTTGAGCTACCCGGGCCTCACAGTTTTCCTCGCCTCGGTGATCGATGTACAGTGCAAAGTCTGTGGCCAGGGGAGGGACCCCCCTTCGGCGCCACCAGGGCTCAAGAAGAAGCACACCCAGGGGTGAAAAACTAGCTCGTCCTGTCCAGAACCTGAATTTTCAACGGTCCCCGGAGGTCCCGAATGGGCACTGTCTGGCCCCGACACAGCAGCCCCGCCTTCTCCTCCTGAACTGTGGCCCACCACACCACGCCAAGGAGCTGGAGGAGTGCGGGCGGGTCCAATTAGTGGAGACAGAGCTCCTACTCAAATATAAACTATGTATCCTCCCGGATCTACCGGAGCGGTGGCTCAGTTGGTAGAGCATCCGCCCCACACCCGGGAGGCAGGGGTTCATATCCCGGCCGGGTCATGCCAAAGACCATATAAAAATGGTACTTTCTGCCTTCTAGCGTGGTGCTCCGCATAATGGAACGGGGAAAGTAAAGTTACGCACAGAGCTACCATAGGACTGACCCCCCGCTGTAGCTTTCACTACTTACAGTAGCTGTGTGGCCTAGGGTCAGAGAAACGGAGATAGGTGCCGCCCCATACACCAACATGGTGTGAAGGGAATTAACTAACTATTAACTAACTATCCTCCCGGATCTCGCCCAGGAGCTGGAGGAGTTTCACCGGGTCCTATTCCATCTCACCATGAGCCGACGTCTCCGCCTCCCGCTCCCCGCCGTCGCCCAGGGAAATATCGCCAGAGGAATGCCTCCACCTCTCTGGCAGCAGTATCTCCCATGTCGAGCCAGACAATCCTCACAGCAGCTCCTTCGCCAGCTGTACCATCAGCCTCCTCCTTCCCCTTGGCTGCTACGACTCCAGTCTCATTGACGTATCCTCCTGCTGCTGAGAGTCCAGCAGCTTCTTCCCCGGCTCCGCCTGTCGCTGTGTCTGCAGGGGCGGCTCCTCCATGTTCCTCTGAGGGGTCCACTCCTGCTGAAGTGATGGACAGGGCTGATTTCCAATCTGCTGCAGCAGAAGACATCACACCCCGGGAAATCAGGGGTGTGATGCTGCTGCAGCTATAGACTGCTCACCTGCTCTCTCTGTGTCTCCTCCTTTTCCCCTTGAGTGTCCTCCGGCCTCAGGACTGAGCCACAAGGCGATGGAGGAGTCTGCGGCCCTGGAAGACCTAGTTCCAGCCCTGCAGCCATGGTCTGGATGGAGGGAGAATGCTGTTACTGAGCTGAAGCCCGTGCTGATGATGGCACATCCCCTGGCTTCAGCAGTACAAGATCCAGTGCCAGCAGGGAGCCAATCTCCTGTTGTCACACCGGGCGAGCCACCTGCATGGGTCACTTTGCTGGGGGTGGTGGGGTTCTGGGATTGCACCTACCACCATGCCTGCTGCAGGGGCTGCTGCAGCAGAACTGGAGTTAGACCTCCAGGGGGCCGGGCCCAAGAAGTCGTTGCTTGGATTGACGGAGTCCTGGACAGCGGTGGAGCTTGAGCTCAGGCAAGTGCTATTCTTTGTTTTCACCATCTCCGTTTTGGAGAGATCTTGCCTGGCTCTTGATGGGGAGAATCAAGTACACCCGTCAGCTGCACCTGAGCTCACCTTGCCAGGCTCCACTGCCGCCAGTGACCCTGACCCTGTTTCTCTGCCTCGCCTGTCTGAGCTTTTCTCCAGGTTCACCGAGGATCGTCCAGCTTCCCCAGGGGTCTCCGTGTGTCCAGCCTCACCGCTTGGGATCACTGTGGGCCCAGCTCCTCTGGACATTTTTCCCCTTTTATGTTTTTACATGCGCATTCATTATGCCATCAGCGCATCGGGGCCCCGCCAACCAAGGTAAATGGCAGTGGTCCCACCATAGATGAACTGTGGGTGGCGGACTTTGCCCAGGACTTTGTGGACGCAGCGCTCATCTCCGGCTCACTCAAGGAGGTTCACAGGAATGTGGAGGGGGCAGTGGCTATAGTGGAGTCACATCTGCGGTTATGGAGCTACCCCAGGTACGTGGGCCTGCTATACACCATCTCCACCCTCCAAACAGACCCTTGCAGCCTGGTAGTCAATTTTCCATCATCTGCACCAAGGGCCTAGCCGACGAGAAAGCATCCCCTACCTCCGGTGTCCCGCTTCCCTTGCCAGAAGCCCAAGCCTCCGCCTCCTTCCCAGAAGATTTCCGCGGTCTCCAGAGGAACATTGTCTGGTTTTATTGCAGCAGCAGAAACCATCATGCCCCGGGAAAAAAGGCAGGCGGGTTTTCATTCCTCTGTCCATTTTAATGAAATACCTTTGCTTATCCCTGGTGATGAGGATCAGCGACAGCAGCCAAATTTAGCTGAGTCCTCATCATCTGCTGCTGCTGTCCCACCCTCACCTCCTTCTCTCGCGTTCCCTCTGTGGCTTCTGAGTATTCGCTGGTCCTGGGAAGGAGCTGCCAGGTGACGAAGGAGCCTGCAGTCCTGGAAATTCCTGCTCCAGCCCTGCAGCCACATCCGGGATGGGAGGAAAGTGCCACCTGTACTCTGAATCCTGAGCCAACAGATGAGTGTCCCCTGGGTTAAGAGGCACGGGAGCCAGTGCCATCTGAGATGCAATTTCTAGCGTCCGCCACCACGCCGGAAGATCCACCAGTGCTGGTTGCCACGTCTGGAGGTCCATTGACTGCACCCACCATCATGCCTGCTGCCGGGGTCACCGCAGCAGAGTCGCCAGAGTCTTGGACAGCGGTGGAGCTCGAGTCCAGGCAGGTTCTCTGTTCTGTTTAACGCCTGCAGATTTAGAGAATTCTTGTCTGGCTCATGGTGAGGAGAATCAGTTGCAGACATTCTTTGCTTCTGAGCTCTCCTCACCGGGCTCCACTGCTACCGGTGATTCTTGTCCAGTGTTGTTCTCTTCTCCTTCTTCCGAGGTGGTTGTGTCAGGAGTGGACGACCAGACGGAGAGAGCCAAGATATCCCAGCCTGGATCGCCGGAGTCCTGGATGGTGGTGGAGCTCGAGCTCAGGCAAGCTCTCTTTCTTGTTTTCACTTTTTCTTTCTTAAAGAAATCTTGCCTGGCTCTTGGTGGAGAGGAAGCACAGCCATCAGCGGCACCTGAGTGCTCCTCGCTGGGCTCCACTGTTGCTGGTGATTCTGACCCGGTACCTGTGTCCTCTTTGTCTGAATCTTCCTCTAAGGTTACCGTGGTTCCTCCATCAAAACCTGAGGTTGCCACAGATCCTCTACTTTCACCAGAGGTCTCTGTGGGTCCCACCTCTCCACCAGGGGTCTTCGTGGGTGCTGCGCCTCAGTCCAAGGCCACCACAGGTGCTGCGCCTCAGTCCAGAGCCTCTGCGAGTGCTGCGCCTCAGTCCGGGGCCTCCACGGGTGCTGCACCTCAGTCCGACTCCTCCGCAGGCGCTGCGCCTCAGTCTGGGGTCTCTGCGGATGCCACACCTCAGTCCGGGGCCTCCGTGGGTGCTGCGCCTCAGTCCGGGGCCTCTGCATGTGCTGCGCCTCAGTCTGAGGCCGCCACAGGTGCAACGTCTCTGTCCAAGGTCACTGCGGGTGCTACGCCTTCGTCTGAAGCTGCTGAGGGTTTCCTGCCGTGGTCCTAGGTCGTGGAGGGTTTTCCATGGTCGGTGGAGGTCATCATAAATTCCCTGTCCTCACCGGAGGTCTCCACTAAGCAGCCTCTCCCCTTATCAGGTCTCCTCGCTGGTCAGCCACCATCATCATCAGGCTCCACCATTGGCCAGCGATCACTGTTGGGAGTCAACTTTCCGCAGCTCCGGTTTTGCCTCCTCCATGCTGGAGATCCTGTGGTCCACTGGGGGCATGGGTTCCAGCTACCGCCAGTGTGGGCATTGTGCCCCACAGCCTGGTGGCTCAGAAATGTTGGGAGACCACCGGACGGACCGCGCCGTTGGGTGGGGTGGCTCATGAATTGCTGGGAGGCCACCTGAGGGGCTGTGCCATCGGTGCAGGTGGCTCAAGAACTCAGGGAGGCCACCAAACGTGTTCTGTCATATGTTTCAGGGGTCCCAGAATGCTGGTAGGCCGCTCAAACTGTCTTAGTTACTATTCAGTGGTCCTTGAGTCTGTGTCACCATATTTGTTCAGGTTGCGGGTCATGAGTGATTTTTGTTTTGTTTTTTTCCTTGTTTTGTCTTGGTGCCGTCCTGTTTGTCCCGTGCCTGAGTCCCCCCACCCCCCCAGGTCAGTTGTTTTTCTTATTGGAGGGGAGTTCTTCTTTTTGGGGAAGGGGGGTGTTTGGGGTGTCTGGATCCACACCTTGGGGGGGGGGGGGTCCCTATCCCCGACTCCAGTCTCTTCTGTGATTCACTTTTGATCGTCCTCTTGTAAGTGTTTGTTGTACAGCGTTGGCTCCGACCTCGCTGTCTTATCTTGTCAGTTATCTTGTGTCTTAGTTTATGTTCATGTTTTGCCCCACGTGGCTGTTTATTTTGTCATCCTCGTGTTTTGTTAATAAACAAGCAAACTTACCGGTTGACCTCTAGCGTCTCATTAATGCCCTGCAAGGGGCATCCATAACAGTAGGTTGCAGCCTAAACGAGACGCTGGCCACCATGAGTTTGTTTTTGGGCTTGTAGTTTTTCCCCTTTTTTTGTACCAGTGTGTTTTGGGAAATGGCATCGCCAAGAAAAGGTTATTCTTTGGACTTGGGCTACAAGCTGATTATAGTTCTCACTGAGGTAGATGGCCTCCTCTCCATCGCTCATCGTGACGCCACTCCCAATGGCTCACGCTGGTACTTGGACCTCCAGAGGCGGCAATTCAGCGCAATCCTCACGGGGCTCTGCCGCTGCCGGTGATCCTGATCCCTGTTCTCTTTGTCTGCCTGAGCCTTCTCCCAGGGTCACCGGAGACGAATCAACCCAATCGGGGCCCATCGTGGGTGCTGTGCCGGTCCAATCGGGGCCCATCGTGGGTGCTGCGCTGGCCCAATTGGGTCCCATCAAGGGTGCAGTGCCGGTTCGGTTCGAGGCCGGTGAGGGAGCTGCAGATTCCCTTCGGCTGGACGCTGGGCTGGTTCCTCCCCTTCTCTCCTATTTTTCCTCGCTGGGTGCCGCTGGGGTCCCTCTTATTCGGGTCGGCTCTTCCCCGCTGTCCCTCTCGGTAGGGAGGCCGCCTCCGAGCTTCACCCTCCGGTCCTGGTGGTCTAAGGATGCGGGACGGCCACCTGAAGAACCGTCTTGTTGGGTCGGCGACCTGGTTCGGCAGCCCGAGAAACTGTTTCGTGGTTTCTGCGTTCTGGGTCGGCTGCCTGAAGAACTGCCTTGTTGGTTCGGCGACCTGGTCCGGCCGCCTGAGGTACTGTTTCCCCGAGTCTGGTACTTTGGTAGGCCGCCCAAACTGTTCTTTTCCCCTTATGGTAGGGTGATTCGAGATGCGGGTTGGTCCCCGAACTGCTTTTGTGTCCCCGTTCTCAGACTTCTTCCTTCTGGCGCCCTTGAAATTGTGTGTTTTTCTGTGTTTGATTCCATGTATACTGAAGGACTCTTGGTTCGTTGTCCGAGTTAGTGGTGTTATGTTTGGTTCGGGTTGGAATTTGAGTTTCACTTTTTCATGTGTTCTGATGGTGATTGTTTAACTGGACCCTGACCTTCCTGGAAGTAGCTCACAGTGATTTGTTGGTGTTTTGGATGACCCAAATAACTGATTTTGATCAGGAGTGCTGAGTATGGTCTCCTCCATTATCTCCTTCGTTATTGGACGATTTCAGACCTAGTTGCACTTCTTAGTTATCGCATGTAAATGTTTCTTTTTTCTTTAGGATTGCTTTGTGTCAACTCTACGTGCAGATAACAGCTAATTTGATCATGTTCTTTGTGGGAATTTGTTCTAAAATACTAGAGGTCAGCAGGTGCCATTCTGAACATTTTTGTCCCAGAGGATTGTGCATGGTCGAGTCGTAAATTAATATAAACTGGCAAGCTATAAGTATAACTGCCCTGTCTAACTGCATATAGTAGAGTCCGCCTGGACTGTCTTTTTTTTGTTTTCTTTTTCCTCGCTCTTTGCTCGCCGGCATCCCTATAGTTGTGTTGTTCATGCGAAGGGATTGCCGTGTGTACTGTACATATATTTTTGTTTGTCTACTCCGTGATGTTTGAGTATTTTCGAAGGTGAAGTGTACCTGTATTTTTGTTTCCCCTATTTTTTGTACTGAGCAGTACTATACATATATTTTTGTTGCTATTCTGTATTCCCCGAGTTTTCTTCTGATTGAAGTGTATAGACACTTTTGTTTTCCCTTGTTCTTTTA
The DNA here is from genome assembly GCA_020510985.1 of Pholidichthys leucotaenia. Taxonomy (NCBI): domain Eukaryota; kingdom Metazoa; phylum Chordata; class Actinopteri; order Cichliformes; family Pholidichthyidae; genus Pholidichthys; species Pholidichthys leucotaenia. Next base: position 252,213,593 of record CM035847.1, on the reverse strand, counting down.
GTTTGGTCATTTCTGTATTTAAGCCCCATCATTTTATGTTTGTGTCGTAATGTTACCCGTTCCTTGTATTTTTTGTGTTTTTTTTTGGTTCTCTCCCTCCTGGCCTGTTTCCCCCTCCTCCCTCCCTGGGTCAGTCCTGGTGGCCTTCTGGTTGGGGGGCCCTGGATGTCACGTCTACACCTGGAATGCACCTTTTGAACGGGAGGGGGGGTACTGTGATGGCCTGAGCACTGATCCCATCCGCGCTCGGGTTGCTCAGTATTTTCACTGTTCTCCCGTTTTATTTTGGGACTGGCTATGTGTCCTTCTCCAGGGCTTTTATTGTGACAGCGTCGGACTTCCGGCTGTCAAAGCCAAGCTGGCGCTGTGACAGCTGTGTGTCATTTCATTTAATTACTTTCCTGATTGGTTTTGGTTTCGCACTTAAGGGAGCAGCTGAGGCTCACTCCTCACTGCAACCTACAACTCCGTGCACCTCCTTGTATGCGACTGGAGTCCCTATCCCCGACTCCAGTCTCTTCTGTGAGTCACCTTCAGTCGTCCTCTTGTAAGTGTTTATTGTACAGCGCAGGCTCTGACCTGCAAGGGGCATCCATAACACAGAGTACCCTTTGAGCGTAATTCAGAAAGGGTGAAAGAGTTAGGATTTCAGCATGTGCAAGTAAGTATATACTCAGATACTTTCTGTGCTGATGCTTAGAGTACAAATGCTACTACATATTAGCTTACTGTTATGGTACACTGTACTATATTGTAAAGTATGTAAATCAAAAGTGCTTGCAAATACACTAATGCTGAAGTTACTCTTTCTGCCTCAGTTACTAAACTGCCTTTCTTCTATTTCCTTTTTTTATAGAGAGTGTTTGAACTGGATTCCATGGAAAGACCCCATGAACACATTTTTGTAGATGAGGCAGGATTCAATCTGGCAAAGAGAAGAAGGAGAGGCAGGAACACAACTGGTCAATGTGCCATAGTGGAAGTCCCTGGCCAGCGTGGTGGCAATGTCACCCTTTGGGCAGCCATAAGTAATCATGGGGTTCTCCACTGGCAAGCAACAGAATCAGAATCAGCTTTATTGGCCAAGTATGCACAACACATACAAGGAATTTGACTTTGGCTAAAAACTTGCTCTCGTTGTTCAGGTGAGGGATTTAAATAAGGATTCAATGACAACCAGAGTATGTACAGTAAATTACAGTCTGTCCACGTTTCTATAAAAGAATGCAAATATATACAGGAATATATGCAGTTATTTACTCGGACTAACCACACTTGGCAGAAATATATGAAAAAAAAATATACAATCACACAGTATTTCAATGTGGACTCAGATTCAGTGATATAATGTGAATGAAGTAAAAAGCAGTGTGAGAGTTATGTGCAATGTAATAATGGATGAAAAGTCATGAGTACAGCAACAGGTAGGACTAGGTGAATGTTAGGAGTTCATCAGAGTGATGGCTTGAGGAAAGAAACTGTTCCTGTGACGGGTGGTTTTGACCTTCAGTGATCTGTAACGACGACCAGAAGATAGAAGTTCAAACAGTTTGTGGCCGGGGTGTGATGGGTCAGCACAGATGTTTCCCGCCCGTTTCCTGGTTATGGACCGATATAAGTTCTCAATGGAGGGTAGGTCGGTACCAATGATCCTCTCCGCAGACTTAATGATCCGCTGCAGTCTGGTCTTGTCCTGTTTAGTGGCAGATCCAAACCAGACAGTGATGGAAAAGCAGAGGACAGATTGGATGATGGCGGTGTAGAAGACAACCAGCAGCTCCTGAGGCAAATCAAACTTCTTGAGCTGACGCAGAAAAAACAACCTCTGCTGGGCCTTTTTCCGGACAGTGTCAATATGGGAGGACCACTTCAGGTTCCGGGAGATTGTGGTACCCAGAAACTTGAAGGAGTCCACAGTGGACACTGTGCTGTTGAGGATGGTGAGTGGGGGGAATGAAGGGGGGTGTCGCCTGAAATCCACAGTCATCTCCACCGTTTTGGCTGGGTTAAGTTCAAGATGGTTCTGGCTGCACCAGAGGATCAGCTGCTCCACCTCCCGCCTGTATGCAGACTCATCAACACTTGAACAATATAACACTGAACACCTTCTGACATTTCTGGGTGGTCTTCAGGATGCTTTGTTTGAACGTGAGAGGCAGGATCGTCAGCAGGCAGAGGACTCTGTCTATGTTGTGGTTTAGGACAATGTGAGCTTTCACCATGGTGTCCAGATATGGGAGTGGTTCAACATCAACCAGAGTTTCATAAATATATGCCTTCCTCCATACAGCCCTTTTCTGAACCCAACAGAAGAATTTTTCTCTGCATGGCGGTGGAAGGTCCATGACCGAAACCCATATACCAGGGAAAATGTTTTAGTAGCAGTGGAGATGGCCTGTGGTGATGTACGTGTGGAGTCTTGTCAAGGCTGGATCTGACACACCAGAGGGTTTTTCCTCGTTGCCTGGCGAGAGAAAATATTGCCTGTGATGTGGATGAAGTCCTCTGGCCAGACGCTGCACAAAGACATGATGCTGAGACAGAATGAATCTGTCATCAGTTTGATTTGAAGATGTACAAGATTTTTGAGTGATTTACAGTAATGTGCTTTTCATTTACAGTTTTCTTTGTCTTTTATGGAATGCTGAATATATTTACCATATGTAATAAACATTATGCTCTGCATGCCCTGAATGCAGTGTTCTCAATTTTTCTGCATCGTGTCTAATGACTGCTTTGTAGTGTCTACATGGTGACTGGCTGTGTGTGATCTGACAGTAATGTTTAATTTTGAGTGTAGGTAAAATGGTTTCGAGGCAATTGTTTGGTTTTGCCAGAAGACTGAGAGGTTTTGTGAATGTAGCTTGAATTTTTGGTTTTGTGTTTACAATTTTGACAAAAGGGGTGCAGCTTTCAAAAAATGGATCTTCGCAATTGTGAAAAACTGTAATAGATGGATAGATATCATAAATGTCATGACAGACCCAGTGGTACTGTATATATTAATGGCAATAATACTGGTTTACAATAATAAGTAACTTGCCGTTGCTGATGACAAAGAAGAAAATATTCAGCTTTTTTCCATAAATAAATCACTTTCTGTAAGATGGTTGTATGGCCAAGCAGGTGTATAAATCTCTGGGGCAGAAGCTCTACCTCTAGGACACCAGTCTGGAAGCTTGCCCCATCAGTAATGCCACAATAACAAGCACAAAATATTATGTGTGACATGAAATGAACTGCATGTGTAAACTGAGACTGTCATAAATAAATGCAATAATTATGTTAATTTCTATACATATATTCTTCTTTTGACCATGATAATTATAAACTGAAAATGTAATAGGATTGTCTCAGTACATACACAGAATACAAAAGTGTTTCATGAATAATTCGGAACATTATTCAGTTTAATTTATTGTGTTTTCTTTCTTTGTTTTTTCTTTGCCCTTGATCACATTGCAACTCCCTCTTAATATTTTCAATCTCTGAATCTGTAATTGTCCATCTGTTGTATTATTGTGCATGTTTTTATTTATTTATTTTGCTGTTTGAGGCCTTTCCTTTGTCTCTCCACCATTACTTAACTTTTTCTCTTTAGCCAGCCAGCATATTCATTTCATTTATTTTACAAATCTCAACAAGTTCCTCTCCCCACAGCCAGAGATCAGGACTCCAAGCAGACTGAGGTCAAGTCGTGTATATGTGATGGAAACTTTATTTCTAATTCTGTGTTGCCCTAAGAACAGTGAGTTCACCATATCAAACTGCTGCTGCTGTCTGGACAAAATGAGGGCCAAATCAGAAAAATACAGAAACATTTCAACAGACAACACACACTGATTCTGGGGGCAAAGCTCTGAATCTTCACCATCAGTTGCCATGGGGTGTGTTTTGTTTAACTGCATCATGACACCCCCACTGCCTTTGCCGAAATGCTCACTGAACTTGAACATCAGTTACATTTGACAAAGCCTTGGAGGTCCTCTAGGAACTTGATGTACTCTTGGTGCTCGATGGCAGTGCTCAGCTCCATCAGCTCATCTGCAAAAGTGTTGTCGACTCCACGGTCAGCCAGGAAGTCCATCAGGTGGTCATACATGGCCCAGTCCAGAGAGTCCTTGTTGAGGGTGTAGCTCGTCTCCTTCCACTCTGAATCTCCCTCTGGTTGGAAACTGACCCCCCGGATAGCAAAGATATCACTCTCCTCCTGTTCTTCACCATAACCCGTCTCACCTTCAGGAAAACAGCAGTCAAACACCAGGGAATGTTTGGCAGCCTGTTCTGCTACTCCCACCACAAAGTTGGGTGTTGACACGATTTCTGGCCCTTCTTCTGCTGATTTCTGCTGTCCAGCCTGTTCAGCCACTTCCTCAAAGTTTGGAGGAATGCTGTTGTTGATGTTGAATGTGACCGTGATTTTCTCTCCAGAAACATTTCTTGTTAATTTAGCCTCTGCGCCATTCAGCTCCAGCTCCCATCCTCCAGATATCTTAGGCAGACTTTTGTTTTTCTGGAGCTTCTTCTCTTCTTTGATTTTATCAGTCAGGAAGTCCCCAAAGGCTTTGCCACCTTCTGTGTGCAGTCTTCCAGACTGACACGACATCGATGGACACAGAGCCTTCGAGCCAAATAATTTGGTTCAGTATCCGGACAAGGCTCCGTTGTTACTCAGCATCCACAGGGATCGGGTGAATGGCTGACTTATAGCCGAGTTAGGAGCGTGGAGTGTCGTACAGACAAGCTGCAGAGCTCATGCTGTGGGGATGGAGGCTGAAGAAAGACAAACAGCGGCTCCCTCCGCCTGGACTATCGACTTCAGTATTGTTGGAGGAAAATACGGAGATGAGAATAAATAAGTTTGCTGTACACACGAGAGCTGGGACGCTGCTGTCACCACCGCCCACTATTTAACTTTCTTTGGCATCTTTTCATAACGGTACATACAATGGCTGCGTCTTTACTTTAAGTCAAATTATCTGCGTCTTTGTAGTGATTTTGTCCATCTGTCCATGAGGCCTCAGATTCATACAATAATCCATATACAGTGCCGTGAAATAATATTTGTCCCCTTCCTGATTTCTTATATCAAGTGTTACTTTTTCACATAGGGTTGGTTTGGATAGATGTTTTCCCTTGATAAATGAAATCATTATTGAAATACTGCACTTGTATCTACTCTGGTTGTTTTTATCAAATATTAAAATTTGTTTGATGATCTGAAACATTTAAGTGTGACAAATATGCAAAAATATAAGAAATCAGGAATGGGGCAAATCCTTTTTCACAGCACTGTATAAACAATGGGTACACATGTTTAACATAACATGTGCAGCAGAAGAACTTCAGCTAAAATTGTTCCTATTCCAGAATCATAAAGTTTCACAAAAGAGACTTCTCACCATCCTCAGCACTGATTATTTGGCGTTTCATGTGCTTCTATGAAAACTAAATTGGAGATTAAGTCAGTGATGGACCTCTCAGCCATCTGCTGGAGCTGCGAGTGAGTCTGTATTTTAAACAGAGCAGCGTGGTAGAGCCCATGTGTTTGTTGTTTCACTGTCTCCCAGTGAGTATGGGGGAGGGCTGTCTCGTGTCTCATCACTGTCATCGGTGAATTGAAATGAAGCGTGTCTCGGCTTTTGGGGAGGTGGCAGAGAGATTGGGGCATTGCTCATTTTGCTTAGCAGATTACAGTGGGGGAGGAACTGGGGAGGGGGGGGGGGTGGTTGGAAGGTATTATGAAGAGTGATGAGCAGCAGTAGGAGGATCACTAAGATGTAAAGTGCTTCATCTTGTGCCTCGCTGAGCAGTGCAGAGATGTGGGCCAAACAGGTGGCAGAACTCTTCATCAGAGACTTCACACAGTCTGAGCATCTTGACTCGAGGCACTCAATTCAGACTGTGTGGGCAAGTGTGCATCTGATTAGTTCCACTTGTCCAGCCTGTAGTGTACATGATATCTTGGATAAATGTTATTGATATTGCACAAATGAATTATTATTTTACCTTGGGCAACATTCAAGTAAAAGTTTAGATGATACAGCAACATGAGCATAATCACAATGGGGGGAAAAACAGATGGCTCCAATACAAAGAAAATAAATTAAAGCAGGATTTACAAAACGCTTCTGACGGGCAGTACAGTGGTGCAGTGGTTAGCACTGTGTCATCACAGTTAGAAGGTCCGGGGTTTGATTCTGAGGGTTGCCTGGGACCTTTCTGTGAGGAGTTTGCATGTTCTCCCTGTGTCTGCGTGGGTTCTGACATGGGTGCTCTGGCTTCCTCCCACGTTCCAAAGACATGCATGAATGGTTAATTGGAAACTCTAAATCGGCTCTAGGTGTGAATGGTTGTCTTTCTGTACATGTGTGTGTCCTGTCCCAGACTTCCCTCCGTGATGCAGTGTGACCTTCCACTTTGGTGGTTGAATAGCTATGAAGGCAGAAATACCCATTTGTGTGAGTGTATGTTCTTTTAAATTAAAAATTGCCTAAATCAGTGGATTTAAGTCATTATGATATACACGTGAAATATTTTTAGTAAATACAATGCCTTGAGGCAGAATTTAAAGCAACTATTACATTTGTATATTCTAACAAGTCTTTGAAATAGAATTCTTGATCCTCTAATAAAACTGGAAAGGAACGACAGCACTTTTTTTTAGTAAAGGTATTTGTGTCAACCAATAAACCTCTATTATGTTGAGACAGACATAATGATCTCAATCGATTTAGAGCCATTGTGTGGACATTGCGGACATGGTGGTGGTTTTCCCTTTGTCATGCTCCAAGTTAAAGAAGCAAAAGGGTACACATTGTGACTGCTTCATCGAGCACATTTAACAGTAACACTGTTTGTGGTCCAGTGTTTTGAGAAGCTCAGTGATTACATAACTCAGTGTGTCACATTGATTTTAAGGGAAAGCCACATATTTACAGACCTTATGAGATACATTAAAAAAAAAAACCAACACCGCACCAGTACCTATAGTTTTACCAAAATAAATGACATCAGAAACTAGTCACTGTGAAGGAAATTTACAGAATGTACTCTTTTACAAAATGTATGGAATCTACCCTTCTTTTTCAGACTCTAGTTTACCTAGTGTGTTTCCCCACATCCTACCAAAAACGAGGATCTGGTCATAGAACACTGGATCCAGCCCCAAATCTGCAAGTTTCTGTTGGGGTTACACTTTTACTAAGTGGTGGACTAGTTGATAGCGCATCTGCCCCACAACCAGGAGGCTGTGGGTTCAAGCCCTGGCTGGGTCATACCTAAGATCATACAAAAATGGTACTTCCTGCCTTCTAGCTTGGTGCTCAGCATAGAATAATAGACTGGGGGAAGGAGAAGCTTTTTGTGGTGGTTCCTTGCATGGCAGCAGCCCCTCTGATTCTAGATGTGATTAACATTGTAGTTAGGAGAAATGTAATTTTGTTCTACTGTATGGATCGAATGACAGTAAAGCTGGCTTCTTCTTTTGTTCTTGCAACACAGATTATGGGGTGTTAGAAACCATACTCATCAGTCTCCAGAGGGAACTATTCCAGTATTGTGTGAACCACAGAGATGCTGTGCTAAAGGGAAATTCAGTCAAACCAACTCTGACCCCTTTTTAAACCTTAATTTTGATATGTTTATAAGTTAAAAATGCTTTCTCAAAGGGACCATTTGCAGAACATTAGAAGCAGTAGTAAAACTGATTATAATGATTTACTTAATAGTAATAATTACTGTGCATGGCAAGTCATTTTATGATTTATCCCAAAGCACCCTACTGTTCATCATGATAAAAACAAAAAAAAAACAAAAAACAAAACAGTATTTAAAACTCGTTTCTCTTGGACAGCGCAGTGGTTTGCACTTTGCCTTCACAGCCATACAGTCCTGGGTTTGATTGGTGGCTGCCTTGGATTTTTCTGTGAGGAGATTGCATGTTCACTCTGGGTACTCCGGCTTCCTCCCACATACCAAAGGTTATTTACAGATTCTAAATTAGCCCTATGAGTGGTTGTCTGTCTGTATGTGTCTGCCCCAGATTGCCCTCCAAGTCAGCTTCTTAGAGCATTGTGACTCTCAGGTTAAATGAGCTAGAGAAAATGACAGTTTGTGTGGATGGATGAGTGCTTTTCTTTTCTTTTCTTTTTAGTAAAAAAAAAATTGCGTAAATCAGTGGATTTAAGTCAGTTGATAACATTATAATGGAAGTCTAGTCAGAAGTACATTATAAAACCACAAGACTAATTTATGTCTGTGCCAAGTTCTTTCTGTTAATATGACGGCAAAAAAGCTGCCTTTGTGCTGGCAAAAAATGCAAAAGGGATGTTCCTCACTCTCATTATTCAGAGATGTGTGTTTGGCATGACATGCAATAAGAATGACTTTCTCACTTTTAACACATAGGGATACATGATCTAAAGCAGAATGCTATTTTAATGCAATTTTTCTTAAAGGGAATTTGGGTTTGTGGCAGGGAAAGGACATACTTGTAAGTGAAGTGAAAAATGCACATGAATATTTTCAGGCTGTGCTGCCTTGCATTAACCCTGTTAGTAATTACAGGATGAGCAGGAGGAGGAGTTGACTGATGAATTTAAAAAGTTTTCCTAGCAGAACAGTGTGATCATCATTGGAATTTGTCTTATAAATTCTTAGGGTACAGCTAGCAGAGAATAATGGCTGCTGGGATTTATTAAAATAAAGGACACACTGCACTAGCTGCAATTTTAACAAAATACATATATGGCATTGAAAAAAAGCTACTGAAAAAATATGTATCTGTTGATGTTTATCAGCTGTTTTCTATGGTGTAAAGTTTTCACAAGCATTTGAGGCTGTTCAATTATGCGGGGCTAAAGCTTATTTTAAACAGAGAACTTGAAAGTTTATATCTTTGGGGTTCAGTCGTTGTTATTTGTAGAATCTGTTTACAGCAGTTAGCACAGTGTAATGTGAGGCTTGTTTATTGGTGTGTCCGACAGTCTCCTTCCCCTTTTAATCACTATCAGAGCAAGTATAGTCTGAGCATCTTCAGCTCAAACTTTTTAAGTGGGTTTGATTCTGGGGGTTGCCTGAGAGCGTTCTGTGAGGAGTTTGCATGTTCTCCAGCTTGCTCCCACATTCCAAAGACATGCATGACAGGTTAATTGGAGACTCTAAATTGGCCCAAGGTGTGGATGTGTGTTCCCTCCGTGTCACCTGCTTCCTGCAGTGTGACCCTCTACTTTGGTGGTTGAATGAATAAGCTCACTAGCAGAAATGGCTAATTGTGTAAATGGATGAATGCCTCCCCCCCACTATTTTAAAAATGATCAATATCAGTTGAATTTATTAGGGTTCCAAGCAGCTATGCTGTGGGAAACCTACTGTTTTTGTTCTGATTATTCTTCTTCCTCCTCTTATTTTTCTCCACTAAAAGTACATGGGCAGCAAAAACTAATATGTGGAAACCTGAAATGTTCCAGTCTGATCAGAAACTCTCCCCACTACTCTGAGACAAACAATCAAGGCACTGCATACACAGGTGGTGCTATAATTAACAGTTTTATGTTTTGCAAATATCTTGAGAACGGCTGTGTCTAGACTAAAAATTCTTCCATCATTCTCTTGGCAGACTTTGAAAATTAAGTTTTCTGCGCCATATTTTCAAAAATGTGCAAATGAACTCAAAATGAACTCCTCCTAGGCTATTCATCCAAAATGCTTGAAATTAAGCAGAAATTATCTACAGACATTGATAATTAAAAGTTGTTAAAATTATCCAAAAATGTCAATCTGTTTTGATATTCTATGCCAATCAAGTCACACAGTTTCTCTTTAGCATGTAGTTTTGGGCTTAACTCCAGATATACTGATTCAGATTTGATGAAACTGCAGACTCACAATCACAACAGTATTCTTCAGCTAACCACCAAATTTTATGCAATTCTGTTAATGTTCAAAAAGTCATGTTTATGAAATGTTTATCAGCCATTTTGCCTTGTCAGTGGAATTTTTGTTTGTTTGATTGCTTAGCTCAAAGCAGTTGTGTGGTGTGGGGGTTAAGATATCTGCATAAGATACTTATCTTATGATAACATATCTAAGTTCAAATCCTTCTGGTAATGCGTCATTCCTCTGAAGTGCAACATATCTCTTCTATGCTATTGAAAACATATATGTTTTTCAATGTATGCATACTAAGTTATGAAAAATGCTACACTTTGAAGGAATTACACATGACCAGAAGGATTTGAACCTAGGTATTCTATGTGTTAGACAAACATCTTGCTTGCATTGGCTGATATACTGACTTCCTCACACACTAACAAAATGTTCCATTGACAAAACAAAATGGCTGATAGACATGTCAAAACATGAATTTTGGAACATTAACAGAATTGCATGAAATTTAGTGTTTTGCAGAAGAATACTGTTGTGATTGTGGGTGTGAAGTTTCATCAAACTTGAATCACTGTATCAGAACTTCAACCCAAAAACACAAAGAGAAACTGTACAACTTGATTGACCTAGAAAATCAAAACAAATTTTGGATAAGTTTAAAACTTTTCATTGCCAATGTCTGTAGATGATCTCTGCTTAATTTCAAGCAATTTGGTGAATGGTCTAGGAGGAGTTCATTTTGAGTTCACTTGCACATTTTTGAAAAGATGGTGCAGAAAACTTAATTTTTAGAGCAAAAGACCAGTGAGCGAAAAGTTGGGGAAGATTTCAAAGAATAGAATGATGAAATAATTTTTAGTCTAAGCACAGCCAGAACAATAGGTTTCTTTCAGCAAAGCTGATTGGAACCCTAAAAATAATGTTATGGCATCAAGGGTGACGAGGTGTCCTGCTTTGTGTGAAACTGCACAGTATTTTGACCCTTTTTTCATTAGTTTTTTTTTCCTCGAATTAAGATGTTCTACAAACATGAATGGTTTAAAGCTGATTAGAAATGGAGTAAAAAATGTTGGGTTCCAGTATTATATGTGTTTGCAGAATATGTACAGAAAAACAAATGAAAGGAAAGAAAACCCTCAGATTTGAACTCATGACCTGTTGATTAAAAGTACAGGTAATTAAAAAATCACCACCAACTGACTGAGTATAGAGCTTTGTTAAAATGGGTGTTGTTTTGCTCATGCGCAGTGAATACGTTGCATTCTTTTTGGGCATGTGTAGCATGACAGCGGGGTGTGGAATTCATGTGTGTGCAGTGAGTGAAGGTATTACTCCATATGTACTCTGTTTCTAGTCTGCATCCATTTTTTTAACGTATAAATGCATGCTGTTGTTTGTTTTGTTTTTTTGGGGGGGCGACGTTCATTAGGTATGTTTTTAGTGAGATCGGCTTGCCAAGTTAGATGTTTTACAAACATGAATGGTTTAAGGCTGATTAGAAATGGAGGAAAAAGCGGGTGAGTGAAAAGCGTTTAGAGATACAAATGAATGGATGTATGCTCTGCCCCCCCCCATTCAAAATTATCAAGAATTTAGAAAGTTGTCCCTTTAAAACAGTGTCATAACTTTGTGAAATTTATCATCTGTATTTATTTTTGAGAGGACACAATTAATTCCTCAGTTGGGATGGGTCCTGCTTGACTGCACTTCTCAAAGTCCCACTCCAGCGGTTCCTGTCCACTGGTTCAACCTGGGCCAGTTGTAGCTTGACCTGGTCTATACTGACACCCTCTAGCCATGTCTTCTTTGGTCTTCCTCTTCCTTGACCTCTACTGCTGCCAGGATCGATCTCCGTGACCTTCTTAATCCAGCCAACACTCCTCTCCACATGGCCGAACCAATGCAAACGGCACGTGCGGAGCACATCCTCAAAGTCGTCCAGCTGCAGCCTAACCAGGAGTGCTTGCGAGCTGACCTCATCCTCAGTGGAGACACCACACATCCAGCGGATCACGGCCCTGTCATTCCGCTGCAGACTGTTAAGACAGGCGGCAGTCAATGTCCCTGTCTTGCTGGCATGCAGCAACACACTCCTCATGCAGGAGTTGTAGATACGGCCTTTAGAGGTTGGTGGGAGCCAGCGGGCCTCGAGAATTGGGAGCACTTGCCTGGCATCTCGTGATGGTGGCAAGCTCAGATCCACCACCAGCAGAGAGCATGTCACCCAGGTAGCAGGAAGATGCCACACACACACACCACCATCAAAACTACAATTTTAACAAAAAACATAAGGTTATGTCATCCAGGATGACCAGGTGGCCCACGTTGTGCAGGACTGCACTGTATTTTGACATTTTTTCAGTCGTCAGCAAATTGAGACTTTGTTTCACATTCTGATAGCCTTAAATTTTCAAAGGCTGTGCGGATTCCACCTCTTCCTAATGCCTGTTTCCTTTTCAAAGAATGAAAAAAGTGGAAGTTGTAGCTGGAAGACAGTTTATGGTGTGACACAAAACAGTGATGGTAGTACCCAGTGGAGTATGGCAAGCACCCTAAACCACACCAAGCACCGCAGGAGGGAAGAAAATGGCTGCGACCACCACTGGCAACCAGATGACCACTAAGCAGACGAAGGTCCATATAACCTGGAAAGGCATTCTGCCATCAATAATCAGGACCCATCAAAATAAAGTAATGGCATCAGAAATAAGGAACCAAAAAGCAAAGCAACTACAAGTCATCCATGGTGGTTTCTTACAGTACTTTGGCTGATAGAGTTCCTGTTATGTTCTCCAGCCAAGTATCAAAAAAAGTACAACTGCACAATATTTCACTCTGAGAAAATGTGCATAGACACGAAAAAAAAAAAAAAGAAATTCACATGCAGTGGATATGTGGTGTTTCCACCTTTAAGAAACATGTCTGCTGGCACTACAATGCTTTCTGTAACTTTCTCTGTCTCTCTCTTTCTTTTTCTTTAAGCATTAGTGGTGACATCTAACCCAAATATTTTTCTCAATGTTAACCATTAGAGGAGTGAAAAATGAAAAACAGTAAAAATAAAATCCTCAGTGAGGAATTTGATCTCATGACCTGTTGATTAGAATTATAGGTAACTAACCACTCACCACCAACTGACTGAGTATAAAGTCTTGTTAAAACGGGTGCTGTTTTGCTCATGCGCAGTGAATACAGTGCATTATATTTGTGTGTGCGCAGAATGACAGAGGGCAGTTGAATTTACGTGTGCCCAGCAAGTGAAGGTGTTACTTCATATATAGTCTGTTTCTATTTCATATCCAGGTGTGTTGGTTTTTTTATGTATAAATGTATGTTTTTGAGGGGGTTGAAAACGTTCATTAAGTATGTTTTTAGTGAGATCGTGTTGCCAAGTCAGACATTTTACAACCCTGAAAGGTTAAAGGTTGATTAGAAATGGAGGAAAAATCATTGGGTTCCAGCATGATATATTTTCAGAATCAGTTTACAGAGATGATCACAGTGTAACATGAGCGTTGTCTCTTGATGTCTCCCTTACAACAGTCGTCTTCCTCTTTGAATCACTATTTGTTCAAGTACAGTATGAACAAAAAGCATACAGAGTGCGTCTTCAGATGAGGTACTTACTTAAAACGTTTTGGGTAAGTGTGAATCTGCTGAGTAGTTCCTCTTATCCAGTCTGCAGTGAACTAAAGGTCTTGCATTTGTGGTACACCCAAATAGGGCACCACATTTGGAAATAATTCAGAGAGACTGTCATTTTATTTTTATTTTAAGAGTATCTAAATATATTTTGAGATTGTGGACGATCAATAATATTAACATTTGATATGTAGCCCTGTATAAATATTTAAGAGTAAGCAGCGGAACCTTTGGCACTGCGGTCGTTCCACCCCAGGTAAACAAAGAGGGTGCACTTCCGGCCCCCCTTTAGTACTATCTGGAGAAAGACACGAGTGGTCCTGTGTTCTGTCTTTCAAAGACTCTTTCTGTATTTTACAGGTCAGTATTTGGTTAAAAATGCCATAAATAAGAGCCTTAAGCTCCGTGTTATTCCTGTGTGTCGCGACGAGTAATATTGTGATGTTGGTGTGTCGTTTTGATACGTTTTGTACAAGTTCAAGCTGCGGTTGGCGCCAGAGATCAAAGGCGAGCCGCATCGCGGTAGCGGTTTCGCGCCAGTCAAATTTAGCTTTGGGAAAGACAGTTAGCTCACATAAAATGTTTTACTTAATACAAGTACATTTTGCTCCGTGTGAATGTAAAAGTCTCCTGATGCTAATTAATAGTCAGTGTGTCCTGTGTATATTTGCCTGTTGTCAAGTTTGTAAAATAATTTGTTAAGTTCAGGTCAGCTAATCTAAGTGCAATGTTTAGACTAATCTACGGTCATAGTTAAGTCCTATGTTTTGTCCTAATTAATGGGAGTCAGTCTAGTAATTGAAGGTCCTGTATAAGTAAATTGTGATTTGTGAAGTATGTAAATTTGAGATGTCAGATGTAGTGTAGTTCATGCACTGTGTGACTGAGGGAAAAAGAACATTATTTACAGTATGTAAAAGAAGATGACATATAAAGCACAAAATGTGATGCTGCCTGTAAATGAAAATGAAAATGAAATAAGAGTACTATCTGGAGAAAGACACGAGTGGTCCTGTGTTCTGTCTTTCAAAGACTCTTTCTGTATTTTACAGACCCAAGAGCAGACACGGAGGATCACGGTTTTTTTCAAAAAAACCCAAACCTATTTCTTTTTGTTATTGTGGTCACCTCCCCGGGACCCGTAACACATTAATATATGGGTAACAGATATCAAATATAAAGTAAAGCCTCAAGTGACCTTAATGACAAAACACTTGTGATTCATTTTAATAAAAGTAAAAAAGATGTCCATGGTCCAAAAAAGTAAAACACTTAAAACATTATTGCAATGGACAGTGGTTAGCACTGTGCTATCACATGTAGAGGAGCGTGGGTTTGATTCCAGCAGTTACCTGTGACTCTCCTGTGAGGAGTCTGCATGTTCTCCCCGTGTGTATGTGGGTACTCCAGCTTCCTCCCACAATCCAAAGACATGCATGATAGATCAGTCGGGCTACGGTCACACTGCAGATTTTAATACTCAATTCCGATTTTTTTTTTTTTTTGCACAAATGTGATCCATATCTGATTTTTAAATGACTGTCTGAACAGCACATATCTGATTTTTTTCACACCAGACCCAGGCCACTTTCATATGTGGTACTAATTCGGATACGTATCTGATATTTTCCAAAGCCACCTCAGTCTGAACGGTCATGTTGCATTTCATCCGACCTTTTTCTCATTGAAGTGAGACAGATGCTACAATTCTGTGGTGGAGGATGCAGCAAGCATGGCAGACACAGCTGATTTGTGCTGTCTTTCTAATCAATCTTCTTTCCTTTATCACTGGATTGCAATTTTGTCAGCTCCAACTGCACAATAACTTCAAAATTTCGGGAGGGCTCAGGACTGAAACCACGAGACAAGCAAGCAGCTGTTGTAATATCTAAAATGTAAAGTTAACATGGACATGACTGTGGAGCAGAATGGCCAGATAGCGGGACACACAGGAGAGGGGAGTCTCTTGTGGCTCCTCCTTCCTGTAGCAGGACCAGTGTTACACCGCTGGTATGAGCCGTGTAGTTTATTATTAACCTTATTTATATAGGTAATCTCACTGAGACACGTGGTCTCATTTTAAAGAGAGCTGTTGAATCGATC
The DNA here is from genome assembly GCA_020510985.1 of Pholidichthys leucotaenia. Taxonomy (NCBI): domain Eukaryota; kingdom Metazoa; phylum Chordata; class Actinopteri; order Cichliformes; family Pholidichthyidae; genus Pholidichthys; species Pholidichthys leucotaenia. The sequence goes on along the minus strand of CM035847.1, from coordinate 252,197,960 downwards.
ATTTCTGTTCAAGCAGACCTGATCACAGCGGCCATCTGGTGTGTACAGGAAGGGAGCTGGTCTCATATTTATGATTTTAACATTTTATTTTGCTGCGCTGCATCAGGGGGAAGAAGTTCTGTCCCCCAAACACAATGCTGTGTCTGACGTTACGTTTTCTTCTGCACATGCGGGTCACTTCATAGCTGTAGATCATTCACTCTGGAGTCTGATGGGGGTTGCATTTAAATTACAATGTGAATACCCACACAGAAAAATCAGATCTCGCCAAAAAACTGGAATTGAGCATCAAGACCTGCAGTGTGAATGTAGCCTTGGAGACTCTAAATTAGCCCGATGTGTGGGAATGGTTGTTCGTCTGTACATGTCTGTCCCGTTCCGGACTTGCCTCTATGTCAGCTGCTTTTTCCAGTGTGACCCTTTGGTGGTTGTAATAGCTGCTAACAGAAATGCCTCATTGTATGAAAGTTTTTTTTTCCTAATTTAAAACTGATCAATATCAGTTGGATTTATTTCAACATGATGGACTGCAGATGTGTAAGACTACCGTGTAAATGAGATACCTTGAGTTAGAATTGAGAAAAAGTCTCATGTCTTGTATATTCAAACAAATCTTTCATATAGAATTTTTGTTGTGACCCTCTAATAGGAATGACTGAACTTCAGCACTTTTTCAGGTACAGTATGTGCAGGGACCAATAAACCTCTACTAATTGGAGGAAAACATAACAGTCTTAATTGATACATGGACAGGGTGTTGGTGTCATGTCACAGGTTTATCAGCCAAGAAACCCTGATTCAAGCCCAGGAACACAAAAGAAAAGGTAACAATTGTGGTTGGGATGCATTTGTGGTCCCTTGGGTTAGCAAGGTATAGTGTTAAGTGTCATGATTAATTAAGCTGACAGCTCACATGCATGATGCAACAGCACGGGGAAAGTAACCACACAAAGGGGCACATTTGACAGTTTATTAATTTGCAAAACAGCGCACAGCTTAAGGAAACAGTCACTCGCCAGAGGAATCCACCTGTGGAGAGAAGACGAGAGCTGAGAGCAGAGGACCGGAGTAAGGGGAAATGGGCGAGCCAAATTGCCACTTACTTGGGTTCCAGGGAAGAACCGGCAGGACTCCAGCTGGGAACAGACAAACCAGTATGGTAGCGGGAATGAGCCGATGGTGCCTGACCGGGTGGAGGTTAGGAGCCAAGGGATTATGGACATTTGGCAGGAGAGCCCGTACAGTCCTGGAGACACACCCGCACGATGGCAGCAACCTGAAGGAGAGAGGAAAACAAGGTGAGACAGTGTGTCTATCTTGTTTGTAATAATACTTGCTTGTTTTAGCATGTGCAGTATACCCAGACAAGCCAGCGTTGAATGCACTTAGAGAGCTTCCTTAAGTACGCTGGCCGATGAGCGGGCGCAGGCGCGTCTTCTGCCTCAGGTGCCGTGATGAGTTGGTGAAGATGAGGCAGGATGGGAGGGGCACACTCTTGCTGCACATGATAGGGCCCCCCCCCCCTTCTAGGAGTGTCTCCTCGCCGTCCAGAGGGCTTTTCCGGGTGAGCATGATGATAGACCCGGAGCATTTCCTTGTCCAAGACCCTCAACGTGGGAACCCAGGACCATTCCTCTGGGCCATAGCCCTCCCAATCCACTAAGTACTGAAGTTCCTGGCCCCGACAGCGAACATCCAGCACACGGCGTACAGTGCAGGCGGGGTGGGCGTCGATGATCCGGGGAGGAGGAGGCAGCTTCGGGTGGGGGGGGCAGAGGGAACTGGCTGAGAGGGGCTTGATGTGACTGACGTGAAATGTCGGATTCACCCGTAGGGTCGGCAGCAACTTAAGCTGAACCGACGCGTCATTAATCACCCATGAGATGGTGTAAGGACCCAGGAAGCGGGGGGACAGTTTCTTTGACTTAACTTTAAGAGGGGTCTGGCTTGCTGCCAGCCAGACCTGCTGCCCGACGACATAGCTGGGGGCGGGAACCCGCTTCCTGTCTGCGGCAGCCCTGGTGCGTTCTGTGGAGCAGGCGAGGGCAACCCGAGTAGACCTCCAGATGTGCCCGCAGTGACGAGCATGAACCCCCACGGATGGAACCGCGACCTCCCTCTCAACCATAGGAAGAAGCGGTGGCGTGTAACCCAGCGATGCCTCGAATGGGGTGAGTCCAGTAGCAGAGGAGACGGCTGAGTTTAAGGATAAGGATAAGAACCTGTACTTATATAGCGCTTTTCTAATCTCAAAGACCACTCAAAGCGTTTCACTAGTACTAACCCTCTATTCTACGGGCCTATAGGAGACATATCTAGGGACAATTTAAAACAACCAAGTTTAGAGAATATTCCACCCAGGTCAGGTGTGTGCTCCACTATGAAGGATTATCGGCTGCTACACACCGCAAGGAGGCCTCCAGGGAATGGTTGGCAAACTCCGCCTGCCCATTGCTCTGAGGATGATTACCAGACGAAAGGCTCACCGTCGTTCCCAGAGTCCGGCAAAAGGCCCTCCAGACCTGGCAAGTAAATTGAGGACCCTGGTCAGACACAATATCCACAGGAATGCCGTGGATGCGGATGATGTGTTCTGTGAGGGAGACCGCCGTCTCCAAGGCCGAGGGGAGCTTTCGGAGGGCCACCAGATGAACAGCCTTGGAGAAGCAATCCACAATCGTGAGGATAACCGTCTTGCCATGGGAGGGGGGACGTCCGGTCACAAAATCCATGGCAATGTGAGACCACGGACGACCAGGGATGGGGAGAGGATGGAGGAGTCCAGATGGAGGGGAGGAGTCAGATTTTCCCCGGACGCAGGTCTGACAGGCTTTGACATACTCTGGATGCCCCACCGCAGCGTGGGCCACCAGAACACCAGTTGGACGAAGTCAATAGCCCGGGCGATCCCTGGGTGACAGGCGAAATGACTGGTGTGACCCCACTGGATGACATCGCTGTGGGCGGCGGCCGGGATGTACAGATGGTTCTGCGGGCACCTTACTAGCACAGGCTCCTGGGACTGGGCTGATGAGTGGCCGCAGGTGCGTCTTCTGCCTCAGGTGCCGTGATGAGTTGGTGAAGATGAGGCAGGACGAGAGGGGTGCAGTCTCGCTGCCCATGACAGTTAAGTAGCTCACTGAATACACAACCTATTGTGTTACACTGAATTGGAAAAAATCATGCACACTCATTCCCCAGGAATAAAAACAACATGTCTGTATCTTAAGAGTATCTGTATATTTTTCAGTTTAGGGTAAATGACTCTCATTATAATTCTGAACTTATTTATGAATAATTTAGAAAGCTTCCCCAGTAAAACAGCTTAATGTTATAGGGATCCCTGTGTACATGTACCAAAAAAAGGTTATAGCATCATAAGCATGGGAGGTGTGTGCCCCGCTGAATAAGGATGCAAACATGGCAGCATTTTTGGGATTTCCAAAGTAGGTAGAAAGCAGCTGCAGAACTCATGAAGACCGGTTGCATTTGGCCTGAATGCAAGTTTGCTTTCTTACATAATAATTACATTTTTTTTTCCGGTTCCGCCGGACCGGTGGCGCCACACGAGTTGGCTGCCATTTGCAACTGCCCTTTTCTTATCTTCCTTCTTCTTTCTACACCTTTCACTCTTTATATATATCACGGACACACAGATCTCCCCAAGGGTCTCCCGAGTCGGCGGACGGAGCCACTGTTTGCAGCGGGGGACGAATACAGCAGGAAGAGCTAGCTGGCTAGCTAGCTCCAACCGCCACCCGGGCTAACGGAGAAACTTGACATTCTGAGGAACTGTGGCGAAAACGACGCGGGTGCCGGGCTGGAGTTTGGGCGGCGTGCAAGAAATATAAGACAGAATAATAAAGAGCGATGGCAAGAACCAAGCAGACCGCCTGTAAATCTACTGGAGGAAAAAGCCCCCAGGAAGCAGCTAGCCACCAAGGCTGCTCGGAAAAAGCGCTCCGGCCACCAGCAGAGTGAAGAAGCCTCACCGTTATAGGCCCGGTACCGTGGCTCTGAGAGAGATCCGTCACTACCAGAAATCCACAGAGCTGCTCATCCGTAAGCTGCCCTTCCAGCGCCTGGTGAGGGAGATCGCTCAGGACTTCAAGACCGACCTGCGCTTCCAGAGCTCCGCCGTCACGGCTCTGCAGGAGGCCAGCGAGGCCTACCTGGTGGGTCTCTTCGAGGACACCAACCTGTGCGCCATCCATGCCAAGAGGGTCACCATCATGCCCAAAGATATCCAGCTGGTCCACCGCATCCGCGGAGAGAGAGCTTAGACTTTCTGTTGCACATTCACCAACCACAATGCTCCGCACTGTGTGTCCATATATATATATATATACTGTATATATATATATATATATATATATATATATATATATATATATATATATATATATATATATATATATATATATACTGTATATATATATATATAGTAATATGTACATATGTATACTAGCTGTTCTTGTTTTTTTTCTTGCCTTCTGATTGTTGCTCTGAGTGTTGCTATCCCTGTGCTGTTGCAATCCTGGAATTTCCCCATTGTGGGACTAATAAAGGCTTATCTTATCTTAAATGCTTGATTGAGAGGGAATCACAGGAGCATTTAAAATAAAATGTGTAATACACATTGTTTTCAAATACACATGTAAAATTTCATTTTGGACAGTATCTTTTCAGTTAACCAACCAATAATCACAGAAGAAATGCTATTCCTCAGCTTAACTATCCTGACAACACCAGGAGTCAGTGAACACGGCCATGGGATCCCTCCAGCTCCCTCTCCTGGAAAGAGAGAGAAACAGTACTGTACATTTGTCACAGTCAGAGAGCGCATCTGTACGCCAGATGTGGAGCTTCTGTCTGTATCGCTACATCCCTTTTATCTGCCCCGTGAGTTCCCCCAACTTTTCATAACGACTGTGTACATTCACCCGAGAGCGGATGCTGCCTCCGCCTCCAGCACCATCTTTGATGTGGTGCAGCGGTTGCAGTCGATTTCCCCAGAGGCTCCAAACATTATCCTTGGGGATTTTTAGTATGCGTCTTTAAAGAAGACACTTAAAAACTTTTATCAGTACGTCTCCTGCCCAACCAGGACGGAAAAGACAGACCTCTGCTACGGATCTATAGAGGGGGCCTATAAATGTTTTCCCTTTCCTCCTTTAGGTTCCTCAGATCACATCTGTGTACATTTGCTTCCCACATATACAACTGCTCTCAAAAGAGAACAGGTGAAGACCAGGGACATAAAGGTCTGGACAGATGACTCAGTGCTCTGCCTCCTGGAATGTTTTAACTGTACAGACTGGGAGGTGTTCACACTGTCCTGCGGGGATGTCATGATTCTCCCCGTTTGCTTTTACACAGTGCATGGAGAAGGAGACAGACGGATCATGGATAATGGATAATGGATGGATGGATGGATGAACATGGATAATGCAACATCTGTGTTTGAGTCTGTGCTGCAACTGCCGGACTTTATTTTAAGAGATTTTCATGGACACAGCGATGAAAAGAGAGACAAGAGGAGGAAATGCGGAAAGCATGGAGGCGTAAGATTAAATCTGAGGAGGCGTCAGCTTAACCGCATTCCTCTTCCTTCCATTATTATGAGGAACGTACAATCCCTGAGAAATAAAGTGGATGAAATTCAAGGTAATGTACGATATCAGAAGGACTTCAAGAACTGCTGTGTCATGGCTTACACGGAGACGTGGCTTACGGCGCATGACCGGGATGCGGACGTGTGGATTGATGGCTTTGGAGCCCCACTTCGCTCGGATCGGCAGGAAGAGGTAATGGGGAAACGTCAGGGGGGTGGCGTATGTTTATATATTAATAAACAGTACTGTACATCTGTCACGGTCAGAGAGCGCATCTGTACACCAGATGTGGAGCTTCTGTCCGTATCGCTACGCCCCTTTTATCTGCCCCGCAAGTTCCCCCAACTTTTCATAACGACTGTGTACATTCACCCGAGGGCACATGCTGAGTCCGCCTCCAGCACCATCTTTGATGTGGTACAGCAGTTGCAGTCGATTTCCCCAGAGGCTCCAAACTTTATTCTTGGGGATTTTAACCATGTTTCTTCAAAGAAGACACTTAAAAACTTTTATCAGTATGTCTCCTGCCGAACCAGGTGAAAAAAGACATTGGACCTGTGCTATGGATCCATAGAGAGGGCCTATAAATCACTTCCCCTTTCTCCTTTAGGATCCTCAGATCACAACTGTGTACATTTGCTGCCCACATATAAAACTGCTCTCAGAAGAGACAAGGCGAAGACCAGAGACAGAAACGTGTGGACAGAGGATTCAGTGCACTGCCTCCAGGAATGCTTTAACTGTACTGACTGGGAGGTATTGACACTGTCCTGCGGGGATGATTTGGACTCTTTGGTGGATGTCACATGCTCATACATGACTTTCTGCAGAGATATGATCGTTCCACATAAACATGTCAAAATATATCCCAACAACAAGCCATAGGTTACAAAATCAGTTAAATCTAAATAAAATCTCCCTTTATTGTCATTCAACTGTACAACCAATCATGTACAGTAGAACAAGATTGTGTTTTACCTATCTACTGTGTTAATCACACACACCCCAAATGTAGAATCAGAGGGCCGCTGCCATGCAAGGCACCGCCACAAATTTCCCTCCTCCGTTCCATTATTGCTGAGCACCAAGCTGGACGGCAGGAAGATCCACTTTTATATGGTCTTCGGCATGACCCGGCCAGGATTTGAACCCCTGCCTCCCGGGTGGGGTGGGGGGGGGGGAGCTGCTCTACCAACTGAGCCACCACTCCGGTGGTTACAGAGGAAAGCACTTGCCTTTAAACAGGGGGTTGTTTCTGAGCTACAGGTTGCCACAAAATTGCTGAAGTCCAAAATTTTAAGAGCAAAACAGAATTATAAATCAGAGTTGGAAAGAAAGATGGCAACAAAGAAACTTGGTTCAGCCTGGGCCAGTATGAAAACTATTGCATGCCTTCAGAGCACTGAGTGCAGTAATTGTGTGTTTTTAGATGGTTTTAATTCAGACACAGAGCTGGCTAATGCTCTTAATTGTTTTTATGGTCGTTTTGATTCCTTTGATTTTAGCACAGAAACCCAAGATTTGAAACAGAAACTCAAAGACAATCAGCACTTTAATATTGATTTGCAGGATGTTAAAAGGGCGTTCTGTGCCGTAAAAGTGAACAAAAGTCAGGGCCCTGATAATATATGTGGGCGATTGGTAAAGTCCTGTGCACATGAATTGAGTCCTGTATTTCACTACATTTTCAATAAGTCGTTACAGACACAACATGTGCCTAAGATCTGGAAAGATGCTGTGGTTGTCCCCGTTCCAAAATCCAGCTGTCCTAAAATGGTAAACGACTTTAGACAAGTTGCTTTGACTTCAATTTTAATGAAAATTTTTGAAAAACTGGCAGATTTGAGGTCCTGTAGCAGACTGAGCATGCATTGGATCCTCTGCAGTTTGCCTATAGGCCTCACAGAGGAGTGGAGGATGCCACTGTCACTCTGTTTAACATGCTTTTTAAACATCTGGATTTTAATGGGACACACACCAGGCTTTTATTTGTGGACTTTTCTTCCGCCTTTAATACAATCCAACCTCATATTTTAGCTGAAAGGCTCCTGCAACAATTTGATTTGAGCAATAATCTGGTGGGTTGGATTCTGGATTTTTTAACCAACAGGACACAGAGAGTAAGGGTCAATGGTACATTGTCTGACCAAAAGTGCTCTTCTACCGGCTCTCCTCAGGGGTGTGTGTTGTCACCACTACTCTTCATCCTGTACACAAACATGTGTCGGAGCAGACATGACAACAGACACATTATAAACTATGCTGATGATTCAGTTGTTGTCAGTCTCCTCCAGGATGGTGAGAGTGGCCACGGTCCAATAGTTGATAATTTTGTCCACTGGTGTGAGGATTCCTACCTGCAGCTGAATACGGCAAAAACTAAAGATATGATTATTGACTTTAGGAGGAAAACTCCCAGGCAAAAAGTCACTGTACTAAAAGGCCAGACCACAGAATGTGTACAATCCTACAAATATCTTGGGACGATTATTGATAGTAATTTAAACTTTGAAGAGAACTGTGAAAGGGTGTGCAAAAAGGGTCAGTAACATTTGCATTGTTTAAGGAAACTTGCATGCTTCCAAATTGACCGAACCATAATGATAATGTTTTATCGGGCCTTTATTGAATCTGTTTTATCCTTTTCTTTAGTGTCATGGTTTGGTCAGATAAAACTGAAAGAGAGGAAATCCTTGGATCAGGTAGTTAGATGGTCCAGTCGTTTGCTTGGTGAGTCACAGCTGAGCCTGACATCCCTGTACACCAGACAGGTACAGAGGATTGCTACCTCCATTTTAAATGATGACTCCCACCCTTTGCACTGCCACTTTCAGCTTCTTCCCTCCAGACGGACGTTTGCTGTCCCAAAAAGTAAAACCCAGCGCTACAAAAACAGCTTTGTTCCTGCTGCTGTCAAAGAGTTGAACAAGTTGTAACAATATATTGCACATAATTTAGTTACCTATTTATTAATTTCATTTTATATTTACTTATTTTTGTAGGTTCTTTATTTGGGTTCTAAATCTTTTATTGGGTTTTAGACTTTTGAGTTTTTAACCTCTCTTTTAACCTCTCTCTCTCTTCTAACTTTTTAATATGACCCTTCTCTCTTATCTCTATGTTTTTTCTCTCATCTCTTTGTCTTTTGTCCTGATTGATGGAGCCTTGAGTATTTGTATTATGTTTATAGTCAACTTCATGTGTGCCTGCGTTTGTGTTTATGTTGAATGTAATTGTGGTTTGTAAATATGGATGTCACCTGACTGCAAAACAAATCTACCTACGGGTACAAATAAAGTAACCTGAACCTGAACCTGGATCTACGTACAGGGTTACACCACAAACACATTTATTAAAGAAAGAGTAAACAGTTCCCAAAAAGTGCAGACATACAAAAACAGCAACATGTTACACTTACAGGCTTACACGGTGGGACAGTGTACAGTGGCACAAGCAGAGCAGATGACAATACAATAGTCCAGCAATGGTAGACTGGCAATGAGCTGCTTAAGTAGAACCATTACTGGCAAAGGGAGATTGGGTGCACCTGAGCAAGGAGCGGGAAAGGTAGTCACCGGGAATGGAACCAGCTGGCGTGGTCGGACCAGCAAGCTGTCAGACAGCACTCACACGAGTGTAGGCCAAAGGAGGCTGCCTCACAGCTGCCGGACAGAAAACAGTGGCTACAGGTACGGAACAATTAACTAGGGAACACAGAAACTAAAAAGATAACACAATACACAAATACAAAGATAACCTGAGACACAGATAAAGGTCAGAACCAAGTCTGAAGGACAAACCGGCTCGGTTCATGACAGAGCCCCCCCTCTCAAGGCGTGGATTCCAGACACCCACGGTAACATCACAAGGAAAGGGAAACAAGACCCTGCCCCCCACCCCCACCCCACCCCCCTTCCCAGCAGGAACAACAGCAATAATCAACCCAGGGTGGGAGGTGGGGGAGACAGGTCAGGAGGAAACAAAAACAACTCCGCCCATGGAGGAGCCGTCTCTGCGGTGACGGAGGTGGTCACAGCCGAAGGAGGCCTGGGAGATCTCCCAGCGGGAGGACTCGTCACTGTGACCAGGAGTACTGCAGTGGCGGAAAGCACTGAGCATGAGGACGGCCCTGTAGCAGGAGTAGTCTGACCTGATGAGGGAGAAGTGGCAGTAGAAGAGAGAGGCTTCCTCCAGTGTTTGGATGCAGAATGATGAGGTTTGCAGGAAGCTGGAGCTGGTTTAGTTGGAGCGAGAGCGGGCGTAGCACTCTGGCGTGAAGCAGGAAAAACAGAGCCACGGAAGCGCTCACCCTTCGACACAAGCCCGGTCTTCCTATGGGACTTCCTTACCCTCTTCTCATACTCACGCTGCAGCGCTGCCACCAGGGAAATCCTGTCAATTCCCTCTGCATGCTCAGAGAGTTGTGGGCAATGGCGATCTTCCGCTTCCAGATCCACATACCACAGGACATCCTCTGGAGTGGAATAAGCACGTGCCAAGGAAATCAGCCCATCAATTTCCATAAGGGTCCGACAGCACTCCCAACCCAGACACAGAGGATAGCTTCATCCTGACACTGCCATCTCCAAACCAGGTGGGTAAAAGGACTTTCAAAAAGAAAAAAAGTTATGTGTGGGTGTAACCCGCTAAATCCTTTTATGGCTGGACTGTTCTGTCGTGATTCTCCCCGTGCACTTTTACACAGTGCACAGAGAAGGAGAGAGACTGATCTACGTGCAGGGTTACACCACAAACACATTTATTAAAGAAAGAGTAAACAGTTCCCAAAAAGTGCAGACATACAAAAACAGCAACAGGGTACACTTACAGGCTTACATGGCAGGACGTGCAGTGGGCAGAACACAGTGGCTACAGGTACGGAAAAATAAACTAGGGAACATAGAAATTACAAGAAACTGAAAAAGATAACACAATACACAAATACACAAATAACCTGAGACACAGAGAAAGGTCAAACCGAGCCAGAAGGACAAACCGGCTCGGTTCATGACAGGGGATGATTTGGACTCTTTGGTGGACGTGACATGCTCTTACATGGCTTTTTGCAGGGATATGATCGTTCCATGTAAACGTGTCAAAATATATCCCAACAACAAACCATGGGTTACTAAATCAGTTAAATCCTGCTTGCAGAGGAAAGCACTTGCCTTTAAACAGGGGGTTGTTTCTGAACTGCAGGTCCTCAAAAGAGCTGAAGTCTGAAATTTTAAGAACAAAACAGAATTATAAATCAGAATTTGTTATGACCCCTCGTGCACCATTACGCAGTGCACAGAGGGAGGAATGAAAACCCACGAGCAGAAGTAGTTTGTGCACTTTATTAAACAAAAACCCAAACTTTGTCCAGCAAACAGTCATGTCAGATTCAGAGAGTGATATAATTGCAAATGAGGCCACCAAGAAAACAGGGACAGCACCCGGACGCTCAGCAGCCCAAGGAAGGGGAATGCCTAGTGCCGCAAGGCATCTGTCAGCACAAGGAGAAAGGCAAACAGGACTTACGAGCTGGAGTGATCCAAGGCAGTCCGTGCTGTCTGGAGGATGAGGGTGAGGCAGGAACAGCTGCTAACACCAAATAACCACAACATTCTTGTAGTGTTAGAGAAGACTAGTTAGTCAGGCTGAAAGTAAACGTAGGGCATGAAGGCTTGCATACACAGAGGAACACACTGCTGTGTATAATGCGCAATGCTCCAGCGATCTCTTCCCCCTCAAGCAGAGCTTAAGTAATGATAATACTAATGAGGGAAGAGACCGCCGGTGAGGAAGAGCGTGAGCTGGACCAATTAAACCCAGGTGTGCATGAGTGAGTGTCTGAGCATGTGAATGGAAGTGAATGAGGCATGTGTTTATGCGTGTGAGACACCGATAATGAGAAACAGCTGATGACACTGACAGGAGCAGGGGGCATGGCCGAGCTGTCAGGGAGCGGAGGACGCAACGGGCTCCCTGAAGCACCTGATGGAAAATAGACAATGAAAAGAGACAAAATAGCCACAGTGTCAGAACTGGGTTTGGAACCACCAAACCCAGGTTCATGACAGAACTGGAAAACAAGATGGCAGCAAAGAAGCTTGGTTCAGCCTGGGCTAGTATGAAAACTATTGCAGGCCTGCAGAGCGCAGTTATCGTGTGTTTTTAGATGGTTTTAACTCAGACACAGAGCTGGCTAATGCTCTTAATTGTTTTTATGGTCGTTTTGATTCCTCTGATTTTAGCACAGAAACCCAAGATTTGAAACAGAAACTCAAAGACAATCAGCACTTTAATATTGAGTTGCAGGATGTTAAAAGGGCATTCTGTGAACAAAAGTCAGGGCCCTGATAATATATGTGGGCACTTGGTAAAGTCCTGTCCACATGAACTGAGTCCTGTGTTTCACTGCATTTTTAATAAGTTCTTACAGACACATGTGCCTAAGATCTGGAAAGATGCTGTGGTTGTCCCCGTTCCAAAATCCAGCTGTTCTAAAACGGTAAATGATTTTTAGACCAGTTGCCTTGACTTCAATTTTAATGAAAAACTGGTCAGATTTGAGGTCCTAAAGCAGACTGAGCATGCACTGCATCATTTGCAGTTTGCCTACAGGCTTCACAGAGGAGTGGAGAATGCCACTGTCACGCTACTTAACATGCTTTTAAAACATCTGGATTTTAATTGGACACGTGCCAGGCTTTTATTTGTGGACTTTTCTTCTGCTTTTAATACAATCCAACCTGAAAGTTTAGTTGAAAGGCTCCTACAACAAGTTGATTTGAGTAATAATCTGGTGGGTTGGATTCTGAATTTTTTTTAACCAACAGGACACAGAGAGTAAGGGTCAATGGTACATTGTCTGACCAAAAGTGTTCTTCTACTGGCTCTCTGCAGGGGTGTGTGTTGTCACCACTACTCTTCATCCTGTACACAAACATGTGTCAGAGCAGACATGACAACAGACACATTATAAAGTATGCTGATGATTCAGTTATTGTCAGTCTCCTTCAGGATGGTGAGAGTGGCCACGGCCTTGTAGTTGATGATTTTATTCACTGGTGTGAGGATTCCTATCTGCAGCTGAATACGACAAAAACTAAAGATCTGATTTTTGACTTTAGGAGGAAAACTCCCTGGCACAAAGTCACTGAACTAAAGGCTAGACCAGGGGTGTCCAACCATGTGCCATGGAGAGCCAAGACCCTGCAGGTTTTCTCTTCTACCCAGTCTCTTCAGCAGGTGTTTTCACTTATCAGCAATCAGTGGGAAGAAGTTCACAGAAATCTGCTGTTGAAGACACTGGTTGGAGGTAAAACCTGCAGGGTCTTGGCTCTCCATGGCACATGGTTGGACACCCCTGGGCTAGACCACTGAATGTGTGCAATCTTACAAATATCTTAGGACGATCATTGATAGTAATTTAAACTTTGAAGAGAACTGTGAAAGGGTGTGCATAAAGGGTCAGCAATATTTGCATTGTTTAAGGAAACTCGCACACTTTCATATTGACCAAACCATAATGACAATGTTTTATCGGGCTTTTATTGAATCTGTGTTATCCTTTCTTTAGTGTCATGGTTTGGTCAGATAAAACTGAAACAGAGGACACCCATATACCTACAAGTCATCCACAGTGGTTTCTTGCAATACTTTGGCTGACAGAGTTCCTGTTTTTTTCTCCAGCCCAGTCTCACCAGAAAACATACAATTGCACAACTTTCCACTCTGAGAAAATGTGCATAGATATAGAAAAAATATTTTTCACATGCAGTGGATACATGGCATTTACACCTTTAAGAAACATGCCTGCTGGCACTACAATGCTTGTCTGCCACTTTCTCTTTCTCTTTTTCTCTTTAACCATGAGAGGTGACACCTAACCCAAACCCATCCATTCATCCATCCATCTTCTACCGCTTTTCCGGAGGTCCGGGTCGCGGAGGCAGCAGTTCAAGCAGAGAAGCCCAGACTTCCCTCTCCCCAGCCACCTGCTCCAGCTCTTCAGAGGGGATACCAAGGCGTTCCCAGACCAGCTGGGAGACATAGTCTCTCCACCGAGTCCTAGGTCTGCCCCGGGGTCTCCTCCCAGTGGGACGTGCCTGAAACACCTCAAGTGGGAGGCGTCCAGGAGGCATCCTAATCAGATGCCCATACCACCTCAACTGACTCCTTTCAATGTGGAGGAGCAGCGGTTCTACTCTGAGCCTCTCTCGGATGACTGAGCTCCTCACCCTATCTCTGAGGGTGAGTCCAGCAATCCTACGGAGAAAGCTTATTTCAGCCGCTTGTATCCGCGATCTCGTTCTTTCGGTCATTATCCAAAGCTTGTGACCATAGGTGAGAGTAGGAACGTAGATTGACTGGTAAATCGACAGCTTTGCCTTAGAACTAAGCTCCCTCTTCACCACAACAGACCGGTACAACGTCCACATCGCTGCAGATGCTGCTCCAATCCGTCTGTCGATCTCTCGCTCCATTTTCCCCTCACTCGTGAACAAGACCCCAAGATACTTAAACTCCTCCACTTGGGGCAGGAGCCTGTCCCCAACCCGGAGAGGACAATCCACCTTTTTCCGGCTGAGGACCATGGACTCGGACTTGGAGGTGCTGATTCTCATCCCAGCTGCTTCACACTCAGCGGCAAACCGTCCCAGCAAGAGCTGTAGGTCATTGATGGATGAAGCCAACAGGACAACATCATCTGCAAACAACAGAGATGAGATCCTGTGGTCACCAAGCATGACACCCTCCATTCCCTGGCTGCGCCTAGAAATCCTGTCCATAAAAATTATGAACAGGATCGGTGACAAAGGGCAGCCCTGGCGGAGTCCAACTCTCACTGGGAATGACTCCGACCGAGTGTTGGCAATACGAACCAAACTCTCACAACGGTCGTACAGAGACCGAATAGCTCGTAACAACAAGCCCGATACCCCATACTCCCGAAGCACCCCCCACAAAAATCCACGAGGGACGCGGTCAAATGCCTTCTCCAAGTCCACAAAACACATGTAAACTGGTTGGGCAAACTCCCACGAACCCTCAAGAATTCTCGAGAGGGTAAAGAGCTGGTCCGATGTGCCACGGCCAGGACGAAAACCACATTGCTCCTCCTGCATCCGAGGTTCGACCAATGGCCGGACTCTCCTCTCCTAACCCAAACATTTTTCTAAATGTTAACCATTCGAGGAGATGACACCTAATCCTAACCTTTATCTAATCTTAACCATTACTAGAGTGAAAAATGAAAAACAATGAAAAAAAAAAACCCCTCAGTGAGGGATTTGAACTTTTGGTTAAAGTTATAGGTAAGTAACCACTCACCACCAACTGACTGAGTATAGAGTCTTGTTAAAATGGATGCCATTTTGCTCATGTGCAGTGAATACAGCGCATTCTTTTTCTGTGTGTGCAGAATGACAGATGGCAGTTGAATTTGCATGTGCCCAGTGAATGAAGGTGTTTCTTCATATATAGTCTGTTTCTATTTCGTATCTGGTATGTTTTTTTTTAACTTATAAATGCATGTTTTTGAGGGGGTGGAAAACGTTCATTAAGTATGTTTTTAGTGAGATTGTGTTGCCAAGTCAGACATTTTACAAATCTGAATGGTTTAAGGTTGATTTGAAACGGAGGAAAAATTCTTTGGGTCCAGCATTATATGTTTACAGAGATGATCACAGTGTAACATGAGAGTTGTCTCTTGACGTGTCCCTTACAACAGTCCTCTTCCCCTTTGAATCATTATTTGTTCAAGTACAGTATGAGCAAAAAGCATATAGAGTGCGGCTTCATATGAGGTACTTATTTAAAATGTTTTGAGTGTGTGTTAATCTGCTGAGTAGTTCCTCTTATCTAGTCTGCAGTGAACTAAAAGTCTTGCATTAATATATAGGTAACAGATATCAAATATAAAGTAAAGCCTCACGGACACAAGAGACCTTAATAACAAAACACTTGTGATTCATTTTAATAAAAGTAAAAAAAAAATGTCCATGGTCCAAAAAAGTAAAACACTTAAAACTTTAGTGTAATGGGCAGCACAGTGGTACAGAGGTTAGCACTGTGTAATCACATGTAGATGATCCTGGGTTTGATTCCAGCAGTTACCTGGGAATCTCCTGTGAGGAGTTTACATGTTCTCCCTGTGTGTGCGTGGGCTCTCCCCAGATCCTCTGGCTTCCTCCCACATTCCAAAGACGTACAATAGGCTAATTGGAGACTCTAAATTGGCCCTAGGTGTGAATGGTTGTTCGTCTATCCATGTCTGTCTCGTCTTGGACTTGCCTCTATGTCAGCTCCTTTGTACAGTGTGACCCTCCACTTCAGTGGTTGTATTAGCACTTGCAGAAATGCCTTATTATATGATTTTTTTTTTACTAATTTAAAACTGATCAATATCAGTTGGATTTATTTCAAAATGATAGACTGTAGGTGTGTAAGACTACCGTGTAAATGAGATACCTTGAGTTAGAATTGAGAAAAAGTCTTATGTCTTGTATATTCAAACAAGTCTTTCAAATAGAATTTTTGTTATGACCCTCTAATAGGAATGACTGAACTTCAGCACTTTTTCAGGTACGGTGTGTGCAGGGACCAATAAACCTCTGCTAATTGGAGGAAAACCCAATAGTCTTTACCCTTTACTAACTACTAACTAACTAACCTGCACTTATATAGCGCTTTTCTAGTCACAAAGACCACTCAAAGCACTTTCACTAGTACTAATCCTCTATTCTAAGGGCCTATAGGAAACAGATATCTAGGGACAATTTAGAACAACCAATTAACCTAACATGCATGTCTTTGGATTGTGGGAGGAAACTGGAGCTCCCGGAGTAAACCCTTGCAGCACAGGGAGAACATGCAAACTCCATACAAAAAGGTTCCAACCCCTGCCAGCCTGGGGATTGGAACCAGGAACATTCTATCTGTAAGGCAACAGTGCTAACCACTGCACCAATAGGCAAGATTTAATTTACAGATCGCGCCCCTATTGGCACAGTTCAGCACTGCGCCTATCAACTGATATGACATGTCAAACACTCCCCAAGCTGTACTGAGGATTTGTACTGATCATGCCAGTTCAGAAGGTGGCAGACACGCATTGTAGGAATCATGGCTGGCACGGAATACACCAAAGAGGAAGAAATTCTTTTTCTTCTTCGAGATTGGACAAACAAATATAGACATAACCGATCACTGTGGACATAGTTGGTCGCGGACAAGGAGCCATTTGCTCCCAAATTTGCCAACAATGATTCAAAAAAGAGATTATTTAGCTTATGAAGGTAAATATTTACAGTTTGTTATGATGGAGGGTGCGGGAAGCATGCTGATTTCACCTGCCGTCGATCACAGCCACGTGACCAGGGGAAGACTCGCTCCAGTTTCTTGATGTTTCATAACATAAATATCTTTGGAATAAAAGCAAAACTGAGGTGAGATAATTGTAAGAGTGTCTGGTTGTGGACGAGAAAGCAAGAATGCCCGATGGAAGAGAAAATATGCTGCAAAAAAGGCGAAGCGATCCACCATTCGCCAGCAGTGAGTGACGAATATCAGTGTTTGTTTTATTGTTTTGTTTACATTGTATTGCATTGTACTGATTTTCTGGTTCATATACTTTGAAGATAAACTCACAACAAAACAAAAACAAAAATGAAGACAATAAAACAAAACCATCCTTTGTGTAAATATGTCCAAAGTCCACTTTGACTGAAACTTTTGTAATCTGATGAGGCTGCCATCACATTATGCAAATTAGATGCGTAAATTTACTCCTATCTGAAACTTTGGATCATATTCTACATCTTTCTAACTGAAAGTAAGCCATTATCTCTTACCACTTTCAAGTTATAGCTTTGGAAAGCTGACATATGATCTGAATATTTTCTTGATAAAAAATCTTTTCTACTCTTGATCACTAGGGGTTATGTCGCCAAATGGTGCCTGTGACAGTTAATAGAATAAAAGCATTATTCCAACACTCTTTGAGTGTGAGATTTCACGTGTCCCTAGTGGCAGAGCGTGGCGCTGTGCCTGTCAACTGATTTTACTTTTCTAAACACTGTTCACCTTTACTGAGGATTTGTACTGATTGTGCCAGTTCACAAGGTGGCAGGCACCCATTGGAGGACTCATGGATGACACGTAATACACCAGAGAAGATGAAATCCTCCTTCTTTTTCATTGTCTTGGAGATCACAGCGCAAGATGTACACGGACCATCATTGTGGACATTCACGATCGCCCTTGGACAAGGAAATTCGGAGGATTTGGTCCTGAATTTGCCAACTATGATTCTAAAAAGAGATTATTTAGCTTATGAAGGTAGATGTTTACATGATCTTATAACACAGGGAGCGTGAGGCTCGTTGAATTCACCTGCTGGTACCGTGATCACCATGTGAATGGAGGACAATCGCTGGTTGTATGTTGTCAATAAAAGATAAATTGTGGCAGAATAAAAGCAAAATTACGGTGGAATAATCAATAACAGTTTCTGGATCTAGGACAGAAAGCTGAAATGACTGGGAGAGGACAAAATAACCACTAGAATGCCGCTAAAGGACACCACTTTGCCAGAGGTAAGTGAAGAATGTCTTTGTTTGTTTGTATGCAAATTATATGCGTAAATTCACTCCTGTCTGAAACTGTGGATCATATTCTATGTCTTTCTAATTGACAGTTAGCCATTATCTCCTACCACTTTAAAGTTATAGCCTTGGAAAGTTCTGACATCTGATCTGACTAGTTTGTTGAAAAAAAAATCTTTACCACTGTTGACCACTAGGGGTTATGTCACAGTATGGCGACAGTCACACTCAAACAGTTAAACCATTGAAAGACATATCAGAGTTATTGTTTGATTTCATGTCCATCTTCTTGATTATCAGAGACAAGAACTCACAAGGGTTTGTTTTTTTTAGACTGATTCATAATTGGTACAAATAAAGAATTGTTCATAAAATTGTCCATTATATGGACTGGTGCCCTATGAAGATCTGAGTGTAATGAAAATAAATCTTCATTACTACTCATTCATATTTACAATACATTAATACTGTACCAACATTAAATTACCTATTAACCCATAAATCTGCTACATATTTTAATGTGCCCTGTGTGAGGGTCTGTTAAGAAATCTAGAAATGGACATGAAATTATGATTTCACAAGCTGTGTGGGTATAGTCAAATCTGATCTTTTGCACGGTAAAACGTGTGTTAAACCCCCTTATCTGACTGTGTCTGTGTGAGAGCACAGAGGGGAGGGGTCGGAGATCCCCCTCAAACTGCTCAAACACTGCACAGACTGTGTTGGTTTTTTTTAAAGCATGCTTCAGGAAAGTGTTAACATATGCTGAATTAATTAAAATAAGGCCTGCAAAGATGGACTCACGAAGAGTCCGATCCCGCTTTTGTTAATTCAACTTGTTCGGTGAAATTCCCGGCAAGGTAAATTTAATTAACCATTTTTTTAAAAAAATAAACCTCGTGTAAAGCAGTGGAATTAACTATTTCTGGACAACAGTAATAAAAAATACTGAGGAGAAATTAAAGTAACAGCAAAGTTGAAATAGTGATACTATTCTTACATGAATAATGTGCAGAATTGCTAGAATAGTTACTGGAGTTTGGCTCATGACAAACCAGATTAAAGGGAGCCATCCTCCATTCTTTAAAAAAAGTTGCTGGCAGAAACAAGCCATTAGAAGCATGAAACAAAGCAAGGCATGGTCAGTGCATAGCGTTTACATCTCAGGTGAACGAGTTGCCAGTCTGCTTGTTGGAGCTGCACATGCGCAGACTAAGCAGTGCAACTGCCATCTTACAAACTGCCATTTTGAGTGATCCTGGCACCCATTTTGGAGCTGAAATAGTAACCACCTCCGAGCAATGTCACTGTCTCCTCCTCCTTGAGTGCAGAAGGAACTGCCTCCAACTTGTGGTCAACCATAAGAACTGCATCCTTTAATAAAATATCTCAAACTTTTAATCTGTTAAGCCAATTTCTAACCAAACTGAGCTTTCCAAATTAACTTCAAAGCAATTCATATTATTCAGAATAATCTAAATTTAAGACCAATTTAAAGTTTCTATGACAAAAGCAACGAAAAACAAACTTTTTGGCTGTTCAAGGTTAATGTCACTGGTGGACCAGATTGGCCAATGCAAATGAATACCAGAAAATGCATGAAGTGTGCACTTTGTATTTAATCACTTATGTTAACCACACATTTTAATATCTAAAGTTAAAAGCACATATTTACACATTTTATGCAACATTTGCAAACATTTGAAGCTATATATGTGTTTTAAGCTGCATTATTTGATCCCTTCCACAGGAAGCCCAGTTCAACTTAAGGGTTTGAATAAATTACCATGTTTATTCAAAAGTGACCTTAAAGTATTGTTAGCCCTGTGTATGTTGGTAAAGGATTTAGTGATCCACTGAATATTTATCAAAAAATTTCAAAATAGGAAACCACATTAATCAGTTTACACTTAAAAGCCCTAAGTGTTATTTAAAGTCATTGTGTTATTATTGGTTCATGTTTTTTTCTCCCAGGATTTAAAAGAGAAAAGTCAAAAGGTGGAAATATTGATTATTCTGTAAATAAAAACTTTATAGATAACAATCAAATAAATCACCATTAGCTTTAATCCTAAGAAATCCTTGGTAGCAAAATGCACAAAAACAATTCGCTTGTGTTTCCTAATCTGTAAATATTAAAGGGTCTATATCATGCAAAATCGACTTTTTTGAGCTTTTAAGCATGTTATAATGTTAATTCCTCACCAACCCCCCCCCCCCCCCCCAAAGTGGTATTTTGCTCCATTCACACATCTCTGAGTATTCCTCCTCAACCCTGCTCTCTGAGCTGCTGCTTTGCCCTGTCCCTGATAATGACTGGATCCCCACGTTCATACGTATGAACGTGGGTGAGCTGCCTACTCCAGGAAGTGCCTGTGCTGCCAGCACCTCCCCCAGGCTAACACACACACTCACTTTCTCCGCGCAGCTAATGGAGCGGTGATCGGCAAAACTCTTTCACTTTTGCATTGACGCTGTGAAGAAGTAGTTCCTCTCGCACCTAATCTGCTCAGTGACAACAACTGTTTGCTTTTTTACGTAAGACAATGTCTTCTAAGTTTTCGTGGGCGGAACCCAGCGACACGCTGCAGCAGCCGGCTCAGGGGTTACGTCATGAAATGGGCGGCAGCCACAAGAAGGAGAGGCTGAGCCTCAGAGATTGAGGCATCTTACTTCCGGGTTGGAAAAGTAGCTTGCAAAAATAACTCATATTTCATAAGAAATTCATTCTCCAGTGTACCAAAGGTAATATACTATCACATACCTGCATATAGTTTACTCTGAAAGGCTTAAAATAGCATGATATGGGCCCTTTAAAACATTTAAAGCTTCAAATGAAAATAGGCTTTAACAAATAAAAACAAAAGTCAGCCTTAACTTTAAGAGAAAGTAGAAGCTCATCACCTTAAATCTCTAAAGCATTTAATGTTTTCTATTTTTGTTGTTTCCCTTTTTGTAAATAAAATAATCACTTTTAAAGTGACATTCAAAAAAATTCCAAGGCTAGTTATTGATGACAATTCCAATTCCAATTCTAGGCTTTGAAAATTTAAGTAAAGAAGTCAATCCACACAAATTTTAAACTACAAAACAAAATAAAGTTTCAACAAACAAATAAATTAACACACCTTCAAATTTCTACAATAATTCCAAAATTCTACCTTCCTTCTTACAAGCCTGTAAGTTGGAACAACTTCAAAAAAAAAGAACTTATAACTCCCACTAATATAAAATAACAGTCAAGGTTAACCCTTGACTTAACAAATTTAGCTACAATCAACAAGTTGATTTTTAAGCTAACTGGTAAACACAACGGTAAAATATGGCGGGTCTTCAAACAACCGATCGATTTACTGAACTGGATGACCTTCAAGTAACATTGGAAAAATGGACTTCTGATTTTATATCTAGCTTTACAACATGGGTCAAGAAAACACAGCCCAAAGATCTGAAGCAACTCACTGAAGAACTTTTGGACGATTATGCAGAAAACCCACCAAAAAGGAAGAATCTCCCCAGTGCGTTGGGGAAAGTTTGCGATAGCCTTAGTCACGAGATTAAAAGTAGCTGAAGCTAAAACGTTATGTGCCGAGAATGAGCTAAGGAATCAACAATCAACTACCTTCTCTCTCCAGGAAGAGAACAAATCATTAAAGAAGAAATTGGAACAATCTCAGAATGAAAACAACGATACTCAAGCTCAACTTGATAATGCATTACAAGATTTAAATCAGGCAAAACCAGAAAAGCGATGGTTGACTCGTGACAAGGACTTCCTTTGCCAAGAGAACAGTAAACTTGAAGATGCCCTTCAGGCATCGAAGAAGGAACTCAGAAGAGCTGATGTCATGTTTCTGAGCTCAGGTTTTCTCTGAGCTAAGATCCTCACCTTATTTCTAGTTTTGTTTATCTGTTAGTCTATTTTGTTATCTGTTGTATGTTTGGTATGTTTTTGTTTCATGCACATCTCCCTCCTCATATCCCTGAGCAAGAATTCCTTGGAGATCAGGAAGCGAGCTCAGCAGAGACTACACTTCTTGAGGAAACTCAAACAGGCCTCTCTCCCCATCTGCATCCTCAGGACCTTCTACAGAGGTGTGGTGGAGAGTGTTCTGACGTACTGCATTGCTACATGGTACTCCAGCTGCAGTATGTCAGACAAAAAAGCCCTGCAGAGGATAGTCAAGGGGGCGGAGAGGGTAATTGGAGTCTCCCTCCCCTCTGTCCAAGAACTTTTTCAGAACCGTTGTAGGAGCAGGGCACTGAACATTGTCAAGGACCGTTCTCACCCTCTGCATAAACACTTTGAACTTCTTCCATCTGGTAAACGATTCCGGAGCATCAGAGGCAGAGCCACCAGACTGATCAACAGCTTCCTCCCACAAGCTGCCAGGATGCTGAACAGCTGACCCGGAATCTCACATACACACTACTGCACCTATGGACATTTTGTATATTATAGTTAGTTATTCTTTTTCCCCAAGTATGTCTCAGGGATGTGTGAATGGATGGGGGGGGTGGGAGCTATGTGGGAGTGTGTCTTAATCATGCTGCTTCTTATATGGATGCCGAGAGAAACGCAATTTCATCTTGCCTGCACTACAGTTGTATGTACAGCAATATGACAATAAAGTTTGATTTGATTTGATTTGACACACCTACCAGCTGCAAGCAGTTGATAATTAGGTCACCTTCCATTCACACCTGCTGCTCATTATTCTCCCCACTATTTATAGACTGCCAATTCTTTCCATCAGTGCGACAGCCACAATTGTGTTTAGACTGTTCTCCAGCTTCCTGGACAGTCTTTCCCTCCTTTCCTCCTGGGATTACTCTGCCCAGGAGAAGCTCAACTATGTAAAATTATTCTTGTTGCTATTTTGTATTTCTCTTCACAGTTATTTCTTTTGGACTGGTTATGTTTTTTCTATGAATAAATGTTCCACTGCAGTCAAGCGCCTGGGTTTGTTTTTGTCTTGGAGGGGCGTTCATGACAGTTGGCTGCACCAAGTTAGAAAAAACCCAGGTTCTTGCAGTAGGGCATATTTCCACCTTTTTGTGTTTTTCACTCACCTGGTGTTGGAGCTATCATGTCCCCAGTGCGCCAGGTCTCAGCCAGCAAAGGTGGATCAGTGGCTGGGAGTCCCAGCCTGGAGGAACAATGGGGGGCTCTCTTCATCCAGGACTGCGTCTCCAACGCTCTCACCTCTCGAAGCCCGAGGAGAGTTTTTCAGAACGTGGAGGCAGTGGTCGGGAGACTGAGGGCCCTTCCTGGGCTGAAGAAATATCCGGAGTTCACGGACGTGTTTGCTATGCTTGCCGACCTGCAACAGTCCTTTCCCGAGCTGATGTGGGGGAAGCCTCCAGCCAGGCCGGTGTCCAGATATAAGTGTGCTCCATGGAAGAACGCCTCCTGTATGCCCGCTCCTGCTCTGGCTACATTAGCTCCACCACACCAGCGTCGTCCTGCCCCGGACCGCCTGAGGAATAATCCCGCCTTGCTGACAGTCTCTCCCCGAACACAGCCCGGCTATTCGAGCAGCAGTCTCTTGCTTTTTTTTTCCTCGCCTGCTGTTTTGTCAGCCCAACCTCTCTCCACTGCTGCTGCGAGGCCCATCCCCTCGGTGTCTCTTCCTGCTGCAAAGAGGTGCTTCATTTTTCCACCGGCTACGTCCATTCTAGTGGCTACAGGGACGGCTCCTCAACGATCCACATAGGGGCCCAAGATTACCTTAGCCACACAGAGGGACGATGCTCAATGTACAGCGGCAGACAACATCAAGATCTGGGAAAACAGGCAAGTGTTTTGTCATTCTACTTCTATGTATGATGAAATGCCTTGCCTAATTCCTGGTAGGGAGACTCAGGGAAAGCAGTCCCCTGAGCTCTCCCCACCTGCTGCTGTTATGAACTGTCCACCTATCCTCTCTGTGTCTCCTCTTTCTCCCGAGTATCCGCCGGCCCTGGAACAGAGCTGCTGGATGATGGAGGAGCCTGTGGCCCTGGAGGATCCGATGCCAGAACCAGCACGGAGTCAAACCCCATCTGCCACGTTGGAGGAGCCTCCACCGTGAGTCACAGCAGCTAGGGAAACAAAGACTGCTGCTACCATCTTGCCTGCTGCGGAGGCTGCCGCAGCAGAGTCAGTGACCAAGTTGGACCCCCTGATGGTCGAGCCCAAGATGACATCACCTGGATCGTCGGGGTCCTGGATGGCGGTGGAGCTTGAGCTCAGGTAAGTGCTCTCTTTTGTCTTTCTCCTCTCCGTACTAGAGCAATCTTGCCTGGCTCTTGTTGAGGAGAGCCAGGTGAAGCCATCCGTTGCATCTGAGCTCGCCTTGCCGGGCTCCGCCGCTGCTAGATACCCTGACCCTGCTTTTCCTTGTGTTTTTTCTGACCTCCCTCCCAGGGTCACCGGAGATTTTCCGGAACCACCAGATGTCTCTGAGAATCAAGACTCACCACTGGATGATGTAGTGGGTCCAGCTTCCCCCGCTGAGGTCGTCCTGGTTCCAGCTCCTCCTCTGCCTGAGGCTGTTGTGTGGATTCCTCCACAGGCTGAGTCTCCATGGGGGCTGCTTCCCGACCAGGGACTCTCGTCAGGGCTGCGACCCAGCTTCAACCCAACATGAGTGCTGCGCTCTTGTATGGGCCCATCCTGGGCGCTACCCCCCAGCTCCGGGTCCACTGTGGGTGCAGCATTGGCCCAATCCAGGTGCACCGAGGGTGTAGTGTTGGCCCAGCCGGGGTCCACCAAGGGTGCTGCAGTGATCCAGCCCGGATCCACCGAGGGTGCTGCAGTGCTCCAGCCCGGATCCACTGCGGGTGCAGCTGTACTCCAGCCCGGAGTCACTGCGGGTGCAGCTGTGCTCCAGCCCGGAGCCACTGCAGGTGCAGCTGTGCTGCAGCCTGGAGCCTTCTTCTTGGTGTGCCATGGGGTGTCTGGATTACACTCCTTGGGGTGGGGGGTGGGGGGAATGGGGACTCTGTCATGTTTCTGAGCTCAGGTTTTCTCTGAGCACAGATCCTCACTTTATTTCTAGTTTTGTTTATGTTAGTCTATTTTGTAATCTGTTGTATATGTTTGGTATGTTTTTGTTTCATGCACATTTCCCTCCTCATATCCCTGACACACCCACCAGCTGCAAGCAGTTGATAATTAAGTTACCTGCCATTCACACCTGCTGCTCGTTGTTCTCCCCACTATTTATAGACTGCCAATTCTTCCCATCAGTGCAGCAGACGCAGTTGTGTTTACACTGTTCTCCAGCTCCCCATCCTTTCCTCCTGAGACTACTCTGCCCAGGAGAAGCTCAACTATGTAAGTTATTCTTGTTGCCTTTTTGTATTTGTCTTCACAGTTATTTCTTTTGGACTGGTTATGTTTTTTCTGTTAATAAATGTTCCACTGCAGTCAAGCGCCTGGGTTTGTTTTGGTCTTGGAGTGGCATTCATGACAGTTGAAGGTCAACTTGAAAACGTGAAGTCTGACTACGAAGAATGTCAACTGCTTCTACAGGATGCACATCAAAATCTAAAGGATTTAAAAGACGAAGTGGAGGAACACAGACAACAAAGGAAAGCAAGACCACATTCTTTTTCACAACCTCCAGAACCTCCGGCTGGTCCCCAACCGAGGCCACGAACCGCAAACAGGTCGGGTGGGCCGAAAGGAGAGCATATCTCACCAGACCTGGACTTCCACAATGCCCCATCGCCCGATTCCCCTTTCAAGTTCAGACGATCACGTGGACAGCGTGTGTGTGCCCCTTCAGACTGCAACCTTGACAAGATCGCGCAACATCTTATGAAATTTGATCCAGGTCCTAAAGGTTCACCTGATACCAGAACCTATTTACAAGACACTGACTACTACCTGCGTAAGTACCCTGATGCCATGGTCGACGATCGCATCTAATTGATTAAACTAACATCTAATAGGTTGGTATCAAAATTTATAGACAGACAGCCGATAGAAATCAGGACGGGCTACATGCATCTCTGCAAAGCCATCGAAAAGGAATTCTCCGATGACTGCCTACATTCAGGGCCTTCGGCAGCCCTGGCCGTGAAACAAGGTCGCTCCGAGCCTCCACAGGCCTACTACCAGTGACTTCTTGCATATTTTGGAAAATACACCAGGGATGGAAGAAGACCACAATTTTAAGACCCTCTTCATCCAGAACCTCCATCCCACTGTGAGTCACCACCTTGGGGTTACAGCTAACCCAAGGTCAAGCTCAATAAGTCAGCTGAGAGAGTTTGCACATTATGCGTTCCAAAAACAGCAACAAAGTTGCAACAGGCACGCTGAGCCTGCCACCATGCTAGCTATCAGTGCTGCTTCTGACACCCTGGAGTTGGAAGGAGCCCCTCACCCTACTCTATCTTCCACACCGCAATCACATGTAAATCCGAGACATTTCCCCAACCAACCTCATCAAGGTCAAAACCAAAATAGGTCCTCTGGATCCCACTCAGGATCAACTTTGCGAAAGCCCAAGTACTGTCATAGGCCAAATTTACCTGATAGATCGTGAGGATATGGTATGGACTCTCAAGATGACAGATACCGATATGAACACACGCGTATCCACGGCAAATGGTGTCCTCCACATCACCACAGAAGCTCAGAAGCAGAGACCAATCAGAAGCCTTGGAAGAAGAAAGAAACTCCTACTCTCAGTATAGAAGATGTATAAGCTCTCAAACATCTCCTAGTGAAGATTCAGAACAACAGAGAAGATGAAACACCTGACATCCTAGCTATCGCAGCTATGCCAGTTCAGAAGAAATGCTCTAAATCACGAAGAAAAGGCAACAAGAGAACCCGTCCTACAAATGCAGAAGAACCAAAGGACCCAATGCAGTCCAGTGCTGTTATGGCAGCCCAATCACAAGAAAACCACTCCTCTAAAAACAACATTTTGCAAATCTGTGTCGAACCATTGGTTCCACAATTTCTGTTCGATTTAACCCCTTGCACTCTGGTCAATTTCCCTAAAAACGCCTAAAAATAATGTACCCAAAGTAAATCAAAAGCTGTTCTTCAACCCTTTGCAGCATCTTCGTGGGATTGGTCTCATTGAAAAAAAAACTCTTTGAATTTTTTGGCAAAACAGTCATAATCTCTCTAAGTGCTCCTGCCACTGAGTAACAGTCATCTAAACATACTGAACTTGAAGAAAATAAAGTTCGCCTGGGTGTTTTTTTGGATACAAATGCTTGCAAATAACACACAGTTGTCAGATACGGGCTGGAAAATGCAACAGAAATGTAGAAACAAGTGTTATCCAGCTGAGGTCAAAATTTTGTAACAATACCACAAAAAATGAATATATTACACAGCTTGTTTCTCAGGTTGTTCCCAGGGGTTTTTGAACTGTGCCAAATTGTGCCAAATGGCACAGTTTGGAAAAATGTCTATAACTTTTGAATGATTCAATATAGAAGCTTGATCTTGGGCTCTAATGAAAGGTGACACTCAGGGCTGTGTGTGTGTGTGTGTGGGGAGGTTGTTTATTCATTCATGAATGAATGAATGAGCAAACAAGCCCCCCACACACAAAGATGCATGCCACGTAAAAAATGTGTGGCCTTTTTTTACAAGAAAAAATAACCTACAGTGCAATAAAAATTATACTAAAATGTCTGCAATGTAGAGGATAACAACAAGAGGATAACAACTCCCCCCCCCCCGCTACAGAGGAGCGCGGCGCACGGACTGGATCATGCGCCGCGGTCCGTCATGTGGCGATGACGCAGTTGTACTAAAATATCTGCAATGTAGAGGATAACAACTCCCCCCCGCCCCCCGCTACAGAGGAGGGCGGGGGGGGTGACGATGACGCACAGTGACGATGATGCACAGTTGTAATTTACCGATCGGTCAAAAGTCATTTTTATGACTATTTTCAGTGATAAAGAATAATTTAGCTTATAACACTTACCTGTCCACAACAGCAGTGTCGCTGGCGAACATCTGTTCCTCATTGTCAGACGAACATGACGCTGGTCCGCTTGTTACGACTCGTGGTTCTGGTCATGCGACCCGGTCAAACCATGATTCCATTATTGCGGTTTTGTGCTTCCATTATTGCGGTTTTGGCAAACGATTTTTCAAACCAAATAAGAACAGTAGTAATAAAAAAAAGACTGGCGAACGCTACCGTTACACACAGCAGCTTACACAAAACAGATTTTACGCACGTGATGCACGCTTTCAATCGTTAAACTTCTCTGCTTCAATTGGCTCGCTGTATTCGCAGCCGTTGGTAGGCGGGTCCTTCTTGCTAGGTTTTCAGTCATTGGCTCTTCAAGGTTCAGAAACCCAATTCAAGGCTCTTATTAGTCGAATGAGAGGTCAATCAAATCTAAACCAATCAAAGCACTCCTTTGGCTTTCTGTTCATGGCTGTGTCTGTAGTGGATGAACGGAAATGCAGCTTTTTTTTCAGTGCACACTAGGTCGCAAAGTGTGCATCCTAGTGCAGAGACGTGACCGCCTGTGGTATCCCGGAGTGCAAGAGGTTAAACAAGAGGGGGGTGGTGCGAAAATTCTATTTTCCACTGACCTTTGAAGACGTGATGTGTCAGGATGCTCTTTTAGACAAAGCCGCTGATATCACTCTTATGTCACACAATCTTTTTGACCAACTACATGTAGCTGCTAACCGCGCTCACAAAGACGTAAAACTGGAACCTTGTTTGTTAGCTGTTCGACCATACGTGCTCACTAACACAACTCTGTCGGGTGTGTCACTAATCAGTCTCCATTGGTCCCATGACCTTGACACATCCGGTCTATGTGTCCAAACTTGACTCCATTCCATTACTCGTCGGCAAAGACCTACTGAATTGCTTTGAGCCACTGACTGACTTCAAGAATCTCAATGAGCTCAAACTCAACACTCTCACCCATTCGACCCACCAAGGACAACTGAATCACAGTGTTTTGTTCTTGACACTTCGGACACCCCGAGTCTCACACAACTAGCACTGTTGGAACAACTGAAATCGATCGAAAGTGAGCACAAAAACCAAGGTGAACACTGTCCTCAAGAAGTCAAAGGTCACCTTCAAACACAAGGTCAAGACAAGGAATCAAATGACCTTGGGAACTCACTGGCCGAGCAGAAAGCTCCACATGGTGGAGCTTATCAATTCTGGGTACAGACTGCAA
This sequence comes from Pholidichthys leucotaenia, assembly GCA_020510985.1. Lineage (NCBI taxonomy): Eukaryota > Metazoa > Chordata > Actinopteri > Cichliformes > Pholidichthyidae > Pholidichthys > Pholidichthys leucotaenia. The sequence goes on along the minus strand of CM035847.1, from coordinate 252,168,568 downwards.
CCCAGAATCTCGCCGATCCATTTAATCTTTTGTTAAACAGAGGGTACTTTCGCTGAGGCTTCGGCAAGTCCCCCAATGCACAAGCGGTATCTTGTTTAACTCTAATCACAGCGGACACTTTCCCTCAGGGTCTTCTTTCGGCTCCGAGAACAAGCGGTGTCTTGTGTTTAGCAAATTAAGTGATCGCAGCTTCACTTCCCAAAGTGGCATCGGGTGAAACTTTTCATGGCTCCCCCCGGCATCAGGTTGCTAAAACCTGGCTTATAATTTGGGAGACGAGCCTGGGTGATTATTAGTCACCCTGGCATCCTAAGTCTCTTATTTTGGTTCAGACTGACTCCAAAATGTTTTAAAATTTGACGGACCATACACCCGTAATGTACGTCCAGGACCGCGGCCGTTCTATCTCAGACTGAAAATAGAACACGTGCACTCTCTTTAACTTTTCAAACTATTGTTTAAACTTTAAACTTTACATGTGACTCCCAACCAATCGTCAGCTAACAGGCAATGCATGTGTTCAGATGAGCAGTAAGAGAGAGAGAGCAAGCGATATGCAGCTCACTTAAATACCCAGCTACAGACAATACATGCACAGCAGTAAGCATGGACATTTGCATTTGAGAGTCACACACATCAATAGGAGGATTACTGACAGGAAGACATTTGTATTTGAGAGTCACACATAACAATAGCAGGATTACTGGCCGGAATTCCTCTCCACCGTGGGCTGCACGGTGGCGCAGTGGTTAGCACTGTGGCAGCACAGTTTTACCCTCGGCCGGGGGAGTGCGGGGATCGTGGGTTCGGTCCCAGCCCCCGACCAACAGTGATCTGTGTGGAGTTTGCATGTTCTCCCCGTGTTGCGTGGGTTTACTCCGGGATTTCTCCGGTTTCCTCCCACACGCCAAAAACATGCAGGTTAGGGAGTTAAGGGGCGCTTGCGCATGCAGCGACCGGCAGCTGGTGGTTTGTCACCAGACTGCAAAACAAATCTACCTACGGGTACAAATAAGTAACAAAAAAAAAAAAAAAAGGTCCCCTTTGTACCTTTGATTAAACGTTTTTGTCACCTTCTGAATCCCACCCACCCACCCCTGCGGCCTGCGTGGTCACAGGGGCCAAATCAACTGGCTCCCCAAACCCTCTGCAACCTAAGGGTTATGCATTGGTGTACCCAACTTTTGCAAACACTAAGTGAGTATCTACTCAAGCCCGTGACTCCGTGGTCCATAAAACCGTCAAATACCTGTCGGACCCAACCGTACATGCGCTACCCGCGTCAAATTCCTTTGGCATACCGAAATCGAAAACGCTTCCAGCGACGCGACCTCTGCAGCTACGCAATGGCAATCATATTCCTGCTTCTGACGAACAATCATCACCATCACGCGTAGTTCCTCGAAACCAGAGGGGGTGATGACTGCCATCGTTCAGGATCTTCCAGCTGCAGAACACAGAGGTGTCAAAATGATGTACAATGCTCCCAAGGCCACATTTCAAAAACATTTGGACCGATCTGCCAAATGACACAAAGTGTACAACGACCAAAAAGCCTCCCATGGCAAACCTCAGGGGGACGACAAGGTCTTCCACTGTGCATTTGTACCGCTAAACACAACAAATCAATCTTCAGGCAGGGAAAATTGGTTCTAAATTCCTGCCCAGGTGGATGAATCCACACATTGTCAACAACAAACTTTAGCCACTTAAGAACCAAATCAAGGACCCTAATTTCAAATGGGCCCATTACAATCAGAGAAAACTTTACCAAAACCCCATGGGACTTGTTGGGTACAACACTGTCAGAGTAAGTCCATAATTAAGATTAAAATCAGGCCTACTGTCATGGTTCAGTGAGCGCACTCCTCCCCCTGCCCGTCCAGCTCAACTCTCACCTACTCTGCGGGCAATTTTCTCCACCTGTGTGATGAGACGCACCTGCTTCTCTGATCTGCCAGCGCTTAAATAGACCTTCTCTTCAACATCTCAGCGCTGGCTCGTTGGGTAGACTACCTTCAACAGCAGTTACATTCATTTCTGCCTCATTTAAGAAAAACCCTTTAAACCTCTACTTTCTCTTCACAGGTTGCTGCCTCCTTGTGGTGCATCTCCAGGGTTGTTGTGCGCTCACCTCCCCCGTCACCATCATCTCATCGGTGACCATCATCACCCAGTCAGACACCTCACCCAGCTCTTCTATGCTATCCTGTTTCATCGGGAGGTTCGCTGTAAGTGCTCAGGTTCTCTGATGGTTCTCTCTGTTACTCCCACGGGAGTGCAGTCCTATTATCCATGTGTCTAGCTTCCATCCCAGTTCACCTGCTCTCATCTCTCATTTCAGGCTGTGTGCTTTCCCTGGCGAGTGGCGGTTTTCTCTAGTGGAGGTGGTCTTTGCAGTTAATAAAATTCAATCTCAAATTGTTATTCTGTGTCATTGTGTGTTTCCTTTGGTGTCACTCCCTGCATGTGAGCTGTCATTAATTGCTAATCATGAAAGAACGAGCCAGCCATGTTGCAAGCTCAGCAGAAGCAGCATCACCGGAACACTCAGTGTTAGAGCAGTTGGATGCCACAGAAAGGCAGGTGGCCGTGCTAACTCAACAGCTGCAAACTATTATGCAGCAGCTGGGCACGGTCGCTGAACATTTAGGCCATTTGTCTCTTCAGGTGCCTGCTCCTCCACCTGTTGTCCCTGTTTCTTCAACAGTGCGTTGAACCACCTCCGTTCCCTCACCTGCCCCGTACGCGGGGGAGGTGGGGAAATATTAGGGATTTTTATGTCAGATTTGGATGTATTTGGGCCAGGTGGTGGTGGGGTACCCTGATGATACTTCCAAAATTAATTTTTTGACCCTTCTGCTGTGGGACAGGGCCCTCAGCTGGGCCCAAGCCATCCTCAGTGGGTCGGAGGGCACCACTTATTCATTTTAAAGATTTGTAGGTGAATTCACACGTGCGTTTGACTGTTCAGAAAGCAAGGGTAACATCATGAGCCGCTTGATGTGTCTCCATCAGGGTAGCCGGTCAGCTGCCGACTACTCTGTAGAGTTTTGGGTTATTGCGGTGGACTCCAGGTGGAATGACGTTTCCCTATGAAGTGTCTTCCTCCAGGGGTTAAATGAACACCTCCGAGATGACCTAGAGGTTCATATGATTCCTTCCACCTTGGACGTTTAATCGATCAGGCTGTCAGCCTTGACAACCAATACCGTGAGCACGAGAAAGAGCACAAGGTCCCCTCCGCCCTGCCCGGTGCACGTGCATTCTCCTCGGCTGCTGACACAATTGGAGCCGATTCTCTTTCTGAGCCTATGGAGTTCAGCTGGGTCTGTCTAACTCCAGAAGAGTGCCAGAGGTGGAAGAGAATTGGTGCCTGCATGTATTGTGGTTCTCTCAAACACACACTGCAGGGATGTCAGTTGAAGCCAAAAGACGCGGCCCGTCAGTAGCCATGGGGAAGCTGACGGGCAGGAAATCTAGTCATCCCCCCGGTAACATCTATTTTGGCCCTTATTCTGTTTCAGGGGGTCGAGAGGAGGACCAGAGCATTGATTGACTCAGGGGCGGAGCAAAATTTAATTTCTGCACGCTTTGTACAGGATGTAGCCATCCCTATGATTAAATTGCCCAGGCCCTTAAGTGTGATTACTCTATTGGGCGAAAGAGTTGTTACCATCACCAAAAAGATCGAGCCGGTGTCCGTCCTTCTTTCTGGCAACCACCAGGAGACTATTTTGTTTTACATTCTCCGCAGATCTGGTCACCCGGTGGTCCTTGGCTATCTGTGGCTCCAGAAGCACAACCCTATTATTAATTGGGCCAATAATTCCATCTCTTCCTGGAGCCCTTATTGTTTGGCATCCTGCCTCAGTTCGGCCAAATGTTCACCAAAGCTATCCATTTCCTCTGCTCCAGTAGAGCCGCCGGACCTTAGCCTTGTGCCCGAGGTCTATCATGATCTTGGAGAGGTCTTTTGCAAGTCAAGAGCGCTTTCTTTACCTCTCCATCGCTCTTATGACTGTGCCATAGACCTTCTCCCAAGCGCTCGGCTGCCATCCAGCCAGCTCTACAGTATTTCTGGACCAGAACGGGAGGCAATGGAGAGCTATATTAAAGACTCGCTGAACGCCGGCCTTATTTGGCCTTCATCAGCCCCTCTTGGGGCAGGGTTTTTCTTTATCAGTTAGAAGGACAATTCTCTACGCCCCTACATTGATTATTAGATTAGATTAGATTAGATTCAACTTTATTGTCATTACACATGTATGACTACAAGGTAACGAAACACAGTTTAGCATCCAATCAGAAGTGCAAAGGACAGCAGTGCAGTATATACGGTAATTAACAGTATGTGCAATTTAAGCAAATATATGCAGCAGTGCAGAAAGTTAAGAGTACTGTTATGTGCAAATAAGGTACAATAAGTTAGATGGGCAGTTATGTACAGGTGAGGGTGGTCCATGAACAGGATGGTTGGAGTCCCTAAGAATGCTGCGTGCCCGGCCCAGACATCTTTTCCTGTAGACGTCCTCTATAACTGGATGTGGAGTCCCTGTGATGCGTTGGGTGGTTTTCACCACCCGCTGCAGTGCCTTACGGTCAGCGACAGAGCAGCTCCTATACCAGACTGTGACACAGTTGGTCAGGGTACTCTCTATCACGCAACGGTAGAAGTTTCCCAGGATGTCAGTTGACAGATGGTTCTTCTTCAGTGTCGTCAAGAAGAAGAGGCGCTGATGGGCCTTATTTAGGCACGATGGTGTTGAGTGTTTTGGCACTGGTACTATTGAAGTGGTCTTGAAGCACGCTGGTACCACGGCCCGGGCCAGGGACAGGTTGAAGATGTCTGTGAAGACCCCTGCCAGCTGCTCAGCGCATGCCCTCAGCACACGCCCAGGAATGCCGTCAGGGCCAGCAGCCTTACGTACGTTGACATGACTCAGTGCATTACGGACGTCGGTGTGGGTGAGTGTGAGGTGGTGGAGGTCGTCAGAGGGTGGGAAATTGATGTTCTTTCCGTTATTGTCCTTGTCAAAACGAGCATAGAAGTCATTTAGCTCATTGAGAAAGGGTACAGTCATGGCTATAGGTATGGAGTTGCTGGGCTTATTATCAGAGATAGCTTGAATGCCCTGCCACATGCATCGGGGGTCAGAGTCCCCAAAATGTTCCTCCACCTTCAGCTTGTAGCTGTACTTGGCCTTCTTGATGCCCCTCTTTAGATCTGCCCTGGATGAACTGTAGGCCTGTGCATCACCAGATCTAAAGGCATTGTTACGTGGCTTTAGCAGAAGCCGCACTTCTCTGTTCATCCACGGCTTCTGATTTGGGTATGTGGTGATCTGTCTTTCCATGGTGACACTGTCAATAGTGGTGTTGATATGGTCCAGGACTGAGTGGGTGTAAGAGTTGATGTTTATGTGGGAGCCACAGGTAGCCTGAGAGGTGAACATACTCCAGTCTGTGTTCCTAAACTTCTCCTGGAGTACAGAGTCAGCCCCCTCTGGCCACACTTTGATGGTCCTCACTGATGGCTTCACCCAGTTGATGAGCGGTACATACTTGGGGGTAAGGAACAAGGATAAGTGATCAGACTGACCTAGGTGGGGGAGGGGAGTTGCTGTGTAGGCTCCCACAATATTGGTGTAAACATGGTCCAATGTTTTGTCCCCTCTTGTGTGACAGGAGATATGCTGGTAGAATTTAGGAAGCACTGTCTTGAGGTTAGAGTGGTTAAAATCACCCGCCACAATAAATGCTGCCTCTGGGTGTGCAGTTTGTTGTTTGCTAATAGCTGCATGCAGTTCTTTCATAGCAAGCTTAGCATTAGCATCCGGAGAAATGTAAGCGGCTGTTATGATGGTACAAGTGAACTTGCGTGGCAGATAGAAAGGTCTACATTTAACCATGAGAAACTCCAGGTTAGCTGAGCAGTGTCTCTCAACAGTGACAGAGTTCGTGCACCAAGCCTTGTTAATATAAATGCACACTCCCCCACCTCTGGTCTTACCGGAGTCATCTGCTGCTCTGTCTGCCCAGAGCGTGTGTAGGCCGGCTAGCTCAATAGCATTGTCGGGTATTCCACTGTGTAGCCATGTTTCCGTGAAAATCATGATATTGCGGTTCATAAGTCTCTTATTGTTGGTGATCCGAAGCCGTAGTTCATTCATTTTGTTCGCCAGTGACCGTACATTAGCGAGGAAAATACTGGGTAGAGAAAGCCGGTACGGTGTTAGCTTTAGATAGATAGATATATAGTTTATTTCGAACACAAAAATATAACAAAAAACAAGCAAATGGCAAATGCAATAAAGTTACAGTATACACTGTTCGAAAGGGAGAAGGAAGAAGTGAACACTTATTAATTCCAACTCCTCTTTTCCATAGATACACCCATGTGAATTTTATACAAATTACCACCTTTAAGACCCCAAGTAAACAATTTACTGTATTTTTTACAAATCAACATTAACACCCATCCATTCTAACATACAATGAAGTCCATGCATCCAAAAACCAGTCTCAAACAACACAGATATACACAGTTCTGTCCCACCCACCATTCCATAGTGTCCCATAATGACCCAGAGTGAACATAATGAACCGTACATATAAATACTACCCTTCTAACATATATCCTTTCAGCAAATGGTGCTTATACCTCTTTTTGAATTGATTTCTGTTTGTACATAGTTTCAGTTCCGACTCCAGACTGTTCCACAAATCCATCCCACAGACAGATATGCACATACTTTTCTTGGTTGTACGTATCTTGGGTTTTGTAAAGTTTAAGTCTCCTCTCAAATTATGATCATTGTCTCTTTTTTTAAATATTATTTGTATATTATGAGTTGATTGTTAATTGCCCTGTACATTACTTGTGCTGTCTTAAATTTAACTAAATCGATGAACTTTATGGCATGTGACTTTAAGAACAACGGATTGGTATGGTCTCTATATCCTGCATTGTTTATTATCCTTATAGCTCTTTTTTGTGATGTGCATATTGCCTGTAGGTTGGTCTTGTAGGTGTTTCCCCAGACTTCTACACAGTAGTTAAGATAAGGTAAAAACAGTGAATTGTACAATAAGACCAATGATTTATAGTCCAAGATGTGTCTTGTCTTCCCCAGTATGCCTATACATTTTGCTAATTTAGCCCGGATGTGACTGATGTGAGGTTTCCAGCAGATTTTATTGTCTAGCGTCACCCCCAGAAACTTATTTTCCTGTACTGTTTCTATTCTGGTATCATCTATCGTTACCATTATTTCATGATTTTTTTTTATAATTTCCAAACACCATAATCTTTGTTTTTTTTTTAGATTTAGAGATAATTTATTTTTGTTGAACCACTGCGTTAATTTTTTCATTTCAGTTGTGACCACCTCTAAAACTTGCTGCAAATTCTCACCAGTGCAAAGGATATTTGTGTCATCCGCAAACAAAATAAATTTCAGAATTTTTGATATTTGGCATATGTCATTTATATACAAAATAAAGAGTTTGGGTCCCAAAACTGACCCCTGGGGCACACCACAAGTGATGTCCATGAAGGGTGATGTGTGCTCTCCAATTTGTACAAATTGTTGTCTGTTACTTAAATAACTTTCCACCCAACTCAGTCCTACCCCTCTTATCCCATACCTTTCCAGTTTCCCTAGTAGTATTCTGTGGTCAATGGTGTCAAAAGCTTTCTTTAAATCTATAAATACTCCTACAGCAACCTTTATTTTATCTATACAACTAGTAATTTCTTCTATAAGTTCGATCAGTGCCAAAGATGTAGATTTATCTGCTCTAAAACCATACTGGCTATCTGTAAGGAGGTTGTGTTTTTCAGTGAAATCATCCAGTCTCTTAGTGAAGATTTTTTCAAGTGTTTTGGAGAATTGTGAGAGTAAAGAGACTGGCCTGTAATTTGTGAAGCGATGACTGTCTCCTGTTTTGTATAGAGGTATTACTTTTGCTATTTTCATTTTGTCTGGAAATGTACCAGTTTGAAATAACAGGTTACAGATGTGGGTGAGTGGCTTAACAATTCCCTCAATTACTTTTTTCACTATTGCCATGTCAATTTCATTCCAGTCCGTTGATTTTTTGTTCTTAAATTTACTCACAGTCTCGATAATTTCCTTTTCAGTAACTGCACCCAAAAAGATAGTGTTTGGATTTCTATCCTCTATTTCATTCACAGAACCACTGTGTGTGTGGTTTGTTTCCGGTGTCACTATTGATTTTGCTAATTCAGGACCAACGTTTACAAAAAATTTATTGAAACCACTGACCACATCTTCCATATTATTAATCAAGCTGCCATTTTCGATGAAATATTCTGGATAATTTGCATTCTTAGGACGATTACTAATAATCCCATTGTGTACTTGCCATATTCCTCTTATTTTTGTTATCCTCTAGTATTCTGTTGTAATATTCTTTCTTACAGGTCCTCATTATAGTAGTAAGCTTATTTTTATATCTTTTATATTTGATCTCAGCTTCCACGGTTCTGCATTTAATGAATTGTTTATATAATGTATTCTTCTTTTTACATGCATTTATTAACCACTTGCACTCCGGGCAATTTTCCTAAAAATGCCAAAAAATAACGTGCCCAAAGTAAATCGAAAGCTGTTCTTCAACCCTTTGCAGCATCTTCATGGGATTGGTCTCATTTAAAAGAAAACACTTTGAATTTTTTGGCAAAAAAAAACATAATCTCTCTACGTGCTCCGGCCACTGAGTTACAGTCATCTAAACATACTGAACTTGAAGAAAAAAAATTTGGACACTGTTTTTTTGGATACAAATGCTTGTAAATAACACACAGCTGTCCGATCCGGCTGGAAAATGCAACAGAAATGTAGAACCAAGTGTTATCCAGCTGAGATCCAAATTTGGTAACAATACCACAAAAAATGAATATTTTACACAGCTTTGTTCTCAGGCTGTTCCCAGGCGTTTTGGAACTGTGCCAAATTGTGCCAAATGGCACAGTTTGGAAAAATGTCTATAACTTTTGAATGATTCAATGTAGAAGCTTCATTTTAGGCTCAAAGGAAAGGTTACACTCAGGGCTGTGTCTGTGTGTGTGTGTGGGGGGGTCGTCCCCCCCCCCCCGCTATCAAGGACAGAGTTCGGCCCTCGCTACATGACAGATTACACTCGTTGCATGTTTCCACAGCAACGCTGTCACAGCGGCTCCCCCCCCCCCTCGCTACTGTGTGTGTGGGGGGGGGTTGTCCCCCCCCCGCTCGCTACAGAGGATGGACTTTAGCCATCGCTACACAACGGATTAGCCTTATGTGGTGATGTAGGACAGCAGTGCAGTCACCGCGGCTCCCCCCCCTCGCTGCAGAAGAATAGCGGGGGTGGGGGGGCGTTCATAGCCTGTACACTGCGAGCAACCCCTTGTACCGCGGCGCACGAACTTCAGACTTCGTGAACCGCACAGCTGTAATTTACTGATCGGTCAAAAGTCATTTTGGATTACAATTTTCAGGGATAGAGAATAATTTAGCTTATAACACCTTACCTCTTCACAGCGGAGTCTTGGCGAACTTGTCTTCCTCATTGTCAGACGAACGCGATGCTGGTCCGCTCTGGTTCTGGTCTCGCGACTCGATCAAAACGTAATTCCATTATTGCGGTTTTGTGCTTCCATGATTGCGGTTTTTGGCGAACGATTTTTCAAAACAAATAACAGTAGTAATTAAAAAAAGACTGGCGAAGGCGTGTGTTTCACTCAGCCTTCGTCGTCAGCCTCCGTCGGTCTATAATGACCATGGAAGAAATCATAACATCTACTCTGCTGGAACCAATACAAAATAAGCACCGCCTGTGGCCGAACATGCCGATCCACGAATGGCAACTCCCTGTCACACAGGTTGCATTTGTGGATGGTCTCCATGCTGCTGGGTCTGTGGAGCTCTTCCTGTGTCCTTTTTTGATCCGCTGCAGCAGTCAGTCTTCACCCAGCCTTAAAAAAAAAAACAGCTCACGAACTTCTCTGCTTCAATTGGCTCACTACATTCAAAGCGTTGGGAGGCGGGTCCTCCTTCCTAGGTTTTCATTCATTGGTTCTTCAAGGTTTCAGAAACCCAATTCAAGGCTCTTATTAGTCGAATGAGAGGTCAATCAGATGAACTAATCTGTTCGCGGCTGTGTTTGCAGATTTTTTTTTCAGTGGCGCTTGGAGGCCACACCACCTACACCACCACCATCAATATCCTTATCATGCGTCATGCGCACGAGGGCGCAGAGACTTGCCCGCCCGCGGAACAACGGAGTGCAAGTGGTTAACCCCTTGGTGACCCAAGGAATATTTTTTTTTTGTTGCCTGTCACTGTATTGTTTTATAGGACAGTATTTATTGTACAATGATTGAAATATTTGTAAAAATTTATCATATGCTCTATTTATGTCATTTTCATCATAAACTATCTTCCAATCTTGTATTAATAATTCCTTTGTCAGTAAATACATTGATTCTTCGGTTCTTATTCTTTTATATTTAATATTTTTGGTATACTTTTTCTTCCTATAATCACATTGATAGACAACAAAAATCGGCAGGTGGTCACTGATATCATTCAATAAGAGCCCACTCCTGATATTATTTTCCATAATGTTTGTGAATATGTTATCTATTAGTGTGGCACTGTGTGACGTGATTCTGCTAGGTCCAGTAATTATTGGATGTAAGCCCATGCTGTATATTGTGCTGATAAATTCTTCTGTCAAACTATGATGTTTTGAGTTCATCAGATCTATATTGAAATCCCCACAGATGAACATAACTTTATGAGTTAGTTTTGCGTACATTTTTTCCATCCAGTCCTTAAATAAGTCAGTGTTTGATCCAGGTGTTCTATATACACAGTTCACTACTACATTCTTCACATTTTCCAGACAGATTTCTATTGTAATACATTACTACTATTGTAGTAATTACTACTATTGTATTACTAAGCTTTAGCTTAGCTCTTAGCCCACCATGCTTCCCCCGCCTTTGTTTACGGTCTCTACGCCGCCTGCGAGCACTTCCGGTCGGCCGGGAAGCCTGCCGAGTGTTGGGTGTTCTCCGGAGCTCAGGGATGAGACGTAGGTTGCTGATAAAAAGATCGTTATCGTTATTTTGTAATCCAATGTCCAAAAGCTCATTTCGGGTGTAAGATGTGAAAGCGAAGCTGTTCTGAACGAACATACCCGAAATGAGCAGAAATAACACTTCTAATCCACAAAATCTGAAGAGACGCTGAGCCTCGCGTTGTGCACGTGCCGCCATCTTGGTCATAATATATGATGTTCGTGAGCTCAATGCTATTACCACTAAGGACATGTATCCTCTGCCCCTGATAAAGAAGGCCTGATAAATTCGACGTTTGAGCTCCTTCAGCACGCGCAAGTGTTTACCAAATTAGACTTGCGGAACACTTACCATTTGGTCCGCATTCACAAAGGGGACGAATGGAAGATGGCTTTTAAAACACACCTGGGGCAATTTGAATATCTGGTGATGCCATTTGGGCTCACTAATGCCCCTACCATCTTCCAGAGGATGATTAACGATGTCCTCCGTGATATAGTCAATCAATTTGTTTTCGTATATCTCAATGACATTTTGATTTTTCACACTCGCGAGAGGAGCATACAGTCTATGTCCGGACCATTTTGCAACAGCTTCTGGAAAATCAGCTTTATGCTAATGCCGAGAAGTGTGAGTTTTCCATCCTCTCCACTTCTTTTTGGGGCTTTATTGTGGCTGAGGGAGAGCTGAGGGCTGACCCTGCCAAGAAAGGAGCTGCAACACTTCTTGGGGTTTGCAAACTCTTTTCGCCATTTCATTAGAAACTATAGTGGGGTAGCACAGCCTCTGACCCAGCTGACCTTGATAAAAGTACCCCTTTAGGTGGTCCGAGGCAGCCGATCGGGCCTTTCTCAAATTAAAGGACCTGTTCTCTACTGCTCCTATCTTGGCGCAGGTCAATCCCCAGCCCCAGTTTATCCTAGAGGTGGATGTGTCTGACTCAGGGGTGGGCGCTGTCCTATCACAGCGCTCGGCCTCAGATCAGAAGCTCCACCCATGTGCGTATTTCTCTCGGCGGCTTACGCCTGCGGAGAGGAATTATGATGTAGGAGAGCTAGAGCTGCTGGCCATTAAATTGGCCCTTGAGGAGTGGAGGCACTGGTCGTAGGGAGCACCCAAGCCAGTAATTGTGTGGACCGACCATAAAAATTTAGAATATCTTCGGTTGGCCCGCAGGCTGAATGCCAGGCAGGCCTGCTGGGCCTTATTTTTTGCTAGATTTAATCAAAAAATCACTTACAGGCCTGACTCTCGCAATATTAAGCCAGACGCTCTCTCTGGCCTGTTCTGTCCTAACCCCCCCACCCCTCCCACCCTTCCCCAATACATTGTCCCATCCTCCTGTTTCCTTGGAGCACTCTCCTGGGACATTGAATGGAGAGTCCGGCGGGCTTTATCCACAGAACCCATACCAGAAGGGATCCCTGATAATCGGCCGTTTGTTCTGGACTCTGTGCAGTGATGTCATCAAGTGGGGCCACACCAGTTTCTTTGCCTGTCATCCTGGCATCACCTGGACTATTAATCTCATTCGTTGAGTGTTTTGGTGGTCCACTCTCCGTAAAGATGCTTTGGACTACGTCAGCGCTTGCCAGACTTGTTGCCACAATAAGACTGACTCCACACCCCCTTCTGGCCTGCTACATCCACTCCCCATCCCTCATTGACCCTGGTCTCACATTGCCCTAGACTTTGTCACCGGACTTCCTCCGTCCCAGGGGAACACTGTTATCCTCACCTGTGTGGATCGCTTCTCCAAAGCAATTCACCTGGTGGCCCTCACCAAGCTGCCCTCTGCCCTGGAACCTCCTCACGGACCACATCATCCAGTTTCATGGCATCCCTATGGACATTGTGTCTGACCAGGGCCCACAATTCACATCCCAGATTTGGAAGGCCTTCTGCTGCTCCCTTGGTGCGACTGCCAGCCTCACCTAGGGATATCATCCTCAGAGCAACGGGCAGGTTGAGTGTGACAAGCAATCCTTGGAGGGCACCTTGAGGTGCGTGGCAGCCTTCAATCCGATGTCTTGGAGTACCCACCTCACTTGGGTGGAGTATTCCCATAGTACTGCTGTTTCAACGGCCACCGGGTTGACTCCATTTGATGCTTCCATGGGGTACTCCCCCCCACTACCTATGGCAGGGAGGGAAGTGGCAGTTCATCAGTGGGAGCTCACGCGCGTCGCTGTCGCCGGCTGTGGAAGGCCATCCAGGCTGTCCTTGCTTGGTCTACTGAAAAGAACCACCAATATGCTGATCGCAGGCGGGTTCCGGCCCCGAAATACTCCATTGGGCAACAGGTGTGGCTATCAGTGGACCAGGTACCCTTAAAGACGGAATCTAGGAAACTGTCTCCTCGTTTCCTGGGTCCATTTCCCATCACGAAGATCATCAATGTCACAGTCCACTTGAGGCTCCCGCCGGTGATGAGGAAACACCCCACGTTTCATGTCTCCAAAATCAAGCCCCTCTCTGCCAGCCCTCTGTGTCCTCCCCCCCAAGCCGCATCCTCCCCCTCGGATCATTGGCAGTCAGGTCACTCACATGGTCCAGAGAATTTTGGATGTGCGTCGTCGGGGCCGGGGGCTCCAGTACCTTGTCCACTGGAAGGGTTATGGACCAGAAGAAAGGTCCTGGATCCCGGGTTCCTACTTTCATGACAAGGGGATGGTCCAGGCCTTTCATAAGGCTCATCCCACCAAGCCTAGTGGACCGCCAGGAGGCGTTCCTTGGGGGGGGGTCACTGTCATAGTTCAGTGAACACACTCCTCCCCCTGCCTGTCCGGCTCAACTCTTACCTACTCTGCGGGCAATTTTCTCCACCTGTGTGATGAGATGCACCTGCTTCTCTGATCCACCAGTGCTTAAATAGACCTTCTCTTCAACGTCTCAGCGCTGGCTCGTTGGGTAGACTACCTTCAACAGCAGTTACATTCATTTCTGCCTCAATTAAAAAAAAAAAAAAACCTTTAAATCTCTGCTTTCTCTTCACAGGTCGCTGCCTCCATGTGGTGCGTCTCCAGGATTGTTGTGTGCTCACCTGCCCCATCACCATCATCTCATTGGTGACCGTCATCACCCAGTCAGACACCTTACCCAGCTCTTCTATGCTATTCTGTTTCACCGGGAGGTTTGCTGAAAATGCTGGGGTTCTCTGATGGTTCTCTCTGTTACTCCCATGGGAGTGCAGTCCTATTATCCCTGTGTCTAGCCTCCATCCCAATTCACCTGCTCTCATCTCTCATTTCAGGCTGTGTGCTTTCCCTGGCGAGTGGCGGTTTTCACTTGTGGAGGCGATCTTTGCAGTTAATAAAATTCAATCTCAAATTGTTATTCTATGTCATTGCGTGTTTCCTTTGGTGTCACTCCCTGCACATGAGCTGTCATTAATTGCTAATCATGACACCTACAGTATGTCCGAGAAATAACCGTTAGCTAACTATTAGCCTCGGGTATACTTGGTCGCATTTCTCCAAACCAATCAGTTAACTGCATAAAAACTTCAAAAAGAAAAAGCATAAATTAAAACCAAATTATCTATTAAACTAATCTCAAGGGCCTCTGTAAAATTCTAATCAATTTCAATCAACTCACTATTATCAAATAGTACACACAAAACATCCAATACCATTAGCTTGACCTAACAACATAAAAATTCTCATTAAAGTTGATAAACTAGCTAAGGTTTAGAATTCAATCTCTAAAAGAAATTGTTCCACCTCTGAGAATAATTTTCATCTGCCACTCAGGTGTTTAAAGAAAAACCAACAAGAAGGCTGAGATTAAAATCACTCACTTCTATTTGTTTGCCTATTTGTTTGTTGATGATGTCCCTCCTGTTTTTCAGTTTAACCCTCTACCTAGCAATCGCACCTACTGTCACCCAGTCAGAGGATTCCCAGTAACAGCCTCATCGTTGGGGCCTCTTGTTAGCCTTAGCACGTCCACTGTTAACTCGGTCAACACCGCTACACCGAAACGCCAGGTAGTTGAACCACAAACCGTTGCCAAAACTTTGCAAGATACTGTGTTGGTTTTGAATGTTTGCGCCAAAGCTTCACTCAAACTCAACAAGGTCTTGAACTTGTTGCTCTTCATGTTAAAGGTTGACTATGTTCACACACAGCTGGTGTCTATGTTACTCCCAGAGGTAGCTAGAAAAATTAGCTTTTCAGTTAATACTTTACCGATGAGCCTGTTTTCATCCTATCTTACCCCTTTTTCAGTAGTCACAAATTTACTCTTCGTTGCCATTCAAAGAACAATAATAACATTCCATGTTCACCCAGTTTTCCAGACCAAAGGTCTCAAACACCCTATGACCCAGACATCGGTGGAACCATGGTTTAGTCCAGCTAAACCAATCCAATCTGAGCCTCCTTGAGTTATCTCAATATCACTTAGCTGAAACATTTACCTCAAGTATGTAAAAACTACATACTTCTTATTACCTCCGTCAAGGAGGTTATGTGATCATTGGCGTTGGTTTGCTTGTCTGTATGTTAGCAAGATAACTCAAAAACTTATGGACGGATTTTCATGAAATTTTCACAGATTGTCAGAAATGGGGTATCCTACAGATGATTACATTTTGGTGCTGATCCGGATCACCGTCCAGAAGAAAACCGCCATTACGGAAAATGCCATTTTCGTGAATAACTACTGAACCACTAATCCTATCATTGTCAATCCAATTGCTAGTCATATGTTTTCGTGGTCAAGGAATCTGAAAATGCACACACAAACACTGTATGGGGGAACTGTGGCGCTTGGCGGAGGTCCACGCTTTCCGAGTGCTTTTCTAGTTTTTGTACTTTGGTACCCAGAATTTTCTTTTTTGTACTTGGGTACCCAGAATTTTTGAGTCTTTGCATGCATATACAGTATATTTTCATATATTTTAGGCAATTTTACAATATTTATATTTGTCCATATTAAAAAAAAAAATTTTTGAAGATTTTTAGAAGTTTGTTTTTTGTAAACCAAACCCAAAGATCTATACTCAGGAATAGATTCTGTTTTCAAGCTATTACTTATGGACATCAAAACCGTTAGCTCAGCAGTTGAGTCAGGAGTCACCAATTGGAACCAGCCGCCAAGGATGTGTACCAAAGCTGACCAAAGCTCACCTTGATACAGAGGGGGGTTATGTAGCGTGACCTTGGGTTCCAATCTATAATATAATTCTTTGCTGAAGAAAAATTGTTTCAACTCAAAGGCCTGGTCATGGACTGGACTTCTATCATCCAAGGACCAGAGCTGTAACATTATCTATCGGCCATAAAGTGGAAGTTAATCCCTTCTCCCAGACTTAGTCATCCTCCCTTTTCTGCTCTTTGGCAAAGGAATGTTTCAAATCGGCAGATTTATGGGTGTTCTTATCCAGATGTGGGGGTCAGGAGTCTCCAGTATACTACCAGACAGTTTCACAGTGCCATCTGGAGTGTGAATCAGGAATATGCATTTTTTTATCTTTGCAGTGGAATAGATGCAATATGGACAAATGAACTAATTTATATTCTTTCTCTTAAGACAGCATCTGCTGCTGAAGACATGGTTGAACTCTTGGGATGGACAATGTGGTTTCAAATGTTTTATTGATATGAAAATATGTGTTGCATTATTTTCAGGAAGAAATTAAATTTTGCATGCTTACTATTACAAATTAATTACAGTTACAATGTAGAGGCATTGCATGTTCCCTTATGAGTGAGCAGAATATCTTAGCCACTAAAGTTGAAGGAATTTATGCTTTATTCAGCACACATACTTGAGGGGAATCTCACTTCTCATATCAAATGTCTCTCCTCCTCCTCTCTCTGCCCTTTAGGAGACCATAGCTGCACTTTAACTGACCAATAGAGTTCAAAGCTTCACTGCATCTCCTTTGTAGGTTGAGTTTATGACTCCTGCTGGAAAAAGAAGCAATCTAATTGGGCTAGCTCAGTTGTCATGACGTTTAGAACCATCCTGCCACACCCAAGAAAATTGACGAGCCAAATTGCCACTTACATGGGATATAATGGAGAACCGGCAGGACCCCGAACCGGGGTAGAGACGAGCCAGCAGGTTGAAGGTGGTGGAGTTGGTGGTGCCTGACCGGCTGGATGATGATTGCAGCTGAGTGGAGATGGTGGGGCAGTGAGCACACGCAGTCCCCTGGAGACACACCCACACGATGGTAGCAACCTGGAGAAGAGAAGCAGGTGAGTGCAAAAATTACACCTTAGGAATTAACACTAGCAAATGAAGTACTCTGCTTAGGCAATATACCCAGATGAGCCAGCGTCAGCGCACTGAAGAGATGCTCCTTATAAATGCTGGCTGATGAAAGGCAGCAGGTGCGTCTCCTCACCTAAGTGCGTTGATGACCTGAGGAGGAAAACAACAATTAGGAGGGGGCGAGCGCTCACAGCCATGACAGTACCCCCCCTCAAGGAGCACCTCCTGGCGGTCCCTTGGGCTTGTCAGGATGGGCTTGATGGTAGGCCCGGAGCATATCCTTGTCCAAGACGTGTGATCTGGGGATCCAGGAACACACCTCCAGGCCATAGCCCTTCCAATGGACCAAGTATTGGAGACCCCGGCCCCGACGGCGAACATCCAGGATGCTCTGCACGGTGTAAGCAGCCTGGCCATCGATCATCCAGGGAGGAGGAGGCTTTGGGGGGGGGCAGAGGGGGCTGACTGAGAGGGGCTTGATGTTGGAGACATGGAAGGTTGGGTTCACCCGTAGGGTCCATGGAAGCTCCAACCAGACTGTGATGTCGTTAACCACTCTGGAGATGGTATAGGGCCCCAGAAAGTGGAGCGAGAGCTTTTTTGAATCCGTCTTCAGCAGAATCTGGTCCGCTGTCAGTTACACCTGCTGACCAGCAGTGTATTTAGGTGCAGGGACCTGATTCCTGTCCGCCATCTGGCGGTTGTGTTCAGAGGAGCGGGCGAGGGCGGCAAGGGTTTACCTCCAAATGCATCGGCAGCGTCGAGCATGGGCCCCCATGGACGGCACCGCAACCTCCCTCTCAGCCATAGGAAGAAGAGGGGGGGGGGGCGTACCCCAACGAGGCTTCAAAGGGGATGAGCCCCATAGCTGCAGAAACAGCAGAATTCATAGAATACTCCACCCAGGTCAGATGTGAGCTCCATGAGGAGGGATTTTTGGCCACTATGCACAACAGGGTGGCCTCTAAGGACTGGTTGGCGCGCTCGGCCTGCCCGTTGGACTGAGGATGGAGACCGGAGGAGAGGCTGATGGTGGTCCCAAGCATCTGGCAGAAGGCCCTCCACACCTGAGATGTGGATTGGGAGGAGAAGCTCCTCTCCTGTGGAACCAGTTGCCAATCTGGATTCGGGAGTCAGACTCGATCCCTGTTTTTAAGAATAGGGTTAAAACCTTCCTTTTTGATATAGCCTACAATTAGGAAGGGATCATGTGTCTCTGAACCCTCCCTTAGTTATGCTGCTAATAGGTTTAGACAGCCGGGGGACCTCCAATAATGCACTGGGCTTCACTCCTTTCTTCACTCTCAATGAAATATTTATTTTTTGCTGGTCATTAACAGCTGTTTGCTGGTCAGTAACAACTGTGTGTTGAGTCCCCATTGTGCTGTTTGCTCTCTACATGTCTGTTCTTTTCATCTTCTCTATCCCCTTACCCCCCAGCCAGTCGCAGCAAATGACTGCCCCTCTCTGAGCCTGGTTCTGCTGGAGGTTTCTTCCTGTTAAAAGGGAGTTTTTCTTCTCCACCATCACCAAGCGCTTGCTCACAGAGGATCGCCTGATTGCTGGGGTCTTTCTGCAACTGTGGTGGTTTCCCCTACAGTTGAAAGTGCTTTGAGATGACTGTTTTTGTGAAATGGCGCTATATAAATAAAGTTGAATTGAATTGAATTGAACCCCAGTCAGACACGATGTCCAGAGGAATACCATGGAGACGGATGATGTGGGTAGTAAGGAGGTCCACAGTCTCCATGGCTGAGGGGAGTTTGGGAAGGGTGATGAGGTTAACAGCCTTCGAGAAGCGGTCAATGATCGGTAGGATGACCAACTTCTCATGGGAGAGAGGAAGTCCAGTTATAAAGTCTACTGCGATGTGAGACCAAGGACAGCCAGGGATGGGTAGGGGGTGAAGGAGTCCAGCAGGAGGGGAGGAGTCGGACTTGCCCCAAATACAGGTCTGACAGGCCCGTACATACTCCTGCATGTCCCGCCGCAGCATGGGCCACCAGAACACCTGCCGAATCAGGTTGTCAGTGCGGGTGATCCCAGGATGGCAGGCAAAATGGCTGGTGTGACCCCAGAGGATTACGTTGCTGTGGAGATCTGGAGGGACGTACAGGCGGTTCCAGGGGCACCCCGCTGGTATGGGATCCCGGGAATGGGCCTGGCTGACTCTCCACTCAGTATCCCAGGTAAGGGCTCCGAGGATGCATGGGGGGAGAATCTGCTGAGGATGGGATGGAGGTGCTACTTGCTTGGAATCAAACTGGCACGATAGCGCATCCAGTTTGGTGTTCTGAGAGCCAGGCCGGTAAGTGATGGTGAAGTTGAACCTTTGAAAAAATAGGGCCCAACGATCCTGCCTGGCATTAAGTCGGCGGGCCAGCTGCAAGTACTTTATGTTCTTGTGGTCGGTCCACACGACAATGGGGTGAATAGCCCCCTCTATCCAATGCCTCCATTCCTCCAATGCCAACTTAATGGCGAGAAGCTCTCTGTCCCCCACGTTGTAATTTCTTTAAGCTGACGTAAGCCGCCGAGGAAAAAACCACATGCGGGTGAGCGCTGTGAGAGGACAGCACCTATGCCCGAATCAGAAGCATCCACCTTGAGGACAAACTGGAGCTGCATGTCGACCTGAGCTAAGATGGGTGTTTCCATGAACAGGCTCTTTAATTTAACCCTTTAACTGCCCAGATTAAATGGATGGGTCGCGTGCCCCCAGTGGCACAGTTCAGCAACTGCACGTGTCAACTTATTGACTGAGTTATGTAATTTATATAGCTGCCGAGACATTATGCAAATTAGATGCATAAATTTATTCCTATCTGAAACTTTGGATCATATTCTACATCTTTCTAATTGACAGTAAGCCATTATCTCTTGTAACTATCAAGTTATAGCCTTAGAAATCTGAACTATTTTATTGACAAATTTTTTACCACTCTTGACCACTAGGGGGGCCTTTAGTTGCCTTGCATTGTCCCAGGTGCCACATGGCACCTAGGGCAGTTAAAGGATTAAGAAACTAACTAACTAACTAACTAACCTGCACTTATATAGCGCTTTTCTAGTCACAAAGACCACTCAAAGCGCTTTCATTAATACTAACCCTCTATTCTAAGGGCCTATAGGAAACAGATATCTAGGGACAATTTAGAACAACCAATTAACCTAACATGCATGTCTTTGGATTGTGGGAGGAAACCGGAGAAATCCCGGAGTAAACCCACGCAACACGGGGAGAAAGGCCTGTTCAGTTGCCTCAGTCCAGCGGAAAGGGACTTTAACAGGGGTCAGCTGTGTAAGAGGCAGTGCAATCCCATTATAGTTCCAGAAGAACCTGCAATAAAAGTTTGCAAACCCGAGGAAGCACTGAAGCCCCCTACGGGAGTGGGGACTTGGCCAATTAAGCAGTGCCTTCACCTTGGCCAAGTCGGCAATCAGTCTCCCCTCAGCCACTATGAAACCCAAGAAGGTGGTAGATGTAGTGGAGAACTCACACTTCTCAGCCTTGACGTAGCGCTGGTTCTCCAAGAGCCGCTATAAAACAGCTCTCACATGGATCTCATGTTCCTCTGGTGAGCGGGAGAAAATTAAGATATCATCCAAGTACATAAATACGAACTGATTCAGCATATCGTGGAGGATGTCATTAATGAGCCACTGGAAAACGGCGGGGACTTTAGTCAGCCCAAAGAGCATGACCAGATATTCAAACTGCCCCAGATGTGTTTTAAAAGCTGTCTTCCACTCATTCCCCTCGCGAATGCAGATTAGATGGTAAGTGTTAGGTAAGTCTAATTTGGTGAACACCCGTGAGCGCTGAAGGAGCTCGAACGTGGAATTAATCAAGGACAGAGGGTATTTGTACTTAATGGTGATAGCGTTCAGCTAGCGGTAGTCGATACATGGGCACAGTTCTTACCAACGAAGAAGAACCCAGCTCTGAGTGGAGCCGAGGATGGCCGAATCAGCTCATTGAGTCTTTTATGTATCTCTCCATCGCCTCCCTCTCCGGGCCAGAAATGTTATAGAGCTTTTTTTTTTTTTTTTTGTTACTTAATTGTACCCGTAGGTAGATTCGGTTTGCAGTCTGGTGACAAGCCACCGGCTGCCGGTTGCTGCGTGCGCAGGCGCCCTAAACCTACATGTTTTTGGTATGCGGGAGGAAACCGGAGAAATCCCGGAGAAAACCCACGCAACATGGGGAGAACATGCAAACTCCACACAGCTCACTGTTGGTCGGGGGCTGGGATCGAACCCATGATCTCATGATCCCCGCGATCCCCCGGCCGAGGGTAAACTGTGCTGCCACAGTGCTAAACCACTGCGCCACCGTGCAGCAAGGAGCTTGCTGGATGGCAGCCTCGCTCCTGGGATGAGGTCCACAGCACAGTAGTAAGAGTGATGAGGTGGAAGCGACAACGCTCTCAACTTGCTGAAAACCTCTCCCAAATCGTGATAAGCCTGGGGTACAAGACTGAGGTCCGGCAGCTCCGCCGGAGGGGAGGAGACGGGGAGAGACTGCATAAACTCAGCAGAACGCAAACAGTGAGCCAAACAAAATGGACTCCAGGAGGTTATAGAGTTTTGCTCCAGTTTATCATGGGGTTGTGCCTCCGGAGCCATGGATAACCCAGAACCATCGGGGAAGATGAATTTGGGAGTATCAGGAACAAAAGTTCCTCCCAATGGTTACTGGAAAGATGGATGGCCATAGGCGCCGTGCATTCAGAGACTACTGCCACCTTGCAACCCAATATGGTAGTAATTTTTAGATTACTGGGCAATTTTTGAGTGGGAATACCCATGTCCTGTACTAGCTGGGACGAGATGAAATTCTCCTCTGCCCCCGAATCCACAAGCGCCATAGTCCTCCTCTCGACCCCCGGCAATGGCACGAGGGTCGAAATAGAGAAATTAACATGGGAGTAAGTCTAGTCCCGCCCGCCAGACCCCCCGCGGTTACTGACAGACCAGGTATTTTGGTCGCAGGTGGCAGTCGTTCAGACTGTGCTTCATGGAACCACAGTACATGCACGCACCTGCCTTCCTCCTCCGCCGACACTCATCATCAGTCAACTGAAATGACTGAGCTCCATCGGCTCGGAAGGGAGGGCAGTGCCACCCGTGCCAGTAGCTGCAGCGGGCATCCGCTCGACAGGCAGGCGAGAGGAGGACTGTCGCTCCTTTGAGCATTCACGGTAACGATTATCCAGCCCCACAGCCTGATCTATAAGCCCATCCAAGTTGTCGGGAACAGCATGAACCGCTTGGTCGTCATGGAAGCGAGTGTTTAAGCTGAAGAGAAACACGCTGCATAAGGTAATGTTGTTCCATCCCAACCCCACCGCTTCGACCCGAAACTCTACCGAGTATTTGGCCTCTGACCGAGTGCCCTGGCAGAGTGACAAAAGGCAGCTCATGATGTTCCCTTGACTCTCGGTATGGTCAAAAGCATGAGAGAATGTGATCACAAATTGCTCAAACATGTATGCAGACCCTTCTTGGCTGTCAAGCAAGGACCGAGCCAAACTAAGGGTCCAATCTTGCAGTAATAAGGTCAAAAACTGAATTTTAGCTGTGTCTGATGGGTACCCCCCCCCCCAAACTGCTCAAAATACATCCGTACATTGAGAAGAAACTCTTTACACCTCCCCACCTCCCCCACATATGGGGCAGGTGTGGGAACAGAGGTTGTATGGCGTACAGGAAGTTGAACAATGGGAGCAGGTAGAGGAGGAGGACCTGGCGGAGCCAGATTAGCAAAATGGTGGACGACTGTGCCCAATTGCTGCGAGATTGTTTGCAGCTGCTGGGTCAACATGGCCACCTGCTGCTCGATCGCTTCTAAGCGATTTGGAGCTGATTGCCCCGATGCCATTGCACCTGCTGAGCTGTAATCATGGCTGGCTCATTCTGTCATGATAACCAATTAAGGACAGCTCATGTGCACGATGCAATGACAGAAGGACAACCAAACACAGAAGCACATGTTTGAGAAGTTTATTGAATATCAAAACACAGCACAGCTTAGGGAAAATGTCACTCGCCAGAGGAATGAGTCTGTGGAGAGAGAATGAGAGCTGTGAGTGGAAGAAGAGAAACAGGGAAAATGGGCAAGCCAAATTGCCACTTACGTGGGATATAATGGAGAACCGGCAGGACCCCGAACTGGGGTAGAGACGAACCAGCAGGGTGAAGGTGGTGGAGTCGGTGGTGCCTGACTGGGTGGATGATGATTGCAGCTGAGTGGAGATGGTGGGGCAGTGAGCGCATGCAGTCCCCGGAGACACACCAACATGATGGCAGCAACCTGGAGAAGAGAAGAGAAGCAGGTGACTTTGAAAACTACACATTAGGAATTAACACTAGTGAATGAAATACTCTGCTTAGACAATATACCAGGACTAGCCAGCGTCAGTGCACTGAAGAGATGCTCCTTATAAACGCTGGCTGATGAAAGGTGGCAGGTGCGTCTCCTCACCCAGGTACGTTGATGACCTGAGGAGGAAAACAACAGGAAGGAGGGGGCGAGCACTCACAGCCTTGATAGGCTTATTTGGTTCTACAAATGCTTGATTCATAAGTAACTCAGTAACAGTCCATGATGCCCATGATACATGTTGAATAATCTGTTGTAAAGTTATCCAAATGTGATAAACTATTCTGACATTTCTTATTAAACCATTGAAAGACATAAGGAAGTTATTGTTTGATTTCATGTCCATCTTCTTGATTATAAGAGACAAGAACTCACAAGGTTTTTTTTTTTTTTTAGATTGATTCGTAATTTGGACAAATAAAGAATTGTTAATAAAATTGTACATTATATGGACTGGTGCCCTACAAGGATATGAGTGTAATGAAAATAAATCTTCATTCTTAGTCACATTCATATTTACATTAATACTGTACCAACATAAAGTTACCTATAAACCCATAAAGCCGCTACATAATTTAGAAAGTTTCCATAGTAAAACAGTTTAACGTTATATGAATCCCTGAGTCAATGTACGAAAATATGGTTATAGTATCAGAAACATGGGAGGTGTGAGCCCCGCTGAATAAGGATGCAAACATGGCAGCATTTTTGGGATTTCCAAAGTAGGTAGAAAGCAGCTGCAGAACTTATGAAGAAATGTGCATTTGGTCTGAATGTTTGCTTTCTCACATGATAAACGTTTGATTGAGAGGGAATCTCAGGAGCATTTAAAACAAAATGTAGCCATGTTCTCCACCTCTGTTGTTGAAGCGGCGGCCCAGAGCTGCGGCCGCAAGGTGGTCGGTGCATCTCGTGGTGGCAACCCCCGAACCAAGTGGTGGACACCAGTGGTGAGGGGGGCCATTAAGCTGAAGAAGGAGTCCTATCAAGCTTGGTTGGCTTGTGGGACTCCCGAAGCAGCTGAGGTGTACCGGCAGGCCAAGCGGAGTGCAGCTCGGGTGGTTGCTGAAGCAAAAACCCGGGTATGGGAGGAGTTCGGTGAGGCCATGGAACAAGACTTTCGGTCGGCTTCAAAGAGATTCTGGCAAACTGTTCAGCGGCTCAGGAGGGGAAAGCAGCTCCCCATCCACACTGTGTATGGTGCGGATGGGACACTGTTGACTTCAACTGGGGATATCGTCGGGCGGTGGAAGGAATACTTCGAGGATCTCCTCAATCCCACTGATACGCCTTCCACAGAGGAAGCAGGGTTTGGGGACGAGGGGGATGACTCGCCTATCACAGGGGCTGAGGTCGCCAAGGTGGTTAAAAATCTCCTTGGTGGCCGGGCCCCAGGGGTGGACGAGATTCGCCCCGAGTACCTCAAGGCCCTGGATGTTGTTGGGTTGTCATGGTTGACACGCCTCTGCAACATTGCGTGGAGGTCGGGGGCAGTGCCTTTGGCATGGCAAACCGGGGTGGTGGTTCCTCTCTTCAAAAAAGGGGACCGGAGGGTGTGCTCCAACTTTAGAGGGATCACACTCCTCAGCCTCCCTGGGAAGGTCTATGCCAAGGTACTGGAGAGGAGAGTCCGGCCGCTGGTCGAACCTCGGATTCAGGAGGAGCAATGTGGTTTTCGTCCTGGCCGTGGCACATCGGACCAGCTCTTTACCCTCTCGAGAATTCTTGAGGGTTCGTGGGAGTTTGCCCAACCAGTTTACATGTGTTTTGTGGACTTGGAGAAGGCATTTGACCGCGTCCCTCGTAGATTTTTGTGGGGGGTGCTTCGGGAGTATGGGGTATCGGGCTTGTTGTTACGAGCTATTCGGTCTCTGTACGACCGTTGTGAGAGTTTGGTTCGTATTGCCAACACTCGGTCGGAGTCATTCCCAGTGAGAGTTGGACTCCGCCAGGGCTGCCCTTTGTCACCGATCCTGTTCATAATTTTTATGGACAGGATTTCTAGGCGCAGCCAGGGAATGGAGGGTGTCATGCTTGGTGACCACAGGATCTCATCTCTGTTGTTTGCAGATGATGTTGTCCTGTTGGCTTCATCCAGCAATGACCTACAGCTCTTGCTGGGACAGTTTGCCGCTGAGTGTGAAGCGGCTGGGATGAGAATCAGCACCTCCAAGTCCGAGCCCATGGTCCTCAGCCGGAAAAAGGTGGATTGTCCTCTCCGGGTTGGGGACAGGCTCCTGCCCCAAGTGGAGGAGTTTAAGTATCTTGGGGTCTTGTTCACGAGTGAGGGAAAAATGGAGCGAGAGATCGACAGACGGATTGGAGCAGCATCTGCAGTGATGCGGACATTGCACCGGTCTGTTGTGGTGAAGAGGGAGCTTAGTTCTAAGGCAAAGCTGTCGATTTACCAGTCAATCTACGTTCCTACTCTCACCTATGGTCACGAGCTTTGGGTAATGACCGAAAGAACGAGATCGCGGATACAAGCGGCTGAAATGAGCTTTCTCCGTAGGATTGCTGGACTCACCCTGAGAGATAGGGTGAGGAGCTCAGTCATCCGGGAGAGGCTCAGAGTAGAACCGCTGCTCCTCCACATTGAAAGGAGTCAGTTGAGGTGGTATGGGCATCTGATTAGGATGCCTCCTGGACGCCTCCCACTTGAAGTATTTCAGGCACGTCCCACTGGGAGGAGACCCCGGGGCAGACCCAGGACTCGGTGGAGAGACTATGTCTCCCAGCTGGTCTGGGAACGCCTTGGTATCCCCTCTGAAGAGCTGGAGCAGGTGGCTGGGGAGAGGGAAGTCTGGGCTTCTCTGCTTGAACTGCTGCCTCCGCGACCCGGACCTCCGGAAAAGCGGTAGAAAATGGATGGATGGATGTGTAGCACACATTGTTTTCAAATACACACTGACTTTCTCACACACTAACTAAATGTTCCATTGACAAGACACAAATGCTGGTAGAAATTCATGAACACAATTTGTGAAAAATTAAAATAATTTCACGACATTTGGTGTTTTGCTGAAGAACACTGCTGTGATTACAAGTGTGAAGCTTCATCAAATTTGGATCTCTCCATCAAAAGTTAAATTCAACATTAAATGCCAAAGAGAAACTGTACAACTTTATTTGCCTATAGAATCAAAATAGATGACATTTTTTGATGATTTTTCTCATTATTAAGGTCTGTAGATGAAGTGTGCTTGATGATGAATGGCCTTGGAGGAGTTCATTTTGACTTCATTTGCACCTTTTTGAAAATATAGTGCGTAAAACCTAATTTTTAGACTATAAGACTAGTGGAGAAAAGCTGTGGAAGATTTCAGAAAATAGAATGATGAAAAAAAATTGAGTCCAGGCCCAGTTATTTTTGAGATATTTGTGAAAAGGTAAAACTTTTTAGTGTTGTGCCACTTATAGATGCAGTTCTGTCACAGCCCAGTCCCATGGCCCGGTGGCTGCTTAACCTTCCTGTGCATTTGGATCCTCTATTTGCCGTCAGGCACCTCTCTTGAAGCCTTGGAGGTCTGCTCGGCTCCCTGACAGCTCTCAGCCACACACCCCCGTCTCCGGCCAGTGTTACCAGCTGGCTGGTAACACTGGCCGGAGAGTGTTGCACTCTCTGGACTTAACGACTACAGACCTGTAGCGCTCACCTCTGTAGTCATGAAGTCCTTTGAGTGCCTGGTCCTGCCCCACCTCAAGTCCATCACCACTCCCCTCCTGGACCCACTGCAGTTTGCCTACCGAGCCAACAGGTCTGTAGACGACGCAGTCAACCTGGCCCTCCACTCCATCCTGCAGCACCTGGACTCCCCGGGAACCTACGCCAGGATCCCGTTTGTGGACTTCAGCTCCGCATTCAATACCATCCGCCCCGCTCTGCTCCGGGACAAGCTGTCCCTGCTCAACGTGCCTGACTCCCTCTGCAGGTGGATCACCGACTTCCTGATGGACCGGAGGCAGCATGTGCAGCTGGGAAAGACTGTTTCAGACTCTGTTAGCATCAGCACCGGATCACCCCAGGGCTGTGTACTTTCCCCCCTACTCTTCTCCCTTTATACCAACTCCTGCACCTCCAGCCACCAGTCTGTCAAGCTGATCAAGTTTGCGGACGACAGCACCCTCATCCTCATCGGGCTCATCTCCAATGGCGACGAGTCCGCCTACAGGAGAGAGGTGGCCCAGCTGGCGTCCTGGTGCAACAACAACAACCTGCAGCTGAACGCTCTGAAGACAGTGGAGATGATTGTGGACTTCAGGAAAGTCACAACCCCTCTGCCCCCCCTTACCCTCACAGGCTCTCCCATCACCACTGCTGATTCCTTCCGCTTCCTAGGCACCACCATCACCAGGGAGCCAACCATCAGCTCCCTCATCAAAAAGGCCCAGCAGAGGATGTTCTTCCTGCGGCAGCTGAGGAAGCTCAAGCTACCCACCAAGATGTTAGTGCAGTTCTACACAGCCATCATCGAGTCCATCCTCACCACCTCCATAACCGTGTGGTACGCAGGAGCCACTGCCAGGGACAGACTAAGGCTGCAGCGCGTCGTGCGCACTGCTGAGAAGGTGATCGGCTGCAAGCTCCCATCTCTCCAGGACCTGTACATCTCCAGGACCCGGAGGCGTGCTGGCCGGATCATAGCCGATCCTTCACACCCTGGTCATGTACTGTTTTCCCCTCTCCCCTCAGGTAGAAGACTTCGGTCCATTCAGACTAAAACCTCCCGTCACATGAACAGCTTCTTCCCCTCTGCAATCAGACTGCTGAACACTAAGTGACTTATTGACTCTCGTGCACTATGTACAGCAGCTCAACCAGACTCATGTCAATCATCACTGTTTTCTTCTTGCATTACCGACTGCACTATATGGTTCTCCACATTATCTGCGGCTCGCTAATATATTTAAACTGCTGACTAGTATTACTCATTCTTATTCTACACTTTATTGCATGTATAGTTTATTTCTTTTATTTTATCATGTTTAATGTTGCAGCATTGCACCGAGACAAATTCCTAGTTTGTGTACTACATGAACAATGGCAATAAATCTGATTCTGATTCTGATTCTGATTCTGGCTGTAATTATCATCTGTGTTCATTCCTTTGTCCACGCACACACACATACACATACACATACATGCATTTCCTCTCATGCACACCTTTGCACACATACACACACACACCCACTCACATACTCACAGGCATCCACTCACACACCTGTCTCCACTTACACACACCCACACACTTCTACACACATGCACACTCCCTTCACACCGGCAATCACTTCCCCATTATGTTGGCATTACTTAAGCCCTGGGTCTGCTTCAGTGATTTGCCGGGTTTTTGCACTCTTAAGGGCCTTTTCCATTAGCCCCGCTTAGTACGCCACGGGACAGCTCAGCACGCTTTGTAAGTCTTTCCACTAGCCCCAACACAGTTTAACAGCTGCGATTTTTGGCCCCGCTCAAAGGCAGGGTACAGTCGTGCCGTGTTGTGACGTTAAAAGACTGGTCGCCGCTGATTGGTCAGGTCTTAATGTCACAAAAGCGACCGTCTTCGCCGTCTTCTGATGAATCTACACGACCGCCATTTGCAATATTTCACGGACTAACTCGGTCACAGAGTAAATACGATATTAATACAGACAGCGTTGTAGGATTTGCGGAACTCTACACCGTGGTCCAACGAAGAGGTGCGGAGTTTTCTCTGCTTGGTGGCAGATCCACAGTGAGGAGTGACCCGGACCGATACAGATGGCTGCCCAGCATAGAAACCGGACTATGGACAAGCTGAAGACGATCGTGAGAGAACCATCGATGGTGAGTGATTTGTAATAATGTGCATCTGTTTGCTTATTTATCCTGTTGGTGGTAAGCTCACTTTTTCTGAGCCATACAGCGCCGTTTTGTGCTGGCTAACTCGTTTTAGCTAACGATTTTTTGCTAGTAGCTAGCTAGTACCAACTGCTGATTCGCGCTTGTTTTCTCCTAAATATTCGCTTGTGAGAGCAAAACGATGAAATATGTTAATCCTGGTTAAAGTCCTGGTTTGTGTTTTGTATTGCACTTTGGTGCTGCGCATTAAATTGTGTGCAATTTAATGCTAGAATATGTTTCCACATGCCAGCGGTTAGCCTCCCTGTTGTGGATACTGGTGAAATGGACCACAGGAGCCGAAATCTCGTCATATTAAAATTGCTTTTTCAAACCAGTGATTTATAAAGTCATTCATATAATTTTCTAAAGCGTCAGAATAGACCCACACACCTATTCTGTGGATCCTGCAGTGCTTGTCAGGGAAACGAAGCATTTTTGTCACATCCCACCACTGAATTTCACAGGTGTATATCCCGAATACAGTTACATCTCCAAAAATTAGGATGTCATGAAAAGCTTCAATATTTTTTTTTGTCACTCATTTCAGAAAGTGAAATCTGTACATTATATAGATTCATTACACAGAGTGATATATTTCAAGCATTTATTTATTTTAATTTTGATGATTATGGCTTACAGCCCCTGAAAACCCCAAATTCAATTTGGCAAAAAAAAAATAGAATATTGCATAAAATTAACTTTAAAAAATAGTTTTTAAATATAAATGTTGGCCGCTGAGGTGTTGGTTAATATGGGCTGTAGCCGTAATCATCAATATTAAAATAAACATTTGCAATATATCACTGTCCCTGTAATGAATCTATATATGGGTTTCACTTTCTGAAATGAGTGAAAAAAATATTGAATTTTTTCATGGTATTCTAATTTTTGAGATGTGCCTGTATAAGTGTTGAACTTGCTTGAAACTAACCATCATCCATTTCTGTCGTTCATCTAGGCAGGAGGAAATCATCCAGCCCACAACGGACCTCGCCACTGTGGAAAGTACTGAAATCCTTTGCTTTTATAGGTAAAGTGTCAAAACCAAAGTAGCACAATTTACACTTAATATAAAAGGGACTGAACTGAGATTTATTTGATTGTGTGAATATGGCATATCAACTGTAAAATAAACCGCTTGTTAATGTATTTATTTTTTTGTCAAATCACTTGTGTAATCCTTTGTGAGTTATGTTCATAACTGTATGTTTTGGAAAATGTGAGATGTTCAGTCGTCAATATAATTTACTTTATATGTGTAGTTTATAGTCTATCATCAATAAACTCATGCAGTAACAGGACACATTACAAATATTTGAGAACCATTGTAGTGCTTCCTTTTATATTTTAGCAATGCTAGTACAAAACACCGCCCACACATGAAGCCAGGGCAAGAAGAGACACTTTTACAGACAAGACAAACTTTTATTGATAAAAACTTAATATTTTCACTGAGCATCTCTATACCCGGTGATGCACAACTTCAGTTAAAGTACTAGATTCCATTCAAGTGAATGGATTAATTCATTCTGATTGCTGAGGCCACAGTAAAAAGAGATGATTTTAAATGTAACGCAGCCCTTGTAAAATCTACTGAAGCGCAGCTACATGAAAATTGTGGTTAAATACAACAACGAAGTACTTTATTGTCACATTCAAATTGTAATCCCTCCTGTTTTGTTTTTCTTTTGAATTCTTGGATGAAATATGGTGGGCAATATAAGCTGCAGCTTCAGCCATCACCCATTTCAGATAACCTATGCTGAACTGTATAATCAGAGGAGTTTATTTATTTAGCGAATGCAAAGTCCTTAAGCCAAGCAGTTGCCTCCTGGTTTGCTGTATGGAAGGTGTGTAATCCTCCTTCCAGTCTTTGGAGCGGGCAAGCCTCTATGATGTGTTCCATTGTTTGCTCCTCTCCACATGCGCACAGTGGGCTAGGGCTACTGCCCCATCTGTGAAGGCTGGCCAAGCAGGGGCCATGTCCAGTCCTGAAGCGATTGAGTGTAGACCACTGTCTCCTTGGGAGGTTGGTGCCCGGGACCTGTTGGTTGGGGTTTATCACCAGCTGTTTGTTTGGGACCTCCTTGGTCTCCCATTCCTCTTGCCAAGCTGTCTGGATGGTAAAGTCAGCTGGGGGAGGGTTTTTCCAAATCGGCCGTCTGAATGAAAGTCGGGCAGTGGGTGGGGTGTAGATATCTGCATGGATTGGTAAGTGAGGAGAATCTTTAACTTTTTGGAGCATCCTTTGAGTTAATGCTGCTCGCCGGATGTGTGGAGGGGCTATGTTTGACAGTACAGAGAGCCAGGGGAGTGGTGTTGAGCGGATTGTTCCAGTTATAGTTCTCAATGGGGCAATGGATCAGCGTTCTCGTCGCGCCCTCCGCCAGTACCCAGGCTCGCCTGGGGAAGCTAATGATCCTACCAGCAGACTAAATTCGAAGAGATGACGCCTCTGTGCCAAGTCAAAGAAGAATCCTAGTCACAGTTCTAAAGCCGAAAGCAAATCAGAGGAGTTATTGTTTAATTTGACCTTGTTAGATTTTTTCCTCCTTTGTTATATTATTCTATTTTCTTTTAATCTTTACTTTTAATCAATCCGAAATAAAGATTCATTCATTAATTCACATTCCACCACTGGCTTTTAGCAACAAGTGTATTTCCCAAATATGTTTTAAACTTGCTTTAATTAACCACCACCCATTTGTCTTTTGTCTAGGCAAGAGGGAAACTGTCCACCACAACTGGACCTTGCCTCACTATTTACAGAGATGCAGGCTGAAGATCTGCTGAACCAGGACCAGTACGAGGGGCCGATCCAGTTGCTTCTCAGTGAGGCAGCGTGGCTGCCGTGTGTGACCATTCCAGTTTTTTTTTTTACAGTTTGAATTTTGCACATTCTGAATAATCTGGAATTTGCTGCTGATTGTAATAAACAATTTAGTGACTTATGTGTTTGCATCATGATTTTCTATTTTGTCTGTTAAGACACCGGTGGGAAAAGAGTCAACTGTACAAAGGATTTATCGGTGACCTTGAAAATAATGGCTCATTTTTAAGAAAAAAAGTAACCAAAACAATTAATTTATTAACTGAAGACTGTATTGTTAGAAGACTGTACAGAAGACCCTGCATACTTTAGTGACAGTACCAGTATATGGAGGAATTCTGGGTCATATTAGCATCTGCTCTTCATCATAATGGGTTTGGGCAGGGGTGTCTAATCATGTGCCATGGAGGGCCAAGACCCTGCAGGCTTTACCTCCAACCAGTGTCTTCAACAGCATATTCCACTGAACTTCTTCCACTGACTGATCAGTGAGAACACCTGCTGAAGAGACTGGGTAGAAGAGAGAACCTGCAGGGTCTTGGCCCCCCATGACACATGATTGGAAGCCCCCGGATTAGGTTTAATGGGATTTAATATTTTAACACAAACTGCTTTATGGTTCATAATTCTGTTGACAGAGTTACACCAAACCAAAAGTGATTTCTCAAACTGCTGGATTATTCTTAGCTTTTCCAATCTTTCAGTATTTAATTTATGCCACATGGTGGTAACCTTCACATATAAAAAAAGACATCTGCAGAAAATTCAGAGGTTTATTGTCAGTGCAATTCCCAGTGCAATACTACATGAATGCATGTCTAGTACATTGTTGATGCAGAGAATATATATTTCTACAGTACATGTATCTAGTAAATCAAGTATTTTCCATGTAACCTTGTGACTGCATTATTTTAATTGCTTTTAATCCTAGATCAAGTTTGTTTTGGCCTAAAATGCATGATAACTGTCAAATATATCTTATTATACCTAACTCTACTGTACTGTTTACTTTTTGAATATATATTTTGTGGCTAATATAGTTATTAACCACTTGCGCTCCGTTGTTCCGCGGGCGGGCAAGTCTCTGCGTCCTATGACGCATGAGGACGCATGAGGGCGCACGAGAGCGCGCTCGTGCGCCCTCGTGCGCATGACGCATGATAAGGATATTGATGGTGATGGTGTAGGTGGTGTGCCCTCCAAGCGCCACTGAAAAAAAAATCTGCAAACACAGCCGCGAACAGATTAGTTCATCTGATTGACCTCTCATTCGACTAATAAGAGCCTTGAATTGGATTTCTGAAACCTTGAAGAACCAATGAATGAAAATCTAGGAAGGAGGACCCGCCTCCCAACGCTTTGAATGCAGTGAGCCAATTGAAGCAGAGAAGTTCGTGAGCTGTTTTTTTTTAAGGCTGGGTGAAGACTGGCTGCTGCAGCGGATCAAAAAAGGACACAGGAAGAGCTCCACAGACCCAGCAGCATGGAGACCATCCACAAATGCAACCTGTGTGACAGGGAGTGCCATTCGTGGATCGGCATGTAAGGCCACAGGCGGTGCTTATTTTGTATTGGTTCCAGCAGAGTAGACGTTATGATTTTCTTCCATGGTCATCATAGACCGACGGAGGCTGACGACGAAGGCTGAGTGACACACACGCCTTCGCCAGTCTTTTTTTAATTACTACTGCTATTTGTTTTGAAAAATTGTTCACCAAAAACCGCAATCATGGAAGCACAAAACCGCAATAATGGAATTATGTTTTGATCGAGTCGCGAGACCAGAACCAGAGCAGACCAGCGTCGCGTTCGTCTCACAATGAGGAAGACAAGTTCGCCCAAACTCCGCTGTGAAGAGGTAAGGTGTTATAAGCTAAATTATTCACTATCCCTGAAAATTGTAATCCAAAATGACTTTTGACCGATCAGTAAATTACAGCTGTGCGGTTCACGAAGTCTGAAGTTCGTGTGCCGCGGTACAAGGGGTTGCTTGCAGTGTACAGGCTGTGAACGCCCCCCCACCCCCGCTATTCTTCTGCAGCGAGGGGGGGGGCGGTGACTGCACTGCTGTCCTACATCACCACATAAGGCTAATCTATTGTGTAGCGATGGCTAAAGTCTATCCTCTGTAGCGAGCAGGGGGGGGACAACCCCCCCCCACACACACACACAGTAGCGAGGGGGGGGGGGGGAGCCGCTGTGACAGCGTTGCTGTAGAAACATGCAACAAGTGTAATCTCATGTAGCGAGGGCCGAACTCTGTCCTTGGTAGCGGGGGGGGGGGACGACCCCCCCACACACACACACACAGACACAGTCCTGAGTGTAACCTTTCCTTTGAGCCTAAAATGAAGCTTCTACATTGAATCATTCAAAAGTTACAGACGTTTTTCCAAACTGTGCCATTTGGCACAATTTGGCACAGTTCCAAAACGCCTGGGAACAGCCTGAGAACAAAGCTGTGTAAAATATTCATTTTTTGTGGTATTGTTACCAAATTTGGATCTCAGCTGGATAACACTTGGTTCTACATTTCTGTTGCATTTTCCAGCCGGATTGGACAGCTGTGTGTTATTTACAAGCATTTGTATCCAAAAAAACACTGTGTCCAAATTTTTTTTCTTCAAGTTCAGTATGTTTAGATGACTGTAACTCAGTGGCCGGAGCACGTAGAGAGATTATGTTTTTTTTTGCCAAAAAATTCAAAGTGTTTTCTTTTAAATGAGACCAATCCCATGAAGATGCTGCAAAGGGTTGAAGAACAGCTTTCGATTTACTTTGGGCACGTTATTTTTTGGCATTTTTAGGAAAATTGCCCGGAGTGCAAGTGGTTAACATGGCGATCAAGTTGTGTCAGCTGATCATTTTTTTCTATGACCATCTCAGACTCTGCTGCAGAAGCAGGTACGTCCATGATGTCTCAACAGTCTCTCCATGATTTTCACGCAGATCAGAGCAATTTGTTGTACAGGAAATAAACGTTTCTACAGACATTCTTAAGTTCTATAACCACTGATCGTTTGTGAAGCTGTGCTGACATCAGTGACAGGCTGATGACATCTGTGACAGGCTGTGCTGAACGCCCAGACTGAATGAAGCGGTAATTTCCCCACAACAGAGCCATCTGAAACACACACAGCATACATATTTTAGTACGTAACAGCGATAACTTGCAGACAGTAAAGTGTAGTACGACGTACTTATAGCAAACTAGCATTAGCAACATTAGCTTACCGTCATATATGACCTAGTTTGTATCCTCATGCCTTTGTCTCTCCCAGAAGCTGCAGAACTATTCCAGAGTGTTTCATCTCGCTGCCTGTACCCTTGTCTGGCGGTCCTTTTTGGCATTTACGGTGAAAAAAGCCGCAGACCGAGGAGTGGCCTTGTACAGCTGTATGTGTTTATGTTTTGCTTGGGTCGCGTGTTCTACGTCACGGGAGTGTGGCGCCGCCTCGCTGTTATAGAAATCCCACCCACCCCAGCTTTACACAGTTGTAATGGAGACAAAAGCGAGCCGAACCGTGTTGAAGTGAATCGAGACGTGCCGAGGTGTGCTGGGCTAATGGAAAAGTGCCTTTAGTGTTTGTTGTGCGAACTGTGTTGACAAATGCATGCATGACTAGACTCCCTGCCTTTTATTTGGTCCCGCCTTGCTCTGCATAACATTTGTATTTTCTTTTTCTGTTCTTCGCAGGTTGGCTCTGGGATTCCATCCACGGACGTCTCCATTCCCGGCCCCAGAGAGTATTTATGTCCCCGCCGCTTCCAGTCCCATCTAGGAAGCGTTCGGGTGCCCAGGCTGCCTTCCCCCCGCTGTCCAGCTGTCCTGCAGCGATTTGTGCCCCCTGGTCTTACTCACTTGTGAGCTGAGGAGCATCTTGTGAGCTTCCTAGAGCCTCCTCGCTGTTCAACTCACACCTGTTGTTTTGCTGGACTGTCTGTTCCTTGTTTTTGCTCAATAAATTTTTGCTCTGAGTGTTGCTATCCCTGTGCTGTTGCAATCCTGGAATTTCCCCGTTGTGGGACTAATAAAGGCTTATCTTATCTTATCTTATCTTAAATTGCACACGTCTCCTGCGCTTGGATTTGTCTCTTTCCCCCGTGTGCTGTGTGAAAGAGCACAGGGAGATTTCCAACAGAAAAACCCGTCCAGTTAAAATCCAGCGGAGACGTTGTGTGTGTGCCTGTTTTTTCATTTTTTTTGTGCCTTTTTTCACCCACCTGCTTTGAGGAGCCATTATGCCTTGAGCAGGTGAAACAGTGTGGAGGAGACAGTGGAGCTGGGAGGACCACCAAGCCATCATTGCTATTGAAGGTTTGGCAGCCAGCGCACACAGCTGTACCTCCAGGAGGGATGAGATGGACTGGGTGGAGTTACCAACTTGGTGGAGCAGAGACCATATATACACCTTCATCCCCAGGTAATTGCATGTTCACTCCCTTCACTACTGCCTCTGCCTCCAACTGTCTCCTCGCCATGTGTTTCGAGGCTGGCTTCCCAACAGAAAAGAGCTCGGTGAGAGAGGCCCTGTCTCGTCTCCAGCATGCCGGATCCTGGTCTGCCAGCTTCGCCCATTCCACGGCACCACAACCCAGCTATGGACCGTAGGAGGGATGCCTCTGTTTCTCAGTCAGCCGACTCCTGTTCGCCATGTCCTGGAGGAACTCCAATAGCTCCAGCCCCCTGGGACTCTTTGTCAGCTGTCATGTCAGCCGTCCTGCCCAGTTCCGTCACAGCTGAAGTTCCTTCTTCCACGGCGCCTTCATCGACAGCTGGGAGCACAGCTGGTCCTCCCTCAGCCCCACCCACCATCCAGTTTGCAGGGGCGGCTCCCTCAGGTTTTTCTAAGGGGCCCAAGCTCAATGCAGACATAGAGATGGAAGAAGCTGGGTGTGCTGCAGTGGAAACCATCACACCCAGGATGAACAGGTAAGTGTTTTTTCATTCATTTCATTTATTTGATAAATTACCTTGTCTGGTTCCCGGGAGTGAGGCCCAGTTCATGCAGTCCACTGGGTCCTCACCACCTGTTGCAGCAGTAATAAACCTAACTACCCTCTCCATATTTCCTTCTTTCTCCCCTGAGTGTCCATTGGCCCTGGAAATCGATCACCAGAGGAGGGAGGGGTTCACGGTGCCAGAGGATTCCACCCCAGCTCCGCAGAAATCCTATGGTCAGAAGGAGAGCACTGGGACCAATCTGAAGCCTGCACCAATGGAAGAGCATTCCCTGGCTTCAGTCTCCCAGGGTCTAGTGCAACGTGGGGCTCCTCCTTCAGAATCCTCACTGGAAGAGTCGCCAGTGTTGGAGAGTTCTCTGGAGGACATTAGGACTGCAGTTACCATCTCGCCTGCTGCGGAGTCAGCGCCCAAACCATTGTCCACAGCAGGATCGACGGAGCCCTGGACAGCGGTGGAGCTCGAGTTCAGGCGAGTGATCTCTTTTATTTTTCTTTACTCAGCTTTGAAGAAATCTTGCCTGGCTCTTGGTGAGGAGACTCGGGTGCAGCCATCAGCTGCACCTGAGTTCACCTCGCCGGGCTCCGCCGCTGTCAGCGACCCTGACCTCCCTTCTTTGTGTCTTCTGTTTGAGCCTTCTTTTAGGGTCGCCAGAGAGGATCCAACACCACTGGAGGGTTCCACGATTCCGTCATCATCTAGTGTTCCACTGGTGGGCTGCTTCCTGGGTGTGGTGCTCGCCTTGGTTGATCAGCTTCCCGAGGACACAGCATTGGCCCGGCAGGGGTCCACCATGGGTGCAGCAGAGCTCAAGCCAGAGTCCACCGCAGGTGCAGCAGAGCTCCAGCTGGGGTCCACCGCGGGTGAAGCAGAGCTCCAGCCGGAGTCCACCGCAGGTGCAGCAGAGCTCCAGCCAGGGTCCACCACAGATGCTGCTTTGTCCCTGACCAGGACCACCGTAGGTGCTTCTGTACCCCAGCTCATGGCCAAGGGGGGCGTGGGGGCTCCATTCTTGCCACTGTTTTTTGACACCGGGGCTCCCCTCCCCGGGTCTCCCCTCTCTGAGTTGGTTCTACCAGTGAGGAAACCGACTCCAGGGCAACCACTCCTGAGCTGGTGGCTCAAGGACCCAGACCATCCTCCAGATGAACTGTGCCGTGGGGTTACGTGGCCAAGCTTCCCTGGCCGGCCACCTGACCTGCTCGCCCGGGCGATCCATCTGGTCCTGGACTTGGACAGACCACCCGACCGGCCTCCTTTCGTCGCCCCTTGGGCCTGGGACTTTGGTCGCCCCCCGGAACTCCTGGACTTTTCGGGTCTTAGGGGGATCGTTGTAGGTTTTGGGAGTTGGGGGGAGGTTCATTTTGTTTTTGTGTTCAGTATGTTGGTTCTTTGTTTCCCTCCTGATCTGTTTTCCCCCCACTGCCAGCCCTGGTTTGTTTGGTGGTTACTCCGGGGGAAGGGGGGGGGGTTCCTTTTTTCTTTTTGATTGTACTGGGGTGTCTTGTATCCACCACTTGAAAGGGGGGCTCGGTCATGGGCTGGTCACGAATTCCCAGCCCAGTCCCATGGCCCGATGGCTGCTTAACCTTCTTGTGGATTTGGATCCTCTATTTGCCGTCAGGTACCTGTCTTGGAGCCTTGGAGGTCTGCTCCCTGACAGCTCTCAACCACGGCCCCCCTCTCCGGCCAGTGTAATCAGCTGGCTGTAATTATCATCTGTGTTCATTCCTTTGTCCACGCATGCACACATACACATACATGCATTTCCTCTCATGCACACCTTTGCACACATACACACACCCGCTCACATACTCACAGGCATTCACTCACACACCTGTCTCCACTTACACACACCCACACACTTCTACACACATGCACACTCCCTTCACACCAGCAATCACTTCCCCATTATGTTGGCATTACTTAAGCCCTGGGTCTGCTTTAGTGATTTGCCGGGTTTTTGCACTCTTAGTGTTTTTTGTGTGACCTGTGTTGACAAATGCATGCGTGACTAGATGCCCTGCCTGTTATTCGTATCGCCTCGCTCTGCATGACATTTCTATTTTCTTTTTCTGTTCTTCGCAGGTTGGCTCTGGGAGAGTCCATCCACGGATGTCTCCGTTCCCGGCCCCAGTGAATATTCCTGTACCCGCCGCTTCCAGTCCCGTCTAGGAAGCGCTCGGGTGCCCAGGCTGCCTTCCCCCCGCTGGTCAGCTGTCCTGCAGTGATTTGTGCCCCCTGGGCTTACTCACTGCTGAGCTGAGGAGCATCTCGTGAACTTCCCAGAGCCTCCTCACCATTCAACTCATACCTGTTGGTTTGCTGGACTGTCTGTTCCTTGTTTTTGCTCAATAAATTGCACACATTTCCTGCGTTTGGATTTGTCTCTTTCCTCTGTGCGCTGCGTCAAAGAGCACTGGGAGATTCACAACGGCCTTCTTTTTTGATCTCTGAGTCGTGGAGGGAATTTCTGACCAGACGCTAATGTATCATGGTCTAGATGCTACTGATTTTGGAATTCATGCACTCTTAGCAGAGAAAAATTCAGATATATTATCATCGTCTCACCAACTGAGATCTTGACGACAGCCTTCTTCCACTTTGAATCTCAATTTGTTCAAGTACAGCACAGGAAAAAGCATACATTGTCAGTGCATCTTCAGTAGAGGTACTTATTTCAAACGTTTTGGTTGAGTGTAAATCTGCTGAGGAGCTCCGCTCCTGAGCAGTTCCACCTGGAAAGAGACCATGGGGCTGACTCAGAACATGCTGGAGAGACTACATCTCCCAGCTGGCCTGGGAACATCTTGATGTCCTTTCTGAAGAGCCAGAGCAGGTGGCCAGGGAAAGGGAAGCTTGGGCTTCTCAGCTTGAATTACTGCCTCCGCGATCCAGACCTCTGGAAAAGCGGTAGAAGATGGATGGATGGATGGATGGATAATTCCACTGAATCAGTCTGTCGTGAACAAAAGGTCTTGGTTTAGCATTAATGTTGAAAAATTGAATAATCTTTTTCATTTATGCAACAGATGTCAAATTTAAGGTAAAGCCTCAAGTGATGCAAGACATCTTAATAACAAAACACTTGTGATTCACTTTTAATACAAGTAACAAAAGAGAAATATCTATAGTACAAAAATGTAAAACATCATTACAATGAGCAACACAGTGGATAGCACTGTGCTACAACGAACTGGGTTCATTTCTGGGGGTTTCCTAGGACCTCTCTGTGAGAGGTTTGCATGTTCTCTCTGGGTATTCCAGCTTCCTCCCAAATTCCAAAGACAAGCATGGTAGGTTAAGTGGCAACTCTAAACTGGCCCAAGGTGGGAATGATTGGCTGTCCTGTCCCAGACTTCCCTCTGTGTCAGCTGCTTCATGCAGTGAGACCCTTCACTTTAGTGGCTGACAAACAACAGGTAGAAATACTTGGATGGATGAATGTTTCCAGCCACTAATTTGAAAATGATCAATATCAAGAATTTAGAAAGTTTTCCCAAACAAAACAGGATAATCATTATTGGAATTATTCTTTCAAACTTCTTGGAGTACATCTAACAGTAATAATGTGTGCTGACGTTGATAAACACACACACACACACACACACACACACACACACACAGAGAAACACACAATCACACTCTGACAGCTTTCAGTTTTCAAAGGCTGTATGGACTGCCTCTGTTCCTAACACCTGTTTTGTTTTGATGGAACAAAAAAAAGTGGACGCTGTAGCCGGTGGACACCTTATGGTGTGACTCAAAATAGTGGCATTAGTACCCAATGGAGTAACAGCAAGCACACTAAACCATACCGGACACCCCACCAAGAAGAAGGAAGAAAATTGCCACAACTGTTGTTTGCAACTGGGGGACCACTTAGCAGATGATGCTCCACACAATCCGGAAAAGCATGTCGCCTCAGATAATCAGGTCCCTCCAAAATAAAGTAATGGCATAAGAAATCTTCTTCTTTTGGGGTCGCCACCAGGCTTGGGGCTGGCACAAGGAACAACCTGTGGCTGGGTAGCCAACTTTCTGTCCTCCATTCTATTATCCTGAGCACCAAGCTACAAGGCAGGAAGTACCATTTTTATCTGGTCTTTGGTATGAACCAGCCAGGTCTTGATGGTCTCCCAACAAGGCCACCACTCTGGTGGCTTCAAAAATAAGAAGCCAGAAAACCAAGCAACTACAAGTCATCCACAGTGGTTTCTTGCAATACTCTGGCTGACAGAGCTCCTTTTTTTGTTCTCCAGCCCAGTCTCACTAGAAAACATATAATTGCACAACTTTCCACTCTGAGAAAATGTGCATAGATATGGAACAAATATTTTTCATGTGCAGTGGATACATGGCATTTACACCTTTAAGAAACATGCCTGCTGGCACTACAATGCTTGTCTGCCACTTTGTCTTTCTCTTTTTCCATGAGAGGTGACACCTAACCCAAACATTTTTCTTAATGTTAACTGTTAGAGGAGATGACACCTAATCTAACTAACCTAACCTTTTCTTAGTCTTAACCATTACTAGAGTGAAAAATGAAAAATAGAAAAAATAAAATCCTCAGTGAGGGATTTGAACTCATGACCTGTTGGTTAAAATTATAGGTAATTGACCACCAACTGACTAAATGTAAGATCTTGTTAAAGTGGATGCTATTTTGCTCATGTGCAGTGAATACAGCACATTCTTTTTTTGTGTGCACAGAATGACAGAGGGCAGTTGAATATGTGTGTGCCCAGCGAGCGAAGGTGTTACTTCATATATAGTCTGTTTCTATTCTGTATCAAGGTATGAGGGGAAAAAGGGGATGTGTGGGTGAACCCGCTAAATCCTTTTTACTGGCTGGACCATTCTGTCATAAACTTCCCCATGTGCTTCTCCACAGCACACGGAGGAAGAGAAGGAGGAATGAGGATTTAAGTGCAGGGTTACACCAAACACACATTTATTGATATCAAACAGTTCAAAAATAAAGACTTACAGAAATGTAACAGTTGTGCACAAAATGGCTCACACGAATTGCGTGCAGCCAGCAGACCACTGTGCACCGTGGCCACAAAAACAGACAGGACAGAATGACAAACTGCTCGGGTAAACTTAGAGCTCTCCAGGACGCTCGACTGGCACGGGAGGAGAGCTGGGCAGCAGTGCCTAAGCGTAGCAGTTGTGCTGCAAGGGGAAATGCTACAAACAAGCGTAGCAGCACAACTGCAAACAGAAACGCAGACAGCTCTTACTCACCGTGCAGGAACAGTCCGAGTCATCCAAGCCTGCCAGCGAGCACACACACCAATAATCCTTGGTGACATGATGGTCACACGGCGAAGAGAAACCATGTGAGCACATACAATGGTCCAGCGGTGTTAGACTAGCAAAGAGCTGCTTAAGTACAAACACCGCTGGTATAATAAATTGGGAACACCTTTGTGAGGTGCGGGAAAGATGATAAATGGGACTGGGAACAGCTGATGGAAATGAGAGAGAGAGGGGGTGTGGCCGGACCGGCAGACTGTCAACAGTGTCACAGAAAGTAGGTCACAGCGGCTGTCTAACAGCTGCCAGTCAGGCAGCGGCTATGGATATGGAAACACTGAAATACATACTATACATACATATACAATGGTACCTAATGTGGCTTATATTATTCATATATCCATACCTACATATGTATAGACATAAGAGGAATGTTTAGAGATTGCATATGTAGAATGACCTCACGTCTCAGAGCAGGACAAGAGGTCTCGACCACAGGCGAAGATCAAGGAGCAGACGGAGACGCAGTGGTGGAGACCTGAACGAACTTCCTGATCCCCCAGGGTCAGGTGGAAGAGAGAGAGGACAATGGAGAGGGATTACGCTGATGCGGGATGTCGGCTTTGATATGTAATGTCTTTTGTTGTGTGTGGGTGTAAGTATGAAGATCTGACTGCGCTCAGTCTCTTCATTCTGCTTCTGCATCAAGATGAGACATGTTAGGGACTGGAAGCTGATAATAAAACTTGATTTATAAAATCACTTCGCTTCCTCATTTCAAGCTCCCTACATTGGTGACCAGACGTGAGGATGGACCAAAGACGTTCTCCCGCTACAAGCTCATCAGAGGCGACCCAGGCAAGCGCCGTCGCCAACGCAGACAGGGGAATGGATGGAAGACGTTCCCCCACAGCAGAATCGTCAGAGAGGGCTCAACCAAGCACCGTCCCCAGCCCCGCCGTGAGAACGGAAGAAAGGCGTTCTCGCCCTACAGACTCATCAGAGGCGGCACAGGCAAGCGCCGTCGCCGTCAAACTCCCAGAGTTCTGGCGAAATGACCCGAGCTCGTGGTTCCAGCAGGCTGAGGCTCCGTTTGCACTGGCAGGGATTACGGCGGATGAGACCAAATTTTACCACATCGTCGCCAGACTCGATGCCGCCACATCAAGATGTGCGCGGAGCGTGATACAACAACCGCCCGCCCACGACAAATACAAAGAACTGAAGGCGACCCTCATCGAGAGCTTCGTCCCCTCGGCCAGAGGATTCTGGCAATTTACGGCCACGGAGGACGCAGACCGATGGCCCTCATGGAAGACATGCTGCAGCTGAGGGAGGCAGACAATGACAACTTCCTCTTTCAGCATATCTTCCTCAGCACTCTGCCGTCGCACATGAGAGGGATCCTGGCCAACATGCGGTGTAGCACCCAGCAAGACTTCCACGCGCTGGCCCGAGAAGCGCAGCGGCTCATCAACTCCTGCGGCGAACAGATGGCCACGGCAGCATCTGCAGATCTCGGCGCGGAAGCCCAGAGCAGCGGAGAGTCACAGACGACGAAGCAGAACCCGCCCACCATGGCAGCGACGCGACCAAGGCGCAGCAAGCGGAATGACCTCTGCTACTATCATCAACGTTTCGCCGAGAGGGCGTACAAATGCGTGCCCCCCCTGCAATTTCAAGAGTTCGGGAAACACCAAAGCCGAGAACCGTTAGCAGCTACGGCTCTCGGCGAGACAAACAAGCTGCTCTACGTGACTGACGGACGCTCCGGGAGACAGTTCCTCATCGACACCGGAGCTCAGGTGAGCTTCATCACCCTGTCCAATGCAAACCGGGCAACAGGACCTCGGGGAAACGGAGCGATGGCAGCTAACAGCTCGATCATCGACACTTTCGGTGAAAGAAACCTGCCTCTGTCCATTCACGGCCGCAACTATAGGTGGACATGTGTTATAGCGGCGGTGAGTTTTAACTTGTTGGG
Organism: Pholidichthys leucotaenia; assembly: GCA_020510985.1. Taxonomy (NCBI): domain Eukaryota; kingdom Metazoa; phylum Chordata; class Actinopteri; order Cichliformes; family Pholidichthyidae; genus Pholidichthys; species Pholidichthys leucotaenia. The sequence goes on along the minus strand of CM035847.1, from coordinate 252,123,943 downwards.
CGCTGATTTCTTATGTGCACATGGGTTGTTAGTCGATCTTGCAAACAGACGCTTGGTTAATGCAAGTCATTTTCTTCTATCCCCTGTTCAGCTCGAGTCTCTCCACCACCCGTGCAGGCCAGCGTCACCACAGCAGGAGGTAAGTTTGACCAACTCCTCACCCAATTTCCAGCACTCACAGTTCCCAAATTTTCAGCAACAGTAGCGAAACACGGGGTTGAACACTTCATCCCCACAACAGGCCCACCCGTGTTCGTCAAAGCTTGGCGCTTAGACGCGACCAAGCTCGCCATAGCACGGGACGAGTTTGCCACCCTGGAAAAATTAGGCATTATTAGACGCTCGAAAAGCCCTTGGGCATCGCCACTACATATGGTCCCGAAAACCGACGGTTCTTGGAGACCTTGCGGTGATTACCGCAGATTAAACAATGCAACAGCGCATGACCGCTACCCCATCCCTCACATCCAAGATTTTTCACTACATCTGGCGGGTGCGCGCATTTTTTCTAAAATAGACCTGGTCCACGGCTACCACCAAGTTCCGGTCCGACCGGAGGACGTTCCTAAAACGGCTGTAATAACCCCTTTTGGTCTTTTTGAATTTTTGCGAATGCTGTTTGGCCTCAATGGCGCTGCTCAAACCTTTCAGCGTATGATGGACGCTGTATTACGCGACCTCCCCTTCGTGTTTGTCTACCTCGACGATATTCTGGTAGCCAGCTCGTCAGAGGAAGAACATGAACAGCACCTCACTACGGTTTTTCAGAGGCTAGAAGAGCATGGATTAATAATCAACCCAGCCAAATGCTGATTCGGCGTGTCACAAATTGATTTTTTGGGACACAGAGTTTCACCAGAGGGGGCAGTTCCATTGCCAGACAAAGTGCGCGTGGTAGCAAATTTCCCCCGACCACAAACGGTCAGATCGTTACAAGAATTTTTAGGAATGGTGAATTTTTACAACCGTTTCCTCCCCCGCGCAGCTCAACTCATGCAGCCCTTGTATGTCGCGCTCAGAAAACAAAAGCCCTCCAACGTGGTCGAATGGACCCCGGAGCGGGAACGCGCTTTCGCGGAAGTGAAAAGAGCACTAGCGGATGCCGCATTGTTGGTCCACCCCGATCCCTCGGCCCGCATAGCGCTGACCACTGATGCGTCAGACCTGGCCATAGGGGCAGTCGTGGAACAACATGTTAGCGGAACCTGGCAACCGCTAGCATTTTTTAGCAAATCCTTAAACCAAACCGAGCGCAAATACAGCACTTTTGATAGGGAGCTGCTAGCGCTCCATTTATCCATCCGCCATTTCCAGTTCTGGCTGGAAGGGCGGCGGTTTACGGCTTTTGTAGACCACAAACCACTCACTTTCGCGATGGCTAAAATTTCAGAACCATGGTCAGGCAGGCAACAAAGACAACTAGCCACAATTTCAGAGTTCACCACAGATATTCGACATGTGGCAGGCAAACTTAATGTGGCAGCAGACTGCCTCTCCCGCGCCGTGACATCGTCAGAGCGCGAAGAAGCAGATTATACTACTGCAGCCGCAGAGCTCATGGCCAACGCGGACGCGTACGCGGCCCCAGTCCACGTAGGTATAGATTACGTGGCCATGGCAGCGGAACAAAGCAGTGACGCGGACGTGCGCACGTTCCAGTCTGGACCAACAAGGTTAAGGCTGGAGGAAAGGGGTTTGCGTGATGGTGTTCCCCCCCTATTCTGCGACGTGTCAACCGGCCGACCTCGCCCGGTAGTTCCAGCCGTGTGGCGCCGCCGCATTTTTGACTCGGTTCACTCCCTCGCGCACCTAGGGGTGTGCACCTCGGTTAAAATGGTCGCGGAGAAGTTTGTTTGGCCAGGCCTGCGTAAAAATGTAAAGGAATGGGCAAAGACTTGCATGTCTTGCCAACGCGCCAAAATCCACAAACACACAAAAGCTCCTCTAGAACCTTTCCGAATCCCAGCCAGGAGGTTTGACCACGTACACGTCGACCTCGTGGGCCCACTACCGTCGTCGCAAGGGTTCACACACCTGTTAACAATGGTAGACCGTACCACGCGCTGGCCAGAAGCGGTCCCGCTGGCGTCAACCACAGCCGCGGAAGTCGCTCGCGTTTTTTTGACAAACTGGGTGGCGCGTTTCGGCGTCCCATCGGACCCCATCTCTCAACTCTTGTTTGTGTGATCTATATTGTCTGCTAATTGTCTGCTAATTGAGCATGAGGGTTTTTTTTCTGTGTAGTCAAAATTTGGCTCATTGAGCTTTATATGAGCTTATACGAGCGTTATTCTGATAACTATGTTTTTTTCTCTCTCCTATTGTGTTTTCCTCCCCCTCCCTTCCCCTCTTTACCTCCACTGTATGACAGGCGCCTTGTATGGCGCCGCGTCATTGGATGCGCCTAATGTGCGCGTCCAATGTCAAGTCAAATTCCTCGTATGTTTACTTGTAAATATACTTGGCAATAAAGCTGATTCTGATTCTGATTCTGATTCTGACATCACGTCCGATAGGGGGCCCCAATTTGTCTCAGAGCTGTGGTCAGCCATGGCCAGCAGCTTAGGGGCGGCAATTCATCGCACCACCGTGTATCACCCTCAGGCTAATGGGTTATTCAAGCGTTTTCATAGGTCTTTAAAGGCCGCCCTCAGGGCCTCACTTACGGATACAGATTGGGTGAATAAACTTCCCTGGGTTTTATTAGGGTTGCGTTCTGCGCCTAAGGAGGATCTAGATGCCTCCCCGGCAGAAGTAGTTTTTGCACAACCTCTCAGGCTCCCAGGTGAGGTCTTACCAGAACATCCAGAGCCCGGGCACCTACCAGCCCTGAGGCCCCTAAGCAGCACGGGACCGGACATGCTCCCCGGACCCGTACATCACTCTTTTCTGCGGGTTTTTGTCCCCCAAGCTTTGAAAAACGCTGAGTTTGTTTTTGTTAGACACAAAGCTTTAAAACCAACCCTCCGCCCACCATATGATGGACCATTCAGAGTGCTGGAACCTGGTGATAAGCATTTTGTGCTTGATTTAGGGGACAGAAAAGAAACAGTCTGCATTGACAGACTTAAACCTGCTTTCATGTTGAGCGACGAGCCTGCATGGGTGGCGAGAGCACCTCGACGGGGTAGACCCCCCCAAGAGAAACGACTCAGCACCCCCGCAGGGACCAAATAACCACTCTCCTCCCCAGGCTGCAGATCCCTTACAGGACGGACCCGCCAGGACGCCAAAGCGGGCCTACAGCAGATTCGGGAGAAGATTAAAACCCAGATGACACATAGACTGATGTAAAATTGACAAAGAGTTGTTAACTATGCTGTCGGATTGTGCCGTTGCAGTTTTAAGGCTGACTTGTGACATTAACTATACTGTTGTTGTTACCAATGAATTTTTAACAGGATCATGCTGCATAGCTTTAAGGTTAACATGACTGCTGAAGATACTTTTCCTTTTTCCTGTTGAGATGAATAACGGTATAATATGTCATGGATGTTATCTTAAGCTGTAAACTTAACTTGATTGTCCTTTTCTTAGACGTTTGGGGGGAGCTGTGGCTTATATTATTCATATATCCATACCTACATATGTATAGACATAAGAGGAATGTTTAGAGATTGCATATGTAGAATGACCTCACGTCTCAGAGCAGGACAAGAGGTCTCGACCACCGGCGAAGATCAAGGAGCAGACGGAGACACAGTGGTGGAGACCTGAACAAACTTCCTGACCCGTGGAGGAGAGAGAGGACAATGGAGAGGGATTACACTGATGCGGGATGTCGGCTTTGATATGCAATGTCTTTTGTTGTGTGTGGGTATAAGTATGAAAGTCTGACTGCGCTCAGTTTCTTCATTCTGCTTCTGCATCGAGATGAGACATGTTAGGGACTGGAAGCTGATAATAAAACTTGATTTATAAAATCACTTCGCTTCCTCATTTCAAGCTCCCTACACCTAACCCCACAGAGAACTCAGGACCGAGCCGGGGGAAACCAAGCCGGCTCGGTTCCTGACAAATAAGTTCTGTAGATGACATCTGCTTGATGATGAATGGCCTTGGAGGAGTTCATTTTGATTTCACTTGCACCTTTTTGAAAATATAGTGCATAAAACTTCATTTTTAGACTATAAGATCAGTGGAGAAAAGCTGTGGAAGATTTCAGAAAATACACACTTGGACAAAATTGTTGGTACCCCTCTGTTAATGAAAGAAAAACCCACAATGGTCACAGAAATAACTTGAATCTGACAAAAGTGGTAATAAATAAAAATTCTATGAAAATTAACCAATGAAAATCAGACAATGCTTTTGAATTGTGGTTCAACAGAATTATTTTAAAAAACAAACTCATGAAACAGGCCTGGACAAAAATGATGGTACCCCTAGAAAAGATTGAAAATAATGTGACCATAGGGACATGTTCAACCAAGATGTGTCGTCTAATTAACATCACAGGTGTCTACAAACTTGTAATCAGTCAGTCGGCCTATTTAAAGGGTGACAAGTAGTCACTGTGCTGTTTGGTGAACCACACTAAACATGGACCAGAGGATGCAAAGGAGAGAGTTGTCTCAGGAGATTAGAAAGAAAATTATAGACAAGCATGTTAAAGGTAAAGGCTATAAGACCATCTCCAAGCAGCTTGATGTTCCTGTGACTACAGTTGCACATATTATTCAGAAATTTAAAATCCACGGGACTGTAGCCAACCTCCCTGGATGTGGCCGCAGGAGGAAACTTGATGAAAAATGGAAGAGACGGATAATACGAATGGTAACAAAAGAGCCCAGAACAACCTCTAAACACATTCATGGTGAACTCCAAGGTCAAGGTACATCAGTGTCAGATCGCACCATCCGTTGTTGTTTGAGCCAAAGTGGACTTCATGGGAGACGACAAAGGAGGACACCACTGTTGAAAACAAATCATAAAAAAGCCAGACTGGAATTTGCCAAACTGCATGTTGACAAGCCACAAAGCTTCTGGGAGAATGTCCTATGGACAGACGAAACAAAACTGCAACTTTTTGGCAAGGCACATCAGCACTATGTTCACAGACGCAAAAATAAAGCATACCAAGAAAAGAACACTGTCCCTACTGTGAAACATGGAGGAGGTTCTGTTATGTTCTGGGGCTGCTTTGCTGCATCTGGCACAGGGTGTCTTGAATCTGTGCAGGGTACAATGAAATTTCAAGACTATCAAGGTATTCTAGAGAGAAATGTGCTGCCCAGTGTCAGACAGCTTGGTCTCAGTCGCAGGTCATGTGTCTTGTAACAGGATAATGACCCAAAACACACAGCTAAAAACACTCAAGAATGGCTAAGAGCGAAACATTGGACTATTTTAAAGTGGCCTTCTATGAGCCCTGATCTAAATCCTATTGAACATCTGTGGAAGGAGCTGAAACATGCCGTCTGGAGAAGACACCCTTCAAACCTGAGACAACTGGAGCAGTTTGCTCATGAGGAGTGGGCCAAAATACCTGCTGAGAGGTGCAGAAGTCTCATTGACAGTTACAGAACTCATTTGATTGCAGTTATTGCCTCGAAAGGTTGTGCAACAAAATATTAAGTTAAGGGTACCATCATTTTTGTCCAGGTCTGTTTCATGAGTTTGTTTTTTAAAATAATTCTGTTGAACCACAATTCAAAAGCACTGTCTGATTTTCATTGGCTAATTTTCATAGAATTTTTATTTATTACCACTTTTGTCAGATTCAAGTTGTTTCTGTGACCACTGTGGGTTTTTCTTTCATTAACAGAGGGGTACCAACAATTTTGTGCACGGCTGTAGAATGATGGAAAAAAAAAATTGAGTCTAGACCCAGTTATTCTTGAGATATTTGTGAAAAGGTAAACCTTTTTAGTGTCGTGCCACTTATAGATGCAGTGCTTTCATTTTTGGTCTCTGGATTGTGGAGGGAATTTCTGACCAGACGCTAATATATCATGTTTCTACGTGCTACTGATTTTGGATCCCATGCACTCTTAGCAGAGAAAAATCCAGATGTAGTATCATCGTCCCACCAACTGAGATCTTGACGACAGCCTTCTTCCACTTTGAATCTCAATTTGTTCAAGTACAGCACAGGAAAAAGCATACATTTTTAGTGCATCTTCAGTAGAGGTACTTATTACAAACCTTTTGGTTGAGTGTAAATCTGCTGAGGAGCTCCACTCCTGAGAAGTTCTAACTGGGAAGAGACACCGGGGCCGACTCAGGACACGCTGGAGAGACTACATCTCCCAGCTGGCCTGGGAACGTCTTGGTGTCCTCTCTGAAGAGCCGGAGCAGGTGGCCAGGGAACGGGAAGTTTGGGCTTCTCTGCTTGAATTGCTGCCTCCGCGATCCAGACCTCTGGAAAAGCGGTAGAAGATGGATGGATGGATAATCCCACCGATTCTGCCTGTCGTGAACAAAAGAATGGATTAGCATTAATGTTGAAAAATAGACTAATCATTTTCATTTATGCAACAGATATCAAATTTAAGGTAAAGCCTCAAGTGATACAAGAGATCTTAATAACAAAACACTTGTGATTCACTTTAATAAGAGTAACAAAAGAGAAATTTCTATTGTACAAAAATGCAAAACATCATTACAATGGGCAACACAGTGGATAGCACTGTGCCATCACTGCTTCAACGTCCTGGGTTCATTTCTGGGTGTTACCTAGGACCTCTCTGTGAGATGTTTGCCAGCAGGTTTGCCAAAATATGTTTACTGCGCATGTCTGTACGCCAGCCACACGTCGACGTGACGTATTTCCGCCTTTACAGCAGCTAGCGGAAAATATAGCGGGAATAAAACAAAACTGGTCTGTATCGTCCTACTGTCTCCCTCTGTTCGTCATATGCTGAAGTATGTACTTGTAGCTTCATTACGGAGACCAGCAGAAGAAAAAGTACAGTCTGAATAACACAATACAGGTCCATTTCGACACAAAGTGGGGCTTGCTAACACCAGAAGCTGCTTCTTCTTCTACTATTTTTGGAATATCGAAATGTTGACGTGCTCATGTCAAAATGATTTATTCCATTCAAACGTGTGACACATGGAAACGCACATCCTAATTGGATCAGCTTTTTCAGAATCCATGTAAACAGTAAAATTCAGATCTGAATTGTAATCGGATTGAAGAAATTTTGTCCATTAACTGTGGCAAGTGAGGGATTTGAACTCATGACCTGTTGGTTAAAAATACAGGTCACTAACCACTGACCAAGAGTAAACCCTTGTTAAAACAGATGCTATTTTGCTCATGCGCAGTGAATACAGCGCATTCTTTTTGTGTGTGCGCAGAACGACAGAGGGCAGTTGAATTTGTGTGTGCCCAGTTTTTCAATTTAAAAGTCTTGCATTAATATATGGGTAACAAATATGGAATTTAAAGTAAAGCTTCAAGTGACACAAGAGACCTTAATAACAAAACACTTGTGATTCATTTTAATAAAAGTCAAAAAAATGTCCATGGTCCAAAAGAGTAAAACATTTAAAACTTTATTGTGATGGGCAGCACAGTGGTACAGTGGTTAGCACTGTGTCATCACATGTAGAAGATCCTGGTTTCGATTCCAGCAGTTACCTGGGACTCTCCTGTAAGGAGTTTGCATGTTCTCCCTGTGTGTGCGTGGGTTCTCCCCGGGTCCTCCGGCTTCCTCCCACATTCCAAAGACATGCATGATAGGTTAATTGGAGACTCTAAATTGGCCCTAGGTGTGAATGGTTGTTTGTCTGTTCTGTCCCAGACTCAGCCCCATGTCAGCTGCTTTGTGCAGTGGGACCCTCCACTTCGGGTGGTTGTAATTGCACTTGCAGAAATGCCTCATTGTGTGAATGTATGTATGAATGTTTTTTTTTTTTTTTAACAAATTTAAAACTGAGCAATATCATTTGGAAGTATTTCAACATGAGAGACTATAGGTGTGTAAGACTACCGTGTAAATGAGATACCTTAAGCTAAAATTGAGAAAACGTCTTATGTCTTATACATTCAAACAAGTCTTTCAAATAGAATTTTTGTTATGACCTTCTAATAGGAATGACTGAATTTGATACATGGACAGGGTATTGGTGTCATGTCACAGGTTTATCAGCAAAGAAATCCTGATTCAAGCCCAGGAACAAAAAAGAAAAGGTAACAATTGTGGATGGGGTTTATTTGTGCTCCGTTGCTGCACTACAGACAAACAATTCTTTGCCAGAAAAATTGGAACCCCAGTCTTCAGCATGACAGCCATCTTAATACCTACTACACACAACTATGTTGAGTTACACACTGACTTTCTCACACACTAACTAAATGTTCCATTGACAAGACACAAAGGCTGGTAGAAATGTCATGACCACAGTTTTTGTAGATGATATGTGCTTGATGATGAATGGCCTTGGAGGAGTTTATTTTGACTTCACTTGAACCTTTTTGAAAATATAGTGCATAAAACTTCATTTTTAGACTATAAGACCAGTGGAGAAAAGCTGTTGAACAATTCAGAAAATACGATGGTTAGCACTGTGCTGTCACACGTAGAAGATCCTGGGTTCGATTCCAGCAGTTGCCTGGGACTCTCCTGTGAGGAGTTTGCATGTTCCTTGTGTGTGCGTGGGTTCTCCCCGGGTCCTCTGGCTTCCTCTCACATTCCAAAGACATGCATGATAGGTTAATTGGAAACTCTAAATTGGCCCTAGGTGTGGATGTGTGTGACTGGTTGTTTGTCTATACATGTCTGTCACGTCCCAGACTCAGCCCAATGTCAGCTGCTTTGTGCAGTGTGACCCTCCACTTTGGTGGTTGTAATTGCACTTGCAGAAATGCCTCATTGTGTGACTGTATGTATGAATGTTTTTTTTTTACTAATTTAAAACTGATCAATATCAGTTGGATTTATTTCAACATGATAGACTGTAGGTGTGTAAGACTACCATGTAAATGAGATACCTTGAGTTAAAATTGAGAAAAAGTCTTATGTCTTGTACTGTATATTCAAACAAGTCTTTCAAATAGAATTTTTGTTATGACCCTCTAATAGGAATGACTGAACTTTAGCACTTTTTCAGGTACGGTATGTGCAGGGACTAATCATCATCATCATCATCATAGCAGACTGTCGTGGGCGACAATGACTGTTTCATTTAGGTCTGATCAGATTCCTCCACACAGCTCTGTCCTGAGCCTTCCGCTGCCAGGAACTCCTGTCTATGTCCAACTTCTTCAGGTTTCTTTTTACAGTGTCTTTAAATCTGAGCCTTGGTCTACCCTGATTTTGTTTGCCCTCGCATAACTGTGAGTAGAGTAACTGCTGAGGGAGACACTGGTGGTCCATCTTCTCAACATATCCGAGCCATCTCAGGTTCATCTGTATTAGCATGTCCTTCATTGATGGTAGACCAGCTCGTTTCAACACTTCTATGTTGGTTATCTTGTCTTTCCATGAAATGTTCATTATGGCTCAAAGGCGTCTCATCACGTACGCGTGGAGTTTCTTTACCTGCACTCTGTAGACAGTCCAAGTTTCAGCACCGTACAATAGAGTAGCCAGTACTGTCGCTCTGTACACTTTGCATTTCACACGGATAGACACATGTCGATTGTTCCACATTCTCTCCCTCAAGTTTCCAAACACAGTGCTCGCTCTTCCCATTCTGAGAGATAGTTCACCCTCCAGCCTAGCATTCTCTGAAACAGTACTCTTTAGGTACTTGAAAGCCTTGCACTTGACTAGTGGCTCTGTACCAATGCTGATCTCTTCTGGTAGTGATGTTGATAATTGGAACTTTGGTGGTTGATAAAGGCATTCTGTCTTCTTGATGTTGATTTGGAGGCTGAATTGGCTAGCTGCTCTTGCAAATTTCTCCACTAAAGATTGCATATCTTCCGTACTGTGTGCAACTAGAGCACTGTCGTCAGCAAAGAGCATTTCTCTTACTACCTTTATCGATGTCTTACTCTTGGCTTTAAACTGTGCCACATTGAACAAGTCTGCTTCTTCCCTTGTTTGAATGTATACTCCTTCTGAAGTGTCTTTGAAGGCCACCTCAAGCATGGCTGTCAGATATAGCGAGAAGAGTGTAGGTGCCAGCACACACTCTTGTTTCACCCCTTTGCTTACTGAAAAGTCTTTAGATACTGAACCACTCATTGCCACATTTGCTTGCATACCTGTATGGAGTGCCTTGATCAGGCTGATAAACTTCTCTGTACAACCATATTTCTTGAGTACCTGCCAAAGTCCTTGTCGCGAAACAGTATCGAAGGCTTTACTGAAGTCTATGAAGACTACATAAAGCGGCATGTTCTGTTCAATACACTTTTCTTGAACCTGTTTCAAGCAGAAAATCATGTCCATTGTGCTTCTTCCACTTCTAAAGCCATGCTGGGTTTCTGGTAGTACATTCTGCGAGATGTGTTCACTGAGTCTGTTAAGTAGTACACATGAGAGATTCTTACCAACAGTGGCTAGCAGTGATATACCTCAGTAATTTCCACTATCTTTCCTGTCACCTTTCTTGAACAAAGGCACAATACTTGCATCCTTCCAGTCTTGAGGTACTTTCTGGGTATCCCATATCTCTTGGATGAGCTTGTGCAGGCAGTTGGTCAGCTGAACACCACCAAATTTCAACACTTCTGCTGGAATTCCATCCCTTCCTGGAGCTTTACCATCCTGTGTTGTCCTGATAGCTGCCATTAGTTCATCAGAATTTGGTGGTTCATCCAGACTTGATACAGCTGGTTGTTGCACTTGAGCTTCTTTAGCCTCTTCAGTGAGATCTCCGGGGTTGTTTAGTAGTTGGTCAAATTGGTCTGCAAATCTGTCCAGGATCTTGTCTTTCTCCTGCAAAACCGTTTCACCATCCATAGCCTTTAGTTGGATCAATCCTCTTGGTTTAGGGCCGTAGATTTCTCTCAAACCTGTGAAGAATGTTTTCATGCCTTTCCTGTCTGCTGCAGTTTGAAGTTTCTCCACTTTTTCATCCCACCAGTTGGATTTCATCTCTCTGGTGTACTTCTGTAGCTCACTCTGAGTCTTTGAGTATTTCTTCTTCTTCGACCTTGAGTTACACTGTAGGTTTTCCTGCCTAGCTGTATTCCTCGCTTCTAGTAGTTTCTTCAGGTGTTCATCATGCTCATCAAACCAATCTTGATGTTTCCTCTCAGGGTAGCCTAATACATCACTCGCAGTCTGATACACCGTATCCTTCAGTGTTGCCCATTTCTGTTCTATGTTATTCTCCGAGTTGTTGCTGTCCCAGTCTTTCAAGTTTTCATCCATTTCCTGTGCAAGTTCTTCCTGCTTCTTTTGGCCTTTCAGTGCACTAGTGTTTAGCTTCCGTGGTGGCTTTGCACCCATCCTGTAGTGCTGTTTTCATCTCCAAATCCTTAATCTAGATCTCAGCATAACGTGATCAGTGCCACAGTCTGTGCCTCTCATTGCTCTGGTGTCCAATACATCCCTTATGTCTATCTGCCTGACTATGATGTAGTCTAATAAATGCCAGTGCTTGGATCTTGGTGCATCAATGTCTTCTTATGTGTATACTTGTGCTTAAATAAAGTGTTGGTTATCACAAGGTTGTACTCTGAACATAGTGCAAGTAGAAGTTCTCCATTAGCATTGCACTTGCCTACTTCATAACTGAAGTAGGCAAGTGCCTACTTCAGTTATGAAGTTCCATTTCTCAGTGTCCGAACCAACTCTGGCATTAAAATCTCCAGCGAGTATCAGCCTGTCATCAGTCGGTACACATCTGATAGTCTCACGTAAATCACTGTAGAACTCTTCCTTCACCTCCTCTGTGTTGGTCATTTTTTTTTTGGACTTATTTTGTACCCGTAGGTAGATTTGTTCTGCAGTCCGGTGACAAGCCACCAGCTGCCGGTCGCTGCATGCGCAAGCACCCCCTAACTCCCTAACCCGCATGTTTTTAGCATGTGGGAGGAAACCAGAGAAATCCCGGAGTAAACCCACGCAAACACGGGGAGAACATGCAAACTCCACACAGATCACTGTTGGCCGGGGGCAGGGATCGAACCCATGATCTCATGATCCCCGCGATCCCCTGGCCAAGGGTAAACTGTGCTGCCACGGTGCTAACCACTGCGCCACTGTGCAGCCCTTGTTGGGCTGTGTATATGCCCCATTGTTGGGGCATATACACTGATGAGTGTGGCATACATCTTCCGCTGTAGTGGGAGTTTCATAGTCATTATCCTGTCGTTGACTGGCACCCGTTCCTCATCAAGCATTGCTGCTATCTCCTTTCTAACTGCAAAGCCCACTCCTACTTCTCTCCTTTCTTGAGTTGATCTCCCACTCCAAAAGAAGATGTACCCATGGTCTCCCAAGCTGTCATATCCAAGAAATCTTGTTTCACTAAGTGCAGCTATGTCTACATTGTACCTGTTCATTTCCAGGGCCACAAGCGCGGTCTGTCTTTCTGGGCGCTGTGATGTTGTTCTGTCCAACAGAGTGCGTACATTCCATTCTGCTACACACAAGGCTGCTGTTTTCCTCTTCTTTTGTCTTCCTGCTCCTAGCTTACTTTTCGCTGCCTGTCGGAGTGTGAGCAGATCAGATCAGGACTAATATACCTCTGCCAATTGGAGTAAAACCTAATAGTCTTAATTGATACATGGACAGGGTGTTGGTGTCATGTCACAGGTTTATCAGCCAAGAAACCCTGATCCAAACCCAGGGACATAAAAGAAAAGGTAACAATTGTGGCTGGGGTGTATTTGTGCTCCGTTGGGTTAGCAAGGTACAGTGTTAAGTAGCTCACTGAATTCATAACCTTCTGTTTTACACTGAATTGAGAAAATCATACACACTCATGCCCCAGGAATAAACACAACATGTCTGTAGCTTAAGATTATCTGTATATAGCTCAATTTAGGGAAAATTACTCAATTATTCTCCTGAACTTATTTATTAATAATTTAAAAAGTTTCCCCAGTAAAACAGCTTAACATTCCCTGAGTCCATGCACCAAAATAAAGTTATAGCATCAGAAGCATGGGAGGTGTGTGCCCACTGAATAAGGATGCAAACATGGCAGCATTTTGGGATTTCCAAAGTAGGTAGAAAGCAGCTGCAGAATTTTTGAAGAACGTTTGCATTTGGTCTGAACGCACGTTTGCTTTCTCACAGGATAAATGTGCGATTGAGAGGGAATCTCAGGAGCAATTAAGACAAAATGTGTAGCACACATTGTTTTCAAATACACACAAGAGGTGTGCTGCACTACAGACAAACAATTCTTTGCCAGAAGAAATGGAACCCCAGTCTTCAGCATGACAGCCATCTAAACACCTACCACACACAACTGCCTTGAGTTACACGCTGACTTTCTCACACACTAACTAAATGTTCCATTGACAAGACATAAATGCTGGTAGAAATTTCATGAACACAATTGTTGCAACATAAACATAATTTCATTACATTTGTTTTTTTGCTGAAGAACACTGTTGTGCTTACAAGTGTGAAGCTTCATCAAATTTTGATTACTCCATCAAAAGTTAAATTCAAAAATAAATGCCAAAGAGAAACTGTACAACTTTATTTGCCTATAGATTCAAAATAGATGACATTTTTGGATGATTTTTCTCATTATTAAGGTCTGTAGATGTGTTTGATATGAATGGCCATGGAGGAGTTCATTATCACTTCACTTTCACCTTTTTGAAGATATAGTGCTTAAAACTTAATTTTTAGACTATAAGACCAGTGGAGAAAAGCTGTGGAAGATTTCAGAAAATAGAATGATGAAAAAAAAATTGAGTCTAGGTCCAGTTATTCTTGAGATATTTGTGAAAAGGTAAAACTTTTTAGTGTCGTGCCACTTATAGATGCAGTGCCTTCATTTTTGGTCTATGAGTCGTGGAGGAAATTTCTTACCAAACGCTAATGTATCATGTTCTACGTGCTACAGATTTTGGAACCCATGCACTCTTAGCAGGGAAAAATTCACATCTATTATCATCATCCCACAAACTGAGATCTTGACGACAGCCTTCTTCCACTTTGAATCTCAATTTGTTCAAATACAGCATGGGAAAAACATACATTGTCTGTGCATCTTCATTAGACATACTTATTTCAAACTTTTTGGTTGAGTGTAAATCTGCTGAGGAGCTCCACTCCTGAGCAGTTCCAACTGGAAAGAGACCACGGGGCAGACTCAGGACACGATGGAGAGACTACATCTCCCAGCTGGCCTGGGAACATCTTGGTGTCCTCTCTGAAGAGCCGGAGCATGTGGCCAGGGAGAGGGAAGTTTGGGCTTCTCAGCTTGAGTTGCTGCCTCCGTGATCCAGACCTCCGAAAAAGCGGCAGAAGATGGATGGATGGATGGATGGATAATTCCACTGATTCAGCCTGTTGTGAACAAAAGGCCTTGGATTAGCATTAATGTTGAAAAATAGAATAATCATTTTCATTTATGCAGCAGATATCAAATTTAAGGTAAAGCCTCAAGTGATACAAGAGATCTTAATAACAAAACACTTGTGATTCACTTTAATAAGAGTAACAAAAGAGAAATGTCTATAGTTCAGAAATGTAAAACATCAGTACAATGGGTAACACAGTGAATAGCACTGCACCATCACAGCTACAACGTCCTGGTTTCATTTCTGGGAGTTACCTAAGACCTCTCTGTGAGAGGTTTGCATGTTCTCTCTGGGTATTCCAGCTTCCTCCAACATTCCAAACACATGCATGATTGGTTAAGTGGCGACTCTAAATTGGCCCAAGGTGGGGATGCTTGGCTGTCCTGTCCCAGACTTCCCTCTGTGTCAGCTGCTTCATGCAGTGCGACGCTTTACTTTAGTGGCTGACAAACAACAGGTAGAAATACTTGGATGGATGAATGTTTCCAGCCACTAATTTGAAAATTATCAATATCAAGAATTTAGTGACATGGTTTTATGACCCAGTGACCACACACAGACTCAAGAATAGATTCAATTAGATTTATTAATGTAAATGTGTGTGTGAATGCGTGCCTGTGAGTGTGTACAGGAAGAGCAGGGGACAGAGCAGGACACCGTTTGGCCTGGCAACTCTGGAAACACACAGAAGCGTGACATTTAGCGGAGGAGACAATTGGTGATGGATAATTAGTCAGAGGCTTACTGGGCGTGAAGATGGTAGGAGGCTCAGGTTCAGCTCGGCGGCTGCAGCCAGGGATACAGTGTCCGCTGTCGGGTGTTGTAGCTCCTGCTGGAGTGTAGATGTGGTGGAGTGGTGTGCTGAGAAAGAAGATAGGAGTCCGCCGCCACAGAGGAGGAAAGGATCCGCCGCCAAGGCGCTCCACCTGTGCACAGGGGACTGGAAGACAAGGTGAGTTGAGGAAAGGTAGCTTACGTGAGCTGTGGACGATGTCCCTCAGGCATTGGAACAGCAGGCTTGGGTAGCAAGGGACTGTAGACTCTGGCAAGGATGAGAGGATTGACGGATGAAGCTCCTCTGGAGCGCAGTGAGACATCTCCGCCCAGAAGCCTGGGCAGAGCCGTCTAAATAGACCCAGTCCTGATGGGAAGCAGGTGTGCGCCCAGCTGCTGACAATCAATCACAGAGCAGACCATGACAGTACTCCCCCCTCATGGAATGCCTCTTGGCGGTTGTTCCAGCCTACCTGGATGTGTCCGGTGAAAGTCCCTGATGAGGTCCTTATCCAGGATGAAGGAAGGACACACCCAGGATCTCCATTCCGGTCCGTAACCCTCCCAGTCCACCAGGTACTGCAGATGGCGGTGACCTTCCACGCCGGGTCGCCGTCGATCACCATCGGCGGAGGTGGAGACCTGGGAGGAGGACACAGAAGGCTGGAACAGAAAGGTTTTATCTGAGAGACGTGGAAGGTGGGACAGATGCGGAGGGAAGGGGGGAGAGCCAAGTGTACAGATACTGGTTTGACAATACAGGAGATGGCGAAAGGTCCAATAAAGTGCTAAGCCATCTCCCTGGGTTCAGCCTTCAAATTGATATTCTTGGTAGATATCCAAACCTGTCGTGCGTTGTAGCGCGGCTTAGGTCGCCCTCCACAGCCGAAGACAGCGCTTAAAGTGAGCCCTGACGGATGGTACAGTGATCTCAGCCTCCTCCTCAGGGAACAACGGAGGAGTATAACCCAGAGATGCCTGGAAAGGGGCCATACCAATGGCTGAAGATACTGTAGAATTGTGGGCATACTCGATCCAGGGCAGGTGCGAACTCCACGATGCAGGATTGGTGGTGGCCACACACTGCAGAGCCGCCTCCATCTCCTGATTGGCTCTCTCACACTGACCGTTGGATTGGGGGTGATAATCAGATGACAGGCTTACCGTAGCCCCAAGGGCGTTGCAAAACGTCTTCCACACCTGGGATGTAAACTGGGGCCCCCGGTCAGAAACGATATCCAGGGGAATCCCATGTAGCCTCACCACGTGCTGTGGAAGCAGGTCCGCTGTATCCTTGGCCGAAGGCAATCCCTGTAGAGGAACAAAATGAGCAGCTTTGGAGAACCTGTCAACTACGGTGAGCACTATGGTGTGACCGTTAGAGGGAGGAAGGCCGATCACGAAATCCAACGCCACATGGGACCAAGGCCTGCCGGTAGAGGGGAGAGGATGGAGAAGTCCAGCTGGGGAGGAAGAAGATGACTTGCCGGCAGCACACTGAGGACAGGCACGAATGTACTCCCCGATGTCCTTCTGAAGAGCAGGCCACCAAAACGTATGTCTCAGGAGCTCCTCAGTGCACTTTCTCCTTGGATGACAGGCCAACCTGGAGGCATGATCCCAATGAATGACTTCCCCCTGGACGGCCGAAGGAACAAACAGCTTACCCGCTGGTCCTCCGCCCGGGTCCGCTTCAGATTCCTGAGCCCTCAAGACCTTCTCCTTGATGCCCCAGGAGAGGGCACCCACGACACAGGAAGGAGGCAGGATGGGGTGGTCCTCAGGATCCGAGACATCAGTGGCAAATTGCCGGGATAGGGCGTCCGGCTTAGTGTTCTTGGACCTGGGATGGTACGTGATGGTGAAGTCAAATCGCCCAAAGAACAAGGACCAGCGGGCCTGATGGGCATTCAGGCACTTAGCCATCCGGAGGTATTCCAGATTCCTGTGGTCCGTCCAGACCACAAATGGCTGTGAGGCCCCCTCCAGCCAATGGTGCCACTCCTCCAGCGCAAGTTTGACTGCCAGAAGCTCCCTGTCTCCGATGCTGTAGTTACGTTCTGCCGGCGACAGCCTCTTGGAGAAGAAGGCGCAAGGTCGGACCTTTCCATCCACCGGGGAGCCCTGGGACAGGACAGCCCCTACCCCTGAGTCCGAGGCGTCCACCTCCACCAAACACTGCAGGGACGGATCCACCTGAACCAGGATGGGGGAATCGGCAAATCTCTCCTTGAGAGCTGAAAAAGCCATAGCCACCTCCTCCGACCACAGGATGGGCACCTTGGACGAAGTAAGGCATGTCAAAGGGAGTGCCATTGTGCTATAACCTTTAATGAAGCGGCGGTAGAAATTTGCAAACCCAAGGAACTGCTGGAGTTGCTTCCGGGATGAGGGAGTCGGCCACTCCACTACCGCCTTAATCTTGCCAGGATCTGGGATTATCTCTTTGTGGGAGACAATGAACCCCAGAAAGGACATCTTGGAGGTGTGGAACTCGCACTTCTCGGCTTTAACATAAAGCTTATTCTCCAACAACCGCTTCAGGAATCGCCGCACATGCATCCGGTGTTCTTCCAAGGACTGAGAGAAGATCAAAATGTCGTCAAGGTACACAAATACAAACACACCCAGAAAGTCCCTTAACACATCATTGATAAGGCGCTGGAATACCGCAGGGGCATTGGTCAGACCAAAAGGTATCACCAGATATTCAAAGTGGCAGCTGGGGGTCCGGAACCCCGTCTTCCATTCGTCACCTTCTTTGATCTGCACCAGGTGGTAAGCATTGCAAAGATCCAGCTTGGTAAACCAGGATGCCCCCGGAGGGAGTCAAAGGCTGTGTTGAGCAAGGGAAGGGTGTATTTATCCTTAATAGTGATGTTATTTAACTTCCTAAAGTCAATACATGGCCGCAGAGACTCGTCCTTCTTGCCAACAAAGAAAAATCCCACCCCCACCGCTGAAGAAGATGGTCGAATTTTGCCAGAACTCAAGGATTCCTTGATATAGGCCTCCATGGCCTCCTGCTCCGGAGGTGACAGGCTGTACAAACAGCTTGACAGTAGTGGGGCTCCAGGACGGAGATTTAAGGCACAATCATGCGGGCGGTTGGGGGGGGGGGGCGGGGCCTGGGTCTAACTGAAAGCGGCTCCGAGGTCGTGGTACTCTGGAGGAACTTTAGAGAGGTCGGGAGATGAGGCGATGGGAGCCTCCAAAGGCATAAACGGCGAGCAAGCGGCCGATTGGAGACAGGCGCCAAGACAAAACGAACTCCAGGACAAGATACTCCCAGTACGCCAATCAATTGACGGATTGTGGAGGCGTAGCCAGGGGAAGCCAAGGATGACTGGGGAGGTGGACACTGGTAGAACGAGGAATTGCAGCTCCTCCCGATGATTACCAGAAATGATAACCGGAACAGGGGCTGTCTGCTGAGAGACCACGGCCATAGGAGCTTTGGATAAGGCCATAAACCGCAAAGGGGACTTGAGTGGATGGCAGAGTAAATCTAACTGGGTTGCCAGGTCCTGAGAAATAAAATTCTGCTCTGCCCCTGAGTCAACCAAAGCCTGTGTGAAAATCTCCTTATGTTTGTGTATAAAACGGATGGGGAGTTGAAAGCTAAATAAGGGATTAGACTGAGGTGAGTCTTTGAGTCTACCTACCGTGACGTACGAACTCCCCCTATTGGGCCGAAGATGACAAAAAAACACCTTGTGCTCCTCACTCCCGCAATATAGACACAACCTCAACTCTCGGCGGCGTTGTTTCTCCGCCGGAGACAACCTAGATCGCCCTACCACCATTGGTTCCGGGGTTACAGGAGAGTTGGAGGAAGGATGGTCCAATAGGGATGACCGAGGGGCGTGACAAAACTGGGCTCCCAAACGACCGGAAGCTTGCCGCTCAGTGGCTCTCTCCCTCAGCCTATTATCTATGTTGATGGCTAGGGAGATTAGCTCGAATAACCTGCTGGGCTTTTCTAGCCGTGCTTGCTCATCCCGAAGCTCAGAGCTGAGGCTCCTTATAAAGATGCTGCATAAAGAAACGTCCTCCCACCCCACTTCAGCGGCCAACACCTGGAAGTCGATAGCGTAATCGGCCACGGCTTGGGAACCCTGCCTAAGATTCAGCAACCGAGAGGTAAGCACGCTGTCGCGATATGAGTGATCGAACACTTCATAAAACTCAGCAATGAACTGACTGAGAGTCAAGCTAGCATAACTAGTCCTGGCCATAACCGCATAGGCCAAAGCTAGCGCTCGCCCCTCCAGTAAGTTAATCATATACCCAATTTTACTGTGGTCTAAATTAAAATCCTCGGGCACCCGCTGGAAAACCACCTCGCACTGCATAACAAAGGGCCTAGCCTCCCCTAACTTACCGCTAAAATGATTGGGCGTTGGAACGGGGGTTAGTCGGGCAGGTGGTCCTAATTTAAGCTGGTTAGCCTGGTGGCTAGCGGGAGCTGAGGAGCTAAAAGAAATAGCTGGGGCTGGGAGGAAGGACTGAGACCCGATTAGCTGGTCTAACCGATCCATAACACGGGTTAACTGGGCCAATGTGAACTGTTGCTGATAAACCAATTGATCTATTTGAGTCTCCATTAGATGTAATTGGCGCACCAAAGCGCTGTCAACTGGGTCGTTCTGGTGGAGCTGTACTGACGTGGTTTTATGACCCAGTGACCACACACAGACTCAAGAATAGATTCAATTAGATTTATTAATGTAAATGTGTGTGTGAATGCGTGCGTGTGAGTGTGTACAGGAGCAGCAGGGGACAGAGCAGGACACCGTTCGGCCTGGCAACCCTGGAAACACTCAGAAATGTGATAGTTAGTGGAGGAGACAATTGGTGATAGATAATTATTCAGGGGCTTACTGGGCGTGAAGATGGTGGGAGGCTCAGGTTCATCTTGGCGGCTGCGGCCAGGGAGACAGTGTCTGCTGTCGGGTGTTGTAGCTCCTGCTGGAGTGTAGATGTGGAGGAGTGGTGTGCTGAGAAAGATGATAGGAGTCCGCCGCCACAGAGGAGGAAAGGATCCGCCGCCAAGGCGCTCCACCTGTGCACAGGGGACTGGAAAACAAGGTGAGCTGAGGAATGGTAGCTTACGTGAGCTGTGGACGATGTCCCTCAGGCGTTGGGACAACAGGCTTGGGTAGCAAGGGACTGTAGACTCTGGCAAGGACGAGAGGATTGACGGATGAAGCTCCTCTGGAGCGCAGTGAGACATCTCCACCCAGAAGCCTGGGCAGAGCCATCTAAATAGGCCCAGTCCTGATGAGAAGCAGGTGCGCGCCCAGCTGCTGGCAATCAATCACAGAGCAGACAATGACATTTAGAAAGTTTTCCCAAGCAAAACAGGATAATCATTATTGGAATTATTTCTTCAAACTTCTTGGAGTACATCTAACAGTAATAATGTGTGCTGACATTGATAAACACACACACACACGCGCACAGACACACACACACACACACACACACACACTCACAGTCTGACAGCTTTCAATTTTCAAAGTCTGTATGGACTGCCTCTGTTCCTAACACCTGTTTTTTTTTTTTGATGGAACAACAAAGTGGACGCTGTAGCCGGTGGACACCTTATGGTGTTACTCAAATAGTGGCATTAGTACCCAGTGGAGTAACAGCAAGCACACTAAAACACACCGGGCACCCCACCAAGAAGAAGGAAGAAAACGGCCACAACTGCTGCTTGCAATTGGGGGGCCACTTACCAGATGACGCTCCACACAACCCGGAAAAGCATGTTGCCTCAGATAATCAGGTCCCTCCAAAATAAAGTAATGGCATAAGAAATCTTCTTCTTTTGAGGTTGCCACAGCATTGTGATGGCCTGAGCGCTGACTCTGGCCGCGCTCGGATTGTCCAGTATTTCCTCCATTCTTCTCCGTGTTATTATGGCCTTCCAGGGCTTTTATTTTGACAGCGTCACGGCAGGACTTCCGGCTGTCAGAGCTGAGCTGCGACGTGACAGCTGATGTCATTTCATTGATTACATTCTCCTTTCCTGATTGGTCCTTAGTGTTCATTTAAGGGAGCAGCAGAGGCTTACTCCTCGCTGCGACCTCACACAACGTTAACCTCACACAACGTTGGACTGGAGTTCCTAACCCCAACTCCAGTCTTCCTTTTGATTCATCATCTCAGTAAGTGTTATTCTTCACAGTCTGTTATCTAGTGTCTATAGCCTTAGCCTTAATCAATGTTAGTGTTTTTGCCCCATGTGGCTATTTATTTTGTCATTTTACCTTTTGTTAATAAAACATGCAAACTCACTGGTTTACCTATAGTGTCTCATTGGTGCCCCGTAAGGGACATCTATGACAGTAGGTCGCAATCCAAACGAGACGCCAGTCCCCGTGAGTTTGTTTTTTGGGCTTGTAGTTTTTTCCCTTTTTCCATGCACCAACGTGTTAGGAGATGGCGTCACCAGGAAAGGGCTATTCTTTGAGCTTGGGCTACGAGCTGATCGTGTTCCTATTAGAGCTAGATGGCCTGCTCTCTAACGCTCGCCGCAACGTCACTCTCGACGGCCCACGCTGGTACTTGGACCTCGCAGAGGCGGCAATTAAGTGCAATCCTCGCCATGCTGACCACACCGAAGTCAGGAGGAGGATGGAGGAAATCACGGCACTTTGGGAGAAGACCCATGGACTGGAGTGGAATTCCAGCAGGAAGCCGAAGGTGAGGCATCCCCGCTCCTCGCCTCGGGATCCGGTTCCTGTCACCCATCCAGCCCAGTAGTCTACGTCACCCAAGCGCCGATCCCATCCACAGCGGAGGAGGAAGTCAGCTGGGATTCCCCGAGAAGAGACGTAGTGGGCAGCTGAGCTCATCCGGGGCCGTGTGGCTGAAGCTCATTCTTCCTTCCATCCAACCCAAATCCTGAATCATGTGGTGGCGGCAGTCAGACTGGTGGAGGCCCATCCCGAACCCAATGATTTCCCAGAGTACGCCGAGCTGCTAGCCACCATCTTTGCGCAGCAGCGGCGTTTCTCAGACCTGACTCTAGCCTCACCCTCTGCCTGTAAACGTCGTCACCCTGCTCATAATCAGCCTCAGCGAGATCCCCGTCTGGATCCAGTTCCGGGCTGCCGAGGGAACTCTGCCTCCCAGCCAGCTGTTGCCCCTGCATCACTACGGAAGGGACAGACCGCAGCCTCAGCCTCCGGGTCTTCTGTTCCCGCTGTCCCGTCAGCTCCTCGTCCCCGGACTGCCTCGGCTGCTCTTCCCTCCTCCTCGACACCCTATCCAGCTGCTGCGAGCTCAGAGAGTCCTGCTCTGGCTCCGCCCGTCTACGGTCCGGTGAGAGCGGCTCCTCTTCGTCTTCCCGGGGGGCCCTCCGTCACCATCCATAGGGGAAAGGGGAGAACCAAGCCCGCTGCAGCAGTCACCATCGGCCCTCAGGTGAACAGGCAGGTGCTGTTTCATTCTCTCTCTCCATATAATGAATTGCCTTGTCTGACTCCTGGGGATGGAGTTCGGGGTTCACAGTCCCCCGAGCTCTCTCCACCTGCTGTAGCTATAAATAGTGAACCTGCATCCTCTGTGTCTCCTTCCTCTCTCAGTGAGCGTCCCCTGGTGCCAGGAATACACCGCCGGACGAAGAAAGAGCCTGCAGTCCTGGAGAGCCTGGTACCAGCCCCGCAGCTGCATCACAGGCAGAGGAGGAGGGCGGACTGCTGTTTGGAGCCTGCGTCGATGATCAAGCGTCCCCGGGACTCCATGGAGGAGCAGTCCGACCCAGCAGATCACGGATCTCCTGCCACCACGCCATGCGGGCCTTCAGCGTGGTCTTCAGCGCCAGGGAGTCCCCAAAATGTGATGACCATCATGCCGGCTGCCGAGCCCGCCGCAGTCGAGTCAGAACCAGGAATGGACCTCCAGATCATTGAGCCTGGATTGTCGGAGTCCTGGACAGCGGTGGAGCCTGAGATCAGCCTTCTCCCAGGGTTACCGGTGATGAATCAGCTCTGGTCGTCACGGAGGTTCCAGGTTTGCGCTCGGAGTCGGGGTCCGTCGTTGGTGCTGCTTCGACCCAATCGGGGTCTGTCGTGGGTGCTGCTCCGGACCAATCAGGGTCCGTCGTGGGTGCAGCGCTGACCTGATCGGGGTCCAGCAAGGGTGCAGCGCCGGTTTGGTTCGAGGTCGGTGAAGGAGCTGCAGATCCTCTGCCGTCTGATGCCGGACTGGCCCCTCATTTTTCCCCTAATCCTTCTCCACCGGGTGCCGCTGGGATTCCTCGTATTCGGCTCGGCTTCCCCTTGTTATCCCTCTCAGTAGGGAGGCCGCCTCCGAACTTTCCCCTCCGGTCCTGGTGGCCAAAAGATGCGGGCCAGCCGCCCGGGAGACTGCTTCCCCGGTTTGGCGTTCTGGGTCGGCCACCCGAAGGACTGCCTTCTTTGTTCGGCGACCTGGTCCGGCCGCCTGAGATACTGTTTCCCCGGATCTGGGACTTGGTTTGGCTGCCTGAACTGCTTTTTTTCCTTCCAGTGGTTTGGAATCTGGATGCGGGTAGACCGCCTGAACTGCCTTTTTTTTCTCTCTCTCCATGTTCTACCTGTCGGCATCCCTGTAAGTTGTGTTTTTTTTTACCTCCTCTGTAGTTTGAAGGGATGCTCTTTTTTTTTTTGTCTTGGCCTGGTTGTTAATATTGGACTATATTTGTAGTTTTGCTGGTCTGAGCTGTATTGATTGAGTTTTTTTTCTTTTTTCCCCCCCTCAGTGCATTATGGTACTTGTGTATTATCTTTTGGAAATATACCTGTATTTTGGTTTTCTTGCTAGTGAGTTTTTTTTCTTCCATCAGTGGGACTGTGGTACCTGTATTGTTTGTAACGTACCTGTATTTTGGTTTTCGTGTTATGGAGTTTTCTTGTTTTCCCTATTTTCTTTGTATGTTTGCAGGGTACCTGTATTTTTTCTTTTTGGAAATGTACCTGTATTTTGGTTTTTCGTATTCCTTACCTGGCGGGATGTCATATATATTGTTGGTTATTTGCTTCTACTGTGCCCAAGGATTTCTTGTATGTTCTGCCTTTGATTTTCTGTGTTTAAGAATCATTTTATTAGTGATCTTTGTTGTCCGTCCCTTGTGTCTTTTTTTTTTTTCCTGGTGTAGTATTTTCGGTTCTCTCCCTCCTAGCCTGTTTCCCCCTCTGCTCTCCCCAGGTCGGCCCTGGTAACCTTCTAGTTGGGGGGGCTTGGATGTCACGTTTGCACCTGGAATGCGCCTTGTGAATGGGGGGTACTGTGATGGCCTGTGCGCTGACTCTGTCCGCACTCGGATTGTCCAGTATTTTCTTCGTTCTTCTCCATGTTATTATGGCCTTCCAGGGCTTTTATTTTGACAGCGTCACGGCGGGACTTCCAGCTGTCAGAGCCGAGCTGTGCCGTGACAGCTGATGTCATTTCATTGATTACATTCTCCTTTCCTGATTGGTCCTTAGTGTTCATTTAAGGGAGCAGCTGAGGCTTACTCCTCGCTGCGACCTCACACAACATTGGACTGGAGTTCCTAACCCCAACTCCAGTCTTCCTTTTGATTCATCGTCTCTATCTATTGTCTATAGCCTTAGCCTTAGTCAATGTTCGTGTTTTTGCCCCATGTGGCTATTTATTTTGTAATTTTACCTTTTGTTGATAAAACATGCAAAATCACTGGTTTACCTATAGTGTCTCACTGATGCCCCGTAAGGGACACCCATGACAAGCATATCATCACCTGATATCATGATGATCAGCATGTTGATTTGGCAAGAAATTTTATGCCATATGCCCTTCCTGATGCAACCCTGCCCATTTATCCAAGCTTGGGACTGGCATAAGGAGCAACCTGTGGCTGGGTAGCCAACTTTCTTTCCTCCATTCTCTTATGCTGAGCACCAAGCTACAAGGCAGGAAGTACCATTTTTATCTGGTTTTTGGTATGAACCAGCCAGGACTTGATGCTCTCCCAACTAAGCTACCACTCAGGTGGCATCAGAAATAAGGAGCCATAAAACCAAGCAACTACAAGTCATCCACAGTGGTTTCTTGCAGTACTTTGGCGGACCGAGTGCCTGTTTTTTTCTCCAGCCCAGTCTCACCAAAAAAACATACAAAGGCACAACTTTCCACTCTGAGAAATTGTGCATAGAAACGGAAAAAAGTATTTTTCACATGCAGTGGATACATGGCATTTACACCTTTAAGAAACATGCCTGCTGGCACAAAATGTTTGTCTGCCACTTTGTCTTTCTCTTTTTCTCTTTAACCATGAGAAGTGACACCTAACCCAAACATCCATCCATCCATCTTCTCACGCTTTTCTGGAGGTGCGGGTCACGGAGGCAGCAGTTCAAGCAGAGAAGCCCAGACTTCCCACTCCCCAGCCACCTGCTCCAGCTATTCAGAGAGGATACCAAGGCGTTCCAAGACAAGCTGGGAGACATGGTCTGTCCAGTGAGTCCTGGGTCTGCCCCAGGGTCTCCTCCCAGTGGGACATGCCGGAAACACCTCAAGTGGGAGGTGTCCAGGAGGCATCCTGATCAGATGCCCATACCACCTCAATTGGCTCCTTTCAATGTGGAGGAGCAGCGGTTCTACTCTGAGCCTCTCCCAGATGACTGAGCTCCTCACCCTATCTCTGAGGGTGAGTCCAGTAATCCTACGGAAAGCTCATTTAAGCCCCTTGTATCCGCGATCTCATTCTTTCGGTCATTACCCAAAGCTCGTGACCATAGGTGAGAGTAGGAATGTAGATTGACTGGTAAATCAACAGCTTTGCCTTAGAAATCAGCTCCCTCTTCACCACAAAAGACCGGTGCAATGTCCACATCACTGCAGATGCTGCTGCGGTCCATCTGTCAATCTGTCACTCCATTCTCCACTCACTCGCGAATAAGACCCCAAGATACTTAAACTCCTCCACTTTGGGCAGGAGCCTGTCCCCAACCCGGAGAGTACAATCAACCTTTTTGTGGCTGAGGACCATGGACTCAGACTTGGAGGTTCAGATTCTAGTCCCAGCTGCTTCACACTCAGCGGCAAACCATCCCAGCAAGAACTGTAGGTCATTGCTTGATGAAGCCAACAGGACAACATCATCTGAAAACAACAGAGATGAGATCCTGTGGTCACCAAGCCTGACACCCTCTGTTCCCTGGCTGCACCTAGAAATCCTGTCCGTAAAAATTATGAACAGGATCGGTGACAAAGGGAAGCCCTGGCGGAGTCCAACTATCACTGGGAATGAGTCCTATTGAGTGTTGGCAATACGAACCAAACTCTCACAACGGTCGCACAGAGACCGAATAGCTCATAATGACAAGCCTGATACCCAATACTCACAAAGCACCCCCCACAAAAAAACACAAGGGACACGGCTTAATGCCTTTTCCAAGTGCACAAAACACATGTAAACTGGTTGGGCAAATTCCTACGAACCCTCAAGAATTCTCGAGAGGGTAAAGAGCTGGTCCAATGTGCCAGGGCCAGGACGAAAACCACATTGCTCCTCCTGAATCCGAGGTTCGACCAACGGCCGGACTCTCCTCTCCCGTACCTTGGCATAGACCTTCCCAGGAAGGCTGAGGAGTGTGATACCTCTAAAGTTGGAGCACACCCTCCAGTCCCCTTTTTTGAAGAGAGGAACCACCATCCCGGTTTGCCATGCCAAAGGCACTGCCCCCGACCTCCACTCAATGTTGCAGAGGCATGTCAACCATGACAGACCTACAACATCCAGGGCCTTGAGGTACTCAGGGCGAATCTCGTCCACCCCCGGGTCCCGGCCACCAAAGAGATTTTTAACAACCTTGGTAACCTCAGCCCCTGTGGCAGGCGAGTTGTCCCCCTCGTCCACAAGCCCTGCTTCCTCAGTGGAAGGTGTATCTGTGGGATTGAGGAGATCCTCAAAGTATTCCTTCCACCGCCCGACGATATCCCCAGTTGAAGTCAACAGTGCCCCATCCGCACCATACACAGTGTGGGCAGGGAGCTGCTTCCCCCTCCTGAGCAGCAGGACAGTTTCCCAGAATCTTTTCGAGGCCGACTGAAAGTCTTGTTCCATGGCCTCACTGTACTCCTCCCATACCAGAGTTTTTGCTTCAGCAACCTGACGCTGCACTCCGCTTGGCCTGCGGGTACACCTCAGCTGCTTCGGGAGTGCCACAAGCCAACCAAGCCTGATAGGACTCCATCTTCAGCTTAATGGCCCCCCTCACCGCTGGTGTCCACCACTTGGTTTGGGGGTTTCCACCACGAGATGCCCCGGCGATCTTGCGGCCGCAGCTCTGGGCCGCTGCTTCAACAATAGAGGTGCAGAACATGGCCCATTAAGACTCTATGTCTCCAGACTCCCAAAGAATGTTGTTGAGGTTCTTCCGGAGGTAGGAGTTTAAGACCTCCCGGACAAGGGCCTCAGCCAGACGTTCCCAGTACACCCTCACTATACGTTTGGGTATAACAGGTCTGAATTGATTCCTTCCCTTCCATTGGATCCAACACACCACCAGGTGGTGATCAGTTGATGGCTCTGCACCTCTCTTTACCCGAGTGCCCAAGACATATGGTCGCAGGTCTGATGACATGATAACAAATTGTGGACAAATTGTGGTTACCACAGAAGTCCAATAACTGAACACCACTCGGGTTCAGATCGGGCAGGCCATTCCTCCAAATCACCCCCTTAAAGGTTTCACTGTTATTGCCCATGCGCGCATAGAAGTCCCCCAGTAGGACAATGGAGTCTCCAAGAGGAGCACCCTCCAGCACCCCAGTCACAGACACCAAAAAGGGTTGGTACTTTGAAACATCATTTGGTGCATAGGCACAAATGATGGTCAGGACCCATTTCCCAACCCGAAGGCGCAGGGAAGGAACCCTTTCGTCCACTGGGGAAAACTCCAATATAGAGGCAGCAAGGTGGGGGGATACAAGAATACCCACCCCTGCTCGTCACCTCTTGTCCGAGGCAACTCCAGAGAAGGCCGAGCTCAACCAAAACCCCAAACAATTTTCTTAATGTTAACCATTAGAGGAGATGACCCGTAACCCTAACCTTTTCCTAGTCTTCACCTTACAAGAGTGAAAAATGAAAAATAGGAAAAAATAAAATCCTCAGCGAGGGATTTGAACTCATGACCTTTTGATTAAAATTATAGGTAACTAACCACTCACCACTGACTGAGTACAGCATCTTATGAAAACAGATGCTATTTCTCTCATGCGCAGTAAATACAGCACATTCATTATGTGTGTGCGCAGAATGACAGAGGGCAGCTTAATTTGCGTGTGCCCAGTGAGTTAAGGTGCTATTTCATATGTAGTCTGTTTCCATTCCTTATCAAGGTATGTTTTTTTTTTTTACGAATAAAATGGATGTTTTTGAGGGGGTGGAAAACATTCATTAGGTATGTTTTTAGTGAGATCATGTTGCCAAGTCAGACATTTTACAAACCTGAATTGTTTAAGGTTGATTAGAAATGGAGGAAAAATCGTTGGGTTCCAGCACGATATATTTGCAGAATCAGTTTACAGAGATGATCACAGTGTAACATGAGAGTTGTCTCTTGATGTTTCCCTTACAACAGTCTTCTTCCCCTTTGAATCACTATTTGTTCAAGTCCAGTATGAGCAAAAAGCATACAGAGTGCGTCTTTATATGAGATCCTTACTTAAAATGTTTTGGGTGAGTGTGAATCTGCTGAGTAGTTCCTCTTATCCAGTCTGCAGTGAACTAAAAGTCTTGCATTAATATATGGGTAACAGATATTGAATTTAAAGTAAAGCCTCAAGTGACACAAGAGTCCAGAATAACAAAACACGTGTGATTCATTTTAATAAAAGTCAAAAAATGTAAATTGTCCAGCAAAGTAAAACACTTAAAATTTTATTGTGATGGGCAGCACAGTGGTACAGTGGTTAGCACTGTGCCATCACATGTAGAAGATCCTGAGTTCGATTCCAGCAGTTACCTGGGACTCTCCTGTGAGGAGTTTGCATGTTCTCCCTGTGTGTGTGTGGGGGTTCTCCCCGGGTGCTCCGGCTTCCTCCCACATTCCAAAGACATGCATGATAGGTTAATTGGAGACTCTAAATTGGTCCTAGGTGTGGATGTGTGTGAATGGTTGTTTGTCTATACATGTCTGTTGTGTCCCAGACTCAAGCTCAATGTCAGCTGCTTTGTGCAGTGTGACCCTCCGCTTCGGTGGTTGTAATAGCACTAGCAGAAATGCCTCATTGTGTGAATGTATGCATGAATGTTTTTTTTTTATTAATTTAAAAGTGATCAATATCACTTGGGTTATTTCAGCATGATAGACTGTAGGTGTGTAAGACTACCATGTAAATGAGATACCTAGAGTTAAAATGGCGAAAAAGTCTTATGTCTTGTATATTCAAAAAAGTCTTTCAAATAGAATTTTTGTTATGACCCTCTAATAGGAATGACTGAACTTTAGCACTTTTTCAGGTGCGGTAAATGCAGGGACTAATAAACCTCTGCTAATTGGAGTAAAACCTAATAGTCTTAATTGATACATGGACAGGGTGTTTGTGTCATGTCACAGGTTTATCAGCCAAGAAACCCTGATTCAAGGCCAGGAACATAAAAGAAAAGGTAACAGTTGTGGTTGGGGTGTATTTGTGCTCCGTTGGGTTAGCAAGGTACAGTGTTAAGAAGCGCACTGAATCCTAATGAGTTACACTGAACTGAGAGAATCATGCACACTCATGCCCCAGGAATAAACACAACATGTCTGTATACTGTATATCTCAATTTAGGGAAAATGACTAATTATTCTTCTGAATTTATTTATTAATAATTTAGAAAGTTTCCCCAGTAAAACAGCTTAACGTTATATATTTATTATTTATTATATTTATTATTTATTTATTATATTATTATATTTGTTATTTATTCTTGATATATTTGTGAAAAGGTAAAACTTTTTAGTGTCGTGCCACTTATAGATGCAGTGCCTTCATTTTTGGTCTCTGAGCCGTGGAGGGAATTTCTTACCAGACGCTAACGTATCATGTTCTACATGCTACTGATTTTGTAACCCATGCACTCTTCGCAGTGAAGAATTCAGATCTATTATCATGGTCCCACCAAATGAGATTTTGACGACAGCCTTCTTCCACTTTGAATCTCAATTTGTTCAAGTACAGCACAGGAAAAAGCATACAGTGTCTATGCATCTTCATTAGAGGAACTTATTTCATACTTTTTGGTTGAGTGTAAATGTGCTGAGGAGCTCCACTCCTGAGCAGTTCCAACTGGAAAGAGACCACGGGGCTGACTCAGGACACACTGGAGAGACTACATCTCCCAGCTGGCCTGGGAACATCTTGGTGTCCTCTCTGAAGAGCCGGAGCAGGTGTCCAGGGAGAGGGAAGTTTGGGCTTCTCTGCTTGAGTTGCTGCCTCGTGATCCAGACCTCCGGAAAAGCGGTAAAAGATGGATGGATAGATGGATGGATAATTCCACTAATTCAGCCTGTCATGAACAAAAGGCCTTGGATTAGTATTAATGTTGAAAAATAGAATAATCTTTTTCATTTTTCAACAGATATCAAATTTAAGGTAAAGCCTCCAGTGATGAAAGACTTCTTAATAACAAAACACTTGTGATTCACTTTAATAAGAGTAACAAAAGAGAAATGTGTATAGTACAAAAATGTAAAACATCATTACAATGGGCAACACAGTGGATAGTACTGTGCCATCAAATCTACAACGTCCTGGGTTCATTTCTGGGAGTTACCTAGGACCTCTCTGTGAGAGGTTTGCATGTTCTCTCTGGGTATTCCAGCTTCCTCCCACATTCCAGAGACATGCATAATAGGTTAAGTGACGACTCTAAACTGGCCCAAGGTGGGAATGCTTGGCTGTCCTGTCCCAGACTTCCCTCTGTGTCAGCTGCTTCATGCAGTGCGACCCTTCACATTAGTGGCTGACAATCAACAGGTAGAAATACTTGGATGGATGAATGTTTCCACCCACTAATTTAAAAATGATCAATATCAAGAATTTTTAAAGTTTTCCCAAGCAAAACAGTATAATCATTATTGGAATTATTCCTTCAAACGTGTTGGAGTACATCTAACAGTAATAATGTGTGCTGACATTGATAAACACAAGTACAGTGTTAAGAAGCTCACTGAATCCTAATGTGTTACACTGAATTGAGAAAATCATTCACACTCATGCCCCAGGAATAAACACAACATGTCTGTATATATCTCAATTTAGGGAAAATGACTCTAATTATTCTCCTGAACTTATTTATTAATAATTTAGAAAGTTTCCCCAGTAAAACAGCTTAACGTTATATAAGAATCCCTGAGTCTATGCACCAAAATAAAGTTATAGCATCAGAAGCATGGGAGGTGTGTGCCCCGCTGAATAATGATGCAAACATGACAGCATTTTGGGATTTCCAACGTAGGTAGAAAGCAGCTGCAGAATTGTTGAAGAAAGTTTGCATTTGGTCTGAACGCACGTTTGCTTTCTCACATGATAAATGTACGATTCAGAGGGAATCTCAGGAGCATTTAAGACAAAATGTGCTGTACATATTGTTTTCAAATACACACAAGAGGTGTGCTGCACTACAGACAAACAATTCTTTGCCAGAAGAAATGGAACCCCAGTCTTCAGCATGACAGCAATCTTAAAACCTACCACACACAACTGCCTTGAGTTACACACTGACTTTCTCACACACTAACTAAATGTTGCATTGACAAGACACAAATGCTGGTAGAAATTTCATGAACACAATTTTTGCAACATAAACATAATTTCATGACATTTGGTGTTTTGCTGAAGAACACTGTTGTGATTACGAGTGTGAAGCTTCATCAAATTTTGATCTCTCCATCAAAAGTTAAATTCAACATTAAACGCCAAAGAGAAACTGTACAACTTTATTTGCCTATAGAATCAAAATAGATGACATTTTTGGATGATTTTTCTCATTATTAAGGTCTGTAGATTATATGTGTTTGATATGAATGGCCATGGAGGAGTTCCTTATCACTTCACTTTCACCTTTTTGAAAATATGGTGCATAAAACTTAATTTTTAGACTATAAGACCAGTGGAGAAAAGCTGTGGAAGATTTCAGAAAATAGAATGATGAAAAAAAAATTGAGTCTAGGCCCAGTTATTCTTGAGATATTTTTGAAAAGGTAAAACTTTTTAGTGTCATTCCACTTATAGATGCAGTGCTTTCATTTTTGGTCTATGAGTCATGGAGGGAATTTCTTACCAGACGCTAATGTATCATGTTCTACATGCTACTGATTTTGGAACCCATGCACTCTTCGCAGAGAAGAATTCAGATCTATTATCATGGTCCCACCAAATGAGATTTTGACGACAGCCTTCTTCCACTTTGAATCTCAATTTGTTCAAGTACAGCACAGGAAAAAGCATACATTGTCAGTGCATCTTCATTAGAGGTACTTATTTCATACTTTTTGGTTGAGTGTAAATCTGCTGAGGAGCTCCACTCCTGAGCAGTTCTAACTGGAAAGAGACCACGGGGCAGACTCAGGACACGCTGGAGAGACTACATCTCCCAGCTGGCCTGGGAACATCTTGGTGTCCTCTCTGAAGAGCCGGAGCAGGTGTCCTGGGAGAGTGAAGTTTGGGCTTCTCTGCTTAAGTTGCTGCCTCCGCGTTCCAGACCTCTGGAAAAGCGGTAGAACATGGATGGATGGATGGATGGATGGATAATTCCATTGATTCAGCCTTTCATGAACAACAGGCCTTGGATTAGCATTAATGTTGAAAAATAGAATAATCTTTTTTAATTTTTGCAACAGTTATCAAATTTAAGGTAAAGCCTCCAGTGATGAAAGAGATCTTAACAACAAAACACTTGTGATTCACTTTAAAAAGAGTAACAAAAGAGAAATGTGTATAGTACAAAAATGTAAAACATCATTACAATGGGCAATACAGTGGATATTCCTCTGTCATCAAATCTGCAACGTCCTGGGTTCATTTCTGAGAGTTACCTAGGACCTCTCTGTGAGAGGTTTACATGTTCTCTCTGGGTATTCCAGCTTCCTCCCACATTCCAGAGACATTCATGATAGGTTAAGTGACGACTCTAAACTGGCCCAAGGTGGGAATGCTTGGCTGTCCTGTCCCAGACTTCCCTCTGTGTCAGCTGCTTCATACAGTGCGACCCTTCACTTTAGTGGCTGACAATCAACAGGTAGAAATACTTGGATGGATGAATGTTTCCAACCACTAATTTAAAAATGATCAATATCAAGAATTTATAAAGTTTTCCCAAGCAAAACAGTATAATCATTATTGGAATTATTCCTTCAAACGTGTTGGAGTACATCTAACAGTAATAATGTGTGCTGACATTGATAAACACACACACAGGCGCACGCACACACACACACACTCACACTCACACTCTGACAGCTTTCAATTTTCAAAGGCTGTATGGACTGCCTCTGTTCCTCACGCCTGTTTTTTTTTGATGGAACAACAAAAGTGGACGCTGTAGCCGGTGGACACCTTATGGTGTTACTCAAAATAGTGGCATTAGTACCCAGTGGAGTAACAGCAAGCACACTAAACCACACGGGCACCCCACCAAGAAGAAGGGAGAAAACGGCAACAACTGCTGCTTGCAATTGGGGGACCACTTACCAGATGACGCTCCACACAACCCGGAAAAGCATGTTGCCTCAGATAATCAGGTCCCTCCAAAATAAAGTAATGGCATAAGTAATCTTCTTCTTTTGAGGTCGCCACAGCATTGTGATGGCCTGAGCGCTGACTCTGTCCGCGCTCGGGTTGTCCAGTATCTTCTCCATTCTTCTTCATGTTATTATGGCCTTCCAGGGCTTTTATCTTGACGGCGTCACGGCGGGACTTCTGGCTGTCAGAGCCGAGCTGCGCCGTGACAGCTGATATCATTTCATTGAATACATTCTCCTTTCCTGATTGGTCCTTATTGTTCCTTTAACCTCTTACGCTCCGTTGTCCCACGGGTGGGCAAGTCTCTGCGTCCTAGAGCACATGAGAGCGCACAAGGGCGCTCTCGTGCGCTCTAGGACGCATCATGGAGATTGTGATATAGGTGGTGTATGGCATCCAAGCGCGCACTGAAAATAAAAGCTGCAGACACAGCCGCGAACAGATTAGTTCATCTGATTGACCTCTCATTCGACTAATAAGAGCCTTGAATTGGGTTTCTGAAACCTTGAAGAACCAATGAATGAAAACCTAGGAAGGAGGACCCGCCTACTGTGAATGCAGGAGCCAACTGAAGCACAGAAGTTCGGGCTGGGTGAAGAGAGACTTACTGCTGCCACAGATGAAAAAAAAAAGGATGCAGGAACAACCTGCTGCAGACCCAGCAGCACGGAGGCCACCCACAAGTGCAACTTGCACTCATTCCAGCAGAATAGACGTTTAGGATTCTCTTCCGTCATCATAGACCGACGGAGGCCGACGACAAAGGTCGTAAATCATTCGCCAAAACCGCAATAATGGAATTATGCTTTGACCGGGATCCACGAGCGGACCAGCATCGCGTTCGTCTGACAATGGGGAAGAGAAGTTCGCCAGGACAATGTGGCTGTGAAGAGGTAAGGTGTTATAAGCTAAATTATTATTTATCCCTGAAAATTGTAATCAAAAAATGACTTTTGACCGATCGGTAAATTACAACTGTACGGTGCACGAAGTACGAAGTGCGTGCGCCGCGTTACACGGTTCTTCGCCGCCTCTGAACCGTGAATGCCCTCCACGCCGCTACGATTTTGTAGCGGGGGGGTGGGGGGAGCCGCGGTGACAGCGTTGCTGTGGAAACATGCCACATCCGAGTGTAATCCGTCATGTAGCGAGGGCCGATCTCCGTCCTCTGTAGCGGGGGGGTGGGGGGACACCCCCCCACACACACACACACAGACACAGCCCTGAATGTGACCTTTCATTTGAGTCCAAGATGAAGCTTCTATGTTGAATCATTCAAAAGTTACCGACGTTTTTCCAAACTGTGCCATTTGGCACAATTTGGCACAGTTCCAAAATGCCTGGGAACAGCCTGAGAACAAAGCTGTGTAATATATTCATTTTTTGTGGTATTGTTACAAAATTTTGACCTCAGCTGGATAACACTTGATTCTACATTTCTGTTGCATTTTCCAGCCCGGATCTGAAACTGTGTGTTATTTGCAAGCATTTGTATCAAAAAAAAACACCCAGGCCAAATTTATTTTCTTCAAGTTCACTATGTTTAGATGACTGTAACTCAGTGGCCGGAGTGCTTAGAGAGATCATGTTTTTTTTGCCAAAATATTCAAAGGGTTTTCTTTTAAATGAGACCAACCCCATGAAGATGCTACAAAGGGTTGAAGAACAGCTTTTGATTTACTTTGGGCACATTTTTTTTGGCGTTTTTAGGAAAATTGGCCGGAGTGCAAGGGGTTAAGGGAGCAGCTGAGGCTTACTCCTCGCGGCATACTCCTCCATCTGTCAATCTCTCATTCCATTCTCCCCTCATTCGTTAAAAACACCCTAAGATAATTAAACTCCTCCACTTTTGGCAGGAGCCAGTCCCAAACCCGGAGAGTGCAATCCACCTTTTTCCGGCTGAGGACCATGGACTCAGACTGGGAGGTGCTGATTCTAATCCCAGCCGCTTCACACTCAGTGGCAAACCATCCCAGCAAGAACTGTAGGTCATTGCTGGATGAAGCCAACAGGACAACATCATCTGAAAACAACAGAGATGAGATCCTGTGGTCCCCAAGCATGACACCCTCTGTTCCCTGGCTGTGCCTAGAAATCCTGTCCATAAAAATTATGAACAGGATCGGTGACAAAGGGCAGCCCTGGCGGAGTCCAACTCTCACTGGGAATGAGTCTGACCGAGTGTTGGCAATACGAACAAAACTCTCACAACGGTCGTTAAGAGACCGAATAGCTCGCCCAGATAGCAAAAATCGATTGAATCAACATTGAGATATGGTCAGGCAGGAAGATTAAATCAACATTGATATCAGATATTGAAAAAAACATTGAAAGTGCTCGCTATGATCAACATTGAAATAACATTGAATTTTCAATCAATTCTGACAATGAATCAACCTTGATTCAACTATGATATGATCAACATTGAAAGAATGTAGAACTGCATCAACACTGATTCAACTATATATATGCATTGCATTATATATTGAAACAATGTTATTATTAAAAGGAACTCCGATTATATTGGCATGTTAGCTCTATATGCTTTATTTTTATGTTACTAACATAACTATAATATAATTTTTGGGAAAATAATTCCCAGTTTTATATATTTTTAAAAAACTTTATTATGATGTAAATCGCCATTATTGTTTACGTCGCAATGCATTCTGGGTAGTGACGTAGAAAGGTTGCAGCCGTTTTTTCTGTCTTATACAAGCCAAGAAGCAAAGCTCCTAACTACTGCCATTTGTCAGTGAAAATGCCACATTGCGCGGCTTTTGGATGTAATTTCCAATCAAAGGGAAATAAAGAGAGCGGTGTAAGCCTCCATAGCTTTCCTAAAGAGGGAAAGTGGAGGAAAAAGTGGGGCGGCAGCGGCTCAGCAGGTAGAGCAGGTCGTCTAATAACCCGATGGTTGGCGGTTCGCATCACGCTCTCCCCAGATATCCTGCCGTTGTGTCCCTGGGCAAGACACTTCACCCGCATTGCCTCCAGTGCCCATAACACTGGGTATGAATGTGTAAAAATGTTTAAATGCTCGGTGGTGGCCGGATTGCTGCTGCTGCTGGCGTGGATTGGCAGCCACATTTCCCTCATTCTGAGTGTCTGTGATCTCTCTCTCTGTCCATACACAGTGTGGACAGAGAGCTGCTTCCCCCTCCTGAGCCACCGGACAGTTTGCCAGAATCTCATCGAGGCCGACCGAAAGTCTTGTTCCATGGCGTCACTGAACTCCTCCCATACCAGAGTTTTTGCTTCAGCAACCACCCGAGCTGCACTCCGCTTGGCCTGCGGGTACACCTTAGCTGCTTCGGGAGTCCCACAAGCCAACCAAGCCTGATAGGACTCCATCTTCAGCGTAATGGCCCCCTCACCATTGGTGTCCACCACTTGGTTCGGGGGTTGCCACCACGAGATGCCCCGACGACCTTGTGGCTGCTGCTCTGGGCTGCTGCTTCAACAATAAAGGCGCAGAACATGGGCCATTAAGACTCAATGTCTCCAGACTCCCTCAGAATGTGGTTGAAGTTCTTCCAGAGGTAGGAGTTTAAGACCTCCCGGACAGGGGCCTCAGCCAGACGTTCACAGCACACCCTCACTATACGTTTGGGTGTACCAGGTCTGAATGGTGTCCTCCCCTTCGATCGGATCCAACTCACCACCAGGTTGTGATCATCTGACAGCTCTGCACGTCTCTACCCGAGTGTCCAAGACATATGGTCGCAGGTCATATGACACAATAAAATTGTTCATCGACCTGCGGTCTAGGGTATCCTGGTGCCAGGTGCACATATGGACACCCTTTTGCTTGAACATGGTGTTCGTGATGGACAACCTGTGGTTACCACAAAAGTCCAATAACTGAGCATCACTCGGGTTCAGATCAGGCAGTCCGTTCCTCCCAATCATTCCCTTCCAGGTTTCACTGTCACTGCCCATGTGCACATTGAAGTCCCCCAATAGGACAATGGAGTCTCCAAGAGGAGCACCCTCCGGTACCCCAGTCACAGACTCCAAAAAGAGTGGGTTCTCTGAAACATCATTTGGTGCATAGGCACAAATGATGGTCAGGACCCATTTCCCAACCCGAAGGCGCAGGGAAGCAACCCTTTCGTCCACCGGGGAAAACTCCAATATAGAGGCAGCAAGGTGGGGGGATACAAAAATACCCACCCCTGCTCGTCACCTCTCGTCCGAGGCAACTCCAGAGAAGGCCGAGCTCAAGCCCCTCTCCAGGAGACTAGAGAGGGGCCAAACCCAAAAACCCAAACATTTTTCTTAATGTTAACCATTAGAGGAGATGACACCTAATCCTAACCTTTTCCTAGTCTTCACCTTACTGGAGTGAAAAATGAAAAACAGTAAAAAAAAAAATCCTCAGTGAGGGATTTGAACTCATGACCTCTTGGTTAAAATTACAGGTAACTAACCACTCACCACTAACTGACTGAGCATAGAGTCTTGTGAAAACAGATGCTATTTTTCTCATGCGCAGTGAATACAGTGCATTCTTTTTGTGGGTGCGCAGAATGACAGAGGGCAGTTGCATTTGCTTGTGCCCAGCGAGTGAAGGTGTTACTTCATATATAGTCTGTTTGTATTCCCTATCAAGGTATGGTTTTTTTTAACAAATAAATGGATGTTTTTGAGGGGGTCGAAAACATTCATTAAGTACGTTTTTAGTGAGATCATGTTGCCAAGTCAGACATTTTACAAACCAGAATGGTTTAAGGTTGATTAGAAATGGAGGAAAAATCGTTGGGTTCCAGCATGTATTTGTGCTCCATTGGGTTAGCAAGGTACAGTGGTAAGAAGCTCACTGAATACATAACCTAGTGTGTTACACTGAATTGAGAAAATCATGCCCCAGGAAAAAACACGATTCCAGTCCCATCTAGGAAGCGCTCATGTGCCCAGGCTGCCTTCCCCCCCACTGTCCAGCTGTCCTGCAGTGATTTGTGCCCCCTGGGCTTACTTACTGTTGAACTGAGGGGCATCTCATGAGCTTCCCAGAGCATCCTCACCATTCAGCTCATACCTGTTGGTTTGTTGGACTGTCTGTTCCTTGTTTTTGCTCAATAAATTACACACAGCATCTCTTGTGCTTGGATTTGTCTCTTTCCTCCGTGTGCTGCGTAAAAGATCAAGGGGAGATTCACAAAAGCCTTCATTTTTGGTCTCTGAGTCATGGAGGGAATTTCTGACCAGATGCTAATATATCATGATATACGTGTTACTGATTTTGGAACCCATGCACTCTCAGCAGAGAAGAATTCAGATCTATTATCATCGTCCCACCAACTGAGATCTTGACGACAGCCTTCTTCCACTTTGAATCTCAATTTGTTCAAGTACAGCACAGGCAAAAGCATACATTGTTAGCGCATCTTCAACAGAGGTACTTATTTCAAACTTTTTAGTTGAGTGTAAATCTGCTGATGAGTTCCACTCCTGAGAAGTTCCAACTGCAAAGAGACCACAGGACAGACCCAGACACGCTGGAAAGACTACATCCCCCAGCTGGCCTGTGAACATCTTGATGTCCTCTCTGAAGAGCCGGAGCAGGTGGCCAGGGAGAGGGAAGTTTGGGGTTCTCTGCTTGAGTTGCTGCCTCTGCGACCCAGACCTCCGAAAAAGCGGTACAATATGGATGGATGGATGGATAATTCCACTGATTCAGCCTGTCGTGAGCAAAAGGCCTTGGATTAGCATTAATGTTGAAAAATAGAATAATCATTTTTATTTATGCAACACATGTCAAATTTAAGGTAAAGCCTCAAGTGATGCAAGAGATTGTAATAGCAAAACACTTGTGATTCACTTTAATAAGAGTAACAAAAGAGAAATGTGTATAGTACAAAAATGTAAAACATCATTACAATGGGCAACACAGTGGATAGTACTGTGCCATCACAGCTACAACGAACTGGGTTCATTTCTGGGGGTTACCTAGGACCTCTCTGTGAAAAGTTTGCATGTTCTCTCTGGGTATTCCAGCTTCCTCCCACATTCCAAAGACATGCATGGTAGGTTAAGTGGCGACTCTAAACTGGCCCAAGGTGGGAATGATTGGCTGTCCTGTCCCAGACTTCCCTCTGTGTCAGCTGCTTCATGCAGTGCGACCCTTCACTTTATTGGCTGACACACAACAGGTAGAAATACTTGGATGGATGAATGTTTCCAGCCACTAATTTAAAAATGATCAATATCAAGAATTTAGAAAGTTTTCCCAAGCAAAACAGTAAACTCATTATTCAAATTATTCTTTCAAATGTCTTGGAGTACATCTAACAGTAATAATGTGTGCTGACATTGATAAACACACACACACTCTGACAGCTTTCAATTTTCAAAGGCTGTATGGACTGCCTCTGTTCCTAACGCCTGTTTTGTTTTGATGGAACATATAAAGTGGACGCTGTTGCCGGTGGACTTCTTATGGTACGACTCCAAATAGTGGCATTAGTACCCAGTGGAGTAACAGCAAACACACTAAACCACACCGGGCACCTCACCAAGAAGAAGGAAGAAAATTGCCACAACTGCTGTTTGCAACTGGGAGACCACTTAGCGGATGACGCTCCACACAACGCGGAAAAGCACCACATCGCCTCAGATAATCAGAGTTATGTATGTAAAAGGCTAGTCGTAGTAAGATGGCGGCCGGGTTGGACGGGGAATAAACTGGGATGGTAAACTTCTGGTTTCTGGTGGTGACAACCACTCATAGTATAAAGGAGGTGGGCGGAGGGGGCACGTCCCCTTTTGTCATGGAGGACACCTGACCTGCAGGGGAGTGCTGTAAGCCTTTATTGTATTGTGTGCAGTATTCTAATAAAGCTTCATAAACTGAGTTCAGTAATAACTCATTATTGCCTAAGTATGGATACTACAATCAGGTCCCTCCAAAATAAAGTAATAGCATAAGAAATCTTCTTCTTTCAGGGTCATCACAGCATATCATCACCTCAAATCAAATCAAATCAAATCAAACTTTATTGTCATATTGCTGTACATACAACTGTAGTGCAGGCAAGATGAAATTGCGTTTCTCTCGGCATCCATATAAGAAGCAGCATGATTAAGACACACTCCCACATAGCTCCCACCCCCCCATCCATTCACACATCCCTGAGACATACTTGGGGAAAAAGAATAACTAACTATAATATACAAAATGTCCATAGGTGCAGTAGTGTGTATGTGAGATTCCGGGTCAGCTGTTCAGCATCCTGACAGCTTGTGGGAGGAAGCTGTTGATCAGTCTGGTGGTTCTGCCTCTGATGCTCCGGAATCGTTTACCAGATGGAAGAAGTTCAAAGTGTTTATGCAGAGGGTGAGAACGGTCCTTGACAATGTTCAGTGCCCTGCTCCTACAACGGTTCTGAAAAAGTTCTTGGACAGAGGGGAGGGAGACTCCAATTACCCTCTCCGCCCCCTTGACTATCCTCTGCAGGGCTTTTTTGTCTGACCTACTGCAGCTGGAGTACCATGTAGCAATGCAGTACGTCAGAACACTCTCCACCACACCTCTGTAGAAGGTCCTGAGGATGCAGATGGGGAGAGAGGCCTGTTTGAGTTTCCTCAAGAAGTGTAGTCTCTGCTGAGCTCGCTTCCTGATCTCCAAGGAATTCTTGCTCCAGGTCAGGTCCTGCGAGATCTGCACTCCGAGGAACTTGATGTTCTCTACTCTCTCCACTAAACGGCCGCCGATGCTGAGGGGGACGTGCTCAGGCTGTGACCGCCGGAAGTCGATAATCATCTCCTTTGTTTTGTCCACGTTGAGCACCAGATTGTTCTCCCTGCACCAGCCCTCCAGGTCTCTCACTTCTTCCCTGTACATTGATTCCTCGTCCCTCTGAATAAGTCCCACCACCGTGGTGTCATCTGCAAACTTAATAATCTGGTTCCCCTCGTGTTTGGATACACAGTCATGTGTTAGAAGTGTAAACAACAGTGGACTGAGTACACAGCCTTGAGGGGTTCCGGTACTCAGCGTGACAGAGTTGGAGATGTTGTTTCCAACCCGGACAGACTGAGGTCTCTCAGTCAGGAAATCCAGGATCCAGAGACATGTGGCGATGTTCAGACCGAGAAGGAGTAATTTCTCTATCAGTCTCTGGGGAATAATGGTGTTGAATGCTGAGCTGAAATCAATGTACAGGAGTCTGGCGTAGGTGTCTTTCTGGTCCAGGTGGGTGATGACAGAGTGTAGGGTGGTGACTATAGCATCCTCCGTGGAGCGGTTTGAACGATATGCAAACTGGAGCGGGTCGTGTGATGCAGGGAGGCAGGCTGTGATGTGTGGTTTGACA
Organism: Pholidichthys leucotaenia; assembly: GCA_020510985.1. Taxonomy (NCBI): domain Eukaryota; kingdom Metazoa; phylum Chordata; class Actinopteri; order Cichliformes; family Pholidichthyidae; genus Pholidichthys; species Pholidichthys leucotaenia. The sequence goes on along the minus strand of CM035847.1, from coordinate 252,081,706 downwards.
AGCCGTTCAAAACACTTCATCACAATTGGTGTAAGTGCAACAGGACGATAGTCATTCAAACATGACACCACTGGTTTCTTTGCCACCGGTACAGTGATAGAGGTCTTGAAGCATCTGGGAATGATGGCCTGACTCAGGGAGATGTTATAAATACCTGATGATCAGCATGTCGATTTTGCAAAAATTTTTATGCCAGATGCAACTCTGCCCATTTATCCAGGCTTGGGACTGGCACAAGAAGCAACATGTGGCTGGATAACCAACTTTCTGTCCTCCATTCTATTATCCTGAGCACCAAGCCACAAGGAAGGAAGTACCATTTTTATCTGGTCTTTGGTATGAACCAGCAAGGACTTGATGCTCTCCCAACTAAGCCACCACTCTGGTGGCTTCAGAAATGAGGAGCACCGAATACCAAGCAACTACAAGTCATCCACAGTGGTTTCTTGCACTACTTTGGCTGACGGAGTTCCTGTTTTGTTCTCCAGCCCAATCTCACCAAAAAACATGCAATTGCACAACTTTCCACTCTGAGAAAATGTGCATAGATACGGAAAAAAATATTTTTCACATGCAGTGGATACATGGCATTTACACCTTTAAGAAACATGCCTGCTGACACAAACTGCTTGTTTGCCACTTTGTCTTTGTCTTTGTCTTTTACCATGAGAGGTGACACCTAACCCAAACATTTTTCTTAACGTTAACTTTTGGAGGAGAGGACACCTAAACCTAACCTTTTCTTAGTCTTAACCATTACTAGAGTGAAAAATGAAAAACAGTAAAAAATAAAATCCTCGGTGAGAGATCTGAACTCATGACCTGTTGGTTATAATTATAGGTAATTAACCACTGACCTTTCACTGACTAAGTAAAAGCTTTTGTTAAAATGGATGCTATTTTGCTCATGCACAGTGAATACAGTGCATTCTTTTCGTGTGTGCGCAGAATGACTTGAATTTGCGTGTGCCCAGCGAGTGAAGTTGTTACTTCATATATAGTCTGTTTCTCTTCTGTATCAAGGTATGTCTTTTTTTTTTCTTTTTTTTTTTTTACTTATAAATGCATGTTTCTGAGCTGGTGGAAAACATTCATTAAGTATGTTTTTAGTGAGCTCATGTTGCCAAGTCAGACATTTTACAAACCAGAATGGTTTAAGGTTGATTAGAAATGGAGGAAAAATCGTTGGGTTCCAACACGATATATTTGCAGAATCAGTTTACAGAGATGATCACAGTGTAACATGAGAGTTGTCTCTTGATGTGTCCCTTACAACAGTCTTCTTCCTCTTTGAATCACTATTTGTTCAAGTCCAGTATGAGCAAAAAGCATACAGAGTGCGTCTTCATATGAGGTCCTTATTTAAAATGTTTTGGGTGAGGGTGAATCTGCTGAGTAGTTCCTCTTATCCAGTCTGCAGTGAACTAAAAGTCTTGCATTAATATATGGGTAACAGATATCGAGTTTAAATTAAAGCCTCAAGTGACACAAGAGACCTTAATAACAAAACACTTGTGATTCATTTTAATAAAAGTCAAAAAATGTAAATGGTCCAAAAAAGTAAAACACTTAAAACTTTATTGCGATGGGCAGCACAGTGGTACAGTGGTTAGCACTGTGCCATCACATGTAGAAGATCCTGGGTTCGATTCCAGCAGTTACCTGGGACTCTCCTGTGAGGAGTTTGCATGTTCTCCCTGTGTGCGCGTGGGTTCTCCGGCTTCCTCCCACATTCCAAAGACATGCATCATAGGTTAATTGGAGACTCTAAATTGGCCCTAGGTGTGGATGTGTGTGAAAGGTTGTTTGTGTCTACATGTCTGTCGCGTCCCAGACTCAGACCAATGTCAGCTGCTTTGTGCAGTGTGACCCTCCACTTCGGTGGTTGTAATGGCACTAAAAAAAATGCCTCATTGTGTGAATGTATTCATGAATGTTTGTTTTTTTTTACTAATTTAAAACTGATCAATATCAGTTGGATTTATTTCAGCATGATAGACTGTAGGTGTGTAAGACTATCATGTAAATGAGATACCTTGAGTTAAAATTGAGAAAAAGTCTTATGTCTTGTATATTCAAACAAGTCTTTCAAATAGAATTTTTGCTATGACCGTCTAATAGGAATGACTGAATTTTAGCACTTTTTCAGGTACGGTATGTGCAGGGACTAATAAACCTCAGCTAATTGGAGTAAAACCTAATAGTCTTAATTGATACATGGACAGGGTTTTTGTGTCATGTCACAGGTTTATCAGCCAAGAAACCCTGATTCAAGGCCAGGAACATAAAAGAAAAGGTAACAGTTGTGGTTGGGGTGTATTTGTGCTCCATTGGGTTAGCAAGGTACAGTGTTAAGAAGCTCACTGGATACATAACCTAGTGTGTTACACTGAATTGAGAAAATCATGCACACTCATGCCCCAGGAAAAAACACAACATGATTCCATTCCTGTCTAGGAAGCGCTCGTGTGCCCAGGCTGCCTTCCCCCCACTGTCCAGCTGTCCTGCAGTGATTTGTGCCCCCTGGGCTTACTCGCTGTTGAGCTGAGGGGCATCTCATGAGCTTCCCAGAGCCTCCTCACCGTTCAACTCATACCTGTTGGTTTGCTGGACTGTCTGTTCCTTGTTTTTGCTCAATAAATTACACACAACGTCCCCTGCACTTGGATTTGTCTCTTTCCTCCGTGTGCTTGGTAAAAGCGCACAGGGAGATTCACAACAGCCTTCATTTTTGGTCTCTGAGTCATGGAGGGAATTTCTGACCAAACACTAATATATCATGTTATACATGCTACTGATTTTGGAACCCATGCAGTCTTAACAGAAAAAAATTCAGATCTATTATCATCGTCCCACCAACTGAGATCTTGACGACAGTCTTCTTTCACTTTGAATCTCAATATGTTCAAGTACAGCACAGGCAAAAACATACATTGCTAGTGCATCTTCAACAGAGGTACTTATTTCAAACTTTTTAGTTGAGTGTAAATCTGCTGAAGAGTTCCACTCCTGAGAAGTTCTAACTGGGAAGAGACCACAGGACAGACCCAGGACACGCTGGAGAGACTACATCTCCCAGCTGGCCTGGGAACATCTTGGTGTCCTCTCTGAAGAGCCGGAGCAGGTGGCCAGGGGGAGGTAAGTTTGGTCAAACCACCGAGGCCAAGGCACGGGTGGCTCGCCTGGGGTTTCCAAAAATGGCTGAAAATTGGCAATGGACCTCTCCATAACCGCTTTTACCTTGTCACCAAATGTTGTATCCATAATTAGGCAATAACAAGTAGACCGTGACTACTGTTGTCCGGAGCTTTATTATAAACCCTATACACAATACTCTCAGGCTTACAGCACTCTCCAACAGGCCACGTGTCCCACGACGAAAGAGGACTAGCCTCTTCCGCCCACATCCTTCATACCTGGAGTGGCGTCACCACCGGAAACCGACAGTTAGCCACCCTTGCTCATTCCCCTCCAACCCGGCCGCCATCTTACTAGTACCTTCTATATACATACATAACATTCGTCCCCCTTCAAAAAAATGTCATGCATACAAATAGCCCACCCAAATTTGGTACCCGACACACTCTCTAATAAAAGTATGTACAAAAAGAAACAAACTGCCTATCCATTCACACAACCAAGGCTGGGGGGCCGGGTAGACTGCCAGCGCCCTCTCCACGGCTACACGGGTTATTCTGCCGCCATGCTTAAAACAGTCCAACTTAAAAGGCCATGTCTCTAAATATAATCCCATAAAACATCTCCTTATGAACATAAAGAATAACAATCACAACATACATTGAAAACAGCACTGGCAGCCCCCACTCTAACACCCACCCCACATCTGGGCACAGAGTATAAACATTATGTGTTGGGTAATTTGGACAACATAGATTATCAATTAACAGGATCAAATAACCCAATCATAATTCACTATTTCTACTTCTTTAACTCTTTACCTTACAAATCTAAATTCAAGCACATATCAAATGCACAGTGAACCATTTCACTCTCACCATATTCACAAAATAAATCCAATAATCACAATATATCCTTAGCTAGTAAAACTTTGCTCTTATATAAACACACAATTTACAAAAAATTAACTCATAAAATTTCGTCTTCTTTCTTTTCTTTCATTTTTCTTTTTTTTTTTGTTTTTCCCAAACCAATAATATCAGGGGCACCAAAATAGCAGTGGTCAACTATGCACAACAGGACTTGGGTTAAAATCCAAATACGCACACAGTAAAACACCCTCAGTCCTTGGATGGGTCTCTTTCTAAACGCCTCTGTCTCCTGACCTCCGGGCTCTCGCTGCGACATCTCCTCTTCTCTACCACTAGATGCAACTCATTCGGATGCCTCCAGGTCTGGTCAGACATGCGTAGATACCCATCACTGCACGCAGCATTCACTCAGAACCGCCTCTGGTCATCACGCCGCTCGCGTGACCCGTGATCCCCTCTCATCCGGGCCTCGACCCTGTGCCGAACTTCATCTCCAACCTGTAGGGAAGCCCTTTTCTTCTTATCGGGATCACTCTGCTTCCAACTGGCCTCCTTCACCGATCCGGTCGACTCACGGGTCCGGGTCGTCTTCCTCTTGGCAGGCCGTCATTGTGAGCACTTCACAACCGCGCTCTCAGGTCTCGCCCCCCTCAGTCTCCAGTGCAGGCACCTCGTCCTTATGGGCCACCCCAGGGGTCCCGGCGTGCCGTCCAGCACCCTTGTCCAGGGCAGTGTGGTAACCGGCATCGGGTCCATCTCAGGGCGGTGTCGCATGGCGCCGAACGTGCTCTCCACTTGTAGTATCCAGCCAGTCTGAGTCCCACACCTCTTCGCCATCCACCACCGGAGCTGGTCGGTCCCAAAGTCCACACCCAACCACTCCTCACCCGACACGTTCGCTATAGAGAACACCAGGCTATAAAAAAGATTGCACCCCGTGATGTTAACACTCGCAGCAGTGACATAAACACGGGCCTTGGGTACCACAACAGACTTGTACCGTGCCTCCATTTCCACAAATCCCAAAACAGCCAGTCTGTTCCATCCATAGCCAAAGTAGTGTCTCTCCTGCTTACTAATTTGTCGGTGGGGAAGCAGACTCTTCATGGTAGCCAGGTTCAAAATGGAGAAAACAGCTCCCGTATCCACCAAGCGGGGAACCTCAACGCCATCCAGCATTACATCACACCTGATTCATCCTGTGGTCTCTGGGGGAAACAGTGTGGACGAACGTGGGAGTCTTCAGCGAGGGTCCCGCCTTGCTCCTGGTCTCTACGCTTAAAGTTTGCGCACGTCCTGCCAAAGTGATTCAGCAAACCACACTTCCCACAATGCTTGCCCTTCATCAGACATATCCTGGACTTATAGTTTGGACTTGGGGACCCACAGCCATAACAACGTGGTGTACCTGGGGCGGACCTAATTTTTACTACGAAGGCATAATCTTCCTCTCCGCTGTCTTCATCCACAAGGTCCAATACCAGTGTCTTAGTGCGAGACTCAGAGCGGCCCCTTCAGTCAGGCCCCTCGCGATGTTCTCTCCTGCCTCGAGCTGCTGAGCAAGCTCGATAGCTGCGGTCAACATCAGCTCACCTGGATGAGTTAAAAGCCTGGACTGGGCTGCTGGATAGTGGACGTGTTCTGCCAACTGGTCCTGTGTCATCTCATCCTCCAGTGGTCCAAACTTGCATTCCCTCGTCAGCTCCCGGAGGCCCATCAGAAATCTCTTCACTGATTCCCCCGACCGCTGGTGGCACTGTTGAAACTGAATGCGCTGGACAGTGATGTTTTCCGGCCCGCGAAAGTAGCGCGCCATTAGCTCCACTACTCCATCAAAACTATCGGCCCCTCCAAGGTTCTGTCACGAGCCAAGCCGGCTTGGCTTTCCCTGGCTCGGCCTCGACTTCTCTGTGGGTTTTGGTTTTACTGGCTATGTGCATTTTTGTGTATTTTTGTACTGATTTCCATATTCATAGCCACTGCCTGACCAGCAGCTGTTAGTCAGCATCAGTGACCTATTTTCTCCCATGCTGCTGACAGTCTGTTGGTCCAGCCACGCCCCTAGCTCTCCCTCTGAATTCCATCAGCTGTTCCCAGCCCCGGTAATTATCTTTACCGCGCCTCGCTCAGGTGTTTCCAATTTGTTAGGCCAGCAGTGTTTTTTCATAAGCAGCTCTTTGCTAGCCAAACACCGTTGGGCCATTGTACGAGTCACATGAAGTGTTCTACGTCGGGTGACCGTCAGTCATCGAAGGTTTGTGCTCGCTGTTCTACTGGGAGCACCTGGATTGCTAAAGGCTGTGAGTAACTGTAGCGTTTCTTTGTGTGGTTGTGCCGCTATGCTGGTAGTGTTTCCTTGCGTGGCACAGCTGCTACGCTTTCTCCCCGTGCAGCCTAGCATCTTAGAGGACTCTTTGTTAGCCTGAGCTGCCTTGCCATTTTGTATGGTTTTCCCTCAACCTGTGTATGTCTATAAATGTGTGTGTGTGTATGGTTAACCCCTGCGTTTAAATCCTCATTTCTCCTACTCTTCCTCAATGCGCTTTGGAAAAGCGCACGGGGAAGTTTGACAGGTTTCCCAGTATCCTTTGCCCCTCCATGCCTAAATTATGGACCAAAACAGCCCTCGCACGAAGCCTCTCAAGCTTACCGAGGTTCAAAACAACCAAATAATTTCTAAATGCAGCAAACTACCGAGGCCAAGGCACGGGTGGCTCACCTGGGGTTTCCAAAAATGGCCAAAAGTTGGCAACGGACCTCTCCATAACCGATTTTACCGTGTCGCCAAATGTTGTATCCATAATTAGGCAATAAGACTTAGACTTAGACTTAGACTTAACTTTATTAATCCCTTTGGGATGACTCCCTCTGGGAAATTTAAAATTTCCAGCAGCACATAAAAGGAGCATACAGATCAGAAAAGCAAAAAAGAAAAAAATAAACACTTAACATAATATACACAATATAAATACAAGGTTAAATATGGCTTGTACAAGTATGGTTAAGTTAAGGTTATTGCACTATGAATGCCCTACTGTCCTCTGTACTCTATGTCCCCCCCCCCAAGTGAGGAGTTATAGAGTGTGATGGCATGGTGGACAAAAGAGTTCTTGAGCCTGTTGGTCCGACACTTGGGAAGGAGCAGTCTTTCACTGAACAGGCTCCTCTGGTCACTGATGACGGTGTGCAGAGGGTGGCTGACGTTGTCCATTATATCCAACAGTTTATCCAGAGTCCTCATCTCTGCCACCATCACCAGGGTGTCCAGCTTCGCACCGACCACAGAGCCGGCCCGCCTGATCAGTTTATCCAGTCTGGACGCATCCTTCTTGGATATACTGCCCCCCCCCCCAGCACACCACAGAGTAAAAGAGGATGCTGGCAACCACCGACTGGTAAAACATCCACAGAAGTTTGCTGCAGATGTTGAAGGACCACAGTCTCCTTAGGAAGTACATCCTACTTTGTGTCTTCCCATACAAGTGGCTAATGTATGTTGTCCAATCCAATTTATTATCCAACCACAACCCGAGATATTTGTATGAATCCACAACCTCCACCTCAGCTCCCTCTAACGGGACTGGTTGAGGTCTTGGTCTAGACCTCCCAAAATCAATAACCAGCTCCTTCATCTTAAAGGTGTTGAGCTGTAGGTGGTTGGTGTGGCACCACGCAGCAAAGTCCCCTACCAGTCTCCGATACTCCTCCTCTCTGTCATCCCTGATACACCCAACAATGGCTGTGTCATCGGCATACTTCTGAATATGACACAGCTCCGAGTTGTAGCAGAAGTCCGAGGTATACAGGGTGAAGAGAAGAGGGGCCAATACTGTGCCCTGGGGGGCTCCAGTACTGCAGACAACGGTGTCAGACGTAATATCCTTCAGCCCGACATATTGTGGTCTGCCAGTGAGGTAGTTGGAGATCCAGTCTAACAGGAGGGAGTTCACTCCCATTTTGCTTAATTTATCCCGAAGCAAGGGGGGCCGAATGGTATTGAAGGCACTGGAGAAATCCAAAAAGAGGATCCTCACTGTGCCACTAACAAGTAGACCGTGATTACTGTTGTCCAGAGTTTTATTATAAACACTAAATACAATACTCTCGGGCTTACTCTCCAACAGGCCAGTTGTCCCAAGACGAAAGAGGACTAGCCTCTTCCACCCACATCCTTTATACCTGGAGTGGCATCACCACTGGAAATCGGCAGTTAGCCACCCTTTTTGACCCCACATATGTAAAAGTGTGATACTAATACAAAAAATGTAATTACTTAAAAAATATAACAATTAGATACAAATCCAAATGGCCTCATGTCAAACACAACCTATTTGAGGAATACATGGAAGATTAAATGATTAAAAAATTAAAATTTCAAAGATATTGCAAAAAAAAAAAAAAACAACCGCTGGGGTAATTGTTACCCCTCTTATGCATCTAAGGGTTAAGTCCAGTTGGCTTCAGTATTAAGTTTACACTTTTGGGGTGCAGTATGGTTTTAAGTTGTATTAATGGAAGATGTGCTTTACTTTGGTTAAGTGACTTTACATGTTTTATTTTGTTCAGTGACTGCACATATTTGCTGGTGCATTTCAACACACACACACACTGTAGTACCAGTTTCATTTGTTGTTCAGTTCCCATTTATTTCTTCCCCTACTGCCTATTATAAACTAACCAGAAGGGTTTTTGATAAGAAAATGTTTTTTTTTTTTTTTTTGTTTTTTTATCAAGAAATGCTTATTGGTCACAGTTTTAAAGTGATATAGTGTGTAGTTAAAGCTGGTAACACTGAGTTCATTGTAAGTGGGAAGTGGATTGATCTAGTAATTCATGTGAATGTACTGAAAAAACTGTCTCTATATTCATATCAAATGGACATTCATCATATAGCATAATGTAAATAAATAACAGGTAATTTGGGAAGAATATGTTTAATAAAGGATTGTTATCAGAGCGCTGAAGGAAAACACAAATCACATCTCTCATTCTTGGTTCTGCTATTTTCCAGTTTCCAGGGTCAGAGACGATAGTCAAATATAACTGTTTACATGGTCGCTGCCTTGGGACCTGCAACATATCAACTGTCACAGGCGCCAAATGGCGCCTAACCCCCTAGTGGTCAAGAGTGGTAAAAAAATTTTGTCAAGAAAATATTCAGATCAGATGTTAGAGATTTTCAAGGCTATAACTTGCAAGTGAGAAGAGATAATGGCTTACTGTTAATTAGACGTTTCAGATAGGAGTAAATTTACGCATCTAATTTGCATAATGACATGCATAATGCCACAGCAGCCATATCAGAGATTTCCAAGGCTACAACTTGAAAGTGGGAAGAGATAATGATTTACTGTCAATTAGGAAGCTGTAGAATATGGTCCAAAGTTTCAGATAGGAGTAAATTTACCCATCTAATTTGCATAATGCCACGGCAGCGATATCAAATTCCATAACTGCCAGTCAAAAGTAGACTTTGGACATAATTACCCAAAGAATAGTTCTGCTTTTTGTCAGTTTCTTGTTTTGTTTTGTGTTTTTTTTCCTTATCTTTAAAGTATATGAACCAGAAAATCAGGAGAATGTACAAGGCAAAAAAAAAAAAATAAATAAATCAGACCTACCACTCGTCGCATCTTTTTATTCGTCCATTTTCATCATCCATGGTCCTTATTTCATCTTCTGCCAGGCAATTTTGCTTTCTCTCCCACATCCAGAAAGTCTCACGTGAATCTTGTGATTTATCCCAGCTCAATTTCGATTACAAAACAATCCAACAGCAATTGTTCTGTCATCATGTGCAGCTCCGTCGATGGCAGACAAAACTGGACACAGTCCAGACTGTGTTCTAATGTCACAAAAGGTAAATATTTCCCTTCATAAGCTAAATAATCTCTTTTTTGAATGATAGTTGTCAAATTCAGGAGCAAATCCTCCATTTCAGTCCATCGACAGCAATGGGTAGTGTCCATATTGGATTGTCTTCTTCTTCTACTCTGTTTCCTCGAAGAAGAATTTTGTCTTCTGTGGTGTATTCCGTGTTAGGACTGCCTGTGTTGGGCAGCGCTAGCTGCCGAGCTTTACTACTAGGGGAGTGCCACTGTGCCACTAGGGGAGCGCAATCTGGCCATGAAATCTTGTCAGTTATAAAAGGTTAATGCTGTGGTGCCCATATGTGGGTTTCATATGCTTCACGTGTATTACTGTATGTTTATTGTGTGTTTCACGTCTCAGAGGAACAAAAGGTCTGAACCTCCTAGGGGTAACAGGAGGATGTGAAGTCTGGCCTTTTGTATGCAGAGAGATGGCCTTGAGAGATTTCCTGACCACCAGGACTTTAGGTGGAGACGAGAAGACCTGGAAGGAGATACATTGTATTTGGGATTAAGAGACAATGCGACTGTGTGCTTTGATGTCCTGGGGTATAAAAGGGACAGATGTTGGTGGATTCCTCCCTCTTTCTGTTTTTGAATGTTGGAGAAAGTGAACGTGAATAAAACTGGTCTTGAGAATTAAACTCAGCCTTGTCCTTCCACATATCTCCACACTGGTGACCCTAAGACGTATAATGAGCAGGGACGAATCTCCCGTCCTAGACTCGCCGGGAGCCAGCCAAACGAATGCAGCCACAGTCCAACTACCGGACTTCTGGCCGAACAATCCGCGCTCCTGGTTTAACGCAGTCAAGGCACAGTTCCACCTCTGGAGGATTTCGGTAGACGCCACAAAGTTCTACCATATGGTTGCAAAGCTGGACAACCACACAGCCCAGCGAGTGGAGAGCCTGATCAACCACCCGCCGGACAGTGACAAGTACAGCACGTTGAAGGCTGCACTCATTCGTTACTTCACCCCCTCGGTGCAGGAGCAAGCAGAGAGGCTCCCGGCGCTGACTGAATTTGAGGGCGACAGACCTGCAGACCTGATGGGGAAGATGTTGAGTTTGAGAGACTCCGAAGATGATAACTTCATCTTCACCCACCTTTTCCTTAGAACCCTACCGTCAGAGGTGAGAGTGACCCTGGCCAGTTCACCACTGCTGGCCCGACGAGACTACCACGAGCTGGGCCAGGAAATGCAATGACTCGTCGACGCCAGTAAACGGCGCGCGGCTGCAGCTGCAGCAGCGGGGCCAGGCGCAACGTCCAGAGGCTGCAGCACCAGACTCACTGACGGCGGCGGCAGCGGCCGCGAAACACGGAGCAGACGACATCCTTTGCTTCTATCATCACCGTTTCGCAGAGAGGGCACGCAAGTGCATTCCACTGTGCCACTTTAAGCGCTCAGGAAACGCCAAGACCGGGGGTCGGTAGCAGCTGTGGCCCTCGGAGAGGAGAACAAGCTGCTCTACTTGAAGGATGCGCACTCAGGGAGGCATTTCCTCGTGGACACGGGCTCCCAGCTGAGTTTCATCACACCTTCCTACGCTGACCGGCTGGTGCCTTCCAGTGGTCCCCGGGTGTCAGCAGCGAACGGCTCGGCGATTAAGACCTTCGGTGAGAGGACTCTGCTTCTGTCTTTACACGGCCGTACATTCGAGTGGACTTTCGTCATAGCGGCAGTCAATTTCAACATGTTAGGGGCTGTTGGCGAGTGGCCACGCCAACAGCACAAGCCAACATCACAGCTGCAGGTGGTAAGTTCCACACACTCCTAACTCAGTTCCCAGCACTCACGGTCCCAACATTTTCGGCGACAGTGGCTAAACACAGGGTGGAACATTTTATTACTACCACTGGACCGCCCGTTTTTGCAAAAGCTCGGCGCTTGGATTCAGCTAAACTGACCATAGCGCGCGAGGAGTTCGCCAACCTGGAGAGGTTGGGCATCATCAGACGTTCGAAGAGCCCATGGGCTTCATCGCTTCACATGGTCCCGAAAGCTGATGGCTCGTGGCGGCCTTGCGGTGATTTCCGCAGGCTGAACAACGCTACAGCGCACGACCGCTACCCGATCCCGCACATCCAGGATTTTTCAGTTCATTTGGCGGGGGCGCGCGTTTTTTCTAAAATAGACTTGGTACGCGGTTACCACCAGGTCCCAGTGCGCGCTGAGGACATACCCAAAACAGCGGTAATAACTCCTTTCGGGCTTTTTGAGTTTTTGCGCATGCCGTTTGGGCTTAAAGGCGCGGCGCAGACGTTCCAACGCATGATGGACGCGGTTTTGCGCGATCTCCCTTTCGTGTTCGTCTACCTGGACGACATATTGGTAGCCAGCGCGTCCGAAGACGAACACGAAAACCACCTCACGGCAGTTTTCCGGAGGTTGGCAGAGCACGGGTTAATAATTAACCCGGCGAAGTTTCAGTTCGGGGTGACACAGATTGATTTTTTGGGGCGTCGCGTCTCCCCAGAGGGAGCGGTCCCTCTGCCTGACAAAGTGCGCGCAGTAACAAATTTTCCCCAGCCACAAACGGTCAAAGCATTACAGGAGTTTTGGGGAATGGTAAATTTTTATAACCGTTTCCTCCCCCGCGCAGCGCAGCTCATGCAACCATTGTATGCTGCACTAAAAAAACAAAAACCCACAAATAAAGTCAAATGGTCTCCGGAGCGAGAGCGCGCATTTTCCGAAGTCAAAACAGCCCTGGCAAACGCTGCGTTGTTAGCGCATCCAGTCCCAGCGGCCCGCATGGCGCTCACTACTGACGCGTCAGATGTGGCCATAGGGACGGTCATGAAACAGTTTGTAGCCGGAGCCTGGCAACCGCTCGCTTTTTTCAGTAAGACCCTGCGTGACAGCGAACGAAAATACAGCGCATTCGACAGGGAGTTGTTAGCTCTCCACTTGGCCATTCGCCACTTCCAGTGCTGGCTGGAAGGACGCCGTTTCACCGTGTTCGTTGACCACAAGCTGCTGACTTTCGCGATGGCCAAGATTTCAGAACCTTGGTCGGGCCGGCAGCAGAGACAGCTGGCCGCGATATCAGAGTTTACTACCGATATCCAGCATGTTGCGGGTAAACTTAATGTAGTGGCGGACTGCCTCTCGCGCGCCGTGGGGTTCCAGCCCACGTGGAGGTAGATCCTGCAGCCATGGCCGCGGAGCAGGTTAGCGACGCGGATGTGCGCACGCTCCAGTCTGGACCAACAGGGTTAAGGCTGGAGAACAGGGTGCTGCATGACGGTATGCCCCCCCCTAATCTGCGATGTCTCCACTGGGCGACCGCGTCTGGTGGTACCAGCCGCGTGGCACAGCCACGTTTTTGACTCGATCCATTCTCTGGCGCACCCGGGAGTGCACGTGTCGGTCAAAGTGGTAGGAGAGAAATTTGTGTGGCCGAGCCTGCGCAAACAGGTTAAAGAGTGGGCGGCAGCCTGCATGGCTTGTCAGCAGGCCAAGGTTCATAGACACACGAGAGCTCCCTTGGAGCCGTTTCACATTCCAGCTAAAAGGTTTGATCATGTCCACGTGGACCTCGTAGGTCCCCTCCCGCCCTCACAAGGGTGCACACATCTTCTGACAATGGTTGACCACACCACACGCTGGCCGGAAGTGGTTCCGCTGTCATCAACCACAGCTGAGGAGGTGGCACGCGCGTTTTTAACGGCATGGGTAGCGTGTTTTGGAGTCCTGTCGGACATTACGTCCGAAAGAGGCCCGCAATTTGTTTCCGAACTTTGGTCAGCGATGGCCCGCAGCCTTAGGGCAACGATCCATAGCACGACCGCGTACAACCCGCAGGCTTACGGGTTATGCGAACGTTTTCACAGGTCAATGAAAGCGGCTCTCAGAGTGTCGCTCACGGATGCAAATTGGGTGGACAAGCTACCATGGGTTTTATTGGGGTTGCGTTCTGCACCTAAAGAGGATTTAGAAGCCTCCCCAGCCGAGCTAGTTTTCGCACAGCCACTTCGGCTGCCTGGGGAATTTCTCCCAGATAATCCAGCGCCAGAGTGCTCCCCGGCTCAGCGGTTACAGAATAGCACGGGCCCGAGCACGCTACCTGGCCCCGTTCACCACAGTTTTCTGTGTGTTTTTGTGCCTAAGGCTTTAAAAAATGCGGAGTTTGTTTTTGTCAGACATGATGCCCATCGCCCACCTTTACGTCCACCTTACGATGGACCATATAGAGTGCTGGAAACAGGGGATAAGCATTTTTTGCTAGATTTGGGGGGCAGAAAAGAAATGACTGGAATAAACAGGCTCAAACCCGCTTTTGTGGTAGCTGACGAAATTGTGCAGTTGGCTAAGGCTCCTCCGCGCGGCAGACCCCCTAGAGAGCATTCCCCAGAACATCCACAGAGATTGACTAACAGTTCTAATCCTCAGGCAGCAGCTCCACAGCAGGAAGACGCCACGGAGGCGGTAAAGCCTGCTTTCAGCAAATACGGGAGAAGACTGAGGCCTAAGCGGCACGTGGACTAATATGGAGTGATTTTATTATGACATGCAATCTGTGGTTATGTTGTTCCATCTTAGACGTTTTGGGGGGGGGGGATTATGTGGTGCACATATGTGGGTTTCATATGCTTCACATGTGTATTACTGTATGCTTATTGTGTGTTTCACGTCTCAGAGGAACAAAAGGTCTGAACCTCCTAGGGGTAACAGGAGGATGTGAAGTCTGGCCTTTTGTATGCAGAGAGATGGCCTTGAGAGATTTCCTGACCACCAGGACTTTAAGTGGAGATGAGAAGACCTGGAGGGAGATACATTGTATTTGGGATTAAGAGACAATGTGACTGTGTGCTTTGATGTCCTGGAGTATAAAAGGGACAGATGTTGGGGGATTCCTCCCTCTTTCTGTTTTTGAATGTTGGAGAATGTGAACGTGAATAAAACTGGTTTTGAGAATTAAACTCAGCCTCGTCCTTCCACATATCTCCACAATGCAAGACTTTTAGTTGACTGCAGAGTGGATAAGAGGAACTACTCAGCAGATTCATAAGCACCAAAAATATTTTAAATAAGTACTTCATATGAAGATGCACTCTGTATGCTTTTAGCTCATACAGTACTTGAACAAACAGTGATTCAAAGGGAAAGAAGACTGTTGTAAAGGACACATCAAGAAACAACTCTCATGTTACACTGTGATCATCTCTGTAAACTGATTCTGCAAATATATCATGCTGGAACCCAACAATTTTTCCTCCATTTCTAATCAACCTTAAACCATTCAAGTTTGTAAAATGTCTGACTTGGCAACAAGATCTCAATAAAAACATACTTAATGAACGTTTTCTACCCCCTCAAAAACATGCATTTATACGTTAAAAAAAACCATACCTGGATGCGGAATAGAAACAGACTATATATGAAGTAACACCTTCGCTCATGGGTCTGAAAAATGTGCTGTATTCACTGCGCATGAACAAAATAGCATCCATTTTAACACAACTTTATACTCAGTCAGTTGGTGGTGAGTGGTTAGTTACCTTTAATTCTAACCAACAGGTCATGAGTGCAAATCCCTCATTGAGCTTTTTTTTTTTTTTTCTCAATCAAGTAATGGTTATTAGGAAAAGGTTAGGATTAGGTGTCATTTCCTCCAATGGTTAACATTAAGAAAAATGTTTGGGTTAGGTGTGACCTCTCATGGTTCAAGAGAAAAAGGAGAGAAAGTGGCAGACAAGCATTATAGTGCCAGCAGGCATGTTTCTTAAAGGTGTAAATGACATGTATCCACTGCACATGAAAAATATTTGTTCCAAATCGATGCACATTTTCTCAGAATGGAAAATTGTGCAATTGTATGTTTTTTTTGGTGAGATTGGGCTGGAGAACAAAACAGGAACTCTGTCCGCCAAAGTATTGCAAGAAACCACTGTGGATGACTTATAGTTGCTTGGTTTTCTGGCTCTTTATTTCTGATGCCACCAGAATTGTGGCCTAGTTGGGAGAGTATCAAGTCTTTCCTGGTTAATAACAAAGACCTGATAAAAATGGTACTTCCTGCCTTCTAGCTTGGTGCTCAGCATAAGAGAATGGAGGAAAGAAAGTTGGTTACCCAGCCACAGGTTGCTCCTTGGGCCAGTCCAAAGCCTGGATAAATGGGCAGGGTTGTGTCAAGAAGGGCATATGGCATAAAAATTCTTGCCAAATCGACATGCTGATCATCATGATATCGTGATGATATGCTGTGGTGACCCCGAAAAAAGAAGATTTCTTATGCCATTACTTTATTTTGGAAGGACCTGATTATCTGAGTGGACATGCTTTTCTGGGTTGTGTGGAGCATCATCTGATAAGTGGTCCCCCAGTTGCAAGCAGCAGTCGTGGCCGTTTTCTTCCTTCTTCTTGGTGGGGTGCCCAGTGTGGTTTAGTGTGCTTGCTGTTAGTCCAGTGGGTATTAATGCCACTATTTTGAGTCACACCATAAGGTGTCCACTGGCTACAGCGTCCACTTTTTTTGTTCCATCAAAACAAAACAGGCATTAGGAACAGAGGCAGTCCATAAAGCCTTTGAAAATTGAAAGCTGTCAGAGTGTGTGTGTGTGTGTATGTGTGTGTGTGTGTGTGTGTGTGTGTGTGTGTGTGTGTGTGTGTGTGTGTGTGTGTTTATCAATGTAAGCACACATTATTACTGTTAGATGTACTCCAAAACATCTGAAAGAATAATTCCAATAATGATTATACTGTTTTGCTTGGGAAAACTTTCTAAATTCCTGATATTGATCATTTTCAAATTAGTGGCTGGAAACATTCATCCATCCAAGTATTTCTACCTGTTGTTTGTCAGCCACTCAAGTGAAGGGTCGCACTGCATGAAGCAGCTGACACAGAGGGAAGTCTGGGACAGGACAGCCAATCATTCCCACCTTGGGCCAATTTAGAGTCGCCACTTAACCTATCATGCATGTCTTTGGAACGTGGGAGGAAGCTGGAATACCCAGAGAGAACATGCAGACCTCTCAGAGAGGTCCTAGGTAACCCCCAGAAATGAACCCAGGATGTTGTAGCTATGATGGCACAGTGCTATCCATTGTGTTACCCATTATAATGATGTTTTACATTTTTGTACTATAGACATTTCTCTTTTGTTACTCTTATTAAAGTGAATCACAAGTGTTTTGTTATTAAGATCTCTTGCATCACTTGAGGCTTTACCTTAAATTTGATACACACGTGGACAAAATTGTTGGTACCCCTCTGTTAATGAAAGAAAAACCCACAATGGTCACAGAAATAACTTCAATCTGACAAAAGTGGTAATAAATAAAAATTCTATGAAAATTAACCAGTGAAAGTCAGACAATGCTTTTGAATTGTGGTTCAACAGAATTATTTTAAAAAAACAAACTCATGACACAGGCCTGGACAAAAATGATGGTACCCTTAACTTAATATTTTGTTGCTCAACATTTTGAGGCAATCACTGCAATCAAACCATTTCTGTAACTGTCAGAGACTTATGCACCTCTCAGCAGGTATTCTGGCCCACTCCTCATGAGCAAACTGCTCCAGTTGTCTCAGGTTTGAAGGGTGCCTTCTCCAGACGGCATGTTTCAGCTCCTTCCACAGATGTTCAATAGGATTTAGATCAGGGCTCATAGAAGGCCACTTTAGAATAGTCCAATCTTTCGCTCTTACCCATTCTTGGGTGTTTTTAGCTGTGTGTTTTCGGTCATCATCCTATTGCAAGACCCATGACCTGCGACTGAGACCAAGCTGTCTGACACTGGGCAGCACATTTCTCTCGAGAATACCTTGATAGTCTTGAGATTTCATTGTACCCTGCACAGATTCAAGACACCCTGTGCCAGATGCAGCAAAGCAGCCACAGAACATAACAGAACCTCCTCCATGTTTCACAGTAGGGACAGTGTCCTTTTCTTGGTATACTTCATTTTTGCACCTGTGAACATAGAGCTGATGTGCCTTGCCAAATTTTGTCTCGTCTGTCCATAGGACATTCTCCCAGAAGCTTTGTCGCCTGTCAACATACAGTTTGGCAAATTCCAGTCTGGCTTTTTTATGATTTGTTTTCAACAGTGGTGTCCTCCTTTGTCGTCTCCCATGAAGTCCACTTTGGCTCAAACAATGACGGATGGTGCGATCTGACACTGATGTACCTTGACCTTGGAGTTCACCATTGATTGATTGATTGATTTTTTTTTTATTTGAACATTCTGACAAAAGAAAAAAAAAAGAATTTAAAACATAACAAAAATCAAGCCAAAAATAAAATGTTGAAAAGGAGTGGGAATAAGCCAACGCTTATATAGTCCCACCCCTTTTCCATACCCAACAAATTACAATATCACTCTTTGTCATCATTCATCCCACAACCACATTCACCATAATACACCCCATAGTCAAATTATGCAACAGAAATGACACAACGACAGTCCATATTGACAACAATACCAACATCCAACAATAATTGTAACAATAATAAATAAATACTTCTGGTATGTTCAACACAAACACAGACAACACCATCACCATCACAATCACCATAACACAATAACTCACACAATAACAACCTTTTTTTCATTGTAGACACATTGTAATATTACTGCCCTGTAGGAGGTGCAGCGGATGATAAAAAATAAGCAGAGATGCTGTGGTTTTAAGCAGGTTTTATTAATCATACCGCCATCACGAGCTCCGCTCCCGGCGCCGTGCATGCGCCCCGAGAGCGAGACCACGGCTCTAAGAGAAGGAGGACACAATGTCTGTGTCCAGCAGCAGCAGTTGCAGAAGTGAGATTGAGAGAGCGAGTTACAGAACCTGTGCAGTATTTATACCCAACTCAGACAATACATCAAAGAGCGGATTCGCAGCAGGTGGTACGATCAAAGGGACTGCAGAACAGGCATGAGAAATTTGCATTTGTAAGACCTACATAACAATAGGCAGATTTGCTAGCCTCTGCTCCAGGTGCAGGACAAAGAGGTTACAAGGCACATCTACATATTGATCTGTCTCCAGGTCACAGTAAGGACAGGACGCAAGAACACTATACATGAATGGCACATTACATCACAATACATGCCTGGCACATTGCATCACAATACATGCATGGCACATTGCATCACAATACATGCATGGCACATTACATCTCAGTAGTGCAGCGGAAAAAACCAAGAGAAGAGAGCTGACTGTCCTGTGCGTTGTGGGGGGGTTGAATCAACCCGCCACACGCTCCCCCCCAGAGGGCACGGCAGGGGGCCGAGACCTCGATAATCCATCTATGGGAGCGAGCTGTGGGAGAAGCTCGCTGCAGGCGGAGGGGGAGGGAGGAGGGGGGTAGCCGGCAGGGGGACGGTGAAATCATCCGAGCCGAGCAAAAATTGCTTGTTGCTCCGCGCGTCGAGGGGGTGTCCCGTTGCACGTGCAGAGATCACAAGAAGAAAAATTAGTCTCTGACTCCTCTCGTGGCCATGAAGAAAACAGGAGCGGCGAGGCTGCGTAGCGGCTGTAAGAAAAAAAAAAAAAAGAAACAAAAGCAGAGGGACTGGCGTGTTGGCTTTAGGTGCAGGAGCAACCCCAAAGCCCCCCGGGAACAGCTGACGGCTGAAATCCCTTTGTGCCGTGGCTGAGACCATTAGAAAATCCAGTGGCGAGCTGCGTGCTTGCTTCAGGTGAACAAGCAGCCCTGAAGGTTCCGAGGGTGGCGATCGGCCGTTTTTCTCGGGCATGTGCAGCGGCGGAGGACGATGGCGGACTCTGTAGCCTTTATTGCCCTGTGCGTGGTGCGCCGTGATGAGGGGGCCCGGGAGCATTTCTGCTCCCGTGTTACTCAGAGACCCCCGGATCAGGGAGGGCCCTGGTGCCGTGTGGTCGGGTAAAAACTCACCTGGCAGCCTGTGCGGTTGTGCGAAGACCAATTCTGCTGGTGAGGCATCTAGATCCTCTTTGGGTGCCGAACGCAACCCCAATAAAACCCATGGTAGTTTGTTTACCCAATCTGTGTCCGTCAGTGACGCTCTGAGGGCTGCCTTCAAAGACCTGTGAAAACGCTCGCATAAACCGTTGGCCTGGGGATGGTAAGCGGTCGTGCGATGTACCGCCGCTCCTAAGCCGCTGGCCACTGCTGACCACAGTTCCGACGCAAATTGAGGTCCCCTATCAGACGTAATATCTGACGGGACCCCGAACCGCGCTACCCAGGCTGTTAAAAAAGCGCGTGCCACCTCTGCCGCTGTGGTCGATGTTAACGGGACCACTTCCGGCCAACAAGTGGTTCGGTCTACCATTGTCAAGAGATGCGTGAACCCTTGTGAAGTGGGCAGGGGGCCCACGAGGTCCACGTGCACATGATCGAACCTTTTAGCCGGAATGTGGAACGGTTCTAAGGGCGCCTTAGTGTGCCTGTGAATCTTAGCGTGCTGGCAAGCTATGCAGGCTTTAGCCCACTCCTTCATGTGCTTGCGCAGGCTCGGCCAAACAAACTTCTCCGCCACCATTTTCACCGAAGCGCGCACCCCTGGGTGCGCTAGGGAGTGCACGGCGTCAAAAACGCGACGGCGCCACGCGGCTGGCACCACCAGGCGCGGTCGCCCCGTGGATACATCGCAAATAAGCGGGGGGAAACCGGTTTGTAGATTTCTGCGTTCCAGCCTTAACCCTGTTGGTCCAGACAGGAGCGCGCGCACGTCCACGACCTCGCTCTGCTCCGCCGCCATGGCTACATAATCTATTCCCATGTGGACCGGAGCCGCGCGTGTGTCCGCGCTGTTACCGCGCTCTGGGTAAGCGGCCGCGCAATCCGTTTCTGCGCGGACGGGTGCTGTTACCGCGTGTGACAGACAGTCCGCCACCACATTGATTTTACCGGCTACGTGCTGAATATCTGTGGTAAATTCAGAAATTGCAGCCAGCTGTCTCTGTTGCCGCCCTGACCATGGTTCTGAAGTTTTGGACATCGCAAAAGTGAGCGGTTTGTGGTCGACAAACGCGGTGAAACGCCGCCCTTCCAACCAGAACTGGAAATGGCGAAGAGCCAAGTGGAGCGCCAGCAGCTCCCTGTCAAACGTGCTGTATTTTCGCTCAGCCTCGCGTAGGGATCTGCTGAAGAATGTGAGTGGTTGCCAAACCCCGACAACCTGCTGTTCCACTACGGCCCCTACGGCCACATCTGACGCGTCCGTGGTTAGCGCTATGCGGGCTGCTGGGTCTGGGTGGGCCAACAGTGCCGCGTTTGCCAGTGCCCGTTTAACCTCTGTGAATGCGCGCTGCCACTCCGGGGACCATTCAATCACATGGGAGGGCTTCTGCTTTTTGAGCGCGGTGTACAAGGGCTGCATAAGCTGCGCTGCATGGGGTATGAAACGGTTATAAAAATTCACCATCCCCAAAAATTCTTGCAACGCTTTTACCGTTCGAGGCTGGGGAAAATCTGCCACCGCGCGTACTTTGGCCGGCAGAGGAACTGCTCCCTCCGAGGAAACGCGGTGCCCTAAAAAGTCGATTTGTGCCACGCCAAAATGGCACTTGGCCGGGTTGATTATCAACCCATGCTCTCCTAACCTCTGAAAAACTGTCGTGAGGTGTTTTGCGTGCTCCTCCTCGGAGGTGCTGGCTACCAAAATGTCGTCTAAATAGACAAAAATGAAAGAAAGGTCACGCAACACTGCATCCATCATCCGTTGGAAGGTTTGTGCGGCGCCTTTAAGGCCAAAAGGCATTCGTAAAAACTCAAAAAGCCCGAACGGGGTTATTACGGCTGTTTTGAGGATGTCCTCTGGTCGGACCGGGACTTGGTGATAACCACGGACCAGGTCTATTTTAGAAAAAATCCGCGCCTTCGTCAAATGCACTGAAAAGTCCTGGATATGCGGAATCGGGTACCGGTCCTGCGCTGTGGCATTGTTCAACCTGCGGTAATCGCCACAAGGTCTCCATGAGCCGTCAGCTTTAGGTACCATGTGGAGGGGGGAAGCCCAAGCGGACTTCGAGCGGTGAATTATGCCCAACCTTTCCAGGTTGGCGAACTCCTCGCGTGCAATGGAGAGTTTAGCTGCATCCAAGCGCCGAGCCTTCGCAAAAACGGGTGGGCCACTCGTGGTTATGAAGTGCTCCACCCCGTGCTTCGCCACCTTAGCTGAAAAAGTAGGAACTGTGAGTGCTGGGAATTGGTGTAGAAGGCTGTGAAACTTACCACCTGCTGTAGCGACGTTGGTCTGTACTGGCGGCGGGCACACCCGAGCTGCACAAGGGATAGAACAGAAAGAGAGTGCATTTACTAGTCATTTGTTGGCCAGACCAACTAACAAACCATGTGAACACAGAAAATCAGCACCTAACATATTGAAGCTCACTGCCGCCACGATGAAATTCCACTCATAGGCGCGGCCGTGGAAGGACAGAGACAAGGTTCTCTCTCCGTACGTCTTGATGCTGGAGCCGTTGGCCGCTATCGCTCCGTCTCCGCGGGGTCCCGCAACCCGATCAGCATAGGTGGCAGTGATGAAGCTCCTCTGGGCTCCGGTGTCCACTAGGAATTGCCGCCCGGAGCCCGCGTCTGTGAGATAAAGTAGCTTGTTCCGTTCGCCGAGAGTGGAAGCTGCCAACGACTCCCGGCCCGATCGTTTCCCTGCTTTTTTGAACTTGCAGGGCGGGATGCATTTGTGCGCCTTCCCAGCAAAACGTCGATGGTAAAAACAGAGGCCGTCATCTCCCCTGCCACGGAATTTCGCCGCTGCTGTCGCCGCTGGGGTGGTCACTGCCGTCTCTGGCTCCACACTGCCCCCGGCCGCCGCGCCGAGGTCTGCTGCTGCCACGGAAGCCTCTGGTTCCTCGCAGGCGTTGAGGAGCCGCTCTGCTTCTTGGGCCAGGTCGCGGAAGTCCTCCTGGGCCAAACATCTCCTGCTGGACAGGGAACCTCTCGTGTGCGCTGGGAGGGTTCTCAGGAAAATATGTTTGAAAAGGAACGCGTCGTTGTCCGTCCCGATCATTTGCAGCATGTCCTCCATGAGGACAGTCGGCCTGCGTCCACCTCTGTCGCACAGGTCCAGCAGCTGCCTGGCTCTTGCCTCAGACGACAGCATGAAGCTCCTGATGAGGGTGGCTTTCAGTGCGTCGTATTTGCCGACAGCGGGTGGTTGCTGCACCAGGCTCCGCACACACCGAGCCGTGCAGCTGTCGAGCGTCGCGATGACATTATGGAATTTAATGTCATCCGCTGAAACTCCCCCGAGCAGGAACCGCGACTCCACAAGCTGGAACCACGAGTGCGGGTCGCTTTGCCAGAACTCGGGGAGCTTAATCAGTCTCGTGCCCCTGCTGGCATTCCCCGGTGAATCCAGGTCTGAGCGGCTGTCTCCCAGCTCTTCCATATCGATCATGAGGCTGTCCTCCAGCCTTGGCGTGCTCAGATTCATGCGTAGGTCACCAATTGTAGGAGTCAAGAATTGAGGAGACTGGATGA
This sequence comes from Pholidichthys leucotaenia, assembly GCA_020510985.1. Classification (NCBI taxonomy): domain Eukaryota; kingdom Metazoa; phylum Chordata; class Actinopteri; order Cichliformes; family Pholidichthyidae; genus Pholidichthys; species Pholidichthys leucotaenia. The sequence goes on along the minus strand of CM035847.1, from coordinate 252,058,375 downwards.
TTTTTCCAGTAACTGCTTTAATTCCCCATTCATCCTACGTCCTCTCTCGATCGGAGTGAAAAGAGACAGGACGTAGTCACACACATACATTTATACATTCACCTTCTAACAATACATCACACACAAAAGTCACAATACTCAGCTACATCCTTTCATCTCTAATAGAACACCCAGAGTCCTTCTGTTCTCCTTTCCGACCCCCAAAGGTCAGGCCGGGTAATCTTCTCCTCTCTCCTGAGTCCCCAGGGGGTGCAGACACATCTTCCTCTTGAGGTGTGAAGTCAATACACATGGCTAGCTCAAAGTCTCTCTTGGCTGAATTCAGCCAGCCACATGTGAGTTACATAGGTTATAACTATGGGCTCCACAGCCCTTTATTTTTATATTGCTCAAAAATCATGTCTTTATATGTTGATTTAAATATATGGATGTTTGGACATTGCCCGTGTTTCTCCCCCAACCCATTCCACAATTTTACCCCACACACAGACACACAAAAACCCTTCCTAGTAGATCTTACTAAGTGCATTTTAAATTTTGTGTTCTCCCGTAAATTATATTTCCCTTCTCTCTCACTGAAAAGATTTTGTATACTGTGTGGCAAAAGGTTTTTACTGACCTTAAACATTAATTGTGCTGTATAATAATGAACCAGATCCCGTAATTTCAATAACTTTGAATGTAAAAACAATAAATTAGTATGTTCAAGGTACCCGACTTTGTGTATAACACGGAGAGCCCTTTTTTGTAATATTAGCAATGAATTAAGTGTACTTTTATAATTGTTACCCCAGACCTCTATACAATAGGTCAAGTATGGAAGTACTAATGAGCAATACAAGATATGAAGTGATTTGTAATCTAGGACCTGCTTAATTTTATTTATAATTGCAATAGTTTTTGCAACTTTGTTTTGTATGTATCTGACGTGTGGTTTCCAACTAATTTTATCATCTAGTATTACACCCAAAAACTTGATCTCCTTCACTTTTTCAATAATCACATTATCTATATGAATATGTATATCTTCTTTATTTTTACAATTACCAAATATCATTATATATGTTTTTTATTAATTTCTTTAATTGGACAGTTTTTATCATTTAATGATTTAAATATATCAATAAATTTATCATATGCCAAGTCCACTTTTTTCTGTCTATAGACAACATCCCAATTCTGTAACATTAAGTCTTCTTTTAAAGCACTGAGTCTATCTTCTGTTCGTATTCTTTTATAGATAATCTTTTTCCATGGTTTATTATTATTCTTACACTCATTAGCCCCATAATTAACATCTAAAGAAACAAATACAGGCAGGTGGTCACTAATATTATTTATTAGTATACCACTCACCATATTATATTCAATAACATTGGTAAAAATGTTGTCTATCAGGGTAGCACAGTGTGTCATTATTCTCGTAGGTTTTGTTATCTTTGGAAGAAAGGTTAAGCTATACATTGTATCTAAGAAATCTTCAGTTGGTTTATGTTGTTTTGTTTTCATTAAATCTATATTAAAGTCACCACAAATAAAGATATATTTTTGTCTTATTTTTGCATACATCTTTTCCATCCCATTTCTAAATTTTTCCATATCAGATCCCAGTGCTCTATATATACAACTTACTATTATGTTTTTTCTATTTTCCATCGTAATCTCAATTGTTAAACATTCCATACTTTCATTCACTGTTGATGTCATGCTGTCCACTTTTTTACTTTTTAATTTTCTATCAACATACAGTGCTACCCCACCACTTTTATGTTTCCTATTTTGTGTGTACATCTCATATCCATATAGTTCAAAATTTCCATCTTTTTCTTCATTAACCCATGTTTCACTTATTGCAATAATCCTAAATGGTGTGTTAAATTGATTTAAAAACTCCTTAATACTATCAAAGTTTGCACAGAGACTCCTACTATTAATATGTATTATTGTAAATGTCTGATCCGAATTCATAATTCCATTTAATTGTTGTTCATCATAATAAACACACTTATTATTAATATGATTAAAATAGTTATTGTTTGGGTCAATATCTCCTAAAATGTCTTGTGGTTGCTGTTCAGTATTGACAAAGATTCCAGCTTCAATTTGTCCTAATACACTTCCACTATTAAATGAGGAAGGATGATTGGTTAAAGTACTAATCATAAGTTATGTCAACAATGTACACCAAAAGGAAAAAAGGAAAAAGAACACAAAAATCTGCTCTCATAATCTTACTGCACTGTTATTCTTGCATCAGGGCTAAGGTTTAAATTTGTCTAATTCCTCCACTTCTCTAATCATTATTACTTTAGCTTCTTCTGGAGTGCCAAGCAGTTTTATCCACACCTTACAGTTCTTTGTCCATGTTGATTGTATTTTTCCCTGTTTTCTGAGAGCCCTCGCTTGTCTAGCTATTTCAGAGTTCTTTTTTGTTAAATGTTCGTTTATATAGACAGCCGTTCCTCTCAGTTTTCTTGCTTGTCGTAGAAGATCAGTTTTTGCTTTCCTGTTGACAAATCGGATGATGATCACTGGTTTTCCTTTACTGTCTTTTCTAGGTAACGTGTGCCAAGCCGAAATAGTCTTATTGTCCACAACAATGTTTTTAGAGTTGAAAAAATGTAATACCTGCTGCTCAAGAGTGTGTGATTCTGCCAGTGTCTCATACTCCCCATCCTGGTTACCAACTCCAGCTGTTACACGTGTATAGGAGCGGTGTCTGGTGTTAAGACCGCTCACTATGGCATCATCCATTCTCGTATACTGTTCTAATTCATCCACACGTCTTTCTAAGAAATTAATTTTCTTGACTTTTTCCATGACTTCAGCCTTTAATTCACGCATTTGGTCCATAAGGCCAATAAGCAAAGTTTGTTGTTTTGCTATCTTGGATATTTCTTCAGTCATGAAATTTAGTGAGAGTTTGATCTCCTCCAACTCCTCTCCATTTATTTGATTCCTTTTCGGAGGCATACTGACTAGACTGATTGGGATCAAAGGCGGCTCACCTGTTGTCTAATACAGGAGGCGAAGCACGTCCGATGGCACACCTCTAAACACACCATGAATGTGTTTAGAGATTGTTCTGGGCTCTTTTGTTACCATGCGTATTATCCGTCTCCTCCTGCGGCCACATCCAGGGAGGTTGGCTACAGTCCCATGGATCTTAAATTTCTGAATAATATGTGCAACTGTAATCACAGGAACATCAAGCTGCTTGGAGATGGTCTTATAGCCTTTACCTTTAACATGCTTGTCTATAATTTTCTTTCTAATCTCCTGAGACAACTCTCTCCTTTGCTTCCTCTGGTCCATGTTTAGTGTGGCACACACCATGTCACCAAACAGCACAGTGACTACTTGTCACCCTTTAAATAGGCCGACTGATTGATTACAAGTTTGTAGACACCTGTGATGTTAATTAGAGGACACATCTTGGTTGAACATGTCCCTATGCTTACATTATTTTCAATCTTTTCTAGGGGTACCATCATTTTTGTCCAGGCTTGTTTCAAGAGTTTGTTTTTTAAAGTAATTCTGTTGAACCACAAATCAAAAGCATTGTCTGATTTTCACTGGTTAATTTTCATAGAATTTTTAATTATTACCACTTTTTTGTCAGATTCAAGTTATTTCTGTGACCATTGTGGGTTTTTCTTTCATTAACAGAGGGGTACCAACAATTTCGTCCACGGCTGCACCTGTTGCATAAATGGAAATGATTATTCCATTTTTAAACATTAATGCTAATTAAAGACCTTTTGTTCACAACAGGCTGAATCAGTGGAATTAGCCATCCATCCATCTTCTACCGCTTTTCCGGAGGTCTAAGTCGCGGAGGAAGCAATTAAAGCAGAGAAGCCCAAACTTCCCTCTCCCTGGCCACCTGCTCCGGCTCTTCAGAGAGGACACCAAGATGTTCCCAGGCCAGCTGGGAGATGTAGTCTCTCCAGCGTGTCCTGGGTTGGCCCCGGGGTCTCTTCCCAGTTGGACCTGCTCAGGAGTGGAACTCCTCAGCAGATTTACACTCAACCAAAAACTTTGAAATAAGTACCTCTACTGAAGATGCACTGACAATGTACCATATTTTCCGGACTATAAGCCGCTACTTTTTCCCCACGCTTTGAACCATGCGGCTTATACAGAGATGCGGCTTTTCTATGAATTTTTCTTCAGCCCTCAGGGGGTGTTCTAGCAGGAAGTGCAAAAACGAGACAGGCAGTGGGAGTCAGTGCAAACAAGAAAGCGCCAGTTTTTATTCTTAGTACATGCAACCCAAGACGCACAACAGCAAAATACGGTAATATTTTTACACCCTCACCCCCTCATAATGGAAAACACATGAAGAAATTCCTTTGATGCAGCTTTTAAGTTGAAGGCCATCGATCTGGCTATCCGTGAAGGAAATAGAGCGGCTGCACGTAAGCTTGGCGTTAACGAATCTATGGTGAGACGTTGGAGGCGGCAGCGGGAAGAATTGATTCAATGCCAAAAGACAAGAAAGGCTTTCAGAGGACATAAAAGCAGGTGGCCTGAACTTGAAGATGTTCTTGAGGACTGGGTGAACACACAGAGAGCAAGCGGCCGAGGTGTATCCACTGTGAAGATCCAGCTGAAAGCCAAAACAATCGCCCGGGAAATGAATATTGAAAATTTCCAAGGTGGACCGTCATGGTGTTTCAGATTTATGAAACGAAAAAGCCTGTCCATCAGGACGCGGCCAACTCTCTGTCAGCAACTCCCTCCTGACTACGAGGAAAATATTGCAAACTTCCACAAATTCATTGAAACAAAGATAGCAGAGAACTCCATCGGACCAGACAACATCATAAATATGGATGAAGTACCTTTGGCGTTTGACCTACCTCTAACCAGGACTGTTAACAAGTCAGGTGCATCATCCATTATCGTGAAAACAAGTGGACACGAGAGGACGCATTTCACATGTGTTCTGGGCTGCACCGCATCCGGACAAAAGCTTCCACCAATGGTGATTTTTAAGCGGATTACTATGCCAAAAGAAAAAACTTCCGAAGGACATAGTCGTTAAAGTTAACAAAAAACGGGTGGATGTTGGAAAGCCTAATGAAGGAATGGTTAACAGAGTGCTACAGTAAGCACCCGGGAGGATTTTTTCACCAGAAAAAAGCACTGCTTGTTTTGGACAGTATGAGAGCCCACATCACAGATTCTGTGAAAGCAGCTATCAAGAAAACAAACTCAATTCCAGCTGTGATTCCTGGAGGTACAACAAAGTATTTGCAGCCACTGGACATCAGTGTGAATCGAGCATTTAAAGCGGCTCTCCGGGGTGAGTGGGAGGCTTGGATGACCATCGGTGAGAAATCTTTCACAAAAACTGGCCGCATGCGAAGAGCATCTTTTTCTGACGTCTGTCAGTGGATCTTAACAGCATGGAGGAGTGTGAAAGAATCCACCATCATCAACGGGTTCCGAAAGGCCAGACTGCAGCGTGAAGAGAGCAGCGCAGCTTCAGAGGCAACTTTTCCTCGAGATGAAAGTGACACGGAGAGCGACACCGACAGAGAGACTGGGGAGAGCAGCACAACTTCAGAGGTAACTTTGCCTCGAGATGAGAGTGACTGGAGCAACACCAAAACAGAGACTGAAAAGGTATGTGACGAAGATTATCTGAGGCTGTTCAACTCCGACACAAAAGAGGACGACTTCAGTGGCTTCAGTGCGCAGGAGGAAGATGAATAAGTGACTTGTGGTTTCAGTGCACAGGAGAAATGAAGTGACAGTGGTTTGGTGTTCAGTAGTTTCAATGCTCAGGAGGAAGATGAATAGTGACTTGTGGTTTCAGTGCACGGGAGAATAAAGCGACTTTAATACCGTAGTTGCTTTAACAGTGCACAGGAAGAAAAAGTGACAGTGGTTTCAGTATGCAGGAGGAAGAAAAATAAAGCAACTTTGTTTTAGTGCACAGGAGGAAGATGAATAAAACCATCAATGACTTTTCTGTTTTGTTTGATCAGCACTTTTACTGCCGTGTTACAGGCACTGTTCGGAAACAATCAGTTCAGCTATATGAATAAACACTTATGGTACAAAATCTTTCTATGTAAATATCTTATTTCTCAGCCTGGATATCGGCGGCTTATAGTCCGGTGCGGCTTATATGTGACAAAATAGGTATTTCTTTTAAATTTTAGTGGGTGCGGCTTATATTTAGGTGCGCTCTATAGTCTGGAAAATACGGTATGCTTTTTGCCTGTGCTGTACTTGAACAAATTGAGATTCAAAGTGGAAGAAGACTGTTGTCAAGATCTCAGTTGGTGGGACGATGATAATAGATCTGAATTTTTCTCTGCTAAGAGTGCATGGGTTGCAAAATCAGTAGCCGTAGAAACATGATATATTAGACTCAGTGACAAAAATGAAGACACTGCATCTACAAGTGGCACAACATTATAAAGTTTTACCTTTTCACAAATATCTCAAGTATAACTGGGCTAAGACTCAGAATTTTTTCATTGTATTTTCTGAATTCTTCCACAGCTTTTCTCCACTAGTCTTTTAGTCTAAAAATGAAATTTTATGCACTATATTTTCACAAAGGTTCAAGTGAAGTCAAAATTAATTCCTCCAGGGCCACTCATCATCAAGCAGATATCAGCTACAGATGTTAATAACGAGAAAAATCATCAAAATATGTCATCTATTTTGATTCTATAGGCAAAAAAAGTTGTACAGTTTCTCGATGGCATTTATTGTTGAATTTAACTTTTGATGGAGAGATCCAAATTTGATGAAGCCTCACCCTCGTAATCACAACAGTGTTCTTCAGCAAAACACCAAATGTTATGAAATCATGTTAATGTTGCAAAAATTGTGTTCATGAAATTTCTACCAGCATTTGTGTCTTGTCATTGGAACATTTAGTTAGTGTGTGAGAAAGTCAGTGTGTAACTCAAGGCAATTGTGTGTGGTAGGTGTTAAGATGGCTGTCATGCTGAAGACTCAGGTTCCATTCCTTCTCGCAAAGTACTGTTTGTCTGTAGTGCAGCACACCTCTTGTGTGTATTTGTAAACAATGTGTACAACACATTTTGTCTTAAATGCTCCTGAGATTCCCTCTCAATTGACCATTTATCATGTGAGAAAGTAAAGGTGCGTTCAGACCAAATGCAAATGTTCTTCAAAAATTCTGCAGCTGCTTTCTACCTACTCTAGAAATCCCAAAAATGCTACCATGTTTGCATCCTTATTCAGCAGGGCTCACACCTCCCATGCTTCTGATGCTATAACTTTATTTTGGTACATGGACTCAGGGATTCCTATATAATGTTAAGGTGTTTTACTGGGGAAACTTTCTAAATTTTTAATAAATAAGTTCAGGAGAATAATTAGTCATTTTCCCTAAATTGAGATATATACAGATAATCTTAAGATACAGAAATGTGTTTATTCCTGGTGCATGCGTGTGCATGATTTTCTCAATTCAGTGTAACACACTAGGTTATGTATTCAGTGAGCTACTTAACACTGTACCTTGCTAACACAACAGAGCACAAATACACCCCAACCACAATTATTCTTTTCTTTTGTGTTCCTGGCCTTGAATCAGGGTTTCTTGGCTGATAAACCTGTGACATGACACCAACACCCTGTCCATGTATCAATTAAGACTATTAGGTTTTACTCCAATTAGCAGAGGTTTATTAGTCCCTGCACATACCATACCTTAAAAAGTGCTAAAGTTCAGTCATTCCTATTAGAGGGTCATAACAAAAAGTCTGTTTGAAAGACTTGTTTGAATAAACAAGACACAAGACTTTTTCTCAGTTCTAACTCAAGGTATCTCATATACATGGTAATGTTACACACCTACAGTCTATCATGTTGAAATAAATCCAACTGATATTGATCAGTTTTAAATTAGTAAAAAAAAAAAAAATCACATTCACACAATGAGGCATTTCTGTAAGTGCCATTACAACCACCAAAGTGGAAGGTCACACTGCACAAAGCAGCTGGCATGGAGGCCAGTCTGGGACAGAACAGATATGTGTAGACAAACAACCATTCACACCTAGGGCCAATTTAGAGTCTTCATTTAACCTGTCATGCATGTCTTTGGAATGAGGGAGGACGCTGGAGGACCCAGGGAAAACCCGCACACACACAGGGAGAACATGCAAACTCCTCACAGGAGAGTCCCAGGTAACTGCTGGAATTGAACCTAGGATCTTCTACATGTGATGGCACGGTGCTAACCACTGTACCGCCCATTACAGTAAAGTTTTAAGTGTTTTACTTTTTTGGCCCATGGACATTTTTTTACTTTTATTAAAATGAATCACAAGTGTTTTGTTATTCTGGACTTTTGTGTCACTTGAGGTTTTACTTTAAATTCGATATCTGTTACCCATATATTAATGCAAGACTTTTAGTTCACTGCAGACTGGATAAGAGAAACTACTCAGCAGATTCACCCTCACCCAAAATATTTTAAATAAGGACTTCATATGAAGACGCACTCTGTATGCTTTTTGGTCATACTGGACTTGAACAAATAGTGATTCAAGGAGGAAGAAGACTGCTGTAAGGGACACATCAAGAGACAACTCTCATGTTACACTGATCATCTCTGTAAACCGGTCCTGCAAATATGTCATGCTGGAACCCAATGATTTTCCCTCCATTTCTAATCAACCTTATATCATTAAGGTTTGTAAAATGTCTGACTTGGCAACACAAGCTCACTAAAAACATACTTAATGAACGTTTTCCACCAGCTCAAAAACATGCATTTATAAGTAAAAAAAAACAAAAAAAACATACCTTGATACAAAATAGAAACAGACTGTATATGAAGTAACACCTTCACTCGCTGGGCACACGCAAATTCAACTGCCCTCTGTCATTCTTCGCACATGCAAAGCGAATGAGCTGTGTTCACTGCGCATGATCAAAATAACATCCATTTTTACAAACTGTTACACTTAGTCTGTTGGTGGTGAGTGGTTAACTTCCTATAATTTTAACCAACAGGTCATGAGTTCAATTCCCTCACTGAGGATTATATTTTTTACTATTTTTCATTTTTCACTCTAGTAATGGTGAAGACTAAGAAAAGGTTAGGATTAGGTGTCATCTCCTCTAATGGTTAACATTAAGAATAATGTTTGGGTTAGGTGTCACCGCTCATGGTTAAAGAGAAAAAGAGAAAGTGGAAGACAAACATTCTGTGCCAGCAGGCATGTTTCTTAAAGGTGTAAATGACATGTATCCACTGCATGCGAAAATTATTTTGTTCCATATCTATGCACATTTTCTCAGAGTGGAAAGTTGTGCATTTGTGTTTTTTGGTGATACTGGGCTGGAGAACAAAACAGGAACTCTGTCAGCCAAAGTATTGCAAGAAACCATTGTGGATGACTTGTAGTTGCTTGTTTTGTTGGCTCCTTATTTCTGATGCCATCAGAGTTGTGGCCTAGTTAGGAGAGTATCAAGTCCTTCCTGGTTCATAACAAAGACCTGATAAAAATGGTACTTCCTGCCTTCTAGCTTGGTGCTCAGAATAAGGAAATGGAGGAAAGAAAGTTGGTTACCCAGCCACAGTTTGCTCCTTGGGCCAGTCCAAAGCCTGGATAAATGGGCAGGGCTGCGTCAGGAAGGGCATCTGGCATAAAAATTCTTGCCAAATCGACATGCTGATCATCATGCTATCAGGTGATGATATGCTGTGGTGACCTTGACAGAAGATGATGATATGCTGTGGTGACCTTGACAGAAGATTTCTTATGCCATTACTTTATTTTGGAGGCACCATATTATCCGAGGCGACGTGCTTTTCCGCGTTGTGTGGTGCGTCATCTGCTAAGTGGTCCCACAGTTGCAAGCAGCAGCTGTGGCCGTTTTCTTCCTTCTTCTTGGTGGGGTGCCGGGTGTGGTTTAGTGTGCTTGCCGTTACTCCACTAGGTACTAATGCCACTATTTTGAGTCACACCATAAGGTGTCCACCGGCTACAGCATCCACTTTTGTTGTACCATCCATCCATCCATCCATCTTCTACCGCTTTTCCGGAGGTCCGGGTCGCGGAGGCAGCAGTTCAAGCAGAGAAGCCCAGACTTCCCTCTCCCCAGCCACCTGCTCCAGCTCTTCAGAGGGGATACCAAGGCGTTCCCAGACTAGCTGGGAGATATAGTCTCTCCACCGAGTCCTGGGTCTGCCCCGGGGTCTCCTCCCAGTGGGACGTGCCTGAAACACCTCAAGTGGGAGGCGTCCAGGAGGCATCCTAATCAGATGCCCATACCACCTCAACTGACTCCTTTCAATGTGGAGGAGCAGCGGTTCTACTCTGAGCCTCTCCCGGATGACTGAGCTCCTCACCCCATCTCTGAGGGTGAGTCCAGCAATCCTACGGAGAAAGCTCATTTCAGCCGCTTGTATCCGCGATCTCGTTCTTTCGGTCATTACCCAAAGCTCGTGACCATAGGTGAGAGTAGGAACGTAGATTGACTGGTAAATCGACAGCTTTGCCTTAGAACTAAGCTCCCTCTTCACCACAACAGACCGGTACAACGTCCGCATCACTGCAGATGCTGCTCCAATCCGTCTGTCGATCTCTCGCTCCATTTTCCCCTCACTCGTGAACAAGACCCCAAGATACTTAAACTCCTCCACTTGGGGCAGGAGCCTGTCCCCAACCCGGAGAGGACAATCCACCTTTTTCCGGCTGAGGACCATGGACTCGGACTTGGAGGTGCTGATTCTCATCCCAGCCGCTTCACACTCAGCGGCAAACCGTCCCAGCAAGAGCTGTAGGTCATTGCTGGATGAAGCCAACAGGACAACATCATCTGCAAACAACAGAGATGAGATCCTGTGGTCACCAAGCATGACACCCTCCATTCCCTGGCTGCGCCTAGAAATCCTGTCCATAAAAATTATGAACAGGACCGGTGACAAAGGGCAGCCCTGGCGGAGTCCAACTCTCACTGGGAATGACTCCGACCGAGTGTTGGCAATGCGAACTAAACTCTCACAACGGTCGTACAGAGACCGAATAGCTCGTAACAACAAGCCCGATACCCCATACTCCCGAAGCACCCCCCACAAAAATCCACGAGGGACGCGGTCAAATGCCTTCTCCAAGTCCACAAAACACATGTAAACTGGTTGGGCAAACTCCCACGAACCCTCAAGAATTCTCGAGAGGGTAAAGAGCTGGTCCGATGTGCCACGGCCAGGACGAAAACCACATTGCTCCTCCTGAATCCGAGGTTCGACCAACGGCCGGACTCTCCTCTCCAATACCTTGGCATAGACCTTCCCAGGGAGGCTGAGGAGTGTGATCCCTCTAAAGTTGGAGCACACCCTCCGGTCCCCTTTTTTGAAGAGAGGAACCACCACCCCGGTTTGCCATGCCAAAGGCACTGCCCCCGACCTCCACGCAATGTTGCAGAGGCGTGTCAACCATGACAACCCAACAACATCCAGGGCCTTGAGGTACTCGGGGCGAATCTCGTCCACCCCCGGGGCCCGGCCACCAAGGAGATTTTTAACCACCTTGGCGACCTCAGCCCCTGTGATAGGCGAGTCATCCCCCTCGTCCCCAAACCCTGCTTCCTCTGTGGAAGGCGTATCAGTGGGATTGAGGAGATCCTCGAAGTATTCCTTCCACCGCCCGACGATATCCCCAGTTGAAGTCAACAGTGTCCCATCCGCACCATACACAGTGTGGACGGGGAGCTGCTTTCCCCTCCTGAGCCGCCGAACAGTTTGCCAGAATCTCTTTGAAGCCGACCGAAAGTCTTGTTCCATGGCCTCACCGAACTCCTCCCATACCCGGGTTTTTGCTTCAGCAACCACCCGAGCTGCACTCCGCTTGGCCTGCCGGTACACCTCAGCTGCTTCGGGAGTCCCACAAGCCAACCAAGCTTGATAGGACTCCTTCTTCAGCTTAATGGCCCCCCTCACCACTGGTGTCCACCACTTGGTTCGGGGGTTGCCACCACGAGATGCACCGACCACCTTGCGGCCGCAGCTCTGGGCTGCCGCTTCAACAACAGAGGTGGAGAACATGGCCCATTCAGACTCCATGTCTCCAGACTCCCTCGGAATGTGGTTGAAGTTCTTCCGGAGGTGGGAGTTGAAGACCTCCCGGACAGGGGCCTCAGCCAGACGCTCCCAGCACACCCTCACTATACGTTTGGGTCTACCAGGTCTGAATGGCTTCCTCCCCTGCCATCGGATCCAACTCACCACCAGGTGGTGATCAGTTGACAGCTCTGCACCTCTCTTTACTCGGGTGTCCAAGACATACGGTCGCAGGTCTGATGATACGATAACAAAATCGATCATCGACCTGCGGCCTAGGGTGTCCTGGTGCCAGGTGCACATATGGACACCCTTATGCTTGAACATGGTGTTCGTTATAGACAGACTGTGGTTAGCACAGAAGTCCAATAACTGAACACCACTCGGGTTCAGATCGGGCAGGCCGTTCCTCCCAATCACCCCCCTCCAGGTTTCACTGTCGTTGCCCACGTGCGCATTGAAGTCCCCCAGTAGGACAATGGAGTCTCCAGGAGGAGCACCCTCCAGCACCCCAGTCACAGACTCCAAAAAGGGTGGGTACTCTGAAACATCATTTGGTGCATAGGCACAAATGATGGTCAGGACCCGTTTCCCAACCCGAAGGCGCAGGGAAGCAACCCTTTCGTCCACCGGGGAAAACTCCAATATAGAGGCAGCAAGGTGGGGCGATACAAGAATACCTACCCCTGCTCGTCGCCTCTCGCCCGGGGCAACTCCAGAAAAGGCCAAGCTCCAGCCCCTCTCCAGGAGACTGGTTCCGGAACCGGAGCTGTGTGTTGAGGTGAGGCCAACTATATCTAGCCGGTATCGCTCAATCTCGTACACCAGCTCAGGCTCCTTCCCCACCAGAGAGGTGACATTCCACGTACCAAAAGCCAGTTTAGAAAGCTTGGGATCAGTCCGCCAAGGTCTCCGCCTTTGACTGCCACCTAATCCACATAGCACCGGACTTCCATGATCCCTCCTGCAGGTGGTGAACCTACTGGAGGGCGGACCCATGTAACTCCTTCGGGCTGAGCCCGGCCGGGTCCCATGGGTGGAAACCCGGCCACCAGACGCTAGCCTTCGAGCCCCTCCCCCAGGCCTGGCTCCAGGGTGGGGCCCCGGTAACCCCATACCGGGCGGGGTACACTGAATCCTTGATATACAATTTATCATGAGAGTCTGTTGGATCGTTCTTCGTCTGGCCCTTCACCCAGGACCAGTTTGTCTTGGGAGACCCTATCAGAGGCATCATTTTGTTGTACCATCAGAACAAAACAGGCATTAGGAACAGAGGCAGTCCATACAGCCTTTGAAAATTAAAAGCGTTCAGAGTGTGTGTGTGTTTATCAATGCCAGCACACATTATTACTGTTAGATATACTCCAAGAAGTTTGAAAGAATAATTCCAATAATGATTATACTGTTTTGCTTGGTAAAACTTTCTAAATTCTTGATATTGATCATTTTCAAATTAGTGGCTGGAAACATTCATCCATCCAAGTATTTCTACCTGTGGTTTGTCAGCCACTCAAGTGAAGGGTCACACTGCATGAAGCAGCTGACACAGAGGGAAGTCTGGGACAGGACAGCCAATCAGTCCCACCTTGGGCCAGTTTAGAGTCGTCTTTTAACCTGTCATGCATGTCTCTGTAAAGTGGAAGGAAGCTGGAATACCCAGCATGCAAACCTCTCAGAGAGAGGTCCTAGGAAACCCCCAGAAATGAACCCAGATTATTGTTGCTGTGATGGTACACTGCTATCCATTGTGTTGCCCATTGTAATGATGTTTTGAATTTTTGTACTATAGACATTTCTCTTTTGTTACTCTTATTAAAGTGAATCACAAGTGTTTTGTTATTAAGATCTCTTGCATCACTCGAGGCTTTACCTTAAATTTGATATATGTTGCATAAATAAAAATGAGTATTCTGTTTTTCAACATTAATGCTAATCAGTGGAATTATCCATCCATCCATCTTCTACTGCTTTTCCAGGGGTCTGGGTCATGGAGGCAGCAACTCAAGCAGAGAAGCCCAAACGTTCCTCTCCCTGGCCACCTGCTCCTGCTCTTCAGAGAGGACACCAAGATATTCCCAGGCCAGCTGGAAGATGTAGTCGCTGCACCGTGGCCTGGGTCTACCCAGGGGTCTCTTCCCAGTTGGAACTGCTCAGGAGTAGAACTCATCAGCAGATTTACACTCAACCAAAAAGTTTGAAATAAGTACCTCTACTGAAGATTCACTGACAATGTATGCTTTTTGCCTGTGCTGTACTTGAACAAATTGAGATTCAAAGTGGAAGAAGACTGTCATCAAGATTTCAGTTGGTGGGATGATGATAATAGATCTGAATTTTTCTCTGCCAAGTGTGCATGGGTTCCATAATCAGTAGCACAGAGAAGATTGATTGTCTTTGATTAATTGTCTATGTTTATTGCACTGTCCCTGTCAAATAAACTAATCTACTACTACTACATGATATGCTATAAGTGGCACAACATTAAAAAGTTTTACCTTTTCACAAATATCTCGAGAATAACTGGGCCTAGACTCAATTTTTTTTCATCATTCTATTTTCTAAAATCTTCCACAACTTTTGTCCACTAGTCTTACAGTCTAAAAATGAAGCTTTGTGCACTGTATTTTCAAAAAGGTGCAAGTGAAGTCAAAATGAACTCCAAGGCCATTCATTGTGAAGCACATATCATCTAAAGACCTTAAGATTATCTGTATATTTCTCAATTTAGGGTAAATGACTCTGATTATTCTCCTGAACTTATTTATTAATAATGTAGAAAGTAGAAATTGGTTGAAATTTCTTGAACACAATTTTTGGAACATTAACATAATTTCATGACATTTGGCTGGGTAACTAACTTTCTTTCCTTCATTCTATTATGCTGAGCACCAAGCTACAAGGCAGGAAGTACTATTTTTATCTGATCTTTGGTATGAACCAGCCATGACTTGATGGTCTCCCAACAAGGCCTCCACTCTGGTGGCTTCAGAAATAAGGAGCCAGAAAACCAAGCAACTACAAGTCATCTGCAGTGGTTTCTTGCAATACTTTGGCTGAAAGAGTTCCTGTTTTTTTCTCCAGTCCAGTATCACCAACAATCATAAAACTGCACTACTTTCCACTCTGAGAAAATGTGAAATGATACGGAATAAAATCTTTTTCACATGCAGTGGATACATGGCAGTTACACCATTAGGAAACATGCCTGCTGGCGCAAAATGCTTGTCTGTGTAGGGAGTTAGAAATGCAGAAGCGATGTGACTTTATAAATCAAAGTTTAATATCAGCTTCACCTCCCTAACATGTCTCATCTCGGTGCAGAAGCAGAATAAGAGGTCGAACACAGTCAGACCTTCATACTTATACCCACACTCAACAAAAGACATTGCATATCAAAGCTGACATCCCGCATTAACATAATCCCCCCTCCATTGTCCTCCGTCTCCTCCACCTGACCCTAGGTAGTCAGGGAGATCGATCCGGTCTCCACCGCTGCGACTCTGTCTGCTCTTTGATCCTCGCTGGCGGTTGAGACCTCTTGTCCTGTTCATAGGCGTGAGGTCATTCCACATATGTAATCACTAAACATTCTAATATGTCTATACATATGTAGGTATGGAATATATGATTAATATAAGCCACAGCCCCCCCACAAACAACTAAGAAAAGGACAATCAAATTAAGTTTACAGTTTAAGATAATCTCTATGACATATTATACTGTTAACCTCTTGACAGGGAAAACGAGGAAAAATCTTTCCAGCAGTCATGCTCCTGTAGAGAATTCAGTGGTAACAACAACAGTATAGTAATATCACAAATCATCCTTAGAACTGTCACGGCACAATCTGATAACACAGTTAACAACTCTTGGTCAATTTGCATCAGTCCCTGTGCCGTCTGGGTTTTAATCTTCTCCCGAATCTGCTGTGGGTCCGCTTTGGCGTCATGGTGGGACCCTCCTGTAAGGAATCTGCAGCTTGGAGAGGAGAGTGGTTATTTGTTCCCTGCAGGGGGGCTGAGTTTTTTTTCTTGGGGGGTCTACCCCGCCGAGGTGCTCTCGCCACCCGTGCAGGTTCGTCTCTCAACAAGAAGGCAGGTTTAAGTCTGTCAATGCTGACTGTTTCTTTTCTGTCCCCTAAATCAAGCACAAAATACTTATCACCAGGTTCCAGCACTCTGAATGGTCCGTCATATGGTTGACGGAGGGTTGATTTTAAAGCTTCATGTCTAACAAAAACAAACTCGGCGTTTTTTAAAGCTTGGGGGACAAAGACCCGTGGAAAAGAGTGATGTGCTGGTCCGGGGAGAGTGTCCGGTCCGGTGCTGCCTAAAGGCCTCAGGGCTGGAAGATGCCCGGGCTCTGGGTTCTCTGGTAAAAACTCATCTGGGAGTCTGAGAGGTTGTGCAAAAACTAATTCTGCTGGAGAGGCGTCTAGATCCTCTTTAGGCGCAGAACGCAACCCTAATAAAACCCAGGGAAGTTTATTCACCCAATCTGTATCAGTTAGTGAGGCCCTGAGGGCGGCCTTTAAAGATCTGTGAAAACGCTCGCATAACCCATTAGCCTGAGGGTGATATGCGGTGGTGCGGTGAATTGTCGCCCCTAAGCTGCTGGCCATGGCTGACCAAAGCTCTGAGACAAATTGAGGCCCCCTATCGGACGTGATGTCCGATGGGACGCCGAAACGTGCCACCCAGTTTGTTAAAAAAACGCGAGCGACTTCCGCAGCTGTGGCTGACGCCAAAGGGACCGCCTCAGGCCAGCGCGTAGTACGGTCTATCATCATTAACAGGTGTGTGAAACCCTGAGACGAAGGTAGTGGTCCAACGAGGTCGACATGAACGTGGTCAAACCTTCTGGCTGGGATTCGAAAAGGCTCTAGAGGAGCTTTTGTGTGTTTGTGTATTTTGGCGCGCTGACAAGACATGCAAGTTTTTGCCCATTCCTTTACATTTTTGCGTAGGCCCGGCCAAACAAACTTTTCTGCGACCATTTTAACCAAGGTGCGCACCCCTGCGTGCGCGAGGGAGTGAACCGAGTCGAAAATGCGGCGGCGCCATGCAGCTGGGACTACCGGGCGAGGTCGGCCGGTTGAAACGTCGCAGATTAGGGGGGGTACACCATCACGTAAACCCCTTTCCTCCAGTCTTAACCCTGTTGGTCCAGACAGGAGCGCGCGCATGTCCGCGTCGCTGCTTTGTTCCTCTGCCATGGCTGCGTAATCTATCCCTACGTGAATTGGGGCCGCGTACGCGTCCACGATGGCAAAGAGTTCTGCGGCTGAGGTAGTATAATCTGTCTCCTTGTGCTCTGGCGATGTCACAGCGCGAGAGAGGCAGTCTGCTACCACGTTAAGTTTGCCTGCCACATGTCGAATGTCTGTGGTGAACTCTGAAATTGCAGCTAGCTGTCTTTGTTGCCTGCCTGACCATGGTTCTGAAATTTTAGCCATCGCAAAAGTGAGCGGTTTGTGGTCTACAAAAGCCGTGAAGCGCCGCCCTTCTAACCAGAACTGGAAGTGGCGGATAGATAAATGAAGCGCTAGCAGCTCCCTGTCAAAAGTGCTGTATTTACGCTCGGTTTGGTTTAAAGATTTGCTAAAAAATGCTAAAGGTTGCCAGGTTCCGCCAACATGTTGCTCCACGACTGCCCCTATGGCCAGGTCTGAAGCGTCTGTGGTTAACGCTATGCGGGCCGAGGGATCGGGGTGAACCAACAATGTGGCATTCGCTAGAACACTTTTTACTTCCGCGAAGGCGTGTTCGCGCTCCGGGGTCCATTCGACCGCGTTGGAAGGCTTTTGTTTTCTGAGCGCGGCATACAGGGGCTGCATGAGTTGAGCTGCGCGGGGGAGGAAACGGTTGTAAAAATTCACCATTCCCAAAAATTCTTGCAGCGATTTGACTGTTTGTGGTCGTGGAAAATTTTTTACCGCGCGGACTTTGTCTGGCAATGGGACTGCCCCCTTCGGTGAAACTCTGTGTCCCAAAAAATCAATTTGTGACACGTCGAATTTGCATTTGGCTGGGTTGATTATTAACCCGTGCTCTTCTAGTCTCTGAAAAACTGTAGTGAGGTGTTGTTCGTGTTCTTCCTCTGACGGGCTGGCTACCAGCATATCGTTGAGGTAGACGAACACGAAGGGGAGGTCGCGTAATACCGCGTCCATCATACGCTGAAAGGTTTGAGCAGCGCCTTTGAGGCCGAACGGCATCCGCAAAAATTCAAAAATACCGAAAGGGGTTATTACAGCCATTTTAGGAATGTCTTCTGCTCGAACGGGGACTTGGTGATAGCCGCGGACCAGGTCTATTTTAGAAAAAATGCGCGCACCCGCCAGATGTAGTGAAAAATCTTGGATGTGAGGAATTGGGTAGCGGTCATACGCTGTTGCATTGTTTAGTCTGCGGTAATCGCCGCAAGGTCTCCAAGAACCGTCAGTTTTCGGGACCATGTGGAGTGGCGATGCCCAGGGGCTTTTCGGGCGTCTAATAATGCCTAATTTTTCCAGGGTGGCAAACTCGTCCCGTGCTATGGCGAGCTTGGTCGCGTCTAAGCGCCAAGCTTTGGCGAACACAGGTGGGCCTGTTGTGGGGATGAAGTGTTCAACCCCGTGTTTCGCTACTGTCGCTGAAAATTTGGGAACTGTGAGTGCTGGAAATTGGGTGAGGAGTTGGTCAAACTTACCTCCTGCTGTTGTGACGCTGGCCTGCACAGGTGGTGGAGAAACTCGAGCTGAGCAGGGGATAGAAGCAAATGACAGTGCATTAACCAAGCGCCTATCTGCTAGATCGACTAACAACCCATGTGCACACAAAAAGTCAGCGCCCAACAAGTTAAAACTCACCGCCGCTACAATAAATGTCCATCTATAGTTGCGGCCGTGGATGCAAAGAGGAAGGTTCCTTTCACCGAAGGTGTCGATGATCGAGCCGTTGGCTGCCATCGCTCCATTTCCCCGGGGACCCATGGCCTGGTCTGCGTGGGAAGGGGTGATAAAACTCAGCTGAGCTCCGGTGTCGATCAGGAACTGTCTCCCGGTGTGTCCGTCAGTCACATAAAGCAGCTTATTTTTTTCGCCGAGAGCCGCGGCTGTTAACGGTTCTCGACTTTGGCGTTTCCCGAACTTTTTGAATTTGCAGGGGGGCACGCATTTGTATGCCCTCTCTGCGAAACGGTGGTGGTAATAGCAGATGTCGTTCCGCTTGCTGCTCCTTGGTTGTGTTGCCGCCATGGTGGGCGGGCTCTGCTCGATTGCCTGTGGTTCTCCGCTGCTCTGGGCTTCCGCGCTGAGATCTGCGGATGCTGCTGTGGCCATCTGTTCCCCGCAGGCGTTGATGAGCCGCTGCGCTTCTCGGGCCAGCGCGCGGAAGTCCTGCTGGGTGCTGCACCGCATGTTGACCAGCGTCCCTCTCATGTGTGGCGGCAGAGTGCTGAGGAAGATGTGTTGGAAGAGGAAGTTGTCGTTGTCCTCTTCCTTTAGCTGCAGCATGTCCTCCATGAGAGCCTTGGGTCTGCATCCTCTGTGGCCGTAGATTGCCAGGATCTTCTCTGCTCTCTCCTCGGCTGAGGGGACGAAGTTCTCGACGATAGTCGCCTTAAGTTCTCTGTATTTGTCATGGGCGGGCGGCTGTTGGATTATGCTCCGCGCACATCTTGACGTGGCAGCGTCGAGTTTGGCGACGATGTGATAAAACTTCGTCTCGTCCGCCGTTATGCCCGCCAGTGCAAACTGAGCCTCAGCTTGCTGGAACCACGAGCTCGGGTCTTCTTGCCAGAATTCTGGCAGCTTGACGGTGACGGCGCTTGTGTGGGCTGTCCCTGATGTGTCCGCCGGGTGAGAGCGCCTTTCTTCTGCTCTCACAGTGGGGCTGGGGATGGTGCTCGGTTGAGCCCTCTCTGTAGCTTCTGCCGTGGGGGAACGTCTTCCATCCGTTCCCCTGTCTTCACGGGCACCGGCGCTTGCCTGGGTTGCCTCTGATGAGTTAATCGCGGGAGAACGTCTCTGTTCCATCCTCACGTCTGGTCACCAGTGTAGGGAGTTAGAAATGAAGAAGCGATGTGACTTTATAAATCAAAGTTTAATATCAGCTTCACCTCCCTAACATGTCTCATCTCGGTGCAGAAGCAGAATAAGAGGTCAAACGCAGTCAGACCTTCATACTTATACCCACACTCAACAAAAGACATTGCATATCAAAGCTGACATCCCGCATTAGCATAATCCCCCCTCCATTGTCCTCCGTCTCCTCCACCTGACCCTGGGTGATCAGGGAGATCGATCCGGTCTCCACCGCTGCGACTCTGTCTGCTCTTTGATCCTCGCTGGCGGTTGAGACCTCTTGTCCTGTTCATAGGCGTGAGGTCATTCCATATATGTAATCACTAAACATTCTAATATGTCTATACATATGTAGGTATGGAATATATGATTAATATAAGCCACAGTCTGATACTTTGTCTTTCTCTTTAACCATGAGAGGTGACACCTAACCGAAACATTTTTCTTAATGTTAACCATAAGAAGAGATGACACCTAAACATAACCTTTTCCTAATTTTAACCATTATTCAAGAGAAAAATGAAAAACAGTTAAAAAAATAAAATCCTCAGTGAAGGATTTGAACTCATGATCTGCTGGTTATATGTAACTCACCACCAGCTGACTAAGTTTATGAGTTGTTAAGAAGTTGTTTTGTTTTTTTTTTTTGGTCATGTGCAGTGAATACAGCGCATTCTTTTTGTGTGTGCCCAGAATGACAGAAGGCAGTTAAATCTGCGTGTGCACAGTGAGCGAAGGTGTTACTTCATATATACCCTGTTTCTATTCCGTATCAAGGTATGTTTATTTTAACGTATAAATGCATGTTTTTGAGGGGTGGAAAATGTTCATTAAGTATGTTTTTAGTGAGATCGTGTTGCCAAGTCAGACATTTTACAAACCGGAATGGTTTAAGGTCGATTTGAAATGGAGGAAAAAACATTGGGTTCCAGCATGATTTATTTTCTGAATCAGTTTACAGAGATGATCACAGTGTAACGTGAGACTTGTGTCTTGATGTGTCCCTTACAACAGTCTTCTTCCTCTTTGAATCACTGTTTGTTCAAGTCCAGTATGAGCAAAAAGCATACAGAGTGCGTCTTCATATGAGGTACTTCTTTAAAATGTTTTGGGTGAGTGCGAATCTGCTGAGTAGTTTCTCTTATCCAGTCTGCAGTGAACTAAAAGTCTTGCATTAATATATGGGTTGTGGGGAGCGTGAAATAAAGAAGCTGAATTGTTTCATGATTCAGGTTTAATATTGTAGTCACATCCCCAACATATCTCTCAGGAACAAAAGAGGCTGAACTCAGCCAGGACCCCCTTATTTATACATACAACATCAAAAGCCAAATCACACATCCTTGTCAAATCCTCTTATTGATCATAACTCCCCCTCGATGTCCTTCCGTCCTCCACCTGGCCCCAGGAGGTCAGGAAGTCTTTTCAGGTCTTTACCGCCGTGTCTCCGTCTCCCTGCTGTTCTTCACCGGCGGTACAGACCTATTGTCCTCCTCTAAGACGTGAGGTCAGTTCACATATGCAATCTTAAACATCCCATTGTGTTTACACATATGTAGTCAGGAATACATGAGCCACATGGGTAACAGATATGGAATTTAAAGTAAAGCCTCAAGTGACACAAGAGACCTTAATAACAAAACACCTGTGATTCATTTTAATAAAAGTAAACAAATGTCCATGGTCCAAAAAAGTAAAACACTTAAAACTTTACTGGAACGGGCAGCACAGTGGTACAGTGGTTAGCACTGTGCCATCACATGTAGAAGATCCTGGATTCAATTCCAGCAGTTACCTGGGACTCTACTGTGAGGAGTTTGCATGTTCTTCCTGTGTGTGCGTGGGTTCTCCCTGGGTACCCCGGCTTCCTCCCACATTCCAAAGACATGCATGATAGGTTTCGGATAACTTACGTTGAATTGTATAATCAGAGGAGTTATTGTCTAATAGGTTAATTGGAGACTCTAAATTGGCCCTAGGTGTGGATGCGTGTGAAAGGTCTGTCCCGTCCCGGACTCAACTCCATGTCAGCTGCTTTGTGGCGAGGGACCCTCCACTTCGGGTGGTTGTAACAGCACTTACAGAAATTCCGTATTGCATATATGAATGTTTTTTGTTTTTTTTTACTCATTTAAAATTGATCAGTATCAATTGGGTTTATTTCAACATGATAGACTGTAGGTGTATAAGACTACCATGTATATGAGATACCTTCAGTTAGAATTGAGAAAAAGTCGTATGTCTTGTATATTCAAACAAGTCTTTCAAACAGAATTTTTGTAATGACCCTCTAATAGGAATCACTGAACTTTAGTACTTTTTCAGGTACAGTATGTGCAGGGACCAATAAATCTCTGCTAATTGGAGTAAAACCTAATAGTCTTAATTGATACATGGACAGGGTGTTGGTGTCATGTCACAGGTTAATCAGCAAAGAATCCCTGATTCAAGCTCAGGAACAAAAATGAAAAGGTAACATTTGTGGTTGGGGTGTATTTGTGCTCCGTTGGGTTAACAAGGTACACTGTTAAGTAGCTCAATGAGTACATAACCTAGTGTGTTCCCTTGAATTGAGAAAATCATGCACACTCAGGCCCCAGGAATAAACACAGCATGTCTCTATCTTAAGATTATCTGTATATTTCTCAATTTATGATAAATGACTCCAATTATTCTCCTGAACTTATTTATTAAAAATTTAGAAAGTTTCCCCAGTAAAACAGCTTAACGTTATAGGAATCCCTGAGTCCATATCCCAGAAAAAAGTTATAGCATCAGAAGCATGGGAGGTGTGTGCCCTGCTGAATAAGGATGGAAACATGGCAGTATTTTTGGGAATTCCAAAGTAGGTAGAAAGCAGCTGCAGAATTTTTGAAGAATGTCTGCATTTGATGTGAACGCACGTTTGCTTTCTCACATGATAAACGGTCGATTGAGAGGGAATCCCAGGAGCACTGAAGACAAAATGTGTAATATACATTGTTTTCAAATACACACAAGAGGTGTGCTGCACTACAGACAAACAATACTTTGCAAGCAGAATTGAAACCCCAGTCTTCAGCATGACAGCCATCTTAACACCTACCACACACAACTGCCTTGAGTTACACACTGACTTCCTCACACACTAATTAAATGTTCCATTGACAAGACACAAATGCTGGTAGAAATTTCATGAAAACAATTTTTGCAACATAAACATAATTTCATGACATTTGGTGTTTTGCTGAAGAACATTGTTGTGATTACAAGTGTGAAGCTTCATCAAATTTGGATCTCTCCATCAAAAGTTAAATTCAATAATAAACGTCAAACTGTACAACTTTATTTGCTTATAGAATCAAAATAGATGACATTTTTGAATGATTTGTAGATTTTATGTGTTTGATATGAATGGCCTTGGTGTAGTTCATTTTAACTTCAGTTTCACCTTTTTGAAAATATAGTGCATAAAACTTTATTTTTAGACTATTAGACCAGTGGAGAAAAGCTGTGGAAGATTTCAGAAAATAGAATGATGAAAAAATTTTTGAGCCTAGGCCCAGTTATTCTTGACATGTTTGTGAAAAGGTAGAACTTTTTAGTGTCATGCCACTTATAGATGCAGTGCCTTCTTTTTTGTTCTCTGAGCTGTGGAGGGAATTTCTGACCGGACGCTAATACGTATATCATATTTCTATGTGCTACTGATTTTGAAACCCATGCATCTTAGAGAAAAATTCAGCTCTGTTATAATCGTCCCACCAACTGAGATCTTGACGACAGTCTTCTTCCACTGTGAATCTCAATTTGTTCAAGTACAGCACAGGCAAAAGCATACATTGTCAGGGCATCTTCAATAAAGGTACTTATTTCAAACTTTTTGGTTGAGTGTAAATCTTCTGAGGAGCTCCACTCCTGAGCAGTTCCAACTGGGAAGAGACCCCGAGGCAGACCCAGGACACGCTGGAGAGACTACATCTCCCAGCTGGCCTCGAAACGTCTTGGTGTCCTCTCTGAAGAGCTGGAGCAGGTGGCCAGGGAGAGGGAAGTTTGGGCTTCTTTGCTTGAGTTGCTGCATCCATGACCCAGACCTCCGGAAAACCGGTAGAAGATCAATTGATAGCTTGATAATTCTACTGTTTAAGCCTGTCATGAACAAAAGGTCTTGGATTAGCATTAATGTTGAAAAATAGAATAATCATTTTCATTTCCTGGGTTTTCCTAGGACCTCTCTGTGAAAGGTTTGCATGTTCTCTCTGGGTATTCCAGCTTCCTCCCACATTCCAAAGACATGCATGGTAGGTTAAGTCGCGACTCTAAACTGGCCCAAGGTTGGAATGCTTGGCTGTCCTGTCCCAGACTTCCCTCTGTGTCAGCTGCTTCATGCAGTGTGACCCTTCACTTTCGTGGCTGACAAACAACAGGTAGAAATACTTGGATGGATGAATGTTTCCACCCACTTATTTGAAAATGATCAATATCAAGAATTTAGAGTTTCCCAAGAAAAACAGTATAATCCTTGTTCAAACTTCTTGGAGTACATCTAACAGTAATAATGTGTACTGACACTGATAAACATATATGCATATGCATATGCACACACACACACACACACACACACACACACACACTGACTGCTTTCAATTTTCAAAGGCTGTATGGACTGCCTCTGTTCCTAACGCCTGTTTTGTTTTGATGGAACAAAAAAAAGTGGATGCTGTAGCCGGTGGACCACTTAGCAGATGACGTTCCACACAACCCGGAAAATCACGTCACCTCAGATAATAAGATCCCTCCAACCTAAAGTATCGGCATCAGAAATCTTCTTCTCTCCAGGTCGCCACAGCATATCATCACCTGATATCATGATGATCAGCATGTCAATTTGCCAACAATTTTTATGCCAGATGCCCTTCCTGACACAACCCTGCCCATTTATCCATGCTTGGGACTGGCACAAGGAGCAACCTGCGGCTGGGTAACTAACTTTCTTTCATCCATTCTATTATCATGAGCACCAAGCTAGAAGGCAGGAAGTACTATTTTTAGCTGGTCTTTGTTATGAACCAGGTAGGACTTGATGGTGTCCCAACAAGGCCTCCACTCTGGTGGCTTCAGAAATAAGGAGCCAGAACACCAAACAACTACAAATCATCCACAGTGGTTTCTTGCAATACTTTGGCTGAAAGAGTTCCTTTTTATTTCTCCAGTCCAGTATCACCAACAATCATAAAACTGCACAATTTTCCACTCTGAGAAAATGTGCATTGATATGGAACAAAATCTTTTTTCACATGCAGTGGATACAAGGCATTTACACCATCAAGAAACATGCCTGCTGGCACTACAATGCTTGTCTGCCACTTTGTCTTTCTCTTTTTCTCTTGAACCATGAGAGGTGACACCTAACCCAAACATTTTTCTTAATGTTAACCATGAGAAAAGATGACACCTAAACATAACCTTTTCCTAATCTTAACCATTACTCGAGAGAAAAATGAAAAACAGTTAAAAAATAAAATCCTCAGGGAGGGATTTGAACTCATGACCTGTTGGTTATAATTACAGGTAACTAACCAGTCACCACCAACTGACTAAGTGTACAATCTTGTTAAAACAGATGCTATTTTTCTCATGCGCAGTGAATACAGCACATTCTTTTTGTGTATGCGCAGAATGACAGAAGGCAGTTACATTTGCGTGTGCCCAGTGAGCGAAGGTCGTCGTCGGAATCCATCGGTCTATGATGACCATGGAAGAGAATCCTAAACGTCTACTCTGCTGGAACAGCACCGCCTGTGGCTGAACAGGCCGATGCGCACCGGTGTTCTACCTTCTGGGTTCATTTCTGGGAGTTACATAGGACCTCTCTGTGAGAGGTTTACATGTTCTCTCTGGGTATTCCAGCTTCCTCCCACATTCCAGAGACATGCATGATAGGTTAAGTGGTGACTCTAAACTGGCCCAAGGTGGGAATGCTTGGCTGTACTGTCCCAGACTTCCATCTATGTCAGCTGCTTCATGCAGTGAGACCCTTCATGCAGTGAGACCCTGTTTGGACTGCCTCTGTTCCTAACGCCTGTTTGGTTTTGATGGAACATATAAAGTGGACGCTGTTGCCGGTGGACACCTTTTGGTGCGACTCAAAATAGTGGCATTAGTACCCAGTGGAGTAACAGCAAGCACACTAAACGACACCGGGCACCCCACCAAGAAGAAGGAAGAAAACGGCCACGACTACTGCTTGCAACTGTCGGACCACTTAGCAGATGACGTGCCACACAACCCGGAAAAGCATGTCACCTCAGATAATCAGGTCCCTCCAAATAAAGTAATGCATAAGAAATCTTCTTCTTTCGAGGGCGCCACAGCATATCATCACCTGATATCATGATGATCAGCATGTCGATTTGGCAAGATATTTTATGCCAGATGCCCTTCCTGACGCAGCCCTGGCCATTTATCCAGGCTTGTGACTGGGCCAAGGAGCAACCTGTGGCTAGGTAGCCAACTTTTTGTCCTCCATTCTATTATGCTGAGCAGCAAGCTAGAAGTCAAGAAGTACTATTTTTATCAGGTCTTTGCTATGAACCAGGCAGGACTTGATGCTCTCCCAACTAGGCCACAACTCTGGTGTC
Organism: Pholidichthys leucotaenia; assembly: GCA_020510985.1. Classification (NCBI taxonomy): domain Eukaryota; kingdom Metazoa; phylum Chordata; class Actinopteri; order Cichliformes; family Pholidichthyidae; genus Pholidichthys; species Pholidichthys leucotaenia. The sequence continues at coordinate 252,031,617 of CM035847.1, read as the reverse complement.
ATCAGAAATAAGGAGCCGGAATACCAAGCAACTACAAATCATCCACAGTGGTTTCTTGCAATACTTTGGCCGACAGTTCCTATTTTGTTCTCCAGCCCAGTATCACCAAAAAACATACAGTTGCACAACTTTCTACTCTGAGAAGATGTGCATAGATACGGAACAAAATATTTTTTTCACATGCAGTGGATACATAGCATTTACACCATTAAGAAACATGCCTGCTGGCACAAACTGCTTGTCTGCTACTTTGTCTTTGTCTTTCCCTTTAACCATGAGGTGTGACACCTAACCCAAACATTTTTCTTAATATTAACCATTAAGAGGAGATGACACCTAAACCTAACCTTTTCCTAATCTTAACCATTACTTGAGAGAAAAATGAAAAACAGTTAAAAAATAAAATCCTCTTTGAGGGATTTGAACTCATGACCTGTTGGTTAAAATTAGAGATAACTAACCACTCACCACCAACTGACTAAGTGTGAGCTTTTGTAAAAACGAATGTTTTTTTGCTCATGCACAGTGAATACAGTGCAATCTTTTTGCGTGTACAAAGAATGACAGAGGGCGGTCGAATTTGTGTGTGCACAGCGAGTGAAGGTGTTACTTCATATATTCTCTGTTTCTATTCCGTATCAAGATATGTTTTTTTTCTCATATAAATGTGTATTTTTGAGGGGGTTGAACACGTTCATTAAGTATGCTTTTATTGAGATTGTGTTGCCAAGTCAGACATTTTACAAACCTGAATGATTTAAGGTTGATTAGAAATGGACAGAAATCGTTTTGTTCCGGCATGATATATTTGCAGAATCAGTTTACAGAGATGATCACAGTGTAATATGAGAGTTGTCTCTTGATGTGTCCCTTACAACAGTCTTCTTCTTCTTTAAATCACTATTTGTTCAAGTACAGTAAGAGCAAAAAGCATACAGAGTGCATCTTTATATGAGGTACTTCTTTAAAATGTTTTGGGTGAGTGTGAATCTGCTGAGCAGTTCCTCTTATCCAGTCTGCAGTGAGTTAAAAGTCTTGCATTAATATATGGGTAACAGATATAGAATTTAAAGTAAAGGCTCAAGTGACACAAGAGACCTTCATAACAAAACACTCGTGACTCATTTTAATAAAAGTAAAAAAAAATGTCCATGGTCCAAAAAAGTATAACACTTAAAACTTTACTGTAACGGGCAGCACAGTGGTACATTGGTTAACACTGTGCCATCACATGTAGAATATCCTGGGTTCTATTCTAGCAGTTACCTGGGACTCTCCTGTGAGGAGTTTGCATGTTCTCCCTGTGTGTGCGTGGGTTCTCCCCGGGTGCTCCGGCTTCCTCCCACATTCCAAAAACTTGTATGATAGGTTAATTGGAGACTCTAAATTGGCCCTAGGTGTGGATGTGTGTGAATGGTTGTATGTCTGTTTGTCTATACGTATCTGTCAGTCACAGACTTGACACAATGTCAGCTTCATTGTGCAGTGTGACCCTCTGCTACTGTGGTTGTAATAGCAATTGCAGAAATACCTCATTGTTTGAATAAGGTTTTTTTTTAACAAATTTAAAACTGATCAATATGAGTTGGATTTCATTCAACATGATAGACTGTGGGTGTGTAAGACTACCATGTAAATGAGATACCTTGAGTTAGAATTGAGAAAAAGTCTTATGTCTTGTGTATTCAAACAAGTCTTTCAAATAAAATTTTTGTTATGACCCTCTAATAGGAATGACTGAACTGCACACTCATGCCCCAGGAATAAACACATGTCTGTATATATCTCAATTTAGAGATAATGACTAATTATTCTCCTGAACTTATTTATTAATAATTTAGAAAGTTTCCCAAGTAAAACAGCTTATCGTTATATAGGAATCCCTGAGTCTATGCACCAAAATAAAGTTATAGCATCAGAATCATGGGAGGTGTGTGCCCCGCTGAATAAGGATGCAAACATGGCAGCATTTTTGGGATTTCCAAAGTAGGTAGAAAGCAGCTGCAGAATTTTTGAAGAACGCTTGCATTTTGTCTGAACGCACGTTTGCTTTCTCACACGATAAATGGTTGATTGAGAGGGAATCTCAGGAGCATTTAAGACAAAATGTGTAATATACATTGTTTTCAAATACACACAAGAGGTGTGCTGCACTACACAAACAATTCTTTGCCAGAAGAAATGGAACCCCAGTCTTCAGCATGACAGCCATCTTAACACCTACCACACACAACTGCCTTGAGTTACACACTGACTTTCTCACATACTAACTAAATGTTCCATTGACAAGACACAGATGCTGGTAGAAATTTCATGAACACAATTTTTGGAACATTAACATAATTTCATGACATTTGGTGTTTTGCTGAAGAACAATGTTGTGATTACAAGTGTGAAGCTTCATCAAATTTCGATCTCTCCATCAAAAGTTAAATTAAAAAATAAATGCCAAAAAGAAACTGAACAACTTTATTTGCCTGTAGAATCAAAAGAGGTGACATTGTTGGATTATTTTTCTCATTATTAAGGTCTGTAGATGATATGTGCTTGATGATGAATGGCCTTGGAGGAGTTCAGATTCACAAAAGCCTTCATTTTTTCGTCTCTGAGTCATGGAGGGAATTTCTGACCAGATGCTAATATGTCATGATATACGTGTTACTGATTTTGGAACCCATGCACTCTGAGCAGAGAAAAATTCAGATCTATTATCATCGTCCCACCAACTGAGATCTTGACGACAGCCTTCTTCCACTTTGAATCTCTATTTGTTCAAGTACAGCACAGGCAAAAGCATACATTGTCAGTGAATCTTCAGTAGAGGTACTTATTTCAAACTTTTTGGTTGAGTGTAAATCTGCTGATGAGTTCTATTCCTGAGCAGTTCCAACTGCAAAGAGACCACGGGGCAGACCCAGGACATGCTGGAGAGACTATATCTTCCAGCTGGCCTGGGAACATCTTGGTGTCCTCTCTGAAGAGCCGGAGCACGTGGCCAGGGAGAGGGAAGTTTGGGCTTCTCTGCTTGAGTCGCTGCCTCCACGACCCAGACCCCCGGAAAAGCAGTAGAAGATGGATGTACGGATGGATAATTCCACTGATTCAGCCTGTCGTGAACGAAAGGTCTTCTATTAGTATTAATGTTGAAAAATAGAATAATCATTTTCATTTATGCAACAGATATCAAATTTAAGGTAAAGCCTCAAGTGATGCAAGAGATCTTAAAAACAAAACACTTGTGATTCACTTTAATAAGAGTAACAAAAGAGAAATGTCTATTGTACAAAAATGTAAAACATCATTACAATGGGCAACACAGTGGATAGTACTGTGCCATCACAGCTACAACGAACTGGGTTCATTTCTGGAGGTTTCCTAGGACCTCTCTGTGAGAGGTTTGCATGTTCTTTCTGGGTATTCCAGCTTTCTTCCACATTCCAGAGATATGCATAATAGGTTAATTGGCGATTCTAAACCGGCCCAAGGTGGGAATGCTTGGCTGTCCTGTCCCAGACTTCCATCTATGTCAGCTGCTTCATGCAGTGCGACCCTTCACTTTAGTGGCTGAAAAACAACAGGTAGAAATACTTGGATGGATGAATGTTTCCAGCCACTAATTTGAAAATGATCAATATCAAGAATTTGGAAGTTTTCCCAAGCAAAACAATATAATCATTATTGGAATTATTCTTTCAAACTTCGTGGAGTACATCTAACAGTAATAATGTGTGCTGACATTGATAAACATGTACACACACACACACATACACACACTCTGACTGCTTTCAATTTTCAAAAGCTGTTTGGACTGCCTCTGTTCCTAACGCCTGTTTTGTTTTGATGGAACAAAAAAAGTGGATGCTGTAGCCAGTGGAAACCTTTTGGTGTGACTCAAAATAGTGGCATTAGTACCCAGTGGAGTAACAGCAAACACACTAAACCCCACAGGGCACCCCACCAAGAAGAAGGAAGAAAACGGCCACGACTGCTGCTTGCAACTGTGGGACCTCTTAGCAGATGAAGCTCCACACAACCCGGAAAGGCATGTCGCCTCAGATAATAATGTCCCTCCAAATAAAGTAATGCATAAGAAATCTTCTTCTTTCGAGGGCGCCACAGCATATCATCACCTGATATCATGATGATCAGCATGTCGATTTGGCAAGAAAATTTATGACAGATGCCCTTCCTGACGCAACCCTGCCCATTTATCCAGTCTTGTGACTGGCCCAAGGAGCAAACTGTGGCTAGGTAACCAACTTTTTGTTCTCCATTCTATTATGCTGAGCATCAAGCTAGAAGGCAGCAATTACTATTTTTATCTTGTCTTTGCTATGAACCAGGCAGGACTTGATGCTCTCCCAACTAGGCCACAACTCTGGTGTCATCAGAAATAAGGAGCCGGAATACCAAGCAACTACAAATCATCCACAGTGGTTTCTTGCAATACTTTGGCCGACAGTTCCTATTTTGTTCTCCAGCCCAGTATCACCAAAAAACATACAATTGCACAACTTTCTACTCTGAGAAGATGTGCATAGATACGGAACAAAATATTTTTTTCACATGCAGTGGATACTTGGCATTTACACCATTAAGAAACATGCTTGCTGGCACAAACTGCTTGTCTGCCACTTTGTCTTTGTCTTTCTCTTTAACCATGAGGTGTGACACCTAACCCAAACATTTTTCCTAATATTAACCATTAAGAGGACATGACACCTAAACCTAACCTTTTCCTAATCTTAACCATTACTCGAGAGAAAAATGAAAAACAGTTAAAAAATAAAATCCTCTCTGAGGGATTTGAACTCATGACCTGTTGGTTAAAATTAGAGGTAAATAACCACTCACCACCAACTGACTAAGTGCAAGCTTTTGTAAAAACGGATGTTTTTTTGCTCATGCACGGTGAATACAGCACATTCTTTTTGTGTGTGCAAAGAATGACAGAGGGTGGTTGAATTTGCGTGTGCACAGCGAGTGAAGGTGTTACTTCATATATTCTCTGTTTCTATTTCGTATCAAGGTATGTTTTTTTTTTTTAAAGTATAAATGCGTGTTTTTGAGAGGGTGGAAAACGTTCATTAAGTATGCTTTTATTGAGATCGTGTTGCCAAGTAAGACATTTTACAAACCTGAATGGTTTAAGGTTGTTTAGAAATGGAGAAGAAATCGTTGTGTTCCAGCACGATATATTTGCAGAATAAGTTTACAGGGATGATCACAGTGTAACATGAGAGTTGTCTCTTGATGTGTCCCTTACAACAGTCTTCTTCCTCTTTGAATCACTATTTGTTCAAGTACAGTATGAGCAAAAAGCATACAGAGTGCATTTTTATATGAGGTACTTATTTAAAATGTTTTGGGTGAGTGTTAATTTGCTGAGTAGATCCTCTTATCCAGTCTGCAATGAATTAAAAGTCTTGCATTAATATATGGGTAACAGATATGGAATTTAAAGTAAAGGCTCAAGTGACATAAAAGACCTTAATAACAAAACACTTGTGATTCATTTTAATAAAAGTAAAAAAAAGTCCATGGTCCAAAAAAGTAAAACACTTAAAACTTTACTGTAACGGGCAGCACAGTGGTATAGTGGTTAGCACTGTGCCATCACATGTAGAAGATCCTGGGTTCGATTCCAGCAGTTACCTGGGACTCTCCTGTGAGGAGTTTGCATGTTCTCCCTGTGTGTGCGTGGGTTCTCCCCGGGTGCTCCGGCTTCCTCCCACATTCCAAAAACATGTATGCTAGGTTAATTGGAGACTCTAAATTGTCCCTAGGTGTGGATGTGCGTGAATGGTTCTATGTCTGTTTGTCTATACATATCTGTCCGTCACAGACTGAACACAATGTCAGCTGCTTTGTGCAGTGTGACCCTCCGCTTCGGTGGTTGTAATACCAATTGCAGAAATGCCTCATTGTGTGAATGTATGTATGAATGTGGTTTTTTAACAAATTTAAAACTGATCAATATCAGTTGGATTTATTACAGCATGACAGACTGTAGGTGTGTAAGACTACCGTGTAAATGAGATACCTTGAGTTAGAATTGAGAAAAAGTCTTATGTCTTCTATATTGAAACAAGTCTTTCAAATAGAATTTTTGTTATGACCCTCTAATAGGAATGACTGAACTTTACCACTTTTTCAGTTACGGTATGTGCAGGGACTAATAAACCTCTTCTAATTGGAGTAAAACCTAATAGTCTTAATTGATACATGGACAGGGTGTTGGTGTCATGTCACATGTTTATCAGCCAAGAAACCCTGATTCAAGGCCAGGAACATAAAAGAAAAGGTAACAATTGAGGTTGGGGTGTATTTGTGCTCCGTTGGGTTAGCAAGGTACAGTGTTAAGAAGCTCACTGGATACATAACCTAGTGTGTTAAACTGAATTGAGAAAATCATGCACACTCATGCCCCAGGAATAAACACAACATGTCTGTATCTTAAAATTATCTGTATATTTCTCAATTTAGAGTAAATGACTCTAATTATTCTCTTGAACTTATTTATTGATAATTTAGAAAGTTTCCCCAGTAAAACAGGTTAATGTTATATAGGAATCCTTGAGTCCATGTACCAAAATAAAGTTATAGCATCAGAAGCATGGGAGGTGTGTTCCCCGCTGAATAAGAATGCAAACATGGCAGCATTTTTGGGATTTCTAGAGTAGGTATAAAGTAGCTGCAGAATTTTTGAAGAACGCTATCATTTGGTCTTAACGCACGTTTGCTTTTTCACATGATAAATGGTCGATTGAGAGGGAATCTCAGGAGCACTGAAGACAAAATGTGTAGTACACATTGTTTTCAAATACACACAAGAGGTATGCTGCACTACAGACATACAATTCTTTGCCAGAAGAAATGGAACCCCAGTCTTCAGCATGACAGCCATCTTAACACCTACCACACACAACTGTCTTGAGTTACACACTGACTTTCTCACACACTAAGTAAATGTTCCATTGACAAGACACAAATGCTGGTAGAAATTTCATGAACACAATTTTTGGAACATTAACATAATTTCATGACATTTGGTGTTTTGCTGAAGAACACTGTTGTTATTACAAGTGTGAAGCTTCATCAAATTTGAATCTCTCGATCAAAACCTGTTGCACTTCTGTGTACTGTGGGCAGGCACGTCTCTGCATCCTAGAGCGCACGAGGGCGCACGAGGGCGCTGCGTCCTAGAGTGCACTGAAAAAAAAAGCTGCATTTCCGTTCTTCCACTACAGACACAGCCGCGAACAGATTAGATATGATTGACCTCTCATTCGACTAATAAGAGCCTTGAATTGGGTTTCTGAAACCTTGAAGAACCAATGACTGAAAACCTAGCAAGAAGGACCCGCCTACCAACGGCTGCGAATGCAGCGAGCCAATTGAAGCACAGAAGTTCGAAAGCTGTTTTGTGTAAGGCTGGGTAAAGAGAGACTGACTGCTGCAGCAGATGAAAAAAGGATCCGCAGGAAGAACCGCCACAGACCAAGCAGCATGGAGACCACCCACAAGTGCGACCTGTGTGACAGGGACTGCCATTCACGCATCGGCCTGTTCAGCCACAGGCAGTGCTGTCCCAGCAGAGTAGACGTTTAGGATTCTCTTCCATGGTCATCATAGACCGACGGAGGCCTACGACGAAGGCTGGGTGACACACACGCGTTTGCCAGTCTTTTTTTCTTACTACTGTTATTTGTTTTTAAAAATCGTTCGCCAAAACCACAATCATGGAAGTGCTAAACCGCAATAATGGAATTATGTTTTGACCGGGTTGCGAGACCAGAACCACGAGTCCGTAATAAGCGGACCAGCTTCATGTTCGTCTAACAATGAGGAAGAGAAGTTCGCCAGCTACGCTGCTGTTGTGAACAGGTAAGTGTTATAAGTTAAATTATTCTTTATCCCTTAAAATTGTAATCAAAAATGACTTTTGACCGATCAGTAAAATACAACTGTGCGTCATCGCCACATGACGGACCGCGGTGCACGAACGATGTCCGTCCTCTGTAGCGGGGCGGGGGGACAACCCCCCCCCACACACACACACACACCCACAGAGCCCTGAGTGTCACCTTTCATTAGAGCCCAAGATGAAGCTTCTATATTGAATCATTCAAAAGTTACAGACGTTTTTTCCAAACTGTGCCATTTGGCACAATTTGGCACAGTTCAAAACGCCTGGGAACTACCTGAGAACAAAGCTGTGTAATATATTCATTTTTTGTGATAATGTTACAAAATTTTGACCTCAGCTGGATAACACTTGGTTCTACATTTCTGTTGCATTTTCCAGCCTGGATCTGAAGCTGTGTGTTATTTGCAAGCATTTGTATCCAAAAAAACACCCAGGCGAAATTTATTTTCTTCAAGTTCAGTATGTTTAGATGACTGTTACTCAGTGGCCGGAGCACTTAGAGAGATTATGACTCTTTTGCCAAAAAATTCAAAGTGTTTTCTTTTAAATGAGACCAACCCCATGAAGATGCTGCAAAGGGTTAAAGAACAGCTTTTGATTTACTTTGAGCACGTTATTTTTTTTTGGCGTTTTTAGGGAAATTGACCAGAGTGCAAGGGGTTAAATTAAAAAAAATCAACACCAAAAAGAAACTGTACAACTTTATTTGCCTGTAGAATCAAAAGAGATGACGTTTTTGGATGATTTTTCTCATTATTAAGGTGTGTAGATGATATGTTCTTGATGATGAATGGCCTTGGAGGAGTTCATTTTGACTTCACTTGCACCTTTTTTGAAAATATAGTGCATAAAACTTCATTTTTTGACAATCAGACCGGTGGAGATAAGCTGTGGAAGATTTCAGAAAATAGAATAATGAAAAAAAAATTACTCTAGGCCCAGTTATTATTGAGATATTTGTGAAAAGGTAAAACTTTTTAATGTTGTGCCACTTATAGCATATCATGTTTCTCTGTGCTACTGATTATGGAACCCATGCACTCTTGGCATAGAAAAATTCAGATCTATTATCATCGTCCCACCAACTGAGATCTTCACAACAGTCTTTCTCCACTTTGAATCTCTATTTGTTCAAGTACAGCACAGGCAAAAGCATACATTGTCAGTGAATCTTCAGTAGAGGTACTTATTTCAAACTTTTTGGTTGAGTGTAAATCTGCTGATGAGTTCTACTCCTGAGCAGTTCCAACTGGGAAGAGACCGCGGAGCAGACCCAGGACACGCTGGAGAGACTACATCTCCCAGCTGGCCTGGGAACATCTTGGTGTCCTCTCTGAAGAGCCGGAGCAGGTGGCCAGGGAGAGGGAAGTTTGGGCTTCTCTGCTTGAGTTGCTGCCTCCACGACCCAGACCCCCGGAAAAGCAGTAGAAGATGGATGGATGGATGGATAATTCCACTGATTCAGCCTGTCGTGAACAAAAGGACTTGGATTAGCATTAAAGTTGAAAAATAGAATAATCATTTTCATTTATGCAACAGATATCAATTTTAAGGTAAAGACTCAACTGATGCAAGAGATCTTAAAAACAAAACATTTGTGATTCACTTTAATAAGAGTAACAAAAGAGAACTGTCTGTAGTACAAAAATATAAAACATCATTACAGTGGGCAACACTGTACCATCACAGCTACAACAAACTGGGTTCATTTCTGGGGGTTTCCTAGGACCTCTCTGTGAGAGGTTTGCATGTTCTCTCTGGGTATTCCAGCTTCCTCCACATTCCAAAGACATGCATGATAGGTTAAGTGGTGGCTCTAAACTGGCCCAAGGTGAGAATGATTGGCTGTCCTGTCCCAGACTTCCCTCTGTGTCAGCTGCTTCATGCAGTGCGACCCTTCACTTTAGTGGCTGACAGACAACAGGTAGAAATACTTGGATGGATGAATGTTTCAAGCCACTAATTTGAAAATGATCAATATCAAGAATTTAGAAAATTTTCCATAGCAAAACAGTATAATCATTATTGGAATTATTCTTTCAAACTTCTTGGAGTACATCTAACAGTAATAATGTGTGCTGACATTGATAAACACACACATACTTTGACAGCTTTCAATTTTCAAAAGCTGTATGGACTGCCTCTGTTCCTAATGCCTGTTTTGTTTTGATGGAACATATAAAGTGGACGCTGTTGCCGGTGGACACCTTTTGGTGCGACTCAAAATAGTGGCATTAGTACCCAGTGGAGTAACAGCAAGCACACTGAACGACACCGGGCACCCCACCAAGAAGAAGGAAGAAAACGGCCACGACTGCTGCTTGCAACTGTGGGACCACTTAGCAGATGACGCTCCACACAACCCGGAAAAGCATGTCACCTCAGATAATCAGGTCCCTCCAAATAAAGTAATGCATAAGAAATCTTCTTCTTTCGAGGGTGCCACAGCATATCATCACCTGATATCATGATGATCAGCATGTCGATTTGGCAAGATATTTTATGCCAGATGCCCTTCCTGACGCAGCCCTGGCCATTTATCCAGGCTTGTGACTGGGCCAAGGAGCAACCTGTGGCTAGGTAGCCAACTTTTTGTCCTCCATTCTATTATGCTGAGCAGCAAGCTAGAAGTCAAGAAGTACTATTTTTATCAGGTCTTTGCTATGAACCAGGCAGGACTTGATGCTCTCCCAACTAGGCCACAACTCTGGTGTCATCAGAAATAAGGAGCCGGAATACCAAGCAACTACAAATCATCCACAGTGGTTTCTTGCAATACTTTGGCCGACAGTTCCTATTTTGTTCTCCAGCCCAGTATCACCAAAAAACATACAGTTGCACAACTTTCTACTCTGAGAAGATGTGCATAGATACGGAACAAAATATTTTTTTCACATGCAGTGGATACTTGGCATTTACACCATTAAGAAACATGCCTGCTGGCACAAACTGCTTGTCTGCCACTTTGTCTTTGTCTTTCTCTTTAACCATGAGGTGTGACACCTAACCCAAACATTTTTCTTAATATTAACCATTAAGAGGAGATGACACCTAAACCTAACCTTTTCCTAATCTTAACCATTACTCAAGAGAAAAATGAAAAACAGTTAAAAAATAAAATCCTCTCTGAGGGATTTGAACTCATGACCTGTTGGTTAAAATTATAGGTAACTAACCACTCACCACCAACTGACTAAGTGTGAGGTTTTGTAAAAATGGATGTTTTTTTGCTCATGCACAGTGAATACAGTGCAATCTTTTTGTGTGTGCAAAGAATGACAGAGGGCGGTTGAATTTGTGTGTGCACAGCGAGTGAAGGTGTTACTTCATATATTCTCTGTTTCTATTCCGTATCAAGATATGTTTTTTTTCTCATATAAATGTGTATTTTTGAGGGGGTTGAACACGTTCATTAAGTATGCTTTTATTGAGATCGTGTTGCCAAGTCAGACATTTTACAAACCTGAATGATTTAAGGTTGATTAGAAATGGACAGAAATCGTTTTGTTCCACCATGATATAGTTACAGAATCAGTTTATAGAGATGATCACAGTGTAATATGAGAGTTGTCGCTTGATGTTTCCCTTACAACAGTCTTCTTCCTCTTTGAATCACTATTTGTTCAAGTACAGTAAGAGCAAAAAGCATACAGAGTGCATCTTTATATGAGGTACTTCTTTAAAATGTTTTGGGTGAGTGTGAATCTGCTGAGTAGTTCCTCTTATCCAGTCTGCAGTGAGTTAAAAGTCTTGCATTAATATATGGGTAGCATATATAGAATTTAAAGTAAAGGCTCAAGTGACACAAGAGACCTTCATAACAAAACACTCGTGACTCATTTTAATAAAAGTAAAAAAAAATGTCCATGGTCCAAAAAAGTATAACACTTAAAACTTTACTGTAACGGGCAGCACAGTGGTACATTGGTTAACACTGTGCCATCACATGTAGAAGATCCTGGGTTCTATTCCAGCAGTTACCTGGGACTCTCCTGTGAGGAGTTTGCATGTTCTCCCTGTGTGTGCGTGGGTTCTCCCCGGGTGCTCCGGCTTCCTCCCACATTCCAAAAACTTGTATGATAGGTTAATTGGAGACTCTAAATTGGCCCTAGGTGTGGATGTGTGTGAATGGTTGTATGTCTGTTTGTCTATACGTATCTGTCAGTCACAGACTTGACACAATGTCAGCTTCATTGTGCAGTGTGACCCTCTGCTACTGTGGTTGTAATAGCAATTGCAGAAATGCCTCATTGTTTGTATGTTTGAATGAGGGTTTTTTTTAACAAATTTAAAACTGATCAATATGAGTTGGATTTCTTTCAACATGATAGACTGTGGGTGTGTAAGACTACCATGTAAATGAGATACCTTGAGTTAGAATTGAGGAAAAAGTCTTATGTCTTGTGTTTTCAAACAAGTCTTTCAAATAAAATTTTTGTTATGACCCTCTAATAGGAATGACTGAACTGCACACTCATGCCCCAGGATTAAACACATGTCTGTATATATCTCAATTTAGAGATAATGACTAATTATTCTCCTGAACTTATTTATTAATAATTTGGAAAGTTTCCCAAGTAAAACAGCTTATCGTTATATAGGAATCCCTGAGTCTATGCACCAAAATAAAGTTATAGCATCAGAATCATGGGAGGTGTGTGCCCCGCTGAATAAGGATGCAAACATGGCAGCATTTTTGGGATTTCCAAAGTAGGTAGAAAGCAGCTGCAGAATTTTTGAAGAACATTTGCATTTTGTCTGAACGCACGTTTGCTTTCTCACATGATAAATGGTCGATTGAGAGGGAATCTCAGGAGCATTTAAGACAAAATGTGTAATATACATTGTTTTCAAATACACACAAGAGGTGTGCTGCACTACACAAACAATTCTTTGACAGAAGAAATGGAACCCCAGTCTTTAGCATGACAGCCATCTTAACACCTACCACACACAACTGCCTTGAGTTACACACTGACTTTCTCACACACAAAGTAAATGTTCCATTGACAAGACACAAATGCTGGTAGAAATTTCATGAACACAATTTTTGGAACATTAACATAATTTCATGACATTTGGTGTTTTGCTGAAGAACACTGTTGTGATTACAAGTGTGAAGCTTCATCAAATTTGGATCTCTCCATCAAAAGTTAAATTAAAAAATAAATGCCAAAAAGAAACTGAACAACTTTATTTGCCTGTAGAATCAAAAGAGGTGACATTGTTTGATTATTGTTCTCATTATTAAGGTCTGTAGATGATATGTGCTTGATGATGAATGGCCTTGGAGGAGTTCAGATTCACAAAAGCCTTCATTTTTTCGTCTCTGAGTCATGGAGGGAATTTCTGACCAGATGCTAATATGTCATGATATACGTGTTACTGATTTTGGAACCCATGCACTCTTAGCAGAGAAAAATTCAGATCTATTATCATCGTCCCACCAACTGAGATCTTGACGACAGCCTTCTTCCACTTTGAATCTCTATTTGTTCAAGTACAGCACAGGCAAAAGCATACATTGTCAGTGAATCTTCAGTAGAGGTACTTATTTCAAACTTTTTGGTTGAGTGTAAATCTGCTGATGAGTTCTACTCCTGAGCAGTTCCAACTGGAAAGAGACCATGGGGCAGACCCAGGACACACTGGAAAGACTACATCTTCCAGCTGGCCTGGGAACATCTTGGTGTCCTCTCTGAAGAGCCGGAGCAGGTGGCCAGGGAGAGGGAAGTTTGGGCTTCTTTGCTTGAGTTGCTGCCTCCACGACCCAGACCCCCGGAAAAGCAGTAGAAGATGGATGTACGGATGGATAATTCCACTGATTCAGCCTGTCGTGAACGAAAGGTCTTCTATTAGCATTAATGTTGAAAAATAGAATAATCATTTTCATTTATGCAACAGATATCAAATTTAAGGTAAAGCCTCAAGTGATGCAAGAGATCTTAAAAACAAAACACTTGTGATTCACTTTAATAAGAGTAACAAAAGAGAAATGTCTATTGTACAAAAATGTAAAACATCATTACAATGGGCAATACAGTGGATAGTACTGTGCCATCAAAGCTACAACGAACTGGGTTCATTTCTGGAGGTTTCTTAGGACCTCTCTGTGAGATGTTTGCATGTTCTTTCTGGGTATTCCAGCTTTCTCCCACATTCCAGAGACATGCATAATAGGTTAAGTGGCGACTCTAAACCGGCCCAAGGTGGGAATGCTTGGCTGTCCTGTCCCAGACTTCCATCTATGTCAGCTGCTTCAAGCAGTGCGACCCTTCACTTTAGTGGCTGACAAACAACAGGTAGAAATACTTGGATGGATGAATGTTTCCAGCCACTAATTTGAAAATGATCAATATCAAGAATTTAGAAAGTTTTCCCAAGCAAAACAATATAATCATTATTGGAATTATTCTTTCAAACGTGTTGGAGTACATCTAACAGTAATAATGTGTGCTGACATTGATAAACACACACATACTCTGACAGCTTTCAGTTTTCAAAAGCTGTATGGACTGCCTCTGTTCCTAACGCCTGTTTTGTTTTGATGGAACATATAAAGTGGACGCTGTTGCCAGTGGACACCTTATGGTGCGACTCAAAATAGTGGCATTAGTACCCAGTGGAGTAACAGCAAGCACACTAAATGACACCTGGCACCACACCAAGAAGAAGGAAGAAAACGGCCACGACTGCTGCTTGCGACTGTGGGACCACTTAGCAGATGACGCTCCACACAACCCGGAAAAGCATGTCACCTCAGATAATAATGTCCCTCCAAATAAAGTAATGCATAAGAAATCTTCTTTTGAGGTTGCCACAGCATATCATCACTTGAAATCATGATGATCAGCATGTCGATATGGCAAGAAATTTTATGCCAGATGCCCTTCCTGATGCAACCCTGCCCATTTATCCAGGCTTGTGACTGGGCCAAGGAGCAACCTGTGGCTAGGTAACCAACTTTTTGTCCTCCATTCTATTATGCTGAGCACCAAGCTAGAAGTCAAGAAGTACTATTTTTATCTGGTCTTTGCTATGAACCAGGCAGGACTTGATGCTCTCCCAACTAGGCCACAACTCTGGTGTCATCAGAAATAAGGAGCCGGAATACCAAGCAACTACAAATCATACAGATATGCACATACTTTTCTTGGTTGTTCGTATCTTGGGTTTAGTAAAGTTTAAGTCTCCTCTCAAATTATGATCATTGTCTCTTTTTTGAATATTTTTTGTATATTAGTTGGGAATTGATTATTAATTGCCCTGTACATTACTTGTGCTGTCTTAAATTTAACTAAATTGATGAACTTTATGACATGTGACTTTAAAAACAACGAATTGGTATGGTCTCTATATCCTACATTATTTATTATCCTTATACCTCTTTTTTGTAATGTGCATATTGACTGTAGGTTGGTCTTGCAGGTGTTTCCCCAGACTTCTACACAGTAGTTAAGATAAGATAAGATAAGATAAGCCTTTATTAGTCCCACAATGGGGAAATTCCAGGATTGCAACAGCACAGGGATAGCAACACTCAGAGCAACAATCAGAAGGCAAGAGAAAAAAAAAACCAAGAGCAGTGTGGAGCATTGTAGCTAGATGAAATGAAACAGCACAACCGTCTACTTAGTTATCCTACATGGTATGATTATGTACCCATACATATTCTCACTCTCCATAGCGACCGGTATTTTCCTAGTTGTATGCCGGAGGGGACCATTGTATAAGTCTATTGCGTCTTTTGCATTCAAAACTATTAGGTTGTCACATCTTTTTGCTATCTCTGCGAGCAGCCCTGCTTAGGTTGTACAGTCTGACAGCCGTAGGTAGGAAGGACCTGTGAAACCTCTCGGTTGTGCACCTAGGATGATGTAGTCTGCTGCTAAATGAGCTCCTCAGTGCATTCAGTATGTCCTGCATAGGGTGGAACTCGGACTTCAGCAGAGATGACAGTTTAGCCACCATCCTTCTCTCTCCTATCTCCTCCACTGGGTCAAGGCACTGCCCCAGGACAGAGCTAGCTTTCTTGATCAGTTTGTTCAGTCTCTTCCTATCAGCTGCCGTAATGCCACTGCCCCAGCAGACCACTCCAAAAGTGATGGCTGATGCCACCACCATGTCATAGAATGTCTTCAGCAGCGCCCCTTGTGCACCAAAATACCTAAGTCTCCTCAGTAGGAACAGCCTGCGCTGTCCCTTCTTGTAGAGTGCGTCAGTATTGTGTGACCAGTCTAGTTTATTGTTCAGATGAACACCCAGGTACTTATAGGATGTCACCATCTCGATGTCTGTTCCCTGTATATTTACTGGTGCTGTGAGGGGTTGTCCTTGCCTGCGGCAGTCCACCACCAGCTCCTTAGTTTTCCTTGCGTTGATCTGGAGGCAGTTCCGATGGCACCAGTCCACAAAGTCCTGGATAAGCCCTCTGTACTCAGCTTCATCTCCGTTGGAGATGAGGCCAACGATTGCAGAGTCATCAGAGAACTTCTGTAGATGGCAGTGTGTTGTGTTGTGTGAGAAGTCCGCAGTATAAAGGGTGAACAGGAAGGGAGCCAAAACCGTTCCCTGGGGGGCCCCCATGCTACCGATGATCATGTCGGACACACAGTCCCGGGTTCTCACAAACTGAGGCCGGTTAGTGAGGTAGTCCAGGATCCATGATGACAGGTGCTGGTCCACCCCTGCGCACAGCAGCTTGTCCTTCAGGATCATCAGTTGGATGGTGTTGAAAGCACTGGAGAAGTCAAAGAACATGATCCTCACCACATTCCCGGGCTTCTCCAGGTGGGACAGAGAACGGTGAAGGAGGAAGATCACCACATCCTCCACCCCAATGCCATGCTGGTAGGCGAACTGGAGTGGATCCATCGCTGGTCCCACCAGGGGGCGGAGGTGAGGAAGGAGCAGTCTCTCCAGGGTCTTCATCATGTGGGACGTCAAGGCCACTGGTCTGTAGCTGTTCAGATCTTTGGGGTGGGAAGTCTTCGGTACAGGTACCACACAAGATGTTTTCCACAGCTGTAGTACCCTCCCCAGCTTCAGGCTCAGATTGAAGATGTACTCCACAATCCCACACAGCTGGTCTGCACAGGACTTGAGGAGCTTCGCGCTGATGCCGTCCGGTCCCGACGCCTTCCTCGCCTTGATCTTCCTCAGCTCCGTCCTCACCTGGGTCTTAGTGAGGGTTAGGTTGGGGGGCTGTGTGTTGGGAGTGGGGGGGTGTTGGTGGAGTGGGGAGTGGGCAGCAGGACTTGATGTCTTTAGAGGCAGCAGTGGTTGTTGTGCAGTCAGGGGGGAGGGCGGTTGGTCAAACCTATTGAAAAACAGATTCCGATTGTTCGCCCACTCCCTGCCCCCCGTGGCCTGGGGGGAGGTATTCTGGAGCCCAGAGATGGTTTTAAGGTTTCTCCAGACCCCGCTGATGTCGCTCTGTTGCAGCTTGTCCTCCATCTTCTTCCTGAAGCTGTCCTTGCCTTCTCTGATCTTTCTCCTCAGCTCCCTCTGTACGGACTTCGGCATCTCCCTGTTCCCCGACCTGAAGATCCTCTTCTTCTCTCTCAGAAGTGTTTTTATCTCAGGGTTGATGTAGGGTTTGTTGTTTGAGCAACACCGTATGGTCTTGGTGGGAACGGTGTTGTCCACACAGAAGCCGATGTAGTCCATGATGGTGTGAGTGAGGCCAACGATGTCCTCACCATGTGGATCACAGAGCTGCTCCCAGGCGGTGGTTTCAAAACAGCCCTTTAGAGTGTCCATTGCCTTCTCAGACCATAACTTCACTGTGCGCATGGCCGGAGGTTGTCTGTGCACTAGGGGTTTGTACACCGGCCGGTGATGAACCAAGTTGTGATCCGATCTCCCGAGTGGGGGGAGTTGTAATGAGGTGTACGCCTCCTTAGTGTTTGCGTAGAATAAGTCCAGTGTTTTATTGTCTCTAGTGTGGCATGTGACATACTGGGTAAACGTGGGTAGAATGGGAGACAGTGAAACATGGTTGAAATCACCTGAGGTGAGGAGAAGAGCATCTGGGTGTTCTGTCTGCAGCCTGCCGGTTACTGAATGGATGACATCACGCGCTGTCCCAGCGTTCGCCGTCGGATTTGCATAAACAACAATGCAGATCACGTGTGAGTATTCCCTCCGGAGATATGTAGGCTGCATGCTAACAGCTAGCAACTCAATGTCTTTGCTGCAGTGTCGTTGTTTAACAGTGATATGTCCCGGTCTGCACCAGTTGTTGTTAACATACATTATCACTCCACCGCCCCTTGCTTTACCACTGTCTGGTGTTTGGTCTGCCCGTATTGCATGGAAACCCTCCAGCTCAATGTTATCTTCTGCTAGTTCAGATAGCCACGTCTCCGTAAACAAAAGGAGAGAGCATTCCCGGTATATGCTATCATAGCAGGAGATAGCCGCTAGGTCAGCCGCTAGCTCATCTACCTTTCCCAGTAACGATCGTACATTCCCCATGACAACAGATGGAAGGGTGGGTCTGTACCTTATATTTCTTGTCTTCCGCCTTACTCCAGATAGAAACAGTGAATTGTACAGTAAGAACAGTGATTTATAGTCCAAGATGTGTCTTGTCTTCCCCAGTATGCCTATACATTTTGCTAACTTGGCCCGGATGTGACTGATGTGAGGTTTCCAGCAGATTTTATTGTCTAGCGTCACCCCCAGAAACTTATTTTCCTGTACTGTTTCTATTCTGGTATCATCTATCATTACCATTATTTCATGATTTATTTTATAATTTCCAAACAACATAATCTTTGTTTTTTTAAGATTTAGAGATAATTTATTTTTGTCGAACCACTGCGTTAACTTTTTCATTTCAGTTGTGACCACCTCTAAAACCTGCTGCAAATTCTCACCAGTGCAAAGGATATTTGTGTCATCTGCAAACAAAATAAATTTCAGATTTTTTGATACTTGGCATATGTCATTTATGTACAAAATAAAGAGTTTGGGTCCCAAAACTGACCCCTGGGGCCAAAAGTCAGGTAACCAATCATATTCTGAATGCTGCAATAGCAAGTACACCTAAGAAAACAACACAGGGTAGGAAGAAGGTTGCACCCTGGTGGGAAGACGAATGTAGTATTGCAGTAAAAGCGTGAAACAAGGCATTCAGAGAGCTGAGGAAGAAATATGAATAGTGAAAACTTAATAGAGTACAAAAAGAAAAGGGCAGTACCTCAAAGGATTATTAAAACAGGAAAAGGTCAACATGGAGAGAATTTTGTTCCACCTTTGGTAGGAAAATAGAACTAGGTGATGTCTGGGGTATGTTTAAAAAAATGAGTGGGAAAAGGGTCTCAGTTAAAATTCCAGCTTTAGTGGATGGGGACAAGATGGCTGTATCAGACAAAGAAAAGGCAGAAGTCCTAGGTAGAGCATTTGCAGCAGTGCATCGAGGAGACCATCTTGGTGAGAGTCATAGACAGCAAAGGGAGCATAAATTCAGAGAAAATGCAAACTTAAAAAATGAAGTGAAAGTGGACATGACTGTGTTACACCTCGAGCTCACAGTGTCAGAGCTTAAGAGAGCTTTGCAAGATAGTGGATACACAACTCCAGGGTATGATCAGTTAAGCTATGCCATGTTCCGGAAACTGCCTATGCAATCAATGCAACTGGTGCTGAAATTGTTTAACAGAATATGGAAGGAAGGGGTTATCATTGTCTCTGCCATGCTACAGTTTCCTTTATTAAATTATGCTTCAACTTCACCCCGCGAGTGAGTCTGTGCTTCTGCCCCTGAGGGCCAACCATGACAGTAGGACCCAACCCAAACAAGACTCAGCGGGAGAAGTGAAGCAGGACCCAGAGGAGGCAGAGGGGAGGAGAGTGACTGGCTGTCAACAGACTGAAGTTTCGTTTCATCGGGCTGCAGGTCCCTGGGGGCTCGTCTACATCTGCACTCTCTTCCCTGGCTGGAGGGGTTCTTTACCTCGCCGTGTTATCATCGTCAGCCTTCTCCTTGTCACCGGCCGGGCTGTGGACTACAGGGGTGGAGGAGGAAGTCACCTAAGACTCCAGAGGTTGTGCCAATGATGTCAGCGTCCCCTGCCTCCGTTTTCCATCGTGCCTCCTTGCCAGCCCGGGCACCTCGGAACCCTGAGCCGACGAGTCAGCGTCCCCTGGCTTCCGTGTGCCTCCTCACCAGTCCTGGCACCCCGGAAGCTTGTGCCGACGTCCCAGTGTCCCCTGGCTTCCACATTTCCCCTCCTCTTCACACCAGCACCTCACCACCGTGCAACGGCCCTCGGCTAGACGAACACCGCTGCCCTGGAAGCATTTGTCTGGTTCACTAGCAGGGGGCTCTTCTGCAGCTTCAGCGACGACGGAGCGGGGGGCAAGGCAAGTGCTTTCTTTCTCATTTCTGGGTTTATTTATTAATGAGAGGTGCTGCCTTGTCCCCGGGGAGGAGACTCAGCAGCTGTTTCTTTTGCTGCTGAACTTTTACTGTTTCCTGCTGTTTGAGGTGGTGTGGCCTTCCCTGCCGTATCATCTGGAGCCACTTTTCCCTTACGCCGAGCTGAGGATTACGGGTGGACGAATTTGCTCGGGACTCCGGAGACTGTGCCGACGATTTCAGCGTCCCATGTCTCCATTGTTCATCGTGCTTCCTCGCTAGCCCCGGCACCTCGGAGACCTGCGCCGATGGTTCAGTGTCCCCTGGCTTCCACGCTTCCCCTTCCTTCTTCATCCACTCCCTGCCGCCGTGCTGGACGGTCACCGCTGGTCCGGGAACATTCGTCTGGTCCTCCAGCCGCGGACCTGTTTAGCGGCTTCAGCAACGATGGAGCGGGGGCAAGGCGAGTACTCTCTTTTCCCTTTTTTCCCTTTAATAATGAGAGGTGCTGCCTTGTCCCCAGTGAAGGGACTCAGCAGTGGGTTTTTTTACTGCTAAGTTTTCATGTACTGTTTTTTACTGACTGTGGTGATGTTTTTTTTTTTTTTTTTCCTTCCACCTTCTCCTCTCCTCCCTGCCCGGGGCACGGGGGTGGAGAGGGATTCCTGGGCATCTGGGTCAGAGGCGTTCCAGCCGTCTCTTTGAGAGGTCAGCATGCTCCTACTTCCAGCGCTCAAGGTCATCGCACCCCAGTCTTCGACGGCAGAGATTGGCGCTCTTCTGCCATTCCCTTTCGGGGGTCAGCGCGCCTCAATGTATTGTTTTTTTTTTTCTCTCTCTCATCAGACTAAAGTTTTGGATGTATCTCCCTTCTCGTATGTCCAGCTCAGTTGGGAATTCGTAGTTTGTATTTCTCCCTCCTCGTATGTCCAGCTCAGCTGGCAATTCGTAGTTTACTTGCCTGTTCTGTATGTTTGATACGTGTGTCACTTATCAGAGTATAGGTATCTGTTTCACTGTTATGTGTACCGTTATGTTTCAAGTGCTCACCTTATCTTTTGTTTTGTTTTTTGAAATGTACTTTTTTGAGGTTTCCCTACCCACTCAGTCTAGTGTTTTCATGCCGTTTTTCCTGAGTTTTGTTTTTCGTTTTTTTTTTTTCTGAGTAAGGAGCTCCTGGCATATTCTGCTCTATGGGCTCTTATTTATATTACTTTTTTTTTTCTCCATCTCCCTAGGCTGTAGGTTTGTGTGCTATTTCTCTCCTGAGGTTGGAGCACATTATTTTTTAGTCCTGGGGTTCTATTGTGAATTTTGTTTTTCGTTCCTTTCCTGCCCCCTAGGCTGTGGGTGTTCATAATTCTCCCCTAAGGTGGGGGCTCCTGTATTTTCAGTCCTAGGTTCTGGTCTGTTTCGGCCCGCCTGGCCTATTTCCCCCCACCCCCCACCCTCTTAGGATTTTTTTTTCTTTCCTCTCCTTTTCTTTTTCCCCTTTTCTGATGTTACCTGGGGTCGTCTAGGATCCGACCTTAAAGGGGGGGGGGTATTGCGGTGGTTTGGGCTGGGTCAGACCGAGCCACACCTTGTGATCTTCAGTGTTTATTATTTTGTCTTCATTATTATCATCCTTGTATGGTGCATATTTAAGGCACATATATGGCATGCTTGTATGGTATGCATTCTCCCCCACATGCTTCCAGTAGGCATGACAGTGCAGACCCTACAGATCAAACGTCCATAAGAACAATGCCCCAGCAGGGACCTCGGCTAGGAGGTGGGTGCTGGAGGAAGACGGAGGTGAGAGACAATGTCCCAGCAAGAGCCCCGAGGTGGAGAAGAGGACAGAAGCACCAGCGAGTCTCGGGGACTGTGGGTTCATGTGTTTACCTAACTTCTGTGGGGTGAAGGTGTGAGATACTTGATGTGGGGGTTTTGTATCTCTGGGTTATAAAAGCTGGGGGAAAGTTGGGTCTGTCTCTTTTTCTGCTGAGAACTTTGATGATAGAAGATGTGACTTCCAATAAAGCTTTCCTGAGATAATACACTCAGTCTCGTTTGTAAGGCATCTTCTACACTGGTGACCTACGACTACTTATGGCCGGTGACGGCGTGATTTCCGCACCAGACTCTTCAGGAGCCAACCGGGTTAACGCGGCTGCCGCGCTACAGCTGCCTGACTTCTGGCAACATAACCCGCGCTCCTGGTTTACCACTGTGGAGGCGCAATTCCACCTTCGGGGAATCTCAGCGGATGCAACGAGGTTCTACCATGTCGTCGCGAAGCTGGACAGCCTCACAGTGCAACGGGTGGAGAGCCTGACCAACCACCCGCCCCAAGACGACAAGTATAGCGCATTGAAAGATGCCCTCATCCGAGCCTTCACTCCCTCGCTGGAAGAGCGGGCAGAGAAGCTCCTGGCACTGACAGAGGGAGAAGCAGACAGGCCAGCGGATCTGATGGCGAAGATGATGAGCCTGAGAGGTGAGGACGACGACAGTTTTATCTTCGCTCACCTCTTCCTCAGAACGCTCCCGCCAGCAGTGAGAGTCACCCTGACCAGCTCGCAGCCGCTCGTCAACCGTAACTACCACAAGCTGGGACAGGTGGCGCAACGGCTCGTCGACTCCCATAGACGGCGCGCAGCCACGACGGCAGCAGCAGAGATGACCGCCCCTTCACGAGAAGGAGGGAGACCAGAGGCTGCGGCACCGGATCCACTGACTGCAGCAGCGGCGGAGACCAGGAGAAGCGGAGCTGACAACGCCCTCTGTTTCTACCATCGATGTTTCGCCGAGAAAGCCCGCAGATGCGTCCCACCATGCCGGTACCAGCGCCAGGGAAACGCCAAGACCGGGAGCCGGTAGCAGCTGCGACTCTCGGCACGAAGAATAGGCTGCTTTTCGTGACGGACGCAAATTCTGGGAAAGAATTCCTGGTGGACACGGGCTCCCAGCTGAGTTTTGTCAAGCCTACCTACGCGGACACACTGGCGCCAGCCAGCGGCCCCCTGGTGTTAGCGGCGAACGGCTCCACGATCAAAACCTATGGGGAGAAGACACTCCGCCTGTCCCTTCACGGGCGCAACTTCGAGTGGACCTTCGTTGTCGCTGCAGTTAACAACAACATGCTAGGTGCTGACTTTTTGTGCTCAAACAGTTTGTTAGTTGATCTTGCTAATAGACATATTGTAAATGCACTGTCTTTCTACTCTATCTCCTGCACAGCTCGGGTGGCCCTGCCTTCTGCACATTCCAATGTCACAGCTGCGGGTGGTAAGTTTCATGCATTACTCAACCAGTTTCCAGCACTCACGGTCCCTACATTTTCAGCGTCAGTTGCCAAACACGGGGTCGAACATTTCATAAGTACTTCGGGCCCCCCTGTTTTTGCAAAAGCTTGGCGGTTGGACCCAGCTAAACTGGCCATCGCGCGCGAGGAATTTGCCAACTTGGAAAAGCTGGGCATAGTCCGGCGTTCGAACAGCGCCTGGTCGTCACCCCTGCACATGGTACCCAAAGCTGACGGCTCGTGGCGCCCTTGCGGCGATTTCTGCAGATTAAATAATGCTTCAGCCCACGACCGCTATCTGATTCCGCACATCCAGGATTTTTCGGCGCATTTAGCGGGGGCGCGCATCTTTTCCAAAATAGATTTGGTGCGTGGTTATCACCAAGTTCCACTCCGTGCGCAGGACATACCCAAAACGGCAGTTATAACCCCTTTCGGGCTTTTCGAGTTTTTGCGCATGCCTTTCGGCCTCAAGGGTGCCGCGCAGACGTTCCAACGCATGATGGATGCAGTGCTGCCCGACCTCCCTTTCGTGTTCGCTTATTTGGATGATATTTTGGTAGCCAGCGCGTCCAAAGCCGAGCAGGAACGCCACCTCACAGCCGTTTTTCAGAGGCTCACAGACCACGGGCTAATCATTAACCCAGTGAAGTGCCAATTCGGGGTAGCGAAAATCGATTTTTTGGGACACCGCGTGTCGCCAGAAGGCGCGGTCCCGCTGCCGGATAAAGTGCGCGCGATAACGGATTTCCCCCAACCGCAGACGGTTAAGGCGCTGCAAGAATTTTTGGGGATGGTCAATTTTTATAACCGTTTCCTCCCAAACGCGGCACGGCTCATGCACCCATTGTACGCGGCATTAAAGAAGCAAAAACCTGCATCTAAGGTCGAGTGGTCCCCGGATCGGGAGCGCGCTTTTTCACAGGTCAAATCAGCCCTCGCGAACGCTGCGTTATTGGCACACCCGGTGCCGGCAGCTCGCATGGCGCTAACCACAGACGCCTCCGACGTGGCAGTGGGAGAGGTTGTCGAGCAACTGGTGGCAGGATGCTGGCAACCACTTGCGTTTTTCAGCAAAACATTGCGCGATAGCGAGCGTAAATACAGCGCGTTTGACAGGGAGCTTTTGACCCTACATTTGGCCATCCGCCACTTCCAGTTCTGGTTGGAAGGCCGCCGTTTTACCGCGTTCGTGGACCATAAACCCTTAACTTTTGCAATGGCTAAGGTTTCAGAGCCTTGGTCGGGCTGACAACAGAGGCAGCTGGCTGCAATTTCGGAGTTTACCACTGACATTCAATACGTGGCAGGTAAACACAATGTAGTGGCAGATTGCCACTCGCGTGCAGTTGCAGCGACAGGCCCCCAGGGGGTAGATTCGGCGGCGGCAGACCTAGGCCAGGCTTGCGGCGCGGAAGCGCTCACAGCTCCTTTCTGCGTCGGGTTAGATTATGCAGCCATGGCCGCTGAACAGGTTGGCGACGCGGACGTGCGCGCGCTCCAGTCTGGGCCAACAGGGCTGAGGCTGGAGCACAGGGTGCTTCACAGAGGCATGCCCCCCCTAATCTGCGATACCTCCACGGGGCGTCCCCGTCCCGTAGTCCCGGCTGCGTGGCGTCGCCGTGTTTTCGACTTAATACATTCACTGGCACACCCAGGCGTCCGCGCGTCTATCAAAATGGTAGGACAGAAGTTTGTTTGGCCGGGGCTGCGTAAACAAGTCAAAGAGTGGGCTGCAGCCTGCGCTGCATGTCAAAGAGCAAAGGTGCACAGACACACACGAGCCCCTCTGGAACCTTTTCACATCCCAGCCAAACGCTTTGATCATGTGCATGTCGACTTAGTAGGACCTCTTCCGCTGTCCCAGGGTTTCACACACCTTTTAACCATGGTAGACCGCACCACGCGCTGGCCAGAGGCGGTTCCTTTGGCGGCAACCACAGCGGCAGATGTCGCTCGTGCCTTTTTAACAGCTTGGGTCGCACGTTTTGGTATCCCATCAGACATAACGTCTGACAGAGGACCCCAGTTTGTTTCCGAGCTCTGGTCGTCCATGGCACTCAGCCTGGGGGTGAAAATTCATCGCACGACCGCTTATAACCAGGCCAACGGTTTGTGCGAGCGTTTCCATCGGTCATTGAAAACAGCCCTCAGAGCGGCTCTCACGGACACAAATTGGGTTGATAAACTCCCATGGGTTTTATTAGGGTTGCGTTCAGCACCTAAAGAGGATTTGCAAGCCTCTCCGGCAGAACTCGTCTACGCCCAACCCCTCCGGTTACCGGGAGATTTCCTCCCTGAGAACCCTGCTCCGGAGCACCTCCCCGCTCAGCTGCTGCAGAGCGAAGCGGGGTCACACACCCTCCCCGGTCCCGTTCATCACAGTTTTCCACGTGTTTTTGTGCCCAAAGCCTTAAAAAATGCAGAATTTGTCTTCGTTAGACACGACGCACAGCGGTTAGGTTTAAGGCCACCTTATGATGGACCGTTCAGAGTGTTAGAAACCGGGGAAAAGCATTTTTTGCTCGATTTGGGAGACAGGAGGGACTTAGTCGGCATTAACAGACTCAAACCCGCTTTTGTGTTAGCTGACGACCCAGTCCAGTTGGCCAGAGCCCCCCGCCGCGGCAGGCCACCCGGGAGGCACTCTGCTAAGCTTTCACGACGATGTGTTAATGATTCTACTTCACAGATGCAGCAGACAGCCACAGGCAGAGCGAGACCTGCTCACAGCAGATATGGCAGAGAGTTAAAGCCCAAGCAGTGGGACATGTGATCTGTTGTGCCAAGTTTTTTTTCTCTCTCTTGTTCTGTGTGGGGTGTCATGATTCTATGCATTTGAAATGTAACTTGTCCTTATTTGAACGTTTGGGGGGGGGGGGGTTATATGGTGCATATTTAAGGCACATATATGGCATGCTTGTATGGTATGCATTCTCCCCCACATGCTTCCAGTAGGCATGACGGTGCAGACCCTACAGATCAAACGTCCATAAGAACAATGCCCCAGCAGGGACCTCGGCTAGGAGGTGGGTGCTGGAGGAAGACGGAGGTGAGAGACAATGTCCCAGCAAGAGCCCCGAGGTGGAGAAGAGGACAGAAGCGCCAGCGAGTCTCGGGGACTGTGGGTTCATGTGTTCACCTAACTTCTGTGGGGTGAAGGTGTGAGATACTTGATGTGGGGGTTTTGTATCTCTGGGTTATAAAAGCTGGGGGAAAGTTGGGTCTGTCTCTTTTTCTGCTGAGAACTTTGATGATAGAAGATGTGACTTCCAATAAAGCTTTCCTGAGATAATACACTCAGTCTCGTTTGTAAGGCATCTTCTACACTTGGGTCTTTATTTCCATCCTGGTCTCACTATTGTTATTATTGTTATTGTCATTGTTTATCATTCATCTAAGCTACATTTGTATGTTTGGTTTTTCCCTGTTCATCATTTGTTTCTGGTTGGACTTTTATTTTGACAGTGTTTACTTCCATTTGAGCACAGCCTATCCCTATGTCAGTCTTTATTGGTCAGGGCTGTTGCTCATTAGTCTGATTGCATAAGTTCCAATTTATTGGGTTTCAACCCCTCATTCCCTTGTTGGGTCCTCGTCATGATCACCGTTGTGATTATGGTCTTCATTCCTTCATTGTGTATCATCGTTATTATTTCCCCGTCTTTACCTCCGGTTGTGAGTATCATCGTCTCTGCCATGCTACAGTTTCCATTATTAAATCATGCTTCAACTTCACCCCGCGAGGGAGTCTGTGCTTCTGCCTGTGAGGGCCAACCATGACAGGTGTTAAAACAAGCATTTACCTCAGGAACAATTACTATAACTTCTTACAGCTCTATACTGACGGTTCAAAGAACAAAGAGGGCTCTGTTGGAGATGGAGTATACATTCTAGAGTTTAAAGTGACCATCGCAAAAATTGCAGCTCTAAAAAACATCCATCATCATCATCATCATAGCAGTCTGTCGCAGGCGACAATGACTGTTTCATTTAGGTCTGATCAGATTCCTCCACGCAGCTCTGTGAGTTGCTTTCTGACTGACCATTTCATGAAACTGCTTGCAAAGTATTTCAGTACCGTTAGCTTCTGCTGGACTAGCGGCATACAGACACTAAAATCTACAAGGGAAGACTTGGTGATTGAGCTAAATCACAGTTTATTTAGGGTACACAGGGGTGGTGGAGAAGTTCAGTTTTGTTGGGTTCCTGCACATGAAGGGTTGAAAGGAAATGACTGTGCAGACAAATTAGCAAAAAGTGCTCTTGGGAAAGAGATTACTATACCATTGTCTCTTGGAAAAGGTGAAGGGAAAGCAGTAATCAAGAAAAAAGGAATTGAGCTATGGCGAAAAAGACGGGATGAAGATTATAAAGGTAGATCATATTACAAAATGCAAAAATCTATTGCAATAAAGCATTACATCACAACCAAAAGGAGGGAAGACATCATTATGGCAAGACTCAGACTGGATCATACAGGTTAAAACGGCACTTTATTCACCATGGGGTAAAGCGAAAGTGACAAATGTAGAGAATGTGGAGTATAAGAAAATGTTGAGCACATCTTAATATACTGTCAAGTATGGAAATGAAAGACAGATAATGAAAAATGAAGTTTGAGAGGTTGGTAGGGAATGGGATTTAACTGGGATTCTGGGAACAGATGGAGATGGAGAAGCAATAGGAATCACGAGAAGGACTCTTTTATCTTTTTTAAATAACACAGGATTAAGTCAGAATTTAGGGGTCAGGCTCAAATGACATCATGCTACACACTCTTGTACAGTGGGTGGCGGTATGCACCTTCCAGTTGTTTGCTATCCGCCAGTAACCGAGAGAAGAAGATGAAGAAGAAGAAGAAGAAGCAAATATTTCAAAGTCAACACTACAAGACTGCTGGGAATATTCTAACTTCCAAGGACACAAGTTTGGGTGGACAATTGAAAGAAAAACCAGAATGTATGGGCTACACACTATCGATATATCTAACACCACTCCAGTGAGTAATGTTCCCCGTTGGCTGTTTCCAGGATTACAAGTAGACGCTAGTCTGCTAATGAGGAAAAAAGATTGGCATATGAGTGAAGTTGATAAATGAAGTTGACAAATGACATAATGTTACACACCCTTGCACAGTGGGTGCGGTATGCACCTTTCAGTTGTTTGGTATCCGCCAGTAACCGAGAGAAGAAGAGGAGAACTGCTACATAAGGAAGAATATTTTAAGGGGCATGATAGATTTGCCATTCACTCCATCGGAACTGAAAAGGGCTATTCTGAAATCGAAGCAGTCTTCACCAGGGAAGGATGGCGTATGTTGTATGATGGTGGCGCACATGGAGGGCAGTGCACTTCAAACAATGTTAAAGCTGTTTAATAAAGTATGGGAAACTGGGAAGATTCCTAGGGCATGGAAACAATCATTTATAGCACCAGTCTTAAAGCCAGGGAAAGATTCATCAGATCCCAATAATTATAGGCCAATAGCTCTCACCTCTCAGTTAGCGAAAACAATGGAACAAATGGTGACTGAAAGTCTGAATTACATTTTGGAAGGGAGGGAGTGTCTTTCTCCTTTTCAAAGTGGGTTCCGAAAAGGGAGAAAAACTATGGATTCCATTTTGCACCTAGAATCTGAAATTAGGAAGGCCCAAGAAAATAAGGAAATGTGATAGCTGTCTTCTTTGATATAGAAAAAGCGTATGACATGCTGCGTAAAGAAGGATTGCTTATTAAATTAAATCAATTTGGTATTGAAGTTAATTTATACTATTAGGTATTAGATTTCCTGTATGATAGAATGATTGAGGTAAGAGTTGGTACAGAGTACTCAAAAATATATCAAGTTGAAAATGGTACTCCCAAAGGCAACGTGTGTAGCCCTGTTCTGTTTAATATTATGATTAATGATATTTTTGAAATAATCAATAGGGGAAATGGGAAGGCCTTATATGCAGATGATGGGGCCTTATGGATAAGGGGACATAATCTTGTGTACATTCAGAGGAAAATGCAGGCAGCAATAGACCAAGTTGAACAATGCGCAAACTGGTGGGCTTTTAAATTATCCGTCTCAAAGACACAAGTGATTTGCTTCTCTAAAAGTCACAAAGAAATTTCTTTAAAACTTTATGGTCAAAAGTTTGAGCGAGTACAGGTGGTTCTCTAGGGCCTCTCTGTTGAGGGTGTATTGAGGACTAATGAGAGCAACACTAGACTATGGATGTGCTGCGTTCATGTCAGCTGCTGATTGTTACCTGAATCAACTGGACATAGAGCAGACAAAGGCTTTTAGGATATGTTGTGGTGCATTTAAAACTTCTCCAGTATCAGCGATCAAGTAGAGACGGGTGAAATGCCCTAAAGATTAAGAACAACCAAATTAATGCTGGCATACTGGATCAACTTGAAGGGGCATAAGAGGCCACATCCTGCAAAATCTATTCTTAATGATTGCTGGGAACACTATGAGTCCAACATTAGTAGCATTAGTAGCTTTGGATGGATAAGTGATGCCATTGCTGAGCAGGCAGGATTAAAACACATGGATTTTAGCCCAACGATCTTGTGGTCTGTTATTCCTCCATGGCTGTTTAAGATGCCACTAGTAGATTTTGAAATGCAACAACTGAGGAGGCAACATAAGCAATCAGCAGCAGATTATTTAGTGCATAAATATATTGAACAGAACTTCAGAAACATGCTGATAGCATTTACCGATGGTTCCAAGGACCCTTCAACTGGTCGTAGTGGAGCTGCGGTATACATTCCTCAGTATAAAATATCTATCAATTAAAGAACCAGTAATCACTTATCAATATACACAGTTGAGCTAGTTGCCATTATATTAGCTCTACAGTGGTTGGAGAGAAATTATAAGAATAATGCAGTCATTGCTTCAGATAGTTGGGTTCAGATAGTTGGGCAGCTCTCAAGAGTGTTCAGTCACTGCAGTCGTGTAGGCAGGACCTAATTGTAGAAATCCACTCCTTAATTTACAACCTCTACAGTAAATGTCAGTCAGTAAACTTTCTTTGGGTTCCAGCCCACGTTGGAATAGAGGGTAATGAGGATGTGGACTTATTAGCAAAACAATCATTGAAATTTGAGGCGGTGGATCTGCAGATCTCACTCAGTAAGGCAGAAGGCAAATCAATAATTAAAAAGTATATAGTGGAAAAGTGGCAAGAATATTGGGACTCAATAGATACAGGAAGATATCTTTATGACATTCAAAAGTGGGTGGACTCTGGAATGGGAGTTGGCAGAAACAGGAAATAGGAGATACTCATCACCCAATTAAGAATAGGACATACTTCTTTGAACCAGACGCTACATAGAATAGGTAAACACCCGACTGGCAGCTGTGCACATTGTGGTTCTCTGGAAACAGTTCAGCACATTTTGTTGGAATGTCAGGGAATACCAGGAACAAAGGAAACATCTGATTGCAGTAATGGAAAGGGCTAATTTAAGTTTTGATTTGGAAAACATGTTAGGAACCTCAGTCAAATAAATATATGTAGCTCTACTTAGATATTTAAGTGCAACTGGATTAATTAAAAGATTTTTTTTCCTGCCATTCTCTTGCACACACTCCAACCCGTTGGGTGGCGATGGTACACATGTGGACTGGTTGCCAGCCAGCAATCAGATCTAGAAGAAGAAGAGTGATATAAACAGTAACGCAAGTGACGACAACAAAACCTGGAATGCTGTTGACTGTTATGACGTGAACTGTGAAGTCAAAATGTCACAAAGCAATGAGGATAATGTCATAAAGCTAAAGAAAAAAGGCCACAAAGCGATGAGGATTATGTCACAAAGCGATAAGAGGAAAACGTCACAAAGCTATGAGTGAGACATCACAAAGCTAGGAGGAAAATGTCACAGAGCTGTGAGGAGGGCATCACAGAGCTGTGAGGAAAGCGTCACAAAGCTATGAGGAAAACGTCACAAAGCTATGAGGAAAACAAGTCAGTGGCGGTAATGCACCTTTGAGCTGGTTGCCAATCAATCAAATCTAAGAGAAGAGGAGAACTGCTGCACGTCAGGAAAGATCCGTGAAGATGACACAGCTGAGGTTCGAGCAGTACCTCCCAGGCATGACTGTGTTGCACGTCAGAAAATATGCCATGAAGATGAAACACCTGAGGTTCGAGCATGTCAGAAAAGATGCCGTGAAGATGAAACACCTGAGATTCGAGCAGTACGTTGCTAGGGTACGACAGACAAAGGGGTGCACAGACAGACAGGAAATGTGTGGCAGTGCACCATACACGTGCTGAGTCACTTGAAGCCCGGAATGTCCATAAAGCGAGCAACGCTGCACGCCAGGCAAGGCACAGACAAGCTGAGACTGAGGAGATGCGGAATAGTTGGCTGGCTGCCGACGCTGCATGTCAGGCAAGGCACAGACAAGCTGAGACCAAACAGGACACACTACTTTAAACCACACCCATTTGAAGCAGTAAATCTGGAGATCTCACTCAGTAAGGCAGAAGATCCCGTGAAGATGACATAGCTGAGGTTCGAGCAGTACCTCCCAGGCATGACTGTGTTGCACATCAGAAAAGATGTCGTGAAGATGCATGACTATGTTGCACTTCAGAAAAGATGTGAAGATGAAACACCTGAGGTTCGAGCAGTACGTTGCAGGCATGACTGTGAACAACACACCCATCTGAGACAGGAGGAGACCCTTCACCAGCATAGGGTACGACAGACAAGGGATGCACAGACAGACAGGAAACGTGTGGCAGTGTGCCATGCACGTGCTGAGTCACTTGAAGCCCGAAATTCCAGCAAAGCAAGCAACGCTGCACACCAGGCAAAGCACAGACAAGCTTAGACCTAGGAGATGTGGAATAGTCGGCTGGCCGCCAACGCTGCATGCCAGGCAAGGCACAGACAAGCTGAGACTGAATACGACACACTACTTTAAACAACACCCATTCGAAGCACTAAATCTGGAAATCTCATTCAGTAAGGCAGAAGGCACTCTGTAAATTCAAGAAATCCCTGTCAGTGTGTCAGTCTGTCACCCGATTAAGAATAGGACAGACTACTTTAAACCACACCCATTCGAAGCAGTACCCATGAAGAATGGCAGTATACGTACACTACAAATGTGTAAAATGCCAAACAAAGTGCTGATTTTCTCCAGGTGCTCCGGTTTCTGGGTTTCGACGGGCATGCACGGGTCTTCCTGAACAGGGTCGAAAGCCACTCTTTGCTCAGATCTATTTGCATGATCCTGTCCATGAACTGGAATTACAATGCACTGATCCCACAACCAGTGGTCTGAACGAAGAAGAAGAAGAACATGACCCACCAGATGGAGATCAATACAGTGTGGAGAACTGCTGCACATCACAAAAGATGCCGTGAAGCTGAAACACCTCAGGATCGAGCAGTACGCCGCAGGCATGACTGTGAACAACACAGCCATCTTAGAAAGGAGGACACCCTTCAGCAACGGGCATGTAGAAATACTTTCTTATACTTGGTTTCTACGGGCATAAACGGGTATGCACGGGTATGTACTAGTCTTTCTAATTGACAGCCATTATCTCTTGCAACTTTCAAGTGGAAGTCTGGAAATCTGAACTATTTTATTGACAAAAAATCTTTACCCCTTTTGACCACTAGGGGCTATGTTGCCAAACAGTGCCTGGGCCAGTTAGAGGGTTAAGGCATAAATTTGGCTGAGTTGTTCATCCATCCTCCCAAGGGCTAGTAGAGAGAGCAAATGGGACTCTAAAAAGAATGCTCGCCTAGCAATGCATGGGGACGGGCATGACATGGGTCGATGCACGGCCATTAGCGTTGATGGCACTGCGATCCACCCCCAACACGATGCTCTGCCTGATTCCTCATGAGTTGCTAACAGGGAGAAAGATGCCAGGACTATTGGTTGATTCACCTTTGACTCCTAGGAATAGTCAAGCTGTAGAACTGTTACAATACATTAAGACTCTAAGGAGAATATCTGTAGGTCTTTCTCAACAGGTCCGGACATTCTCAACAGGAGCACCCAGGGGAGTGCTGCCCCATTGTAACCTGGTGACTGGGTGTGGCAAAAAGTAATAAGGCCCCATTGGGACTCTCCTAAGTGGCAAGAACCTTTTAAAGTGAAAAAAGCCACGTCACATGCAGTGCAAGTTTAGAAAAAAGGAAGGTTGAGTAACTGGATACACGTAACTCACTGTGCAAAAGCCACAGAACCAAATCGCCCACTCCTCCAGACCATTGACGACTTGGCAAACTCAGAAAATAAATAAAAATGCCGACCATACCTAATGTTAGTACAAGAACAGTTCTCTGTGCTCTGCTGCTCCTGTCTTTGATTATTTTATTCCCCTTTTTTCCTGGGGAAAATTCAAGCAACGTAAACAACTAAAGGAGGATAGACATGTACGTTCTGCCACATCTCAGAGTGTGGACCCCTATGGAGCAAAAACGGAGATGTTGGAGAAACTACACTACCGTTCAAAAGTTTAGGGTCACCCAGACAATTATTTTGTGTTTTCCATAAAAAGTCACACTTATTTACCACCATGAGTTGTAAAATGAATAGAAAATATAGTCAAGACATTGACAAGGTTAGAAATAATGATTTGTATTTGAAATAATAATTTTTTCCTTCAAACTTTGCTTTCGTCAAAGAATCCTCCATTTGCAGCAATTACAGCATTGCAGACCTAACATGATTGCACAAGGGTTTTCTAATCATCCATTAGCCTTCTGACGCAATAAGCAAACACATTGTACCATTAGAACACTGGAGTGATAGTTGCTGGAAATGGGCCTCTATACACCTATGTAGATATTGCACCAAAAACCAGACATTTGCAGCTAGAATAGTCATTTATCACATTAACAATGTATAGAGTATATTTCTGATTAGTTTAAAGTTATCTTTATTGAAAAAAAGTGTTTTTCTTTCAAAAATAAGGAAATTTCTAAGTGACCCCAAACTTTTGAACGGTAGTGTACATCTCCCAGCTGGCCTGGGAATGTCTTGGTGTCCTCTCTGAAGAGCCGGAGCAGGTGGCCAGGGAGAGGGAAGTTTGGGCTTCTCTGCTTGAGTTGCTGCCGCCGTGACCCATCATCATCATCATCATTATAGCAGTCTGTCGGGGGCGACAATGACTGTTTCACTTAGGTCTGATCAGGTTTCTCCACGCAGCTCTGTCTTTTGCCCTCTGCTGCCAGGAACTCCTGACCTTGTTAACCCGGGCAACGTCCAAGCCGGTATGAGTTGCTCTCTCTCTGACCATTTCATGAAACTGCTTGCAAAGTATTTGAGTACCGCTAGCTTTGGCTGGACTAGCGGCAGATTCTTGGCAGATAGAGGTATTATCAGTGGCAAGGACAGGCCAAGACAAGCTGACTCCACTATCTGTTGCAGTGACTGACCAGATAAGTTTGTTTATCTCTGCTCTTTGTGGAGTGCATGTCACGATGCACCGACTGGCAAAAGTCCACCACAGACCTTGCGACAGATGTGCTTATCTGCTAGGATCCAGATGTCCAGAAAAGCGGTAGAAAATAGATGGATGGATGGATAATTCCACTGATTCAGCCTATCGTGAACAAATGGTCTTGGATTAGCATTAATGTTGAAAAATAAAATAATCATTTTAATTTATGCCAGTGATATCAAATTTAAGATAAAGCCTCAAGTGATGCTAGAGATTCATTCTAAAGATTCATTTTAATTAGAGTTAACATGAATCTCTTGCTGACCCATCTCCACCATTTGTTGGGCCAGCTATCACCATCAACGCAGCGGACACATGGAGGACCCTAATCAGGGTCAGCCCATGTAAAGCTGCAGGTCCGGACAACATCCTGGGACGTGTGCTCCAAGTCTGCACGAGCGAGTTGGTGGATGTCCTGACTGACATTTATAACATCTCCCTCAGTCAGGCCATCGTTCCCAGATGCTTTAAGACCTCTACCATAGTACCAGTGGCAAAGAAACCAGTTGTGTCCTGTCTGAATGACTATCGTCCTGTCGCACTGACACCAATTGTGATGAAGTGTTTTGAACAGCTTGTCAAACCACACATCACAGCCTGCCTCCCTGCATCTCATGACCCGCTCCAGTTTGCGCATCGTTCAAATCACTCCACAGAGGATGCTATAGTCACCATCCTGCACTCTGTCATCACCCACCTGGATCAGAAAGACACTTATGCCAGACTCCTGTACACAGATTTCAATTCAGCATCCAACACCATTATTCCCCAGAGACTGATGGAGAAATTACTCCTTCTCAGTCTGAACACCGCCACATGTCTCTGGATCCTGGATTTCCTGACCGAGAGACCTCAGTCTGTCTGTGTTGGAAGCAACATCTCTAACTCCATCACACTGAGCACTGGATCCCCTCAAGGCTGTGTACTCAGTCCACTGTTGTTTATACTTCTAACACATGACTGTGTGTCCAGACATGAGGGGAACCAGATTATTAAGTTTGCGGACGACACCACAGTGGTGGGACTTATTCAGAGGGATGAGGAATCAATGTACAGGGAAGAAGTTAAGAGACCTGGAGGGCTGGTGCAGGGAGAACAATCTGGTGCTCAATGTGGACAAAACGAAGGAGATGATTATCGACTTCCGGCGGTCACGGCCTGAATACGTCCCTCTCAGCATCAGCGGCCGTTTGGTGGAGAGAGTGGAGAACATCAAGTTCCTTGGAGTGCAGATCTCACAGGACCTGACCTGGAGCAAGAATTCCTTGGGGATCAGGAAGTGGGCCCAGCAGAGACTGCATTTCTTGAGGAAACCATAACAGGCCTCTCTCCCCATCTGCATCCTCAGGACCTTCTACAGAGGTGTGGTGGAGAGTGTTCTGACGTACTGCATTGCAACATGGTACTCCAGTTGCAGTATGCCAGACAAAAAAGCCCTGCAGAGGATAGTTAAGGGAGCTGAGAGGGTAATTGGAGTTTCCCTCTCCTCTGTCCAAGAACTTTTTCAGAGCCGTTGTAGGAGCAGGGCACTGAACATTGTTAAGGACCACTCTCACCCTCTGCATAAACATTTTGAACTGCTGCCATCTGGCAAACGATTCCGGAGCATCAGAGGCAGAACCACCAGACTGATAAGGCAGAACCACCAGACTGATTAACAGCTTCCTTCCACAAGCTGTTAGGACGCTGAACAGTTGATTCGGAATCTCTCATATATACTACTGCAACTTATGGACATTATCTATATTATTTGTATATTATAGTTCTAGTTAGTTTCAAGTATTTATTTCACTCAACCACTTTGACTCACTCAGCCACTTTAATTGGTATTTTATACATAGACAGTTATTATCACTTTAAACTGCAACTGTAATAAGTTAAAATTACTGTAATAACCAACTGTGTCTCAGGGATGTGTGAATGGCTGTGTTGGGGTGGGGGGGTGGGGTGAGTATGTTTTAAATTATGTTCTTTTTACATATACGGATGCCTAGAGAAACGTAATTTCATCTTGCCTGCACTACAGTTGTATGTACAGCAACATGACAATAAAGGTTGATTTGATTTGATTTGAGTTACAAAAGAGAAATGTCTACAGTACAAAAATGTAAAACGTTAAAAACATCATTATAATGAGCAACACAGTGGATAGCACTGTTCCATCACAGCTACAACGAACTGGGTTCATTTCTGGGCATTACCTTGGACCTCTCTGTGAGAGGTTTGCATGGTTTTGTTATGGTTCGAGCGCCGATCCCGTCCGCGCTCGAGCCATGCACTATCTTCGCCCATTTGATGGCTGTGTGTCCCTTTTGGCTCCCCGAGCCTTTATTGTGACTGCGCTCGGAGGGGCTTCCGGCTGTCAGAGCTGTCAGCTGAGCCACATTTCGCCTCATCAGCTGCCCCCTACTTAAGAGGGCAGTTGGGAGCGAAATGTGCGGCAGTCTCGTCAAAATCTTCCCATTGTCTGACGTATTGAGCATCTCTCAGCTCAGACGTTGACTACTCGTCCTCTGTGTTCGTAAGTTTATTCCATTGTTAACCTGTTTTCATTGTAGTGTGTTTTAGCCCCCCGTGGCTTGTTATTTTGTTCCTTTTCCGTTCTGTCAATAAAACTGTGCAAATTCACCGGCGATTTGTGGCGTCTTATGATGGCTCGCGAGGGCCATCCATGACAGTAGACTGCCGCCAAACTGAGACGCCTGTCACTGGGAGTTTGCCGTGGTTTGGAGTTTTTTCCCTTCGCTTGGGCTTGTGAACAGTATGTCCGCCCTCAAGCGTGGGTTTTGCCCTGAGTGGTTTCAAGAGATCAATGGCTATCTGGCTAAGGCCCATCATCCCATGGCCACTCCAGCGGCAGGTGACTACTTGTTCTTCGCCCAGAGGGCCTTATTGAGATACCACCTCACCTCCTTTCCGGAAGGAAAGAAGAGGGTAACATGGATTGTGGCACAGCATGCATTAATTGTAGAGACGGCCCAGGAACCTTCTCCTTCTCCCTCGAGCACGGCGTCCCCGACGAAAGTGGAGACCCGTAGACTGGAGGGAAATCCCGGCAGGAGGCCGACGGAGAGGCATCCCCACTCCACGTTTCGGAATTCAGCTCCTGTCGTCCGTCCAGCCCTGGCGCCATGTGTTCCTGGTCCCCTCGCCGCACCATCAGCCAGTAAGCATTGTCACCATGTCACAAATAGGCCCCAGCAAGAATCCCGTCCGGATCCAGCTCCAGGTCGTGGGAGGAACCTAGCCTCCCAGTCAGTTGCATCTCCCATGTCACGACAGGAGGGAATCCCCGCAGCCGCCTCCCCCGGGTCATCTGTCTCAGCTGTTCCGTCAGCTCCTCGTGCCCGGATCACCTCGGCTGTTTGCCCCCTCCTCCTCAACGTCATCTCCGGCTGCTGTGAGTGCTGTGGGTCATGCTTCCGCGAGGCCCGTCTGCAATCCACCACGAGCGGCTCCTCGTCTTCCCGAGAGGCCTGCCGTCACCATCCGGAGGGGAAAGAGAAGAACTCCACCCGCTGCAGCAGGCACCATCTATCCTCCAGGAAACAGACAAGTGCAAGTTCATTCTTCTCCTCATAGTTGTGATTTGCCTTGTCTGACTCCTGGGGGTGGAGTTCGGGGTTCGCAGTCCCCCGAGCTCCTACCACCTGCTGTAGCGTCTGTCATTAAACCTGCTGCCTCTGTATCTCCCTCCACTGAGCGGTCCACGACGCCAGGCCTACGTCGCCGGACGAGGAGGGGGTCTGTGGTTCTGGAGAGCCTGGTTCCAGCCCCGCAGCCACGTCATGGGCAGAGGAGGAGAGCGGACTGCAGCGTGGAGCCTGCGCGGATGATGAAGCGTCCCCGGGTCTCCACAGATGAGCAGTTTGAGCCAGCGGGTCGAGGGTCCCTTGCCACCACGCCGTGCGGGTCATCGGCGTGGACGTTAGCGCTGGAAGGTCCTTAGGCTGCAGAAACCATCATGCCGGCTGCGGAACCCGCCATTGCCGAGTGGGAGCCAGACGACGACCTTCTTCGTCCTGACCCTGGATCATCGAAGTCCTGGACGGTCCTGGACTTGTTTTCCTTCTTTCAATTTTGGAGCATTTTTGCCTGCCTCTAGGGGAGACGAGCCAGGGGCAGCCGTCTGCTGCACCCGAGCTTGTCTCGCTGGGCTCTGTCGCTACCGGTGATTCTGATCCCAGTTCTTTCCTTTCTCCTGAGCCTTCTCCCAGGGTCACCGATGCGGAGCCAATCCCGGTCGCTGTACTGGAGGTTCCGGGTTCGGGGTTGGAGGTCGTCACTGGTGCTGCGCTGGCCCAATCGGGGTCCAACACGGTTGCAGCCGAGACCCAATCGGGGTCCAACGTGGGTGCAGCCGAGACCCAGTCGGGGTCCAACGGGGTTGCAGCTGAGACCCAGTCGGGGCCCGTCATGGGTGCAGCACCAGTATGGTTCGAGGTCGGTGAAGGAGCTGCAGACCCTCTGCTGCCTGACATGGTACTGGCTCATCGTCATCATCATCCCCCTCATTATCGTCACCATCCCAGCTCATCGCCACCGGGGGCCGTTGGGGGTCTCTACATTCGGCCCAACTCTCCCACGTTTTTCCCCTGGCCAGGGAGGCCATCACCAATTGTTTCCCCACGGTTCTGGTGGCTGAGGGATGCGGGTCGGCCGCCTGAGGAACTTTTTCGCCAGTTCGGCGCCCTGGGTCGGCCACCCGACGTACTGTGCTTTCAACTGGGCGACCTGGTTCAGCCGCCGGAGGTTCTGACTTTCCGGGCCTGGGACTGGGGTAGGCCGCCCAAACATTTCCTTTTCCCTTTAATCACCATTTGGCCATTGGACACAGGGAGACCACCGGAACTGTTCCTGTTTTATTGGACTCTGCCGGTCGTCATCCTCATGAGTTGTGTGGTCCCACTGAGGTATAAGGTCATTCTGTGTAGTTTTTTCTGATCAGTGTATTTGTCGTTGTTAGCATGTTTTTTTCTCCTCTCCCCTCTCCTGTCTGAGGGATGAAACGTGCCTTACTCTTGGTGTTTGTTTTTTTTTTTCTTGCCCTGTCCTAAGTATCATTTGTGCATTATGGAGTATTGTGTTTTTTTACTAACCGTACTCTGTATTCACCTCAGTTGTTCCCTGTCACCATCATGGTTGTTTTTTTTTCCTGCCCTGTTCTAATTATCATTGTGCGTTATATGGTATTGTGTTTTTCTTTTAACCTTACTCTGTAATTGCCTCATTTGTTCCCGGTCTTTGTTATGATGGGTTTTTTTTTCTCTCTCCTGCGGATTCTCGCCCTCCAGGCCTTGTCCCCCATCTACCCACCCTGTGGGGGGAGGGGGGGCTTGAGTGTCATAGGGCGCTCGTAGTTCGCCCTTAGGGGGGAGACACTGTCATGGTTCAATCGTCGATCCCGTCCGCGCTCGAGCCATGCACTATCTTCGCCTATTTGACGGCTGTGTGTCCCTTTTGGCTCCCCGAGCCTTTATTGTGACAGCGCTCGGAGGGGCGCCTCATCAGCTGCCCCCTACTTAAGAGGGCAGTTGGGAGTGAAATGTGCGGTAGTCTCATCCAAATCTTCCCATTGTCTGGCGTATTGAGCATCCCTCGGCTCAAACATTGACTACTCGTCCTCTACATTCGTAAGTTTATTCCATTGTTAACCTGTTTTCATTGTAGTGTGTTTTAGCCCCCCGTGGCTTGTTATTTTGTTCCTTTTCCGTTCTGTCAATAAGACTGTGCAAACTCATTGGCGATTTGTAGCGTCTTATGATGGCTCGTGAGGGCCATTCATGACAGTTTTCTCTGGGTATTCCAGCTTCCTCCCACATTCCAAAGACATGCATGACTAAGTGGCGACTCTAAACTGGCCCAAGGTGGGAATGCTTGGCTGTCCTGTTCCAAACTTCCCTCTGTGTCAGCTTCTTCATGCAATGTGACCCTTCACTTTAGTGGCTGACAAACAACAGGTAGAAATACTTGGATGGATGAATGTTTCCACCCACTAATTTAAAAACGATCAATATCAAGAATTTAGAAAGTTTTCCCAAGCAAAACAATATAATCATTATTGGAATCATTCTCATAATCTCATCTCTCAGGATCTCATCTCTGTTGTTTGCAGATGATGTTGTCCTGTTGGCTTCATCCAGCAATGACCTACAGCTCTTGCTGGGACGGTTTGCCGCTGAGTGTGAAGTGGCTGGGATGAGAATCAGCACCTCCCAAGTCCGAGTCCATGGTCCTCAGCCGGAAAAAGGTGGATTGTCCTCTCTGAGTTGGGGACAGGCTCCTGCCCCAAGTGGAGGAGTTTAAGTATCTTGGGGTCTTATTCACGAGTGACGGGAAAATGGAGCGAGAGATTGACAGACAGATTGGAGCAGCATCTGCAGTGATGCGGACGTTGTACTGGCCTGTTGTGGTGAAGAGGGAGCTGAGTTCTAAGGCAAAGCTGTTGATTTTCCAGTCAATCTACGTTCCTACTCTCACCTATGGTCACAAGCTTTGGGTAATGACCGAAAGAACAAGATCGCGGATACAAGCGACTGAAATGAGCTTTCTCCGTAGGATTACTGGACTCACCCTCAGAGACAGGGTGAGGAGCTCAGTCATCCGGGAGAGGCTCAGAGTAGAACCGCTGCTCCTCCACATTGAAAGGAGTCAGTTGAGGTGGTATGGGCATCTGATTAGGATGCCTCCTGGACGCCTCCCACTTGAGGTGTTTCGGGCACGTCCCGCTGGGAGGAGACCCCGGGGCAGACCCAGGACTCGGTGGAGAGACTATGTCTCCCAGCTGGCCTGGGAACGCCTTGGTTGAAGAGCTGGAGCAGGTGGCTGGGGAGAGGGAAGTCTGGGTTTCTCTGCTTGAACTGCTGCCTCCGCGACCCGGACCTACGGAAAAGCGGTAGAAGATGGATGGATGGATGGAATTATTCTTTCAAACTTCTTGGAGTACATCTAACAGTAATAATGTCTGCTGACACTGATAAACACACACACACTGACAGCTTTCAATTTTCAAAAGCTGTATGGACTGCCTTTGTTCCCAGCACCTGTTTTGTTTTGATGGAACAAATAAAGTGGACGCTGTAGCCAGTGGACACCTTATGGTGCAACACAAAACAGTGGCATTAGTACCCAGTGGAGTAATGACAAGCACGCTAAACAACACCAGGCACCCCACCAAGAAGAAGGAAGAAAACAGCCATGACTGCTGTTTGCAACCGGTGGACCACTTAGCAGATGACTCGCCACACAACCCGGAAAAGCATGTCCACTCAGATAATCGGGTCCCTCCAAACTAAAGTAATGGCATCAGAAATCTTCTTTCGAGGTCGCCACAGCGTATCATCACCTGATATCATGATGATCAGCATGTCGATTTGGCAAGGATTTTTATGCCAGATGCCCTTCCTGATGCAACCCTGCCCATTTATCCAGGCTTGGGACTGGCACAAGGAGCAACCTGTGGCTGGGTAACCAACTTTCTTTCCTCCATTCTATTATGCTGAGCACCAAGCTAGAAGGAAGGAAATACCATTTTTATCTGGTCTTTGGTATGAACCAGCCAGGAGTTGATGCTTTCACAACTAGGCCACCACTCTAGTGTCATCAGAAATAAACAGCCAGAAAAACAAGAAACTACTAGCCATCCACAGTGGTTTCTTGCAATACTTTGGCTGACAGAGTTCCTGCTTTGTTCTCCAGCCCAGTCTCTTCAAAAAAACATACAATTACACAACTTTCCACTCTGAGAAAATGTGCATAGACACGGAAAAAAAATATTTTTCACATGCAGTAGATACATGGCATTTAAGATAAGATAAGCTTTTATTAGTCCCACAATGTGGAAATTCCAGGATTGCAACAGCATAGGATTTACACCTTTAAGAAACATGCCTGCTTGCACAAAAATGCTTGTCTGCCACTTTGTCTTTCTATTTTCTCTTTAACATAAGAGGTGACACCTAACCCAAATATTTTTCGTAATGTTAAGCATTAGAGAAGATGACACCTAATCCTAACCTTTTTCCTAATCTTAACCATTAGTAGAGTGAAAAATGAAAAATAGTAAAAAATAAAATCCTCAGTGAGGGATTTGAACTCATGACCTGTTGGTTAAATTTATAGGTATCTAACCACTCACCACCAACTGACTGAGGAGATGATTTTGTTAAAATGGGTGCTATTGTGCTCATGCACAGTGAATACCGCATTCTTTTTGTGTGCGCGCAGAATGACAGAGGGCAATTGATTTGCATGTGCCCAGTGAATGAAGGTGTTACTTCATATAAAGTCTTTTTCTATTCCGTATCCAGGTATATTTTTTTTTACGTGTAAATGCATGTTTTTGAGGGGGTGGAAAATGTTCATTTGGTTTGTTTTTAGTGAGATCGGGTTGCCAAGTCAGACATTTTACAAACACGAATGGTTTGAGGTTGATTAGAAATGGAGGAAAAATCGTTTGGCTCCAGCATTATATAACTGCAGAACCAGTTTACAGAAATGATCACAGTGTAACATGAGAGTTGTCTCTTGATGTGTCCCTTACAACAGTCTTCTTCCTCTTTGAATCATCATTTGTTCAAGTCCAGTATGAGCAACAAGCATACAGAGTGCATCTTTATATGAGGTACTTCTTTAAAATGTTTTGGGTGAGTGTGAATCTGCTGAGTAGTTCCTCTTATCCAGTCTTCAGTGAACTAAATGTCTTGCATTAATATATGGGTAACAGATATCAAATTTAAAGTAAAAGTTGCTTTTTTACTAATTTAAAACTGAGCAATATCAGCTGGATTTATTTCAACATGATAGACTGTAGGTGTGTAAGAAAACCGTCTAAATGAGATACCTTGAGTTAGAATTGAGAAAAAAGTCTTATGAAATAGAATTTTTGTTATGACCCTGTTATGACAGCACTTTTTCAGGTACAGTATATGCAGGGACCAATAAACCTCTGCTAACTGGAGGAAAACCTAATAGTCTGAACTGATTCATGGACAGGGGGTTGGTGTCATGTCACAGGTTTATCAGCTTAGAAACCCTTATTAAAGCTCAGGAACACAAAAGAAAAGGTAGCAATTGTGGTTGGCGTATATTTGTGCTCCGTTGGGTTAGCAAGTGTAAAAATTAATTTTTGACTGTTAGCAGAATCTTTTCAGTTAACCAACCAATAATCACAGAAGAAATATTATGTCTCAGCTTAACTTTTATTGAATCACGCAGCTAGTCAACACGGCCGAGTCTCAGCAGCACAATCTGTACTGAGACCCCCAAAAAAGAAAGTCCCTCCTACATACAACTTCTGAGTTGGTGGGCGGTCCCATCCACTCTTCCTACAAAACAAGTCCATTTGTCCACTCTTGTCTTCTTGGGTCCAAAATAGCTCCCACATCCTTCCTCTGAGCTGCTCCTGATGTCCTCTTGCCTTTATGGCTTTTTATGGCTTCTACATCCTTCCATAAAGGGTCCAGATGTCTCCATTTTAAGGCTTTATGGCACTGTTTTAGTCCATTTATAGCATTCACCTACGAGGCGGCAGTGGCTCAGGAGGTAGAGCAGGTTGTCCAATAACCACATGGTTGGCGGTTCGAGTCCCGCTCTCCCCGGGTGTCCTGCCATTGTGTCCCTGGGCAAGACACTTCACCCCAATTGCTCCTGGTGGGTCTGGAAGCGTCATGTTAGGTAGCATGCCGCCATCAGTGTGTGAATGGGTGGATAACAGGATCTGTAAAGCACTTTGGTCATCAAGAGATGAGAATAAAAGCACTATATAAGTGAATACCATTTACGCAATC
Source organism: Pholidichthys leucotaenia (assembly GCA_020510985.1). Lineage (NCBI taxonomy): Eukaryota > Metazoa > Chordata > Actinopteri > Cichliformes > Pholidichthyidae > Pholidichthys > Pholidichthys leucotaenia. Next base: position 251,986,754 of record CM035847.1, on the reverse strand, counting down.
CACATGTGGATGCAGGAAACAGAGACTAGAGATAATGTGGGTGTGTCTGTAGAGCTTATAAAGCACTTTTTGGATGAATGTATGTTTGTAGCTTGTGTGTGAGCCCTTTATGTAATATCTATCTAGCTAATCTTCACTATTATTTTATTCTAACACAAGGTACAGTGTTAAGTAGCTCAGTGAATATATAACCTAGTGTGTTACACTGAACTGGGAAAATCACGCACACTCGTGCCCCAGGAATAAACACAACATGTCTGTATCTTAAGATTATCTGTATATTTCTCAATTTAGGCTAATTTAGAAAGTTTCCCCAGTAAAACAGCTTAACGTTATAGGAATCCCCGAGTCTATGTACCAAAATAAGGATATAACATCAGAAACATGGGAGGTGTGTGCCCCGCTGAATAAGGATGCAAACATGGCAGCATTTTGGGGATTTCCAAAGTAGGTAGAAAGCAGCAGCAAAACTTTCACATTTGGTCTGAATGCACATTTTCTTTCTCACAGGATAAATGTTCGATTGAGAGGGAATCCCAGGAGCATTTAAAACAAAATGTGTAGTACACATTGTTTTCATATACACACAAGAAGTATGCTGCACTTCAGACAAACAATACTTTTTCCAGTAGAATTGGAACCCCAGTGTTCAGCATGGCAGCCATCTTAACACCTACCACACACGACTGCCTAGAGTTACACACAGACTTTCTCACACACTAACTAAATGTTCCATTGACAAGACACAAATGCTGGTAGAAATTTCATGAACACAATTTTTGGAACATTAACATAATTTCATGATATTTGGTGTTTTGCAGAAGAACACTATTGTGATTGGGAGTGTGAAGCTTCATCAAATTTGGATCTCTCCATCAAAAGTTAAATTCAAAAATAAACGCCAAAGAGAAACTGTACAATTTTATTGGCCTATAGAATCAAAACAGATGACATTTTTGGATGATTTTTTTATTATCAAGGTCTGTAGATGATATCTGCTTGATGATGAATGGCCTTGGAGGAGTTCATTATGACTTCATTTGCACCTTTTTGAAAATATGGTGCATAAAACTTCACTTTTAGACGATAAGACCAGTGGAGAAAAGTTGTGGAAGATTTCAGAAAATAGAATGATGAAAAAAATTTTGAGTCTAGGTGCAGTTATTCTCTACATATTTTTAAAAAGGGAAAACTTTTTTTGTGTCTTGCCACTTATAGATGCAATGCCTTCATTTTTGGTCTCTGACTAGTGGAGAGAATTTCTGACCATATGCTAAAATATCATGTTTCTTCGTGCTGTGGTAATGTGAGAATGACGAGACAGAGTTCTCGCTCAAGTCAGCTTTATTCACATCACCAACATCTCAAAGAAGAAAAGAGAAACATTACAGGGAACTCTCGTCCTTAAATACCAGGACCCTTACAGTTCACAAGTCATTGCATCACACATTCACATTGTATTATAATTGTCAGGAACAATGCATCTCCTCTCTCTGATATCAACCCCCACAGTCTACAATGCATCTACTCCTTAATCCTTTAATAACCCCCACAGTCTCAAGCCTTGCATACCAAAGCTAACATCCTCACAGCTTCCTGTAATTTCTCAGGAAGCTCTGCCTTTGTTCTGGTCTAAAATGTGAGTTACAAAGCAGGTCACATATGTGTGTCCACCACACAAAGCCCCCCCAGCATTTTAGAACAAACAAGAGAATAACAACATGCATGCCGTGATCGTATCAATACACATCAGTCCACATGCTGTCTAGGATTCAGTCTCCTGCCGTATCTGCTGTAGCTGGGATTCAACGTCTCTGCGGCGCTGTCACGCAGGGGGTTTGCCGTCTGGGGGTGGAAACCTTTTGTCAGCACCTGTGGTTGTTCTGGGGAAACATTACTCTGTGAAGCCCCCCGCGGGGGTCTACCTCGCCGCGGGGCTCTCGCCAACAGCACTTGCTCATCTGCCACCACAAAAGCAGGTTTGAGTCTGTTTATGCCAACTTTCTCTTTCCTACCCCCCAAATCTAGCAAAAACTGCTTGTTCCCTGTTTCTAGCACTCTGAACGGTCCGTCATAAGGCGGTCGCAGCGGGGTTCGATGCGCATCGTGTCTGACAAAAACAAACTCTGTGTTCTTCAAAGTTTTAGGCACAAAAACGCGCGGAAAACTGTGGTGCGCGGGGCCGGGCAGCGTGCTTGATTCTGTGTTACGCCGCCACAACTGAGACGGGGAGGTGTCTGGCGCAGGGTTATCTGGGAGAAACTCCCCAGGCAGCCGGAGTGGCTGCGCAAACACGAGCTCCGCTGGGGAGGCTTCTAAGTCCTCTTTAGGCGCAAAACGCAACCCCAATAACACCCACGGTAACTTGTCTACCCAATTTGCATCCGTCAGTGACGCTCTAAGAGCTGTTTTCAATGACCTATGAAAACGTTCGCATAACCCGTTAGCCTGCGGATTGTACGCGGTTGTGCGGTGAATTGTTACACCCAGGCTGCGGGCCATTGTCGACCAAAGCTCGGACACAAATTGAGGGCCTCTGTCGGACGTAATGTCCGACAGAACGCCGAAGCGCGCCACCCAAGCTGTTACAAACGCGCGTGCCACCTCCTCGACCGTGGTTGATGCCAGCGGGACAACTTCAGGCCAGCGTGTGGTGCGGTCCACCATTGTCAGAAGGTGTGTGCACCCTTGTGACGGCGGGAGGGGGCCCACGAGTTCCACATGAACGTGATCGAACCTCTTGGCCGGAATGTGAAATGGCTCCAAGGGAGCCCTCGTGTGCCTGTGTACTTTGGCTCGTTGACACGCCATGCAGGCTGCTGCCCACTCTTTAACCTGTTTGCGAAGGCTCGGCCACACAAATTTCTCTCCTACCATTTTGACCGATGCGCGCACTCCCGGGTGCGCCAAAGAATGAATCGAGTCAAAAACGCGGCGGCGCCACACGGCCGGTACTACTGGACGTGGCCCTCCGGTGGAGACATCGCAGATTGGGGGGGCATACCGTCTTGCAGCACCCTGCTCTCCAGCCTTAACCCTGTTGGTCCAGACTGAAGCGCGCGCACATCCGCGTCACTAACCTGCTCCGCGGCCATGGCTGCGTAATCTACTCCTACGCTGACTGGGGCCACCACAGCGCACGAGAGGCAATCTGCCACTACATTCAGTTTGCCCGCCACATGCTGAATATCAGTGGTAAACTCTGATATCGCGGCCAGCTGTCTCTGTTGCCGGCCTGACCACGGTTCAGAAACCTTGGCCATCGCGAATGTTAGCGGTTTGTGGTCAACAAACGCGGTGAAAGAGCGTCCTTCTAGCCAGAACTGAAAGTGGCGGATGGCCAAATGGAGAGCCAGCCACTCCCTGTCGAATGCGCTGTATTTACGTTCGCTATCGCGGAAGGTCCTGCTGAAAAATGCGAGGGGCTGCCAAACCCCGGCTACATGTTGCTCCACGACCGCCCCTATGGCCACATCTGACACGTCAGTGGTGAGCGCTATGCGGGCCGTTGGGTCTGGGTGTGCCAACAACGCAGCCTTTGCCAAGGCTGCTTTCACCTCCGAGAACACTTGGTCCCGCTCCTGGGACCACTCGACCTTTTCCGCGGGTTTCTTTTTTTTTGAGCGCGGCATACAGCGGCTGCATGAGTTGCGCCGCGCGGGGGAGAAAACGGTTATAAAAATTCACCATTCCCAAAAACTCCTGCAATGCCCTGACCGTCTGCGGCCGGGGAAAATCTGCCACCGCACGCACTTTGTCAGGAAGCGGAACTGCTCCTTCGGGGGAGACGCGGTGTCCTAAAAATTCGATCTGCGCCACCCCGAACTGACCCTTCGCTGGGTTGATTATTAACCCGTGATCTCCCAACCTTCGGAAAACTGTGGCCAGGTGTTTTTCGTGTTCGTCTTCGGACGTGCTGGCTACCAAAATATCGTCCAAGTAGACGAACACGAAAGGGAGATCGTGAAGCACCACGTCCATCATGCGTTTGAACGTCTGAGCAGCCCCTTTAAGTCCGAATGGCATGCGTAAAAACTCGAATAGGCCAAATGGAGTTATTACCGCTGTTTTGGGTATGTCCTCAGCGTGCACTGGGACTTGGTGGTAACCGCGGACCAAGTCTATTTTAGAAAAAATGTGCGCCCCTGCCAAATGAATGGAAAAATCTTGGATATGCGGAATTGGGTAGCGGTCGTGCGCTGTAGCGTTGTTTAACCTGCGGAAATCCCCGCAAGGTCGCCACGATCCATCAGCTTTCGGGACCATGTGTAGCGGGGAAGCCCAAGGACTGTCTGAACACCTGATAATGCCCAACCTCTCCAGGTTGGCAAACTCCTCGCGCGCTATGGCCAGTTTAACTGCGTCCAAGCGCCGAGCTTTTGCAAAAACGGGCGGTCCGGTAGTGGTAATAAAATGTTCCACCCCGTGTTTAGCGACTGTCGCCGAAAATGTGGGGACTGTGAGTGCTGGGAACTGAGTGAGCAGTGCGTGGAACTTACCGCTTGCAGCTGTGACGTTGGCTTGTGCTGTTGGCGGGGCCACTCGCGCTGTACAGGGGATAGAATCAAAAGAAAGTGCATTAACTAGGCGCCTGTTAACGAGATCAACCAACAAACCATGTGAACACAAAAAATCAGCCCCCAACATATTGAAATTCACTGCTGCTACAATAAAAGTCCACTCAAATGTATGGCCGTGTAGAGACAGAAGCAGAGTCTTCTCACCAAAGGTCTTAATCTCCGAGCCGTTCGCTGCTGTCACCCGGGGACCTCCGGAACCTGCTAGTGTGTCCACGTACGAAGGCATGATAAAACTCAACTGGGAGCCTGTGTCCACGAGGAACTGTCTCCCCGAGCGTGCGTCCAACAAGTAGAGCAGCTTGTTCTCCTCCCCGAGGGCCGCGGCTGCTACCGACCCCCGGTCTTGGCGTTTCCTGAACGCCTGAACTGGCACGGTGGTACACATTTGCGTGCCATCTCTGCGAAACGGTGATGGTAGAAACAAAGGAAGTCTGATCCGCGTTCCCTGGCCCCTGCCACCGCCGTCGTTGGTGAGTCTGGTACCGCTGCCTCTGGCCCCCTGTCATCTCTAGTGGGCACGCCGAGTTCCGCTGCAGCGGCCGTGGCCGCGCGCCGCTTGGTGGCGTTGACAATTCGCTGCGCCTCTCGGCCCAGCGCGCGGTAGTCCCGTTGGGCCAACAGTGGCGAACTGGCCAGGGTGGCTCTCACTGCTGACGGTAGCGTCCTGAGGAAAAGGTGGGTGAAAATGAAGTAATCGTCATCAGAGTCTTTCAACCTCAGCAACTTCTCCATCAGGTTCGCGGGCATGTCATTTTCCAACTCTGTCAGCGCCAGGAGCCTCTCTGCTCGCTCCTCCACCGAGGGGGTGAATTGCTGGATGAGTGCAGCCTTCAGCGTGCCATATTTGTCGCTGTCCGGCGGCTGGTTGATCAGGCTCTCCACATGCTGGGCCGTGTTGTTGTCCAGTTTTGCAACTACGTGGTAGAATTTTGTGGCGTCTAACGATATCCCCCGGAGGTTGAGCTGTGCCTCAACCGCATTGAACCAGGAGCGCGGATTGTTCTGCCAGAAGTCCGGTAGCTGGACTGTAGCGGCATTCGCTTGGCTGGGGGCTCCTGACGAGGCTGGCCAGGGGGAATTCTCCTCTTGCATGATACGTCTCGGGTCACCAGTGTATAATGTGAGAATGACGAGACAGAGTTCTCTCTCAAGTCAGCTTTATTCACATCACCAACATCTCAAAGAAGAAAAGAGAAACATTACAGGGAACTCTCGTCCTTAAATACCAGGACCCTTACAGTTCACAAGTCATTGCATCACACATTCACATTGTATTATAATTGTCAGGAACAATGCATCTCCTCTCTCTGATATCAACCCCCACAGTCTACAATGCATCTACTCCTTAATCCTTTAATAACCCCCACAGTCTCAAGCCTTGCATACCAAAGCTAACATCCTCGCAGCTTCCTGTAATCTCTCAGGAAGCTCTGCCTTTGTTCTGGTCTAAAATGTGAGTTACAAAGCAGGTCACATATGTGTGTCCACCACAGTGCTACTGATTTTGGAACCCATGCACTCTTAGCAGAGAAAAATTCAGATCTATTTTCATCGTCCCACCAACTGAGATCTTGACGACAGTCTTCTTCCACTTTGAATCTCAATTTGCTCAAGTACAGCACAGGCAAAAGCATACATTGTCAGTGCATTTTCATTTGAGATACTTATTTCAAACTTTTTGGTTGAGTGTAAATCTGCTGACAAGTTCCGCTCCTGAGCAGTTCCAACTGGGAGGAGACCCCGGGGCAGACCCAGGACACGCTGGAGAGACTACATCTCGCAGCTGGCCTGGGAATGTCTTGGTGTCCTCTCTGAAGAGCTGGAGCAGGTAGCCAGGGAAAGGGAAGTTTGGGCTTCTCTGCTTGAGTTGCTTCCTCCGTGATGCAGCCGTCCAGAAAGGCGGTAGAAGATGGATGGATGGATAATTCCACTTATTCAGCCTCTCATGAACAAAAGGTCTTGGATTAGCATTAATGGGTGCCTGGGACTCTCCTGTGAGTAGTTCGCATGTTCTCCCTGTGTCTGCATGGGTTCACTTTGGGTGCTCTGGCTTCCTCCCACATTCCAAAGACATGCGTGATAGGTTAATTGGAGACTCTTAATTGGCCCTAGGTGTGGATGTGTATGAATGGTTGTCTGTCTATACATGTCTCTCCCGTCCCAGACTTGATTCCATGTCAGCTGCTTTCTGCAGTGTGGCCCTGTGCTTCAGTGTTTTTTTTGTTTTGTTTTTTTTTTAATTACTTATTTTGTACCCATAGGTAGATTTGTTTTGCAGACTGACAAATCTACCTCCATCCATCCATCCATGGATGGATGGATGGATGGATGGAGGTAGATTTGTTTTGCAGACTGGTGACAAGCCACCAGCTGCCGGTCGCTGCGTGCGCAAGCGCCCCTTAACTCCCTAACTTGCATGTTTTTGGCATGTGGGAGGAAACCGGAGAAATCCCGGAGTAAACCCACGCAAACACGGGGAGAACATGCAAACTCCACACAGATCACTGTTGGCCGGAGGCAGGGATCGAACCCATGATCTCACGATCCCCGCGATCCCCCGGCCGAGGGTAAAACTGTGCTGCCACAGTGCTAACCACTGCGCCACCGTGCAGTGCTTGTATTAGCTGCTAGCAGAAATGCCTCATTGTGTGAATGCATGTATGAATGTTTTTTTTTCATTAATTTAAAAATGATCAATATCAGTTGGACTTATTTCAACATGATAGACTGTATGTGTGTAAGACTACCATGTAAATAAGATAAAGGTGGATTGTCCTCTCCGGGTTGGGGACAGGCTCCTGCCCCAAGTGGAGGAGTTTAAGTATCTTGGGGTCTTGTTCAAGAGTGAGGGGAAAATGGAGCGAGAGATCGACAGACGGATTGGAGCAGCATCTGCAGTGATGGGGACGTTGTACCGGTCTGTTGCGGTGAAGAGGGAGCTTAGTTCTAAGGCAAAGCTGTCGATTTACCAGTCAATCTACGTTCCTACTCTCACCTATGGTCACGAGCTTTGGGTAATGACCGAAAGAACGAGATCGCGGATACAAGCGGCTGAAATGAGCTTTCTACGTAGGATTGCTGGACTCACCCTCAGAGATAGGGTGAGGAGCTCAGTCATCCGGAAGAGGCTCAGAGTAGAACCGCTGCTCCTCCACATTGAAAGGAGTCAGTTGAGGTGGTATGGGCATCTGATTAGGATGCCTCCTGGACGCCTCCCACTTGAGGTGTTTCAGGTACGTCCCACTGGGAGGAGACCCCGGGGCAGACCCAGGATTCGGTGGAGAGACTATGTCTCCCAGCTGGTCTGGGAACGCCTTGGTATCCCCTCTGAAGAGCTGGAGCAGGTGGCTGGGGAGAGGGAAGTCTGGGCTTCTCTGCTTGAACTGCTGCCTCCGCGACCCGGACCTCTGGAAAAGCGGTAGAAGATGGATGGATGGATGGATGGATGGATGAGTTAGAATTGAGAAAAAGTCTTATGTCTTGTATATTTAAACAAGTCTTTCAAGTAGAATTTTTGTTATAAGAAAATATTGGGAAAATGATGCACACTCGTGCCCCAGGAATTTTAAACAACTTGTCTGTATCTTAAAATTATCTGCATATGTCTCATTTTAGGGTAAATCACAAATTTTTTCTCCTGAACTTCTTTATAAAAGCTGTCATTGACTGCACTTTTTACACATTTTAACAGTTCCTTTATGTCAGGTCAGGCATTGGTTTGCTTGCTACCAGATAACCATGAAAATCGGTACCTGTCTTATGGGTTGGGCCGTCGGCAACTCAACCGGCAACCCCGCCCTTCCGAGGGTGTGGAGGGTGAAACTGGCCATCCTGGTAGAACTAAAAACAATATCTGTCACAGGTCTGTGGTGGACCACTCCCAGTTGCATGGGGACATCCTTGCAGATAAGCACGTCTGTCGCAAGGTCTGTGGTGGACTTTCGCCAGTCGGTGCATCGTGACATGCACTACACAAAGAGCAGAGATAAACAAACCTCTCATCTGGTCAGTCACTGCAACAGATACTGGAGTCAGTTTGTCTTGGCCTGTCCTTGCCACTGAAAATACTTCTATCTGCCAAGAATGTGCCGCTAGTCCAGCAAAAGCTAGCGGTTCTCAAATCCTTTGCAAGCAATTTCATGAAATGGGCAGTCAGAAAGCCACTCATACTGGCTTGGACGTCGCCCGGGTTAACAAGATCAGGAGTTCCTGGCAGCGGAAGGTGACGGACAGAGTTGCGTGGAGGAATCTGGTCAGACCTAAATGAAACAGTCATCGTCGCCCTTGACAGACTGCTATGATGATAATGAAAAGCTCCTTCATGTCTTAATGAAGTGCTTGTGACATATTTTATTCACATTTTCTTTAATTTTTTAATTATTGAAACATTATTGCAATCTTATTTTTCTTGGCTTTCTTCAAATGCTCACATTTAAAGCCTGTTACTTTAAGAAACAGACGTCAGCCGTTCAACTCCACCCTCCCTCTTACGTCAGTTAGCCCTTAGTTGAGTAGCTTCTAGCCGGCTCCTTCCAGCTTGGATGAGCAGTGCTGTTTCACCGATCTGCAATTGTTTGTGCATCTTGCGTCATCCTGGCCCACCCTTCCAATAACCCCGTTGAGACGCCACATTAAATTGCCAGCACCGCACGTTCCACTGATTGTTGCAAACCGAGGCCGGTGGCCGAGCCACAGGATCTCGGCCACTGGCCGGCCAAGGATGTCCCATCACAAAGCGGCTCTCAGCAGCTCTCAGCTCCCCATGACCAGCTTGCCAAAGCTGGTGTTCTACAATTCTGTACTACTTATAGAGACGTGCTACCATGCGTCTTTGTGCATGCGCCTGCGTCTTCGGACTGAAGCAACATGAGGCACATTATGGACCGCAGTCAGGTGAACCAGGTGGTAACAGGGATGGTTATTAGGGTGACTAAGATCTGAAGAAAATAACAATATAAGCCACACTTGGTTTGAGCTTCCTGGTACCAGTGTTAGCTTGGAGGCTAATAGCTCAGGTTCTAATAGGCTACCTTTAGTACCACTTCCATATACATGACAGACAGCTAGGCGGGCCAATAATAGAGCTGGTCTCAAGGACGGTGGTGGGTTGATTTTTTTCTAAACGTGACATTAACGATTTCCACAAAAAAGTCAAAAACGTTTCTGAGAGAGAACAACAAGATAAAGGCTGTGTGGTTTTTAATAGAATTGACTGTTTGGAAAATTTGGAGATAATTAGGTGACCAGTAGACTCATTTGTGACAGTTAAAACCTACAAACACACCATTTTTCCGACAATGAACCCTTAAAAAATTTACAGTTTCCCCAGGAAAACAGCATAATGTTATTGGAATCCCTGACTACATGTACCAAAATAATGTTATAGCATCAGAAACATGGGACCAAAAAGCAAAGCAACTACAAATCATCTGCAGTGGTTTCTTTGGGTATTGTGACAGATAGCATTACTGTTTTGTTCTCCAAGCCAGACGTTTTACAAACATGAGCGGTTTAAAGCTGATTAGAAATGGAGGAAAAATATTTGGGTTCCAGTATTATATATATTTGCAGAATATGTTACCAGAGATTAGCACAGTGTAACCTGAGAGTTGTCTTCTGACATATTTTCCCCGTGCTCTGCCCCCTTTAATCACTCACCCTTCAAGTCCATTACTGGCCGAAAGCATTGCACATGCCAATCATAATTCCTACCATTAATCCTCTGCCATTTTAGAAGTGCCAACACTTATTCCCAAGCTGTTCAAATGAAATGAATAAATGTAAAGCTGCTTTATGTGCCCGGCCTGTGACTGTCTCAGGATGACAATGTGTGATACTGTATAACCAGTGGTGACAGGTTTTCACTTCGACACTCTAGTCAGGCTAAAAATTCAGCATCCTTAGGCAAATTGGAATGACTGGAAGAATGACTTATCTATGTACAAGCACGACTCTCTTTCCTCAGGCAAGTGATTCCACATTAAATTGCTTGTTGTGATTGAAAATAATGGAGTGACTCCAGGACACATCACTGTGTGTGGACAGATGGGGTTTTCTCAACTGGTGGTTACAAAGCAGTGCCAAGCAAAGAAGATGGGTATTGTGCAGCATGAAGTCTTACAATGTATTGCATCTTTAGAATTGCACATGTTGTAAGGAGAAGCAGATGTGTCAGGTATTGGTACTAAAATGTGTTTCCTCCAGGCTCTCCTGTATGGATTAAATGTGGGGATGTTATCTACCTGATGTCTAGACCGGTGGCCAGCAAAGCCCAAGGTAATGCAGCCAGCCACCTCTCAGCCTTTTGTACTCTTTGACTATAGTCCTACAGCCTGAGGCGGGCTGGAGGACAATGGCCACTTAAGAACCTGTGTGAAATCTTCTGCGGCTCCATGAGAAGCCAGCAATGACAGTAAACACACACACATACAAGGTAAACAACCACCCCAAGGTCAGCCTTATCTTTCCGTGAGGACAGCTGTCCATCTCTGTCCAGCTGAGACATTATTTGTCAAACATTTACTGCTGTTCATGTAAAGCTGATCTCTCCATGCATGTTTCATCTGGTCCCATTCTTGTTCCCCATCCACCCAGACCCCCTCTATTTGGGGGAAAAGACACTTAAAAAGGCGTGCACAAGCTATTTTGAAAGGTTTCCTATTTTTTTATATTGCTATCACATTGTTGTTCTCTCCTTCAGTGTTTCAGCTCCAGCATGAATTAGCTGCTTCAACGGACTTCATGAGCACCATTACTGAAACAGCCAATGTGCTTCAGCCGTTCTCTGAATTGTTTTGCACCAAAATTTGTCTCCATGCTGTTATTCATTTCTGGCTCAAAATTGGCTTTAAAGGGTAATAATAAAGGTCCTGTGGGACAGTTGGGGTTTGACCCTCAGCGGGATAATATATGCAGAGGATCAGTCAGCCAGACTAAAGGGAGGCAGGGGGCAGCCTGAGTGTGCAGCTCATGTCTTTATGACCCACTGCTAGACCGGCATCCAGCTGAAGTGCCTCCATGGTACTTCTAAGAGCTTAGAAAGAATATGGTGCTACATTGTGTTGATTATTAGTAACGAGGAAACAGCATAAATGTTAATTAGCAAGATACAGAGCAACATTTACAAAAAAGTACAAAAATTAGATAAGACTTCAAGACACTACAACAAAGAAAAAATGTGAAACAGAGTCAAAAAGAAAGAAAGAAAGAAAGAAAGAAAGAAAGGGAGAAAGAAAGAAAAACAAACATATAAGCAAACTGGTAGCTACTCCAGAAAATCGCTACCAGCCCACCTCTTTATTTACCAAAATAAAACATACTGTATATCAGCATTAATACATGTAAAGTTGTACATCAATCTATATTATGAGCAATTTAAGATAAAAAAGCAATACTTTGATGACGCATTTAATAGTAGATTTTGTGCTTTAAGAACAAAAAACAAACAGTATGAGGATTTTTATATTTAAAAAAAAAAATCAGATATGTAACATGCTTTAAAAGCACCAATGCAAATTTTGTTGAAAAAAATCATGCAAATAATAATTTCTTCTACTTTCACAATAATTATCAGTGCTCTCCTCTGATCTCTAATGACACTGTCTAACAACATTTACAAGTAACGAGTAGGATTTTAAACAATGTGTCATGATGTTGAGCACAGGGGGAGCACTGTGCTCACGCTCTTTTGTCATTTTTATTATTTTTCTGTATTTTCTTCCAGGTTCATTTTGTATTTCAGTTGGTCTTGGATATATTATGTTTATTAGTTGCATTTGTCTCTAATTATGTATTTGAGTTCCTCTTATTATAATCCCATTTTTGCCTTGATAGCCTTGGTTATCTATGTTATGCATCTGTGACTATCCAGTTCTGTTTCATGTATATTATCTGCTTTTTAGACATGAACCTACCCTTGCCTTCAGCTCTCATTCTGTATATTGTTATTAGTATTCCAGTATTTGCTTCTTGTGGTTTTGTATTTATCCTATCCTTGTAGTGGTGGTTATTTTCCCTTTTTGTATGATCTGGTTTGTTTCTCGTTTTGTATCATTTCTTATTTATCGTCAGTTACCTTTTTGTTCCTTCTATGCTTTTACTGTGACAGTCGTCTTTGTTACTTCCGGTTGTTCAAGTTCTGTTCGCGGGCTATCACAGCTGTCACTTGTTTGTCTAATTACTCCTCACTCATGTCACCCACACCTGGTTATTATTTGTTCATTATTCTTCTGTGCTATTTAAGCTCCGCTGCAAAACAGCCCATTGCAACGTCGTTCTCAGTGTTTTTGTGTGCTTTGACAGGTGTGCTCCGTCTTGAGTCTTCATTTATCCTGTCCTGTTTTCCTGGTGTTCCCGTACGCCTCAGCCTGGTTCCCCCCAAGCTTTCATTTTTTCCTCAGATGTGAGCCCCGTCTTCTCCCGCGTTCCCATGCACCATGAGGTCTTTTGTATCCTGCCTTATTTAGTTTGTAAGTTTTGTGCCTTTATGATACTTTTGTATGTTTGGTTATTAAACGTTTTTTGCAACTCACAGTTCAGAGCTTGGATCTTCATCCTACCCTGGTGGGGCGACTTACGACAGAACGACGCTGCCAGTTTGAACCCAGATGCTCTGAGTTGCCTTTTATTTTTTTCTTCCACCTGCTTTTGTGTTTACCAGAGGGGGAGTGCTCAGCATGTCACCACCACACCAGGGGCTCCGCTAACAGAGGGAGGTTGGCAGTCGGAGGCTCCAGCGTGGATGAACAATGGGCGACACAGTTCATCTAGGATTTTGTCAATGAAGCTCTCACCCCTCAGATGTCAAAGGAGGTCCTCAAGAATGTGAAAGAACGTGGAGTCGGTGGCAGTGATTGTGGAGGCGCATTCCAGTCTGAAGAATTACCCCAGGCATGCAGCGCTCCTGACGACTGTCTCCACCCTCCAAATGACATTTCATAGGCTGGTCAGAGGCTCACCCCCCACTGTACCTGTTGCCGACGAGAAAGCGTCCTCTGATACAGACGCCCTCAACCTTTCACCACTCACCAGTTTTGGGATGTTGTCCTCCAGTGCCTCCCTCCGTCCCACACCATCCACCGTCTGTTCCTGAGCCAATGAGAGAGCATCCCCTGGAACAGACACATCCAGCCTCTCACCGCCAATCAGCTGCATCCTGCCGGAGTAACTCCTCCGCCTCACAAACAGCAGCTTCACTGCCGTCTCAAGAGAAACACAGCAGCGCCCTCCTCATATTTTCTAAGTTCTTCTTCGTCAGCTGTCCCATCAGCTCCGTCTTCTTCGACTGCTGCAGCTGTCCCCCTCTCCTCCATGGCATCATCTCCCACCCCTGAGTGCTGGGCCATCAGCCTGCCTGCAGGGCTGTCTCCTCCATTTTCTACAGTATGGCCCATGTCCACTGCAAGGCCTTCTGCAGCAGCCACCACTACACCATGGGAATTAAGGTAAGTACATTTTCATTCTCTAACACCTATAGGTGAAATGCCTTGTCTCATTCCTGGTGGAAGAGCTCAGCAGCAGTTGTACATTTTGGCTGAGCGCTCACCACCTGCTGCTGCAGTCATTCATGTTTCCTCACGTGCTTCTCCCATGTCTCCCTCTGCTCTGTCTTTGTGTCTGCCTGTCCTGGGAGGGAGCTGCTAGACTATGGGGGGGCCTGTGGTTTCGGAGGGTCCCATTCTAGCTCCACAGCCATGTCCTGGATGGGAGAAGAGCTCCTCCTGTGTCCCAGAGCTTGAGCCGACAAGCGAGTGTCCCCTGGTTTCAGCATTGCAGGACCTGGCGCCATTGGTGAGACGATCCCCAGCGTCAACCACTGGGCCGCTGCAGCAGAGTTGCCAGAGTCTTGGACGGCGGTGGAGCTAGAGTCTAGGCAGGTACTCTGTTCTGTGTCTACACAATCAGTTCTACAGAAATCTTGTCTTGCTCGTGGTGGGGAGACACAGTCGCAGATGCCCTCTGCTCCTGAGTTCTCCTCACTGGGCTCTAGTGCTGCCAGTAATAGTATTCTGGTATCTGTTTTGTCCTCCCCATCTGAGGTGGCTGTGTTGAGGATGGATTTCCAGACAAAAGGATTTGAGACGTCCCAGCCTGATTCCCCGGAGTCCTGGACGGCAGCGGAGCTCGAGCTAAGGTAAGTCCTCTTTTTGGTTTTCACACTATCAGTTTTAGAAAGGTCTTGCTTTGCTCTTGATGAAGAGAACCAGCTGCAGCCGCCAACTGCCTCTGAGTTTTCCTCGCCGGGCTCCACTGCTGCTGGTGATTCTGATTCGGTGTTTGCTTCGTCTCTCCTGTCTGAGTCTTCATCTGGTTTCACTGATGGTCATGAGTCCTCTGTGTTTGGATCCGTTGATGGTCATCAACCTTCGCCTGAGGTCACTAGTGTATGACACAATGGCCAATGTATCACGTAATAAAATGATACCCTTTTCAATATACTGATTGTTGAAACATTGAAATACTCTATTTACATGAGAAAAACAATGCTGCTCCAAATATTTGAGTCTTGCATATACAGTGGAGATCAAAATTACAGACCAATGTATTGATACTTGATTTATTCTGAAATACTGTTTTTCTTCACTGTTCAGAATTCGACAGAATATCAGCTGTGGCTATACCACTGCTATCCTAGCATGTTTTTTTTTTTTGTTTTTTTTAAAGAGAAGTTTATTGCTGACCTGAATTAATTGAGTGTCCCTGAAAGCATCACTGGAGCAAAGGAGTGGAGAAAGCAGTGAAGGTAAACAAACGGTGGACACAATTTGGAAATTTCACCGTGGCAGATCTGGAGATAATCTCTCTGGTAGATTCTCCTTCTCCTGAGCTACCCTTTTCCTCAAGAGAGGTGAAAAAGGAGCTGACTGATACTCTCTGTGTAAGGTCTGCTACTCTGGGTAAGCTAACTTAGCTAACTTAGCAGTTCCCGTGTTGAGGACTTTCCTTTGGCGAGTTGTGTTCATTTACAGTTTATTCATAAGAATAAACCACACCGAAACTGAAGCATCATGGGGCCAAAGAAGGCACTGACAGCTGTGGAAGGTGATGACATCAAAAGTCATTGGACTTCCATGACAGAGGAGTTTTCAGCTGTCAAATTGTAGCAGAAGGCTATCATGAACCTGGTGGAGGAAGAGAAGGCTATGTGCCTTCAGAACACTGAGAAGGATCGGCGTTTGGCAAACTTGAAAGACAGAGTGGCGGATTTAGATCAGCAGACCAGGATGAATGATGTGATAGTCACTGGGCTTCAGATCAAACCCCCGTCATATGCTTGGGCGGTGACCACTGACAGCAGGGGGGGTGGGGGGGTGCAAGAGGACGCCACCTCAGCGGAGTGACAGGTAGCTTCCTTCCTCCAGTCTAAAGGTGTCGAGGTGGATTATAATGACATTGAGGCTTGCCACCCTCTGCCCCGAAGAAATTACAGCGACAGACCAGCAGTAATAATTAGGTTTGTCAACAGAAAACATAAAACTACACTGATTAAACAAGGAAAGAAACTGAGGGACAAACATCTTCATAAATGAGAATCTAACAAAACAAAATGTGGATATTACCAGAAAAGCATGGTACCTGTGAAAACAAGGAAAAAATACAGCACACATGGACCACGAACTGTTAAGTATTCATCAAACTCAACAGAGCACCAGAGCAAGCTAAAGTGTTGATCATCAGAAACATCGATGAACTGGAGAAGTATTAACTGTCTCATGGGAGGTATGAGTACACATGTAATATAAACCACAACACCAAATAGGGCACTGCCAGAAATAACTCATTCCTCTACATCAGACAATACCAACATTATTAACTGGATTCCAGATTATGATCAACTTGACCTGAAAACATTTCAATATACAGAACATAATCATGTGGACATGGAAAATGATTTAGATCCAGATAATTTCTTTTCCAGTATCAGCAACAACTGATACTATTATACTGATGAACAGTTCAATCAGACTATTGTAATGAACAATGAATTATCAATGATGCATTTCAACAGTAGGAACCTTTATGCAAACTTCAATAACATCAAGGAATTCTTGAATCATTTTACAAAACCTTTAAACCTTTTTTTTTTTTTCCCCGGTTCCGGTTCTGCCGGACCGGCGGCGCCACACGAGTTGGCTGCCGTTTGCAACTGCCCTTTTCTTATCTTCCTTCTTTTTTCTACACCTTTCACTCTATATATATATCACGGACACACAGATCGCCCCAAGGGTCTCCCGAGTCGGCGGACGGAGCCTCTGTTTACAGCGGGGGACGAATACAGCAGGGAAGAGCTAGCTAGCTGGCTAGCTAGCTCCAACCACCACCCGGTGCTAACGGAGAAGCTCGACATGCCGAGGAACTGTGGCGAAAACGACGCGGGTGCCGGGCTGGAGTTTAGGCGGCGTGCAAGAAATATAAGACAGAATAATAAAGAGCGATGGCAAGAACCAAGCAGACCGCCCATAAATCTACTGGAGGAAAATGCCCCCCAGGAAGCAGCTAGCCACCAAGGCTGCTCGAAAAAAAGCGCTCCGGCCACCGGCGGAGTGAAGAAGCCTCAGCGTTACAGGCCCGGTACCGTGGCTCTGAGAGAGATCCGTCGCTACCAGAAATCCACGGAGCTGCTCATCCGTAGGCTGCCCTTCCAGCGCCTGGTGAGGGAGATTGCTCAGGACTTCAAGACCGACCTGCGCTTCCAGAGCTTCGCCGTCATGGCTTTGCAGGAGGCCAGCGAGGCCTACCTGGTGGGTCTCTTCGTGGACACCAATCTGTGCGCCATCCACGCCAAGAGGGTCACCACCACCACCATCATGCCCAAAGACATCCAGCTGGCCCACCGCACCCGCGGAGGGAGAGAGAGCTTAGACTTTCTGCTGCACATTCACCAACTATAATGCTCTGCACTGTGTCTATATGTATATATATATATATATATATACTGTATATATATATATATATATATATATATATTAATATGTACTTATGTATACTAGCTGTTCTTGTTTTTTTCTTGCCTTCTGATTGTTGCTCTGAGTGTTGCTATCCCTGTGCTGTTGCAATCCTGGAATTTCCCCATTGTGGGACTAATAAAGGCTTATCTTATCTTATATCTGAAACATGGATTAATGAAGAAAAAAGAATGGACTTTGAATTAGATGGATATGAAATGAACAGAAGAAACAAGAGTGGAGGAGGTGTAGCAATATATGTGGACAAAAACCTTAATTACAAGGTGGTACAAAATATGACAGCTGTGATTGATAACTTGTTAGAATGCATAACAATTGAAATATTATACGTAAAATGAGAACTGCTATAGTTGTATATACCGAACACCAAGTTCTGACATTAAAGTATTCAATGACTGGATTGATGCAAAGTTTTCTAAGAATAATCAAAAAACTATTTTCATCTGCGGTGATTTTAACTTTGACCTCCTTAACCCAAACATGCACCAATCAATCACTGACTTTATCAACACCTTATACAGTATGGGTTTATACCCAAAAATCACTAGACCCAGTAGGATCACAAAACATAGTGCTATGCTGACTGATAATATATTTACAAATGAGATAACAACACAGTGAATGGATTATTAATTATCGACATCAGTGATCATTTACCAGTTTTTGCAGTCTATGACGAGCTACAGGAGCAAAAAGATTTTTAAAAAATGCAGGCGTATAAGGTCTGAAGATCATTACTACATTTACGAATGATTTGTGAATACAAAATTGGGAAAATGTTTACAATGAAACTGATGTCGACAACACGTATAGCATTTTTTGGGAACATTTATGTCTCTGTATAATAAAAATTGTCTGATAATAGCCTTCAGTAGAGAGCAAAAAAGGATACTGTTCCTAAACCTGCTGGTTCTAGTCCGAAGGCTTCTGAAACGCCTTCTGGAGGGGAGAAGCTGGAACAGTCCATGAGCAGGATGGTTGGAGTCCCTAAGAACTTGCTGCATGCCCGGCGCAGACATCTTTTCCTGTAGACGTCCTCTATAACTGGAAGTGGAGTCCCTGTGATGCGTTGGGCAGTTTTCACCACCCGCTGCAGCACCTTACGGTCAGCGACAGAGCAGCTCCTATACCAGACTGTGACACAGTTGGTCAGGATGCTCTCTATCACGCAGCGGTAGAAGTGGCCCAGGATGTCAGTTGACAGATGGTTCTTCTTCAGTGTCCTCAAGAAGAAGAGGCGCTGATGGGCCTTCTTGATCAGGCTGGTGGTGTTAACTGACCAGGACAGGTCCTCCGAGATGTGGGTCCCCAGGAATTTGAAGCTGGGGACACGTTCAACAGCTATGCCATTGATATGGATGGGATCATGTGTCTCTCCCCTCTCCTTCCTGTAGTCCACTATGAGCTCCTTGGTTTTGCTGGTGTTAAGGAGCAGGTTATTGTCAGTGCACCAAGTAGCCAAGTGCTCAGCCTCTGCCCTGTAATCTGACTCATCGTTGTCCCTGATGAGTCCGATCACCGTGGTGTCATCTGCAAACTTTATGATGGAATTGGATCCATACATAGGCCTGCAGTCATGGGTGAAGAGGGAGTAGAGGAATGGGCTGAGCACACAGCCCTGTGGTACACCAGTGTTGAGTGTGATGACGGAAGAACGGTTGGGGCCTGACCTAACATGCTGGGGTCTGTTGGTCAGAAAATCCATGATCCAGTTGCAGGTGGAGGTACTGATTCCCAGGTCCCCAAGTTTAGTGATCAACTTGGAGGGGATAACTGTGTTGAATGCTGAGCTGAAGTCAACAAACAGCATTCTTGCGTAGGTGTTCTTGTCATCCAGGTGTGAGAGTACATAGTGCAGCGCTGTAGAAACCGCATCCTCTGTACTCCTGTTGCTCCGATAGGCAAACTGGTGAGGGTCCAGTGTAGGGGGCAGGCATTTTTTGAGCTGTGCCAAGACCAGTCGCTCAAAGCACTTCATGACTATGGGCGTCAGTGCCACAGGGCAATAGTCATTTAGGCACGATGGTATTGAATGTTTCGGCACTGGTACTATAGAAGTGGTCTTGAAGCACGCTGGTACCACGGCCTGGGCCAGGGACAGGTTGAAGATGTCTGTGAAGACCCCTGCCAGCTGCTCAGCGCATGCCCTCAGCACACGCCCAGGAATGCCGTCAGGGCCAGCAGCCTTACGTACGTTGACATGACTCAGTACATTACAGACGTCGGTGTGGGTGAGTGTGAGGTGGTGGAGGTCGTCAGAGGGTGGGAAATTGATGTTCTTTTCGTTATTGTCCTTGTCAAAACGAGCATAGAAGTCATTTAGCTCACTGAGAAAGGACACAGTCATGGCTATAGATATGGAGTTGCTGGGCTTATAATCAGAGATAGCTTGAATGCCCTGCCACATGCGTCGGGGGTCAGAGTCCCCAAAATGTTCCTCCACCTTCAGCTTGTAGCTGTGCTTGGCCTTCTTGATGCCCCTCTTCAGATCTGCCCTGGATGAACTGTAGGCCTGTGCGTCACCAGATCTAAAGGCATTGTTACGTGCCTTTAGCAGAAGCCGCACTTCTCTGTTCATCCACGGCTTCTGATCTGGGTACGTGGTGATCTGTCTTTCTGTGGTGACACTGTCAATAGTGGTGTTGATATGGTCCAGGACTGAGTGGGTGTAAGAGTCGATGTTTATGTGGGAGCCACAGGTAGCCTGAGAGGTGAACAAACTCCAGTCTGTGTTCCTAAACTTTTCCTGGAGTACAGAGTCAACCCCCTCTGGCCACACTTTGATGGTCCTCACTGATGGCTTCACCCGGTTGATGAGCGGTACATACTTGGGGGTGAGGAACAAGGATAAGTGATCAAACTGACCTAGGTGGGGGAGGGGAGTTGCTGTGTAGGTGTCAGAAAATTATGCATATTATGCATATG
This sequence comes from Pholidichthys leucotaenia, assembly GCA_020510985.1. Taxonomy (NCBI): domain Eukaryota; kingdom Metazoa; phylum Chordata; class Actinopteri; order Cichliformes; family Pholidichthyidae; genus Pholidichthys; species Pholidichthys leucotaenia. The sequence continues at coordinate 251,966,284 of CM035847.1, read as the reverse complement.
TATATACTGTACATGTTATCATTTCATAATGGATTTTGAACTATACCTGCTGATTTGTACCTATTCACTATTGCCCTTTAATGAACATGTCTGATGATGTCTGGAACTTACTAAGAAAGTTAAAAATAATTTGTCTTGTCTGTACTTAAGTTTGGAAACTGCTGAGTTGTTGTCTAAAGAATCTGGTGATGAATCTTGTGATGAGAAGTCTGATTTCTGTGCGCCACTCACAAGAGGGCGACAAGTGTTGTGTAATTATTTCCAGCGTTTACTTTGTGTATATAAAGGAAATGCTGCCTGTGAGCAGCAGCGCTCACTTCCAATTCTGTAACAGAAGGTCAGTGATGCTCCTTGTGCACCAGTAAAAGACTTGAATGAGCAATAAATGTCTCGTATCTGATTGACAAATATTTATGATAGAATGTTTTTGTCCTTGTGAGTTCAAATACTTTCAGATATCCTGACATACGTGGTAGCAGAGGATGGTTCGCCAATAACCCAGCCAGAGGAGGAGCGAACCGGGCTCCAGGTTGAAACCCATGCATGGTCTGACCTGACAGTCAGTTTTGGAAACTCGCCTTCAGAGAACTCTGCGAGCCTGCGACGTCCTACCTCTGTCTGGTGCCGGCGTGACCCGCACTAGCAGAGTTTAAAGTGAGTGAAGTTTATTGTCTAAATCGCGGAAATGCAATTGCGCTATCAGTGTAACCACAGGTCAAGCTGACGCTAAGTAATGGTATTGTGAGGGCGACCCACAATTTTCCTGGTGGTACATATAATTAGTGTGAGAATCTATTTCCATCCAAAAAGTGAGCACAATAGTTTCAGAAGGTAGTGTGACGGCGTTTCACAGCTACATAAAAATGGGCAATTGTACAGGAAAACCGGATAGACAAGTGAAGAATAAGCAGAAGAAGAGAGAAGAAATTGCGCGTAGGACAATAAGGAACTATAATGATAGATTAAAGGATAAGGAAAAAGTGAAGGATCCTAATAAGTATCTAAATAAATGGGAAAAGGATTTCTCATTCAAACCCACGTTGAGCGTGGATGAATGTCAAGTGTTAGTGAGTACAATAGAAATGACGTCAAGAAATAGGGGAAAAAAATAAAAGAACCAACAACCCAAGCCCAGAATTACAATGCGCTACACTTTGGGCAAATGCCGCGGTAGAAGCTAAAACAAAAGCAGATGAAGGGAAAAGGAAAAATGCAGAAAAAGGAGCGGTGAACGCAAAAATAAATGTCCAAGCCAGCGCTGGCTGCTCCAGCTCAGCGCCGCCCTTGCCCCTGGTTCAGAGCGGCGCCGAGACTCCGCCCCCTTACGCTAACACAGACTGTGCAGATCCTAAGGAGGGTCCATATGCTAAATTAGTGGCGGAAATATACAAAATAGAAAATGTTATTAAACAAAAAGAAGAAACAAGCGCCAATTTTCCATTTATTGAAAAACCTATTTGTGTGCCAATTACTCACGAAACGGCCGGTGGCAAAATTAAAACCAGTATAATTAGAACTGCCACTACCTACAAGCCTTGGACCTTAGCAGAAATGCATAACATTGCAAAAGCTGTACCCAAACCAGAGAGTGATATAAAAAGGTGCACTGAAGAAATAGATGAGATTAGGCTGATGTATAATCCAAGTGCTGAGGAAATGATTAAAATTCTCAGAGTGATCCTAGGAGCTAAATTTGATTTATTTTGCCAAGATTTGGAGAATCATGCGTGGGAAGATGGGGCATATCAACCAGATAGAGACAAAGCTGCTCTTGGTTATCTAATAGCAGAAATACTTGAAAGAATGTCAGGCCATTATAAACCCATTAAAACCCTCTCTGATGTGGCAATGACCAGGATGAAACCAGGTGAAGACATACAGGAATACTGGTGCCGCTTCAATAAGATATTTACAGATGTAGTGGGAGAAATAGACACTGCAAAAGAGCTCCTCTTGTTTAAATACACATTTTTAGACACTCTACCCACAGAACTTAAAGAAGCAATCAAAGTATCATGTGTGACACTTAAAACATGCACTCAGGAGGAGTTTAAAGATCATGTTTTTCATGTAGCAGAGGCAAAACTAAAAAAGAAAACCCCAGTTAAACCAGTTCCGCTTTTTGCCTCTTCAGAAAATGATACAGACACTGTACTGTATATGTGGCCCAAATGACACGAGGAGGAGCTAGACCGAGGAATAGGTACCAGACCAGGGAGAGGGATGATGGAAATCAGGATGTGTGTTTTAATTGTGGTCAACCTGGACACTGGTGGCGAGATTGCCCCATGTCCAGGAGACAGGGACTCTTTGAGCGGGGACGAGGAAGTAGAGGGAGAGGAAGGTTTGATGGATGGATGAGAGGAAGAGGCAGAGGGCCTTTTCACGAACAAGGACAGAGAGGCAGAGGGCCTTTTCAAGGACAAGGACAGAGCACAAACCCAGGACCCTCAGGGGGTCAGGGACAGCAGGAGTGGAGAGCATGACTAACCGACAAAGACCCGCTCTCCCCAGAGGACCAATCAATTATTGATGACCAAAAACGACGATTAGCTGCAGCTGTAAATAGACCAACTGAGACTTTAGACTTGACTAGTTTAAACATGTACTGCAGCACTACTTCAGCCCCCACCATTGTTTTACTGGTTAATGGGAAAGAAGTAAAATTCTTGTGTAACACAGGAGCCACGAAAACAACAATGCGTGAAATTCCACCACAGTGTTTCCCTACAGGTGAAACTATAAGAGTCCAAAATGCTGGTGGAACTACCACAACTGAAAGTGTTTGTGGCCCAGCAATCATAGTTGACCCAAGTACAGGACTCACCTGTGTCACCACAGTAGCAGTAGCACCCTCCTGCCCGGTGAACTTACTGGGTAGAGATGTGCTTTTCAAGCTAAACATCATTCTGGGTCCTGACAAAATTAAGGATGATTACACTATTCTCAGAAACCAGCATGCATTTTTTATAAATGATGAGGATTGTGACGACCACGGATGTGGTACCCTATATTCTTACAACCTCCAAATTGACAGCAAAGCAGAAACTGCGCTCAGTTTAGAAAGTGCTAGACACATGACAAGTATTCTTACCTGGTTTCTTGTGAGAGATCTCCATGGGCCAAGGCCACTGCATGTTACCATGAAATACACACGCTGTAATGAGCCATTTGATTGTGCATTGGCTGAAGCGCTGTACTGTGAGCCTACCATCACAGTAATGACAAATCATCTTTACTTTAGAGCTGAGGGTGAAGCAGCACTGGATGTAGTGCTGCCCCAGAAGCTTCTGCCCTTACATAATACAGGCACACCCCCACACATGTCTATGTGGGGACCTAAAAATTATTTTTGGGCAGATGCAGGCAAATTAGTCCAACAGGGACAGCAGGTAACAGACTGGAGAAACACCGACATTCTCAATGTTAAATTTTCCCCCACAACAATGTTGTATCGTGTTCCTATGCACATGTCCATTATTCTACATTTTGACATTACCTATTTGTGTGGCACAGAGCATCCACCTGATGCTTTAGGAATCACAGTACCGTCTGCTCCTGTATTTGTTAGTGAATGAGAGTTACAGGCTCTACCAAAAACTTTGTGGTCTGCAGGAGATGCAGACGTTGGGAAATTAAAAAATGCTACTCCCGTGCAAATTCATTCTAATGGGAGAGGATTCCCTTACAAAAAACAGTATCCTTTAAAACCAGAAGCAATAGAAGGCATCCAACCAATCATTTCTGATCTGTTGAAAAGTGGAGTGATCATACCATGCCTTAATTCTCCTGTGAACACTCCTCTTTTCCCTGTAAAAAAGGCCCCACCTAGTGTTGGATGGAGATTAGTCCAAGACTTACAAGCTGTAAACGCTGCAGTTGTGGCCAGAGCTCCTTCCGTTCCCGACCCGCATACATTGTTAAACACTGTGGGTCATGATTCATCTGTTTTCTCAGTAGTTGACCTCAGTAATGCATTTTTTACTATTCCAATACATGAAGATAGCCAGTTTTGGTTTGCATTTACCTTCAAGGGTAACAGATACACTTACATCAGACTGCCACAGGGTTACTGTGAGAGCCCAACCATTTTTTCACAGGAAATGTCAGCTTTAATAGCTAAGTTTTCACCACCAGTTCACCACCAGTTTTCTGCTTATTCTTCACTTGTCTATCCGGTTTTCCTGTACAATTGCCCATTTTTATGTAGCTGTGAAACGCCGTCACACTACCTTCTGAAACTATTGTGCTCACTTTTTGGATGGAAATAGATTCTCACATAATTATCTGTACCACCAGGAAAATTGTGGGTCGCCCTCACAATACCATTACTTAGCGTCAGCTTGACCTGTGGTTACACTGATAGCGCAATTGCATTTCCGTGATTTAGACAATAAACTTCACTCACTTTAAACTCTGCTAGTGCGGGTCACGCCGGCACCAGACAGAGGTAGGACGTCGCAGGCTCGCAGAGTTCTCTGAAGGCGAGTTTCCAAAACTGACTGTCAGGTCAGACCATGCATGGGTTTCAACCTAAAATCCATGCTATCTGATGTTTGTGCTCTACACATCCCTAATTATGAAGAGACATTTCATTTGTTTTGTGATGCTGTTGAAGGACACATGTCAGCTGTACTAACGCAATTGCATGCTGGGCAATATAAACCTCTGTCTTATTATTCCAAAAGACTGGATTCGGTTGCTATGGGCCTTCCACCGTGCATGAAAACAGTTGCTGCCATGGTTGACGCTGTAAATGCGGTGCTGGACATTGTCCTGTACCATTCACTGGTCGTTCATGTGCCACATGCTGTGGACATCCTCCTTTCAGAGCATGGCCACACCATGTTGTCAAATGCACGATGTCTCCGTTACACCATGACACTACTCACACAACCACACCTTACTTTTGTGAGATGTGCCTCATTGAACCCAGCTACACTGCTACCCTCTGCAGGTGACAACACAGATCCACCAGATCATGACTGCATTCACCAGTCATTAACAGATTTCCTACCTCGTCCAGATCTCTCACAACAGGTGAATCAGGACTCCCTCTGGCTTTTTACAGATGGATCATCTACTAAACTGCCTGACGGGTCCACTTCAACTGCTTTTGCCGTAACCGCCTTGACAGAGATCTTAATTGTTAAAAACCTGCCTCAACCAGCCTCTGCTCAAAAAGCAGAACTGCTGGCCCTAATTGCTGCTTTACACTGGGCTGCTAACATTGACGTCACCATCTGCACAGACAGCAGATATGCCTTTAATGCGGCACACTCTCACACTGCATTGTGGAAACTTCGAGGGTTTACGACCTCTTCTGGTAAACCCACACAACACAGTGATCTCCTTAAGGAACTTACTGATGCTCTTAAGCTTCCTAAAACACTGTCTATTGTCCATTGCCCTGCTCATACTAAAGGCACTGACCTGATATCCAAAGGGAATGCTTTAGCTGACCATGCTGCTCAATGTGCTGCTAGGGGCCATCTGGCCACTAGTTTTGTGTCCTCAACAGTAGATCTTACAATCCTACTGGACGAGCAACAGCAAATGACTATGCCTCCACACTCAGTCAAAGCCTCCAATGGGGTTTATTGTACAGATGATGACAAAATAATTCTTCCTCCCTCCTTGTACCGCTGGGTGGCGCTCCTGACACATGGCAGAGGCCACGTGTCAGCAGGGGGTATGAAGATAATAGCTGAAAAACATTTTTATTGCCCGGGCATCCTGAAGGAACTGAAAAAAGTGTGCCAACAATGTTTAGTTTGCATACAAAATAATGCTCAAGGTGCCATGAGAACGAGACCAGGTAGTTTTCCACCACCCAAAACACCCTTTTCACAGTGGTGTATGGATTTTATTGAGCTGTCTAAGGTTGGACAATTACAATATTGTCTGGTTCTCATTGACACATTCACCAAATGGACTGAAATACATCCCACTGCTAAAGCAGATGCCAAGTTTGTTTGTAAAGTTTTACAAAACAACATTTTTCCAACATTTGGCATTCCTGAAATCCTCTATGCAGACAATGGTACACATTTTACCGCACAGATGGTCAAAGACTTGACTCGCTCTGTTGGTACACAGCTGAAATTCCACACAGCCTATCATCCACAAAGTGCAGGCCTAGTGGAAAGGAAAAATGGGACAATTAAACAAATGCTAAACAAGGTGACGCATGATCAAGGACTTACATGGCCTAAAGCATTAACTGTAGTTAAGCTGATAATTAACACCATTCCAGACAAGAAAAGTGGCCTGTCTCCTTTTGAGTGTGCGTTCCACAAACCATATGTATTACCAGAATTACTACCACTGCAGCCTACCAACCCATACAAAACTTTGGGAGAGCATTTGCGGGTTTATAAACAGAATAAAGATTATATTGATTCTGTTAGGATTTTCTGTGATCCACAGGTGGATTTGGAAAACTCCCTGCAACCAGGTGATTACATCTTCATCAAAAATCATCACCGCCAGGCCTGGAATTCGATTAGGTGGCTAGGACCGTATGAAGTACTGCTGACTACCCCTACTGCAGTAAGAATTGCTGAACGACCATCCTGGATCCACCTCTCCCACATTAAGAGACTTCAGGTTCCCATAGGTGACCTCCAGCCACCCCTAGGGTAAGTCCGGCTACAAAGGGGGGTCCAGTCCTTTAAGGATAAGACCCGTCTCAACCCCGGTGAAGATAGTGACCTGAGATCACAGGTGCACTCCCAGGGGTAACAGGCACCATGGCGGCCCATGGAAGCATTCTGGCCTGTAGTTTTGTTACACTTCTGGTCCTGGTCTTCGTTTTCACCACCTTCCCCGCTCTACAGCGACAGCGGAGATGGACCTATCACACCCAGCATTGGTGGCTCACAGAGGGAGATCATGAACCTGACCCAATATATTCTAATTCATGGTATCAATATGTTTCAAATGTTATTAAGTCTGTTAACAGGTCAAATTGTTATGTATGCTCTTATATGCCTAAATCAGCTAAACAGGTAACTCTCTATGGAATGCACATGAATAAATCCCAGGCCAAATGTTATGCCAGTATGGCTGGAATTGGTTATCAGCATTATTATATTAAAATAGATGATAAAGATCCTTATTCTCGTGGCCTGAAAAGTGGTGCATGTGATAAAACATTCTGGGTAAATTGGAAGTTCACCACTAAGCATAGATTTAAACCACAAAGAGTTGTTATGAAGTATTCTGGTTATGACCACCCCATGTGTTACAAACAGTCAATAGGTACAGAGTCATATGGTATTACTAAAAACTGCAAACAAACTGCAGTTCAAGGTGAAGGAGCCCCAGTAGTATTGGGACAAGCAAGCAACGGCACTTACTGGGTTCAAGGGGGATGGTGGCTGTGTGGACACAAGGCTTATCCTGTACTTTCACCTGGTTGGACTGGAGTGTGCGCTCCAATATTTGTGAGTGATCACACATTTATAATCGATAAGGAAATGCAACAGCCCTCACGACAGAAGCGACAGGTACCAGAGGTAAAAACACATGATCTTATTTGGGGAGCAGATGTCCCTGAGGAATTTAAACTATGGACTACTGGTCAAAAGATTGCCCTCTCATTATTTCCGTGGGAAGGGGTTGCGAAGTTAATGCTCCGTATAGAAACACTAGACTATAGACTTGGTCTTCATGTCAATACTTCCTATGATATTGTGAAATTACAAAATACTGAAATTGATTCCCTTAGGGAAATGATAATGATGCATCAAATGGCCTTAGATTTGCTTACAGCTGCAGATGGAGGAATATGTGTTAAATTTAATCTTACCTGCTGTACTTATGTGCCAGATAATGTACATAATAACAACATGACTAATGCTCTTACTGCTTTACGTAATATTCAAAAAGCCATGTCTGCAGATTATGTGACAGATCAAGGTTGGTTGCAATGGTTCCTTTCAGGTGCCTGGTGGCAGGTATTTTTAAGGAGTCTTATACCACTTGGTGTGATTCTGATTTGTATGTCATTTTTCTGTTGTTGCATCATTCCATGTACTAAATCCATGATATCTCGCGCTGTTTCACAGCATGCGTTCATGTTCCAACAATCTCTTCTGGCCATTTCCACTGAAGGACAATACGGACAATATACCCCACTGCCCCGAGAGACTGATGATGGCTATGAGACTGATAATGACCATAACCCCAAACCCGAGGACAATGATGATTGTACTCCTGTATAAATTTGGAAATGATGCTTTGTGAAGTCAATGTAGAAAATCTGCTCTGAAGTTACATTGTACTGATGTTTGCATGTGATGAGAATATTATGAAATGATAAACAGGAGGGAATGTCAGAAAATTATGCATATTATGCATATCTATATACATGTTATCATTTCATAATGGATTTTGAACTATACCTGCTGATTTGTACCTATTCACTATTGCCCTTTAATGAACATGTCTGATGATGTCTGGAACTTACTAAGAAAGTTAAAAATAATTTGTCTTGTCTGTACTTAAGTTTGGAAACTGCTGAGTTGTTGTCTAAAGAATCTGGTGATGAATCTTGTGATGAGAAGTCTGATTTCTGTGCGCCACTCACAAGAGGGCGACAAGTGTTGTGTAATTATTTCCAGCGTTTACTTTGTGTATATAAAGGAAATGCTGCCTGTGAGCAGCAGCGCTCACTTCCAATTCTGTAACAGAAGGTCAGTGACGCTCCTTGTGCACAAGTAAAAGACTTGAATGAGCAATAAATGTCTCGTATCTGATTGACAAATATTTATGATAGAATGTTTTTGTCCTTGTGAGTTCAAATACTTTCAGATATCCTGACAGTAGGCTCCCACAATATTGGTGTAAACATGGTCCAATGTTTTGTCCCCTCTTGTGTGACAGGAGACATGCTGGTAGAATTTAGGAAGCACTGTCTTGAGGTTAGAGTGGTTAAAATCACCCGCCACAATAAATGCTGCCTCTGGGTGTGCAGTTTGTTGTTTGCTAATAGTTGCATGCAGTTCTTTCATAGCAAGCTTAGCATTAGCATCCGGAGAAATGTAAGCAGCTGTTATGATGGTACAAGTGAACTCGCGTGGCAGATAGAAAGGTCTACATTTAACCATGAGAAACTCCAGGTTAGCTGAGCAGTGTCTCTCAACAGTGACAGAGTTCGTGCACCAAGCCTTGTTAATATAAATGCACACTCCCCCATCTCTGGTCTTACCGGAGTCATCTGCTGCTCTGTCTGCCGGGAGCGTGTGTAGGCCGGCTAGCTCGATAGCATTGTCAGGTATTCCACTGTGTAGCCATATTTCCGTGAAAATCATGATATTGCAGTTCATAAGTCTCTTATTGTTGGTGATCCGAAGCTGTAGCTCATTCATCTTGTTCGCCAGTGACTGTACATTAGCGAGGAAAATACTGGGTAGAGAAAGCCGGTGCGGTGTTAGCTTTAGCTTAGCTCTTAGCCCACCGCACTTCCCCCGCCTTTGTTTACGGTCTCTACGCCGCCTGCGAGCACTTCTGGTCGGCCGGGAAGCTTGCCGAGCATCGGGTGTTCTCTGGAGCTCAGGGATGAGACGTAGGTTGCTGATAAAAAGATCGTTATCGTTATTTTGTAATCCAATGTCCAAAAGCTCATTTCGGGTGTAAGATGTGAAAGCGAAGCTGTTCTGAATGAACAGACCCGAAATGAGCAGAAATATCACTGCTAATCCACAAAATCTGAAGAGACGCTGAGCCTCGCGTTGTGCACGCGCCGCCATCTTGGTCTAAACCTAAGTTCTAAGTCCATTATCAGATGCGATAAGGAGGTCATTAGTGACCTTCACTAAGGCTGTTTCAGTGCTGTGATGAACTCTGAACCCAGATTGAAACTCTTCAAATAAACCATTCCCTGCAAGTGGTCAAATAATTGCAATTGCATTGCAACAACTCTTCCTAAGATTTTTGAAATGAAAGGCAGATTAGAGATTGGTCGATAGTTAGCTAAAACACCTGGATCAAGCATTGGCTATTTGAGTAAGGGTTTAATTACAGCAGTTTTAAAAGCCTGCGGTACATGGCCTAATGTTAAAGAAGAATTGATTATTTGAAGAATACGGCTACCAATAAATGGGAAGACTTTTTTTAAATAACCTGGTAGGAATAAAAGACAAGTTGAATGCTTGGATGAGGAAATCATTTTATCTAACTCTAGAAGGTCAATTGGAGTAAACTTATCCAAACAGATATCAATTGAATGAGTTGTAGTAGTTACTGCATTTAAGTTTACGGTGGGAGGAAAATCTGACTGATTTTATCTCTAATAGATGAAATTTTATGATTGAAAAAGTTCATAAAGTCCTGACTAGTAAGCTCCAGGGGGATGCAAGGATTGACAGAGTCCTGACTCTTTGTCAGCCTTGCTACAGTGCTGAAAAGAAACCTAGGATTATTCTTATTCTCTTCTATTAATGCAGAGTAATAATTTGTTCTAGCTTTTCTAAGAGATTTTTTTTTTATTAATTAAAAGATGATTTCTCCAAGCTGAATAGATTTCATCTAAATTAGTGGAATGCCATTTTCTTTCTAATTGATGAGTCTTCTGTTTTAAGCTATGAGTTTCTGTGTTAAACCAAGGGGTTAGAAATCTCTGATTGGACTTTTTCTTTTTTTAAATGGGCCGCCAAGTCTAGAGTCTGATGCAGAGAAGCTGTAACACTATCTACCCTGCTATCAATTATGGAAGGAGCAAGCTCTCCATCGCTTATTTCTGTTGTGTTGGCACATGGCATAGAGGAGACAATCTGCATAAATTTGGTAATAACATCATCTGAAAGACATCTGCTGTAGTAATATTTTTCTTTAGGAATCAAATAGTCAGGAATAGTGAAATCAATGGTTAACAGACAATGGTCTGACAGTACAGGATTATCAGGAGACACTACTAGATTTTCTATTTCTATGCCATATGTCAGAACAAGGTCCAATGTGAGGTGGAGATAATGGGTAGAATTTTCTACTTTCTGGGAAAACCCCATCGAGTCTAATATTGAATTAAATGCCTTATTAAGATAGTCACTATCTACATCTACATGTATATTAAAATGCCCTACTATAATTATTCTATCAGCACTAAATCAGCTAAGAATTCAGCAAATTTGGATAAAAACTCTTGAGCAGGCTGAGGGAGGATGGTAAACTATGACAAAGAAAATTGGGTTTAAGCTAAGATTGCTAACATGCTCAATACTGAAGACCAGGCCTTCAAAGGAATTAAAACATGTTTTTTGCTTTATGTTAGAATAATTTTGAGCATAAATTGTTCGAAGTCAAAAATCAGGCGGAATATTGGATTTAGGTACATTTATTATAAAAATAAAAAAATAAATGAAAAGTTACAGTTCAAATTAAATCTCAAATGGCCATTTTTGAGGGAGAGATTACAGAGCATGGCCTTCCGCACACACACCGGATCTCTGGAGCATTCATTCTCTAGTCTTGGTATTTATGGGTAACAGAGAAGGGGGGGGGGGCAGAGACATCGCAGAGGCAGTTCAAATGCCTATCACAGTCCTGGTATCCTAGCAGGTCAGTATGACATGAGAACTTTTCCTGGGTGGTGAACAAAGGAAGTGATGCCACAGACATCCTGGAGACAGGGTGCCTAATCTACATGAACTAGGAGTTTCAGTGCATTCCTGGGACACAGAATAAAGCAGGGCATGTCAAAGAGATTATCAATGTAGCTTAGATCATCCTTTATGCTTGTACTGACCTTCAGTCAGTGCTTGCACACATCCTCTAAGAGCCAATAATTGTTCACAGAAACATGCCAAGATTATATCAGAGCATAAATTATGAAATATAATATGAAAGAATAATATAAATGAATATATTAACTTATCCTACATGGAATGCACATATAAACATTAAACATGGCTTAAGAATAATAATGCATTATTAATAACAATAATAAAGTGGCTAATATGGAATTTTTCTATCACACCCCCCTTGATGCTTAATAAAGCATCATAACTAAAAGAAAAAAAATTAAATTTGTAGTAAAATAAAGTGAATGAAATAATATAAGGATATGTGTAAGAGTTTACCTGTTGTTATGTGTCTTTGCAGGTTAAAAATGTGTGTAGAATATGTCATTAAGAGTGGACATGTGTAATATGCTCAAAATTAAACTTAGACTGTGTCAAATAAGAACGAAGAAAATAATATGAAGATCCTCAAAACAGATTTACATTATATTGCATCCTTCATACTCCTTAGGTTAGTATTACCCCTTTCACATCCTCATCATCTGCAGCAGTTGTATGAAGACATATCGCTAAGTTTACAATATCCAGCCTCATTATCATACTAAGGACTCACACAAGAAAAGTCTGAAGTTATCACTATAAAAATCATTACCAAGTTCATGATGAGACTTCTCCATGAAGGAAATCACTAACTTAATCAGTTTTGTTATCATTGCCACCAAAGCAATGAAGCTATGTGTAGCCGAATTATTAATATGACCCATTTGCATCATTTTCATGGATAGAAGTACAACAATAACCTCCTATAATAGGGCACACACCTCTGCGGGTGGCAATTAGTCGACCGAGAACCATTCTATCCTTTGTTATAATTTTAGAAATAATTGTTTTAATCCCTAAGGTTTAAACAGTGAAAAAAGAAGAAAAAAAACTCACTCCTGTACTTTACATTTGAAATTGCATTCATGCTCCAAAAATGGCATCATGTGGTAGAAAAGCATCTTTCTTCATCCTGCCCACCTGCCCTGCCGACATGATGAGGGTATGGTCAGTTGCCAAAATGGGGTACACAAACCTGCCCAGTGTCCTGTCCAGGTGTGAATATGCCCAATGATCCAATGACCTTTGACAATGTACTGTTACTGGTCGGCCTCCGTCGGTCTATGATGACCATGGAAGAGAATTCTAAACGTCTACTCTGCTGGAGCAGCACCGCCTGTGGCTGAACAGGCCGATGCGCGAATGACAGTCCCTGTCACACAAGTCGCACTTGTGGGTGGTCTCCGTGCTGCTGGGTCTGTGGCGGTTCTTCCTGCGAGTCCTTTTTTCATCTGCTGCAGCAGTCAGTCTCTCTTCACCCTCCTTGAGCTGTCTGGTCAGGGTGCCTCTCCATTTGGAGTGGTCCGTTGCAAGGTCCTCCCAGCGCTCTGTGTTGATCTCCAGGGCCTTCATGTGTCTCTTGCAGAGTGCCCTGTCCAGGTGTGAATATGCCCAATGATCCAATGACCTTTGACAATGTAGATCCTTGGTATAACACTTGCTCTCTTCATTGGTCAAGCAGGGTAGCAGTACAGGGGAGAAATGCACTGTAAGCTGTTGCACACTTAGAAAGTGTTAAGCTGCTGGAAAGGGACATCACCACTTCAAAAAGAGGAGTTCCCTGATGAAATTAAGCCTTGCATTTGCAGAGTAAGGAGTGCCATCGTGTTTCTGATCAGTGGAGTGACAAATGTTGTGACAGGTGTGCTTCACAGTGAAGTTTGCTATGTTATTTCTGTATATAGCCTCTCTTAAGAAACCAAACAGCTTGTAGTAGTTGCGTCATTTTAGCAATAAAAGATAATTTGTCCAACTGTTAGTGTTATTAAGGAGTAAACATAACAATTCTGTACAGTGTATAGGCAATGGAACAACTTAACAACAACCAACACTGAGTATTACTATGAGAATGATGAGGATGATAAGGAAACAACACCAACCACAGTTTTCTTTCCCTTGTATTTTACCCTTGTCATGATAACCAAACAGCCTGCTTTTCTATAGCAAAGGTTGTTGCTGGACACCAGCGCCATCAGCTGACACTTGCTTAGAGAAATAAACAGTCATTTGTTGTTTTTCTATTTTTTTAAGTATGCAATGTATATTAAACAGTGTCTTGCTGAGGGTTTCAAGTGGGGTAAAACATTAGATGCACCCAAGTGCCACGCCCTTCATTTTCCACTGCTGTTTAGGTCGGCAGGATAACCTTTGTGCTGTCCTTTCCAGGGAATTTTGGTCCATTTTCCTTTAATGACCAGATCCCCTGGTCCGCCCAAAAGATGGGTGCACCTCTCACGGTTCCTTCATCACATGGTCCCTCCTGGGAAGGGCAGTATGGATAACATCGCTGTCAGTTGTCATTCTTTGCATGTAATCAACCAGAAACCCTTCATCATCACCTAAGTTAAATGGCTTCAATAATAGGGTTTGCTATTCACAATTTCCCTATTTTTCTTATTTGTGTATTATACTAATCCTGTAGATTGTTGATGGTAAGCTAAATTGTTTGACGTGATTTGATTTACAAAGTGTATTCCATTAAATGTTTTCCATTATCTAAGTAAATCATTTCAGCCATTTTAAATCTTGATATTGTTTCAGTTAAGGGTTTTAGTGTCACCATAGCAGTATTCAGATTATTGCAGGGGAAAGCCTTTGTATATTCAATAAGTATGTCAATAATTTCTAAACAACATTTTTACCTTCACTCTTATTTAGCTCAATGAGATCCATGCAAAGGTTTTGAAAAGACCAAGTTTATGCAGGGAAGGTCAAATTATTTTGCTCTGAGCTCCCCAAAGCATTGTTCTCTTCTTACATAATTGAGTAAGAATCTGTATTTTCTTTGCAGTAGATTCTAAATTGAGTCCCACAGTCACTCTAAATTCAGCATAAATTGGACTTTCCTTAGACATTTGGAACTTTTCTCATAAATTTGCATGGTTTTCTTCTTCCTTATCAGTTTACCTTGTTTCTTATACACATTATATTTCTTTTTACAATAATCTGAAAATATTTTCTCTTTCTTTCAAAGGTCTTTTTATTATTATTAATTGAAGTATCAATACAATACAAAGTATTAGAAATTTTCATTTTTGTTTTAACCAAACAGCGCAAAACTAGAATTTAAAACTAACAAATGTGGATGCTTCAAAACACAAAAACCTTTAAATAAACAATAATAAAAAAATACAAAAAAAAAAGAAAAATTGTGTGTGTGAGGGTGGGGTAAAGGGGATATGAGCTACTCAGAAACTATAATCGTGGGTCTTTCAAAGAAATCAAGAAACGGGCGCCATAATTTATAGAATTTGTTTTCAGAGCCAAGAACTGTGTATCTGATTTTTTCTAAATCCAAACAGGACATTATATCTTTTATCCACTGTAAATGTGAAGGGGCGAAGAGTCTTTCCACTTCAGTAATACAGCACGTCTAGCCAATAATAATGAAAATTTGAATACTTTTAATTTGGAATTTGGCAAGACAAGTTCTGGAGCCACACCAAAAATGGCGCATAATGGATCAGGTTTAATTTGATATTGCAGGACTTCAGACATAGTAATAAAAACAGAATGCCAAAAATTCATCAATGAAGGGCAGGACCAATACATGTGAAGCAAAGTGCCAGGAGCGCTACCACACTTTTCACAAGTTGGGTCTATATCCAAGTAAATACGTGCTAACTTAACCTTGGACAGGTGCACCCGGTGTACAATCTTAAATTGAATAAGAGCGTGACGAGCACAGATTTATGCAGTATGTGTCATATCCGGCTCTAGGGAGCCGGGCAATCAGAGCCAGGGACAAGCCAGTGAGTCGAGATGGTTTATTTTGGGTAAGGGATAAGGGATGAGGAGAGCACAGATACTCATGCAGAGGTACACTCACAGGTTGCACAGCGCAGAGGTAAGCAGCTCGTACCGGACGTGGGGGTAGCAAGACGTACATCCTCACAGCGGGATACAAACACAGGAATGCTGCAAGGGGAGTTGAGGCTGACACCAGACGAAGGGGCTTCAGCCTAGCAGTGCTTATGTCGCAGCCCCGAGTCATCGAGGCTGCTCCTATTTATCCTCATTGGCAGCGCCCCAGCTGATGAAGACTAATTGGCCCCAGCCGTCCATAATGCTGCCAGCTGGGGGCCAGCTGAGACGCTGCTCAATGGGAGGCAGGGATGAGGGAAAACATGGGCTCAGTGCCGAGACGGCATCTCAACCCATGGTAACAGAGCCCCTCCCTCAAGGTCGGGCTCCTGAACGACCAGGAACATCCCAGCCCCCCCCCCCCCCCCACCTAGGGTGGGAGGAAGGGAGGCGGACCGGAGGGGAAGAAGCCAAGGGAAGGACAACACCAATGGGGCAATGTAGGGTAGCGGGAAAGAAAAACCCAAATACAATACTGACAACAGAACAATTAACCCAGGTACAGATGGGGAGAAGAACTGGGTCAGCACGCCGGTTACACACTACTCAGAGTACCAACAATGCGTGACCCAGAGCAAGGAAAAAAAACACCAAAAAGGTACAGGGCAAAAATGCTGAGTATGGTCAAAAAAAGGGGAAACAATACACAGCACCAATATAAGTACATACACAGTCACCAAGAAAAGTGAAGGTGACTGGAACAAATGGACAATTACAGAGCATGGTGTTATGGAAAACAAGGCACATGACTCTATAATGAACAAACAGGACATAAAAAAGAAATACTGAGTGCAGGCAAAGAAAAACCCACACACACGAATATATAAATACCCACAGTCACCTAAAGAAATGAAAGTGACTGGAATAAATGGATAACTGCAGAGCATGGTCTGAAAGGAAAAAACATAACTCTACAATGAAAAAACGAGGCTAAAAACATGGTACAAAAAATAAAATGCTGGGTACGAGGGAAGGAAAACGCACAGCACTATAAATACACATCCACCAACAGGACAGACATTACACCCAAGTGACCTTAATAACGATAAAAGAAAAAGTGACACCCGAGGTGTATGGCAGGCAGAGTCCAAAAATAGCCGAGATGGCTCCGGAGATCTCCCCGCCCATTGTCCAGCTGGCGAATCAGGGGAAGAGAAATGTTCGGACGGCGAACTCTGGACCCAGATCCCAGGAATCCAGTCCAACGGCTGCCGAACCAGGCCGCCCAAAGGCAAACACAGACCAGTGGGGGGAAACCAGATCGCCGAACCGAAAGTTTTGCGGGTCGGGTCGTCGACCCGCATCACTCAACCACCAGGACCGTTGAGACGGACGAAGGGTCAGAGCGGATCCCGGTGGAAGAGGCTCAGGGGAGAGCCGATGACGAGGGCGGCGGGCCTCAGGGAAACGGCCACCTCCTCACCGGACCTGGACAACACTGGGGCAGCACCCACGTCGGACCCCGATCGGGCCTCAGGCGAACCCACGTTGGACCCCGATTGGGTCTCGGGCGAACCCACGTTGGACACTGCACCAGAACCGACCTCCAACGTTGAACCCGGACCCTCCAGCACCACGAGGAACAGCAACTCCTCGCCGGTGACCCTGGAAGAAGGCTCAGAAGAGAAAACAGAACCGGGATCAGGATCACCGGCAGCGCCAGAACCCGGCGAGACGAGCTCAGACGCAGCGGGCGGCTGCACCCTGCTCGTCTCCCCTGGAGATAGGCTGAAGTGCTCAAAGATAAAAAGAGAGAAAAGAAAGGAGAGCACTCGCCTGATCTCGGGTTCTGACGCCGTCCAGGACTGCGAAGATCCAGGATCCGTCGTCAGGAGGTCGTTGTCAGGCTCCCATCTAGCCGCGTCGGGCCCCGCAGCCAGCACGATGGTCAGCGCAGCTTGAGATCCCTCCAGCTCAGGTAACCCCGCCGACGACCCACTCGGCGTGAAGCCAGAAGAATCTCGTCCCGCTGGACCGAACCGCTCCTCCGTGGAGACCCAGGGACGCTCAGTCGTCAGCGTAGACTCCACGCAGCAGTCAGTCCCCCTCCTCCGTCCGCAATGTAGCTGCGGAACCACAGGCCCTCTCCATATCCCACCACGTTGACCCGGAGCCGGGGACCGCTCGGCGGAGAGAGACACAGAGGATGCGGGATTAGGAAAACAGGTTACAGCAGGTGGGGAGAGTTCAGGGAGCTGCGAACCCTGAACTTCTCCTCCAGGGATGTGACAGAGCAAATCATTAAGCAGGTGTGAAAAAACAATGACTTGCCTGCCCCCTGGAGGTTGAGTATCGCCTGCTGTAGTGGAATCTGCTTCTTCCTCTCCCCGCCCGGCGATAACGGAGGACCCCCCGGGAATTCGTCTGAGGATCGCTCGCGTTGTCTCCAGCAGAGAGCTCACCAGGCCGGGATTCCAGGCACACACAGCGGTCAGGAAGCGCGTCGAGGAGGAGGGGGAAACAGCCGGGGTGAGCCAGCCCGAATGTCCAGGAATGACAGCGGGGGAACGAGGCTCAGGGGACGTGGCTGTAGAATCTCCACACTGATGAGGCGAAGGGATGACAGCTGCGTGGGAGGAACGGTCCTGACGATGACCCAGAACTGGATCCGGACGAGGTTCGTGCAGAGGTGACTCGGCGATGTGATGACGACTACTCCCAGGGGACGAAGCGAGGGGGAAACCCAGGATTCGCCGCTCCAGATCGGAGATCGAGACGAGGAAGGCGTCGAGCACGGGAAAGCTTCGTAGCCCTGAAGTCCTCACCATCAATCTCACTGCCGCCGCCACATGCCTGAAGGTGGTGACAGGAAACACAGTAGAGCTCGCGACAGCCACTCGACCCCGGACATAACTGCTGTCAGCTGCGGCTCCTAGAAGGGAATCCCGAGTGACGTGGCGCAGGTCGGGGGAAGTCCTCTGGTTGGCGCGAACTCCCGGACTGGAATGGCGGCAGGAACGGGACTCCGAAGCGGGGAAAGACGTCGCCCACTTCGACTCCCTGCCGGGATTTCCATCCACCCCGTGGAGCTTCTCTCGCTGTGTACCTGCAACGTCTATCCTGGCACTGTCCTCCAGATGGTACAGAGAGTGAGGGTGACAGTCCAGGAGTTCCTCAGCACGGCCCGGATGCCAGCGTCTCGCGTTGGAGGCGTCGTGCAGGGTGAAGAATGTCCCGTCGACAGCCTCCGAGATGGACCTTAGCTCGTCGCCCTGGCGCCGGAAGTGACTCCTGGGAAACGGCATGCTAGCAGCGCTGACACCCGGACAGAAAGGTACATTTCCACAGCGACTCACGGCCGCCGGCAACTCTTCTGGCTGCGACATACTGTCATATCCGGCTCTAGGGAGCCGGGCAATCAGAGCCAGGGACAAGCCAGTGAGTCGAGATGGTTTATTTTGGGTAAGGGATAAGGGATGAGGAGAGCACAGATACTCATGCAGAGGTACACTCACAGGTTGCACAGCGCAGAGGTAAGCAGCTCGTACCGGACGTGGGGGTAGCAAGACGTACATCCTCACAGCGGGATACAAACACAGGAATGCTGCAAGGGGAGTTGAGGCTGACACCAGACGAAGGGGCTTCAGCCTAGCAGTGCTTATGTCGCAGCCCCGAGTCATCGAGGCTGCTCCTATTTATCCTCATTGGCAGCGCCCCAGCTGATGAAGACTAATTGGCCCCAGCCGTCCATAATGCTGCCAGCTGGGGGCCAGCTGAGACGCTGCTCAATGGGAGGCAGGGATGAGGGAAAACATGGGCTCAGTGCCGAGACGGCATCTCAACCCATGGTAACAGTATGAACCTGGCCAAGAATAGAGTCCCACAGTTCATCAGTAAAAGTAAAATTAAGATCTTGTTCCCAATTCAATTTAATAGCGGCCAGAGAAGAAGATTGTAAATTTGAAATTAAATTATATAAAACTGATATTACCCCCTTAGAAGTTGGTTTAACTAATAAAAAATCATCTAGAGGATTATCAGAAGGTTTTTGAGGGAATTGTTTTGTCATGGTTTGCACATAATGTCTGACCTGGAGGAAGCGGAAAAAATGTGTAGAAGTGATGTCGAATTTAGTGGAAAGTTGAGAAAAACTTGCAAATTGACCATCAAAATATAAATCCGCAAAAGATTTTAAACCTTTTCTGTCCCATATATGAAATGCACTATCAATAGTTGATGGGGTAAATAAATGATTTGCGGCAATTGGACTTCTAATGGAGAAAAACTGAAGACCGAAATTTTTCCTGAATTGAGACCAAATTCTAAGAGACTGACGAACTACTTTATTATTACCCAGTGTAGACAAAGCAAGGGGAAGTGGTGAACCTAAAATTGCCGGTAGGGAGGTTTGATTGTCCACATGTGACTCCATAAGGATCTAAATGGGTGATTTGGGTTCCAGATAGAAATGTTTCCAATATAACATGCACCTGATATTTGCTGCCCAGTAGTAATATTGAAAGTTAGGCAGAGCCATGCCACCCACTGATCTGGGTCTTTGAAGAAAAACTTTCCTCAATCTCGGATGTTTACCATTCCAAATAAATGAGGTAATCAGCGAGTCCAAAGACTTAAAAATGGATTTAGGAATAAAAATGGGGAGACATTGAAACAAATATAAAAACTTTGGAAGTAACATCGTTTTTGCAGAATTGATTCTGCCAATTAAGGACAAGGATAATGGGGACCATATGGAAAGTATTAGCTTGCACTGGTCAAATAAGGGGAGAAAATTACTTTTAAACAAGTAATTAAGTTGTTTAGTGACACATATCCCAAGATAATTAAAATGATCAATAACAACCTTGAAAGGAAAATTTTCAAGATCCTGAACTCGAATCTTTTCATTAATCGGAAACAATTCACTCTTATTAAGATTAATTTTATAACCAGAAAACCTACTAAAACTATCCAAAATGTTGAGTATAGTGGGTAGTGAAGTAAGTGGGTTGGAGAGAAATAGTAAAAGATCGTCGGCATAGAGTGAAACCCTATGCTCGATGCCACCCCTACGAATGCCTAGAAAGTCCCGGCTCCCACGGATTGCAATAGCTAATGGCTCAATTGCCAAGGCAAAGAGCAACGGGCTCAAAGGACAGCCTTGCCTCATACCACGGTAAAGTCTAAAATAGTCAGAATAGCGACAATTAGTTAACACTGAAGCTAAAGGACTAGCATAGAGAAGTTTAATCCAGGAACAGAAGGAAGGACCAAAACCGAACCTCTCCAAAGTAAAAAACAAATACTCCCACTCAACCCTATCGAATGCCTTTTCAGCGTCCAAACTAATAAGACATTCAGGTATGTTGTGGTGAGGAGTATAACTAATATTAAACAACCGCCGCAAGTTAAAAAAAGAATGGTGATTTTTAATGAAATCGGTTTGGTCCTGTGAAATTAAAAAAGGAAGAATCTTTTCCAACCTTGAAGCTAACAACTTTGACAAAATTTTAACATCGGTATTTAACAAGGAAATAGGCCTGTAAGAAGCACAATCAA
The DNA here is from genome assembly GCA_020510985.1 of Pholidichthys leucotaenia. Lineage (NCBI taxonomy): Eukaryota > Metazoa > Chordata > Actinopteri > Cichliformes > Pholidichthyidae > Pholidichthys > Pholidichthys leucotaenia. The sequence goes on along the minus strand of CM035847.1, from coordinate 251,945,078 downwards.
CAGGATCCTTATCTTTTTTAAGCAACACAGTGATACAGGCCTGATAACATGAAGGAGGAAGTGTACCGGAGTCAAGCGACTCTGTAAAAACTTGACAAAGGAAAGGGGCAAGGTCGTCAGAGAATTTTTTGAAAAAATCAGAGGGAAACCCATCAGGTCCTGGAGATTTTCCTGATTGCATGGATGATATTGCCAGCTGAATTTCTTCTTTTGTGATGGGAGCTTCTAGAATTTGCCGAGATTCTGAGGAAATTGAAGGGATATCAATAGAATAAAAAAAAAAATTCAAATCCTTTAAGTTTGTTGTATATTCTGAGGTATATAATTTGGAATAAAATGACCTGAAAATATCATTAATCACTTGTTGGTCAGATGTCACCTCTCCTTTATCTGTCCTAACTCCAGTAATAATTTGCTTAGCTCTAATACCACGCAGTTGATTAGCTAGAAGTTTAAGATAAGATAAGATAAGATAAGCCTTTATTAGTCCCACAACGGGGAAATTCCAGGATTGCAACAGCACAGGGATAGCAACACTCAGAGCAACAATCAGAAGGCAAGAAAAAACAAGCAAGCAAGAGCAGCTAATATACATATGTACATATTACTATAAAATATATATACACACACACACACACACAGACACACAGTGCAGAGCATTGTAGCTGGATGGAATAAATATATGAATATATGAACACACAGTGCAGAGCATTGTAGCTAGATGGAATAAATATGTAAATATATAAACACCCACAGTATGGAGCATTGCAGCTAGGTGGAATAAATATGCAAGTATATAAACACACACAGTGCGGAGCAATGTAGCTAGATGGAATAATATGTAGATATATAAAAACACAGTGCGGAGCATTGTAGCTAGATGGAATAAATATGTAAATATATAAACACACACAGTGCAGAGCATTGTTGCTAGGTGGGATGAAACAGCATAACCGTCTATTTAGTTATCCTACATGGTATGATTATGTGCCCATACATATTCTCACCCTCCATAGCGACCGGTATGTTCCTAGTTGTATGCCGGAGAGGACCATTGTGTAAGTCTATTGCATCTTTTGCATTCAAAAAAAAAAAAAAAAAAAAACAACTATTAGTTTGTTACGTCTTTTTGCTATCTCTGCGAGCAGCCCTGCTTAGGTTGTACAGTCTGACAGCCGTTGGTAGGAAGGACCTACGAAACCTCTCGGTTGTGCACCTGGGATGATGTAGTCTGCTGCTAAATGAGCTCCTCAGTGCATCCAGTATGTCCTGCATAGGGTGGAACTCGGACTCCAGCAGAGATGACAGTTTAGCCACCGTCCTTCTCTCTCCTATCTCCTCCATCGGATCAAGGCGTTGCCCCAGGACAGAGCTAGCTTTCTTAATCAGTTTGTTCAGTCTCTTCCTATCGGCTGCAGTAATGCCACTGCCCCAGCAGACCACTCCAAAAGTGATGGCTGATGCCACCACCGTGTCATAGAATGACTTCAGCAGCGCCCCTTGTACACCAAAAGACCTGAGTCTCCTCAGCAGGAACAGCCTGCGCTGTCCCTTCTTGTAGAGTGCGTCAGTATTGTGTGACCAGTCTAGTTTATTGTTCAGATGAATACCCAGGTACTTGTAGGATGTCACCATCTTGATGTCTGTTCCCTGTATATTTACTGGTGCTGTGAGGGGCTGCCCATGCCTGCGGCAGTCCACCACCAGCTCCTTAGTTTTCCTCGCGTTGATCTGGAGGCAGTTCCGATGGCACCAGTCCACAAAGTCCTGGATAAGCCCTCTGTACTCAGCTTCATCTCCGCTGGAGATGAGACCAACGATCGCAGAGTCATCAGAGAACTTCTGTAGATGGCAATGTGTTGTGTTGTGTGAGAAGTCCGCAGTATAAAGAGTGAACAAGAAGGGAGCCAGCACCGTTCCCTGGGGGGCCCCCGTGCTACTGATGATCGTGTCGGAAACACAGTCCCGGGTTCTCACAAACTGAGGCCGGTTCGTGAGGTAGTCCAGGATCCATGATGACAGGTGCTGGTCCACCCCTGCGCGCAGCAGCTTGTCCTTCAGGATCATCGGTTGGATGGTGTTGAAAGCACTGGAGAAGTCAAAGAACATGATCCTCACCATATTCCCGGGCTTCTCCAGGTGGGACAGAGAACGGTGAAGGAGGAAGATCACTGCATCCTCCACCCCAATGCCATGCTGGTAGGCGAACTGGAGTGGATCCATCGCTGGTTCCACCAGGGGGCGGAGATGAGCAAGGAGCAGTCTCTCCAGGGTCTTCATCAAGTGGGACGTCAAGGCCACCGGTCTGAAGCTGTTCAGGTCTTTGGGGTGGGAAGTTTTTGGTACAGGTACCACACAAGATGTTTTCCACAGCTGTGGTACCCTCCCCAGTTTCAGGCTCATGTTGAAGATATACGTCACAATCCCACACAGCTGGTCTGCACAGGACTTGAGGAGCTTTGCGCTGATGCCGTCCGGCATCATCGTTTACTGGTTTTTTCACCATGTTCATAAAATTCACTCTTGTTCCTTATTAAATAACCTTCAATTTGTTGAGTAGAAAGTAAATTAAGTTTAGTTTGTAATGTCATACGTTCCTTGTACAAAGCGGGTGATGGAGATTGAGCATATTGTCTGTCAATGTCCAAGATTTGATCTAAAATAGCCTTCTGTTCCTGTATTATGGATCGTCTTTTAAATGCTGCCAATGAGATAAATTCCCCCCTAAGAAATGCCTTCATGGCCTCCCATATCGTTTTGTTTGGCATACCAGGAGTTTTATTTTCTTTCAAAAAAAAAAAAAAAATTTAGAAGAAATATTCGCAACCAATTTTTCATCTGTAAGTAATAATGGATCCAATCTCCAATGCTTTCTCATGGAGTCACATCCATGGAGGATCATTTTAAGTACAAGAGGGGCATGATCAGAAACCAAGATGCTGTCATAACTGCAAGAGCAAAGGTTATTAATTAATAAATTGTCAACAAAAAAATAATCTCTTCTGGTATAAGTATGGTGTATGTGAGAGAAAAAAGAATAGTCCCTGCCATTAGGATGTAAAAAACGCCACGGGTCAACATAAGTTGCAGATTTATTAAGACTAGCAGGTTTTGAGGATGAGCGGTCTAAGATCGGATCCATATACAAATTAAAGTCACCCCCAAGAATTAGAGAATGAGTATTTAAATCTAGAAGTTGCGAAAAAAGGTTGCGAAAAAAGTGTACATCATCAAAATTTGGCGCATACAGATTAGCCAAGGTGACATGTTTATTGCCAAGTTTACCTGATACTATTACAAATCGTCCATTTTTATCTAATACAACATTAGAGGGAATAAATGGGACATTTCGATCAATAACAATAGCAGCGCCCCTGGCCTTAGCTTTAAAATTTGAATGAAAAAATTGTCCTGACCAACATTTTGACAAGCGCAAGTGGTCGGAATCCTGCAAATGGGTTTCCTGCAAAAACAGTACCCCAGGCTTAAATTGCTTTAGACGTGACATGACTCTCTTTCATTTAATTGGATGGTTCAACCCCTTCACATTCCAGCTTACCAAAGTAAGATTACTATTCATTCAAAGAGTAAAATTTATACATTGTGTTGTGTAGCCCAAAAAAGAATAGGGTGAGGTACGGGTAAAAAAAAAGGGGGGGGGGGTAAGGGGGGTATAAATAAATCAATAACAAAAAAAAATTTAAAAAAAAATTTAAAAAAATCAACAACCAAACCTATAACAACACTCCAGCCGGTTGCAAAAAACAGCAACAGCTCCATCTCCTGCTCTATTCTCATCCTAACAAAATACTTCCATACAACTGGCTTCAATCCTGCATAGTATGAACATTTTACCCTAAAAAAAAAATATTAAGTAAACAACAACGTATAGGGAGCCTGCTTTTTTTTATTTTGAGCAGGACGCTGAGTTGTGTTGTTATTGTCTTTCCTGTAGATAGATATTAGTTTTAAGAAATTTGTCGCCGTTATATTTAAGGAAAATTAAAAAAAAAAAAGTGTCCCTTATTACCCCGCCGTCCCTTATAGCCCCGTTTTATGGTAGTAATCAAGGAGTCCAGTGTGGTAGTTGATCAACCCAGGAATGTTCAGTTCAGGGCGAAAATCACTGATTTCTCTCCATGGTTTGCATGAAGCAGGTGGCTTCCGAGACGGACGCCAGCCACTGGTTTTTGCCATCTGGAAGAGTTATCCAGAGCCTGGCGGGGAAGAGAAGAGAAGGACGAAAACCTCTCTTGTACAATTCGGACATAACCTCCTTATATTCAGCTTGTTGCTTCTGAACGTCAGCGTTATAATCCTCGTAGAACTGGAGTTTATGTCCATGATATTCCAAAGTCCCACGGCGTCTCCACGCTTCTCTCATCACCAAGTCTTTGGTCCGAAACCGGTGGAAACAAATAATGACAGTGCGCGGCTTCCCATTTGGACCCGGCTTGAGTGTGAGGCTGCGGTGGGCTCTATCCAGCTCAGGGGGAGATGGCAAAGTTTGTGTGCCAAAGACGTCCACCAACAGCCGAGAAAAAAATTCAGATGGCCGTGGACCCACATCAAAGGACTCCGGCAGACCCACCAGACGAATATTCAGCCTCCTTCTTCTTCCCTCTAGGTCAGAAAGTTTGTTTTTCAAAATCTTGTTCTCCTCCTGCATTGACTCACATGTAACTTCAAGCGCTGCTAGGCGCTGGCTGACGTCCTCCGCGTTGCTTTCAAGGTTGCAAATGCGTTGCTCCTGGTTTACCACACCTGCTTGAATCTTGTCCAGTTTACCATTAATAAGTTCAAATGAAGCTTTAAAGTCAGCAGCTATGGACATTCTGTGTTGCTCAAGCAAGGCAACAAGTGCAGGGTTAAGGCTTTTATTAGCATCCTCAGCTAAGCTGGTGTTAGTATTGTTCACTGCTGCCTCCTTTTCAGTCTGCTTTCTTGTTTCGGACATATTTCTCAACTCAAAACAGATTCTGCACGTATTAAATGTCCAAAATGTTGACAGCTTACAGCAAAGTAGGGTTTAAAAAGTAAGACTGAAAAAAAATATATCAGGGGCCAGCAACGCACACACTTACTCCATTGCCAGCACACCTGATCTGTAAATATTTTCTCAAATATCTGAAAATCTATTGATGTAAATTTAATTTCTCCTACTGAATGTTGTGATTTCATTACCAAGCGGTTTCATCTATATTTTTCTCTACACTATTGATCATTTATTGATAATTTTTTATGTATGAGCTATTTTTCTGAGTAAATTAATTGTTAATCAATTGTGGTGGTCCCCCCCCCCCCCCAATGCATGGCGACGCACATGCATCAAAGTTACAGGGTATTTGCTTGATGGGTAGTGTCTTTTCACTAGAAGAAGGAAATGTTTTGTGCTATTTACATGTGTTACACACAGTTAATTTAGATAAAAGTTTGTGAGTACTGTAACCCCTTCAAAATGAGGTTCCAATTGTCATGGCTTCTTCTGTGCGTGTCGTCTCTTGACCTAGTTTACAAATTCCATTTAGGAAAAGTAATATAGCTGTCTGTGCAGATTAAATTAAATTTAGCATGTATAGCAACCATTCTGTTAGACACTAAGTGTCTGTCCAGTTGAATACAGACAGGGTGAATTTGTATAAAGGTATCCTTAAGAAAGGTTATGTCACAGTCCTTAAGTCAATGGACATGTGTAAATATTGCTTAATTAAGATTTGGCTTCATTTTGTACAAGGAATGCCTCATTGCATATATTCCTTGGTAAATAATGGCATGAACTGTAGTCCTGAGGCCTGGCTCGGCCAAGGCCAAGCACCAGGAGCTCAGGCCAGGTCTGTAGTAGTCATTGTCATACAACACAAATGGTAAATGGTAAATGGCACTCACTTATATAGCGCTTTTATTCTCATCTCTTGATGACCAAAGCGCTTTACAGATCCTGCTATTCATCCATTCACACACTGATGATGGCATGCTGCCTAACATGGTGCATCCAGACCCACCAGGGGCAATTGGGGTGAAGTGTCTTGCCCAGGGACACAACGGCAGGATATCTGGGGAGAGCGGGATTCGAACCGCCAACCATATGGTTATTGGATGACCTGCTCTACCTCCTGAGCCACTGCCGTCCCCACACACAAGTATTGTGTGTGGGGACGAATACACAAGTATTCCTTATTACTGTCATATTTTTGAAATGTGATACTGTCATACCATTATGTGGTAACAGGCATCATTGCAAGGTGTCAGATGTATCCTGCAGTGTGAAGTCATATAAACACTACATTTTTAAAGTCATTTAAATTGATATGCATTATGTCATTGTCAATGTCATTGGTTCTACTTAGCTTCGGCAATGCTTGTCAACTGTGAGGTCCTCCATGAGGTCCTTCTCCCCATCACGTCGCCACTGCGCCCCAGCCAATGAGCCTGATGACCATGTTGATACCTGCCACACACTGTCCGGCCTCCTCACATTTCCCACAAAGATCAAATCTTGGTGTCATCCTGCAAAAAAAAAAAAATAATAAAAAATGGGGAAGCCTTAAGGCTACCCCTTTCCGCATGTCAGGATTTATATCAACAGGAGTGCAAATTTTATCACCCCACAAATTGATTTTGCTAGTGTTACCATTATAATCAATAGGTTGTGTCCTTTAAATTTTTCACATTGTTTATCCCAATGTTTATTATAACGTTTAATGTTAAGAAACACAAGTGAATTGTTGATTTTATTATTGTGTTACATATTGCATATGGCCACCAAGGATTTATTAAATTGAAAGCTAATGGTGATGTTATGATTACTATCTTTTCACCTTGTTGATTTGGCAAATCTAAATCCTGGTGAGAGATAAAGATTTTATGAATGCTTTCCCTTTCCCTGTTGAAAAACAAAAACATGAACAGGAATGGAGAATAACAGAAAAAACTTTAAATTACACCTGAAGCTTCCACAATTTGAATAATGTGATTTTCTATTTACAAGTATTTTTCTAAAAATTCAGTGAATCAGTAAATGTTTTACCAATTTGCATGACTCAGCATTACTTTAAGATCACTTCTTAATAAAACAGTGTCATATATTAGAAGCCTTAAGTCAATGCTGCATTTAGAATAAGCAACTGTTGCTTTTAACTTAAAAGATTAAAATGTGTAGTTACACAAGTGAGTAACTGCAAAGTGCAGGCCTAATCTCTTTCCTGAGTGGCAGAGGTCATAGAGCAGCACTCTGTGTTCAGGATTTTATTGCACAGGGGGGAAAAAAACCCAAAAACATCTGAACCTGGACATGCTTGCAAGGTCAGAATGGCTGATACTCCAATCTGGTGTTTAGTTTTTTTAGTTTTTTTTTTTTCCCCCTAAATCCTGCAATCCTTCAGACCTTGTGCCTTCTTTTCCTTTTTTTTTTTTTTTTTTTTTTTTACATGGACAGTGAAAGGATCAAAATGTAAATAAGCACATAGTCATTTAATAAAAAGTGAGGTTAGTATTACTGAAACAAAACAACTATGAGATAGAAGTACCAAGACCTCTGTTTGATAGTCAGTAGTCTCTGGCAAATCATATACACAAACATAGTAATTATCAACCTCTTCTATGCTGTGAATCATGTAATATAAGGTGTACATAAAGCCTTAAGTGATTGGGAATTATTAAGTGACAGCATTATATTGTAATGTTCAGTTAATTTTATAATTGTCACACTGGTAGCATTGATTAACATGCATGCAATTGCACTTAGCTTTGTGGCTGAGCCGTCTTTGGTGTTGACGAGAGGAGAGGAGCGTGGACAGTGGTGAGGCAACGTTTTGCTAGGCCCCAGAGGCTGGTTTTTGGTGACAGCGGGGAACAGAGGGAAGGAAAGGACCCCTGTAAGACCCTTAGTCCTGCATCCTTTTTCCCTGTAAAGTTCACTGTTATGCTTCAGTCAGAGAGATAATGCAATTGAGTCAATAAAAGTGACTGATACGGCAAAAATTGACTAAAAAAATAGCACAATGTTTTTCATTTTCCAAAGAAAAACTGGAGTAAATGAAAATACTGGCTTTAAAAATATGTGACTAGTTTACCACATGCGCAACATTAGATTCAAAAACCGCAGAATTAGATTGAAAAAGGAAAATCCACAAAAGGAAACTGTAAAATCCCCAAAGTGTCATGCGGTGACCCTCGCGGATCACCATAAGACGCCAAGAGTCCACCAGTGAGTTTACAATGATGGTAATTTATTAATAAGACAAGACAAGACTATGAGCCGCTAAGGGCAAAAACACATACTAAGCGATACAAGGGCTCGTAGGGCTAACCCCAGCCACTACGAGCTAAACTATGACATGACATGAAAGAACACGAACCTGACATGAAGGTCTAACTAGGTTTAGACGGTGTCTGACGATGTCTGACGTTTTGACGATGTCTGACATTTTGACGATGTCTGACGATACTCCTGCGATTTAACTGCCACTAGTGCCCGCCTTATAAAGGCGAACACTAACGAGCAATAATGACAACCAGCTGACCAACCTTGACAGGCGGAAGCCCCACCGAGCGCCTTCACAATAAGAGCCCGGTGAGGCCAGAATACAACCCACAGCTGTCAAGGCCGGCAGCGAGCTGTGCGTAGCCCGAGCGCAGACAGAACCCAGCGCTCGGGTCGTAACAGTACCCTCCCTCCAAGGGCGGGCTCAGAACGCCCACGGACCACCCTGCCCCTCCCCACCCCCCAGGGTGGGTGGCTGGGGGTAGGTGCGGAGGGAGAGAGACCAAACCCAGAAACAATCAAAACCCGGCAAGAACAACAAAATACAGGACAATGACAAGGAAAATAAGGCAACAATAGGACATAACACAAATTGCCAAGGATCCCCAAATAACAGTTACAGAAAACACAGGGCAGCATGAGAAAATTAAATCTTGGCCCACATGTTACACAAGGAAATGACTTCCCACCTGTGTGAATTCTCATGTGAATTTTCAAATAACCAAATACAAAAACAGAGCACTTACTGGCTCATACCTGACTACACACAATACAAACTAGGGCAACTGTAAGACATAACCATAATACAAAGCACACAGGATAGCAAGGAAAAAAAAAACAAGAACAATCACTGGGACAGATCAACACCAGAAAACGACCACTACCCCCTGACAGTTTATGCCAACCGGCGGAGACCAGGCACCACAGGAACAGTTCAGGTAGTCTCCCCGTGTCCAACAGCCGGCGGGTGGTCATAGGAGGCGGAACATGACCAGGCGGCTCACCACAGTCCAACGCCCAGCACGTCCGCTCCTCTGGCGGCCGAACCAGGTTGCCCAACGAAACACACAACACGTCGGGTGGCTGACCCGGGGCGCCGAACCGGCGAAGCAGTTCCTCAGGCGGCCAACCCGTGTCCCTCAGCCACCAGTCCCGGGGAAAAACAGCCCGCGGCGGCCTCCCTGACGAGGACAAAACTCGGGAGAGCTGGGGCAAGCGAACAGGAACCCCCACGGCCCCCGGCGATGATGCACAGGGGCAGTGACTCAGCGGAGGGGAAAGAAGGCAAGGATGAGCCCATAATCCGTCCGATGGCGGAAGGTCTGCAGCTCCTCCCCCGTCCACGGACCACACTGGCGCTGCACCTCCGCTGGACCCCGATTGGGTCCCAGCTGCACCCACGTCGGGCCCCGATTGGGCCAGGACCGCACCTGCGGTGGATCCGGATTGAGCCTCTGGCGCACCCACGTCGGATCCCGATTGGGCCTCTGGCGCACCCATGTCAGACCCCGATTGGGCCAGAACCGCACCTGCGGTGGACCCCGATTGGACCTCTGGCTCACCCACGTCGGACCCCGATTGGGCCAGAACCGCACCTGCGGTGGACCCCGATTGGGCCTCTGGTGCACCCACGTCGGACCCCGATTGGGCCACAGCAGCCTCCACGCCGGACCCCGACTGGGTCGGTGCAGCTTCGCTGACGATCTCCACCCCCAAACCTGGGACCTCCAATCCAGTGACTCCGACTGGTTCCATGCCGGCGACACTGCAATGAGGCTCACAAACAAGAAGAAAACCGGGATTAGAATCACCGGTAGCAACAGAACCCAGCGAGACGAGCTCGGGCGCAGCAGACGGCTGCTCCTCACTCGCCTCCCCAAGAGGCAGGCAAAAATGCTCCAAAACAGGGGACAGAGACACAAGACGGAGCACTTGCCTGCACTCGGGTTCTGTTGCCACCCAGGACTTCGACGATCCAGGTTCAGGGCGGCGACTCTCGTCAGCAGGCTCCAACTCAGCTGCGTTGGGCTCCGCAGCTGGCAAGATGCCGTCTGCAGCCTGAGGTTCCTCCCGCGCTGCTGTCCACGCTGATGACCTGTCTGGCGTGGGGGTAGAGGACACTCGACCCACTGGCTCGGACCGCTCCGGCGAGGAGACCTGGGGATGCAGGGTCATCGTCGGCTCAGGCTCCGGGCCACAGTCCGCTCTTCTCCTCTGTCCATGACATGGCTGCAGGGCCGGATCCAGGCTTTCCGGCACAGCAGGCCCCCTCTTCATCCGACGACATTGGCCTAGCGTCGCGGACCGCTCAAGGGGGGGGGGGGCACAGAGGCAGCAGGTTTAGGAATAATAGTTACAGCAGGTGGCGGAAGCTCGGCGGGCTGCGAACCCCGAACTCCAGCCCCAGGAGTCAGACAAGGCAGATCATAAACATGATGGAAAGAAACAATTTGCACTTGCCTGTCTCCTGGAGAGTAGGTGGTGCCGGCTGCAGCAGGTGGAGTTCTCCTCTCATCCCTCCGGGAGAAAACGGCAGGCTCCATGGGGCCACGAGGAGGAGCCGCTCAAGGTGGTTTGCTGACAGGCCTCGCCGAAGCACGACTCACAGCATTCCCAGCCGCGGGGAGTGACGTCACCGAGGAGGACATGGCAGTCGGGGCGAAGCGGGCACGAGGAGCTGACAGCGCAGCTGCAACAGATGACCCGTGGGCGGCGACTGCGGGGATTCCCTTCTGTCGTGATGTATATGACGCGGCCAACAGGGAGGCTGGGTCCCTCCGATGACCCGGAGCTGGATCCGGATGGGATTCTCGTTGGGGCTTAGTAGGAGCACGGCTATGGGGCCTACTGGCCGATGGAGTGGTGAAGGGCCCGGGAACACATGACGCTGGGCGGGCGGCAGGCACTGGGGTCTGATCCACAGGTCCCCTGCCAGGCTTTCCCTCCAGCCGACGAATCTCCACTCTCGCCTGGGACGCTGTCCTCGCGGGAGGTGGAAGGGTTCCCAGGAGCGCCTTCTCCCTCAATGTGCATTGTGCACAAATCCATGCTAACCTCCTATCTCCTTCCGAAATATAGGTGAGATGGTAACGGTGCACAGCCCGCTGTGCGAGGCATAGGTAATGATCGGCCACATCAGTGGGCATTGTCACGCCGCGCCATTCATCAGCGGCGCCACCTGCCCACGCACCTGCTACTCGTCAGCGGCGAAGGATAAAAGCCGCCTCGCCCTGAGCGTCGGCCTGAAGCCGTAGACTTCATTTCCCTTGCATGGACTTCTACCACATTCTCTTCAGCATCCTCTTTACCGGTAAGAAGATCACTTACCTCATCTCTCCAGTTTGCTCCCCTGTGCACAGGTGGATTCCTCGGCGGCGGACAATCCCGTCCCTCGTCTCTCCTCGCTGCTGCACCGAGCCTTGCAGGTGGCTGTCTCCCGGGCTTCCATCCTTGAAGCGCCAGTCATCTGCTCAAACAAGTAAGCTTCTCTCCCTCGCCTATTCTCCTCCTGTGTTGGTGTGTGCTCATCACCCTGTGTCCAATTTCTCCCATAGGGTTGCCGGCTGAACGGTCTCCTGCCTCTGGGTCCGAAGCAGACGCCACCACCAACACATTAACATTCCGCAGACACGCACCCAAACATCCCTGTTGTTAATAAACAGTTTGAACTACTCTGAGCCTGTGTGTGTGCGTCTCCTGAGCCGAACGTTATGTCAGTACGGCTTCAGCAGAGCGGCTCGGCGGACGGCGGGCTCGCACACCGGTTTACCATCCTCGAGGCTCGGGTGGATCAGATTGTTTATCAGCAACAGGTGGTTCTTAATCAATTATTAGAACTGACTAACCGATTGAACCGCTTGGACCCCCAACAGCCGTTCCTCCCGACTCGCCAGGGTGGCGCGGCTCCTGCTGTTCCAGCGGCCGTCCAGCCGGCTCCAGTGGCACCGGTTCGGCTCACGCCGATTCCGACCCCCGCCCGCTTTAGCGGTAAGCTCGGCGGAGCGCGGGGGTTTATTATGCAGTGTGAGTCCGTGTTCCACCGTGTGCCCGGAGATTTTCCCTCGGATCACAGCCGAATTGGTTACATAGGGAATCTTCTGGAGGGGCGTGCGTTAACCTGGACCTACGCCGTAATGGCGAGGCCCAGTTATGCCACCCTCACCTATGACCAATTCGTGAGGCGCTTTCTGGAGGTCTTTGACCACTCACAAACCGAAACGGTCCAGGTCGATCGGCTTCTCGCTCTCCAGCAGGGAAGCCGGTCGGCAGCGGACCACTCGGTCGACTTCCGGGTAGCGGCGGAGGAATTGGGCTGGGAGGAACGCTCCCTCTGTGGCCTGTTCCTCCGCAGCCTCAATAGTGATCTGAGGGATGAACTGGCTGGTCGGGATATCCCTGGGACGCTAGCGGAGCTGACATCCTTAGCGATAAGTTTGGATAACAGGCTGCGCGAGCGCTCCTCGGGGCGGAGGTCTTCTTCTTCTCGCCCTCGTGGAGCCTCGCCGCACCTGTTCCAAGCTCGCCCCCTGGCGGCGCCGCCAGCATCGCGCCCCGAGGAGTCGGAGCTGATGGTGACGGGCTGGACTAAACTTTCCCCTGTGGAGAAACAACGCCGCCGTGAGTTGGGCCTCTGCATGTATTGCGGAGGCGACCAACACACCGTGGAGCGTTGTCCACGGAAAGCCAGTCGGTGGGGTTCGCGAGTCACTGTTGGAAGCCTCGCGGATGTCAATCGGTTAGGATCACTTACTCAATTGAAGCTGCCCATCCGTTTCTGCCATAACCCTACTGGGCACCTCACCCACGCACTGGTGGATTCGGGCGCAGAAGGCAGCTTCATTTCACAAAGCCTGGCAACCCGATTGGGCATCCGCTGCCAGGCACTCAACACTCCCATCTCCCTGATCCACCTCTCCCGTGCCACCCTCGGGAGAGTGACACATCAAACTGTTCCCCTACCGGTCATCATCTCGGGAAACCACCGGGAGGAGATGACCTTTTACGTCCTTCCCAACTCTGTGTCGCCCGTCATCCTGGGGTATCCCTGGCTCCGCCTTCACAATCCGGTCCTGGATTGGAAATCAGCTGGGATCTCGGCATGGAGTACGTTCTGTATGGGCACCTGCCTTCAGTCCGCTGCCTGCTCTCCGTCCGCTCCTCCCCCTGCGACGGACGCTGCACCCCCGGACCTGTCTCTGGTGCCCCCAGAATTTCACGACCTGGGTATGGTGTTCAGCAAAGCGAAAGCTATGTCTCTTCCCCCTCATCGGCCCTATGACTGCGCCATCAACCTCCGCCAGGGGGCTCCCTTACCTTCTGGTCGCCTTTACAGCCTGTCTGCGCCGGAGAAGGAGACGATGAACGCCTACCTGAAGGAATCATTAAGTGCTGGGATTATCCGCCCATCATCGTCACCCGTGGGGGCAGGGTTCTTCTTTGTGGGGAAAAAGGATGGGTCCCTCCGCCCTTGTATCGACTACCGGGCCCTCAATAATATCACGGAGAGGGACCGTTACACCCTGCCTCTCATGGACACTGCTTTCCACTCCCTCCAGGGGGCGACCTGGTTCACCAAGCTGGACCTACGCAGCGCTTACCACCTCGTCCGGATCCGGGAGGGAGATGAGTGGAAAACGGCCTTCCGTACCCCGAACGGCCACTTTGAATATCTGGTGATGCCGTTCGGGTTGACCAACGCTCCTGCAGTCTTCCAGCGCCTCATTAATGACGTCCTCCGGGACTTCATTGGCCTTTTCGTGTTCGTCTACCTGGACGATATCCTCATCTTCTCCAAGTCCAGGGATGAGCACCAGGTCCACGTGAGGCGGGTCCTCCAAAGGCTGCTGGAGAACCGTCTGTACGTTAAGGCAGAAAAGTGTGAATTTTACGCCAGGAGTACGTCCTTCCTGGGGTTCATCATCGCCCACGATAAGGTGCTCCCCGACCCAGAGAAGGTAAAGGCGGTGGTGGAATGGCCTACACCTGCATCCCGGAAGCAGGTGCAGCAATTTGTTGGCTTCGCCAATTTCTACCGCCGCTTTGTTCCCAACTTCAGTGCCATCGTTGGACCACTGACCCGCCTCACGTCCCCGAAGGTCCCGTTCCGGTGGACCGAAGAGGTCGCTGCCGCCTTTGAGGCGCTGAAGGCGGAATTCTCCTCCTCCCGGGTCCTTCGCCAGGTCGACCCCGCGTTGCAGTGCATTGTAGAGGTAGACGCCTCGGACACGGGAGTGGGAGCAGTGCTGTCCCAGCGGTCACCGGACGATGGCGCCAAGCGACCGTGCGCCTTCTTCTCCCGGCGCTTGTCCCCGGCGGAGAGAAACTACGATGTGGGGGACAGAGAGCTCTTGGCCATCAAGCTCGCCCTGCAGGAGTGGCGCCACTGGTTAGAGGGGGCAAGCCTGCCGTTTGTGGTCCTCACGGACCACAAGAACCTGGAATACTTACGGTCTGCCAAGCGCCTGAACGCCCGCCAGGCGCGCTGGTCCCTGTTCTTCGCCAGGTTCCAATTTTCCATCACCTTCAGGCCTGGCTCTAAGAACGTCCTGCCTGACGCCCTCTCCAGGCAGTTCGCCCCCGTGGAGTCGGAGGAGGTGCCCCACTCCATCCTGCCCAGGTCGTGCGTCGTGGGAGCCATCTCGTGGGACATTGAGAGCAAGATCCGGAAGGCACAGGAGGTGGAACCTGACCCTGGCGGCGGACCGGAGGGGAGGCTGTTCGTGCCATCCGCGGTCCGAGGAGAGGTCATCCACTGGCTCCACACCTCCAAGCTCACCTGTCACCCTGGCACCTCCCGGATGATAGATCTCCTCCAACGGTCCTTTTGGTGGCCAGGCCTGCGGAGGGATGCAGCCCGCTACGCCCGGGCTTGCCCAATCTGTGCCACCTGCAAGTCGGGAAATGCCCCTCCAGCGGGTCTGCTCCAGCCCCTGCCCGTCCCTGGCAGGCCCTGGTCGCACATCGCTCTGGATTTCGTCACCGGACTCCCCATCTCCAACTCCTATGACACCATCCTGACCATCGTGGACCGCTTCTCCAAGGCCGTGCACTTCGTCCCCCTGCGAGGCCTCCCTACTGCCCTGGAGACGGCGGACCTCCTCGTCCAACACGTGGTCAGGCTGCATGGGATTCCGGTGGACGTGGTCTCGGACCGGGGCCCCCAGTTTTCATCTGAGGTTTGGAGGTCTTTCTGCAACGCCATCGGAGCCAAGGTGAGCCTCTCCTCTGGCCATCACCCCCAATCCAACGGGCAGTGTGAGAGGACCAACCAGGAGCTGGAGGCTGCGCTCCGCTGTGTGTCCAGATCCAAACCCGCGTCCTGGAGCAACCATCTTGCCTGGGTTGAATATGCCCACAACACCGCTCGCTCTTCTGCTACAGGGATGTCCCCCTTCAAAGCGTCCCTGGGTTACGACCCCCCGCTGTTTCCGGAGCAGGAGAGTGAAGTAACTGTCCCGTCAGTCAGGGCCCATCTCAGGCAGTTCCGCTCCACCTGGGCTGCCGCGCGCCATGCGCTATTGCGCACAGCGGAGCGCAACAGGACTGTGGCGGACCGGCGTAGGAGACCTGCCCCGGCGTACAGAGTTGGGCAGCTTGTTTACATTTCCACCCAGGACGTCACTCTAAAAGGCGAGAGGAGAAAGCTGGCACAGCGCTTCATGGGCCCCTACCCCATCACCCGGATCATCAACCCGGTGGCTGTGCGCGTGGCTATTCCCCCCTCCCTCCGCATTCATCCTACTTTCCACGTGTCGAAGGTGAAACTGGCGGTTACTGACCCCCTTTGCCCTCCTCCTGCAGCGCAACCCGCGCCCCGGATGATTGGTGGCCATCCGGCCTGGTCCGCCTCCTCCATCCTGGACTCCCGGCGCCGGGGTCGTGGGTTGCAATACTTGGTGGACTGGGAGGGCTATGGGCCCGAGCATCGACAGTGGGTGCCCCCGTCGTTTGTGTTGGACCCATCGCTCATCGCGGACTTCCACCGAGCGCACCCGGATAAGCCATCGCCAGGAGGCGCTGCTAGAGGGGGGAGTACTGTCACGCCGCGCCATTCATCAGCGGCGCCACCTGCCCACGCACCTGCTACTCGTCAGCGGCGAAGGATAAAAGCCGCCTCGCCCTGAGCGTCGGCCTGAAGCCGTAGACTTCATTTCCCTTGCATGGACTTCTACCACATTCTCTTCAGCATCCTCTTTACCGGTAAGAAGATCACTTACCTCATCTCTCCAGTTTGCTCCCCTGTGCACAGGTGGATTCCTCGGCGGCGGACAATCCCGTCCCTCGTCTCTCCTCGCTGCTGCACCGAGCCCTGCAGGTGGCTGTCTCCCGGGCTTCCATCCTTGAAGCGCCAGTCATCTGCTCAAACAAGTAAGCTTCTCTCCCTCGCCTATTCTCCTCCTGTGTTGGTGTGTGCTCATCACCCTGTGTCCAATTTCTCCCATAGGGTTGCCGGCTGAACGGTCTCCTGCCTCTGGGTCCGAAGCAGACGCCACCACCAACACATTAACATTCCGCAGACACGCACCCAAACATCCCTGTTGTTAATAAACAGTTTGAACTACTCTGAGCCTGTGTGTGTGCGTCTCCTGAGCCGAACGTTATGTCAGGCATGAGACGGGCGGCTTCCACCAGATAGCCATCAATCTCCTCCAGCCACTCCGGGCAATAATCATCCTTGCTGTCGGGCATGTCCAACTACAGGAGAAAACTCCACACAATGGCAAAACTCACGGTGAAAAAGGCGTCTTGGAGTGGCATCTCCGTTTAGACGTCTGGCAGGAGTATACTGTCATGCGGTGACCCTCGCGGATCACCATAAGACGCCAAGAGTCCACCAGTGAGTTTGCAATGATGGTAATTTATTAATAAAACAAGACAAGACAAGGCTATGAGCTGCTAAGGGCAAAAACACACACTAAGCGATACAAGGGCTCGTAGGGCCAACCCCAGCCACTACGAGCTAAACTATGACATGACATGAAAGAACATGAACCTGACATGAAGGTCTAACGAGGTTTAGACGATGTCTGACGATGTCTGACGTTTTGACGATGTCTGACGATACTCCTGCGATTTAACTGCCGCTAGTGCCCGCCTTATAAAGGCGAACACTAACGAGCAGTAATGACAACCAGCTGACCAACCTTGACAGGCGGAAGCCCCACCGAGCGCCTTCACAATAAGAGCCCGGTGAGGCCAGAATACAACCCACAGCTGTCAAGGCCGGCAGCGAGCTGTGTGTAGCCCGAGCGCGGACAGAACCCAGCGCTCGGGTCATAACACAAAGCTTTGCAAAAATACCCATATATAGATTTTTTTCCTCTCCTCTTCCTCTTCTTCTCACTCACTGTCAAACACAAGGGCCCACACATACACCACACGTACCCACACGCAGCGCAGTCCTGTTATCGCTCCTAGGTTACTTTCGGGCAGCTGCTCACACAGAGCAACAGGATGATAGCCTTAAAACAAGCTTGAAATGGCAACCCAAAATACTTGGAAAAACACATCTGGTAACCCAACGTTCTCATGTCAAGTTTTTTGTTTACCGCAATGAGAACACAACATAATTTCCACCCCAAAGTATAATTTACAGACGCCCACAATTTTAATCATTTCCCAAGAGGATAATAAGTAATTAACCAACTCTTCTGTGCTCCACAATCACCAGAAAAAAAATCACAAACAATTTTACAGCTCCGTGCAACCTGCTCCTTCCGCCTTCACGGAGAACTCCGTCTCTTTCACACCGAAGCAGATTTCACAAGACACAAGAACAAAAACAGACCAACTGCATTAACTATGCGCTACAACAAAACTTTAAAAACAAAAATCTACTGGTATTTTTCAGTGGTCACGTGCCCTCCCATAGTATTTTGCCTGAAAGCTCACTGCTGAGGGATAAAAAAAATCCCCAATGGTATGTTGTGATAAGGCTCACCGTGGCGGGGGTTAATGAATCTTTCCTGAACTTATCAATTAACAGCTCACTGCAGTATTGAGGCAGAATCTCACCTTGATAAATATCAAAAAATTGATAAATATCAAAAGTTCACTGCGCGATAATTATACAGTATCTTGCGTTAATTCCTGTGCACAATCTCATCTGAACCTTCACCTTCACCGACACAAAGTTTCTCAAGCAAACAAATCCTGAGGTTCCTCCCCTGGTTTCTTGCAATAAAACTCACCGTGGCAGGGGAACCAGCGATTTAGTGCAAGCAGAAATTTCACCAGGCTTTACGGTGTCAAAGCGGTTCGGGCAGAAACCATATCACATCATATGCATATTTAACTCATTGGTACTCGAACCCAATGTCCATAAACTTAACAACAAATGTACTTACATCCAAGCCGCCTGCAGGATTTTCAGATCCATCACCCAGTCAGTTCCAGCGCCCCGGTTCGAAATGCCTTCACTGCAGTAACACTCAGTCTTGTACCCAGCCTGGGAAGGTCTTTCGTCAGCTGTGCACTCGCTGAAATTGGGCAGAGGCTCCAGAAAGAGACCATGACCTTCCACACACACACACCGAATCTCTGGAGCATTCATTCTGTAGTTTTGGTATTTATGGGTAACAGAGAAGGGAGGGGTAAGAGGAGAAAGGGGGAGAGCAGAGATATCTCAGAGACAGTTCCAATGCCTATCACAGTCCTGGTATCCCAGCAGGTCAGTATGACATAAGAGCATCCTAGGTGGTGGAAAAAGGAAGAAACACCACAGACATCCTGGAGAGAGGGTACATAATCTGCACGAACTAGGAGTTTCAGTGCATTCCTGGGACACAAAGTAAAGCAGGGCATGTCAAAGAGATGATCAATGTAGCTTAGATCATCCTTTACACTTGTACTGACCCTCAGTCAGTGCTTGCACACATCCTCTGAAGGCCAATAATTGCTCACAGAAACATTCAAAGATTATATCAGAGCATAAATTATGAAATATAATATGAAAGAATAATATAAAGGAATATATGAACTTATCCTACATGGAATGCATATATAAACATTAAACGTGGCTTAAGAATAATAATGCATTATTAATAACAATAATAATGTGGATTATATGGAATTTTTCTGTCACTTCACATTAACTAGTAATTTAGAATGGTAAATTGCCGCTACTCCTCCTCCACGACCAGAACTTCTAAGAATTTGATAGTTTCGATAACCAGAGGGAGTTGATTCATTTAAACCAACATAATCATCTTGCCCTAACCAAGTCTCTGTAAGGGATATTAAATCAATCTGTTGATCAATTAACAGGTCATGGACTAGCAGAGACTGGGGATTTAGAGACCTAATGTTTAACAAATCACATTTAATTTTTAAATTATGAGGAGGAAGAAAGGCCAAATCATTAAATTTAGAGACTTGATGTATAATTTCAGTTTTACCAACTTTTTGTTTAATCACTTTGGGATGCTTATACTTTATATTTTTATTAACTTTGTGGGGAGTAGACAAAGATTCTCTGATGGGGAAGACAAGGGCTAAGTTGAAGGGTGGCGGATGAGGAGGAGCTGCAGAGAGGCATGTATTTATCAAGTTATGTTGTATTTGTCTTGGGTTATAATGTTTTGGGTAACTGGAGACAGACACAATCTCTTTGGGGTTATGAATTGAAGACTGATCTAAACAGTGAAAATTATTTGGATTAATAGGATTAACATGAGAAGTGGAAGCAAAGAAGGGCTGGTTTGCAGACCCAGGAACTTCGGGGTGAGTTAACGCACCAGATTTCAGTCACTGTACCAAAAAACACTGAATGGAATAGAATAGATTGTCCCTTAAAACACATGCACCGAGTCTATTTGGATGGATGCCATCTGGCCTCATAAATGATGGGCAGCTCCAAAACAGGTTGAAATTGTCTACAAAACCAATGTTAAAAGTAGGACATGTAGAACACAACCAGGTATTAAGGCTGAAAGTTCTGCTAAAATGATTGCAACCTCTTCTAAAAGGAGCCAATGGCCCAGAAATAAACACACGACTGCCACAGTTCATAAGAGTGGACAGAAGGCTCCTGAATTCTCTCTTTAAGATTTCCGATGCTTCATCTGGGATGTTGTTGCATCCAACATGCACAATGACAGTTTTAGCATGGGGGTATTCATTTAATAGGTCAGGGGTAAGAGCCTCAATGTCTGACATTTTAGCCACAGGAAAAAAGTTAGTGACACAGTACCTGCTTCTGACGTTCCTCGTTATTGAATCACCAATTACCAGCGTTGTCTGGGGGGGCTGTGTCGATGGCTTCCGAGATGGTGGATAGTTTTGCCATTGTTGCAGTGATGGCGGGGTGATGTGCTCTCTTCTTTTTGGAGCTGGTGTATAGTTTGGCACACCAAAAGTAGTTTTAATCCAGGGCTTGTGGGTTTGGACCACTGCTAAAGAAGGAGGGGCGGCCATGAGAGGATGATCGATGTCCAGGTGGGGGAAATCTTCCAGGGAAAGGATATCAAATCTATTTTCCAGCAAAAGGGGAAGGGAGGAGGCGCGCCATGTCTGGTCAATCCCTGATGTTTGCTAGTTGCTAGACGTTTGCTAGTTGGCCCAACCAAGGTCCAGGGCATGCATTGAAGCTGTGAAGAACCACCCGGGGCTTTGGGTTTAGCTCTGAGCAGAAGCCAGTGTTTATTGCTGGGGTCCTGAACAGCTGAGGTGACCGGAAAAGGGGTGGAAGTGGATGGTGATGTGGTAATTTCACCCAGGTAAGTAGCCATCTCTGCTAGCTGCAAGTCTGTCACTGGGGTCAATGTCCGTCCAAAAATAATAGTATCTAGGTGGTCTTCAGCCTCCCAAATCTTATAGAGGTTGGAGAGTCTCAATTCCAACTCAGAAACCTTCTTAAAGAGGGACACACAGCTGACACACATCAGAGATGGAGCCATGGCTTTCCAGGTGAGAAGTGGCTAGCTAGCTAGCTAAAACAGATTAGCCTAACCTGGTGAACAGCCCTGCCCGGGGTCTGATTCACCTGTGTGCCTGTTCGGGCTTTTGTATTTCCTAAGCTAACACTAAGTAAAAAGTTAATATCAGTAAAAGAGAGATAAAAAATTAAAAACGGAGTTAATGAAACAAACAAAAACAGACAAGATAACGCTTTGACAGCGACGTGACGTGACGTTTGCAGTTAGTCCATAGTGTTGTTTGTTCCTGTTGGGGGGGGGCGTGGGATGTTTCTTTGGGTGTCTGGGATCCACCCCTTAAAGGGGGGGCTCTGTCAGGAACCGAGCCGGCTTGGTTTCCCCCTGCTCGGTCCTGGCCTCTCTGTGGGTACGTGCCACGTTGTATGTATGTTAATATGTATTTCTGTGTACTCTGCCGTACCCATAGCCACTGCTGTCTGGCCAGCAGCGGTGAGGCAGCCTCTTGGGCTCATGCTGGAGTGAGCGCTGTCTAGCTGTCTGCCGGTTGGGCCATGCCCCCTATTTATTACTGCCAGCTGTTCCCACTCCCGTGTGCCATCTCCCCACTCCTCACCCAGGTGTGATCAATTTGTGGATCCAGCAATGCATGTACTTAAGAAGCCTTTTTCCAGTTCTGCATTGCTGGGTCATTGCACTTCATATACGATCAGCTTTCATCGTATGAAGTCACGTCACAGGACTGTGTTCACCTTTGTGCTTATTTGGACTTACTCTGACAGCTCCAGTCCCGTGAGTATTATCTGTGTGTGTTCCTTCCCCGGTATTCTCACCCAGACTGTGGAGCATCCTGGAGGACTCCTTGAACCAGTGTGAATTGTATGCACAGGAATTGTGGTTGGTGTTGGTTATCAATAAACGTGTGTGTGGTGTAACCCAGCGTGTAAATCCTTGTCCTTTTTCCCCTCCTTCATGCACTGTGGAAAAGCGCACGAGGAGTTCATGACACATTTGATACAATCATGAAATGTTGATCAATGAGCTGGAATGATATGGAATCAGGGGTGTGGTGTTGCACTGGGTGAGAAGCTATTTAAATCACAAAACAAATTGTGAAGTTGGGTGATAAATTTTCCTCATGTTTGGACATTACTTGTGGAGTCCCCCAGGGGTCAGAATTAGGCCCTAAATTGTTTCTTATATTTAGTATTGATCTGTGTAAGATAACTGACATTGTGAAAATTTTACTGTTTGCAGATGATATAAATGTTTTTTGTTCTGGGTACAGTTTAAAGGAGTTGTTGAATATTGTGATGGCAGAAATGTGTAAAATGAAAGTGGTTTAACAGGAATAAGCTATCATTAAATTTAAGTAAAACAAAATTTATGTTATTTGGAAATTGTAATAAAAACTTACAAGTGCAGATAGATATAGATGGTGTGGAGCTTAAATGGGTGCATGAAAATAAGTTTCTGGGTGTGATATTAGATAACAAAATCAATTGGAAATCTCATATAAAATATGTACAAAATAAGGTTTCAAGAAGTATTCTGTTCTATCTAAAGCCAAGTACTTTCTGGACTACAAATTATTGCACATTCTTTACAGCTCACTCGTTTTACCTTATTTAAATTACTGTGTAGATGTTTGGGGCAACACTTATACCTAAATGTTCATTATCATCGCTTTCCATATTGCAAAAAAGGGCCATCAGGGTAATTCATAATACTTGTTACACATAACACACAAATTCACTTTTCTTAAAATCTCAAATATTAAAATTTACTGGTTTGGTTCATTTTAACGTTGCAATAGTCATGTATAAAGAAATAAATAACCTGCTCCCAGTTAACCTCTTGCACTCCGGTGTACCGCGGGGGGACACGTCTCTGCGTCCTAGAGCGCACGAGGGCGCCCTAGTACGCACACTGTGCGTCCTAGGGTGCACTGAAGAAAAAAAAAGCTGCATTTCTGTTCTTCCACTACAGACACAGCTGCGAACAGAAAGCCAAAAGAGTGCTTTGATTGGTTTAGATGTGATTGACCTCTCATTCGACTAATAAGAGCCTTGAATTGGGTTTCTGAAACCTTGAAGAACCAATGACTGAAAACTTAGCAAGAAGGACCCGCCTACCAACGGCTGCAAATACAGCCAGCCAATTGAAGCACAGAAGTTCGAAAGCTGTTTTGTGTAAGGCTGGGTGACACACAGGTGTTCGCCAGTCTTTTTTTCTTACTACTGTTCTTATTTGTTTTGAAAAATCGTTTGCCAAAACCGCAATCATGGAAGCGCAAAACCGCAATAATGGAATTATGGTTTGACCGGGTCGCGTGACCAGAACCACGAGTCCGTAACAAGCGGACCAGCGTCATGTTCGTCTGACAATGAGGATGAGAAGTTCGCCAGCTACACTGCTGTTGTGGACAGCTAAGTGTTATAAGCTAAATTATTGTTTATCCCTGAAAATTGTAATCCAAATGACTTTTGACCGATCGGTAAATTACAACTGTGCGTCATGTTGCGAACGCCCCCCCCCCGCTACTCTTCTGTAGGGGATTGCAGATATATTCAGATATATTGCAGATATTTTAGTCCAACTGTGCGTAGTAGATCGCGGCGCACCATCACCGCTTTCCGTCATGTAGCGATGGGCGATGTCCGTCCTATGTAGCGGGGCATGGGGTGGGTGGGTGGGAGTTGTTATCTTCTACATTACAAATATTTTAGTATAATTTTTAGTGCACTGTAGGTTATTTTTTCTTGTAAAAAAAAAGCCACACATTTTTTACATGGCATGCTTCTTTGTGTGTGGGGGCTTGTTTGTTCATTCATTCATTCATGAATGAATAAACACCCACACACACACACACACACACAGCCCTTCACCTTTCATTAGAGCCCAAGATGAAGCTTCTATATTGAATCATTCAAAAGTTACAGACGTTTTTCCAAACTGTGCTATTTGGCACAATTTGGCACAGTTCAAAAACGCCTGGGAACAACCTAAGAAAAAAGCTGTGTAATATATTCATTTTTTGTGGTATTGTTACAAAATTTTGACCTCAGCTGCATAACACTTGGTTCTACATTTCTGTTGCATTTTCCAGCCAGTATCTGAAGCTGTGTGTTATTTGCAAGCATTTGTATCCAAAAAAACACCCAGGCGAAATTTATTTTCTTCAAGTTCAGTATGTTTAGATGACTGTTACTCAGTGGCAGGAGCACTTAGAGAGATTATGACTGTTTTGCCAAAAAATTCAAAGTGTTTTCTTTTAAATGAGACCAACCCCATGAAGATGCTGCAAAGGGTTGAAGAACAGCTGTTGATTTACTTTGGGTATGTTATTTTTTGGCATTTTTAGGAAAATTGACCAGAGTGCAAGGGGTTAATATAGTGAATATGTTTATTTTTATTTTTTGCTTTTTGTTCTTATTAAAGACAAAGATAGAAAGATGTTTTTCTTTACCTTCTTTTCTTTACATGTTTCGACTGTTCACTGCAGTCTTCATCAGAAGTGAATATGTTTAGTAAAATTTGTCATGGGTGGCGAGAGCGTGCCCCCTCCTTCCCGTGCATCTCTCCTCAGCTCATCAGCACACCTGAGTGAGAGGACACACCTGCGCCCTCATCAGCCAGCATTCTTAAGGAGGCATCCTTCTGTGATTCAACGCTGGCTCGTCTGGGTATTCTGCCTACTAGGACAGCAAGTTTTTGACTCACACTGGTGAAGAAGTTATTAACCTGTGTGCTTTTTCTCCTCTTTAGGTTGCTGCCATCATGCGGGTGTGTCACCGGGACTGCGTGCACTCTCCTGCCACATCACCACTCATCCACAGCATTAACGGGACAGCAGTGGGATGCAGTGGCTCAGGAGGCAGAGCAGGTCATCCAATAATCGGATGGTTGGCGGTTCGAATCTTGCTCTCCCCAGTTATCCTGCCGATGTGTCCCTGGGCAAGACACTTTACCCACCTTGCCTCCTGTGTCCATAACACAGGGTATGAATGTGTATAAATGTTTGGTGGTGGCCGTTGGTGCGCATTGGCAGCCACGTTTCCGTCAGCCTGCCCCAGGGCAGCTGTAGCTACAGTAGTAGCTTGCCACTACCGTTGTCTGTCTGGAGTGAATGAATAATATATCTACTTGTAAAGCGTCTTTGAGTGTCTATGATAAAGCGCTATAAAAATCTGATGCATTATTATTTATTATTACTATTAACCTCCACCCAGTCAGGCACCACCAGCCCCACTTCCCTCACCCTGCTGGTTCATCTATTCCCCGCTGGGGTCCTGCCGGTTCTCCCTTGGAGCTCCCGTAAGTGGCAATTTGGCTACCCATTTTCCCTTACTCCATTCCTCCTCTCACAGCTCTCGTCTTGTCTCCACAGGCCCTTTCCTCTGGCGAGTGACAGTTTCTGTAGCTGTGCAAGGATTTTGCTATTTAATAAAACTCTCAAACATATGTATTGTTGTTTGATTGTCCCTTCTTGTTGCTGCATCGCGCACTTGGGCTGATTATTTATTACAGTCATGACAAAAATTGTTGGTGATTACAATTTCAGGGGACAGCTAAAATTAAAGGAAATTCATATACGAACCACACTGAAATCTTTTTGTATTTCAGTTTATGGCGCGAAATTGGGGAACTCATTAAATGATGATCTAAAGCAATGTTCAGACAGTTTTAAAAACGGTTCAAAACAAAGATTTTTGCAAAATATAACGAAGATGAAGGGTTTTGACTGGAAGTTCGCACTAAGGTTAAAGTATGTGTAGGCTATATGTATGTTTAAATATGGTGTAAATGTGTACATTATTGTAATATGATATAGTAACGGTAAACAAGGTTTTGTAAATAAGATGAGGTATTAATGGGAAGCATGATTTTGTATGAGGAGAAGGGGTGGGACTAAATAAGCTTAAATGTCTTTGCACTCCTTTTGAACATGCGCATAATGATTGTGTTTATGTATTATCATTATGAATTTCATTTCATTTATTTATTATTTATCTATTTAAATTGATTGCTGTACTGATGCAACATGTTCAAATAAAATCATTCATTCATTAATTTTTAATTAGGCCAAATTTGGTATGTTTATGCAGGAAATGAGAGTTTCCTCGAATATCACCATTTTTTGGAATAAATTGTGATCAGGAGAGAGAAAAAAGTCAGTAAAAGTGACAGTTTCAGATGACCAAAATTCGCTGGGAATGTTGGCCTGAAATTCGTGATGTCAGGAGCTGAACAATGAATTAATTACTAGTCCTTTTACAATCTGAAAACAACAAAATCAGGTTCATATTTTAAGGAAAATGGAAGACAGCATTCTCGATCTGAGTTTCGAAGTGGATACCAATGAAGATGAAGGGGAAGAGTGATTTAGCAGAGAGCGATAATGATGACGGAGATTTGGGAGATATTGACCCTGAAGCCGACAATGAAAGCCAAGCTAGTGCTGACGCTGCAGTCCCTGCAGCTTACCTGCATGAACGGGGTCCAAGACAGCCGGATGGTGTGTTTCTCTTTAATCCGTCCCGGAGGTTTTTTTCACCGTCCAGCTGCTCCCTGTTAGCCGTTAGCTCCGGTCCTCCTGCCTGGCTGCTCCTCCCTCATTGTCCCATAGCTGCCGGTGGTTGAAGCGGCTTTTAAACTTCCACCAAACCAAAATCCGAGGTCACCGGCGGTCCTTCCTTCACCTCCAAGCCCCGGCAACGTGAGCAGGGCGGCGGCCGTTCGGTCCTGTGTGAGCCGCTGGATCAAAGCAGAGCAACCCGAGTTGGTGTGCCTCCTTCCAGGCTGAACCTCCATGATAAACCAAGGAGGAATGAAGACGAGTCGCAGCTTAACCCAAACAACACTGTGAACCTGTATGTGTAAATGTATTTATTGATGTTTCTTGTCTTACTTTTATAATTATAGAAAATTTAGAAATCCACTCTGCGATTGTCTTTTCTGTAAATTAAAAAAAATTGTGTGTAAAAGTTGTCCCTGAACAATCGGCAACTCAGCCTAAATTATTCATCAGATTGTAGAGAAACTAGTGTGTTTCTTATTTTAAAACCAAATTATGTTTGTAGCAAGGGTAGACCTTACTTTTCAAATATATGTGCTTTATTGATCGGGATGATGTTTAGACAAGTCTTGATCATCATTTTCACTTCGTATCTTCACTATCTCCTTGCAGGTTGCATGCTTGCAGTGAGGATATTGCTCTTGCCACCGAGTGGCCGAGCAATCAAAATCTTCACAAGGCCTGTTGTCAGCAATATTTATTTATTTCTACAACTTACAGTAGATGTATAATTAAGAGTGCGGGTTGGATCTGTTGGAGCCATTAAGCTTTTAGTTTGTACAACTTTTGAAGTCACCCAAATCAGTTGGCAAGTATGGAAGTCAGAGCCTCGATGTGGGTGCACAGAATGTGTTATGATTCTCAGTGTGCTTTATGTGGCGCACGGATGAAGGAATGAGGAAGGAATGAAAAACCCAATTCCAGGAGTAGAACGTGCACTTTATTAACAGAATCCCAGAATAACCAGTCCAGTTTACAGTCACGATAATAAACAGAAAGTGGAAATGATCAAGATGAGGCCACCAGACATACAGGGACGCCACCTGGATGTTCCTCAGCCAGAGCGAGGGAATGCCTAGTGCCGCAAGGTCGCTGCCAGCACGAGGGGAAAGGCAAACATGAACTTATGGCTAGAACAATCCAGGGCTGTCCGTGTAGTCCGGTGGATGAGGGTAAGCAGGAACAGCTACTAATGCCCAAGAGGTAAACAGTCTTGAGATGCCAGAGAAGACAACAACGTCAGGCTGAAAGTAAACGTAGGTGATGGTAATAAACAAACACAGAAGAATACGCTGCTGTGCTTGAAGCTCAAATGCTCCAACGGTTTCTTCCTACTAACACAGTGTTTAAGTAATAATACTACTAACGAGGGAAGAGACCACCGGTGTGAGGAATCGTGGGCTGAACATAATTAACACTATGTGTGCGTGAATGAGTATATGAGCGTGTGAATGAGAATGAATGAAGAGTGTGCGTGAATGTGTGTGAACACCCAATAATGAGACGCAGCTGATGGCACTGCCAGGTGGAGGGGGCGTGCCCCAGCTGTCAGGGAGCGAAGGACCCAAAGAGCTCCCTGAAGCACCTGATGGAAAATAAATAGGGACACGGGCCAAAATAGCCACGGGTCAGAACTGGGTTTCACCAGTGTGAGTCAAAAACTCGCTGTCCTAGTAGGCAGTATACCCAGATGAACCACTTGCCTCAGTTAAGGTCAGTGTTCATGACTCCACCATAAGAAAGAGACTGGGCAAAAATGGCCTGTATGGCAGAGCTCCCAAGACGAAAACCACTGCGGAGCAAAAAGAAAAGGCTCATCTCAGTTTTGTCAGAAACCATCTTGGTGATCCCCAAGACTTTTGGGAAAATACTCTGTGGACTGACAAGACAAAAGTTGAACTTTCTGAAAGGTGGGTGTCCCATTACATCCAGCTTAAAAGTAACACAACATTTGAGAAAAGGAACATCATACCAACATTAAAATATGGTGGTGGTAGTGTGATGGTTTAGGGCTGTTTTGCTGCTTCAGGACTTGGAAGACTTGCTGTGGTAAATGCAACCATGAATTCTGCTGTCTACCAAAAAATCCTGAAGGAGAATGTCCGGCCATCTGCTCGTGACCTCAAGCTGAAGCGCACTTGGAGTCTGCAGCAGGACAATGATCCAAAACACACCAGCAAGTCCACCTCTGAATGGCTTAAGAAAAACAAAATGAAGACTTTGCAGTGGCCTAGTAAAAGTCCTGACCTGAATCCGATTGAGATGCTATGGCATGACCTTAAAATGGCAGTTCATGTTTGAAAACCCTCCAGTGTGGCTGAATAACAACAATTCTGCAAAGATGAGTGGGCCAAAATTCCTCCACAGTGCTGTAAAAGACTCATTGCCAGTTTTTGCAAATGCTTGATTGCAGTTGTTGCTGCTAAGGGTGGCCCAACCAGTTATTAGGTTTAGGGGGGCAATCACTTTTTCACACAGGGCCATGTAGGTTTGGATTTTTTTCCCTTAATAATAAACACCTTCATTTAAAAACTGCATTTTGTGTTTACTTGTGTTGTCTTTGTCTAATATTTTAATTTGTTTGATGATCTGAAAAATTTAAGTGTGACAAACGTACAAAAAAAAATGAGAAATTAGGAAGGCAGCAAACATTTTTTCACACCACTGTATATTCATGTTTATTATGTTCTCAGCTTTCACTAGATGTAATAGTATGCTTATTTTAGGATTCTCAATGAGTATTCCCTTTAAATAAGCAAGCCACTTCAACATTTATTTTGTAAAAAAACAAAACAAAAAAAAAAATGAGCAAAATTAGAGAACAGTGACCACTGTGTCAGAAGACAAGATTTAAACAATATTTTTTAGGGCTATAGGATTAAAAATTAATAAGAAGTGCAGAGGTCCCTGCTTTGAATGACTTTTGCACATCATTTGAGGGACAGGATTTTTCGAAGACTCTCAATGTGGAATCGGTTCAACATTGCAGCTTGAATTGCTCCCCAATTCACTGCTGAAGAGGGCAAGGATCTGTCTTAGCACAGTGGCCACGGTTACATGGGTAAAATTTCTTCAATCTGATTACAATTCAGATCAGAATTTTACTGTTTACATGGCTCCTAAAAAAGCTGATCCGATTAGGATGTGCATTTCCATGTGTCACACATTTGAACGGAATAAATCATTTTGACATGAGCACATCGACATTTCGACATTCCGAAAATAGTAGAAGAAGAAGCAACTTCCGTTGTTAGCAAGACCCAGTTCGTGTTGAAATTGACCTGTATTGTGTTATTCAGACTGTACTTTTTTTTCTGCTGGTCTCCGTAATGAAGCTGTAAGTACATACTTCTGCATATGACGAACAGAGGGAGACAGCAGGACAATACAGACCAGTTTTGTTTTACTCCCGCTATGTTTTCCGCTAGCTGCTGCTAAGGCGGAAATACGTCCCGTCGATGTGCGGCTGGTGTACAGACATGCACAGTAAACATATTTTCTGCCCTACGTTCGGAATAAGTGTTTTCATGCACACCATTCGGATTAACAATCGGCATCATCCACCTCTCTCAATCGGAATTAAATTTTGATCCGAATGAGCGTGATTGGGTTAGAATATTCAGATTGGCGTGTTTACATGAAGCATTTTCATTCTGATCAGGCTTTTAATCCAGTTACTTGTGTCCATGTAAACATAGCTAGTGTCTCACCGTTTAAGACAATTTGGACTCAAACCTCACTCTGTAGTGACCAAACCTCTCATCAGCGGAAAGAATAAAAAGACTAGACTTGCCTTTGCTGAGGAGCATGTTGTGTGGACAGAGGAGAACTGGTCCCGAGTGCACTTCAGTGATGAGAGTAAGTTCAATTTATTTGGGTCTGATGGGAAACAATATGTTAGATGACAAACTGGGGAAAGACTGAACCCAAAGTATGTAAGAAAGTCAGTTAAATTTGGAGAAGGTGTCACGGACTGGGCTGGACTTACCAGCCCAGCCCCTTGGCACGGGGGATGTTATGCCCTCAGGAGGGTGTTTTTCCCCTTACCTGTCTCTTGGCTCCTCCTGGGAGGCTCTGCTCTGCTGTGACAGCTCAGCCACGCCCCTCTCTCCTGTCAGTCCTTACCAGCTGTCTTCCTTTGGTTATTTTCTCCTCTGTGCACACACACACACACACACACACACACACACACACACACACACACACACCTTCATTCATTTCCACCTACATGCGCTATGCTCCGCATTCACTCACACATACTGACACTCACTCACTGGCTCAGACGTCCATTCACACAGGTGTTTCCACTCACGCTCTTCCACACTCTCTCTCCACACCGGCATACACTCTGCCCGTTAGTGTTGCTGTATTTAAGATCTCAATTCGCCATTTTGTATTGTCAGGTGATTGAGGTGAATTTCGGAGTAGCCTTCATCTGTCTATTTCCCCTTCGTTTTCTCCAGCCTGTGGACTTCAAGGATTTACTCGGACAGCTCCAGCTTTGTGAGTACAAACTGTTTCGCCCCTGCTGTCTATTTTTCCAGATGGCTCTTTTCCGGGCTCCTCCTCCATTCCTACGTTGCAGTTCCGTCTGCCTTGGAACATTTTTTCCCCATGTTTGACTCGCTTGTCCTATTGAGCGTCCTACAGACTTCCCTGTACTCCCTTGGTTCACTGTGTTTGGACTGTTTTATTTTGTTCTGCGCAATAAAGCACGCACAATGTATTTCTGCAAATGGGTTTCATTCCTTCTGCCTTTAACAGGCAGAAAACACATGACAGGAGGAAGTGTCATAGTTTGGAGGATGTTTTCTGCAGCAGGAGTTGGGTCTCTTGTACAGCTACATGGCAGAGTGAATGTAAATGTTTGTGAACCTCCTTCGGTAACATGCATTTCCTTCACTACAATTGTCTCCCAATCAGCCCACAACTTTCATGCAAGACTATGTCCCCCTGTCACACTGCAAAACAGGTTAAACAGTTCCTTGAATCTAACAATATTGAAACAATGAAATGGCCAGCCCAGAGTTCAGATCTAAACCCCATAGAGATTCTCTAAAAAATTCTTGGTGACAAAGTAATGGCTTTGACTTCTCCAGTGCTTTCAACACCATCCAACCGATGATCCTGAAGGACAAGCTGCTGTGCGCAGGGGTAGACCAGCACCTGTCATCATGGATCCTCGACTACCTCACAAACCAGCCACAGTTTGTGAGAACCCGGGACTGTGTGTCCGACACGATCATCGGTAGCACGGGGGCTCCCCAGGGAACGGTTTTGGCTCCCTTCCTGTTCACCCTTTATACTGCGGACTTCTCACACAACACAACACACTGCCATCTACAGAAGTTCTCTGACAACTCTGCGATCGTTGGCCTCATCTCCAACGGAGATGAAGCTGAGTACAGAGGGCTTATCCAGGACTTTGTGGACTGATGCCATTGGAACTGCCTCCAGATTAACGCGAGGAAAACTAAGGAGCTGGTGGTGGACTGCTGCAGGCAAGGACAACCCCTTACAGCACCAGTAAACATCCAGGGAACAGACATTGAGATGGTGACATCCTACAAGTACCTGGGAGTTCATCTGAACAATAAACTAGACTGGTCACACAATACTGACGCACTCTACAAGAAGGGACAGCGCAGGCTGTTCCTACTGAGGAGACTCAGGTCTTTTGGTGTACAAGGGGCGCTGCTGAAGACATTCTACAACACGATGGTGGCATCAGCCATCACTTTTGGAGTGGTCTGCTGGGGCAGTGGCATTACAACAGCCGATAGGAAGAGACTGAACAAACTGATCAAGAAAGCTAGCTCTGTCCTGGGGCAGCGCCTTGACCCAGTGGAGGAGATAGGAGAGAGAAGGATGGTGGCTAAACTGTCATCTCTGCTGGAGTCCGAGTTCCACCCTATGCAGGACACACTGAATGCACTAAGGAGCTCATTTAGCAGCAGACTACATCATCCTAGGTGCACAACCGAGAGGTTTCGCAGGTCCTTCCTACCAACGGCTGTCAGACTGTATAACCTAAGCAGGGCTGCTCGCAGAGATAGCAAAAAGACGTGACAACCTAATAGTATTGAATGCAAAAGACGCAATAGACTTACACAATGGTCCCCTCCGGTATACAACTAGGAAAATACCGGTAGCTACGGAGGGTGACAATATGTATGGGTACAAAATCATACCATGTAGGATAACTAAGTAGACGGTTATGCTGTTTCCTTCCATTTAGCTACAATGCTCCGCACTGTGTGTGTTTATATATTTATTCCATCTAGCGACAATGCTCCACACTGTGTGTTTATATATTTACATATTTATTCCATCTAGCTACAATGCTGCGCACTGTGTGTGTTTATATATTTACATATTTATTCCATCTAGCTACAATGCTCCGCACTGTGTGTGCTTATATATTCATATATTTATTCCCTCTAGCTACAACGCTCCACACTGTGTGTGTGTTTATATATTCACATATTTATCCCATCTAGCTACAATGCTCCGCACTGTGTTTATATATCTATATATTTATTCCATCTTGCTGCAATGCTCCACACCGTGTGTTCATATATTTATGTTTATATGTACATATGTATACTCACTGCTCTTGTTTTTTCTTGCCTTCTGATTGTTGCTCTGAGTGTTGCTATCCCTGTGCTGTTGCAATCCTGGAATTTCCCCATTGTGGGACTAATAAAGGCTTATCTTATCTTATCTTATCTTAAGTAACCTACTACACTTACTGAACTGTGGAAGAGACCGCAAGAAGAACTGACCAAGCTCAAACCAGAGCAGTGTGAGAAACTAGTGATGTTCTGTGGACACAGATGTGCTGAAGTCATTCAAAGCAAGGGCCTCTACACTTCCTATTCATTTTTTAATCCTATCCACTGTGTTCCTGAGGGTGCCGCTGTAGGAAAGATTATGGGCAGAGCTTCCGGTTTCAGCTGCAGTATTGTTAAATGAGTCAGTAAAAGTGGAGTAGTAGGGGCATTTAAAATAGCATTTTTAAAAGTTTTTCAGATTCATTTTAATGTATAGCCCACATACAGTATGTGTTTTGCACTCAAGTGGCAGCTAATTTCAGCACTTGTAGTTTTTGAATGTTTTGGCATAGTTCGTGTTCGTGGTTGTGCCATAGACTGTATAAATGGAGACTTCTCACGGATAATGTGTAGATCATGCACTGAACGATAAAGGACTGTTGGTGTGAAAATGAATGGGACATCCAATATTAGCAAGGGCAAGAGTGGCAAGAGTGACTGCAGCATAGGTAAAATGAAGAAAACTGTCACGGGTTATTACGGACAAGAAAATGCCAAGGAAGTTGAAAAAACTTTATAAGACCATCATACGACCAAACCTTATGTACGCAGAGTCATGGACAACAGGAAAGAAGAGAGGATATTGGAAGCAACAGAAATGAGAATATTAAGGAGAATTAAGGGAATAACACTGAAGGATAAAGAAATGAAAACATCACGAAAGAGCAAAGTGTAAATGACATCAATGAGCAGGTGAGAGAGAGCAGGATAAGATGGCATGGCCATGCGGATCATTGTACATGTGCTGTGGCTACAGCAGTAACTTACCACTACCATTGTCTGTATGTGGCGTGAATGAATAATGACCTCAATTGTAAAGCACTTTGGTTATCTTGAAATGCAATCCATTATTATTAACAGTGGATGGGGGTGAGAGACTGTGCTCTGCAGAGGATGGAGATGGACCTAAGATGAAAACAACACCAAAAGCTAGCCATGATAGACGTCATATTACACTTGAAAATGATGTAAACACTTACTCAATTCTGTTTTTGCTTGTAATAAGAAAAAAAATCTGCCAGTGGAACAATTGAAAATTGGTTGAGAATTTTTGAAATGATATGCATTTGTCTAAAAACTAGTCCCTTGTCATATGATCATATCTTATATGAAATTTTAATGAGATAATTTGACTAGAAATTAAATGTATACTGTGACAGTTTTTCCTCATCTGATGCATTCGCCTGGGCTGAGCCTGAGGGGGTGGACTGACACTGGCCGGATTGAGTGCTTCCTCAAATACTTTAACAGTGCTCCTGGGGAAGTTTCATAGAACGTATGAGCATACAGCTAGTTGATGGGA
Source organism: Pholidichthys leucotaenia (assembly GCA_020510985.1). Taxonomy (NCBI): domain Eukaryota; kingdom Metazoa; phylum Chordata; class Actinopteri; order Cichliformes; family Pholidichthyidae; genus Pholidichthys; species Pholidichthys leucotaenia. Next base: position 251,910,229 of record CM035847.1, on the reverse strand, counting down.
AAACACTATGTGTAGTGGTCTGGACAGGGTCACTGACCCTGTCCATGCTTTGTGTTACTTTTGGATTCATTGTTATGTTTATCGTCATTAATAGTATTCTCTTGCTCTTGCTTTAGGTTATATTCTACCTCTGTTATCATTATGGTTATCACATCCTTAATTCTTAGCCATGTTATCCTTTACATTATCATTATTGCCATAATCCTGTCCTACTCATCATGGTGTTTGCCTTGTGACACCATTCTCAGTTCATTCTCTGCTCCTCAGTTATCGGTTCCCTTTTCTTGTTAATTGCTCTAGGCTACAGTACTCCTTGGCTGCTGATCAGCGCCAGCCCTATATATACTTCTCATGCTCTACCCTCTGTAGGACATTTTCATCTATAATCTCCACACATCTGGGACTTATTATTTAACACATTATCCGTGTTGTATTCTGCTGTTACAGCTTTATTTTCTGTTTTCTGCTCATGTGCAGTGTTCTTTTCTTTATAAATAAATATGCCTAAATGTCGCTGCACAATTGAGTCCATCCTAAAGCCCTGTAGGGGCAAACATGACAGTATGTTCATTTTACTCATAGAAATTACTATGCTCTGCTGCAGCAAACAACATGCTCAAACTTGAACTACTCCATTTATGAAAAACACATCAACTTAAGCAAACACATTTGCTAGGAAAAGCGGTGACTTGAATTAGTTGTTATTCAGTGTTTGCTATCATATGTTTCGATGCCAAAAAAGCAACCCGGAGTATTGAGAATCAACTTAATTACAGTTAAGATAAGATAAGCCTTTATTAGTCCCACAATGGGGAAATTCCAGGATTGCAACAGCACAGGGATAGCAACACTCAGAGCAACAATCAGAAGGCAAGAAAAAAACAAGAGCAGCGAGTATACATATGTACATATAAACATAAATATATAGACACACGATGCGGAGCATTGCAGCTAGATAGAATAAATATATAGATATATAAACAGTGCGGAGCATTGTAGCTAGATGGACTAAATATATGAACATATAAACACACACAGTGCGGAGCATTGTAGCTAGATGGAATAAATATGTGAATATATAAACACACACACAGCGTGGAGCATTGTAGCAAGATGGAATAAATATATGAATATATAAACACAGTGCGGAGCATTGCAGCTAGATGGAACAAACATGCAAATATATAAACACACACAGTGCGGAGCATTGTAGCTAGATGGAACAAATATGCGAACACATAAACACACACAGTGTGGAGCACTGTAGCTAGATGGAATAAATATGTAAATATATAAACACACAGTGTGGAGCATTGTCGCTAGATGGAATAAATATATAAATATACAAACAAACACACACAGTGCGGAGCATTGCAGCTAGATGGAATGAAACAGCATAACCGTCTACTTAGTTATCCTACATGGTATGATTATGTACCCATACATATTGTCACCCTCCGTAGCTACCGGTATTTTCCTAGTTGTATACCGGGGGGGACCTGTGACGATGGGATGTCACCACTGTTTGTCTGGTTATATTGTGATTATGTTGTATCAGTATTGTTGTAATGTTGTATGATTGTTGGTTAAGATGCACATAATAGTTTATGATTTGTTTTGGTTAATTTGAATGCCCTGGGAGATAATTAGCATGATTAAGAATCTGGTAAAATTGTTAAAAGATTTATTGCACATACCTTTGCCAACATGCTTGCTGCGGGTGTCCAGGCAAAAGACTCCGTTAGGAGTTGAAGGCCTTATATAGGACACCAGCAGGGAGCAAATATGTATGGTTAGTCATAGGGGTGGTTTAATATTTGTAAATAGGGGTTAAGGTTATTTATGGAACTATTTATATGACTATTTATTGTGTGTTATTTATATATTTATATTGTGTATGTCTGGGGAAAGTTATTTATGTATTTTTATATATTAGTGGGTATGTGTTTAGTATAAGGAATGAAGTGTTTTACCTGGGATTATGGTAGGGGCTAATTACCTCTAATTGATTGTCCACTATATAACAGGTGTGAGATATCAGTAGTAAGTTGTTGTATATTGATGAAAGGTGATTTGATGAAACGGATATTGAGGAATGTCTATTACTTGATATGCTTCTTTTGAGAAAGTACATTTTGTTTGAAACTGGGTCAGAAGATTTATCCTGAGGGACTGGAGATTATCTGAATTGGAGATGACTACTTGTAAGTGAAAAATAAATTTGTCTAATTGAAAACTGGAATTGAAGCTCTGGCCTCGCTTTGCTGCACCAAATTTTTCACAGGACCATTGTGTAAGTCTATTGCATCTTTTGCATTCAGTACTATTAGGTTGTCACGTCTTTTTGCTATCTCTGCGAGCAGCCCTGCTTAGGTTATACAGTCTGACAGCCGTTGGTAGGAAGGACCTGCGAAACCTCTCGGTTGTGCACCTAGGATGATGTAGTCTGCTGCTAAATGAGCTCCTTAGTGCATTCAGTGTGTCCTGCACAGGGTGGAACTTGGACTCCAGCAGAGATGACAGTTTAGCCACCATCCTTCTCTCTCCTATCTCCTCCACTGGGTCAAGGCGCTGCCCCAGGACAGAGCTAGCTTTCTTGATCAGTTTGTTCAGTCTCTTCCTATCGGCTGTTGTAATGCCACTGCCCCAGCAGACCACTCCAAAAGTGATGGCTGATGCCACCACCGTGTTGTAGAATGTCTTCAGCAGCGCCCCTTGTACACCAAAAGACCTGAGTCTCCTCAGTAGGAACAGCCTGCACTGTCCCTTCTTGTAGAGTGCGTCAGTATTGTGTGACCAGTCTAGTTTATTGTTCAGATGAACACCCAGGTACTTGTAGGATGTCACCATCTCGAGGTCTGTTCCCTGGATGTTTACTGGTGCTGTGAGGGGTTGTCCTTGCCTGCGGCAGTCCACCACCAGCTCCTTAGTTTTCCTCGCGTTGACCTGGAGGCAGTTCCGATGGCACCAGTCCACAAAGTCCTGGATAAGCCCTCTGTACTCAGCTTCATCTCCGTTAGAGATGAGGCCAACGATCGCAGAGTCGTCAGAGAACTTCTGTAGATGGCAGTGTGTTGTGTTGTGTGAGAAGTCCGCAGTATAAAGGGTGAACAGGAAGGGAGCCAAAACTGTTCCCTGGGGGGCCCCCGTGTTACCGATGATCATGTCGGACACACAGTCCCGGGTTCTCACAAACTGTGGCCGGTTTGTGAGGTAGTCCAGGATCCATGATGACAGGTGCTGGTCCACCCCTGCGCACAGCAGCTTGTCCTTCAGGATCATCGGTTGGATGGTGTTGAAAGCACTGGAGAAGTCAAAGAACATGATCCTCACTGTATTCCCGGGTTTCTCCAGGTGGAACAGAGAACGGTGAAGGAGGAAGATGACCGCATCCTCCACCCCAATACCATGCTGGTAGGTGAACTGGAGTGGATCCATCGCTGGACCCACCAGGGGGCGGAGGTGAGCAAGGAGCAGTCTCTCCAGGGTCTTCATCATGTGGGACGTCAGGGCCACTGGTCTGTAGCTGTTCAGATCTTTGGGGTGGGAAGTCTTTGGTACAGGTACCACACAAGATGTTTTCCACAACTGTGGTACCCTCCCTAGCTTCAGGCTCAGGTTGAAGATGTACTCCACAATCCCACACAGATGGTCTGCACAGGACTTGAGGAGCTTTGCACTGATGCCGTCCGGTCCCGACGCCTTCATCGCCTTGAGGAAGTTAAAGCTTGGGCAGTTAAAGCTCAGTATTACGCCAACACAAAAATGTTAGCTTGAATAGAAATCTATCTAACTTAGCAGTTAAGAGAAAATTCTCTAGTTATTAACTAGCTAGCTAATTTGCTAATTATATACTACATGCTACTAATTTAATCAAAATGTCAAGGATATTCAGGGACTTTCCTAACCCAGCCACAGGGGGTACACAAGCCAGTGTACTCCTAGTGCCGGCCCCAAGCCCAGGTAAATGGGGAGGGTTGTGTCAGGAAGGGCATCCGATGTAAAACGATTGCCAAATCAAACATGTGGATCATGACGAATGAGACTTCCATACTGGATTGGTCGAGGCCCGGGTTAACAACGACCACCGTCAGTGCTGTTAACTGATAGGGTGCCAGTGGAAATTGGGCTACTGTTGGTCGAAGGAGGAGGAGAGGGGGAAGGTGTGTTAAGAGGGAGAGAGAGAAAAAAGGTAGAAGTGAGCATAGGGATGTTAAATGGCAACCTAAACTTCTGGTTTAGTGAATGCTGGCGTGTCTGGCTGCCGCTGCTCACCGTAACTATTTTATGGTTTATTGTGGATCAGTGGCCTAATCGACTGTGCAACTGATATCTTGTGAAAGATTTTTCCCCCAATTCCATCTTTAGTATTTTGGACATCTACGTTTGTTTGTGGACGAGCTCCAGCCTCGACCTCCATGGCTTTCACTTCTTTGTTTTACTGACAGCTCTTTCACTGACAATGTCGTCTAGAAAGGCTTAACTCTAGTTTATAATCCTCTGGTTTCTCCCGAGTATCATCTATCATCCTGTGATGGGGATTCTCCAGTACTTGGCGGCAGAACTATTTCGACTCCGTCTTCACTTGTCTGAGCCACTGCTGGATGTGTTACATCTCCTACCGGACATTGCTTTCTTTCCATGTTGGAGATGCAGCCATCGTGGGTCTTGTCAGTATTTCCATTCGGACGACTCAAATCCTGTAAAGTCTATATGGTCCACATCTCACCGTCCTCCTCAAAACAAAGGCAGGGCTCCTGATCAGTGTCTTAGCTAGCTTGGCTAGTTTGGCTAACCCTACTCCCTATCATGGCAAAGCTATTGTCAACTTCGGTCTTTTAAACATCCATTCGCTCACAAGCAAGGGACATGTCATCCAGGACTTCCTCATAGACAGTAAGTTTGACTTTTTATGTTTGACCAAAACGTGGCAACAGCCCAATGATTTTACTTCACTAAATGATTCCATTCCTCCTGGGTTTGTTTACTGCTGTAAACCATGTGATTCTGGTTGAGAAGGCAGTCTTGCAATGATTCATCGTGAGAAGTGGAGAGTCTCACCAGTCTTTACTCCTGTTTCACTCTCATTTGAATCCATGGTTCTACAGCTCTCTGGCCCTATTCCCATGATCTTTGCTCTAGTATATCGTCCTCCCATGTTCAATAAGGACTTTTTTAAATGATTTTACTGCACTCCTAGACACATCTGTCCACTCTCTCTCCACATATATTACTCCTGGGAGATTTTAATATTCACATGGATTATTTCAGCAACGGTCTGACCAAAGACTCTACATCTTGTCTCGACAGCTTTGGACTGCAGCAGTACATAAATTTTCCAACTCACTCCAAAGGACATACTTGATTTAATCTGTTGTTCTGGTATCACTCCTGCTGATTACAAGGCAGATGCCATACCCCTTTCTGACCATTTGCTAATATCTTTTAGTATTAATCTAGTTTTTTCTAAAACCATTTTCCCACGTACAATGTATTTTTGTAATATCAAGGACATTGACCTGGTTTCTTTATCTGCCAGTATTAACTGTTTCCCCACTGCTGACAACTGTTCAACCCCCGGTGAACTGATCTGTTATTACAATGATAACCTTCATGATCTTCTGAATGACCTGGCCCCACTGAAAACTAGATCTGTTACATTCACCCTTTCTTCACCTTGGTTCACACCTGCTCTTAAACTACTAAAAGCAAAAGAGAGCCAATTTGAACGGCTCTAGGGAAAGCTTGGACTCATTGTACATAAGGAAATGTATTATGATCATATTTCCCATTATAAAACCTGCATCTTACAAGCTAAATCCACTTATTACTCAGACTTAATTAATTCAAATGAAGGAAATTCAAAGACCCTATTCTCACTACTCAGAAATATTAGTCTCCTGATTAACTTCCTTCTTACATGTATTCTACTGCCTTTTGTAACAGCCTCGTATCTTTTTTCTCGAACAAAATCAATAATATCCATTCTCAGTGTAGCATCAGCTCTTGCTAATCCAGGAAATCATTCTTCATCTTAAAGAAACTGTCTCATTCAATGTCTGGTCAAGAATTGCTGTGCTCCTTCATCTAAGGACCTCCGGTTTAAAAACACATTCCATGGAGAGAGGTATGATAAGAATTGCTTTTAACAGATTAGTTTGCCATCATAACTCCTTAAAGCTTCCTCCCCATGAGACGGTTTAATGGTTAAATCACTGTGACATATTGCAGACCTCCATCAACTCGGAACTACATTCATACATCCCCTGGTGGACACCTACAGAATCTGCTTGCTTTTTATTTTCACACGAATGGACTGCGTGTTTGTGACTGAACATTAACTATCTTTTCAAGTCTGATTCCTCAGCATAATTCTAAGGACACTATTTGAGAAGGTGACCACCACTGTGTTGGACAAAAAAGGGTTTGGAATGTTCACTACTTATCGATTGTTAAATGTGTGCATGCTTTAGAAATGTTACATGAACGTATTCAATATATGTTAATTATAAAAGACAAGTTTATGCCCGTGCATGCTCACTGAATATTAGTTGTGATTCACTGAAGTCAGCTTAGATTTTATATCAAGTATATAAAATGAATTTCACAGAAAATGTATGAATGTCTTCTGAAACTTGTGTAAGTCATCTGACTGTATCAGCAAACCACCAGGCCGTTGCTGCTAGATGACGTCCCCTTTCATTCTATTGGTTAGTTACAGACAAAGGACTGCTTCCTCACTGGACTAAAGTTCACCCAAACCTCCTGCGATGGAAGACAACTGGTTCATTTTCATGTCAATCCAGTTTCCCCGCGGAAACCTGGTCAGTTAAATAGAAATTGTCATGGTCAGTGAGAGCACGCCCCTCCCATCCTGCTGCACACTCACAAACTCATCACTGCACCTGAGGCAGAAGACACACCTGCACCCGCTCATCAACCAGCGTACTTAAGGAGGCCTCCTCTGCGCCATCAACGCTGGCTTATCTGGGTATACTGCCCCAAGTTCAGGTGAGCAGGTCATTTAAGCCAAGCTTAGACATGTCGTCTAAACTTGCTCTACTTTCTCTCTTGCAAGTTGTTGCTATCGTGCGGGTTTGTCTTGGGTCTGCGTGGGCTCTCCTGTCACCTCATCACTTCCACAGCAACAATCTCCACCCAGTCAGGCACTACCAGCTCATTACCCCTACCCTACTGGTTCGTCTATTCCCCGCTGGAGTCTTGCCGGTCCACCCTCGGAACCCTGAGTAAGTGGCAATTTGACTCGCCCATATTCCCTACCCCGTTCCTCCACTGACAGCTCTCGTTTTCTCTCCACGGGTAGATTGTTTCCTCTGGCGAGTGGCTGTTTAATTAACTGTGTGCTGTTTTCATATTTAATAAAACTGTTGAATGTTCTCCCCCTTGTGTGGTTCCTTCCTGTGCTAGCATTGTGCACGTGAGCTGTCAGCTTAACCATAACAGAATGACCCAGCCAGGACGGTAGCTCAGCCGGTGTTTCGCCACAGGAGCTGTCAGCTCTGGATCACCTGTCGGCAACCGAGCACCAGCTCACCGTGTTGACGCAGCAGGTAACAAACCTTCTCCAGCTTTGGTCTAATTCGTCTCCCCTGGCTCCGTCTCCTCAGCCTGCTCGCCACACTATAGTGTAGCATACCACCACCATTCCCACACCTACCCCGTATGCGAGGGAGGTGGGGAAATGTAAAGGATTTCTAATTCAAGTACATATGTATTTGGAGCAGGTCAGGGAGGAGTACCTGGGGGATACAGCCAAGATACAGATTTTCACTTTGTTATTAAAGGACTGAGCCCTTGAGTGGGCACGGTCCACGTTGGACAACACCGAGGGGCGGCGCTATACGTTTGAGCAATTTGACGCCATCTCTTGCGTGTTCGGCCGGACCAAGAGTGAGGGCAATGTGATGAGCAGCCTGATGATGCTTCACCATGGCACCCGGTCAGCGGCCGAGTACTCGGTAGAGTTCTGGGTTGTTGGTGCAGACTCGGGGTGGAATGAAATTGAGTTGCGCAGTGCATTCCTCCACGGGTTGAACAAACAGCTTCAGGATGACCTGGCGGTTCACCCTGTCTCAAAGACCCTCGAGGGCCTAATAGATCAGGCAGTCGGTTTGGATAACCGGTATTGTGAACGCGTGAAGGAGCGCGAGTCCTCCCCTCACCCTCATGCTGCACGGGTGCCCGCCGTGCTTACTGACACTGGCGGTGCCGGCTCTTCGCCCAAGCCGGTGGAGCTCTCTCGGCATTTAACCAATGTTGAGAGCAGTGAAGACGAGAGGATGGCGCATGCGCGTACTGCGGTTCGCTGAATCACAGTCAGGACGAATGCCGCCAGCGGCCTATAGGACGCAGTCCGTCAGTAACCATGGGGGGGTCTGGCGGGCAGGACTAAATCCACCCCCCCTGGTAATTTTTCTATTTCGGCCCTTGTCCAGTTGCTGGGGATCGAGAGGAGGATAAAGGTGCTGGTTGACTCATGGTCGGAGGGTAATTTCGTATCTGCTGAGTTTGTCAAGCAGGTGGGTATTCCCGCACGAAAATTGGCCCATGATCAGAGAATCACAACCATATCTGGCTGGGAGGTTGCGGTGGTCACTCGTACCATGGTGCCGATCTCCATCCTCCTTTCCAGGAACCACCGGGAGGAACTTACATTCTTAGTTTTTCCTATTTCCTCTTCCCCAGTGGTCCTCAGGGACTCATGGCTCCGGAGGCATAACCCAATTATAAACTGAGTCCAAAACACCATCTCCTCCTGGAGCCCCTTTTGCATAGCCCATTGTATGTGCTCAGTGGTGCTCCCCCTCTCTGTCTCCCTCTCCCCAGCGGAGCCACTGGACCTCAGCCTCTTCCCCTGGGCGTATCACGATCTTGGAGAGATCTTTAGCAAATCAAGAGTGTTGTCGCTGCCGCCTCACTGCTCTTATGATTGTGCTATAGACCTCATCCCAGGGATGAGGTTTCCGACCAGCTATACAGTATTTCCGGGCCAGAGAGGGAGGCAATGGAGAGGTATATTAAGGAGTCCCTGAACGCCGGCCTTATTCGGCCATCTCCGGCTCCTCTCGGAGCTGGGTTCTTCTTCGTCAGAAGGATGGCTCGCTGCACCCGTGCATCGACTACCGGGAGCATAATGCTATTACCATCAAGGACAAGTACCCTCTACCCTTGATCAATTCAGCATTCGAGCTCCTTCAGCGTTCACGGGTGTTTACTAAATTGGATCTTAGGAACGCGTATCATTTTGTCCGTATTCGCCAGGGTAATGAATGGAAGACAGCATTTAAGACAGACCAGGGGCAATTCAAGTATCTCATGATGCCCTTTGGGTTCACTAACGCCCCCACCGTCTTCCAGCAGTTAATTAACGACGTCCTGCACAGTATGCTGTATCAATTCGTGTTTGTATATCTTGATGACATTTTGATCTTCTCCCGCTCGCCAAAGGAGCATGAAGCCCACGTAAGAGCCATTCTACAATGGCTCTTGGAGAACCAGCTTTACGTCAAAGCCGAGAAGCGAGTTCTCAGCTACATCTACCACCTTCTTGGGCTTCATTGTAGCTGAGGGGAGACTGATTGCCGACCTGGCCAAGGTGAAGGCAGTGCTGGATTGGCCATCTCTCCACTCCCACAGGGAGCTCCAACGCTTCCTCGGGTTTGCAAACTTTTATTGCCAGTTCATAAGGAACTATAGTGGGGTGGCACTGCCTTTAACTCAGCTGACCTCCATTAAGGTCCCCTTTTGCTGGACCGAGGCAGTGGAGCAGGCGTTTAGCAAATTAAAACGCATGTTCACAGACACATCCATCTTGGTACAGGTCAACACACAGCTCCAGTTCATCCTCGAGGTGGACGCATCTGATTCAGGGCATGTCCTTGGATCGGAAGCTCCACCCGTGCGCATATTTCTCTCGTTGGCTTACACCAGCTGAGAGGAATTATGACGTGGGGGGCAGAGAGCTGCTGGTCATTAAGTTGACACTGGAGGAGTGGAGACATTGGTTGGAGGGTGACATTCACCCCATCGTCATGTGGACCAATAGGAAACTGGAGTACTTGCAGTCAGCCCGCCGACTTAACGCCAGGCAGGCTTGCTGGGTTTTATTTTTCCAGGGGTTTAATTTTACCATCACTTACTGGCCTGGTGCCTGGAACGTCAAACCGGACGCGCTATCATGCCAGTTTGACTCCGGGGAGGTAGACCCCCCCCCCCCAAAACCATCATCCCGCCTTTGTGTGTCCTTGGTGCCCTTACTTGGGATATCGAGTAGAGGGTCCACCAGTCCCAGAAGCCTGTGCCAGTAGGGTGCCGCCAGAATTGTCTCTATGTCCCAGCCACCCTCCGCAGTGACGTTCTCCAGTGGGCCCATACCAGCTGCTTCGCTTGCCATCATAGCATTGCCCGCACAGTGGACTTCGTCCGGCGGGCATTCTGGTGGCCCATGGTGCGGCGGGACACACGGGACTACGTCAGGGCCTGTCAGACCTGCGTCCGGGGGAAATCTGACTCGTCTCCCCCCTCGGGACTCCTCCATCCCCTTCCCACCCTGGGTCGTCCTTGGTCTCATATCACTGTGGACTCTGTCACCGGACTCCATCCCTCCCGTGGGAAGACTGTAATCCTTACTATTGTGGATCGCTTCTCCAAGGCGGTGCATTTGGTGGCCCTCCTGAAGCTCCCCTCAGCCTTGAAGATGGCGGTTCTACTGACAGACCATGTGATCAAGGTCCACGGCATCCCCATCAATATTGTGTCTGACTGGGGTCCCCAATTTACGTCCCAGGTCTGGAGGGCCTTTTGTTGGACACTGGGCACTACAGTGAGTCTTTCCTCCGGGAATCTTCCTCGGAGCAACAGGTAGGCAGAGTGCCTCAATCAGTCCTTGGAGGCCACCCTGCGGTGCGTAGCAGCTGAGAACCTGGCTTCTTGGAGCTCACACCTGACCTGGGTGGAGTATTCCCTCAACTTGGCCGTTTCCACGGCCACTAGACTCACTCCATTCAAGGCGTCCTTGGGTTACACCCTGCCTCTTCTTCCCATGGCCGAGAGGGAGGTGGCGGTTCCATCCATAGATGCCCATGCTCGTCAATGCCGGCGCATCTGGAGGGCTACCCAGGCTGCCTTGGCACGCACCATAGAACGCATCTGGGCCGCCGCTGACAGGAAGCGGGTCCTGGCTCCTAAGTACGTCGTGGGACAGCAAGTTTGGCTGGTGGCGAGTAAGATCCCCCTGAAGGAGAAATCTAAGAAGGCACTCCCCCCCCCCATTTCCTGGAACCGTTTCCCAGCTTCCGGGTCATCAACGATGCGTTGGTTCAACTGAGACTTCCTCCTACTCTGCAGGTGAACTCCACTTTTCACATGTCCCACATCAAACCCCTCTCGGTCAGTCCTCCCTGCCCCCCCCCCCCGCCGCAGCCGCCACCTCCTCCTCGGATCATCGACAGCCACCCTGCCTACATGGTGCTCCGTATTCTGGACTTTCACCGTCGGGGCCGAGGATTGCGGTATTTGGTGGACTGGGAGGGCTACGGCCCAGAAGAACAATCCTGGATCCCCTCATCATGGGTTCTGGACAAGGAGATGCTCCGGGCCTACCAGTGAACTCACTCTGAGAAGCCCTCTGGACCGCCTGGAGGCGCTCCTAGAAGGGGGGCCCTGTCATGGGCAGTGAGCACGCACCCCTCCCATCCTGCCACACATTCACAAACTTATAACTGCACTTGAGGCAGAGGACACACCTGCACCCACTCATCAGCCAGCGTACTTAAGGAAGCCTCCTCCGCGCAGTCAACGCTGGCTCGTCTGGGCATACTGCCCCAAGTTCAGGCAAGCAGGTCGTTTATGCTAAGCTTAGACATGTCGTCTAGACTTGCTCTACTTTCTCTCTTACAAGTTGCTGCCATCGTGCAGGTGTGTCTCGGGTCTGCATGCCCTCTCCTGTCACCTCATCACTTCCACAGCAACAATCTCCACCTGGTCAGGCACTACCAGCTTATTCCCCCTACCCTACTGGTTCGTCTACTGGTACTGGTTTGTCTACTGGTACCCTACTGGTTCGGCTGGAGTCCTGCCGGTCTACCCTCGGAACCCTGAGTAAGTGGCAATTTGGCTCACCCATATTCCCTACCCCGTTCCTCCACTGACAGCTCTCGTTTTCTTTCCACAGGTGGATTGTTTCCTCTGGCGAGTGGCTGTTTAATTGTGCGCTGTTTTCCATCCATCTTCTTCCGCTTAATCCTTTGCGGGTTGTGGGTGGGCTGGAGCCTATCCCAGCATCTTTGGGCGAGAGACAGGGTACACCCTGGACAGATCGCCAGTCCATCGCAGGGCCAACACAGAGAGACAGACAACCATTCACTCTCACAGTCATACTTAAGGACAATTTAGAATCCCCAGTTTAATGCCAATTAACCTAACTTGCATGTTTTTGGCATGTGGGAGGAAACCGGAGAAATCCCGGAGTAAACCCACACAGACATGGGGAGAACATGCAAACTCCACACAGATCACTGTTGGTCGGGGGCTGGGATTGAACCCAGGATCCCCTGGCCAAGGGTGAGTTGCTGTGCTGTCATAGTGCTAACCACTCCGCCACCGCGTTGTTAGATTGTTTCCTCTGGCGAGTGGCTGTTTAATTAATTGTGCGCTGTTTTCATATTTAATAAAACTGTTGAACACAACACCCCCCCCCCCTTGTGTGGTTCCTTCCTGTGCTAGCATCGTGCACGTGAGCTGTCAGCTTAACCATGAAAGAAATGCCCTAACCTTTCAGAATATATTTGCATTTTGCCTGGGCTTCTGTCTCTGTTAAGTTTGTCTCAGTTCAGTCTTTTAAGTTTTTCCTATTTTTCTGGCATCTGGGGAGAGACCCTCTTTTCTTGTTTGAGCTCAACCTATTACTGGAGTGAAACTCCAAGAACGCCTTTTTCTTTTCTCCTCAGAAGCCATGTGTCCTACTGAACTTTTTCTATTGATTTTACCTCAATTCACCATTAAAGTGAACTAATAGAGATTTGGGACTCTTGTCCCTGGCCTGACCCACAGACCACAATGCCAGAAGCATTCTGATCTTGTGGGTGTAACGGCCTAACTACAATTTCCTTATAGCCTTGGGCTTTTATCGGCTTATGGATATCCTAAATTTTGGATAAATGTTGCCATAAAGACGTCACCACTGCTTCTGGGCTAGCCGTTTATTCTGCCGATGGCTGTCTTTCTCTGCCTGCTCAGGATGCCCTCAGATGAGTCCAGGCCATTACAGCTGAGCTGAAAGGACTGCTGGCAGTCGCTTTCCTGTTTGCCACCAGCTGGTGGTTGCATGATCACCGATGGAAATCGGCGGGCACAGCTGTTCGAGTAAGCCAGACTTTCACTTACTATCTGCTGGGCTAAATGTGATGTCTAATTATCATTGAATATGCCCCATTCTCTGTTTTACAGTAATCCATAAGCTACGATAGAAGCTATAAGCTGAAGGAAAATTAATATTCTCTTTTCAATAACCTCCATTCTTTTTGCAGACTAATTCAGAATTTTCTTTTTCAGATAATCAGCTTTGTCATTTCCTCCATAAAATTGCATCCAATTTTATGCATGTTCTTGTTAGTTATTTCAGTCTTCCATTGTATTACCATTAAAATTCTAAATCTGGTTTTCTCTTGGTCCCACAAAGGTTTAACTATAGACTTTATGCTCAAAAATCCATTCCATTAACAGTTGAAATGATATTTGACACCTGTTAATCATTTAAACCAGCTTACAAATCACTTGATTGTAATGTTATATAACCCGAATCTGATTAATAAAACTTAACCGTAGAGAAGAGTTGTACTGGATTCCTTTCTTTGTGTGTATGCTTTCCTGGGTCACTGCAGAAAAGAACTCATGAATTTTGAGACTGACTGAAGGTATAAGGATTAATTATTAATAAATTTGTCCAAAATTGGACTGGTGCCCCGTTTAAAGAGCGTTTCTCTCTTAATTTGAGTGTTTGTGTGGAATGAGGAAAATCCCATTCCACACACACCCTTCTAATTATAAAATAAATAATCCTTGTACCTCATCACACCTACTATAATTAAATATTGTTACATATATCTGTGCCCCGTGTGAGGCTGTGTGCACCCGGAAAGCAGATGCAAACGAAAGATTATTAAACCATAAGATGCATGGTTTTTTTTGTGCTCAAATATTGATCCACTTTTCCGGTGAAGCCTTGTCTGCTGCCAAGGCAGCAGCTGTGTGTGTGCGTGTGTGCGTGTGTGTGTGTGGGGGGGGGGCTTCTGATAGACATGAAGGGGGGGGAATCTGCCCAATCCCCCAGCCTGCTCAGGCATCTGTGTTTTTATTTTTTTTTTCTGTTTAATGCATGCTGAAAAGTTTCAAAAGTGGTATTATTTGCTGAATTAATTAAAATAAGGCCTAGAGAGATGAGATTGAAGAAATCCAATCCATCTTTGGTTAGGTCAGCTTCATCTGCGAGTTTCCCAATGAGGAAAAAAATTGACTGTTTTTTCCTCATATGAGCAAAAGTAAAGCCCCAGATTAAATCATGCTGGACACAGCCTGTCATAACCTTGGACTCAGGGAACACATGCACATGGGCTCGGGAAGATTTAATGCTTTTATTGATAACCAAAGGTGTATGAGTGCGTGAGTGAGAATGGAGATGTGGTGTGGGTGGACATCGTGCATAGTGGGCGGAACAGCTCGCCGTGCGACCAGGTAACCCTGAGGGGAGAGCAGAGCAGGAGGTTAGTTGTAGCCGACCACATCATGGTAATAATTTTACTACGCTTGCTCACGTGCAGATGGGCAAGTGGCTGGCGTTGGCTTGACAGCTGTGCCCTGGAAGACAGCGCGGCTGTGCGCCCTTGATGCGCCGGAGCCATGCAGGCGGAGATGAGGTGAGGAGAGGGAAAAGCCGCCGCCTGGGAATCCACCTGTGCACAGGGGAAGGACTGGAGAGAAGGTAAGGGTATGGAGAGTTGCTTACGTGCAGGATGCGCTGTCGGTAGAGACCGGATCAGTCGCCGTGTAGAAGCGTTGAAGCGAAGACGACTCCAGGCCGAAGCAGAGGGCAGAGGGGTAGATATAACTCATCGCCGATGAGGTGCAGGTGTGCGCGCAGCTGGTAATGATGACCGGCGAGAGCGAGGTGTAACACAGCCTGATAAAAGTTACTGGGAGGAATTTGTTTTTGAAGTAATGGTGCTTAATTATTCCCGGAGTAAAAGTGGAAGATTATCCTTTCATTGGGGAGATTAAACTCTCCCGTTTAAAAAAAAAAAAAAAAGTTCGTCAGTAGACCGAGACCGTGTCTGCATTCACAGGACCTGTGCGCATTCACATTCACGCGTGACCGAAAAGGCTATGCACGACAACTGCACATGGGCAGAGTAAGAGTGCAGACGCCATTTTGAAGGCACCAAGGGGAGTCACCCTAGCTGCCATCTTAGAGTTGAGACAGTGAGACCACCTCTACAGCGATGTCATGGTGTCTCCTCCTTCCTAGAGTGCAGAAGGAACTGCCTCCATCTTGTGGTCAACCATGAGTTGCATTCCTTTCATGAATTTACACCCAGATTCAAACAAGGTGCGGCTGTTAAGCTGATTTATAACCAAATCGGGCTTCCAAATTAAATTCAAAGCAACCCATATCATTCAGAATAACCTAAATTTAAAACCAATTCAAAGTTTTATGCCAAGAACAGAAGGAAAGGAGAAACTTGCTGGTTTTGGAGGTTGTTCTCATTGGTGGAAGAGCTTTTTACTGCATAAACACAGTAGAAGCATATAAACCCATACAATTTGTACTTAATCGATTATGTTAACCACACATTTTAATCTTTAAAGTTAAAAGAGCATATATTTACATATTTTATGCAACAATTGCATACTTTTGAAACTATGTGTGTGTTTTGTTGTTTTAAATGCTACATTGTGTGATGTCTTTCACAGGAAGCCATTCAACTTCGGGATTTGAATAAATAACAATGTTTATTCAAAAGCGACCTTAAAGTAATGCTAACCTGTGCATATTGGCAGAAGAAGTTAGTGATTCACTGAATATTTACCAAAATTTTCCAAAATCAGGAAACCACATGAATCAATTAACACTTTAAAGCTTTAAGTGTTATTTAAAGTCATTGTATTATTTTTTTTTATTCATGTTTGTCTTCACAGGGAAAGGTGAAAACACTGATCAGTCTAAAAAAAAAATGGAGACAATCACATAGATCACCATTAGCTTTCATCCTAAGAAAGCCTTGGTGACAATACACAAAGACAATCCACTTGTGTTTCTTAATCTGTAAATACTAAACATTTAAAGGCTTTAAATGAGAATAGCCTTTAACAATAAAGGCTAAACTCAATTGTGACTTTAAAAGAAAAAAAAAACTTGTATCCTTAAATCTCTAAAGCAATTAACCATCTATTTTTGTTGTTTTCATTTTTGTAAATAAAATAATCACTTTAAAGTGACATTCAAGAAAAATTCCAAAGCTAGTTATTGATGGCAATTCCAAAACTAGGCTTTGAAAATTGAAGCAAAGAAGTCCATCCACACGTTTTTTTAATTTTGTTTTTGTGAAATACAAATCAAAATAGTGTCAACAAACAAATACATTAACCCATCTCCCAATTTCTGCAATAATTCCAAAATTCTACTTCCCTTCTTACAAGCCTGTAAGTTCTAAAAAGTTCTAAAAAGGAGCTTATAAGTACCATGACTGCAAAACAACACTCACGGTTAACTGACTAACAACTTTAGCTATAATCAACAAATTGATTTGAAGCTCACAGATAGAGAAATGGTAAAACATGTCGAATCCACTTACCAAACTGGATGACCTGCAAGCAACATTGGAAGACCTGACTTCAGACCTTGTTCCCGGCTTCTCCAAACATGTTCAGGAAACACCACCCAAAGATTTGAAGCAAATCACAGAGAAAACTTTTGGATGAATGCAATACTAACCCACTGAAAGCAAAAGAAATTGGTGTGTTAGAAAAGTTTGCACTAGCATTAGTTGCGAGGTTAAGAGTAGCCGAATCTAAAACATTATACGCCAAAAAAGAACTGGTGAAAAAACAACCATCCTCTCTCTCCAAGAAGATAATAAATCACTTATGAAAAAGCAGGAACAAGCTTGCATAGAGCAGGAAGATACCCAAGCAGAACTTGATCATGTGTTGCTAGATCTGGAACAGGTAAAGCAAGAGAAGCAACGACTGGAGGAAGACAATACCTTGTTTCAGCAAGAAAACAAGGAATTAGGAACTGCCCTTTGGGACACCAAGGACAAACTCAGAAGAGTTGAAGGTCAACTAGACGATTGTAATTATTGTAATTCTTTATTATCAGGCTGTCCTAAAACATCTTTAAAAAGTCTTCAGCTGATCCAAAATGCTGCAGCAAGAGTTTTAACAGGTGCTAGAAAGAGAGATCATATCTCTCCGGTTCTGGCCTCCCTTCATTGGCTTCCCATAGAGTTTAGAATTAAGTTTAAAATCCTTCTTCTTACTTACAAAGCTCTAAACAATCAGGCTCCTTTTTATTTAAAAGATCTGATACTACCGTATCATCCTAACAGAGCACTACGCTCCCAAAATGCAGGATTACTTGTAATACCTAGAATCTCCAAAAGTACAATGGGAGGCAGAGCCTTCAGTTATCAAGCTCCTCTCCTGTGGAATCAGCTGCCAATCTGGATTCGGGAGTCAGACTCGATCTCTGTTTTTAAGATTAGGGCTAAAACCTACCTTTTTGATATAGCCTACAATTAGGGAGGGATCATGTGTTTCTGAACCCTCCCTTAGTTATGCTGCTAATAGGTTTAGTCAGCCAGGGGACCTCCAGTAATGCACTGGGCCTCACTCCTTTCCTCACTCTCTATGAAATATTTTTTTTTTGCTGGTCATTAACATTTCTTTGTTCTCTCCCATAGATTGAGTCCCCATCGTGCTGTTTGCTCTCTACATGTCTGTTCTTTTCTTCTTCTCTATCCCCTCACCCCCCAGCCAGTCGCAGCAGATGACTGCCCCTCCCTGAGCCTGGTTCTGCTGGAGGTTTCTTCCTGTTAAAAGAGTTTTTCCTCTCCACCGTCGCCAAGTGCTTGCTCACAGGGGATCGCCTGATTGCTGGGGTCTTTCTGCAACTGTGGGGGTCCCCCCTACAGTTGATAGTGCTATGATATGACTGTTGTTGTGAAATGGCGCTATATAAATAAAGTTGAATTGAATTGAATTGAATAGACGACACAAAATCTGACTATAAGAAATGTCAACTACTCCTACTAGAAGCACAAAAGGCCTTCAGAACATCAGAAGAGCTAGAAGATTATCACAAACAAATAAAACCAAGGACAGAAGCCATGGACAAGCCAGTTCCTTTGACAAAGGGAGGCATCTCCTCACCGGATGGGGACCCCCCCCCCCGGCACGTGCTCGCCTGACCCGTTCGGTGAACCCAAACGACAACGCAAAAGACGTTTGCAAATTCCATCCGATAGAGACCTCGACAAGATCGCTCTCCACATCACCAATTTCGATCCCTTGACCAGTGGGTCACCTGATACCAGGGCTTATTTACAAGACATTGACTACTACTTCCGTAAATACCCTGACCCTACGGTTGATGATCGCATTTATTTGATCAAGCTAACATCTAACAGGTCGGTATCAAAATTTATCGACCGACAACCATTGGATATCAAGATGAACCACTGGAGACATTACAAAGCCATTGAAAAGGAATTCTCTGACTGCCTACAGTCAGGGCTAGTGACAGCCCTAGCTGTGAAATAAGGTCGCTCAGAGCCCCCACAGGCCTACTACCAGTGACTCCTTTGTGCATATTTTGGATCTCAAAACACACCAGGAATGGAAGAAGACCATAATTTTAATGCTCTCTTCATTCAGAATCTCCATCCCACAGTCAGCCACCACCTTGTAGTCATGGCCAACCCAATGTCAAACTTGATAAACCAACTCAGAGAATTTGCACATTATGCACTCCAAAAACAACAACAACGTAACCAAAAGCAGGCTGAGCCTACCATGGTGCTAGCTGTCAACACCATGTCTGACACTCTGGACCTAGAGGGCGCCCCGAAGCCAGCCCCTGTTCCTGCATCACGGCCACATGCAAAACTGCGACAGTTCTCTGGAAAAGCTAATTCGGGTCAGAATCCGACCAAATCTTCTACACCCAACTTGAAATCAACGTCACCAAATCCTGACTATCGTCGGAGGCCAAGCCCACCAGGTAGGTCATGTGAATACGGTACGGATATTCGTGATGACAGATACTGATTTTGAGATTTGCGTAACCGCAGTAAATGATCACCTCACTCGTACTGCTGTGAAAACTCAGGAAGGGAGACGAGACCTCCCTCTGGTAAGTTTGCTCAAGAAACTGGGAGAAGAAAGAAATGTCCACTTTCAGTCTAGAAGACAAATGTCTCAAATGTCTACTAGACGAACTGAAGAATAAGGAGAACAATAAGGAGGACAAGAAACCATATTTGCTAGCCATAAATATTGTGACAACCCCAAATGATCCTTCTGAGCTACCAAAACCCGACCATAAGGAACCTCCTGCTGCATCAGCAGGAGATACAGGGGACACAACAGAACATCCTCCACCTGAGGCTCTGGAGGGGCCTGAGAACCCAACGCCGTCCAGCACCATTCTGGTAGTCCAGCTACCTGAAAAATTTCACTCACCTGAAACAGACGGCTCCTTAATCCACGTTGAACTGTCGGTCCAACAATTTGTGTGACTTGACCGAGAGGGGGGTAGCATGAAAATTTTTCCTCTCATTGACCTTGGAAGACGTGATGACACATGAATCACTACTGGATACTGCCGCAGATATCACTCTAATGTCACAGGACCTTTTTGACCACCTACATATCGCTAACCATGCACACAAAGATTTAAAGCTATGACCTTGTTCCTTAGCTGTCCAACCTTATGCACCCTCCAACATGACTGTCACACATGTCATTGGTAAAGATCACCATTGGACCCATGACCTTGATTCATCCGGTCTATGTGTCCAATCTCAACTCAATTCCATTGCTGATAGGTAAAGACCTGCTAAATCGCTTTGAGCCTCAGATAGATTTCAAGAATCTCAAACTATGGGGTCAATTTCGGCAACCTCACCCAACTACTCTACCAGAGGCAACCGAATCGCAGTGCTACACTCTGGACACCTTGAACATTCCAAGAGTCGCTCCACTCGCACTGCTGACCCAACCAAGTTTGACCGAAGGTGACCTTGAGGAACGGGTAAAAACAGGCACCCCGTCCTATGTCACCACACCTGACAACCCGACTTTAAATGAACATAGTTCATTCGTTTCCATCCTAAAGCCTGAGAAAGCCGATGAGTACTGCCCCCAAGTGGTCAAAGGACAAGATGTCCAAAGCTCCCATGTAGAAGACGTGGTACTTGCTCTCTGGGCTGATAAATCTGCCATCAGCCAGAAACTTTTTGATTTTCTGTATGACAAATACCCTGACCTCATGGAAACTAACAAGTCTTTCCGTTTCCCTGTTGGGGCCAAATCAAACAAAACATTGATCTCCACAGGCATCTGCGCCCTCCACCTTAAGTTGAACCACAGACTGCTAAGTCATCCTTCCTTGGTCATTCCCGACCTGCCACATGCAGTCTACATCAGCAATGACCTTCTTGTGAGACTTGGAGCTCAGCTTGATATCATAAACAATGCTTTATGGTCTCTCACCTCAGCCTGAGATGCTTACTCTAAACTACATCTGGATGCTCTAAAGTGTCATGTCCGGGGTCATCACCCCAAACATGACTTGTGGCAGTTGAGTTTAATTATTGATTATTAATTCCAGATGGTGGATTGAGCCTTGCTCTCCGCCAGTCCCACAGCCATGCCTCCTCCTCTCACCAGGTATTCACCAGCTGTCTGGTTCACCACACACACACACACACACACACACACACACACACACACACACACACACACACACACACACACACACACACACACACACAGAGTTCAATCAGTCACGCACCAGGTCACCACACAGCTGTGTCCACTTGCCCTCATTCTGGGCTCACTGCTATTTCATATGTTCGCTGCAGTTTATGCAGCAAACATGACAGTAAGTTGCCACCAAGAAGAGCCCAAGCAGTAGGTAACGTGTTACTCATTTTTTTTTTCACCCACCTGCTCAGAGCGTCATGTCCTGGTCTACCGTCCCACACTGGGTTTAGTGGATGGGCAGCAGGACAGCCCAGTACGGAGGAGCAGCGGGCAGCCTGGCGAATCTGGGAGCTCCTGGAGGAAGCGCACAACTCCTTCAGACCCGGAGATCATTTAGTCTGCCTCGATGGAGTAATCTGGATCCTGAGGACTCACCGGGGCCTCTGGAATTACCCCAAGTACTCCAAGCTGCTGTCCGGCATCTTTGCGCTCAAACAGGCTTTCCCCGACCTGAAGAGAAGGGCTTTCTGGATGAAGCCCAAACAGATGCCCTTCTCTGCCGGCGGCCATCTTCTCCTCTCCTCCGTCCACTGTTCCAACATGGTGGCCACCAGGTTGCCGGTGTCAGCATCACCTGGAATCCCAGAAGAACGATTCAGCCCCGCTAACTGCCCCAGCTCTGAAACCGAGCCCAGTTACCTCCGCAGCGGATCATCAGTCCCAAGCAGTCCCATCTGCAGGAACTCCCTCCATATCCGCTGTGCAGCCTCCTTCCTCAGTCTGTTTGCTGGCTGCAGAGCAGCACTTGTTTTCCTCACCGGGGTCTCCCGTTCCTGAGGCGAGAGGGGCGGCTTCCATACTTTCTATCAAGGAGCCTAGCATCACCTTTCCCGGATGGACGGGTGAAGACGTCCAAACAGCAGCAGCTGCGATTCACACCATAAACCGGGAGAACAGGCAAGTACATTTTCATTGGACTCATATTAATAACGAAGGCTGCACGGTGGCGCAGTGGTTTAGCACTGTGGCAGCACAGTTTTACCCTCGGCCGGGGGATCGCGGGGATCATGAGATCGTGGGTTCGATCCCAGCCCCCGACCAACAGTGAGCTGTGTGGAGTTTGCATGTTCTCCCCGTGTTGCGCGGGTTTACTCCGGGATTTCTCCGGTTTCCTCCCGCATACCAAAAACATGTAGGTTTAGGGCGCTCGCGCACGCAGCGACCAGCAGCCGGTGGCTTGTCACCAGACTGCAAACCAAGTCTACCTACGGGTACAAATAAGTAACAAAAAAAAAAAAAAAAAAAAAAAAAAAAGTGTCTTGCCTGATCCCTGGTAGGGAGGCTCAGGGAAAGCAGTCCCCTGAGTTCTCCTCACCTGCTGCTGTATACAACGGTTCACCAGCCCTCTCTCTTCTCCCCTTTGTGTATCTGCCGGAGCCGAGCAGTCTGGATCAGAAGGAGCCAGAGGTCCTGGAAGGGTGTCCTCCCGCAGCCATGGTGAACCAGGTCCCAGCTGCCACGCCGGAGGAGTCACCAGCATGGATCAAGGCATCTGGGAAAGACAAGACTGCAGTGACCATCACGCCTGCTGTGGAGGCTGCCACAGCAGAGTCAAAACCCAAGCGGAACCTCTTGGAAGCCGAACCTGGGAAGACGTCGCCTGGACCGCCAAAGTCCTGGATGGCGGTAGAGCTTGAGCTAAGGCAAGTGCTCTCTTTTGTCTTTTTCCATAATTGAGCATTTTTGCCTGGCTTTAGGTGAGGAGAGCCAGCTGCAGCCAAACGCTGCACCTGAGCTCACCTTGCTGGGCTCTGCTGCTGCCGGCGACTCTGACCCTTCCTCCTCTCTTTCAGAGTCCTTTTTCAGGGTTGCCAGAGAGAGCTCACAATCGCCAGACAAGTCCGGGGTTCCAGGTTCACAACCAGAGGCCACCGAGGTTCCGGTCGAGGTGGATGTCGGGGGAACCCAGTCCCAGTCCAGGGTGCCTGTGATCAATCGCCTCCTCACTTGGGTGCTCAAATGGGTCAGCTGGCCCATGGCCAAGATGGCGTTGAGGTCAGCAGTGGTCCAGCCGGGTCCCACCGCGGGTGCAGCAGGGGTCCAGCTGGATTCCATTGTGGGTGCAACTATGGCTTGGTCGGGGTCCATCGAGGGTGCAGCTGAGTTTCAGTCCCATGCTGGGACCATCGAGGGTGCAGCTGTGCTCCAGTCCCATGCTGGGACCATCGAGAGTGCAGCTGCGCTCCAGTCCCACGCCGGGACCATCGAGGGTGCAGCTGCGCTCCAGTCCCATGCCGGGACCATCGAGGGTGCAACTGCGCTTCAGTCCCACGCCGGGACCATCGAGGGTGCAGCCGCACTCCAGTCCCACGCCGGGACCATTGAGGGTGCAGCCGCGCTCCAGTCCCACGCCGGGACCATCGAGGGTGCAGCTGCACTCCAGTCCCACGCTGGGATCATCGAGGGTGCAGCCGAACTCCAGCCCTAACACCGGGGGTGCCACAGGACAGTTTGGGGATGCCGGAGTCTTCCTTTTCCTTTTGGAAACCCTGTGGATGTTCCTTCTCCATCTGCTGGGCACCGTCGGGGTCCTCTTCCTTTCACTGCCAGCGGCTGCAGGAGTTCCCTTCCCCTGTCTGGCCACCCACCTCTCAGCCCTCCGGTGGGTAGGCTACCGCCTCATTTGTCCTTCCGATCCTGGTGGCCTAATCGTGTGGGCAGGCCGCCTGAAAGACAGGGTTCCCGTGTCGGGTGGCCCGTATGCCCTGGCATGCCACCTGATACTGTTCTGCAGGTTGCCTGCTGGCCCTGGGATTTTGGCCGGCCCCCTGAACTTACGGCTACCTGCTGGGCCTTGGACTCTGGTCAGCCCCCTGAACTGTGGGACTCTTGGGGGTGGGGTGGGTTAGTTTAGTTTTGGGGTTGGGAAAAGTGTTGTGGGTGTGTTGTTTTATGGTGTGTCCCCTTTCCTGACCAATCCCTCCTAACCTGTTTTCCCCCACCTCCCACCCTGGATTGTTGTATAGGCCTTTTGAATGGGATGGGGGTAGGTTGTTTTTTCTGATGGTGCAGTGGGTGTCTGGTAACCACCCCTTGAAGGGAGGCACTGTCATATTCGGGGTCGTCACCCTGGACATGACTTGTGGCTGTTGGGTTTAATTATTGCTTATTAATTCCAGCTGGCGGATTAAGCCTTGCTCTCCGCCAGTCCCACAGCCATGCCTCCTCCTCTCACCAGGCATTCACCAGCTGTCTGGTTCACCACATACACACTCACACACTCATGCACACACACACACACACACACTCACGCTCATACTCATACTCACACACATGCGTACACCCACACATAGTTCAATCAGTCACGCACCGGGTCGCCACACAGCTGTGTCCACTTGCCCTCATTCTGGGTTTGTGTATTTATTGGGTAGAGTGTGACCAACTAGTGTGGCAACTTAGCAATGTCAACTTCATACATCCAGGCTCACTTCTGTGGGTTCACCCTTGGACTAATCGTGTTGTTTCTCCAGAGCCTTTCCGCTCCAACACTATCTTAAGTCCTTGTGCCTTTTACTCCTCTCCTGCCTGTTTGAAGCACATTAGGCATCCTTTGAACCAACTGAGTTTGTAGCCGGGTGTCTCACCCCTTTTCCAATGTGACTGTATTTGGACATTCTACACATTCACCCATTGTAAATAAACGTGTTACTTACTCTGCGTTTTGGGTTCACTGCTATTTCATATGTTCGCTGCACTTTACGCAGCGAACATGACATAAATTCAGGCCAGACCATCCCTGAAGCCTTCCAGGTACTGAACACCCAATACTGTGTCATACCTGCTAATATCATGTGCTTCCCGGTCCAACTACGCATTCAGACCGGACAAAAACTCATGCATTCTCAAGCATTTTTCCAACTAGCTCCTTTGTTTGTCAATCTGGGCTTAGCTCTGGAGGTCATGCCCCTTTTAAGCCTAGGATCTCGAACCACCATGTTGCATTCCCACGGCAGAGACCATCATCCTACCCAAGGCCACGCCCCTCGGCTGGCTCATCACCACTGATTTTCTCGATTTTGAACTGACCATTCCAGTGTTAGGCAGCCTCCCTGATTCCCTTTGGGCTGACTCTCTGGAACCTGCAGTCATATACATTAAGCCTTCTAAAGCCATTGCCCTTGTGTCAATGTCAACCCCTGACAAAGAGTCACTGGGACGAACTGACTTGACCAATGATGACCAAATGCTTGTCCAAGCCATTGAACTCCTCCCATCAGCACCCAATCAGCAAACTCCTGACAATCCCAGTGACGCTCCACCGAAATTGGTCACCACCATCGCCGAAGAGATTGAACAGGTGGTAGCTGACACTGATGCCCTAACCTCTGACGAGAAATGCCAAAAACTTTGCCAGGTTCTTCTTAAGTATGAACCATCATTCTCCAAAGACTCCTTGGACAGTGGGGTAACCACAATCCACACTGTACGCATTCCTATACCACCTGACACTCCTCCCACCTACGTCAGGCAGTACAAGATTCCCTTGGCCTCTTATGGCCCAGTACAGGAAATAATCGACGACCTACTGGACCGTGGCATAATCAGGCCATGTAATAGTATCTAATCCAACCCCTTGTGTCCAGTTCTGAAGCCCAATGGTAAGTGGCAACTCACCATTGACTTCAGGAAATTAAACACTCAAGTTCCTCTTTCTAGGTGGCCTATGACTCAACTGGAGCAAGAACTTTCTAAAGTCAAAGACGCTAAATACTTCTCGACGCTGGACATTGCTTCTGGTTTCTGGACCATCCCTGTCCAAGATGAAGACCAACACAAACTGGCCTTCACATTTGCAAATCGCCAATACTCATTTACCCAATGCCCTTTCGGGTATGCCAACTCTCCTGCAGAGTTCAACATCTTCTGTAATAAGATATGTCCCAACACCAGAGACAGACGTGATCTCATCTATTTTGACAACATTCTCATTCAGAGTCCAACTCTGGACGCCCACCTGACTGAAATCGACCATGTCCTTGGCCAGCTCACATGAGCTGGAGCCAAAATCTCTCTTTCCAAGTACCAATGGTGCAAAACCAAGGTCAACTATGTTGGTCTCTTGGTGGGATCCAACGGGGTCCTACCACAAACATCGCAAATCCAAGGCGTCCTAAACATCAAGACCCCTACCAACATCTCCGAACTCTGGAGCTTTCTAGGGGTATGCAACTACTCCCGCCAGTTCATTGAGGATTATGCAGACTGGGCAAAACCCCTGACAGACCTCCTAAGAAAGGACACCTCTTTCATCTGGTCTGAGGCTCAAGAACAGACTATGCTAGCTTTAAAGCAAAAGTTATGCACATACCCTGTCTGGCCTATCCCAACTATGATTAGCCATTCTTCCTACAAGTGGGGTTCTCCGCCAACTGCTTAAGTACTGGATTATACTAAAATCTACAACCATGACAAATGAGTCGTGGCTTATGCCAGCAAAACCCTCTCTGGTCCGGAATTGAAATACTCGACTGTGGAAAAAGTCCTTCTGGCTACTGCAGTGTTTTATTAGTTATAATTATGATCAGGTATAAAGTTTATTTAATTTCATTTAGCGGGGTGTGTGGGGAAGGAAATTTACTTTCAAATTCACACACACACACACACGCACACACACACACACCAGAAAACTTGATAGGAAACACTTCTAGAGAGTAACACACTTGTTTGGGGGTACCAGCTCACTATTGTGACCAATTAATAAATATTTCTTTTTATACCTGAAATTGATCAGTCTCAAAATAAATTCATGAGTTCTACTGGGGACTTAGAACCTTCACAGAAAAGGAAAAAAAAATGCTCAACGACTTCTCTCATTTTACAGATTTATTTAAATGAAACTGATTAAATGACATTGCATTCAAATGATTTGTAAGCAGGTGAAATGATCAACATTGAGCAATCACATCAAACTTGTAATTGACATAATTCTCGGCCCAGGAAACACGCACGCAGGCTCAGGTAGATTTGAAAGCTTTATTCAACCAGGGAAGTGTGTTTGGATGCGTGTATGTGATATGGAAGTGGATAGTGGGTGGAAGATGAGAACAGGAACAGAGCAGCACGCTGTGCGGCCAGGCAACCCTATGGGAGAAACATAAACAGGGAGTGAGCTAGGCAAAACCACACGAGAAAGTGATGCTGAGTTGTGCTTACTTGCAGAGGGAGTGGTGGCTGGCGTTGGCGAGGATTTCAGGCCTGGGAGACAGCGCCCTGCTGTGCACATGACGAGTGTGGAGATGCGGAGGAGGAGATGGCGAAGGTGAGACTATCCGCCGCCATGGAATCCACCTGTGTACAGGGGAAGGCTGAGAAAACAGGTAAGTGATATGACAGCTTATGTGAAGCAGCGATGAAGAGATGATCCTGCTGAGGGATTGAGCGCGTTGTAGAACAGATGGCTTCAGACCTATGCTCAGGGCGAGGTGGAATAAATAGCTCTGCGCTAACGAGGCGCAGGTGTGCGTGCAGCTGAGGTGGATGCCTGAGGGTGGCGAGTGGTGACAGTAATTGATTACACTGGTCAGCACCAAATTTATTGTCTAAGTTTTGTTTAGCTGAATTAGGACAATTTTGATGTGCTGAATCCAAAAATGACATTGGTTTTGCTCAATCAGGTCAACTTTTTGAACTATGGCCACATGTTTTTTTACGTTTTTGTTTACATGTACAGGTATTTTCGCTTTATATGATGCAAAATTCTTTTTTATTTCTTGAAATTGTCTGAATTTTGAACAATGATTACGAAACATTCAATTTACATGTATTTATCTTTATCAGTGTCTACTATTCAATTTGCAGTACCACTGTACAAATGATGTACAACTGCTTACAACTTAGCATAAAAACCTGACCTGATCGAGAGAAACAGATGTCATTTTCGGATTCAGCAGTGCAAAATTGTCAAATCAGTTGAAAAAACACAGACAACTTACAAAAAAATTATTGTTGTTATGTTGTGTTATTAATCAACAGAGTATTATCACATTTGCAGAACCAGGGTGAAAATGTGATCTGAATTAACTGGGATGAAGATATGAATAAATTGGACGCAAATTTATGAAGAAAATTAAACTATAGGAAAAATTCTGAAATATTCTAAGAAAGTAAAAATGGAATTCTAATGGAAAAGAGTAATATTAATTCTCTTCGATTCTGTAGCTTTGATCAGACTGCGAACTGAATTTAAAGATGAAACAAATTGTGGCATACTTTTAAGTCTGCAGACATAAAGTTGGAGACTATTAATCAGCAGATAGAACAAAGAGGGCTCACGTGAATGTTGGTTTTCAATGACTCCTTCCTCAGCCGTTGACACCGGATGAAGGTTTATTTCAGGTGATAACGGTATATATCTGCCAGCAGATATATCTTCCAAGTCCAGCAGTCACAAAAGCTGAGGTTTGACCGCGACACACAGTTAGAGCTTAGGTCAGGTGACGTGAGGCTGCTTCTTAGGGCTTCCCATCTTCTTCAGCCGCGTAACATAGTATGCCAGGAGGACAACACGAGGAGGGCTTTTGTGGTTGAGTGGTGGCTCCCCTCCCAGGTCTAGTTAAATGGGACAGTCCAGAGTCTGATCCAGACACAGAGTGGAAGAGGCAAAATTAAAATTAACTACATTTAAACCACACAATCAAATTCCTTTTGACGTTGTGGTACGTGGGTGAAAATAGCTTCCAGTTTGATAATGAATGGTCAGTCCTTTGAAAAACACACGGTGAGTTTAAAGAAAGTTTAACAGAATACAAATAGTAATAGAATCACCTAGAAACATGAAGTTTCAGAATCAGAATCAGAATCAGAATCAGGTTTATTGCCATTGTTCATGTAGTACACAAACTAGGAATTTGTCTCGGTACAATGCTGCAACATTAAACATGATAAGATAAGAGAAATAAACTATACATGTAATAAAGTGTAGGATAAGATTAAGTGATACTGGTCAACAGTTAAAATATATATTAGCCAGCAGCAGATACTGTGGAGAACTATATAGTGCAGTCGGTAATGCAGGAAGAAAACAGTGATGATTGACATGAGTCTGGTTGAGCTGCTGTACATGGTGCACGAGAGTCACTTAGTGTTCAGCAGTCTAATGGCAGAGGGGAAGAAGCTGTTCATGTGACGGGAGGTTTTAGTCTGGATGGACCGAAGTCTTCTACCAGAGGGGAGGGGGGCAAACAGTACATGACCAGGGTGTGAGGGATCGGCTATGATCCGGCCAGCACGCCTCCGGGTCCTGGAGATGTACAGATCCTGGAGAGATGGGAGCTTGCAGCCGATCACCTTCTCAGCAGTGCGCACGACGCGCTGCAGCCTTAGTCTGTCCCTGGCAGTGGCTCCTGCGTACCACACGGTTATGGAGGTGGTGAGGATGGACTCGATGATGGCTGTGTAGAACTGCACTAACATCTTGGTGGGTAGCTTGAGCTTCCTCAGCTGCCGCAGGAAGAACATCCTCTGCTGGGCTTTTTTGATGAGTGAGCTGATGGTCAGCTCCCATTTGAGGTCCCTGGTGATGGTAGTGCCTAGGAAGCGGAAGGAATCAGCAGTGGTGATGGGAGAGCCTGAGAGGGTGAGGGGGGGCAGAGGAGTAGTGACTTTCCTGAAGTCTACAATCATCTCCACCGTCTTCAGAGCGTTCAGCTGCAGGTTGTTATTGCTGCACCAGGACGCCAGCTGGGCCACCTCTCTCCTGTAGGCGGACTCGTCGCCGTTGGAGATGAGCCCGATGAGGGTGGTGTCGTCCGCAAACTTGATCAACTTGACAGACTGGTGGCTGGAGGTGCAGGAGTTGGTGTAAAGGGAGAAGAGTAGGGGGGAAAGTACACAGCCCTGGGGTGATCCGGTGCTGATGCTAGTATAGTCTGAGACAGTCTTTCCCAGCCGCACATGCTGCCTCCGGTCCGTCAGGAAGTTGATGATCCACCTGCAGAGGGAGTCAGGCACGTTGAGCAGGGACAGCTTGTCCCGGAGCAGAGCGGGGCGGATGGTGTTGAATGCGGAGCTGAAGTCCACAAACAGGATCCTGGCGTAGGTTCCCGGGGAGTCCAGGTGCTGCAGGATGGAGTGGAGGGCCAGGTTGACTGCATCGTCTACAGACCTGTTGGCTCGGTAGGCAAACTGCAGCGGGTCCAGGAGAGGGGTGGTGATGGACTTGAGGTGGGACAGGACCAGGCGCTCAAAGGACTTCATGACTACAGAGGTGAGCGCTACAGGTCTGTAGTCATTAAGTCCAGTGATCCGTGGCTTCTTGGGGACAGGGATGATGGTGGAGGATTTGAGGCAGGACGGCACGTGGCATAACTTAAGGGAGGTGTTAAAAATGTCTGTGAATACAGGAGCCAGCTGTTTCGCACAGAGTCTCAGGGTGGAGGGAGACACGCCGTCTGGGCCGGGGGCCTTGCGCGGGTTCAGTCTGGAGAACTGTTTGAGCACATCCTGCTCACTGATGATAAGGGGAGGGGGGGAGGTGGGGGGGGGTGCCTTAAATGAAGTAGGGAATGTGGAGGCTGTGGAGCTGGAGGGAGGGGGGGAGTTGGACACAGATGACGAGGTGTCAAAACGGGCATAGTGTTGGGACAGTCTCTGACAAAGGGCTTTGTCATCCTGACCTTTAGGAGCCTGAGGCCGATAGTTGGTGATCTGCCTCAGTCCTCTCCACACGGAAGCCGAATCATTAGCAGTGAACTGCTGCTGGAGTCTCTCTGAGTACACAGATTTAGCCCTCTTCAGCTCTCTGTTAAACCGGTATTTAACCTCCCTGTAGCAGTCCCTGTCTCCACTTTTCAGCGCTGCTTCCTTCTCCTTCCTGATCTGTCTGAGCTTAGCTGTGAACCAGGGTTTGTCATTAGAGTAACTTACTCTGGTGCGTGATGGAAGAATGTTCTCTTCACAAAAGTGGATATATGAGTTCACAGTGTCCGTGTACTCATCCAGATCATGCGTGGCTCCTTTAAGCATGCCCCAGTCAGATATTTCCATGCACGTTTCCAGCTTCTCCTCAGCATCACTGGTCCGTATCTTCGTAGTGCTCACAACAGGTTTAGTGAGCTTCAATCTCTGTCTGTATGTGGGAATGAGGTGAACCATCACGTGATCAGATAATCCCAGCGCAGCTCGAGGGACAGCGCGATATGCGTCTTTCACTGTGGTGTAACAGTGATCCAGTGTGTTTAATCCTCTGGTGGGGCATTTAATAAACTGTTTGTAGCGGGGGAGATCGTGGCTCAGATTGCACTGATTAAAGTCGCCAGCCACAATAATCAGCGAGTCTGGAAAACTCCGCTCTGTGTGTTGAATGTGATCCGCGAGCACGCGCTGAGCTTCGCGCGTGTCCGCGTCGGGAGGGGCGTACACAGCGATCAGTATAAAAGAAGCAAACTCCCGTGGGGAATAAAAAGGCTTGCAGTTGATAACAAGAAATTCCAAGGCAGGAGAACAGTGTTTGGAAATTTCCGTTACATCAGAGCACCAGCTACAGTTGATGTAGAAGCAGACTCCGCCTCCTGTGGTCTTGCCGGAAAGCTCTGTGTCACGATCAGCACGGAAGAGCTGGAAGCCGTCGAGGCGCAGCGCGCTGTCCGGTATATTTTCCCGGAGCCAGGTCTCAGTAAAGCAGAGGACAGCTGAGGAGGCGAGGTCCTTAAAACGCATCAGCAGTCTCAGTTCATCCACCTTGTTAGAGAGAGAGTTGGTATTGGACAGAAATATGCCAGGCAGCGCCGTTCGCGAGCCTCTCCTGCGAAGTCGTACGAGAGCGCCCGCTCGTCTTCCTCTCTTCCGCCGTCTCACTTTCAAGTTTGACTTCATTTGGAAAAATTTTGAGCTCAAAGAAAAGTAATTAATTCCCAGACATTTAAAGAAAGACATTAAAAGGCACAGAGACTTTCTCAAGACAATGGCAAAAACTGAACTGAAAACTGATCTGAAGTGGGGCCACTCTTCTCTTATACTCAGACAACTTTCGTGAGATTTTCCTGATTGACATGAAAATAAGCCAATCACTTCCCGTCCTGGGTGGGTTTTATGAACTCTGGTCCAATGAGCAAGCAGTCCTTTGTCTGTAAAGAGCCAATGGAATGAAAGAACCGTTTTGTCCCACAGAAGCTGACTGGGCATTGGTTTGAGCAAGTCAGATGACCTGTTTAACTTTCCAACATGAGACTAACACATCTTAATATTGAAAATTCATTAATATACTTATGTATAAAGTTTAAACTAAGTCAGTGATTCATGCAAATTTATACTGGTACTTATACAATTAAAATGCATTAAAATAAGATATATTGAAGCATTAAAACATTCATTCACACATTTAAAATCAAGATAAATATAAATTCTTCAAACCCATGATTGTCCACACTGAATATCAGTCAATTTGATTTTCCATGGTGTCCTGGAAATTATCCTGAGGAATGAAACTTTGAAGAGAGAGCGGATTTTAGTCAAAGATACACACAAAGTTTCAAGGCTGGTTAAATCCATCATGTCCCTGAGTTGCCAGAGGATGGCAAAACTGTGGTTTAACCAATAAAACTGCCTTGTAAGGAAGGAAGTTTATTTATGATGTAACTTAATCCATTAAAAGCACAAACTGGGATCCTTATCAGCTTGCTTAACAAAGGAATATTGTTCCGTGTGGTCCTTGAGATGAAGAAGCAATTCTTGACAAGCCTTCTCCTGCGTGAAGCAATGTCTTTAAGATGAAGGATAATTTTATTGATAAGCCAAAGCCAGATGATGCTACACTACCGTGTGGGCAATCAAACATTTCTCCAACTATGTGGGTGGCCAGAGAATCACGGTGGAGACTCACCACCAACTAGTGGTTTTTCTTAACAGTCAATATATCAGAGAAGGCGTTGTGATGAATGCCAGAATAGCTTCCTGGTTGATGGCTCTATAATGCTTTGACGTTGAGGTCTGCTTCTCACAGAAGTTATGGAGCCCTCTTGGTATGGACTTGGCTGCCTGCCAATGGTGCTCTGGGGACACTCCATGACCCTCCATTCGCGCAGAGCCACCTACAGTCACTGAAGACCCAAACCATCACTACTTCGACCAGAACATCTGTCAAGATATGGTCACCACTTATGTTGATGGTTGTTCTTTCCACCATGAAACCCACATCTGTGCTGGAGTGGGGGTGGCATGGTTAAGCAATGAGCCTTGTGTACCCCACAACTTTCAACTGGGGTCCCAATCATCACAATATTCAGAAATTGCAGGTGTGCTCATTACACTGCAACTTGCTGTAGACAATAGCATTCGCACAATGGTCATCAGCACCAACTCTTAACTATGCACGCCTCAGTTTCACGTGTCACCTGGCACTCTGGAAGACCAAAGGTTTTAAAACCTCCAACCGCAAACCGGTTAAATATCAAGACCTTTTCAGGGCATATGATCACCTGGTCACCTCCAACAACCTCCAGGTCTACTGGAAAAAGGTCAGAGGTCACTCGCATACACCAGGTCAGGACAAGGAATGGAACGACCTTGTGGACTTACTTGCGAAACAAGGAGCCATACATGGCACCCCCTGGTCCTTTGATCCTACCCTGGTGCCGACTGCAGAGTCCCACCCGCCCACCCCTAGAGTCTGTGCGGTCATCAGGGCCCAGGTGAACAAGGCCCAGGACCCAACACAACCCACAGGCCCTCTAGTGGTTGACCCTGCTTTCTCTGATGCTGACCTTATCACTCTTCAAGCCCTTGACCCTGCGATCCATAAAATGATACAATATCACTCTGATCGTGTACTCAATGCACCATCCGACTCAGATCTTGCTGACATTGCGGGATTGAAGCCACTTTATGCCGCACGATCTTCCCTGCAGCTGCGTAATGGCATTCTGGTTCATGTTTCTGATGAACTTCCTGTACTTGTGGACCCTCGCAACCAGAGGGGGGTGATGATTGTTCATGCCCACAATCTCCCAGCTGCAGGACACAAAGGCGTCAAAGCGACGTACAGTGCTCTCAAACAAGTGGCATATTGGCCATACATGCAAAGGGATGTAGCGGACTACATCAAGGGATGTCTCGTCTGTTGCCAGTTTCAACCAACTAACCCAATTCACTGAGCACCCCTACAGAAAAGAGGCATATCATTCTCATGGTCTGACCTCCAAATCAACTGGGTAGGTCCCCTTCCATGGTCAGCCAGAGGTAACAAATACTTCCTCACGGTCACATGTGCCTTCACCAAATGGGTTGAGTGTTTGCCTGTTCCTAATGACACAGCAGAAACCACGGCCTACTTGTTGATGAACCATGTGTTCTTGAGATTCAGTCTGCCAAACTGAATCAACTCTGACCACTGTACCCATTTCACAGCTGAAGTCATGCAACAGCTGTGGGGAAACCTTGGGAGTTAAAGCTAACTTCCCTATTGACTTCCGGGAAGATGGCGGAGAGACATAACGCTTAAACAGAGAGCTCTCCCTAGTCGGATTAAAAATCATTGGTAAATGGCCAACTCGACATAAATGAACCAATAAACCAAGGGATGAAAACACGAAGAAACCGGGCACACGGACAAAAGCAAGGTAAAACTGAGAAATCCCTCTTCAACAACGCAGGAGAAATCGCTGTGCACGAGGCCCAGGGAAACGAGGCAACTACAGCAGAGAAAATGGAGGACGCCAAACTCGAGGCTATGAACACTGGCATCGCCAATTTAGGTAAAGAATTTAAAAAAGACTTGGAAGACTTTAAGCGACAGCTCCGACAGGATTTAACGGCTCTTAAGGAAGAACTGAAAAAAGAGATGAAGGAGGAAATTATGGGCCTCCGAAGAGAAATGGAGCTCAAACTATCAGAAAACATGGAGGAGCTGCGCTCTCAACGGGCGTGTATGACAGAAGCACAGGCCCGAATATCGGAGTTGGAAGACTGGAAGACCGAGGCAAACAAGCGGCTGCAGACCCTGACGACGCAAACACAGAGGATACAGGAAAAAATAACCGACCTGGAGAGCAGGTCCAGACGGAGCAATATATGCATCTTCGGGATCCTGGAGGGTATTGAAGGCAACTCAATGACGGAATTCATGGATCATTTCTTAAAAAAAGAGCTGGAGCTGCCCGGTGAAGCGGATCTGCAGATTCAACGAGCGCACAGAGCCTTGGCACAAAACCCGAATCCAAACTCTACACCCAGGTCAGTTGTGGTGAACTTTCTGAAATACGACATAAAGGAAAGAATCCTGACACAAGCGTGGAAAAAAAAGATACGAATCGGCGACAAACAGATATTCTTTGATCATGACTACCCAGCAGAAATTGTGCAGCAGCGAAAGAAATATGCCAACATTAAAAAAACGCTGAAAGAGAAAAAAATTAGATTCCAAACACCGCTAACGAAGATGATGATTCATTGGGATGACGGCGTAAAAACATACAACACGGCCAGAGAGGCAGCGCGGGACTTGACGGAGCAAGGCTTTGTGGTGAGCGTACCCGAGGAAGGAGCTGAAGCAGCGGCGGCACTGAACGCATCACGACAACCGGAGTGGAGACAAGTGAGCGGCAGAAGACGGGGGAGAGACGTGGCGCAGCGGGCCCAGGAAAAGCTGCAAGGCTTTCAACTGAAAGCCTAGATCATAACAGAGATTAAGAAAGACACAGAAGAAATGAAGGCCAAGAAGACAAGGTAAAAGAGAAACAAACGGCTAGGAGAGGTTTAAGTGATTTTTGTTGGACATTTCTAGACTAATGACTATTTCTTGGATAGTAAATACAGGTCTAGGGAGGGCCCTTCACTCTGTGAGGACATTCCCTCCACCCACCAACAGGGAACAGTGGGCAGAAGAAAGGCCCAAAGTACGGAGGTCGAGATTTGTTAATGTGTTTTTATATAAATATGTGTTAGTTTTGCTGTTAAGGGGGTTAGGAGCACAAGTTAAAAAAATGGAAAAACATGAATATGGGTAAAAATCTTAAGATAATGACACTAAACGTGAATGGTCTGAACTCACCTGTTAAAAGGGAAAGAATAATAAGAAAATTCAAGAAGGAAAAAGCCGAAATTATATTTATGCAAGAGACACATTTGAGCAAGACAGAACATAAGAAACTAAAGAGATTTGGCTATAAGAACTCCTACTACAGTTCATTTAAGGGTGGAACTAAAAGGGGGGTTATGATACTAATTTCAAATAAAATACAATTTGAATGTGAACAAGAAATCCAGGATAAAAGAAGGCAGGTATGTAATAATAAAGGGAAGAATAGATGGTATGCAGATCACATTAGTGAACATCTATGCCCCACCAGAAAGTGACAAGGGTTTTTTTCAACATCTGTTTGATCTCATAGCAACACACAGTGAAGGAGTCCTAATTTGTGGAGGAGACTTAAATGCTGTCATGGATCATGAAGTTGACACAAGTGTTAAGAAGACAAAAAAAACATGTAACAAAGTTCATAAGAACCTCACTGGCAGAAATGGGTATGGTAGACATATGGAGGGACCTGCACCCACTCGAAAAAGACTATACACATTATTCAGCAGTCCATAAAGTACACTCTAGAATAGATTACTTCCTTATGAATGAAGGTGACAGACACAGGGTGCAAAATTGTCGGATTGGAGGGGCAGAAATATCAGATCATAATCCTATATACATGGAAATATATTTAAACAATAGAAAACGACAAACAACATGGAAACTTAATGTAGGACTGTTAAATGATGAGAAAATGAAAGAATAAAAGTAAACAAACGAGTATATCCAAGAGAATGACAATGAAGAAGTGGACCCAACAATACTATGGGATGCACTAAAAGCCGTGTTAAGAGGTAAATTAATTGTTGAAACAGGAAAAGCAAATAAGTCTAAACTGGAAACATATGAACAAAGATGTGAGAGACTGAGGAAATTAGAACGTAAACATCAAAGCACAAATGACCCAAAAATATACCAAGAAATTAAAGAAGAAAAAATAAAGATAAAAGAAGCACAAATAGATGAAATTGAAAGGAAAAATAGATATTTAAAGCAGAAATATTATGAAACGGGGCCAAAAGCCACAAAACTGCTGGCAAAAAGGTTAAGAAAACAACAAACAGTGAATAATGTATATAAGATTAAAGACCCCATCACAAATAAAACCACAGTTAACCCAGAAAACATCGAAGAAATATTCCATAATTTCTATCAAGAACTATACTCGCAACCTGAAGAAACAAATACTAAGGATATTAAAAAATTTCTATGCACATTGGACTTGCCATCAATAGGAAATCAACAAAATGAAAAGCTAACAGCAGAAATAACAACACAAGAGATTAGAGATGTGATTAAATCACTTAAAAACGGTAAATCACCAGGTAGTGATGGATCTGAGTTTTATAAAGTGTTTATAGAAGAACTCACACCACAGCTCCTAAAGTCATTTAATTGGACATTGAACAACAACAAAATACCTCCATCATGGAACAAAGCCATTATTTCAGTTATTTTAAAGCCAGGGAAAGATAGAGAACAATGCGGAAGCTATAGGCCAATCTCTTTATTAAATGTGGATTATAAAATATATACAACAATTATATGTAAACGAATAAAGACATTCTTGACGGAATTGATAGAAGATGATCAAACTGGTTTCATAGAGGGACGCCAAACACATGACAATATCAGGAGAACAATACATATAATTAATCAAATACATAAAGAAAAGAAAAGCACATTAATAATGAGTTTAGACGCAGAAAAAGCATTTGATAGGGTTAACTGGAAATTCCTATATAGTGTGCTGGAACGCTTTGGATTTAACGAAAAATCAGTACAATGCATAAAGACACTGTATCAAAAACCTGTGGCAAGAATCAAGATAAACGGTAGCTTAACAGACAAAGTAAATATACAAAGATCAACCAGGCAGGGATGCTGCCTATCGCCCACCTTGTTTGCTCTGTTCATAGAGCCACTGGCTCAAGCGATACGACAAAATAAGAAATTAAAAGGTGTAACAATAAAGGGAGTGGAACACAAGAATGGGCTATTTGCAGACGATATTATAGTTTACCTTGAACAACCAGATGAATCAATAATGGAAATGATGAACTTGATAGAAAATTTTGGAAAATTATCAGGATACAAGATAAACATAACAAAAACACAAATACTGACATTCCACTATAACCCTCTAAACCAGATAACTGATAAGATCAAACTAAACTGGAAACAAAAAGAAATAAAATACCTTGGAATGAGCATACCTAAAGATCTAAGCAAAATACAGTATATAAAGCAAACTATGATAGGTTGGAACAAGAAATAAAAAAGATATTGATAGATGGTGAATCTTAAATATGGATCTGAATTCAAAAATTGAGACAGTCAAATTCAGCATACAACCTAGATTACTTTACCTCTTCCAGGCTCTACCAACAGAGATACCAGGTGCCCAGTTCTCAAAGTGGGACAGGATGATATCGAGATTTGTTTGGGGAGGTAAAAAACCAAGAGTGAAATATAAAACTCTCCAGTTACCAAAAGAGAAAGGAGGCATGGGCCTACCGAGTCTAAAGGAATATTACTACTCAGCACAAATAAGATATATCATATGTTGGTGCGACGGAGGATATGAGGCAAAATGGAAAGAAATGGAAAAGGAAATTGAGGGACTCCCAGTACAAAGCATAATAGGAGATAAGGATGCATATAAGCAAATCAAACAAATAGACCCAATCACTAAATTTACTTTGGAACTGTGGTATAAAATAGTACAAAAGTATAAGATAAAGGAAGACATAAAACTATTGAAAGGAGTAGCATTTGACAGTCAATTTGAACCGGCAAAGCAAGATGGGGGATACAAAAATCTGGTGAACAAGGGAATCACAGCATGGGGCAATATCGGAAAAAAAGATCTCGGGAGCTTTGTAAACATCAGAAGAAAATTTAAACTAGAAAAATCGGAATTCTTCAGAT
Organism: Pholidichthys leucotaenia; assembly: GCA_020510985.1. Taxonomy (NCBI): domain Eukaryota; kingdom Metazoa; phylum Chordata; class Actinopteri; order Cichliformes; family Pholidichthyidae; genus Pholidichthys; species Pholidichthys leucotaenia. The sequence continues at coordinate 251,871,222 of CM035847.1, read as the reverse complement.
ATCTGCAGATGAGAGACTATTATATGAAGAAGATTAGGCATAACCTCCAAACAGATGTGAGCAAGATTATACAATTCATTTTAAGCTCATATACAGGAAACAAAATACGAATTATTTCAAAGCTATATTAGAAACTTATGGCAAACAAACATTCAAGTAACTATATAAAGGAGAAATGGGAGAAAGAGCTAAATTTAAGCATAACAGAAGAAAGCTGGCAGGAAATATGGAAAACACAACACACATCAACAAATTCAAGGACATGGAGGGAATTTGGATGGAAAAACCTGATTCGCTTTTTCATTACACCACAGATTCAGGGAAAATATACAAATACCCAATCTTTATGCTGGAGGGGCTGTGGGGCTCAAAATGCAGACCACTCACATATGTTTTGGAAATGCTGCAAAATCTCATCATTCTGGAAATCTATACATGTGACAATACAGAGGATATTAGGATATAATATACCAATGAACTGTAACCTGATGTACTTATGTGATCTTAAAAGAGACAATGTAATACAGGCTGAGGACAGATATCTAGTTAAAATCTTGTTGATTGCATGTAAAAAAACAATCACAAAAGAATGGCGATCAGAAGTTCTTCCTGACCAAGAACAATGGACTGACATTGTTGAGGATATACGTATGATGGAAAAACTAACATATCGACAAAGAATACAAGAAGGACTATATGAAAAAAAATGGCGGAAATGGACACACTACAAAGTGCAACAACGAGACAGAAATTGAAAGAATAACCAAAGATACTGGAAAAACCAGAAGAATTAAGAGATGGAAACTAAAAACTTGATGCTCCAACATTTGTCCCCCCCCCTTTTCTTTTTTTTTTCTTTCTTACTCTAGCTCCTTCTTTTAAATGTAGACGGTGATCTGAATGTAATATGTATGATGAAAAATGAATAAAAAGCTAAGTTACAAAAAAAAAAAAAAGCTAACTTCCATATTAGCCACCACCCACAATCCTCTGGACAGGTTGAAAGAGCCCATCGAAATGTGATCAACATACTGAAGAAGTATGTTTCACTACACCAAAAAGACTGGGATGTAAAACTTGAACCACACCCCATGAAGCTACTGGGGTCTCACCTTTTGAAATGATGACAGGCCAGCAAATGACTTTGCCCCTGCATTTGCTCGACCAACGTGGAGAGGCCAGTGTCACCACAGCTTACACTACCCACCAATAAATGACTTACCTGACCAAACATCTCCAACATACTTTTACATCTGTCCAAAAGCATTTGGACTGATTGGCTGAAGGACGCAACGCGTACTACGACCAGAAAACATCCCATGACGAACTCCAAGTGGGAGGCAAAGTTTTCTACTACTTCTTCATCCCTCAAACAGGACAGACCAACTCACGGGCAGGAAAACCCACTCAGAAATTCCCCCACAGGTGGGCGGGTCCATACACGGTCACAGATAAACTCTCGCCAGTCGTGTATCAGATCAAGATATGTCAGGGTCGCCAGGACCCCATCTCCAAATTGGTCCATCGTAATCAGATCAAAGCTCACAAAACCTCCATGGGACTTGTCGGGGACAACACTGTTCCATTAAGTCAATAAATAAGCTGAAAATGTAGCCTGTGCCCGATAGATAACTGTTAGCTGACTATCAGCCTCAGGTATACTCGGTCACACTTCTCTATACCGATCAGTTAACGACACCAGGGCCTCCAAAAAGAAAGAGTTAACCCAAAACTAACTGACTTCCTTAAAAGCTAACCTCAAAAGACCCTGCAAAGTTCCATTCAGTGTCATCAACTTACTATTTCAAAATAGTACACACAACCCCTCCAATACCATTAGCCTGAGCTAACATCAAAATTCACACTAAAGGCGATAAAACACTAAAAGCCGAGAGCTCAATCTCTAACAAAAGTTACTCCACCTCTGAGAATAATTTTCATCTGCCACTCAGGTGTCTAGAGAAAACCAACAAGATGGTCAAGATTAAAATCAGTCATTTCTATGTGTTTTGCCAGGATGATGGCCCTCCTTCTTTTTGGTTTCACCCTCTGCCTAACCATCACGTCACCTTCACTGACCTTGTGGAAGAGGGTCTCGAGTCTGGGATAGCTTTGATTGACCAACCAGGACTACTTCTTAATATTTTTTATTAAAGTTTTCAAACAGTTAAAAGACAGAAGAATGACAAAAACGTAACAAAGAAAACAACAACAAAAAACAACAAAACATAACAGGGCATAACATAAGGCATACAATATAATATTGCAACACTAAAAATGTCGCAATCCATCGAAAAATCTTCAAGATTGAGGTGAGTGGCACACTGTAAGTATGTCAGTGCCTCCTGAAAGCCGAGCAAGATTATCTAAAAATGGTTGCCAGATGTTAAACTTCTCAGGTTGGTCCATCATGTCATAACGGATTTTCTGCATGTGTAATACACTGATAAGTTCAATTAGCTACATCTTGAACTGTGGCACACTGTCCGATTTCCATAGTCTTGAAATCAGTCTCTTCGCAATAGCGCCGATCGAGGACTACGTCATCAGTTTTCGCGCTGGTAGTCACGTGGTACACAGCACTACACAAGGTCGGACAAACAAAACCCTGTCCTACCAGTGTAGCAATGGCGAGTGATACTGCATTCCCACTTGGAAAACTGTTAAAAAGCGAAGTCCCAGGGGCTGCCTTTGTTTACAGTGACATTTCTCAACATTCTGTGGTCCAACTGAAGCGATGGTTGGAATGTCTTGGGTTGCCAGTGTCGGGAAACAAGCCTACTCTTGTGAAAAGGTGAGTACTGCCATGTATGTTTTATCATAACAACATAGACTAGAAATTGTGTGCTATTGAGTTTAATGTAAGACTAGGAACCAAATCTGATGCAGATCTATATATTGAAAATGGATGGGGGGTGCAAAATAAAAAGTACTGTCCATTCACTGTTTTGAAATTGCGATTTCAGCAGTGTTCAGCACAGCTGGGCCAGGGGTGGATGTCTCATTTGCACCTCCATTGTCAGTGGTAACTTCAGTTACATTTTCATTTTCACACATCAGAGGTACATCCATTTTGGAAGAACCATCAGCTGCAGACAATGTCTCAGGTACTTTCTCAGGTGGTGACAATGAATCAGGAGTTTCCAACGTTTTTTTTCTTTGATGGGCAGGACAGACTGCTACTGCGTGCCATTGGTGGCTTCCTTTTTCAAGATGCCTTCATGACCTGTTAATGCCGCCCCCCCCCCCAAAAAAAAAATTAAACTATATGTACAGTAAATGAATAACTTAATAAATGCAAGGGTCTACTTGACACAATGTTTGGCATACTGATATTATGTTAACAAAAATATCATCTAGAGATAACAAGAGCACTAATTCCTTGTCAAGATTTCAGTATACTTCAAGTAAATTCAAAGGCATTGAAATGACATCTATAGTCAACCTGTTTCTTTGACCTCTGCAATTTTATACAATCCACAAATCATTAAAATCCACATACCTGACTGGCATTGTAGTTTGCAGGAATAGGGTCAGGATGAGTTTCAGTTGGGCCATTGCCTCCAACAAAATGCTTTGTGCAGATGTAAGTCCATTTTTTCACTTTTTCAACAGTAAACCCCTCACGGCTGCAAGCTCTGACCCATTTTTGACATTTCTCAAAGTTTTGTTTAGGTTTGGGGAATGGTATCCATCCCACATTTTTCATGTGCTCACGGTCGCTGTATCTGCTATCACTGTTGCAAAGACCATAGCAGCAGTGTCTAGTCGCACCTGTCTTCTTCATAGTCCCTTCAGTCTCACTTGACACCATTTGCATAGCCATTGTGAAGTTAATTCCCCTCAGGCACACCTGTCTTGCTCCATTCACGCGATGCAGTGGCCCAGAAAGTTTGTTCTACTTCAGCCAAGTAAACACACGCATGCGCAGTAGTGAAAGTTATTTTTAGCGCTTTGGCTAGCTCCTCGATCGGCGTTATTACCATTCCATACATGATGGCAGTTTGTGCCGATTGACTGTGTTTTTGTAAATGCAAAGAATATCCAAACAATGCAATCTCACGGTCAGGATTAAATACACAATCATACATTTCAGAGTACCACATAAATATTTTACACCAAAAGTTATGCAGTCTTGGACAAGTCCAAAAAAGATGGGTTAGAGAGCCTACGGCAGACTTACACAGATCACATAATAGAAAAATTGTAGACAAAATTCTATTCAATTTAACTTTTGAATAGTGAGGCCTACGCATCACCTTAAATTGAATTAACTGGTGCCTAGCATTAATGGAACAGGAGCGAATTCTGCCGAGGCTCTCCTCCCATACATCATCCTCCTCAATCTGAATTCTCAATTTGGCCTCCCAAGCTGCCTTTAAAGGTTGGGTGGTAGGATTAACTTGCTCAAGAAATATCTTAACAAAGGTAGTAACCAAGCCTCTAGACTCATATGGACTTAGCAAAAGCGAGCAAACCTTATTTTCCTCGGGGACAAATTCAAAATTTGGCAAACGTTGACAGACATAGTTTCTAATTTGCAAGTATCTAAAAAAATGTGCGGGTGGGAGGGAAAATTTATCTTTTAGCTGAACAAAAGAGGCAATTTTTTTTATTACTATATAAATCTTTTAAAGTAATTATGAAGCGGATGATAAAATAAAGGCAGCAATGAGAATTTTAAGCAGGTTTATTAAATCATACCGCCGTCACGAGGCTCGCCCAATGGGCAAGCCCGGAGGCTCTCCAGCAAAGAGACACAGAGTGTGTGTGTCAACAGCAGTTGCAGAGTGAGAGTGAGAGAGATTTACAGAACAGTGCAGCATATATACCCAACTCAGACAATACATCAAAGACATTCACAGCAGTCGATATGGGCATTAGCATATGAGAGGCACAGACAGGACAGGATGCATGAACACAATGCATGAATGGCACATTAGCATCACAGCAGTGAAACAATGCATGAATGGCAGATTACATCACAGCATGCAGCGGAAAAAACCAGAAGGAGCAAGCTGACTGTCCTTAGTCTGTTGTGGGGGTTATTCCAAACCTGCCACACTGCTCCCCCCCAGAGGGCTCGGCGGGGGTCCGAGACCTCGATAGTGTAGCTTGGCAGTGAGCAGGAAAAGCTCTGTGCAGGCGAGGGTGGAGGGGGGTGGGGGGTAGTAAATGCCGGTCGGGGACGGTGGAATCGTCCGGGCCGCGCAAAAATTGCTTGCTGCTCCGCGATGTCGAGGGGCTGTCCCGTTGAACGTGCGGAGGTCACAAGAAGAAAAATTAGTCTCTGACTCCTCTCGCGGCCATGAAGAAAAACAGGAGTGGCGAGGCTGCGTAGCGGCTGTAAGAAAAAAAGAAACAAAAGCAGAGGGACTTGGCGTGTTGACTTTAGGTGCAGGCACAACCTTAAAGCCTTCGGGGACCGCAGACTGCTGAATTTCCGTTGAGCGCCATGGCTAAGACCATAAAATCCAGTGAGCAAGCTGCGTGCCTCAGGTGTACGAGCAAGCCTGAAGGGCAAGTGTGCAGCGGCGGAGGACGATGGCGGTCTGAAGAGCCGTATTTGTCCCGTGCGTGGTGCGCCGTCCTGGTATCTCCCCAGTGCATGTGCCGGGGTTCTGTGCGTGGGTGGGCCACTGGGGAGGCGAGTCAGGGTCAAGAACCTTGGTGGAGATCAGCGCAGACGGCGCCGATAAACATCTATGTTGAGCTGTGGCTGCAGATTAGTCATGGTGCGTTGGAGCGTTGAGGGGAAATAGACGATCTTTGTCCCTCAGGCTCGGGTAGATGCGTAGGATTGCTGAGAGGGAGGAGGAGCGGTGAGAGGGAAAAGACGTTCTGTGTCCCTCGGCCGGTCCAGCGTGGACGTCCCGATCTCAGGCGAGGGTCGCGCCATGATGTTTTCTGCAGTTTTCCTGGTCGTGGGTGATGTCCGGAGAATAGCTCGCCTGTGTTGGCTCCGCGTCGAGGTCTCCCTGAAGCAGAAGGGAGGGCAGATCATTTGCGTCAGGCTGCTGTGTTCTCTGGCAGCGTGTTTTTTTCAGTGTTGGGTCGCCAGCGTGGCCGTCCAGACCAGAAGGTTGCGTTGCACAAAGCGTGTGCATTCTCGGGGTCACCAGTGAAGCGGATGATAAAATAAAGGCAGCGATGAGAGTTTTAAGCAGGTTTATTAAATCATACCGCCTTCACGGGAACATCCGCCCCAGCCCAAGTATGAGCAGACTGGAGCGGCGTTCCTCAGGCTCTCAGGCAAAGAGACACAGAGTGTGTGTGTCAACAGCAGTTGCAGAGTGAGAGTGAGAGAGAGATTTACAGAACAGTGCAGCATATATACCCAACTCAGACAATACATCAAAGACATTCACAGCAGTCGATATGGGCATTAGCATATGAGAGGCACAGACAGGACAGGATGCATGAACACAATGCATGAATGGCACATTAGCATCACAGCAGTGAAACAATGCATGAATGGCAGATTACATCACAGCATGCAGTGGAAAAAAACAGAAGTAGCGAGCTGACTGTCCTTAGTCTGTTGTGGGGGTTATTCCAAACCTGCCACAATTATACCTTTTCGCCTCCAACTGCCAAATGCAGTATCTGAAAATGACAGGGAAAATGCATGGTTATAATAAACTGGAGTATAAAGGGAGGTACCCGACAGCTTGCAACTTCTTAATTGGTTGCCAAATTTTAAGACAGTTTGAAACTATCTGATTATTCACCTTTGTGCCTGCCGGCAAGTCAGGTACTGAAAAAAGAAGTACTGGTAGCAAGGAATTTATAACACCCTTCAATTCCATAGCAACCCAAGCAGGGGTATCTACTAAAACTTCCAGATTATAACCTTCCTTCCAGTATACAAGAGCTCTTAAATTTGCAGCCCAATAATAATATTGAAAACAAGGATGCCCCAGTCCTCTCTCTGTTTTAGTTTATATAAATGAGCTTTTGAAATTCTATGGGCTTTAAACCCCCAAATAAATGGCAGTACTATAGAATCTAATGTTTTGAAAAATACTTTTGTTAAAAAGATAGGAAGATTTTGAAAAAGAGAGAAATCTTGGCAAGGTTATCATTTTAATAGTGTTTATACAGCCCACCATAGAAAGAGGAAGAATACGCCATTTATCAATATCCCCTTTAAGCTTGTCAAGCTTTTCAAGGAAATTCAATTTGAAAATTAATTCAAAATACTTTGGTAAAACTACTCCAAGATATTTAAATTTATCTGTAACTCTGAAAAGAAGACTCTGCAAAAATCCAGCATCAAGGTCAGCACCAAAAGACATAAGTTCACTTTTTTGCCAGTTAACCTCTTGCACTCTGTTGTACCGCGGGCGGGCAAGTCTCTGCGTCCCAGAGCGCACGAGAGCGCCCTCGTGCGCTCTAGGACGCATGATGGAGATGCGTCCAAGCGCGCACTGAAAATAAAAGCTGCAGACACAGCCGCAAACAGATTAGTTCATCTGATTGACCTCTCATTCGACTAATAAGAGCCTTGAATTGGGTTTCTGAAACCTTGAAGAACCAATGACTGAAAACCTAGCAAGAAGGACCCGCCTACCAATGCTGTGAATGCAGTGAGCCAATTGAAGCAGAGAAGTTCGCGAGCTGTTTTTTCTAAGGCTGAGTGAAGACAGACTGCTGCAGCAGATCAAAAAAGGACCCGCAGGAAGAACCGTCACAGACCCAGCAGCACGGAGACCACCCACAAATGCAACCTGTGTAACAACGACTGCCATTCGCGCATCGGCATGTTCGGCCACAGGCGGTGCTTATTTTGTTTTTGTTCCAGCAGAGTAGACGTTTTGATTTCTTCCATGGTCATAGACCGACGGAGGCCGACGACGAAGGCTGAGTGACACACACGCGTTCGCCATTCTTTTTTTAATTACTACTGTTATTTGTTTTGAAAAATCGTTCGCCAAAAACCGCAATCATGGAAGCACAAAACCGCAATAATGGAATTATGTTTTGATCGGGTCGTGAGACCAGAACCACGAGCGGACCAGCGTCGCGTTCGTCTGACAATGAGGAAGAGAAGTTCACCAGGACACTGCTGTGAAGAGGTAAGGTGTTATAAGCTAAATTATTCTTTATCCCTGAAAATTGTAATCAAAAAAGACTTTTGACCGATCGGTAAATTACAACTGTGCGGCGCACGAAGTCTGAAGTTCGCGCACCGCAGTACATGAGTCGTTCGCCGTGTCCAGACCATAAACGCCGCCCCTGCCCACCCCTGCTATTCTTCTGTAGCAAGGTGGGGGGGGGAAGCCGCGGTGACTGCGCCGCTGTTGCCACATCGCCACATGACGCTAATCCGTCATGTAGCGATGGGCGATGTTCGTCCTCTGTAGCGATGGGGGGGGGGACAACCCCCCCCACACACACACACACAGACACAGCCCTGAGTGTGACCTTTCATTAGAGCCCAAAATGAAATTTCTACATTGAATTATTCAAAAGTTACAGACGTTTTTCCAAACTGTGCCATTTGGCACAATTTGGCACAGTTCCAAAACGCCTGGGAACTACCTGAGGAAAAAGCTGTGTAATATATTCATTTTTTGTGGTATCGTTGCAAAATTTGGACCTCAGCTGGATAACACTTGGTTCTACATTTCTGTTGCATTTTCCAGCCCGGATCTGAAGCTGTGTGTTATTTGCAAGCATTTGTATCCAAAAAAACACCCAGGCCAAATTTATTTTCTTCAAGTTCACTATGTTTAGATGACTGTAACTCAGTGGCCGGAGCACTTAGAGAGATTATGACTGTTTTGCCAAAAAATTCAAAGTGTTTTCTTTTAAATGAGACCAACCCCATGAAGATGCTGCAAAGGGTTGAAGAACAGCTTTGGATTTAATTTGGGCATGTTATTTTTTGGCATTTTTAGGGAAATTGACCGGAGTGCAAGGGGTTAATTGTATATCCTGAAATTTTACTAAATGATTTAATAAGGTCCAGCAAAATTGGAATAGAATGCTCAGGTTGTGAAAAAAAAAATTTCAACATCATCTGCATAAATTGAAAGATAGTGATCTACATCTCTGAGCTATATAGGTGTAAGACTAGGGTGCTGCCTAATACTGATAGCAAGAGGTTCAATAGCAATTGCGAAAAGCAGAGGACTAAGCGGGCAACCCTGACGGGTCCCGGAGCAGACCTTTCTTGATTTGTCAAAATGAAAGATGAGGGATTGGCATATATTATTTTAATCCATGAGATAAACTGGGAACCAAATCCAAATTCTTCCACCACCTTCCAAATATATGACCATTCCAACTGATCAAATGCCTTCTCTGGTTCTAAGCAGACAGATGGAAATTAAACTGAATGTAGAGTAGCTTCGCTGGTATCACTTAAAAACTCAGTAAAAGCTCCGTGTCTTACTGAACATAAAAAGTTCCACCTCCCCTCTCCCTGTAACCACGGAGTTACCACTCCATCCAGGCTGTAACAGAGTTTACTGTGGAGATTTTTGAAAAATGTCGGAGGAATTCTGCCCTGTGGAATTATATTTTGTGTTCTGGAATTATATTTTTTGTCCGTTTTTTTTTTTTTTTTGTCTTTATTTGAAACAGTTTTTTTCTGCACTGAAAATATTGTATAGAGGTGGACTTTTTGTGAAATTTTGTTGTTTTAGACATTAATCTTTTTTTTAAAAATGCAATACAAATTACGAGGGTCATTCAATAAATAAGGTGAATTTTTGGTATAAGGACTTCTAATACAGATTTAAGCTTACTTTTTTTTTTAAATTTTTTTGTTTTACTTCTTTTTCACATGGATTTACTTTCTTTTGCAGATTCAAAAAAAACTTTGAGAGTTTTGGCGATTAACAAAGATGGCCAACCAAGAAGCATGCTCCAGGATTGAACAGCGGTCAGTTATCAAGTTTTTGGTTGCTGAAGGGTGCAAACCAGTTGAAATTTATAGGAGAATGTCAACTGTGTATGCTGCCACATGTTTCAGCCGAAAAAATGTCTACAAGTGGGCTAAATTGTTTAAAGAAGGACGGAGAAGTGTTGAGGATGAAGACAGGCCTGGGAGGCCTACAGAAGTGAGGTCTCCTGAGGTGATCGAATTAGTCAATGACCTCATTCAGTCTGACAGAAGAACAGTGGATGACATTGCAAGGACTTTGAGCTTATCTGTTGGGACAGCACACAAAATTGTCCATGATGACCTTGGCTACTCGAAGGTCAGCTGCCGGTGGGTGCCAAAGATGCTTACTGCAGAGCACAAACAGAGGAGGGTCGAGTTGTCCCAGCAGTGTCTCTCCCGCTATGAGAAGGATGGTGATGAGTTGCCCCTTCAGACTTTCACCTGTCTGGTCCCTTGAAAGCGTTCACGAGAGGCACGAAGTTTGAAAGTGACGATGAAAAGAGACAAATTCCTAGTTTGTGTACTACATGAACAACAACAATAAATCTGATTCTGAAGTCAAGTGTTGTGAGTGACTGGCTGAGACATCAGTCCAAAGATTTTTACGCTGAGGGAATACAGAAGCTTGTGCACAGATGGGAAAAGTGTGTGACATTGCTGGGAGACTACGTTGAAAAATAAAAAAAAAAGTAAGCTTCTATCTGTATGAGAAGTCCTTATACCGAAAAATTCACCTTATTTATTGAATGACCCTCGTAGTTTGTGTTCTCCTGTACATCATTTTAAGGATTTTATTACGTTTTGTTTGAAATTGAACAAAGAATTCATTTTAATATTGTTTTTTGTTTAAAAATTAATATAGAGCTAAAACCAGTTAAAACATCAGCTGAATAAAATAATGTGTGAAAGCAAGTTAAATGATATTGGTGTTCTATTGTAAAATGACACAGCATGGAGAGCTTCTTGAGGGACATCCAACTTAACTTTATTAGGCCGAGCACTCAGCTATATACAGAGTTGGCCGTGTCCGCCTGACGTCACCCTGTGGGTGGGCACAGCATCCCAGACACCCATATCTCATACATAACATTCAGCCTGTCTGGAGACAGCTGTGGTCTTCTAAAAGAATGTCAATGAAAGGATGACAGTTCTTAAAAGCACATTTTGAGATAAATTTGTTTATGTTTTTATTTAACCTGTTGAACTCTGTTCAGCTTCTCTAAAAACGCCTAAAAATAACATGCCCAAAGTAAATCAAAAGCTGTTCTTCAACCCTTTGCAGCATCCTCATGGGGTTAGTCTCATTTAAAAGAAAACACTCTGAATTTTTTGGCAAAACAGTCATAATCTCTCTAAGTGCTCCTGCCACTGAGTAACAAGAAAGTTCGCCTGTGTGGGTTTTTTTTAGATACAAATGCTTGCAAATAGCATACAGCTGTCAGATACTGGCGGGAAAACACAACAGAAATGTAGAACCAAGTGTTTTCAAGCTCAGGTCAAAATTTTGTAAAAATTCCACAAAAAAATGAATATATTACACAGCTTTTTTTCTCAGGTTGTAACAAGGCTGTGTCTGTACTGGAAGACCAGAAATACAGCTTTTTTTTTTTTTCAGTGCGCACTGAGACGCACTAAGATGCAGAGACGTGACCGCCCACGGAATTCATAGAGTTCAAGGGGTTAACCTTTATTTATACAGGGCCGTTCCATTGAGAGGCAACCTCTCTTTTTCAAGGGTGCCCTGTTCACACTCACATCAGGAAGCTGCCCAGTACAACCACAGACTGACCTGTGGCCACTGAGCAGCTCCACTGGACCAGTTGGGGTTAAGGGCCTTGCTCAAGGGAACCACAGTGGGGTTAACACTGCTATGTTATCTGTCCCACCCAGATCTGATCCTGCCGGTCCAGGGATCGAATCTGTGACCCTCTGCTCACCAGTCCACATCCCTAACCATTAGGCCACCACTGCCCACCATGTGGCAGATTTTTCTTCCATTTATTTTAATAAAAGATGGTGGAAGTAAATTCATGGGTCACTGCAAATACTTGGCTTTAAAAGGGCCAAGTTGTCACACAGTGGGAGGGAAAAATCTTGAACAGAAAAAAAAAGCATCAAGATGGCTTGAGAACTGTTTTAGAATCAAGTTGCAGTTCTGAATCATAATTGAATCATGAGGTGCTTAAAAATTCCCACACCTAGTTCAGACCTCGGCTGAGGAGGAGGACCGACTTATCAGATCTTTTGCTGTTTTAGTTGGTGACCCCTGATGTAGTGGTTTAGCATTAACATCATCAGAGAATGTTATTCAGCAGCAGTGATAATCGCTGGTTCAAGTTCTTGCCAGTGTGCTTTTGTATATGTCTCTACTGAATACAAAATGTCCCAAAACCCTTTTTCCTCAGGCACTTCTCCATGATTACTTTCATGCCTGTAATTACATTTTTAATCCCCTACTGCCACATTCAGTCATTCATTCAGCCAAAACCTAAGTAATTCCTTTTAATGATCTGTAAAACATTTAAGATAATATAAATCTTTATTAGTCCCACAATGGGGAAATTACAGTTTGTTTTGTACAGTAGGACTGGCTGCCATATCACTTTCTGTATGCACACAGTAAATTAACATTCCACTGGACTAAAGGTGAGAACTGTGATAACAAGCCTTATTCCAGTGTAAATATACTCATCAAGTGAAGATAATTCTGATCCAGGTCCGGTACTCTTCAGCTGCTGTTAGAATCCTATTCTAATAAATTTTCCTTTGATCACTTTCATCCACTGCAGAAGCAGGCCGGTATTAAAAACTCACCCTGCAGGTTGCTATAATTGTGCAGCAAATACAGATCTCTTCTCCCTTGTTGGCTTACATTCATGCCACATGTTATTTCAGGTAAATTTGTCATGGTAATTCAAGTGCATACTAGGTGGTTTAAGTAAACTCTTCCCTATAAGTCACAGGTTAAATCGTCTATGGTGAATGACTGTTATTACATGACCTGATTTTATATTATGTGAATGCAGACCTCAAACAGACTTTATATCAGACATCAAGGCTGTGACAAGAATAAACTCTCCCATATGGGAAGCAGAGCCTGCAGGTGGAGGCACAGCAGTGAGGAGAGTGTGTCATGTGTTGGGAGTAGTAGCATAGCTCTTAACCGTTCTCTGCCTGGAGTGTGTTTCAGGCTTCATTTTATGTAACATTACCTCTGGTCATTTCCACAATAAAAGACCACAAAGATAATATTCAGAAATGTTCTAGGCAATAGGCAAGACTCAATCACTGCAAGAGTTTCATATACATGATAGGATTGGCATTTAGAAGTTATGGTTTTATACCATATAAAACATTAATACCAGCAGGAAGTATGTCTTATAGTTACGTCTTTGTTGTGAAAATAACTGCATGGGTTATGGTGGAGGATTGCTGTTTTTTAGGACAGTGCAAGTTGATGAAAATAGATATCAATCAATGTAAACTTGCCAGACTGAAGTCAGTGGTTAACAACAGCACTTATTTTTGTGGGTACAGACCTAAAAGGTCTGTCTGGGGTGGATGTCCTGGCTGTCATCCTTGTGTGTGTGTGTGTGTGTGTGTGTGTGTGTGTGTGTGTGTGTGTGTGTGTGTGTGTGTGTGTGTGTGTGTGTGTGTGTGTGTGCCCGCAGCAAACCTGATTTTGCAACCTGCTGACTCTCTGAAGTGGTTGAAGCCGCAGGGTATCTGCAAAGAGTGGCGTTCATGGGACAGCGAAGAGGGAGTCAGTCTGCAGCAGGAGATGCTCGCTCAAAGGCTCACGCCATAATCTGTGGGACGGTTTCTGATGCAGCAGTCCAGTTCCGCTTTTTTCGCCTTTTTCGCCACCAAAATAAAAGTCTCTTTTTTTTCCCCAAATTGTGTCAAAAGGCTTCGGTGTCCGGATCCGGACCGGAGTCCACCAGTTGGTAACCCCTGCACTACATTATCAGATGTCTTTAGGTCACTTTAAAATTGAATATAATCGTCTTGCATGGGTCACAGAGCATTTACGCTGGACAAGGGATTAGTGTGCCTCAGTGGTGTTCTCTGATCAAAGTCAATTCACGTTGAGCAGAAATGATGGCCGCCAGTGATGTTGGAGACGTCAAGGAGAGCGCTATGCATCAGCCTCTGTTGTGGTGGCATTACACTCTGGGCAGGTGTGTCTAGTGAATACAGAACTGCCCTACACCTTGTGAATGGTACAGGGAAAAGCCGATACTACCTGAATAACATCATTAATCCAGTCATTGTGCCCCTGCATGAACAACACAGGCCTAATTTCATCTTCATGGACGACAATGCTCCAGCTCATCAAAGTCGTATCATTAGGGCATGGCTGCTGGAGGCTGGGGTACCTCAAATGGAGTGGTCTGCACTTTCTCCAGACCTGAATCCCATAGAAAACCTATGGGATCAGTTGAGTCGCCGTGTAGAGGCTTGAAACCCTGCACCCCACAACCTCAATGACCTGAGGGCCGCTCTTCAAGAAGAGTGGAATGCTATGCCTCAGCAGACAATAAGTCAACTTGTAAATAGCATGAGACATCGTTGTCAAGCTGTAATTGATGCTCAAGGGCACATGACAAGTTATTGAAACACTGGCATTTTTTGATGTGGTATACCCACCACTGTTGTTGGCTTTTGTTTCAATAAATTGTTTGAGATGAGGAAATCACCACTGCATGCTTCTACTTAAATTCCCTACTTTCATGATATCACTGTAGCGTGAACTTAGCGTAACTTTTTGTGAGTAGTGTATATACGTCAGGAAAAAAGTATTGAACACAACATTTTTCTCATTAAACATATTTCTGATGGAGCCATTGACCTGAGATTTTCACCAGCTATCAGTAACAACCCAAGTAATCCTGACATACAAAGAGATCAAGGCAACTATGGTCACAAAACAAGTTATATTCAATAAAGTAGAATTACACAGGAAATAAGTATTGAAGACGGTTAGTGAATTTAATTTAATACTAGTGCACTGCCCATAGAACGCACATATTCTTGTGCGAAAACAGGTATCCCAATTAAGCTTTACAGGCCCAAAGGTAGGCTGTGTTTGAAAGTGGAATACAAAGAGGTGTAGGCTATATGTCAACAATCACACATTAGACTTTGACAGACACATATAAAATGGACTAAATGGCACTAAGATTTATTTGACTGTGTGAATATTAATTACAGAATACCTAATTACTGAAAGTGAATGGAACATCCAATATTAGCCACTGTTTCAGATCCCTTGTTTATTTGTTTGTCAGATCACTTATTTGTGTGATCTTTTATCACTTATATTCATAATGGTGTATCTTGCACTTTGGGGAATGGGAGTTGTTCAGTCATCATTATAATTATTTTAGTTTATATTGCTGTTAAGATACTGTGTAGTGTTAGAGAACACCATAGAAGAAGAGTGTATGCGCTCTAGTGAGAGTGTTCCAGAGAATGTTTGAGAGAGAGGTCGAGAGAGAGTGTTGAGAGAGTGTTGAGACAAGATGGTGTCTAACTATGTGCTGTGTGAGTGATGTGCCGTGCCATGTGAGCTGGGAGAAGTCAATAAACAGTCGCTGCAAAGTCTAAACAGCTTGGCTCAATCATCCTTCCTCCCCTTCGCCCCTCCTGGGTGTAACAAAACTTGGTAGCAGAGGATGGTTCAGCCGTGTATAAGACGGTGAGTGTGCAAATAAAAAAAGAAAAGAGAGTCCGTAACAATGGAGCTGGAGCAGCTGCAAGCTAAGCTAACTGAGGCCTTGGTGCCGTTACGGGCCGAACAGCTAAATGAGGTCTGTTTATTTGCAAAGATAAGCCCAGCCGAACCGTCTAAGAAGTACACGCTGATACGACTGTTAATCGAGGAGGTGGAGAAAGCCACTGAACGCGAAGAGGAGGATGTTGTCCGTGAGTTTCTGCTAAGGCTAATAGCATGTGCTAACAAAACTAAGCTAAGTGAACCGTTGACGCACGCAGCGACAACGGCCGGCACGAGCCGCGAGGTGGAGGCACTCGCCAGTTTACAGAGCCAGTATGCCGCTCTGCATGGAAGTATCATTGATTCAACGAAAAGGGTTGAAGAGGAAATAATACGGCTGACGGATGATAAGGTCGCGCCGCCACCGGGCCGCCATTTTGAGACACAGCCCGAGGCCGCGCCGCCACAGAGCCGCCATTTTGTGATACAGCCCGCGGTCCCCACAGCGCCCCTACCGCCAGAAGTGATCATTAAACGGGAGTTTAAGATAAATGGGCAGATAGGGGAGAGGGGCCAAAAAGACAAGTTGTCTTATTCCAATCTCACTCACCAGATCGATATGGGCTTAAAGAAAAAGCACAGTGAGGCTGAGATAATTGAGGCTGTTGTTAAATCAGTAAGTCCTGGATTGAGTTTGCGCGCTATGCTGGAGATTAAGTCAGATCTCACACTGCCACAGCTGCGCATAATCCTGCGAGGACATTATAAAGAAGATAGTTCCACTGACATGTATCATCGTCTGATAAATCTCACACAAGACAGTAATGAGTCACCTCAGAACTTCCTGTTTTGTGCCATTGAGCTGAAGGAAAGACTTTTAGCAGCATCCAGAGAGCCTGGCACTGAAGAGCAGTTTAGTTCTGATTTTATTCAGAGGAAGTTTCTGAGGGCGGTGGAAACAGGACTGATCAGTGTTGATGTGAAATATCAACTGAAGCGTTATTTGGAGGATCCTGCCGTCACCGATGAGCTACTGATTTCAAAGATGAATGCAGCAGCCAGTCTTGAATGGGAACGGCATCAGAAATTTAAAAGGCACACAAAAGAACTAAAGGTTCGAGAATGCCGAGTGGAAAACCAAACGGGTCAGTATGCAACCAAGAGAGAAGTGGATGGCCAAGAGCGCCCCCTACCATCGACAAAAGGAAAAATCCTTAAATCCCAAAGCACAGTGACCCGTACGGAATCTGAGCTCCTGAACATAGTCACGCAGCTGAAGAGTGACATGGAGGAGATCAAAAAGGCCATACGTGAGTCTCCCAGAGCACCTCGCGCTCAAAGAGCCAGGAGGACGCGTGGCTGCAAGAGATGTCAGTCCACCAGCAATGGCGATCAATGCAACCACTGCTTCAGGTGTGGAGTCAGCGGCCACATGTCAAGGGAATGTCGGATAGGGAGGAGACTCGGAAGAGGAACAGGGCAAGTAGACACGGCGGCCAATACTGTCGCAACCACATCAGAACAAGCTAACACACAAGAACTGTATGAGCTCGTTACTGACAGTATTCGGAGGTTAGAAGCAAGGCTGGTAGCTCAGGCTGAGGTACCTCCTGTAGAAACGGTCCGTGTTAATCTACTGTCCCCTAATCGCCAATTACAGTTACTCAATTTGGTTGGAAAAAATTATGTCATCACCTGCTTCCTTGATGACAAGGAGGCACAGGCATTGTGGGACACGGGGTCACAGGTTTGTTTAATGAATGACACCTGGAGACAGGAGCACCTGCCACACACCACCGTCAGAGACTTAGCCGAGTTGGTGGGTCCAAATATCCTGAATGGGAGGGCAGTGAACCAGACACCGATTCCATTCTCAGGGTGGGTCGAAGTCACCTTTAAGCTGCCGACAGTTAGTCGCCCACCGGTGGAACTCTTAGTTCCTGTGCTAGTGGTGAAGGAGGACGGAGTGGCAGAGCCGCCTATCATTGGGTTCATCGTGATTGACCATGTCCTGAAGATGGGCATTAAATCCCCTTGTGCCATCAGTGAAGCTGTTAGCGCAGCCTTCTCATTTGACTGTAAGAAAACAGAAGTGTTTTTGAAAGTGATGCAAAGTGAGAAGGATAGGCTGGGGGAAGGGATGGTAAAAGTTGGCAGTGAGTTGGTTACCGTCCCTGCTGGCCAAACCAAAACAGTCAAAGGCTGTGTCAGAGCAGGCTCACTTCCAGACACACAAGACGTCTTATTTGAGCCGAGTCAGTACACCCAGTTACCAGAGGGTTTGCAGATGCAAAGTGGGTTGGTGCAGTTATGGAAAGGGAAGCGATCTATGTTCAAAATACCTATAACAAACAGTACGTCCCGTGATATCCAGCTGCCCGCTAAGACCATTTTGGGGGAAACGCGGAGAGTTAAAACTGCTTATCCGGCAGATATTAGACCCCCTGCTGTAAACCAAGCGACCGTCGACCCGACGACGAGTGAAACAGGAAGAAACAAAGATGAACTGTGCTGTCAAAGAGAGTATGGACATGTGGGACCCTCCAGTTCCCCTTGATCATCTCTCACCCATACAGCAAGAGCAAGTAAAACAGCTATTACGGGAGGAACGGCAAGCGTTTTCCCGTGACGAGTATGATGTAGGGACAATTCCCTCTTTACAGTTGAAGATCCGACTCAAAGATCACGATCCTGTCAAAAAGACTTATGTTTCTGTTCCCAAACCACTTCATAAAGAAGTAAAGGAGTATTTAGAAGACCTGCTTAACAGGGGCTGGATCACCAAATTCAAGTCATCGTATTCCAGTCCAATTGTCTGTGTGCGAAAGAAAGATGGAGGTCTGCGTTTGTGTTGTGACTTTAGTGAGTTGAACAAGAAGTCTATCCCAGACAGACACCCAATTCCCCGCATACTGGATATGCTGAACAGTCTAAGTGGGAGTGTGTGGTTTTCAGTCCTCGACCAAGGAAAGGCGTATCATCAGGGTTTCCTGGAAGAGTCGAGTAGACCCCTCACTGCATTTATCACTCCCTGGGGTCTGTTCGAGTGGGTAAGGATTCCATTTGGTTTGTCCTCAGCACCAGCAGCATTCCAAAGATCTATGGAGGAGTGCTTGTGGGGGTTGAGAGATGATGTTTGTCTGCCTTACCTCGATGATAACCTTGTTCATTCACAGACTTTTGAAGATCACTTGCGAGACCTGAGAAGCGTCCTGCACCGCTATCAATGTCATGGAGTGAAGTTGACTCCCCGGAAATGTGAGTTATTCAAGAAGCAGGTACGTTTTCTTGGTAAAATGGTAACAGGACAGGGTTACACTATGGACCCTGCGGACATTGCCCCAGTGCAGACACTCAAACAGCAGCAACCTTCCACTGTGGGAGAGCTAAGGAAATTGCTAGGTTTTATTTCATATTACCGTAGCTATATTCCAAACTTCTCTCGTATAGCAAAGCCTCTTTACGACCTTCTGGCTAAAGATCACACAGACAAAGCAAAGAAAAACTTAAAGAAACATGTCAAAAAGAACGATGGAGGCCACTTACCCTCATCTCATGTGATCAGGTGGCGCCCAGAGCATCAAGCAGTAGTTTGTCAGCTTGTTGACCTTCTTACCCAACCCCCAGTGTTAGGTTACCCGAGCTTTGAAGAACCCTTCATTTTACACTGTGACGCTTCACAGGAGGGGCTTGGGGCGGTGTTATACCAGCGACAACAAGACAAACTGGTGGTGATAGCATATGGCTCCAGGACACTGTCAAATTCAGAGAAGAACTACCACCTTCATTCAGGGAAGCTGGAGTTTCTTGCCATGAAGTGGGCCATCTGTGAGAGGTTTCGGGATTATCTGTACTATTCTCCACCATTCACTGTCTATACGGACAATAATCCCCTAACGTATGTGCTTACCACCGCAAAGTTAAATGCAACCACACAGAGGTGGGTAGCAGAACTAGCTGATTTCCAGTTTGTGATTAAGTATCGCCCTGGAAAAGCAAACAGAGATGCAGACGGACTTTCACGTATGCCCCTAGATATGGAGCAGTACATGAACAAATGCACACAGAATGTTGATCCTGATGTGATGAATTGTGTGACACAGGCAGTCAAGGTAAAGTCACAAGAAAGTGAACCATGGCTCTGCCCAGTCACCATTTCTACTCTCATTAGTGAAGCAGATCAAGAAGCCAGCTCTATAGCTGAAATATCAAAGACTGATCTAAAAAGAGCTCAAGAAGAAGACTCCGTGATTGGAGAGGTGTTGCGCTATGTGTTGTCAAAACAATGGCCAAGAAGTGTAAAGCAGCACAACAGTAAAATTGCAGCTCTAGTCAGACAAAAACACAAGCTGTACTTGGAAGATGATGGACTGCTTTACAGGAGAACAGCAACACATGACCAGCTACTCCTACCCCAGAAGTTTCACAAACTCGTGTTCAAAGAGCTCCATGAAAACACGGGCCATTTAGGGGTAGAGAGAGTGATGAACTTGATAAGAGAGCGTTTTTATTGGGCTCACATGCAAAGAGATGTGGAGCACTACATCACGAGAGTTTGCAGTTGTTTGAAGAACAAACGTCCCAATAAGATAACAAGGGCACCACTGACTAACATTGTCACCACGTACCCATTTGAATTAGTGTCAGTGGATTTCCTGCATTTGGAGAAGTGCAAAGGAGGATATGAGTATATCCTGGTTGTAATGGACCATTTTACTCGTTTTGCCCAGGCTTACCCATGTCGTAACAAAGCTGCCCACACCGCTGCTGAGAAGATCTTTGGAGATTTTGCCCTCAAGTTTGGTTTCCCCACACGACTCCATCATGATCAGGGAAGAGAGTTCCAAAATAAACTTTTTGCAAAACTCCAAGAGTACAGTGGTGTGCAGGGGTCCCGAACAACGCCCTACCATCCCCAAGGGAATGGGCAGGTGGAACGATTTAATCGTACACTGTTGGCAATGCTCAGAAATTTACCTGAAGCAGCTAAGGAAGACTGGAAGTCCTCTCTGGCAAAAGTGGTTCATGCCTATAATTGTACGCGTAGTGAAGCTACAGGGTACGCACCATATTTTCTGTTGTTTGGTCGTAGTCCAAAGTTGCCTATTGATCTGATGTTTGGCCTCACAACAAGAGAGCAGAGTGTTTCTCAGCAAGACTATGCTGAAAAGTGGAGAGCTACAATGACTGAAGCTTACAAACTCGCTTCTAAAACAGCAAACAAAGAAGGGATGAGAAGTAAAGCACTTTATGATAAAAAGGTTCACGGTGCTGAGTTACTCCCTGGATCCAGAGTATTGGTACGAAACTTGACCGAAAAAGGTGGGCCAGGAAAATTAAGATCATATTGGGAAGACAAGGTGTATGTCGTGACCCAAAAGAAGTACCCAGACAGTCCAGTATATGAAATCAGACCTGAAACTGGCAAGGGACGCACTCAGGTCATACACAGAAACCTTTTGTTACCATGTGACTTTCTTCCCATGGAAACAGTGAAGCATGCCTCTAAGAACATGAGAGAAAGAGACTCTAAAAGACAAAGGCATGTGGAC
The DNA here is from genome assembly GCA_020510985.1 of Pholidichthys leucotaenia. Taxonomy (NCBI): domain Eukaryota; kingdom Metazoa; phylum Chordata; class Actinopteri; order Cichliformes; family Pholidichthyidae; genus Pholidichthys; species Pholidichthys leucotaenia. Next base: position 251,850,056 of record CM035847.1, on the reverse strand, counting down.
AGACAAAGCAACACTGATGATGATGAAGATGAAGAGGGTTGGAATGCCATAATCGGATTACGAGCTGGGAAGGATCAAGAGCAGCGTCCACTGAGAGCCGATGCACCGGAGTTCAACCCGCATGATGACACTACTCCGGAGGATGAGGACCAGGACCCAGATGACATCACGCAGGTGCAGCTGGCACCAGAGGTCGACGATCCACTGGTTCCAGATCCAGCTGAGGCAGACCAGGACCAGAGTGATGAGGTGTCGGAGTCCAGTTCCAGTGACCAGGAGGGACCTGACGAGATTCCTGCTAAAACGTATCCTTCAAGAATAAGAAAACAGCCATTGAGATTGACTTATGATAAGTTAGGCCAACTTTGCACTTCATTGCATTTCATCTGTCTAGAACAAAGGTGTAGAAGCTAAAGATAACCATTGGTCAGACATAAATGTCTTGAGAAGTAACTTGGTAGTTACTGTGATGGTTGATAAAAAAATTGAAAAAAAGAACAAAAAAATTTAAAAACACAAAAAGAGACTTGCAGTATGTTACTAAGGCACAGGCATCACACCAAGGTTTATTTGGTAGGTTATGACTAGATTGAGTATCCTTACTCTCAGGAAAGCTGCAGATACCCACCATGATGGATGGAGCGGTTGAAGGTTATCGCGCACAAAGACCTCTTCTGCAAATGTATTGCATGGAATAGGAGATACATGCTGTACTATGGACAATCACCAGTGGCATCTTTATAGACTTTAATGAACTCTGACTCCTGTGTAGTGATACCCTACTTAACATGTAATGCATGATTACCAAATGTGAACTGACAGAAGAAAAGAGGAAAAAAACTACTGTTTTCAGAAAGGTGTAATGTCGGGACGACATTAACTTTTTGAGGGGTGAGTGTAGGAAAACGTTAATTTTGGATAACCTCTAGTGAACCCTCAGAAACAGTGTGGATTACATGCTAATGGCAAATGTGAATATTCTTAATAAATGTACCTAAGAGACTATAATTTAATGATTAATAGTAAATGGGAGCATTTATAGGGAATGTATTAAAGTACTGAATATGCACTGTCTAGATATGAGCTGTCAATGGAAGTAGTAGCGTTTCTACGCCAGAGGTGGCGCTCAGTAATGTTAAGATACTGTGTAGTGTTAGAGAACACCATAGAAGAAGAGTGTATGCGCTCTAGTGAGAGTGTTCCAGAGAATGTTCGAGAGAGAAGTCGAGAGAGAGTGTTGAGAGAGTGTTGAGACAAGATGGTGTCTAACTATGTGCTGTGTAAGTGATGTGCCGTGCCGTGTGAGCTGGGAGAAGTCAATAAACAGTTGCTGCAAAGTCTAAACAGCTTGGCTCAATCATCCTTCCTCCCCTTCGCCCCTCCTGGGTGTAACACAAGGACCTGTTTGACTACAACCGTTCCATCAGTGTTCCCCATTTGTCAGTAAATATTTAACTAAAATGATTTATTTCATTATTTGGGTGTTTTTGTGTCCTGCGTTTGGTCGTTAAGTCATCCCGGCCATTCCGCTCCACCATCATGGCGGTATTAACTTCTAAATTTTTAGATACTCGCACGAGAGGGGGCACTCGCGGTCCTGCATAGTACAGTGGTACCACATGGGTAAAGCAGAAGCGGGTACTCCCATCTATTACTGACTGGGTAGGCTGGACGTGCCTCCCCGCGAACAATCGTGGAGCACCTGGATTGCAGTTCTTCGCAGCGGGCCAAGCCCAGCCTGCCTGGTTAACGGGAGTCTCAGCTGTTGCTTTACCTGTGGTGCCAGCGGTTCAGCTGCTGCTGAACTGCAGACCCCCCCCCCCCTTGTGTTCTCCATGCCAAATTATCCATTAGACCTACACAATCACAGAAACTCTATGGTATAACTTTTTAAGCATTAAATCTTAAGTATTATCTTTTTTTTAGTCAAATTTGTCACTTTTCACTTCCTTGTTTTGCACACAGAGCGCTGTGGTTACTGATGCCATAATGCCGCATACTATCCAATCAGTACGGAGTCAATCTGAAACCAAACCTCGACCACACTTCTAGAAGAGTGGGCACGAGACAGAGCGGTGGCTAAGGTTTTATTGATAAAAATTACAGATTTTGACTGAGCAACTCCATACTCGGGGATGCACACCCTCATAACCCAAGCAAAGCACTTATAAAATCTGAGGCCAGTCTGACAAACGGTTCGAGAGATATGCGTGGAACAGACACACAGATAGACAGATAGACACACAGACAGAGATTTTGGTCTCATCTGACCGGACTATACTCTCCCAGTATTTTACTGGCTTGCCCAAATATTGTGCAGCAAACTTTAAACGAGCTTCAACATGCTTGTTCTTCAGCAATGGAGTCTGTCTGAATCTCACAAGGAGCTCCTGGTTGTGGCCGGTTTAGGTAAAATGATAATTCTTTTCACTTCCAAATGATGGCTCCAACAGTGATCACTGGAACATTCAGCAGTTTAGAAATGTGCCTGTTACCAATGCCATCATTATGTTTTGCAACAATAAGGTTGGGAAGGTCTAGAAAGAGCTCTTTGCTTCTACCCATCATAAGTTCTTGGTGGTGTTACAATCTGATATTCACAAACCTTTTTAAAAGATATCAGTCAGGACTTAACCAGCTGAGATTAATTTGCACTGATGGGGAATGGGGTGATTTCCTAAATTCTGATGGATTTCAGCTAGTTTCTTGGCTTTCTATGCCTTTTTGCACGTCTTTTACTTCATGTGTTCAATACTTATTCCCTGTGTCATTCCATCCATCCATTCATCTTCTTCTGCTTAATCCTTTTTGGGTCGCTGGGGGACTGGAGTCTATCCCAGCATCTTTGGGTGAGAGGCCTGGTACACCCTGGACAGATCACCAGTCCTGTGTCATTCGACTTTACTAAATATAACTTGTTTTGTGAACACAGTTGCTTTGATTTCTTTGCATCTGAGGTCAATGGCTCCATCAAAAATATGTACACTGAGAAAAATGTTGACATATTTGATACTTATTTTCCATGCTGTATATATGTGTGTGTGTGTGTGTGTGTGTGTGTGTGTGTGTGTATAAGATAAGATAAGATAAGCCTTTATTAGGCCCACAATGGGGAAATTCCAGGATTGCAACAGCACAGGGATAGCAACACTCAGAGCAATAATTAAGAAGATACGGAAGATATAAATAAGAGCAGTGGATATACATACATACACATAAATATATAAATATATATACAAAGTGCGGAGCATTGTAGCAAGATTGTCATGGCGGCCGCTGGGCCGTCATCATCCTCAGCTGCGCACACACCGGCTGTTGGTAATCAACGGGCTTTAAAAGCCAGGATCTCAGATTGCTCTGCACGGAGTCGTCTGTCGCCTTTGCCTTGCAACGCGTCTAGGATACGGCCTCAAGCCAGAGCCAGAACCAAGTCGCCAAGCCAAGCCACGTCACGTAAGAAACCTCTTCACTCATCCCTTCCTAGTATTCTCCCCTGTGCACAGGTGGACCTCCCTGGAGGCGGACTTACCTTCCTTGTTGACGGGACGCCATCTCCTCCACCTTGGACTGCCTCCTCACCACCTCAGCGTCGAGCACCACACGCACCACGTGCCCTTAAGGTGCCTTTTCGTTGGAGTGAGGGGGCTGCCACAGCGTTCGGGAGATTGAAGGAGGAGTTCGCTTCGGCCCGTGTCCTGACCCAGGTGGATCCGGTGCTGCAGTGTCTTGTAGAGGTGGATGCCTCGGACTCGGGAGTTGGGGTGGTTCTCTCCCAGCGTTCTCCGGTGGATGGTAGGATCCAGCCCTGTGCTTACTTCTCTCACCGCCTGACACCCGCAGAGAGGAATTACTGTATTGGGGACAGGGAGCTGCTGGCCGTGAAACTCGCCCTGGGGGAGTGGAGGCACTGGCTGGAGGGGGCTGCCCAGCCGTTCGTCGTCTGGACAGATCATCGGAACCTTGAGTATCTCCGGACGGCCAAGCGGTTGAACGCTCGCCAGGCCCGCTGGTCTCTTTTTTTCGGCCGGTTCAATTTTACCATCACCTACCGGCCGGGGAGCAAGAATGGCAAGCCTGACGCCCTCTCGAGGCAGTTTGACGCACAATTCACCGAGGAGCAGGAGGAGACTATCCTGCCGTCGTCTTGTGTGGTGGGTGCTCTGTCTTGGGAGATCCGGGACAAGGTCAGGAGAGCGCAGGAGATGGAGCCTGACCCGGGTGGGGGTCCTCCGGGCCGTTTGTTCGTCCGTCTTTCTGTCAGGGGCCAGGTTATTCAATGGGGTAACGCGTCCAAGCTGGCGTGCCCTCCGGGAGTTGGCCGCACCATCGATCTTCTCCAGAGAGCCTTTTGGTGGCCAGGATTGAGGAGGGACGTTAACAACTATGTCCGGGCCTGCGCCCAGTGCGCCACCGGGAAATCATCATCTTCCCCCCCGGCGGGTCTTCTTCACCCTTTACCAGTCCCTTCTCGCCCCTGGTCCCACGTGGCCTTGGACTTTGTAACAGGCCTGCCCTGCCCCCTCTGGTCATTTTACGTCAGTCTTGACAATAGTGGACCATTTTTCCAAGGCAGCTCATTTTGTGCCTCTCCGGGGGCTGCCTTCGGCGTGAGAGACGGCGGATCTTTTAGTGCAGCATGTGGTCCGTCTTCATGGAATCCCGGCTGACATTGTATCGGATCGAGGACCACAGTTTGTATCCCAGGTCTGGCAGGCATTCTGCATGGTGCTGGGGGCCACTGCTAGTCTCTCTTCTGGGTACCACCCACAAAGCAACGGTCAGTGCGAGCAGGCTAATCAGGAGCTGGAGGCTGCGCTTCGCTGTGTCATCTCTTCCTGCTCCTCTTCTTGGAGCACGTTTCTACCCTGGATTGAGTATGCATATAACACCACGGTGTCCTCTGCTACGGGGATGTCCCCTTTCAAGGCGTCTCTGGGGTTTGATCTACCACTGTTCCCTGAGGAGGAGAAGGAGGTGGCGGTCCCTTCAGTACAGGCTCACGCCAGGCGTTGTCAGCGGATCTGGTCCATCACCCGCAGAGTCCTCCTTCGGACTATGGAACGTAATATCCAGGTGGCCAACCGCCACAGGAGGCCCACCCCGGACTATAAGGTGGGTCAGAAGGTCTGGTTGTCCACTAAGAACATCAATGTGCAGGCCGAAAAGCGCAAGCTGACCAAGCGCTTCATCGGCCCTTTTGTAATTTCTCATATTATCAACCCTGTGTCTGTGCGCCTTGCTCTCCCCTCTTCTATGCACATCTGCCCTACCTTTCACGTCTCCCAGGTCAAGCCATACATCGCCGATCCTCTGTGCCCAGCCCCCGCGGCTCCTGCCCCCCCGAGGATCATCGACGGTCAACCGACCTGGGGGGTGACTGCCATCTTGGATGTCCGCCGGCGGGGTCGGGGCCTTCAGTATTTGGTGGACTGGGAGGGGTTTGGTCCTGAGCATCGCTCCTGGATTCACCCAGCGTTGATCCTCAACAAGCAGCTGATCCGCGATTTTCATCGGGCGCATCAAGGTAGGATTGGGCAGGTGCCTGGAGGCACCTCTAGAGGGGGGAGTACTGTCACAGCGGCCGCTGGGCCGTCATCATCCTCAGCTGCGCACACAGTGGCTGTTGGTAATCAACGGGCTTTAAAAGCCAGGATCTCAGACTGCTCTGCACGGAGTCGTCTGTCGCCTTTGCCTTGCAACGCATCTAGGATACGACCTCAAGCCAGAGCCAGAACCAAGTGGCCAAGTCAAGCCACGTCACGTAAGAAACCTCCTCACTCATCCCTTCATAGTATTCTCCCCTGTGCACAGGTGGACCTCCCTGGCGGCGGACTTACCTTCCCTGTTGACGGGACGCCATCTCCTCCACCTCGGAGTGCCTCCTCACCACCTCAGCATCGAGCACCATGCGCACCACGCCGCACCGGTACACGGAGCCAGCAGGATTCTCTCTGTGGTGCCTGCAAGTAAGCAGCACAAGCTTCAGCTTCCCATTCATGTGAACTGTAATAATCCCCTGTGCTTGTGTGTTCCAGGGTTGCCAGGTCGCAGCAGGAATCGCTCTGCTCCAGTGACCAGACAGCCACGCATTCACTCACTCATTCACACACTCAACACTCATCATCTTAATCAATAAATAATTGTCTAACTGTCTACTTGTGTCAGCGTCTGTCTCCTGGGTCCCTAATCATGTCAAAGATGGAATAAACAGCATAACCGTCTACTTAGTTATCCTACATAGTATGAATATGTACCCATACATATTGTGACCCTCCGTAGCGACTGATAATGTCCTAGTTGTATATACTGGGGGGGACCATTGTGTAAGTCTATTGCATCTTTTGCATTCAATACTATTAGGTCGTCACGTTTTTTTGCTATCTCTGCGAGCAGCCCTGCTTAGGTTATACAGTCTGACAGCTGTAGGTAGGAAGGACCTGCGAAACCTCTCGGTTGCGCACCTAGGATGATGTAGTCTGCTGCTAAATGAGCTCCTCAGTGCATTCAGCATGTCCTGCATAGGGTGGGACTCGGACTCCAGCAGAGATGACAGTTTAGCCACCATCTTTCTCTCTCCTATCTCCTCCACTGGGTCAGGGCGCTGCCCCAGGACAAACCTAGCTTTCTTGATCAGTTTGTTCAGTCTCTTCCTATCGGCTGCTGTAACATGTGTCCTTCAGAGGTAAAGTGGGCTATCCCACAAAACCATTATTTTGAGAAAATGAGCTCTAAAGTTGAAATATTCTCAAAAAATCAGTGTGCCTATATCATTAAAAAGTTACCCCCTATTTATTATACTTTTTAATGATATAGGCACACTGATTTTTTGAGAATATTTCAACTTTAGAGCTCATTTTCTCAAAATAATGGTTTTGTGGGATAGCCCACTTTACCTCTGAAGGGCATATATATACAGTGGGGTAAAAAAGTATTTAGTCAGCCACCAATTGTGCAAGTTCTCCCACTTAAAAGATGAGAGAGGTCTCCAATTTTCATCATAGGTATACCTCAACTATGAGAGACAAAATAAGAAAAAAAAATCCAGAAAATCACATTGAAGGATTTTTAATGAATTAATTAGTAAATTCCTCGGTAAGATAAGTATTTGGTCAATAACAAAAGTTCATCTCAATACTTTGTTATATACCCTTTGTTGGCAATGACAGAGGTCAAACGTTTTCTGTTAGTTTTCACAAGGTTTTCACACACTGTTGCTGGTATTTTGGCCCATTCCTCCATGCAGATCTCCTCTAGAGCAGTGATGTTTTGGGGCTGTCGCTGGGCAACACAGACTTTCAACTCCCTCCAAAGATTTTCTATGGGGTTGAGATCTGGAGACTGGCTAGGCCACTCCAGGACCTTGAAATGCTTCTTACGAAGCCACTTCTTCGTTGCCCGGGCGGTGTGTTCGGGATCATTGTCATGCTGAAAGACCCAGCCACGTTTCATCTTCAATGCCCTTGCTGGTGGAAGGAGGTTTTCACTCAAAATCTCACGATACATGGCCCCATTCATTCTTTCCTTTACACGGATCAGTCGTCCTGGTCCCTTTGCAGAAAAACAGCCCCAAAGTATGATGTTTCCACTCCCATACTTCACAGTAGGTATGGTGTTCTTTCTCCTCCAAACACGACAAGTTGAGTTTTTACCAAAAAGTTCTATTTTGGTTTCATTTGACCATATGACATTCTCACAATCCTCTTCTGGATCATCCAAATGCTCTCTAGCAAACTTCAGATGGGCCTGGACATGTACTGGCTTAAGCAGGGGGACACGTCTGGCACTGCAGGATTTGAGTCCTTGGTGGCGTAGTGTGTTTCTGATGTAGCCTTTGTTACTTTGGTCCCAGCTCTCTGCAGGTCATTCACTAGGTCCTCCCATGTGGTTCTGGGATTTTTACTCACCATTCTCATGATAATTTTGACCCCACGGGGTGAGATCTTGCGTGGAGCCCCAGATCGAGGGAGATTATCAGTGGTCTTGTATGTCTTCCATTTTCTAATAATTGCTCCCACAGTTGATTTCTTCACACCAAGCTGCTTACCTACTGCAGATTCAGTCTTCCCAGCCTGGTGCAGGTCTACAATTTTGTTTCTGGTGTCCTTTGACAGCTCTTTGGTCTTGGCCATAGTGGAGTTTGGAGTCTGACTGTTTGAGGTTGTGGACAGATGTCTTTTATACTGATAACGAGTTCAAACAGGTGCCATTAATACAGGTAACGAGTGGAGGACAGAGGAGCCTCTTAAAGAAGAAGTTACATGTCTGTGAGAGCCAGAAATCTTGCTTGTTTGTAGATGACCAAATATTTATTTTACTGAGGAATTTACCAATTAATTCATTAAAAATCCTTCAATGTGATTTTCTGGATTTTTTTTTCTCATTTTGTCTCTCATAGTTGAGGTATACCTATAATGAAAATTGGAGACCTCTCTCATCTTTTAAGTGGGAGAACTTGCACAATTGGTGGCTGACTAAATACTTTTTTAACCCACTGTATATATATATACAGTATATATATATATAATATATTTTCGTCAGGGATTTTTCCTCAGGGTTGACTCCCGAAGCCTTTCCCGTGACCGGGTGTGCTGCAAGGCAGCGGAGGTTTGAAATCAGGGTTTACCTTCCCCTAGATGGGCTACCTTCCCAGGTTGACGAGCCACCATCTACCTGAAGCATCTGGTTTTAAGGCGCCAGAGATCCGCCCTCGCCCCTTCTCCTATTAGTAAAAGCAGTTCCGCCAGGCTTAGAGACTAAACCACACGGGCAGGCTAGGAGTTGGACTTAGTTGTCAGAGGCTTTTCGAGACGCACGCCATAAGGAGCATTTTATGAGCATTGGGAGCTTAACCCCAGTGCTGCTCCTGGCTATGACAACCTTGGAACCATGTCAGCCCTTGATGCCATCGACTGCCTGCCATCCATGGACGAACTTGACGCCGAGCCAACCATCGACGAACTCAGCAAGGCCACTGATAGCTTGGCCGCTGGCAAGGCACCCGGCAACGACGGCATACCCCCCGACCTGATCAAGCACTGCAAGACCGCCCTACTGCTGCCATTGCATGACGTCCTCTGCCAGTGTTGGAAGGAAGGTGCCGTACCACAGGACATGAGGGACGCCAAGATCATCACCCTCTACAAAAACAAAGGGGAGAGAAGCGACTGCAGCAACTACAGGGGCATCTCCCTCCTCAGCGTTGTTGGCAAAGTCTACGCACGAGTTGTTCTCGTTCGTCTACAGAAGCTTGCCGAGCGTGTCTACCCCGAGTCTCAGTGTGGCATCCGCGCTGAGCGATCGATGGTAGACATGATATTCTCCATCCGCCAACTCCAGGAGAAATGCAGAGAACAGAACATGCCCCTGTACGTCGCCTTCATCGACCTCACCAAAACGTTCGATCTGGTCAGCAGAGAGGGCCTTTTCAAGATCCTGCCAAAGATAGGATGCCCACCAAAGTTGCAAAGCCTCATCGAATCGTTTCACACCAACATGCAGGGGATAGTGCAGCATGACGGCAACATCTCAGAGCCATTCAACATACGCAGTGGAGTGAAACAGGGCTGTGTACTTGCACCAACCCTCTTTGGGATTTTCTTTGCTATGCTCCTGAGGCATGCCTTCAGCACAGCAACAGAGGGAATCTACCTGCACACAAGCTCTGACGGCAGGCTTTTCAACCTCGCCCACCTGAAAGCCAGAACCAAAGTACGCGAGGCTCTAATCAGAGACATGCTGTTCGCAAACAAAGCTGCAGTCGCAACCCACACACAGCAGGAGCTTCAGACCCTGATGGACCGCTTCTCCCAGGCATGCAAGGACTTCAGGCTTACCATCAGCCTGAAGAAGACTAACATCTTGGCGCAAGGCACGGAAGCACCACCAACCATCACCATCGACGACTACGAGCTGGAGGTCGTGAATCAGTTCACGTACCTGGGGTCCACGATCAGCAACAACCTCTCCCTTGATACAGAGATTGACAAGAGGATTGGAAAATCATCCTTCACACTCGCTCGCCTCACCACACGAGTGTGGGAGAATCCCAAACTCTCTGTCAAGACAAAGATGGCAGTGTACAACGCCTGCGTCATCAGCACACTGCTCTATGGGAGTGAGACGTGGACAACATACGCCCGGCAGGAAAAGAGACTGAACTCCTTCCATTTGTGCTGCATTCGCCACATCCGGTTCCGGTTCTGGTTCCGCCAGACTGGCGGCGCCACACAAGTTGGCTGCCTTTTGCAACTGCCTTTTTTTTATCTTCCTTCTTCTTTCTACACCTTTCACTCTATATATATATCACGGACACACAGATCACCCCAAAGGTCTCCCGAGTCGGCGGACGGAGCCTCTGTTTACAGCAGGAGACGATACAGCAGGGAAGAGCTAGCTAGCACTCAACCGCCACCCGGTGCTAACGGAGAAACTCGACATACCGAGGAACTGTAGTGAAAACAATGCGGGTGCCGGGCTGGAGTTTAGGCGGCGTGCAAGAAATATAAGACAGAATAATAAAGAGCGATGGCAAGAACCAAGCAGACCGCCCGTAAATCTACTGGAGGAAAAAGCCCCCCAGGAAGCAGCTAGCCACCAAGGCTGCTCGGAAAAAGCGCTCCGGCCACCGGCGGAGTGAAGAAGCCTCACCGTTACAGGCCCGGTACCGTGGCTCTGAGAGAGATCATTCGCTACCAGAAATCCACGGAGCTGCTCATCCGTAAGCTGCCCTTCCAGCGCCTGGTGAGGGAGATCGCTCAGGACTTCAAGACCGACCTGCGCTTCCAGAGCTCCGCCGTCATGACCCACGCAGGAGGCCAGCGAGGCCTACCTGGTGGGTCTCTTCATGGACACCAACCTGTGCGCCATCCACGCCAAGAGGGTCACCATCATGCCCAAAGACATCCAGCTGGCCCGCCGCATCCGCAGAGAGAGAGCTTAGACTTTCTGCTGCACATTCACAAACCACAATGCTCCGCACTGTGTGTCTATATATATATATGTATATATATATATATATATATATATATATATATATATATATATATATATATATATATATATATATACTGTATATATATATATATATTGTGGGCCACATATGTATCACTTTAAGCTTCACATCTCAGAGTAGAACAAAGGACTGGGTCTCCTTGGAGATAACAGGAGGATGTGAAAATTTAGTCTTTGGTATGCAAGAGACAGCCTTGGGGGATTTCCTGGTCTGACAGAGACTATGAGGAGGATGTTATAAGATTTAAGAGAAGATGCATTGTTACTTGTGATTAAATGCATTGTGACTGTGAGCTTTGAAGGTCCTGGATATTTAAAGGACGACTGTCTGTGTTTTTCCTCTTTCTGCTTTGCTGATGTTGGAAGATGTGAATAAACCTGACTCGTGAGATAAACTCTGCCTCGTCATTTGCACATTTCCACAGTGGTGACCCTAAGACGTATCATGGATGAAAGAAATTCCCCTGGGCCAGCCGAGTCAGGAGCTCCCAGCCAAGCGTATGCCGCTACCGTCCAGCTACCGGACTTTTGGCAAGACAACCCGTGCTCCTGGTTCCACTTGGTCAAAGCACAGTTCGCCCTCCGGGGGATAACGGTAGATGACACGAAGTTCTACCATGTGATTGGAAAGCTCCACAACTGCACAGCTTGGCATGTGCAGAGCCTATTGGAGTGGCCAACGACAAATACGGCGGGTTGAAGGCAGCACTTTTCCAGCGCTTCACTCTCTCAGTCGAGGAGAGAGTGGAGAGGCTCCTGGCTCTGAACGACTTGGGAGATGGCACGCCCATTGACCTGATGGAGAACATGCTGAGGTTGAGGGGCTCAGACAACGACGACTTCATCTTCACCCACATTTTCCTCAGGACCCTACCGTTGGCCACAAGAGCGACCTTGGCCAGTTTGCCGTTGTTGGCCCAGAGGGACTTCCGCACGCTGGCCCAGGAGGCGCACCGGATTCTCAACGCCAGCAAACAGCACGCGGCCACCACAGCAGCGACGGAGTTCGGCGCGACGGCCGGAGATGGCGGGGGGCCAAAGACGGTGGTAGCAGAACCACCGACGACGGCGGCGGCGAGGACCAAGGATCGCGGAGGAGACATCCTCTGTTTCTACCATCGCCGCTTTGCAGAGAAGGCACGCAAATGTATACCACTGTGCCAGTTCAAGCGCTCGGGAAACACCAAGACCGGGGGTCGGTAGCAGCTGCGGCCCTCGGGGAGGAAAACAAGCTGCTCTACTTGAAGGATGCGCGCTCGGGGAGGCATTTCCTCATGGACACAGGCTCCCAGTTGAGTTTCATCACACCTTCCTCCACTGACCGGCTGGCGGTTTCCAGAGGTCCTGGGGTGTCAGCAGTGAACAGCTCGGAGATTAAGACCTTTGGTGAGAGGACTCTGCTTCTGTCCCTACACGGCCGCACATTTGAGTGGACTTTTGTCATAGCTGCAGTGAATTTCAATATGTTGGGGGCTGATTTTCTGTGCTCACGTGGTTTGTTGGTTGATCTTGCTAACAGGCGCCTGGTTAATGCACTTTCTTTTTATTCTATTCCCTGTACAGCCCGAGTGGCCCCGCCAACAGCACAAGCCAACGTCACAGCTGCAAGCGGTAAGTTCCACACACTGCTCACTCAGTTCCCAGCACTCACGGTTCCCACATTTTCAGCAGCCATCGCTAAACACGGGGTGGAACATTTTATTACTACCACCGGACCGCCCGTTTTTGCAAAAGCTCGGCGCTTGGATTCAGCTAAACTGACCATAGCGCGCGAGGAGTTCGCCAACCTGGAAAGGTTGGGCATCATCAGGCGTTCGAACAGCCCATGGGCTTCCCCGCATCACATGGTCCCGAAAGCTGACGGCTCGTGGCGACCTTGCAGAGATTTCCGCAGGTTGAACAACGCCACAGCGCACGACCGCTACCCAATCCCGCATATCCAAGATTTTTCCATTCATTTGGTGGGGGCGCACATTTTTTCTAAGATAGACTTGGTCCGCGGTTACCACCAAGTCCCAGTGTGTGCTGAGGACATACCCAAAACAGCGGTAATAACTCTGTTTGGTCTATTCGAGTTTTTGCGCATGCCATTTGGGCTTAAAGGCGCTGCGCAGACGTTCCAACGCATGATGGACGCGGTGTTGCGCGATCTCCCCTTCGTATTCATCTACCTGGACGACATCTTAGTAGCCAGCGCGTACGAAGATGAACACGAAAACCACCTCACGGCAGTTTTCCAGAGGTTGGGAGAGCACGGTTTAATAATCAACCCAGCGAAGTGTCAGTTGGGGGTGACGCAGATTGATTTTTTGGGGCATCGCGTCTCTCCAGAAGGAGCGGTTCTGCTGCCTGACAAAGTGCGCGCAGTAGCAAATTTTCCCCAGCCACAAACGGTCAAGGCGTTACAGGAGTTTTTGGGAATGGTGAATTTTTATAACAGTTTCCTCCCCCGTGCAGCTCATGCCGCACTCAAAAAACAAAAACCCACAAATAAGATCGAATGGTCTCCGGAGCGAGAGCGAGCATTCTCAGAGAACAGCCCTGGCAAACGCTGCGTTGTTAGCTCATCCAGACCCAATGGCCCGCATAGCGCACACTACTGACACGTCAGACGTGGCCATAGGGGCAGTCGTGGAGCAGCATGTGACCGGGGCTTGGCAGCCGCTTGCCTTTTTCAGCAGGACTTTGCGCGATAGTGAACGAAAATACAACGCATTCGACAGGGAGTTGTTAGCTCTCCACTTGGCCATTCGCCACTTCCAGTTCTGGCTGGAGGGACGCCGTTTCACCGCGTTCATTGACCACAAGCCGCTGACATTCGCGATGGCCAAGGTTTCAGAACCGTGGTCAGGCCGGCAGCAAAGACAGCTGGCCGCCATCTCAGAGTTTACTACTGATATTCAGCATGTGGCGGGTAAACTGAATGTAGTGGCAGAATGTCTCTCGCGCGCCGTGGCGGCCCCAGTCCGTGTAGGGATAGATTATGCAGCCATGGCCGCGGATCAGGTTAGCGACGCAGACGTGCGCGCGCTCCAGTCTGGAACAACAGGGTTAAGGCTGGAGAACAGGGTACTGCAAGACGGTATGCCCCCCCTAATCTGTGATGTCTCCACTGGGCGACTGCGTCCTGTGGTACCGGTCGCGTGGCGCCGCTGCGTTTTTGACTCGATTCATTCTCTGGTGCACCCGGGAGCGCGTGCGTCAGTCAAAATGGTAGGAGAGAAATTTGTATGGCCGAGCCTGCGCAAACAAGTTAAGGAGTGGGCGGTAGCCTGCATGGCTTGTCAACGAGCCAAGGTACACAGACACACGAGAGCTCCCTTGGAGCCGTTTCACATCCCGGCTAAGAGGTTCGATCATGTTCATGTGGACCTCTTAGGCCCCCTCCCGCCGTCACAGGGGTGCACACACCTTCTGACAATGGTGGACCGCACCACGCGCTGGCCAGAAGTGGTCCCACTGGTGTCAACCACAGCCGAGGAGGTGGCGCGCGCATTTTTAACAGCATGGGTAGCGCGCTTTGGAGTCCCTTCGGACATTACGTCCGACAGAGGTCCTCAATTTGTTTCAGAACTTTGGTCAGCAATGGCCCGCAGCCTGGGGGTAACGATCCACCGCACAACCACGTACAATCCGCAGGCTAATGGGTTATGTGAATGTTTTCATAGGTCATTGAAAGCGGCGCTCAGAGCGTCGCTGACGGATGCAAATTGGGTGGACAGGCTGCCGTGGGTTTTATTGGGGTTGCATTCTGCACCTAAAGAGGACTTAGAAGCCTCCCCGGCTGAGCTAGTTTTTGCGCAGCCACTTCGGCTGCCCGGGGAGTTTCTCCCAGATAATCCTGCGCCAGATAGCTCCCCGTCTCAGCGGTTGCAGCGTGGCACGGAATCGGGCATGCTGCCTGGCCCCGTTCGCCACAGCTTTCCCCGCAATTTTGTGTCTAAGGCTTTGAAAAACGCGGAGTTTGTTTTTGTCAGACACGATGCCCATCGCCCACCATTGCGACCACCTTATGATGGACCATTTAGAGTGCTGGAAACAGGGGACAAGCATTTTTTGCTAGATTTGGGGGGTAGGAAGGAAAAGATTAGCATTAACAGGCTCAAACCCGCCTTTGTGGTGGCGGACGAGGATGTGCTGTTGGCCAGGGCTCCTCGGCGTGGCAGACCCCCTCGGGGATATTCCCCAGAACACCCACAGGGAGTGACAAACAGTTCTCACCCCCAGACAGCAGCCCCCCAGCAGGATGGCGCCGCAGAAGTGGCGAAGCCCGCTTACAGCAGATACGGGAGGAGAGTGAGGCCCAAGCAGCACGTGGGTTAATGTGTAATGATTTTATCATGACATGCTGACTGTTATTCTGTTGTTCCATCTTAGATGTTTGGGGGGGGGTCATGTGGGCCACATATGTATAACTTTAAGCTTCACATCTCAGAGTGGAACAAAGGACTGGGTCTCCTTGGAGATAACAGGAGGATGTGAAAATTTAGTCTTTGGTATGCAAGAGATGGCCTTGGGGGACTTCCTGGTCTGACAGAGACTATGAGGAGGATGTTATAAGATTTAAGAAAAGATGCATTGTTACTTGTGATTAAATGCATTGTGACTGTGAGCTTTGAAGGTCCTGGATATTTAAAGGACGAATGTCTGTGTTTTTCCTCTTTCTGCTTTGCTGATGTTGGAAGATGTGAATAAACCTGACTCGTGAGATAAACTCTGCCTCGTCATTTGCACATTTCCACAATATATATATTTATAGTAATATGTACATATGTATACTAGCTGTTCTTGTTTTTTCTTGCCTTCTGATTGTTGCTCTGAGTGTTGCTATCCCTGTGCTGTTGCAATCCTGGAATTTCCCCATTGTGGGACTAATAAAGGCTTATCTTATCTTATCTAATCTTATCTTATCTTATCCTGGACATATCCTGGCAGGACAAAGTGCCAAACACAGAAGTTCTGTCCCGCGCCGGCCTTCCCTTCATGTTCACTCTACTCAGGCAGCGCAGGCTCCGCTGGCTAGGCCACGTTCACCATATGGAGGATGGCAGAATCCCCAAAGACGTCCTCTACGGAGAACTGGCGACTGGCAGGAGAGACGTTGGCCGCCCACAGCTGCGCTTTAGAGACATCTGCAAGAGAGACATGAAGGCCCTGGAGATCAACACAGAGCGCTGGGAGGACCTTGCAACGGACCGCTCCAAATGGAGAGGCACCCTGACCAGACAGCTCAAGGCGGGTGAAGAGAGACTGACTGCTGCAGCAGATGAAAATAGGACCCGCAGGAAGAACCGCCACAGACCCAGCAGCACGGAGACCACCCACAAGTGCGACCTGTGTGACAGGGACTGCCATTCGCGCATCGGCCTGTTCAGCCACAGGCGGTGCTGTTCCAGCAGAGTAGACGTTTAGGATTCTCTTCCATGGTCATCATAGACCGACGGAGGCTGACATATGTATATGTATATATATATATATATATATATATATATATATATATATATATATATATATATATATATATATATATATATATATATATATATATATATATATACAGTATATATATATATACAGTATATATATATATATATATATATATATATATATATATATATATATATATATATATGCACATGGACAAAATTGTTGGTACCCATCTGTTAATGAAAGAAAAACCCACAATGGTCACAGAAATAACTTGAATCTGACAAAAGTGGTAATAAATAAAAATTCTATGAAAATTAACCAATGAAAATCAGACAATGCTTTTGTATTGTGGTTCAACAGAATTATTTTAAAAAACAAACTCATGAAACAGGCCTGGACAAAAATGATGGTACCCCTAGAAAAGATTGAAAATAATATGACCATAGAGACATGTTCAACCAAGATGTGTCCTCTAATTAACATCACAGGTGTCTACAAACTTGTAATCAGTCAGTCGGCCTATTTAAAGGGTGACAAGTAGTCACTGTGCTGTTTGGTGGCATGGTGTGTACCACACTAAACATGGACCAGAGGAAGCAAAGGAGAGAGTTGTCTCAGGAGATTAGAAAGAAAATTATAGACAAGCATGTTAAATGTAAAGGCTATAAGACCATATCCAAGCAGCTTGATGTTCCTGTGACTACAGCTGCACATATTATTCAGAAATTTAAGATCCACGGGACAGTAGCCAACCTCCCTGGACATGGCCGCAGGAGGAAACTCGATGAAAAATGGAAGAGACGGATAATACGAATGGTAACAAAAGAGCCCAGAACAACCTCTAAACACATTCATGGTGAACTCCAAGGTTAAGATACATCAGTGTTAGATCGCACCATCTGTCGTTGTTTGAGCCAAAGTGGAATTCATGGGAGATGATCAAGGAGGACACCACTGTTGAAAACAAACCATAAAAAAGCCAGGCTGGAATTTGCCAAACTGCATGTTGACAAGCCACAAAGCTTCTGGGAGAATGTCCTATGGACAGATGAGACAAAACTGGAACTTTTTGGCAAGGCACATCAGCGCTATGTTCACAGACACAAAAATGAAGCATACCAAGAAAAGAACACTGTCCCTACTGTGAAACATGAAGGAAATTCTGTTATGTTCTGGGGCTGCTTTGCTGCATCTGGCACAGGGTGTCTTGAATCTGTGCAGGGTACAATGAAATCTCAAGACTATCAAGGTATTCTAGAGAGAAACGTGCTGCCCAGTGTCAAACAGCTTGGTCTCAGTCGCAGGTCATGGGTCTTGCTACAGGATAATGACCCAAAACACACAGCTAAAAACACTCAAGAATGGCTAAGAGCGAAACATTGGACTATTCTAAAGTGGTCTTCTATCAGCCCTGATCTAAATCCTATTGAACATCTGTGGAAGGAGCTGAAACATGCTGTCTGGAGAAGGCACCCTTCAAACCTGAGACAACTGGAGCAGTTTGCTCATGAGGAGTGGGCCAAAATACCTGCTGAGAGGTGCAGAAGTCTCATTGACAGTTACAGAAATCGTTTGATTGCAGTGATTGCCTCAGAAAGTTGTGCAACAAAATATTAAGTTAAGAGTACCATTGTGGGGACACACATTCGTGACCTGCTTTTGGACTCACATTTTAGACCAGAGCAAGGGCAGAGCTTCTGTGGTTATTACAGGAAGCTGCAGGAGAAGTAGCTTTGGTATGCAAAGCTTGAGACTGTGGGATATAATGAGGGGATGCATTGTAAATAGTGGTGTGATATCATGCAGAGAGGATGCATTGTTGCTGTCTTTATAATGCAATGGTTTTGTGAGACAGGATTAATGAGGGGATGCATTGTAGATAGTGGTGTGATATCATGCTGAGAACATGCATTGTTGCTGTCTTTATAATGCAATGATTTTGTGAGACATGTGACCTGTTAACTGTAAGAGTCCTGGTATTTAAGGACAAGAGTTCCCTTTGTTGTTTTCTTTTTATTCTGCTTCGTGATGTTGGAAGATGTGAATAAAACTGACTCAAGAGATGAACTCTGCCTCGTCATTTTCACATCTCCACACTGGTGACCCTAAGACGTATCATGAAAGAGGAGAATTCCCCCGGGCCAGCCTCGTCAGGAGCCCCCAGCCAAGAGAATGCCGCTACAGTCCAGCTACCGGACTTCTGGTAGAACAATCCACGCTCCTGGTTCAACGCGGTTGAGGCGCAGTTCAACCTCCGGGGGATATTGGTAGATGCCACAAGATTCTACCACGTAGTCGCAAAGCTGGACAACAACACGGTCCAGCATGTGGAGAGCCTGATCGACCAGCCGCCGGACAACGACAAATACGGCACGCTGAAGGCTGCACTCATCCAGCAATTCACCCCCTCGGTGGAGGAGCGAGCAGAGAGGCTCCTGGGGCTAACGGAGTCGGAAAATGACATGCCCGCGAACCTGATGGAGAAGTTGTTGAGGTTGAAAGACTCTGACGACGATCACTTCATTTTCACCCACCTCTTCCTCAGGACTATACCGTCAGCAGCGAGAGCGACCCTCGCCTGTTTGCCACTGTTGGCCCAACGGGACTACCGCGCGCTGGTCCGAGAAGCACAGCGGATTGTCAACGCCACCAAGCTGCGCGCAGCCGCGGCCGCTGCAGCAGAGCTCAGCGCGGCGACCGGAGACGACAGGAGGCCAGAGGCAGCGGTACCAGACTCATCGGCGGCGGCGGCAGGGGCCAGGGAACGCGGATCGGACGTCCTCTGTTTCTACCATCGCCGCTTCACAGAGAGGACACGCAAATGTGTACCGCCGTGCCAGTTCGGGCGTTCGGGAAAACGCCAAGACCAGGGGTCGGTAGCAGCCGCGGCCCTCGGGGAGGAGAACAAGCTGCTATACTTGTCGGACGCACGCTCAGGGAGGCAGTTCCTCGTCGACACAGGCTCCCAGTTGAGTTTCATCACGCCTTCCTACGCGGACAGACTAGCTGGTTCTGGAGGTCCCTGGGTGTCAGCAGCGAACGGCTCGGAGATTAAGACCTTCGGTGAGAAGACTCTGCTTCTGTCTCTACACGGCCGTACATTTGAGTGGACTTTTGTTGTAGCAGCAGTAAATTTCAATATGTTGGGGGCTGATTTTCTGTGCTCGCATGGTTTGTTGGTTGATCTCGCTAACAGGCGCTTGGTTAATGCACTTTCTTTTGATTCTATCCCCTGCACAGCGTGAGTGGCCCCGCCTACAGCACAAGCCAACGTCACAGCTGCAAGCGGTAAGTTCCACACACTGCTCATTCAGTTCCCAGCACTCACGGTCCCCACTTTTTCGGCAACAGTCGCTAAGCATGGGGTGAAGCATTTTATTAACACTACCGGACCGCCCATTTTTGCAAAAGCTCGGCGCTTGGATGCAGCTAAACTAGCCATAGCGTGCGAGGAATTCACCAACCTAGAGAGGTTGGGCATTATCAGACATTCAAACAGTCCGTGGGCTTCCCCGCTGCACATGGTCCCGAAAGCCGACGGATCATGGCAACCTTGCGGGGATTTCCGCAGGTTAAACAACGCTACAGCTCATGACCACTACCCAATCCCGCATATCCAAGATTTTTCCGTTCATTTGGCAGGGGCGCGAGTTTTTTCTAAAATAGACTTGGTCCGCGGTTACCACCAAGTCCCAGTGCGCGCTGAGGACATACCCAAAACAGCGGTAATAACTCCATTTGGCCTATTCGAGTTTTTACGCATGCCATTCGGACTTAAAGGGGCGGCTCAGACGTTCCAACGCATAATGGACACGGTGCTTCGCGATCTCCCTTTCGTTTTCGTCTACTTGGACGATATTTTAGTAGCCAGCGCGTCCGAAGACGAACACGAAAAACACCTGGCCACAGTTTTCCGAAGGTTGGGAGATCACGGGTTAATAATCAACCCAGCGAAGTGTCAGTTCGGGGTGGCGCAGATCGATTTTTTTAGGACACCGTGTCTCCCCCGAAGGAGCAGTTCCCCTTCCTGATAAAGTGCGCGCGGTGGCAGATTTTCCCCGGCCACAGACAGTCAGGGTGTTGCAGGAGTTTTTGGGAATGGTGAATTTTTATAACCGTTTTCTCCCCCGCGTGGCGCAACTCATGCAGCCGCTGTATGCCGCGCTCAAAAAAAAGAAACCCGCGGATAAGGTCGAGTGGTCCCCGGAGCGGGACCAAGCGTTCTCGGAGATGAAAGCAGCTTTGGCAAGGGCTGCGTTGTTGGCACACCCAGACCCAACTGCCCGCATAGTGCTCACCACTGACGCTTCAGAGGTGGCCATAGGGGCGGTCGTGGAGCAACATGTAGCCGGGGTTTGGCAGCCTCTCGCTTTTTTCATCAGGACCTTGCGCGATAGCGAACGTAAATACAGCGCGTTCGACAGGGAGCTGCTCACTCTCCATTTGGCCATTCGCCATTTTCAGTTCTGGCTGGAGGGACGCTCTTTCACCGCGTTCGTTGACCACAAACCACTCACGTTCGTGATGGCCAAGGTTTCCGAACCGTGGTCAGGCCAGCAGCAGAGACAGCTGGCCGCGATATCAGAGTTTACCACTGATATCCAGCATGTGGCGGGCAAACTCAATGTAGTTGCAGACAGCCTCTCGCGCTCCGTAGTGGCCCCAGTCAGCGTGGGAATAGATTATGCAGCCATGGCCGTGGAGCAGGGTAGTGACGCGGACGTGTGCGCGCTCCAGTCTGGACCAACAGGGTTAAGGCTGGAGAACAGGGTGCTGCAAGACGGTATGCCCCCCCTAATCTGCGATGTCTCCACGGGTCGGCCGCGACCAGTAGTACCAGCTGCGTGGCGCCGCCGCGTTTTTGACTCGATTCATTCTTTGGCGCACCCGGGAGTGCGCGCGTCGGTCAAAATAGTAGGAGAAAAATTTGTGTGGCCGAGCCTCCGCAAACAACTTAGAGAGTGGGCAGCAGCCTGCACAGCGTGTCACCGAGCCAAAGTACACAGGCACACGAGAGCTCCTTTGGAGCCGTTTCACATTCCGGCCAAGAGGTTCGACCACGTTCATGTGGACCTCGTGGGCCCCCTCCCGCTGTCACAAGGGTGCACACACCTTCTCACAATGGTAGACCGCACCACGCGCTGGCCTGAAGTGGTCCCGCTGGCATCAACCACGGCCGAGGAGGTTGTGCGCGCGTTTTTAACAGCTTGGGTGGCGCGCTTCGGCGTTCCATCGGATGTTACGTCCGACAGTGGCCCTCAATTTGTTTCCGAGCTTTGGTCGACAATGGCCCACAGCCTGGGTGTCACAATTCACCGCACAACCATGTACAATCCGCAGGCTAACGGGTTATGCGAGCGTTTTCATAGGTCATTGAAAGCAGCTCTCAGGGCGTCACTGATGGGTGCAAATTGGGTAGACAAGTTACCGTGGGTGTTGTTGGGGGTGCGTTCTGCGCCTAAAGAGGACTTAGAAGCCTCCCCAGCAGAGCTCGTGTTTGCGCAGCCACTCCGGCTCCCTGGGGAGTTTCTCCCAGATAACCCTGCGCCAGACACCTCCCCGTCTCAGCTGTTGCGGAGTGACATAGAATCAAGCACGCTGTCCGGCCTCGCGCACCACAGTTTTCCTCGCGTTTTTGTGCCTAAAACTTTGAAGAACGCAGAGTTTGTTTTTGTCAGACACGATGCGCACCAAACCCCACTGCGACCGCCTTATGACGGACCATTCAAAGTGCTGGAAACAGGGGACAAGCAGTTTTTGCTAGATTTGGGGGGTAGGGAAGAGAAAGTTGGCATAAACAGACTCAAACCCGCTTTTGTGGTGGCAGATGAGCAAGTGCTGTTGGCGAGGGCCCCGTGGCGAGGCAGACCCCCGCGGAGGGCTTCACAGAGTAATGTTTCCCCAGAACCCCCACAGGTGCTGACAAAAGGTTTCCACCCCCAGACGGCAAACCCCCAGCGTGACAGCGCCGCGGAGACGTCCAACCCCAGCTACAGCAGATACGGCAGGAGACGGAAGCCCAGACAGCTGGTGGACTGATGTGTATTGATACTATCATGGCATACATGTTGTTTTTCCCTTGTTTGTTCTAAAATGTTGGGGGGGCTTTGTGTGGGGACACACATTCGGGACCTGCTTTTGGACTCACATTTTAGACCAGAGCAAGGGCAGAGCTTCTGTGGTTATTACAGGAAGCTGCAGGAGAAGTAGCTTTGGTATGCAAAGCTTGAGACTGGGGGATATAATGAGGGAATGCATTGTAGATAGTGGTGTGATATCATGCAGAGAGGATGCATTGTTGCTGTCTTTATAATGCAATGGTTTTGTGAGACAGGATTAATGAGGGGATGCATTGCAGATAGTGGTGTGATATCATGCAGAGAACATGCGTTGTTGCTGTCTTTATAATGCAATGGTTTTGTGAGACATGTGACCTGTTAACTGTAAGAGTCCTGGTATTTAAGGATGAGAGTTCCCTTTGTCGTTTTCTTTTTATTCTGCTTCGTGATGTTGGAAGATGTGAATAAAACTGACTCAAGAGATGAACTCTGCCTCGTCATTTTCACATCTCCACACCATAATTTTTTTCCAGGCCTGTTTCATGACTTTGTTTTTTAAAATAATTCTGCTGAACCACAATTCAAAAGCATTGTCTGATTTTCATTGGTTAATTTTCATAGAATTTTTATTTATTATCACTTTTGTCAGATTCAAGTTATTTCTGTGACCACTGTGGGTTTTTCTTTCATTAAAAGAGGGGTACCAACAATTTTGTCCACGGCTGTATATATATATATATATATATATATATATATATATATATATATATATATATATATATATATATATATATATATATATATATATATATATATATATATATATATATATATATATATATACTGTATATACTGTATATATATACTGTATATACTGTATATATACACTACCGTTCAAAAGTTTGGGGTCACTTAGAAATTTCCTTATTTTTGAAAGAAAAGCACTGTTTTTTTCAATGAAGATAACTTTAAACTGATCAGAAATACACTCCAATATCTAATATACATTGCTAATGTGGTAAATGACTATTCTAGCTCCAAATGTCTGGTTTTTGGTGCAATATCTACGTAGGTGTATAGAGGCCCATTTCCAGCAACTATCACTCCAGTGTTCTAATGGTACAATGTGTTTGCTCATTGCGTCAGAAGGCTAATGGATGATTAGAAAACCCTTGTGCAATCATGTTAGCACAGCTGAAAACAGTTTAGCTGGTTAGAGAAGCTATAAAACTGACCTTCCTTTGAGCAGGTTGAGTATCTGGAAAAAAATATTATTTCAAATACAAATCATTATTTCTAACCTTGTCAATGTCTTAACTATATTTTCTATTCATTTTACAACTCATGGTGGTAAATAAGTGTGACTTTTCATGGAAAACACAAAATAATTGTCTGGGTGACCCCAAACTTTTGAACGGTAGTGTGTATATATATATATATATATATATATATATATATATATATATATATAAATATATATATATATATATATATATATATATATATATATATATATATATATATATATATATACACACCCCAAAGCCTCGTCCTCCGGAGCTGTTACTCGAACTCGACGGAGATGATTGGCGTGTCACACTGAACCATCTGTCAGCTGGAAGGTCGCTGATCCCAGCTGTGCGGCGATCTTCATATCTTTGTGGGTGTCAGTGGTGTTGGAGCTGATGTGGTTGACTGTAGGCGCGGTAACTCGATTTTGCGAACCCGCACCCAATCCAATACTGCAAGTGGCATTCCGTTTGGCTGCACGTGTCGCCGTGGTCGCGGTGATGCAGTATCCACGTCCGTTGTGGGGTGTCCATCAGGTTGCGATGGCTCTCTTGTTACCTGGTGGGTTATGCACTCTTCATCCAGCATTACTGCGGCAGTCCCTGGAGGTTGATGCTGGTCGTGGATCTGGAAGCACTTCTGCTGTGTCCTGTACGATCACAGACTCTTTTTTGTTTTTTTTTCCGGTTCCGGTTCCGCCGGACTGGTAGCGCCACACGAGTAGGCTGCCCATTGCAGCAGCCTTTTTTTTTATCTTCCTTCTTCTTTCTACACCTTTCACTCTGTATTTATATCACGGACGCACGGATCGCCCCGGGGGTCTCCCAGGTCGGCGGACGGAGCCACGGTTTGCAGCGGGAGACGTTACAGCGGGGAGGAGCTAGTGCTAGCTAGCACTTGGCCGCCGCCCGGTGCTAATGGGAAACTCAACATACCGGGAGCTGTAGCGAAAACGACGCGGGTGCCGGGCTGGAGTTTAGGCGGCGTGCAAGAAATATAAGACAGAATAATAAAGAGCAATGGCAAGAACCAAGCAGACCGCCCGTAAAATCTACTGGAGGAAGAAGCCCCCCAGGAGACAGCTAGCCACCAGGGCTGCTCGGAGAGGCGCTCCGGCCACCGGCAGAGTGAAGAGGCCTCGCTGTCACAGGCCCGTGGCTCTGAGAGAGATCCGTCGCTACCAGAAATCCACGGAGCTGCTCATCCGTAAGCTGCCCATCCAGCGCCTGGTGAGGGAGATAGCTCAGGACTTCAAGACCGTCCTGCGTTTCCTGAGCTTCGCCGTCATGGCTCTGCAGGAGACCAGCGAGGCCCACCTGGTTGTCTCTTCTTCGCTAAGGGGGTCACCATCATGCCCAAAGACTTCCAGCTGGCCCGCCGCATCCGCGGAGAGAGAGCTTAGACTTTCTGCTGCACATTCACCAACCAACCATAATGCTCTGCACTGTGTGTCTATATATATACATTTATAGTAATATGGACATATGTTTACTAGATGTTGTTTTTTCTTGCCTTCTGATTGTTGCTCTGAGTGTTGCTATCCCTGTGCTGTTGCAATCCTGGAATTTCCCCATTGTGGGACTAATAAAGGCTTATCTTATCCAGCAGCCCAGCTTCGGCTCCTGTAGACTGATGCTGTGCAAGGACTGTGCACAGCATCAGTGCACAGCATCAGCAGTCTGGTCCCTTCTCTCTTTCACCTGGTGCTGGTTGAGGCTGGGGTGATGTGCCACTGTCATTGTTGGGATTGCTGTGTCCCAGGATCCTCTGTGGGTGTCGGCTCACTCTCATGCAACTCCACAGCGGCTCCCGTGAGCTCATGCGGGGCAAGGATCTAAGGCATGTCCGGTCGCTGTCCCCTCTCTGGACAGTGTTCCTTCCTGTGCACATGGGACGGCTGTATTCTCATCGTCGTCATCTTGTTGTGTCTTGTCCCACTCATCGTCATCATCATCGGGGTATGTTGTGTCCCAACCATTGTAGTCGGTCAAGCGGAGTCCATTACTGTTGCGGATTAAGAAACCCAGTTGGTAGAAAAGGTCACATCCTAATATGTTGTCTCCATGTGTGGCCACTTGAAACACAAAGTTACTAACTACTCTTGATGCATAGTGGACCGTTAGCATGATGGTCCCTATGTTGCTAACTCTGTAGCCAACATAGCCATACAGCACCGTTGGGCTCTTTCCAATTGTGTGGTTGAGGAAAAAAATACTTCACTGTGGCCCAATTCAACATCAACCTTATTGCAGCATTGTCAAGCAGGAGTGTCAATGTAAAATCGTCCATCTCCACCATGTAGAATGCATACGCCACACCTCCGGACTCTGCTGTGTGGATGATCATCGCGGGTGGGTGGCTTTTTTTGACCAGTGGGCTCGACAGTGTCGCTGACCGGCAAACTTTAGTGAAGTGGTTAAATTTTCTGCACTTCTTGCATCATTGCCCCCTTGCCGAGCAAAAACGTGCTCTCTCTCAGTGCGTCGGGGAACCAAAGCTGCTGCATGTGGAGCATTTCATAGCGGCCCTCCAGTCCACGGTGTTTGTTTCGATCTCTTCTGCCGTGTCACCAGGTTCCTTCATGCTCACTGCGTATGTCAGTGGTGTCTGGCTTGGTTGTTGCTGTTGTTGCTGCACACCTAGCTCCGATGCTAACCTGTCGGCAAACTCTAGCTGGAACGCTAGCTCAATGGTGTTAGCTAGTGTCATGTTGTTTGGTGCCATTAGCATCTTTGTCCACAGCTGTGGGTTGCTAGTGTGCTCGTCCAACTGGTCCCGTACCATTTCATCTTCCAAAAGCCCAAACCTGCACATGCTAGCTAGGTGATGAAGGTCCCCGACGAATTGTGTCATTTCTCCAATTCTCTGTCGCCATTGGCGGAACCTAATGCGCTGCGCCATCATGTTGTCAGGTGTGGTAAAGTAGCTAGCTCGCAGTTCTACAGCATCAGCAAACGAGTCCATTGGTCCTAGCGTGTGGAAAATGCTTTGTCCTTCTATTGCCAGGTTCTGAACTAACAGAGCTCGCTTCCGTACCTTGTCCAAATTGCCCAGGTCCAACACTGATACATAGGTCTCGAAAGCAATGAGTCAGCGAGGCCAAGGAACAGGTGGCTCACCGGGGTACTCCAGAAACGGTCCTAGTGACCTCAGGCATGCTTCCATGGTGTCATATGTTATGTCCGGAATCCAGAATGACCAATGGAGAGTTGAGCTGTTCTGGAACACAAACTTTATTATCATAAACAACTAATATTACAATACAGGTTTGTGATGACTGAACTCTATGTTGCTGTGAGTCGAGAGAGACCTAAGATGGCCGACTCTCCCCTTTGATCGGCCTGGCGTGATGGCGTCACCATACAGCTGCGTCATCACACCGGTGCCCATTAACCCTTTTTCTTTAACAGCATAGAAAGCCAAGAAACCAGTTGAAATCCACCAGAATTTAGGAGGAATCCCATCCCCCATCAGTGCAAATTAATTTCAGCTTGTCAAGTCCTGACTCACAGCCTTTAAAAAGGTCTGTGAATATCAGATTGTCACACCACAAAGAACTCATGATAGGTAGAAGCAAAGAGCTCCACAAGTGGTCTTTGGTTCTTAGATAACTCTTCTGATAATTCTTTTGACTCCTCTGTCAGAAATCTTGCGAGAAACTCCTGGTCGTGACTGGTTTATGATAACATGATGTTCTTTCCACTTGCGAATGATGGCTCCAACAGTGCTCACTGGAACATTCAGCAGTTTAGAAATGCACCTGTAACCAATGCCATCATTATGTTTTGCAACAATAAGGCTGAGAAGGTCTAGAGAGAGCTCTTTGCTTCTACCCATCGTGAGTTCTTTTTGGTGTGACAATTTGATATTCACAGACCTTTTTAAAGGCTGTCAGTCAGGACTTAACCAGCTGAAATTAATTTGCACTGATGCGGGATGGGATGCCTTCTAAATTCTAATGGATTTAAGCTGATTTCTTTGCTTTCTGTGCCTTTTTGCAACTCTTTTTCTCCATGTGTTCAATACTTACAGTATTCCCTGTGTCCTTCCACTTTATTAAATATAACTTGTTTTGTGAACACAGTTGCATTGATTTCTTTGTATGGACTATTTGGTTTGTTACCGATATCTGGTGAAAATCTCCGGTCAGCGGCTCCATCAGAAATATGTTTAATGAAGAAAAATGTTGACGTGTTCAATACTTATTTTCCCACTGTGTTTCATCTGAAACTGAATCCATTAGCTTCTTTCCAGTGAAGATGACTCTATAGATAAATAGTTGTATTCGTATGCATTTTTTTATACTATACTGCCAACGGCGACAGATAATGTTGAATCTCACAACGCACACATGATGGAAAAACATAGGGTGCTTTCTCAACTTCAAGTTTCATCTTATAAATAGATTATGATCAATCTGTGGATTTTTCGTTAGCTATTGAATGCAAAATATTGGTTGAATCCATGAATAATCCCTTTAAAATCAGACACTGCTGTATAGAAGCATACCATTCTAATAGACTTGTCAGTGTGAGCTGATGAGGCCCTTGAGGTCAGTTTCTGTCAATTGCAAAGTGCACTTAAATATAGATTGAAGAGACTGATATAAACCAATGCACCACAGACTCTTCAATGAATTTATTCCATTTCTCAAGTAAGAGGAATATTAATCTGTCTCTGTCCCTGAAGCTTACAGTCTGTCTAAGCAGAGGGAGAATAAATGCAGAGCAGTGATGCTTTAAAAAGAATAAGTTCTTTTACAAATTGTCAATAAATCATGACTTGTGTTTTCTGCATATTTCATTAAAGGAGTGTCCATTGATCAAGAACAAGAAAATATACAGAAAATAGTTTCAGTCTGAGCAATTGAAAATCAACATGACATTAAGACCCACTTTTCTACTTTAATGGAAGAAGTAAAACTTCAAAAATATGATAGCTTGACAGTTCACAGAAAAGCACACAGCTGTACAGAAGGCAGTTTGGTGTATCCATAATTGAGGCAATAACAAGTAGACAGTGACTACTGTTTATGGAGCTTTATTATAAACACTATGTACAATGCCCTCAGGCGTTCGGCACTCTCCGACAGGCCAGGTGTCCCACGATGAGAGAGGACTAGTCTCTTCCACCCACATCCTTTATGCCTGGAGAGACGTCACCACCGGAACCGGCAATTAACCACCTCTGCTCATTCCCCGTCCACCCTGGCCGCCATCGTACTAATACCTTCTATTTACATACATAACAGCCTCCCCCCTTCAAAAAAACATCACACATACAGATAACCCACCAAATATGTCTCCCGACACACACTCTAAATATAAAAATATGTACAAAAATAAACAAACTGCCTATCCATTCACACAACCAAGGCTGGAGGGCCGGGTAGACTTCCAGCACCCCCTACACGGCTAGGCAGGTTATTGTGCCGCCATACTTAAAACAGTCCAACTTAAAAGGCTGTGTTTCTAAATAAAATAATCTCGTTAAACAGCTCCATAGGAACATAAAGAATAATAATCACAACAATCATTGGTAACACCACTGGCGGCCCCCACCCCAACACCCACCCCACACCTGGGCACACAGCATAAAACAATATGTGTTGGGTATAATAAACAACACATATTATCAATTATCAAAGCTAAATAACTCACTCATAATTTACTGTTTCCACTTCCTTAACTCTTTTCCTTTCAAATCCAAATTCAGGCACATATCAAATCATCAGTGAACCATTTCACCCTTACCATATTCACAGAATGAGTCCAATAATTACAAAATATCCTTAGCCATTAAAACTTTGCCCTTATACAAATACACAAGTTATAAAATTTAACTCATAAAATTTTGTCTTCTTTTCTTTTCTTTCCTTTTTTTTTTTTTCCAAACCAATAATATCCGGGGCGCCAATACAGTAGTGTACAACTATTTACAGCAGGACCTGGGTTAAAATCAAAACACACACATTAAAACACCATCAGTCCTTGGATGGGTCTCTTTCCAAACGCTTCCTTCTCTTGACCTCCGGGCTCTCGCTGCGTTGTCTCCTCTTCTCCACCACTAGACACAGCTCGTTCAGATGCCTCCAGGTCTTGTCAGACAAGCGTAGATACCCATTGCTCCGTGCAGCCTCCACCTGGAACCGCCTCCGATCATCACGCCGCTTGCGTGACCCATGATCACCTCTCATCCGGGCCTCGACCCTAGGTCAAACCTCATCTCCAACCCGCAGGGAAGCCCTTTTCTTCTTCTCGGGATCACTCTGGTTCCGACTGGCCTCCTTCATCGAGCCGGCCGACTCACGGGTCCGATTCATCTTCCTCTTGGCAGGCCGTTGTTGTGAGCGCTTCACAACCGCGCTCTCAGTTCTCGCCCCCTCAGTCTCCAGCATAGCCACCTCGTCCTTATGGGCCACCCCAGGGGTCCCAGCATGCCGTCCAGCTCCCTCATCCAGGGCAACCTGGCAACCAGCATCGGATCCATCTCGGGGCAGTGTCGCGTGGCACCGAACGTGCTCTCCACTTGTAGTATTCAGCCAATCTGAGTCCCACACCTCCTCGCCATCCACCACCGGAGCTGGTCAGCCCCAAAGTGCGCACCACAACCACTCCTCACCCGACACATTTGCTAAAAACCACATTTGCAAACCACACTTCCCACAATGCTTGCCTTTCGCCGGACAAATCCTGGACTTATAGCGGTGACTTGGGGACCCACAGCCATAGCGACGCGGCGTACCTGGGGCGGACCTAACTTTCACCACAGAGGCATATTCTTCCTCTCCGCTGTCTTCATCTCCAGGGTCCAATAACAGCACCTTAGCACGAGACTCGTCTTGGGCCAGAGCAGCCCCTTCAGTCAGACCCTTGCGATAGTCTCTGCTGCCTTGAATTGCTGAGCGAGCCTGATAGCTGCGGCCAACATCAGCTCCCCTGGATGGGTCAAAAGCCTGGACCAGGCTGCTGGACAGCGAATGTGTTCTGCCAGCTGGTCCTGTATCATCTCATTTTCCAGGGGTCAAAACTTGCATTCCCTCGCCAGCTCCCGGAGGTCCTCCAGAAATCTCTTCACTAGTTCCCCCAACCGCTGGCGGCGCTGTCAAAACTGAATGCGCCGGATCGTGACGTTCTCTGGAGCACGAAAGTAGCGCGCCATTAATTCCACCACTTCGTCAAAACTATCGGCCCCTCCAAGGATTTCCAGTATTCTTTGCCCACCCATGCCTAAATTATGGACCAAAACAGCCCTTGCGCAAAGCTTCTCCAGCTCGCAGAGGTTCAATACTACCACGTAATTAGTAAATGCAGCAAACTACCAAGGCCAAGGCATGGGTAGCTCGCCCAGGGTTTCCAAAAATGGCCGAAAACTGGCAACAGACCTCTATATATTTTATTTTGGTATTAGATGTGCAAGCTTCTATAAATTTGTATCATTTTATTTAAACATTTATAACTTTTTAGTTGTACTTGGGTTTTTTCTAAATTAGAGAGTTTTTCTGTCGTAAATTTGCCGCTTCTTATATAAATTTGCCTTTCAGTTTGAAACTTGTTGCTGTAAATATTCCTCAGTCAGGAGCTGTAGCATTTATTGTTGTTTAAAAGCAGCATACTCTACATTTACTGCTGTTGCCAGCCTATTCATGCGTTCTCAACATGCAGCACATACAGTGGTGTGAAAAAGTTTCTGCCCCCTTCCAGATTTCTCATTTTTTTGTATGTTTGTCACACTTAAATGTTGCAGATCATCAAACAAATTTAAATATTAGATAAAGATAGCACAAGCAAACACAAAATGCCATTTATAAATGAAGGCGTTTATTATTAAGGGTAAAACAATCCAAACCTACATGGACCTGTGTGAAAAAGTGATTTCTCACCCCCTGTTAAAACATAAATTGACTGTGGTTTATCACATCTTTGGAAAGCTGAGTTCAATTTCTCTAGCCACACTCAGGCCTGATTACTGCCACACCTGTTCTCAATCAAGAAATCACTTAAATATGACCTGCCTGACAAAGTGAAGTAGACCAAAAGATCCTCAGAAGCTAGAAATCATGCTGCGATCCAGAGAACTTCAGGAACAAATGAGAAACAAAGTAATTGAGATCTATCCGTCTGGAAAAGGTTATAAAGACAGTTCTAAAGCTTTTGAATTCCAGTGAACCACAGTGAGAGCCATTATCCACAAATGGCAAAAACATGGAACAGTGGTGAGCCTTCCCAGGAGCGACCGGCCGACCAAAATTACCCCAAGAATGCAGCGACAACTAATCCAAGAAGCCACAAAAGACCCCACAAAAACATCCAAAGAACTACAGGCCTTACTTGCCTCAGTTAAGGTTAGTGTTCATGACTCCACCATAAGAAAGAGACTGGGCAAAAATGGCCTGCATGGTAGAATTCCAAGACGAAAACCACTGCTGAGCAAAAGAACATAAAGGCTCATCTCAGTTTTGCCAGAAAACATCCTGATGATCCCCAAGACTTTTGGGAAAACACTCTGTGGACCGATGAGACAAAAGTTGAACTTTTTGGAAGGTATGTGTCCCATTACATCCGGCGTAAATGTAACACAGCATTTCAGAAAATTAACATCATACGAAAGTAAAATATGTAAAATATGGTGGTGGTAGTGTGATGGTTTGGGGCTGTTTTGCTGCTTCAGGACCTGGAAGACTTGCTGTGGTAAATGCAACCATGAATTCTGCTGTCTACCAAAAAATCCCAAAGGAGAATGTCCGACCATCTGTTTGTGACCTCAAGCTGAAGTGCACTTGGGTTCTGCAGCAGGACAATGATCCAAAACACACCAGCAAGTCCACCTCTTAATGCCTTAAGAAAAACAAAATGAAGACTTTGGAGTCGCCTAATCAAAGTCCTGACCTCAGTCCGATTGAGATGCTGTGGCATGACCTTAAAAAGGCGGTTCATGCTCGAAAACCCTCCAGTGTGGCTGAATTACAACAATTCCTCAAAGATAAGTGGGCCAAAATTCCTCCACAGCGCTGTAAAAGAGTCATTCCCAGTTATCACAAATGCTTGACTGCAGTTGTTGCTGCTAAGCATGGCCCAACCAGTTATTAGGTTTAGGGGGCAATCATTTTTTCACACAGAGCCATGTAGGTTTGAATTTTTTCCCTTAATAATAAACACTTTCATTTAAAAATTGCATTTTGTGTTAATTTGTGTTATCTTTGTCTAATATTTAAATGTGTTTGAAGTGTGACAAACATACAAAAAAAATGAGAAATCAGGAAGGGGGCAAACACTTTTTCACACCACTGCACATGCCTTAAAAGACGTACTCCGGGGTAGACTGCTCCCTCGATCTTTCACTCTTGCTTAGGTACTTAGGTTTTGATTAGCACGCCCTCTGCTGGCAGACTCTATAACTGCATTCAAGAATGCAGTTCCAAATGCATGTACGTTCAAACGGGATATAAATAAATAATTGATTTTTGGAAATTGACTGGTGGGTCGCGGTGGATGACGTCAGGGGCTGCCTGCAGCCTGTGGGCTGCCAGTGGCCCATTCCTGGCATAGCACAAGCATGAGGGAGCCACTAGCAGAAGCAGCAGTGACAGTGTGCACGGAGTGTTGTCAGGTATGTTTTGCATGGTAAGACTGCATTATAGGCTGTAAACAGCACTAAATGTACAAAGTAGGATGCTTTTAAACAAGAATAAATTGTACAGCCGAGAAGCTGAAGCATTTATTCTTGTTTGGCAGGTGAAGCCCATGTCAGCAATAAAAGTTCAGAGACTGGTCGTTGTAATCTGCTGATTTTTTTTGTTTTTTGTTTTTGCTGTTGTTCATTTATACCAGTGGCGCTTAAACTTTTTTAATTCCCCATTTTGAGGAGCCTGACATTACCAAGCCCACACAGCTATTTCTTCGCCCTTCCACACCCACAATTAATCCATGAGCAAGCAAAGCCTCATCATTTTTCCTTTTCTTCTTGGCTTCTTTGGTTAATTATCATCTGGAATTTCACTTTGCTCATCATTTTGATGGAGATAGTGTAGTGAAGGAGTTAACAACAGGGGGCTGCATGATGACGCAGCCGGCTAGTGCCGTCATCATGCCAGCCCATATATGGGAGAGTCCGCCATTTCAGGGCTCTCTTGCCCAGATGACTCGGTACAATGACAATGTGTGTAATGCCGTGTATATAGTTCTGCAATAAAGCCAGTTCAAGTGCAGCATCCTCGTCCGTCTCTTGACTGCCAGGTTTGTGGACATAACATTTGGCAACGGAGGATTAACCATGGGGGCATGCATAACACAGCTGCAGCCTTTCCTTGAGCTCCCAGGGGAACTGACAGTTCCATGGCCACGTTGGCTGGAGGTGTTTGAGGTTTATGTTACAGTGTTGGACCTGGGAAAGTTGGATAAGTTGAGGATGCGAGCGCTGTTTGTCCACAACCTAAGCATGGAGGGCCTGAGGATTCTCCGCACGCTTGGTGCGACAGACACATATGAAGAGGTCGTGGAGCTAATAGCTAACCATTTTGCTGCACCAGACAGCATGACGGTACAACAGATTCGCTTACGCCAGAGGCAACAAAGAGTCGGTGAGCCAATTCAGCAGTTTGTCACTGACCTGAGACTGCTAGCTACTGTGGACTGTTTTGGGCCACTGGAGGACGAAATGGTGCGGGACCAATTGGCCGAACACACGTGTAACACTGTGCTACAAGCTAGGTTGCTAACGGCACCTAACAACCTGACGCTAGCTAGAGTGGTTGAGCTAGCACTCTAGCTAGAAGCAGCAGACAAGTTAGCCAAAGAGCTAAATGGGCGCCAGACACAGAGGCTACCCGGACAGTTGATGCTAGCTAATGCAGTGGACACAGAGGACGAAGAGTACACGGCAGAAGAGTACACGGCAGAAGAGTACGAAGCATATGCAGTGATCCAAAGGTCCGCTCTTGGACACCCCATCTGCGGGGGTTGTGGGTCCCCGACACACCAGAACGGAGCACAAGTTTGCCCGGCAAGAAGAAAAAGGTGTAACAGGTGTGGACACCTGGACCATTTCACCAGGATATGCCAGTCGCCAGCATCGTGGGGCCTGCCAAGTGAGCCAGCCCGCCCGCCCGCCAAAAACGACCATCCACTCGGTGAGTCCCAACGCTAATGGTTATTCCTATTGTATGGTGGAATTGGACGGTGTAGCTATATCACTCCTGCTTGACACGGCAGCAGTGCGGCCGATGCTAAACTGGGCTACGGTGAAAAAGTTTTTCCCCCACCACAGAATCAGAAAGAACCCAATGCCTCTGTACGGGTACAGTGGTTACAGACTGTGCAATGTTGGAACAGTGGAACTGACTGCTTGCTACAAGTCCAAAGCTATGCATGACTTCACATTCCAGGTGGCAGTGAACAGTGTCAACATTATGGGTTGTGACCTATTCTACAGACTGGGCTTTGCCATTATGTACTGTGCTGGGCTCGAGTGGTCCAGGTGCGGCACTTGGAGCTCACTGATCATGGAGGATGACATCGTGGTGTGGGATGAGGTACTTACGGATGGTAACGACACCAAGGTGCACATTTCGCGCTCTCAGGAGGAGAGCCATCTGAAGGGGAAACCGGACTGCTTCAGTGCCCATGACAAGCCTCATCCAATAACGGAGATGACGAGTGAAGGGTCCTCTGCGAACATGGTGACTGCTGAGCTGGCACAGCATGACAGAGGTATCGAGTTGGACGAGCATGCAGAGCCACCGGAAGCACAGCAGCACATAAAGCCAAGTAAGGTACCGCTCCAGGTCATTGACTGGGTTTGGGTTCATGCCGGAGAGAGAGTGGGACGACGACTGGCTGGGCCACAGCCAGTGAAACAATGAGCGCTGGTGAGGATCATGGCAAAGCTGGGGAAGGCATGCTTTCGGCTGATGGACGGCTTGGTTTGACACACGAACCAGGTGTGGCGTGTCCAGGTGGCTGCTCCGGGTGACAAGACTGTGCGGGAATCGGCGGATGCAGTGTGGGATCTGGGCCCCTATGCTATGAAGACAGGCTCCTTGTCCCGGGGGTCTGGTGCCTCCAGGGGCGTGTCCACCGCGGGGCAGCTGCAGGGCCCCCCCAGTAGAACCAGGATGACGGCTGGGAAAAGGCAAGTGGCAGAATACTCCACTTAGCCGTGCCGGATTCGGTGGCAGTCTACCCATGGACCCTCGTTTCAGGTTTTGTTTAATGTGTTAAATAAAATGTGTTGACAATGGGGTTTTAATATACCAAATTGGTGAAGGTTTAAATTAATTAAAGTGTTCTGTGTTTTTGCAAGGGGGGAGAGAATGTAGTGAAGGTGTTAACAGCAGGGAACAGCATGATGACGCAGCCAGCTGGTGCTGTCATCATGCCAGCCCATATATGGGAGAATCCGCCATTTCAAGGATCTCTTGCCCGGGTGGCGGTGCGATGACAGTGTGTGTAATGTCGTGTATATATAGTTCTGCAATAAAGCCAATTCCAGTGCAGCATCTTCATCCGTCTCTTTACTGCCAGGTTTGTGGACATAACAGAGAGTTTTAAAAATTATGTCATGATATAATTTTATCCATCCATCCATCTTCTACTGCAGGGCTATTCAATTACAAAATCAGTTGGGCCACAATTTGAAATCAAGACATGTAACTGGGCCGCAGATGTTCAGCAATCTGTTGAATATGACAAATTTCAAACCAATACAGATCAATTTGATGAAAAATATGAAGTTTTTATTCATTGTCTTGGTTTTAAATGTGCGCTTGGTACATGTCAAAGGCACATCAAAAGCACATAAAAACACAATGTTGTGTTTTTATGTGCTTTTGATGTGCTGGAGTTGAGCAAAACTTGAAGTAGTAGAAATATTTTTTCTTCTTGAACAACAATTAAATAAATAGAATAAAAAAATAAAATTATGTAAATAACCATTTTGGCCACATCTTACTCAGGTATACCTCAAAGTGTATAAAAACTGTGTACACTGTTAGTAGCATTAACATTTGGTTCCCTTTTGAAATAAAATAAAGAGTTCGTTTGCAAAAACATATAAGTCCAATTGTTTTAACAAGAAAAACAACTTTTCATCTGTTGGTTTATACTGTATGTGTTAGTATTTTCAGTTCAGCTTTTAAGACATGGTCAATTGAAATATGAGTATCTAAGACATAATAAAGGCAAAAATTGAACATCAACTCATTGTTATTTTTTGGCAATTTTTGAGTATTTCTTGCCGCTAAAACAGATAAGTCCACAACACATACTTTTGCAAAAACAGACGTCCCAAAAACCATGCTAGTTTATCTGGTGAGCGCATCACTGGTTTATCTGCTTCATCAAAATTATCCATATTTGACATAAAATGCAACAAAATTGTAAAAAAAAAAAAAAAAAAAAAAAAAAACTGGCAGGGAAATCACTCAGAGCGAGTGTGTGTATATATATATATATATATATATATATATATATATATATATATATATATATATATATATATAATCTCCCAAAAATATGACAGCCAAAAAGAAAAAAAAAATCTCATTCAGAAATTTACTGTTCTTAATTTTCTGATCCGTGTGTAGTCTTTCTCCAGGATTTATTGGTTCGGTTTCCATTGTGGGGAATCAAACAGCACTGATGTGGTGTCAAAAAGTAAATGGCATTTAATGGGATTTTATGTTATTTTAATTGACAGAGTTGCAACAGTCAAAAGGTAATCGGCCGTCATTTTATTTATATGATGATTCACTAAATAGTTTTTTTTTTATTCCATTCATATTCACATTTTAATTGCGGACTTAGTGTTGGATTCTATGCATTATTTTATAATTTTTGTAGATGAATGAATGAATGAATGAATGAGTGAATGAACAGGGGAAAATGGTATGCAGAAGTAACTACATAGGAATATAAAATGAAAATAAATACTGAAACGTATGCCCAAAGGAGATGCTGTCACTCCAAAAACAGGTCCAGAATGACAGGATGCCTCCACAAACGCATATGAGCATCGACTAATGCTGATGTCAGCTGATCTGAGCTGACTATTTCTCTGATTTTTCAAAACGTCTGTAAAAGTCGGTTCAAACGCTATAGTGTGACCCCAGCTTTAACTTAAGCTGACTTAGGCAAACTCTGAATAACTTAGCCCAGCACTCAAGAACTTTTACAAACTGCGCACAACTTTCACCAATGTATATTGCCAAACCTCAGCAAATTTTCAACAGGCTGAAAATTTTCAAAGAATATAACTTTTGCCAGTGTTTGTCAACAAACACCAACTATCATTAACTTTTGCCAGCAGAGCCAGACATTTGCTAAAATGTCACGAAAAGTTGGTTGAAATGTTGTGTTGTGAATCCACAATCCACCATCCACACCATCCAGTGTGAATCCACCTTTAGGGGTATCCGCCTTCTGACTATGTCAACACCAGTGAGTCCTACCAGCAACACCTCTTGTGATGGGGACCAAGCACCACTTGCGGTATCTGGGGAATAGGACCAATGCACCACCACTAAGTCCTGCCAACAATGCCAATTGTGACCAAGGAAATGGGTGGTTAAGTCCAAACTGCTGGTGTCCAACTGGGGGTTTGAACTCACAACCTCCCACTCTGGAGTCTGACACTCTACCTGTGTCACCAAGAGGGTCGGCCCACTTGGTAAACCAAGTAGGAATGCTTTTATTGACTCTGTTACATAATGGTAATCTAGCAGTTTTCTATGGGAGTGGTGGCCTAGTTGATAGAGCATCCACCCCACAACTGGGAGGCTGGGGGTTCAAGTCCTAGCCGGGTCATACCAAAGACCATATAAAAATGGTATGTCTCACCGTCAAGCTTGGTGTGCAGTGTAACAGAATGGGGGAAGGAGAAGCTGTTCGTGGTGGCACCTTGTATGGCAGTGACCCCTCTGATTCTAGATGTGATTAACATTGTAGACAGGAGAAATGCAATTTCATTTTTTTTTTCCCTTGTCCTGTCAGGCAGCTAGGTAAGCAGAACAAGGATCTGTCACCCTTATTGTTCCAAAAGAGATTTACGTTGCCAAGAGGAGCTTATACAGTACCTAATTGTATTGTATATTGTTGTAAACTCCTCCTGTAATAACTTTTAATACTTTATTTTAATTATTTTACCCATGGAAGACCTGACAGGATGGTGAAGAGGGAAAGGAAGTGTGTGGAGGGGGAAAGAAAAGGGAGGGGGACAGACAAAAAACAAACAAACCAACAACTAAAACAAACAAAAGACAAACTGCTTCTTCCACTGAAGATGTCTCAACACAGAGTCTGGTTTCCGCGTCTGTTAAAGGAGAGACACTTGTGCGTGTACGTCTGCATGCATATATATGAGACCGCGCGCAAAATAAGTGTGTGCATGTGAGTGGTTTGTCAGGAAACATACGAAGCAGGGGGCTGGTCGCAGAAGCTCTTCCCCCAGGTTGCTCAGCGGCCAGCGTGGCTAGCCCACACCCCCAGA
Source organism: Pholidichthys leucotaenia (assembly GCA_020510985.1). Classification (NCBI taxonomy): domain Eukaryota; kingdom Metazoa; phylum Chordata; class Actinopteri; order Cichliformes; family Pholidichthyidae; genus Pholidichthys; species Pholidichthys leucotaenia. The sequence goes on along the minus strand of CM035847.1, from coordinate 251,810,784 downwards.
CCCGCCTGCCCCCTACCTCCCCAGCAGAGCCAACGCCCGCCCCCGGGCCCCAGGCACCAGGAGGCCAGTGACCCCACCCCCGGACCAGAGACCAGCCTGTGCCCTCCGGCGTGAGCCCCCCAGGCACCCCCACAGTGCCTCCCCAGCACCCCCATGCCCAAAGAAGTTCCCTCGCCCAGGGAAGTCCACAGTGCCGAGAGGCACTACCCCCCTTAATCCGGCACCTCCAGACTCGCAGACACACCCCTCCCCATACCTTCACACCCACATGCTCCCATGCGCACCCAGTTACACCATGTTAAAACATGGTGGGTGTATGTCAGTTATATGATGTAATTGTGTATAAATGTGTGGACTACCAAACTGCAATTAAAATTGGGGGGATGGTGATTGGAGCACCACTAGCCACTGTGATGGGCAGTGGGGCCCCCATCCCCCCAAGCCCTCAGTGTCTAAAATGCAATTAAAATTGAAGTGAGGGCAGCCCCACCGCACAGCAAAGGTATCCCCTTCGCCAACACAGTGCGGCACCCCCCCTCCCCAAAGCCTTAAATGTATCCAAGAAGATATATATTCCACCCAGAGTCAGAGGGGGAGGGCAGGAAATAAGACTGGGAGGGAGGCGGTCTAAAAGGGAGGCCACCCCCCCCCCCCAGAAGCCAGCTTGCAAACTGGTTCATGAGGTCACCCACTGCCCCCAAATGCCAACCCAGGGTGAGGGCCACCAGTACGAGCAGCCCAGGACCCACCAGCATCACACCCTGGCGTTCCCAGCACCACAAACATGATGGGGCAGTCATACCCATTCCCACTCATCTTTCACACACAAACATGGATGACAATAGTCACAATAGTGAACAATGGGCCGGACTCATACGGTGCCCCACATGCCAAGCAACACCCCCGAGCGCCCACGCAAGCCCACCGACCACCCACCCCAGACGCACACCGACAGCGGCAGGCCGCCCTACAGCCACAGCCACCCTGGAGCAACCTGACGGAAGCACGGTCACCAGCCCGCACCAAAGCCCCCCCGCCCTAACCACCCCCGAGCACCAACACACACCTGCCGCCAATGACGCCAGGGGCAATGCAACAAAGCACCCCACCCCAAGACACAACAGCAGGGTGGCTGGGACAAGCAGGCACCGAAACGCCAACCCCCATGCCACTAGATGGACTGCCCCACCCCCGCCACCCAACAAAGTTGTCCTACCCATACACACATTCTCCACCACCAGACATCAACCCACAGGTAACTGCACTCATACACACACGTACCCCCACCCACCATCACACATGCCCACCTACACCCACAGACAGCCTCACTTGCCCACTCACAGCACACACACCCACTTCCGCACCCGCTCATACACAAGCCCCCACTCACACCCACTCTCTCACACACACACACACACACACACACACACACACACACACACACACACACACACACACACACACACAGACCCCAGCGGACAGGGACGGTGACCAAGGACGCAGGCACCTGCCCCAGGGTGCCGCCAGGGCCCCAGGGAGAACACAACCCCGCCATGCAAGGATACACTGGGGCCAACCCGCACCACCGGCACACACCCGACCCCGGCCCGGGGAGGGGGCACCCCCACCAGTACCAGGGGCCCAGGGCCAGACCCAGACCCCCCCAGGAGGCGAGGCCAGCCAGCCGGTGGTCACAGCCCACCCCCCCGGCCCACCCCGCTCCCTCCCGACCAACCCCCCCAGGCCAGACACATGGCCACCCCTGAACAGGCCCCCCGGACATCCACGGTCGGGGCGCAGCCAGCCACCAGAGGCGCCAAGGAGAGCAAGCCACCGCCTGCCATTCCTCAGGTTATAGAATTAATAATCAGGGACCAGAGAGAATTGAATTCTGCCAGTTGATTATTTGAGGAGGCTGACAATCTCTCCAGGCTAATATAATCTAATAGTAAGTTATTATAATAAGTCATGCATAAGTTATTTCTTGATTTCCATTTCATGAGGATAGTTTTCTTTGTGATGCATAAGGCGGTGAGAACTATGTGTGACATCCATGAATCTATATTTATTTCACTTAAATCACCTAATATGCAAAGTTTGGGTGAGGATGGGACACTATACCCAAGCCATGCCGGCAAGTCCTCACATGTCTTCTGCCAGAACTTTTGAACCAGTGCACAGGACCACATAGCATGCATATATGTAGCTCTCCGGGACGCAGAACTTTTGAACCAGTGCACAGGACCACATAGCATGCATATATGTAGCTCTCCGGGACGTTGCTGGTGCAGTGAGAGCAGATATTTGTGTGACTCAGGCCCATTTTGAACATCCTTTGTCCTATGTAATGAATTCTATGTAGAACTTTATTCTGTATAAGTTGTAAGTTAGAGTTTTTAGTCACTGTAAAAGTGTTTAAACATATTTGTGTCCAGAAACTTTCCTCCTTATTGATCGATAGGTCTGTCTCCCACTTTGATATTGGAAGAGATACGGACTCATCCAGTTTTGATAATACTCCATGTATTTTCGATATCAATTTAGGGTAACTAAGATTTAGAAACTCTGTCACCTTAACTGGTACCTCTAAACCTGTCTGATTAAGATTAAATCTTGCTTTTATTATGGATTTAAGCTGTTGGTATTCAAAATACTTTTTATCACTGATGTCGTACTGTGACACTAGTTCCTGAAATTGGATAAAATTTCCACCTTGAATAAGATGTTCTACGTTATTTATTCCCTTCTCTTGCCATAGTGGAAATTTTAATGTCCTCTTTTGTTACAAGATATCAGGATTATTCCAAATGGGCGTGAGTTTTCAGGGGACAAGTGAAGACCCCATTATTTTTAAAAATTTCAACCAAGCCGTCAGAGAGGAGCTGATATTAATGCCTTTAAAACAGTCATGGCATTTAATACAGGGACTTATAAAAGGTAAGTCAGAGATATTTAGCGACCCAAATATTCTAAATATCCTAAATATTTAATATTACCTGATTATATTGGAATAGTAGATGTATTTGAGAATTACAATTTATAGGTAGAACTATTGATTTACCCCAGTTAATAGAGTATTCTGATAATGATGAAAATTTATCAATGAGCGCCACTGTCTGAAGAAGAGATCTTTGTGAGTTTTCAAGGAAAATCAATACATCATCAGCATAAAGACTTATCTTGTGTTCTTTTTCCAGTTTGGATACCTCTGATATCAACATTTTGTCATATGGCTGGTGCTAATGGTTCAATAAAGATGGTAAAAAGTGAGGGAGAGAGTGGACACCCCTGCCTAGTACCTCTCTGGAGATTAAAGCTTCGGGAAGTCTGATCAATTGTTCGGACAGACGCAACTGGACAGCAATATAGTGTTTTAATCCAGTTTATGAAAGATGAGCCAAACCCAAACTTGTTTAACACCATAAAAAGAAATTTCCAGTTAACACGGTCAAAGGCTTTCTCTGCATCCAAGGACAAGATTGTAGTTTCTAAGTTATTAATCTTGCAGTAGTCTATTAAATTAAATAGCCTACATGTATTATTAGCCGAGTGCCTACCCTTGATGAAGCCTGTTTGATCTGGGTGTATAATAAACGGAATTATCCTTTCCAGTCTTTTGACGAGAGCTTTGCAAATTATTTTAACATCGACATTCATAAGTGAGATTGGACGGTAGCTGGATGGAAACATAGGTTCTTTTCCAGGTTTAAGGAGCAGGATAATACTAGCCAAATTCATATTTGGAGGGATTACATTATCTTCTTTAATTTGGTTCAGGGATAAGGGATAAGGACCTGTACTTATATAGCACTTTTCTAGTCTCAAAGACACGCAAAGCGCTTCACTAGTACTAACCCTCTATTCTAAGGGCCTATAGGAGACAGATATCTAGGGACAATTTAGAACAACCAATTAACCTAGCATGCATGTCTTTGGATTGTGGGAGGAAACCGGAACCCCCGGAATAAACCCACGCAGCACAGGGAGAGCATGCAAACTCCACACAGAAAGGTTCCTACTCCTGCCAGCCTGGCGATTCGAACCTGGAACCTTCTAGCTGTTAGGCAACAGTGCTAACCACTGCACACCACCAATGTTCAGCAATGGTGAACACCACCGTGTTCACCTTTTTTAAAGAAAGTAGATGCCATCACAGGCCAAAATTCTTTATAAAATTCTACTGGAAAACCATCTGGTCCCAGAGCTTTGTTGTTTGGGATGTGCTTAGGTGCCTCCTGGAGTTCAGACACCTGAAGAGGTGCATCCAGAGCTGCAATTTGTTCATTATTTTAATCATGGTTGTCATGAGCCGAGCTGGTGGTTCCCAAGCTCAGGCTTCATGACGGTTTCCTGTGCCATATTATCTGCGTGTTATGCTACCTTTGGCTTTCCATGTAGTTTTCTGTGCCTTTTGCCTCTGGTAGCCACTCCCCCCTCTCCTGTCAGTTTCTGACAGGTGATTCCAATCGGTCATCGTCTGTTCCTGTCCCTGCTCAGATTCACATGCACTCATACACACACTATCGCCCATACACACACACTATCATTCACACCTGCTCCCCATTAACTCTTCAATCACTGATTTGCACTGGCAATCATGGTGATCATCAAGGCTGGTGTTACTCAAGCCCTGTCCGCCCTCCTGTGCATTGTTGGTGCATTATATTGTCTTCGCCCTGCACACAATAAGTTGTTCTGTTCAGCCTGCTTCTCGTGTTTGGACTTTTTCCCTTGGACTACGGTTGCTGTTGTTTCCCAGAGCCCAGCTGTGCTCCGACACTTCTATGTAAGTCCTGCTTCCCGGTTTACATTTCTAGTTTCCCCCAGCAGCCAGTTTTACCCTGGGGCTTATGTAAACGACTTTTCTCTAAGTCCAAACCCAACTCCACTGAACTGTATTCACCTGTTGTGCAGCTAACCTTCATGAAATCCTATGTTGGACATTTGTTGTATGTTTGACTCCATATTTATTAAAACACTTTCTTCACCTGCAAGTGGGCTTGTCATTTCCATTTATGTGTGTGTAAAGTGCATGCTCATGACAGTGGTAAGTTAATATTGTCCAAAAATGTATTTATCTCTGAGTCAGATGGGTTAATTTGAGATGAGTAGAGGTTTTCATAAAACATTCTAAAGGAGTTATTTATTACTTCAGGCTCATGGATAATATTTCCAGTCATATCCTTAATAGAGTGGATAGTTGTTTTTTTTCTTTATTCAATCTAAGCTGGTTGGCAAGATATCGCCCTGATTTATTACTGTGTTCAAACTTCTCAAGACACAGTCTTTGTATTAAAAACTGTGTTCTTTTGTTTGTAATTTATTTATTTTCCTGCAGCTTTAATTCTCTCAGATCGTTAAGTGTCTGTTCCTGTGGGGAAACGGCACAGGTCGTCTCCAGTGATTTAATTTTCTAACTCCAGTACCAGTGCTTTTTCTTTTTTATTCTTATATCTAACTAACTAACTAACCTGCACTTATATAGCGCTTTTCTAGTCACAAAGACCACTCAAAGCGCTTTCATTAATACTAACCCTCTATTCTAAGGGCCTATAGGAAACAGATATCTAGGGACAATTTAGAACAGCCAATTAACCTAACATGCATGTTTTTGGCATGTGGGAGGAAACCGGAGAAATCCCGGAGTAAACCCACGCAACACGGGGAGAACATGCAAACTCCACACAGATCACTGTTGGTCGGGGGCTGGGATCGAACCCACGATCCCACGATCCCCACAATTCCCCGGCCAAGGGTAAACTGTGCTGCCGCAGTGCTAACCACTGCGCCATGAACAGTAAGAGATTATTTTACCTTGCATGACCGCTTTTGTTGCTTCCCAGAGAACACATGGGGATATTCCTGGCACATCATTATATTCCAGATATGATTCCCACTTTTTATTAAAGTAGTTAATAAAGTCTTTGTCTTTTAATAGTGATATATTAAATTTCCAGCTCCTAGTTTCCCTTGTAGCTTTCCTATTTACTAGTGTAAGAGATACTGGATGGTGATCGCTAATAGCTTGATTTGAACATATTTCAGTGTCTGTGATATCCCTCACAATAGAGTTATGGCTAAAAAAAAATCTAGACGTGAATGTGAACTATAAACTGATAAAAAAAAAAAGTGTATTCCCGAAGAGTTGGGTGAAGAGAACGCCATTTATCGCAAAGACCAAAATCATTCATGTACTGTTTGAAAGTGTTAGTAGCCTGCCATTTTCAGTGATTCCCCGATGCACTGAGCCTGTTGATTGCAGGGTTTAATACCAGGTTGAAGTCTCCTCCTATTATGAGTGTAGCGTCCAAGTGCTCAAAAAGAGAAATGAAAAAAGTGTGAAAATAGGATGGGTCGTCAACATTTGGGCCATAAACGCTTGCAATACACAGATCCAAATTTTGAACTGAGATTTTTAGTAGTATAAATCTACCTTCCCGATCTGTTATGGTATTATTCACAACAAAGCATATTCTTCTGTTTACCAGTATAGCTACCCCCCCCCTTTGTTAAGAATTAAAGCCAGCTGAGTACATGTGGGGGAATTCCGGGGAGGTAAGCATATCTACAGACGACTTAGAGACATGTGCCTCCTGCAATAAGACAAAGTCTGCCTGTAGATCCTTAAGTCGATTAAAAACTTTTAGCCTCTTCTCCCTGGTACCACTTCCACGAGACAAACTTAAATGTGGACATGTTTTCACTAACTGGTTATGTGCAAAAAGCTAACTAAATGTGCCTATGTGATTATGTGTCCGTTGTGTGTGTGTGTGTGTGTGCGCGTGTGTATATATATATATATATATATATATATATATATATGTGTGTGTGTGTGTGTGTGTGTGTATGTATGTACATGTGTATATATATGTATGTATATGTTGTGTGTAAAATATACACCTACACATATATGATTGGGTGTGCGCGCATGATGTCTCTGTTCCACTTGCCTGCAATTGCAAGCAAATGGGGTGCATGTACTTTATTTCAAATAAACCAGAAGTATCAGAGAAAACAGACATAAAGGTTAGTAAGTGATGAAAAAAATGCAGATAACATTCAATGACCTAACAACTTCAACAAAATTAACTACAACAGACAAGCAAACAAAGAGGAAAAACATATTAACAAATGTAAACAAATTAAACTGAGATCGAGTAAGAGACCTGCACACAATTGTACTCTTTTTTTCACCTGTAGCTAAAAAAAACAAAATAGGCGCTAGAATAACCAGGGTGTTACAATTTCATCCATAAACAGCTTGCCATTTATATAGTCTATCCACAGAAACAATAGCTCATTTACCTTCTTGGATGTTTTGTTTCCTAATGAGAAAAAGCTTCCTTCTCCTTTCCAGGATTTCCTGTGGAAATTGACCATAATTGGTGTTTTTAAGCCGCCTGCCCTGCCTCTGTACCAAAATTTTTTGCTTGAAATGCTCAGATTTGGCAACAATAGGTCTGGGATGTTTATTCTGGGAATTTCTTTGCCCAGTTTGGTGGACTCGGTGGAAGGTAACTGAATTTGTGACTTCGGGGGATAGTTTCAGTTGTGTTGACATAAATTCACGGACCAGCTGTTTTGGATTTTCATTATTTTTTTCAATGATTCCAGAAAAAACAAGGTTCTCTCATACTGCGTGGCTGCAAATTGAGAACTGTTTCCTTCATTTTTCAGTTTTCTCGCTCAATAACACCAAGCCCCATAGTTAGTGTGTTTACTGACTTTTTTAGGCTATTATTTTCCTCTACGAGAGAGATGAGCTGTGCTTGACTGAACTCTAAACTCTCACACAAGCCCTGGAATTCTGTATGAAGCAGCTCGACCAGTGCCAGTCTACAATCCATGCTGGTAAGTTTATTCTCAATAGAGAAAAGGATGAGAAAAGGAAGGCACAAAAGAGGGCTCAGTAGCTCCTTTTTGAGATTCTAACTCAAGCTGCTTAAGCCTGATGGCTGTCTCTGCTTCAAGCCGGTGACAGTTCAGCTGGAACTTATATTCCCCTTTCCTTGTCTTATCCTTCGCCTCAATTTCAAGGCAAGCAAGCCATACCTTTAACCGGGCACCTTCAGCAGACATGTGAGGGGACTCCATAGAAAATGGCTCAAACCTTGGCAGGGTAACAGGTGGTTTTTCGTCACCTCCCTTGGTAGGGGTACTTGTCCCCTTCTCAGAGGCCTGGGGGAGAACTTCAGCACCAGACATATCCACACCTAAAGCCAAAACCCCTTTATCCACCAAACCCTTTAACACCACAGACTTCAATTCCCATTTAATGACACAAAGGGACTGATTATTGCCAAACAAAAAGTGATGATTTATTTACAAGTGAATAAAAGCTAACAGAAAGGATAACTCATCCAAAGAGGTAACGACAAAAACTTTCAGGGTTCTCCCAGGCTAAAATAATAAACAACCCCCCCCCCCCCCACGCACGCACGCATGCACGCACGCACACACACACACTTTCTAGGAAAGTAAGAAAACTACCCTAGTGAAACTAAACATACAAAAACTTGCCAACCTGGCTTACCACAAAACAGGAGAAAAGTGAAGTAAAAGAAAAGGCAGAGAACCCCTACAGTCATTCCTTTAACACAGTTATCAAACACACTAAAGTGCATAGGTGCTAAACAAGCCTGAAAAAGCCTAAAGCTTAATGCACTGATTAAAATAGCACTACACCAAAACACAGTCTACACACGCTTAAGCCCAGTGGCCAATTGGCCAGAGACACTGGGTTTAAGGGACGTTAAATAGGCTGCTCTATAATGAGTTGATGCAGAGCAGCTGGAAAATCCCAGGTGTGTGATTCAGAATCCCCTCAGGGGTGTGGGAGAATCTGCAGAAGAGAAAAAAAGGTGCCTCTTTTCCAGGACGAGAGAGACACAGTCACTACACGTCACACAGCCAATGACACAGAGGTATTCTTTGCAGCATGAGATGGTGCATTGCTATGCATAAAGATAATTTTTTCTGTGGAAGGCATGGTTATTCTTTTTGTACCATGGAAGAAAGTGGTGAGTTAGAAACTCTATATACTTTGCAGAGGTCATTTTCACACCTTCAGGGTCGTCCTGGGTATGACGTTAAACTGCATCTGGGCGAGGGGTCTGTTGGACTAGGGGGATGATGGAGTGCCTCTTCACCCTCGCTGATACTCCCAGGTGTCCCTTGGGCAAGGACTAGTACCTGTTAGCCTCCCTTACCAGGGTTACGGTAAAACTCTCCAACAACTTTGTGCATTATAATCCCCTAAGGGGACCAAGGGTTAAAGTGGTTCCGACCACCCCCTTGCTGATCATATGAGGTGACAAATGCGGCAACTTGTTTGCCGTGAGTAGCAACCCATGTCAGTGGAGGAAGAGATCCTGGTTCTGGAGGAATGTGTCTTGCTGCGGCTTTAACAAGTCCAACACAGTGCTTTCACTCCTACTTCACTTACACACATGGACAAAATTGTTGGTACCCCTCTGTTAATGAAAGAAAAACCCACAATGGTCACAGAAATAACTTGAATCTGACAAAAGTGGTAATAAATAAAAATTCTATGAAAATTAACCAATGAAAATCAGACAATGCTTTTGAATTGTGGTTCAACAGAATTATTTTAAAAAACAAACTCATAAAACAAGCCTGGACAAAATTGATGGTACCCCTAGAAAAGATTGAAAATAATCTGACCATAGGGACATGTTCAACCAAGATGTGTCCTCTAATTAACATCACAGGTGTCTACAAACTTGTAATCAGTCAGTTGGCCTATTTAAAAGGTGACAAGTAGTCACTGTGCTGTTTGGTGACTAACAGCACAGTGTGTTAGTTGGTGTTTGGTCAATATTTAGGTATTCTGTAATTAATGTTCACACAATCAAATAAATCTTAGTTCTATTTACTCCCTTTTATATTTGTCAAAGTCTGACATGTGATTGCCTACATATAGGCTACACCTCTTTGTGTTCCACTTTCAAACACAGTCTACATTTGGGCCTGGGAAGCCTGATTGGGATGTCTGTTTCAGACAGGAATACTTGCATTCTGTGGGTTAATGCACTAGTTTTAAAAATAAAAATAAGTCAGGCTCCTTGAAAGTAAAATACACTACTCATGAAAAGTCTGGGATATTCAGCTTTCGGATGAAATTTTGGGATGCACCTAAAATGCACTATAACCTTTACAGGTGAACTTAATTTGACCTTCTCAAACCTTTTGAATGTGCATGTCTAACTGTTCAGTGTTTCAGGACTTTTTGCAGAACTTGTTGCAATGTTTCCTCTGGCTGAAAGACCTTGGCACAGTGCCATCATATTCAGAAAGCACATGACACTGTTGTAACCAAAATATGTTAATTTTATACTATTTTTTTATTTATTTTGCACAGTAAGGCTGCGTGTCCACCAAATGCATTTTTTGTCACCCGACCACCCTGAGCATTTTTTTTTTTCCCAGCATTTGTGCGCTGCACTCTGGGGGGGGGGGGGGGGGGAGAGTCTGTGCCCTGTATCCCAGCAACAGCTTGTCACTCTCAGCTCAGCAGTTTAGCTTTTCCTATGGTCAGGCTTTCTACTGATTTTTTTTTTTTTTTTTAATAGCAGTCTCTAAATAACAATGGAAAGGAAACGTATTCTAGCAGCTCTGGATGTAAAATATGATGACACGGAAAACAGGATTCTGAGTAGAGACTGTATCGGTGTCCTATGTCCTGCCCTTCCTTATTCTGATTGGCTGCTTAGAAAGGTCTGACTGACGAGCTCAGCTGCAGTCTGAAAAGTTGAACTTTTTTCAATGCTGAGTGCTGCGACAAAAAACGGCCACCGCTCGAAGTGTTTTAGCACCAAGGGCGCTCAGCCCTGGAAACACTGGACTACATAGAGAATGAATAGAAAATAGTCTCCCAGAGCGGAAAAAACGCATTTGGTGGACATGCAGCCTAACTTGGCAAAATAGAACTTACCATTTGAAGTATTGTACAACCAAGGACTGAATGTTATGTTGAGTGTTGGGCCAGTTGGGGTCCCACCCGGACGTCCTGTGTTTGGGCTTTTTGCTGGTGTCGTCCTTCTCTCCTTCCTCTGCTCTCACCTCTCCTGGACCGTCTGCCTGAACTCTTTTCTCTCCTTGGTTTATCTTGTCTATCTCATCTTTCCCTCTCTGAGCCCTGTCTGGTTCGGGTTCTCACTCTGTCTATGGTGGTATACAAACGGGTGACAAAATACCAAATGTCACGTATTGTCCTGCAGGATTTTTTTGTCATGGTTTACATAAATGACAAATATGTGTGCATTTTTTGTCAATCAGTCACTACTGTCAGGTCAGGCATTGGTTTGCTTGCTACCGGATAACCATGAAAATCGGTACTATCTGTCTCATGGGTCGGGCCGTCGGCAACTCAACTGGCAACCCCACCCTTCCAAGGGCGTGGAGGGTGAAACTGGGCATCCTGGCAGAACTAAAAATAATATCTGTCACAGGTCTGTGGTGGACCACTCCCAGTTGCACGGGGTGAGACTGGACATCCTGGCAGATAAGCACATCTGTCGCAAGGTCTGTGGTGGACTTTTGCCAGTCGATGCATCGTGACATGCACTACACAAAGAGCAGAGATAAACAAACCTATCATCTGGTCAGTCACTGCAAGAGATACTGGGGTCAGTTTGTCTTGGCCTGTCCTTGCCACCTGTATCTGCCAAGAATGTGTCGCTAGTCCAGCCAAAGCTAGCGGTACTCAAATACTTTGCAAGCAGTTTCATGAAATGGTCAGTCAGAAAGCAACTCATACCGACTCGGACATTGCTCGGGTTAATGAGGTCAGGAGTTCCTGGCAGCTGAAGGCGAAGGACAGAGCTGCATGGAGGAATCTGATCAGACCTAAATGAAACAGTCATTGTCGCCCCCGACAGACTGCTATGATGATGATGATGATGTGTACCACACTAAACATGGACTAGAGGAAGCAAAGGAGAGAGTTGTCTCAGGAGATGAAAGAAAATTATAGACAAGCATGTTAAAGGTAAAGGCTATAAGACCATCTCCAAGCAGCGTGATGTTCCTGTGACTACAGTTGCACATATTATTCAGAAATTTAAAATCCACGGGACTGTAGCCAACCTCCCTGGACGTGGCCGCAGGAGGAAACTTGATGAAAAATGGAAGAGACGGATAATACAAATGGAAACAAAAGAGCCCAGAATAACCTCTAAACACATTCATCATGAACTCCAAGGTCAAGGTACTTCCTTCTTGCCTTGAGAGAGAGCAGTCGCATTTTTCTTCCCTCCTCTCCTGCCTTCCTGATCTATTCCCAGCTTTTGCAATGTTGCGTTTTTGTCTGTGTTTAGTCGCTCTTCTTCTGCTGAATCTTAATCTAAACGGAAATTATGGATTTGGAAGCGGCTTAAATGTGCTATTGTCACTATTTTTCAACAAGAATTGGGCCAAGGGGGAGCCCAAGAATTGGAACCTACGAGGAGACTCATGGACATTGGAATTCATGCGTCTGTGGAAACATTATTGGTTATGATCTCAGGACTTCTATTTTTGGCTGTGGAGTTCCCTGATGCATCAGAAATTGAAGGAAGGTGAGAGAGCTGATCAAAGCGGACCCGGCAAGCTCCTTCATCAAATTCAACCAGTTGGGGAGGGCACGAGTAGCGGCAAACGGTGAACTGAATGACGATTCAGTGGAGGAATACATCTGGAGCCCTGTGCTCTCCATGGAAAAACAGTTTAAGCCTGCACATATAATGGAAGCACAGAATTACACGGGTGAGGACAAATTCTATTCTCTGAGTGCACTGTGCTGATTTGATTTGATTTGACCTTGTTTGCCCCGTGTTTACATTCCTCCTGATTGAGATAAGCGGAAGGACCGGCTCTTATGTCTACCCAAACAATCGACAATCAGTTGTTGTCGTATCAGCGGATTGGACCCTCAAGGACAATGCCCATGTGCCTTCTGCAAGCAAGAGAGAGAGCAAGAGAGATAGACTCTGGACTCTGGACTTGTTTATAAGTCACATGATTATAACATCTATCCACTGCCAGGAGGCGCCCTCTGTTGCTCACTAACAACTGTTACATTTACACTACACAATGCATACAACATTACATGCATACAATACACTGCCTCTCAACTTTTGTGTGTGATCTCCTGCTAAATGTCTGCTAAATGTGCATTGAGGGTTTTTTTGCCTGCAATCAAAATTTCGCTCACTTGCCGAGCGTCATTCTGATAAAAACATGTTTTTTTCTCTCGCCTACTGTGTCATATCCATTTTCTTTTTCTTTTTTTTCCCCCCTTTCTTCTTTATGACTGGCACCTAGCGGCTGCCCCGGCCTTGGATGCGCTCTGCAGAGCGTGCCCAAATGCCAAGTCACGTTTCGTTACCTTGTATTCATACATGTGTAATGACAATAAAGTTGAATCTCAATCTCAATCTCAATCAGTGTCAGATCGCACCATCCGTCGTTGTTTGAGCCAAAGTGGACTTCATGGGAGACGACCAAGGAGGACACCAATGTTGAAAACAAATCATAAAAAAGCCAGACTGGAATTTGCCAAACTGCATGTTGATAAGCCACAAAGCTTCTGGGAGAATGTCCTATGGGCAGACGAGACAAAACTGGAACTTTTAGGCAAGGCACATCAGCTCTATGTTCACAGACGCAAAAATGAAGTATACAGTGGTACCTCTACTTACGAACGTTTCTACATACGGAATTTTCAGGTTACGACACGCCTCAACGGGAAAATATTGCCTCTTGTTACGAACGAAATTTCAGGATACGAAAGGCAAAAAAGTACGCGCTCCTCGCAGCTCCCGTAGTTTACCGAACGTAAACATACCTGTAGCTGCTCTGCCATTGGCTATCGCCTAGCATCTTCCTGGTATCCCATTGGCCACGAAGTGTTTTTTTTTTCCAAAACTTTATTAAGAACAAGGTGAAAGTTTTACGTGTGTGTACAATACAGAATTAACATTTATTCGCTATGGGCCCCAAGAAAGTGAGGGAGATAAGTGGAAAAGGAGAAAAGAAGAGAGTTTTTTTGTCCATACAAACAAAGAAGGAGATAATCGAAAGGTATGAAAAGGGGATGCGTTTGGTTGATCTCGCCAAAGAATATGGCCGTAATACATCAATGATCAGCACGGTATTAAAACAAAAGGAAGCACTTACAAGCCGACAAAAGCAAACGTCCTTGGATCAGAACATGAACCAAAGAAGGCAAAAGGTGACGACGTCGACGACGATAGCAGTTAAAGGGTAAATGAACATAATTTTTATTATTCTCTTTTATTATTCTCTTTTATTATTCTCTCATTTTAAACTCTCATTTTATGTTTATTGTGCAGTAATCTAATTGTAACATGTATTTGTTACATGTTTTGATGCGTTTTTACGATTTATAAAAAATTTATGCCCGAATTTTGGTGGGCTTGGAACGGATTACGGCATTTACATGTAAAACGCGCCTCTACTTACGGAATTTTCACGTTACGAGAATTCTTCCGGAACGAATTAATTTCGTAAGTAGAGGTACCACTGTACCAAGAAAAGAACACTGTACCTACTGTGAAACATGGAGGAGGTTCAAATCAAAAAATCAAATCAAATCAACCTTTATTGTCATGTTGCTGTACATACAACTGTAGTGCAGGCAAGATGAAATTGCGTTTCTCTCGGCATCCATATAAGTAAGAACATAATTTAAGACACACTCACACACACCCTCACCCCCACCCCAACACAGCCATTCACCCATCCCTGAGACATACTTGAAAACTAACTAGAACTATAATATACAAATAATATACATAATGTACATAAGGTGCAGTAGTGTGTATGAAAGATTCCCAATCAACTGTTCAGCATCCTAACAGCTTGTGGAAGGAAGCTGTTAATCAGTCTGGTGGTTCTGCCTCTGATGCTCCGGAATCGTTTGTCAGATGGCAGCAGTTCGAAGTGTTTATGCAGAGGGTGAGAGTGGTCCTTGACAATGTTCAGTGCCCTGCTCCTACAACGGTTCTGAAAAAGTTCTTGGACAGAGGGGAGGGAAACTCCAATTATCCTCTCAGCTCCCTTAACTATCCTCTGCAGGGCTTTTTTGTCTGACATACTGCAGCTGGACTACCATGTTGCAATGCAGTACGTCACTCTCCACCACACCTCTGTAGAAGGTCCTGAGGATGCAGATGGAGAGAGAGGCCTGTTTGAGTTTCCTCAAGAAGTGCAGTCTCTGCTGGGCCCGCTCCCTGATCTCCAAGGAATTCTTGCTCCAGGTCAGGTCCTGCGAGATCTGCACTCTGAGGAACTTGATGTTCTCCACTCTCTCCACCAAACGGCCGCCGATGCTGAGAGGGACGTGTTCAGGCCGTGACCGCCGGAAGTCGATAATCATCCCCTTCATTTTGTCCACGTTGAGCACCAGATTGTTCTCCCTGCACCAGCCCTCCAGGTCTTTTGTAATGTTCTAGGGCTGCTTTGCTTCATCTGGCACAGGGTGTCTTGAATCTGTGCAGGGTACAATAAAATCTCAAGACTATCAAGGTATTCTAGAGAGAAATGTGCTGCCCACTGTCAGACAGCTTGGTCTCAGTCGCAGGTCATGGGTCTTGCAACAGGATAATGACCCAAAACAAACAGCTAAAAACACCCAAGAATGGCTAAGAGCAAAACATTGGACTATTCTAAAGTGGCCTTCTATGAGCCCTGATCTAAATCCTATTGAACATCTGTGGAAGGAGCTGAAACATGCCGTCTGGAGAAGGCACCTTTCAAACCTGAGACAACTAGAGCAGTTTGCTCATGAGGAGTGGGCCAAAATACCTACTGAGAGGTGCGGAAGTCTCATTGACAGTTACAGAAATCGTTTGATTGCAGTGATTGCCTCAAAAGGTTGTGCAACAAAATATTAAGTTAAGGGTACCATCATTTTTTTCCAGGCTTGCTTCATGAGTTTGTTTTTTAAAATAATTCCGTTGAACCACGATTCAAAAGCATTGTCTGATTTTCATTGGTTAATTTTCATAGACTTTTTATTTATTACCATTTTTGTCAGATTCAAGTTATTTCTGTGACCATTGTGGGTTTTTCTTTCATTAACAGAGGGGTACCAACAATTTTGTCCATGTGTGTAGATGGGAGGTTGGAAGGGCCTGGTCCAATCAATCGGCTTGTCAAGGTCTACTCTGGGATGTCTTTTGGCAGTATGACATCTCCTAATCCCAGAAGTCTATGGCAGAGGGTCAGTCGAGTATTTTGCATTTTTGTGCTCTACTGCTCGAGTATACCATCCCTGTATCCCTGGTGCATAACCTGCAGGAAGTCTGCGGCTCTGTGCATCCCCTTGTAGGGCTCCGAGGAGGGTGGGGAGCAGGAGTGATGAATCATACCCTATAAAATATAGCTACTGAACAAACCCCTACAAAACAAATGTTGGAAGACGATGTGGATGACCCAGGAATTAGCAGGATGGCTTTTTCAAATGGTCATAATTGGCCAAGGCTTATTGTTTTAGAGTCACTCTCATCAGATATGCCTCTTTCTAAGCTGTTCCCTTTTGCTGTACAGAAAGGAATTTCAGGTATTGCAGGGTCAGTTAAGAAAGTTAAAAACTGAGGTCTGGCCAGATTTTGGTGGAATTCTAAAAGAAATCCCATTCTGAAAATTTGTTGCCGTGTAATGTGCTGGCTGGTGTTCCAATGAAGGCTTTTCCTCACCCTTCTCTAAACAGCTGCAAAGGAGTAATTCATACTCGGGAACTCCACGATATGGAAGAGGATGAAATAGCCTCAGAACTGCAACAACAAGGAGTAACACATGTGAAGAGGATAACCATTAAAAAAGATGACCGAACAGTAAAAATTGGCACTTACATTCTGACGTTCAACTGGTATCAATTCCCAGAAAGAATCCAAATAGGATATCTGAGTGTAACTGTTGATACATTTATTCCAAACCCATTGAGATGTTTTAACTGCAAAAAGTTTGGCCATGGCTCCGCAGGATGTAGGAATAAACCAGTCTGCTGCAAATGTGGAGAGGAAAGGCATGAGTTGGCCTGCACAACACCTCCCGAATGTAGTAACTGTTTAGGCAATCATGCAGCATCATCGAAGGAATGTCCGTGTTGGATCAAGGAAAAAGAAATTCAAACTGTCAAATGTACTAAGAAAATTAGCTACCCTGAGGCACGTAAACTGGTAGAAGATTTCCCAACGCACAAATTCCATCAGACTTTCTCCTCTGTTGTGAAACCTAAGATGCAGCCTGCTGAGTGCCAGACAGATCTGACCTGGTTAACTAAAGATAAACCCTCATTATTAAGTAGTATTAAAAATTCCGGAGTCCCAGTTAAAAGTAAAATGAGCACTCAAAGCCTGACTACAATAAGTCAACCCTTAAGTCAAAGTCTAAGCAAGTCCGCAGAACAAAACCAATCATTAAAAGAAAAGAAAAAAATCCAGCTCCTCTACTCAGGCAAAATCAAGCCAAGAAAATAAATTGCAAAAGAATGGGAATCCAGAAGATGCAGAGATGTCTGAAGTCACGACTTGCCATAGTCATAGCCCCTCCTCCAAAAGCAAGCATAAGGAGCGTGCTTTTGTTTTACCTACCTGATGGTGGGTAGCCAAATTATCCAGTGGAACTGTTGTGGCTTTAAGGTCAATTTCTCTGAAGTGCAGCGTTTAGCTGCTAGTTTTAATCCCCTTGCTGTTTGCCTTCAAGAAACTCTTCTGCTATCAACCAACCCCATGTCTCTGAAACTTAATACTGTGTATAATACATATGGTCCAAATGTGCACCGTCCATCTGGTGGTTCAACAATTTTAGTAAGGAATGACCTAATTCACAGCCACTTGGTTTTAGTCTCCAACTTACAAGCAGTGGCAGTTCGCCTAACTTTGCATAAAGCCATAACCTTATGCTCTGTCTATATACCACCAGATGATTGTGACACCAGGAAATCTTGATGCCCTTCATAATCAGTTGCCATCCCCATACTGTCACGGTGGCCCTCGCGAGCCACCATAAGACGCCAACAAGTCACCGGTGAGTTTGCAATGATGTTTATTAGGACGAAGGAACAGAGGATAACACAAAGTAACAAAGTAATGGAAAGGAATGAGCCTCGATGGGCTAAAACACACTATAATGAAAACAGGATCACAACAGGGTAAACTTACAATTGTAGACGATGAATAGACAGCGTCAGAGCCGGGGAATGCCCGATGCGTCAGACAATGAGGAGTTTTGACGGAGACTGCTGCAGTGGGCTGCATTCAGCGTCCGCTTAAATGCCGGCCGCTAATGAGCCCTGAATGCAGCACAGCTGGCAGGCTTTGACAGCAGGAAGCTCCTCCGAGCGCTGTCACAATAAGAGCCCGGGGAGCCAGAGGGTAATCACTGCTGTCAAGCCTGCAGGAGATGACGTATGACCTGAGCGCGGACGAGATCAACGCTCGGATCATAACAGTACCTCCCCCTCGAGGGTGGGCTCTGAACGCCCAATGACACCCAATGACACCCAAACTCCCCCCCTGAACAGGTCAGGGGGGGAGCAGACCAGCAAAGACCAAAAAAAATCATGATGACAACAGGAGCGCGCAGGCAGACAGAGAGAAAGAAAAAAAAAACGACACTCCCATGCACAAATTACGACCAAGGTAGAACGTAAAGGAGACGATCACAGGGCAAAATAACAGTGACCAGGATAATCACAAATACACAAACCATGGTCAAGGCAGACTGAAAATGAAACAATACAGAGCACGACAACAGAAAGTGCCATATTCCCAAAGGTAAAAAAAAAGACATACCAACTGTTACAGGCAATGAATTTAAACAGAGGAAAAATGAACAATGAACACCCGCTAGGAGGGGGTGAGATGCAACAATATCATAGTACAGTGGCATGAAGGCCGATAGTTTGGGGGGGCCGCCCTGCATCTAGCGTCCACGTTGCAGGCAGGGGGAAAAGAGACGGTTCGGGCGGCCTACCCCAGTCCCATGCCCGGGAATACAGCTCCTCTGGCGGCCGGGCCCGATCACCGAAAGGGCGGGAACGTTCATCGGGTGGCCGACCCAGAACGCCGAACCGGCGAAACAGGTCGCCAGGCGGCCGACCCGCATCACACAGCCACCAGGACCGTAGGGGGGAAGTAGAAGGCGGCCTCCCTGGAGATGGGGAAGACAAGGGAGAGCCAGGCAGCGTATTCGGAACCCCAACGGCCCTCGGTGGAGATGAGCTGTGATGATGATCCTGAGGACGAGGATGATGATGATGAGCCAGTCCAGTGTCCGGTGGCAGGGGATCTGCATCTCCCTCACCGACCTTGACTTCAGCTGGTGCTGCACCCGTGATGGACCCTGATTGGGTCACAGCTGCACCCGCGTCAGACCCTGATCAGGTCACGGCTGCACCCGCGTCGGACCCCAACTGGGTCGACGCCGCATCAGAACCGACCTGCAACCCTGAACCCGAAACCTCTGGCACAGTGACCGGAATCAGCTCCGCACCGGTGACCCTGGGAGAAGGCTCAGGAGAGAGAAAAGAACTGGGATCAGGATCACCGGTAGCGACAGAGCCCAGCGAGACGAGTTCGGGAGCAGCGGATGGCTGCCCCTGGCTCATCTCTCCAAGAGACAGGCAAAAGTGCTCCAGAATAGAAAGAAGAAAAACAAAGTAGAGCACTTGCCTGTACTTGGGTTCTGTCACTGTCCAGGACTCCAACGATCCGGGCTCAGATGGAAGGAGATCGTCATCTGGCTCCCACTCAGCTACGTCGGGCTCCGCAGCTGGCATGATGGTGTCCGCAGCCTGAGGACCCTCCGGCACTGGCGTCCACGCCGATGACCCGCACGGCGTGGTGGCTGGGGGCCCTCGACCCGCTGGACCGGACCGCTCATCTGTGGAGACCCGGGGACGCTTCGTCGTCGCCGCAGTCTCCACGCCGCAGTCTCCACACCGCAGTCCGCTCTCCTCCTCCGTCCACGACGTGGCTGCGGGGCTGGAACTAGGCTCTCCAGAACCGGAGGCCCCCTCCTCATCCGGCGACATTGGCCTGGCGTCGAGGACCGCTCAGAGGAGGGAGACACAGAGGAAGCGGGTTTAATAATAGAAGCTACAGCAGGTGGTGGGAGCTCGGGGGACTGCAAACCTCGAACTCCACCCCCAGGAGTCAGACAAGGCAAACCACAATTATGGGGAGATGAGTGAACTTGTACTTGCTTGTCTCCCGGAGGGAGGATGGTGCCTGCTGTAGCGGACGTTGCTCCTCCCTTTCCCGACCGGATGGTGATGGAGGGCCCCCTGGGAGGACGAGGGGGAGCCACTCGCAATGGATCTGGGATGGGGCTCGCCGAAGCAGGACTCTGGGCACTCACAGCAGCCAGGGAAGGCGTCGAGGTGGAGGGGGCGACAGCCGAGACGAACCGGGCACAGAGCGCTGACGGGACAGCAGGAGAAGATGACCCGGGGGGAGAGGCTGCAGGGGTTCCCTCCTGGTGAGACACCGAGGAACAGCTGACTGGGGAATTGAGTCTCTCTGGCGGCCCGGAACAGGATCCGGACGGGGTTCGTGCTGAGGTTTAAAGCTGGTGTGACGACGGTTTCTTGCAGGGGGCGAGGTGAAGGTGAGGTCCGGGAATCGCTGCTCCTGTGCGGAAACTGAAGTGAGCAGGTCAGCGTACTCGGGAAAGTCGCTCAACGCTGGGTTCCTCTCCACCAGTCTGACTGCCGCCGTCACATGCTTAATTATCTGCGTGATAACCAGCGGAATGAGCTGCCGCCACTCGGTCCCGGATGGAAGCAGCTGCGAGTTGTAGCTTCTCCGGGGGATTCCCAAATGACGACACACTCCGGCGGGGATCACCCCTGGGCGGTGCGAACTCCTGGACCGGAATGGAGACAGGAATGGGATCTGGACGTGAGAAGCGAGGATGCCTCCTCTTCGGTTTCCTGCCGGGGTTTCCCTCCAGCCCACGGAGTATCTCGCTCTGTGCCGCGATGTCATCCCTCTTCGCGCTGACTTCAGGGTGGTCGGCATAGCAGGGAAGATGATTCAAAACGTCCTCAGCACAGTCCAGGTACCAGCGCACGTCGCTGTGAAAGTCGAGGAGGGAGGCGGAGATGAGCGTTTCATCCACGTATTCCAGGGCATCCGCCAGCTCGTAGCTCTGACTCCAAGCGCGGCCCCTCCGCAACGGCATGCTTCCAGCACGCAGTACCCAGACAGGGAAGAGCAAAATCCAATGCAAAACTCACCAGGAATGGCGTCTCAGTATGGCGCCTCCGTTTAGGCGTCCTGGCAGCAGTCTACTGTCCCGGTGGCCCTCGCGAGCCACCGTAAGACGCCAACAAGTCACCGGTGAGTTTGCAATGATGTTTATTAGGATGAAGGAACAGAGGATAACACAAAGTAACAAAGTAATGGAAAGGAATGAGCCTCGATGGGCTAAAACACACTATAATGAAAACAGGATCACAACAGGGTCAATTTACAATCATAGACGATGAATAGACAGTGTCAGAGCCGGGGAATACCCAATGCGTCAGACAATGAGGAGTTTTGACGGAGACTGCTGCAGTGGGCTGCATTCAGCGTCTGCTTAATTGCCGGCCGCTAATGAGCCCTGAATGCAGCACAGCTGGCAGGCTTTGACAGCAGGAAGCTCCTCCGAGCGCTGTCACAATAAGAGCCCGGGGAGCCAGAGGGTAATCACTGCTGTCAAGCCTGCAGGAGATGACGTATGACCCGAGTGCGGACGAGATCAGTGCTCGGATCATAACACATACATCCTTATGGATGATTTTAATGGACATAATCCTCTGTGGGGAGGAATTTGCTCAAATGCAAAAGGCAAGATACTGGGGGATTTTATTGCTAAAAATGATCTATGTCTTTGGAACGATGGGTCTCACACATACCTCCACCCAGGACATTTTTTTTTTTTTTTTTTTTTTTGTTACTTATTTGTACCCATAGGTAGACTTGGTTTGCAGTCTGGTGACAAGCCACCGGCTGCTGGTCGCTGCGTGCGCGAGCGCCCTAAACCTACATGTTTTTGGTGTGCGGGAGGAAACCGGAGAAATCCCGGAGTAAACCCGCGCAACACGGGGAGAACATGCAAACTCCACACAGCTCACTGTTGGTCGGGGGCTGGGATCGAACCCACGATCTCATGATCCCCGCGGTCCCCCGGCCGAGGGTAAAACTGTGCTGCCACAGTGCTAAACCACTGCGCCACCGTGCAGCCCTCCTATACTGCAATTGATCTATCTATATGTGATCCTGAGCTAGTGCTGGAATTCTCGTGGCGGGTCTTGGATGATCTTTGTGGAAGTGACCACTTTCCACTAATATTGATGTCTACAGAAGTGGATGTGCAATCAAGAACTCTGCGATGGCAACTCAACAAAGCAAACTGGCCTTCCTTTGTTTCTCTGTGCAAAGAGAAATTCAGCCAAAAACCTCAACCACACTGTTACTCTGTTCAGAGCTTTGCTCAAACGTTAATTACAATTGCAGATAAGACTGTCCCAAAAACATCAGCAAAGCCACATCGTAGGTCCAACCCATGGTTCAATGATGACTACAAAAAGGCCATTGAGGCAAGGAAAAAAGCAGAGAGAGTGTTCAGTAAACATCCAATGACAGAAAACCTGGTCAGATTTAAAATCTGTCGAGCTAAAGCACCCAGGATCATCAATGAAGCAAAGAGACAGAGCTGGAGGGAATTTGTATCAAGCCTCATATCCAACACATCTACCAAAAAGATCTGGGATTTAATTAGAAAGATGAAGGGTAAGGAGAATGGACTTCAAATACAGCATATTAATCATCAGGGTAATCTGCTGACGACAAAATATCAAACAGCTAATCAACTAGCAAAATTGTATGAGGAGAATTCATGTATTGGAAACTATCGTCCTGAGTTCCAAATCATACAAGCACAAGAAGAACATAAAGAAATAAACTTTTCTTCAGATAACTCAGAATCATACAACCAAGATTTCACTATGGAAGAACTTTTGTTCTCAATAAGGAACTCTCATAACACTGCTGTGGGGCCAGATAAAATTCATTATCAGTTTTTAAAACACTTCCCTCCCAGTGCACTATCCATTCTCTTGATGGTTTTCAACAACATCTGGAAGTTAGGCAGTACTGCTGAAAGCTGGAAAGAAGCAGTAGTTATACCCGTTCCAAAACCCGGGAAAAATCATACTGATACCAACAACTACCGTCCAATAGCTCTGACAAGTTGCCTCTGTAAAACCATGGAAAGAATGGTAAACAATCGCCTTGTGTGGGTGCTTGAGTCTGAAGGCCTTTTAACTGATGACCAGTGTGGCTTCCGACATGGTAAAAGCACTTTAGACCACCTTATCAGATTAGAGGCCTATATATGTGATGGTTTTATTAGAAAAGAACATGTAGTTGCTGTATTTTTTTTTTTTGATTTAGAAAAAGCATATGACACAACATGGAAATACGGTATTTTAAGAGACCTACATGACATGGATTTTAGGGGACATTTGCCCTTTTTCATTTCAAACTTTTTGTCCAATAGACATTTCAGAGTCCGAGTAGGAGATACCCTTTCAGAGCCCCATGTGCAAGAACAAGGAGTCCCCCAGGGAAGCATCCTCTCGGTTACTCTTTTTAGCATTAAGATTAATAGTGTAGTTGGTGCTATTAGACCAAATACCTTTTGTAGTCTTTATGTAGGTGACCTCTGTATTTGCTACAGGGGGAAAGACATGAGCACAATCGAAAAGCAACTACAGCTGTGCATAAACAAGCTTAACAGGTGGTCAGTCAGTAATGGTTTTAAATTTTCAAAAACAAAAACTGTACATGCACTTTTGCCTGCTGCGGTCTCTTCACCTCGACCCTGAGCTTTTCATAGATGGAGAAGCTGTCAAGGTGGTAAAAGAAACCAAATTCCTTGGACTTATTTTTGATTATAAGCTGTCTTTTATTCCACATATAAAAATTTCTACAAATCAGATGTTTTAAAGCCCTTGATATTATTAAAGTTTTGGCTAAAACTAAATGGGGTGCGGACTCTACTGTGCTGCTGCGTTTCTATAGAGCACTTGTAAGATCTCAGTTAGAGTATGGGAGCATAGTTTATGGATCAGCAAGGAAAACATACATCAGGACACTAGAAACTGTCCATTACTAGGGGCCAAGGCTTGCCTTGGGGGCTTTCAGAACCTCTCCTGTTAAAAGTTTATATGTTGAGGCAAACGAGCCTTCACTTCACAACGGGCGCCTGAAATTGACTCTCCAGTATATGGTTAAACTTAAAGCTGACCACAGAGATCCAGCCTACTCTGCAGTTTTTCACCCTCGATTTTTGCAGATGTATAAGGCCAGACCTAAGAGCATCACTCCTTTTGGACTCCGTATAGAGCCTCACCTGGTAAAATTAAACCCTGATATGAGCAACGTAACACAGACACAGTTTTGTCCCATTCCACCATGGAGTTTGAGGAAACCCAGTATCATTCTGGATCTGAGCCAAAACAAAAAAGACACTCACCCAAATGTGTACCAGCAGCAGATCTTGGACATAAAATGCTGTTTTCCTCACCATATTTCCATATACTCGGATGGATCTAAAGTAGATGGCTCAGTCTCTGCTGCAATTGTCACTGGGCACAATCAGCATGGTTTGTGGATTCCCAAACAATGTTCAATTTTTACAGCAGAGGCTCGTGCTTTGCTTCTAGCATTGGAACACATTGAGCGAACCAAACAACAGAGCTCCTTAATTTTTACTGACTCCAGACTCTGTCTTCAGGCACTTGGGTTTTTAAAGACTGATCACCCCATTATTGTCCGGATTTTAGAGAAACTAGATTTTTTTACAGAAACATAATGTTAATATCATCTTCTGTTGGATCCCCAGCCATGTTGGCCTGTCAGGTAACAAGCAGGCAGACAATGCTGCCAAGAGAGCCCTTACCCAAGAAGTCACTCAATGCCAGGTCCCATCCTCAGACCTCAGGCCTCTAATAACCTCCTATATTTTAAAGAAGTGGCAGACTGAATGGGACACATGCACTGCAAATAAACTCAGAACTCAGAACTCAGAAAAGATTTATTGCCAAGTACATTAACAGATACAACTGATAATATATGAGGGATTTGACTTGACACAGAAAACGACCTGCATTTCCGGTGACACGGCAGCATCTGTGAACGTGCCTGTCAACAGAAGGGTACAGAATGCACAGGAAAGAAAGGATAATACAATAGGAAGGAGCAAAAAAACCATTGATTGTCAGAATAGTGGTCACATATGATCAATATTATGATTACAAGGAAAAAAAGCCCTCAATGCACAGTTAGCAGACAAAAAAGTTCACAAGGACGCAGAGAGAGCAGTGAGTGAATCATCTTTATCATTAGTTTTTTGAATCAGTGTGGGTGTAATGTTGAATGTGGGTGTTTGTATCAGTTAAGAACAACAAGGACTCTTTGGCAGGAGATGTTTTGTCTAGCTGCTGGCATTTGTCCTTGGGCCATGCAGCTGGCTGTCCGAAAGGCCGTGAGCTCAATGTTTTGAAAACAAAAAAACTGCAGATAATCTGGAGGATTTGTGTGAGGGGAGTCAGATTCATCGAATAGTACTGATCTCAGAGAGAAAAAACTTTATATTCTCTTACAGATTCAGTACTTAATCCTTCATTGCTGGACGTTGAATCCTTCATGGACGGCTCTAAGCGTAATCATGATGTAATCCACCTTCCGAGACAGTTCTCCATTTGCCGCTATCAGAGTCCTCTCCATTTTTTCAATTTGATGGTTGAACCTCGCCTGGCCAGCGTTTTGATAGGTTGTGTCCATCTTCATCAATTTGCAGTACACCAGGACAATCTCAGATCCAATCAGAACGATCCCAATCATCATTACTACGAAGACGTACAAATTTTCTACATCTTCGATGGAAAGATCAGACAGGCACAAGAGTTTCCAATTACTTGTGTCCCTCAAATAGCCCGCAGCAGCCGTTCCTGCGGGGCAAACAACCTCCCCCGGGGCACTTTTCCTCGTTGAAAAAATAGTGTCAAATGCGTTCAAAGCCCAGCTTATTAATTCCATAATTTCTTTCGATAATCAGCAGTAAAAACACACAAACTGCATGATATTAAGCCTGCCATAAGCCATAGACATTTGCATCACTTTCAAAACCGACATGATGAGGTAGTGTACACTAGATGCCGTATTGGCCACTCTAGGCTTACGCACAGCTTTTTATTAAAAGGTGAAGAACCACAATCTTGTCAGTTTTGCGGAGGTTTTTTATCAATAAAGCACATTTTACTTGACTGTCCTGCTCTCATGACAGCAAGACAACGTTTTTATACTCAAAAGTCACTGAAGGATATTTTTAATAAGGCACCACCAAAGAAAATTTTAGGGTTTTTAACACATGTGCATCTGAAGCATCTTATTTAATTTTTCTATTTTATTGTATCTACATATGTATCTCGCTGTATTTATTTATTCTTTCATTTGTCATAGTGTCTCTATATAATTTTTAACTCAATTTTCTTATTAGTTCTAATTTTGCCATGAAATAGCCATAGATGCTGACATGGCACTAAACAAGAACACTCACTCACTCACTCACTCACACCTTCAGGGACCCTAAAGGGGCCTACCAGCTCTCTCTCCATGATTCTTGCCCAAAACATAACTCAGCCACCTCCTTGCTGACATTGCAGCCTTGTTGGGAAATGGTGGCCATCCACCAACCATCCACTCCTCCATCCATCTGGACCATCCAGTGTTGCATGGCACTCATCAGTAAACAAGACTATTTGAAGATTAGTCTTCATGTATTTCTGGGCCCACTCCAACAGTTTCTGCTTGGGAGCATTGGTTAGTGGTGGCCGAATAATAAGTTTTGCACAACTGCAAGCCTGAAGATCAGGGGTGTCCAATCATATGCCATGGAGGGCCAAAACCCTGCAGGCTTTACCTCCAGCCAGTGTCTTCAACAGCAGATTTCAATGAATTTCTTTCCACTGATTGCTGATATGTGAAAACACCTGCTGAAGAGACTGGGTAGAAGAGAAAACCTGCAGGGTCTAGGCCCTCCATGGCACATGATTGGACACCCCTGCTGTACAGGATCCTACACCTTGAGGTTCATGGGACTCCAGAGGCACCAGCAGCTTCAAATACCTGTTTGCTGCTTTGTAATGGTATTTTAGCAGCTGCTCTCTTAATCCGATGAATTTGTCTGGCAGAAACCTTCCTCATTAAGCCTTTATCTGCACGAACCCATCTGTGCTCTGAATCAGCCACAAATGTTTTTGCAGTACGATGATCACGCTTAAGTTTTCATGAAATATCTAATGTTTTCATACCTTGTCCAAGGCATTGCACTATTTGACACTTTTCGGCAGCAGCGAGATCATTATTCTTTCCCATATTGCTTGAAACCTGTGGCATGCTTAATAATGTGGAGCATCCTTTTTAAGTAGTTTTCCTTTAATTGGGCTCACCTGGCAAACTAATTATGACAGGTGTCTGAGACTGATATCAGTAATCCAAAGAGCCCTAAGACACAATACCATCCATGAGTTTAACTGGAAAAACAAAAAATTGAATGTTTATGACACTAAAATCCCATTTGCATAAAAATTTGGTTGTCATGATCAGGTGAGCGCACGCCCTCCTCCCTTCCTGTGAAAGTTTCCCCGGCTCTGCAGGTAATCAATACACCTGCATGAATGGACGCACGTGCCGTCTCTGCCTAGCCAGTGCTTATAAGGATCCACCTGCGAAGGCTTCAGCGCTGGCTCGTTAGGTATACTGCCTGTTAAACAAGCTAGCGAGTTATATTTCTACCATGAGGATTAATTGTCTAATTCCTCTTTTTTTCTCCTCTTCCCAGGTTGCTGCCATCTGTGCGGTGTGTCTCCGTGGATCGTTGCGCACTCATCTGCTCCATTATCCTCATCTCCGCCTCAGCTGCCTGTTTCCACCTGGTCCGACACCACCCAGCTCCTCTCCTTCCCTACTCCCTGCCAGCCTCATCCTGCTGGTTCATCTATTCCTGTTGGGTTTCTCTGTCAGGTTCTCTGCTCAGCACATGTAAGTGGTATTTTGGCTTCACCACTTCCCGACCTCCTTCCTCCCACTAATCAGCTCTCGTCTCTCCCCACAGGCTAAGTCTTCCTCTGGCAAGTGATGTCTTTCTATAACTGTGCTCCTTATTTTGGGGATTAATAAACCATTTAAGCGTAGCTTCTCTGTGTCATGCATGTTTTCTCTGGTGTGGCACCCTGCACGTGAGCTGATCTTTCTATCAATATGACAGAACGAGCCAGCCAGAACGTAAGCTCGGCGGGGGCTGCATTAGCAGAACACTCCGCTCTTCACCGCCTTGACGTCACAGAGAGGCAGGTGGCTGTCCTCACGAAACAGCTGCAGACAATTACACAGCAGCTGAGTGCGGTCACCGAGCATTTGACCCATATGTCTCATTCAGGGCCCTTCCTCTCCACCTGTTGCCCTGTTTCTTCCTCTGTCCACTGAACAACTTCTATTCCCTCACCTGCCCCATATGCGGGAGAGGTGGGGAAATGTAAGGGCTTTCTTTGCCATGTTCAGCTTTATCTGGGCCAGGTGGGCGGGGAGTACCCGGACAAAATCTCTAAAATTCATTTCATGACCCTCCTGTTGCGAGACCGAGCCCTTAGATGGGCCCAGTCCTCGACAGCTCGGAGGGTCCCAGCTATACATTTGATAGATTTGTTAGTGAATTCTCCCATACCTTTGACCAAACAGAGAGTGAGGGCAATATAATGAGCTGCCTCATGTCTCTCTGTCAGGGAAGTCGGTCTGCCGCCGACTACTCTGTGGAGTTTCAGGTCATCACGGTGGACTTTAGAGGGAATGATGTTGCGTTACGCAACGTCTTCCTCCAGTGTTTAAACGCCAACCTTCGTGACAACCTGGCAGTTCATGCTGTTCCCTCCTCTCTAGACGGTCTAATTGATCAGGCTGCTGGTTTGGACAACCAGTATCATGAGCATGCGAAGGAGCGCAAATCCTCCTCTCACCCGCCCGTCGCGCGTGTGCCTGTCCAGGCTACTGACACAGGTGGAGCTGACTCCTCCTCCATACCAATGGTGCTCGGCCGGGCCCGTCTGGCTCCAGAGGAGCACCAGTGGTGGAGGAGAGCCGGTGCATGCATGTACTGTGGCTCCTTAGAGCATAAATTGAACGGCTGCCACCTGAAAGCCAAAAGACGCTGCCCGTCAGTAGCCATGGGGGGTCTGATGGGCGGGACTCTTATTCATCCCCCGGTAACTTCTCTATTTTGGCCCTTATCCAGTTGATGGGGATCGAGAGGAGGGTTATGGCTTTGATCGATTTAGGGACGGAACAGAATTTCGTTACTTTCCAGCTCGTTCGGGAGATGGGTATTCCCGTCATTAAATTATCTTCTCCACTGAATGTCACAACCTTATCAGGTGGTAACGTGGCTTCAATCTCTGAATGCACAATGCTGATCTCCATTCTTCTTTCCGGAACTACCGGGAGGAGTTATCTTTCTTTATCTTCCCAAATTCATCCTGCCCGGTGGTCCTGGGGTATCCATGGCTCCGGAGGCACAACCCCATTATTAATTGGACACAAAACTCAATTTCCTTTTGGAGTACTGTTTGGCATCATGTCTAGTTCGGCCGAGTGTTCACTGTCCATACCCATCTCCACCCCTCCGGTGGAGCCACTGGACCTCAGCCTCGTCCCCGAGGCCTGTCATGACCTTGGGGAGGTCTTTAGCAAGTCAAGAGCACTCTCTTTACCACCTCACTGCTGATACGACTGTGCCATAAATCTCTTCTCGGGTGCGCGGCTGCCATCCAGTCGACTCTATAACATCTCTGGGCAGGAGAGGGAGGCGATGGAGAGATATATTAATGACTCGCTGAACGCCGGCCTCATTCAGCCTTCCTCAGCTCTTCTTGGGGCAGGATTCTTTTTTTGTTGGAAAGAATGATGGATCTCTGCACCCGTGTATTGATTACCAGGAATTAAATACAATTACCGTCAAAGACAAATATCCTCTGCCCCCGATCAACTCCGCGTTCGAGCTTTTCAGCACGTGCAAGTGTTCTCCAAACTGGATTTACATAACGCGTATCACTTTGTCCATATTCGTGAGGGGGACAAATATAAGACGGCCTTCAAAACACACGGGGTAATTTGACTACCTAGTAACACCTTTTGGACTCACCAACACCCCCGCCGTCTTCCAACGCCTCATTAATGACGTCCTTCATGATATGGTGAATCAGTTTGTTTTTGTTTACTTGGACGATATCCTAATTTTTTTCCCGCACTCTGGAGGAAAACACAGTCCATGTCAGGGCCACGTTAAAATGACTCCTGGAGAATCAACTTTTTGTGAAGGCCGAAAAGTGATTTTTCCACCTGCTCAACTTCCTTCCTGGTATTTATTGTGGTGGGGGGGGGGGGACTGAGAGCCAACCTGGCCAAGGTGAAGGCTGTGCTGGATTGGCCTATGCCTCACTCCTGCAAGGAGCTTCAACGCTTCTTGGGGTTTGCAAATTTTTATCGCAGGTTCATCAGGGACTACAGTGGGGTAGCACAGCCTCTTACGCAGCTGACCTCTGTTAAGGTGCCATTTCGTTGGTCTGAGGCAGCCGAACAGGCTTTTTCCAAATTAAAGAGCCTGTTCTCTAATACCCCCATGTTGGCCCAGGTCGACCCTCAGCTCCAGTTCACCCTGGAGGTGGACGCTTCTGACTCGGGGGTGGCCACTGTCCTCTCGCAGCGCTTGACCTCCCGACCAGAAGCTCCACCCATGTGCGTATTTCTCTCTGCAGTTCACCCCAGCCGAGAGGAATTACAATGTAGGGGATCGAGAGCTCCTAGCCTGGCTCTGGAGGAGTGGAGGCACAGGTTGGAGGGAACAGTCCATCCTATCGCCGTGTGGCCCGACCACAAGAATTTAAAGTACCTCTGGTCGGCCCGTCAACTCAACGCCAGGCAGGCCCGCTGGGCGTTATTCTTCCTTGCACTTTTTGTGTATGAATATTCTCTTAAAAACAGTTAATACTCTTGGGGTGCTCCACTACCACTTGGTGGCGTGTGAACACGCAGCAGCCTCCCTTCTCTCTTCGTGTTTTGTGCTGTTTAGTGTTGTTTTAAACTACACCTAAGTGTACAGTATATTCATGTGTTTAATGTCCATATATGATGCTGCGCACAAGCTCCAGTTGCCACAGCCTTCTGGAGATAAAGAATACGACCAAACATTATGTCTTTGACCAGAGCATTACAGAGGAACTCCGTGGCCTAGGACTTCTCCGCCAGACCTCCACATACCCGGCCTCACTGCTGTCTCTCATCCCAAATGGATATGCCGCAGATAGTGTGAAAGAAGATGAAAGACAGGTAAACATGGAGGTATCCGAATGAAGCTAGCCACTAGCCCATACAGACTCCTGATTCCTTCCCTCATTCTGGCCAACGTATGCTCACTAGACAACAAGATCGACCACATACAGCTCCTGAGAACTACGCAACGTGAGGTGCGGAACTGCTGGGTTTTTTTTCTTTAGAGAAGCATGGCTAAATAACAATATCCTGGACTCTGCTATCCAGCTAGCGAGGCTAACATGTTATCGTGCTGATTGCGTATTCATGGCAGGAGGGAAAACTCACGGGGGAGGCATGAGTGTTTACATCAATGACGCTTAGTGCCGAGATGTGGCTGTTGTGCACAAAAACTGTTTTCTGTTGGTGGAGTTTATGATCAAGTGCCCACCCTTCTACTTACCGAGGGAAATTACATCCATCCTGCTAGTCGCTGTGTATGTCCAGCCCACCGCCATCGGCAAGAAAAGAGAGGCACTAAATGATCTCTATCAGGCCATCAGTGTGGCACAAACAGCAAATCTAGACAGATTCCCCATCACAGCAGGAGACTTCAACCATGCAGATTTAAAGGCCCTCCTGCAAAAACTACGCCATTATGTGGACTTTCCAACAAGAGGAGATAACTTCTTGGACCTGAGGCCTCATGTACAAAGACTTGCGTGGATTTCATACCGAAAGATGACATACGTTTAAAAAAAAATCCAGATGTATGAAACAGTGCGTACACAGGAATCCAAGCACATTTCCTTTGTACATCCCAATCTACTTAAAATTGAGCACATGTGAGGAAATACTGGACTCCTCCCTTGACACACCTCAATTTGAATATGCAATTAGATTCAAATAGATATGCAAATAGATATATACAGTATAAGCTCTGCACATTTGGTTCGCCTGTATCCACGGTGAAAAATAATGTATTTAATGGAATTTCACAGACTGTGAGTTGGAGGCACTCCTGAATAAGGTAGAAGGGATCTTGATGATCCCCAAGACTTTTGGGAAAATACTCTGTGGACTGATGAGACAAAAGCTGAATTTTTGGAAGGTGTGTGTCCCATTACATCAGGCATAAAAGTAAGACCATTTCAGACAAGGAACATCATACCAACAGTAAAACATGGTGGTGGTAGTGTGATGGTCTGGGGCTGTTTTGCTGCTTCAGGACCTGGATGACTTGCTGTGGTAAATGGAACCATGAATTCTGCTGTCTACCAAAAAATCCTGAAGGAGGATGTCCAGCCTTCTGTTCGTGACCTCAAGCTGAAGCGCACTTGGATTCTGCAGCAGGACAATAATCTAAAACACACCAGCAAGTCCACCTTTGAATGGCTTAAGAAAAACAAAATGAAGACTTTGGAGAGGCCCAGTCAAAGTCCTGACCTGAATCTGATTGAGATGCTGTGGCATGACCTTAAAAAGGTGGTTCATGCTCACAAGCCCTGCAATGTGGCTGAATTACAACAATTCTGCAAAGATGCGTGGGCCAAAATTCCTCCACAGCACTGTAAAAGACTCATTACTAGTTATCGCAAATGCTTGATTGCAGTTGTTGCTGCTAAGAGTGGTCCAACCAGTCATTAGGTTTAAGGGGCAATCACTTTTTCACACAGGGCCATGTAGGTTTGGATTTTCTTTCCCCTTAATAATAACTACCTTCATTTAAAAACTGCATTTTGTGTTTACTTGTGTTATCTTTGTCTAATATTTCAATTTGTTTGATGATCTGAAACATTTAAGTGTGACAAACATACAAAAAAATTGAGAAACCAGAAAGGGGACAAACACTTTTTCACACCACTGTACCAGTCCCAAAGAATCCTGTCTCATCCAGCTACAACAATTACCGGCCCGTAGCACTGACCTCCATGAATGACCTCCATGAACCTCCATAATGAAATGCTTCGAGTAGCTGGTAATGCAGAACATCAAATCTACCTTCCCTCCCCCCCATGACCCACGTCAGTTTGCATGTAGCTCAAACAGATCCACAAAAGATGCCATCACTGCTGCTCTCCATCCAGCCCTCACCCACCTGGACTCAAAGAACTCCTATGTGTGAATGCTGTTCTTGGACTTCAGTTCAGCATTCAACACAATCATCCCCCAGCACCTAATACAAAAACTCAGACACTTGGGACTCAAAACCTCTCGCTGTAACTGGGTGCTGGACTTTCTCACAGGGAGGCCACATAACATGTGGGTCAGCAGAAACACCTCCAAGACCATCACACGGAGTACAGGGACCCTACAAGAGCGCGTGCCCAGCCCGCTGCTCTTCACCCTGCTGACTGATGACTGCATGCCAGCCTACAGCACCAACCACATCATCAAATTTGTGGACGATATGACAGTGGTGGGCCTCATCACCAACAATGAAGAGACCAACTACAGAATTGAGGTGAGCCAAGGTGGTGTAAAGATAATAATCTCTTCCTGAGCATGGGAAAAACCAAGGAGATTGTGGTCGACTTCAGGAGAGGACACACACAGCATCCCCCTCTGATCATCGATGGAGCAGCTGTGGAGAGGGTGAGCAGCACCAAGTTCCTGGGAGTACACATCTATAAGATCTCTCCTGGTCCAACAAGAAGAATCTATTTCTATTGTCATTCAGTCCATCATGTACTGTCACAAACTCCCCGTGCGCTGTGGAAAAGCACATGGAGGAGGAGAAGGATGGAGGGACTTAAACGCAGAGTTTCACCAAACACATATTTATTGACATAACACAGTTCAAAAATAAAGACTTACAGGTAGGAAATGATGTACACAAAATGGCTGACGCTGGAGTGAACAGCAGGCAGACCACTGTGTACCGTGGCCACAGGAAAATAATACAAATAGCATACATGCTCGGGAGAGCGAAGAAGACACTAGGAGGCTCGACTGACTCGGAGGAGCAAACTGGGCAACAGCCTAAGTGTTGCTCCCCTGGGTAGCGGCCCAGGAGGGGGCAACGTGTACGTAGAAGTCAACTCTCCTGTGACAGAAGAATAGACAGAGCACACATTTCGTGCCGTTACTTCACACAGAGGAGTTTATTCTTCGTTCAAATCATTCACATGACCAACATCGACTGACTAGTATTTACTATCAAAGTCCATAGTTTCTCTCTTATTATCTGATCACATCACCATTAAACAAAACACAACCATATCCATTTGGCACAATTTTCAATGTGACATTAACTGTATACTTAACATTTTTAACAAATTATCTTAATATGAAATGAATTATTGTTTTTATATCTCCTTCACATGTATATAGCTTTTAACTTGTTCAAATATTTATATTTTAAACAATAACCCATGAATTTACATTTAATCATTTTAAGCACTGTCATAAATGTACAGTATGTGGCGTTATTCTTAACAATGCATTAACCTGGCCACTGTGTATCTAATACACTTTTACAATAGTATTCCTGGTATTCGGTAATAAACCCAAAATATGCACACTTGGTGACAAATAAAACCAGTAAATGTCATACTGTATGAAAACCGTTTCATAAATGTCTTTAAATAAAGTAATCAAATGGTTCCTAACATGTGGGCGGACTTCACCCTTGCTGCACGTCCCATACACTTGATCGTTAGAATTAGCAGGTTAGCTTATACAACACCACATCAACTTTAACAGAAATACCCTTACAAACCCGTTTTTCGTCTCACACTTATCACAATATAATCTCGGACATCTTAGGACTCTTACAGTTTATATTGCACTCTTGAATTATTAGTGTTTACCAACCTGTGATAGAAGAATAGACAGAGCACACGTTTCGTGCCGTTACTTCACACAGAGGAGTTTATTCTTCGTCCTCCCGTGCGCAAGTCTACGCTCTATCATTGTGTGACATGCGCCATCTAGTGGTCGGCGTACGGAACTGCACTCAACTCACATGAGTTATAATGGAACCAGATGAATTACAAATGCATTGTAGAAAGATAAAACAATTAAAGAATAAAATAAAAATTGTAGGAGTGCCTGTTTTTTTTTTTTTTTTTTTTTTATCCAAATGTCTTTTTAGCACCTTTTACATAACTATTAACTATTTCCAAGCCTCTACATAAGCATAACAGTAGAACTGCGGGGGGAAAACGCTACCAGATATCTGTAGCAGACAAACTGCACAGAGAAACACAACTGGTCCAGCGTAGCAGTAATAACACACAAAGAAATGCAAGACAATTTACCCACGAGCAGGAACAGTCCAAGAAGTCCAATTCTCCCATAGAGCACAAATCATAAATCCTTTGGGATGTGACATCACATGACGGGAAACAACCGTGTGACTTGTATAATGGTCCAGCGGTGTTTTAGCAAAGAGCTGCTCAAGTACAAACACTGCTGGCCAAACAAATTTGGAACACCTGGGCGAGGCGCGGGAAAGATAATTACCAGGGCAAACAGCTGACTGTTGGGGGGGGGCGTGGTCGGACCGGCGACTGTTAGACAGCGACCACCAGAAAGTGGGTCAAATGGCTTCCTAACAATCGCCGGCCAGAGCAGTGGCCACAAACATAGAAATAAACACACAGGTGAGAAAACAAAACACAACATATGACCAAGAACAATCAGAACCGAGCCTGCAGGAGAACACAAGCTCAGTTCATGACATGTACAGTAGAAAAGAATTACATTTCTCCCATCTACAATGTTAATCACATGTAGAATCAGAGGGGTTGCTGCCATGCAAGGCGCCACCACAAACAACTTCTCCTTCCCCCAGTCTATTACGCTGAGCACCAAGCTAGAAGGCGGGAAGTAGCATTTTTATATGGTCTTTGGTATGACCCAGCTAGGATTTGAACCCCCAACCTCCCGGTTGTGGGGCAATTGCTCTATCAACTAGGCCACCACTCACTGGCTAATAAGGCTTAAAACTCACCTCTATTTCCTCTGCAAACTGAGGACAGCGTGAGTCCCACCCGCCATCTGTAATTTCCCAGTTTGGGATCTATCTATCTATCTATCTATCTATCTATCTATCTATCTATCTATCTATCTATCTATCTATCTATCTATCATGTGTTTATTCTGCTGGGGTACCACTGAGAGCATCCTCACCAGCTGCATCACAGTGTGGTATGGAAACTCCATCGCCTCCTGCCGGAAGACACTATAATGCACAGCCAGCAAGATCATCGGTACCTCTCTGTCCCCCCTGTCAGACATCTACCACACCCGCCTCACCTGCATAGTCATCAACATTGCAGGCGACACCTCCCACCCCTCACACTCCCTCTTTAGCCTCCTGCCCTGGGGGAAAAGGTACCGGAGCCTCTGGGCCCGCTCCACAAGATTGCTAAACACCTTTGTTCATCAGCCCATCAGGATCCTGAACTCTGCCCCCCCCCCGCACTGTAACACACTCACCCAAACAATAACTACTTCAGTTGTTTGCACAGAAAGATTTGGACACACCAACAGTAATACATCTGCTGCTGTATGTCTCTGCACCTTACTGCAACCATTTGCACAAATGCCATACCTGCTGCTGTCTGTCTGTTATTGCAATATTGGCCATGCGCAGTCCAGTATGTCACTGTCTGCACCTACACTACCACACTGAACTTGCAACTACGGGTATTATGGCTCCACTTTTATGTATATAGGATTACTGGGTTTTATCATTTCTCTTTATTTGCACTATGGGTTTGCTGGGTTTTATCTTTAATCTTTATTTGTACGATGGATAGCATTACTGTTCATAGACTGCTGTTGTTTTTCATCCTTATTCTGTCTTTTCTTATATATTGCCCACACCAACAACCAACAACAACACCAACAAATCTACCTACGGGTGCAAGTAAAGTAACCTGAACCTGAACACCACTAAGAGAGAGAGAAATGGCATTTCAATTTTCCTGTATGTCCTGTACGTATAGAAGTGTTGACAAATAAAAATCTTTGAATCAAGCAAAGTTGAACTGAGCACCATTAGTGAACTAGAAAATGTGTTGAAAAATACAGTATCTGTTATTTGGTATAACTGGGCAATGAGCTATATACGTAAACCTGTAATGGCAAATACATGCTTCAGAAACTTAGATTTAAGTAAAATTTTGGGAACATAAGGTTGTAGAGAGAAAGTCATACAATTCCAAGATTTAACAATGGCCAAACACATTTTTGAGAAAATTTAGGTTCAAATACTAAAGATCTATAGAAAGAAAACATCACCTTCAAAACAAAAACATACACGACACACAGTCTCATGGCCCTTCTTGAAGAAGTAATTGCATATGTTTGGCTTGTTTTCTTGAAGACAATTTTCAGAATATTCAGAACACCCTAATCTTGCACCATTGTATCGTTGTACATGGCATTGCCTTGTCGGGTTTATATGAGATTGTTGCTGTGTGTCATGGTCTGCATGCTTTGAGTTTATTTTTGTGATTCTTTGTGTTAAGTATTATTAGTATCTTGGTTTTTATGTTTTATATTATTATTATTATTATTATTATTATTATTATTATCATTTTGTCATTATTCGTAGTTCTGGTCTAGCCTTTCTTTTGACAGTGTCCCAGTTTAGTTCTGTTCCTTGATTCTAGTTTGTTAATTATCTTCAGCTGTTGTAATTAGTCCTGTTTTATTTAAGGAACACTGCCCCTTACCTGGGTGTGGCAACCTCGTCATTCATGCGTGATTACATACTTCAGCCTTGCCTGTTTTCTGCCAAGCCTGTATGTCGTTAGCGTACCTTAGTGTCTTGCCTGCCTTGCTTTGTGTTTTATTACTTTCTGTCCATGAGGTGATCTTTATTTTGTGTTTGTGAAATAAATAATGCTGAGGAAACGCCCTGCTCATGAGTCCTATATTCTGCCACGTCGGACCCCCATGACAGTATGCCAGTTAAGGACTCAGCGGGAAAAATCAGCCGCAGTAAGAAGGGATTGCGTCGGAAGGTGCTGGTGGAAGTTCTTGACCAGGTGTCCCGTCTGGTGGACCAGACTCTGGCTCATCCCAACCCGTGAGAGGGTTTAGGGCAGGGGTGGGCAGTGAGGGCCATTCCACTGCAGCTTTTCTGTTCCACTCAGTCTCTTCAGCAGGTGTTTGCTCTCATCAGCTCCAAGGATTGCTAATCAGTGAAGCCACCTGCTGAAGAGACAGGGTGGAACAGAAAACCTGCAGTGGAATGGCCCTCCGCGGCACATGATTGCCCACCCCTGGTTTAGGGGATCTGTTGGCAGCAGAGAATATTCTGAGTCCCCAAGACCTGCTGCAATTCCTTGAGGTAACTGAACTCCACCCCTGCATAACGCAGCTTGGGGTCCGGCTAAGGTGAAGGGGTTTCCCGGACAGGTCCGTCCAGCCTGGCGCCCAGATCATTGGCTCCGACTCCTGCCCCCGGTGTGCTGCCTCCCACCTTCCCCGTCGCTCCTGCACTGCCTGCCACCTCCATTCCGCCAGCCCCGGCAGCGGACGTTTTGGAGCAGGAAGAGCGGAGGCAGGCAGTCCTCCCACCAATTGAAATCCTGCTGAAGCACAAGCCCTGGCTTGCTCGGGAGGTTTTATTCTTGGCGTGTGGGGACCAGCCACCTTAAAGGGCCAGCGGGGAAGCAAGCCTCAAGGAAGTTTCGCCATCCGGGCCCTTCACTTGAGGTGTCCCGGGGGTTTCTGCTGCTGCAAATCCACCTTCCTGGAGCGCTTCAGCAGCGGCAGCTTCAGCAGCAGCAGAGCAGGAAGTAAGTGCTCCCCAGCTGTCTGTTCCTGAGGTGTACGTCACGGCTCCAGCTGTCTGTTCCTGAGGTGCACATCACAGCTCCAGCTGCCCCTGAGGTGCACGTCACAGCTCCAGCTGTCCCGAAGGTGCACATCACAGCTCCAGCTGACCCTGAGGTGTACATCACAGCTCCAGCCATCTCTATGGTTGACAATCCCCATTCACAGCTTTTTCCTGAGGCGATCACCCCAGTAGCAGTGGATCAGGAGCTAAGGGAAGTTCTTTTCTTTACATTTATAACATCAATATTAGACAAGACTTGCCTTTGAATTTGGTGTCACCTCACTCAATCCCTGCCTTTCCCCCTTGTCCAATGTGGCTGCAGTAGGGACAGCTTTCCAGGTGTCTCTGCTGGATGCCCTGGCACCTCAGCAGCTGTCTCTGGTGGTCAGTGCTCCCCAGCCACCATTTGTTCCAGATTCCAGTGAGCCACCATCAGCTGTTCCTGAAGCTAGCGTGCCTCCATTGCCTGTTCCTGACTTCAGCATGCCTCAGTCATCAGCTCTGGTGGTCAGCATGCTCCGTCTGCTCCCGAGGTCAACGTGCTGCAACCATCAGCTCCTGAGGTCTGCACGCTCCAACCATCAGCTCCTGAGGTCAGCACACTCCAACCCTCAGCTGCTGAGGCCAGCACACCTCACTCATTCTCTCCAGAGGTTAATGTGCTTCCTCCATGTATTCTGGAGGCCAGTGCACCTCCTCCATCTGAACCTGAGGCCAGTGGGCCTCCACCGTTTGTTCCAGAGGCCGCTGTGCCTCTGTCATGTGTTCCAGAGGCTGGTACATCTCTGCCGTTTGTTCCAGAGGCTGGTGTGTCTCCGCCATTTGTTCCAGAGGCCAGTGCACCTCTGCCGTTTGTTCCAGAGGCCGGTGTACCTCTGCCGTTTGTTCCACAGATCGGTGCGCCTCTGCCGTTTGTTCCAGTGGCCGGTGCGCCTCTGCCATTTGTTTCTGTGGCTGGTGAGCCTCCATTGTCCGGAGACTGGCGCACCTCGGCCACCTGTTCCTGAGTTCAGTGCACCCTTGTCATCTGTTACTGAGGTTAGTGCGCCCCTGTTTGCTCCCAAGTTAAGCATGCCTCAGTCGCCTGTATCAGAGTTGAGAGCTCCCCATGGCTGGTTGCAAAGCTCCTGGCTCCTGCTCAGTCTTCCACTCCGGTCTGGGGGTCCGCACCCCCAACCCCCCTGTCCTCTGGCCTGGGGGCCCGTGCACTTTGGTGGGCCCCCAACCCACCTTGTTCAGTGATCTGGTGGCTAGGGGACTTTGGTAGGCTGCCTGATCCACCCTGTACTCAGGCCTGGGGGCCCATGGACTTTGGAAGGCCACCCAACCTGATTGGTTTTTGGTTTGGGGCCTCGGACTCTGTTTTGCCCCCACAAACTGCGTTTTTTTGGGGGGGGGGGATTTGTTTTGAAAAAAGACAGTGAATGAGGTTAAAATTGTAAAAACAGTCATCGTGAGATAATATTGGGTTTGAGCGCACTTACCTGCTCCTCCCTTCAGTTCTTGTGACACCTGTTTTCCCGGTAACACAGAGTGGTCCAGCTGTGTTTTAGTAGAGAACGGAAGGCTATTTATATAGCCAGTGTTTCCTGAGAAAGGGAAACAAGGTACAACACATGAGTATGGGGATTGCTCCCCTCTCGTTACCAACCTGAAGAGTATTTATCAACACACCTGTCAAGGCCAATGAGACTGTGGCATACCCAGGGAGCTCCACCCTCTTCCGAGGGTGTAAATTATGCCGTCCTGTCTCATATCCTCATTCTAAACTGCACTTCACTAAGCCCTTAGGCGGTGAGGGGCCAACTTGTGTTGTTCCTTGTTTCCCTTCCTCAGGGAACACTGGCTATGTAAATAGCCTTCCATACCCTGTCGGTCAATTCACTCAATACAACACATGAGTATGGGGACATGGAACACGCCTGCTAGTGTAGATAGATCAAGGAAATGTGGCCATGGTGCAGCAGCAATAGTGATGATGAGAACATCAGTTTTATGCAGACAGCACCGCACAGGTCACAGGTCACATCCAGGGAGCAAAATTTCACAAACGTATTGGGGGAAGCCCAGGTGGCCGCTGAGCATATCTCCCCAACAGGAACCCCTTTAAAACCCTCTAGTGGAAAAGGTCCTAGATACGCACCAGTCACATGGGGACCCTCTTGTGGCCAAGATTTTTTTGAAGAAAATATTCAATTTAGATATCAGAAATTCCAAAGGCTGTAACTTGTGGTAAGAGATAATGGCTGACTGAAAATGAGAAAAATGTAGAATATGATCCAGAGTTTATGATGGGAGTAAATTTACTCATCTAATTTGCATAATGTGATGACAGACATATTGGATTACATAACTTTCAGTAAAACTAGACTTTGGACATATTTACAGAGATGATTTTTTTTTTTACTTTTTAGTTTTTTGTTATCTAATTCTTAAAATATAGGAACCAGAAAATCATTAGAATGTAAACAAACAGTGATAAAATCAGACCCACCGCGTGTCATGGGTCCATGTGCTCATCCTGGTCCCTTATTTCATTTTCTTTTGGTCATTTTCACTTTGTCTCCCATGTCCAAAAACTCTCACATTTATCTTCTGATTTATTCCACCTTGATTATGGTTAGGCAACTTATAGGGAAATTCTATATTTTGTAACTTCTGTTGCCTCAGAGTCTGTGTGAAATGTACAAGGTCATGGCAGCTGGACATTCATCTCTTTGTTTTCGTACGCATGTACTGTATTGTTATGAGTATGTCTGAGAAGGAGACAGCTTGGAAGAACCAGCCTGAGACTAGATATTATCTCATGGACAGGCTTGAGATAACAGGATACTTTAAAGACTGAAAGTTGTGTGTGTGAATCAGAGCAATTTCCGGAGGCGACTCTGCGGCTATCTTTGTATTGCTCTCAACTGGCCAGTGCAAATCAAATTTGCTGAAACTTTAATCCTGCCTGTTTCTTCACTACTGGTGGAAGAGATTTTTTCAACAGTAATGCCGGTGAACTGGTAATCAGAGGTGGACTTACCATTAGACAAAGGCAGGCAACTGCCTTAGGTGCCGATCTGCTCAGGGTCCTAATCTACTAGGAGCCCCTTATATTTTTTTTTTAATGTCTAGCATGTTTAACATGATGTCCGACAAAATAAAGAAACACCAGTATTTACAAAAACGGCAAATCAAATCACGAACGTAACATCCTCCCCTCTTCTCCTCAGACTGTTGGCCTCTTCCATGTTGTCTCTGAGCCATGCACATGCGCGTATTATTGGTTACATTGTAAACAAACTGTACAGCATGTAGAATAGCAGCAAAATGAAACAAAGTTATCTGAGCGGTGCAGAGAAATGGAGAAAAAGGGAAGGGCACAGAATTTTTTTTAATCAAAACAACCTTTTTCACTTTAACCTGGGAGGAGACTAACCCTCCTGAGGAGCAGTAGAGAGCAACGCTGCTTGTATGAGCGCACATCTATCTATCTATCTAATTTAAGAAATTTCTGTGTGTCTGTCTGTCACAATCATAGGACGGCCTATGATGTCTGACTGATGTCCTATACACACACACACACACACACACACACACACACACACACACACACACACACACATATATATACATATATATATATATATATATACATATATATATACTACCGTTCAAAAGTTTGGGGTCACCCAGACAATTATTTTGTGTTTTCCATGAAAAGTCACACTTTTTTACCACCATGAGTTGTAAAATGAATACAAAATATAGTCAAGACACTGACAAGGTTAGAAATAATGATTTGTATTTGAAATATATATATATTTTTTTTTTTCGGTTCCGGTTCCGCCAGACCGGCGGCGCCACATGAGTTGGCTGCCTTTTGCAACTGCCTTTTTTTTTATCTTCCTTTTTCTTTCTACACCTTTCACTCTATATATATATATCACGGACACACATATCACCCCAAAGGTCTCCCGAGATCGGCGGACGGAGCCTCTGTTTACAGCAGGAGACGATACAGCAGGGAAGAGCTAGCTAGCACTCAACTGCCACCCGGTGCTAACGGAGAAACTCGACATACCGAGGAACTGTAGCAGAAACGACGCGGGTGCCGGGCTGGAGTTTAGGCGGCGTGCAAGAATTATAAGACAGAATAATAAAGAGCGATGGCAAGAACCAAGCAGACCGCCCGTAAAATCTACTGGAGGAAAAAGCCCCCCAGGAAGCAGCTAGCCACCAAGGCTGCTCGGAAAAAGCGCTCCGGCCACCAGCAGAGTGATGAAGCCTCACCGTTATAGGCCCGGTACCGTGGCTCTGAGAGAGATCCGTCACTACCAGAAATCCACAGAGCTGCTCATCCGTAAGCTGCCCTTCCAGCGCCTGGTGAGGGAGATCACTCAGGACTTCAAGACCGACCTGCGCTTCCAGAGCTCCGCCGTCATGGCTCTGCAGGAGGCCAGCGAGGCCTACCCGGTGGGTCTCTTCGTGGACACCAACCTGTGCGCCATCCATGCCAAGAGGGTCACCATCATGCCCAAAGACATCGAGCTGGCCCGCCGCAACCGCGGAGAGAGAGCTTAGACTTTCTGCTGCACATTCACCAACCACAATGCTCCGCACTGTGTCTATATATATATATATATACAGTATATATATATATATATATATATATATATATATATATATATATATATATATATATATATATATATATATATATATATATATATATATATATATATTATATATTAATATATATATATTAATATGTACATATGTATACTAGCTGTCCT
Source organism: Pholidichthys leucotaenia (assembly GCA_020510985.1). Lineage (NCBI taxonomy): Eukaryota > Metazoa > Chordata > Actinopteri > Cichliformes > Pholidichthyidae > Pholidichthys > Pholidichthys leucotaenia. The sequence goes on along the minus strand of CM035847.1, from coordinate 251,766,820 downwards.
TGTTTTTTCTTGCCTTCTGATTGTTGCTCTGAGTGTTGCTATCCCTGTGCTGTTGTAATCCTGGAATTTCCCCATTGTGGGACTAATAAAGGCTTATCTTATCTTATCTTATCTTATCTTAAATAATAATTTTTTCCTTCAAACTTTGCTTTAGTCAAAGAATCCTCCATTTGCAGCAATTACAGCATTGCAGACCTAACATGATTGCACAAGGGTTTTCTAATCATCCATTAGCCTTCTGATGCAATGAGCAAACATATTGTACCATTAGAACACTGGAGTGATAGTTGCTGGAAATGGGCCTCTATACACCTATCTAGATATTGCAACAAAAACCAGACATTTGCAGCTAGAATAGTCATTTACCACATTAGCAATGCATAGAGTGTATTTCTGATTAGTTTAAAGTTATCTTCATTGAAAAAAAGTGCTTTTCTTTCAAAAATAAGGAAATTTCTAAGTGACCCCAAACTTTTGAACGGTAGTGTATGTATATATATATATATATATATATATATATATATATATATATAAGAAAAACATCTACGGATTGTGATGGTATTGACATGCTTTTAGTCAAAACTATCATTGAATGCTTAATAAAACCACTGACGTATATCTGTAACCTGTCTCTCCAAACAGGTATATTTCCCAATGCAATGAAAACAGCCAAAGTAATTCCGATATACAAGACGGGTGACAGAGGGAAATTTTCAAACTATAGGCCTACTTCTCCAATGCGCACGGTGAGGGAAGAAAGGATGAGGATTTACGCGCTGGGTTAATACCATACACACATTTATTTACACAACACTTAGACAAACTGCCAGAAGGCAGTGGCTATGGGCACAGCAAAGCACACAGAAATATATACTAACATACATACAACGTGGCACGTACCCATAGAGTGGCCAGGACCGAGCCGGGGGAAACCAAGTCAGCTCGGTTCCTGACAGAGCCCCCCCTTTAAGGGGTGTGATTCCCAGACACCCAAAGAAACATTCCAACTCCAACCCTACCCCCAACAGGAACCAACATTACAGACCCGGGTGGGAGGTAGGGGGAATAGGAAGGGTGGGAACACGTACCCCACCCAGGGACCTCAATAACCCCCCCCCCCCCACGTCCACAGGCAATGGGGCTCCGGTGGCCACCCAAAGGCCCAGGCCCAGCAGAAGGTCCAGTGGATGGAGTCCGGCAGCCTGCTGGAAAACATGGGCCACCAGACCCAGGGAGTCAATTCTTCTGGTGGCCGGCCAGTGTTGTTAAGCCGCCAGGACTGAAGGGGTGAAGCAGGAGGCGGCCTGCCCACCGGAAGGCTCACTGGTTGGTAACTGGGCCGGGGAGGAGGGGCCTCCACAGCGTCGGGCAGGGAAAAGTGGACCACGGCATCCTCAGGGTGGTCCGCAACTGCACCCACGGTGGACCCCGACCAGGCCAGCTCCACTGCACCTGCGGTGGCCTCCGGCTGAGGCTCTGCTGCACCCATGGTGGGCCCCGATGGGACCAGCGCTGCACCCACGACAGTCCCGGTCTGGGACGTGGCTGCACCCACGATGGGCTCCGGTTGGAGCACCGTTGCACCAGTGGTGACTCCCATTGGGGGCCTCATTGTTCCTGCGGTGGCCTCCCCAGCAAGGGAGGTGGTGTTCCTAACATCACCTGGCGCTGCATCCTGATCCTCGGCAGCTTTTGGTCAGATCAGCTGCTCTCCAGCGACCCTGGCAGGGGGATCCAACCCTGGAGGGAGAGAAAAAGAGATCCGGTCAGGGTCGCCAGCAGCAGCAGAGCCCGATGAGGTGGCACTGAGGGCTACTACGAGCTGCCCCGGGCCCTCCTTGCCATGAGTTGGGCAGTGTGACATCTGAGGTATTGACATAATAGTGCACACTTGCCTGAACTCGGGCTCCACCGCCGTCCAGGACTCCGATGATTTGGGATGCGTAGCCTCAGTCATCGTGCCTGGTGCTGTTCCCCTGTCAACCTCCATTGGGACCACTGGACCCACGTCGTGGTGGCCTGGAACCTCCCGGGCTTCCAGTCCCTCTCCCCTCGAGCGACCTGGATCTGGTGCCAGCGAGCTCATGCGGATACACAGAAGGGATTGGGTGAGGTCAGGTATGGACACACTGCATGCCGCTGGGGCGGAGCACTCAGAGGGTTGCTCACCCCAATTCTCCTCGCCAGGAGGCAGGCAAACTTGTTCATCAAGCATAACAATTAGATGAGAAGTAACTTGCCTGTCCTCCTGACATGAGATGTCCTTAATGGCCTTCGAGACATCTCCCCCCTCTGGGCGTTCCTCTTGGTGCAGCGCCAGTGAGACCGGAGGCCTCCTCGGGGGGGGGGGGGGTGTTGCTCCTCTTCTTCCTCCCGGATGGCTCAGGAACTAGGTAGTAGTCCAGGACACGAAGTGCCGCGCTGGACAGCTCCGTCTCCTCCGGGGGTGGGGGTGGGGGGGTGGGGGCAGAGTGGTTACGAGGAGTTCGAGCACTGGGGGACCCTCGTCCAACCTCTCCTCAACCCAGCAGTTGAGCGCAGCGAGCAGGTTTGACCATTCCTCATCCGTCGGCAGATCCGGAGATGGAACCTTCACAGCTGAGAAGGGGCGTCCTCGGCCTCCCTCTCGTGATGCTCCTCCTCAACCCAGCAATTGAGCGCGATGAGCAGGTTCGACCACTCCTCGTCCGTCGGCAAGCCCGTGGGTTGAGCAAGCGTGGGGAGTGGAGCCCTCACAGCCGGGGAAGCGCGTCCTTTGGCCTCCCTCTCATGGTGCTCCTCCTCGACCAGGTGATTGAGAGCGGCGAGCAGGCTCGACCACTCTTCGTCCGTCGGCAGGCCCATGGATTGAGCAGGTGCAGGGGGTGGAGCCCTCACTGCTGGGGAAGCACTTCCTCAGGCCTCACTCTCACAGTGCTGTCCTCGACCCAGTGATTGAGTGAGGAGAGCAGGCTCAACCACTCTTCTTCCATCAGCAAGCCCCGTCTCTCCTCCTCCATCATGATGTCCAAGGATTGGGCGGGTGCCAGACCGGGAGAGGATGCAGACGACTCCATTGGTGTGGTTGCAGGACAGTGCCTCCGTGCAGGCCCCTGGGCAGGATCATCCAGGGCCCCAACCTCCTCCACCACCTAGCGGCTTGGTTCTTGGACCGGTCAGCACTCGGGAAATGAGGAAGGAGACACGGAGAGAGGAAGAAAAGAATCATTATCTGCGGCAGGAGAAAAGGTCCCAGCGGACTGCTGAATTTGGGCCTCTCCCTCGAGAGACAGACAAGGTTTGGTGTTATTAGATTATGCTGAATGAAAAAACACTTGCCTGTCATCCCAGTGTTTGGAGTTGACAGCTGCCGCAGATGAACAGTCAGCCCTCTCCATGTCAGCGGAGATCTGGTTCCTCTCCATGGTTTGTGGAGGAGCTGTCTCCATGGTTCCAGAGAGGGGCATTCCCGGGGCGGCCTTGGCAGACCCCACGACCACTGCAACATCCTCCACAGCAGGCGAGATGGTCACAACCGTCCTAATCTCCCCCTGCAGTGGCTCCAATGTTGGAAAATCCTCCGGCATGGTTGCAGGGGGACCTCTCCATGCTGGCTCCCGGAAGGACTCCTCCGAAGCCACTGGCTCCTCCACCGTCTGATGGCCCAGACCTTGGGCCAACAGGTTCTCAGGGAGAATTGGAGGAGACACAGAGAGGGGGAAAAAGAATTAGCATTTGCAGCTGGAGGAGAGGAACCAGCGGACTGCTTAAACTGGGCCTCGCCCTCGGGAGACAGGCAAGATTCAATACAATTAGATGGAATAGAAGGAAAAAATGCTTGCCTGTCATCCCGATCATTGGTGTTAACAGCTGCAGGCCGTTGATAGTCATCCCTCTCCGTGTCAGCGGTGACATAGGCCCTTCTGGAGACTTGTGGAGGAGCCATCTCCATGAGGACAGAGGTGAGCGTAGCTGGGGAGAGCTCAGCGGACCTCACTGCAGCTGGGATGATCTCGGTCGCTGCTGGCTTCTCCCGGTGCTTCGATGCGGGATGACGCTGTCTGCGGGGGGCTGGAGCTGGTTTAGTTGAAGCAGGAACAGGCACCGAGCTCTGGCGTGAAGCAGGATCACCGGATCCCTGGGAGCACCCTCCCTTCGGCGCAAGCCCGGTCTTCCGAGGAGACTTCCTCACCCTTTTGCCGAACTCTCGCGGCAGCGCTGACAACCGGGTTATCCTCTCGGTTCCTTCCGGATGCTCCGTGAGCTGAGGGCACTGCCGCACAGCTGTGTCTGCCAGGTCCACATACCAAAGTACATCCTCCAGGGTGGAATATGTGCTCACCGAGGCAATGAGCCCATCTATTTCCATAAGGGCTAGGTAGCACTCCCAACCCAAACACAGAGGATAACTCCGCACACCATTTAAGTCCAACATATCTCCAAAACAGATAGGCAGGTGTTAATACAAAAAAAGAAAAAGGTATGTGTCGGTGTAACCCGCTAAATCCTTTTTGATTGCTGGGTCATTCTGTCATGAACCCTCCCGGCCGCTTCTCCAATGTGCATGGCGAGGGGAGAAAGGATGAGGATTTACGCACTGGGTTAACACCATACACACATTTATTTACACAACACTAAGACAAACAGTTACAGATAATGTTTCCTCGGAAGCTCAAGGAGTCCTTCTGGATGCTCAACTGTCTGCAGGGGAGAAACACCGGGGGAAAAAACACGCAGTAATTTACTCACAGAGCTGGAGCAGTCCAGTAGTCCGAATAAGCCCCGAGGGAAACCGTCCTTCACTTCACTACCGGAGAAATGCTTAAATGAAGCTCAGTGACCCAGCAATGCATGACTGGAAGCAAGCTCCTTATGAACATGCATTGCTGGTTCCACAAATTGGGTACACTTGGGCAAGGAGCAGGGAGATGGCACACGGGAGTGGGAACAGCTGGCAGCAATAGAGAGGGGGCCTGGTCCGACCAGCAGACAGTTAGACAGCGCTCACTCCAGTGTGAGCCCAAGCGGCTGTCTCCCCGCTGCCGGCCAGAAGGCAGTGGCTATGGGCACGGCAAAGCACACAGAAATACATACTAACATACATACAATGTGGCACGTACCCATAGAGCGGCCAGGACCGAGCTGGGGGAAACCAAGTCGGCTCGGTTCCTGACAGTCTGTGTTATGCTGTTGCTTAGTTTTGTTTTGTCATGTTTTGTCTTAGCTTTGTTTTGATTTTTAATCACTTTTATTTATTTATTTATTTTTATTTTTTTTTAATTCTTAGATGGAACATGGGTGGGTAATATAAGCTGTGGCTTCAGCCATCACCCATTTCGGATAACTTATGTTGAATTGTATAATCCGAGGAGTTATTGTTTAATTTGACCTTGTTGGATTTTTTTCCCCTTGTTATATTATTCTGTTCCTTTCTTTTAATCTTTTAATCTAATCTATCCGAAATAAAGATTCATTCATTCATAATACTATGATATATATATATATATATATATATATATATATATATATATATATATATATATATATATATATATATATATATATATATATATATATATATATATATATATATATACACATATATATATAGTATATCTGTATATATACAGTATATATATACTGTATATATACAGTATATACAGTATATATATACTGTATATATATATATATATATATATATATATATATATATATATATATATATATATATATATATATACATTATATATATACTGTATATATACAGTATATATAATATACTGTATATATACAGTATATTATTTTCTATAAAAAAATCTGTGTGTGTGTGTCTGTCATGATCATAGGACATCGTAGGATAGCCTATGATGTCTGACTGATGTCATATGATGATCCTGTGATCTCAGGCATCATAGGACTCGTGATGCCGTCATAAAGATATGATGTCTATATGATGTCATATAGACATAGCACATCATAGGATGCCCTATGATGTCCTATAATGATCCGATATCAGGCAACATAGGACTCACGATGCCATCATATAGACAAGTGTGTCTTTAGGATGTCATATAGACCATCACTCGCGATGCCCAATGTGTCTTTATGATGTCATATGGATCAAAATTGCCAGGATGAAGAAGTTGGTGTTAAAACAAGCGTTTACCTTAGGAACAATTACTATAACTTCTTACAGCTCTATACTGACGGTTCAAAAAACAAAGAGGGCTCTGTTGGAGTTGGAGTATACATTTCCAGAGTTTATCGCAAAAAGACTCTCCAATCATCTCTCCAATCATCCATGTTTACAGCAGAGATGGTGGCAATAATTATTGCTTTGCAGTGGGTGGAGGAGGTCAGACCGGACCGGGTGGTGGAGTGCACGGCTTCACTTGCAACTTTAAAAACCATACAGACACTAAAATCTACAAGGGAAGACTTGGTGATTGAGCTATATCACGAAAGCACACCCATTCGAGAGTGCGCGGCGGAACTCCTGAGGGAAGGCGTCGAAGAGAAGAAGAAGAAGATTGGGACCGCATTTACGTTGACGTTCGGCTGGTGGTAGGATTGATTTGTTTGTGGCAGATAGCAAAAACTGTATGCAGTCTGTAACATTATGGCATCGAGCTCTGACGGGTATGACCAAGATGAGGTGGGCTGGACACTATCCAGGCCTGGGGGCCAGAAAAGAGCAGCTAAGGGGGCACCAAGACTTAGAAGCGGGTCAGATGGGAGTGATGCGGGAGGAAGTAACAATGCGAAGAAAACACAAACTGGCCAAAATGAGTATGAGGATGTAGGGAATGACTGCAAGGTTGTCATTGAGTTCAATCAAGGTGGGGGGCACTATCACCTGGTTAAGCTAACAAAAGCAATTGAGAAAGAAATTGGGAGAGTTAAGTTTGCAAAGTTCTTGAAGAATAACCGGCTGTTAATTCATGCCACAAGTAAACAACAGCAACAGAAAATGCTGACAATGGCATGTCTAAACGGAGAACAAATGAAGGCGCATGTTCCTGGCTTGACAGCTAACTTGAGGGGAGTTATGGTATATCAGGTGTCCCTTTGTGCATGTCTATGGAAGAAGTGAAAAACGAGATCCAAGGGGGAAAGGTGAAGCATGTGAAAAGGCTACAGAGCAAAAAAGAAGGCTTGCTGAAGGACACACAGTCTGTCATGATTCAGTTTGAGGAAACACTCCCTAAATCAGTCCTAATAGGATACATGTATTTCAGTGTTAGAGAATACGTCCCAAAGCCACTCAGGTGCTACAAATGTCAAAGGATGGGTCACACTGCTCAGCAATGTAGGGGAAAGATAAGATGTACTAGATGTGGAGGGGAGCATGAATATGGTAAATGTGACAAGGACGCCAAAGTAAAGTGTTGGAACTGCGGGGGTGAGCACAGTGCTGCAAATGGTGGATGTGTTGTGCAGAGGGAAGCTAAAAAGCCCAGGAAATCAGAATAACTAAGAAAATCTCATATGCGGAAGCTCTAAAGACAGTTTGGGAGGGAGGAATAGTCAGAAACACAGCTGGCCTTCCTCAAAGAAGTTCAGTTCAAATGGAAGCCCAGCAATCAACGAGTCCCATGCAAGCACAGGATTGTGCAGCTGCAAGGAATGTTTGTGTTCATAAATGCAAAATGGATGATGACACATTGATAGTTAAGAGGACAAACTTTATAGCTTTTATCTGCCACACCATGAATGTTGCTGCACAGCTACAGAAGAAAAGTGACAGAATCAAAACCATTGTGGAAGCAGCAGAAAGCTTCCTAGATGTGAAAGATATCACAGCTGACCAAATTCATGTTTTACTGAAAGCTGAAACTGGGAAGACTGCACATGCTGAAACAAGACCTTAATTATGGTACTACACATACTACAGTGGAATGTGAGGAGTCTTATAGCAAATGGACAAGAACTCAAGAAGTATCTTTACGAACTAGAAGTTGTTCCACAGATTGTGTGTGCAGGAGACATGGCTTCAACCTCACTTAGATTTTGTTATTTCAGTTTACAGTTCAATCAGACAGGATAGAATTAACACTGTAAATGGAGGAAGATGTGCCACTTTCATGAAAGATTGCCTGGCATATAGGGTGATTCCCTCCCCTGAGGATGTAGAGTGTAATATTATTGAAATATGTAGGTCAAATGGACAAGGAAATATTAAGCTGATTAATTATTACAACCCATGTAGGAAGTTAACAGCAGATATTTTCAGTGTTATCGCAGGGGAAGGGCATATGAAAGAGGTATGGTGTGGAGACTTTAATGCCCACAATTGCTTGTGGGGAAGCACACATACCGATAACAATGGAAATGTTGTGGAAGAGATGTTAGATGAAAGATCGTTAATTTGTCTAAACAGTGGTGAAGGTACCAGGGTGGATGTGCATAGGGACACATTCTCATGTATTGACCTGACTCTGGTATCTGAGTCTTTAGTGAGCACCTGTGAATGGACGGTTATGAACAGGACAACTATGGAAAGTGATCACTTCCCAAGACTTACAGTCATTAAAACTGAAGTATGTATACAAGAGGGAAGATGTTTTACAAGATGGTGTTTTGACAAGGCAGATTGGGAAAAATTTAGGCAAAACTGTGTTCAATCGTGTCATCTGGTAACATTAGAAGGTGGCATAGAAGAGTGTTTTCAAGTCAGGTAACCAATCATGTTCTGAATGCTGCAATAACAAGTATACCTAAGAAAAGAACATAGGGTAGGAAGAAGGATGTACCCTGGTGGAATGACGAATGTAGTTTTGCAATAAAAGAGCAAAACAAGGCATTCAAAGAGCTGAGGAAGAATATGACTAGTGAAAACTTAATCGAGTATAGAAGAAAAGGGCAGTAGCTCGAAGGATTATTAAAAACAGGAAAAGGTCAACATGGAGATAATTTTGTTCCACCCTTGGTAGGAAAACAGAACTAGGTGATGTCTGGGGTATGTTTTTATCAATCAATCAATCTTTATTTCGGATAGATTAAAAGTACAGATTAAAAGAAACAGAATAATATAACAAAGGGGGAAAGAAAATCCAACAAGGTCAAATTAGACAATAACTCCTCTGATTATACAGTTCAACATAAGCTTATATTGCCCACCCATATTCCATCCAAGAATTCAAAAGAAAAACAAACAAGAGCGATTACAATTCAGAACAAAGCTAAGACAAAATGTGACAAAAAAACCCCAAAAAACTAAGCAACAACACAACACAGACTGGATATGACAATCCTTATGTGATTTTACATGTCATCTTGTATATATGTTTGGAGTATTTCTTCCTTTAGTTTTTGTTTAAATTGTCCAAGCGTTGTACATGATTTTAATTCAGGTCCAAAATCATTCCATAATCTGACTCCTTGCACTGAAACACAGTGTTGCTTAGTGGTAGTTCTCCCTGAAGGTTTTTGAAATATACATGTTCCTCTGAAATTATATTGTTTCTCCCTTATTTGGAACAGCTTTTGGATATTTGCGGGCAGTGATAGATTCTTCACTTTAAACATTATTACTGCAGTTTTAAAGTCAACCAGATCTTTCAACTTGAGAGCTTTTAATTTAAGAAAAAGTGGGTTTGTTTGTTCCCTGTAAGCAGCTTTGTTTATTATTCTAATAGCTCTCTTCTGAAGCATAAAGACTGGATATATGTTTGTTTTATATGTATTTCCCCATACTTCAGTACAATATGTCATGTATGGGAGTATTAATGAATGATGCAAGGTATATAGTGTGGGTTGATTCAGCAAATATTTCACTCTGTGTAGTATTGCAATTGATTTGGATATTTTACCTTTAATATAATTAATATGTGACTTCCAACACAGTTTATTATCAATTATTACACCAAGAAATTTAGTTTCAGATACCCTTTCAATCTCTACACCATTTACACTGAGTTTAGATACTAAGTTGTTGTGATGGTTGTTAAAAACTATAAATTTTGTCTTACTTAAATTGAGCGTTAATTTGTTTGAATCAAACCACAGTTTAAGCTTTCCTAATTCCTTTCCAAGTGTATCCAAAAGTTGTTCCAAATTGCTTCCACTGCATAATAAATTAGTGTCATCGGCAAACAATATTAAATCCATTTTTTCTGAAACTTTACATATATCATTTATATACATATTGAATAACAATGGCCCCAAAACTGAACCCTGTGGGACTCCACAAGTAACCTTCAGTAACTGTGAGTTTTTGTTACCAACACATACATACTGATATCTATTCTTTAAGTAACTACATAACCAGGACAGTGCTACTCCCCTAATACTACAATTTTGTAGTTTATTTAATAATAAATTATGATCCACTGTATCAAATGCTTTTTTAAGATCCAGGAATACCCCAACTGAATACTCTTTATTTTCAACGGCAGTTGATATTTTTTCTATAAATTCCATTAGAGCAAATGCAGTTGTCCTCTTGTGTCTGAACCCATATTGCTGCTCACACAATAAATTATTCTTCAGTATGAAGTTATCAATTCTCTCATAGAATATTTTTTCAAGTATCTTGAAAAATTGCGGCAATAGTGAAATTGTTCTATAGTTTGAAAGTTCCCCTCTGACACCCGTCTTGTATATCGGAATTACTTTAGCTATTTTCATTGCATTGGGAAATATACCTGTTTGGAGAGAAAGGTTACAGATATACGTCAGTGGTTTCACTAAGCATTCAATAATAGTTTTGACTAAGAGCATGTCAATACCATCACAGTCTGTAGATGTTTTACTTTTAAATGATTTAACAATTTCAATGACCTCTCTCTCGTCTGTGTTCTTTATGAAAATGGAGTCTTTTATAGCAGTGTTTTTGCTTATTGTATCACCTGTGGGTGCCGTAATGGGTATTTCTTGAGCCAAATTAGGACCAGTGTTAACAAAAAAGTTATTAAATTCATCTGCAGGTGAAGCTGCATTCACACTCTTGAGTCATTTTATTATTTTTTGAAAAATTGGTTGGGTAGCTTGTATTTCTGTTTTTATTTCCAAGAATATTGTTAAGTATTGTCCATGTATTTTTAATATTGTCTCTGTTTTTCTCCAGTTCTTTACTGTAATAGTCTCTTTTACTACATCTTATTATATATGTTAACTTATTTTTGTATGTTTTATACCACTGCTCTGCTTCTTTTGTCCTTTTCTTTAGAAAAGCTTTATATAATATTTTTTTCTTTTTACACACCTTTTGTAATCCTTTGGTTAACCATGGCTTATCGGCAAATTTATGTTTAAGCTTTTTCTTTACTAATGGACAATTTTTTTCATAAAGAGTGGTTACAATGTTTATAAATATGTCATAGGCTTCATTTACATCTGATACATAGACTTTTGTCCAGTCTTGCTTCAGCAAATCTTCTTTAAAAGAACTGATTGCATTTTGTGATTTGTATCTGAACGATTTTAAATTTTTTTCTGTATTGGCCCCTGTGTGGCCATGGATAAGTGAAAAGGTTGACAAATGGTCACTTATATCATTTATCAATAATCAACTTTCTATTTTCTTATCAATAATATTAACAAACAGGTTGTCAATAAGTGTAGCAGTGTGAACTGTGATTCTACTGGGATGTGTTATTGTGGGATATACTAGACTCATGCTGTACATAGAATTCATGAACTCTGTAATTACATTTTGTTGATATGAATTTAGTAAATCAATATTGAAATCTCCACAAATTACTACCATTTTCTTACTAGTAATATTATTGTACAGCTCGACTAATTTATCTCTGAATGTCTCAATGCAACTTCCCAGCGTTCTATATATACAACTTATAATTAGATTTTTTGCTTTATCTTGGTCAATCTGAACAGTAACACATTCCAAAATCCCTGGTAGTGCAAAGGACATTACATTTACAAGCTTACACCTATACAGGCCATCAATATACAGTGCAACACCACCACCCTTTTTTGAGATCTGTTAATATGAAACATCTGATATCCCTCTATTGCCATCAGGGGAGCCTGCTCTTCATTAAGCCAAGTTTCAGAGACTGTGATAGCTGTAAATTTTCTGTCTAGCTGTTTTAAATAGTCCTGAATCTGTGGAAAGTTTTTGTTAAGACTTCTGCTGTTGAAGTGTATTATTGATAGTTTACCATCTAGTTGCACTTGACTTTTGAATTGTTTTTTAGTGTAATATTCACAATGATTATGAATATTATTGAAAAAGTGGTTATCAGGATCAGAATCAGAATCAGAATCAGAATCAGAATCAGATTTATTGCCATTGTTCATGTGATACACAAACTAGGAATTTGTCTCGGTGCCATGCTGCAACATTAAAAACATAATGAGAAAAAGGGATAAACTAAAAAACTAAAGGACTAGAAACGTGCAATAAGTGTAGAAAAATAAGTAATAATAAGTAATAATCATAATAATACTAGTAATAATGAGTAGTACTAGTCAAGGCAGTTTTAAAAAATTAGCATGTAGCAGATAATGTGAAGTACCACATAGTGCAGTCAATAATGCAACAGAAAAACAGTGATGATTGACATGAGTCTGGTTGAGCTGCTGTACATAGTGCACGAGAGTCAAAAGTCACTTAGTGTTCAGCAGTCTGATGGCAGAGGGGAAAAAGCTGTTCATGTGCCGGGAGGTTTTAGTCCGAATGGACCGAAGCCTTCTACCTGAGGGGAGGGGGGCAAACAGCACGTGACCAGGATGTGAAGGATCGGCTATGATCCGGCCAGCACGCCTCCGGGTCCTGGAGATGTACAGGTCCTGGAGAGATGGGAGCTTGCAGCCTATCACCTTCTCAGCAGTGCGCACGACGCGCTGCAGCCTTAGTCTGTCCCTGGCAGAGGCTCCTGCGTATCACACAGTTATGGAGGAGGTGAGGATGGACTCGATGATGGCCGTGTAAAACTGCACTAACATCTTGGTGGGTAGCTTGAGCTTCCTCAACTGCCGCAGAAAGAACATCCTCTGCTGGGCCTTTTTGATGAGGGAGCTGATGGTTGGCTCCCATTTGAGGTCTCGGGTGATGGTGGTGCCCAAGAAGCGGAAGGAATCTGCAAAGGTGATGGGAGAGCCTGTGATGGTGAGGGGGGGCAGGGGGGATGTGACTTTCCTGAAGTCCACAATCATCTCCGCTGTCTTCAGAGCATTCAGCTGCAGGTTGTTGTGGCTGCACCAGGACACCAGCTGGGCCACCTCTTCCCTGTAGGCGGACTCGTCACCGTTGGAGATGAGCCCGATGAGGGTGGTGTCGTCCGCAAACTTAATCAGCTTAACAGACTGGTGGGAGGAGGTGCAGGAGTTGGTATAAAGGGAGAAGAGTAGGGGGGAAAGTACACAGCCCTGGGGTGATCCAATGCTGATGCTAACAGAGTCTGAGACAGACTTCCCCAGCCGCACATGCTGTCTCCGGTCCGTCAGGAAGTCGGTGATCCACCTGCAGAGGGAGTCAGGCACGTTGAGCAGGGACAGCTTGTCCTGGAGCAGATCGGGGTGGATGGTGTTGAATGCGGAGCTGAAGTCCACAAACAGAATCCTGGCGTAGGTTCCCGGGGAGTCCAGGTGCTGCAGGATGGAGTGGAGGGCCAGGTTGACTGCGTCGTCCACAGACCTGTTAGCACGGTAGGCAAACTGCAGCGGGTCTAGGAGGGGTGTGGTGATGGACTTGAGGTGAGACAGGACCAGGCGCTCAAAGGACTTCATGACTACAGAGGTGAGCGCTACAGGTCTGTAGTCGTTAAGTCCAGTAATCCGTGGCTTCTTGGGGACAGGGATGATGGTGGAGGATTTGAGGCAGGTCGGCACGTGACATTGCTTAAGGGAGGTGTTAAAAATGTCTGTGAAGACAGGAGCCAGCTCTTTCGCACAGTGTCTCAGGGTGGAGGGAGACACACCGTCCGGCCCGGGGGCCTTGCGCGGGTTCAGTCTGGAGAACTGTCTGTGCACGTCCTGCTCACTGATGACAAGGGGAGGGGGGGAGGAGGAGGAGGAGGAGGGGGGGACCGCTCTTGATGAATTAGGGGCTGAGGAGGCAGTGGAGCTGGGTGGAGTGGGTGAGTTGGACACAGCTGACGAGGTGTCAAAACGGGCATAGTGTTGGGACAGTCTTTGACAAAGGGCTTTGTCATCCTGACCTTTAGAAGCCTGAGGCCGATAGTTGGTGATTTGCCTCAGTCCTCTCCACACAGAAGCCGAGTCATTAGCAGTGAACTGCTGCTGGAGTCTCTCAGAATATACAGATTTAGCTCTCCTCAGCTCTCTGTTAAACCGATATTTGACCTCCCTGTAGCAGTCCCTGTCTCCACTTTTCAACGCTGCTTCCTTCTCCTTCTTGATCCGTCTGAGCTTAGCTGTGAACCAAGGCTTGTCATTAGAATATCTTATCCTGGTGTACGATGGGAGAATGTGCTCTTCACAGAAGTTGATATATGAGTTCACAGTGTATGTGTACTCATTAAGATCATGTGTGGCTCTTTTAAACATGTCCCAGTCAGTTATTTCCATGCATGTGTTCAGTTTCTCTCCAGCTTCACTGGTCAATTTCTTTGTGGTGGTCACAACAGGTTTAGTGAGTTTCAGTCTCTGTTTGTATGTGGGGATGAGGTGAACCATCACGTGATCAGATAGTCCCAGCGCAGCGCGGGGAACAGCGCGATATGCGTCCTTTACTGAAGTATAACAGTGATCTAGCGTGTTATTTCCTCTGGTTGGACATTTAATACACTGTTTGTAGCGGGCGAGCTCGTGACTCAGATTGCTCTGGTTAAAATCGCCCACCACGATAACCAGGGAGTCTGGAAAGTTCCGCTCCGTAAGTTGGATGTGATCTGCGAGCACGCGCTGAGCTTCGCGCGTGTCCGCGTCAGGAGGGGCATACACAGCGACGAGAATGAATGAGGCAAACTCCCGCGGGGAATAAAATGGCTTGCAGTTAATGAAAAGAAATTCCAGGGTGGGAGAACAGTGTTTGGAAATCACCGTTACATCAGAGCACCAGCTGTTGTTAATATAGAAGCACACTCCTCCTCCGATAGACTTACCGGACAGCTCTGTGACACGGTCAGCACGAATCAGCTGGAAACCCTCGAGGCTGATCGCGCTATCTGGAATGTTCTCATTAAGCCAGGTCTCAGAGAAGCAGATGACAGACGAGGAAGCGAGGTCCTTGAAACGCATCAGCAGTCTTAATTCTTCTACCTTGTTCAGGAGAGAATTGGCATTGGATAGAAATATGCCAGGCAAGGCTGTTCGCAAGCCTCTTTTTCGTAGCCGAGCGAGAATCCCTCCTCTCTTCCCTCTTTTCCGCCATCTTGCTTTTTTGGCCAAACAATGGATCAGATCAGCGGCAGGAGCTAAAAAAACTGGAAGAAGGTCCATGGGGGTGAGAGTCCTGATATTTAGTAGTTCTTCACGGGTGTATGAACCGGCAGATGCACAATCAGTGAACAAAAACAGACAAATTATAAAAGTTAAAGGGCAGCGATACACCACGGCGGCCGCTGTGGGCGCCATCTTGTTGTTTTTGGGTTTTTTTTCAATATCATTTTTCATCTCTTGTAGTTTATGTTCAGCATAATGACATATTTTCAGAGTTTGAATTTCCTCACTCTGTGTCAAATGACTTCCTCCAACTGGGGATAATTGATGTCTACTCAAGTCAGTCATAAGTTTTGTTTTTTTTTAAAGTACATGGTATGTCAAAAGAACTATTCTTGCCGTGTGTGTGGATATGGATTTTTATAGTCTCTTAATTTTCTTAATCAGTGTTCATCTGTATTTATTTAAGTCAATAACATCTCTGATTATTATACTCTTTGCTTCCTCAGGTGTTCCATTTAGTTTGATCCAAACTCTACAATTTCTTGTCCATGTTGCCTGTGTCTTATTTTGTCTTTTCAGCATCCGTGCTTGCCATGCTATTTCAGCATTAGTTTTTGTTAGATGTTCATTTAGGTAAACTTCTGTTCCCCGTAGCTTTCTGGCCTGCCTCAGTATGTCATTCTTTACCCTTCTGTTCACAAAGCGCATCACAATTGATTTCTTTGTTTTTTATTATCTTTTCTGGGTAAAGCATGACAGGCTGAAATTGCATTTGCTTCGACCTTTATATTTCTACTATCAAGGAACTGAAGCACCTGGTTTTCCAGGGAGTCTGATTCACTCAGGGGAGCATCCTCTCCTCTCAGTCCTGCTGTAGCATGAGCATATGATTGATATTTAATGTCTAGTCCACTTATAATTAAATCATCCATGCGAGAATATTGTTCAAGATCCTCGACGCGTCCCTCCAAGTCTGCAGTTTTTTTGTCTTTTTCCTTAATTGTTAATTTTAATTCTCGGACTTCTTCCATTAGCTCTATTATTTTAGCCTGCTGACTAACCACTTTGGTCAGTTCTTCTGACAAGAAGTTCAGAGATTTTTTTGATCTCTTCCATTTCCTCCTTCTTTGCTGGCATTTTTACTGACCTGTGGATAGTAAAACAATCTCTGCTGGTGTCGCCGGTATCCGATCCGACCGACCTCGAATCCAGCTGGGCCTCAGCTAGCCCCCTCCGTTGCTAGTCCTGCTGCTTACCGCCGCCGTAACCGAGCTCCTGTCCAGCCGGGGTACCAGAAGCTCCTCCACCGAGTCTCGCTGCCCACCGCCGCTGTAGCCGAGCTCCGATCCTGCTTCGGTCCAGCTGGGGTCCCGGTAGATCCTCCGCTGAGTCCCGCCACCTACCGCTGTCTGCCTCAGTAGTTCCTCCGCCGAGCCCCGCCACTGCAACTGGGCTCTGACTCCGGCTGGGGCCCCGGTGGTCCTCCACTGGTCCCCGTCTCCCACCACCGCTGCAGTTGAACTCCGATCCGGCTCCCGTCCAACTGCTGCCTCGGCTTGTTCCTCCGGCGAGCCCCAATCACTGGGGACAGAGTCGCTTCTCCGTGTCGGTGCTAGGTGCTACGACTAGCTATGGTGTTAGCTATAGCGTTAGCCCAGCAAACGCTTCGGGTTAAGCGTAGCAGCGAACCACGAAAAGAAACGCCAATCAGTTCACTCACGAATGAGAGCAGTCCCAAAAGTCCAATTCTCACAGCGAGCGCAAAACAACTCTTAAAAACAGAGATCGAGTCTGACCCCCAAATCCAGACCGGCTGAACCACAACTAAAAAAATGTATTTAAGCTGAGCCTGCAAGACTGAGACCACTCACTCCGCCATCTTGAAAAAAAATAAGTTTAAAAAAAAAAGTGAGAAAAGGGTATTAATTAAAATTCCAGCTTTATTGGATGCAGACAAGATGGCTGTATCAGACAAAGAAAAGGCAGAAGTCCTAGGTAGAGCATTTGCAGCAGTGCATTGAGGAGACCATCTTGGTGAGAGTCATAGACAGCAAAGGCAGCATAAACTCAGAGAAAATGCAAACTTCAAAAATGAAGTGAGAGAGGACATGACTGTGTTAGACCTCGAGCTCACAATGTCAGAGCTTAAGAGAGCTTTGCAAAATAGTGGATACACAGCTCCAGGATATGATCAGTTAAGCTATGTTATGTTCTGGCAGTTGCCATGCAATCAATGCAACTGGTGCTGAAATTGTTTAACAGGATATGGAAGGAGGGAGTTATCCCAAGTGGGTGGAAAAAGGCTGTAATTTTACCATTTAATAAGCCAGGGAAAGATCCAGCTCATCCAGGCAACTACAGGCCAATAGCATTAATGTCACATTTAGGGAAATGGATGGAGAAGGTGTTAGTTTACAGACTCTCATATGTATTAGAGCAAAAACGATTAATAAACGACTATCAAAATGGTTTTAGAAGAGGAAGATCCACAGCGGATGCTCTAGTTAGGGTAAGTAATGATATTGAAAAGACTCTCAAAATGAAAGAAGTAATGGTTATAGTTTATCTGGATATTGAAAAGGCTTATGACTCACTGTGGATGGATGGTCTTCTTATGAAATTGAATATAATGGACATTGGTGGTAGGATGTATAATTGGAAAAGGGATTTTTTTTAACACATAGGACAATTAGGGTTAAAGTGGGATCAGAAGTTTCTAATGATTTTGAAATAGAAAATGGTGTTCCTCAGGGGAGTGTGATAAGCCCTATTTTATTCAATATAATTATGAATGACATGTTTGAGGATCAAGAGGGATCCATCATAACAGCACTATATGCAGATGATGGAGCCATATGGATGAGGGGAACAAATGAGAAATTTGTGTTCAAAAACATCAGGAAAGCAATGGAGAAAGTGGAAAAGTGGTCATATGACTGGGGATTTAAATTTTCAAACAGTAAAACCTGCTATATGACTTTCACAAAAAAATACACAGTACTGGTACAGAACCATTAACATTATATAATCAACCAATAGAGAAAGTCAGTGAGTCCAAACAAAATCAAATCAAATCAAATCAAATCAAATATCTAGAATTGTGGTTTGATAGTGCATATACATAGAGAGGTCATGTTGAAAATTTGGAGACAAAATGCAAAAAAGTCATGAATCTCATAAAAGCTGTAGCTGGATATGAATGGGGTGCAGATAAACAGGCATTAATTGACATTTACAGAGTACTAATTCGATCGACAATAGACTACGGATGCATGATTTATGGAGCAGCGGCAAAGACAACTGGAAAAAATAGACAGAATGCAACATAGAGTGCTTTGCCTGTACATTGGAGCCATCAAAACAACACTAAGCAATGCAGTTTTAATAGAAGCAGGAGAAATGCCAATGGATTTGAGAAGAGATAAACTCGCATTATCATAGTGAGTCAAGCTGAAAGGAAGTGACGAAACAAATATTTCAAAAACAACACTACAAGACTGCTGGGAATACTCTAATTTCCAGGGACATGGGTTTGGGTGGACAATTGAAAGAAGGACCAGAATGTATGGGCTGCACACTATTGATATAGCTAACACCAGTCCAGTGAGTAATGTTCCCCTTTGGCCGTTTCCGGGAATAGAAGTAGACGCTAGTCTGCTAATGAGGAAAAAGGATTGGCATATGAGTGAAGTTGGTGTTAAAACAAGCATTTACCTCAAGAACAATTACTATAACTTCTTACAGCTCTGTACTGACGGTTCAAAGAATAAAGAGGGCTCTGTTGGAGTTGAAGTATACATCCCAGATTTTTAAGTGACCATTGCAAAAAGACTCTCCAACAATACATCCGTGTTTACAGCAGAGATGGTGGCAATAATTACTGCTTTGCAGTGGATGGAGGAGGTCAGCCGGGACCGGGTGGTGGTGTGCCCGGACTCACTTGCAGCGATAGAAACCATACAGACACTAAAATCTACAAGAGAAGACTTGGTAATTGAGCTAGCTATATCACAGTTTATTTAGGGTACACAGGGGTGGTGGAGAAGTTCAGTTTTGTTGGGTTCCTGCACATGAAGGGTTGAAAGCGAATGACTGTGCAGACAAATTAGCAAAAAGTGCTCTTGGAAAGAGATAAAGATACCATTGTCTCTTGGAAAAGGTGAAGGGAAAGCAGTAATCAAGAAAAAAGGAACTGAACTATGGCAAAAAAGATGGGATGAAGATCATAAAGGTAGACTGTATTACAAAATACAAAAATCTATTGCAATAAAGAATTTCATAACAACCAAAAGGAGGGAAGACATCATTATGGCAAGACTCAGACTGGATCACACAGGTTTAAACGGCACTTTATTCACCATGGGGAAAAGCGAAAGTGACAAATGTAGAGAATGTGGAGTAAAAGAAAATGTCGAGCACATCTTATTACACTGTCAAAAATATGGAAATGAAAGACAAATAATGGAAAATGAAGTTTGAGAGGCCGGTAGGGAACGGGATTTAACTGGGATTCTGGGAACAGATGGCGATGGAGAGGCAATAAGAATCACAAGAAAGGCTCTTTTCTCTTTTTTAAATAACACAGGATTAAGTCATAGAATTTAGGGGTCGGGCTCAGATGACATAATGTTACACACTCTTGTACAGTAGGTGGCGGTATGCACCTTTCAGTTGTTTGCTATCCGCCAGTAACCAGAAGAAGAAGAAGAAGAAGAAGAAGAAGAAGAAGAAGAAGAATTTATTTAGGGTACACAGGGGTGCTGGAGAAGTTCAGTTTTGTTAGGCTCCTGCACATGAAGGGTTGAAAGGGAATGACTGTGCAGACAAATTAGCAAAAAGTGCTCTTGGGAAAGAAGTAACTATACCATTGTCTCTTGGAAAAGGTGAAGGGAAGGCAGTAATCAAGAAAAAAGGAACTGAACTATGGCAAAAAAGATGGGATGAAGATCATAAAGATAGACTGTATTACAAAATACAAAAATCTATTGCAATGAAGAATTACATAACAACCAAAAAGAGGGAAGACATCATTATAGAAAGACTTAGACTGGATCATACTGGTTTAAACAGCACTTTATTCACCATGGGGAAAAGTGAAAGTGCCAAATGTACAGAATGTGGCGTAAAAGAAAAGTAAAAGAAAATGTCGAGCACATCTTATTACACTGTCACAAGTATGGAAATGAAAGACAGATAATGAAAAATGAAGTTCGAGATGCCGGTAGGGAATGGGATTTAGCTGGGATTCTGGGAACAGGTGGAGATGGAGAGGCAATAAGAATCATGAGAAGGGCTCTTTTCTCTTTTTTTAAATAACACAGGATTAAGTCATAGAATTTAGGGGTCGGGCTCAAATGATATAATGTTACACACTCTTGTACAGTGGGTGATGGTATGCACCTTTCAGTTATTTGCTATCCACCAGTAAGCGAGAGGAGGAGGAGGAGCAGAAGAAGAAGAAGAAGAGGAAGAAGAAGAAGAGTTTTGAGTTTTAAAAAAATCCCTTTATTGCACAATTCAAAAATGCAAGAGCACCAATATCATTCCACCAAGCGTCTCACATGTCAAAAGTGCAAACATAACTCATCCCCCTCTCCCACACAACAGAAAATATGCCCTACAGTCCATCTATTGGTGGATGCCTCAAAATTGTCCACCATTTTATAGTAAGGAAAACAAAAACAGGATCCACAGTGCCAGTGTTAGTAGTCCGATTCTTCCATGTAGTCCATGCAAAGAAGAGCCACAGGCCTCCAGTTGTTAAGCAAGGCCAAGTCACCTTCCTTCGGCAGCAGAGACAGCACTGTGCACCCGCAGCCAGTTCCGTAACAGTCAACTAGAACGCCATAAAAGTCTGATCCAATAACATCCCCAAAGTACCTAAAAAAGTCAGAAGAAAGACCGTCAAGTCCAGGTGCAAGTCCCAGAGCCATGTGATTAACTGCTACAGCTGACTCATCCAAAGTCAGTTCACAGGCCTGACCTGGGCTGAGCCTGGGAAGACCTCCAAAGAGTTGGTGTTGAGAGTCTATGCAACATGGTTCTGCACCAAACAGGGTCCCATAAAAATCCACTGCATCTGCATGGCTCCTCATCTCGGATGGATTTTGTAGTCCCTTGACCATGTGGGAGTTTTAAGCAGGTCATCTTTGCAGCAGTCTTGTCCAGATTGTAGAAAAAAGATGTTGGGGCATCCATGTGCTGCAGGCGAGTAAACCGTGACCTTGTAGTCCGTGCAAAGAAGAGCCGGGCAGCAGAGATAGTACGCGCGCCGGCAGGAGACCAGTAAAGATCCAGTTCTGTAACAGTCAATTAGAACGTCATAAAAGTCTGATCCAACAATATCCCAAAAATGCCTAAAAAAGTCAGAGTAAAGACCGTCATTTATTCCTTCTGTTGGGCACGCTTGACCTTTTGTCCTCCCGCTGCTTTACGCAGGGCTGTTAGGTGCTTTTTGAGGCGAAAACGTTTCCTGTCATCCAGGAGGTCAAGACCAACCTGCTTTTTTAGCACATTAACAGACTTAATAAATGTATCAGTGTCACTGAAGTAATCAGTGACTTTAATGGCCCTGTAATAGGTTTCATCCAGAAAAGCATTTATTTCTTCCAGTGAATACACACTCGTGTTTGTACTGCAAGTTGCCCCAATAGACTCATTATTAGACACAGTGTCGGAATCAGATTCCATTTCCTCGTCAGCACAACGCAGCTCACTGTTTGATTCAGCTGGCCCAGCAGATTCATCATGAGCCACATTTTCCTGGGTGCCACCCACAGCAGCTGACTGGCGTTGTTCCGTCTGCTGCTCTGAAATAGTAGCAGCCACCGGAAACACAGCCGCTGATGTCACACAGCGAGATTCTGACGCATCATCAGTGACTTTTTGGGCGCCATCACCAGTGACGCTCCCAGCCGTAAGCTGGGCTGCGGGCGCCACAGCCAGGCTGTCCACAGACACAGCGGCAGGCTCTGGAGCAGGACCGGCGGAAGGCCCCGCAACGTCGTCCGTAATAACGGCGAGAGCGGAGGCCATACCGCCGGCCTCAGCTGCAGCGGAAGGCCCCGCAACGCCGTCAGCAGCAGCGGCGTGAGCGGAGACAGCACCGCAGGTTCCAGCCGCGTTTCCATCAGAGCCCCCCACCCGCTGCCTGTGCGGACAGGCAAACCGTTTATGGCCCACGTCTCCACATTCAAAACACTTCATCTGTCCTGAGCTCGCATACACCATATAGGAGCCGTCCCCGTGTTTGACCCAGAAGGACACTTCCAGAGTTTGAGTTGGTGAGTCCAAAAACATGAACACCTGTCGCCTGAGTGATTTCACATGTTTTAACTTGGTATCCTTGCACCCCAAAGCCACAGTCCTAAATGGGCCCACAAACTTCCCAAATCTGCGGAGCTCCGTCTCCAACTGCTCGTCAGTGATGAAAGGAGGAACACCTGAGGCGGTGATACGCGTTGATGGGACAGATAAGGGGGACACCTGTACATACGTATCCCCGATAACAACACCGCTTTCAGTCAGAGTGTGGACACACTCCTCAGCAGCCAGAAACACAACTACAGCTCTATTCATTCGGGACGCAAAGCAGATCGCATCATGGCCCACCTGCTCACACACAGCCAGAAGCACCTCCTCCACAGTAACGCTGCTGTCCGGGGGAACGATCCGCACCCCCTGGCGGATAGACGGAGGTGGCGTTTCCAAGGTCGCCATCCTCCACCCAAAAAAAGAAGAAAAAGAAGAAGAAGAAGAAGAGTTTTAAAAAATGGCTTTATTGTACAATTCAAAGTAAGAACACCAATATCATGCCCCCAAGTGTGTCACATCTCAAAAGTGCGAAGAAGAAGAAGAGAGGAGGAGGAGGAGGAGGAGGAGGAGGAGGAGGAGGAGGAGGAGGAGGAGGAGGAGGAGGAGGAGGAGGAGGAGGAGGAGGAGGAGGAGGAGGAGGAGGAGGAGGAGGAGGAGGAGGAGGAGGAGGAGGAGGAGGAGGAGGAGGAGGAGGAGGAGGAGGAGGAGGAGGAGGAGGAGGAGGAGGAGGAGGAGGAGGAGGAGGAGGAGGAGGAGGAGGAGGAGGAGAGTAGTCACAGGGCCAGTCTTTACAGCACGTTCATGTTTTCGCCAGTCTTTACAGCACGTTCGTGTTTTCTGCACAACAGATTTCGTCAGCCATGGCTAATTCTCCGTTGCCGTGAGCACAGTTGGGAGATCAAGCAGTCTTCGTATTCTTGCTCAAGATGAAGAAACTAAGAAAAAGCGTTGCTTTCTGAGCAATGTGGTTTTTAAAGACGTTCTGACACGGTAAAAATGTGTAACCTTGAAGAATGCCAGTCTACACTACAAATGTGTAAAATGCCAAGCAAAGCGCTGATTTTCTCCGGGTGCTCTGGTTTCTTGGTTTCTACAGGCATGCACGGGCCTTCCTGAACAGGGTCGAAAGCCACTTTTTGCTCAGATCTATCCTGTCCATGAAGTGAAATTATGACGCAACTATCCCTCAACCAGTGGTCTGAACGAAGAAGAAGAAGAAGACCCACCAGATGGAGAGCAATAGAATGAGGAGAACTGCTGCACGTCAGAAAAGATGTTGTGAAGATGAAACACCTCAGGTTCCAGCAGTACACTCCAGGCATGATTGTGAACATCACAGCCATTTGAGACAGGAGGAGACCCTTCAGCAATGGGCATGCAGAAATACTTGCTTATACTTGGTTTCTACAGGCATGCACGGGTATGCACAGGTATGTACTATTGATGCTAATGATGAGCACCTGTTGTTAATGAGGAAGTGCCGGTGATGCTGATTGCTGACAGTACAGGTAAACAACACAATTTTTTTTTTACAATTTTTTCTCATTGTAAGATTTGCAGAGGCCAAGGCGCACAAGGTTAAATTTAAATATGACCAATTGCACTCCCCAGGCATCAACAGGATATTTGCAGCCTCAGCAGATGACATTACATGAGATTAAATTGTTTATTTGTTTGTTTGTTTGTTTTGTTTACATCACCATTAGCTCTTGTATAAAACATTGACTGTTCTTCCTGGGGTCTAACATTTGTATATATTCTCCCTTGTGTCCATGTTGTACAGAGGAGGGAGCACAATAGTTCCTCTGCAAAATGGCCCAGTAAGCAGACCATGAACAGGACCCAGCTGGCAAATGTGGATAAGTCAGTCCCTCCAGGGGTTCATGGGATGTTTTTATGATGGTAGTGGCTATGGATACGTAAGACATTGCCCTATACCAGGGGTGTCCAATCATGTGCCATTGAGGGCCAAGACCCTGCAGGCTTTACCTCCAACCAGTGTCTTCAACAGCAGATTCCACCCAAACTTCTTCCCACTGATTGCTGATAAGTGAAAACACCTGCTGAAGAGACTGAGTAGAACAGAAAACCTGCAGGGTCTTGGCCCTCCATGGCACATGATTGGACACCCCTGCTCTATACGAAATGTCTAGAGGTACGGAAGAGCTGACAATCCGGCAAAGTATTTTCAGATGAGCTTCAAGCTAGCTGCTGCTGTGGCTTAGGTAGATAGTATGGTGGGTCTGTAATCCGAAGGTTGCAGGTTTGTGTCCTACTATCAGCCCCTTTTTCAAACTGTTTTATGTGATATGAGTTGGAATTAAAATTAAAGAGGTTAGCCTTAGGACTTGGGTGTGGGTAAGGTTAAAAATGTTAAAATTTAAAAGGTTAGCCTTAAGATTTGGGACTGGGTAAGGTTAAAAAGGTAGTAAATAGACAGAAAAATTTTGAAACAAATAAATGCCCCAGATTCCCTTACCTGTAGCCTGCTGCTTTTAAGATATGTATTAATAGAACATACTGGCCAATCAGATTTTAGCCATATCTGTAGAAAACATTCTATGGCTACATCTTACGTATCCATAGCCACTGTCTTTTATGATTGTTGCAGCCCAAAAAGATTGCATTTGCCGGAGCTTTTTTAAAAAGTTGCGATAAAAGTTGTGATGTTTTGAGAGTTTTTTTGTACTAGAAGTTGTGGGAAGAATTGCAAATTTTAAAGCAGATACTTTTTTTCCATAGTTTACTGCAATGATATTCTATATAGCACCACAAGAAAAGCACAGGATTGTCAAAAAATTCCTATTAAACAGTAATTTGTAAATTAAGCAGAAACTTCTGCTATACAGAAAAACTCTTTTGTGCAGCAACCAATACAGACTTTAACACAATTAAGTGTAAATGAAGTAACTACTCATAAATTTGTCGTTAAAATGAACATAGTAGGCTACTCTTGCTGAGAACTTGAATAAAAAGGATGAAAAAATAATTATCCATTACAACAGCTAAATGTGATGACTCGCGCTCTGCCATTATCTGCCACAGCTGCGTGCACACCTGCTCCCCATCACTCACGGGCTATATAACCTGCTCTGCCTGCAAGACTGGCACGGAGCCGTCTGGCTCCCTGGCTACGTGAAGCTCTGCGCTCTCCGTCCAGCCAAGCATTCAGCCCTTGTCTTCCCTGCCGTGTCGGACTTTACCTGGAAGGATTCTTCTCAAACTTCGAGTAAGCTCATTATTCTGCTGACCTGTTCAGCATTATCCCTGTGCACAGGCGAAACTCCCAGGCAGTGGAATCCTTTCTTCCAGGCGGCGGACTACACCTGCCACTCACCTTCCCACCGTCTCTGGTCAGCAGCACTGGGTGACAGACGCTGTCCTTCAGGATTGCCTCTGGGCCGACCTTCATTCTCCACCACAGCTGTAACAGTAAGCCTCAGTTACTCCACCAATACACTCCAGTGTTGAACTGTGCTAATACCGTGCCTCTGCTCTGTTCTTAGGGTTGCCAGATTGCACGGTGTTCTGCTCACTCCCAGCTGTTACAAGTCAACGGATCCACGCACTCACTTCCACATTTACTACACACACACGCACCCACACACAAACACTATCACAATAAAGATAATTGAACTTACTCTTGAGCTTGTGTCTGTTCCCTGGGTCAGCCATTATGTCAGTACGGCTCCATCAGAACGACCCAGCGAACAGCGCGCTAACACGCCAAATAAACAACTTAGAAGCTCAAGTAGATCAAATAGTTTACCAGCAGCAAGTAATCCTTAATCAGCTGGTCCAAATTAGCAGCCGACTGGATCACCTGGCCGGACAGCAGGCGTCTCCTTAGGCTTCAAGTAGCGCTACGGCACCCGTTAGCTCCCCTCCTAGCCAGGCTAGTCAGGTTCCCTTGGCCCAACTCACACCGGTACCCACACCCACTCGGTTTAATAGTAAATTCGGGGAGGCCCGGGGTTTTCTTCTCTAGTGTGAGATAATTTTTCAGCAGGTTCCTGGGGATTTCCCAACCGATCACAGCCGTATTGGCTATGTAGCTAATTTACTGGAGGGGTGGGTTCTCGCGTAGGCTTATGCAGTCATGGCTAGACCTAGTTACGCTAATCTTACCTACACTCAGTTTGTTAGCGAGTTTAGCGAGGTGTTTGACCACTCTGACCAGGATAACGTGCTTACCACCCGGCTGCTAAATCTTCGACGGGGGGGCAGGTCCATAGCGGACTATGCTGTCGATTTCCGGGTGGCAGCGGCGGAGGTGGGGTGGGAGGACGCCTCATTATGCAGCATCTTTACTAGGAGTCTGAGCCCAAGTCTACGGGATGAGCTAGCCTATGCTTAGAGAGGTCGGAGAGGCTAACAGAGCAAATTTCCTTAGCAGTTAGTTTAGACAACAGGCTGAGGGAGCGGGCAGCCGAGTGGAAGACGTTCGGACGACCGGGCACCCAGTTTCGCCGCTCTTCTCAGTTCCCTTTACTGGCCTTGCCTTCGGTAGAATCAGCTGAGGAATCGGAGCCTATGGTAGTAGGACAAACTAAACCATCTTTGGCAGAAAGACAGCGCCGTAGGGAGCTTGGCCTGTGTATGTACTGTGGTAGTGAGGAACATGACATCACATCCTGCCCCATTTGGCCAAAAGGGGGAGCCCGTGCGTCACGGTAGGGGGTCTCACAGGCTCACCTCAGTTAAATTCCCTCACTAAGTGTCTTTTACCCATTAGGTTCATGCACAATCGCACAGAATACTGCACACACGCCTTGGTGGACTTGGGAGCTGAGCAGAATTTCATTTCGGGGGAAATGGCAACCCGGTTGAGGCTTCCCTGCCGTTCTCTGGAGACACCCCTGATGCTCATTACCCTATCTAAAACCCCGTTGATGGTGGTGTTCAAGCAGACTGCTCCTACCCCGTCATCATTTCCGGGAACCATTGGGAGGACCTGAGTCTTTTCGTCCTGCCGGTCACTGCCTTCCCAGTTATTCTGGGTTAACCCTGGCTCCGGCTCCATAATCCCTCCATCGATTGGCGCACCGGTAAGATAGATGCCTGGAGTCCTTTTTGTTTAAGTGCGTGTCTGCAGTCTGCTGCTTGTTCACCATCTTGTTCACCATCTGTTCACAATCTGGTGCTCAACATGGACAAAACGAAGGAGATGATTATCTACTTCCGGCGGTCACAGCCTGAGCACGTCCCCCTCAGCATCGGTGGCTGTTTAGTGGAGAGAGTAGAGAACATCAAGTTCCTCGGAGTGCAGATCTCGCAGGACCTGACCTGGAGCAAGAATTCCTTGGAGATCAGGAAGCGAGCTCAGCAGAGACTACACTTCTTGAGGAAACTCAAACAGGCCTCTCTCCCCATCTGCATCCTCAGGACCTTCTACAGAGGTGTGGTGGAGAGTGTTCTGACGTACTGCATTGCTACATGGTACTCCAGCTGCAGTATGTCAGACAAAAAAGCCCTGCAGAGGATAGTCAAGGGGGCGGAGAGGGTAATTGGAGTCTCCCTCCCCTCTGTCCAAGAACTTTTTCAGAACCGTTGTAGGAGCAGGGCACTGAACATTGTCAAGGACCGTTCTCACCCTCTGCATAAACACTTTGAACTTCTTCCATCTGGTAAACGATTCCGGAGCATCAGAGGCAGAACCACCAGACTGATCAACAGCTTCCTCCCACAAGCTGTCAGGATGCTGAACAGCTGACCCGGAATCTCACATACACACTACTGCACCTATGGACATTTTGTATACAGTGGTACCTCTACTTACGAACGTCTCTACATACGGAATTTTCAGGTTACGAGACGCCTCAACGGGAAAATATTGCCTCTAGTTACGAACGAAATTTCAGGATACGAAAGGCAAAAAAGTACGCGCTCCTCGCAGCTTCCGTAGTTTACCGAACGTAAACATACCTGTAGCTGCTCTGCCATTGGCTATCGCCTAGCATCTTCCTGGTATCCCATTGGCCACGAAGTTTTTTTTTTTTTCCAAAACTTTATGCGTTTGGTTGATCTCGCCAAAGAATATGGCCGTAATACATCAACGATCAGCACAGTATTAAAACAAAACGAAGCACTTACAAGCCGACAAAAGCAAACGTCCTTGGATCAGAACATGAACCAAAGAAGGCAAACGGTGACGACGTCGACGACGATAGCAGTTAAAGGGTAAATGAACATAATTTTTATTATTCTTTCTCTTTTATTATTCTCTTTTATTATTCTTTCTCTCATTTTAAACTCTCATTTTATGTTTATTGTGCAGTAATCTAATTGTAACATGTATTTGTTACATGTTTTGATGCGTTTTTACGATTTATAAAAAATTTATGCCCGAATTTTGGGGGCTTGGAACGGATTACGGCATTTACATGTAAAACGCGCCTCTACTTACGAATTTTTCACGTTACGAGAATTCTTCCGGAACGAATTAAATTCGTAAGTAGAGGTACCACTGTATTATAGTTAGTTATTCTTTTTCCCCAAGTATGTCTCAGGGATGTGTGAATGGATGGGGGGGTGGGGGCGGGGTGGGGGGTGGAGCTATGTGGGAGTGTGTCTTAATCATGCTGCTTCTTATATGGATGCCGAGAGAAACGCAATTTCATCTTGCCTGCACTACAGTTGTATGTACAGCAATATGACAATAAAGTTTGATTTGATTTGATTTGATTTTGATCTAAGCCCTTGGTTACTCCTGTCACCCCCCATCCCGATCTCACTGGGGTCCCCTCTGAATATCATGATCTGGGGTCGGTGTTCAGTAAATCTCAGGCATTGTCTCTCCCCCCTCATCGGCCCTATGACTGCGCCATTAATCTCCGGGCTGGAGCTCCGCTGCCGGCGAGTCGCCTCTCCAGCCTGTCTGCCCCAGAACGGGAGGCCATGGATGCGTACATTAAAGAGTCCCTCAGCTCTGGTATCATCCGGCCGTCATCTTCGGCAGTGGGGGCGGGGTTTTTTTTCGTTAGGAAGAAGGATGGCTCCCTGAGACCGTGCATCAATTTATGTGCCCTGAATGACATCACCATCAAGGATGAGTACACCCTCCCCCTAATGGACACGGCTTTTGATTCCCTCCAGGGGGCCTCCTACTTCACCAAGCTGGACCTCCGCAATGCGTACCATCTGGTGCGGATCAGGGAGGGGGATGAATGGAAGACGGGTTTCCGGACCCCGAGCAGTCACTTTGAGTATTTGGTGATGCCGTTTGGACTGACCAACGCTCCGGCCATCTTCCAACGCCTGATTAACGATGTTCTACGTGATTTCCTGGGGTCATTCATCTTCGTGTACTTCGACAACATCCTGATCTTCTCCCGGTCATTGGAGGAGCATCAGGTACACGTGAGACGGGTCCTGCAATGACTCCTGGAGAATAAACTGTATGTGAAGGCAGAGAAATGTGAGTTTCACACTTCTAAAACATCATTTCCCGGTTTCATCATTTCTCACAACCAGATCATCCCGGACCCCGGCAAGGTGAAGGCGGTGGTGGATTGCCCCCCCCCCCCCCCCCAGGAAACAGCTTCAACAGTTCCTGGGGTTTGCTAATTTCTACCGGTGCTTCATTCACAACTACAGCATCATTGCTCTCCCCCTGACCCGCCTCACCTACCCCAAGACTGTTTTCCGGTGGACTGAGGAGGCCGCTGCCACATTTGCTACCCTGAAGGAGCAGTTTTCATCCTCCCCCATCCTGACGCAGGTGGACCCCGCTCTTCAGTGTCTGGTGGAGGTGGACGCTTTGGACTCAGGGGTTGGGGCTGTGCTTTCCCAGCGTTCCCTGGTGGATGGGGTGGTCCTACCTTGTGCGTTCTTTTCTCGCCGGTTGTCACCAGCAGAGAGGAACTATGATGTTGGCGACAGGGAACTTCTGGCAGTAAAACTTGCGTTGGAGGAGTGGCGCCACTGGTTGGAGGGGGCCGCCCAGCCGTTTGTCGTTTGGACAGACCATAAGAACTTAGAGTACCTGAGGTTGGCCAGACGCCTTAATGCCCGACAGGCCCACTGGTCCCTGTTCTTCGGGCGCTTTAACTTTTCCATCACCTACCGGCCCGGGTCGAAGAACACCAAGCTGGATGCCCTTTCCAGACAGTTTGCTCCTGACACGACAGAGGCACCCGAGCAGCCCATTCTCCTGTCATCTTGCATTGTGGGCACTCTTTCGTGGGACGTGAAGGAGAAGGTCGTGAGGGTGCAGGAGACCGAATCAGACCTGGGTGGGGGGCCAGCAGGTAAATTGTATGTTCCCTCTTCTGTTCGGGGGGAGGTGATTCACTGGGCTCACTCCTCCAGGCTTTCTTGTCACCTGGGGGGCCCCGCACGATTAGGATTCTCCAGAGGTCATTTTGATGGCCATCCCTCCGGAAGGACATCGCCAACTACGTCCACGCCTGTCCTCAGTGTGCTACGGGTAAGACGCCATCTTCTCCTCCCGCGGGGTTGCTCCACCCCCTTCCTACTCCCAGCAGACCCTGGTCGCACATTGCACTTGACTTTGTTACTGGTCTCCCCCCATCTAACCATTACATCGTTGTTCTCACCATAGTGGACCGTTTCTCCAAGGCTGCCCACTTCGTCCCCCTGTAGGGGCTGCCCACAGCAAAGGATACAGTGGATCTGCTTGTGCATCAAATGGTGAGGCTACACGGGATTCCCTCAGACATCATCTCCAACTGGGGTCCCCAGTTTGTGTCTCGAGTGTGGAGATCTTTCTGTAATGCTCTGGGAGCCACGGTGAGCCGGTCCTCGGGCTACCACCCACAAGAGCAATGGACAGTGTGAGAGAGCCAACCAAGAGCTGGAGGCTGCGCTGTGCTGCATCATTTCCTCCAACCCTGCATCATGGAGCACGCATCTCCCATGGATCGAGTACGCCCACAACTCCACAGTATCGTCAGCAATCGGCATGTCGCCTTTTGAAGCCTCCTTGGGTTACAATCCCCCGCTTTTTCCTGAGGAGGAGGGGGACATCGCCGTACCTTCTGTCCGGGTCCACCTGAGATGCTGTCGATGGATTTGGAGGACGGTCCGAGTGGCGCTCCAACGCATGGCGGAGCGCAACTCCAGGGTGGCTAATCGCCGCAGGAGACCAGCCCCACCCTACCAGGTGGGCCAACAGGTCTGGCTTTCCACACAGCATATTAACCTCAAGGCTAAGAATAGGAAGCTGTCTCAGCGTTTCATTGGGCCTTTTCCTATTGAGCGGATTATTAACCCGGTGGCTGTGCACCTGACTCTCCCCCCCTCCCTCCGCATCTGTCCTACGTTTCATGTGTCACAGGTCAAACCTTTTTTCTCCAGACCTCTCTGTCCCCCTCCCAGGTCTCCACCTCCACGAGTGGTGATCGACGGCGACCCGGAGTGGAAGGTCAACGCCATCCTGGACGTCTGCCGCTGGGGTCGCGACCTGTAGTATCTGGTTGACTGGAGGGGTATGGGCCCGAGTGGTGCTCCTGGGTGCGTCCATCCTTCATGTTGGATAGCCAACTCATCAGGGATTTCCATCGGACGCACCCAGGTAGGTTGGATCAGGTGCTAAGAGGCACCTCCCGGGGGGAGTACTGTGATGACTCGCTCTCTGCCATTATCTGCCACAGCTGCGCACACACCTGCTCCCCATCACTCACGGGCTATATAACTTGCTCTGCCTGCAAGACCGGCATGGAGCCGTCTGTCTCCCTGGCTACGTGAAGCTCTGCGCTGTCCATCCAGCCAAACATTCAGCCCTCGTCTTCCCTGCCGTGTCGGCCTTTACCTGGAAGGATTCTTCTCAAACTTCAAGTAGGCTCATTATTCTACTGACCTGTTCAGCATTATCCCCTGTGCACAGGCGGAACTCCCAGGCAGCGGAATCCTTTCCTCCAGGCGGCAGACTACGCCGACCGCTCACCTTCCCACCGTCTCTCGTCAGCAACGCTGGGTGACAGACGCTGTCCTTCGGGATTGCCTCCAGGCCGACCTTCATTCTCCACCGCAGCTGTAACAGTAAGCTTCAGTTACTCCACCAATACACTCCAGTGTTGAACTGTGCTAATACCGTGCCTCTGCTCTGTTCTTAGGGTTGCCAGATTGCACGGGGTTCTGCTCACTCCCAGCTGTTACGAGTCAACGGATCCACGCACTCACTTCCACATTTACTACACACACACACGCACCCACACACAAACACTATCACAATAAAGATAATTGAACTTACTCTTGAGCTTGTGTCTGTTCCCTGGGTCAGCCATTATGTCACTAAATTGCACTGAATGCATGTTAAAGAGTATAGATTTGGAAATTATGGCAGCACCTTCATTTCAAAACTCCCTAACCGCAGCGGTCCCCAACCACTCTGTACCGAGCGCAGAGAAAAAAAAAATAATCCTGTTGCTCTGTATTGTCTATGGAAGTCTGTGTTTTTCTGAAAAAAAAATTATTGAATATTCTCAATCTTTCTGTGTCTGACTCCTACCTGTCTGTCTATCTGCTGCGCATCTTGACATCTTGACACACACTTGTCTCATCAGAGTGTTTTGTGCTACTCAGGGACAAATTTGATTGGCGAAATTGATGGAAATTGACAAGGATTGGCCAAAATTGCGTAAAAGTTGCGGTGACTGGACAAAGTTGCAAGGTCACTCAAAAGATGTGGCAATGGCCTGATTTTACATGAATTAGTGTGATCGCAACATTGCGGAATCCTGGAGGGAGTGGTAAGTGTGAACAAACAACAGATCTTCCACGTGAATTGTTGTTTGTTTTTTTTATAATAGATAAGTGTCTACATTCATTTTGTTAAACCTCTTTGTTTTTCTACAGATTTTATTTCTGATACCTGAATGATTTCATCATTTGAAGACTTCTGAGGACAATAAGTTTCAGGTAGGATTTCAAAAAGGCCTAAAAAGAAAGTGTAGAACAAAGAAAAAGTAGGGCCCCATTTCTGTCTTTGCCTTGGGCTCCAGATGGACTAAGTCTGCCCCTGCCGGTAATAATGCGCTCTCTGTGAACCATGCTGCTCGGTTGACCTCGGACACAAGGTGGCCGTCCGCCAGTCTTGTGCTGTCACAGAAGGTGAGTATTACCCTTCAGAATTCAAGATTCAAGATTCAAAGATTTTATTTGTCAATGCTACTTTACATACAGGACATACAGGAGAATTGAAATGACGTTTCTGTTTATCTTCAGTCATGTGTGCAATATCAGAAAAGAAAAAGGAATAAGGCTGGAAAAACAACAACAGCAGTCTATGTAAAGTCATGCTACCTGTAAGCAGTGCAAATAGCGACAAAAGATAGATACAGACATCTCATAGTACAAATAAAGATAAACGATGAAGCCCAGCAACACTATATACAGAAAAAGTGGAGCAGTAATACTCATAGTTGCAAGTTCAATGCGGTAGTGTAGGTGCAAACAGTGACAGATAGGACTGCACATGATCAGTATTGCAATAACAGACAGCAGCAGATGTGGCATTTGTGCAAATGGTTGCAGTAAAATGCAGAGACATACAGCAGCAGATGTTTCTCTGCCAACAGCTGAGGTAGTTATTGTGAGGGTGAGTGCGTTATGGTCTGGAGGTGGGGGGGGGGGGGGCAGTGAGGGAGGAAGTAGACAGAGTTTAAGGTCCTGATAGCCTGATGAACAAAGCTGATTTGGCAGTCATGTGGAGTGGGCCCGGAGGCTCCAGTACCTTTTCCCCCAGGGCAGTGGTCTGAAGAGGGAGGATGAGGGGTGGGAGGTGTCACCTTGAATGTTGATTGCTCTGTGGGTGAGGTGGGTGAGGTAGGTGTCCAGGGGATTGGGGGGGCAGAGGGGCAGCGATGATCTTGCTGGCTGCTTTCATTGTGTGTTCTAGTGTCTTCCAGCAGGAGGTGGTGCAGCTTCCATACCACAGCGTGACGCAGCTGGTGAGGATGCTCTCAATGGTGCCCCGGAAGAATGAGCCTATGACGGGGGTGGGACTCGCGGTCTCCTCAGTTTGCAAAGGAAATGGAGGCAAGTTTGAGCCTTCTTGGCCAGTGATGTGGTGTTGTTGGACCAGGAGAGGTCCTCAGAGATGTGCACCCCCAGGAACTTGGTGCTGCTCACTCTCTCCATAGCTGCACCATCAATGATCAGAGGGAGATGCTATGTGTGTCCCCTCCTGAAGTTGACCACAATCTCCTTGTTTTTTCCCATGTTCAGGAAGAGAGTCAGAAAGAGAACTGGGAAGGGAATCATCTTCAGAAGCTAAATACTCCCTTTTAGAATCACAGTCCGCAAAATTCAGAGCAAGTACTTCCTCAGTGTTGAAATATGTTGTGCAATTTTCCCGTCTTCTCTTCTTCTGCGCTCTGAAACTGGCTCCAAGGGGGAACTATCTCTTTAGATCGAGGTCTCTTCCAGAAGGCGCCTTTCATTAAGCGCATAATGAGGGGGTGAGAACTGGGAGAGTTCCCATCCCACATGGCATGCTGAAATACGTAGCGGACAAGTAGACCTTAAGCGTAGAGAAAGTGCAGCCTTTATCCAGCAGTTCCCGCAGGAAGGTCAATATGTGGTGATCCGTGCTGTGTGTTTTCCCTGTTCACTAATTATCTTCCACAGCTGCGGTTGCATCCACACCTGCCCCTACTAATTAGGCTCCCTTTATTAGGAGTGGAGCCCTGCACTCCTGCGTGGAGACGTCAATGCTCCAACAGGGTGAAAGAACTCCACAACTCGAGTTTACCCATCTCTTCAGCAGGGAGTTTTGCCTCCCTTTCATCCAAGTTATCTGCACCTCATCACCTGGGAGTTTCATCTCCCTAATTCAACTGTAAGCTACCATTATGGGATTCAATCTCCTTCTGCTCCTGCCTTCTCCTGCTTCTCTTCCCTGTGCACAGGTGGACCAACCCCCAGGCGGACCTTCCCCAGCTCTAGGCGGTGGACCGGATCTCAGCCCGTGTGCAGGAGACCCCTCCCTCTCTCCAGCTCAGTAAGTGCCTCTGCTTCCCCGGACTGACTCTCTCTTCTCTCCCCCTCAGTGGAGGTTTTCACCTCCACCCAGCACTGTAATTATCAGCACGGGCACCTCTTCACCTCAGCGGGACAGACCTGGAAAAGGACAAAGCTGCTTCCTTGTGCTTCTGCTACTTCTCCTGCTCCGTAAGATTAGTAATTACTCAGCCAATTCAGTCTACTGTTGCAGAGAAACTAATATTCTCTTCTCCACTCTCTCTCTGCAGGGTTGCCAGACCTCTCCTGCTCCGCACACACACACACTAGCTGAAGTAGGTTCATTTTTGTCTTTAATAGGAACAAAAGGTAAACACACACACACACTTCTACACACATCCACTTTATCAATAAAGTGGATGTGTCCGCAAACCCCGGACTAAGACTACTCTAGGTGTGCCAAATTTCACACCAGCTCTAAATAGAAGAGAGCACATCACCCCGCCTTCACAACAACATCGACAAAATTATTCACCTCATCAGAATCCACCGACAAACCCCCCCCAGACAACGCTGGTAATTGGTGACTCGATTATGAGAAACGTCAGAAGCAGGTACTGTATCAGGAGATTTTTTTCCTGGGGCGAGAGTGTCTGACATTGAGGCTCTTACCCCTGACCTACTAAATGAATTCCCCCACGTTAAAACTGTCATAGTACATGTTGGATGCATTAACATCCCAGATGAAGCGTATGAGATTTTAAAGCGTGACTTCAGGAGCCTTCTGTCCACTCTTATGATCTGTGGCAGACATGCGTTTATCTCTGGGCCTTTAGGCACCTCTCAGACGAGGTTGCAATTATTTTAGCAGAACTCTCAGTCTTAATACTTGGTTGTGTTTTACATGTCCTATTTTTAACATTGGATTTGTAGATAATTTTAACTTGTTTTGGAACCGCCCATCACTTATGAGGCCTGATGGCATCCACCCAACTAGACCTGATGCACGTGTTTTAAGGGACAATCTGTTCTATTCCATTCAGTGTTTTTTAGTACAGTGACTGAAAATTGGTGTGTTAACTCACTCTGAAGTTCCTGGGTCTGTCAATCAGCCCTTTTTTGGTCTTGTTTCCACTTCTCATACTAATCCCATTAATCCAAATAATCCTCATTGTTTGGATCAGTCTTCGACTTATAACCCTACAGAGATTGTGTCTTGTCTCCCGTTACCCAACATATTATAACTCAACACATATACAACACAACTTGAAAAATACACGTCTTTCTGCAGCTCCTCCTCATCCACCACCCCCCAACTTTGCCCCTGTCTTCTCCCTTAGAGAACCCTTGTCTGCTCCTCCCAAAGTTAATAAAAAAGTTAATAAAAATATGGTGCATAAACATCCCAAAGTGATTAAACAAAATGTTGGTAAAATTCAGATCAAACCTCAAGTCTCTAAATTTAATAGTTTGTCCTCTGTTCCTCCTCATAATTTAAAAAATTAAATGTGGTTTATAAAATATTAGGTCTCTAACTCCCAAGTCTCTTTTAGTCCATGATATATTAATTGATCATCAAATGGATTTATTATCCCTCACAGAGACTTGGCTAGGGCAAGATGATTATGTTGGTTTGAATGAATCAACTCCCTCTGGTTATCTAAACTATCATAATCCCAGAAGTTCTGGTCATAAGAGGTGGAGTAGCAGCAATTTTGCATTCTAAATTACTAGTTAATATAAACCAAAAATCATGTTTTATTTCCTTTAAGGGCCTGGTCCTCAGTGTGGGGTATGTTGGCTATGTTGGCTTGAATCCAATTTTCTTTGCCATAGTTTACCGTCCTCCTTCAGCCTACTCAGAGGTTTTATCCGAATTTGCTGAATTTTTAGCTGATTTAGTGCTGAAATCAGGTAGAATAATTATTGTAGGGGACTTTAATATACATGTTGATGTAGATAGTGACTGTCTTAATAAGGCATTCAATTCAATTTTAGACTCAATGGAGTTTTCCAAGAAAGTAGAGAATTCTACCCATTATCTCCACCACACATTGGACCTCGTGTTGACTTATGGTATAGATATAGAAAATCTGGTAGTGTCTCCTCATAGTCCTGTACTGTCAGACCATTGTCTGTTAACCTTTGATTTCACTATTTCTGATTATTTGACTCCTAAAGAAAAATATTACTACAGCAGATGTCTTTCAGATGACGTTACCAAATTTTTGCAGATTGTCTCCTCTATACCATGGGTCAACACAACGAAAATAAAAGATGGAGAGCCTGCTCCTTCCGTAATTGATAGCATGGTAGATAGTGTTACAGCCTCTCTGCATCGGACTCTAGATTTGGTGGCCCCTTTAAAAAAGAAAAAGTCTAACCAGAGATTTCTAACCCCTTGGTTTAACACAGAAACTCGTAGCTTAAACCTGAAGACTCGTCAATTGGAAAGGAAATGACGTTCTACTAATTTAGATGAATTCTATTTAGCGTGGAGAAATCATCTCTTAATTTATAAAAAAATCTCTTAGAAAAGCTATAACAAGTTATTATTCTGCATTAATAGAAGCAAATAAGAATAACCCCAGATTTCTTTTCAACACTATAGCCAGGCTGACAAACAGTCAGGACTCAGTCAATCCTCGCATCCCCCTTGAGCTTTCTTGTCAGGACTTTTTGAACTTTTTCAATCATAAAATTTTATCTATTAGAGATCAAATCAGTCAGATTCTTTCTACCGTAAACTCAAGTACATTAACTACTACTGTCACGCCGTGCCGCTCATCAGCGGCGCCACCTGCTCGCACACCTGTTCATCATCAGCGGCGAGGGATATAAGCCGCCTCGCCCTGAGCTTTGGCCTGAAGCCATCAGACTTCTTCCCCCCTTCAACGAGAAGCAATCTACTCTTCAGCACGACGCTGTGTGGTAAGAAATCCTTACCTCATCTTTTCCAGTCTGCTCCCCTGTGCAGAGGTGGATTTCTCGGCGGCGGACAACCCCGTTCCCTCGTCGTTCCTCGCTGCTGCACCGAGCCCTGCAGGTGGCTGTCTCCCGGGTTCCGTCCTTGTTGTGCCAGTCATCTGTTCCTAGCAAGTAAGCTTCTCCCTCGCCTATTCTCCTCCTGTGTTGGTGTGTGCCCGTCACCCTGTGTCTCTGTGTTCTCTCCCATAGGGTTGCCGGCTGTACGGTCTCCTGCCTCTGTGCCTGAAGCAGACGCCGCCACCAACACATTAACACTTCGCAGACACACATCCATTCACTCCTGTTGCTAATAAACTATTTGAACTACTCTGAGCCTGTGTGTGTGCGTCTCCTGAGCCGAACGTTATGTCAACTACAACTCCCTCAACTGATATCTGTTTAGATAAGTTTACTGCAATTGACCTTTTAGAGTTGGATAAAATAATCTCCTCATCTAAGCCTTCATCTTGTCTTTTGGACCTTATTCCTACCAGGTTACTTAAAGTTGTCTTCCCAATTATTGGTAGCCGTATTCTTCACATAATTAATGCTTCTTTAACTCTGGGTTATGTACCACTGGCTTTTAAAATTGCTGCTATTAAACCCTTAATCAAAAAGCTAACGCTCGATACAGGAGTTTTGGCTAACTATCGACCAATCTCTAATCTGCCTTTCATTTCAAAAATCTTCGAAAGAGTTGTTGCTGCGCAATTGTTTGACCACTTGCAGGCAATTGGTTTATTTGAAGAGTTTCAATCTGGGTTCAGAGTTCACAGCACTGAAACAGCCTTAGTGAAGGTCACTAATGACCTCCTTATCGCATCTGATAATGGACTTGTTTCTGTTCTTGTCCTTTTAGATCTTAGTGCAGCCTTTGACGCTATCAATCATGACATTCTACTTGATAGATTAGAACACTATGTTGGACTAAATGGAACTCCGCTGCAGTGGTTTAGATCTTATTTGTCTGATAGACTTCAGTTTGTTCACATCAATGATGAATTTTCTTCCAACTCTAAGCTCAGTCACAGAGTTCCACAGGGATCTGTGTTAGGCCTTACTCTTTTTAGTTTATATATGCTTCCGTTAGGCAATATCATTAGAAAGCACTGTATACATTTTCATTGTTACGCAGACGACATACAGCTATACCTGTCAATGAAGCCCGATGATTGTAATCAATTTGCCAAATTAGATGCCTGTCTTAAGGAAATCAAAGCCTGGATGATTTGTAATTTTCTGCAACTAAACTCTGATAAGACAGAAGTCATTCTTGTTGGCCCAAAAAACCTTAGAAATTCCTTTCCAAATCATACTCTTAATTTGGATGCCGCAACTCTCACTCTGAATAGTTCTGTGAGGAACCTTGGAGTTATTTTTGATCAAGATCTGTCCTTTAATTCACATATTAAATTTGTTTCTAAGACTGCCTTGTATCATCTGCACAATATTGCCAAGATTAGGAGCATCTTGTCTCTGAATGATGCTGAGAAACTGATCCACGCCTTTGTCAGCAATCGACTAGATTTTGTAACTCATTATTATCAGGTTGTCCCAAAATATCCTTAAAAAAGTCTTCAGTTGATCCAAAATGCTGCTGCAAGACTTTTAATTGGTTCTAGAAAGAGAGATCATATCTCTCTGGTTCTGTCCTCCCTTCATTGGCTTCCCATAGAGTTTAGAATTATGTTTAAAATCCTTCTTCTCACTTTCAAAGCTGTTAATAATCAGGCCCCCTTATATATAAAAGATCTGATATTACCATATCATCCTAATAGAGCACTATGCTCCCAAAATGCTGGATTGCTTGTGGTGCCCAGAATCTCCAGAAGTACATTGGGAGACAGAGCCTTCTGCTATCAAGCTCCTTCTCTGTGGAACCAGTTAACACTCTGGGTCCAGGAGACAGACTCTGTCTCTCTGTTTTTAAGAACAGGGTAAAATCCTTCCTTTTCACGTCAAATAGGTTCATTTTGTCTTCTTTTAATTATTTATCTTTTGTTCATATAAAAGACAAAAAATAAAATAGAAAGGTAAGAAGGTAAAGACATCTTTCTATTTTATGTTTTGTCTTTTATATGAGCAAAAGATAAATCCTTCCTTTTTAGTATAGCCTACAATTAGGGAGGGATTTCGTGTCTCTTAACCCCGTTTCTGTTCTGCTGTTAATAGATTCAGACTGCTGGATGACTGCCAGTAATGTACTTGGTTTCTCACTGTTTCATGTTCTTTATGTCTGTTCTCTTCGTCCTCTCTATCCCCTCACCCCCAGCCAGTCGCAGCAGATAACTGCCCCTCCATGAGCCTGGTGTGGTATATATGACTCTTATATCCCATATCTACATATGTTATGCACAACAACCACTGCTGCCACTAAGAAATCAAGTCCTGCTGCCCACTCCCCACTCCACCGACACCCCCCCCACTCCCAACACACAGCCCCCCATCCTGACCCTGACCAAGACCCAGGTGAGGACGGAGCTGAGGAAGATCAAGGCGAGGAAGGCGTCGGGACCGGACGGCATCAGCGCAAAGCTCCTCAAGTCCTGTGCAGACCAGCTGTGTGGGATTGTGACGTATATCTTCAACATGAGCCTGAAACTGGGGAGGGTACCACAGCTGTGGAAAACATCTTGTGTGGTACCTGTACCAAAAACTTCCCACCCCAAAGACCTGAACAGCTTCAGACCGGTGGCCTTGACGTCCCACTTGATGAAGACCCTGGAGAGACTGCTCCTTGCTCATCTCCGCCCCCTGGTGGAACCAGCGATGGATCCACTCCAGTTCGCCTACCAGCATGGCATTGGGGTGGAGGATGCGGTGATCTTCCTCCTTCACCGTTCTCTGTCCCACCTGGAGAAGCCCAGGAATATGGTGAGGATCATGTTCTTTGACTTCTCCAGTGCTTTCAACACCATCCAACCGATGATCCTGAAGGACAAGCTGCTGCGTGCAGGGGTGGACCAGCACCTGTCATCATGGATCCTGGACTACCTCACGAACCGGCCTCAGTTTGTGAGAACCCGGGACTGTGTTTCCGACACGATCATCAGTAGCACGGGGGCCCCCCAGGGAACGGTGCTGGCTCCCTTCCTGTTCACTCTTTATACTGCGGACTTCTCACACAACACATTGCCATCTACAGAAGTTCTCTGATGACTCTGCGATCGTTGGTCTCATCTCCAGCGGAGATGAAGCTGAGTACAGAGGGCTTATCCAGGACTTTGTGGACTGGTGCCATCGGAACTGCCTCCAGATCAACGCGAGGAAAACTAAGGAGCTGGTGGTGGACTGCCGCAGGCATGGGCAGCCCCTCACAGCACCAGTAAATATACAGGGAACAGACATCGAGATGGTGACATCCTACAAGTACCTGGGTATTCATCTGAACAATAAACTAGACTGGTCACACAATACTGACGCACTCTACAAGAAGGGACAGCGCAGGCTGTTCCTGCTGAGGAGACTCAGGTCTTTTGGTGTACAAGGGGCGCTGCTGAAGTCATTCTATGACACGGTGGTGGCATCAGCCATCACTTTTGGAGTGGTCTGCTGGGGCAGTGGCATTACTGCAGCCGATAGGAAGAGACTGAACAAACTGATTAAGAAAGCTAGCTCTGTCCTGGGGCAACGCCTTGATCCAATGGAGGAGATAGGAGAGAGAAGGACGGTGGCTAAACTGTCATCTCTGCTGGAGTCCGAGTTCCACCCTATGCAGGACATACTGGATGCACTGAGGAGCTCATTTAGCAGCAGACTACATCATCCCAGGTGCACAACCGAGAGGTTTCGTAGGTCCTTCCTACCAACGGCTGTCAGACTGTACAACCTAAGCAGGGCTGCTCACAGAGATAGCAAAAAGACGTAACAAACTAATAGTTTTTTTTGAATGCAAAAGATGCAATAGACTTACACAATGGTCCTCTCCGGCATACAACTAGGAACATACCGGTCGCTATGGAGGGTGAGAATATGTATGGGCACA
The DNA here is from genome assembly GCA_020510985.1 of Pholidichthys leucotaenia. NCBI lineage: Eukaryota > Metazoa > Chordata > Actinopteri > Cichliformes > Pholidichthyidae > Pholidichthys > Pholidichthys leucotaenia. The sequence goes on along the minus strand of CM035847.1, from coordinate 251,724,339 downwards.
TAATCATACCATGTAGGATAACTAAATAGACGGTTATGCTGTTTCATCCCACCTAGCAACAATGCTCTGCACTGTGTGTGTTTATATATTTACATATTTATTCCATCTAGCTACAGTGCTCTGCACTGGGTGTGTTTATATTTATATATCTATATATTTATTCCATCTAGCTACAATGCTCAGCACTGGGTGTGTTTATATATCTATATATTTATTCCATCTAGCTACAATGCTCCGCACTGTGTTTTTATATATCTACATATTATTCCATCTAGCTACATTGCTCCGCACTGTGTGTGTTTATATACTTGCATATTTATTCCACCTAGCTGCAATGCTCCGTATTGTGGGTGTTTATATATTTACATATTTATTCCATCTAGCTACAATGCTCTGCACTGTGTGTTCATATATTCATATATTTATTCCATCCAGCTACAATGCTCTGCACTGTGTGTCTGTGTGTGTGTGTGTATATATATATATTTTATAGTAATATGTACATATGTATATTAGCTGCTCTTGCTTGCTTGTTTTTTGTTTTTTTTTTTTTTTTCTTCTTGCCTTCTGATTGTTGCTCTGAGTGTTGCTATCCCTGTGCTGTTGCAATCCTGGAATTTCCCCATTGTGGGACTAATAAAGGCTTATCTTATCTTATCTTATCTTATGTTAGAACAAGTGGAAATGTTTTGTGACAGCATATGTAAGGAACTTCACACCTAGAAAGGACAAAGGATCTCCCCCGCCGGGTTAAAGACAATGGACCTCCCAAGAGACGGACTTGACACCTTTACCCCCTAAGGCGAGAGGAGGAGTTCCCATCACCTCCCAAGACAAGGAGAGGAGACAGCAGAACAATGGGGGGTTAAGATAACGGGGGGATGTCAGCTTTTTCAATGAGTGGCTCGGATGTCAGCTTTTTCAATGTGTGGCTCTGATGTCAGCTTTTTCAATGTGTGGCTCTATGTGTGCTTGTATTTAACCAGCGAGCGGAGCAGAGATCACTCTCTTGCCTTCTGCCAAGCTCTACACCTGATGAGACTCGATAGAAGAGCTATTCATTAAAAACCCTGTTTTTAATACAAAAATCGCCTCGTCATTTCAGCTCCTCTACACTGGTGACCTTGACGCGAGAATATGGACCGGAGGCGTTCTTCAAGCTGCTCATCCATGGTGACTCGGGCATACGCCAGCGATGACGCAGACGAGGGAACAAGCAGACAGCTGTTCCCCACGGCAGAGGGCACTGAGAGAGCTCAACCAAGCTCCAACACCGCCGCGAGTGCCGAGGCAAGGCACTCTCACCCGGTGGGCACAACAGTGATGGTGTGCACGAACGCCGTTGCTGTCAACCTGCCAGACTTCTGGCGAGAGGACCCCGCCTCTTGGTTTCAGCAAGCTGAAGCCCAGTTTATACTGGCGGGCATCACAGCAGACGATATTAAGTTTTACCATATCGTCTCCAAACTCGACTCCGCCACTTCGAAGTGTGTGCGGAGCTTGGTCCGGCGACCACCAGCCCGGGACAAATATGAGACACTCAAGGCGACCATCGTGGCGAATTATGTCCCATCAGCGGAGGAAAGAGCCGAGAGGATCCTGGCAATCTACGGCCACAGAGGGAGCAATCCGAGGACCCTCATGGAGGATTTGCTACAACTCAAGGAGGAGGATAATGATAATTTCCTTTTCCAATTCATTTTCCTCAGCACGCTACCACCGCAGTTGAGAGGGACACTCGCCAGTATGAAGTGCAATAATCATCAGGATTTCCGCACACTGGCCAACGAGGCTTACCGGCTCGTCAACGCCTGCAGAGAACGGACACCCACAGCGGCATCCGCAGATCTGAAAACGGACACCCCGAGCCTTGGAGAGACTCAACCCACGGTGACAGCGGCGCGGCCCAAGCGCAACGAGCAGAACGACGTCTGCTATTATCACCACCGCTTCGCAGAGAAAGCCCGCAAATGCGTTCCCCTCTGCAAGTTTACGATGTCGTGGAAACGCCAAAGCTGAGGGCCATTAACAGCAGCGGTTCTCAGCGAGAAGAATAAGCTGTTATACGTGACGGATGGATACACAGGCAAGCAGTTCCTCATCGACACGGGAGCTCAGCTGAGTTTCATCATGCCCTCCCACGCAGATCGAACCATGGGCACCCGGGGCAACGGAGCAGTGGCAGCCAACGGCTCTGACATCGACACGTTCGGGGAAAAGAGCCTGCATCTCCTCATCCACGGCCGCAGCTACAGATGGACATTTGTTGTAGCAGCGGTGAGCTTTAATTTGTTAGGCGCAGATTTTCTGTATGCACACGGGTTATTAGTGGATCTTGCAAATGGGCGCCTGGTTAATGCACTATCTTTTGCTTCTATTCCATGTTCAGCTCGAGTTTCCCCACCACCTGTGCAGGCCAGCGTCACCACAGCGGGAGGTAAGTTTGAACAACTCCTCACCCAATTTCCAGCACTCACAACCTCCAAATTCTCAGCCACTGTAGCCAAACACGGGGTTAAACACTTCATTCCGACAACAGGACCTCCTGTTTTTGCCAAAGCTCGCCGCTTAGATGCGGCCAAGCTCAACATAGCAAAGGATGAATTTGCAGCTCTCGAAAAATTGGGCATTGTTAGACGCTCGAAGAGCCCCTGGGCTTCACCACTTCACATGGTTCCGAAATCTGATGGTTCTTGGAGACCGTGCGGAGATTACCGCAGGCTAAACAATGCTACAGCGCATGACCGTTACCCCATTCCTCACATTCAGGATTTCTCACTACATTTAGCAGGTGCACGCATTTTTTCAAAAATAGACTTAGTCCGCGGTTATCACCAAGTCCCAGTCCGAGCTGAAGATATTCCAAAAACAGCGGTTATAACCCCTTTCGGCCTTTTTGAATTCCTAAGAATGCCGTTCGGCCTCAAAGGCGCTGCTCAAACTTTTCAACGGATGATGGACGCAGTCCTACGCGACCTACCCTTTGTTTTTGTCTACCTCGATGACATGCTGGTAGCCAGCTCATCCGAGGAAGAACACGAGCAGCACCTCACTACCGTTTTTCAGAGGCTGGAAGAGCACGGACTTATAATCAATCCAGCCAAATGCAAATTTGGCGTATCGCAAATTGATTTTTTGGGACATAGGGTCTCCCCGACAGGGGCATTTCCGCTTCCAGACAAAGTTCGTGCGATAGAAGGTTTTCCACGGCCTCAAACGGTTAAATCGCTACAGGAATTTTTGGGGATGGTTAATTTTTACAACCGTTTCCTCCCCCACGCAGCTCAGCTCATGCAACCCCTATATGACGCGCTCAGAAAAAAGAAGGCTTCCAACGCGGTCGAATGGACCCCGGAGCGCGAACGCGCTTTCGCGGAAGTAAAAAACGCCTTAGCTAACGCCACAATGTTAGTCCACCCAGATCCCTCAGCCCGCATTGCTCTGACCACAGATGCTTCAGACCTGGCTATAGGGGCAGTTGTAGAACAACTTGTCAGCGGAGTCTGGCAACCTTTGGCATTCTTTAGCAAATCGCTAAACCCAACGGAACGCAAGTACAGCACTTTCGACAGAGAGCTGCTAGCGCTTCATTTGTCCATCCGCCACTTCCAGTTTTGGTTAGAAGGGCGGAGTTTCACGGTCTTTGTGGATCATAAGCCGCTCACTTTTGCTATGGCTAAAATTTCAGAACCATGGTTGGGCAGACAACAAAGACAGTTAGCTGCGATTTCAGAGTTCACCACAGACATTCAACACGTAGCAGGCAAACTTAACGTTGTAGCTGACTGTCTCTCTCGCGCTGTGACACCGCCAGAGCACGGGGAGACAGATTACGCCGCCTCAGCAGCGGAACTCTTCACTAACGCACACACATACGCAGCACGTATCCAGGATGGAATAGATTATGCAGCCATGGCGGAAGAACAAAGCAGTGATGCAGACGTGCGCGCGCTCCTGTCCGGACCAACAGGGTTAAGGCTGGAGAAAAAAGGGTTGCGCGACGGCGTGCCCCCCCTAATATGCGACGTTTCAACCGGCCGACCTCGCCCGTTGGTACCAGCTGCTTGGCGCCGCCGTATTTTCGATGCAATTCACTCCCTCGCGCACCCAGGTGTGCGCGCCTCGGTCAAAATGGTTGCTGAAAAGTTTGTGTGGCCAGGCCTGCGCAAAAACGTAAAAGAATGGGCAAAAACTTGCATTCCTTGTCAACGCGCCAAAATACACAGACACACAAAAGCCCCTCTGGAACCCTTTCCAGTTCCTGCTAGAAGATTCGACCACATTCACGTCGACCTCGTGGGGCCGCTACCTTCCTCCCAAGATTTCACACACCTGTTAACAATGATAGACCGCACCACGCGCTGGCCAGAGGCAGTCCCTCTAGCGTCAACCACAGCGGAGGAAGTCGCTCGCGTTTTTCTAGCAAACTGGGTGGCACGTTTCGGCGTTCCATCAGACATCACGTCAGACAGAGGGCCTCAATTTATCTCAGAGCTCTGGTCAGCCATGTCTAACAGTTTAGGGGCAACAATTCATCGCACCACCGCTTATCACCCTCAGGCTAATGGGTTATGCGAGCGTTTTCACAGGTCCTTAAAGGCTGCCCTCAGGGCCTCACTAACGGACACAAATTGGGTAAATAAACTTCCCTGGGTTTTATTGGGGTTGCGTGCAGCACCTAAAGAGGATTTAGACGCTTCTCCTGCAGAATTAGATTTTGCCCAGCCTATCAGACTCCCAGGAGAATTTTTACCAGAGAACCCAGAACCAGGACACCTTCCAGTCCCAAGGTTTTTAGGCAGCAGTGGACCGGACTCCCTCCACGGTCCAGCTCATCACTCTTTTCCACGAGTTTTTGTTCCTCAAACTTTAAAAAACGCTGAGTTCGTTTTTGTTAAGCATGAAGCCATTAAACCAACGTTATGCCCAGTTTACGATGGCCCGTTCAGAGTGCTGGAAAATGGTGACAAACACTTTGTGCTTGATTATGGGGACAGAAAGGAAGTGGTCAGTGTTGACAGACTCAAACCTGCCTTCTTGCTGAGAGACGAACCTGCACAGTTGGCACGAGCACCTCGGCGTGGTAGACCCCCCAGAGGAAAAGTCTCAGCCCCCAGGCAGGGAACAAATAATCTCTTTCCTTCCCACAATGCAGATTCACCACGAGAAGGTCCCAGCGGGACACCTAAGCCAACCTACAGCAGTTTTGGGAGAAGAATAAAGCCCAGACAGCACAGGGACTGATACCAACCACCACGCAATTATTCACTAATTGTGCTACAACAGTTTAAGGCTACTTATGATTTCACTATGCTGTTATGTTTACCACTGAACTTTCTTAGGAGCATGGCTGCTAGAAAACTTCTCCTGTGGCAACAGTTGTAACACGTAGAATTTCATAGTTATTATCTTAGACTGTGATTCTTTCTGTGTCCTTTCCCAGTGTTTGGGGGGCCTGTGGTATATATGACTCTTATATCCCATATCTACATATGTTAGAACAAGTGGAAATGTTTTGTGACAGCATATGTAAGGAACTTCACACCTAGAAAGGACAAAGGATCTCCCCCGCCGGGTTAAAGACAATGGACCTCCCAAGACGCGGCGGCGGAGACGGACTTTTTTTTTTTTTTTTTTTTTTTTTTTGTTACTTATTTGTACCCGTAGGTAGACTTGGTTTGCAGTCTGGTGACAAGCCACCGGCTGCTGGTCGCTGCGTGCGCGAGCGCCCTAAACCTACATGTTTTTGGTGTGCGGGAGGAAACCGGAGAAATCCCGGAGTAAACCCGCGCAACACGGGGAGAACATGCAAACTCCACACAGCTCACTGTTGGTTGGGGGCTGGGATCGAACCCACGATCTCATGATCCCCGCGATCCCCCAGCCGAGGGTAAAACTGTGCTGCCACAGTGCTAAACCACTGCGCCACCGTGCAGCCACTTGACACCTTTACCCCCTAAGGCGAGAGGAGGAGTTCCCATCACCTCCCAAGACAAGGAGAGGAGATAGCAGAACAATGGGGGGTTAAGATAACGGGGGGATGTCAGCTTTTTCAATGAGTGGCTCTGATGTCAGCTTTTTCAATGTGTGGCTCTGATGTCAGCTTTTTCAATGTGTGGCTCTATGTGTGCTTGTATTTAACCAGCGAGCGGAGCAGAGATCACTCTCTTGCCTTCTGCCAAGCTCTACACCTGATGAGACTCGATAGAAGAGCTATTCATTAAAAACCCTGTTTTTAATACAAAAATCGCCTCGTCATTTTAGCTCCTCTACACCTGGTTCTGTTAGAGGTTTCTTCCTATTAAATGGGAGTTTTTCCTCTCCACTGTCCCTAAGTGCTTGCTCATAGGGGATCGTCTGATTGCTGGGTCTTTCTGAAATTGTGGGGTTTTCTCTGCCTTTTGAAGCCCTATGAGAATGACCTTTGCTATGGTGTGGCGCTACATAAATAAAGCTGAATTGAACTGAATTGAATTGAATTGAATTGAAAGATCATTGTGATTCTAATTGTCTGTTGTCTGGTCTTGGGTTTTCATGTAATCATGTCACAATATCTCTATTAAAGAGCTTTGGAAAGGAATCACACCTCTCCTTTGACACCAGTGCTCGAAAACACACCATTTAGGTTCAGGTTCAGGTTCAGGTTACTTTATTTGTACCCGTAGGTAGATTTGTATTGCAGCTGGTGACATCCATATTTACAAGCCACTAATTACATTCAACATAGACACAAACACAGGCACACATCTTACAAAACAGGTGTGTAAATGGTGTGTAAATGCTAGGTGTGTAAATGTATTTGGTGTGTAGGTGTGTAAATGTATTTAGGTGTGTAAATGCTCTAAGTAGATGCCGCTCTGGCACCTTGGATTGTATCAATAACATTATCGGGTAACCCTGTGAACATCAGTCTCTTCCTTTCAGGGGCCAGGCTCACGGGTCCCAGATCTTGGGGCGTGGGTGCCATATCTAGCCTTGTGCCCCTCTTAGTAGGGCTGTGCAGACCGGGAGATGCCAGGGTTTTCCATGCAACAGTGACACTAGTTGAGCAAACCATGTTTTCTTGGGCCAACGAGGCGCGATCAGGATCAGCAAGTGTCCCGCCACACGCACCTGTCCCAGAATATCTCTTATTAGCACCACCGGGGAAAATGTTTACAAGCGCGTCAGGGGCCAGATGTTGGAAAGCGCACCCAGCCCTAGTGCTGCGCTCTCATCCCATAGTGAGAAGAACATAGGACAGTGTGCGTTTCTCTGAAAGCAAACAGATCGACATCGGCCTTGTCAAACCCATCTCTGGGTGCAGCCCCTATTCTCTTGCAAGGGAAAAGCCCCTGGAGAGCAGACCTGCTCCGCGGTTCAGAGCCCCTGGGACATGCATCACCCTGAGTGACGGCAACTGGGGGCCGCACCACTTCAACATTCTGCAAATGAAGGACAAAAGGGAAAGGGAACATGTTCCCCCCTGGGTGTTTGTATTGGCCACCACACAGGTTGCAGTACACCAGAACATGTTTGTGACCTAGGAGACCCACACTGTAGAAATGTTTCAGTGAGAGAAAAACTGCTAGCAGTTCCAGCAGGTGGATGTGCCACTGTCTGCCTGTCTGACCACACCCCGTCCATGTGCTTGTTGTTGCAAATGCCACCCCAGCCCCATTTCGAGGCGTCTGTGGTGACCATTACGCATAATGAGACTCGCCCCATGGGCATCCTGGAACATAGACACGCTACATCTTTCCAGGGGAGCAGTATGTGCACACAGGCTGGGGAGACCAGAACCACACCTGTCAGGTTCGGGAAGCATTTCTGTTTCAGGAGAAACCATCTCTGAAAATCCCTCATCATAAGCAGGCCTAACGGGACCACCGCTATCATAGAAGCCATGTATCCCAACAGATGCTGGCACTGGCATAGAGATTCAGTGCGGTCCATCTGGAAGTATGAAAGGCATTGATAAAAAGATGTTATCCTCTGCTTGGATAACTGAGCCCGGTTTTGCACCAAGTCCAACACCAGACCCGGAAAGCAGATTTTTGGGTGGGTGTGAGGAGACTCTTTTCTCTGTTTATGACAAAGCCTAAGGACTGTAGCTGCATCACCAGGAGCACTGTGTGTGCTCTGGCCTGATGAGTGGAGTTTGCCAGAATTAATAAATTATCCAGATAATCAAAGACCTGAACCCCCTGGCTTCTGAGGCGACTTAAAGCCGCCTCCAGACATTTGGTGAATACCGGAGCGGCAAGTGGCAGGCCAAAGGGAAGTACCTGATACTCGAATGTTACCCCCTCGTACGCAAAGTCCAGGAACTGCCTGCGCTTGGGTCAGATAGGGATGTGGAAATAAGCATCCTTTAGGTCCACTGTAGTGAACCACGCTTCTGGCTGTATCATCTGAATGATCTGATGCAGTGTAAGCATTCTGAATTTAAATGACCTCAGGCATTTGCTCAAATCCAAAATGGGCTGGAGACCCTGTCTCTGTTTGGAATGACAAAGTAGCAACTGTAGTAACCTCTGTGGGTGTCGCTTAGAGGTACGATTCTTATTGCTTGTTTCTCCAAGAAAGAGTGAATCTCCTCTCTCATAACTGGAGTAGAAGCTGGTGGTACACTTGACATCATAATGCCTCTGAACATAGGTGGGCGTCTTTTGAATTGGAAACTGTAGCCGTTGACTACAATTCCCATCACCCATTGGGGCACTGCACATGCTTGCCACATTGCCTCCCTGATGGAACGCTTGCCAAGCATGGGTATTTGCTGACCAAGGCGCCCTCTACTGGACAACTGGGGCTTGAAACAGTAATATTCCAAAAACGCTGTGATTTTTCCCCATCTAATGTGGCTTAGTGAAGTTTTATAATGGGGAAAAACTGCCATTTATTAAATTCACACCAGCAGAATGTTTTCCCTTTATTTTGTGTGCCAGTGAGTCAAACTGTTTTATGCTTAAGGGCAACTGTTTGCTTAACCAAGGTCTCTTTGACTTCGGTACCAGCTGGAAAGAGAGAGACCTCCCGTTTTGCCCTGTGGGTTGAGAGGCTTTGTGACATAGGGAGGTAGGGGACCACTCCGCTTTGGTCACAGCGGGACTGAATCTTCTCCAGTGCCTGTCCAAACAGCCCTGAGAGATCAATGGACTAATGGAGGAACTCTGATCACTGTGCTTTTGGCAGCTCCATGAGAGTGAGCCATAGGTGCCGATGAGCTATCATGGTCTCCGCCAATCCTTTCCCCAAGGCCGTGGCCATAGAGTTTGACAACCTCAGAATAAAGTCAACTGTTCTGCAAACCTCATCCAGCAGTCCAGCTGGGTTGTGCTTCATATGCAAAGCATCATGCAGCTCTCGTAACTTCTCCACCTGATAAGCCTGCAGCATAGATGCCATGTTTAGCGCATGAGCAGCCAGCTCCTGAGTGCAGTGAATTTTTTCTTGCTGAAAGACTGAGAAACGGCATTGTTTGCTGGGGAGAGGGGATCTGCTGGTGGACATTTTTGGTTTAGGAGCTAAATGAACCTCCAGAGTCTAATCCACTGGAGGCATGTTAGCGAGCCCTGCCCGCTCCATGTCCTCCAGATCCTGAATGTGCAAGAAGGGCAGTGACAGCGGTTCCTTGGGGGATGCCCAGGACCAAGTGAGCTCCGCATGGAAGTCCGGGAACACCGGTAACTTATGCTTGACTGTGGACTGTTGCTTTGGGAGAACATAATTCCCCGCAAGCCTAGTCTGAAGCTGAAGGAGTGGAGGAGTGGGCCATGGCAAATTCAAGTTGCTTGGCCGCCCTACTACACAACTCGATAAGGGCTGGAGTGGAGCCATATACCTCCGCTGGGGCATCGACAGTGTTGAACAGATGTAGTGGTTCCAGATCCTCCTTCTGAGCATCCGCTTCACCTTCAGAAAAGGCACTGGAGGCTGTGAGGGAAATTTCATCATCAGCAGGGGTGCGAGGGTCCCCCAGTACGGATGGTAATGGACAGGTCGGACTGCTCCTCCTCCATGATATCAACAGGGAGAACATGATCCATGTGGTCGTCCCATGAATTCCCCACTTTGTCTTCCATGCCCTAAAACTCCACTTCAAGGGGCTCCTGGGCTTGAGACAGAAGGGGGTCATTAGCTGCGACTGAGTCTCCCAACACCTTTGACAGAAAAGCATTGTGTCTTTTCAGGGTTGACTTCTTGAGATGGCAGCAGCGTGCACATGTCTCAGGATTAGCAAGTACAGCTTTCCCATGCAACATGCGAAGACACACTCAGCACACCTCATGGCTGTCAGGCTGTCACCTCAGGGAGAAGCCACATCCACTGGGGCGTGGTTGAGAACCAGGGTCACCAGACCTGCTAGCCTTGCTAGACAAGCTGGTAGTTGTACTGATTTTTCCTCATTTTCTCAATGCCATTTTGGATGGCGGGAATGTTAGCAAGCTAAATGCTCGACGAGAAAATGGGGAGAGCCGTTAGCACACTAAACAGATGGGAAATTGTTAGCTAGGCTAAACAATAATGTAACATTAGCGAGCTATACATTGAAGGATGTGACAAGTTGGCAAGCTAAACAAGTGCCAAGTAGGAACAGCCTCGCAGTGGCGCCCTGGGCAGGGAGCTACCTCACCTCCAGGGCGGGCAATTAACCTACTGACAGGGGTCCTACTACACAGGTTAGCGAGGTGAAGTGCAAGTAGAATGAGAATTTGACACTGGACGGCATAATTTATACCCTTGGAGGAGAGTGGAGCTCTCTGGGTATGCAACAGTCTCATTGGCGCCTTGACAGGCATGTTGATAAATACTCTTCAGTTTGGTACCGTGAGGGGAGCAATCCCCATACTTATGTGTTGTACTGAGTGAACTGACTGAAAGGGAACTGAATCATGAACCCATGTAAAGTTTTTTTGGTTTTTTTTGTTGTTTTTTTTCCTCTGTTTAGTGAAAACCCTGTTGTTTCTTCAAATAGTTTGTATTTACTTGTCCTCATTTCGGCTGAGTGTGTTTTTTCATTAATCAGGACACGCGAGCACAACTGGACATGAGATATGATGATGTTATATGATGACTCAACATGACAGATTAGTGGACAAAACATTTTCAAAGAAGAGGTCTGTAGTTTAAAATCTTCAGACTGAGAGTAGCCAACCCCCTACCCCCCGTGCCCCACACCCACACCAAAACGCACACACACTCCCTGTTCATTCATTCATTCCCTTAAAAAATTCATACATTAATGCCTTATCTCTAGACTCTGACATTAAGCCCGCAATTAAAATGAGAATGTGGATGGAATAAAAAAAAAACTTATTTAGTGTATCAACATATAAATAAAATGAAGGGTGATTATATTATGACTGTTACAACTCTCTCCATTAAAATAACAGAAAATTCCAGAACATGCTGTTTTGTCTTGAGCTCCAGAGCAACGTGATTTGAAACTGTCTACTGGTAAATCGATGGCATGACACAAAGCGTAAAAAACACAATGCACTGATAGAAACTCACAAAAACACTGGCATAGGGTGGGAAGTTTGGTGCAAAAGTCCGTTGATGACTGTACCATCAAAATAGGGCCCACAGTAGTGGCTCTAATAGAAAAGCATCAACCAACATCCCTGGTATAAGGGTGGATGCAAACCTGTGTTTTCAAATGAAAGATTATGATTAATGTGTCTTAATTGCTTTCATAATCTAACAGAATGTGAATCAATCTAAATAACACTGAATGACAATTTTATTTACAGCTCATGCCAGAGTGGACTTTCAGTGGATTAGGTCCCATAAACAAGTCTGCCATCATAATGGAGTTCTTAATGTGCTAATTGTTATCAGGTTAGATATTACTGTAAGTTATGGGGGGGGGGTGATAATGAGTGGATTTTCCTGTCTACAGGTATCACTCAGAAACCCTAAAACTAGAAGGGTCATTAAGTCTGAGATCAGGGCAGCGGCCATTAAAGTCATGGGAGCCATTAAAGTGTGCAGAGAGAAAAAAAAAAAAAAACTTGGTCAGAGTCTCCTTCTCTGCCCTCGCTCTTTCTGCTACACGCTCAATGCAGCATGAAGGGAAAACATTGCTTTATGTGAGCAGCAAAGGCGGCATCATGCATCCTTTCTACAGACCTTTGGCAGCAACTTCCCCCAATTAACTTTAATGGCCAATAATATCATTTTATGCTTTTCACTCGATTCTCTCAATTTGAACTCCTCCATGAATCCATATTATACTCCTCCATGCACCGTTGGTGTTCCCCTCCAGAATAGCCGCCTCCTCCGACTCCCTCTTTCATCCCTCCAGACCTGCAGTGTCAATGGTTTAAACGGATTGCTCACGCAGCCAGTTAACCTTCTCATCCCATAAAAAGTATAATTGGTTTACTATAGAAAGAAGCATTTTCCATGCTAGGGATAATCCCTCAGCTTGATTAATGCTTCTCTAATCAATTGGCGTCTGGGAGGCCCGCCTCTTCAGTCACATCCCATAAAGGGGAACAGCTGGCCTTTGTAAAGGTCAGGCAGCAGGGGGTCACCTGGGGTCAGAGGGGCTGATGGATCAAGCAGGGGGTGTCAGGCTGCTTATGCATATTAACAAAACTCCTATTATTTTTAAGGAGTTGTCAAAGAGTGTGTAAAATCACCAAGGGGGGGTTCAGTTGCATTTATATGTTTCTGAACTTGCTTCCGTACGGTTCACTTGCTTTTATGACTCAAAATCGATCCATAAAAGAAGTCATTCTGCCAAAGGATTATGATCACATTAAACACTGTGATTTTTTTTAAGGCTGCATTGATTTTATATGCCCAGAATTCCTAAATTGGTCTATGCAGGAGAATGGTTATGTTTAAGTGCAATGACAAAGGTGGAGGTTAAGGTCACACGGGTCAAGGATGGTAATGGGATCTCTTCAAATGTATATTTCAGGTGTGCACTGATAGCTGTATGTTTACTCTTCAGCTTCTCCCATGTGGGTTCATGCACATTTGTCAACCTGCATGAATCTCTGTATGCTGGGAAGGGGAATAAAGGTACCAGAAAATACTTCATTTGGATAAAATTACCCTGCTACATCTGTGCAACTGACACTGTACAGAATGAGGAAAGCTTCCCGGGTGTATTGCTCTTGTAATTTTCTCTTCAAACGGGACGGGCTATCATCCTCGCAGCCAACACTGCTGAAGGGTTTGTGCTCCAATTCAGAGCAGATGTGAATAAGTCTTGGAAATTGACACAGCACCCACTGCGATATATGAATATCAATGTCACCTCTGACAGAGAAGAATGACAGACTGGGAAATATCAATTCATTATGACTTCTGGGCTGGGACAAACTATTTTTGCTGAATATACCTGATGGCTGCATATTCTCTGAGGAGCCACCTGGGTGATGGACGTGTTCCCACCATGCCTAGTGATCTATACACAATAATACCTTAAAGATTAGACTTAAAAATGACCACTCTGAAAAAGATGTCACCACTGAGGACTTGGAGCAGCAAATAATGAATCACTACATTAGCACAATGTCTGTTGTATACATTAGCATTGAAAGTGGACATTTAAATTACTTTGAATCTATAAGTGTCACTTGTCACATGGGGAAGATGAATGCTTTTGTCGCTCTAACATGATCTTTGACGGAAATTTGGTCTCAATTACAGTGGATACCCTTTGATAGACTGTTAGGTAAACCCAGGAATGAATGGTGCATTTATCTCAAAGATTCATGTTAATAACTGTAGATTCCTGATATAACAGGCTGAGACATGAATCGTCCTACTGGTCTTGGCTATGGATGATTCACCGCTTGGCCTACTAGCTTACAACCACACTCCTATTCCATGGTTTTCGTCTTCTTTCTTGCCTTCCAACGTTTCTACAAGGTGTCACATCTGATCGGCTGGCGATTTTAGTTAAACTTGTAAACAACAGCAACCATCTGTCTCCATCAACTTTTAATAACAGCTCAGTGCTCATTCCCTTATTTATAAAGCCTTATTCGTGCTGCATTTCCCCTCTAGTCCGCTTTGGTCCGCATGTGATTTGGACGAGTCCAGCACGCACGCGGCGCTGTTCATGCTTACTTTTTTCATCTACCCAGGCCAAGCGGTTGACGCATGCACACAACCATCATTTGTAGTTTCACTCCCACCCTATAGGTAGCACCAATGCGCTGATGCACCCAGATTTTCACCAACGAAGAAACACTGCTTGCTTTCTGCTGCTTAACTTCCTGGTTTTCACGCCTTTTCCACGAAGATGCTGCTGCTGCTCCTGCTGAAGTATTTATGTATGATTCATGTATTTTTATTCTCGTCTTCCGCTTCCTCGTTGTCTTCTTCGTCTACTTTGTCTTGGTATTCTGTGCCGATATCACCATCTTGTGAATGGGACGTTCAAGTCTTGCGCATGCACTTTTCAATGCGTTCAGGACGTGGGCAGGCGGCGTGGTCACAAAATTTGGGCTGCACGTGGTCGTCCGTGGTCAAGCACTGCGGACACTAGGGGAGTGGCGATGATAACGTAAATTTCGTCACACGAAGTTTCCGGTTACACGTACGGGGACAGCAGGGGTGCAGCATGAATCCAGCTCAAGAATCCGGCATCCAAGCAGCAGGCACTCAGTGTTTGCATAGTTGGGGGGGGGGGTCGCAGCACGGCCCGTGTTAGTATGCACATACATGCCTCTCTCCTGCACACAGACTCACTGCGACAACACTGCAGTCAGACATGGGGGAGATGGTGAGAAGGAGGTGGGGGATGGATAATAGGGAAGGAGGAGAGATCTGTTTCTGTATACTCTCAGCACCTCCTTTGAGGTCAGTGGTTTGGACTTACTGAGAGAGAAAAGACAGAGAGAGAGAGAGAGAGAGAGAGAGAGAGAGAGAGAGAGACGCCGAGAGGCATAAATAGGCACACAACAGATCTTTAAATGAGGCGAAGCAAGGTGAGAAGAATTAATATTTCACACACACACACACAGAGAAGAAAATACAATAGCACTGGGTCTTCAGTGGAGTAGTAAGCGAGCTCTTCATTGTGTTGTTTTATTATTAATACTCCTGAGCCAATGGGCTATGGAATATGCATTGGGTAACCTGCCCTTCCCTCTTCTTATGCTAATTGTCATTGACATTTCCTGCACACGGCACGCCTGCTCTGGCCCCCTCTGCAATGGACCAGAAAACCACCAAACATTAGCAATAATAAAACCCCTCAAATAGTGCCGGAACCACCCCATGACATTAACCATACTGGAATCAGTGCTGTCCTCGTGTTGCCATGTTGACCCGATATCTTTTGGAGATTCTGTTGTCATCTTGAAGCTTTGACCGTCAGGTATTCTGTCTTTGTGAAAGGCTACAGCATTCATCTTCTGGCCATTTATCATCCATGTCTGCTTGTCGCCAGACTTCCATTCATCCATCAGTCCATTCATCTTTCCGTCCATTGGTTCATATAGCCTTTGTTCCACATTTGGATCCATCTGTCATGACCTCTGTGATGCTCCATGCTTTCATAGACAGACATCTCATTCCAGCTGTCAGTTTTGCTTGGATTGCTTAAAGAACACCATTTAAGTGCAAATGTTGTATTTTAAAGAAATGTTAGTGTGGAAAAGCAATTTACTATAGCAAAAACTATGTGGAAGCAATTGATGCTCCATGGCTTGCAATTGTTTAAATATTTTCATCACACTTTGGTAGTCTGAGTAGTGTTTGAATGATGCCTACTGTAAAGCAGAAGTGAAAATATAGGTTATTCAGTTCATGTTATTCATAAAGCACTAGATAAGGTACCAAGCTAACTTTCTCAAAGAAAAGTTCCACTCCTGCTCCCATTGCTTAGTCCCTGCAGTGAAAAAGACATTAAATGCATCAGTTGTAGGTTTTGTTCTCTTGCTTCTTTTTCCTTTTCCTACATTGAAAGTTCCCTTTCATCTTTACTCCAACTTTCTCAACGAGTTACCATTCAGCTTTCTCATATTGTATGCAGTGTTGTTGGCCAGCTATGCATCTCCTGATCCTCTCTACATACTATCTGTTCATTTTTTTACTAAAGTCATTGTCCCAGAAATTCACAAAGCGAGTCAGCTCAACTTCACGGCATGTAGGACCCCATATGGCCTACTGCGTGTGGCACTTATCTCCTTTTTCTATGATGCTGTATAGTCCACATAGCTATGGTGAATAAGATTTGTCCATTATGCTGAACACCAAGCTACAGTAGAAGGCATACAGAACAGTTTTTATATGGTCTTTGGTGCGACCTAGTCGGGGGCAAACCTACAACCTCTTGATTATTTGGCTGATGCTCTGCCAGTAGACCACAATTCCCGTAAAAAACAAAAAAACAAAAAACAACTAGGACTAGGGATTGATCCTGACTAGGCCTAACCTGCATAAGAATATAAAGGGTGTACAGTGAGTAACTCGTTAAAAACAAGGTTACAATAAAAATAATAAAAGCCTCCAAAATGTTATATCCATATTCATAATATTGTCTGTCTCACCCATGATCTAAAAGGCACCACTGCACAGGTCACTGGTGAAACACACTGCACTGGAATCTTGTGGAACAGCATCACATTCTCATTTCCCTCGGCAGAGCACAGCCTCTTATTGATTTTTTTCAGGGGTTGTTTTGTTTCCCTTTAGGTCTTTGATGGTCTGATCTACATGCTGGTTCTGGATCTTATGTGAACCAGGGAAAGCTTCCAAACTATTCAGTAACAATTAATAAGATTTTTTTTTTCCCCACAAACATGGTGTTCATAATTTCAAATTCCGTAAAATAGATGCAAATATCGTTTTACATTTTTAATTTGTCCCTTTCTGCTGCAGTTGTTCATATGATGAGGAACATCAAAATGGTAAATGTCAAATTTAATAGGACGGCAGAACAGTAACCTACAAAGTTATGACTTTAATATTTCCAACCCCTTCAATCAGTAAAGTTCCTTTAAAAAGAAAAAGCTTTTCCTTGTGACTGCTACACTTTGAGGGTTCAGCTCATTGAGGTCCCAGTCATAGCTCAGGGTGTTTTCACACCTGAAAATCCTCACCAAGGTTCAAATTTTTGTTACATTGTATACATTTGGTCCAGTTAGGTTTAATTTCACACTGCAACTTTTCCAAGGGAACTAGACAACTTTATGTGACGTGTCTCCATCTTGTTGTCATGATGGCGTTTGTGTTGTTAGCACTGACCTGTAGGTAGCAAACATGCCACTCAGCCTCCAACATGTTTTCTGCAGCTCTGCACGCATAACTGTACTTTTAAGTTAAAATTGTGAAAGACTCCACCATATTGATCGGTGAACTACTTTTGTGAGGCTTGAATATTATCCAGTTCTTCATTAAGATGATTTTCAGGTGGCATTGTTCATCCATTTGTTTTGGGGTTTTTTTGTTTTGTTTTGTTTTTTAAACACATCCTCTCCATAAATATCTGCTAAGTTTCTGCATATTTATGATTTTTTTTAAAGTGACTGTTAATGTTGCTAATGGTCATATTTCCTCTCTTCAAGTGCTACCACAACTCATTTTCCGTCTTATGAGCCACCTGTATGTGCATGTCATGGTGCTGCAGCTAAATAAAGCTAATTTCAAGATAACTAGCCATCAGTTTCCTTGCACGTACAATTATGGATTAAGTGTCTGGAGTGTCTGCTTATGTGTTCTTGTCTTACCAGTTAACAGGATTTTTCTAAGAAAAACATCGGTTTCCACTCTGTTACCGCTAGTGTAGTGATGGACGTTCATGAGCTTCGTTCAGAAGTTGGAGGAGGGGCCTGAGCCAGAGAGGAGGCGGGAGCATGGGAGCTGCTGTCTTTTGGAAACAGATCAAAACAATCAACTCTAACTTCCTGTGTTTGTTCTGAAAGTCTGAACCTTTCTGAAAGTTGCTTCCCCCTGTAAACAAAGCGGACCAAGGTTCAGTTTGATCCAGACCGAGACCACCTCTTTTTGCCAGACCAGAATTTGTCTCTTTAGTACAGATTATAGTTTGGGGGAGGCTTTCACACCTAAAATTTTGGGTTGAATCAAACTGAAAAGTCCGAAAGTCCAGGCCAAAGAGGTTCGGTATGAAAGTCTTCTTAATCAACAGAACTAACTTAAAATAAAACATGAAGATGTGAGAGCAAGATTTTCCCTATTTAGAGACCTCTGGCATCAACTAAGCTCCTGCAGTTCTTCTCTCTGTTAAACAATAGAGCAGTGCTAATGGACACCAATGCAGTGCCACATTAGGAGGAATCTGACAGTTAGACCCACATTATATCCTCCAGACTGGTATCATTTCCTTTAAACAAAGGGTGTTTAAAAAAAGCCTACTAGTTAATTTACTGCACTCAATCTCTTTCCTTTATTAGAACTTTATCTAAGACATGAAAACATTTGATAGAAATGGAAGCTGAAGTGATGAGGTGTATACAGTGTCAAGGTGTGTCTGTGCCAATAGTGCCACCACCACTGTGTCTTCCTTGATCTAATTTGTAAAAACTATTATTTTGTGATCAAAACAAGAGGATCAATGGGTTGATGGAGATGGAATAACAACCAAGCTAATTGGATTTCCTGGCTCCAATACAAGCCAATTAACCTTACACTGAGGCAATTAACGGTGAATGGAGTGGTTCAATATCACAAAAGTGAGGCCCCCAGAAGTTATTTGCACAATAGTTTATCTCTATTGAACTGCTTTGTGCCAGTCTTATAGCAGACAATTCACTCAGCCTACACCATAACCACCTCTGCACTAACCGGTAAATGTGACCCTGTGCCAACTCATTTTTTTAATGATGATTCATGCCGGCTTTCTGCCCCTGCAGTTGGATACTCCTAACCTCTCTGCATGTTAATGATGTCTTTCCCCTTTGACTGGGTGGTGCAGGTTCATCCAGGACAAAGAGTAGTGTGCAGGTTTATACAAGACTCAGCCACTGGAGACCCTCCGTAGACCTCACTGTGATAAACACATGATTAGAGACACAAATGATATTAGGGCCAATCATCTCCCGCCTGCTGCAGCCATTAAAACACCTCACAGCATCAATCGATCAGGACTAATTGGATGCAGAATATGACCATGCCACACCAACAATACATTATGTCCATCAGTCACCCAGTCTGTCTTTGAAGAGAACTTCAGTTGACCTAATGATTTACACCATGGTTGACTATTATGTTATTACAGTATATATAATTACTTCAGACAATACCAGCATTAAAAGTGAGACAATCTGACTAAATATTGCTTCTGGTTTTGTTTATCTTTTGTTCACACAGCATTAAATTTAGATTAGCTTTGATTCATGACATCATCAAACGATAACTGATCTTGCAATACGATATGCAGATGGAAGCAAAATTTTACTGAAAATGTAGAATTTCTTTTTTTAACATTTTACTTCTTGGTTCAGTATTCTGATGATTTATTGTCCCTTTCTACATTATTCCACTGACACATGTATCTACTAATAAAATGATAGTCATGTAAACTCAAATAAAATACATTTTTCCTATCATTTTTACATTTTTATCTGAATTTGGTCATGTTAATATCTTTATTAACTGATTTTGCATACAATTCATTATCTTATTTGTCATTGCAAAGTTGAAACTTTTTAACTTGGAAAATGGCTAATTAACCTTTCACACTTTGTACATTTTTTAATGTTTACACAGACTGAAATAAAGAAAGCTATGTCTTGTCTCCAACCTTTTTGATTTGAAATGACTTAGATTAAGAATGAAAAGTTTAATAATGCCTTGAAAAATAAATGTAAGAATGTCCCCAAAAAGTGCAACACTGAAGGGCATCATGTAAGTATCTACGGTATGAGATACTGACATCTTTGACCAAACAGCAGTAAAAGATGCTATGAAAATCAACATAACTCAGAGATAAGTCACTAAAACTTTATTACAAAATTGGAATTTATATTTAGTAGCTAATATTACAATATAGAATGAATGTAATAAAATGTCATTGTGCTGATGATACAGTTCCTGTTTTCACTGTTACTGAAACCTTGTCACCCACATTAAACCCATGGGAGGCCTGCTTACATTTATATTACACGCTTATGTTGTCTGAGTAATGCACCAACAGCTCAAAATCTCATCTTATTGTTTGACTATTAGAACTACAGTGGCATGAAAAAGTATTTGCCACCTTCCTGATTTCTTACATTTTTGTATATTTGCCACACATAAATGTTTCAGATCAACATATTTTGCTGGGTAATCATTTAACTAACTAATGCTGCAATGCTCCTGCACTGTGTATATAACTGTGCATATGTATATTTATTTACTGCTTTGGCTAACCAGTTCTTATCTTCTTATCTTATGTATTATTATTCTGAGTACTGTTATACCTGTGTTGCTGCAATCCTGGAATTTCCCCATTGTGGGACTAAAAAGGCTTATCGTAATAAATTTTAATATTATACAAAGATAACCTGACTAAATACAAAATGGAGTTTTAAAGGATTTCATTTATTAAGAGAAAAAAAAAACTATCCAAACCTACCTGGCCCTAGGTGAACCACATTAACCACGTTTTTTTGAAATCTGAGTTCAGTTTCACTAGCCACACCCAGGGCTGATTACTGCCAAACCTATTGAATCAAGAAATCACTTAAACAGAATTTGTCTGACAAAGTGAAGTAGGCTTAAAGATCTCAAAAATCAACACATCATGCTGCGATCTAAAGAAATTCAAGAACAGAGGAGAAACAAAGACCCAGAACAACATCTAAAGAACTGCAGGCCTCACTTGCCTCGGTTTGGACACTGGTCCATGATTCAACAATAAGAAAGAGACTGGGCAAACATGACATCCAGGAGAGAGTTCTATGGTGAAAACCACTGCTGATGAAAAAATACACAAAACACTTGTCTCATATTTGCCAAAAAATTCTTGATGATCCCAAACACTTTTGGGAAAATATTCTGAGGACTGATGAGACAAAAGTTTTAACTTTTTGTTAGGTGTTTATCCCATTACATCTGGAATAAAACTAACAGGAGTTCATAAACAGAATATCATACCAACAGTCAAACATGGTGGTAGTAGTGCGATGGTTGGGGCTGCTTTGCTGCTTCAGGACCTGGACAACTTGCTATAATTGATGGAACCATTAATTCTGCTCTCTATCAAAAACTCCTGAAGGACAATATCTGGCCATTAGTTTTTGACCTCAAACTCAAGCCCTCCAATGTGGCTGAATTAAAACAATTCTGCAAAGAAGAGTGGGCCAAAGTCCCTCAACACCTATGTGAAAGACTCATTGCCAGTTATTGCAAATGCTTAATTGCATTTGTTGCTGCCAAGGGTGGCACAACCAGTTATTAGGTTTCGAGTGCAATTACTGTTTCACATAGAACCAGGTGGGTTTGGATAGCTTTTTTCCCTTAATAAATTAAATCATTTAAAAACTGCATTTTGTATTTACTCGGATTATCTTTATTAGTTTTTTGTTTTTATTTCAGACAAGGATAAGAAATACGAAAAACAAAAAAATAATAATTAAAAAAGAAGACAAAATGAGCTACCTGAACTACTACGTCAGATTATTTTTGTTTAATATTAGAATCTGATGATGTGAAATATTTACTGTAAGTGTGACAAAAACATAAGAAATTGGGGGCAAATACTTATTCACAGCACTGTATATGACTACTATACTAATCCCTGTTTATTTACAATTTGTTTGCCATGCTTACAGATATTCACTTATTATTTTTTGTATTTTTGTGAATTTTTAACTGAATGAAATGATTTGACATATTAAAGATTTTAAATTAAACATTTACTTTATTTTTTTGGAAACAGCAGACCCTGAAGAAAACAACAGGATAGAAATAAAACTTTACTGTCATGGTACATGTGCACAAAAAAGAACAACAAAAAAACAAAAACAAAAACCTGAAGTGCAGTAATTAAAAATAAGTATTGTCATTGCAGTATATAGTTTTATTATGTTTTCAAAACCCTGTTTTACAATTGTCATAATTGCAAAATCATCATTCACATTACATGATACCTGTTGATGGGGTGGCTGTGGCACAGGTGTAGTGTAGCCGATTACTGATTGGAGGGTCAGGGGTTTGAATCCCATTCTGTCTGCAGTCTGCATGTCGAAGTGTCCTTGAGCAAGACAATGAACCCCAGTAGCTCCTGGTGGGACAGGCCAGTGCCTGTGTATGGTAGCTTGGCCACCATCAATGGGTGGATAGCAGGATCTGTAAAGTGCTATGGTCATCCAGAGATGAGGAAAAAGTGCTATATAAATGAATGCCATTTATCATTTGTAAGCCGATCTTCACTGAAAAGGACGAGCTACTACAGTGACTGTATCAGTGAAAACAAAAGGACACCCTCCCTTTTCACAGGAGGCAAGAAAAGAAACCTTACAGTCAATGCTGCAGTCTTGTCGAAGATGCTAAGTGACAAGGAAAACATACATTGATTCTATAAGGAACCATATAAAATGCTCTGACAGTCGACCAGGAAATATGATCTGAGTTGCCCTGAACAGCAAGTCCATTTATTGTGCTTATTTCCATAAAGAGATATAGAATTTGTTCTACTACCTCAAATATCCACAAGTTTTCTTATAATAAATCTGCATTACCTTCCTAATTAGCTCCATTTTTCAATTTATTTCATTACTGTACAGATTCTGACGTGTTAAAAAAAATTTTGTGAATTGATAATTGCCTTGGGTGTTTGAAATTTGGCTCTCCTTTTTGACAGGTTGTTATAGCCTGTGGGTTTAATCATAAAAAATATGTTGTTTCACATAGAGAATTTAATGCCTGCCTCATAAAAGAGACAGTGTGTCTAATAAACTCGGTGTTGATGACATGGAGGAACTCAACCTTTTTCCTCCCTTAACAAAACCCCTTGAAACACTTAAAAATATACAGTACAGTGTTGGCATTTGCAATGATGCGAGTGGGCATCTTTTGATGAATCCATCTGGAATCTGTTATAAAATGTGCTGCTATATTAATAGCACACCACTAAATACAACATCCCTGTGCATTAATGGGACATTTTCTTGATCAGTCTGCTTTATTTGTATTTCTTAGAAAATCCACTTAATCATGGTTGCCACAACACAAGCAGATTGCCAGTAAACAGAGAAAGAAGGAAATTATGTTAATAGAAATGTTCATATTATCCTGCAGTATAAGCTGCTTAACCCTCCAACCTTGTAATGAGTTAGTACAGTATACTCTAAGAAAGTGTCCCTAGGTAGTGAACATCAACTAATTTTACATCAAAGGAAAAAAAATAAAAACCTTGCTCACTTAGACATTTAGAAAATGATGGGAAATGCTTCAAAGAATCGATCAATAAGTGGAATGGGTTGTTTCTAATCAAATGTCATTATAAATGACCAGCAGAGCAAGGTTCCGGCAGTCATACCTGCCTCCATCCACAACCACTATCATCAGGTCACAGATACAAACCAATCGCCTGTCAAATGGAAGTGACCAGTGCAGACAGTATGTGAATTCATTGGCAACACACTATGACATTGCTTACACACTTCTGTCAAGAACATGACAGTCAATTGACCAGGATCTAGTAAAAGGTTGAGCCCAGGATGCAATACCCATACTGGTTTGGGGATAAAATAAGAAACCTGAGGTCCAAGACAGAGGGATTCAAGCCTCAGTTTGTGCGAAGTAGGAACAAACTGCCAGCAGATTATTGACAGGCAAGAGGTCTGACATGATTGCGTTGGTGACGGAACATCTATTCACCCTGACCACTGCTAAAAGAAATTCTAGAAAATAGTCAGCAAATAATGAAAGAGCAAACGGAAAGAAAAACTGATCTTTTGGTTTTCCTGACTTTTCTTCTTTTTTTTTTAATGCTCTGACTTGTTTCCTTCATGTAGCAAGACCTTACTGGCCATACTTTTATTGATGGTTACAAATATTAATAGTGACTTAGTATTTCAGAATGTATTAAATGCTGTTTTAAGTTTAAAAACAGATTATGTTTTGCGGAAAAAGGAGCTTCTGCGATTCCTCCCCAATCATCTCTGATAACTTCTCTGACAACTCAGCTGTTGTTGGATGTATAAGAGGGGGAGAAGGGGAGTACAGGGCACTGGTAGACAGATTTGTGGAGTGGACCGAGCAGAATCATCTGAGGCTGAACGTCAGCAAGACCAGAGAGATGGTGATTGACTTCAGGAAGAAGAGGACGCCTTGACAGCTGTAACCCAGGTACAGAATGTGTACTATTTTCAGTCTTTCATGTCATTTCAGTATTATTTTTTCTTTAAAAAAAGTCTAATAAACAGATAAATAAATAAATGGATGCATGAATAAATGCCCCCTTAGATATAAATAGTTCTCATTTCTGTTGTTAATCTATTGATATTAATAATTTTATTTGCACTTTTTGCTTTATTCCACTCTCTCTCACATTCACCAGAATCAGAAAAACTTCCCACCAGGTTGCAGGCACTCTCTTTTATATCACAGCACTAACACTTCTCTGCTAGCTGGGATGCTGCATTAACATATCACTCCCCACACTCCCCACCTTTGATCTGCCACTTCAGTCTGAGGGAAAACTACTGAGTAACTACTGAGTGGGTTCCCCACACCGCCGTCCCCCAGAGTCTCAGAATGAGTCAACCCCCATGTCCTTTGGGCTTCAGCCTCCGTCCATAGCTGCTGTAATGGGGGGTCTTCAGCTCCGAGGCACTGCTGTGCCAGTGGGGGGTTCCTGGGGGTGTGTCCGTCTGTGGGGGGACAATGGGGAGGGGGGAAACACCTTCAGCATGCTCGTGTGACTGACCTGACGATTCATTTACCTGGGGAGTGAGTTCTCCGTGGGGGTCTTCCGTGCCGAGGAGCTGGGGCCAACACCAACCTGCTCGTCTGCTAAAACAAAGGCGGGCTTAAGCCTGTCTATACAGATTGTCTCCCGGCGACCCCCCAAGTCTAACACAAAATGTTTGTCCTTGGGTTCCAGCACTCTGAACAGGCCACCGTAAGGCGGGCACAATGGGGTCCAGTGGGCATCGTGCCTGACAAATACAAACGACGCGTCCTTCAAAGTTTTTGGTACAAAAGCACGTGGAAAACAGTGGAGGGCCGGGCCGGGTAGCATCCCTGCCTCTGCGCTATGTCTTGAACGCAGGGATGGATCGGTGTTCGGCGTGGGGTTATCCGGCAAAAATTCCCCGGGGAGCCGCAGCGACTGGGAAAAAAACAGCTCTGCTGGGGAGGCTGCCAAATCCTCCTTCGGTGCGGAACGCAACCCTAATAGAACCCACGGCAACCGGTCCACCCAATTTGCATCCTTAAGTGAAGCTCTGAGCGCTGCTTTAAGTGACCTATGGAAACGCTCGCATAACCCATTGGCCTGTGGGTTGTACGTGGTCGTGCGATGAATTGAGACGCCCAGGCTCCGGGCCATGGTGGACCAGAGGTCAGAAACAAACTGTGGGCCCCGATTGGACGTGATGTCCAAAGGAGTGCTGAAACGTGTCACCCATGTTGTCAAAAAAGCGCGTGCCACATCTGCGGACGCGGTGGAAGCTAGCGGGACTGCTTCAAGCCAGCGTGTGGTGCAGTCAACCACTGTCAGGAGGTGCGTGAACCCCTGCGATGGTGGGAGGGGGCCCACAAGGTCTACGTGGACATAGTCAAACCTCTTAGCCAGGATATGGAATGGCTCCAAAGGGGACTTCATGTGCCTGTGCACCTTGGCTTGTTGGCACGCTACGCAGGCTGCGGCCCACTCTTTCATCTGTTTGCGCAGGCTCGGCCAGACGAACTTTGCGCCCACCATTTTGACTGACGCGCGCACTCCTGGTTGCACCAGGGAGTGAACTGACTCAAAAACACGGCGGCGCCAAGCACATGAAACTACTGGTCGCGGGCGACCTGTAGAGACGCCACAGACTGGGGGGGGGGGGGGGCGTGTTGCAGCACTCAGCTCTCCACCCTTAACCCTGTTGATCCAGACTGGAGCGCGCAAACGTCCACATTGCCAATCTGCGCAGCGGCCATGGCCATGTAATCTGAAATCTTCCGGCACCACACGAGTAGGCTGCCTTTTTGCAACAGCGGATCAATTTCTGCCTATTTCTATTTACTATCTGGCTCTCTTGCCAGTCTTTATGATCCAGCGTCACCTTTATTCCATCCAAACACGTTGATCACCCAAATGTCTCCCGAGCCAGTGGACGGAGCCACTGTTTCTAGCAGGAGGCAATACAATAGAGACCAACTGTTAGCACTTAACTGGCCCACGATGCTAATGCAAAAACTCGACATACCGGGAGAAATAAGACAGAAACGGCGTGGGTGTCGAGCTGGAGTAAGATGGCGGGCGAGGAATATAAGGTACAGACCCGTCCTCCCATCCGTTATTATGGGGAATGTTCAATCACTACTCAGCAAAACTGATGAGCTAGCGGCTATCTCCAGCTACGAGAGTGTCTTCAGGGAGAGTAGTTTGATGTTGTTTACCGAGACGTGGCTAACAGAACTAGCAACAGATGCTAACATCGAACTGGAGGGTTTCCACGCAATACGGGCAGACCGGACACCAGACAGTGGGAAGACAAGGGGAGGAGGAGTGATAATGTATGTCAGTAACAACTGGTGCAGACCGGGACATATCACGGTTAAGGAACAGCACTGTAGCAAAGACATTGAGTTGCTAGCTGTTAGCATGCGGCCTACCTATCTCCCGAGGGAATACTCACACATGATCTGCATTGTTATTTATGCAAATCCGACGGCGAACGCTGGGACAGCGTGTGACGTCATCCACTCAGTAACTGGCAGGCTGCAGACAGAACACCCAGATGCTCTTTTCCTCATCTCAGGTGATTTCAACCATATTTCACTGTCCCCCACTCTACCCACGCTCACCCAGTATGTCACATGCCACACTAAAGACAATAAAACACTGGACTTATTTTATGCAAATACTAAGGAGCCGTACACCTCATCACCACTCCCCCCACTCGGGAGATCAGGATCACAACTTGGTTCATCTTCTGCCGGTGTACAAACCCTTAGTACACACACAACCTCCGGTCATGCGCACGGTGAAGTTATGGTCTGAGGAGGCAATGGACGTGCTAAAGGACTGTTTTGAAATCACTGCCTGGGAGCAGCTCTGCGATCCACATGGTGAGGACATCGATGGCCTCACTCACACCATCACGGACTACATCGGCTTCTGTGTGGACAACACCGTACCCACCAAGACCAGACGGTGTTGCTTGAACAACAAACCCTGGATCAACCCTGAGATAAAAACACTTCTGAGAGAGAAGAAGAGGATCTTCAGGTCGGGTAACAGGGAGATGCTGAAGTCCATACAGAGGGAGCTGAGGAGGAAGATCAGAGAAGGCAAGGACAGCTTCAGGAAGAAGATGGAGGACAAGCTGCAACAGAGCAACATTGGCAGGGTCTGGAGAAACCTTAAAACCATTTCTGGGCTCCAGAATACCTCCCCCCCCAGGCCACGGGGGGCAGGGAGTGGGCGAACAATCTGAACCTGTTTTTTAAAAGGTTTGACCAATCGCCCTCCCCCCCAACTGCACAACAACCACTGCTGCCTCTAAAGTCATCGAGACCTGCTGTCCACACCCCACTCCACCAACAACCCCCCCACTCCCAGCACACAGCCCCCCAGCCTGACCCTCACTAAGACCCTGGTGAGGACGGCGCTGAGGAAGATCAAGGCGAGGAAGGCCTAGGGACCGGACGGCATCAGCGCAAAGCTCCTCAAGTCCTGTGCAGACCAGCTGTGTGGGATTGTGGAGCACATCTTCAACCTGAGCCTGAAGCTGGGGAGGGTACCACAGTTGTGGAAAACATCTTGTGTGGTACCTGTACCAAAGACTTCCCACGCCAAAGATCTGAACAGCTACAGACCAGTGGCCCTGATGTCTCACATAATGAAGACCCTGGAGAGACTGCTCCTTGCTCACCTCCGCCTCCTGGTGGGACCAGCAATGGTTCCACTCCAGTTCGCCTACCAGCATGGCATTGGAGTGGAGGATGCAGTGATCTTCCTCCTTCACAGTTCTCTGTCCCACCTGGAGAAGCCCAGGATCATGTTCTTTGACTTCTCCAGTGCTTTCAACACCATTCAACCGATGATCCTGAAGGACAAGCTGCTGTGCACAGGGGTGGACCAGCACCTGTCATCATGTATCCTGGACTACCTCACTAACCGGCCACAGTTTGTGAGAACCCGAGATTGTGTGTCTGACACGATCATCGGTAGCACGGGGGCCCCCCAGGGAACGGTTTTGGCTCCCTTCCTGTTCGCCCTTTATACTGCGGACTTCTCACACAACACAACACACTGCCATCTACAGAAGTTCTCTGACGACTCTGCGATCATTGGCCTCATCTCCAACGGAGATGAAGCTGAGTACAGAGGGCTTATCCAGGACGTTGTGGACTGGTGCCATTGGAACTGCCTCCAGATCAACGCGAGGAAAACTAAGGAGCTGGTGGTGGACTGCTGCAGGCAAGGACAACCCCTCACAGCACCAGTAAACATCCAGGGAACAGACATTGAGATGGTGACATCCTACAAGTACCTGGGTGTTCATCTGAACAATAAACTAGACTGGTCACACAATACTGACGCACTCTACAAGAAGGGACAGCGCAGGCTGTTCCTACTGAGGAGACTCAGGTCTTTTGGTGTACAAGGGGCGCTGCTGAAGACATTCTACGACACGGTGGTGGCATCAGCCATCATTTTTGGAGTGGTCTGCTGGGGCAGTGGCATTACAGCAGCCGATAGGAAGAGACTGAACAAACTGATCAAGAAAGCTAGCTCTGTCCTGGGGCAGCACCTTGACCCAGTGGAGGAGATGGGAGAGAGAAGGATGGTGGCTAAACTGTCATCTCTGCTGGAGTCCAAGTTCCACGCTATGCAGGACACACTGAATGCACTAAGGAGCTCATTGAGCAGCAGACTACATCATCCTAGGTGCACAACCGAGAGGTTTCTTAGGTCCTTCCTACCAACGGCTGTCAGACTGTATAACCTAGGCAGGGCTGCTCGCAGAGATAGCAAAAAGACGTGACAACCTAATAGTACTGAATGCAAAAGACGCAATAAACTTACACAATGGTCCCCTCCGGTATACAACTAGGAAAATACCGGTAGCTACGGAGGTGACAATATGTATGGGTACATAATCATACCATGTAGTATAACTAAGTAGACGGTTATGCTGTTTCATTCCATCTAGCTGCAATGCTCCGCACTGTGGGTGTTTGTATATTTATATATTTATTCCATCTAGCGACAATGCTCCACAATGTGTGTTTATACATTTTCATATTTATTTCATCTAGCTACAGTGCTCCGCACTGTGTGTGTTTATATATTTACATATTTATTCCATCTAGCTACGGTGCTCCGCACTGTGTGTGTTTATGTGTTTGCATATTTGTTCTATCTACAATGCTCCGCACTGTGTGTGTGTTTATATATTTACATGTTTGTTCCATCTAGCTACAACGCTCCGCACTGTGTGTGTTTATATATTTACATGTTTGTTCCATCTAGCTACAATGCTCCGCACTGTGTGTGTTTATATGTTCATATATTTATTCCATCTAGCTACAATGCGCCGCACTGTGTGTTTATATATCTATATATTTATTCCATCTAGCTGCAATGCTCCGCATTGTGTGTCTATATATTTATGTTTATATGTACATATGTATACTCGCTAATCTTGTTTTTTCTTGCCTTCTGATTGTTGCTCTGAGTGTTGCTATCCCTGTGCTGTTGCAATCCTGGAATTTCCCCATTGTGGGACTAATAAAGGCTTATCTTATCTTATCTTATGTACATATATTCGTTAACTTTTGGCATTTTAAAGACAATACACTTACCAGTGTGTTTTGAGCAGTTTGTTGTATGGACTCAATCACTGTAGTGACGATGGTCCGGCTGGCTGGCCTAGCCCCCAAAACAGTTCATCAGATGAGTGGCCCCCTCCAGCTTATCTTGTACTTCTGCTCATGTCCATAGAGTCAAGAAATGTGTCTCCTCTTCGCTCCAAATCTGTTTGGTTTTAGAATCCATCGCTTGCTCGGCTGCTTGGAATGTAACATGGCATTCAGTAATGTTTTGAAGCTGGTCAGTTAACCACGCCCATGGCTGTGGACGTAACCCACGTAAACTGGTGCTGCCGCTGGCCCAGCTAGGAGTTGGGGCCACAATAGCCTCACTTTTGAGAGCCTGGGAATGGTGCTTCAGGCGGTGGAAAACCAAAGAACTGGTGCCAATCAGGCTCTGGCTCCAGTTAAGCACTGGAACCGTTTTGGTGGAAAAGACCTATGAGAGACTGGTCAGTACTAATTGCCAACAGTCGTCCACCCGAATCCACCCAACGTGCCTGATAGTTGGTCGGAGCTTATAGAACAATTGAGGAGAGAAGGGATTCTGTAACCAGCTGACTGTGAGATCCACATTGGTGAGTTAGCTTGTAGGCCTGCCATGGCTAGTTAGCTTTGTGGTTTAGGTGAGGTTTAACAGAGCACATGCCATGACTGTGCATTAGCTTGCTAACTTGTGGCTTGATAGTATGCTGTTACTGTTATAGGTCTTTAGCCTTGCATTCACAGGTAAAGGGGTACTGTTTATTAATTTTCTGTATGTTGATGTCACATTTATTTTTGCACTTTTGGTTATTTTAGTTTTGTTTGAGTGTGCAGCATAGCTGTTACGCACTTCCAGTGCTAAAACAAAATATTTTAATTGCTCAAAAGGAATGTGGAGCCTAAATTTTAAAGTGCCAAATGTGATGTATATAAAGCATCTGTGTTTATGAATGTAAAATATCAATTCAGGGTTAAATTGAATTACACATAAAAGAAAATCAATCATAGTTCATGGTTAATATTAATAATTCATAAAAAAGGGTTAAAAACTACAATATTGAATGTACAAGATGCAGAGAAATTCATTATTATTTTGTAATGATAGTGTTACTGTTTATTTGAGATTCTTGATATATTTTTATGGCCATGAAGTGAGTATGTGTGAGGATCTCTGTGGTAATAGCTTGTTTCATACAGGCTAGGTTTTTTTTAAAAAAAAGTCCCTGAACACGGTGGTAGAAAACTGGCACCTGATTTCTCCTCAATGGGGGAGATGGCGAGCCACCCTTAAGATGACCACCTCCTTTTCACTTGGAGGTTTTGTTCCCCTATCTATCTATCTATCTATCTATCTATCTATCTATCTATCTATCTATCTATCTATCTATCTTCTGAAGCTGTAGCAGGTGCCTCTCAGCTCAAGGATATCAAACTCATTAAGGAAAGAGAGTCTGGAGCACACTATCCAATTTACAGCCTTTGTTGGTGCACAGACTGATGTTTTGACACTGTCTTTGTCTTCTTGAGAGTCACACGTGACTTAATAATTATGAATTATGAACTTTGTCAGTAAACTGTAAGGGAGAAGGGAGGAGGGGAAAAAATGAAAACCGACCTGAAAGATTCAATAAACCATGATGTTGATTTAAGGCTGAATTGCCCAGCCCCACTGTATGGTCAATACAATTTTGACAGTCTTGTTATTATAATGTAGTCATATAATGTAGTCATATTGTTTTTGTTGCAGTTTCTCTGTCTGTTAGCAGGATCACGCAAAAACTCATAGATGGATTTGGAGGACATTTTCACCAGAGGTGGCCCTTGGGCCAGAGATGAAGTCATGAGATGTTGGAGGTGGTCCGTGACTGCATACCTCTGCCAAGGCCCTATCTTGCAATGTACAGATGGATGGCGATATGGTCAAAGGGATGGAGGGAAGGACAAAGGGAGGGAAGGACAGCGCCTTTGCAGAGATATGTGCTCTCTGAGTGCCATCAAGTAGTTAAAGTTACAAAGAACTTATAATTCCATGCTACCAGAGGAATAGATTTTTGTTAACAACAGAATGAAAAACTTGTTTTGCAAAATGAGAATATGACTGTCAGGTTAGAAGAGTCAACCTCAATAGGACATCAAAGGTGTTTGACAGATAGCTACAGTAACTCCGAAAGGCAGACAGATGTTGTTGCAGCCACATGACCCACATGATATGTAAACACAGTAAACTTCAGCACTGGACAATGTTTAATTTTTTTGTTTGTGAAATCCTAAAACACCTGTTCTATTATGCTTGTTTACTATGCACCGCAGTGATATGATACCGCACTGTTGTGTATTATTGCTTAATTATGAACCTTGTCAGTAAACTGTAATGGAGAAGAGAGGAAGAGGAAAAAAAGAAAACCGACCTGACAGATTCAATAAGCCGTGATGCTGATTTAAGGTGGAATTGCCCAGATCCAGTGTATGGTCAATACAATTATGACAGTCTTGTTATTATTATTATTATTATTATTATTATTATTATTATTATTATTATTATTATTATTATGTAGTCATATAATGTAGTTATATTGTTTTTGCTACCGTTTCTCTGTCTGTTAATAATAATAATGGATTGCATTTATATTGTGCCTTTCAAGACACCCACACTGCTTTACAGTACAATGAATCCATTATTCATTCACTCCACAGACAGACGATAGTAATGATAAGCTACTGTTGTAGCCACAACTGCCCTGGGGCAGACTGATGGAAATGTGGCTGCCAATCTGCGCCAACGGCGTCTCTGACCACTACTGAACATTTATACACACTAGTGCATGCCTGTAGAAAGCAGGTATTCTTGTGTGAAAACAGGTAGCCCAATTAGGCGTTACAGCCTCAAATGTGTTTTAAAGTGAAATACAGAGGTGTAGCCTATATGTAGGCAATCCCACATGTTAGACTTTGACAAATATGAAAGGGACTGAACACTAAGATTTATCTGTGTGAATATTAATTAGAGAATTATTGAACATGAATGGGACATCCAATATTAGTGACTGTTTAAGAACAGCTTGTTTGTTTGTCAGATCACTTATTTGTTTGATTTTTTATGACATATTCGTAAGTGTTGTATCTTGTACTTTGGGGAATGGGAGTTGTTCAGTCATCATTATAATTGTTTTAGTTGATATGTGTAGTTTATAGTGTATCATCAATAAACTCATGTAGTACTCATGTAGGACACATTTACAGATATTTGAGACCCATTACAGTGCATCTTTTTATATTGTAGCAATAAGTACAAAATACCCAACATTATTATACACAGCAGAATAACCCGTTTGGCTGAAACTGTTGCATCAGTGTTGCCCATTTGTTAGTAAAGAAAAAATTATTTATTTCATTATTTAGGCATTTAGTCAAAGCTTGCATATGTGTTCCGCATATGATATGCAATTGATCTGGCCATTCAGCTTCACAATCATGCACCGTGTTGAACCCACGGTGCTGCAAAGGACAGCGGTGGCATACACGTGAAGCAGCAACCTCCCGTTAACCAGTCAGGCAGGGCTAGGCTCCCTGCGAATGACTGCGGTAAGGCAATCCGGCTGACACCCCCCCCCCCCACCAGCGCACCTCACCTTCCCCACATATGCAGAATTATCCTTGAGAACTACACAATCACAGCAACATTGTAGTATATTTTTTAAAGCATTAAATCATCAGTATTCTCTTTTTCTGGTCAAATTTGTCGCTTTTCACTTCCTTGTTTTGTTTACGGAGCGCTCTGATAACTGGTTTTGCTGCCGCACATTATCCAATCAGTACGGAGTCAATCCGAAACTCCACCTACACTTCTAGAAGCCAGAGCATGAGGGAACACAGTGGTGGCTAAAATTTTATTGATAAAAATGACAGATTTTGACTGAGCAACTGTCATGTCCTGGTGAGCGCTCGCCCCCGCCGTCCTGTTTCTCTGCTCTCCTGTGTTCACCTCATCTGAGGCACCTTCTGATTCTGCTGAGCCAGCGTTTATAAGGGAACGCTCTTCGATGATTCAACGCTGGCTCATTTCGGTATACTGCCTTGAGCAGATTGTGTCTAACTTGCAAGCTCTTTTGTGTCAGATGATTATTTACCTGACATGACTCTCTCCTCCTCCTTCTCCAAGTTGCTGCCAATAAAGCAGTGCATGTCCAGGGGTCTTGGTGCACTCACCAGCCTGTTGCTTCACCCGCTGCAGTTCCTCCACTGCACCCGGTCAGACACAGCTCATCATTCCCATTCCCAGCAGTTCCGACCTGCTGGTTTATCTCCTTCGCTGGGTTCTGAGCTGGTCTCTCTGCTCTCTTCCACATAAGTGGTGTAATTTGGATTTCCAAATCCTCCTCCATTCCTCTTGCTAACCAGTTCTCGTCTCTCCCTCTGCAGGCTACTGCTCCTCTGGCGAGTGACTGTTTTTTCCTCAAGTTCGCTCCTTTTGAAAATCAATAAATGGTCAAACGTACTTTGTGTGTGTTTCTCTTGGTGTTGCATCTTGCATTTAGGCTGATTGTCCAGTCAATACGACAGAACGAGCCAACCATGGTCATGGCCTAGCAGGTGCCGCAGCAATAGAGCACACCGCACTCCACTGCCTCAATGTTACAGAGAGGCAGGTGGCTGAACCCACTCAGCAGCTGCAAACCATTACGCAGCAGCTGAGTGTAGTCACTGATCATTTGGCCCGCATGTCCGCTCTGGCTGCTCTGCCCCGTCTGCTCCTCTGACTTCTTCCACCATCCGATGAACACTTTCCATTCCCCACTTCTGCCCCGTATGCGGGGGAGGTGGGGGGGGGGGGATGTAAAGATTTCCTTTGTCATGTTCGGCTATATTTTGAGCAGGTAAAGGGGGAGTTCCCGGATGACATATCTAAAATTCACCAGTTCGCCCTCCTGCTTCGGGGTCGAGCTCATAGTTGGGCTTGGTCTATAATTGATAGCCAGGGGAGTGCACCACCTACGTTTGACCAATTTCTGACCAATTTTCCCCGCACGTTCGACCATACCGAGAGTGAAGGGAATATCATGAGTCACCTAATGTCGCTCCGCCAGGGCAGCCGGTCGGTGGCCGACTTCTCGGTGGAGCTCTGAGTCGAAGCGGCGGAATAGGGGTGGAATGAGGTTGCCCTATGCAGCACGTTCCTCCACGGTTTAAATCCTCCACAATGACCTGGCGGTTCCTGTCATTCCCACCACCCTGGACGGTCTCATTGATCATTCAGTCGGGTTAGATAACTGGTACCGTGAGCACGCTAGGGAGTGTGGCGCCTCCTCTAGCCCATTCGCCACACACGCGCCCTCAGCGGCTGCTGACCCAGGTGAGTCCGAGCCCGCTGCCGAAGCCATGGAGCTCAGCTCTGCTTGCCTTCCGTGGGCAGAGGTTGAGCGGCGGCGGTGGATCAGGGCGTGTGCCTATCGTGGTTTGTTGAAGCACAAGCAGGACACGTGTAACCTGTGGCCAAAAATACACAGCCCGTCAGTAGCCGTGGGGGGTCTGGTGGGCAGGATACACTCTATTCCCCTCAGTAATTTTTCTATTTCGGCCCTGGTTCAGTTGCCGGGGGTCGAGAGGAGAGTCTCTGCCCTCATTGATTCAGGGTCAGAGGGTAACTTTATCTCCTCCCAGCTTGTTCAGGAGATGGGGATACCGACGTTAAAATTGACAGTTCCTCACCCTGTTAACACCCTTTCTGGCCAGACAGTGGCGTCCGTTACTCGTTGCGCGATGCAGATCTCCGTCCTTCTGTCTGGTAAACACCGGGAGAGGCTTTCTTTTTACATGTTTCCACATGCCTCTCATGCGGTGGTTTTAGGGTATCCATGGCTCCAGAGACACAATCCTTTTCTCAGTCGGGCACAAAATACTATCACCCCCTAGAGCCCTAATTGTTTGGCAACTTGTCTAAGTTTGGCCGAGTGTTCGCTGTCCCTCCCCATCTCCTCCCCTCAGGTCGAGCTGCCGGACCTCAGCCTCGAGCCAAAGGTTTATCATGACCTCGGGGAGGTCTTTAGCAAGTCACAAGCATTAGCGCTTCCCCCGCATCGCTTGTATGACTGTGCGATCGACCTCCTTCTGGGCATGTGGTTGCTGTCCAGCGGGCTCTAAAATATTTCTGGACCTGAGAGGGAGGCAATGGATAAGTACATAAAAGACTCATTGAACACCAGCCTCATTCGGCCATCCTCGGCTCCTCTTGGGGCGTGGTTTTTCTTTGTAGGTAAGAAGGTCGGTCTTTGCGTCCGTGCATCGACTACTGTGAGATGAATTCTATTACCATCCATCCATCTTCTACCGCTTTTCTGGAGGTCCGGGTCGCGGAGACAGCAGTTCAAGCAGAGAAGCCCAGACTTCCCTCTCCCCAGCCACCTGCTCCAGCTCTTCAGAGAGGATGCCAAGGTGTTCCCAGACCAGCTGGGAGACAAGTCTCTCCAGCAAGTCCTGGGTCTGCCCCAGAGTCTCCTCTCAGAGGGACGTGACCGAAACACCTCAAGTGGGAGGCGTGCAGGAGGCATCCTGATCAGATGCCCAAACCACCTCAGCTGGCTCCTTTCAATGTGGAGGAGCAGTGGTTCTACT
Source organism: Pholidichthys leucotaenia (assembly GCA_020510985.1). Taxonomy (NCBI): domain Eukaryota; kingdom Metazoa; phylum Chordata; class Actinopteri; order Cichliformes; family Pholidichthyidae; genus Pholidichthys; species Pholidichthys leucotaenia. The sequence goes on along the minus strand of CM035847.1, from coordinate 251,687,811 downwards.
CTGAGCCTCTCCCGGATGACTGAGCTCCTCACCCTATCTCTGAGGTTGAGTCCAGCGATCCTATGAAGAAAGCTCATTTCAGACGCGTGTATCCGCGATCTCGTTCTTTCGGTCATTACCCAAAGCTCATGACCATAGGTGAGGGTAGGAACGTAGATTGACTGGTAAATTGACAGCTTTGCCTTAGAGCTCAGCTCCCTCTTCACCACAACAGACCGATACAACGTCCGCATCACTGCAGATGCTGCTCCGATCCGTCTGTCAATCTCTCACTCCATTCTCCCCTCACTCGTGAATAAGACCCCAAGATACTTAAACTCCTCCACTTGGGGCAGGAGCCTGTCCCCAACCTGAAGAGGACAATCCACTTTTTCTGGCTGAGGACCATGGACTCAGACTTGGAGGTACTGATTCTCATCACAGCCGTTTCACACTCAGCAGCACCACCGTCCCAGTAAGAACTGTAGGTCGTTGCTGGATGAAGCCAGCAGGACAACATCATCTGCAAACAACAGAGATGAGATCCTGTGGTCACCAAGCATGACACCCTCCATTCCCTGGCTGCACCTAGAAATCCTGTCCATAAAAATTATGAACAGGATCGGTGACAAAGGGCAGCCCTGGCGGAGTCCAACTCTCACTAGGAATGAGTCCGATCGAGTGTTGCCAATACGAACCAAACTCTCACAACGGTTGTACAGAGACTGAATAGCTTGTAACAACAAGCTTGACACCCCATACTCCCAAAGCACCCCCTACAAAAAATCACGAGGGATGCGGTTGAATGCCTTCTTCAAGTCCACAAAACACATGTAACCTGGTTGGGCAAACTCCCACGAACCCTCAAGGATTGTCGAGAGGGTAAAAAGCTGGTCCAATGTGCCACGGCCAGGATGAAAACCACATTGCTCCTCCTGAATCCGAGGTTCAACCAACGGCTGGACTCTCCTCTCCAGTACCTTGGCATAGACCTTCCCAGGGAGGCTGAGGACTGTGACCCCTCTAAATTTGGAGCGCACCCTCCAGTCCCCTTTTTTGAAGAGAGGAACCACCACCCCAGTTTGCCATGCTAAAGGCACTGCCCCCGACCTCCACGCACTCTTGCAGAAGCGTGTCAACCATGACAGCCCCACAACATCCAGGGCCTTGAGGTACTCAGGGCGAATCTTGTCCACCCCCGGGGCCCAGCCACCAAAGACATTTTTAACCACCTTGGTGACCTCAGCCCCTGTGTTAGGCGAGTCATCCCCCTCGTCAACAAGCCCTGCTTCCTCTGTGGAAGGCATATCAGTGGGATTGAAGAGATCCTCAAAATATTCCTTCCTTCCGGACAGTTTGCCAGAATCTCTTCGCTGACCGAAAGTCTTGTTCCATGGCCTCACCGAACTCCTCCCATACCCCAGTTTTTGCTTCAGCAACCACCTGAGCTGCACTCCGCTTGGCCTGCTGGTACACCTCAGCTGCTTCTGGAGTCCCACAAGCCAACCAAGCTTGATAGGACTCCTTCTTCAGCTTAATGGCCCCCCTTACCACTGGTGTCCACCACTTGGTTCGGGGGTTGCCACCACGAGATGCCCCGACAACCTTGCGGCCGCAGCTCTGGGCCACTGCTTCAATAATGGAGGTGGAGAACATGGCCCATTCAGACAGCATGTCTCCAGACTCCCTTGGAATGTGGTTGAAGTTCTTCCGGAGGTGGGAGTTGAAGACCTCCCAAACAGAGGCCTCAGCCAGATGTTCCCAGCACACCCTCACTATATGTTTGGGTCTACCAGGTCTGAATGGCTTCCTCCCCTGCCATCGAATCCAACTCACCACCAGGTGGTGATCAGTTGACAGCTCTGCACCTCTCTTTACCCGAGTGTCCAAGACATACGGTCGTAGGTCTGATGACACAATAACAAAATTGGTCATTGACCTGTGACCTAGGGTGTCCTTTTGTAAAGTGCACATATGGATACCCTTATGCTTGAACATGGTGTTGGTTATGGACAAACTGTGGTTAGCAAAGAAGTCCAATAACTGAACACCACTCGGGTTCAGATTGGATAGGCCGTTCTTCCCAATCACCCCCTTACAGGTTTCACTGTTGTTGCCCATGTGCACATTGAAGTCCCTCAGTAGGAGAATGGAGTCTCCAAGAGGAGCACTCTCCAGCACCCCAGTCAGTGACTCCAAAAAGGGTGGGTACTCTGAACCATCATTTGGTGCATAGGCACAAATGATGGTCAGGACCCTTTTCCCAACCCAAAGGCACAGGTAAACAACCCTTTCATCCACTGGGGAAAACTCCAATATAGAGGCAGCAAGGTGGGGGGGATACAAGAATACCCACCCCTGCTCGTCACCTCTCACCCGGGGCAACTCCAGAGTAGGCCAAGCTCCAGCCCCTCTCCAGGATACTGGTTCTGGAACCAGAGCTGTGTGTTGAGGTGAGGCCAACTATATCTAGCCGGTATCTCTCAACCTCATGCACCAGCTCAGGCTACTTCCCCACCAGAGAGGTGACATTCCATGTCCCAAAAGCCAGTTTAGGAAGCTTGGTATCAGACCACCAAGGTCTCTGCCTTTGACCGCCACCTGATCCACATAGCACCGGATCCCCATGATCCCTCCTGCAAGTGGTGAGCCCACTGGAGGGCGGACCCATGTAACTCCTTCAGGCTGAGCCCGGCCGGGTCCCATGGGCGGAAACCCGGCTAGCTAGCCATTGAGCCCCTCCCCCAGGCCTGGCTCCGGGGGGGCTGGTAACCCCATATCGTGCAGGGTACACTGAATCCTTGTTCTAATATTTATCATGAGAGGAGATCCTCATGGATCATCACCTTATCGTGGTGGGGGGTTTGTGTGCCCTAGTGATCCCAGGAGCTATGTTGTCCGGGGCAATTTGCCTCTGGTAGGGTCACCCAAGACAAACTGGTCCTGGGTGAAGGGCCAGACTAAGAACGATCCAACAGACTCTCATGAATTCTATTACCGTCAAAGATAAATATCCTCTGCCCCTCATGAACTCTGGTTTTTATCTCCTGCAGCGCTCATGCGTATTCTCTAAACTCGACCTGCGCAATGCTTACCATCTTGTCAGAATAGGCGAGGGGGACGAGTGGAAAACAGCGTTTAAAATGCACCTCGGGCAGTCTGAAGATCTAGTAATGCCTTTTGGCTTAACTAATGCCCCAACTGTTTTCCAACATCTCATCAACGACGTCCTCTGCGACATGATTAACTGGTTTGTCTTCGTGTATTTGGATGACATTCTGATTTTTTTCTCTTTTGCCTGAGGAGCATCAAATTCATGTTAGAGCCATGTTGCAATGGCTCTTAGAAAACCAATTGTATGTCAAGGCTGAGAAGTGCTAATTTTCCACTAATTCCACTTCTTTCCTTGGCTTTGTTATAGCGGAGGGGGAGCTGAGAGCCGACCCAGCCAAGGTGAAGGCTGTGCTAGATTGGCCAAGACCCCACTCCCGCAAGGAGCTGCAATGCTTGTTGGGGTTTGCGAATTTCTATCGCAGGTTCATCAGGAACTATAGTGGGATAGCACAGCCTTTAACCCAGCCGACCTCCATTAAGGTGCCATTTTTATGGACAGAGGCAGCTGAACGGGCCTTTGAGGAATTAAAGAGCCTGTTCTCTACTAAACCCATCTTGGCTCAGGTCGAGCCCCAGCTCCAGTTTACCCTGGAGGTGGATGCTTCAGAGACAATGGTGGGCGCTATTCTGTCCCAGCGTTCAGCCTCGGACTTGAAGCTCTGCCTGTGTGCGTATTTCTCTCGGCAGCTCACCCCAGCCGAGAGGAATTATAACGTTGGGGATCGAGAGCTGTTGGCCATTAAATTTGCTTTTGAGGAATGGAGACATTGGCTGGAGGGAGCTGTCCACCCTATAGCTGTGTGGACTGACCACAAGAACCTTGAGTATCTGCGGTCGGCCCTCTGGCTGAACTTCAGGCAGGCTCGCTGGGCCTTATTTTTTCAGCATTTTAATTTCACTGTTACTTGTAGGCCTGGTTCCCGTAATACTAAGCCTGACGCTCTCTCCAGACAGTTCAGTCAGACCCTGGCTGACCCCCCTTCCTGCACCATCCCGGGAACCCTTATCTGGGAGATCGAGAAGAGAGTCCGCCAGGCCCAGTCCTCTGACCCCGAACCAGCAGGTTGTCCCCCAACTGCCTTTACGTCCCTGCCACCCTCCGCAGCTTAGTTATCCAGTGGCGGCATGCCCGACGCCTCGCCTGTCACCCTGGGGTGGTGCGCACTGTGGATATCATCAGGCGAGCATTCTGGTGGCCCACACTGTGGCGGGACGTGCAGGAGTACGTGAAGGCCTGCCAAACTTGTGCCCGGAACAAGTCCTCTTCTAACCCCCCCCCGCCCCCTGGTCTTCTTCACCCCCTCCCTGTCCCCAGCCAGCCTTGGTCCCACATTGCCATGGATTTTGTCACTGGTCTTCCCCCCTCCCACGGCAACACCGTCATTCTCACAATTGTGGACAGATTCTCCAAGGCCGTTCACCTGGTTCCCCTCCCTAAGCTGCCATCCGCCTTCAAAACTGCAAAGTTACTTTCTCATCACGTCATTAGATGATGGTATCCCTATGGACATTGTGTCTGACTGGGGCCCACAGTTCGTCTCTCGTGTTTGGAAGTCATTCTGTTGCTGCCTTGGCACCACGATCAGCCTCACCTCCGGTCATCACCCACAGAGCAATGGGCAGGCTGAGTGTGTCAACTAGTCCCTGGAGGCCACCCTTTGTTGCATGGCAGCCCATGGCCCCGAATCTTGGAGCTCCCATCTGACCTGGGTGGAGTATTCACTTAATTCGACAGTCTCTTCGGCCACGGGGCTTTCTCCGTTTGAAGCCTCCGTGGATTACATCCCTCCCCCCCATTTATCCATGGCTGAGAGAGAGGTGGCGGTGCTGTCCGTGGGGGCCCACTTTCGCCATTGTCGCCAGGCCTGAAGGTCTACCAGAGCGGCTCTCCTTCATAGCACCGAGTGCAATCGGCACTATGCTGACCGCAAGAGGGTTCCGGCGCCGGAGTACAAGTTTGGACAGCAGGTCTGGGTGTCAGCAGATCAGGTCTCCGTTGAAGGCTGAAGCTCACAAGTCTGCCCCCCACTCCGCTTCGTGGGTCCCTTCGCCGTTACCAACAATGTGGGCAACTCTGCTGTCCGGCTCCAGCTCCCACGTGTGCTCCGCGCTCATCCTAAGTTTCATGTTTCCAAGATCAAGCCTCTCTCCTCCAGCCCCCTCTGCCCCCCCCCCCGAAGCTGCCTCCCCCTCCCTGGATCCTCGACAGCCACATCACTCGTACCGTTCGAGAGATCCTGGATGTCTGCCGCTGGGGCCAGGGATTCCAATACCTGGTCCACTGGGAGAGTTATGGGCCGAAGCACCGGTCATGGATCTCCAGGTCATCCTTCCATGACAAGGGCATGGTCCGGGGCTACCATCAAGCCCATCCTGAGAAGCCCGGTGGACCGCCGTTGGTAGTGGTCGGAGAGGCCGTTGGCACAGATTGGCAGCCACATTTATGTTAGTCTGCCCCAGGGCAGCTGTGGCTACAGAAGTAGCTTACCACTATCAATGTCTGTCCGGAGTGAATGAATAATGGACTCACTGACATGTGAAGTGCCATATAAATCTAATCCATTATTATTAACTGCGCTGGCTTTGGACTTGTTAAAACACAATGGGCCAAAATCAGCAGATGACACGGCCTGCCTGCAGTCCAGACCTGTCTCCCACTGAAAACAGTGTGGCACATTAAGAAGCGCAAAATATGTCATCTGAGACCCCGGACTGCTGAGCAGCTGAAGTCATTCAGAATGGGAAAGAATTCCACCAACAGAGCTTCAACAATTAGTGTCTTTGGTTCCTAAACGCTTATTGAGTGTTGTTAAAAGGAAAGGTGATGTAACACAGCCGTAAACAAAGCCCCTGTCCCAGCTTTTTTTGAACATGTTGTAGATATCAAATTCAAATTAGTGAATGCTTGCAAATAACAATAAAGTTTATGAGATTGAACATTAAATATCTTGTCTTTATAGTGTATTCACCTGAATATAATTTGAAAAGGATTTTTAAATCATTGTAGTTTGCTTTTATTGTTCTACACAACAGCTCAACTTCACTGAAATTGGGGTTGTAAGAGGAAAATGAACTAGAAAGCAGTTCCCGTATTTTTTTAACAAAAGCTGTCAATGCTTTCATTGAAGTGTATGGAGGAGCTGCAGTTTTTTACTGATTCATCATAAGGCAAAGAAATGGGAGAATCTTTCTTATTTGCTAGTATCATTTACAACATATTTAAATAGAAATACTATTCAATATAAAGTTGGTTATCTAATATAATCCCCTTTACTAAATTATTTCTGTATAATATAAAATGGTGTTGATTTGTTCCCATTATAAACCATGCAGAACTAGATCTTATTTATATAGTAAGTGCAAGGTTGGGCAGAAGTGATTTATTGCCTTACTGTAGCCACACAACATGCATCTGGCATTACCTTTACATATCCAAGTCAGCCTCGTCATCGCAGGAATATTGTTACTGTATATGTGAATGATGTAAAAATAAATCAGATAGGATTACATGATTTGAAATTTTCCAAACTACATATTTAACTGAAAGAAATGAATCATTTGGTAAAAACAAAACATGACATACGCACAGTGCATCATTCTATAGATATTTGAATATTTTATATTGCATATTATACAAACCCAACCCCTGCCAGATATTTATTTTTTGAAAATTGTATTAATGTTGTTAACATTTCACTCTAACATATATACAGTATATCTATCATTCTTAAGAATCTACAAAAAAAAAAAAAAAATACAGTTGGAACTTGTAAGCAAGTCAGCCAAATGAGTTATGAGCCTTTACTGGTCATTAATTCTCACATGAACATATACATTAAGTTCACTAAATGATTAATATGTTTTCTTAAAAATATTTAATTAAATAAAACACTGAGGAGGAAAGTTCCAAGCTGGAGGCATCTAGATTGAAAAGCCAGCATGTGGAACGGCTCCTGGTGCAAACAGAATGACTTATAGCCCCTCTGAAGGTATGTGGGTGAAATTAGATTCGAAGTGTCCATTAATTTGTGTGACAGAAGACTCTCCTGGATTGTCGGTATGATATTGCTTGTTAGATGACCCCAATGAAAAGGCCTAGCAGGGGTTCGATTGCTCTTCCATTAACAGCAGCATAGCCCATGACTGTCTGTACTGTATATTTACTAAGAAATTAATGCTTGAACACAAAAGCTTACTCAACATAGCATGAACTCTTAAACATGAAGCCTTTGATATACTGTCATTCCTAACACTTCATTCATCCAAATCACAAGAAAACCCAGAAGGTATACCAAGAAGCTAGTTCAGCATAGCAAGGCTTTCTTTGCCTTAGGGCTTGACAAAATCCAAGAGCGAAACTTGGGGTGAAGGTGATCATGACAATGGTTGTCAGCTGATAACTTCTGCAGCATTGCCCCAATGGGCTGCATAGTTACAAAGCCTATAAAAAGTATTCATTCACCCCTGGATGTTTCAACCTTTGATTTATAAAATGAAATCATTGTCAAAACAATTCACTTTTTTGACAAAAAATTTGCAAAGAAAAAGCTTCTTTCATGTCAAAGTGAAAACAGATTTTTACAAACTACTGTCAATTAATTAAAATTATATAAGATAAAGTAAACAATTGCATAAGTATTCACCCCCTTTAAAGTGACTGACCTAGGCTGTGTTCGGAATGTTCACTCACTCACTCCCTCTCTAGTCGCTATATAGTGAATTTAGATGTAGTGGACTAAAACTCAATATAACAATAAAATTAACAGCTTTCGGACACCACTGGGCTTGTTTTCGCAGCACGGTTAATGACGTCATCATGGTGAGGCAGTAAAACGTAACAGAATAACGGCAATAAAAAAAGAGAATACCTGCATGTAATTTGTAGTAAATATGTATTAAATCAAATCATTTTTGCTGAATTAATACATATAAATACCTTAAAGTGTCTGTGACACGATGTAGGAACTATGGATCAATATTCAGTATGAATTTATCTTCAATCGTCCACATAGTTGGTTCTGTTGACTTAGAACGCTAAATAAGTGGAAAAATATTTCTAAGTGAATTCAAATTTAGCGCCGTGTTGCAGTAATGCGATATCCGGAGACTTGCCTTGTTTCCGGATATGACGTCATGAGGAGAGTTTCCTCTCGGCTTATCCGTGTGCTTTCAATGTAAACAAGCTGTTTAGCTTCTATATCAGCGAAGAAATGCCGAAATGTTGCGTGGCGGCTGGGTGTTCTAATTGCTCCAGTGAACGTATAAGCCTGTTCTCCTTCCCAAAAGATCCAGATTTTCTTAAAAAATGGGCAAAGCAAGTACAGGGAACAAGGGACAAATGGCATCCAACACCATCTTCTATACTCTGTAGCGATCATTTCACTGCAGACAGTTTTGAGGAGGCGCCTGCTATACAGGAATCTTTAGGCTTGAAAGTTCGTTACAAACAGGTTCTAAAAGCGACTGCCATACCTACGGTTTTCAAACGAAAACCCAAGGCTCAAGACGATATCAACATATCAAAACAGCGCAGAGAAGCAACAGTGTCAAAACTTGCCCCGAAAACAGTTTGTGTAATTGATTTTTTTTTCCACATAAGGCAATTGTGGTTTTATTATATTTTTTTCCGCCCAAAGTAAAATCCTCCCCTATGAATTTTGAAGCCGAGTGTTGACTTTAGGAACAACTTTGTGTTAAAAAACATTATATTACTTTTTTCAGTTTTCATTTTTATAAATCTCATTGCCTACTGAAACTGAATATCTGAGCATTTTTTTTAAATTTCCCTGACCACCCAATTAGGGAAATAAAAAAAGACTGAAGCCAAAATTTCTGTAAACCAAACGATTAAATATCGATCGCCTTATGTGGAAAAAAAAATCAATTACACAAATTCTTTTCCAGGCGAGTTTTGACACTGTTGCTTCTCTGCACTGTTTTGATATGGGTGATCGTCCATATCAAAACAGCGCAGAGATACGGACAATCACCCATATTAAAACAGTGCAGAGAAGCAACAGTGTCAAAACTCGCCCGGAAAAGAGCTTGTGTAATTGATTTTTTTTTTTTTTTTTCACATTAGGCGATCGTGATTTTATTATATTTTTTTCCGCCGAAAGTAAAATCCTCCCCTATGAATTTTGAAGCCGAGTGTTGACTTTACTCCAAATGGAATGACTTTGTGCTAAAAAACGTTATATTACTTTTTCAGTTTTCATTTTTATAAATCTCATTGCCTACCGAAACTGAATATCTGAGCATTTTTTTTTATTTCCCCGACCACACGATTGGGGAAATTTAGATCTATCTGTATATTACCATTCAGTGTTTTGGAGGTATTTTGGAGGCGACCGATGTCCATGTCTAACCCTTCTCGTCAGACCCTTCATCCTCTGAAACGTGGGAGTCATCTTTGCTTCCTGAACGATATGGTTCAAATAAACAGGGTTGCAGTCCTTCTTTAGAACCAACTCGCTCTTCTTCATCACTTGATCCTGCTTCAAAAACTATCAACAAATCGCTCAAATCTTCTTCAAAACTTCCTCTGCTTCAGTGTACTCAGTCATGCTTGTTTACATCTTTGGTTCCCCTCATTACGTCACAAAATGGCAGTGGTGTTTGACCCAATTTCAACAAACAAACATCACAACTGTCTACATCACGATGTAATTTATGGTAGTATATGGAAACAAAATTTTATTGAATTTTTTTGTCTACACAGAATAAAAACACAGCAGTTCTTCTTCCTAATGATGTCTTGGTTGAATTATGTCACAGACTAAGGTAGTTTATGTTGTGATATGAAGCTTTCTTCTCACTGCTCTGTTGGCTGTGCGTTGCATTATGGGATATATTGGCTAATGTAGTGACTATCCGTTGTACGCTACTTTTCAAAATGCATTGTGGGATATTTTGAATATTTGTACTGTATAGTGAATGAAATTTTCAGTTAAGATTTTGAACAGCACTACAAAATGGCTGATTCACTATAAAGTACACTATATGGAGAAGGAGTAACCCTTTCGAATACAGCACAAGTCAGCTAGTTGTTGACTGCAGTCTCGCAATTAGAGAAATGGAGATCACCTAAGTGCAGTTAATGTGTGTCAAGTGATTGTAGTATAAAAACACCTGTGTCTGGGAGGTCCAGTCTCTGGTTCATCAGTATTCCTGCTACACTAGCCATGTTTACATGGACACAAGTAACTGGATTAAAATGCCTGATCAGAATAAAAATGCTTCATGTAAACACACCAATCTAAAGATTCTAACCTGATCGGATTCCTTCGGATCAAAGTTTCCTTCTGAATGAGACGGGTGGGTTATGCCAGCTGTTGATCCGATTGGTGTGCACATAAACACTTATTCCAAAGTTTGGGTAGAAAATACAGTATGTTTACGGCGCATGTCTGTATGTCAGCCACATGTGAACGTAACATATTTCCGCCTTTATGGCAGCTAGCGGAAAACATGGCAGGAGTAAAACAGAACTGGTCTGTATCTGACACAAATGTGTTCCTTGAAATATTAAAAGAACTTCATTTCCAGAAGTATGTACTGCTGGGCTTGTAGCTTCATTATGGAGACCAGCAGAAGCAAAAGTACAGTCTGAAGAACACAATACAGGTCCATTTCAAAAGACACACAAAGCGGGGTTTGTTTACATCAGAAGTTGCTTCTTCTTCTACTGTTTCCAGAATGTCAGACAATTCTGTGCACATCAAAATGATTTAGTCAATTCAAATGTGTGACGCATGTAAACGCACATCATAATCGGATCAACTTTTTCAGGGTCCATGTAAACAGTAAAGTTCTGATCTGAACTGTAATCAGATTGAAGAAATTTTGTGCAAGTAAAGATGGCTAATTGTAACATGAAGACAAAAGAACACTCCAAGCAACTTACAGAAGAGATCATTTAAAAGTATAAGACAGGAGATGGCTACAAGAAGATTTCCAATTTACGGGGCATCCCACGGAGTTCAGTTAAATCCATCATTAAGAAATGGAAACAATATGGCACTTGTTTAAATCTGCCTAAAGCTGTCCATCTTCACAAATTGAGTGATACCCCTTTAACACCGAGCCGGTTCCGGTGCTTAACTGGAGCCAGAGCCTGACTTGGCACCAGTTCTTTGCTTTTCAACCACCTAAGCACTAGCCGCGGGCAGGGTTAACTGACCAGCTGAAAGTGCCTCAAAACACTACTGACCTCCATTTTCCATTTCAGACAGCATGGATTCCAAAACAAAGCAGAGTTAGAATGAAGAGGAGACCCAGTGTTTCCTGTCTCTATGGTCATCTGCTGAAGTACAAGATAAATTGGAGGGGGCCAGTCGGACAAAGCCCATTTTTGAGCAAATACAGAGGGAAATGGCTGCCGCGGGTTACGACCGGATCCTCAACCAGCTTATAAATAAACTCAAGAAGCTCAAGAAAGAATTCAGAGACCATAAAAGAGATCTTGAGTGTAGTGGCAATGGGAGACCCCAAAAGAATCCCCTTCCTGTTGCCACTAACAGTAAATGGATGTTGAATAGACGCATTCAGTCTTGGGTTGACGTATGCAATCACCATTCTCTGCGATTAAGAATAAAGCAATGATAGACATTTAGAAACAGATGGGTGTATCATTTCTGGATGGTAATACAGGTTTGGAATAATAAAAGCAGCACTCCCAAAGAGACAACAAGCTCCTCCATGTTCACAAGTTAGCACTTCTTTTTCTCCTCCTTTACCTTCTTTCATGCTGTTCTGTGGGTTGTGTAAAGATGCTTTGCACTACATAATGATGTAGCTCTGATGTAGCCCTGACTAGCTCCGTGTCGGTCAAAAACCAGCTGGTTCTTATGAGGCACGACAGTTGAACTGGTTAAGCACTGGCACAGGCACCTGAACCAAACTAGCACCGGCTCTTTTTTGGTGGAAAAGGGGTATGATTGAGCAAGAAGAAGACTGGTGAGGGAAGCCACCAAAACACCTCCAACCACTCTGAAGGAGTTGAGAGCTTCAGTGGCCCAGATGGGAGAGACTGTACATGCAACTGTTGCCCGGGTTCTTCACCAGTCCAAGCTGTATGGAGAGTGGCAAAGAGAAAGCCACTGTTGAAAAAAGCGAACATAAAATTTCACCTGGAATTTGCCCGAATGCATGTGGGAGACTCCAAGGTCAATTGGAAGAAGGTTATTTGGTCTTATGAGACAAAAATTGAGCTTTTTGACCATCAGACTAGATGCTGTGTTTGGCGACCACCAAACATATAAAATCAAAGTCAAAGTCAAATTTATTTATAGAGCACATTTAAAAACAATCAAGCTGACCAAAGCGCTGCACATCGAGATAGAGTTAAAATCAAACTGGACAACCTAACATACATGATAAATAGACATAAAATGCATTAAAAGAAAATAAAGTAAAAACAGCTCAGTGTCATGATTCAGGCAAGTGAGACTCAAATGCTGGGCTGCCAGAACAAACACTCAGACTGAGAAGTAAAAGCACATCAGTTTATTACAAAAATGAAGATAAATACACAGTAAATAAGGGGACAGAACGAAAGAAAAACGAAACACAAAAACACACAATTAAATTTACACACAAAACTGGTGCCCGCTGGAGCGCACGCTGCCTACAGGGGAAGGAACAGACAGAGACTATTAGGGACAGGCTCTCCCAAATGAGGAGAGGAATGTGAGAATTGCACTTACTCAAGAGCAGAGGAGCCTGGCATGGAACTCCTATGCGGACCAGGAGAAATGGGGGAAAGGTGTTGACCTGGGTGGATTTGTCCAGTGTCTTCTACGGCCAGGCGAGTGTGATCAGATCCGGAAGACACACCGCGGAGGTGGCAGCAAACCTGGAGAGACAGGAGGACAAATGGGTAGCACAGGTACAGACAGAATAAAGGCTAAGAACAGTTCAGTGGTTTAGCAAACCTAACGATCCAGCAGGGTGTGCTCCACATGCTGGCTCTTAAATACACGCAAGTGTGTTCAATTCTCAAGAGCCAAACAGAGAGACAGGAGGGGAGGGGGAGCATGCTCGCCCGACCATCACAGTGCCCCCCTGTCAAGGGATGCCTCCCGGTGTCCCACTGGGCTTATGTTGCTGGGCGCGGTGAAATGCCCGCACCAGCTGCTTATCCAAGAAGTGCGAACCGGGGGATCCAGGACGTCTCCTCAGGACCGTAACCCTCCCAGTGGATGAGGTATTGGTACCCCCGACCACGTCGACGGGCGTCCAGGATCCTCTTCAATGTGTACACCGTCTGACCGTCAATGATCCGGGGGGGCTGAGGGGGGGTTCCGGAGGAGGGCAGAGAGGACTGGTGGAGAGGGGCTTGATGCATGAGATGTGGAAGGTGGGATGAATTTGCATCGTGGGTGGCAGGTCCAGCCGGACGGTCACGTCGTTAATCAGCCGCTTGATGGTAAATTGTCCCAGAAAACGTGGATGGGGGGTGTTCCGGGACTCTGTCTTCAGTGGGACCTGATCAGTGGACAGTCACACCTTCTGCCCCACAGTGTAATTGGGCACCAGCGCGCGTCTGCGATTGGCTTAACATTGATGGCGCTCCGCAGAGCAGAAGAGGGCAGCTCTAGTGGCCCTCCACAGGCAGTGGCACCACCATCCAGGGAGCTCCACAGATAGAATGGTGAGCCCCCTCTCCGCCATAGGCAGCAGCAGTGGTGTGAAGTCCATGGAGGCCTTGAATGGCCTAAGTGCAGTGGAAGCAGACACAGCAGAGTTGAGGGAATACTCCACCCAGGTCAAGTGGGAACTCCAGGTAGATGGGCTCTGGGATGCTACGAACCTGAGGGTGGCCTCCAGAGACTGATTAGCACGCTTAGACTGACCATTACTTTGAGGATGGTAGCCGGATGTCAAGCTGGCAGAGGCACTCAGGAAGCGGCAAAACGCTCTTCATACCTGGGACATAAACTGATGTCCCCAGTCTGAGATGATGTCCAGAGGGATACCATGCAGCTGGATTACATGCTTTGTCAGAAGGTGGGCCATCTCCGCAGCAGATGGCAACTTGCGCAGCGGGACCAGATGGACTGCCTTGGAGAACCGGTCGACCGTAGTGAGGATGACAGAATTCCCTTGGGATGGAGGGAGATCCGTGACAAAATCCAATGCTATGTGCAACCACAGTCGGCTCGACACCGGGAGGGGATGGAGGAGGTCAGCAGGAGGAGGATAAGAGTCCAACTTGTTGGCCGCACAGACATGTCAGGCCTTAACAAACTCCTCCTCCTCCAAAACACTCTCCGGAGTAGTGCAGCAGTCCTTGAGATGCCGGGGTGGCAGGTAAAAAAACTGGTGTGGCCCCACTTAATGACTTCAGCCCAAAGCACTGAGGGGACATACAGCTGAAGGGCCACCCTCCAGGATGGGTTCAGATGACTGTACTTTCCGGACCCTCCGCTCAATCTCCCACGAGAGTGCCCCGAAAAAGCGGGGGGGGGGGGTAGTCTCCAGGGAAGACGCAGCAGCTGTGGAGGTAGAGGTGGAGGAGGAGGAGTCGAGGAAGAACTGGCGTGAGAGAGCGTCAGCCTTGGCATTACTGGACCCTGGTCAATATGAGATGGAAAGATTGAACCTATTAAAGAATAGGGCCCACCGGGCCTGCCGAGAATTTAACCGTCTGGCCGATAGAAGGTATTCTAAATTTTTACTATCGGTCCAGACAATGACCGGTTGGCTAGCTCCCTCCAGCCAGTGTCTCCACTCCTCTGACGCCAGCTTCATGGCCAACAGTTCGCGATCCTCAACAGCGTAGTTCCTCTTGGCTGGCGTGAGCTGTCGGGAGAAATATGCGCACCTCCTTCTGATCGGAGGAGGAGCACTAGGAGAGGACAGCGCCCACCCCCAAGTTGGAAGCATCCACCTCACCCACGAACTGCACCGCAGGGTCAACCTACGCGAGGACGCACACGTTGGTGAAAAGGCCTTTCAGGGTCACAAAAGCTCGTTCAGTGGCCTTGGACCACTTGAACGGGCTTTTGGTCGATGTAAACTGCATGAGCGATTACACCACCTTACTATAATCATGGATAAATCAGCAGTAGAACTTGGCGAAGCCCAGGAAGCATTGGAGATCCTTCCTGGACTGGGGGTCGGTGAGTCTACTACCACCTTAATCTTTGCCAGACTGGCCTTTACCATGCTCTCAGGGATAATGATACTTCTCTGCTTTGACAAACAGCTGATTCTCCAGCAAGCACTGCAGGACAGAACGAATGTGGACAGCATGCTCCTCCAGCGTGTAGGAAAAAATCAGAATGTCATCCAAATAAACAAAAACAAACTGGTTCACCATGTCTTACAAGACGTCATTGATTAACTGCTGAAACGGCAGGGATGTTGATCAGCTTGAATGGCATGACTAAGTACTCAAAATGGCCCAATGGAGTTTTAAACGCCGTCTTTCACTAATCTCCCTCACGAATGCGAACCAAATGGTACGCATTATGGAGGTTGAGCTTGGTGAACAAACACGCCCATTGGAGTAGCTCAAACGACGAGGTAATAAGGGGCAGTGGATACTTATCCTTGTGGGTAATTGCGTTAAGCTCTCAGTAATCAATGCACGGCCACAACGACCGATCCTTCTTCCCTACAAAAAAGAACCCAGCACCAAGAGGGGCAGACGACGGACGAATAATGCTGGCGCTGAGGGAGTCTTTTATGTAAGTCTCCATCGCCTCCCTCTCTGGCTCAGATAAACTGTAGAGCCGGATGGATGGCAGCTGCACACCTGGAAGGAGGTTGATAGCACAGTCATAGCCCCGGTGAGGTGGTAAAGATAGGGCTCTGGACTTGCTAAAGAGCTCCCCCTAAGTCATGATAGACCTTGGGCACGGAGCTGAGATCTGCCGGCTCATTCGGAGGGGAGGAGATCGGGAGTGATGGCGAGCATGCGGCTGATCGGCGACATGATGACAAGCAAAAGGGACTCCAAGAAGAAATGGAGCCCTTAATAATAGGGTTATGTAAACAGAGCAATGGATACCCCAGGATCATGGTGGTGGTAGAATGAGGCAGGATGTAAAACTGAATAGTCTCGCAATGATTACTGGACAGAATGGCCAAAATGGGCTCAGTCTGTTTGGTAATCGCTGCGATACTGCTGCCTGAGACCGCCGATACTGTTAAAGGTGTCGGAACCTTCCTGGTGGGTAGCTGCAATTTATGGACCATGGCCTGTTGGATGAAATTTTGCTCCACCCCAGAATCAACCAGGGCGGAGGTTTTGTGAGGACCCTCCCGCCAGACCCCCCGTGGTTACTGACGGGCCAGGTCTTTTGACTTCTCCGGGCATTTTGAAGCAACTTCTCCTGGCATTTTGAAGCAATGTGACCTGGGCCCCCCACAACATAGACATGCCCCTTCTCTCGCTCAACAACAGCACTCCTTCGGAGACAGACGTAATCTGCCGAGTGCCAGTAGTTGGAGGAGGTTGACGGAGCCATGTGCGAGGGTTGGGCGGCCAGCCGGGGAGCGGACAGAGAGGCAGTGGACTTCTGCTCTCTTGTATGCTCTCTGAACCGGTTGTCGAGAGCCACAGCCTGCACGATAAGCTCATCCAAAGAGGAGGGGGATGCGTGGATAGCCAGCTTGTCGCGGAGATGCGAATTCAGACCCAGGAGGAAAACACTCCGAAGCGAAACGTCATTCCACCTGGAGTCCGCCGCAATGACCCGGAACTCAACAGAGAAACCGGCCACGGACCGGTCTCCCTGTCGTAGTCCCATCAGCTGACTAACTATGTTCCCCTCACTCTCTGAATGATCGAAAGCCTTGGAGAGCTCTCATACAAACTGCTCATAAGAATAGAGGGGCCCCTCCGGGCCGCTCAAGGTGGACTGTGCCCACTTGAGCACCCGGTCCCGCAACAAGGTCATGAGATGGATTTTGTCCCAATCTTCCCTATTCTCCCCCCTCACCTGCTGAAAATACATCCGGCAGAGCAGCAGGAACCCCTTACACACCCACCTCTCCCCCCCACAGGGTGCAGGCATGGAAATGGAGATGTTCCTGCGGATGGCATGCTCTGCTGGGGCAGCAGGTGCGGGAGGAGGCGTTGCACCAGGAAGGCGACACAGGTGCTTGGTTACGGTTGCCAATTGTTGGGTAATAGTTTGCAACTGTTCAGACAAATACATGACCTGGCGCTCCGGGGAGTCTAAGCGTGAGAGTGCTGACTGTCCGTCTGAATGAGCGCCTGCTGAGCCTCGATCCTGGCTGGATCGTTCTGTCTTGATTCAGGCAAGTGAGACTCAAACGCTGGGCTGCCAGAACGAATGCAGAACGAATGGCAGCAAACCTGGAGAGACAGGAGGACAAATGGGTAGCACAGGTACAGACAGAATAAAGGCTAAGAACAGTTTCAGTGGTTTTACAAACCTAACGATCCAGCGGTGGCTGCTCCACACGCTGGCTCTTAAATACACTGGTCATCAGGATGCAGCAGGTTTGTAATCACTCAGGTGTGTCCAATTCTCCAGGGCTGAACAGACAGGAGGGGAGGGGGAGCACGCTTGCCCAACCATCACACTCAGAATACAGCCAACTGTTGAGTTTTCACCCTCTGCATGAATTAAATGACAATGAGAACAGATGTGTCTTCAGCAGTGATTTAAAATCAGTTATTGACTCAGCAGTGTGTATGTGGACAGGTAAACTGTGCCAGAGTCTTGGAGCAGCCACTGCAAAAGCTCGATCACATCTTTGTTTTAACTTAAATTTTGGTACGTCTAAGAGCATCTTGTTAGTTGAGCTCAGTGCTCTTACAGGTGAATGAGTGGAAACAAGTTCTGATAAATAGGATGATAAAAATCCATTTAAGGTCTTAAAAGTAAACAATATAGCCCTGCTAAAAATGGAGAGGATCACCCCACCTCACCACAAGCACACCATCTCTGCCATGAAGCATGGTGGTGGCTCTGGAGATGCTTCTTAGCAGCAGGCCCTGGAAGGCTAGTAAAAGTAGAGGGGATCATGAATGCAGAAAAAATATTGCCAAATCCTGGAGGATAATCTGATTCAATCTGCAAGAGAACTAAGACTTGGGAGAAGATTTATTTTCCAGCAAGACAACAGCCCCAAGCATACAGCAAAAGCTACACAGAAATGGTTCAAAGACAACAAGGTGAATGTTCTGGAGTTGTCTCCCAGATCTCAAATTTGTGGCTGAACTTTTAAAGAGCTGTTCACGCCCGATTCCCAAGCAACCTGTCAGAGCTTGAGCTATTTTGTAAGGAAGAGTGGAGAAAATTGCAGTGTCCAGATGTACCAACCTGATTGAGACATATCCACACAGACTCAGTGCTGTGATTGCAGGCAAAGGTGCATCTATTAAATACTGACCTGAAGGGGGTGAATACTTATATAAGGTAAAGTAAATGATTGCATAATTGTAATTAACTGACAGTAGTTTGTAAAAATCTGTTTTCACTTTGACATGAAAGAAGCTTTTTGGGGGCAAATTTTTGTCAAAAAAGTCAAATTATATTGACTAGGATTTCATTTTATAAAGCAATAAAAGGCTGAAACATCCACGCGGGGGGGGGGGGGGGTGCTTTTTGTAGGCAGCGTATATCAAAAACCCACATATGACATTTTTTGTCAACAACGCAAGTGATTTTATTAATTTTGTTTCAAAACAGAAGATTATGGTGGTACTTGATTTAGTCTCACTGGCAGGTGTATAATGCCTTTGAACCTAAGGGCAGTATCTCACGGAGTGGCAAATGCTGAGGACCGTTCACAAAGATTGCAATTGTTGGGGTTTTGTAAAAAGTTGCACAATAGTTTGCCAACAGTTTTTCTTCCTACAGAAAAATTTTGAACGTAAAAATTTTTTTGCAACAAAATGTTTCTGTTACAAGAAAAAATGTTTGCCACCATTAAAAAAATAACAAAAAAAAACAACTGTGTACACTGTAAAAATAACTATGGTTTTTCTATTTAAAAAAGTTAGTTTTCGGGCTTCCTTAAAATTTTAAGTTGACAGAACTTGAGTTTATGTGTTTTATGTGTCATTACCACTTATCTTCTCAAGTTCAGTCAACTTAAAATTTGAAGGTAGCCCAAACACTAACTTTTTTAAGTTGAGACAACTTTTTTTTACTGTGTAATTGACGAGGTTGTGTGTCGTTTAGAAATTCTTAATTTCTGTGTCTGACTCATGTTCAGACACTCCATAATGATTAGCTAGCCTTTATGGAGTTCATGCTTGCTAATTCAGGCTAGTGTTACTAACTCAAAGACAATCAGCACTTTAATATTGAGGTGCAGGATGTTAAAAGGGAGTTCTGCGCTGTAAAAGTGAACAAAAGTCAGGGCCCTGATAATATATGTGGGCGCTTGGTAAGGTCCTGTGCACATGAACTGAGTCCTATATTTCATTACATTTTCAATAAGTCCTTACAGACACAACATGTGCCTAAGATCTGGAAAGAAGCCGTGGTTGTTCCCGTTCCAAAATCCAGTTGTCCTAAAACGGTGAACGACTTTAGACCAGTTGCTTTGACTTCAATTTTAATGAAAATTCTTGAAAAACTGGTCAGATGTGAGGTCCTAAGGCAGACTGAGCAGGCATTGGATCCTCTGCAGTTTGCCTATAGGCCACACAAAGGAGTGGAGGATGCCACTGTCACTCTGTTTAACATGCTTTTTAAACATCTGGATTTTAATGGGACACATGCCAGGCTTTTATTTATGGACGTTTCTTCCGCCTTTAATACAATCCAACCTCATATCTTAGTTGAAAGGCTCCTGCAACAATTTGACCTGAGCAATAATCTGGTGGGTTGGATTCTGGATTTCTTAACCAACAGGACGCAGAGAGTAAGGGTCAATGGTACATTGTCTGACCTAAAGTGCTCTTCTACTGGCTCTCCTCAGGGGTGTGTGTTGTTACCACTACTCTTCATCCTGTACACAAACATGTGTCGGAGCAGACATGACAACAGACACATCATAAAGTATGCTGATGATTCACTTATTGTCAGTCTCCTCCAGGATGGTGAGAGTGGCCACGGCCCAGTAGTTGATGATTTTGTTCACTGGTGTGAGGATTCCTACCTGCAGCTGAATACAACAAAAACTAAAGATATGATTATTGACTTTAGGAGGAAAAATCCCAGGCACAAAGTCACCATACTAAAAGGCCAGACCACCGAATGTGTACAATCGTACAAATATCTTGGGACGATTATTGATAGTAATTTAAACTTTGAAGTGAACTGTTAAAGGGTGTGCAAAAAGGGTCAGCAACATTTGCATTGCTTGAGAAAACTTGCACGCTTCCAAGTTGACCGAACCATAATGACAATGTTTTATTGGGCTTTTATTGAATCTGTTTTATCCTTTTCTTTAGTGTCATGGTTTGGTCAGATAAAACTGAAACAGAGGAAATCCTTGGATCAGGTAGTTAGATGGTCCAGTCGTTTGCTTGGTGAGTCACAGCTGAGCCTGACATCCCTGTACACCAGACAAGTACAGAGGATGGCTACCTCCATTTTAAATGATGACTCCCTCCCTTTGCACTGCAACTTTCAGCTTCTTCCCTCAAGACGGAGGTTTGCTGTCCCAAAAAGTAGAATCCAGCGCTACAAAAACAGCTTTGTCCCTGCTGCTGTCAAAGAGTTGAACAAGCTGTAAAATATATTGCACATAATTTAGGTACCTATTTATTAACTTCATTTTATATTTACTTATTTTTGTAGGATGCCACTTGGGTTCTAAATATTTTATTGGGTTTTAGACCTTTGAGTTTTTTAACCTCTTTGACTAGTTTTTAACTTTAATATGACCCTTCTCTCTTACCTCTGGTTTCTCTCTCATCTCTTTGTCTTTTTATACCCTGATTGATGGAGCCTTGAGTATTTTTATCATGTTTATAGTCAGCTTCATGTGTGCCTGTGTTTGTGTCTATGTTGAATGGAATTAGTGGCTTGTAAATATGGATGTCACCAGACTGCAAAACAAATCTACCTACGGGTACAAATAAAGTAACCTGAACCTGAACTTCTAACTTCATAATCAGGTGGTGTAACCTGTTCTTTATGTCGTACACTATGCCCACACATTTGTTTCCTTGTTTAAAAGCTACAACCCTTTAGGTAATTTCTGCCCTCTGTACCAAACATTTCCTTTTTAAGGTTGAATGTTAGAGTGAGGAAGTAGGTGAAGTCTCAAAGTGAGTTTGCGTCTAAAGGCAGACTGGGCAGAGTAGCTGCTGAGTCACTGATGACACTTTATCAAACCCTGATGATTTATTGTGGCCATTTGTGCTATAGAACAGTAAAATCTCACTTAATGCACCTTTAAAGGTACAACAGAGCTGTAAAAACACCTCAGGGCAATGTTAAATCTTTTATGTGTGTGACTGGGGCACATCTAGCCCTGCCTTTTTCACTTGAATCTTTCAGCCTCACCTTCTGCAGCTTGAATCACGTTGACCGTTGTTGAAGGGCACTCTGGATGAGTTTATTAAAAAGTATCATCAAATAGCACTCAGCTCCAACATTTGACAACTCGCAGGTGAGTAACTCCCTTTAAAATAATAGTTTGTCCTTCAAAACTAATGCCAAAGGCAGCAATATAGTCCAGTGGCATAAAATGTTTTAGTACCCTTCATAAAACAGCACTTTCTTCTTTGTCCTGCTTTGAAATATCTATTTTTCTTTGGGATCTAATGGGTCTCGTTGGAACTCCTAATTGGCAGTCAATGTACCAACTGTCCTTTGAGCTGCAGTTGCTTTGGGGGGATTTCAATGTTCAAACCAGCTTTGAAGTCCTTAAAAGTGAATTCAGTTTTAGCTGCTGTGGCAGCAGAAATTGCTATGACCAGAATTCATGGTAAGTGAATATTAACTGTATATAGGATCATGCAGTGTCATTGTACAATGAGTCCACTGTGGGAGTGGGTTATTGTTATTACCATAATTTAAACTAGCTCTTGGGATTTCAAAAATGTCTTACCAGGTTCACTAAGTTGCTGTTCTATAGGCAGCATTAAAGCTTTTTTTGGTGTCAATTCAGGAGAGGGAGAGAGGGAGTGAGTGAGTGAGTGTGTGCTTTCATTTTTTCCTCCTTCACATCTGCTTTGAGTAAACTGAAAATACTAATTGCTTCTTTGTAGAAAATCCACAAGGGACAACCTTCACAATTAAAACATATTTCCCTTGACCTTCCAAATTCTCTCTTTGCACACCATCTGTCAAGCAATCAAAGAGCACAAGTGAAGGTGAGATAATAATAATAGCTGGCATTAATAACTGTGTAGTGTATTATTTTGAAAAGCAGCATTTTCAGGCAGGGTTTACCTCTAGAAATCAGTTAAGAAATAAAATAACATAGTACTGTATTTGGTGATAAAATTTTAACAGTTATCTTAGACAATATTTGTTGGGAGTACAGCTAGCCAGTGGGTCAAAAATATGGCCATATGGTTTTATATGCTCAATATGAATTCAGCTAAATTGTTTCCCTCAATTTGGAAATATATCAACTAAAATTTGATACAAAGAGAGGGAGATCTAGACTTGTTCACCATATGCAGTCTTTCAATGGGGAAGCTATGAGCGCTAGATCATTCAAACTGGCGCTTCCTTCTTTGAGCTGCTAAGTGTTGTTTGGTTGTGCGTGAGGAGGCAGACTCGTCCAGTGACAAATGGAGACCTGATCAAAGTAAAAGAAAGCAAAATGCAAAATTTGATGCCTTGGGTTGAAGGCAATGTTAGTGTCATGATCAGGTGAGCGGGTGCCCCCCTCCCTTCCTGCGAGAGGTTCCCCAGATCCGCAGGTAATCATCACACCTGTGTGAGTGGACGCACCTGCTGTCTCTGCCTGGCCAGTGCTTATAAGGACCAATCTGTGAATGCTTCAGCGCTGGCTCATTGGGTATACTGCCTTCAAAAACAAGCAAGTACGTTTTTATTAGTAAACTGAGGAATCATGTTTAATTCTCTTCTCCTCCTTTTCCCCAGGTTGCTGCCATCTTTGCGGTGCATCTCCAGGGTTTGTTGTGTGCTCACCTGCTCCGTCACTCTCATCACCACTTCAGCTGTTTATCTCCACCCGGTAAGACACTTCACCTAGCTCCATGCCTTCCCTACTCCATGGCAGCTTCATCCCGCTGGTTTGTCTATCCCTGCTGGGTCTCTCTCTGTCAGCTTCTCTGCTCAGCTCACGTAAGTTATATTTTGTCATTCCCCTTTCCCGGTCACCCTCCTCTTACCAACCAGCTCTCAGCTCCTTTTTACAGGCAGAGTCCTCCTCTGGCGAATGGCATCTTTCCCTAACTGCACATTCCTTTTTGGATTAATAAATTGTGCTTAAACAAAGCTTCTCTGTGTCGTGTGTGTTTTCTCTGGTGTAGCACCCTGCACGTGAGCTGACCATTGTCTCATTATGACATTAGTGCAACTGTTATGCCATGGGTTAAGATTTGTTATTGCTGTATGTTAGCTAACGTTAGCTTCCCTGTTGGAAAATTGAATATATGGTTATCATTTTATTAATAACTCATGAAATGAAGATTGATATTCTTATATGTATGATGCTTTTTCTTATTAGTCATAAAATACAACTTGTGCCTCTTCTTATAATCACTGTTAGTGACTAAGCTGCATCACCCTTCTGTTTATTCATATGATGTGTGATAAAAGAGTGTTGACATATGCAAATCTTTATGCTGTATCAAGACTTGTCCCCTGTACACCCTGTGCATCTTATTTTTTCTGCAAAAGACTGTTGTATGTTATCATCTGTTAACTATGACCGGAAGCACTGGTTTGTTCCGGGCCCATATATGGAGTTGTTTCCCCCTTCTCTGCCTTTACTGAGTGGAGAAGCAGATGTTCTCCCTGCGATGAGTGTTCATGCGATTTATCTCCTACACACACTTGAAGACGTACAGAGCATACTTTTGCTTATGTGGTAATTCTGTTGTTCTGCTTTTGCTGAGTTTGTCACATACTCCACGTACTATCATTGTATATAAAAGAAGGCAGCTGTGACTGCCCCTCAGTGTTCAGCTCATCCTGTAAATGGTATGTGTTGATCACTCCTTGCAAGTAAAAGTTTCAAAGGCTCTGCGTGTCTTAAGTCTGATCTTTGATTCAGTCTAATACCTTTTTGTACTCTGTATTTGTGAGGTTATATTTCAGACTTCTGACATAGCTGGTGCCGAAACCCGGGACAGCTGAGATCCAGGTGGAGCGGGAAGGGATGTGTGTCCTGCAGGTTGAAAATTGGAAACCCGACTTGAGGGAACGCTGCCAGAGACTCTCCTTCTCCCGGCTCTAATCTGGTGACGGCTGTCCTTACTGATAGAGCCTAAAAAGTAAGTTACAAATTTTTCCCTTTTCAGATTGACTGTAGTAGACGTATATGAAGAATAACCGAGCCTCACAATTCACAATTTCCCATTTTTAAAGAACCACGGGTCAGCTGACGAGCGAGTAATGGTAGTACAAGGCGGCGTCCTGTACTTTTCCTTGTGGTTAAAAACCGCTGCAGGAATGCAGTGGTCTTAGGAAGTAACGTGACGGCGATTCACGGTTACTGACCGGTCAGGTTTTAAAATAAAGAGGGGTGCAAGAGACAGTGTGACGGCGATTCACAACTGTTTGGTGGTCAGGTTTTAAAATAAGTAGGGTGAAGGAATTCACCCCAAATTGGGCGGTAATAGTGTTGCAGTCGGCGTACTGTTCAACGTTCCTGACCACGAACCCACCTCAAAAATTGGGTGGTAATAGTGTTGCAGTCGGCGTACTGTTCAACGTTCCTGGCCATCTAAAAATGGGGAATTGTGTTAGAAGACCAGATAGGCAGACGAATAAACAGAAGAAAAAACAGGACATAGTGAGCGCAGCTGTAAAAATTACAATAACAGACAAAATGAAAAGGGAAAAATAAAGGATCCAGAAAAATACTTAAATAAATGGAAAAAAGGATTTCTCATTCAAGCCCACGTTGAACGTGGATGAATGCCAGGCATTGTTAACAACCATTGAAATGACGTCTAATAAACCTGTTAAAACAGGCAAACCCAGTGCGGAGCTCCAATGTGCCATCTTGTGGTCACAAGCGGCAGAGGCTTCCCAACGGAAAGCTGATGAAGCCAGAGAAAAGCAGAAACAAATGAAAACTCCACTATTGGAAAATCCACCCCCATACCCCAAATCGGGACCTAAGGCGGGCCCGTATTCCACTCTTTTACAAGAAGCCCAAGAGGTTGGGAAAAGGAGGAAGCAAATAAAATCATAATTAAATGGCAGCAAAACTGGATAACGTTAAAATGGACAATGAGAACGTTGTTTTATCTATTCTGTGTGTGTGTGTGTGTGTGTGGTTGATCTGTGAAGAAAGTGGTCTAAATATGGGTGTACTTTTACAAAGTTTTGGGTTTTTATTTTTTCAATTTAACTCTGTGGGGTCTTGATTAATGTTGCGTACGTGATAAACTGTTTACATATTTTAAAAAAAAGGAGAAAAAAGCAATTTTGACGCATTACTGACCTTTGTCCTTGACTGAAATATGACAGTGCACTTTATAGGAAAAAAAGGACTGACGTGTGACAATGTGACTACAGGCCATACTATGATCATATTATGATGTCATTTAATAATGCCTAATCACTGAAGATTTTATGTTTACCCTATATCACATGATTTAGAGCACAGAGGATCAAAACAGATTGATAATTAATGTGTCTGTGCATATGATCTGCCAGAGGCTGTGGATTATCAGACAAAGGTCTTGGAGAAAGAATCATTTTTTGAAGCCAAGTATGACTTTGTATGACATTGTAGATAACATAAGATGTACTGATTCAAATGACTTTGACTTTACAAATGTAATGTTTATATGATTTTATACTGATATTACTCACCACATAATGGTGCGGTAACAATATATTTCAGAAATGTGACAGCAATGAGGGATGTGCTTCTCCTGATTCAGCGGTGGCCAAGCTGGGTCAGGGTGAACTACATTGCACTCCATAATTTACCAAGGAATGTATGAAATAGGGACATTCCTTGTAAAACATTAAATCGAATTCTAAATTAGGCAAAACGTCCGCCTTTCCTTTGACTGAAAGAATGTGACACAGTATTTCAAATTCAACCCATCTGTGTTCAATTGGACAAACTGATCTTATTTATCAATGCTGAAGCATATCAAAAATGCACAGATAGTTATTTTGTTTTTCTTAAATGAAATTTGTAAACTATTTCAAGAGAGGTCAAATAATTAGCAATCCTCAGAAAAATAGATAATGCATAAAAATTATCAATAAATGCAATTTTATTTACATAAGTGCTTTTCATTTCATTTTTTGTAGTGCCCAGGATAAACATATGGCTGCAGTTATAACTCAAATACAGGCTGGGCAATACAGACCACCTTTTTATTATTTATGGGATAATACAAATAATAAGATCATGCCCTCTATTATCCTACACATTTCCCATGTTGTGAAGGAGGGGGCGAACAGCAACACTCTCTCTCTCTCTACTTAGCAAAGGAAGAAGCGAGCGACAGGCTTGCTCTGTAAAAAATAGAAGTTAACTTATCTGTATTCTGTACAGATAGTAAATATGCTAATAGCACATGCCACCTGCATAACGCTACTCACTGTGCTGCTATTGGTCTTTTAGGAACCATCTGTCTTATTAATAATGTTGATGTTTTAAAAGACTGTCAAAATAATATGGATCTTCCTCCTGTTTCATGTGTAAATAATTAGATATACATTTGCCTTGTCTGATGAAAATTTGCTCTGCCACCCACATTATACAGATGAGCTGTCCTGGTGGCACATGGCCAATCATGTGCCAACAGGAGGAAATCAATGATGAGGATGTTGGGAAAAACTGTCCTAATATTTTGAAAGAAGTAACAAAAACATGCCAAAAGTGCATCATTTGTTTATAAAATAATGCTCAAGGAGCAATGGAAAGCTACAATATTGCTTGGTGTTGATTGACACCTTCACAAAGTGGACAGGAATTCATCACACATCCCCAGCAAATGCCGCATCTGTGAAACTCTATTGAATGATGCTCTTTCCGTTTTTGGGGTTCCAGAACTGATTTATGCAGATAATGGAACTCATTTTACAGTACAAACAGTTCAAGACTTAATCCAAGCTGTAAGAAGTAAGATCAAATTTCATAGTATCGGTACAATCAAACAAATGCTGGCAAAAACCACACATGGAAAGGGTGTTACTTGGCCAGAAGCTCTGAAATTAGTCAGACTAACCATTAACTCTATACTAGACCCAAAGACAGGATTATCACCTTTTGAATGTGTTTTTTCACCATCCTTATGTATTACCTGACCTCTCACCACTAACCACACCTAACAAATACACAGATCTTGGTGAACATCTCAGGGAATGTTTTGATTCTGTCAGAAGCTGCTCCACAGAAAGAAACGGATCAACCTGGAGACTATGTCTTCATAAAGAACCACCATCGACAACACTAGACACTCCCACTCCCACTGCAGTACGTATTGCTGAATGACCATCTCGGATTCACCTTTCACACGCTAAAAGACTACGGGTGCCTGTAAGTGAACTCCCTGAGTAAGTCCAGTACAAAGGGGGCATGTCCTTTTAAGGACAAGGCCGTCTCAACCCTGGTGAAGAAAGAGGCCCGGAGGGGTACTCTCTCAGGTGGAAGCATGGCACCAAAACTATTGATGACTCTGTGTTCAGCACTTCTCCTGGCAGTGGGGTGGTAATCTCTTTCTAATTCAAGGACAAGGAACCCACGAAGCACGGACAATGAACAATACGCATAACCTATGGTACCAGACAATGGTGGTTTCGGTGAGAGGACTGGGAATCGATACTTCCTGCTATGTGTGTTCATTGCTACCCCATTTACACAAGACTGCAATACCCATGATTGACTACAATACCCATGATCCCTGTTCCACTGAGTGAAGAGAAAACGCCCGGAGCGACAATAGCGATGAACTCTCGTCTCAGTCTGTTTAATACAAGCAATAATGTTGGACATTGGTTGGTGGGGAATTTGTCAGAAAGGTATCTTAATAGATTGAATGTCACTATTACTGATTACACTGGGTCTAAGATTAGAATATTTAATATTATTGGGATTGGAACTTCTTTGCTTACAGTTAAGAAGCATTTAATGAAAGTAAATCCTACACTGTTTACTTCACCAATCTGCTTTCACAAAAATTGTAGTAAAAACAGTTTCAACCTGGGTATTTCACAAAGATGCAATGATACTAAGGAAGTGACCTGTGAAGTGTCATATTATGATTCTGTCTGTAGAAATGTATTTCACTTTCCTATATTGCTGCTGGAAAATTCACCTTAAGGAGGAAAAATTGTACTTTTAACTGTAGCAATAATCCTACTGTTTTTTTGGCCAAATGATGATGGGTATGGATTCTTGGAAAACCAATGGGTACTTTTTTTCCAATGTATGGCAGTGCTCTAGCTATACACCACATAAATGCATTAGCATGGACAATAGAAAATCTGACTATATTAATGGAGCAAGGATTCACAACTTTAAATGAAGAACAAAAATTAGCCATTTTTTTTTTTTTTTGTTACTTATTTGTACCCGTAGGTAGACTTGGTTTGCAGTCTGGTGACAAGCCACCGGCTGCTGGTCGCTGCGTGTGCGAGCGCCCTAAACCTACATGTTTTTGGTATGCGGGAGGAAACCGGAGAAATCCCGGAGTAAACCCGCACAACACGGGGAGAACATGCAAACTCCACACAGCTCACTGTTGGTCGGGGGCTGGGATCGAACCCACGATCTCATGATCCCCGCGATCCCCCGGCCGAGGGTAAAACTGTGCTGCCACAGTGCTAAACCACTGCGCCACCGTGCAGCATTTGAATGATACTTTACACTTACAGCATGGGTTAGATGAAGATAAAGGTTGGGGCTCCTGGGATTGGTTTCAAAGTAGAACTTGGTGGCAGATTTTGCTCAAATGGCTGACCCCAGTTATTATAATTTTAGTGCTTTTCTGTGTATTGTTCATGTGTGTCATTCCCTGCATCAGATCAATGATCACACATGCATTGACTCAACACACTTTCATGCTACAGCAGTCATTCTTGTCCAATCATGTTCAAGGCCCGTATATGCCACTCTCCCAAAAGGATGAAAATCTTTTGAAGTTACATTATACTGATAATTGCATATGATTAAAAAGATTAATAAAATAATAAACAGGAGGAAAATGTTGGAAAATTGAATATATGGTTATCATTTTATTAATAACTCATGAAATGAAGATTGATATTCTTATATGTATGATGCTTTTTCTTATTAGTCATAAAATACAACTTGTGCCTCTTCTTATAATCACTGTTAGTGACTAAGCTGCATCACCCTTCTGTTTATTCATATGATGTGTGATAAAAGAGTGTTGACATATGCAAATCTTTATGCTGTATCAAGACTTGTCCCCTGTACACCCTGTGCATCTTATTGTTTCTGCAAAAGACTGTTGTATGTTATCATCTGTTAACTATGACCGGAAGCACTGGTTTGTTGCGGGCCCATATATGGAGTTGTTTCCCCCTCTCTGCCTTTACTGAGTGGAGAAGCAGATGTTCTCCCCGCGATGAGTGTTCATGCGATTTATCTCCTACACACACTTGAAGACGTACAGAGCGTACTTTTGCTTATGTGGTAATTCTGTTGTTCTGCTTTTGCTGAGTTTGTCACATACTCCACGTACTATCATTGTATATAAAAGAAGGCAGCTGCGACTGCCCCTCAGTGTTCAGCTCATCCTGTAAATGGTATGTGTTGATCACTCCTTGCAAGTAAAAGTTTCAAAGGCTCTGCGTGTCTTAAGTCTGATCTTTGATTCAGTCTAATACCTTTTTGTACTCTGTATTTGTGAGGTTATATTTCAGACTTCTGACATTCCCTATTAATGCAGTAAATTATCATCATTTTGTATGATCAGTTTAATCTAAAATCTTAGAGCTAACCTGCCTGGTTAAGGTAGTTTATCCTTATATTACTTTTGCAGTCACTATTGGTGTCATCTTTTACTAAGGCAAGGACCCAAATGCAGAACACAAACACAAGGAGACCAGAACAGAGATGAATGGAGATAATTACTTAGTAATAAACAAAGGTAATGCTGGGCCCACAGAGCAATGAATTTAACTTGTGTGGAGAGAGGAGAAGGGACAGGCATTTAACAGATGGGTACAATTTAGAGATTTTGCAGGAAAGAGTTCTTGTAGTATTCTAGACAGGGCTGCAACCTCTGTCCACACTTTGTGTTCCATTTTGAGTCATTTATCATGTTTGGTGTGTATCCACTCTGTGTTAGCACAGCCCTGCCTATCCTGTGCTGCCTGATTGCCCTTGATGGTGCTCACCTGCCCTGTTTTCTCTTGATTGCTCCCCTGTCTATATATGCACATTTTCAGTCTGTGTCCTTTGCGGTGTCCTTATGTTAACCTCATCATCGTCTGCACCACGGAGTGGGAATTATTGTTGCTCTTCTCCCACGTTGTCTGGATTATTATTTCATATCACTTCTGCCCATGTGCAGTGTTTATTTTCTGTTCTTCTCTTTCAAAGGTCTTTTTATTATTATTAATTGAAGTATCAATACAATACAAAGTATTAGAAATTTTCATTTTTGTTTCAACCAAACAGTGAAAAACTAGAACTTAAAGCCAACAAATGTAAATGCTTCAAAGCACAAAAACCTTTAAATAAACAATAATTTAAAAAAAAATACAAAGAAAAATTGTGTGTGTGAAGTGGGGGTGGGGTAAAGGGGGTATGAGCTACTCAGAAACTATAATCGTGGGTCTTTCAAAGAAATCAAGAAACGGGCGCCATAATTTATAGAATTTGTTTTCAGAGCCACAGACTGTATATCTGATTTTTTCTAAATCCAAACAGGACATTATATCTTTTATCCACTGTAAATGTGAAGGGGGCGAAGAGTCTTTCCACTTCAGTAATACAGCACGTCTGGCCAATAATAATGAAAATTTGAATACTTTTAATTTGGAACTTGGCAAGACAAGTTCTGGAGCCACACCAAAAATGGCGCATAATGGATCAGGTTTAATTTGATATTGCAGGACTTCAGACATAGTGATAAAAACAGAATGCCAAAAATTCATCAATGCAGGGCAGGACCAATACATGTGAAGCAAAGTGCCAGGAGCGCTACCACACTTTTCACAAGTTGGGTCTATATCCGAGTAAATACGTGCTAACTTAACCTTGGACAGGTGCATCCGGTGTACAATCTTAAATTGAATAAGAGCGTGACGAGCACACATTGATACAGTGTGAACCTGGCCAAGAATAGAGTCCCACAGTTCATCAGTAAAAGTAAAATTAAGATCTTGTTCCCAGTTCAATTTGATAGCGGCCAGAGAAGAAGATTGTAAATTTGAAATTAAATTATATAAAACTGACATTACCCCCTTAGAAGTTGGTTTAACTAATAAAAAATCATCTAGAGGATTATCAGAAGGTTTTCTGTTATTTTCTGTTCAAAAAGAATTAATGGGTTACCATATTCACCTGGTGATTGGGTCCTCTTCTTCGCCCCAAAGGGGCAGCCTTGACAGTTCTTACTTGTGGTAAATTGGTGTTCCCCATTTAAAGGTGTGTAACAGGTGGTGTACATGGCGGTGAGGACCTGCAGTAGGAGTCTATTATGATTAAGAAAAGGTGAGTATTGCTCCTTAATTGTGTTTCTTTCAGCGAGACTTGGATCTAGGTGTAGGTTTCCAACAGGTCGAGTATGCAGTGGAGATGATCCTGAGGTAAAGGGAGAAGTGAAGCTGATTAAGATGGTGAGTATTGTTCCTTACTTGATTTCCTTTCAGAGAGAGGAGTCCAGGTGTAGTTGTCCAGAGAGGGGTGGTAGAGGACCAGGAATGGGCAGGTTGTTGGGTGAGCGCACAGGAGTCAAAGAGGACTAGGGGGCAGGTAGGTACAGTTTAACCTGAGAAACAAGGAGTAGATGAGTGTTGAGCAGGAGTCAAAGAACTGAGACAAGCATTTTAGTGTTAGCTGTCATGAGGGAAGGTATCAGAGTGAGACTTACGCTGCATTCAGACCAGGATAGTCCGGGGGTCTCGGTTCGACTGGGTGGGGAATGCTGAGAATTTTCACACCTTCATTTGGTCTGGTTTGCATTCACACTACAGCGGTCAACATCACGCAGTTATAATAACTAATCGCTTGGAGCACTGTAGCCAAAACCACCACTGACCAGGAAGGAAAAAATCTCAGCAAAGAAGAAAAATTAGGCTCATCAATTTGCCAGGACCGAAAACAGAAATCTGTTCCCTTCAGCCAGGTTGCTTGTCCGCTACAAACGAGACATTTTTTTATCTTTTCTCCTCGGCTTTCTCCGGTAAAAGGATTTCTCAGATTTGCACGGTTGTCTTTATTGTTATTTTCTATACAAAATGTACGATGATAAATGACACTTCCTCTTCTCAGACTGTGTGTTGCTATGGTTACACAAACGCAGAGGGGCACTTCCACGCTTTGGTCCGCTGGATAGTCCATTTGGATTCACACTGCAAGCGGAGCACACCAGACTTTGTTTGCAAGTGAACCGAGACCCCTTTTTTCAGGTGGAGCAGACTTTGCTTGTTTGGTGGGCACCAGAGTTCCAGCGTGCGCTCAGACTGCACCAAATGAACTGAACTATCCGCGGAAGTAACTATCAGCTGCCAGTAATTATCCTCCCAGCACCCGAAGAAAGATGTAATGCAACAACAAAGAGCAAGACAAGACAAGATTGTACAGTGCTCACCAAGATCCACAACAACTGGGAATTCTTGCATTAATTAAATGACAAATACTGGACAGCAGAATTACTGATTAGAAGCTACACTATATTTTTCTCATACATAATAAGTGAAAACTCCAAATTAAATGTTTCATGTAATATTGCCCCACAGATGTATGGTCTTTGTGCTTTGATGGGAACTCTAATGTGTAATTTATGGAAGCTTAGTTCTCACTGGTTCCCACATACTTTGAAAGCCTTTGCAAGTAATGTATAAAATTACATAAAGGGAATAAACATAGAAAGCTTGCATTTAAAAAAATCCAATGTCTGGTAACATTTTTTTAGTGCATGAAGAAAATAAGCTCAGGATTACTGTTATTATCAAGGGTCATTGAGCCAACAAAGCATATTCAGGCTGCAAATGTTCTGTTTAATGCTATCAACAAAAACCTTCACATTCCTCTGCACTCTACAAGACGAATCCATTGACCCTTTCTGCACTTCCTGCAGGAATTGGTCTTATAGTCTGAGAAACAAAAGCTCAGGCATAGATGGCAGTTCAGCAGATAGGATTAGGCTGTAAGTCTTCAAAGGAGTCCCTCTCCACCAGAGCCGCTCACTTTAGTCGTGCTAATACTGTTTATTTTTACTCTTCCATTTTTTCCCCCTTGTCTCTATCTCTCCCTTCTCTGCCAGTGGACGAGTAAAACATAATTTCAGCACTTCACTGAAAACACACTGACAGGTGAGTATTTTCAAAGGGGGTGTTTAATACTGGCCCCGAGAGTGGGCAAGCTTTAATGCAGCATCTCTGCCTGAGGTGAGGCCAAGGGACCCTCATACTGACAGCGTTACCCCCACCTCTGTGCAATAAGGATTTTCTTTTTCTCCATTTTATGTGGGCTTTTCTACTGAAAAACCACCTCTCCCTCCCTCTCCTTTGCACCATCCACTACTTCTAATATGAACACACATTTATAAGGCACTCCAGGGAAAATAAACATTTAATCAAAACCTTTTTAATGCTACTTTATGCCCATGCTGTTTTTTTTATGAATTGTTGGGGGAGCCATTGTCATTCAAGCAGTTGTGCTATTAAACGTAATACAAGTGTTATTATTTTGTCCACTTCAGTAGTACAGTCCTGCTTATACATCAGTATGCATGTTATTGATTGTTATTTGGGTACACTGAATTAATTTTACCATGTGTTGGAAAGTTAATCAGCTGCAGTAAGGCACTCACTCTCCCAGCACAGTTTGGTCAATGAAGTTTCCAGTTAGTCTACAGAGTAGTCAAGCATAGAGAAGTGAATGCAAGGCAGCTGACAAGCAATTAATATCAATTACAGTTGAAAAGTGTGAATGTGACTTCACAAGGCATCTGTAGTTTCCCCTCATATAAACATTAAAAACACACACACACAGCCTGTGAGGAAAATGGAACTCATATATATATATATATATATATAAATAATCAAGTCCAATGCACTGTATTTCACACTCCACTAAAGGCGCTTAAAAGCAGGATTTGGGAGTTTCAAAAGCCATGAGTCATAGCACAAAAAATCCAGCACATGGCTTCGACTACTATTGCTTCCCTTGTAATTGCACTGGTGGTCTTTTCTCTTTCATGGCGAGTGGTGAAAGTGACCGGCTTTGTGCACACACATCTGATAATGGCAACAAAGGAAGGGAAGCAGCTGAGTGAACAAAACATTATGCAATCAATATCACTGGTCAGTTGGAACAGAGAGAGGTGTTGATCTGTTGACTGAAGTACTGTTTACATAGATTTTCTTTTTTTTCTTGGTGCAGATGTCACAGGAAATATCAAGCCAGAGGGGAAATGAGAAACGCATTTACATGCACCAAAAAAATAAAAGTAAAGTCCACAGAAAATTGGTTGGTATGAATGAAGGCACTTTGGTAGGTGAAGGGGCAATGATCCATGTCAGTGTAGAGCAAGGTCAAGACCACACTTGCTTAAATTAAAACAGTCATCTTGAACAATGGAAGGACGATTTCAATTAAACTGACCCCAGGACTCACTGAAGAGAAAACACTATAACTTTATTGCTTTCACAATATTCCCTGCTGTGTCTCACACCTCTCCTGTCCCTGTGGGTTGAGCTGATGCCCTGTGGAAAAACGCCAATGACAAGAAACTAACCACACACAGTGGATTTTTGATTATATTGAATAACTGAGATTGTATCCTGTATCTACAGCTTTAAAATCTTTATGGACAAACATAGATTAAAAAAAGAGTAACTCACAATGGGATTTTTCTGATCCTGTGCCCCATCCATTTTATCCAGTCCTGTAGTACATGCATTTGTATTCCTCATTGCCTTGCAACAAGTAAATAGCTAAAATAGTAATACTTTACAATAAGGGTTACAAAGAGTATAAATGCATGGTTGGTAGGTTAGGTCAGTGTTTTTCCAACCTTTTCTGAGCAAAGGAAATCTTGGCTCAAATCTTGCAGAACCCCACCAACCAAAACGTTTACAAAATGACACCTTGTAGCCTGTTACAGCACATGTAATGACAATTTAGACTTGTAATTATTTTATACTCAGTGTGAAACTTGGCCTATTTAGAGGAACACAAAGCTGATATTCTGCCAGAAAAAAAAGGTGATTTATTTCAAGATGATGTTTAAGCTTCCATGCGTCCATTTTGAATACTTTATTGATTCCCAGAGGGGAAATTGAGGTCATCCACCTGGATGGATGAAGCAGCCACTGTACGGCGCTATCCCTTTACCATTCACACACACATTCACACATGTTTTTGTCCTGTGGGAGGAAACCGGGGAACTCCTGGAGTAAACCCACGCAGACACGGGGAGAACATGCAAACTCCATATAGATCACTGTTGGTCAGGGGCTGGGATTGAACCAGGGATCCCATGGCCAAGGGTGATTTGCTGTGCTGCCACAGTGCTAACCACTGCGCCACCGCACTGCCCATGACACTGTTGGATAACTTTTCCCTGAACACCAAGCATAATGGACTTGGTGCAAATGGATCCCCAGTGAAAGTAAATCCAGACAAAAGATAGTTTTCTGTGTACTGCCTTGTCTTCACTGCCTTAGCTTTCTTTTGACCACCACTCAGCCCTTCACCTGGGTTTGAATTTTGTCCAGGGCCAGGTTCAGAGTGTGAATCTTTCCTCTTCAAATATTTATCCATCTTTGTTTTTCATCTAGTCAAAATGACCTCTATCACATCTTAACAAGGTCATTAACCTCTGTAAAACACATATAGAAGAAGAGGAAGAAAAAGAATGTAGCCGTTTTTATTGCATCCACACTGTTACATACAGACATGGAAAAGCCACAACATGCACCCATGCAAAACGGCAAATTATTTGCAATTTTTTTGGACCAGTTAAAAAATAAAATTAGATAATTTCCTCAGGACCCCTGAACATTCTCTTAAGTCACCCCTTGGGTCCTAGGACTCCTGGTTGAAAAACACTGGGTTAGACAATGTTTATAAAAGAAAGATAAGTTGTGTTAGTTAAGTTTAAGTAAAGTAATGTATTAAAGTGCTGATGACACGTTTTTGACTTCCTCTAATTTTTCAACACATAAATGACAAAATAGGTTGGTCTGTGCAGTTCTAAGTCAAACAGGCTTTTTTTCACGCGAATATCCAACGTTTTCATGAGCGAGACGTCACCAATTACGTCAGTGGCTGGAAAACCCCACTGCCATGTAGTCACGTCATCGACAGAACACAGCGCTTGGTTGCTCATTGTACACACAGGATGGAAGCAGTTGAAAACATCGACGATGGTTCCAGCACATGTAGTCTGGAATTGGTTTGTGTTGTCCAATCTTCAGACGATTATAGTGCCGAAGAATGGAATGACAATGAAGAATCTGGGGGCATCAGACTGTATAGGTTTGACCCGTGCCAAGCGGGCATCGTGCCAAGCGAGTCACACTCAGAGAGTGATGGTGGAGAGGGACACATGCCCGCGGCAGCAGCAGCGACAAACACACAGCAGGGGAACACTGAGTGTTATTCTTTTGTTACAGATATTGCAACAAATTATTTGTTCATGAATATAATTTATTTAAACCCGATTTTTCAATAAAATCATAGCAGTGTATTCTCTGTGGCTCAGGCATAGGGTTTATTATGGATTATATTTTGAGTTCTTGTTATTTTTGTTTTGTACATGTATTTTATGTGCATTTTGAGCCACTTTCAGGTGGGCACTGTCCAAGATTTGCTGGTCCGAACACATGTGCCCTGTCTCTTTGACAGTCAGCTGTTCATGTTTTGTGTGCATCATCTACCATGTTGTCAGCCAGCCAATATCGCCAACACTATCACGATGTGTTAGCCACTCCACACAGCCGTGGTTCTGTTGGGCCCCTTGAAGCGATGTCGGCCCTGGGGCGCAACCATGGTTAACATGTCTCCTCTCCATGTTTGCTGGGCGATGTCAGCCTCGAACGCCAACTGTAAGTGTTTCTGTTTATTTTTGTAAGTCTTCACCTTTTTGGGAACTGTTGTCATCATTGTTATGTTCAATACATGTGCTGTGGTGAATTCTGCGCGTAAATCCATTCATCATGACCCTCCGTGCACTCTTACGCAGGGCCGACATCGCTTCAAGGACGCATGAGAGCCACAGCGAACATGGAGTGACTAACACATCGTAAGAGTGCTGAAAATACTTGCAGACAAACAGCACAGATGACTGGCAAACGGCTGCGAAGTACATGCACTGCTGGTGATGGTGTGATGAGAAGCACCTGGGCGAGGACCGGGAGACATGATCAACGGGAGAGGAATCAGCTAGTGATAATGAGAGAAGGGACGTGCCCGGACCGGCATGCGATCAGAGAAAGTAGGTCAAAGCTGCGCGTAAATCCATTAATCCTTCCCCCCCTCGTGTGCTCCTCCTGCATAAAAGCGCACAAGGAGGCTTATGACAGTTGGAGCTGAAGCAAGCGATGTGGTCTTTCATTGCCTGCTGTTTATTTAAGCCTGCGACACAACGCGAAGGCATAGCTGTAAAATTAAAACAAGAAACCAGAGAAAGTGTGAGCTTCAAAGCTACTGTCATTCTAGTTATCAACACCAGAGTCCGTTCTGTCGATTACGTCACTGGGGTGCCACCCTTAATTCGGTGGGCACCACCACAGTCCAGTCAGCGGCTGCAGTTTTTTGATGATAACTAGTTTACGCAGGCGCTGTTGAAAATATTGTATTGATCATAGAGAATGACTTTTGGGTTTACACAATATGCTAAAAAATGCCAAAAACGTGTCATCAGCACTTTAATGTCACTACTGACATGAATTTAGTTAGTACATGATTAATTAGGTATTGCTTAGTAATGCATTGCTAAGCAAGCATGTTTAATGATAACAGCTTGATCAAGGAAGTAAAATAACTAATTATTAATAATCACTAAGGACCAGTGTTAGGAGTAACACATTACTGTAACACCACTACTTTTGCAGTAGCCTGCTGTGTCATGAAATTACTGTTTAAAAATTCAGTAATGCATTACAGTTACTGAAATTTGATAAGATGCATTACTTGTTACTTGTTTTATTAATATGGATGGTGTTATGAATTGCCCCTCATGCACAGATCATAACTAGACACCCCGGGCAGCATCAACAGAAAAACAATGGCCCACCCACACTAAGAACCCACCCCACTAAAAAACAAGAAAATAGCCCCACCCCGGGCGGGAGGAGGGGGACCCAGGCATTGAGGAACCAAAACAAACAAGAGAAAATAATAAGAACTCCCATGACTCACACCCCAGCAAAACCCAAGCCAGGAGAAAACCAACCAACAAAAAAAACCCAGCCACGACGATGTCTGGCAGAGGAGGGGGAGCCACGATGGCATCTTGCAGAGGAGGGGAACCACGACAGCGTTGGGTAGAGGAGAGGGAACCACGACGGCCTTGGGCAGAGGAGAGGGGACCACAATGCTTTCATACCGCTCTGTAGCACCCACAGTGGTCCCGGGCTGGGACAGAGCTGCACCCTCAGTGGTCCCGGACTGGGACATCGCAGCACCCGCACTGGCTATTGGCCTGAGCAAAGCAGCACCCGCGGTGGCTCCGGGTGGAAGCAAAGCAGCACCTGCAGTGGCTCTAGGCTGCAGCAAAGCTACACCTGCGGTGGCTCCGGGCTAGAGCAAAGCTGCATCTACAGTGGCTCCGGGCTAGAGCAATGCTGCACCCGCAGTGGACCCGGACTGGGACATAGCTGCACCCTCGGTGGACCCGGACTGGAACATAGCTGCACCCTCAGTGGAGCTGGACTGGAATGTAGCTGCACCCTCGGTGGACCCGGAGTGGGACATAGCGGCACCCTCGGAGGTCCCGGGCTGGAACAGAGCACCCGTGATGACCTCAGCAGAAGGGGGAGCAGCACCCACGGAGGACCCGAGCTGGGATGGAGCACACGCAACGACCTCAATTGATGGACAAGCAGCACCCTCAGAGGCCCCGGGCTGGAACGGAGCACCCACAAAGTCCTCAACCGGAGGGGAAGCAGTACCCACAGAGGTCCTGGGCAGGGATGGAGCACCCACGATAACCTCTGCAGGAGGAGCTGGACCCATCGTGATCTCAGGTGGTGAGGCTGGATCCACGGAGATTTCTGGAAAAGCTGGACTATCCTCAGTGACCCTGGGGAAAAGCTCAGATAGGAGATGCAGAGAAACAGGGTCAGGGTCACCGGTGGCAGTGGAGCCCAGTGAGGTGAGCTCAGGCGCAGCTGACAACTGCACCTGGCTCTCCCACCAAGAGCCAGACAGGATCTCTCCGATATAGAAACAACAGAAACCAAGGAGTGCACTTGCCTGATCTCAAGCTCCACCATCATCCAGGACTCCGTCGATCCGGATGATGACTCCTCAGGCCCGGCCCTCTGGAGGTCCAGCTCGAACTCTGCTGTGGCAGCCCCAGCAGCAGGCATGGTGGTCAATGCAGTCCCGGGACCCCCAGCAATGTGACCCACGCAGGTGGCTCACCCAATGTGGACATAGGAGGTTGGCTTCCCGCTGGCACTGGACCCTGTTCTGCTGAGGCCAGGGGACGCTCCATTGTTGACACAGGCTTCGACTCAGTCGCACTGCTCTCCCTCCGTCCAAACCATGGCTGCCGGGCTGGAACCCCGAAATAGGGATAACCTGCGAGCCTCTGCTGCCACTGGAGTAAAACAAAGCAAAATTAACACGAATTGCAGCCGCTGAGTCTCAAACCGGCCGGAGTCTTCTGTCATGAATTGCCCCTAAGGGCAGAGATGAGAGACCCACATGCTGGACTGCAGTTTGTGGGTTTTATTGAAAACAACAAACACAAAGTCCCAAACAGTGCTCCAACACAAAATTCAAACAAAAGAGCAAACTTATGAATAAAGCACATCAGAGCAAGGGCTGGGCTCTGGTGGAGACAAAGGAACAGAAACTCAAGACTCTGGCAAAGGAAAATGAAAATGAAAATAACAGCCCTTAAATAGGATCACAACCATTAACACAAAGAGTAACTGGTGCGAATCACATGAGTGGGCTTGGGAGAAAATGACAATCAGCTGTAAGCAATGAGAGGGGAGAGAATGGGCTGACAGGTGACAGGACACCGCCCATACGGAGCAGAAACCTGGAAGCACTCAACCAGAGGGAGAATACAGCAGAATGAAAATATAATAAGATGGCAAAAATAAAGTGGAACTAAACCCAACTCTGAAAATAACAAAATCACACTGACCATAACCGGGAAAAATAAATCATACAAAGAAACAATACCGAACATGTGAAAACAAACTAGAAATAATACCAAAGGCAAAGAACTCCAGAATACATTATACAAATAAGGACAAACAAAAAGCAAAGAAACAGAGCACGGTGAAATCCCCCCGTGCACAGATCGTGACAGATAGATATTTTTAGCACAAATAAATGAATGTACAAACTGGCCCTACCTTATGTCATGAACGCCCCTCCAGGGAAAAAACAAACTCAGGTGCTTAACTGCAGTGAGGACATTAACAGAAAAAACATAACAGTCCAAAAATAACTGTGTAGACAGATACAAAAAAGCAACAGAAAAAACTTACATAGATGAGCAACTCCAGGGCTGGAAAATCCCTGGAGAAATGGAGGGGGAGACTGTCCAGGGAACAGGAGAACAGTCCAAACACAATTGTGGCTGCTGCACTGAAGGAGAGTGCAGCAGCCTAATAAATAGTGGGGGAAACTAACAAGCAACAGGTGCAAGTGGCAGGTGACCTAATAACCAACTGATTGCAGCTGAGAGGACCCGAGGCATAGCAATCAGCTGGAGGGTGTGTCTGGGAGTTGAGGAGGGAGAAGTGCTACAGAACAGAAAAACATACCAATAACATATACAACAGATACAAAATAGACTAACAAATACACAAAACTAGAAATAAGGTGAGGATCTGAGCTCAGCAACCAACCAGAGCTCAGATAAATGACAGAGCCCCCTTCCCAAGGGGTGGAGTCCAGACACCCCAAGGCAACACCAAGAAGACACCCCCCCCCCCCCAGAGAGGGAATACAGCCAAAAAACTACCCCGGGTGGGAGGTAGGGGGACAGGCTAAAGAGGGAACAAACAACCAGTACAACACCCGCACCTGCACCCAGACATACCCAAGGCCCCCCACAGTCCCAGGGCACCATGGTTCGGGTGGCCGGCTGAAGTCCCAGACCAGCCAGATGGCCCGATGAAAAGAGTCAGACGGCTTACCGGAGAAAAAGGGCCACCCGACCCATAGACACAGTCCATCAGGCAGCCGGCCTGAGTTTTTTAGCCACCAGGGCTGCAGGGATGACCCAGGAGGCGGTTGCCCAACAGGAAGGCCCAAGGATGGGAAGCAGAGCCTGGGGGGGTGGGGGGACCACGATGGTGTCTGGGCGAGGAGGAAGGAGAACCATCACGCCCTCAGTGGTCTGGGGAAAGGTTGAACCCACGGGCGTCCCGGACTGGGACAAGGCAGCACCTGCAGTGGCTTCAGACTGGAGCACTGCAACACCCTCGGTGGACCCCGGCTGGGTCAACCCTGCACCCTCATGGAACCCAGGCTGGAGCGTAGCATACATAACGGGCCCATGCAGGAGTGCAGCACCCACATCGGGTTGATCCCGATGATCAACCCCATGATCATCCATGATAATCCATCAGCATCCATGAGGGTCCCCGATCTGGACGCAGCACCCACAAAGACTCCACCCGAGGAGGGACCCATAAGACAGCCTCGGGCATGGGGAAACCTGCACCCTGGACGACCTCCAGAGGCAAACCCGGGCCTTTGGAGACATCAAGTGGAACTGGATCATCTCCAGTGACCCTGGGAGAAGGGTCAGAGACAACAGAGAAAGAAAGGGGATCAGGGTCACTGGCAGCAGCGGAGCCCGGTGAGGCGAGCTCGGATGCAGCGGATGGCTGCACCTGGCTGTCCTCCCCAAGTGACAGGCAAGATTGCTGTAAGACAGAAAATAGAAATACAAAAGAGAGCACTTGCCTGATCTCTAGCTCCACCGCCGTCCAGGACTCCGACAATCCAGGTAGTGATGGCGATTCGGGCTCGGTCCTCAGGAGGTCCATCTCGGGTTCCCACTTGGCTGCAGTGGTCTCTGCAGCCGGCATGATGGTAATAGAAGTCCTAATTGTCCCAGCTGTCGTGGCCCACGCAGATGGCTCCTTTGGCGTGGAAGCTGGGGGTAGACTCCGTGTTGGCTCCGGAGTCGGGTCCTCCAGGGCCACCAGCTCTTCCACTGTCTGACGGCTTGGTTTTGGAACCGACGGGCACTCAGGGATAGGTGGGGGAGACATGGAGAGGATGGGAGAAGGTTTAGAAATAGCAGCAGGAGGAGAGAGCTCAGTGGACTGCTTAATCTGAGACTCTCCCCCAGGAGGCAGACAAGGCTTATCAATACAAGGTGGAAGAGAATGAAAAAAACACTTGCCTGACCTCCAGAATGTTTATGTTCTCAGCTGCTGAAGACAGACAGTTATCCCTGTCCATGTCAACAGCGACCCTGACTCTCTCTGTGGATTGTGGAGGAGCCGGTTCTGCCAACATGGAAGTGGGCATTGTCGGGGAACAAACA
The DNA here is from genome assembly GCA_020510985.1 of Pholidichthys leucotaenia. Lineage (NCBI taxonomy): Eukaryota > Metazoa > Chordata > Actinopteri > Cichliformes > Pholidichthyidae > Pholidichthys > Pholidichthys leucotaenia. Next base: position 251,644,760 of record CM035847.1, on the reverse strand, counting down.
GGAGACCTCTCAGCAGCAGGAGAGCGCACCAGAGGGAAGCGAGGAGAAGCCGGTACAGCATGGAAAGAAGCTGATGAAACAGCTGTGGAAGAAAGGACCGAAGGCTGTACTGGTGCTGGAGGCTTCTGCTTCAGTGCCGGGAGAAAGGTTGCTGAAGATGTAGGAGTAATCCTCCGATGATGTGAGGTGGGATGACTCTGTCTGCATGAAGCTGGAGCGGGCGGTGAGCTCGTAGGAGTTGACACAGCTATCAGAATCATCTCACCCAGTCCCTCCTCTGTGCAGGGAAAGGAAAAAATGGAAGAGAGGATGTCCATTGCCTTTGGGTGATTCCATAAGTTTGGAAACGCCTGCATCACTTGCGCTGTGTCCTCTCGGTTCTCATAGACCGTCCCGGGAGAACAGCAGGCTCGGGTCCGTGACCAAATGCGCTCCAGAAGGCACACCGCCTGCCTCTCCACTTCGTCCATGATGAGCTCCAAAAACAGGTGGGTAGAAAAAACACACAAATGGTGAAAAAATGCCCCACTGCAGAAGCTGACTTTTCACTGGCGGCAGCCAACTGTCATGAACGCCCCTCCAGGACAAAAACAAACTCAGGTGCTTAACTGCAGTGAGGACATTTATTAACAGAAAAAAACATAACAGTCCAAAAATAACTGTGTAGACAGATACAAAAAGGCAACAGAAAAAACTTATATAGATGAGCAACTCCAGGGCTGGAAAATCCCTGGAGAAATGGAGGGGTAGACTGTTCAGGGAACAGGAGAACAGTCCAAACACAATTGTGGCTGCTGCACTGAAGGAAAGCGCAGCAGTCTAATAAATAGTGGGGGAAACTAACGAGCAACAGGTGCAAGTGCCGGTCTTCTTAAAACAGAAGACTCGTCAATTAGAAAGAAAATGGCGCTCTACTAATTTAGATGAAATCTATTTAGCTTGGAGAAATCATCTTTTAATTTATAAAAAATCTCTTAGAAAAGCTAGAACGAGTTATTACTCTGCATTAATAGAAGAGAACAAGAATAATCCCAGGTTTCTTTTCAGTACTGTAGCCAGGTTGACAAAGAGTCAGGACTCTGTCAATCCTAGCATTCCCTTAGAGCTTACTAGTCAGGACTTTATGAACTTTTTCAATAATAAAATTTCATCCATCAGAGATAAAATCAATCAGATTCTTCCCACAGTTAACTTAAATACTGTAACTACTACAACTCCTTCTATTGATGTCTGTCTTGATGAGTTTACTCCAATCGACCTTTGTGAGTTAGACAAAATAGTTTCCTCATCCAAACCTTCAACTTGTCTTTTAGACCCTATTCCTACCAGGTTATTTAAAGAAGTCTTCCCACTTATTGGTAGCTTTATTCTTCATATAATCAATTCTTCATTAACTTTAGGCCATGTACCGCAGGCTTTTAAAACGGCTGTAATTAAACCCTTACTCAAAAAGCCAACGCTAGATCCAGGAGCTTTAGCTAACTATAGACCAATCTCTAATCTCCCTTTCATTTCAAAAATCTTAGAAAGAGTTGTTGCTACGCAATTATTTGACCACCTACAGGGAAATGGTTTATTTGAGGAGTGTCAATCTGGGTTTAGAATCCATCATAGCACTGAAACAGCCTTAGCGAAGGTCACTAACGACCTCCTCATTGCATCTGATAATGGACTAGTTTCTGTACTTGTCCTTTTAGATCTTAGTGCAGCTTTTGATACTATTGATCATAATATTCTACTTGATAGATTAGAACACTATGTTGGACTTAATGGAACTTCGTTGCAGTGGTTTAGATCTTATTTATCTGATAGGTTCCAGTTTGTTCATGTAAATGATGAGTTTTCTCTCAGCTCAAAGCTTAGTCATGGAGTTCCACAGGGATCTGTGCTTGGCCCTACTCTTTTTAGTTTATATATGCTTCCGTTAGGCAACATTATTAGAAAGCACTGTATACATTTTCACTGTTATGCAGATGACACACAATTATACCTGTCAATGAAGCCAGATGATACTAATCAATTAGCCAAGTTAGAAGCCTGTCTTAAGGAAATCAAAGTTTGGATGACTTGTAATTTCCTGCTATTAAATTCAGATAAGACTGAAGTCATTCTTGTTGGTCCAAAAAACCTTAGAAATTCCTTTCCAAATCAAACTTTCAGTTTGGATGCAGTTACTCTTTCTCTTAATAGCTCTGTGAGGAACCTTGGAGTTATTTTTGATCAGGATTTGTCCTTCAATTCACATATTAAATTTGTTTCTAAGACTGCCTTCTATCATTTGCGTAATATTGCCAAGATTAGGAGCATCTTGTCTCAGAGTGATGCTGAGAAGCTGATCCACGCTTTTGTTAGCTCGAGATTAGATTATTGTAATTCTTTATTATCAGGCTGTCCTAAAACATCTTTAAAAAGTCTTCAGCTGATCCAAAATGCTGCAGCAAGAGTTTTAACAGGTACTAGAAAGAGAGATCATATCTCTCCGGTTCTGGCCTCCCTTCATTGGCTTCCCATAGAGTTTAGAATTAAGTTTAAAATCCTTCTTCTTACTTACAAAGCTCTAAACAATCAGGCTCCTTTTTATTTAAAAGATCTGATACTACCGTATCATCCTAACAGAGCACTACGCTCCCAAAATGCAGGTTTACTTGTAATACCTAGAATCTCCAAAAGTACAATGGGAGGCAGAGCCTTCAGTTATCAAGCTCCTCTCCTGTGGAATCAGCTGCCAATCTGGATTCGGGAGTCAGACTCGATCTCTGTTTTTAAGAATAGGGCTAAAACCTACCTTTTTGATATAGCCTACAATTAGGGAGGGATCATGTGTTTCTGAACCCTCCCTTAGTTATGCTGCTAATAGGTTTAGTCAGCCGGGGGACCTCCAGTAATGTACTGGGCCTCACTCCTTTCCTCACTCTCTATGAAATATTTTTTTTTTGCTGGTCATTAACATTTGTTTGTTCTCTCCCATAGATTGAGTCCCCATCGTGCTGTTTGCTCTCTACATGTCTGTTCTTTTCTTCTTCTCTGTCCCCTCACCCCCCAGCCAGTCGCAGCAGATGACTGCCCCTCCCTGAGCCTGGTTCTGCTGGAGGTTTCTTCCTGTTAAAAGGGAGTTTTTCCTCTCCACCGTCGCCAAGTGCTTGCTCACAGGGGATCGCCTGATTGCTGGGGTCTTTCTGCAACTGTGGGGGTCCTCCCTACAGTTGATAGTGCTATGAGATGACTGTTGTTGTGAAATGGCGCTATATAAATAAAGTTGAATTGAATTGAATTGAAGTGGCAGGTGACCTAATAACCAACTGATTGCAGCTGAGAGGACCTGAGGCACAGCAATCAGCTGGAGGGTGTGTCTGGGAACTGAGGAGGGAGAAGTGCTACAGAACAGAAGCACATACCAATAACACATACAACAGATACAAAATAGACTAACAGACAAAACTGCAAATAAGGTGAGGATCTGAGCTCAGCAATAAACCAGAGCTCAGCTACAGTACATGACACCTTAGCTGGGACGAGCCGTCAGTTGACGTGATCTGCTGCACAGAGCCTCAGTTAGGGATGGGCGATACCAGCACTTTTCCTTTCGATACAATATCATAAATTTATGGAACTTTATCTTTGATACTGATGCCGATACTTTTTGCCCCTTAAAGGAAAATCACATGATTAGTTTCATTAACAACTTTATTGCAAGGGCAAAATGAAATCTGAATAAAACTCATGAACATAAATACTTGAAAGAAATGCTTATAAAATGATAATAAAATAAAACAATGAGCAAAGTAAAAATAAATAAATAAAATGAATTTCTTTTTCAATTATAATAAAGATAATTAAGTCTTAAAATGCAACATTAATTCAGTTTCTTAATTTGAAGATTCCCAGTCATCCAGGTGGGTAAGTATGCCATATAAAAGCTCATTCAAGTCAACTGGATTCAAGTATTTTTTTACTTCTGAAATGTTTCACCATTCATCCAAATTCCATCGTCAGAATCAGAATCAGAATCAGGTTTATTGCCATTGTTCATGTAGGACACAAACTAGGAATTTGTCTCGGTGCAATGCTGCAACATTAAACATGATAAAATAAAAGAAATAAACTATACATGCAATAAAGTGTAGAATAAGAGTGAGTGATACTGGTCAGCAGTTAAAATATATTAGCGAGCAGCAGATACTGTGGAGAATCATATAGTGCAGTCGGTAATGCAGGAAGAAAACAGTGATGATTGACATGAGTCTGGTTGAGCTGCTGTACATAGTGCACGAGAGTCAATAAGTCACTTAGTGTTCAACAGTCTGATGGCAGAGGGGAAGAAGCTGTTCATGTGACGGGAGGTTTTAGTCTGGATGGACCGAAGTCTTCTACCTGAGGGGAGGGGGGCAAACAGTACGTGACCAGGGTGTGAGGGATCGGCTATGATCCGGCCAGCACGCCTCCGGGTCCTGGAGATGTACAGATCCTGGAGAGATGGGAGCTTGCAGCCGATCACCTTCTCAGCAGTGCGCACGACGCGCTGCAGCCTTAGTCTGTCCCTGGCAGTGGCTCCTGCGTACTACACGGTTATGGAGGTGGTGAGGATGGACTCGATGATGGCTGTGTAGAACTGCACTAACATCTTGGTGGGTAGCTTGAGCTTCCTCAGCTGCCACAGGAAGAACATCCTCTGCTGGGCTTTTTTGATGAGTGAGCTGATGGTTGGCTCCCACTTGAGGTCCCTGGTGATGGTAGTGCCTAGGAAGTGGAAGGAATCAGCAGTGGTGATGGGAGAGCCTGTGAGGGTGAGGGGGGGCAGAGGGGTTGTGACTTTCCTGAAGTCCACAATCATCTCCACTGTCTTCAGAGCGTTCAGCTGCAGGTTGTTGTTGTTGCACCAGGACGCCAGCTGGGCCACCTCTCTCCTGTAGGCGGACTCGTCGCCGTTGGAGATGAGCCCGATGAGGGTGGTGTCGTCCGCAAACTTGATCAACTTGACAGACTGGTGGCTGGAGGTGCAGGAGTTGGTATAAAGGGAGAAGAGTAGGGGGGAAAGTACACAGCCCTGGGGTGATCCGGTGCTGATGCTAGTAGAGTCTGAGACAGTCTTTCCCAGCCGCACATGCTGCCTCCGGTCCGTCAGGAAGTCGGTGATCCACCTGCAGAGGGAGTCAGGCACGTTGAGCAAGGACAGCTTGTCCCGGAGCAGAGCGGGGCGGATGGTGTTGAATGCGGAGCTGAAGTCCACAAACAGGATCCTGGCGTAGGTTCCCGGGGAGTCCAGGTGCTGCAGGATGGAGTGGAGGGCCAGGTTGACTGCGTCGTCTACAGACCTGTTGGCTCGGTAGGCAAACTGCAGTGGGTCCAGGAGAGGGGTGGTGATGGACTTGAGGTGGGGCAGGACCAGGCGCTCAAAGGACTTCATGACTACAGAGGTGAGCGCTACAGGTCTGTAGTCATTAAGTCCAGTGATCCGTGGCTTCTTGGGGACAGGGATGATGGTGGAGGATTTGAGGCAGGTCGGCACGTGGCATAGCTTAAGGGAGGAGTTAAAAATGTCTGTGAAGACAGGAGCCAGCTGTTTCGCACAGTGTCTTAGGGTGGAGGGAGACACGCCGTCCGGACCGGGGGCCTTGCGCGGGTTCAGTCTGGAGAACTGTTTGAGCACGTCCTGCTCACTGATGATAAGGGCAGGGGGGGGGAGGGGGGGTGCCTTTGATGAAGTAGGGATTGTGGAGGCTGTGGAGCTGGAGAGAGGGGGGGAGTTGGACACAGATGACGAGGTGTCAAAACGGGCATAGTGTTGGGACAGTCTTTGACAAAGAGCTTTGTCATCCTGACCTTTAGGAGCCTGAGGCCGATAGTTGGTGATTTGCCTCAGTCCTCTCCACACAGAAGCCGAATCATTAGCAGTGAACTGCTGCTGGAGTCTCTCAGAATACACAGATTTAGCCCTCTTCAGCTCTCTATTAAACCGATATTTAACCTCCCTGTAGCAGTCCCTGTCTCCACTTTTCAGCGCTGTTTCCTTCTCCTTCCTGATCTGTCTGAGCTTAGCTGTGAACCAGGGTTTGTCATTAGAGAATCTCACCCTGGTGTGTGATGGAAGAATGTCCTCTTCACAAAAGTGGATATATGAGTTCACAGTGTCCGTGTATTCATCCAGATCATGCGTGGCTCGTTTAAACATGCCCCAGTCAGTTATTTCCATGCACGTTTCCAGCTTCTCCTCAGCTTCATTGGTCCGTTTCTTCGTAGTGCTCATGACAGGTTTAGTGAGCTTCAATCTCTGTCTGTATGTGGGAATGAGGTGGACCATCACGTGATCAGATAATCCCAGCGCAGCGCGGGGAACAGCGTGATATGCGTCTTTCACTGTGGTGTAACAGTGATCCAGCGTGTTTTTTCCTCTGGTGGGGCATTTAATAAACTGTTTGTAGCGGGGGAGATCGTGGCTCAGATTGCTCTGATTAAAGTCGCCAGCCACAATAACCAGAGAGTCTGGGAAAATCCGCTCCATATGTTGGATGTGGTCCGCGAGCATGCGCTGAGCTTCGCGCGTGTCCGCGTCGGGAGGGACGTACACGGCGACGAGGATGAATGAAGCGAACTCACGCGGGGAATAAAATGGCTTGCAGTTAATAAAAAGAAATTCCAGGGCGGGAGAACAGTGTTTGGAAATCACCGTTACATCAGAGCACCAGCTGCTGTTGATGTAAAAGCAGACTCCGCCTCCTGTGGTCTTGCCGGAAAGCTCTGTGTCACGATCAGCGCGAAACAGCTGAAATCCCTCGAGGCGCAGCGCGCTGTCCGGTGTGTTTTCCCTGAGCCAAGTCTCGGTAAAGCAGAGGGCAGCCGAGGAGGAGAGGTCCTTAAAATGCATCAGCAGTCTCAGTTCATCTACCTTGTTAGAGAGAGTTGGTATTGGTCAGAAATATGCCAGGCAACGCCGTGCGCGTGCCTCTCCTGCGAAGCCGCATGAGAGCGCCCGCTCGTCTTCCTCTTTTCCGCCGTCTCACTTTTCGAGCCAAGCAATGAACCAGATCGGCGGCAGGAGCTAAAAAAACTGGGATTAGGTCCGTGGGAGTGAAAGTCCTGATATTTAGAAGTTCTTCACGGGTATAAGTGCAAGCAGACACACAATTGACAAACAAAAACAAACAAAGGGCGCAGCGAAGCACCATGGCGACCACTGAGGGCGCCATCTTGGATCATATTATGGTAATACCAAAGCAGCATATACGTGTTATTTTTTTTCACAATGCAGTGTTTTTTTATTTTTAATTAATTAATTAATCATTTTACAAACTCAAATAGTGCTTATTTTGTTTATTTTTTTTTTTAAATTATGCTGTTTGGTATCACCATAGAATTTGGATGAATGATGTAACATTTCAGAAGTAATACTTCTGCTGCCCACAACGCTGCTGAGCTCACTGCGCGGGAGTCAGTGAGTGCTTGACTGAGGCTGCGCTGTGAGTCTTCAGCTCTGACATCTGATAGGCTGCCATAATCATGTGACACAGCAGACCATCTCTAAAATATGCCTGGGCTGGTTTTTTACCGGTTTTCACACATAAATTTAATGCCTAAAACTCTTAGAAGTGAAAACAAATTGCACGTTTTGTATTAACACAGTGGTATGGCAATATTTTAAAAAGTATCGACTTCAGAATATCGGCCAGCTGGTATTAAAGATACGCCCATCCCTAGCCTGAGTCTCAGAGTGCAGGAACAGATGAAGCTACTTTGTTTTTGTGGAAATAGACAATTATTTTTCCTTTCTTGCAGTTAAGAGCAAAAGTATATTGGGGGGTTGCAAGCTAAACTGCTGATGTAGTCTTGAAGTGGATTTACTATCTAGTGGATGTAGTCTTGAAGTGGATCTACTATCTGAACAGCCACAGCAAGATGTAAAGTGGAAATACCCTTATCTGAACACCCAAGGCTGGATTTCTATCATAGGTATGCATCTGCACAGTTTGTGACCCTGCAAGAATTAAACCAACTGATTGCAAGATATGTTGTTAAAGACTGAAGACATGATATCAATAGTCACTTTTCATAAGACAGTTGAGACTCTGATGCACTGAAGTTAAAACACATTTACCTGCTACCTAATTTACCTAAAAAATTATTCAAAAATGGATTTTGATCTCCAAAAGGCATTTGAGAGACTGGATCATCTGTCACAGCAGATGTTTGGACTGTGGAAAATAGATATTTTCTTTGGATCACTGCACATTGGATTAATCCATAACATAAAGGTAAGCTAAATATGTGTCATGAACTACCCCGTGCACTTTTCCAATGTGCATGGTGAGGGGAGAAAGGACGAGGATTTAAGTGCAGGTTAACACTACACACATTTATTAATATGGTGAGCACACAAACAGTCACAGTTTCTACAAGTCACACTGGCTATGGAGTCCTCCAGGACGCTCAACAGTCTAGGTTAGAAGACCGGGGAAAGACCGCACACAGATAATACTCACGAGACTGGAGCTGTCCGAGTAAGTCCGAAAGCACACAGTGAAACACAGTCCTTAGTTGATGTGCCTCCATATGAGAACCGTCGATGGAGTACAATGACCCAGCAATGCATGACTGGAGACAGGCTCCTTAAAAACATGCATTGCTGGTTTCCCAAATTCGTTACACCTGGGCGAGGAGCGGGAAGATGGCATATGGGAGTGGGAACAGCTGGTAGCAATAGAGAGGGGGCGTGGTCCGACCGGCAGACAGACAGTGCTCACTCCAGCGTGAGCGCAAGAGGCTGCTTCCCTGCTGCCGGCCAGAAGGCAGTGGCTATGGGCAAGGCAAAGCACACAGAAATACTGTACATACTAACATACATACAATGTGGCACGTACCCATAGAGCAGCCAGGACCAAGCTGGGGGAAGCCAAGCCGCCTCGGTTCCTGACAGAGCCCCCACTTTTAGGGGTGGATTCCCAGACACCCAAAGAGACCCCCCCCCCCCAACAGGAACAAACAATCCAAACCTGGGGAACAGGAAAGGTGGGAACACACACCCCGCCCAGGGACTTCAATTAACCCCCCCCCCCCCCCCAAGTCCACAGGCGTTGGGGCTCAGGAGGCCGCCCAGAGTCCCAGGCCCAGCAGAAGGTCCGGCAGATGGAGTCCGGCGGCCTGCCGGAAAACATGAGCCACCTGACCCGGAGAGTCAATTCTTCTGGCGGCCGGCCAGTGTTGCTCAGCCACCAGGACCGAAGGGGTGAAGCAGGAGACGGCCTACCCACCGGAAGGCTCAATGGTGGGTAACCGGACCGGGGAGATGGGACCTCCATGGCGTCCTCAGGGTGGTCCACAACGGCACCCGCGACGGACCCCGACCAGACCGGCTCCGCTGCACCCTCAATGGACTCCAGCGGGAGCCTGGCTGCACCCGTGGTGACCTGTGGCCGAGACTCAGCCGCACCCGCGGTGACCTCTGGCTGAGGCTCAGCTGCACCCGTGGTGGGCCCCAACTGGGCCGGCTCCGCTGCACCCGTGATGGCCCCAGACTGGGCTGGCTCCGCTGCATCCACGATGGACTTCAGTGGGATCCTGGCTGCATCCGCTGTGACCTCTGGCTAAGGCTCAGCTGCACCCGTGGTGGGCCCCGACCGGGCTGGCTCCACTGCACCCACAATGGCCCCAGACTGGGCCGGCTCCGTTGCACCCACGATGGGCTCCGGTTGGAGCACCGTTGCACCAATGGTCACAGCAGATGTTTAGACTGTGGAAAGTAGACATTTTCTTTGGATCACTGCACATTCGATTAATCCATAACATAAAGGTAAGATAAATATGTGTCATGAACTACCCCATGCACTTTTCCAATGTGCACGGTGAGGGGAGAAAGGACGAGGATTTAAGCGTAGGTTAACACTACACACATTTATTAATATGGTGAGCACACAAACAGTCACAGTTTCTACAAGTCACACTGGCTATGGAGTCCTCCAGGACACTCAACAGTCTAGGTGAGAAGACCGGGGAAAGACCGCACACAGATAATACTCACGAGACTGGAGCTGTCCGAGTAAGTCCAAAAGCACACAGTGAAACACAGTCCTTAGTTGACGTGCCTTCATACGAGAACCGTCGATGGAGTACAATGACCCAGCAATGCATGATTGGAGACAGGCTCCTTAAAAACATGCATTGCTGGTTTCCCAAATTAGTTACACCTGGGCGAGGAGCGGGAAGATGGCATACTGGAGTGGGAACAGCTGGCAGCAATAGAGAGGGGGCGTGGTCCAACCAGCAGACAGACAGCGCTCACTCCAGTGTGAGCGCAAGAGGCTACCTCCCCGCTGCCGGCCAGAAGGGCGGCCAGGACCGAGCCGGGAGAAGCTAAGCCGGCTCGATTCCTGACAAACAAGGACAGTTTTATGTCCCACTCACTGACACATGCAGCAACACCAACATTAAAAAAAAAAACCTATCTGTAAAGTTCTGTCTGTTTTCAGCCTACCATTAATAATAATAAGCCTGTAATGCAATCTGTCCATCCATCCATCTTCTACAGCTTAAGCCTTTTCGGATTGCAGGGGGGGTGGGGGGGGGGGCGGCTGGAGCCTATCCCAGCATCTTTTGGCTAGAGGCAGGGTACACCCTGGACAGATCGCCAGTCCATCGCAGGGCCAACACAGACAGACAGACAACCATTCATTCTCACACTTATACTTAAGGACATATTTAGAATCCCCAGTAGATGCCAATTAACCTAACCTGCATGTCTGGCCTGTGGGAGGAAACCAGAGTACCCAAAGTAAACCCACACAGACACGGTGTCATGCTGCGCTTCTGGGAAGGCAGCAAGGATGGGCCCAAACGCAGAGATGATATTCAGCAGGTTTAATAACCGAAAGCACAGTACAGGCTGAATAATCACTGGCAGAACATATAACAAGAAAACAAAATGCGGGTGAGGAACATAACCAGTGTTTACGATGTGACAGTGAACTGAAGATTGAGTGGAACATAATTACACAGACACTAATGAATGACAATAACAAACGGCTGAGACTAATTCAGAGAGAGGAGAGGGTGAGAGGGAGAGAGACACAATCAGGTGCAGCCTTGAAGAATTAACAAAGGACCAATAACAATGGACAGAAATAAACAGAGCACTGTTGCAATGAGTTACACAAGATGACAGGATAAGGGTGACATTGATACACAGAATGAACTGAAAACTAAAGGCAAGAGCAGAATAACCATACTGATACCTGGAAGGAAACATAACTTATAGAGTGGGACATGTTTGCAAACATGTCCTCCCATGATAGTGTCCCCCCCCCCCCCCAGGGCAGATCCAGATGACCCAAAGGTAACACCCACAAGAGAAAAAAAATAAAAATAAAACTTCAAAACCCTCACAGGGTGGGTGGTGGGGGAAAAGGCCAGGTGGGCCAGAACAACCTGTAACCCCACCACCTCACAGCAAAGTCCAAAACCAACACTGTTCCTGGGCCAAATAAAGTTCAAGGCCTCAAGACCCAAAACAAAGGCCATGGGCCACCAGACCGGAACAAACAACTGGTCAGGGGGGTCTACCAAAGTCCGAAGACCTTTGAACCAGAGAACAATGTGGGTTAGGGGTCTGCCCCACTCCATTGGCCCCTAGACCGAGGAACAAGATGGATCTGGTAGCCTCCCAGAGTCCCTAGGCCACTAGACCATGGGATAAAGTGGTTTAGGGGGTCTACCCAAGTCCACGGGCCCCCAAATCAAGAAACAGAATGTGCTAGACAGATGCGGAGGCGGGCCGTCTCTAGGTGCTGATGGTTTAAGTGTGCTGACATCTGACATCTGGATAAGACGGCTGGGGTGCGCTGACCTCTGGATCAGATGGCTGCGGACTGCTGACCTCTGGATCAGATGACTGAATCGCGCCGACCTCATGTGCTGATGGTTTGGGCGCACTGATTCCCGAATGAAACAGCTGGGGTGCGCTGACCTCAGGCTGAGATGGCAGGAGTGCATCCAGTCTAGATGTCCAGGAATCCTCCCCCGACACCACCACCTCGGACAGGGAGGAAGAGGTACAGGTTGAAGCAGGAACCACACCCAAACTCAGTCAGCAGAAGAGCTCGGTGGGGAGAGCTTAGTAGCAGAAGGAAGCTGCAACTGAGTCTCCTCACCAGAAGTAAGACAAGACCTATCTGATACAGATATTAAGAAAACAAAGAAGAGGACTTGCCTTAACTCCTGCTCCTCCACTGGTGGGGACCTCGGTGCTGCTGATGTTGACGGCCTCAAGACAAGCAGGCTCTGCAGGAGTGTGTACATGAGGTGAAGCAGTATCTGCAGGAGTGTGCACGTGAGGCGGAACAGTCTCTCCTGGAACGTGCACATGAGACAGAACAGTCTCTGCTGGAGCGTGCATGTGGAGAAGAGCAGTAGCAATGCTTGAGCTCACCTCCTTTGTCATGGACCCAGCTGAGATGGAGATGACTTCAGGGAAACAAGGGGTTGAGTTGAGTGGTAGAATACAAAAGGGGGTGGAGCAGTAAAAACATTGGTGGGCTCAGCAGCAATAAGAGATGGCAGCTGAGTGTACTCACTGGGGGCAAGGCAAAACCTCACACTATTAGATGTTTAAAAAAACGAGAAAATAGTACTTGCCTTTTTCCCAGCTCTGTCGCTGCTGAGGCTGCCGCTGCTGTCTCCCGGAGCTTTCCTTCCATCCGGAACCACTGAACGCCAGTCCCTGCTCTCTCTCGGTGGCAGAAATATCCCAAGGTACCCGTGGCACAAAAGGCTGCTGCTTGGGAGGTGGAGATGGGGCTGGAGCTGGTGATTGTCGAGGAGCAGGAGGTACCAAAACCAGGGGATGCTTCTTCATCGGCACAGACTTTGGCACAGACTTTGGCACAGACTTCGGCTTGTTCGGCGAACTCTGCAGGTCGGACACCAGGGTGATCCTTTCCACTCCCTCAGTGTGCTCTGCGAGCCCTGGATGGTGGTGAACAGTCGCCTCCGCAAGCCCCATGTACCACTGAGCCGATTTTGGGGTGAGAGACACATAAGCACAAGAAATAAGCCCATCTATTTCCATTAGTATGTTACAAAGTTCCCACCCCAGGCTCATGGGGTACCAGTGTCCGCCTGCTGAGTCCTTAACAGGTGGCGTCATCTCGCTGGGTCCTTTTCTAGTCGTGTTGTACTGTAATGCTCAACTGCCGGGAAGGCAGCAATGACGGGCCCAAACACAGAGATGATATTCAGCAGGTTTAATAACTTAAAGTGTAGCACAGGCGGGATAATCACTGGCAAAACATATAACATGAAAACAAACCGGACAAAACGAGAGTGAGAAACACAACCAGTGTTTACAACACAAGAGTGAACTAAAGATTGAGTGGAACATAAATACACAGACACTAATGAGTGACAATAACAAATGGCTGAGACTAATTAAGAGAGAGAATAGGGTGAGAGGGAGAGAGACACAATCAGGTGCAGCCGTGAGGAATTAACAAAGGACCAAGGAGAGCGCTGTTGCAATGAGTAGCACAAGGTGACAGGATAAAGGTGATAACGATACACAGAATGAACTGAAAACTGAAGGCGAGGGCAGAATAACCATACTGACAACTGGAAGGAAACAAAACTTAAAGAGTGGGGCATGTTTGCAAATATGTCCCCCCCATGATACATGGATCACCGATGGATGGGGTCGAACCCTCGATGGCCAGGGGTGGAATCGATCCCATGACTTTCTTGCTGTGCTGCTACAGTGCTAACCACTGGTCCACCAAAGTGCCCCGTAATGTAATCCATTAATTAAATTATCTTGCTATGTGTGCCTGATAGTTTAAGTATGCATTTAAAAATAAAATGAAAGTTACTTTTCCAAGTAATTAATTATTTTAATCATGCAGTAATTGGTAATTACTTTTGAAAAGAAATAACTAGTAACTGTCATTAGTTAGTATTTTTAGCAACTTGCCCAACACTGCTAAAGCAAGCAAGTTTATTTATCTAGCGCATTTCATACACAAAGGCAACTCAATGTCCTTTACATACGTAAAAAGAACATGCAGAAGAAATAAAGCAAAAAGCTTGATAAATAAAAAGAAAAAATACAATCCATCCATCTTCTTCCACTTAATCCTTTTCGGGTTGCGGGGGGCTGGCGCCTATCCCAGCGTCTTTGGACGAGAGGCAGGGTACACCCTGGACAGATCGCCAGTCCATCACAGGGCTGACACTAAAAAGTTGCAAATTTCAACTCCAGTGGCAATTTGGTCCATTTATTTGCAGCATCACAGCTAAATGCTGCTTCTCCATGTTTAGTGTGGACTCTGGTCTCAACTAGTTGACCTGAGTCTGTGGATCTAAGAACCCTGCTAGGTTTATAATCTCTAAACATATCACAGATATTCTGAAGCTAAACCATTCTGTGATTTGTAAACCAACACCACAGTTTTAAAATCTATTCTGTAACTGACTGGAAGCCAGTGTAAAGATTTTAAAACTGGTGTTATACGCTCTGTTCTCTTAGTCCTGGTTAAAACTCTGGCAGCAGCATTCTGGATGAGCTGTAGCCTGTTCTTTTTGGGGAGTCCATTTAGAAGACCATTACAGTAATCAAGTCCACTGGAGATAAAGGCATGGATGAGCTTCTCCTGGTCTTCTCCAGGGTTCAAACTGAGCCATACACCTCCTGGGGAAACACTGTAGAAAAATCGGGCACAAGATTCTCTCATGTGCAGCTGGTGTTAATTTGGTGAACGGGTATGTATTAACCCTATAGTTATTAGGGTTAATACATACCCTAACGATGTAAAAATGGCCAGATCTCTCAATGATCTTTCAATGAGCACACAGCCTTTGCCAAGATCTCTAATGATCTTAGTGATCTCCACATTTTGACTCACAGAAACACACACACACTCATACAAAGTTTTTTCAAGACATTAAGAGATCATTGAGAGGTAAAATAAAAAGAACTTAAAAGCAAATGAAACAATAGTCAACAGGTGTATAACAAAGCAGTTCTATATGCCTTCAGACTATAACAAGGTCTACAAGGTGAGAAATCTTATAGAAAATAATCATCACATGTAACTCCTGTATTTGCCTACCTTGACTGGCTCTCAGTCCTTGACAAAATTTAATTAAAAACTCTCCTCCTGAAACATAAAGTAATTAATTATAATTAATTGCAATAATGAACTATGCCAGTGATTTTAGGCTACGGTCACACTGCAGATTTTAATGCTCAATTCTGATTTTTTTGCACAAATGTGACCCATATCTGATTTTTTAATGACTGTCTGAACAGCACATATCTGATTTTTTTTTCACACCAGACCCAGGCCACTTTCACATGTGGTACTAATTCGGACACGTATCTGATATTTTCCAAAGTGACCTCAGCCTGAACTGTCATGTCGCATTTCATCCGATTTTTGCCTCATTGAAGTGAGACAGACGCTACAATTCTGTGGTGGAGGATGCAGCAAGCACGGCAGACACAGCTGATTTGTGCTCTTTTTTTAATCAATCTTCTTTCCTTTATCACTGGATTGTAATTTTGTCAGCTCCAACTGCACAATAACTTCAAAATTTCGGGGGGGGGGGGGTGTCGGGGCTGAAACCGCGAGACAAGCAAGCGCATTAACGGCGCATTTACTAGACGCTGCAAATTCCTTTTTCCCTGTAAACGGCACACCGTGAGTCCTGGCTGCTGTAATATCTAAAATGTAAAGTTAACACAGGCATGACTGTGGAGCACAATAGCCAGATAGGGGGACACACACGGCTCCTCCTCCCTGCAGCAGGACCGGTGTTATGCCGCTGGTATGAGCCGTGTAGTTTATTATTAACCTTATTTACAGAGGTAATCTCGAGACATAGGGTCTCATTTTAAAGATAGTTGTTTAATCGATCATTTCTGTTAAAGCTGAGCTGATCACAGTGGTCATCGGGTGTGTAGAGGAAGGGAGCTGGTCTCATATTTATGATTTTAACATTTTATTTTGCTACGCTGCATCGGGGAAGAAGTTCTGTCCCCCAAACACAACGGTGTGTCTGACGTTACGTTTTCTTCTGCGCATGCGGCTCACTTCATAGCTGTAGATCATTCACACTGGAGTCTGATGGGGGTCACATTTAAATAATAATGTGAACGCCCACACAAAAAAAATCGGATCTCTGTAAAAAATCAGAATTGAGCATCAAGACCTGTAGGGTGACCATAGTCTTAGTCACCTCAAATATTCTCATTCTTTCTGCTCCACTCAGTCACCAGAGTACCACACCTCCACCTCACATCTCTTCAGACAGTGGGAGAGTGAAGCTTTTGTTCCTCTTCGCCTCGCCTGTGGAACTCCCTCCCAGAGCATCTTATAGCTGCCTCTTCTATAGAGGCTTTTCTATGTGGTTTTAAAACCCAGGTTTTCATCAAGCTTTTAGGGGGTTTGGCGGCTTACAGAAACATTTGTCCTCGTTGCTGTGAGGGAGATACTGTAGCACTATATTGACATGCAGAGATACAAACACAAAAAGTGTCAGTGGAATCTCCCCTTTTTCATTTTGGCAGTAATGATGTGCTTTTCAAACATTTGGAGATGGAAATGAATGTTGGAGGGTGAATTTAGACATTGTCACTCATTTTATGGACAAATGTGGAAACTGAAATTAAAGTTTGATTAACAGTGAGGTAATGCCAGCTCAGGATTTTGAGTTTAATAGTTAAAATTCGATGAAGTTTGTGTCACTGTGTGTTAAGAAAAGACACATTTAGAAAGCCTTCATTTCTTAACGGAAGATTTGTACCAAACTGCTTGTTAGCTGAATGGATGAAACAGGACCAAAAGAGATGAAAAGACTTGGAAGATCATGTGTGTGCATTTAAAAACAGTAAGAACCTTTGGAATAGGCACTGCTTGTTTGAGGAAATTTGAAACAAAAAAAGATTTTATTCAGTTAATGCTAACGTTTATTTTTAAATTTTTGATACCTTGCTATAATTTTGTGGAAAACCAGGCAATTCCAAAGGGTTCATATACTTTTTCTTGCAGCTGTATGAGTGCACATCTGGATTTATCTAAGGGGATACTGTATATAAGGGCTGAGATCTGAAGGCGTGATCTTGACAGATTGACCTTTGTTGGAAATGTGGCAGCTGCCAGTCTCTCCGATGGTCAGTAATAACCTGACCTTCACAAGACACCTGTTTTAATACTAGCCATCTTCTATTATTTCAGGATATTTATAGACAAACAGAAATTTTCATTTGTTTTTAATTACTCCAGTGGTGATTTACTTTGTTCCCATCCCCAGTAGGGTCAAGTGTATGCGGAGACGCTACTGAATTGTCAGCTGGCCTAATTAAAGCGATTTCATGGCTGCCACACTTTGGGGGATTTTAATCTGAAATGCTTCAGTGTGCTTATGCAAACGCTCAAAATGAAAAGCATATCCCTTAAAATTAGCTTCATTCTGTTTTCTCTCCCCCAAGTTTGAAAGCTTTGCCTTAGGTAAACTGATGTGCCACCCTCTAGTGAAGCTGAACGTTAGCATTTATTCTTTATAATCACATTTGCTTCAAACCTAATTGGCAGAGGCAAGGAGGCATAAATCGAAGGACAACAAAACCTACAACAAATGCAATTAGATTAAAGCTGGCAAAATTAGTCGGTAGTATCTGGAATGCATTTAAAATAGGGCAAAGAAAGTGAAGTGTTGGATGAACAACTAGACAAAGGGAGAAAAGCCTCTAATGGTTCCCAGCTTTATGTTATGTGGAACAGTACAATATATGCCAAAGCAAGAAGCAGCTCCTATGAAGCATTACACTTCAGGCTCTTTTTCTCCCATTGCAATTAGAGGGAAGCACATCAGTTAACCTGCATACATATTCATGTCCCATCATGAGGCAGATCCATGACTGGCTGCAGCGGAGCAGTTTGAGTTCCTCCACTGGAGAGCAGCGAGGCCCCACACCCTGCAGACACCACCCCATCTGAAGAAAAAGAGGAGGGGTTTTCAAGGTGCCGGAGGCCAGGACTTATTTAAGACATCCCTGCCTTTCTGATGGCTGTCACCTCTTTCTCCCTCCGACACAGTCAAGGTCCTTTTTAATGAAACTGAACTGAGGATCTGCTCTGCAAGCCCTTTGATATTGTCCACAAGAGCCTTATACAATAGCTTGATGTTAATTGTGCTTAATAAATCCAGCCCGTCTCCTTCTCCTCCTCCTCCTACATATGCCACCTCACATCCTGGTCTGATCTGTGCATGGACCTCCTTGGATTGCTTCCAGGGAACAGACATGTTGCAGTGTAATGAAAAAGCAGTGGCAGACACCCACACACACTCATGTTAATTATTTGTTTGATAAATATGCAATAACTACAGTTCCTGGGGCAATAACCGATCCATTTCAGCACTCCATGTCTCCACAACTGTCAGTCTGAGCAAGCAGGCTTTTGTTCATGATTTGCGAGTAACTTCAGCAGTCTCTCTTCTACTATATACTCTTTTTTACTGCATTCTTTTTTGTGTACATTTTGTTTTGTGGGCTAGTCTAATCCAGTTAATCCTCAAATAGCACTGGTGACGAGTCACATGCCCCCACCCACTCTCTTTGTCTGTCTGTACTACAAATAGCTCAGTTTTTATCACCAAAGTCTTTAATCATCCACCACAACTCAGATCAAGGGTTTTACAAGGATGATTATGAAAGTTGGTGAGCCAAAGTCCAGAGAAGAAAAGATGACAAAGATGCAATTTATCCCTGATCCACTATAATAGTGGGACAGGATGATTAAACATGCTTTCTGATTTCTGTTGGTGGATGACACTGCAAATTATGAACAAACACAATCACATTCTTTAAAATAATGTTTCACTGTCCATTATCATGATGGCGTCCCTCAGCACTTTGTAGTTAAAATGAGGGGTGTGCATGAGCATAATTTGACCATTCACAACCAGCGTTTGCGACTCTGATAATTTAGATATAGTAGATATTCGCTGCTAAGTAATGATTACATAGGATGCAGAATATTTCCCTGCAACTGCTTGAAATGAGTGACTGGTTAAAATTAAATGTTTGAATGTCACTGAATGTCATTAGAATGTGATGACTATTTTACACTTAGTGAACTGTTGAGTCTGTGGTGCCGTAACAACCATCACCCATTGTTGTGAAGATTTTGAAGAATCACTGTGACGTATAACAACATGGCTGTCATGAACCGCCCAGGCAGGGCAGGAATGGAGACCCAAACGCTGACTGTGAGATTGCAGACATTTAATCAAAACACAAAATATAACTGAGGCACAACTTACAAGGCAGGATAACCACTAGAGAAGTGTGGGACACATGCAGGATAATAACAAGAGAAGAGTGGGACACACGCAGGATTACAGAGATGAGGCGTGGGACACACGCCAGGTTACCATGAAAATGACATTGCCCCGAACTGCAGGGTGGCATTCCTTAAATAGAACAAAAAGTAAATTACAAGACGATAAACAGGTGTGGATAAGAAGGAGACAAGAGCAAGGATAATCAATCAGAATAAACAACAGCTGAGACAGACCACAAAACTAACTTAGAGAGGAAATAAAAAAAGGTGGCTGTCAAAATAAAAGTACAGACCGGATACACATGAAGTACAAAGAATAATGACAAACCACCAAGGCGAGGATCAGATAAAATACAAAAACTAAGAGATGCACAAGGTACTGCAAATAATAATAAATAGCAATACTTCACAAAGAAGAAAAAGGCGGGGGTGTGAGTAGGTTCATACATAAACACAGCAAGATATGAGATGGCCATAGACACATAATATAAATCGATGAGACTAAAATAACCACACTAAGATTATGATAACAGGAACTCAAAAACAAACAAAATAAATGGCGAACTTCAAAAACATAAAACATCCAAAACCATAACCAAATTCAATACTAAACTGAAGTGGAGAAAGTACTGAAAATAATTAGAATAACAGAAGGAATGAACACGGTTCCCCACCCGTGCCCCACATCATGACAGAGCCCCCCATCCAAGGGGTGGATTCCAGACACCCCAACGTACCATCAAAAAGAGAACCCAAAGCAAAAAACCCCAACAACAACAACAAAAATTGCCCTTCCAGGGAGGGCAGTGAGAGAAAATGGGCCAGGTGGGCCAAAACAAATCACTCACTCAACAGAGAACAAAACAAGACAGATCAGGTGGCCAACTGAGATCCCAGGACCACCGGGCAAGAAGGACAGGTAGTTCAGGTGGTCTACTAGAGTCCTAAGACCACCAGATCACAAGCTGAAATGTGTCGGGTGGCCTCCCAGAGTCTCAGAGCCACCCAAGCAGAAGACATAGTCTATCAGGTGGTCTCCCAGCATTCCAACACCAACACACCAGAGAACACGATCTGTCGGGTGGCCTCCCAGCGTCCCTGAGCCATTGGATCATAGAGCAAAATGCATCCCTTCCTGGAGACAGCAGCTGAAAAACGTGTTCCTTGTGGACCACAGATGCTGAGGTGTAGTTCATGTGAGCCCGTAGCTGAGGAGCACTGACAAATGATGACTGCTGACCAGCAGCGAACCCAGATGACCAGCGAGGAGACCAGATGACAATGATGGCTGACCAGTGAAGGAACCAGACGACAAAGATGGCTGACCAGCAAGGAAACCAGACGACGATGACAGCTGACCCGCAAGAAAACCAGACGACGATGACGGCTGACCAGCAATGAAACGAGATGATGAAGATGGCTAACCAGCGAAGAAATCAGACAACCATGACAGCTGATCGGCGAGGAAACCAGACGACGAAGATGTCTGACCAGCAAGGAAACCAGACAATGAAGATGGTTGATCAGCGAGGAAACTAGATGAGGAGGACTGCTGACCATCGGCAAAGCCAGACAAGGATGGCTGATGACCATCAGTGAAACCAGATGAAGTGGAATGAAGATCATTGGTGAAACCAGACGAAGTGGACTGAAGACCATCGGTGAAACCAGGTGACTCAGGCTGAGGAGTATCAAGTCCTGTCACCTGGGAATCTATCCCTGATATTGCCACCTCAAATGGGGAAGAAGAGACAAACACTGGGTCACTGTCACTGTCAGCAGTGGAGCCCGATGAGGAAAACTCAGGAGCAGATGGCAGCTGCAACTGGTTCTCCCCGCCAAGAGCAAAGCAAGATCTCTCTAATACTGACATTGTAAAGACAAAAAAAGAGGACTTGCCTTAACTCAAGCTCCACTGCCGAACATGACTCCGGTGACTCTGCTGCTGTGGCCCAAGCAGCAGGCATGATGGAAGGTGAAACTTCAGCCGTGATGACAGGAACTGGGGTGACTTCTGGCATGGCAGCAGGAGCTGATGGAACCCCAGACATGGCGGCTGAAGCTGGTGGAACTCCAGACGTGGTGGCTGAAGCTGGTGGAACTCCAGACGTGGTAGCTGAAGCTGGAGAACATCTCACCAATGGCACCGGGTCCTGCAATGCCAAAACAAGGGGACACTCCATTGTTGGCTCAGGCTTTGGGATACAGGGGGTGCTCCTCTCCCATCCAGGATGAGGCTGCGGGGCTGGAACAGGAATCTCCGCAACAGCAGGCCCCTCCATCAACCGGCGGCTCCCCCTCAGGACAGGCCAACACACAGGAAACACAGAGGGGGACACGAGAGAAGCAGGTGAGGATACATGGATGGATGCAGCAACAGGTGGTGAGAGCTAAGCCAAAGTGTATGGCTGCTGCTGAGCCCCCCCACCCGGAATAAGGCAAGGAATTTCATCTTCAGGTATAACAGAAGGAAAAGGTACTTGCCTTAATTCCCGTGCTGTGGTGGTTGCTGCTGCAGAAACACCAGGCAAATCCCTCTTAGTGGCTGCAGAGATTGCTTGGTGAGGAGGTGTGGAACACTGCTCGGGAGAAGAAGGTGAGGCTGATGATAGCCGAGCAGCTGAGGTTGTCTGCACCAGGGGATGCTCCAACGTCAGCTCAGGTACAGATGGAGAACAGTGGAGGGAGGAGGCCGGAGCAGTGGCATGCACCTTGGACAGGGAAGGAGAAACAGCCAGCCATAAAGTCCATATCAGGCAAAATGGCAGCAGAAGCAGGGGACAGAAGCCTAGTAGTGATGGGTGACTGCCGCTGTAAACCCCGTCCAATACCAAGCAAGACCCCTCTTCCATAGGTGTAAAAATAGAAAAAGGCACTTGCCTGGCCTGCTCTGCCACTCTAGAAGTCATCCCGGGGAACTCCAATGAAGAATCAGCTGAGGGCAAGGGCACCAATGTGGAAAATAAAGGACCCGGCACTGCAGGCATGATGACATCCAAAAAAGCAGATGTGGCAGTAGGTAGTTCAGCAGCGGGCGCTGACGCCATGGAGGAGAGGGGGACAGCAGCAACTGATGAGGAGGAAGGAGCTGATGGAACAGCAGACGAAGAAAAATACTGAAGAGAGGAGGAGGCTGCTGCTGCGGTTCTCTGGAGTGGTGAAGGGGCTGCTGCCTGTGAGACGGAGGAGTTTCTCCGGCAGGATGCAGCTAGGTGGCGGCGAGAAGCTGGAGGTATCTGTACCAGGGGATGCTTCATCATCGGCTCAGGTACAGATAGGTCTCTGTGAAGAGCAGAGGTTGACGCTGGAGGATGGCATCTTGGGTCTGACGAATGGCAAGAGACTGAAGATGTCTGTACCAGGGGACGCTTTCTCATAGGCACAGGTACAGATGGTGGTGAGTTTTTTACCAGCCCTCAGAATGTCATCTGGAGGGTGGAGACAGTTGTTAGAAGCTCCATGTACTCAAAGTAATTCCTCAGCCCGGGATGCGCCTCCACTATCCCAGCCACTGACTCCACGTTCTCCAGGACTTCCTCCGAAGTGCTGGAGGCGAGAGCTTCCAGACGAACTCCTGGATGAACTGAGCCGGCCAAAATTCATTCATGCTGGGGCCCCTGGCTGCCAACCTTCTTCTGTTGGCTGAGCTCCCCTATGCTGGCATAATTCAGATAGTTGTTCCTCCGGCAACACAAAAAACAGGTGGAAAAAGGCAAACTCACAGCTGCTGGGTCCAAACTGGTGATGTCCTTCTGTTATGAATTGCCCAGGCAGGGCAGGAATGGAGACCCAAACGCTGACTGTGAGTTTGCAAACATTTAATCAAAACACAAAATTTAACTGAGGCAAAACTTACAAGGCAGGATAACCACGAAAGAAGCGTGGGACATATGCAGGATAATAATGAAAGAAGCGTGGAACACACGCAGGATTATAACGAGAGAAGCATGGGACACACACAGGACTACAGAGATGAGGCATGGAATACACCTCAGGTTACCATGAGAATGACGTCACCCCAAACTGTAGGGCGGCATCCTTTAAATAGGACAAAGAGTAAATTACAAGACGATAAACAGGTGTGGATAACAAGGAGACGAGAGTGTGGATAATCAGAATAAACAACAGCTGAGACAGAGTGCAAAACTAACTTAGAGAGGAAGTAAACAAAGGCTTCTGTCAAAATAAAAGTACAGACCGGATACACTTGAAGTACAAAGAATAATGACAACCCTCCAAGGTGAGGATCAGATAAAATACAAAAAACAAGAGATGCACAAGGTACCAGAAATAATAATAAATAGCAATACTTCGCAAAGAAATGAAAGGCGGGGGTGTAAGTAGGATCATACATAAACACAGCAAGATATGAGATGGCCATAGACACATAATATAAATCACCAAGACTAAAATGACCAAACCAAGATTATGATAACAGGAACTCTCAAAAATAAACAGAAACAAATGGCAAACTTCAAAAACATAAAACATCCAAAACGATAACCAGATTCAATAATAAACTGAAGTGGAGAAAGTACAGAAAATAATCAGAATAACAGAAGGTGAACACGGTTCCCCAACCGCGCTCCGCATCATGACAATGGCACCCAAACCTTAACATAGCAAGCTTTTTTGCCACCATTTTGTAGGCTGTCTTCATGCAACTTTTAGAATGAAACCGTGCCAACAAATTCTGCATGCTCAACTTTTACAAATTTGCAAAAGCACACTCATTGTCCACCATAATGGTAACTCTACCAACACCATCCAAATAACCTCAACAAAGGCAGCTTACCTGTTATGAACAATAAGACCAAAGTCTGATTTATGGGTAAAAGACTCTGTCTCTGAGCAGCATGCCTGATAGATAAGTTTCCGTTCTGTTCCTTTTGTCTTTCTTCATTTGTAAAAATGTGCATTATGGCAAGCAACCGGGGTGGTGACCTAATGGTAGAGCATCCACCCCACAGCTTGGAGGCTGTGGGTTCAAGCACCAGCTAGGCCATACCAAAGACCACAAAAAAATGTTAATTTCTGCCATCAAGCTTGGTGCTCAGCATAAACAGAATGGGGAAAGTTAGTTACCCAGACACAAAGCCTGGGTAAATGGGGAGGGTTGCATCAGGAGTGTATCCGACATAAAATCCTTGCCAAATCAATATACGGACACATGATCCAGTGAGGTGAACCTGAATAGGGAGCAGCCGAAAGCAGGCATGCATGCATTATGGCAAGCAACTACATTTATGAAATAATACACACATTGTGGAAAAATATGATTTTGCATAATGACTGTTCAATGTCTGGTCATTAGAGCTTAGTAATTTACAAATGAAATATGAGAATATGACTTTTTTTTAATCTGAAGCACAAACTTTTGGGATGGGCTGAAGGATGAGGGAGATGTTTGTTAATTGATTTTTGAAGGAATTGATTCAAATACAGTTATAAGGAACCAATCATGGAAGAACAGATTTGTGAATATTCCCACTGGCTTCTTTTCTCAGACTGAGATGTTGCATCTTATCTTATAACTCTTTTGCTCATTCATAAAACAACTATCCACAGCTCCAGTATAAGCTACAATTGTGAGGCTTTTTGTTTTAATGTCTACAAAAATCTCATAAAAATAGTTTCACCTTGAATTTCTGCCAGGTCTCTTCAGTATTTCCATTTTTTTTTTTAATATATACGACCATCTCTAAAAACAAATTATAGTATAATGATGTCTGTCTGTCCATCCATCTGTATAACTTGTCCTGCTAACTCCTCCCACAATTTTCAAGCTAGGGCATTTTCATTTCACACAGTGTTTGTACATGTATTGAAGATGTGCATATTGCCAGGGGGTAAATGATTTTATGATATTTTCCTCAAAATTTGTGATACTTTAAATTATTGAATGTTTGCTTTACTTAAACCCCTTGCAGTTACATGGTTATTTTATTACCAGTGTTGGCAGTAATGCGTTACTGTAATGCCACTACTTTTGCGGTAATGTGCTGTATAACTAAATTACTGTTTAAAAATCCAGTAATGTTACAGTTACTAAAATTTCATCACATGCATTACTCGTTTTAGTCATATGGATAGATATTTTTAGCACAAATAAAGTGGTGTGAAAAAGTGTTTGCCCCCTTCCTCATTTCTCTTTTTTTTTATGTTTGTCACACTTAATTTTTTCAGATCATCAAACAAATTTAAATATTAGACAAAGATAACACAAGTAAACACAAAATGCAGTTTTTTAAATGAAGATGTTTATTATTAAGGGAAAAAAAATCAAAACCTACATGGCCTTGTGTGAAAAAGTGATTGCCGCCATGTTAAAACATAAATTAACTGTGTTTTATCACATCTTTGGAAAGCTGAGTTCAATTTCTCTAGCCACACCCAGGCCTGATTACTGCCACACCTGCCCTCAATCAAGAAATCACGTAAATAGGACCTGCCTGACAAAGTGAAGTAGACCAAAAGATCCTCAAAAGCTCGACATCATGCTGCGATCCAAAGAAATTCAGGAACAAATGAGAAAAAAAGAAATTGAGATCTATCAGTCTGGAAAAGGTTATAAAGTCATTTCTAAAGCTTTGGGACTCCAGCAAACCACAGTGAGAGCCATTATCCACAAATGGTGAAAACATGGAACAGTGGTGAACCTTCCCAGGAGTGGCCGGCCGACCAAAATTACCCCAAGAGTGCAGCAAAAACTCATCCAAGAGATCACAAAAGGCCCCACAACAACATCCAAAGAACTGCAGGCCTCACTCCAGACCCCATCAAAAGAAAGAGACTGGGCAAAAATGGCCTGCATGGCAAAGTTCCAAGATGAAAACCACTGCTGAGCAAAAAGAACATCAAGGCTTGTCTTAGTTTTGCCAGAAAACATCTTGATAATCCCCAAGACTTTGGGAAAATACTCTGGACTCACGAAACAAAAGTTGAACTTTTTGGAAGGTGTGTGTCCCATTACATCTGGCGTAAAAGTAAATCAGCATTTCAGAAAAGGAACATCATACCAACAGTAAAATATGGTGGTGGTAGTGTGATGGTCTGGGGCTGCTTTGCTGCTTCAGGACCTGGAAGACTTGCTGTGGTAAATGGAACCATGAATTTTGCTGTCTACTAAAAAATCTCGAAGGAGAATGTCTGTGTCAAGAACCTCTCCGTGCGCTTTTCTACAGCACATGGCGAGGGGTAAAATAATGAGGATTTACGTGCTGGGTTCACCACACACATTTATTAATGTAAAGCCACACCATTCCAAAAAGGGTGAAGACATACGAAAATGCAAAATAACTTACAGTGGGCGTTCATGGGCCGGCATTGGCCAGCAAATGCATGAGAAGAGACGTGCAGCCACACTGGCGTCCCACAGCCAGTATTGCTATGCGGGCGCATGAGAACCACGGTGATGTGGAGTGGCTACACGTTGTGGGATACAGTTGAATAAGGTCGTCTCAGAACAGCGCAGCAGACAACACATACAGTTGCAGTAGATGAAGACCCAGCAATGCGTGACTGGCACAATCTGCTTAAATACACGCATTGCTGGTCATGGTGAAATTGGCAGCACCTGGGCGAGGAGCAGGAAGATGGCACACAGGAATAGACACGGCTGGTACTAACAAGAGAGGGGGCGTGGCCAGGCCGGCTGCTGTCAGCAGCGCTCACAGAAAGTAGGTCAGAGCGGCTGTCAAACAGCCGCCAGCCGGACAGGAGCTGAGAGTGAGGGAAGCACACTGAAATACATAATAAACAAATATTCAACGGTACCTAGACCCACAGGGAGGGCAGGACCGAGCTGGGGAAACCAAGCCGGCTCGGCTCCTGACAGTCCAGCCATCTGTTTGTGACCTCAAGCTGAAGCACACTTGGGTTCTGCAGCAGGACAATGATCCAAAACACACCAGCAAGTCCCCCTCTGAATTGCTTAAGAAAAACAAAATGAAGACTTTGCATTGGCCTAGTCAAAGTCCTTACCTGAATCCGATTGAGATGCTGTAGCATGCCCTTAAAAAGGCAGTTCATGCTCAAAAACCCTCCAATGTGGCTGAATTACAATAATTCTGCAAAGATGAGTGGGCCAAATTTCCTCCACAGTGCTGTAAAAGACTCACTGCCAGTTATCGCAAATGCTTGATTGCAGTTGTTGCTGCTAAGGGTGGCCCAACCAGTTATTAGGTTTAGGGGCCAATCACTTTTCTACACAGGGCCATGTAGGTTTGGATTTTTTCCCCCTTAATAATAAACATCTTCATTTAAAAACTGCATTTTGTGTTTACTTGTGTTATCTTTGTCTAATATTTAAATTTGTTTGATGATCTGAAACATTTAAGTGTGACAAACATACAAAAAAATGAGAACTCAGTAAGGGGGCAAGCACTTTTTCACACCACTGTAAATGAATATACAAACTGACCCTACCGTAGGTGAGATGTAGCTGTCAGTCGACGTGACCTGTTGCAGATAGCTGTCTTCACTACTGAGCGGAGGAAGAGATGAAGCTACTTTGTTTTTGTGGAAATAGATTATTTTTCCTTTGTTGTGGTTAAGGACAAAATCATATTGGTGGGTTGCAAGCTAAAGTGCCTGTTGAGGCCTACTGCAACCTTGATAAGTGCTTGACAACAGCAACAAAGCGCCGACAAAGCTAGTGCTAAGTAACGGCTAGCTATACTAACAACACTGTGTTAGTGGATCTATGCTATCTGAACAGCCATGGCTGGATGTAAAGTGGAAATACTCTTGTCTCAACAGCCACAGCTGGATTTCAAGCACAGGTATGCATCTGGACAGTTTGTGACCCAGCAAAAATTAAACTGACTGATTGCCAGATACATCATTGCAGACTGAAGACGTGATATAAACAGTGACTTTCCATCAGACAGCCAATGGCGGAGTCAGGGGTGGTCACCCCTGGCACAATCCTGGACACCCTTGGCATAATCTTGCCCATTTAAGCACCAACAGTGGGCACAATTGCCTCGGGCGGAACCTTTCTTTACAGTCACGCTGCCCCGTCGGACTCTCAAACTGCATGCACATCCGGTGAGGGTGTTAGAGTGGTGGACACATTAGCTGCTGGTCACCAGTGACCCTTTGATTAAGAAAAAAAACCCAAAACTGATTAACAAGATGACAGAGGTAAGCTCTTACATTAGAGGGGATGTTACATTGATATGATTTTACTAATGTTAACTATCACTTGGCTGTTTATGTAATTTAGCGAAGATAAAATGTTTCAACAACAGTAGCTCGCTGGTAGGAAAAATGGCAAAAATGTATAAAAAGCTTTTTTTATGCACTGTGTCCTCCGTAATACTGGTGGCTAAGTGAGCTTACCCTTCCACAGTAAAAAAAAACCCATGATGGTTAGTTGTATTTTGAGGCATACAAACTTGAGTCAGGGTAACCTTTTTTGAATGTTTTCAGTCAGGAAAATTAGCTAACGTTACAATAAGAGTATTTGTCAACCAGGCAGAATCATTTTAAATTTTGGTAAAAGATTCTCTATCTCTGTATTTTTTATGTAACAGAGAGGTCTGCTATAGCTTTATTAATTACTGCAGTGTTATGTTCCCTGTGCACTTTTACGCAGCATACGGAGGAAGGAATTAAAACCTACGTGCAGAGTATATTGCATGCAATTTATTGAACAAAAATAAAGATTCAATCCAGCAAACAGTTACGATTATCTACAGAAGGATGAGATAACAGTCATGGAGGACACTGGGAGAACAGGGACGCCTCTAGGACGCTCAACAGCCCAAGGGAGAGAATGCCTAGTGCTGCAGGACAGCTGAATGGCACAAGGAGAAAGGCAAACATAAACTTATGGGCTGGAGCGGTCTGAGGCAGTCCGTACTGTCCATTGTGGGCAGGCGAAACAGGAACAGCCGTTAACACCAGATAACAAGCAACTGTCAGGTGGTGTTAGAAGACTACACAGTCAGGCTGAAAGTACAATGTAGGGAGTGGAGGCTAACATACACAGAAGGGAACAGTGACTGTGTATGCTGTGCAATGATCCGGTGATCTCTTGCCACTCAATCAGGGCTTAAATAATGCCAAACCTAATCAGAGAAGAGATCGCTGGTGTGAGTAATGAGTGCGTGGGCGTGAACTGGGCTGAGTGGATGTGAATGTGTGTGTGCGTGGAACAGAAAATAACACCATAATGAGACACAGCTGATCCTACTGACAAGAGGAGGAGGTGTGGTTAAGCTGTCAGGGAGCACAAGGACCCAAGAGGCTCCCAAAGAGTGCCTGAAGGAAAGTAACCAACTCAAAGAGACAAATAGCCACTGCGTCATAGAACTGGGTTTGGAACCACCAAACCCAAGTTCATGACACTGCAGGTTATTTCATGAAGGCAGTTATTTTGTTTGGTAGGAATAATCATGATGAAGAGACAACAAAGTATATTGTTCTTCTTCAAGAAGAAGATGACTAGCCAGGAGAATGTCAGATAGGGTGAGATGGAGAGGGACAGAGACTGAGAGGGACAGAAAGAGGAATCCCCAGAGAGACTTGGCTCAAGTGGTCCTGCAGGTATACAGACTCTTTCACACAAAAGTTTGATACAGCAGTGCCTTTTTTGATATTGTACAATAAAAAGTGAACACAAATCACATCTTTAATGATGAATTATTCTACACTGCGTTCCAAATTATTATGCAAATTGTGGTATATATCACTCATATATTCCATAACTACATTTGTTAGAGCATGTGGAAATGTTTGGGACAGAATATACAAAGGAACTTCACACCTCTGAAAGAACAAAGGAATCTCACCGCCGTGTGAAGACTCATGACGTCACAGGACGCCATGGCAACAGACTCGACACCTTCACCCCTGAGGGAGGAGAAGTTTTCCCATCACCTCCCAAGGCGAAGGGAGGAGTTAACAGGACTAATAGGAGATTTAGATAACGGGGGATTTCAGCTTGTGTTTTGCATGTCTTTGATGTGTGCCTGTATTTAACCAGCGAGCTGGGCAGAATTCTTTCTCTTTGCCTTCTGCCAAGCTCTGCACCAGATGAGACAAGATAGAAGAGTTTGTTCATTAAAGACTCTCCTTTTGTGATACAAAACCGCCTCGTTATTTCCAGCTCTTCTACACAAATGATATTTGTCTCTGATTTTCCTAAATGCAAATGACGATCAGTATAATTTTCAAGTCAACTGTTAGAGCATAATTCAGATTTTATTGAACAAACCTCCCCATAACTATGTTTTTTGCAAAAATAAAAAAAAAAAACTCAAAAACCACTGTTCCAAATTATGATGCATAACAAAGTTTCAAAACATTTTATTGATTGTAAAGAAATGTAAATGGTCATTTGTTGAATTTGCAGCATTAGGAGGTCATATTTACTGAAATCAAAAGCTATGTAAATCAAAAACATCTTAACAGGCCAAGTTACATGTTAACATAGGACCCCTTCTTTGATATAACCTTCACAATTCTACCATCCATTGAACTTGTGAGTTTTTGGAGCGTTTCTGCTCGAATTTCTTTGCAAGATGTCAGAATAGCCTCCCACAGCTACTGTTTTGATGTAAACTTCCTCCCACCCTCATAGATATTTTGCTTGAGGATGCTCCAAAGGTTCTCAATAGGGTTGAGGTCAGGGGAGGATGGAGGCCACACCATGAGTTTCTCTCCTTTCATGCCCATAGCAGCCAATGACACAGAGGTATTCTTTGCAGCAAGAGATGGTGCATTGATCATGCATGAAGATAATTTTGCTACGGAAGGCACAGTTCATCTTTTTGTACCATAGAAGAAAGTGGTCAGTCAGAAACTCTATACTTTGCCAAGGTCATTTTCACACCTTCAGGGGCCCTAAAGGGGCCTACAAGCTCTCTCCCCATGATTCCAGCCCAAAACATGACTGCCACCTCTTTGCTGATGTCGCAGCCTTGTTGGGACATGGTGACCATCCACCAATGATCCACTACTCCATCCATTTGGACCATCCAGGGTTGCATGGCACTCATCAGTAAACAAGAGTATTTGAAAATTAGTCTTCATGTACACTACCGTTCAAAAGTTTGGGGTCACCCAGACAATTATTTTGTGTTTTCCATGAAAAGTCACACTTATTTACCACCATGAGTTGTAAAATGAATAGAAAATATAGTCAAGACATTGACAAGGTTAGAAATAATGATTTGTAGTTGAAATAATAATTTTTTCCTTCAAACTTTGCTTTCGTCAAAGAATCCTCCATTTGCAGCAATTACAGCATTGCAGACCTAACATGATTGCACAAGGATTTTCTAATCATCCATTAGCCTTCTGACGCAATGAGCAAACACATTGTACCATTAGAACACTGGAGTGATAGTTGCTGGAAATGGGCCTCTATACACCTATGTAGATATGCACCAAAAACCAGACATTTGCAGCTATAATAGTCATTTACCACATTAGCAATGTATAGAGTGTATTTCTGATTAGTTTAAAGTTATCTTCATTGAAAAAAAGTGCCTTTCTTTCAAAAATAAGGAAATTTCTAAGTGACCCCAAACTTTTGAACGGTAGTGTATTTCTGGGCCCACTGCAACTATTTCTGCTTGTGAGCATTGGTTGAGGGTGGTCGAATAGTAGGTTTATGCACAACTGCAAGGCTCTGGAGGATCCTACACCTTGAGGTTTGTAGGACTCCAGAGACACCAGCAGCTTCAAATACCTGTTTGCTGCTTTGTAATGGTATTTTAGCAGCTGCTCTCTTAATCCTATGAATTTGTCTGGCAGAAAACTTCCTCATTATGCCTTTATCTGCACGAACCCCTCTGTGCTCTGAATCAGCTACAAATTTCTTCACAGTACGATGATCACGCTTAAGTTTTTGTGAAATATCTAATGTTTTCATACCTTGTCCAATGCATTGCACTATTTGACACTTTTTGGCAGAAGAGAGATCCTTTTTCATTCCCATATTGCTTGAAACCTGTGGCATGCTTAATAATGTGAAACATCCTTCTTAAGTAGTTTCTTAAGTAGTTTTCCTTTAATTGGGCTCACCTGGCAAACTAATTATGACAGGTGTCTGAGACTGATATCAGTAATCCAAAGAGCCCTGAGTTTAACTGAAAAACAAAAATTTGAATGTTTGAGACAAAAATCCTATTTGCATAACAATTTGGAACACGGTGTATTGAAAAGCTTTACTCATGTAGATTATATTGCTCTTTTTAGAACAAAATTCCTAATTTTATTTAAAAATGTGCTTTTTAAAGCAGTGTATATACAGATCGTGTCTGAGGGGGGGGGGGAACTTTCAGATAATAAAAACCCCATTCTGATCCCTTAAACCCTAACATTAAAGTTAGTAACACTAACTTCAGGTGTGTCACCCGATGTTAGTGTTCTAGGGTTAAGAAGAAGAAGCTATCTCAATTGTCATTCAGTAGAATGAAATTATGTTTCTCCAGTATTAATCACATGGGTCACTGCCATAAACAACTTCTTTTCCCATTCTGTTACACTGAGTACTAAGTTAGAAGGTGGGGAGTACCATTTTTATATGGTCTCTGGTATGACCCAGCTGGGACTTGAACCCGCAACCTCCTGGCTGTGGGGGCAGATGCACTATCAACTAGGCCATCCGCTCCAGTGTTTGATACAGATTATTTTTCAGTTGTTTACCCTTGACTTCATACAGATTTGGCCAGTGAGACAGAGCAACCCCCACTGGTCAGTAGTACAAGTGACCTTCAGGTAAATATCTGGTTACTCTTGTGCTGTCATCACTGATAGGTCAGCTGCTAGTATATCTCTGGAAATTATAATGTCATGATTTGGAAATTGATTTCAAAAGCTGTAACCATAATTATCAAAGCTACATGAAAAAGGTTTGAAGTATCTCATTGTGCATCTAATGAATAAATAAAAGGTTATTCATTTTCAATTATACTGCAGAAAAAAAAGTCTCACAATATTCTAATTTACTGAGATATGCTAGTAGTTTGAGCTTTTTATAAAAGAAAAAAGAAAATTATAAATCCTATTAGAAAATGTTTTAAAGACCGCAAAATCTGATGTGTATTTGCAGATGTTTCTTCAAACCACTTGAAAAGTAAAACAGAGGAGACCCCACTAACTAGTGTCTCAAGAGCACCTCCAGGTATATTAACTATCACATATATTGGGCACTTGAGTTGTGCTCTGTTTTGCTCAGTCTGATAAAACAGCATTGTTAAGATAAGGCTTTAAATGAATAGAAGTGATGTGAACTTGCCCTATGAAAACCTCTATTGGTGTAGGGCAAAATGCATGAGTTCATTGCATTACTGACTGTAAAATTAATACAATTACTACAACTCTACACACAAAATTTAACAGGCAGTATAAATATATAGATACAAAGTTGATGCCTTTATATGACCCCTTATTTTGTGACAAGTATTAAGTTCTTGTAATACTGATTTCTTGGCCACCCCAAACTGATCACATGTATCTCCTGGCCACCCCACTAAAAATTTCCTGGCAACACGACTGCAGACAGCTGAGATCCACTGAAGTTAAAACACATTTACTTGCTAACTGGATAAAGATTATTCCAAAATGGATTTTGATCTCCAAAAGGAATTTGAGGGACTGGATCATGTCTCTGTCACAGCAGATACAGTGGTGTGAAAAAGTGTTTGCCCCCTTCCTGATTTCTCATTTTTTGTATGTTTATCACACTTAAATGTTTCAGACCATCAAACAAATTTAAATATTAGACAAAGATAACACAAGTAAACACAAAATGCAGTTTTTTAAATGAAGGTGTTTACTGTTAAGGACAAAAAAAAATCCAAACCTACATGGCCCTGTGTGAAAAAGTGATTGACCCCTGTCATGAACTCCTGTGTGCTTTTCCACACGGAGGAGGGGAAAAAGGACAAGGATTTATGCGCTGGGTTACACCACACACACATTTATTAAGTTCAATACACTGATACACAGTTGCAGTGTCTGCAAATCACTGTGGCTCAGGAGTCCTCCAGGACGCTCAACAGTCAGAGGTGAGAATACCAGGGAAAGCACACACACAGATTATACTCACATGACTGGAGCCTGTCCAAGTAAGTCCAACAGCACCGAGTGATACAGTCCTTTCGACGAGACTTCATACGATGAGCGCTGATCGTTAATGAAGTACAATGACCCAGCAATGCATGACTGGAAAAAGTACATGCATTGCTGGATCCACAAATTGATCACACCTGGGTGAGGAGCGGGGAGATGGCACACGGGAGTGGGAACAGCTGGCAGTAATAGAGAGGGAGCATGGTCCGACCGGCAGACAGACAGCGCTCACTCCAGCGTAAGCCCAAGAGGCTGCCTCTCTGCTGCCGGCCAGACAGCAGTGGCTATGGGTACGGCAGAGTACACAGAAATACATATTAACATACATACAACATGGCATGTACCCACAGAGAGGCCAGGACAGAGCCAGGGGAAACCAAGCTGGCTCGGTTCCTGACAGCCCCTAAACCTAATAACTGGTTGGGCCACCCTTAGCAACAACAATTGTAATCAAATGTTTGCGATAACTGGCAATGAGTCTTTTAAAGCACTGTGGAGGAATTTTGGCTCACTCATCTTTTGCAGAATTGTTGTAATTCAGCCACATTGGAGGGTTTTCTAGCATGAACCGCCTTTTAAGGTCATGCCAGAGCATCTCAATCGGATTCAGGTCAGGACTTTGACTAGGCCACTCCAAAGTCTTCATTTTGTTTTTCTTAAGCCATTCAGAGGGGGACTTGCGGGTGTGTTTTAGATCATTGTCCTGCTGCAGAACCCAAATACGCTTCAGCTTGAGGTCATGAACAGCTGGCCCGACATCCTCCTTCAGGACTTTTTGGCAGCAAAACAGCCCCAGACCATCACACTACCACCACCATATTTTACTGTTGGTATGATGTTCCTTTTCTGAAATGCTGTGTTACTTTTACGCCGGATGCAATGGTACACACACCTTCCAAAAAGTTCAACTTTTGTCTCATCAGTCCATAGAGTATTTTCCCAAAAGTCTTGGGGATCATCGAGATGTTTTCTGGCAAAACTGAGACAAGACTTTATGTTCAGTAGTGGTTTTCGTCTTGGAATGCTGCCATGCAGGCCATTTTTGCCCAGTCTCTTTTTTTTGGTGGAGTCATGAACACTGACCTTAAATGAGGAAAGTGAGGCCTGCAGTTCTTTGGATGTTGTTGTGGGGTCTTTTGTGACCACTTGGATGAGTTGCTGCTGCACTCTTGGGGTAACTTTGGTTGGCCGGCCACTCCTGGGAAGGTTAACCACTGTTCCATGTTTTCACCATTTGTTTATAATGGCTCTCACTGTGGTTCACTGGAGTCCCAAAGCTATAGAAATGGCTTTAAAACCTTTTTTTTTTTTTTTTCAGAATGATAGATCTCAATTACTTTGTTTCTCATTTGTTTCTGAATTTCTTTGGATCGCAGCATGATGTTGAGCTTTTGAGGATCTTTTGGTCTGCTTCACTTTGTCAGGCAGGTCCTATTTAAGTGATTTCTTGATTGAGAACAGGTGTGGCAGGAATCAGACCTGGGTGGGCTAGAGAAATTGAACTCAACTTTCCAAAGATGTGATAAAACACAGTTAATTTATGTTTTAATGGGGGGGGGGGTAACTTTTTCACACAGGGCCATGTAGGTTTGGATTTTTCTTACTCTTAGTAATAAACACCTTCATCTGAAAACTGCATTTTGTGTTTTGTGACGACTAGGTGTCACCACTCTTATGATTGTTTGTATGTATAACAATATTACACAAGTAATACAGTTACACATACAAACAATCATAAGAGTGGTGACACCTTGTGTTTGTCTAATATTTAAATTTGTTTGATGATCTGAAACATTTAAGTGTGACAAACATACAAAAAAATGAGAAATCAGGAATGGGGCAAACACTTTTTCACAACATTTTATTTGGACTGTGGATAATGGACATTTTCTTTGGATCACTGCACATCAGATTAAATCCATAATATAAAGGTAAGATAAACATAGTTTTATGCAGTGTTGCCAACTCCCACTCCAAAATGAGGAAACTACTGGCAATAAATATCATGTTGATTTTCTTCAGATTTTTCCCACAATAAGTAACTCTCAATGCAGGATAAAGCAGACTGAACATGTTCTAAAAGCTCTGTCTGAAACAGTCTGTTTTCAGCCTGACATTAATAAGCCCGTAATGTAATCCATTAATTAAATTATCTTGGTCTGTGTGCAAGATGATTTAAGTATGCATTTAAAAGTAATGTGAAAGTTACATTTCCAAGTAACTAGTTACTTTATTCATGCAGTAATTGGTAAGTAACTCATTTGCTTTTGAAAAGAAGTAACTAGTAACTGTAATTAGTTACTATTTTTTAGTAATTTGCTCAACACTGTTTATTACAGAGTATATTGAATCATCAATTTGCAACTGATAACCGGAGTGGTGGCCTAGTTGGTAGAGCATCCGCCCCACACCCGGGAGGCCTAGGTTCAAATCCCGACTGGGTCATGTCGAAGACCATATAAAAGTGGAACTGCTTGGTGTTCAGCAATAATGGAAAGGAGGAGGGAAATTTTTGGCAGCGACCCCTCTGATTGTAGATAACAGAAAGGTAATTTTGTTCTACTGTACATGATTGGCTGTATGGATTGAATGACAATAAAGTTGGCTTTACCTTTATATATCAATATTTTGGTTGTAGGTGTGCCAGTTATGCACTATAAATAATGGCTATGGATTAGCGTATAATGTACCATGTGCAGTGCTCTTGTTCACAAATATGTTGAAAATTCATTTGCATTGTTCACTATTTGTAACTGTTGAGCAGGAGAAGTACAAAATGTCACATGTATACTTTTGTCTATTGTTTTAGATATTGTGTCTTGTGTTTAACTAGATTGCGACCTGCATGGTAAAACTGGCTTGTACGCAGATTTACAGACAATATAAAATTGTATTATATTATAGTTTTGCATTATAGACACAATTGTCTGTGGCTGATATATTAGAAAGAATTGACAAAAAGTGGCACATGCTCAGTTCAAGGTGAGTTGACAGTGAGGTCATGAAGAACTCAGTCAATGAAATCTCATCCAAATAAATTAATTTCAAGTGTGCATCTTCACTTTACAGCAGACTGTTGACTCACCTCAGAAGTGATGGAGGCTTTTGAGTTCATAGCCAGATGTGAAAGGTTATTCTTTTTAAATGCCAACACTACATCTGCATTCAGTGCCCCAATTCACAGGTCACATACTAATAAACCAGAACACAGTTCTGAGCATGTTTGAGACACGCTCGCTATAGACTCCACCATCTAACTTCTTGTTTCACAATCCCTGAATCATATTCATCCTCACAGCTCCTCATCTTCAAATGTGCACCCTGTGGGTTTGTATTTTCTCCTGTCAGACGCTGCCTTAGGTTACTGTTTGCCCTTTGTCTTAGAAGATCCTACACCGCAGACCTTCGGTCAGCTCTTTGTCACAGCGTGATCGAAGACTGTATTTGGAATCTCTCACTCATTCTTTTCTCGGGTTATGCATTTCGTCATTCTCCTTCCACCTCGCTCTAACAATTCCCTATTTTTTGTGGAGTTCAAACAACCTAAGACTGAGTGCCTGGAGCACTAACTCATCTGGAGTCAGGCCAGAGAAAAGGCAAAAGACAGAGTGAAAGGCAGATGAGACAGAAAAGCAAAGAGAAGGCGACACAGGGAGGTAGTCAGAAAGAGAGAGACACAGATTTATGGTCCATTGCTTTTTACAGGATTGGGTCTGAACCAATGTATTTCAGTATATTCTAGTCTTCATCTGTCCTGGTTTTGGACATTGACCAAGTGAAAAGAAATACAGATTACCAGAATTCTAACGACTTCAACACTGGCAGTGCGGTGGTGCAGTGGTTAGCACTGTGGCAGCACAGCAAATCACCCTTGGCCATGGGATCCCGGGTTTGATCCCAGCCCCTGACCAACAGTGATCTGTGTGGAGTTTGCATGTTCTCCTCGTGTCTGCGTGGGTTTACTCCGGGATTTCTCCGGTTTCCTCCCACAGGCGAAAAACATGCAGGTTAGGTTACTTTGAGAGTCTAAAGTGGCCCTAAGTGTGAATGTGTGTGTGAATGTTGAAGGGAGAGTGCCGTACCGTGGCTGCTTCATCCATCCAGGTGGATGCCCTGAATTTCCCCTCTGGGGATCAATAAAGTACACAAAATCAAAAAAAAAACAACATCTAATCAAATTATTATTGTAATGGTCTGCTTCAGTGCTCATTCCCCTCAGCTGCATGCACACCTGTTCCTCATCACGACCTGGGCTATATTAACCACGCTGCCCTGGGTTCTGTGCGGAGTCGTCTGTCTACACTCCATATGACCTTCTCCTGCCTTCATCTTCATTCCTGAGTTCCAGCCATAGTCTACCTGAGTCCTTGCTCCAAGCCTCCAGTCCTCCTGCTTCGGGAAGAAGCCCCCTCGGTCCATGTGAGCCCCGCTCATTCCTCTAATCCTTCTCCTAGTCCCCTGTGCACAGGCAGAGCTCCGTGGCGGCGGACCTCTTCCTCTCTGTGGCGGCGGACCACCTTCCTTCCCTTCCTGGCGGCGGACTACGCCGCACCTCTCATCCTGCACACCTTCACCTCCAGCTGCCGCAACGAGAACGGAGAACGCTGTCTTCCTGGCCGTAGCCGCCGAGCTGAACCTGAGCAGCACAACATCTCTACGAACAGTAAGCCTTGAACTTAACTGGTCATTTCCATCAGTGATAACCCCTAACTGTCACTGTCCCTGCTTCTGTGTGTTCCCAGGGTTGCCAGGTTGTACGGTGTTCTGCTCTCCCCCAGCAGCATCAGATTACACATTCACACACGCATACACTCACACATTATTGTTAATAAACTTAATTGTATCTGTACCCCAGTCTGTGTCTGGTCACTGGGTCTATACACCATGTCAGTATGACTCCGCCAAAACGACCCAGCTGACAGCGCTTTGGTGCGCAAAGTTAACAACTTGGAGACTGGGATAGATCAATTAGCTTACCAACAGCAAATTATTCTGACCCAATTAGCCCGTGTAACAGATCGGTTGGATCGCCTGGCAGGCCAGCAGGCATTTCCTCCGGCCCCTTCAGCCGCTAGCAGCTCCTCAGCTCCCGCTAGCTCCCCTTCCGGCCAACCCGGGCAGGGGCCTCCTTCCCGGCTAACTCCCATTCCTACTCCGACCTGTTTCAGTGGTAAACTAGGGGAGGCTAGGGGATTCATCATGCAGTGCGAGATAGTTTTTCAGCGGATGCCTGGGGACTTCCCCACAGATCACAGCCAAATAGGCTACATAATTAATTTATTGGAAGGGCGAGCGTTAGCTTGGGTATACGCCATTATGGCTAGGGCGAATTACACCAGCCTGACTTATAACCAGTTCGTCTGTGAGTTTAAAGAGGTGTTTGTCCACTCTGATCGTGATAGTGTGCTTACCTCCCGGCTGCTGAATTTGAGACAGGGTACCAAGTCCGTGTCTGACTACGCTGTCGACTTCTGGGTGGTGGCCACAGAGGTGGGGTGGGAGGACGCCTCGCTGTGTAGCATCTTCACCAGAAGTCTTAGCCCTAGCCTGCGACATGAGCTAGCCCCCTTAGAAAAACCAAGTAGGCTGACCAAGTTAATTTCCCTGGGCATTAACCTCGACAACAGCTTAAGGGAACGGGCAGCGGAGCGCAGGACTTCCGGTCACTCGGGTGCCCAGTATCGTCACACCCCTCAGCCTTTCCTATTGGCTCTACCTCATTCTGACTCCCCCGAGGCCCCGGAACCTATGGTAGTGGGACCATCTAGACTATCTCTCGTGGAGAAACAGCGCCGCCACGAGTTGGGGCTGTGCCTTTATTATGGGAGCGAGGAGCATGAGGTAGTGTCATGCCCTCTACGGCCAAAAGGGGGAGTCTGTGCATCACAGTAGGGGGACTCACAAACTCACCTCAAACTAATCCCCTTTCCAGATTTCTTCTCCCTATTCGTTTCATTCACAATCACAAGGAATTGGTTACACATGCATTAATTGACTCGGGGGCGGAGCAGAACTTTATTTCAGGGGATCTGGCAACCTGGTTGGGCCTTCCTTGTCAATCACTTAAAACCCCACTTAGACTCATCGCTTTGTCCAAAGCCCCCCTTGCCACAGTATCTCAGCAGACTGCCCCAGTGTCTGTCATTATCTCTGTGAATCATCGGGAGGAGTTGAGGTTTTTTGTGTTGCCGGTCTCCTCATCAACTGTGATTCTCGGTTACCCCTGGTTACGCCTCCATAATCCCTCCATCGACTGGCTCTCTGGGAACGTAATGTCTTGGAGCTTGTTCTGTCTTGGCGCCTGCCTTCAATCAACCGCTTGCTCGCCATCCATGTCCCTGGGTGCTCCCATTACACCCCCACCCACCCCCCGATCTGTCCAAAGTTCCTCTGGAGTACCATGACATTGGGGCCGCCTTCACTAAGATCCAGGCCCTTTTCCTACCCCCTCACTGCCCTTATGACTGCACCATCAACCTTCGTGCCAGAGACCCGCTGCCGTCGAGTTGTCTGTACAGCATGTCACCTCCGGAGCGGGAAGCCATGGAGGCTTATATTAAAGAATCTTTAGACTCTGGCATAATTTGGCCGTCATCCTCAGCGGTGGGGGTGGGTTTTTTCTTTGTTGAAAAGAAGGACGGTTCACTGAGGCCATGCATTGACTTTAGGGAATTAAATAACATCACTGTCGAGGATAAATACACCCTTCCTCTGATTAACACAGCATTCGATTCCCTCCAGGGGGCCTCCTGGTTCACCAAGCTGGATCTCCGTAATGGCTACCATCTGGTGCGGATCCGGGAGGGCGATGAGTGGAAGACGGGGTTTCTGACCCCCAGCAGACACTAGTTATGCCGTTTGGGCTGACCAATGCCCCCGCTGTGTCCCAGCGCCTAATCAACGACGTGCTGAGGGATTTCTTGGGTGTTTTTGTGTTTGTCTATCTTGACGATATCTTAATTTTTTCACAGTCTTTGGACAATCATCGGGTGCATGTGAGGCTGGTTTTGCAGCAGGTTCTGGAAAATAAGCTATTCGTCAAGGCCAAGAAGTGCGAGTTCCACGCCTCCAAGACATCCTTCCTGGGCTTCATAATCTCCCATAATGAAATCCTCTCAGATCACAGCAAAATAAAGGCGGTGGAAGAATGGCCCACCCCTCTTCCAGGAAGCAGCTCCAGCAGTTTTTGGGGTTCGCCAATTTTTACCGCCGCTTCGTGCACAATTACAGCATCATTGCTCTCCTCCAACACATCTCACTTCTCCCAAGGTCCCTTTCCGGTGGACGGAGGAGGCGGCTACGGCCTTTGCGGCCCTTAAGAAGATGTTCTCTGACTCCCCCATCCTGGCCCAGGTGGACCCTGCACTCCAGTGCCTGGTGGAAGTGGACGCCTCAGACTCGGGGGTGAGAGCCATTCTTTCCCAGCGGTCTCCGACAGATGACAGGATCCAACCGTGTGCCTTCTTCTCTCATTGGCTGTCCCCGGCAGAGCAGAATTATGACATCGGTGACAGAGCTTCTGGCTGTCAAGCTCATGCTGGAGGAGTGGCGCCATTGGTTGGAGGGGGCCTCTCAGCAGTTTGTGGTTTGGACGGACCACAAGAACCTGGAGTACTTCAGGATGGCCAAGCGCCTGAATGCTCACCAGGCCCGCTGGTTCCTGTTCTTTGGACGCTTTGACTTTACCATCACTTTCTGCCCCGGGTCCAAAAACACCAAACCGGACGCTCTCTCTAGGCAGTTTGCCTCGGGTGCTACTGAAGTCACTGATCATCCTATTCTCTCTCCTTCGTGTGTCGTGGGTGCTCTCTTGTGGGGCATCAGAGAGAAGGTCCTGAAGGTGCAGGATGCCGAGGCAGACCCGGGCGGTTGACCAGCGGGGAGGCTGTTCGTCCCATCGGCCGTTTGGGGCAAGGTCGTCCATTGGGCCCACGTGTCCAGGTTCTTGTGCTACCCTGGGAGGGTCCGCATGGTGGTGCATTCTCCAGAGCATGTTTTGGTGACCCTCCCTTCAGAAGGACGTTGGGGATTACATCCGTGCCTGCCCCCAGTGTGCTGCCGGCAAGACATCTTCTTCTCCTCCAGCCGGGCTGCTCCACCCTCTTCCTACTCCCGGCAGGCCCTGGTCCCATGTGGCGTTGGACTTTGTCACCAACCTCCCGCTTTCTAATAACCATACTGTTGTTCTCACCATTGTCGACAAGTTTTCCAAGGCCACTCGCTTCGTTCCCCTGCAGGGGATACCTACGGCTAAGGAGACGGCGGACCTGCTCATCCAGCATGTGGTGAGACTGCACGGGATCCCCCTGGATATCGTCTCTGACAGGGGTCCCCAGTTCATCTCCCAGGTATGGAGGTCTTTCTGCAATGCCCTTGGGGCTACGGTGAGCCTGTCATCCGGATACCACCCTCAGACCAACGGGCAACACAAGCGGACTAGCCAGATGCTGGAGGCTGCACTGTGGTGTGTGGCCACCGCCAACCCGGCATCGCGGAGCACGCATCTACGGTGGATTGAATACGCCCACAACACGACGGCCTCCTCGGCGATCAGCATGTCCCCATTCGAGGCTTCATTGGGGTACAACCCTCCGTTGTTTCCAGAGGAGGAGGGAGACATCACCGCCCTGTCCGTCCGGGCACACCTGAGGCGCTGCTGCTGGTTGTGGAGAGCGATCCGGACCGTGCTACGGCGCACGGCAGAGCACAATTCCATGGTTGCCAACCGCCGCAGGACACCAGCCCCTTCCTACCAGGTAGTTCAGCAGGTATGGCTATCCACCAAACATATTAATCTGAAGGCAGAATCTAAGAAAATGTCCCAATGGTTCATTGGGCCTTTTGCCATCTCTCGTATCATCAACGCTGTCTCTGTGCGCCTAGCTCTCCCCCCCTCCCTCCGCATCTGTCCTACATTCCACGTGTCTCAGCTCAAACCCTTCTGTTCCAGCCCTCTGTGTCCCCCTCCCAGGTCTCCACCTCCGCCATTGTTGATCGACGGCACCCGGCATGGAAGGTCAATGCCATCCTGGACATCCATCGCCGGGGTCGCGGCCTACAATACCTGGCGGACTGGGAGGGCTACGGGCCGGAATGGAGGTCCTGCATGCTTCCCTCCTTCATCTTGGATAAAGACCTCATCGGGGACTTCCATTGGGCGCACCCAGGTAGGTTGGATCGACCGCCGAGAGGCGTCTCGTAAGGGGGAGTACTGTAATGATCTGCTTCAGTGCTCATTCCCTTCAGCTGTACGCAAACCTGCTCCTCATCACTACCTGGGCTATATTAACCACGCTGCCCTGGGTTCTGTGCGGAGTCGTCTGTCAACGCTCCATACAACCTTCTCCTGCTTTCATCTTCGTTCCTGAGTTCCAGCCATAGTCTACCTGAGTCCTTGCTCCAAGTCTCC
Source organism: Pholidichthys leucotaenia (assembly GCA_020510985.1). Classification (NCBI taxonomy): domain Eukaryota; kingdom Metazoa; phylum Chordata; class Actinopteri; order Cichliformes; family Pholidichthyidae; genus Pholidichthys; species Pholidichthys leucotaenia. Next base: position 251,600,942 of record CM035847.1, on the reverse strand, counting down.
AGTCCTCCTGCTTCAAGAAGAAGCCCCCTCGGTCCATGTAAGCCCTGCTCATTCCTCTAATCCTTCTCCTAGTCCCCTGTGCACAGGCGGAGCTCCGTGGCCAGCAGACCTCTCCCTCTCTGTGGCGGCGGACCACCTTCCTTCCCTTCCTGGCGGCGGACTACACCGCACCTCTCATCCTGCACACCTTCACCTCCAGCTGCCGCAACGAGCATGGAGGACGCTGTCTTCCTGGCTGTAGCTGCCGAGCTGAACCTGAGCAGCACAACATCTGTACAAACAGTAAGCCTTGAACTTAACTGCTCATTTCCATTGGCAATAACCCCTAACTGTCCCTGCTTCTGTGTGTTCCCAGGGTTGCCAGGTTGTACGGTGTTCTGCTCTCCCCCAGCAGCATCAGATTACACATTCACACACGCATACACTCACACATTATTGTTAATAAACTTAATTGTATCTATACCTGAGTCTGTGTCTGGTCACTGGGTCTATACACCATGTCAATTATATAAGATAAGATAAGCCTTTATTAGTCCAACAATGGGGAAATTCCAGGATTACAACAACAAAGGGATAGCAGCACTCAGAGCAATAGTTAATAATAGGAACTGGTTAGCCAAAGCAGTAGATGAATATACACATGTACACAGTTATATACACAGTGCGGGAGCATTGCAGCTAGATGGAATAAACAGCATTATGGTTTGTTAAGTTACCCGGCAGAATATGAATATGTACCCAGTCAGTATATTTCACATTTGAATCACAGTGTTGTTGCCGCCCTCAGTAATGATTGTTATTGTCCTAGTTGTGTACTGGAGGACACAATTTCAATTGTGCAAGGTTGTTATGTTTAATACAGGTTATAAAGTCTGAAAGCTGTAGGTAGAAAGGACCTGCAGAACCTCTCCGTCGTGCACCTAGGATGGCACAGCCTACCGCTAAATCAGCTCCTCAGTGTGTTCAGAGTGTCCCGCATGGGGTGGGACTCGAACTCCAGCAGAGATGACAGCTTAGCCACCATCCTTCTGTCTCCTATCTCCTCCACTGGGTCGAGGCGTTGCCCCAGAACAGAGCTAGTTTTTCTGATCAGTCTCTTTCTGTCAGCTGCCGTGATGCCGTTGCCCCTGCAGACCACTCCAAATGTGATGACTGATGCCACCACCAAATCGTAGAAGGTCTTCAGGAGTGCCCCTTGCACTCCAAAAGACCTGAGTCTCCTCAGGAGGACCAGCCTGCGCTGCCCCTTCTTGTAGAGCATGTTGGTGTTGTGTGACCAGTCCAGCTTATTGTTCAGGTGAATACCCAGGTAGCTGTAAGATGTCATCATCTCAAGGTCTGTTCCCTGGATGTTTACCAGTGCTGTGGGGGGTTCTCCTGCCGCAGGCAAGGACAACCCCCGACAATAATTCATGGCATAGTTTAGGTTCCTCTGGTTAAATAATGAAACACCTGTTGCAGCAATATCACATTTAAGTAATTAATGTGTTTGTATTTTTGGATCAAGTTCATGTCAAGTCAAGTCAAGTCAATTTTATTTATATAGCACATTTAAAAACAACCTCCGTTGACCAAAGTACTGTACAGATAACACACACATTTTATAATTAAGGGTAAGATAAATAAAATATAATGAATAAAATGATACATACATAAAATAGGAAAAGCAGCCATAAAAAGTTAAAAACAAATTCAAATGGATTAATAATACATAAAATAGAATAGATTAATAAATACAAATAAACTAAAAAGACTAAGAAGGCCAAGATAACACACCTAGACTAGGACTAAAATACAAAGGAGAAAAGATGAGCCTTCAGCAGTGTTCTAAAGTGCTCAAGTGTCTGTGCAGTTCTGACCTGGTAAGGTAGGCTGCTCCACAGTTTAGGGGCCACTACTGTCATCACGCATTTTTAACTGAGCCCTGGGAACAGCCAGAAGCAGCTGGTTTGCTGACCTCAGTGTTCTGACTGAGGAATAAGGGTGAAGAAGAAGTTCATGTAATATGTTGACGCTCATGTTGCTGTTCTTTTGGGGTCTTTCTGTGTCACAGGACAGATGTGGAGCGAGCCCCTTGGCTTCAGAGAGTGAAGCCCTGATTTCTTCTTCTATCTGGAAAACTTTTTGAAAAACTGCACATCTCTCCATCTCTATTGGATGAGCTGAATTTTTAGAATTTTAGGCTGTCATATTGTACCCAACAATGCAGTTGGGTTTCTAGACAGGTTTTCGAACAATACCTGAGAGGATGAAGAAAACAGGAATCCTTGCAAGACCTCCAAATATTTTTATGTTTCATGCTGTGACAGAAAGCTGCATGAGGGTCAGTGGTACCACAACTTCTAAGACAGAGGGCAATCAGAAACTGAGTTCAACCTTTGGCAAAATCTGACAAAAGAAAATACAAATCATGGGGTGTCTGCTTGAAACTGGAGGAAAAGTCAGGACAAACATGCATCTCCAGAAAAAATAATAGCAGAGCTGGTTCTTTGGGACTGTGTTTGACTGATGTGTGGGTACAGTCTCAGTCTGAAACCAAACAGTGGAGCATGTTATCAGGAAACACTGCTGTTGTCATTTAAAACTGCTATGTAGAACTTTGCAGCTCTTACGTTGGGGCCTCCTTGTGTCAGAAAAGACAACAACATAATTTTGTAGTTGAAAATGGTTCCCAAAAAAGGGCTCAGACACATGGCAAGTGTCATTGCTCACTTCTGTTCATTTTGCAAATCCGTACAATGAGGCAAAGATCACAAGTCCTCCTTTTGCACAATGACATGCAATATTGTCATTAAATTTCATAGTGTGCATGTCATTGTGCACATGTAGGCTTGCAACATGATCCAGTGAGGTTAAAGATCTACGGTTTTGATCACTTTCACTTGGTAAGTACCAATTGGGTTCCACCGAGAGGTACAGTGTGCAAAATTCTGAGGTTAACTGAAATCTGATATTTAATGCAACATATAATCTTAACCGTTTTCTGTGTTATATAATCATGCTTAATTCAAATTCAAAAAGCAAAAAAACTTATTTATTCCAAGGGGCAATTTACAAGGCACAGCGGAGCAACGCAATAACTAATAAGTAAAAGTTGTTGCATTTTATGTAACAAGATATTTTTTATATACAAGGAAGAAGGTCCTTCTTCATGTAAGTGGCCATCTTGGAGAACTAATACCTTTCCAGATTTGTATGTCAAACTTTAATTACACAAACAGCTTCTGCAGGTTCTCCTATAGGCTACACAAGGGTGATGCCTGATAAAATGTGAATATAGGGGATGCATTGGAACAGAATTCTTGGCAGTTACAGGGCAGTTGATAGTTATCCAGTACTGAGTGGTAAACACATGTTTTAGCTTTAGTTTTATGCAGCAAAACATAAAAATCACACGAAATATTTCCTTTTTAACTTTAGATGTGAATATCACACGGTTTACTTGAATGTAGTGACATGTGGGTAGAGCACACAAACGTGAAGAACTGGTTTTGAGCCTTTATATATTTATTTATCTATTTTTTGTCAATTAATGCAAAATGGAATGATAAGATGAGCTCTCTGCAATGCAACCAGACATTGTGTACTGATGTGACTGAATACTGTGTGTGTTTTTTGTGTTTTACTGCATACACCCTTATACTGCCACTCATTTTTGCCACTCAGTGTTTTGTAACTGCCATGAGTTCTGTTTGGTGACATCATGTGCATACCCTCTATTGGTTACATTTTGAATTCTGTCTGCTAGATTACATTGAATATTACACACTGCTCCTAGTTCCCAGCATTCCCAGCTGGCCTGGGAATGCCTTGGTATCCTCTCTGAAGAGCTGGAGCAGGTGGCTGGGAAGAGGGAAGTCTGGACTTCTCTGCTTGAACTGCTGCTTCCACGACCCAGACCTCCGGAAAAGCAGTAGAAGATGGATGGATGAACACTGCTCCTATAGGAATCAATGAGCTGCCATTACCATGTATGGTCAAAATATTGAGATAAAAAAAATCACCTCTTGCTGTGATTTGTCATTTACCACCATAAAACTGTACATGGGCAATTTGGCAGACAAATAATATAGATATCACGTTGTATCAAAACAGCTCCACTCACCAACTATGTTGTCCAGCTGTACTCCCAGAAACATTATTTCATTTGGAGAAGTACATTTGAAAGTAACCCTAAGGGCTGCACCTGACATGGTTGTTGACCCAGTGAGCAGACTTGGACACCAGAGTAGATACAGTTATATTTATTAACAACAATATTGTGAATGTAAGTGTGTGGGTGTGTGCTCTTGCTGCAGCTGGGGGAGAGCAGAACGCCGTACGACCTGGTAACCCTAAGGACAAACAGAGGCAGGACTGTTAGTGGCAATACAGATGGCGATGTGCAGATTAATCCTGAGCTTACTGTTTGCAGAGATGTAGTGACGCTCAGGATTAGCTTGGCGGCTATGGCCAGGAGGACAGCGTCCACAGAACCAGTTGCAGCGTGTAGGTGTTGAAGTTGTGCCTGATGAGGGTGTGAAGCTTGGTCCGCCACCAGGGAGGAGAGAAGTCTGCCGCCACAGAGCTCAACCTGTGCACAGGGGACTGAAATTGGATTGAAGAGGTTAAGCAAAGGCTTACTTGCGTGGTGGAGGTTTTCTTTCAGACACAGGCGGGCAGAAGATTGGAAGCTGGGACGAAAGCAGGCTGTGGCTAGGATCTCTGGAATCTTGAAGAAGGCGTGCGTGGGTCTCATTGAGTAAGACAGATGACTCCGCACGGATCCCAGGGCAGCGTGGATTAAATAGCCCCGACCATGATGAGGACCAGGTGTGTGCGCAGCTGAGGGGGATGAGCAGCCAGAGTAAACCATTACAGTACCCCCCCCCCCCATGAAACGCCTCTCGGCAGTTGATCTAACATACCTGGGTGCGTCAGATGGAAGTCCCTGATGATATCTTTATCTAGCACGAAGGAGGGACACACCCAGGACCTCCATTCCAGCCCATAGCCCTCCCAGTCCACCAGATATTGCAGGCCGCAACCCCGGCGGCGGAAGTCTAGGATGGTATTGACCTTCCACGCCGGGTCGCCGTCGATCACCATCGGTGGAGGTGGAGACATGGGAGGGGGACACAGAGGGCTGGAACAGAAGGGTTTGACTTGCAACACATGAAAAGTAGGGAAATATGGAGGGGGGGAGGGCTAGGCGCACAGAGACAGGGTTGATGATGCGCTTAATGGAAAATGGCCCAATAAACCGCTGAGACATCTTCTTCGGCTCTGCCTTCAGATTAATATTCTTTGTAGATAGCCATACCTGCTGGTCCACCTGGTAGGAAGGGGCTGACGTCCTGTGACGATTGGCCACCGTAAAGTTGCGCTCTGCCGTGTGTCGTGGCGCTGTCCGGGTAGCTCTCCACAGCCGGCGGCAGCGCCTCAAGTGAGCCCGGACAGACGGGACGGCGATGTCCCCCTCCTCTTCAGGAAATAGTGGGGGATTGTAGCCCAGAGAAGCCTCGAACGGGGACATACCAATAGCAGTCGAGTGTTGTGAACATATTCGATCCACGGGAGGTGCGTGCTCCAGGATGTCGGGTTGGCGGTCGCGACACACCGCAATGCAGCCTCCAGTTCCTGATTCGCCCTTTCACACTGCCCGTTGATCTGAGGGTGGTAACCAGACAACAGGCTTAATGTAGCCCCAAGGGTATTGCAGAAGGACCTCCAAACCTGGGAGATGAATTGGGGTCCTCGTTCGGAGACGATGTCCAGGGGGATCCCGTGTAACCTCACCATGTGTTGGACGAGCAGATCCGTCATCTCCTTCGCGGTAGGCAGCCCTTTGCAGGGGGACATAGTGGGCGGCCTTGGAGAACCTGTCTACAATGGTGAGGATTACCGTATGATGGTTAGAGAAGGGAAGACCGGTGACAAAGTCCAACGCCACATGGGACCAGGGCCTGCCGGGAATTGGGAGGGAGTGAAGCAGACCAGCAGGAGAGGAGGATGAGGTCTTGCCAGCGGCGCACTGGGGCAAGCGCGGATATATTCTCCGACGTCCTTCTGGATAGACGGCCACCAAAACATCCTCTGCAATAGTACCAACGTGTGACCCCTCTCAGGGTGGCGCGAGAACCTGGAGGCATGAGCCCAGGGGATGGCCTCGCCTCGAATGGCAGATGGGACTAGCAGCTTCCCCGCTGGCCCCCCGCCCGGGTCTGGTTCAACATCCAGCGCCTTCAAGACCTTCTCCTTAATGCCCCATGAGAGGGCGTCCACGACACATGATGGAGAAAGGATGGGGTGCTCCGTCTTCTCCACAACGTCAGAGGAGAACTGCCTGGACAAGGTGTCAGGTTTGGTATTCTTGGACCCGGGACAATGCGTGATGGTAAAATCGAAACGCCCGAAGAACAGGGACCAGCGGGCTTGGCGCGCATTCAGACGCTTGGCCATCCTAAGGTACTCCAGGTTCTTGTGGTCCATCCAGACCACAAACAGCTGGGAGGCCCCCTCCAACCAGTGGCGCCACTCCTCCAGAGCGAGCTTGACCGCTACGAGCTCCCTGTCGCCGATGCCATAGTTGCGTTCCACTGGAGACAGCTGTTGGGAGAAGATCACACAGGGACAAACCCTGCCATCCGCTGGGGAACGCTAGGACAGGACGGCTCTGACCCCCGAGTCCAAGGCGTCCACCTCTACTAGGCACTGGAGTGCAGGGTCCACCTGGGCCAGGATGGGAGAGGCCAAGAACTGCCCTTTAAGATCAGCGAAGGCCACAGCCGCCTCCTCAGTCCACCTGAAGGGCACCTTCAAAGAAGTGAGACGGGTCAGGGGAAGAGCAGTGATGCTGTAATTTTTGATGAAGCGGTGGTAGAAATTGGCGAACCCCAAAAACTGCTGCAATTGTTTTCTGGAAGAGGGGGTGGGCCAATCTACCACCGCTTTTGGGTCTGGGATGATCTCACTGTGGGAGATGATAAAGCCCAGGAAGGATGCCTTGGATGAGTGGAATTTGCACTTCACACATGGACAAAATTGTTGGTACCCCTCTGTTAATGAAAGAAAAACCCACAATGGTCACAGAAATAACTTGAATCTGACAAAAGTGGTAATAAATAAAAATTCTATAAAAATTAACCAATGAAAATCAGACAATGCTTTTGAATTGTGGTTCAACAGAATTATTTTAAAAAAACAAACTCATGAAACAGGCCTGGACAAAAATGATGGTACCCTTAACTTAATATTTTGTTGCACAACCTTTTGAGGCAATCACTGCAATCAAACGATTTCTGTAACTGTCAATGAGACTTCTGCACCCCTCAGCAGGTATGTTGGCCCACTCCTCATGAGCAAACTGCTTCAGTTGTCTCAGGTTTGAAGGGTGCCTTCTCCAGACGGCATGTTTCAGCTCCTTCCACAGATGTTCAATCGGATTTAGATCAGGGCTCACAGAAGGCCACTTTAAAATAGTCCAATGTTTCACTCTTAGCCATTCTTGGGTGTTTTTAGCTGTGTGTTTTGGGTCATTATCCTGTTGCAAGACCCATGACCTGCGACTGAGACCAAGCTGTCTGACACTGGGCAGCACATTTCTCTCTAGAATACCTTGATAGTCTTGAGATTTCATTGTACCCTGCACAGACTGAAGACACCCTGTGCCAGATGCAGCAAAGCAGCCCCAGAACATAACAGAACCTCCTCCATGTTTCACAGTAGGGACAGTGTTCTTTTCTTGGTATGCTTCATTTCTGTGTCTGTAACATAGAGCTGATGTGCCTTGCCAAAAAGTTCCAGTTTTGTCTCGTCTGTCCATAGGACATTCTCCCAGAAACTTTGTAGCTTGTCAACATGCAGTTTGACAAATTCCAGTCTGGCTTTTTTATGATTTGTTTTCAACAGTGGTGTCCTCCTTGGTCATCTCCCATGAAGTCCACTTTGGCTCAAACAACAATGGATGGTGCGATCTGACACTGATATACCTTAACCTTGGAGTTCACCATGAATGTGTTTAGAGGTTGTTCTGGGCTCTTTTGTTACTATTCGTATTATCCGTCTCCTCCTGCGGCCATGTCCAGGGAGGTTGGCTACAGTCCCATGGATCTTAAATTTCTGAATAATATGTGCAACTGTAGTCACAGGAACATCAGGCTGCTTGGAGATGGTCTTATAGCCTTTACCTTTAACATGTTTGTCTATAATTTTCTTTCTAATCTCCTGAGACAACTCTCTCCTTTGCTTCCTCTGGTCCATGTTTAGTGTGGTACACACCATGTCACCAAACAGCACAGTGACTACTTGTCACCCTTTAAATAGGCCAACTGACTGATTACAAGTTTGTAGACACCTGTGATGTTAATACATCTTGGTTGAACATGTCCCTATGGTCACATTATTTTCAATCTTTTCTAGGGGTACCATCATTTTTGTCCAGGCCTGTTTCATAAGTTTGTTTTTTTAAAGAAATTCTGTTGAACCACAATTCAAAAGCATTGTCTGATTTTCAGTGGTTAATTTTCATAGAATTTATTTATTACCACTTTTGTCAGATTCAAGTTATTTCTGTGACCACTGTGGGTTTTTCTTTCATTAACAGTGGGGTGCCAACAATTTTGTCCATGGCGAGTAACTGCAACACTTGCCTCACATGCACCCGATGCTCATCCAGGGACTGTGAAAAGATGAGGATGTCATCAAGGTAGACAAAGACAAAGACACCCAGAAAATCCCTCAGCACATCATTGATCAGCCGTTGGAACACAGCGGGGGCGTTGGTCAGCCTGAACGGCATGACCAAGTACTCAAAGTGACCGCTGGGGGTTCAGAATCCCGTCTTCCATTCATCACCTTCCCGGATCCAGACCAGATGGTACGTGTTCCACAGATCCAGCTTGGTGAACCAGAAAGCCGCCTGGAGGGAATCAAATGGCAAGTTAACAAGAGGCAGGGTGTATTTGTCCTTGATAGTGATGTTATTAAGTTCTCTGAAGTCAATGCACAGCCTTAGCGAACCGTCCTTCTTTCCCACAAAAAAATCCCACCCCCACTGCTGAGGATGACAGCCGAATTATGCCGGAGTTTAAAGACTCTTTAATATAAGCCTCCATGGCCTCCTGCTCTGGAGGTGACAGGCTGTATAAACAACTTGACGGTAGCGGGGCTCCGGCACGGAGATTAATGGCGCAGTCATATGGGCGGTGAGGGGGAAGGGAAAGGGCCTGGATCTTGCTGAAGGCAGCCCCAAGGTCATGATACTCCGTGGGAATCTTAGAAAGATCGGGAGGATGGATGGTGGGAACACTCAGGGGCATGTACGGCGAGCAAGCAGCCGATTGAAGGCAGGCACCGAGACAGAACAAACTCCACAATAATACACTCCCAGAGTGCCAGTCAATAGATGGATTATGAAGCCGTAACCAGGGATACCCAAGAATAACCGGAGAGGAGGAAACTGGTAACACGAAGAACTTCAGTTCCTCCCAATGATTCCCAGATGTAATGATGGCCACTGGGAGGGTCTGCTGGGATACAGTAGTAAGAGGGGCTTTGGACAGGGCGATGAGCTTAAGTGGGATTTTGAGCGATTGGCAGGGAAGACACAACCGGGTTGCCAGCTTCCCTGAGATAAAGTTCTGCTCTGCCCCCGAATCAATCAATGCGTGTGTCCCTATTTTTGTCTGTTTGTGAATGAAACGAATAGGGAGAAGTAACCCAGATAGGGGATTAGCTTGAGGTGAGTCCGTGAGTCCCCCTACTGTGACACACGGACTCCCCCTTTTGGCCGTTCAGGACATGACACTACCTCATGCTCCTCGCTCCCACAGTACAGACACAACCCCAGCTCACAGCGGCACTGTTTCTCCGCCGGAGGCAATTTGGATTGTCTCACTACCATAGGTTCCGGACCTTCCGGGGAATCAGAGGGAGGCAGGGCCAATAGGGAAGGCCGAGGGGAGTGGCGATATTGGGCACCCGAGCAACTGGAGGACCTATGTTCCGCTGCCTGCTCCCTTAATCTGTTATCCAGACTGATGGCTAAGGAGATTAATTCGATAAGCCTACCATGTTTCTCCAAGGGAGCCAACTTGTCCTGCAGGCTAGGGCTAAGTCTCTTCACAAAAATGCTGCAAAGTGAGGCATCTTCCCACCCGACCTCTGTAGCCACCACCCGGAAGTCAACAGCGTAGTCTGCCACTGACTGAGTTCCCTGTCTAAGGTTAAGCAGCCGGGAGGTAAGCACACTATCACGGTCGGGGTGGTCAAACAGAATCAGAATCAGATTTATTGCCATTGTTCATGTAGTACACAAACTAGGAATTTGTCTCGGTGCAAAGCTGCAACATTAAACATGGAGTAGCACTAAAGATAAAAATAAAAACTATGCATGCAATAAAATGTAGAATATGAATGAGTAAAACTAATCTATGCAATTTAAAATATATTAACAAGCAGCAGATATTGTGGAGTTCCACATAGTGCAGTCGGTAGTGCAAAAGAAAACAGTGATAATTATCATGAGTCCGGTTGAGCTGCTGTACGTAGTGCACGAGAGTCTAATAAGTCACTTAGTGTTCAGCAGTCTGATGGCAGAGGGGAAGAAGCTGAAAGAAGAAGAAACACCTCCTTGAACTCACTAGCCACAGTTACATGGGCAAAATTTCTTCAATCTGATTACAATTCAGAGCAGAATTTTACTGTTTACATGGATCCTGAAAAAGCTGATCTGATTAGGACGTGCGTTTCCATGCGTCCCAGGTTTGAAAGGAATAAATCATTTTGACATGCGCACGTGGACATTTCGACATTCCAAAAATAGTAGAAGAAGAAGCAACTTCCGGTGTTAGCAAGCCCCGCTTCGTGTCGAAATTGACCTGTATTGTGTTATTCAGACTGTACTTTTGCTTCTGCTGGTCTCCGTAATTAAGCTACAAGTACATACTTCTGCATATGACGAACAGAGGGAGACAGCAGGACAATACAGACCAGTTTTGTTTTACTCCCGCTATGTTTTCCGCTAGCTGCTGCTAAGGCAGAAATACGTCACGTCGACGTGCGGCTGGTGTACAGACATGCGCAGTAAACATATTTTCTGCCCTATGTTCGAAATAAGTGTTTTCATGCGCACCATTCCGATTAACAATCGGCATAACCCACCCCTCTCAATCAGAATGAAATTTTGATCCGAATGAGCGTGATCGGGTTAGAATATTCAGATTGGCATGTTTACATGAAGCATTTTAAGATAAGATAAGATATGATAAGATAAGATAAGATAAGCCTTTATTAGTCCCACAATGGGGAAATTCCAGGATTGTAACAGCACAGGGATAGCAACACTCAGGGCAACAATCAGAAGGCAAGAGAAAAAAAACAAGAGCAGCAAGTATACATATGTACATGTAAATATAAATATATATATATAGACACACAGTGCGGAGCATTGTAGCTAGATGGGATAGATATATAAATATATAAACACAGTGCGGAGCATTGTAGCTGGATGGAATAAATATATGAGTATATAAACAGTGCGGAGCATTGTAGCTAGATGGAATAAATATGTAGATATATAAACACACACAGTACGGAGCATTGTAGCTAGATGGAATAAATATGTAAATATATAAACACACAGTGCGGAGCATTGTAGCTAGATGGAATAATATGTAGATATATAAACACACAGTGCGGAGCATTGTAGCTAGATGGAATAAATATGTAAATATATAAACACTGTGCGGAGCATTGTAGCTAGATGGAATAAATATGTAAATATATAAACACACAGTGTGGAGCATTGTTGCTAGATAGAGTAAATATATAAATATATATATAAACACACAGTGCGGAGCATTGTAGCTAGATGGAATAAATATGTAAATATATAAACACACACAGTGCGGAGCATTGTAGCAAGATGGAATGAAACAGCACAACCGTCTACTTAGTTATCCTACATGGTATGATTATGTACCCATACATATTCTCACCCTCCATAGCGACTGGTATTTTCCTAGTTGTATACCGGAGGGGACCATTGTGTAAGTCTATTGCGTCTTTTGCATTCAAAACTATTAGGTTGTCACGTCTTTTTGCTATCTCTGCGAGCAGCCCTGCTTCGGTTGTACAGTCTGACAGCCATAGGTAGGAAGGACCTGTGAAACCTCTCGGTTGTGCACCTAGGATGATGTAGTCTGCTGCTAAATGAGCTCCTCAGTGCATTCAGTATGTCCTGCATAGGGTGGAACTCGGACTTCAGCAGAGATGACAGTTTAGCCACCATCCTTCTCTCTCCTATCTCCTCCACTGGGTCAAGGCGCTGCCCCAGGACAGAGCTAGCTTTCTTGATCAGTTTGTTCAGTCTCTTCCTATCGGCTGCTGTAATGCCACTGCCCCAGCAGGCCACTCCAAAAGTGATGGCTGATGCCACCACCGTGTGATAGAATGTCTTCAGCAGCGCCCCTTGTACACCAAAAGACCTGAGTCTCCTCAGTAGGTAGTGCGTCAGTATTGTGTGACCAGTCTAGTTTATTGTTCAGATGAACACCCAGGTACTTATAGGATGTCACCATCTCGATGTCTGTTCCCTGTATATTTACTGGTGCTGTGAGGGGTTGTCCTTGCCTGCGGCAGTCCACCACCAGCTCCTTAGTTTTCCTCGCGTTGATCTGGAGGCAGTTCCGATGGCACCAGTCCACGAAGTCCTGGATAAGCCCTCTGTACTCAGCTTCATCTCCGTTGGAGATGAGGCCAACGATCGCAGAGTCATCAGAGAACTTCTGTAGATGGCAGTTTGTTGTGTTGTGTGAGAAGTCCGCAGTATAAAGGGTGAACAGGAAGGGAGCTAAAACCGTTCCCTGAGAGGCCCCCGTGCTACCGATGATCGTGTCGGACACACAGTCCCGGGTTCTCACAAACTGAGGCCAGTTTGTGAGGTAGTCCAGGATCCATGATGACAGGAGCTGGTCCACCCCTGCGCACAGCAGCTTGTCCTTCAGGATCATCGGTTGGATGGTGTTGAAAGCACTGGAGAAGTCAAAGAACATGATCCTCACCGCATTCCTGGGCTTCTCCAGGTGGGACAGAGAACGGTGAAGGAGGAAGATCACCGCATCCTCCACCCCAATGCCATGCTGGTAGGCAAACTGGAGTGGATCCATCGCTGGTCCCACCAGTGGGCGGAGGTGAGCAAGGAGCAGTCTCTCCAGGGTCTTCATCATGTGGGACGTCAAGGCCACTGGTCTGTAGCTGTTCAGATCTTTGGGGTGGGAAATCTTTGGTACAGGTACCACACAAGATGTTTTCCACAGCTGTGGTAGCCTCCCCAGCTTCAGGCTCAGATTGAAGATGTACTCCACAATCCCACACAGCTGGTCTGCATAGGACTTGAGGAGCTTTGCGCTGATGCCGTCCGGTCCCGACGCCTTCCTCGCCTTGATCTTCCTCCGCTCCGTCCTCACCTGGGTCTTAGTGAGGGTCAGGTTGGGGGGCTGTGTGTTGGGAGTGGGGGGGTGTTGGTGGAGTGGGCAACAGGACTTGATGTCTTTAGAGGCAGCAGTGGTTGTTGTGCAGTCAGGGGGGAGGGCGGTTGGTCAAACCTATTGAAAAACAGATTCAGATTGTTCGCCTACTCCCTGCCCCCCGTGGCCTGGGGGGAGGTATTCTGGAGCCCAGAGATGGTTTTAAGGTTTCTCCAGACCCCGCTGATGTCGCTCTGTTGCAGCTTGTCCTCCATCTTCTTCCTGAAGTTGTCCTTGCCTTCTCTGATCTTTCTCCTCAGCTCCCTCTGTACGGACTTCAGCATCTCCCTGTTCCCCGACCTGAAGATCCTCTTCTTCTCTCTCAGAAGTGTTTTTATCTCAGGGTTGATCCAGGGTTTGTTGTTTGAGCAACACCGTATGGTCTTGGTGGGAATGGTGTTGTCCACACAGAAGCTGATGTAGTCCGTGATGGTGTGAGTGAGGCCATCGATGTCCTCACCATGTGGATTGCAGAGCTGCTCCCAGGTGGTGGTTTCAAAACAGCCCTTTAGAATGTCCATTGCCTCCTCAGACCATAACTTCACTGTGCGCATGGCCGGAGGTTGTCTGTGCAGTAGGGGTTTGTACACCGGCCGGAGATGAACCAAGTTGTGATCCGATCTCCCGAGTGGGGGGAGTTGTGATGAGGTGTACGCCTCTTTAGTGTTTGCATAGAATAAGTCCAGTGTTTTATTGTCTCTAGTGTGGCATGTGACATACTGGGTAAATGTGGGTAGAATGGGAGATAGTGAAACATGGTTGAAATCGCCTGAGATAGGAGAAGAGCATCTGGGTGTTCTGTCTGCAGCCTGCTGGTTACTGAATGGATGACGTCACGCGCTGTCCCAGCGTTCGCCGTCGGATTTGCATAAACAACAATGCAGATCACGTGTGAGTATTCCCTCGGGAGATATGTAGGCCGCATGCTAACAGCTAGCAACTCAATGTCTTTGCTGCAGTGTCGTTGTTTAACAGTGATATGTCCCGGTCTGCACCAGTTGTTGTTAACATACATTATCACTCCACCGCCCCTTGCTTTGCCACTGGCTGATGTTCGGTCTGCCTGTATCACGTGGAAACCCTCCAGTTCAATGTTAGCATCTGCTGCTAATTCGGTTAGCCAAGTCTCTGTGAACAGATACAGACTACACTCCCGGTATATGCTATCGTAGCAGGAGATAGCCACTAGCTCATCTACCTTTCCCAGTAACGATTGTAACAGTAATGATTTTTATTCTGATCTGGCTTTTAATCTGGTTACTTGTGTCCATGTAAACATAGCCACTGACAAATTGCTTATAAGTCATGTTAGCATAACTCGCCTAGTCATGACGGCGTAGGCCCAAGCTAGCACTCGCCCCTCTAACAGATTAATAATATAGCCTATCTGGCTGTGGTCTGTGGTGAAATCCCCAGGTACCCGCTGAAACACTATCTCACATAGCATAATGAAACCCTGTGCCTCCCCTAATTTTCCACTGAAACGGGTGGGAGTGGGAACGGGGGTTAGCCGAGGAGAAGGGCCCTGCCCGGGTGGGGAGCTAGCGGGAGCCGAGGAGCTACTAGGGGCCGAAGGAGCCGGAGGAAACGTCTGCAGGCCTGCCAAACGATCCAGCCGGTCCGTTAAACGGGTGAACTGGGTCAAAATGATCTGCTGTTGATAAGCTAACTGATCTACTTGGGTCTCGAGGTTGTTAACCTTGCATGTCAGCGCGCTGTCAGCTGGGTCATTATGGCGGAGTAGTACTGACATGGTTGTTGAACCAGTGAGCAGACTCGGACACCAGAGTAGATACAATTATATTTATTAACAACAATATTGTGAATGTAAGTGTGTGGGTGTGTGCTCTTGCTGCAGTTGGGGGGAGAGCAGAACGCCGTACAACCTGGCAACCCTAAGGACAAACAGAAGCAGGACTGTTAGTGGCAGTACAGGTGGCGATGTGCAGATTAATCCTGAGCTTACTGTTTGCAGAGATGTAGTGATGCTCAGGTTTAGCTCGGCGACTACGGCCAGGAGGACAGCATCCACAGAACAAGTTGTAGCATGTAGGTGGTGAAGGTGTGTCTGATGAGTGTGTGAAGCTCAGTCCGCCACCAGGGAGGAAAGAAGTCCTCCGCCACGGAGCTCCACCTGTGCACAGGGGACTGAGATTGGATTGAAG
Source organism: Pholidichthys leucotaenia (assembly GCA_020510985.1). Taxonomy (NCBI): domain Eukaryota; kingdom Metazoa; phylum Chordata; class Actinopteri; order Cichliformes; family Pholidichthyidae; genus Pholidichthys; species Pholidichthys leucotaenia. The sequence continues at coordinate 251,585,269 of CM035847.1, read as the reverse complement.
AGGTTAAGCAAAGGCTTACTTGCGTGGTGGAGGTTTTCTTCCAGACACAGGCGGGCAGAAGGTTGGAAGCTGGGACGAAAGCAGGTTGTGGCTAGGATCTCTGGAATCTCGAAGAAGGCATGCGTGGGTCTCATGGAGTAAGACAAATGACTCCGCACGGATCCCAGGGCAGCGTGGATTAAGATAAGATAAGATAAGCCTTTATTAGTCCCACAATGGGGAAATTCCAGGATTGCAACAGCATAGGGATAGCAACACTCAGAGCAACAATCAGAAGGCAAGAAAAAACAACATCTAGTAAACATATGTCCATATTACTATAAATGTATATATATAGACACACAGTGCAGAGCATTATGGCTGGTGAATGTGCAGCAGAATGTCTAAGCTCTCTCTCCGCGGATGCAGCGGGCCAGCTGGAAGTCTTTGGGCATGATGGTGACCCCCTTAGCGAAGAAGAGACCCACCAGGTGGGCCTCGCTGGTCTCCTGCAGAGCCATGACGGCGAAGCTCAGGAAACGCAGGACGGTCTTGAAGTCCTGAGCGATCTCCCTCACCAGGCGCTGGACGGGCAGCTTACGGATGAGCAGCTCCGTGGATTTCTGGTAGCGACGGATCTCTCTCAGAGCCACGGGCCTGTGACGGCGAGGCCTCTTCACTCTGCCGGTGGCCAGAGCGCCTCTCCGAGCAGCCCTGTGGCTAGCTGTCTCCTGGGGGGCTTCTTCCTCCAGTAGATTTTACGGGCGGTCTGCTTGGTTCTTGCCATCGCTCTTTATTATTCTGTCTTATATTTCTTTCACGCCGCCTAAACTCCAGCCCGGCACCCGCGTCCTTTTCGCTACAGCTCCCGTTATGTCGAGTTTCCCATTAGCACCGGGCGGCGGCCAAGTGCTAGCTAGCACTAGCTCCTCCCCGCTGTAACGTCTCCCGCTGCAAACCGTGGCTCCGTCCGCCGACCCGGGAGACCCCCGGGGCGATCCGTGCGTCCGTGATATATATACAGAGTGAAAGGTGTAGAAAGAAGAAGGAAGATAAAAAAAAGGCTGTTGTAACAGGCAGCCGACTCGTGTGGCGCCGCCGGTCCGGCGGAACCGGAACCGGGTTAAATAGCCCCGATCGTGATGAGGACAAGGTGTGTGCGCAGCTGAGGAGGATGAGCAGCCAGAGCAGACCATTACAGCTCCTGATGTTGGTGTTCATTGTAATGGCTTCTGGGGTGCTTGTGCCACTTTTGGGGAGGGGGCTGGGCTTCTCCATCTGTAATGTACTTTGTCCTGAGTCAAGCACACCAGCACCTACAGAGATTCATCTCAGATCATGAGGTTGCTCAGTTTGTGTTTGAGGGAGACACCATTGCTCTCTGTTCTGTTCTTGCGATTCTCAGAAAAGCATGAATTTTGGTCATAAAATTCAAATTTTGCAGTAGGCAGAATAGCTTTAAGTTTTAAAATAAAACAATTATCATCCTATAGCAGCATATAAAGCAAATGGACTGACTGGACAGAATGCTGGTAAACATTGTGATTTTTTGGGTTCCACCAGGGTTCACAAAAGGATGCAAAGCTGCTCACAAAAAGTTTTTAAGGTCACAGACAATTTTTCTTGTCAGAAAGAAATTTTGAACATGTTCAAAAACAAACTCTTGTCACTACAAGTTCTTTTTGGTTCCCAAAGTAGTGAACACTAGCAGCTGTTTAAAAACCTTTCGTCGTCGTCGGCCTCCATCGGTCTATGATGGCCATGGAAGAGAATCCTAAACGTCTACTCTGCTGGAACAGCACTGCCTGTGGCTGAACAGGCCGATGCGCACTGGTGTTCTACCTTCCAGCGCTGGGCGTTGGTAGGATTCAAGCCTGGGCAGGAAGATATGGAGGACAAGATGTGACCCATGCAGCATGTCCCCCCTCTCCACGTCACTGATGAATCCAAAGGAACAGCAGGGCTGCTATAGTTTGGCACCAGCGCCGTCGCAGGAGCTGCCAGAACGATGTTGAGCACAACAGAGAACTGCCTTAGGGGCTCCGACTCCGGATTTTTCCTCAGGGTTGACTCCCGAAGCCTTTCCCGTGACCGGGTGTGCCGCGAGGCAGCGGAGGTTTGAAATCAGGGTTTACCTTCCCCTAGATGGGCTACCTTCCCAGGTTGACGAGCCACCATCTACCCGAAGCATCTGGTTTTAAGGCGCCAGAGATCCACCCTCACCCCTTCTCCTATTAGTAAAAGCAGTTCCGCCGGGCTTAGAGACTAAACCACATGGGCAGCCTAGGAGTTGGACTTAGTTGTCAGAGGCTTTTCGAGACGCACGCTGTAAGGAGCATTTTATGAGCACTGGGAGCTTAACCCCAGTACCACTCCTGGCTATGACAACCTTTATAAACCCTTGAAATCTGAATGCTGAGGAGGGTTTGTTGGGTTGGGTCCAAGATTTGCCTGACATTGTCCTTGTGTTTTACCAGAAGTTGGCACAAAGTCCCAAATGTTCCCAAACAGCGGAAAATAGTTGCTTATTGTTGCAAACACTGTTGCTAACATTTATTAACAATCGCTAATGTTTGCCAGCTGTCTTTCGCAAACATTAGCGCAAATTTTGTCACTAATGACAGAGGTGAGCATTGATTTTTGTGAACATTCGTCAGAAAAGTTGGCAAATCCAAAAATCACAACGTTCGCCAGCATTCGCCTCTCCGTAAGACACTAGCTTTAGTATCTCATCTCTGTTCAGCCTGGAGATCATTTTACACTTGTGACAACTTCATTGCCCAATCACAGATTAGCCAAAGGCTTGGTTATTGGCTGCTCTACAAAATCTGTTGCACTTCATAAATGTGTACTTTGCATGAGGAGTGGGCTAGGGCAGGGAAGTGAAGTGGGTCGTTTTTTTCAACTACCAGACAGTTTCTTTCTTGCTTCTCAGATTTTTCCCCACTGCCACTTTATGAGATGAAAATGTCATTGACAATCACCTGGAATAAGAACAGATCAAAATTTTTTCATGTTTGGGGCGTGCTTAAAACGGACACTTCAGGAACTGTAGTTCTGTCTGACAAGCCATATTTGAAACTAGAAAAGAATCAGAGAGCACATACCAACGCCAAGGCTCCTTCCGTCCATCATGGATCACCTCAAAAATGTAATGGGTTCGTGTGTAGGCCACAAGTCAGTTCTGGTGAAAATTGCAGCAAAGTCTATCCAGTATTTCTGGAGGATTTTTCCTAACACACTGTGAGAAGATAAGAGCCTTGGTCAAGGTATGCATTCTGGGATCATCACCAAAATGTTGCTGGTTCTTCTCTAAGCCAAGAACCACCTCTTGTAAAAATTTCATCCAAATCCATCCAGTAGTTTTGGAGTATTCTTGCTAACACACTGTGAGAAGATAAGAGCCTTAGTGGAGGTATGCATTCTCGGATCATCACCAAAATTTTATGGGTTCATCTCTAGCCCAACGACCACCTCTGGGAAATATTTCATCCAAATCTGTCCAGTCCTTGGTGGAGATATGCACTCTTAGATCATCACCAAAATTTGACGGCCCAAATTTAATGGCTCATCCTTGGCCCAAGGACTATCTCTGGTGAAATTGTCATCAAAATTTGTCTAGTAATTTTTAAGTAATCCTGCTAATAAACGGACGGACAAATAGACAGGCAGACAGACAAACCACACCGATTACTTTACCGTCTTGGCGAAGGTAGTTGTTTATTAAAAAGTGGAAGAGTTTGGCATTCACTCTCTGACTCATCTCTCCTCACAATTAAGATACACTAGTACATACCTGTGCATACCCGTCCATGCCCGTAGAAACCAAGTATAAGCAAGTATTTCTGCATGCCCGTTGCTGAAGGGTCTCCTGTCTGAGACGGCTGTGTTGTTCACAGTCATGCCTGTGGCGTACTGCTCGAACCTGAGGTGTTTCATCTTCACGGCATCTTTTCTGACATGCAGCAGTTCTCCTCACTCTATTGCTCTCCATCTGGTAGGTCTTCTTATTCTTCTTCTTCTTCTTCGTTCAGACGACTGGTTGAGGGATAGGTGTGTTGTAATTCCAGTTCATGGACAGGATCATGCAAATAGATCTGAGCAACAAGTGGCTTTCGACACTGTTCAGGAAGACCCGTGCATGCCTGTCGAAACCCAGAAACTGGAGCACCCGGAGAAAATCTGCGCTTTGCTTGGCATTTTACACATTTGTAGTGTAGACTGCCATTCTTCATGGGTATTGCCTCAAATGGGTGTGGTTTAAAGTAGGGTGTCCTATTCTTAATCGGGTGACAGACTGACACACTGACAGAGATTTCTTGAATTTATAGAGTGCATTCTGCCTTACTGAGTGAGATTTCCAGATTTACTGCTTCGAATGGGTGTGGTTTAAAGTAGTGTGTCCTATTCGGTCTCAGCTTCTCTGTGCCTTGCCTGGAGTGCAGCGTTGGCGGCCAGCCAACTATTCTGCATCTCCTGGGTCTCAGCTTGTCTGTGCCTTGACTGGTGTGCAGCGTTGCTCGCTTTGCGGGCATTTCGGGCTTCAAGTGACTCAGCACGTGCATGGTGCACTGCCACACATTCCCTGTCTTTCTGTGCATCCCTTGTCTGTTGTACCATTTGCTGGTGAAGGGTCTTCTCCTGTGGCAGGCATCATAGGACACTACATCATAGGTAGGCAGGCATCGTGAGTGATGATCTATATGACATCATAAAGACATCAAGGAAGGCATCATAGGACACTACATCATAGGTAGCCAGTCCTATTGTCTATATGACGGCATTGCCTATATGACGGCATCGCGAGTCCTATGTAGCCTGAGATCATAGGATCATCATAGGGCATCAGGCAAACATCATAGGCCGTCCTATGATGTCCTATGATTGTGACAGACAGACACACAGAGATTTCTTAAATTTATAGTGGTGCAGTATCCCTCCTCTGCACATGTCCAAACCATCTAAGGCTTAGATGGTAAGATGGTTTAGATGGTTAGAGGCAAGGCTTAGATTCTAAGCCTTGCCTCTCTTACTTTGTCTCCAAACCCCTCAACCTGAGCTGTTCCTCTGATCAGGGATGGGCAACTATGTTCCATGGAGGGTCATTCCACTGCTGGTTTTCTGTTCCACCCAGTCTCTCCAGCAGTTGCTTTCTCCAAATAGCAATCCTTGAAGCTCATCAGTGCAAACACCTGCTGAAGAGACTGAGTGGAACAGAAAATCTGCAGTGGAATGGCCCTCACTGCCCATCCCCGTTGTAGAGTAATGTTAAAGATATATTAGAGCCGACCAAGCAATTTGATTGGACAATAGGGATTCCAGGAGTTACTAAAATCCATGATAATTGCTCTCCAATTGCACTCACTGGATATGTATCACTTCGCTTCAAAGGTGTCCATGTAATGCCAAGAAAAGCGAGTGAAGTTTGCTAAATCGGTGGCTTGCTAATTACTAGCCACCAGCTACCTACTGGTATTGGCTACGTTTTGATCTTGGGTCTTCTGCAGTACTGATTCAACAGGTATGTTTTATAAACACTTGACAATATTTAAATTGTTTACATGTGTGTGAAATGACAATATACATCTTCATGCTGATTGAGATGTTTAGCAACAGTTACTGGCTACATTTAGAAGGGACTAGTTTTTTCTCAGCTGCACAAAACTAGTTAAACAAATTTTAATTTTTGTCAAGTATTGCTGTTATTTAATAAATTATGCTTGTGGAACTGTTGTATAAAAGCAATATTACACTCGAGGTTGTTACGGTATCATGAATATACCAACTACGGGTGTGATACTCTAATGTCCTCTGCATAGCGTATCATACCTGCAGTTACTATATTCATTGATACTGTACTCCCTGTCGTGTAATATTGTTTAATAAACATCCTGCAGGCCGATGCTAGGGTGGGGGTAGGGTTTGTAAAGCTGCATAAAAAGGTTTTAATTTAGAAGAGCGTGTCTGGGAAGGGACGTGAGCTTTGTGATGCAATTTATATTTGTGTTTGACTTTAGAAATAATGATAAATTCATATTGCAATTTTTGTCTAAGTGTTGTGCATGTCACTGTATTATGCCATATGAAGACATGTATTTGTTACTGGCTTTTCTTTACACATGTCATGATCAGGTCAGCGTGCACTCCCCCTCCCTTCCTGCAAGACTTTCCCCGGCTCCGCAGGCAATCACCACACCTGCTTGATTAGACGCACCTGCTACTTCTTCCCTGCCAGTGCTGAAAAGGACCAGTCTGTGAACGCTCCAGTGCTGGCTCGTTGGGTTATACTGCCTTTAACAAGCAAGTAAGTGTATTATTTGCTCTCTGAGGAACTGTGTTTAATTCCTCCTCTCTTCTCTTCCAGGTTGCTGCCATCTCTGTGGTGTGTCTCCAGGGTTTGTTGTGCACTCACCTTCCCCATCATCCTCATCACCACTTCCGCTGCCTATTCCACCCGGTCAGACACCTCACCCAGCTCTACTCCTGCCTACCAGCATCCCCTCCTGGTTCGCCGTTTCATGCTAGGTTCTACTGCCGGACTCCCTGCTCATCCCATGTGAGTGCTGTCCTATTTTCCCCTCACCAGTCTCCCTCCTATTCTAATCTGCTCTCGTCTCCCCAAAAAAGGCTGGGTCCTCCTCTGGCGAGTGGCGTCTTTCATAAACTAAGCCTCTTTTTGGAATCAGTAAATTGTGGTTACTCAGCTTCTCTGTGTCTTTCGTGTGTTTTCTCTGGTGTCGTTCTCAGCATGTGAGCTGTTGATTACTGTCAATCATGACAACACATTTGGAGCTGTGTTGGGAGTAACGCCTTACAAAGTAATGCGTTACTGTAACGCCACTACTTTTGCAGTAACATGCTGCGTAACAAAATTACTGTTTAAAAATTCAGTAATGCGTTACAGTTACTGAAATTTGACCAGATGCGTTACTCGGGTTACTTGTTTTATTAATATGGATACATATTTTGTAGCTCAAATAAATATGAACTGATCCTACCGTAGCGCAGCTATCAGTCTCCTCTGCCGGTGTTCTGCCATTTTACCATACTTATCAGAACAGCCATACCCTAGGTTACTACGCATGCGCTGCATGTGGACGCATGCGTAGTAACAGGAAATGCACTTCCGCTCATAATTTCAGCATACCATACAGCTGACGGAAACACCTGACGGTGCTGCACCGTGATTGGCTGATTCAAAAATGTGGCACATTTTCAGTGTGTCTATAAATATATATATATTTCCTGCTGTTAAAAATTACTCAATACAGCTGACTGAAGGTGAACAGTAGCATACCGCGGCCCAGCTGAACACTGGTCGGTTTCCTGTCCTGCTCACACGCAGCCCACTGGGAAGTAATGCCGTGGTGACTTCTCATATCAAGCCCTGATCATCTGCTGTCCCAGCATGAGTAGCCCCCATCAGCTCCTACCTCTGTGGTTAAACATGAGTATTTTTGAGCAAGAAGCTTGCATTTAATGTCCACAGTTGTGTAAATGTGTGTAAGTAATTGCAATAATTTTCTTATGCACAGAGAAAAAGTGACTGTGATTTGATGCAGTGAACAGCTTCTTGTAAGCGGTGAACTTTCATTTATCTGTGCTTTTTGTTTTATTTTATCTCAATAATTTACATGCTGTTGTGATATGCAATTATTTCATGGAAGTATATCCTCTAAATATGCATTTTTAATGGGCTGTTCCGGGGGTGTCAAACATGTAGCTCGTGGGCCAAAAAACGGCCCACCAGGCGGTCCTAAATTTTCTCTGTGAATTTACAGCTTTATTTCTTGTAAATTTCTGACTTTCTACTGATTACAATAGTTCGTGTAAATCTGAGACATTTTTTCACTATAAGATGAGACTTTTTTCTCATCAGTTTTTCTCTTTTTTTCTGATGAGAACAAGGGGCCCTTGATCTTGCTATGTGTGCAAGAGGATTTAAGTATGCATTTAAAAGTAACGTGAAAGTTACTTTTCCAAGAAACCAGTTACTTTAATCACGCAGTAACTCAAAAGTAACTCAGTTACTTTCTGAAAAGTAGTAACTAGTTACTGTTTTGTTTTTTTTAGTAATTTGCCATCCATCCATCCATCCATCTTCTACCGCTTTTCCGGAGGTCCGGGTCGCGGAGGCAGCAGTTCAAGCAGAGAAGCCCAGACTTCCCTCTCCCCAGCCACCTGCTCCAGCTCTTCAGAGTGGATACCAAGGCGTTCCCAGACTAGCTGGGAGACATAGTCTCTCCACCGAGTCCTGGGTCTGCCCCGGGGTCTCCTCCCAGTGGGACGTGCCTGAAACACCTCAAGTGGGAGACGTCCAGGAGGCATCCTAATCAGATGCCCATACCACCTCAACTGACTCCTTTCAATGTGGAGGAGCAGCGGTTCTACTCTGAGCCTCTCCCGGATGACTGAGCTCCTCACCCTATCTCTGAGGGTGAGTCCAGCAATCCTACGGAGAAAGCTCATTTCAGCCGCTTGTATCCGCGATCTCGTTCTTTCGGTCATTACCCAAAGCTCGTGACCATAGGTGAGAGTAGGAACGTAGATTGACTGGTAAATCGACAGCTTTGCCTTAGAACTAAGCTCCCTCTTCACCACAACAGACCGGTACAACGTCCGCATCACTGCAGATGCTGCTCCAATCCGTCTGTCGATCTCTCGCTCCATTTTCCCCTCACTCGTGAACAAGACCCCAAGATACTTAAACTCCTCCACTTGGGGCAGGAGCCTGTCCCCAACCTGGAGAGGACAATCCACCTTTTTCCGGCTGAGGACCATGGACTCGGACTTGGAGGTGCTGATTCTCATCCCAGCCGCTTCACACTCAGCGGCAAACCGTCCCAGCAAGAGCTATAGGTCATTGCTGGATGAAGCCAACAGGACAACATCATCTGCAAACAACAGAGATGAGATCCTGTGGTCACCAAGCATGACACCCTCCATTCCCTGGCTGCGCCTAGAAATCCTGTCCATAAAAATTATGAACAGGACCGGTGACAAAGGGCAGCCCTGGCGGAGTCCAACTCTCACTGGGAATGACTCCGACCGAGTGTTGGCAATACGAACTAAACTCTCACAACGGTCGTACAGAGACCGAATAGCTCGTAACAACAAGCCCGATACCCCATACTCCCGAAGCACCCCCCACAAAAATCCATGAGGGACGCGGTCAAATGCCTTCTCCAAGTCCACAAAACACATGTAAACTGGTTGGGCAAACTCCCACGAACCCTCAAGAATTCTCGAGAGGGTAAAGAGCTGGTCCGATGTGCCACGGCCAGGACGAAAACCACTTTGCTCCTCCTGAATCCGAGGTTCGACCAACGGCCGGACTCTCCTCTCCAGTACCTTGGCATAGACCTTCCCAGGGAGGCTGAGGAGTGTGATCCCTCTAAAGTTGGAGCACACCCTCCGGTCCCCTTTTTTGAAGAGAGGAACCACCACCCCGGTTTGCCATGCCAAAGGCACTGCCCCCGACCTCCACGCAATGTTGCAGAGGCGTGTCAACCATGACAACCCAACAACATCCAGGGCCTTGAGGTACTCAGGGCGAATCTCGTCCACCCCCGGGGCCCGGCCACCAAGGAGATTTTTAACCACCTTGGCGACCTCAGCCCCTGTGATAGGCGAGTCATCCCCCTTGTCCCCAAACCCTGCTTCCTCTGTGGAAGGCGTATCAGTGGGATTGAGGAGATCCTCGAAGTATTCCTTCCACCGCCCGACGATATCCCCAGTTGAAGTCAACAGTGTCCCATCCGCACCATACACAGTGTGGACGGGGAGCTGCTTTCCCCTCCTGAGCCGCCGAACAGTTTGCCAGAATCTCTTTGAAGCCGACCAAAAGTCTTGTTCCATGGCCTCACCGAACTCCTCCCATACCCGGGTTTTTGCTTCAGCAACCACCCGAGCTGCACTCCGCTTGGCCTGCCGGTACACCTCAGCTGCTTCGGGAGTCCCACAAGCCAACCAAGCTTGATAGGACTCCTTCTTCAGCTTAATAGCCCCCCTCACCACTGGTGTCCACCACTTGGTTCGGGGGTTGCCACCACGAGATGCACCGACCACCTTGCGGCCGCAGCTCTGGGCCGCCGCTTCAACAACAGAGGTGGAGAACATGGCCCATTCAGACTCCATGTCTCCAGACTCCCTCGGAATGTGGTTGAAGTTCTTCCGGAGGTGGGAGTTGAAGACCTCCCGGACAGGGGCCTCAGCCAGATGCTCCCAGCACACCCTCACTATACGTTTGGGTCTACCAGGTCTGAATGGCTTCCTCCCCTGCCATCGGATCCAACTCACCACCAGGTGGTGATCAGTTGACAGCTCTGCACCTCTCTTTACTCGGGTGTCCAAGACATACGGTCGCAGGTCTGATGATACGATAACAAAATCGATCATCGACCTGCGGCCTAGGGTGTCCTGGTGCCAGGTGCACATATGGACACCCTTATGCTTGAACATGGTGTTCGTTATGGACAGACTGTGGTTAGCACAGAAGTCCAATAACTGAACACCACTCGGGTTCAGATCGGGCAGGCCGTTCCTCCCAATCACCCCCCTCCAGGTTTCACTGTCGTTGCCCACGTGCGCATTGAAGTCCCCCAGTAGGACAATGGAGTCTCCAGGAGGAGCACCCTCCAGCACCCCAGTCACAGACTCCAAAAAGTAATTTGCCCAACACTGGTAATGTTGCATTTAAAATAAAGGATAAACATGATGGTTATTACAAAGATTGTAATGCTGTCTGTTCTAAGAAAACATATTTATAGAAAGGAACAATAAAGGTATCCAGCATAAAAAGAGCTATGAATGATTTTCATTAAGCAGTGCCAATTATTTCATTTATCTGGCTGGCACTCTCTCGTTAAAGAGCACTTAGAACAAACCATTTCATCTGTATGGAAAGAATATTTCTCTCTTTCCTCTTGGCACACAATAGTTCTTCTGGTTCATTCCAGTAAGTGATCACAGTATGCAGTCACTCACTGACACCAGACGTAGAGCCAATCTCATTGACAAACAGCTCCACAACCTTTTACCTCTGTATGTAATTAGGCCTCTGGACATGCAACACTTTCACTTAGCCTAATTAAAGAATGACAGAGATAAATAGTACAATCACACAGTCGACATTTTGTCAGCTAGAAGAACTATCTTTATATTTTTTTCCAGCAATATTTTAAAATGAGAGAGTAAAAGTGCTGTAGATTTTTTTTTTTTCTTTTGGTACATTCTGACATTTTTTTTTAGAAATGTAGCAACAGTTAATCCTCCTTGCTGTTTTCAGACGTCAGCACAAGAAAGGACGGGAGACTTCTGTCTGCTCCAAAAGCTGGATTAGAGAAGAGAGAAGATTACCCTTCCAACAACTTCAACAAGCACAAAAACAAAGCTATCACAATACCTCTCAATGTGTGGTGATTAATTGTATTCTCCACTGTCTCGTATTAATACGATTCTATGGCTGAGACGCTTGAATAAAGAGTCCTTGCAGTGTAAATTGAATACAATGCTCAGAAAGCAACAGGCTTTGTTTCATCCAAAGCCTCTAAACAGTTGTTTTGCATCCATTCTGCATGTCTCTGAAACATGACTTTGCATGTCTAGCAGATCTTTCAAAGAGAACAAATATTATACTTTCCTACATGGTAGTGCTGTAATTGTGCGATAGAGGATCAAACACACAGAGATAACCCAAATGTCTCAAACCCCTGGCTGAGAATAACATGCTGCTGCTAGTCCTCCTCTAGCCTCTTGTAAATCAAGTAATTACACTATGGTTCTTGAGGGGGAAAGAAAAGTTTTCCCATTATCTAGCACTCATTAACCCACTTCCAGAACTACCTTTAGGGAGCCCTAATCATGCATCCTGTTCAAATATAGTCCCTATTCTCTCAAACCATTGGTTCAGAAGCACAATATGCAATACTGTATGCTCAGCATGTGTAGTAAGTGATCAATGTGTTATCAATATTTCACGATGAACGTCAATTAACCTTGAACTGTCTGCGAGTTGCAGACAAGCGCTCCCCAATGGCTGTGTCGAAAGAAGCTTTGCCTGGTTCAGGACGTTGCTGTGATTGACAGAATGTTAAGAGATGCTTTTTTGAGGGAGACATGATCATCTGTTGCTGAAAAGTCAAAACATCGCTTACCCTTAGGGATGTGTGCAGTCTATTATCTAGGCTGCATAGGCTTTTACAAAAAACCAGACAGTGATAAGTCTGGGTGAAAAGTCAGGCATATGTAATGATGATGATCAGTGCTCAGTGGCAGTATTTTGTTTGCTTTCTATTTTATGCTTTTGTTCAAAGCATGTGGTTTCGGGGCCATCTTTCTCAGTAAAATGTTGTTCATAGTGAAATACCAAATATTAAAATGAGACCTGTCTGAAAACTCCTAAGGCAGACAGAGCTGAGCCATTTAATCATTTATCCTCTTCATTTGAAAAGCATTCCTAAGGAAAGCCAGAGGGTATGAGGTGCCTGACATGTTCACTTGGAGGTCTAACTCCTCGATTTCAAAGATAAGTATCACACTGGGACAAAAAAGGGGAAAAAAGATGAATCTCTGCCCTTTCATCACAGAACTGTCAGAAATGACAGAAGAAATACTTTGGTCCTGTGTGACATGAGACAAGGACAGGACAGGTGGGTGTTTCTGATCACATCACACAGCTGATTACTGAGGAAGGCAGAGGGACAAGAGCAAAGCCACTGGTCCTATTGATCACCCAAAATGCATGATGGGATAGTAAGAGCAAGCAGGGCCACAAGTGTTTTGTTTTTTTTTCTACTGTTGAAAGAGAGCACTGTTTCAGCTACTGTCTGAATGGCTGCATATGAAAACCAATAGAAATAAACTCTCCATTTCTTTTATAAAGACCTATGTTTAATATTTGAGAGGGTTCATATGCTCAAAGATGAAGGCCAGTGCTCATGAAGATCAAAAAGGAAAATTAGTGGAGCTCAATGGATCATCTTTAAAAAGTTTATTAAAGTGCAAGTAACACTAACATTTCAACCACATTGTCGTCTTCAGGGTGACTATGTTTGATATGTTGTAATTTGTATATTTTTTCCTCATTATTAATGCACATCTGTTTTTCTTTATTTTGTTGAGAAAAATGCAAGAAGGCACTTTCATAATTAAGTTACAATAATAGACATAAAGATACTGTCATGTGTTAGAGCAAGGAGCAGGCAAGGAGTAGGACCCAGTTGCAGGCAGGATTCAAGCGAGTGAGGTTTATTAAATAATAAGTAACAAAAAACTGAGGAATAAACCAGAGAACTAAACTAGAACAACTGAAAACACAATGGCTGGAAACACAATACTAAACTGAATTTAAACACAAGGAAAAATAAACTAAGGAACAGAAATAGCTGCTAACCAAAAGTAACAAACCATGGGGAAGACAAGGAGCCAGGAGACACAAAGGAAAAAGCCAGCGAACAACATTACATACAGTACAATGATGCCGCATCGGGGAAGAGACGACAAAGAAACAGGAATGAAGCTACACAAAACTAAAACAGAACAAATAATAAAATTTCAGAATAAGACTGAAAGTAAATAAGAGCAAATCATAGCATTTAGAAACAAGGAGTGCAACTAACAGAAAGCAAACAGTCACAAAATTGTCAGGAAGAGTGTTGGTCCCTTGTCCTCACTTTTAGTTACTTTTGTATTTTCTGTATTTTGGTTCTCCTTGTCATTATGATTATTAGTGTTATTTTGGTTCTGTGTCTTTCCTGCCTGTGTTCAGGTTTATGACTTTAGTATTCATATTTATGTAAGGGCAATGTCTCGTCTTGTGGTCTGTATGTTTATTGTCCTTGTTGTCTAGGTCTCTGTCATTGAGTGCTTTGCCCCCTGATCCTCTGTCATGTCTTTCTCTGTCTGTGTGTGTGGTGAGCCCTGCCTCCCCATCCTGTCCTCTGTCTTTCGTCATGTGTCAGTTGTCAGTCATTATTGGCTTTCAGTGTTCCCGATTGTATCCACCTGTCTCATGTTCCCCCCGATTGCGTTCAGTGTATTTAAGGTCTGGGTTTGGTTTTGTTCAGTTCGGGTTCTTTTAGTCAGTTTGGCGTGATTACACGCTTCTGCCAGTCCTAGTCTGCTTAGTAATTTTGGCGTGATTACACGCTTCTGTTCAGTCTGTCCTGCCTTAGCCTGTCTGTCTTGTTTTTGCTCTTTAGTTGCGCTGCCGAGCAGCTCCATTATTTTCTTTTTAACGCCCTTATGTTGTGCCAATGTAGCCAGCGCCAAATAAAACCTTTGGAACTTACGTCCAGTGAGTGGGTCCAGTCCTTCCCTCACACATGACAAGAATGAGACGTGATCAGCCCACCGCTGATCACATCCATCATAACAGATAGACATGAGATTTTTCTTCTCTTCCAGCTGCTCCCTTTCAGGTTTGCCACAACATATCATCACCTGATATCATGATGATCCACATGTACCCAGGCTTGGGACCAGCACAGGGAGCAAACTGGCTTGTGCTCCCCCTGTGGCAGGGAAACCAACTTTCCTTCCTCCATTATATTATGCTGAGCACCAAGCTAGAAAGCAGGAAATACCATTTTTTATATGGTCTTTGGTATGACCCAGCCAGAGCTTGAACCTACAACGTCCTGGTTGTAGCGCAGATGTTCTACCTCTAGACTAGAAGTCTGAAATCATTTACAATATATGATAAAGGGCTATACTTCCTATACATTTGATAGATTTCTGTTCTCTTTGTCAAAGTTTGAACTTTTAAAAGCTTCAGAAACTTTTGGTTCAGTGTGTTTTTTTATTTTCTCTTAAAAAGCAACCAACCAAGCAAAAGCATTCAGTTGAATTAATCTGAGTTGTTGGCTGATTAATCAGATACTCTTCTGATGAGGTGAGACAGTGATGGTCTTTGGGAGAAGATTTTTTTTTTTTTTTTTTTTTTTTTTGTGGTTGTGGAAAATAAATAAATAAAAGAACAGCTCAGGGAAGTGATATTTGCTAAAGCTCTGAACCCTTTCCAGTATTACTGAATTCCTGTGACCTTTTCTTGTCGGGGAATAGTTTAAGCACAAAATCATTAAAATTAGGTTCCAGCAGACAGACTGGATGCACCAGAATGAGAAGGAAATGTTATAGCATCTTATGGAGTGTGAAAGATTAACTGGGGAAGCAGAGGTCAGAGAGCTACAGTCATAAAACATGGACTTGGGCACATATTTGGTTTTAATCAAACTGCTATTTGTCTTAAACTTTGAAGCTGGTGTTAGATATCATAGAAGTAGTATCATTGTTCCTAAATAATGTTTTACACATTTAAAAAATATTGTCATACTTTTTCCTAAATAAAATGCCATTGTGCAAGTGTCAAAAACTCCTGTCCCAATCTGCCCGCTCCGGATGAAAATGAATGAAACTCAGTCTGATTGTGAGTTCATGGAGAGGATCCAGGTTTATCTGGGGCAGTCAAACCACCCTAGGATTGCAAAAACCTGTGTCATATGCCCAATAATTGATATGAATGACTACAGTGTAACTCAGTGGTGTTTAGGGATAAATAATTCTCCTGTAATTGTCAGTAAAGGAAACAACTTAAGTGTCTGCCATTTTGAAAATTTAAAGAACTTAAAAGGCTCCACATTCTCCTCTCAGCTCAAGAAACTGGGGTTTATATAAGTGTACTTTCTGGGTCGCTCACAGCATCACTATCCATTTCTCAAATGGCGTGACTGACAAGCAGTTCTGTGCCAAGACTACTAACCTCAGCTGCATCTTAGTAAGAGGTGATCTTTGATTGGACCAGAAAAATCATTAACCTTCCACTTATCTGCTGCAGAACTGAGTCACAGAAAAATGAAGGCGGGAGTAAAGAGGGTCATAAAAGACTGAGCATGACTTTGTATTGCTGAGCTGGAACTGGGCAATTGGACTGTGTAAATACACATTTATATTTTCTATTACTGCAACCCCATTAGGATGCTACTAGAGCAAGCTTTATAATGAGATTCATAAAGAGGCGAGCTGGATGCTCTGTAGCACAGTCACAACTTTAATGTGCTCTACAAATATATAAATTTAAACAGCCCAAAGTTTAAGCTGACTCATGCAGCAGCAGCAGGAGCAGAAGGAAAAGCAAACAAATGGGCCTTCACTAAGTACAGTTGTACATTTAGGATGTTAAATAAAGACAACACTTTGTATCTTTCAATGAACATGGCTTTTTTCCCGTCACATTTCAAAGAACAAAACAGATACTAAGCATCTTTTGGCATATCATCAATTTATTCAAGAAGCTCTTTTATGAAATGTAGGACTTGTTTTGTTTTTTTGTTTTTTCCGAGACACATTTTAATAACATAAATTATACCGTTTACAGAAACTTTTGGGTGGGATTGGAAGAGTCAGAATCTGTTCATACATGTAGTTTTATGAACAAAATTACCAGGATACAGAAAGGAGACATGGAAAGTGTTAGGCTTTGTAGTCTCCAGCAATATAACACTTAGTGTTTTTGGAATACAGGTGCATCTCAATAAATTAGAGTCGTAAATTAGATTTATTTCAGTAATTAAACTAAAAAAAATCCTCATATATAGATTCATTACACACAGAGTAATATACTTTAAGTATTTATTTCTTTTAATTTAGTTGGTTATGGCTTATAGCTCATGAAAACCCCAAATTCAGTTTCTCAAAAAATTAGAATATTGCATAAAATTACTTATATGTTAGCCCACTGAAAAGCATGTCCATGTATACACCAAATACTTGGGGGGTTTTTTTGGACTTATTTTGTACCCGTAGGTAGATTTGTTCTGCAGTCCGGTGACAAGCCACCAGCTGCCGGTCGCTGCGTGCGCAAGCGCCCCTTAACTCCCTAACCTGCATGTTTTTGGCATGTGGGAGGAAACCGGAGAAATCCCGGAGTAAACCCACGCAAACACGAGGAGAACATGCAAACTCCACACAGATCACTGTTGGCCGGGGGCAGGGATCGAACCCACGATCCCCGCGATCCCCCAGCCGAGGGCAAACTGTGCTGCCGCGGTGCTAACCACTGCGCCACCGTGCAGCCCTTTTGGTTGGGGCTCCTTTTGCATGATTTACTGTATCAATGCAGCGCAGCATGAAGGCAATCAGCCTGTGATACCGCTGAGGTGTTATGGAGGCCCAGGTTGCTTTGATACCGGCCTTCCGCTCATCTGCATTGTTGGGTCTGGTGTCTCTCATCTTCCTTTTAGCAATACTCCAAAGATTCTCTATGGAGTTTAGGTCAGTAGGGTTTTCTTGTAAATGAAGCACAGTGATACCATGGTCATTAGGCCTTGGTGAACGGAGGCATACAGTAATCACTCAATGCATCTGTTTGTGGCTCTGTCTGCAATGTGTCTGTGTGTGGTTCTGTCTGCCTCTCTGTTTCAGCTCACCCGATTAAAATTAAGTGCAATTAAAGGGTTGTATCATCGTATGGCCATATTTTGTCGACTTTTAATTTGCCAGAATTTCCAGATAATGCTTTGTTTTCAAAATAAACACAAATTTTACTCACTTTTACCATCAGTGGACCCGGTAAAAAAGGTATTGTAATAACTATGCCGTGCTGCTAGAGGCAGTAGTGTGACTTTTTACAGTACATGGATGACTTCCTGTCACAGTCGATTAGGACTGGACAATATAGCCCATATATTCATTGTATCGGTACATTTGGCTGGCCATGATACATAAATCATTATCTTGCAGATACTCGAATATTTATCCTGTTAAAATTAGCTGCTGCTGCTGCGAGACAGATTTGTCTGCAGCTTGGCAGCGAAAGTCTGAAAGTGGAAGCTCTCTAGCTGCCCCGCCCCCCTGCATGCTCACAGAGAAATCTAAACTGTAGCGAGCAAAGATGAAAAGGAAGATAACAGAATAAAAGTAGGCTCACCTTAAGCACAGGAATCGGGATGGGGGGGAAACATTTCAAGTCTGAACTCTGCACGTTCATTTGCTAAGCGAACAAACTTAGCAAATGAACTTTCAAAATAAGAGCTCCCATCTGGTCTTGCAACCCTTCAAAATAAGAGCAAATGGCTCGCCAAATAAACAACTGATAGAATATAGACACTTTTTTTAAAGCGATAAATTATACTTCTGTCACTTATTAGACCACCAAGTATTAACTATGTGTGGTAAACTGAAACATTTCTGCCCATGTGGATAAACTTGATTGCTTGATAATGTGAGTTCTGTTAAGCAAAGGAAAAAAAAAAGACACTTTGCTCAGTTACATATTGCTGTGAAGAATTTTCTCTGACATAAGTTTTCATTTTATTGTTCAGCTTTTTCATAAGTGAAATGAATATATGTATATATATTTTTGTCTTTCAGCCTTTCGGGGTTGCCATAGCGTATCATCACCTTATAATAGCAATGATCCACATGTTGATTTGGCAAGGGTTTTTTTTTTTGTTTGTTTTTACGCCGGATGCCCTTTCTGACACAACCCTGCCCATTTTATCCAGGCTTGGGACTGGCACAGAGAGTACACTGGCTTGTGCACCCCCTGTGGCTGGGTAACCAACATTTCCTTCCTCCGTTTCATTATTGCTGAGCACCAAGCTGGACAGCAGGATGTTCCATTTTTATATGGTCTTTGGCATGACTCAGCTGGGATTTGAATCCTGGCCTCCCGGTTGTGGGGCAGATGCTCTATCTCTAGGCCACCGCTCCAGCATAAGTGAAATGAACATATTTTGTTTTATTATTCACCTTTTTCATAAGTGAAATGAATATATTCTATTTTATTATTCAGCTTTTTCATAAATGAAATTAATAAATACATAAATTTCTAATAAAAATTTAAGTAAAACAAAATTTTAAAGCATGAACCAGGAAATGTGTAGGAGGAGGCAAAATGGACCAATCACAGCTCTTGCAATTTGTAATGCTGCAATGCATAGTTACATTTCTGCAAGTAGTGGGGTATGATGTAGCTACTGCCTTGTGTACACTGTGGAGAATGTGCACAATGATGAGACTGAGTTATTCCTCAGGTTCAGCTTTATTAACAGATCACATACTCCAACAATCTCAAAGCAGGAAAAGAGGAAGTATAATCTCACATCCGACTTTTATACCCCGGACCTCGAAACAGCAGTCACATGGTGTTTAATCAAACATACAATCACATGGTACTTAATCCCAGTCACAGTGTAACCCCTTTGATCTTCATACCATTGTCCTATAGTCTCCGGTGGTCCGGGAATCTCTCCAGGTCGTCTCCCTGAAACAAAGGCCAAATCTCACACTCTTCCTTTGTCTCTCAGAGGCTCAGTCCTTTTGTTCCATGAGACGTGCAGCACACAATAAACACACAGCAATATACAGTGGGGCAAAAAAGTATTTAGTCAGCCACCAATTGTGCAAGTTCTCCCACTTAAAAGATGAGAGAGGTCTCCAATTTTCATCATAGGTATACCTCAACTATGAGAGACAAAATGAGAAAAAAAAAATCCAGAAAATCACATTGAAGGATTTTTAATGAATTAATTGGTAAATTCCTCGGTAAAATAAGTATTTGGTCACCTACAAACAAGCACGATTTCTGGCTCCCACAGACCTGTAACTTCTTCTTTAAGAGGCTCCTCTGTCCTCCACTTGTTACCTGTATTAATGGCACCTGTTTGAACTCATTATCAGTATAAAAGACACCTGTCCACAACCTCAAACAGTCAGACTCCAAACTCCACTATGGCCAAGACCAAAGAGCTGTCAAAGGACACTAGAAACAAAATTGTAGACCTGCGGCGGCATGAAATAAAGCGGCGTGGTGAAGGTTTTAAGCAAGTTTATTAAATCACACCGCCGTCACAGAACTCCGCTCCAGCCCTAAGTGTGAGCAGACTGGAGCGGCGTCCTCAGGCTCTCAGAGAAGAGACACAGCGTGTGCGTGTCAGCAGTAGATGCAGGAGTGAGACAGTGAGTTACAGAATCGTGCAGCATATATACCCAGTTACAACAATACATGAAAGAGCATTCACAGCAGTTGGTATGGGCATTAGCATATGAGAGACATACATAACAATAGGTAGATTGCTGGCCTCTGCTCCAGCTGCAGGACAAAGAGGTTACAGGGCACATCTACATATTGATCTCAGTCTCTAGGTCACAGTAAGGACAGGACGCATGAACACAATGCATGAATGGTACATTAACATCACAATGCATGAATGGCACATTACATCTCAGTAGTGCAGCGGAAAAAACCAGAAGTAGCGAGCTGACTGTCCTTAGTCTGTTGTGGGGGTTATTCCAAACCCGCCACACTGCTCGCCCCCAGAGGGCTCGGCAGGGGGCCGAGACCTCAATAGTGCAGCTTGGCAGCGAGCAGGGAAAGCTCTGTGCAGACGAAGGTGGAGGGGGGTAGGGGGTAGTAAATGCCGGCCGGGGACGGTGAAATCGTCCGGGCCGCGCAAAAATTGCTTGTTGTTCCACGATGTCGAGGGGCTGTCCCGTTGAACATGCGGAGATCACAAGAAGAAAAATTAGTCTCTGACTCCTCTCGCGGCCATGAAGAAAAAACAGGAGCGGCGAGGCTGCGTAGCGGCTGTAAGAAAAAAAGAAACAAAAGCAGAGGGACTTGGCGTGTTGACTTTAGGTGCGTGCGCAGCCCCAAAGA
This sequence comes from Pholidichthys leucotaenia, assembly GCA_020510985.1. Lineage (NCBI taxonomy): Eukaryota > Metazoa > Chordata > Actinopteri > Cichliformes > Pholidichthyidae > Pholidichthys > Pholidichthys leucotaenia. The sequence goes on along the minus strand of CM035847.1, from coordinate 251,564,631 downwards.
CCTCGGGAACAGCTGACGGCTGAATCCCCTTGTGCGCCGTGGCTGAGACCGTTAGAGAATCCTGTGAGCGAGCTGCGTGCTTGCTTCAGGTGTGCGAGCAGCCCTGAAGGTTCTGTATGCAGCGGCGAAGGACGATGGCGGTCTGAAGAGCCGTATTTGTCCCGTGCGTGGTGCGCCGTCCTCGTGTCTCCCCGGTGCGTGTGCCGGGGTTCCGTGCGTGGGTGGGCCGCTGGAGGGGCAAGTCAGGGTCCAGAATCTTGGTGGAGATCAGCGCAATCGGCGCCGATAATCATCCATGTTGAGCTGTGGCTGTAGATTGGTCATGGTGCGTTGGAGTGGTGAGAGGGAATAGACGATCTTTGTCCCTCGGGCTCGTGCAGATGCGTTGGAGCGGTGAGAGGGAGGAGACAATCTTTGTCACTCGCTCGGCTATGGTGCGTTCAGGTCCACGCGCTGCATTCCCCGTCGGCCATGGAGGTCGCCGTCGTGGAGAGAGGACGAGGTGCGTGCGCTCTCGTGTGGAGACAGAATCGTGTGTCAGAAGCTGTGAGAGCGGCCGATCCCAGCGTGGATGTGCAGATCTCAGACGTGCAGATCTCACCATGAAGAACGGGTCACCAGTGTAGCTGTCCAGACCAGAAGGTTGCGTCGCACAAAACGTGTGCTTTCTATCGGGGTCACCAGTGGGGCGGCATGAAATAAAGCAGCGTGGTGAAGGTTTTAAGCAAGTTTATTAAATCACACCGCTGTCACAGAACTCCGCTCCAGCCCTAAGTGTGAGCAGGCTGGAGCGGCATCCTCAGGCTCTCAGAGAAGAGCCACAGCGTGTGCGTGTCAGCAGCAGATGCAGGAGTGAGAGAGTGAGTTACAGAATCATGCAGCATATATACCCAGTTACAACAATACATGAAAGAGCATTCACAGCAGTTGGTATGGGCATTAACACATGAGAGACATACATAACAATAGGTAGATTGCTGGCCTCTGCTCCAGCTGCAGGACAAAGAGGTTACAGGGCACATCTACATATTGATCTCAGTCTCTAGGTCACAGTAAGGACAGGACGCATGAACACAATGCATGAATGGCACATTAACATCACAATGATTGAATGGCACATTAACATCACAATGCATGAATGGCACATTACATCTCAGTAGTGCAGCGGAAAAAACCAGAAGTAGCGAGCTGACTGTCCTTAGTCTGTTGTGGGGGTTATTCCAAACCCACCACAGACCTGCACCAGGCTGGGAAGACTGAATCTGCAATAGGTAAGCAGCTTGGTGTGAAGAAATCAACTGTGGTGTGGTGACACATATGTTGGGCTCACATTTCCACAGAGGTATGACTGCATGTGTATTGGGGGCTTCACGTCTGGAAGGACAAAAGACTCGAATCTGCAGAAGATAACGAGGAGGTGTGAGATTTGCCTTTTTGTCCCAAAGAAGATCCCCCGGAGGGATTTCCGGTTCATCAGTGAATGAGAGACAATGGTGAAGTTTCAAAGAGATGCTTTGTGACTGTATGTTTACTGAAGCACCATGTGACTTGAGTTCTGATGCTGGAAACGTATAAAAGGGTGATGTGAGATGATTCTTTCTCTTCTTCCTGCTTTGAGAATGCTAGAGGATGTGTTCTGTCAATAAAGCTGAACCTGAGAAATAAAACTCAGCCTCATCATTCGAACGCATCCACTACACTGGTGACCTACGACTAAGAATGAGCAGACAGAATTCTCCCGAGCGGGGCTTGGCGGAAGCCAGCCTGATGGCCGCCTCCACGATTTGGCTGCCCGATTTCTGGCAGCACAGCCCGTGCTCATGGTTTAGCGCGGTCGAGGCGCAGTTCAACCTCCGGAGAATCTCTAACGACGACACAAGAGTCTACCATGTGGTAGCGAAGCTGGACAGCAACACGGTCCAGAGGGTGGAGGATCTGGTTAATCACCCACCGAACAGCGACAAGTACAGCGCATTGAAGGACGCGCTGATCAGCCATTTCACCCCTTCGGTCCAACAGCGAGCAGAGGGGCTCCTGACGTTGACGGAGTCGGAGAACGATAGACCTGCGGACCTGATGGTGAAGATGCTGCGGTTGAAAGACTCCGCGGATGGCAAATTTATTTTCGCCCACCTTTTCCTCCGGACCCTGCCGCCAGCAGTGAGAGTAGCCCTGGCAGAGCCGCCCCGATTGGCCAGGCGAGACTACCATGGGCTGAGCAAGGAGGTGCAGTGGCTTGTCGACACCCACAAGAGGAACGCGGTTTCGGCCGCGGCAGCTAGCCCAGGAACGACGCCTGGAGATGGCTCGGAACCAGCGGCCGCGGCGCCAGACGCACCAACGACGGCGGCGATGGGGACCAGGCAGCGCGGAGCAGAGGATGGCCTGTGCTTCTACCACCGCCGTTTTGCAGAGAGACCACACAAGTGCGTCCCGCCGTGCCACTTCAAGCGCCAGGGAAACGCCAAGACCGAGGGCCGGTAGCAGCTGTGACCCTCAGCGACGAGAACAAGCTGCTTTACCTGACGGATGCACACTCGGGGAAACAGTTCCTCGTGGACACAGGCTCCCAGCTGAGTTTTGTCACACCCACCTACGCGGAACGGCTGATGTCGTCTAAAGCTCCCTGGGTGTCAGTGTCAGCAGCGAACGGCTCCACGATTAAAACTTTGGTGAGAGGACCATGCTCCTGTCCTTACAGGGCCGTTCATTTGAGTGGACTTTTATTGTAGCAGCAGTCAGTTTCAACATGTTAGGGGCTGATTTTTTGTGTGTGTCTTTTCATTCTATCCCCTGCACAGCTCGGGTGGCCCCGCCGACTGCACATGCCAGCGTCTCAGCTGCGGGTGGTAAGTTTCACACATTGCTCGCTCAGTTCCCAGCACTCACAGTCCCCACATTTTCGGCGACGGTGGCTAAACATGGGGTTGATCAACAGGGCCCCCTGTTTTTGCAAAAGCTCGGCGCTTGGACCCAGCTAAACTGGCCATCGCGCGCGAGGAGTTCGCCAACCTGGAAAAACTGGGCATTATTAGACGCTCCAAAAGCCCCTGGGCTTCGCCGCTACACATGGTCCCAAAAGCTGATGGCTCGTGGCGACCTTGCGGCGATTTCCGCAGGTTGAACAACGTTTCAGCACATGACCGCTACCCGATTCCGCACATTCAGGATTTTTCTGTTCATTTGGCGGGGGCACGCATTTTTTCTAAAATAGACTTGGTGCGCGGTTACCACCAAGTTCCAGTGCGCATGCAGGATGTACCCAAAACAGCGGTTATAACTCTTTTCGGCCTTTTTGAGTTTTTGTGCATGCCTTTTGGCCTCAAGGGGGCCGTGCAGACTTTCCAACGTATGATGGATGCAGTTTTACATGACCTTCCTTTCGTGTTCGTTTATTTGGATGATATTTTAGTAGCCAGCACGTCCGAAGGCGAACACGAAAGCCACCTCACAGCAGTTTTTCGGAGGCTGGCAGAGCACGGGTTAATAATTAACCCAGCGAAGTGCCAGTTTGGGGTGGCGCAGATTGATTTTTTGGGGCATCGCGTTTCGGCAGAAGGAGCGGTTCCTCTGCCCGATAAGGTGCGCGCAATAACAGATTTTCTGCAACCTCAAACGGTCAAGGCGCTACAGGAGTTTCTGGGAATGGTTAATTTTTACAACCGGTTCCTCCCAAGCGCAGCGCTGCTCATGCAGCCATTATACACTGCGTTAAAAAAACAAAAGCCCGCAAATAAAGTTGAATGGTCTCCGGAGCGGGAGCGCACTTTTGCCCAGGTCAAATCAGCCCTGGCAAACGCAGTTTTGTTAGCGCACCCAGTTCCAACGGCCCGCATGGCGCTTACCACCAACGCTTCCGATGTAGCAGTGGGGGCGGTTGTTGAACAGTTTGTGGCAGGTACCTGACAACCTCTCGCGTTTTTCAGCAGAACCCTGCGCGATAGTGAGTGTAAATACAGTGCGTTCGACAGGAAGCTTTTGGCCCTACACTTGGCCATCCGCCATTTCCAGTTCTGGTTGGAAGGGCGACGCTTCACCGCGTTTGTGGATCACAAACCGCTAACATTTGCGATGGCCAAGATTTCAGAACCCTGGTCAGGCCGGCAACAAAGGCAACTAAGATAAGATAAGATAAGATAAGCCTTTATTAGTCCCACAATGGGGAAATTCCAGGATTGCAACAGCAATCCTGGAATTGCTGTTGCAATTGCCTGCCCCCCCGCCGTGGCAGGCCGCCGAGGAAACATTCTCCAGAATCTTCACAGAGGCGTGCTAACAGCTTTAATCCACAGATGCAGAGAGACGCTGCAGGGGTAGCAAAGCCAGGTTGCAGCAGATTCGGCAGAAGGTTAAAACCTAGGCAGCTGGCACTAGCCGCGATATCGGAGTTCACCACTGATATCCAGCATGTCGCGGGTAAACACAATGTTGTGGCAGACTGTCTCTCGCGCGCGGTAGCAACACCAAGCCCCATGGGGGCAGACTCTGTAGCCGTGGCCGCGGACCCGGGTGGCACTGCCCGGGGAGCGCGCGCAGCCCTGGTCTGGGTAGGGTTAGATTATGCAGCCATGGCCGCGGAGCAGGTTAATGGACGTGCGCGCGCTCCAGTCTGGACCAACAGGGTTAAGGCTGGAACACAGGGTGCAGCAAATTGATATGCCCCCACTAATCTTCGATATCTCCACGGGACGGCCCCGCCCCGTGGTGCCAGCCCCGGGAGTGCGCGCATCGATTAAGTTGGTGGGGGAGAAATTTGTTTGGCCCGGGTTGCGCAAACAGGTCAAGGAATGGGCGGCGGCCTGCGTAGCGTGTCAGCGAGCCAAAATACACAGACACACTAAGGCTCCGTTGGAACCTTTTCACATCCCCGCTAAGCGTTTTGACCACGTGCATGTTGACTTGGTGGGCCCGCTTCCGCCATCACACGGGCACACACATCTTTTGACGATGGTGGATCGCACCACGCGTTGGCCAGAGGCGATTCCTCTGACATCAACCACAGCAGAAGAAGTTGCGCGAGCATTTTTAACAGCGTGGGTGGCGCGTTTCGGAGTCCCGTCGGACATAACGTCCGACAGGGGTCCCCAATTTATTTCCGAACTATGGTCATCGATGGCCCACAGCTTGGGGGTGAAGATTCATCGCACCACCGCGTATAACCCCCAGGCTAATGGTTTATGCGAACGCTTTCACAGGTCATTAAAAGCAGCCCTCAGAGCGTCGCTGACGGATACAAATTGGGTGGACAAACTTCCATGGGTTTTATTGGGGTTGTGTTCTGCACCTAAAGAAGATTTGCATGCTTCCCCAGCTGAGTTAGTTTTTGCACAACCTTTCCGTTTGCCGGGGGAATTTCTCCCCAATAATCCCGCACCAAATTGCCCCCCTGCTCAGCCGTGGCAGAGTGACTCAGGAGCAAACACACTCCCTGGCCCGGTTCATCACAGTTTCCCACGTGTTTTTGTGCCAAAGGCTTTAAAAAATGCAGTTTGTTTTTGTTAGACATGATGCTCAGCGTCCAAGTTTGCGACCGTTTTATGACGGACCTTTCAGAGTGCTGGAGACCGGGCAGAAGCATTTTCTGCTAGAATTAGGGGGCAGAAGGGAGTTGATCTGCATAAACAGGCTCAAACCCGCTTTTGTTTTGGCTGATGAGCAAGTGCAGCTAGCGAGGCCCCCCCCGCCGTGGCAGGCCGCTGAGGAAACATTCTCCAGAATCTTCACAGAGGCGTGCTAACAGCTTTAATCCACAGATGCAGAGAGACGCTGCAGGGGTAGCAAAGCCAGGTTGCAGCAGATTCGGCAGAAGGTTAAAACCCAGGCAGCTGGTGGATTGATTAGTGATATGTGGAATGTTTAGTGTTTTTTCTTTTCTTTTTTTATGCCATGCATGTTTTGCCCTTAATAGACGTTTGGGGAGGGGGGGGTTATATGTGGTGACACATATGTTGGGCTCACATTTCCACAGAGGTATGACTGCATGTGTATTGGGGGCTTCACGTCTGGAAGGACAAAAGACTCGAATCTGCAGAAGATAACGAGTAGGTGTGAGATTTGCCTTTTTGTCTCAAAGAAGATGCCCCGGAGGGATTTCCGGTTCATCAATGAATGAGAGACAATGGTGAAGTTTCAAAGAGATGCTTTGTGACTGTATTATAGCCTGTTTTCCACTAGCCCAGCACACCTCGGTACGGCTCGATTCACTTCAGTACGGCTCGGAATGCTTCTGTCTCCATTAGCACGGTGTTGTTCTTGTGCTGTGATGGTTTGTGTTAGGTTTTAGAATCGAGGCGGCGCCAGACTCCCAGTGAGGCGGGGCCACACTCCCGTGACGTTACGCACCCGACTGAGTCCTTATTTACACGAGACAAAAAATGGAGGATCCAAGGATTATTGCCTTGCTCGCTCTGTGGTTTTATCTCACAATTAAGTCCAGAGAGTTGAACCAGAGAAGACACTAGGGTACAGGCAGCGAGATGAAATATGAATGAATATTTCAATTTAATACTATCCCACTTGTACTTACAAAAACGTGTGAATATTCATAAAAAGCACACACATGAAAGGTAGCACCACAAGCTGTGGGTCACAGCGGTTTTGGGCAACACAACACAATTGTGTATCCTTTGCCAATCTGTCTGCTGTTATTTATTTATGCTGTTATTTGGGCAGCACGGTGGTGCAGTGGTTAGCACTGTTGCCTTACAGCTAGAAGGTTCCTGGTTTGAATCCCCAAGGTGGCAGGGGTTGGAACCTTTCTGTATGGAGTTTGCATGTTCTCCCTGTGCTGCGTGGGTTTACTCCGGGGGCTCCGGTTTCCTCCCACAATCCAAAGACATGCATGTTAGGTTAATTGGTTGTTCTAAATTGTCCCTAGATATCTGTTTCCTATAGGCCCTTAGAATAGAGGGTTAGTATTAGTGAAAGCGCTTTGAGTGGTCTTTGTGACTAGAAAAGCGCTATATAAGTGCAGGTTAGTTAGTTAGTTAGTAATTTAATGTTTAACAGTTAAGGGACGGATGATTATATGCTCCAAAACTGGAGAAACTCTCTGATAAAAAAGCTGCAACAACACGTCACTTTTGTTTTGAATTAACTGCCAAATGACCTAGAAATAATGAGCTGAAACTTGTTTTTATTCGTATTAAATAATGAGACAGTGGCACACTGGCCAACACCAAATTGTATTATTTTTTACATCCTAGGGCATTTTGGATGTACTGAATAAAAAAAATTCATGTTTTTCACCTTCAGGTCAACGTTTGGAACAACAGTATTATTATTTTCCGTTTAGATGATGCTACACTCCTTCTAAAGTATTGTAATTCTCTGAATTTGGAATGCCGATAGAACATTCAATTTACATATACTTGTACCTACTTTGACTTGTAAGCTTGATCAGTCTCTCCTGCTGCATTTTAAAGTCCAACTGTGCAACTTCTAAGTTAACATAAAAAATTTACCCAAAGTTTATAACTGTATCATGTGGTGCTAATTTTTTATGATATTTCAATAAAAAGAACAGAAAGCTTACAAAAACATTTGTTTTTTGGTCTAGTTAAAAATTACATTACCTTTACAATGGTTGACCCCTGACAGGATGATCAGCATCATTTTCATCAGACTAGGCAATGGAATTTCTATGTAATTATACTGTTTTATAATTCAGTGTTATAACAGACAAACCACACTTTCCAAAACAATTCCATTTTATTATATACAAAATATTAAAATAAAAAAAAACTTTGCAACACAACATGAAGGTTAATCGACATTTTATACACGCCGACCACTGAGTGCCTCTACACCAGCTTCCCAAACTGGGTCAGGAAGGCTCGGTTGAATGAATCCGGGCGGACGGGCGTGGCGGACGCGTGGGATGATTCTACAAGGAAAATGCACACAATAAAATACAGCACGAAAGTGCAAGATATACAGAAAAGACAATAGTTTTTAACAAGATTACATAAGTTTATTTCAGCGTATTGTTCACATGAATAATTAAAATAAAAGCTTTAGTCCGCAGTGTGCTGCAATAAAGCAGCGATCATCATCCACAAATGAACAGCTTTTTTATTGCATAAATAAACTGAGCGTCTTACCGAATATATTTGCGAAAAAACGCACAATAAAAAAAGAATAAAACTCACCGTTAAAGGACTCCGATGTCGAGACCTCCCGGTATATTTTTTCATTCCGGGTGGCTCCGTCTAACTCGCGCTGAATACGTTCGTCTGACAATGCAGTGAGCAGACACTGCACCTCCTTATTGGTCCATGGAACACCCTTATTACACGAAGCCATTTTTGATAGAGAATAAATGAAAACAGCACAGCAATACACTGAAAATAAACCGCCAACAGTGGTTGCGTGCTGAGTAATGGCGGTCGTGAAGATTCTTCTTTTTTTTTTTTTCAAAAACTTTATTGAGAAGGTCGTGAAGATTCGGCAGAAGAGGAGGAGGAGAGGGGCGGTTACAACCTGACCAATCAGCGCCGGTTATGGCCTGACCAATCAGCGGCAACCAGTCTGTTAACGTCACAACACGGCACAGCTCAGCACTGCTGTACCCTGCCCTTGAGCGGGGCTGAGAATCGCGGCTGTTAAACCATGTTGGGGCTTGTGGAAAAGCGTACAAAGCGTGCTGAGCCGTCCCGTGTCGCGCTAAAGCGTGCTAGTGGAGAAGGGCCTTATGTTTACTGAAGCACCATGTGACTTGAGTTCTGATGCTGGAAACGTATAAAAGGGTGATGGGAGATGATTCTTTCTCTTCTTCCTGCTTTGAGAATGCTAGAGGATGTGTTCTGTCAATAAAGCTGAACCTGAGAAATAAAACTCAGCCTCATCATTCAAACGCATCCACTACAGTGGGAGCAATTATTAGAAAATGGAAGACATACAAGACCACTGATAATCTCCCTTGATCTGGAGCTCCACGCAAGATCTCGCCCCATGAGGTCAAAATGATCATGAGAACGGTGAGCAAAAATCCCAGAACCACATGGGGGGACCTAGTGAATGACCTGCAGAGAGCTGGGACCAAAGTAACAAAGGCTACATCAGTAACACACTACGCCGCCAGGGACTCAAATCCTGCAGTGCCAGACGTGTCCCCCTGCTTAAGCCAGTACATGTCCAGGCCCGTCTGGTTTGCTAGAGAGCATTTGGATGATCCAGAAGAGGATTGGGAGAATGTCATATAGTCAGATGAAACCAAAATAGAACTTTTTGGTAAAAACTCAACTTGTCGTGTTTGGAGGAGAAAGAACACCATACCTACTGTGAAGCATGGGGGTGAAAACATTATACTTTGGGGTTGTTTTTCTGCAAAGGGACCAGGATGACTGATCCGTGTAAAGGAAAGAATGAATGGGGCCATGTATCATGAGATTTTGAGTGAAAACCTCCTTCCATCAGCAAGGGCATTGAAGATGAAACGTGGCTGGGTCTTTCAGCATGACAATGATCCCAAACACACTGCCCGGGCAACGAAGGAGTGGCTTCGTAAGAAGCATTTCAAGGTCATGGAGTGGCCTAGCCAGTCTCCAGATCTCAACCCCATAGAAAATCTTTGGAGGGAGTTGAAAGTCCGTGTTGCCCAGCGACAGCCCCAAAACATCACTGGTCTAGAGGAGATCTGCATGGAGGAATGGGCCAAAATACCAGCAACAGTGTGTGAAAACCTTGAGAAGACTTACAGAAAATGTTTGACCTCTGTCATTGCCAACAAAGGGTATATAACAGTATAGAGATGAACTTTTGTTATTGACCAAATACTTATTTTACCGAGGAATTTACCAATTAATTCATTAAAAATCCTTCAATGTGATTTTCTGGATTTTTTTTTCTCATTTCGACTCTCATAGTTGAGGTATACCTATGATGAAAATTGGAGACCTCTCTCATCTTTTAAGTGGGAGAACTTGCACAATTGGTGGCTGACTAAATACTTTTTTTCCCCACTGTATCTGTGGAGAATATGTAACCAACATATGTGCCCACATGACCCCCCCCAAACGTCTAAGATGGGACAAACATAACCAGAGATACATGACATAATAACATTACTACATATCCACCAGTTGCCTAGCTCTAAGTCTCCTGCCGTATCTGCTGTAAGCCGGCTTTGCTGCTTCTGCAGTGTCCTCCTGCTCCTGTGGATTAGAACTGTTAGTCAATCTCTGTGGGTGTTCTGGAGAATGCCCTCTAGGGGGTCTGCTGCGACGAGGGGCTCTCGCCAACTGTACTGCTTCATCCGCCAAAACAAAAGCGGGTTTGAGTCTGTTTATACAAATCAACTCCTTTCTGTCTTCCAAATCTAGCAAAAAATGCTTCTCTCCTGTTTCCAGCACCCTGATCGGTCCGTCCTAAGGCAGCCGCAAGTTTGGGCGATGGGCATCATGTCTAACAAAAACAAACTCCGCATTTTTTAAAGCCTTCGGCACAAAAACGCGGGGGAAACTGTGATGAACCGGGCCCGGAAGCATGTTTGATCCTGTGTCGCTCTGCAATAGCTGAGCGGGGGGGGCAATTTGGCGCAGGATTATCGGGGAGAAATTCCCCGGGCAGGCGGAGAGGCTGTGCAAACACTAACTCAGCCGGGGAGGCTTGCAAATCCCCCTTAGGTGCAGAACGCAACCCCAATAAAACCCAAGGAAGTTTGTCTACCCAATTTGTGTCCGTAAGCGACGCTCTGAGGGCTGCTTTCAATGACCTATGGAAACGTTTGCATAAACCGTTAGCCTGAGGGTTGTACGCGGTAGTGCGGTGGATCGCTACCCCTAGGCTGCGGGCCATCGATGACCAGAGCTCGGAAACAAATTGAGGGCCTCTGTCGGACGTTATGTCCGATGGAACTCCAAAGCGCACTACCCAAGCTGTTAAAAACGCGCGCGCCACCTCCTCGGCTGTGGTTGATGCCAGTGGGACCGCTTCCGGCCAACGCGTGGTGCGGTCCACCATAGTCAAAAGATATGTGTACCCCTGTGACGACAGAAGGGGGCCTACCAAGTTGACATGCACATGATCAAAGCACTTAGCCGGGATGTGAAAAGGCTCCAAAGGAGCTCTAGTTTGTCTGTGTATTTTGGCTCGCTGACACGCCACGCAGGATGTCGCCCATTCTTTGACCTGTTTGCGCAACCCCGGCCATACAAATTTCTCTCCTACCATTTTGACCGATGCGCGCACCCCCGGGTGCGCCAGAGAATGGATCAAGTCAAAAACACGGCGACGCCACGCGGCTGGTACCACCGGACGCGGCCGCCCAGTGGAGATATCGCAGATTAGCGGGGGCATACCACCTTGCAGCACCCTGTCCTCCAGCCTTAACCCTGTTGGTCCAGACTGGAGCGCGCGCACGTCCACATCGTTAACCTGCTCCGCGGCCATGGCTGCATAATCTAACCCTACGCGGACCGGGGCTGCGTGCGCTTCCACGTCGCTACCCTGGCCCGCGGCCATGGCTGCAGAGTCTGCCCTCACGGGGTCTGGAGCTGTCACAGCACGTGAGAGGCAGTCTGCCACTACATTATGTTTACCTGCGACATGCTGGATATCGGTGGTAAACTCCGATATCGCAGCCAGCTGTCTCTGCTGCTGGCCTGACCAAGGTTCCGAAATCTTGGCCATCACAAAAGTCAGCAGCTTGTGGTCCACGAACGCGGTGAAACGGCGCCCTTCCAGCCAGAACTGGAAATGGCGGATGGCCAAGTGTAGTGCCAACAACTCCCTGTCGAACGCGCTGTACTTTTGCTCGCTATCGCGCAAGGTTTTGCTGAAAAACGCAACGGTTGCCAGGTCCCAGCTACATACTGTTCAACGACCGCCCCTACTGCTAAATCAGACGCGTCAGTGGTGAGCGCCATGCGTGCCGTTGGAACTGGGTGTGCCAACAAGGTAGCGTTTGCCAAAGCTGATTTGACTTGAGAGAATGCGCGCTCCCGCTCAGGAGACCATTCGATTTTATTTGTGGGTTTTTGTTTTTTTAGTGCAGCGTACAATGGTTGCATGAGCTGCGCTGCGCTGGGAAGGAAACGGTTATAAAAATTAACCATTCCCAAAAACTCCTGTAACGCTTTAACCGTTTGAGGGTGGGGAAAATTGTTATTGCGCGCACTTTGTCGGGCAGAGGGACCGCTCCTTCTGGTGAAACGCGATGCCCCAAAAAATCAATCTGCGCCACCTCAAACTGACACTTCGCTGGGTTAATTATTAACCCATGCTCTGCCAACCTCCAAAAAACTGCTGTGAGGTGGCTTTCGTGTTCGTCTTCGGATGTGCTGGCTACCAAAATGTCGTCCAAATAGACGAACACGAAAGGGAGGTCGCGTAGGACCGCGTCCATCATGCGCTGGAACGTCTGCGCCGCACCCTTGAGACCAAAAGGCATGCACAAAAACTCAAAAAGCCCGAAAGGAGTTATTACCGCTATTTTGGGTATGTCCTGAGCGCGCACTGGAACCTGATGGTAACCGCGTACCAAATCTATTTTAGAAAAAATGCGCGCCCCCGCCAAATGAACCGAAAAATCTTGGATGTGCGGGATCGGGTAGCGGTCATGTGCGGTGGCGTTATTTAACCTGCGGAAATCACCGCAAGGTCGCCACGAGCCATCAGCCTTTGGGACCATGTGCAATGGTGAAGCCCAGAGGCTTTTCGAACGCCTGATGATGCCCAGTTTTTCCAGGTTGGCAAACTCCTCGCACGCTATGGTCAGTTTAGCTGAGTCCAGGCGCTGAGCTTTTGCAAAAACCGGCGGGCCGGTGGTAGTGATATAATGTTCCACCCCATGTTTAGCCACTGTCGCCGAAAACGTTGGGACTGTGAGTGCTGGGAACTGATTGAGGAGTGCGTGGAACTTACCACCCGCAGCTGTGACGTTGGCTTGTGCAGTTGGCGGCGCCACTCGAGCTGTGCAGGGAATAGAGTGAAAAGACGTCTGTTAGCAAGATCAACCAATAAACCATGTGAGCACAAAAAATCAGCCCCTAACATGTTGAAATTAACTGCAGCTACAACAAAAGTCCACTCAAATGCACGGCCCTGCAAAGATAGAAGCAGAGTCCTCTCACCAAAGGTCCTAATCGCTGAGCCATTCGCTGCTGACACCTGGGGGCCCTTGGTAGACGGTGTCAGCCAGTCTGCGTAGGAAGGCGTGATGAAGCTCAGCTGGGAGCCTGTGTCCACGTGCATCCGTCAGGTAGAGCAGCTTGTTCTCCTCCCCGAAGGCCGCAGCTGCTACCGACCCCCGGTCTTGGCGTTTCCCGAGCGCATGAAGTGGCACGGTGGGAAGCACTTGTGTGCCCTCTCAGCAAAGCAGCGATGGTAGAAGCACAGGACGTCGTCTGCTTCGTGTCGCCTGGTCCTCGCTGCTGCGGTCGTCGGTGCATCTGGTACTGTAACCACTGGCTCCATGCCGTCTTCGGACGTTGCTCCTAGGTCCGCTGCCGCGGCCGAAACCGCACTCCGTTTGTGGGCGTCGACGAGTTGCTGTGCCTCCTTGCTCAGCCCATGGTAGTCTCGCCGGGCCAACCGAGATGAGTCTGCCAGGGTAACTCTCACCACTGGTGGCAGGGTCCGGAGGAAAAGGTGGCGAAGATAAATTCGCAATCCTCGGAGTCTTTCAGTCTCAGCATTTTCACCATCAGGTCTACTGGTCTGTCGTTCTCCGACTCCGTCAACGTTAGGAGCCCCTCTGCTCGCTGTTGCACCAAGGGGGTGAAGTGGCTTTTAAGCGCAGCCTTCAATTCGCCGTATTTGTCGCTGTCTGGTGGGTGATTGACCAGATCTTCCACCCTCTGGACTGTGTGGCTGTCCAGCTTCGCCACCACATGGTAGAATTTCGTGTCGTCCTTCGAGATTCTCCGGAGGTTGAACTGCGCCTCGATTGCGCTAAACCAGGAGCGCGGGCTATGCTGCCAGAAGTCGGGCAGCCGGAGTGTGGCGGCAACCATCAGGCTGGCTTCTGCCGAGCCCCGCTCGGGGGAATTATTTCTGCTCATTCTTCGTCGTAAGGTCACCAGTGTGGAGAATGTGCACAATGATGAGACTGAGTTATTCCTCAGGTTCAGCTTTATTAACAGATCACATACTCCAACAATCTCAAAGCAGGAAAAGAGGAAGTATAATCTCACATCCGACTTTTATACCCCGGACCTCGAAACAGCAGTCACATGGTGTTTAATCAAACATACAATCACATGGTACTTAATCCCAGTCACAATGTAACCCCTTTGATCTTCACACCATTGTCCTATAGTCTCCGGTGGTCCGGGAATCTCTCCAGGTCGTCTCCCTGAAACAAAGGCCAAATCTCACACTCTTCCGTTGTCTCTCAGAGGCTCAGTCCTTTTGTTCCATGAGACGTGCAGCACACAATAAACACACAGCAATATATTTGTGGAGAATAGGTAACCAACATATGTGCCCGCAACACCATTGTTTTGACACAGAAGCATAAGGGGGCATGTCCACCAAATGCGTTTTTTTCTCTGGTGAGCGACTATTTTCTATTCATTTGCTATATATTTTCAAGACTTTTAATTTTCCACTAGTTCCAGATAAGGCCTTGTTTTCAAAATAAACACAAATTTAACTCACCTTTACCATCAATGCAGTTGCGAAAAAAGCTATTGTAATAACTATTCCACTAGAAGTGGCAGTGTGACTTTTTTACAACCCCCCACACTACCATGCCACAGGCACCGAGGCATCAGCACCTTGGTGCTTTCATTAAACCAGGTTTTGGTGCTTTTGGCAGTGTGGGCCAGACGGCCTCCACTCCAGTAACTTAGGCAGCTGTATTTTAGCAGCTAATTTGCAGTTCATTGTTCAAACTCTCCCATGGCCATGTGACTAACTATTTACATTCCACCCTCAGCTTCCCCCTCCCCCCACGGCCTCAACTCAGTGTTCCACCTCCCACCACAGCTCCCCCTATAGGCCCCAGCCACCACTGCTCCCTGCTGCCACTGCTTTCCCCATTCATCCCTTAGTCACAGTCAGATCCTCATCACATGATCTCAGTAAAGTGAAATTAACCCATTCAGTCTCCGTACCATTCCTCAGTTCTTTCAACCTGTCCCAAAGCAACACCAGGGAGGTGGTGTTGCTGTCATTCACCAAAAAAACATCAAAATATCCAACATTCCCACCCCTACAGTCCACTCATTTGAACATATTGGCCCTTTCTCTCACCCTCTGTTTTTCTCCCCAGCGATTTTACTCTCCACAGTGATGCCACCAACTGCAAACCTGCCACCGACTTCATGGAACTGCTACAGTGCTTCACCTTCACTCAACATGTTGACTTCCCGACTCACTTACATAGACACATTCTGGATCTGGTCTGCTCAAAAGGACTAATAATGCTCCAACTGAGCAGCATCAACCTCCATATCTCTGACCACCTGGCAATCACCATGAACATCAACGTTCCCATTCCCTCCCCTAAAGAAAAGCTCACAATATCCTTCAAAAATATCAAGACCATCACTCCCCCAGTCCTCTCAGCCTCACTCACCAGCATGTTATCTGGCTCCCTTCCCCCACTCTCTGACGACCCCACGGATCTTGTGCGTTATTACAACACCACCCTCTCCTCCTGCATGAACCAGTTAGCCCCCATCAAAACTAAAACAGTCTCCTTCACACTCTGCTCCCTGGTACATTCATGAACTCCACGCCATGAAAACCCGTAAGCAACAGCTGGACAGACTTTACAAGAAAACAAACCCAACAGTTCACCTCCAAGCCTATACGGACCACCTCCAGCAATACAAGACTGCCCTCAACACAGCCTGGTCCAACTTCTACTCTCACCTCATACATGCTGGCTCCAATAACCCCAAAATACTCTTCTCCACAATAAACAGACTTCTCAAATCTATCAACAACACCTCCCCATTGTTCACTGCTAAAAAGTGCAACTCATTCCTGTCCTTCTTCCAAACAAAGATCACCACCATCCACAGCAACCTGATCACCTCCCCTCCATCAGCCCCGCCCCCCCACCTCTATTCAGCCACTGTCTCATTCCCCCCCACTGACCCCTCTAGAGCTGACTAAAATTACCACAGGCATGAGAAGCCCCAGATCCATACTGGACCCCATCCCCTCTGCACTTATCAAGTCCTGCCTCCCATCTCTCTCCCCACTCATCTGCAGCATCATCAACGCCTCTCTCAGCTCTGGCTCCATCCCTGACCCCCTGAAACTTGCCACCGTCACCCCAATCCTCAGAAAACTGGACTAATCCCTGACATCATGAATAACTTCCGTCCCTTCCCCAACCTACCCTTCCTGTCCAAAATCCTAGAATGTTTTGTTGCCACTCATCTCAAAACCCACCTCAACGCCACTGACCTTGTTTAGACATTCCAATCTGGATTCCATTCACAACATAGCACCAAAACAGCTATGCTCAAAGTGACAAATGGCCTCCTCCTCTCAGCCAACTTTGGACTCCTGAACATTCTCATCATGCTCAACCTCATAGCCGCCTTCAAAACAGTCAACCATTCCATTCACCATTCATGTCTGGAAACCTGCCTCAACATCACTGGTACAGTTCTCTCCTGGTTCCACTCATATTTCACCAACAGATAGCAATTCATCCACAACAACTGCACCTACCTCACAGCCCCCCTTCTCCCATGGCATTCCCCAAGGTTCTGTGATTGGTCCTCTCCTCTTCATCCTCTATACACTCCTGCTTGGTAACATCATCCGCAAAAATGGCCTTACCTTCCATTGTTACGCAAACAATGTTCAGATCTACATTTCCACTAAGTGCCTAACTACAGTAACCTGCTCCATACTGGAAAATTGTTTGAAATAAAATCCTGGATGCAAAAGAACTACAACTCAACTCTGACAAGTCTGATATGATGATCGTCAGCCCGGAATCCCTCATCAAAAACACCCACAACTTCACCCTCACTGTTGCCAACTCCACATTTTTCCCATCCCCACAGCTGCAAAACTTTGGAGTCATCTTTGACACCTCAAGTTTGAACCGCACATCAATCATGTCACCAAAACTGCCTTCTTCCACCTAAAAAACATAGCCCGGCTCCATCCATCACTCACCTTCTCCATTGCAGAAACCCTCATACATGCATTTATCACATCCAGACTCGACTATTGCAATAGCATTCTTTATGGATCATCTTCCAAAGTCCTCCAGAAACTTCAATACACCCAGAACTCAGCCGCCTGTCTCCTTACCCAGTCCCGCTCCAGTGATTACATCATCCCAGTCCTCCAGAGCCTCCACTGGCTCCCAATCTTACAACGCATACAGTTCAAAGTCCTTCTCCTCACCTTTAAAGCCCTCCATGATCAGGCCACTTCCTATCTCATGAACCTGTTGCACCGGTACCCCACTCTCCCACTGCCTCCATTCCTCTGATGCAAACTTCCTCTCTCCACCACACAGAACCAAGCACAGAACCTGAGGGGGACAAAGCCTTTTCCATCGCTGCCCCCTCCCTCTGGAACTCTCTCCCTCAACACATCTGTGTCTGCACAGACTTAGGCTGCATTCAGATGACGATAGTCTGGGGGTCTCGGTTCGACTGGACGGGGAATGCCAAGAATTTTCACACCTTCATTTAATTTGGTTTGCATTCACATTGCAGCGGACCAAACTGCCTGAACAACATCACGCAGTTACAACAGCTGCTCATTTGGGTCGCTTGAGCTGAAACCACCACTGTCCAGGAAGAAAAAAATCACAGCGAAGAAAAATCAGGCTCATCGATTGGCCAGGGCCAAAAACAGAAATCAGTTCCCTTCAACCGGACTGTTTGTCCACCACAAACAAGACATTTTTTAACTTTTTTCCCTGGCTTTCACTGGTAAAAGGATTTCTCGGATTTGCACGGTTGTCTTTATTGTTATTTTCTACCCAAAATGTACTATGGTAAATGCTACTTCCTCTTCTCAGACTATGTGTTGCTATGGTTACACAAATGCAGAGGGGCACTTCTGTCCTTTGGTCAGCTGGATACTCCGTTTGGATTCACACTGCAAGCGGAGCACACCAGACTTTGTTTGCAAGAGAACCAAGACCCCCTTTTCAGGGGGACCAGACTTCGCTTGTTTGGTGTGCACCAGAGTTCCAACGTGCGTTCAGACAGCACCAAACAAACCAAACTATCCGTGGAAGCCACTGTTTGGTCCTTTGGTCCAGACAAAGCAGTGGCCATCTGAATGTGCCCTTGAGCTCCTTCAAATCATTACTGAAAACCCACCTGTTCAGACTCTTTTTAATCTTTAATTTTAATTGTGTTTGGGGGGGGGGTCTAATGTAAAGCATCTTTGAGTGCCTTGGGAAGCGCTATACAAATAAAATATATTATTATTATTATTATTATTATTAATAATTCATGCAAAAGGAGCCCTGATCAAGTATTGAGTGCGTACATGGACATGCTTTTCAGTCAGCTAACATTTCTATTAAAAATCCATTTTTTTAATTCATTTTATGCAATATTAAATTTTTTTGAGAAACTGAATTTGGGGTTTTCATTAGCTATAAGCCATAACCAAAACAATTAAAAGAAATAAACACTTGAAATATGTCACTCTGCGTGTAATCAGTCTATATGATACAGTATATGAGTTTCATTTTTTGAATTGAACTAATAAATAAATCAACTTTTTGATGACACTGTAATTCATTGAGATACACCTGTATACACCTTTGGGTATTATTCAGAAAGTATGAAGTGACTGCAGCAAGAATTAGCACCTTGTACCAAAAAGGGGTAAATGTCATTCTGTAGATTGGTATTAATTTGTGGCTCAAAAAGAGGAATGTATGTGTCTTATAGTTATGTGGATATGGAGCCAGTCTGTTGAGTGTAAAGGTGAAGGTGTCATGTTACTTGCCATTTTTTTTGGAAGTTGTGCTGTAGGCTGTTTGAAGGGATAATATTGTGAAAATCTGCAGCAGAAATATTTTTTCTATGTGGAGCAGATGGATTCACCCTCATATGATAGTTTGAGATAATTTAGTCAGTGGGAGCGGCTCAGTGAAGGGCAGTAACTCAACTGAGGTTTCATCTGGCTAGGACAGGGCCAGAATGCCTCCCACTGAAGGTGAGGCATTCCAGGGTGTCCAAAAGGGAGAAGACAACAGGGCCGCTCCAGGGCACACTAAAATACACCAATCAGGCATAACATTATTATCACCTGCCTAATTTTATGTTGGTCACCCTTTTGCTGCCAAAGCAACTCCATTAGACCACTGAAGGTATGCTGTGGTATCTGGCACCAAGGTGTTAGCAACAGATCCTCTAAAGATGCTTTTCCACTAGCACCGCCCAGCCCCGATTGAAAACCCGACTCTACTCACTTCGGTTCGATTCAGCCTCGGTTGCGTTTCAACATTACTGCTGGCACACCTGCTGGCACACCTGCGGTGGGTGGGATTTCCTGAACAGCAGGCGGCGCCACACTCTCGTGACATCAAACACGCGACCGAATCCTCCACAACAAAGAAAATGGCTGATGACGAGGAGAGAAGGAAGGAGGAAGGAGAGAGGAATGACTGTGACATGAAACTCAGAAAAGATTTATTGTCAAGTACATTAAC
This sequence comes from Pholidichthys leucotaenia, assembly GCA_020510985.1. Lineage (NCBI taxonomy): Eukaryota > Metazoa > Chordata > Actinopteri > Cichliformes > Pholidichthyidae > Pholidichthys > Pholidichthys leucotaenia. The sequence goes on along the minus strand of CM035847.1, from coordinate 251,545,028 downwards.
AGATCACTGATAACATACGAGAGAATTTGACTTGACACAGAAAATGAACCTGCATTTCCAGTGACACGGCTGCATCGGGGACGCGCCTGCCAACAGGATAGAGGGTACAGGTAGCATAAGAATAAGAATAATACGAGGAACAATAGGAAGGAGCAAAAAAAATCATTGATTCAGAATACTGGTTGCATAATCAATCAATATTATGATTACAAGGAAAAAAAAAGCTCTCGATGCACATACGCAAGACAGGATTCGGACACAAGACACAAGAGAGCAGTGTGTGTATCTTTATTCAGTTCATGGATCAATGTGTGTGCGCTGTTGAAGCAATGTTGATGATAATAAGAGAACAACAAGGGCACTTGGCAGGAGATGTTTTGTCTGGCTGCCGCCAATCGTCCTTGCGATTATCTGGGCAGGCTCTCCAGATGGCTGTCCAAGGCCTTGTGCTCGATGATTTTGAAAACACAGACTGCAGACAGCCAGGAGGAATTTTCATGGGGAAATTGAGCCAAATCGGACTGATCACAGAGAAGGCTTTTTATTTCTTCTGTAGATTCAGTACTTAATCCTTCATTGCGGGGCTTTAAGTCCATCGTGGAAAGACCTAAGCGAGACCATGATGTAATCCACCTTCCGAGACAGTTCTCCATTTGTTGCTATCAGGGTCTTCTCCAATTTTTCCATTTGACAGATGCACCTCGCCTGGCCAGCATTTTGATAGGTTGTATCCATCTTCAGCAATTTGCGGTACACCAGGACAATCCCAGTTCCAATCAGAAAGATCCCGATCACCATTATCACGAAGACATACAAATCTTCAATATCTTCGATAGAGAGATTAGTGAGACACAAGATCTTCCAATTACTTGTGTCACGTAAATAGCCCGCTGGAGCCGTTCCTGCGGGGCAGACAGCTTTCCCCGGAGCACTTTCTTGTTGAAAAAATAGTGTCAATTGTGTTCAAAGCCCAGCTTATTAACTCCATAATTTCTTTCTTTCGACGGTCGCAGTTAGACGCAGACAGACAACAGCAAGCTGGGATCCAGTAGTTGGGAGGGAAGGAAAAAAAGTCAGAGCAAGAGAGAAGAAAAAGGCGTCTGCTCTCTTGGGAGGGCGGAAGTGAAGGTAAAACTGGTGAAATCTATGGTGCTGACTTGTTGTGCTCTGCACAATCTGTGTGAGAGTCATGGAGAGACGTTTGACACTACATTGGATGATGCAGTAGATCAGGGGTCACCAACGCGGTGCCCGCGGGCACCATGTCGCCCGCAGGGACCACATGAGTCGCCCGCAGGCCTGTTCTAAAAATAGCACAACTCGCAAGTGAGCTGCGTCTAAGATGTAATTTTTTCTGCCGCTATTTTTTAAAATCACACTTGCATTTATATAGATTTTAAAATGACAATGTCTTAAAAATAAAAAAAAATGAAAATATGTTTATTATACGTAAAGTTAATGTGAACTCTGACCTAGTTCAAAGGTCAGTATTGTGCGCATGACAAAACCTTCGTGCTTGTGGAGCGTAAGCTAGTGGTAGTGAAGATGTGAGTGGAGTGCAGTTTCCTACACAGTTCTTTTTCCAAAAAAAAAAGACAGAAAATTTATCATTTTCAAAGTAAGCGGGAGGAAGAGTTCTTTTTTACTACCGTGAAAGGAAGCTGCGTGTGTTTCATTTGCGGGGCGACTGTGGCCCACTGCTGCCCACTCTTTTTTTTTTTTTTGACAGAAGGTAGATTTCTTCTGCAGTCCGGTGACAAGCCACTAGCTGCCGATTGCTGTGTGCGCAAGCGCCCCTTAACTCCCTAACCTGCATGTTTTTGGCATGTGGAAGGAAACCGGAGAAATCTCGGAGTAAACCCACGCAAACACGGGGTGAACATGCAAACTCCACACAGATCACTGTTGGCCGGGGGCAAGAATCGAACCCACGATCCCCCGGCCGAGGGTAAATTGTGCTGCCGCGGTGCCACCGTGCATATAAGCACTCTCAGTGCTGTTTAGCTTCTTCTCAAGCATGATTCTTGGCAAGAACTGTATGGATATAATTCCAGTGAAGAAGAACACACAAAAGTGTGTTTATTAAATGTAACAGATTTTGAGCAGAATTGCAGCAGATTTGTTCAGTTAAAAATGTGATAAGATTTATTTAATATGAAAGTTGATTTTTCTTAAATGTTACATAACTTTTTCAAACATGGTTCAACATAGTTCATGAATTAACAGGGTTTAGTTTTTTATGGTTAAAAGGGACTGGTGAAAACTGGACATTTTTTTAATGTAGAAGTGATCATCTGAACAATTGCTGAGATTAATAAAAATAAAGTGTTGAATATTGATCTTGTCTGTTACCCACTCTAAGTTATTGATGATTATATATATATATACAGTATATATATATATATATATACACACAATTTGTTATTTTAGAGGAGTGTGTCAAGCTGGTGCCCTTCACATGACTCGATACCCATGAAGTAGCTCTTGGTTTCAAAAAGGTTGGTGACCCCTGCAGTAGATGAACCAGTGATGGCAGCGGCACAGAGAGCAGAGGAGCAGGGTGCCGATATACAAGATGCTGTGATCCAGTACTTGTCTATTTCGTCCACATTTATGTGCATACATATTTCAAAAATGTTTTTTGTAAATAAAATCTTGTGCATGTTTCATCTACCTGTGCTCTGTTGTTCATAACGCTTATCTGTTAAGGTACGGGTAATTAGATTAGATTTGTTTATTTGACAGGGACAGTGCAATAAACATAGACAATTAATCAATGACAATCAATCTGATGTGTTGCCGAAGAGTGTATAGCTATTAGCTAATTTGCAGGAGCCTCAGGACAACAGAAGGTGTGAAGCCATCAGCCTAATGATGAGTCCACACTTCTCACTGTTGTGATAATTGCTCACGCTGAGCACTCTGACAGCCCCGCTGTGGGGGTCACACACACGACGTGTTCCTCCCCACACTCTCAATCATTTTTTTTCCCCGTATATTTTTCTCTTTGGCGTACAGAAATGGCAATACGCCCATATTTGCTAAAATTGCATTTTCCCCGTATTAAAATACGGTGAAACCGTATCACTTGACAGGTATGTAATTATATGCAGAAACACCGCACAGGCCATCTTCACAAAAATCCAGCTCAACAAGTCACTTTTTCTTAGGTGGAAATGCAAATTGAACTATAAATCATGTGTTGATACATATGTAAATGTCTCCCACTTTTACTTACAAATTGATTTTTAATTTTTGGGAAAAGGGAATATAAATTTTGCACTTGTTGGTAACAACAGTTGTGTGCAACAAAAACACAGCTGTGTATCCTTGTCCGATTTGTCTACTGTTATTAGTGCCAAATTTTTGGTAGATTCCTTCTTAATTTATTAAATTTTGACTGGTGATGCAACATTCAACTTACACGTACTTACCTTTAGCAGTGTCTACAAGTTCAAGCACACCTGTACAACTGCTTATAACATAAAAAATGTACCCGTTCAAGAGAAATGGATTCAGCATTGCAAATTTGTTTAAAATAAAAAAAAAAAACTACCAAGACATTACGTTTCGTTGTGTTGTTAAAAATTAAATTACCATTAGAAGGCTATACACCTGACCTGATGAACAGCAGCATGTGGAGTGAACAGAGAATGGGATGTGTATGTAATTATTGGCTTTTCTCATACGGTGTCATAACAGATAAACCAGACTTTTGATGCAAACAATACAATTTTATTCCAGAAGCAAAATTTACAAACAAAAAAACAGACTGGGCGTGGGGAGACATGGTTAGACAAGCCGACTGCTAAATGCGTCCACAAGCCTGCCAAATAGGGTCAGGAAATCTCTGTTGAATGATGACATCTCTGCGAGCTCTTCCCTTCGTAACACAGCGTCCTGCTCCAGGGCTTCACGTGCATCTGCCCGCACATCTGCGGCCACCTGTTGCAAATGCTGCATGTGCTCCTGATGGTGTTCTTGCCGCTGGTCATGTTGCCGTTCCAAGAGCCGCATCTCTTCGTCATGCGTGTTGACCATCGCTAATGTAGATGGAAAGACAGAAAGGCATGGTCGTTAAAGCTGGATCACTACATATATTATGGAATTACACTGGTGAAAGTCTGTGGTGGAATGTCACTATTACATTATGCTTCATTGCTGTATATAAGCTGAACTGTCATGTTGCTGCCCCTCAGTAGAGCAGATTTTGCAACACGCAGGGTGCTGTCTTCGGCTGCAGCCCCCCTGCAAAACTAAAAAGGATTATGATTAAGAATATGGATGGATGGATGGATGGATGGGTAATGTTTAAATTAGTTGCTTGTAGTGTGGCCGCAGAAATCTGAATGGGTTAATACAGTCAGCTGACGCGAAGCATTTCAATGAAGCATGTTGATTTCAACGGCAGTTCATGCGCTTTATTTGTTTTTCTAAAAGAGGAGTTACAACAGTACTTCAATCACCACACCTAAAAATGGTTGTGGAACACCGATAAGACCAAAGAATAACCTTTTTGTACATTTAAAAAGACATTTTCAATTAATTAATATGCAGCTGCAGGAAATTGCATTAATCAATTTGGTACATAACTTGTTAGGCTCCAGCCCCCCCGCGACCTGTAAAGGATTAAGCAGTAGAAGATGGATGGATGGATGGATTTTCGACCCTGGTTTCCGCTGGACCTGTTTCAACCAAAAAAAATCGTGGTTATTGTGCCTTACCGGCACTTGAACGTGATCCAGATGGAGCTGGTGATTTGGCTGACATCGGAGCCGATCCAGCTGGCACTCCGCCAGACGCAGGAGAGTCCGCTGTGTCCATGTCCACTGAGGTGGACCCCTGTGATATGAACTGCGATTCTAGAAAGAAAATGCACACAATTTAAAACTTAACACCAAAGTGCAACATGTACACAACACTCTAAAGTTTTTAACCGGAATACAATAAGCGTAATTCAGCGTTTTGTTCGCGCTAATACTTAACACAAAGCAAGTGTGAATCTGCAGTTGGCTGCAAAACAATAGGCAAGCCTCAGTAACAACCATTACCCACAATCTAACAACCTTCCTATTTCTTAAAAACAGTGAGCTTGGCACAGAAAGGATAAAGTGGCGAAAAGATGCGCAATATCAAAACAACACTCACCATCCACGGTTTCCAAGGCCGTGGCCATGACAGTGACCGTGTGGAGCCCAATGTCTCTCAGTGAACCACTTCCACTCCTTCCGATCCGCTGCACTTCGAGCATTGTGGTCCTTCACTGCTCGGTAATCGCTTTTCAGCTTTTTCAGCTTCTCCCGACACTGTTTGGCAGTACGGATGTGCCCTTGGGAAGCCATCTGCTCAGACACCTGCATTTCGAGTAGATCCGTCCAACTCGCGCTGGATGCGATCGTCGCCTAATATAGAAAGAAAATTGCGCACCTCCTAATATATAATATTAGGAGTATATTATTATATAAGTATATTATACAGTATATTAATATAATATACTGTATTAAAGGGGCGCACTGTGTTCACTGGCTGAACAATTACAAATGGCAGTCGTGGAGTAAATTCAGCAGAAAAAGTCGCTTTCGTGACATTATGACCTGACCAATCAGCGGCGACCAGTCTCTTAAAGTCATATCACAGCCATACTCAGCCCTACTCAGCTCGGTTAGACCCTGCCCTGGATCAGGTACGAAAAAAGTACCTGCTAACCGGTGCTGGGGCTAATGGAAAATGCTCAAACGCGGGCTGAGTGGTGTGGTGTAGGGCTAAGTGAGGTTAGTGGAAAAGGGCCTTAAGTCCTGTAAGTTGCGAAGTGGGGCCTCCATGGATCAGATTTGTTTGTTCAGCACATCCCACAGATGCTCAGTTGAATTGAGATCTTGGGAATTTGGATAAGTCAGTACCTCAAACTCATTGTTGTGGTCCTCAACAATCAAAGATCTCAGTCAAATGGTCAGGAATGTCATGTACATGCGCCGCAGCACACAGGTGAAAAGAGTTAAGCCCAATTGCTGGTGAAGTGAACGTGTTTTATTAACAGAAAGACATACATACAAAGGGTCCATGAAACTGTCAAAAATGAGTTACAATGAAGATGGCCGGCTACAACTCCACAGGCAAGCCCCATGCGCTCCAGATAGGAGTGGAGCAGAAAGGAAGGGCAGTAAATAATGAGGAGAGACTTACATATAGGGTTGGAGCAAACTAGCTCTGGAAACAACAACACCTAACTCAGTCCAAAGGGAGGAGAAACCAACAGAGGAGCCTGGGCATCCAGCTTAGACTAACGCCACAACACCGAAAGCTCACACCGTCATCCATAAATACCCTGAGTACCAATGAGTGACAAGTGGATGCAAGTGTGGCAGCAGCTAATGCATGAATGAGAATGAATGGATGTGTGTGTGTGCATGTAAGCGTGTGTGTATGTGTGTCAGGATGGATGTGTGTTTGTGTGCATTCCTCAGTGCATGTGAGTAGGAAACAGGGAAGGAAACAAATAATAAAAATGGGCAACAGGTGGATACTGGCAGAGGGAGAGGTGTGGCTGTAGACTGGCAGGGGGCTCCAAACCTGCTAGCTGGAATTAATTAACAACAATAGGAATTACAGCCATAGATCATGAAACAAGGTTGAGACATCAACCCCGTTCATGACAAGGAATTTCTAAATACCCAATCATGTAGGATCGGGCTGATGGCCAACAATAATGCTCCCAGCGCAAATTGGTTGAAAACATGTTGAAAAGATGCAGATTTGTTTTTAAGGGGATTTATAGCCACCGCAGTGCATATTTAACTAGAAAAGCACTCGGAGAGCGCAGACCTCCGCCAAGCGACACAGTTTCCCCCATACAGTCTTCAGATTCCTTGACCATGAAAACATGACAAGCAGTGGTTCAGTAGTTATTGACGAAAATGGCATTTTCCGTAATGGCGGCCACAGTTCCCCCCATACAGTGTTTGTGTGTACGTTTTCAGATTCCTTGACCATGAAAACATATGACTAGCAATTGGATTGACAATGATAGGATTAGTGGTTCAGTAGTTATTGACGAAAATGGCATTTTCCGTAATGGCGGCCACAGTTCCCCCCATACAGTGTTTGTGTGTATGTTTTCAGATTCCTTGACCATGAAAACATATGACTAGCAATTGGATTGACAATGATAGGATTAGTGGTTCAGTAGTTATTCACGAAAATGGCATTTTGCGTAATGGCGGTTTTCTTGTGGACGGTGATCCGGATCACCACCAAAATCTAATCATCTGTAGGATACCCCATTTCTGACAATCTGTGAAAATTTCATGAAAATCCGTCCATAACTTGTTGAGTTATCTTGCTAACAAACAGACAAACAAACAGACAAACCAACGCCGATGATCACATAACCTCCCCCTTTGGCGGAGGTAATAAAGAAGATGTTGGATAAAATAAATTAAAAACATGGATAGAAACTTTTTTTTAGGGTGAACTGTAGTGGTGGGCAGTACGACCAAAAATTTATGTCACAGTATTTTTTGAGATTGTGATGGTTTCACTGTATATCACGGTACAGTTTATGCTATTTATTTATTTGTTTATTTGACATGACAGGGCTTTTCAGTAGGAATATGCTGTATAAAAACATACATTATTTAGCTACATTAATGGCTTTGATCTGCTTTGACTCACAAGCTTACACAATATATGAAGGAACCATTTTAATTATACAAACTGTAACATAATATATTAAGAATTTTGTTTCAAAACATAATATTTCAAGATTTTCTTTCTATTGGATAAGTAAGAAATGAGCTCCACTTCAATTCCTCCACTCTCACTAAGGGAGTGCACTTTGATGTGCTTGGCACGTCACAGCGCCTGGCTTGCTTCTCCCCAATGGCAAGCTGCGGAACTTTCTGACCAAATTTGACTGACCAAGGAGATTATATTTAAAGGTCCTTGGACTCATCGTGTCCAATAAAGTAAAAGTTTTGGCATATTTGCACTCACCATCTCTCACTGCGTCACAGTCTGTCGGGCAGGGGGAATGCTCCACCTCTCATGAGACCAGAGGCCTTCAAGGGAGACACCGGCACCTCTCTGGGCAGGAGAAGCTCAGCAGGGTTTTCCACTGCACTGCCGAACAAACACAGCTGCCTGGCATCATGGTTCATCTGTCATCACTCACAGGATTTATGACATGGGCTTAGAAACGTAACACACACCATCAGGATATTAAGTGTGAACTGTTGCGGTCAATGGTGGAAGGGTGTCCCGGCTGCAAAGAGCGGAGCTGCCGCTGATCCGAGGAGCATTACACCTGTTGGAACTGTCTCCTCATCTCAAGGAGAAATTTTTCCAAACCTATCAGAGTTCAACAGCTTACAATGTTTTTTTCCCCCCTTGTGTTCCTTTTACCAGTTTCTTGTGACATCACTTTCCATTTTTTTAAGAATCTGCAAGCAATGTATTTGGCGCCATTGCAGCTGTTCAGCAATTTTGCAACATTGAGGTATTTTCAAATTCCATACCGTTCAGAAAACTATGACGAGATGACCCGGTACATCGCCCAGCCCTAGTGAACTGAGAATATGTAAAAAAAAAAATATTCAAATAACTTCCAGCTATTCACAGACAACTTATTTATGTATTAATATTGATCAGATGTATCCTCACTTCAAACATGAAGAAGGCAGCTGTGGCAGAAGTGTAATGTGGCCGTGTGACGATGGGATGTCACCACTGTATGTCTTGTTATATTGTGTGATTATGTGTATTTGTATTGCTGTAAAGGTTTGTATGATTGTTTGGTAAGATGTACACAGTATTTGGGATTTGTCTTGGTTAATTTGAATGCCCTGGGAGATAATTAGTATGATTAAGAATCTGGTAAAATAATTGTTAAAGGATTTATTGCACATACCTTTGCCAACATGCTTCTTGTGCGTGTCCAGGCAAAAGACTCCGTTAGGAGTTGAGGGCCTTATATAGGACACCTGCAGGGAGCAAATATGTCTGGTAAGTCAGGGGGTGGTTTAATATTTGTAAATGGGGGTTAAGGTTATTTATTGAACTATTTATATTACTATTTATTGTGTGTTATTTATATATTTATATTGTGTATGTTTGGGGAAACTATTTATGTATTTTTAGATGTTAGTGGGTATGTGTTTAGTATAAGGAATGATGAGTGTTTTACCTGGGATTATGGTAGGGGCTAATCACCTCTAATTATCTCTCCATTATATAACAGGTGTGAGATATCGCGTTAGAGATGTATTGATAAAAACGGCTATTGAGGAATTTGCTATTGCTTGATATGCTTCTTGTTTGAGGTAGTACATTTGTTTTAAAAGGACTGTGTCAGAAGATTTTCCTGAGAGACTGGAGATATTACTTGTGAGATAAAAATAAATTGAACTAATTGAAAAGGAAGATTTTGCCTCGCCGCTTCTTGCCACACGTTCACAGGCCGACTACTGAGCTGGAGGGTCAGGGGCTCGATTCCTACTCTGTCTGCAGTCTGCATGTCGAAGTGTCCTTGAGCACGACACTGAATCCCCAGTTGCTCCTGGTGGGTCAGGCCAGCGCCTGTGTATGGCAGCTCTGCCGCCATCAGTGTGTGAATGTGCGTGTGGCTAGCAGGATCTGTAAAGCGCTTTGGTCATTAGAGACAAGGAAAAAGCACTATTTAAGTGAATCCCATTTACCATGATAATGATGAATTTCTTGAGCAGTCCACAGTTATAAATTTAGAGTGATCCATTGAAAAAAATGTTCAACTGCATATATTTACAGACTTTGTTCAGATCATTAAACAGTTGCACTTAATTTTCAGATCAAAGATTACCAACAGAATAACCATTTGGAAAATTTTAGACAAATTCCAGCCTACTGATGTTCCCAGAAGACAGGTGAATCAGTGAGCAAGTAATGTGCACATACACCATGTAAAATCAGAAAATCTCATTTCTATTCCTTACATGCAGCTTGAAGATTGCTCATTACACTTGGATAGAAAAACCAGCCAAACACAATTATGCAGGCTCACTGACAGTATTCAAGACATTTTAAATTCAAATCAATGTTTAATACTTCTCCCAAATATGCTGATGAAATACTTAGCAAAGATAATTCCGCTTATACTGACAGATGTTTGCCAGCTTTAACCCACCTCTTCCTCTGAGTGTACACTGCGTGTTTTTGCGAAGTTTTTAATGTTAAGTTTGGTTTCTGTTTTACCATTGGTCGTATTTTCCATCTGTTTACAATTACTGCTCAATTGCATGCAATAGTTTGATGTGTTTTGTTGTTAAATTGTCAGCTATGTTACTCTGTGCCTTTACTTGATTGTTTGCATAATCATCTTCTTACTCAGTTTTAATTGACGGGTGAGTGAATCAAGCAGCTGTAGATTATATTTACATAGTTTAAGTTTGGAAGCGTTCTGTAAATGGTGTCACAAATTGAGCACAAAGATGAAACACCCAGAAAAGTTCTAAAAAATACTCAATTTAAAAGACATTTTATGCTGTATTTGTAACAAGCTATTCTAAAGTTGTGTACTTTGTGGAAGTTTTTAATCTTGGGTCAAATGGTTGTTTTTATGAAGCATAAAAAAAACCAGTTCATTCAAGCTAAATGAGCCCCCCTTCCATTGGCTCTCATCATTTGGCATGTTTGTAGCTCTGTGAACAGCTAAAATCCAGTGATCCTGCATATTTCTGATGTATTGAGGACAAGGGGCTATTAATTCTAACTGAATCTGTCGAGATAAAGCATAGCTCTGGGGGATTGTGCAGTTTGCTCCTAAAACTAGAAATTTATTGTTATAGGAATGATTTCACCCCATGAATCTCTCTCTCCATTACTCCTTTAAGTAGTTCTGCCAACTTTGCAGTCACAATTAAAGCTCTGTAGATGACTTCAAAGTAGGACAATTAAAAATAATTCTCTCTCAAATAGTGCATGGAAATATTGAATGCCAAGATAACATTGTGGCCAAAAGTCTGATTGAACATCAGTGATTATTGTCATGAATTGGTCCCTACGGGACAGGACAGGACCCCCATGCTCTGAACTGCTAGTTGTGATATTTATTGAAAAAAAAACACCCAAAACACAAAGTCCAAACAGTGCATAAAAGTAAACTTACGATTGCAAAGCTGCACCTGCGGTGGCTCCAGGCTGCAGCAAGGCTGCACCCACAGTGGACCCGGACTGGGCCATAGCTGCACCCATGGTGGCTCCTGGGCTAGGGTGTAGCACCCACGGCGGACCCAAGCTGGAGCGCAGCACCCATGTTGGTCTGAAACTGGGACGCAGCGCCCACAACGGCCCCCAACTGGGACACAACACCCACGGAGACCCGGATTGAGGAGGAGCTGCACCCACGGAGGTCCTGGGCTGGGACGGGGCACCCACGAAGACCTTGGCTGATGGGGAAGCTGCACCCACGGCGGTCTCAGGCGGCAAGACTGGACCCATGGAGACCTCTGGCAAAGTTGGACCATCCTCGGTGACCCTGGGGAAAGACTCTGACAGGAGAGGCAGAGAAACAGGGTCAGGGTCACCAGCGGCAGTGGAGCGCGGCGAGGTAAGCTCAGGTGCAGCTGACGGCTGTACTTGGCTCTGCCCACCAAGAGACAGGAAAGATCTTTCCAAAACAGAGATAGTGAAAACAAAGAAGAGCACTTGCCTGAGCTCAAGCTCCACCGCCGTCCAGGACTCCATCGATCCATGTGGCGATGTCTCATGCCCGGTCCTCTGGAGGTCCAGCTTTGGCTCTGCTGCAGTGGCCCCTACAGCAGGCATGGTGGTAGATGCAGTCTCAGGACCAACCAGCAAAGTGGCCAACACAGGTGGCTCGCCTGGCGTGGACACAGGAGGTCGGCTCCCTGCTGACGCTGGATCTTGCACTGCTGAAGCCAGGGGATGTTCCACCGTTGGTGCAGGCTTCAGCTCGGTAACAGTGCTCTCCCTCCATCTAGGCCATGGCTGTGGGGCTGGAATCAGGTCCTTCAGGGCCGCAGGCTCCTCCATCATCCGGCGGTGGCTCAAACCTCTGACCAGCGAATATTTGGGCTAAAGGAGACACAGAGTGAGCAGGTGAACAGTCTATAGCTGCAGCAGGTGGTGAAGACTCAGATGACTGCATGGTCTTAGTCTCACCACCAGGAATCAGGCAAGATAATTCATGTTTTGGTGAATGAGAGTGAAAAAACACTTGCCTGAGTTCCCGGGGCACGATGTCTTTTGCTGCAACTGGTTGAGAATCAGCCCTCTCCGTGACTTCAGTGGTTGAGGGCCCCTCCGAGGAATGTAGAGGAGCCGTGTCTGCAGACACAGTGATGGGCGGAGCCCAGAAGGAGGTGACCAAGCCTTCAGCAGTGGGAGGAAACGCCGAAGAGATGGGAGTCACAGCAGCAAAGGAGGAGGAGGAGGCTGACGGGACAGACGGCGAAGGAAAACTGGAAGAAAGGACTGCTGCGGGGATTGTCGGCCTCGGCAAAGGAGGGGCTGCTGACAGGGAGGTGAAGGTGTTCCTCCGGTGGTCCAAAGCAGGATGGTGGCATTTTGCAGCCAGCAGAGCGGAAGCAGGAACAAGCGAACAGGGGGAGGAGAAGGACGTCTGCTGCAGAGAGCGCCTCCGCGTTGGCCTTGGTCCAACTGGAATCGGCCCCCACATCAGCCCGGGGAATGACTGCTGAAGTGAGGAGTCCGTAGACAGCAACTCCGCGAATTGGGGAAACTTCCTGAACCCGGGGTGTGCCTGTACAATCCCAGTCGCTGCATCCACACTCTCCCAGATCTTTTTGGGACTATGGGAGGTGAGAGCTTTGCCCACGAAGCCCTGAATTAATTCAGGGGCCTACTGCTCCTCCACGCCCGGAGTTCCGGCCACTGATCTTCCTTAGCTGAAGGCCGGTGGGCTGGGGACATGATGATGACTCCGGAAAAACAGGTGAGTGAAAACAAAAAAAACCCCACAAACTACATTAGCTGGGTCTTAAATTGGTCTGAGTCTACTGTCAATAATTGGCCCCTACGGGGCAGGAAGGGAAACCCACGCACTGAGCTGCTAGTTGTGATATTTATCAAGAAAAAACACAAAGTCCAAACAGTGCATAAAAGTAAACTTACGATTGGGATGAACGGGTTGTAGGTAGATGAGCACACCAGAACAGGGAAGGAGTTCTGGTGGAAATGGGTAGTTTAGACTCCAACAGTGAGTGAAAGGAACAATGGACTTTAAATAGAGCAGGTAATCAGAGAACATAACTGATGGCAGGTGTGGACCACAAGAGTGGGAAGGCTGACCTAATTACTGACAGGTGTCAGCTGATGACCCAAGACCTGAACCAATGGCAGGGAATATTGAGCAACACATAAGAGATAATAACAAGGTGGGAGTGTCTGGAGGAGGAGGTGGAGAGCTCATGTCAAAACGGAAACAAAATATAAACACTAAGAACTAGATAGGAAAAGATGCCTAAAGAAACTTACAGAATAATAAGAAGAACACGGATTGCATAGACAGAATGACTGACAACTGAGAATATATCCTAAACCAACATATAGTAAAGTAAACACACAACACTGGGAAAACGCAGGAAATAATCAGGAGTAATATGAGACCATGAGCACGGTGGAAATACTGTGCTCAGCCTCGTGACAGATTATAGTGGTTTCAGGTTGAAGCTCTTCAGTATAATGTGGACAATATAGAACAATAATACTTTATTTGATAATCATTTTTGCAACTAGAACACACTCAGAGAGTGCAGACCTCCACCATGGCTGCTTCCATCCCTCATGGATCACCTCTAAAATGTAATGGGTTTATGTGTAGGCCTAGAGCCACTTCTGGTGAAAATTGCATCAAAGTCTGTCCATTAGTTTTGGAGTATTGTTGCTAACACCCTGTGAAAGAAAAGAATGTTGACTGAGGTTCTCAGCCATTCTCAGATCATCACCAAAATGTAATGGATTTGTCTGTAGCCTAAGAACCACCTCTGGTGAAAATTTCATCCAAATCCATCCAGTAGTTTTGGACTATTGTTGCTAACGCTCTCAGAAGATCAGAGCCTTGGCAGAGGTATGCATTTTGAGATCATCACCAAAATCTAATCATGTGGGGTTTTTTTTTCTTTTCCCCTTGGCCTGTCTGGCAGCTAGGTGAGCAGAACAGAAATCTGCTACACAAATACCTTTATTGTGCCAAAACAGATTTACTTTGCCAAAAGGAGCCTTATACAGTACGTATCAATACAGGGGCGAAAATCCCATTTCCCTGTTGGGGGGGGGGGGGGCATAAACAGGAAAATTTGAGAGCTTAATTTTTGAGGGGGACATAAAAAATGCAATTTTTGCTGTGTTGTCTGATACTTTCTCAAATGTCTTATATAATGATATTAGATAATTATGTCATTGTTCCTTATTAGTCCATATCCTACCTGTCTACAGGTTTTTTTTTGTTTTGTTTTTTTTTTGTTACTTATGTGTACCCGTAGGTAGATTTGGTTTGCAGTCTGGTGACAAGCCACTGGCTGCCGGTCGCTGCGTGCGTGAGCGCCCTAAACCTACATGTTTTTGGTATGCGGGAGGAAACCGGAGAAATCCCGGAGTAAACCCACACAACACGGGGGGAACATGCAAACTCCACACAGCTCACTGTTGGTCGGGGGCTGGGATCAAACCCACGATCTCATGATCCCCGCAATCCCCCGGCCGAGGGTAAAACTGTGCTGCCACAGTGCTAAACCACTGCGCCACCGTGCAGCCCACGATCAGCCAGCAATATCAAAAGTTGTATTGGTTTGTCGGTGTCAGTTACACCATATATGATCCAACAAAATGTTTTTGCTCACCATGAACACTGGTCTGATCCCCATCACAGCAGCTTTACAAGAATTCAAAGCTCATGTGCGTGCGTTTTTATGCAGTGCTAGTGGGATTTGAAGATGAAACCCAAGCGCAGGAGAGAGTTGAGTGTGCTTTATTAACAAAAAGTGAGAAATAAATCTGAAAACAAACAAGTAAATCACACTGGGCATACAGGGATGAAAGCCAGGACGCTCTACAGTACACAGGTAAGATGAAACAGAGATGAGGGCCCAGAGCGCTGCAGGAAAGCTGAGCAGCAAGGGAATCAAAGGGAAGACCCAGGGTGCTGCAGGAAAGCTGAACAGTGGGGAAAAATGAACTTACTGGCTGGAGCAGTCCGAGTCGAATCCGAGTAACAGTTCCAGATGAGAAGAGAAAAGGCTGACTACACCGGTAGAAGCGGAGCAGGAAGCTCGACGGACAATCGGCAGTGTAGAACAGAGCAGTCCAAACAATAACCCGGCAATGCACAGCGAACACAGATCTTATATAATGCAACCACTAATGAGCTGAGTGCATGCCAGTGTGAATAATGAGAGTGTGTGGGTGTGTGTGAGTCAAGGCAGGTGCATGCATGAATGTCAGAGCATTTGAGTGAGAATGAATGTGTGTGTGTGTGTGTGCGCGCGCGCATGCGTGCTTGTGTGTGTGTGTGTGTGTGTGTGTGTGTGTGTGTGTGTGTGTGTGTGTGTGTGTGAACAAACAGGAGTGCACAAATAATAATGACAAACAGCTGGTGGGTCTTGGCAGAGAGAGGGAGGCATGGCCGTCAGCTGGCAGGAACCAAGGACCCAAGGCTCCTAAAGGGCAGCCAGCTGAAAATTAAAGAAACAACCAAGCAAGGAAAAAACAGCCACGAGCCATGGAACAGGGCTGGAGACATCCAGCCCAGTCCATGACAGAGCCCCCCTCAAGGGGTGGATTCCAGACACCCACCGTACCATCAAGGGAACACGAACGGCAAAAAAGAAAACCTGCCCCCCCACCCCTCCGGAAGACTAGCACAACTAACCTGGGCGGGAGGTGGGGGAACAGGTCAGGAATCTGAAAATCTGAAAACGGGTCTGACAATCCTTCCATATCTGGTCCTCACCAATGCAGAATCACTTTGGGACCAACAGCTGTCCTCATCCCAGTAGGGGGTCTGTCAACAGTCGTCACAGTCTGAGAGTCATAAGAGCCCATTCTTTGGATACTGTCAATCCTTGTGTCACAAGAAGTCTGGCACTGAGTCAGTCCTGTGAGGTGCATTGACAGACAAGCCACTTGAGGAGCCCATGGCATGGGCGCCTAGTTCTACACGAGCTGTGGTGACCTCTATCCTCAGCATACTCTCAGCTGTTTCTGAAGGAGGAAGCTGTGAAACCCATTCCATTTCCCTATCCTCTAGCATGCTTGTAGGTAAAGACAAAGAGTTGCTTCCACCATCCACTGAGCGAGACTGACCACTAGCCCCACTTGCCACACTATCAGTACAAGAAATCTCAGACTCCGAAACTAGAGGCAGGAAATTAGCAGGATTGATCAAATTCCTGTGAACCACTTTCTCCTGACCTGTGGTACAGTTTTTAGTCTTGAAAGTGTGAGTGTTGTCTCTCTTTGCTACAACAGTATAAAGGACAACTTCCCACCTGTCAGCTATTTTCCAGCAACCTCTCTCGCCCTTATTTGCTAACAGAACTCTGTCACCAGCCTCAATAGGGGAACCCTTTAGCTTCCTGTTGTAGAACTTAGCCTGTCTCTGTTGCTGTTTACTTGCATACCCCTGAGCAATTTCCATTGCTTCTGCCAAGTCATGCATCAAAGACTCCACGTAGTCATTGCAGTCCATCACTTGATCATCCTGGAGGACTGAGCTGAACATCAGATCAACTGGAAATCTTGGCGTCCTGCCAAACATCAACTGAAAAGGTGTATAGTAAGTGGTCTTGTGCACTGTAGCATTGTAAGAAAGTGTCAGCAACCCAAGATATAGAGTGATATATAGAGTAGGTGGCAGTAATGCACCTGTAAGCTGGCTGCCAACCACCAATCAAATCTAAAAAAAAGAAGAAGAAGAAGACCTTGGCTTTAGATGAAAGAGCCCTGATCATGTTCCCAAGCGTATGATTAAATCTTTCCACTCTCCCATTACCCATGGGGTGGTAAGGAGTAGTGTGTGACTTTACAACACCAGCAAGTTGACACATCTCAGCTATTAAGCTGCTTTCAAAGTTAGCACCCTGATGTGAAAGAAGTCATTACGGAAAGCCATAGATACAAAAGAAGTTGTTCCACAACTGAAGAGCCACAGCTTTAGCTGGCTGATTCAAGTGGCCTGGTAGTTGTGATGCTTTTCAGGGGTGCTCTTGCTTCAGGATCCGGTGACTTGCTACAGACACAGTGATGACAACATCGAACAAAGTCTTTCACATGGTTATCCATCTCATTCTAAAAAAAGCACTGCCTAGCCAAATACAAGGTGCGCTGCTGCCCTTGATGGCCAGCTTCATCATGCACGCCTCTGAGAACCTTGTCTCTCAGGAAACTTGGCACAATATACTGGTAAGTCCTTTGCTTTGTGATCACATTCTTTGATGAGCAGTATAAAACCCCTCCAATAGAGACTAGTTTACTCCAGTCTCTGGACCGACCGGGTCATACCAAAGACCATATAAAAATGGTACTTTCCGCCTTCTAGCTTGGTGCTCAGCATAATAGAATGGGGAAAGGAAAGTTAACATGACTGACCCCCCCCCCCCCCACTATAGCTTTCACAACTTACAGTAGCTGTGTGGCCTAGGGTCAGAGAAACAGAGACAGGCACCACCCCTATACACCACATGGTGTCTCACATGCTGTGAAAGGGAATTAACATTAGCTGTATGGTAGTGAGCCACCTCATCATCACAGACACCATCAGGATTCACTTTATTAGGATGAGGTGTAGAAGTAAACGGTCCTACACCATCTAACCCACCCACTGTAGGTTTGTGAGAGTAAACCCCAAACCCTTCACCTCTGCCTTGCTTACTTGCTTACTACTCCTGCGGGGTGAGGGCTGGGTGGCCATCACCATGCATAGAGCCAATCAGGTTAACCAGTGCAAAAAGAAGTGTGGTCCACAGTGTCAAAGGCAGCCTTAAGATCTCCAAAGGCTATATAGAGATCCTTGTGTTCCTTGCAGAATTCATAGACCTTCTCTATTAATAGGTGAAAAGCAGAGATGTGGTCTGAGGTCGAGCGGTTGGGCATGAAGCCTCCCTGCTGAGGGCAACGGTTGCCTCTGATGGCTGGAAGGGCACAACTGAGCAGGATCCTGGTAAAGAGCTTACCAGGAATGGACAAAAGGGTGATGCCTCTGTGATTGCTGCAGATGAGTTTGTCGCACTTTCTCTTCTAGAAGGGAGGATGATGCCCCTTGTCCAGTTACTGGGAGCTGCTCTGTCACACAAACATGATTGATAATGTAGGTGAGCTACTGGATTGTGCAATTTCCACCCATCTTCAGCACAAATTCCAGGGGCTTTCCTGTTGTTTATCTTGGTCAGGGCAGCTGTGACTTCTTCGAGGGGTGACTAGATCGGTCCTTCAGGAATCACAGGAAGCAGTGGCATTGGCAGTGGCTAAGAGACTGGGGCCAACAGGAACAGGAGGATGATGCAGGAGATGACTGAAGTGCTCTTTCCAGCAGTTGAGGCAGTATGTTTCAGTCACCTCTGCCCCCTACAGCAAAATCAGAACCATCCATTTCAAAGAAGAGAAAAAAATTAAACAGACCATCAGGAAACTTACTTTGAATGAATGAATGAATGAATGAATGAATTTATTTCGGATAATACAGTACAGGTTGAAGAAACTGTATAATATAACAACAAGGTCAAATTAGACAAAGACTCCTTCTACTAAACAATTCCACGTGAGTTATCCGAAATGGGTGATGGCTGAAGCCGCAGCTTATATTGCCCACCCATATTCCATCCAAGAATTCAAAGAAAAAAGAGTACTTTCATTTTCTCTTTCCCCTATGTGATTAATTTTTTCCAACCCCTTCTGTCATGGGTAGCGAGAGTGTACCCCACCCTTCCTGTCGCACATTCACCAATTCATCACTGCACCTGAGGCAGAGGACGCACCTGAGGCAGAGGACACACCTGCGCCCGCTCATCAGCCATCGTACTTAAGGAGGTCTCCTCCACACAGTCGATGCTGGCTCGTCTGGGTATAATGCCCTAAATTCATGCAAGCAGGTCATTTATGCTAAGCTTTAGACACGTCGTCTAAACTGTGCTCTCTTGTGTTGTTTCAGGTTGCTGCCATTGTGCGGGTGTGTCGCGAGACTGCATGCACTCTCCTGCCACCTCATCACCTTCCCAGCAACAGATCTTCACCCGGTCAGACACTCCAAGCTCATTCCCCTTTCCCTACTGGTTCGTCTATTCCCCGCTAGAGTCCTGGCGGTCCTCTCTCGGAGTCCCGAGTAAGTGGCAATTTGGCTCGCCCATTTCCCTTTCTCTGCTTCTCCGCTGACAGCTCTCGCTTTTCTCTCCGTAGGTGGATTGAATCTTCTGGCGAGTAGCTGTTTCTCTAGCGTAGTGCTGTTTTCTACATTTAATAAATTACTGAGCATTCCCCCTTGTGTGGTTCTGTCTTGTACTCGCATCGTGCACGTGAGCTGTCAGCTACTCATGACACCTTCTAGCTTTTTTTTTTTTTTTTCAAAAATCACTTGTCCCTCTGTTTCAAAAAACCCCAAAAAACCCACTAAATTCAACAAGTAAAAAAAAATGCAAACACCTTAAAAACACAACAAATGCGGGGGGGGGGGGGGTCAATTCCAAAAATCCCTCACGGACAAGTTAAACTCCACAAGTTTTGTTTGTTTTTTTTCCCACTTACTCTTTTTGTCCACTTAAACTCACTGTTTTTCATTTCTAACAGCCTCTCACACCAAAAAAAGTATGCAGCAAATGAATTAAAATCTTACCGGTAGAAAATGTCCATTCACAAACCAATTACTGCTGACAGAAGACCTACAGACACGTTCCTGTCCCCGCTGTCCGTCACAGTCACTGCGCTGTCCTCATGGAAGCCCGTCAGCCAGTCCTCAGCTCCGATGACACACAGATGTCCTCATCCCTGCTGTCCCTCACCGCAACTGTGCTGTCCTCATAGAAGCCTGTCAACAGGTCCTCAGCTCCGACGACACACAGACGTTTCATCCCTGCTGTCCTCACAGCCACCACGCTGTCCTCACACAAGCCCGTCAGCCAGTCCTCAGCTCCAGTGACTCACAGACATCCTCATCCCTGCTGTCTCTATGACAAATGTGCTGTCCTCATGGAAGCCCGTCAACTGGTCCTCGGCTTCGGTGACACACAGATGTCCTTGTCCCTGCTGTCCTCATGGCCATTACGCTGCCCTCATGCAAGCCCGTCAATGACACACACACACACGGGAGGCACCTTCACTCCAATGCGGAAAACACCAACTCACAGAGCGGCCAGCACACGGTGAAGCATCTGACACAATAGTGGAACTCCAGGAGACGAGAAGAACTGATCGCTGCACCAGTTGCAGCTCTCAACACACGGTGAAACACCAGTTATGGCGGTCAGTATGCAGCACCCCAGGAGAGAAGAAGAACAGGCCATGGTACCTGTTGTAGCAGTCTGCATATGGCACCCTAGGAGACAAGACAAATGGGCCATGGTAGCAGTCGTGGCACCTAGCAAATGGCGAAGTGTCCGACGGCATAGTCGTGGCACCCCAGGAGATGAAAAGAACAGCCAACGGTACCAATCATGACGCCTAACACATGGTGAAGTGTCCAACACAGCAATCGAACCCTAGGAGGTGAGAGCGGGTCACAACACCAATTGTAGTGGTCATACTTCTGCTTTGTGTGTTTTTTCCAAAAATAAAGATATTTTTTTTTCTCCTTTTCAATTTCTTTATTAACCCCTTGCACTCTGGTCAGTTTCCCTAAAAACGCCTAAAAATAACGTACCCAAAGTAAATCAAAAGCTGTTCTTCAACCCTTTGCAGCATCTTCATGGGGTTGGTCTCATTTAAAAGAAAACACTTTGAATTTTTTGGCAAAACAGTCATAATCTCTCTAAGTGCTCCAGCCACTGAGTAACAGTCATCTAAACATACTGAACTTGAAGAAAATAAAGTTCGCCTGGGTGTTTTTTTAGATACAAATGCTTGCAAATAACACACAGCTGTCAGATACTGGCTGGAAAATGCAACAGAAATGTAGAACCAAGTGTTATCAAGCTGAGGTCAAAATTTTGTAACAATACCACAAAAAATGAATATATTACACAGCTTTTTTCTCAGGTTGTTCCCAGGCGTTTTAGAACTGTGCCAAATTGTGCCAAATGGCACAGTTTGGAAAAACGTCCATAACTTTTGAAAGATTCAACATAGAAGCTTGATCTTGGGATCTAATGAAAGGTGACACTCAGGGCTGTGTGTGTGTGTGGGGGGGGGTTGTTTATTCATGAATGAATGAATGAATGAATGAACAAACAAGCCCCCCACACACAAAGAAGCATGCCACGTAAAAAATGTGTGGCCTTTTTTTTACAAGAAAAAATAACCTACAGTGCAATAAAAATTATCCTCTACATTGCAGATGTAGAGGATAACAACTCCCCCACCCCCCCGCTACAGAGGAGCTTGGCGCACAAAAAGCGGTCCGTCAACGGTCCGTCGTGTGGCCATGACGCACCGTTGTAATTACCGATCGGTCAAAAGTCATTTTTATTACTATTTTCAGTGATAAAGAATAATTTAGCTTATAACACTTACCTGTCCACAACAGCAGTGTCGTTGGCGAACATCTGTTCCTCATTGTCAGACGAACACGAAGCTGGTCCGCTTGTTACGACTCGTGATTCTGGTCACGCGACCCGGTCAAACCATGATTCCATTATTGCGGTTTTGCACTTCTATGATTGCGGTTTTGGCAAACAATTTTTCAAAACAAATAAGAACAGTAGTAATAAAAAAAGACTGGCGAACGCTACCGTTACACACAGCGGCTTACACAAAACAGATTTTACGCATGGGACCCATGCGTTTCAATCGTCAAATTTCTCTGCTTCAATTGGCTCGTTGTATTCGCAGTCGTTGGTAGGCGGGTCCTTCTTGCTAGGTTTTCAGTCATTGGTTCTTCAAGGTTTCAGAAACCCAATTCAAGGCTCTTATTAGTCGAATGAGAGGTCAATCAAATCTAAACCAATCAAAACACTCCTTTGGCTTTCTGTTCGCGGCTGTGTCTGTACTGGAAGAACGGAAATGCAGCTTTTTTTTTTTTTTCAGTGCGCACTGAAACGCACAGTGCGCACTGAGATGCACTAGGACGCAGAGACGTGACTGCCCGCGGTATCCCGGAGTGCAAGAGGTTAAAAACTATGTACAAAAATACAAAAAGGTCAGGTCTATCTGCTCCAGCTCACATGCCACATGTCCTTTGTCTCAGTTCACTTGCCACATGCTCTCCCATGGACTGACCATGACAGGAAGACTCAAACAGAGCAGGGGTTCACAACCCAAAACTGCAGGGGCTGCCCACGGGGGTTTCCTCCATCCTCCAGGACCTGCATGTGTGTGTGTGTGTGTGTGTGTGTGTGTGTGAGAGAGAGAGAGAGTGTGTGTGCGCAAGCGTATGTACAGGTGTGCGTTAGTGTGGATGTGTGTGGGTTTGCATGTATATGTGTAGTATGTGTGGGTGTGGATCGGGTGTGTGCATTTGTGTGAACATGTGGGTATGTGTGTTGTGTGTAAATATATGAGGGTGTGTGTGGGTGTAGGTGGACATATGTGATGGTATATATGTGTGTGTACATGTGAGGGTGGGCATGTGTGCGTGGGGGGCGGGCAAGTACCTGCGGGAGGATGCGTGGTTGTGGAGGGTGTGTACGTGAGAGGAAGATCTTGTTGGGCGGCAGGGGCTTGGGGGTTGGGGCGGGCCGTCTGGTGGCCGGGGGATAGCGGTTTGGTTTCCGCTCTGCATGGCCGTCCTGCTGTTGTGTCCCGGGGTGGGGCACTTTGCCCACACTGCCTCCAGTGTCCATGGCACCAGGTATAGGCATGTAGGGGCATTTGGTGGCAGCTGGGGGAAGGCTGGTGCATGTTGGTGGCTGTGTTTCGGTCGGTTTGTTCCAGGGCGGCTGTGGATGCAGGGGTAGCCTATCGTCGGCGATGTCTGTCTGGGGTGGATGGTGGGTTTGCTCGCGGGGGGCGTTTTGGGATGTCGCTTGATATGTAGATTGCCATACTACTATTATATTGTATATACATATACATATTGTATATGCTTTTGTACATGCATACAGGGTGTGTACAAGATGCGTGAGAGTGAGTGTGAGTGTGGCTGCCCCATCATGCCTGTGTTGCTGAAGAGTGCTGGGGTATGACATTGGTGGGTCCTGGGTTGTACGGCCTGGCACCCCTCGCCCTGGGATGGCATCTGGGGTGGTGGATGGCTTCCAGAGCCAGTTTGGGAGCTGGCTTCTGGGGTGGGGGGGCTCTCTTTGGGACTGCCTCCCTCCCATTCTTACCCCCTCCCCCAATACTGGGTGGATCATACATCTTATTGGATACACTTAGAATTTTGGGGTGGGGGGTGCCATACGGTGTCGGTGAAGAAGATCCCTCTGTCCACCACTGCGCCGTAGGGCTGCCCTCACCTCAATTTTAATTGCACTGTAGACACTGAGGGCTTGGGGGGATGGGAGCTCTGCTGCCAATAGCAATGGTTAGCGATGCCCTATCACACTATCCCCGAATTTTAACTACACTTTGCATTAAATGACACCACACAAATAACACTCACCCATCACAATTCGTGCATGGGGGGTGGGGGTCTTCCTCCACCCCTGCTGTCCTCCTTCTGCCAGGGGCCTGGGGCCTGGCTGGTGACCTGGGGCCCGTCATGCTGTCATCATTCCACGGCGCTACTGGGAGTGAATGGGTGCGAGCAAGGGAGTGAATGAGAAAGAGCGTGAGTGAACAAGTGAGAGCAAGTGAGTAAGTGAGAGTGAGGAAGTGATGAGTGGTGATGGTGGTGGTGGGTCAGATATGTGTGGTGCTTTGCATGTTGGGTGGCATCTCTGGGCACTTGTGGTGGGTCCATTGGTCGTTCACTCTGGGCAGGCATTGGTGGTTGTGGGCTACTTCTGTATCCACAGCTGCCCTTGGGCAGGTTGGTGGGGGTGTGGCTGCTGGTCAATGCCAGCGGGCTCCCCAGCCGCTGCCAGGCATTAGTGCACATTCGTATGGGAGTGGGTGAGAATGAATGAGTCTGAGTGTGGGAGTGCGAGTGTAAGATTAAGTGAGAGTGAGTGAGAGTGAGTGAGCGAGTGAGTGTGAGTACAAATGAGTGCATATGAGAGCTTGAGGGTGCGAGTGCGTCAGAGTGAATGTATGTGCTGGTGGGGGTGCTGGACTGAGAGGATGGCGCTTCCTGGTACCTCCTAGCCATGTGGGCTCCCTTGAACTGTGGGGGGGGGGACTGCCTCCCCCCATGGGGCTCCCAGCGCCTTTCTGCCACCTTCCTTGGGCATGGGGACCTGGGGGCTCCCAGGGCATGGGTTGGGGCACTGGGGTGGGTGCAGGCCCGCTGTAGGGGGAGGGGGGCCCTGCCGGGGGCACAGGCAAGTTTCCAGCCCAGGGGGAAGGAGCATTGTTCCTCTGGTGCCTGGGGGCTGGCATTGGCCCCACTGGGGGCGGGGGCATGCCGCGCCGCACTGGCCACCCTCGGCTATCCTTCCTGGGGCGGTTGCATGGCTGTCCTAGGGCTTGCTGGCTTTGGGTCATTTGTGCTCTGTGGGGTTGGTGGCGCTGTCTTGCTTGCTCTGCATTTCCGGGGGAGGGGGGGGGGTGCTGTGACCTGCCGCCCTCTTTGTATGTTTCCTGGCAAACCTCTCATATGCACACAATCACTTGTGCACGTGCATGTATGAGAGTGCATGCACATACATGCACACACATATGTTTTTTTTACAGGTGCAGGTACTAGATACCGTGATGAGACCTTTTCAGAAGAAGAAACAATTTGTCTTCTGTTTGTTTCAGTTGTGTCAGTTTGTTTGTTTTTTTCTGTTTGGTCCCCTCTCTTTTCTTTCCCCCTCCCCACCCCTCCCTTCGTGCCCCCCCCTTCCCGGGCAGGTCTATTATGG
This sequence comes from Pholidichthys leucotaenia, assembly GCA_020510985.1. Lineage (NCBI taxonomy): Eukaryota > Metazoa > Chordata > Actinopteri > Cichliformes > Pholidichthyidae > Pholidichthys > Pholidichthys leucotaenia. The sequence goes on along the minus strand of CM035847.1, from coordinate 251,519,988 downwards.
GTAAAACAATTTAAATAAAGTGTTAAAAGTTATTACAAGAAGACTCTATAAATAATATACAGTGCATAGATACTCATTTCTCTCTTTTTTTTTGTATGTGTCACACTTAAATGTTTCAGATCATCAAAAAAATTTAAATATTAGACAAAGATAACACAAGAACACACAAAATGCAGTTTTAAATGAAGGGGTTTATTACTAAAGGTAAAAAAAAAAAAATTCCAAACCTACATGGCCCTGTGTGAAAAAGTGATTGCCCCCCCATGTTAAAACATAAATTAACTGTGGTTTATCACATCTTTGGAAAGCTGAGTTCAATTTCTCTAGCCACACCCAGACCTAATTACTGCCGCACCTGTTCTCAATCAAGAAATCACTTAAATAAGACCTGCCTGATAAAGTAAAGTAGACCAAAAGATCCTCAAAAGCTAGACATCATGCTGTGATCCAAAGAAATTCAGGAACAAATGAGAAACAAAATAATTGAGAACTATCAGCCTGGAAACAGTTATAAAGCCATTTCTAAAGCTTTGGGGCTCCAGTGAACCACAGTGAGAGCCATTATCCACAAATAGCGAAAACATGGAACAGTGATGAACCTTCCCAGGAGTGGCCGGCGGACCAAAATTACCCCAAGAGTACAGCGACAACTCATCCAAGAGGTCACAAAAGACCTCACAACAACATTCAAAGAACTGGAGGCCTCACTTGCCTCATTTATGGTCAGTGTTCATGACTCCACCATAAGAAAGGGAATGGGCAAAAATGGCCTTCATGACAGAGTTCCAAGACGAAAACCACTGCTAAGCAAAAACAACATAAAGTCTTGTCTCAGTTTTGCCAGAAAACATCTTGATGATCTCCAAGACTTTGGGGAAAATACTCTGTGGACTGACGAGACAAAAGTTGAACTTTTTGGAAGCTGTGTGTCTCATTACATCTGGCGTAAAAGTAACACAGCATTTGAGAAAAGGAACATCATACCAACAGTAAAATATGGTGGTGGTAGTGTGATCGTCTGGGGCTGTTTTGCTGCTTCAGGACCTGGAAGACTTGCTGTGGTAAATGCAACAATGAATTCTGCTGTCTACCAAAAAATCCCGAAGGAGACTGTCCAGCCATCTGTTCATGACCTCAAGTTGAAGCACACTTGGGTTCTGCAGCAGGACAATGGTCCAAAGCACACCAGCAAGTCCACCTCTGAATGGCTTAAGAAAAACAAAATGAAAACTTTAGACTGGCCTAGTCAAAGTCCTGACCTGAACCCGATTGAGATGCTATTAGTCACTCGGATGAAAAATCTATCTTTCAGTTCCGTTCCAGTAAAACCGGTCTAAATGATCTTCACACAGTAATGTTGTAAAAAAATATATTGAAGAACAATTCACATAGTTCGACTCGAAAAATATGCACAAAAACGAAATCTAACTCGAGAAAAAATTTAACATTTACAATTTTTTCAACGCGAAGATGATCGCCACGTGATCCGTCTGGACCAATCACTGATCAGCTTTCCTCTCCAAGCAACGAGTAAACATGGCGTCCCCTGCTGCGGAAACCAGCAAGGCAGATAGTGACGGGCAAATAAAATGCTTTTTCCACCTCGATTCCGTGAAAAATGAGAAAGCTGCTCCCATGACAGCAGTGAGGTGGATGAAGGTTGTTGAATGTTGTAACTGTGAATGTCTGCAGGGCTCTTATTGGACTGCATGTGTTCTCCGGTTGTGACAGCACCAGTGCATTTTATGGGAAGGGGAAAAAGAAGCCACTTGACATTGCACTTCAGAATATTCACTACTTGAAAGTATTTGAGGAACTTGGAGCTGACTATATTCCAAATTCAGAACTGATCTCCATCCTTACGGAATTTGTCTGCAACTTGTACGGGCATAAATGTAAAGATGTCAATGAAGCCAGGTACCTCTCCTTCTGTGCAACATCTTCAGAAAAGTGCCTACCTCCTTGTAAAGATGCCTTGATCCAGCACATTAGACGTTGTGCTTACCAAGCGGCTATTGGTAGAAGAGCTACTGTAGCCATCACTGAACCGCCATCACCTCATGATCTTGGGTGGACAGTTCAAGAGGGTAACATCACAGTGAAGTGGATGACGCAGCCCCCAGCCCCCAAAAGCTTGATGGAGGTGGTTGCCTGTGGCTGCAAGACGAGCAGCTGTGCTCAAGGAAGATGCGTTTGCAAAAGAAATAACCTGAACTGTACAGACTTATGCAAGTGCACAAACTGTACCAACAAAGATGATGACGACGACAATGATGACAATAGTAGTGATGATATTGACATAGGGTTTGATTTGGATACAGATTTACCTGCATAATTTGCCCACCATCTTCCCAACCAAAAATCCTTGATTCATTTAATGTGTGCAGATGATATGAACATGTACAGGTTCTTTTTTTTTTTAAATGGCTTACAGTAAATAACAAACAACTAAACTGCAGGATTAAATGTGCCTGTTTCAATGCAACAGTCTTGTATTTAATGTGTTCATTTCCACAAATTTCCCAGCCACATGTATGTGTGCACTATTACGATACTAATTTTGTTATAATGCTTGATTTATTTAATGAAAATCAACCAGTTTCTATTTTTATAGGTTTCTGCAAGATACACCTGGAAAAAGTTTCAACCTGAACAAAACAGTGGGCACTAGTTTTTGTCTTCATGACATCTTTCTTAGTTTTAAGGGCTGCATTGTCTGACACTTCAATCTCTCCTTTTCAGTTTGCAACTGTAATTGTAGTGCCTGGAAGGTCCTAAATTCGGACCAAATTATATTTTACATATTGTGTATTTTCCTTGTACATGTACATACATTTGCATTTTTATTCCACGGGCCAAAATGACATGGCTAGAATTTTTTTTTTCAACTAGCTTATCATGAATTGTTCAATGGAGGTAGTTTGTTTTTAGTTGATCTCTAATGAACTACATGAATCATTGCAAGCACATGTACATGTAATTTGAAATCATTTTGGGAGATCACTTTGCTGTAAGGAGACAACATGGAGACAGTTATTGATTTAATAGTGTCTGCCCCTTAAATACAAAAAGCATGGAAAGCTCGATGGTGATGATGAAGATAAACAGTGAGGAAATATTTAAAAATGAACATTCATATTATTTATTCGGTTGCTTTGGTGTCTGGGTAAAAAATAAAAATCAAGAAATTTTAATGCCATTACATGTAACATGTTGATATTGAAGGGGAAAGGAATGTTTTCATAAACCAAGTCAACTGGAAAGCACGAATTCAGCGATAGCTACCTGTCCCTATATTCCTTTAGGGAGCGGCAACCAGTCTATGTTGAGTCCTTAGGACACGGAGCCCGTCTATCTATGCTAATGCCACACACAGAGTTGACTCGGGGCGGCGATTCGTATGCGGCAGACCGACCCAATGTGCATCAATGCCACCAAGAGGGCGGAATCGAGGTGGAAAAAGCATTTTATTTGCCCGTCACTATCTGCCTTGCTGGTTTCCGCAGCAGGGGACGCCATGTTTACTCGTTGCTTGGAGAGGAAAGCTGATCAGCGATTGGTCCAGACGGATCACGTGGCGATCATCTTCGCGTTGAAAAAATTGTAAATGTTAAATTTTTTCTCGAGTTAGATTTCGTTTTTGTGCATATTTTTCGAGTTGAACTATGTGAATTGTTCTTCAATATATTTTTTACAACATTACTGTGTGAAGATCATTTAGACCGACTTCCCTGGAACGGGAATTTATTTCTGGGTATATTTCTCGCGTTCAACTGAACGACTATATGGCATCACCTTAAAAAGGCAGTTCATGCTCGAAAACCCTCCAGTGTGGCTGAATTACAACAATTCTGCAAAGATGAGTGGGCCAAAATTCCTCCACAGCGCTGTAAAAGACTCATTGCCAGTTATCGCAAACACTTGATTGCAGTTGTTGCTGCTAAGGGTGGCCAAACCAGTTTTTAGGTTTGGGGACAATCACTTTTTCACACAGGGTCATGTAGGTTTGAATTTTTTCCCCCCTTAATAATAAACACCTTGATTTAAAAACTGCATTTTGTGTTTACTTGTGTTATCTTTGTCTAATATTTCAATTTGTTTGATGATCTGAAACATTTAAGTGTGACAAACATACAAAAAAAAGAGAAATCACGAAGGGGGCAAAAACTTTTTCACACCGCTGTATGTGCTGTATAAAGCTCCTTTTGGCATAAAAAGGGAAGCAGATTTCTGTTTTGCTTACCTAGCTGCTAAACAGAACAACAGGGAAAAAAAGAGGGAGAAAATACGACAAAAGAATAGTGAGCAGCTAGAATCCTGTATCAAACAAGAATAGGACAACATTCCTCTCACAAAAATCCAGCAACTGGTCTCCTAAGTTCCCAGATGTTTCCAGGCTTTTGTTAGAAGAAGAGTGGATGCTACACAGGCATTAACATGGCAGCGTCCATAGGCGTTATTTATGGGAGGATTGGGGGTTGTAACCCCCCAAAAATTCAAATCCATCCAATATAACCCCCCCAATAATCATATAATTATAATTAATAAAAAATATCTACAAGTGAGAATGAAGAAGTTGTCGTTTTTCATTTGCAAGCAATGAAAAGTAACATCTCTAATAATCAGACAGTGTATCCCCCCCACACACACACACTTCCCTGCAGACTTGGTATTGCCAAACCGGTCCACGTGCCTTCTCTGGTGAATACTCGGAGTGGGCGGCAGGTGAGGACGGTTGTCTAAGTCTAGAATGCATTCAGCTCACAAGTGCGACAGAATGAAAAGAGTTCCACAATGGCAACAAACCATTTTAAATTGTTGGCTGACAAATAAAAGGACAAACCCCTCTGTCCAAAAAGAGGTAAATATCATATTATTAATTTTGCTGGTGAATTGCTGTCTGAAGTTAGCTGGTTTCTAGTGCTAATGTGAGTTAATGCTACGGGAGTACACCACAGAATAAATGCTGCCTGACAGGATTTAGCTGATCTGAGAAATGATTAGATTTTCTCATGCAAATTTGGTCTTTACATTGTATTAATCATTCATGAAATGTGATCAGAATGGATTTGTTCATCAGCTGTTAGAGTGAAATTTACATATGTTTCGGCACTCATCAAAATGTGAGCAGCTCCAAACATTTATCAAGTGCAAACAAAATCTCTATACCACTGGTCCTTAAATATAAATGCCTTTAAATATTGCTTGTCATCCCCACAAAATTCAAGTTAACCTTAAACTGTTGTGTATTTTTAAAATGTCATGATTTTGATAATTATACGCACATCAGAAGATGCTGGTGAAATGGGGGAAGAGTCATTCATCCCCATTTGGTGTGAGCAGTGGTGTCAGACAGGGCAGTATATTATCCCCTATTCTATTTAATCTTTACATGGATGAGTTGTCAAAGCAACTGAATGCCTGTAAAACTGGGTGTTTAATAGGGAATAAGTTAGTGAATCATTTTATGTATGCTGATGATCTAGTTATTCTCAGTCCAAGTAGTGCTGGTCTTCAGGAGTTATTAAGAGTGTGTAGTGCCTATGGAGAGGAAAATGACATAAAATATAATACAAATAAGAGTTGTGTGCTGATTTGCCGCACTAAAGAAGATTTGTTAATGAAATTCCCTGTCTTTGAATTGGCAGGCAGGGAATTAATTGTCAGGGATAAAATTAAATATCTGGGACATTTTATTAATGATAGAGTGACTGATGATGATGATATTTTCAGACAACGCTGCAAAATCTACATGTAAGCAAATATTCTTGCACGCAGATTTGGTTTTTGTTCAGATGAGGTGAAATTGGTTCTTTTTAAAACCTATTGTACACCTTTATACACTGCTCATTTATGGATAAATTATAGGAAACAAAGTATGCAGAAATTACAGGTTGCCTTAAGAATTTTACTTAAAAAGTCTCGATGGTGCAGTGCTTCCGAGTTATTTGTCTCATCACGTGTAAATACTCTGCATGCAGTAATAAGGAATCTTATGTATAAATTCATCTGTCGGCTTGATGTATCTAGAAATGAAATCATTCAAGTCATGTCTAGCATTAAGCTCAGTTCTATTCGCTGTCAGTCACAGTTTAGAAGGCACTGGTACAGTTGTCTTTTTAAGTCTTTTTAAAGTCTGTACTGTCTTTGTACTTCTCTTAGCAGTTGTGTCTTAGTGTTTTTTGTAACTTTTTGATTGTTTCAACTGTCTTGTTTTTTGTTTTTTGGTTTTTTTTTTTACTTTTTTTGATGGACCTTGAGTCTGGAATAAAGTCTTTGATTGATTGATTGATTGATTGATATAAAATTCAATTAAAAGGCATGTTTTACCACTTTTGATTACTAAGTCACTCTGAAGGCTATTCTTAAATATTCACGTTAAAAGAAATTGATTGTTTTCCCTGCAGATCATTTTCAGATCTTCTATCCTCTGTTAAAATACCACAGCTGCACATAAGAGTATCTAAACAAAGATATAAGAAGTAAACACCAAATAGATAAATGAAAGAATAGAAGCATTTCATTGGCCTAAACGTTTTAAAATATCTCATTAAGAAAAATACAGCACTCTAAATTTTATCTGTATGCATAATGTGTTGAAATTCAAAGTTTTCAAAAGCACTACAATACAGCATCACTGATTAATTTGAAATTTAATTATTGACCTTAAAGTCCCATTTCTAGTTTTCTGTTCCCATTTTTATTTAATCACAAGATAGCATAATAGAAATTAGGCAGTGATCATACACTGAGATTTTGATGGCTTATTATTATCACAGTATAGTGATTTAGCACCTAGTTTAACAAGATTCATCGGCTTAACACCGTACCTTTTTAGTTTGTTGGTGTTTAAGGGTCCATTTGTAATAAAGGGAGTGCTAAAAATATAAATAAATTGATAAATAAAATGTTGCAATGCTTCTTTCAGCATTTTTTTTTCCTTACAGCATTTGTCATCTCCTCCAGCCTGTTGCTTTTCCTGTATGGTCGCTTCAGTACTGAATATACGTGTGTGTATGCACGTATATACACTACCGTTCAAAAGTTTGGGGTCACCCAGACAATTATTTTGTGTTTTCCATGAAAAGTCACACTTATTTACCACCATGAGTTGTAAAATGAATAGAAAATATAGTCAAGACATTGACAAGGTTAGAAATAATGATTTGTATTTGAAATAATAATTTTTTCCTTCAAACTTTGCTTTCGTCAAAGAATCCTCCATTTGCAGCAAATACAGCATTGCAGACCTAACATGATTGCACAAGGGTTTTCTAATCATCCATTAGCCTTCTGACGCAATGAGCAAACACATTGTACCATTAGAACACTGGAGTGATAGTTGCTGGAAATGGGCCTCTATACACCTATGTAGATATTGCACCAAAAACCAGACATTTGCTGCTAGAATAGTCATTTACCACATTAGCAATGTATAGAGTGTATTTCTGATTAGTTTAAAGTTATCTTCATTGAAAAAAAGTGCTTTTCTTTCAAAAATAAGGAAATTTCTAAATGATCCCAAACTTTTGAACGGTAGTGTATATAATATAGTATATCAACTAAAAGCATTTTATAAACCCATTTAAAGTTAGAGCTGTCCTCATTAGCAACTTTTGGGGCTCCTGTCACGCCTGAGCGCTGATTGCCATCCGCGCTCAGGTTGTCCAGTTTTCCTCCAGCTCCACCCTATTCCGGGCCTGGTTTTACGGCCTCCTCCGAGGCTCTAGTCTGACAGCGTCTCGGCAGACTTCCGGCTGTCAAACACAGCTGCTCCGGGACAGCTGTCTGTTATTATTAATTACCTTCCCCGCTCCTGAATGGCTTCTGTCCATCATTTAAGGGAGCAGCTGAGAATCACTCCTCGCTGCGACCTAAACGAAGGAAAGACGGACATCGTGTTTCCACGACTGGGGTTCCTACGTCCAACTCCAGTCTCCCCGTTGTCTCTGCTCTTCTCCCTTCCGTAAGTGCTGCTGCCCAGCATGCGTTTCCCCTCGTTGTCTCCTTAGCCTTTCTCCCAGGTTAGGATGCTATTTAAGTTATGAGTGTGTTTTTGCCCCACGTGGCGCTTTACTTTGTTATTTGTATGTTGAGTGTCCTTTGTTAACCCCTTGCACTCCGGGCAATTTTCCTAAAAATGCCAAAAAAAAACGTGCCCAAAGTAAATCGAAAGCCGTTATTCAACCCTTTGCAGCATCTTCATGGGGTTGGTCTCATTTAAAAGAAAACACTTTGAATTTTTTGGCAAAAAAAAACATAATGTCTCTACGTGCTTCGGCCACTGAGTTACAGTCATCTAAACATACTGAACTTGAAGAAAATAAATTTGGACACGGTGTTTTTTTGGATACAAATGCTTGCAAATAATACACAGCTGTCCGATCCGGCTGGAAAATGCAACAGAAATGTAGAACCAAGTGTTATCAAGCTGAGATCCAAATTTGGTAACAATACCACAAAAAATGAATATTTTACACAGCTTTGTTCTCAGGCTGTTCCCAGGCGTTTTGGAACTGTGCCAAATTGTGCCAAATGGCACAGTTTGGAAAAACGTCTGTAACTTTTGAATAATTCAATGTAGAATCTTCATTTTGGGCTCTAATGAAAGGTCACATTCAGGGCTGTGTCTGTGTGTGTGTGTGTGTGTGGGGTTGTCCCGCCCCCCCCGCTACAAAAGACGGAGTTCGGCCCTCTTTGCATGTCGGATTACACTCCTTGCATGTTTTCACAGCGGCTACCCCCCCCCCCCCGCTACTGTGTGTGTGTGTGGGGGGGGGGGGTTGTCCCCCCCCCTCGCTACAGAAGACGGCCATCGCTACTTGACGGAATAGACTCATATGCTTCCCCCCGCGGACCGGGGGGCGTTCGGACCGTGAACGCCCCCTCCCCGCTCCTCTTCTGCAGCGGGGGGGGGGGGGAAGCGTTCACAGTCCGAACATGGCTAGCACTAGCTCCTCCCCGCTGTAACGTCTCCTGCTGCAAACCGTGGCTCCGTCCGCCGACCCGGGAGACCCCCGGGGTGATCCGTGCGTCCGTGATATATATACAGAGTGATATATATCATATCACTCTGATATTATAACACCTTACCTCTTCACAGCAGCAGAGTCCTGGCGAACTTCTCTTCCCCATTGTCAGATGAACGCGACGCTGGTCCGCTCGTGGATCCTGATCAAACCATAATTCCAATATTGCGGTTTTGGTGAATGATTTACGACCTTTGTCGTCGGCCTCCGTCGGTCTATGATGACGGAAGAGAATCCTAAACGTCTATTCTGCTGGAATGAGTGCAGGTCCCACTTGTGGGTGTTCTCCATGCTGCTGGGTGAGCCTGGGTCTGTAGCAGGTTCGTCCAGCGTCCTTTGTTTTCATCTGCTGCAACAGTAAATATCTCTTCACCCAGCCCGAATTTCTGTGCTTCAAATGGCTCCTGCATTCACAGTAGGCGGGTCCTCCTTCCTAGGTTTTCATTCATTGGCTCTTCATGGTTTCAGAAACCCAATTCAAGGCTCTTATTAGTCGAATGAGAGGTCAATCAGATGAACTAATCTGTTCGCGGCTGTGTCTGCAGGTTTTTTTTTCAGTGGCGCTTGGACGCCAACACCACCTACATCACCACAATCTGGACTATGCGTCCGAGTGCGCACGAGGGCGTGCGTCCTAGGACGCAGAGACTTGCCAGCCCGCGGAACAACGGAGTGCAAGTGGTTAATAAAGTTACCCAAACTCACTGGTCGCCTATAGCGTCTCCTTTATGGCTCGCGAGAGCCATTCATGACAGTAGGTCGCAGCCAAACTGAGACGCCGGAGACCATGAGTTTTTGCTAATTTGGACTTGTTGTTTTTCACCCTTCTTCTGGGTACTGGCAAGCTGGAACTATGTCGTCCATCAGGAGGCGCGTGCGGCGCCCAGGCTACGAACTCACAGAAGCCCTGGATTATGTGGATGGGACGCTTTTCACCGCGGGCCTCTATGACACTCCCAGCGATGTACGCCGGCACCTGGACCTCACTGAGGATTTTATTAATGGCCTTCCTCACTACTTCCAACATCCCGAAGTTAAGGCGAGGAGGGCAGACATCTCTGCGCTCCGGGAGAGACTCCGTGGGCTTGGGGAAAACCCCGGCAGGAAGCCGAAGACAAGGCACCATCGCTCCTCGCTTCGGGATCCCGTTCCAGCCTCCCATCCAGCCCAGGAGTTCGCACCACCCAGGGGTTACCCTCATGAGGCGGTGACGTCAGCTGGGGTTCCCCTGGAGAGAATACAGGTAACAGCAATCTGCATTTAGGACCGGGTGGCTGCCGCTCGCTCCGCCGCCCATCCCACTGCAATCATGAAACACGTGACGGCGGCGGTCAGGCTGGAAGAGAAGAACCCTGAGCTGCATGATTATCCGGAATACGCTGACCTGCTCGCTTCAGTTTCTGCGCAGGAGCGGCGTTTCCCTAACCTCACATTCTCCTCACCCTCGGCCAGAAGACGTCGCTCCCAACCCTCTCAGACACCTCAGTGAGAACCCCATCCGGATCCAGCTCCGGGTAGTCACACAAACTCTGTCTCCCTGCCAGCTGTTGCCTCCGTGTCTCACCGAAGAGGTAAATCAGCCGTTTCCGGGTCATCTCTCCCCGCTGTCCCGTCAGCTTCTGGTTCCCGGTTCGCCTCGGCCACTTCTCCCTCCTCTTCGACGCTCACTCCAGCTGCTGTGAGGTGCATGAGTCCGTCTCCGGATGCCCCCGGTCCTGATCCAGTGCGAGAGGCTCCTCCTCATCTTCCCAGGGGGTCCTCCACTTCCATCCAGCAGGGGAAGGGAAGACTCAAGTTCACTGCGGCGGGTTCCACCGGTTCTCCGGGAATCAGGCAAGTGCCTTTTCATTCTCTTCCTCTATTTGATGAATTGCCTTGTTTGATTCCTGGAGGTGGAGCTCGGGGTTCACAGTCCCCTGGGCTCTCTCCACCTGCTGCAGACATAAGATATGAACCTGCGCCTTCTGTGTCTCTCCCCCCTGAGCGTTCCCCGGTTCTGGGACTACACCGCCGGACGAGGAGGGAGCCTGCGGCCCTGGAAAGCCTGATTCCAGCCCCGCAGCCCCGTCGTGGGCAGAGGAGGAGGTCGGACTGCCACTTGGAACCTGCGCTGACGATCAAGCGTCCCCGGGTCTCCACGGAGGAATGGTTCAGCCCAGCAGAACTCAGATCCCCTGCCACCACGCCGTGCGGGCCTTCGACGTGTACTTCGGCGCCGGGAGATCTTCAGACTGTGGGAACCATCATTCCGGCTGCGGAGCCCGTCGCAGTCGAGTGGGAGCCGGAAGACGAACTCCTGCATACTGAACCTGGATCGTCGAAGTCCTGGACGGTGTCTGAACTTGAGATCAGGCAAGTGCTCAGTGTTGTCTTTGTCTTTTCCATTATTGAGCATTTTTGCCTGTCTCTTGGGGGGGCGAGCCGGATGCAGTGGACAAGCTTGTCTCGCCGGGTTCTGGCGCTTCCGGTGATCCTGATCCTGGTTCCTTTTGTTCCTCTGAGCCTTTCCCCAGGGTCACCGGAGACGAATCCGTTCTGCTGGTCGCCACGGAGGTTCCAGTTCTGTGCACGGAGTTCGCCTCTGACGCTGCGCCGGCCCAATCGGGGCCCACCGGGAGTGCTGCGCCGGTCCGGTTAAAGGCCGGTGAGGGAAATGGAGGTTCGTTTTCCCCGGACATCGGGCTGATTCCGTCCCTTGCCTCCGTCTTCTCTCCTCCGGGTGCTGTTGGGGTTCCCCTCATCTGGGTCACTTTCCTCCTGCTCTCTCCCTTGGTGAGGAAGCAGCACCTAAGCCTCTCCCTCTGCTCTCGGTGGTCTGAGGACGCGGGACGACCACCTGCGAAACCGTCTGGTTGGTTCGGTGATCTGGGTCGGCCTCCTGAGATACTGTGTTCCCAAGCCTGGGACGCGGGTAGGCCGCCCGAACTGTGGATGTCGCTCCTGGCCAGGTGGAATCCAGGTCTGGGTCGCCCGCCGGACGAACTGTCATCTCTTGCCCCTCTCCACCTGCCGGCATCCCGGGAAGGATTGACTGTTTAGTAGTTTTTTGTGTGGATTGCCCTTCTTTGTGTATTATTAATCAGGACACGAATTTTGCCTTATCCTCGCCCTGAGTTGTGTTTTTGTTCCCTTATTTTTCATGACTGTCGTTATGTCCCCGCATCTTGGGTCTGGTTATTTTGCCTTGCCTTCTGTAGTTCTTGTTATCTATCTTTGTGGTCATTACGGGGGGGGGGGGGGGGGAGATGGCTATCTTAATTTGGACAGTCAATGTAATCGCCAGGTGCTTTTTTTTCCTGTCTTTTCGCCCCAGAAATTTGCAGAATTTTGTTTTCTTGTAATTTGCTACTTTTTCTAATAAATTTGAAACCTTTTTCTCATGTCTCTATAGAACTAAGCAGACATGCGTTCCTTCTTGTAAATTTGCCCCTTTTTTGTATACTTTGCTGTGTTCTGAGTTAGGCCTCCAGGTTCACCTTTTTATTTTCTGATTGTAAGGATCTGTTTGCCTGCTCTAGAGTACGGTATTTTTCTTTCTCCCTTTTCGCAGTGTTTTTCGAGTGTATCTGTATTTTTGTTGTGGCCTGTTGAGCGGCCTGTGTCATGTCCTATACTGTTACCTGGGGTTTTTTTTTTCTTTCCTCGTTTCTCTCCCCCCTGACCTGCCTTCCCGCCGCCCTCCCCGGGCCTTCCCTTGGAGGGTGGGGGGGGGAGCTAAGCCAGCGCCAGGAGGCGCGGCTCGGGGGGGGAGTACTGTCACGCCTGAGCGCTTATTGCTATCCGCGCTCAGGTTGTCCAGTTTTCCTCCAGCTCCACCCCATTCCGAGCCTGGTTTTACGGCCTCCTCCGAGGCTCTAGTCTGGCAGCGTCCCGGCAGACTTCCGGCTGTCAAACACAGCTGCTCCGGGACAGCTGTCTGTTATTATTAATTACCTTCCCCGCTCCTGATTGGCTTCTGTCCATCATTTAAGGGAGCAGCTGAGAATCACTCCTCGCTGCGACCTAAACGAAGGAAAGACAGACATCGTGTTTCCACGACTGGGGTTCCTACGTCCAACTCCAGTCTCCCCGTTGTCTCTGCTCTTCTCCCTTCCGTAAGTGCTGCTGCCCAACGTGCGTTTCCCCTCGTTGTCTGCTTAGCCTTTCTCCCAGGTTAGGATGCTATTTAAGTTATGAGTGTGTTTTTGCCCCATGTGTCGCTTTACTTTGTTATTTGTATGTTGAGTGTCCTTTGTTAATAAAGTTACGCAAACTCACTGGTCGCCTATAGCGTCTCCTTTATGACTCACGAGAGCCATTCATGACAGCTCCAAATAATCTGTCCAATCTTTTTTTTCTCCCTTAATAAACTCCAGTGTTTTATGTAGCACTGTGATGTTTCTAATGTCACTTTTTTGTGTGTGCAACTTTTTGTCAAAGTTTTACAGCTTTTCTTGTAAATCAGACATTTTTTCTTGTAAATTTACCTACTTTTTGTATAAAAATGCAATATTTCCCCCATGTTGTTTTCCCCCTAAATTCAGTTTCTCAAAAAAATGCAGCATTTTTCTCAAGTTTGCAATTTTTGTCAATGAAAATAAGCCCTTTTCCTTACATATTTTCACAATCATTTAAATTTCTGGTTTTTTTTTTTTTTTTGACTATCATCAAGTTGTTACTTTCTTCTTGTGAATTTATACTATTTTTTCCTAAATTTGCACTTTTTTTCTGGTAAATTTGGTAAAGGTAAATTTGTTATTTACCTTTTGTTTGGGGGGAGGTGGAAAATACCTAAATCCTAAATTTGAAAGCTAAATATCATTGTAAAAGATTAAATGTCTAAATAATGAATCCAGAGTAAGTTTTTAATACTAGGATGATTTAGTCACAAATCTACTCACAGATTCACTATCATTTCATGAATGAAACAGCACACCTAAGGTGAAGAGTTCTGCGGCTGAGGTAGTATAATCTGTCTCTTCATGCTCTGGCGATGTCACAGCGCGAGAGAGGCAGTCTGCTACCACGTTAAGTTTGCCTGCCACATGTCGAATGTCTGTGGTGAACTCTGAAATTGCAGCTAACTGTCTTTGTTGCCTGCCTGACCATGGTTCTGAAATTTTAGCCATCGCAAAAGTGAGCAGTTTGTGGTCTACAAAAGCCGTGAAACGCTGCCCTTCTAACCAGAACTGGAAGTGGCGGATGGATAAATGAAGCGCTAGCAGCTCCCTGTCAAAAGTGCTGTATTTGCGCTCGGTTTGGTTTAAAGATTTGCTAAAAAATGCTAAAGGTTGCCAGGTTCCGCCAACATGTTGTTCCACGACTTCCCCTATGGCCAGGTCTGAAGCGTCTGTGGTTAACGCTATGCGGGCCGAGGGATCGGGGTGAACCAACAATGTGGCATTCGCTAGAGCACTTTTTACTTCCGCGAAGGCGCGTTCCCGCTCCGGGGTCCATTCGACCGCGTTGGAAGGCTTTTGTTTTCTGAGCGCGGCGTACAGGGGCTGCATGAGTTGAGCTGCACGGGGGAGGAAACAGTTGTAAAAATTCACCATTCCCAAAAATTCTTGCAGCGATCTGATCGTTTGTGGTCGTGGAAAATTTTTTACCGCGCGGACGTTATCTGGCAATGGGACTGCCCCCTTCGGTGAAACTCTGTGTCCCAAAAAATCAATTTGTGACACGCCGAATTTGCATTTGGCTGGGTTGATTATTAACCCGTGCTCTTCTAGTCTCTGAAAAATTGTAGTGAGGTGTTGTTCGTGTTCTTCCTCTGACGGGCTGGCTACCAGCATATCGTTGAGGTAGACGAACACGAAGGGGAGGTCGCGTAATACCGTGTCCATCATACGCTGAAAGGTTTGAGCAGCGCCTTTGAGGCCGAACGGCATCCGCAAAAATTCAAAAAGACCGAAAGGGGTTATTACAGCCGTTTTAGGAATGTCTTCCGCTCGAACGAGGACTTGGTGATAGCCGCAGACCAGGTCTATTTTAGAAAAAATGTGAGCACCCGCCAGATGTAGTGAAAAATCTTGGATGTGAGGAATTGGGTAGCGGTCATGTGCTGTCGCATTGTTTAATCTGCGGTAATCGCCGCAAGGTCTCCAAGAACCGTCGGTTTTCGGGACCATGTGGAGTGGCGATGCCCAAGGGCTTTTCGAGCACCTAATAATGCCTAATTTTTCTAGGGTGGTAAACTCGTCACGTGCTATGGCGAGCTTGGTCGCGTCTAAGCGCCAAGCTTTGGCGAACACGGGTGGGCCTGTTGTGGGGATGAAGTGTTCAACCCCGTGTTTCGCTACTGTTGCTGAAAATTTGGGAACTGTGAGTGCTGGAAATTGGGTGAGGAGTTGGTCAAACTTACCTCCTGCTGTTGTGACGCTGGCCTGCACGGGTGGTGGAGAAACTCGAGCTGAGCAGGGGATAGAAGAAAATGACAGTGCATTAACCAAGCGTCTATTTGCTAGATCGACTAACAACCCATGTGCACACAAAAAATCAGCGCCCAACAAGTTAAAACTCACCGCCGCTACAATAAATGTCCATCTATAGTTGCGGCCGTGGATGCAAAGAGGCAGGTTCCTTTCACCGTAAGTGTCGATGATCGAGCCGTTGGCTGCCATCGCTCCATTTCCCTGGGGACCCATGGCCCGGTCTGCGTGGGAAGGGGTGATAAAGCTCAGCTGAGCTCCGGTGTCGATAAGGAACTGTCTCCCTGTGTGTCCGTCAGTCACATAAAGCAGCTTGTTCGTCTCGCCGAGAGCCGCAGCTGTTAACGGTTCTCGGCTTTGGCGTTTCCCGAATTTTTGAATTTGCAGGGGGGCACGCATTTGTACGCCCTCTCGGCAAAACGGTGGTGGTAATAGCAGAGGTCGTTCCGCCTGCTGCGCCTTGGTCGTGTTGCCGCCATGGTGGGCGGGCTCTGCTCGGTTGTCTGTGGTTCTCCGCTGCTCTGGGCTTCCGCGCTGAGATCTGCAGATGCTGCTGTGGCCATCTGTTCGCCGCAGGCATTGATGAGCCACTGCGCTTCTCGGGCCAGCGCGCGGAAGTCCTGCTGGGTGCTGCACCGCATGTTGACCAGTGTCCCTCTCATGTGTGGTGGCAGAGTGCTGAGGAAGATATGTTGGAAGAGGAAGTTGTCGTTGTCCTCTTCCTTAAGCTGCAGCATGTCCTCCATGAGGGCCTTGGGTCTGCATCCTCTGTGGCCATAGATCGCCAGGATCTTCTCTGCTCTCTCCTCGGCTGAGGGAACAAAGTTCTCAACGATGGTCGCCTTAAGTTCTGTGTATTTGTCATGGGCGGGCGGTTGTTGGATTATGCTCCGTGCGCATCTTGACCTGGCAGCGTCGAGTTTGGCGATGATGTGATAAAATTTCGTCTCGTCCGCCGTTATGCCCGCCAGTGCAAAATGAGCCTCAGCTTGCTGGAACCACGAGCTCGGATCGTTTTGCCAGAATTCTGGCAGCTTGACGGTGACGGCGCTTGTGTGGGCCGTCCCTGATGCGTCCGCCGGGTGAGAGCGCCTTTCTTCTGCTCTCACAGCGGAGCTGGGGATGGTGCTCGATTGAGCCCTCTCTGTGGATTCTGCCGTGGGGGAACGTCTTCCATCCGTTCCCCTGTCTGCATGGGCGCCGGCGCTTGCCTGGGTCGCCTCCGATGGATTAATCGCGGGAGAACGTCTCTGTTCCATCCTCACGTCTGGTCACCAGTGTAGGGAACTTGAAATGATGTGATTTTATAAATCAAGGTTTAATATCAGCTTCACTTCCCTAACAAGTCTCATCTCGGTGCAGAAGCAGAATAAGAGGTCGAGCGCAGTCAGAACTTCATACTTATACCCACACTCAACAAAAGACATTGCATATCAAAGCCGACATCCCGCATTAACATAATCCCCCCTCCATTGTCCTCCGTCTCCTCCACCTGACCCTGGGTGGTCAGGGAGTTCGATCCGGTCTCCACCGCTGCGACTCCGTCTGTTCTTTGATCCTCGCTGGCGGTTGAGACCTCTTGTCCTGTTCTGAGGCGTGAGGTCATTCCACATATGTAATCACTAAACATTCTAATATGTCTATACATATGTAGGTATGGAATATATGATTAATATAAGCCACAGTACGCTGTGTTCATAATGCCTCTGCAGGCAGGATAACTGTTACTTTTGTCATAGTCTAGCTGACTAAATCACAGTAGTGTCCTTAGTTCATCTGCTTGGTAAGAAATAGCCACATGGTGGCAAGTGGTGACATCATAAATTAATGAAAAAACATTAGTCCTATCAGAATAAATATGTTAATCACCACAACTGATTAATCACAAAATAAAATGGGTTAAGAATAATGGTGATTAAGCCTCATTCAGCGGCTAGATTAACCTCAGCTAATACTGATTGCACTGTTAAGATGCTATTAAGAAGGAAGAAGGGGTAAAGAATATTTTACATCTTTCCAAGTTTTTGGCATTGGAAAATCAAGCACTAATTACATCCTTCAAAACTGTCCATGAAGTATCTCTTTTAAACCATTTGAACATTAACTGAGCTTTTTTTATATCAGGAGAAAGAATGTGACAGCAGCAGGGTGAACCAAGAAGGAGAGGAGGTAAAGGTAACCAGAGAACCAGTACAGGTGTCCAGAGGGAGAGAGAGACAGCACTGATGACTAGAGAGAGAGAGAGAGAGAGAGGAGGCACAGGAGGCACACATGACCAGGTAATAATAGCCAAAACTTAATTTTTACCAGTGCTGAAATACTTAACACACAATGGATATTAAGTAGGCCTGCTGCTTCATAGTGGCATAGACTATTAACAAGGCTGAATATAGATTTGATAAATCAGGGAAATAATTTTTACAACTGTTACTAATATGGGAATACCAAACTAAGGAGGTAAATTAACCTTGTACTTTTAGAAAAGTTAATGATTTTGCGCTCTTCCTCCACACTGGGATACATATACTTACGTACATACTGTATATCATACATACATATACATATATCATTTTTTGCTTAAAAAAATCATTTTCCTTTAAAAATGAGAACATTGGAGACAAATGCCTGCACTGATAGCCTGACAGTCCTATAATAAAAAGATTTCTTAAAAAAATCTTTATATGCGCAGAGATGTCCCCCCCCCCCCATGTTTGAAACAAAGTTGCGCCATTGGCCGTGTCCCAAATCTTTTGAGATGTGTTACTGCTATTAAATTCATGATGAGCTCGTAATTTTCATGAAATAGTAAAGTATCTGAGTTTTGGAAAAAGTACTAAAGAAAGTCCTGATGCGGGGTGTTTTTTAAGTGACAGCTCTTTATGTATCTCTTTCTTATACTCAAATTTTCTTTTCTTGTACACACACACGCACGCACGCACACACACACTCACACACACACACTCACACATGCACACAAAGTCCTTTGGACCTTTCCTTCAACTGTGACCTGTGGTGATTTAATTAGGGCTTTATTTTCAAAAAGCTCAGAAATCCTTCCACAAAATCTCTCAAGATAAATACTATTTAAAAATATTTTAAAATATGATATACTATGATGTATGAGATAAAATTACTAGAAGTGCATCACAATAACACTTCTCATTTAGTCTCTGCCTTCTGTAACAAAATCATTGAATCCCCCCCCCCCTCCACGGCCTACCTGTACCTTTAAGTGCTAAACCACCTGAACCTTAAAGAAGTGTATAGCTGGAGAAAGATGGCCTCTGAATTGCCCTTTTCAGGAGTGTGACTAGCAGTCCTTCTGCATGACCCTCAGCTTAGAGAAATCCTCAGACTGGATGTGTTACCTTGGATACCTGAGCACACACATTAGATCCTCTTCCTCCGGTTAACATGATGTTGTGTGTATATAGTACATCATAAAGTCTGTATTTACTCTTCTCATTATATTGGAATATAGTTACAAGGCTGTTTGTCTTCATTACTGTTCTTTGTGTGAGTCTTTTACTGATTCTTAAACCTACAGTCCTGATCAATGTAGCGAATTATTGTGAAATTCCCTCATGAGGATGGGTTCTCTTTGTTCTGCCCTCCGAGTCAGGAGTCTGGCTGAATCTGTGCTCTTCACCCCAGACACCCCTCACAGTCAATGATTCCATCAAAGGCCTGACAAAATACAGACAGGCTCCTCTCCATCACTCTCTGGTCTGATGAAATGAGCTCTAGATTTGTTAGTTCAAGGCGAAGGGGCCTCATGGGCCGTGATGGGACACAACAGCCAGCCTGTCCCTGTGAACAAATGGATCACAACATACCTCATTTTCTTGTCTTTTTAGGATTATTGAGATTTCTTACACAGAAGGCAGCAATCAATCATTGTCAAAGCTGTATACATTGTCTTTAGAGCTGTCAGTCCAGGCTAGATGACAGTAGAAAGATTAACAATATTTTCATATCTAAAGACCATCCAGCATATACTATGAAAAACAGAAGAAATTCTTTTGTACCAGTGGAAGAAATGGTGTTGCACATAAATGATTATGGTTTGTTTAACATTTACAGTATACAGACACCTAACTTCTTTTTAATTTTAAGTTAACATGCAGGCATGTAACTAACTGTATTGTTGGCCCACTATAACTCACCATATCTGTGCCACGATTTTCCCTGCAACGTGTGGGGGTTACATGTATGTGTGTGACACTCCTGGTTACGTCACCCCTTTCACCATTTCAGAAGTGTCATGTTAATACTAGACAGCAACCCAGATGCAGAGCACAAACACGAGGTATTGAATGAGGCAAATGATAGATACTTAAATGATATTTACTGCTTTGGCTAACGGGGCAGCATGGTGGCGGACTGGTTAGCACTGCGGCAGCACAGCAACTCACCCTTGGCCAGAGGATCCTGGGTTCGATCCCAGGTCCCGACCAACAGTGATCTGTGTGAAGTTTGCATGTTCTCCCTGTCTGCGTGGGTTTACTCCGGGATTTCTCCAGTTTCCTCCCACATGCCAAAAACATGCAAGTTAGGTTAAATGGCATCAGCTGGGGATTCTAAATTGTCCTTAGGCATGACTGTGAGACTGAATGGTTGTCTGTCTCTCTGTGTTGGCCCTGCTATGGACTGGAGATCTGTCCAAGGTGTACCCTGCCTCTCGCCCAAAGATGCTGGGATAGGCTCCAGCAGCTCCCCCCCCCCCCCCCCGCGACCCGAAAAAGATTAAGCAGAAGAAGATGGATGCTTTGGCTAACCAGTTCTTATCTTATTATCTTATTTACTATTGCTCTGAGTGCTGCTGTCCCTTTGCTGCTGCAATCCTGGAATTTCCCCACTGTGGGACTAATAAAGGCTTATCTTTTCTTATCTTACATGGTGAAACCAGAGAACAGTACACAATGAGGAGTGAATCATAATCAAGAACCAACTTTGCTTTATTTAAAATTGCTATGTTTCATGCTATTTTGGAGTGGACAAAGTTCATATGTGATTTCCAATTAAGTTGTTCATCTATTATGACTCCCAGAAATTTATTTCCCCTATCTTTATCAATGGTAACACCATCTACTTGAATTGTTCTCTGTGAATTCAGTTTACTGTTCCCAAATATCATTCATTTTGTTTTACTCAGGTTTACTGACAATTTGTTTGTCAAACCATATTTTTAGTTTTCCCTTTTCATTATTACAAGCTGTAAGTAGTGCATCCAATTGGTTTCTAGCACAGAAAATATTAGTATCGTAAGCAAATAAAACTCTTTTCAATATTTTTGATACACCACATATGTCATTAATGTAGAGAATAAAAAATCTGTGGCCCAGCACTGACCCCTTGGGAACACCACAAGTAATATTTAGTTTTGAGGAGGAACAGTCACCAAACTTAACAAACTGTTTCCGGTTTGTGAGATAAGTCTTTACTCATTCTAAAACCACACCCCTATTAATAATGTTTCAGTTTCATTAACAGTATGTTGTGATTTATTGTATCAAATGACTTTTGTAAATCAATGAATACTCTAACTGCTTGCTTCTTTTGATCTATGGAGTTTGTGATTTCTTCAACTGAGTCTAAAGGTGCAAATGATGTTGATTTGTTGCCTCTGAATCCATATTGGCTATCACTGATCAGATTATGTTTGTCTATGATTTTTTTCCAGTCGTTTATTAAATAGTTTTTCAAGAATTTTTGAGAACTGGGGTAATAATGAAACTGGTCTGCAGTTTGTGAAGTGGTGCTTGCTGCCAGATTTGTACAGAGGTATAACCTTCACAATTTTTTTTTTTTTGTTGTTGTTCTGGAAATGTACCGGTTTCAAAAGATAAATTACAAATGTGTGTCAATGGTTTTACAAAAACTTTTATGACCTTTTTTACTATAATCATGTCAACGTCATTACAAGCAAGAAACTTTTTGTTTTTACATTTCTTGACAGTGTCAATAATTTCTCCTTCGTTTACTAGTTCAAGGAACATTGAGCAGGGATTCCAACTGATTAATTCTTCAATATTTACTTTGGATAATCTTTTCTCAGATTTTTTTTTTCCAAATTAGGTCCCACTTTTACAAAAAATGTATTAAAATCACTGACTATAGCATCCATATTGTATTCTTCCTTGTCATTATGTATAAAATACTCCGGTAGCCCACTTTGTCCTGTTCCATTCTTAATAATACTATTCAAGATGCTCCATATTCCTTTAATATTATTTTTGTTATTATCTAATTGTCATAACTCGCCCTTTTTAAGGGAAGGCAGAAGACACCAAACACACGCTGTGAGTTTGCAACATTTATTAGCAGAAAGACGAACACTACACAAAACACTACACTACCTATAAAGAAATGATGACGGGTGCTGGAGGAGAATGGGCTCACGACCGGTGGGAAAGACAACAGCCTCGATGGACCCAGGCTGAAGAGCTCGGACACGCTGGGGGAAAAAAACAGACAAAACAGACAGAGTCACACCCGAAAAGCAATGGGGCTCACAACTGAGGAAAAGGGAAAAAAGGAATAATACCTGGATGGAGCGCACACATTCACCTCTGCGGAAAAAACACTTTCCCTAGGAGTATAACTGGTTCCTCTGAGGAAGCTAACAGTAGGACACGACAATGAAGGAATGTTGCCGTATCCTTAAATAGGTAAATGGGAATGAACCAGTGAATGACAGGTGTGGGTCACAAGAGTGAGAAAATAATCAGGTCAACAGCTGACAGCTGTCAAAGTCTGCGAACAGGTCTTGGCAGCCGGAAGTAAACAAGAACTGTCAAAATAAAAGCACAGACCGTGACAAACGGAAATCAAGAAATAATCCAATGACAAAGAATACACTTAACAGAGGAACCTAGGGAGAGGGTAAGAATAATAAGAAATACAAAACCAACCAGAGCTAATGATACAAAACTACAAAAGGAGATCTAAGGGCAAAGATAAATATAAACACAGGAAAATAACTAGAAGTATAAAATACAATGAACCAAACTAAATAGAAAATAAACAAAGATGCAGAAATACAGAACATGACTAGAACAACTTAGAGGCTGAGGACGGCTCACAGCCATGCTCAGGATCATGACACTAATAACTTTTTATAATACTCTTTTTTGCTATTCTTTATAATATTGTTTAATTTATTTTGTATTTTTTTATATTTATATTCTGCTTCTTTAGTTCTTTGTCTTATAAAGTGTTTATAAGGCATATTTTTATTTTTACAGGCATTCTGAATTCCCTTTGTTATCCATGGACTGTCTCTATTTCTAGTTTTTCTATTATATTGTAATATTGGGCAATTTCTATTATGAACTGCTGTGAATGCTTTTAGGAATTTTTCATATGCTCCATCAGTGTCCTGTTTTGACAGATCTCATCCCAATTCTGTTCCGTCATTTTTAAAAGTGGTCATGGTTTCCTCAGTTTTCACTCGTCTGTATTCTTTTTTCTTGTCTATAGAGGCTTCTCCCATTAAAGTGGATAATTGACAATTTACCATTGGTGGTAATGCAGTGATTATACTGTTCATACATGCAATAGCAACAGTTGATGTCGATATCAGAGTTCAAGTTAATGTCTGAGTCTACTTCATGTTCCTTTTCCTATGTATTGTCATCAGTATGTTCAAATGCTTTCAGTTCAGGTTGGTTATTTATATTAATCCTCAGAGGTATGTGGTTATTGTTCCCAGGCGATGGGCAGTTTTCTTTTCCAGTTTGTATCATGACTGATGGTGTAGTTATTTATTACCTTATTGTCCCATTGATGATGCTCATTGGTATTGATCCAGGTCCTATAGTTTCCTTATGACTAGCACTTTTGCTTGTTCGGGTGATCCATTCAACTTTATAAATATTTTACAGTTTGTGGTCCAAGTAGAATAAAATTGAAGAGGATGAACTTTACTGTCCCCGAAGGGAAATTTGTCTTCGGCACAGTGCCAAATCCTGTTGCCAAATAAAAACATTCAGACATGATACATAAAACACAACATCATCTAAATCTTAAAAATTCTATGGACACACAACCACATAACATTTACAAATAAATCAAGCCAGTGCACTTAGATCAGACAGTTCTAAGTCAGTTCAAAGTGCCAATGTGTAATGTGTACTGTACTCAGGATGTCTGGGAGTTCAACAGCTTAAGGCTGCGTGTCCACCAAACGCGTTTTTTATCGACCAACCACCCTGAGCATTTTTTTTTCAGCGTTTGTGCGAAGCGCTGTGGGAAAAAAAGTCCGATCCCTGTATCCCAGCAACAGCTTGTGACTCTCAGCTCAGCACTTCCCCCTTTCCTATTGTCAGACTTTCTACTGATTTTTTTAATAGCAGTCTCTAAATAACAATGGACAGGAAATGTTTTCTAGCAGCTCTGGATGTTAAATATGATGACACAGAAAGCAGGAGTCTGAGTACAGACTAGTACCGGCGTCCTATATCCCACCCACACAGAAGTTCTGATTGGCTGCTTGATCTTACATTGACAAGCTCAGCTGCAGTCTCTGAAAAGTTGAACCTTTTTCACCTCTGAGTGCCCTAAGCGCCATGACTCTGCGCTGAGGGTGCTCAGCGCTGTAAACGCTGGACTACATAGAGAATGAATGGAAAATAGTCGCCCAAAGTGGAAAAATGCATTTGGTGGACACGCAGCCTGTTAGATGCTTGGATAAGGATTCTTTCAACCGGTTAGAATTACACTTTGGCACTCTAAATCTTCTCCCTGATGGTAGTAATTCATATTCAGAGAAGAGGAGACGATGGGAATCTGCTGTAATTGTAGTGATCTGGAAAGCGTTGCAGACCCTGTCCATGCCTTATGCTCTTTGTTGGACTTATTATTATCAGTATTGTAGGGTTTTATATGTAGTTTATTGTTGGTACAAGTATTAATGTAAATATGCATGTGAGTAGGAATGAAGATTTCTTTTCATTACCAACACACATAAGCTCATGGGGAACCAGTCCAAAAGAATGGACAATTTTATTAATAATTCTGTATTTGTACCAATAATGAATCAGTCTAAAAAAAACCCTGCGAGTTCTTGTCTGCTTTTAATCAAGAAGATGGACATGAAATCAAACAATAACGCCCATATGTCTTTTTAATAGTTTAATAAGAAATTTCAGGATAGATGAACACATTCAGATCACTTTAAGACAGGGAATTCAACATGTATCATGACCACATTAGACTGGTAATGGACAACTGAGCATAATGTGTATTAACAAACATTTGTGGAACCAAAGATAATCATTGCTTATATTGGCAATGTAATAGAAAATGAGAAACCATAAAATAGCATTGGTTAAGAAAAGTAGATGCAATTTTATGAAGAAAATGCTGATTAAACTATTTCATAAAAAGGAAAATTTGTGTTACTCTGAAAAGGAACGGAGATTAATGAAAAGATAAATGCATTTGAAATTCTGAAAGGAGTTTGAAGAGATTAGGTTGTTAGAACCTATACCAGGAATATTCTGAAGAGTTAAATCTAATTTGGACAACAGACCTTCAGCACAGCAGACTCAGATTGTACCCCCTGGTGGTAGCAGGCAGTCTGGAACCATCTTGAGCCGGATGGATGTCTGTGGATTCTGTTGAGAAAGAGAATGGCAGGCAGGTTCTGCCCCACAGCTCGGGCCTGCTCTGGAGGTCACAACTATAGAAGCTCGGTATTCAGCACGCTGGGTGATGTCTACTCATGCACAGAAAAAGGAATTTGGCAAGGTTGCAAAATTCCAGATAATATTTGTTTATCGTTCAAAGTCCAATCAGAAAATCAAACTGAAAAAAAAATATCACAAATCCAGTTCTTCCGATGTGTTGTGGTCAGAATAAAGTTGATTTAAGCTTAGTAAAAATCAAATAAAATCCTCTTAGCACGGTCATTTAAGAAAAGAAGTAAAATAGGAAAAAGTGGATTTTAAAGAAAAGAAAAAGTTTACATAGAGCATTGAAAGGCTCTGGGACTTCTTAGGAAGTGTCATGTGTGTGCGTAACTGCACACACACACACACACAAATAATTGATGCGAGCCCAAAGTGCAGGAAAGTAAACATGTTTATTAACAAATGGAAATAACATACAAAGTGTCCAAGAAACTGTCCAAAAATAAAAAAAAAATATTGAGAAGACTGGCTACAAACTCAGAGGGCAAGCCCCACGCGCTTCCAGGGCAAAACTGGGTAGTGGAAAGGAAGGGCTGAAAATAATATAAAAGAAGACTTACATAAATGTCAGAGCGGAACGGCTCTGGAACAACGACACTTAAAGTCCAAAAAGGAGGATAACCACTCATGAGTGAGCCTGAACATCCCAAGATGACTGATGCCGATGCCCAGAGCATTTCCACTGCCACCCAGAAATACCCCCGGAGACTAACGAGCGGCAAGTGGAAACAGGTGCGCGGCATCAGAGTGAGTGAATGAGTGTGCATGTGTGTGTAGTGTGTGTGTATGTGTGGAAATGAGTGAGAATGTGTGTATGTGGCTGTGAGCGCATGTATGTGAGTGTGGAAACCCAGGTGATGACAATAAGTTGATAGGTGCCTGGCAGAGAGAGGTGAGAGGAGGGTTGTGGCTGAAGACTGGCAGAGGATCCAATAATCTGCCAGCCGGAAATTATAACAATCAGAGGCTGAAGCCACCGGTCATGAAACGGGGCAGGAAACAACAGCCCCGTATATGACAGAGCCCCCCCCCCCAAGGGGTGGATACCAGACACCCATCATACCATCAAAACAAAACAAAAACAACCTGCCCCCCCCCCGAACCCCTCACAACTAACCAGGGCGGGAGGTGGGGGAAACAGGTCAGGAGGGAACAAACTAAAGAAAAATACCACAATACATCACAAAGAAAAAACAACAATTCCCAACCCCAAACAACAGGTAAGCCCTCCCCAAAACCCAAGAGTCCCAAGGTTCAGGGGGCCGGTCACTGTCCCAGGGCCATGAACGGCCATATGAACCAGGCCAGGTGGCCTGCCAAAGTCCACCCCCAGCCGGACCGCCAGGCAACGTGAGTCAGGTGGCTTGCCAGGGAAAATTGGCCACCAAACCCAGCAATACAGTTTATCGGGTGGCCAGCCGGAGTTCCTCAACCACCAGGCCAGGTGAGACAGGCCAGGAGGCGACCCTCCCATAAGAAGATCCAGTCCTTCGAGCGGCCGGCCCGCAAAGTTGGGCCACCAGGACCAGAGGGGTGAGCGAGGAGGTGGCCTACCCACCGGGAGACTTAAAGGTGGGTGGCCAGACCAGGGAAGGGGAACCCCAATGACAACCGGTGGCAGGACCAAGTGGATGATGGCAGAGCCCAGTAAAACCAGGAAGAACACCCAGCAGGCCTTCAGGAGGGAAAAGGAGACCCAGGTGTCCTCAAACTGGCCAGCTGCACCCTCAGTGGTCCCGGCTTGGGACAGAAGCTTGGCCGCACCCGCAGTGGACCCAGGCTGGGCCATGGCTGCACCTGCGGTGGTCCCGGCCTGGGACAGTGTTGCACCGGCGGTGGCCCCTTCCCGGGACCTCATTGCTCCTGCGGGAGCCCCGACTGGGCCTGCGTAGCACCCACAGTGGACCCCAACCGAGCCATGGTCACACCCACGACTGCTTGGGCTCTTTGTTATGGCGTCGGCATACTGTCATGTGTGTGCGTAACTGCGCATACACACAAATGAATTGATGTGAGTCCAAAGTGCAGTAAAGTAAACGTGTTTATTAACAAACTGAAAAAACATACAAAGTGTCCAAGAAACTGTCCAAAAATAAAAAACATTGAGGAGATGACTGGCTACAAACTCAGAGGGCAAGCCCCACGCGCTCCCAGGGCAAAACTGGGGAGCGGAAAAGAAGGGCTGAAAATAATATAAAAGAAGACTTACATAAATGTCAGAGCGGAACGGCTCTAGAACAGCGACACTTAAAGTCCAAAAAGGAGGAGAACCACTCATGAGTGAGCCTGGACATCCCAAGATGACTGATGCAGATGCCCTGAGCATTTCCACTGCCGCCCAGAAATACCCCCGGAGACTAACGAGTGGCAAGTGGAAACAGGTACGCGCCATCAGAGTGAGTGAATGAGTGTGCATGTGTGTGTAGTATGTGTGCATGTGCGTGTGTGTGTGTGTGTGTGTGTGTGTGTGTGTGTGTGGAAATGAGTGAGAATGTGTGTGTGTGTGCCTGTGAGTGCATGTATATGTGTGTGGAAACCCAGGTGATGACAATAAGCTGATTGGTGCCTGGCAGAGAGAGGTGAGAGGAGGGCTGTGGCTGAAGACTGGCAGAGGATCCAATAATCTGACAACCGGAAATGAAAACAATCAGAGGCTGAAGCCACCGGTCATGAAACGGGGCAGGAAACAACAGCCCCGTACATGACAGGAAGGGGGGGGGGGAGGGAAGAGCAGAAGATCTACTCCTTCAAGAGTCACTCCCAGCCTGCAACTCCAACTGCAACTGACTGGAGGAACAAAAGAAAGTTTTCTCAAGGTGTGGCAGGATAGCACAATAAATTTTATGACAACTAAGCATGACCAGTTTCATTCAAAGATCAGACTTGGATCTGCTTATTAGCATAAACTTTTGACCAATTGCACTGAGTTTCTTTGCTCAGCAGAGGTCATAAACCTGACTAAAAAGGAGATGGATGGCGACTTGGAAGCTGATTGGTCAGTTCAAAGTTTTGAAATGTGTGTCTCCCACAGAGGAGGAGAGAGAATTTGAAATGAAAAGTGCAATCCTCCTAAAACATGTATATGCTGCCTATAAAGCATAAATTCTTTTTTTTTTCTTTTTTTTCCCCCCTTGTCCTGTCAGGCAGCTAGGTAAGCAGAACAGAGATGTCACCCTTATTGTGCCAAAACAGATTTACTTTGCCAAGAGGAGCTTATACAGTAACTAACTATATACTGTATATTGGCGTAAACTCCTCCTGTAATAACTTTTAATGCTTTATTTTAATTATTATACCCATGAAGGACCCGACAGGATGGGGAATAGGGAAAGGAAGTGTGTGGAGGGAGAAAGAAAAGGGACGGGAACAGACAAAAAGATAAACAAACCAACAACTAAAACAAACAGAAGACAAACTGCTTCTTCCACCGAAGATATCTCAACACGAGTCTGGTTTCTGCACCTGTTAAAGGAGAGACACTTGTGCGTGTGTGTCTGTGTGTGTATATATGAGAGCGCGCACAAAATAAGTGTGTGCATGTGAGTGGTTTGTCAGAAAACATGGGGGAGGGGGGGTAACAGCAGCTCTCCCCTTGGGAACCCCGAGCAGGCAAGGCAGTGCCACCAACCCCCACAGGGCACAAATGCCCGAGGTCAGCAAGCCCCAGGAAAGTCAGGCATCCGCCCCCGGAGGGACGATTGAGGGAGGCCAGGTCGCCAGGTGGCCTGCGAGGCAGGACCACACCCCCAGACCCCTCAACCCCCCCAACCCCCCAGTGGGGCCAATGCCCGCCCCTGGGCCCCAGGCTCCAGGAGGCCAGTGACCCCACCACCCGGGGCGGAAACCAGCCCATGCCCCCCAGCGCGAGTTCCCCCAGGCACCCCCACAGTGGGTCCATCCCCCCCAGCACCACCGCCGCACACCACGGGGACCCCCATACCCAAAGAAGTCCCACTGCCAAGGGGAGCCCACATAGCCGAGAGGCACTACCCCCCTCAATCCAGCACCTCCCAACTCACAAACACACCCATCCCCACAACTTCACACCCACATGCTCCCATACGCACCCACATGCACTCCCTCACTCTTACTCACCCGGACCCACCCATTCTCTCTCACTCCTGTACCCCTTCAATCTCACCCCTCATTCACCCTTATTTCTTAAGGCAGCTGCAAAGCAGATGCAGCGAGCCTGAACATGCACCAGCGCCCAGCAGCAGCCAGGGAGACTGCCGGCGCAGGCCAGCAGCCACCCCCCGTCAAACCACCGCAGGGCAGCATCGGCCACAGAAGCAGACCCCACCCACAGCACCCACCCGAGTGACTGATCAGCAGACCACCGCAGGCACCCCAAGATACCACCCGACACACAAAGTGCCACACAAAACCGACCCACCATCACCACCTTCATTCATCACCCCCTCACTCTCACTTACTCTCATATTCAGTCCCACTCTCACTCCGTTGGTTGTATGTATACAATCAGTAGCACTCAGGGATTTTGACAACATGACGGGTCCCAGGCTCCCCACCGGACCCCCACGCCTCCAGCAGGAGGAAGGTAACAGGGGTGGAGGTCCCCTCCTCCTTGCACAAAACATGGTAGGTGTATGTTAGTTATATGCTGTGATTGTGTGTAAATGTGTGGACTACCATAGTGCAGTTAAAATTGGGGGGATGGTGATTGGAGCACCACTAGCTACTGTGATAGGCAGCGGGGCCCCCATCCCCCCAAGAACTGTGTCTAAAATGCAATTAAAATTGAGGTGAGGGCAGCCCCACCGCGCAGCAAAGGTATCTCTTTAACTGACACAGTGCAGAACACCCCCACCCCAAATCCCTAAATGTATCCAAGAAGATGTGTATTCCACCCAGAATCGGGGGGGGGGGGGCGTAGGGGGAGGGCGGGAAATAAGATTGGGAGGGAAGCAGTCTAAAAGCAAGACACCCCCCCCCCCACCCAGAAGCCAGCTCGCAAACTGGTTCATGAGGCCACCCACTGCCCCCAAATACCAACCCAGGGCGAGGGCCACCAGTGTGAGCAGCCCAAGACCCACCAGCATCATGCCCCGGTGCTCCCAGCACCACAAGCATGTTGGGACAGCCATACCCATTCCCACTTATCTTGCACACACAAACATGCACAACAACAATAGTCACAATAGTGAACAATAGTCCAGACCCACATGGCACCTCACATGCTAAGCGACACCCCCGAGCGCCCACGCAAGCCCACCGACCACCCACCCCAGACACACACCGACAGGCCGCCCCGCAGCCACAGCCACCCCAGAGCAGCCCGACGGAAACACGGCCACCAGCCCACGCCAACGGCTCCCCAACCACCCCCGAGCACCAACACGCACCCGCCGCCAATGACACCAGGGGCAATGCGACAAAGCTCCCCGCCACGTGACACAACAGCAGGGCGGCCAGGACAAGCAGGCCCCGAATCGCCAACCCCCATGGACTAGATGGACTGCCAAACCCCCGCCACCCAACAAAGTTCTCCTACCCATAAACACATTCTCCACCCCCAGACATCCACCCACAGGAAACCGCATCCATACACACACATACTCCCGCCCACCCTCATGTGCACACATACACTCACACTCACCATCACACATGCCCACCTACACCCACACACAGCCCCACATGCCCACATACAACACACACACACACACACACACTTCCACACCTGCTCACACACACACACACACACACACACACACACACACACACACACACACACACACACACACTCTCACACATATACATAAAAAAGCATAAATGACTTCCGGGAAGATGGCGGAGAGACATAACACTTAAACAAAGAGCTCTCCCTAGCCGGATTAAAAATCATCGGTAAATGGCCAACTCGACATAAACGAATCAATAAACTAAGGGATGAAAACACGAAGGAACCGGGCACAAGGACAAAAACAGGGTAAAATTGAAGAATTCCTCTCCAACAACGCAGGAAAAACCGCTGTACGCAAAGCCCAAAAAAACGAGATGTCCACAGCAGTGAAAATGGAGGACGCCAGACTCGACAACATGAACGCTGGCATCGCCAGTTTGGGTGAAGAGTTGAGAGAATTCAAGCGACAGCTACAACAGGATTTAGCGGCTCTTAAGGAGGAACTGAAAAAAGAAATTAAGGAGGAAATCATGGACCTCCGAAGAGAAATGGAGCGTAAATTAACGGAAAACATGGAGGAGCTGCGCTCCCAGCGGGCGTGTATGACAGAAGCGCAGACCCGAATTTCGGAACTAGAAGATTGGAAAAGCGAGGCAAACGAACAACTACAGACCCTGACGACGCAAACGCAGAGGATGCAGGAGAAAATAAACGACTTGGAGAGCAGATCCCGACGAAGCAATATGCGCATCTTTGGAATTCCGGAGGGCATTGAAGGCAACTCGATGACAAAATTCATGGATCAGTTCTTAAAAAAAGAACTGGAAATACCCGGAGAAACGGATCTGCAGATTCAACGGGCGCACAGAACACCGGCACAGAACCCGAAAACAAACTCTCCACCCAGGTCAGTTGTGGTAAACTTTGTGAAATATGACATAAAGGAAAGAATCCTGACGCAAGCATGGAAAAAAAAGATACGAATCGGCGACAAACAGGTATTTTTTGACCATGACTACCCGACAGAAATCGTGCAGCAGCGGAAGAAATATGCCAATATTAAAAAAAACGCTGAAAGAGAAAAAAATTAGATTCCAAACGCCGCTAACGAAAATGAGGATTCATTGGGAGGAAGGCACAAGAACCTACAACACGGCCGAAGAGGCAGCGCGGGATATGATGGAGCGGGGCCTTGAGGTGAGCGTGCCGAAGGAGACGGCTGGAGCAGCGGCGGCCCTGAACGCACCACGACAGACGGAGTGGAGACGAGTGAACGGCGGAAGAAGGGGGAGAGACGTAGAGCAGCGGGCCCAGGACAAGCTACAAGGCTTTCAACTGAAAGCCTAGATCATAACAAAGATTAAGAAAGGCACAGAAGAAATGAAGGCCAAGAAGACAAGGTAAAAGAGAAACAGACGGCTAGGAGAGGTTTAAGTGATATTTGTTGGACATTTCTAGACTTATGACTATTACTTTGATAGTAATTAGAAGTCTAGGGAGGGCCCTTCACTCTGTGAAGACAAACCCCCCACCCACCAACAGGGACCAGTGGGCAGAAGAAAGGCCCAAAGTACGGAGGTCGAGTTTTTTTAATGTGTTTTTATATAAATATGTGTTATTTTTGTTGTTAAAGTGGCTAGGAGCACAAGTTAAAAAAATGGAAAAACATGAATATGGGTAAAAATCTTAAGATAATGACACTAAACGTGAATGGTCTGAACTCACCTGTTAAAAGGGAAAGAATAATAAGAAAATTCAAGAAGGAAAAAGCTGAAATTATATTTATGCAAGAGACACATTTGAGCAAGGCAGAACATGTGAAACTAAAGAGATTTGGCTATAAGAACTCCTACTACAGTTCATTTAAGGGAGGAGCAAAAAGGGGGGTTATGATACTAATCTCAAACAAAATACAATTTGAAAGTGAACAGGAAATCCAGGATAAAGAAGGCAGGTATGTAATAATAAAGGGAAGAATAGATGGTATGCAGATCACATTAGTGAACATCTATGCCCCACCAGAAAGTGACAAGGGTTTTTTTCAACATCTGTTTGATCTCATAGCAACACACAGTGAAGGAGTCCTAATTTGTGGAGGAGACTTAAATGCTGTCATGGATCATGAAGTTGACACAACAAGTGTTAAGAAGACAAAAAAACATGTAACAAAGTTCATAAGAACCTCACTGGCAGAAATGGGTATGGTAGACATATGGAGGGACCTACACCCACTCGAAAAAGACTATACACATTATTCAGCAGCCCATAAAGTACACTCTAGAATAGATTACTTCCTTATGAATGAAGGTGACAGACACAGGGTGAGAAATTGTTGGATTGGAGGGGCAGAAATATCAGATCATAATCCTATATACATGGAAATATATTTAAACAATAGAAAATGACAAACAACATGGAAACTTAACATAGGACTGTTAAATGATGAGAAAATGAAAGAAAGAATAAAAATAAACATAAACGAATATATCCAAGAGAATGACAATGAAGAAGTGGACCCAACAATACTATGGGACGCACTAAAAGCCGTGTTAAGGGGTAAATTAATTGTTGAAACAGGAAAAGCAAATAAGACTAAGCTGGAAGCGTATGAACAAAGATGTGAGAGACTAAGGGAATTAGAACGTAAACATCAAAGCACAAATGATCCAAAAATATATCAAGAAATTAAAGAAGAAAAAACAAAGATAAAAGAAACACAAATGGATGAAATTGAAAGGAAAAATAGATATCTAAAGCAAAAATATTATGAAACGGGGCCAAAAGCCACAAAACTGCTGGCAAAACGGTTAAGAAAACAACAAACAATGAATAATGTATACAAGATTAAAGACCCCACCACAAATAAAACCACAGTTAACCCAGAAAACATCGAAGAAATTTTCCATAATTTCTACCAAGAACTATACTCGCAACCTGAAGAAACAAATACTAAAGATATCAAAAAATTTCTAGACACATTGGACTTGCCATCAATAGGAAATCAACAAAATGAAAAACTAACAGCAGAAATAACAACACAAGAGATCAGAGATGTGATTAAGTCACTTAAAAACGGTAAATCACCAGGTAGTGATGGATACCCATCTGAGTTTTATAAACTGTTTATAGAAGAACTCATGCCACAACTCCTAAAGTCATTTAATTGGACGCTGAACAACAACAAAATACCTCCAACATGGAACGAAGCAATCATTTCAGTTATTTTAAAACCAGGGAAAGATAAAGAACAATGCGGAAACTATAGACCAATCTCTTTATTAAATGTAGATTATAAAATATACACAACAATTATATGTAAACGAATAAAGACATTCTTGACGGAATTGATAGAAGATGATCAAACTGGATTCATAGAGGGACGCCAAACACATGACAATATCAGGAGAACAATACATATAATTAACCAAATACATAAAGAAAAGAAAAGCGCAGTAATAATGAGTTTAGACGCAGAAAAAGCATTTGACAGGGTTAACTGGAAATTCCTATATAGTGTACTGGAGCGCTTTGGATTTAACGAAAAATCAGTACAATGCATAAGGACGCTATATCAAGAACCTGTGGCAAGAATCAAGATAAACGGTAGCTTAACAGACAAAGTAAATATACAAAGATCAACTAGGCAGGGATGCTGCTTATCGCCCACCTTGTTTGCTCTGTTCATAGAACCATTGGCTCAAGCGATACGACAAAATAAGAAATTAAAAGGTGTAACAATAAAGGGGGCGGAACACAAGATTGGGCTATTT
The DNA here is from genome assembly GCA_020510985.1 of Pholidichthys leucotaenia. NCBI lineage: Eukaryota > Metazoa > Chordata > Actinopteri > Cichliformes > Pholidichthyidae > Pholidichthys > Pholidichthys leucotaenia. The sequence goes on along the minus strand of CM035847.1, from coordinate 251,485,440 downwards.
GCAGACGATATTATAGTTTACCTTGAACAACCAGATAAATCAATAATGGAAATGATGAACTTGATAGAAAATTTTGGAAAATTATCAGGATACAAGATAAACATAACAAAAACACAAGTACTGACATTCCACTATAACCCTCTAAACCAGATAACTGATAAGATCAAACTAAACTGGAAGCAAAAAGAAATAAAATACCTTGGAGTGAACATACCTAAAGACCTAAGCAAAATATATAAAGCAAACTATGATAGGTTGGAACAAGAAATAAAAAAAGATATTGATAGATGGTCAATCTTAAATATGGATCTGAATTCAAAAATTGAGACAGTCAAAATCAGCATACAACCTAGATTACTTTACCTCTTCCAGGCTATACCAACAGAGATTCCAGATGCCCAATTCTCAAAGTGGGACAGGATGATATCGAGATTTGTTTGGGGAGGTAAAAAACCAAGAGTGAAATATAAAACCCTCCAATTACCAAAAGAGAAAGGAGGCATGGGCCTACCGAGTCTAAAGGAATATTACTACTCAGCACAAATAAGATATATCATATGTTGGTGCGACGAGGGATATGAGGCAAAATGGAAAGAAATGGAAAAGGAAATTGAGGGACTCCCAGTACAAAGCATAATAGGGGATAAAGATGCATATAAGCAAATCAAACAAATAGACCCAATCACTAAATTTACTTTAGAACTGTGGTATAAAATAGTACAAAAATATAATATAAGGGAAGACATAAAACTATTGAAATGGGTAGCATTTGACAGTCAGTTTGAACCGGCAAAACAAGATAGGGGATACAAAAATCTGGTGAACAAGGGAATCACAGCATGGGGCAATATCGGAAAAAAAGATCTCGGGAGCTTTGTAAATATCAGGAGAAAATTTAAATTAGAAAGATCGGAATTTTTCAGATATCTGCAGATGAGAGATTACTATATGAAGAAGATTAGGCATAACCTCCAAACAGATGTGAACGAGATTATACAACTTATTTTAAGCTCATATGCAGGAAATAAAATAAGAATTATTTCAAAACTATATCAGAAACTTATGACAAACAATCATACAAGTAACTATATAAAGGAGAAATGGGAGAAAGAGCTCAATTTAAACATAACAGAAGAAAGCTGGCAGGAAATATGGAAAACACAACACACATCAACAAATTCAAGGGCATGGAGGGAATTTGGATGGAAAAACCTGATTCGCTTTTTCATTACACCACAGATTCAAGGAAAATATACAAATACCCAATCTTTATGCTGGAGGGGATGTGGGGCTCAAAATGCAGACCACTCACATATGTTTTGGAAATGCTACAAAATATCATCATTTTGGAAATCTATGCATGTGACAATACAGAGGATATTAGGATATAATATACCAATGAACTGTAACCTGATGTACTTATGTGATCTTAAAAAAGACAGTGTTATACAGGCTGAGGACAGATATCTAGTTAAAATCTTGTTGATTGCATGTAAAAAAACTATCACAAAAAAATGGCGATCAGAAGTTCTTCCTGACCAAGAACAATGGACTGACATTGTTGAGGACATACGTATGATGGAAAAACTAACATATCGACGAAGAATGCAAGAAGGAATATGGGAGAAAAAATGGCGGAAATGGACACACTACAAAGTGCAACAACGAGGCAGAAATTGAAAGAATAACCAAAGACACTGAAAAAACCAGAAGAATTAAGAGATGGAAACTAAAAACTTGATGCTCCAACATTTGCCCCCCCCCCCCTTTTATTTTTTATTTTTTTTTTATTTTTTATTTTTATTTTGTTTATTTTTTTTTATTTTTCCCTACCCTAACCCCTTTGTTTTTTAAATGTAGAATGTGATCTGAATGCATTATATATGATGAAAAATGAATAAAAATCTAAGTTACAAAAAAAAAAAAAAGCATAAATTCCTTAAAACTTTAGTGACTAAGATATTCTACTTAATAATAAAGGAACAAACAATGTGTCTACATTGTAAATGTGATAATTTCTTTATGGTAGGCATGCAAAATTAATTCTTCCTGAAAATAATGAAACACATCTCAAATTGTATCCATAAAAGCATTTCAAACCATAATTGTCCTCACAGGGTCCCGCCATATTTTCAATGTCTGTGGAGAAGAATAAGTTAATTCATTGTTCACAATTAGTAGATTGGCTTCAGAGAGAGAAAACACCCAGTCCTGGACAGAAATATTCCTGTTATCCATCGGAAGGCAATGTTGGACTTTTTGAGTTTCAGTGAGGAATCTTACTGCTCAGGGTCTGTGGAACGTCATCATAGACCATTTCGCATTCCTTTGGCAAATGGATGTGGGGGGAAATGACTCCAGGACTTGAGCAGGGATTAACATAACCCCTTTATGTCCGATGGCATAGGGTTTCACAGCTCCAGTATTGGGTGAAGAAGAGCAATTCATGACCAGACTTTTGGGTGAAACAATTTATCCTCAGCAAAGAATGAGTTTATAAATTGGAACCCAGCAGTAAACGCTAAAGAATTATTATCATCATTGGTATGTTCACTCTCACTTCAGTTTCATCATCACTGTTAATATATCAACTTCTCAGCTATGTTTGTATTGTGGAGAGCGTGAAAAGATGAGGCTGAGTTTATTTCTCAAATCAGATTTATTCACTTGTCTCCAACATCCTCCAAACAGAAAAAGAGACCCATCCTCCCACATCTGTCCTTTTTATACCCGGGACATCAAAGTACAGAGTCACATTGTCTTTAAATCCCAAGACACAATACATCGTCCCCCAGGTCTTCTCTCCTCCACCTAAAACCCTGGTGGTCAGGAAGTCTCTCAAGGCCATCTCTAAAGATCACATTTCGCACCCTCCTGTTATCCCCAGGAGACCCAGACTTATTGTTCACTCTGAGACGTGAGGCAACAGTAATATACATATGCAGCCTAAGCAACTCAAATATGTGTGCCACATGACCCCCCCCCCCCCAAAAACGTCTAAGATGAAACAATACAACACAGTCTGCATATCATGATAAAATCACAAACATCAGTCCACGTGCTGTTTGGGCTTCAATCGTCTTCCGAACTTGCTGTAAGCGGGCTTTACCACTCCCGCGGCGCCATCCTGCTGTGAATCTGCTATCTGAGGATGAGAACTGTTAGTCAATCCCTGTGTGAGCTCTGGGGCATGCTCCCTGGGAGGTTTGCCGCGTCGAGTTCTGTCGCTGCTGCGGTGGCCGCGCGCTGTCTGCTGGCGTTGAGAATCCGCTGTGCCTCCTGGGCCAGCGCGCGGAAGTCCCGCTGGGCCAACAACGGTGAACCGGCCGGGGTCACTCTCTTCTCTGACGGTAGGGTTCTCAGGAAAATGTGGGTGAAGAGCAGGTCGTCGCCGTCTGAGCCCCTCAGCCTCAGCATGTCTTCCATCAGGTCGACGGGTGTGCTGTCTCCCAAGTCGTTCAGGGCCAGGAGTCTCTCCGCTCTTTCCTGGACTGAGAGAGTGAAACGCTGGATGAGCGCAGCCTTCAACCCGCCGTATTTGTCTTCGGCCGGTGGGCGCTGCACCAGGCTCTGCACATGACGAGCCGTGCAGTTGTCGAGCTTGGCGATAACGTGGTAGAATTTCGTGTCATCTGCCGTTATTCCCCGGAGAGCGAACTGAGCTTCGGCCAAGAGGAACCAGGAGTCCGGATTGTTCTGCCAGAAATCTGGTAGTTTGACTGAGACTACGTTCGCCTGGCTGGTTCCTGGCGAGTCCGGCTCGGGGGAATTTCTTTCGCCCATGATACGTCTTAAGGTCACCAGTGTGGAGAGCGTGAAAAGATGAGGCTGAGTTTATTTCTCAAATCAGATTTATTCACTTGTCTCCAACATCCTCCAAACAGAAAAAGAGACCCATCCTCCCACATCTGTCCTTTTTATACCCGGGACATCAAAATACAGAGTCACATTGTCTTTAAATCCCAAGACACAATACATCGTCCCCCAGGTCTTCTCCCCTCCACCTAAAACCCTGGTGGTCAGGAAGTCTCTCAAGGCCATCTCTAAAGATCACATTTCGCACCCTCCTGTTATCCCCAGGAGACCCAGACTTATTGTTCATTCTGAGACGTGAGGCAACAGTAATATACATATGCAGCCTAAGCAACTCAAATATGTGTGCCACAGTATGTTGTATATTTTCCCTGCTTCATCATCATTTCTGAATTTGCTTTTCTTTTGACAATGTCATTTGTTTACTTCCTTACTAGCATAGGCTTTTCCTCGTTTATTAATTATTGCTCACGGCTGTTCCTCATCAGCTTATTATGTTCTTCCCTATTTAGTGATGCCTCTCCCTTATCTCTTTGTTGGGTTCTCGTCGTATTGGATGTGACATCACGCTACTCCTGATCGCTGCTTGGGTTTCCTTCCCCACCATTCTGTATTATGGCTGTCGTGGCTTATTTTGTGTTCGGCCTTCACGCTGCATCATTTTTTCAATAAATTATGGTTTAACGTTGCCCTACAAGCGAGTCCATCCTTAAGCCTCATAGGGGCAGACATGACAGTAATCTTTGTTGCTTGTCTCAAAACTGACTGTTCATACATACTCTGAATAGGATCACAGTTTTTCTTCCCTATTATTTTCATGGCTGTTTTATGCATACTGAAGAGTTTGGTTTTTAATTGTGCCATTAGATTTCCAAACCAGGCTGTAATTCCATAATGGAGGATACTCTCCATTATCGTTTGATAAAAAAAACAAGCATGATGTGAGTGCTCACTCCGTAAAACCTCAGCCGTCACAAAAAATACAGTCTTTGCTGCAGTCTGGTGCACAGGTTGTCAGCATGGCTCCTCCAGCAAAGAAGATTGTCTATGTGAATCCCCAGGTATTTACATGAAGTCACTTGCATTATTGTTTGTTCTTTAATGACCACTGGCTAATGTTCAAATACTTGTCTTGGGTCAAACACCATTTCATGTGTTTTTGTCGTTTTTAACACCAAGTGATTTCTATCACACCACTTGATAAATTAATCTGTTTCCAAGTGGTACAGAGACAGATTCTTGTCCTTATTTAAGAGATTCAAAATCACAGTATCATCTGCAAATTTTACAATACAATTATTTGGATGAACGCTCCTACAATCATTAGTGTACAAAGTAAATGGTACAAGAGATGTTACACAGCCTTGTGGGACTCCTCTGCTACTGTATTTTGTGTCTGACAATGTCTCATTAACTCTGACTTGATGTGTTATATTGTTTAAAAAAAGAATAAAACCACTGAATCAAATTACCATTAACACCAATTATTTTGGATCTTCCTCTGTTTTTTAAGATAGTGAGCTTTCCTGGCAATGTCAACGTTTTGTTTGGTCAGATGTTCATTCATGAATATGTTGGTTCCTTTGAGCTTCCTTCCTTGTCTAAGCAGAGTGGTCTTATGCTTCCCTTATGCTGACCACCGGTTTGTCGTTGGTATTCCTTCTGGGCAAAGGATGGCATGCCTCGATGTTACTGCAGTTCATTTCAGTCCCTTTGGAGTGTAAACAAGCAGCTACTTATTGCTCCACGGAGTTGGCGTCCCATTCACCGTTGTTCTCTTCGTTGTCTGTGGTCACAGCCCAAGTGTAAGACCTGGGCTTTATATGGAGTCCAGTCACAATAATGTTGTTTATTCTGGTATATTGTTCCAGATCTGCAACTCTGCTTTCCAGATAGGTGAGCCTCTTGTCTTCTTCAGCCATATGAACCCTCAGAGCTTTCACCTTCTCCACCAGTTCCAGGATGCCTTTCTGCTGCAACCTAACAGCAGAAACTTCTTCTGATAGAAAGTTGAGTGACTTTTTGATGTTCTCTACTTCTTCAGTTGTCGGGTTCTTCTTCGGACCCATGATAACTGGTTGCAGGCCCCAGTTAGCAGGCAGGTTGGGTGGGCAGAGCAGGCGCCAGCCAGCAGGCAGGTTGGGTGGGCAGAGCAGGCCCCAGCTAGCAAGCATGCTTGATGAACAGTGCAGGGTCCAGTTACAAGACAATCTGGATGAGCAGAGTGTATCCAAGCCAACAGGAAGGTTGGGTGGACAGAACAGGGCCCCAATAGCAGGTAGGTTGGATGTGCAGAGCAGGCTCCAGTTAGCAGGAAGGTTGAGTGAGCAGAACAGGGCCCATCTTGCAATTCTCACACAAAAGATATACTCCCCAGAGGAAACAGGCGGAGTGGCCTGGCTGACTAGGCTTACCTGGCCACCAGTTCAAACAACAAAGCCAGAATCCTCCAAACAGGTCAACAATGTCCTAAAACTCACCAACAATACTTAGGTTAGTTCCTCGTGCTGTATTCAGGAAAAAAGATCCTAAATATCAAAAAGGATCTCCCAGATTATCACTGGATTCAAGATGGTGACAAAATACACTACCGTTCAAAAGTTTGGTGTCACTTAGAAATTTCCTTATTTTTGAAAGAAAAGCACAGTTTTTTTCAATGAAGATAACTTTAAACTAATCAGAAATACACTGTAATATCTAATATACATTGCTAATGTGGTAAATGACTATTCTAGCTGCAAATGTCTGGTTTTTGGTGCAATATCTACATAGGTGTATAGAGGCCCATTTCCAGCAACTATCACTCCAGTGTTCTAATGGTACAATGTGTTTGCTCATTGCGTCAGAAGGCTAATGGATGATTAGAAAACCCTTGTGCAATCATGTTAGCACAGCTGAAAACAGTTTAGCTGGTTAGAGAAGCTATAAAACTGACCTTCCTTTGAGCAGGTTGATTATCTGGAAAAAAATATTATTTCAAATACAAATCATTATTTCTAACCTTGTCAATGTCTTGACTATATTTTCTATTCATTTTACAACTCATGGTGGTAAATAAGTGTGACTTTTCATGGAAAACACAAAATAATTGTCTGGGTGACCCCAAACTTTTGAACGGTAGTGTAGTTAAGGTGTCAGGAGTCCAACTGACTCAGCTATCCAAACAGGAAAACATAGAGATAGGTATGAGCACTAGATTGTGCATGCTCACCTGTCCACTACAAAAAAAAAAAAAAAATGCTCAAATCGTCATATAGGGGTGAGTGGGGGGGGGGGGGGTGCGGCTGGTGGTATCAAAAAGCATGCACTTATGTAACAACACCGAGTTTGCATCCAGTTCCATCTATGTTCACTTTCACTTCCTTCTTTCAGTCTCACTTTCTTTTGGAATTCCTTTACAGTAATGATTAGGGTTATGATAGGGTGAGGGTCTCAGCTTAAAACATTTTTCAAAATCCTCTCACAGTATGAGGTAATATTAGAACACTGAAACATTAACCCATTTCATTCCAAAAGGCTTTCCCCCCTTATATATTCCACAATTTCTAAGCGTGGGTAATGTTCTATTGCTATGCATGTTCATCATCATTAATTTACATGCTTTGGATTTATCATTGGATCACACAACCATGTGTAACATGGCAAAACCACAGCCTTATCACTTCAATCACCATCATTTGCCCTCAACTTTATGGTCATCTGTATATTTTTATATGGATTCTTTGTCCAGCCAATGTGTTAGAGGGTAAATCTTGTTGAATAAAATAAAATAAAAAAGGCTTAAGAAACTATTTGTGTTTGAACCACATAAATTTGTTCACGTCATTAGACACTTAATTCTCCCATTCATCAATGCCATTTTTGTATCTGGTGAACGGAAATCAGTTATGCAACCCTTTTGAGCTATTTCAATATTTTGCAAATAAGTGTAGGAAATCAGAGCTCTCCCTTAGAGAACCTGCTTAACTTTTTGTAAATGCTTTTTTTTTTCTTTCCCCTACAGGAGTCTTTTTGATATAAAATGGGATCATTACTAATGATAACAAAATGCACCATGATGATACGGTGGTTAGCACTGTTGCCTTACGGTGCTTTCATGCCAGACGCAAAGCAAATGTTTCATGTGGCATGAATACATGCAAAGTTACTAATATAAACATGTGGAAAATATAAGAATTTACGCATTTGCACCCAGTGGAGATTGTAGTGATAGCTAATCAGCCTCGGAGTAAAAGTATCAACACAAAAAAAAAAAATAGTTTAAAATGAGACTGTTACTCACCTGGAGACAGATGGACTGGAGCTTTGCAAAGCTGAAACAAAATATCAGGAGTGGCGTGTTGTTGTTCATCCTTCGTAATCGAAGATGACCATGACATCATCAGATAAGATGGTGTCATGACTTGGGCGTGACTTTGATTAAAGTAAAGGTGACTTGAGCAGCATCAGTCTCACTCTCTTGTCCTGGCGCACCTGGTCAAGACGCCAGACAAACAATGAGAGAGCTGGGGGTGAGTCAGGTTGCAGGAGCTGCCGGAAAGCAACAATTTGTCTGCAAACTGCCTGCAGGCACCACTCCGGATTTTCTGTTAGGTTTTTCTCCCTTAGCCCTGACAGGTACTACCACTTCGGGCTGGAGTGGACCTGGGAGCAGTGACAATTAAGGGGAAGCTCCACGTTCCCCACAACTTCTGTCCTTGTCCTCCTGGACAGAAGCCTTGCCACTGGATGCAGTTTAATGTCGTACCCAGGACATAATGTATGGAAGTGCTAACAAGGGCTAGCAGGCTAGCAGTGTAATCAAACAGCCATCATCTGGGTGCCATTTCTCCCAGGAGGCAGTGACACTCTCCCAGCTGTGTGCACCACCATTGTAAACTTAAACATGACAGCATTTGGGGGATTTCCACAGCAAGTAGAGCAGCTGCAGAAGGTAAGAAGGCAACCCCGCCCCTCTGTAATTCGTGGCGGATGCAAATTCATGTCCATTCACGTTTACATTAAATTAACATGTAATCACACCGCTCAGAAACATATGCACTTTCGCGTTTGGTCTGGATGCAGCTTTATAGCTCGAAGGTTCCAGGTTTGGATCCCTTAGCTGGCAGGGGTGGTAACTTTTCTGTGTGGAGTTTGCATGCTGTCCCCGTGCTGTGTGGGCTTACTCCGGGGGCTCCGGTTTCCTTCCACAATCCAAAGATATGCATGTTATTGTAGGTTAATTAGTGACTCTAAATTGTCCCTAGGTAGCAGTCTCTGATGGGCCCTTAGAATAGAGGATTAGTGTAGCTGTTAGTTAAGCACTTTGAGTGGTCTTTGTGACTAGAAAAAGCACTATATACAGTAAGTACCGCTGCTTAAAAGGCTCCTCTGGAGTTGATCCCATGAAAACATTTTAGGCCATCGGTAACCTGTGTGTGTCCCAATTATTTCTTTTCAAAATTGCTGCTGTGAAATAGCCCACTACTTCATAGACACTTTTCCACTTTAGAGGAGCAATCAGTCGAATTCCATTATGTCTCTTTTCTGCAGGTTCTGAATACAAAGATGTCAGCTTATGCGAGATATTGATGCTTTCAAAATATATGCCAATAAGCCTTCACTCTCAGCACGCCATCCCCCTACTGTGAGCTCTCAAACCTCTATACACCAACTCAGTAAAGATTTTTCCTGGTCTGAACCACTTACATTATTCTGTTTGTTTGGTGTATTGTGTGGATGATTGTGCAACTGGCCTGAAAATAAAAGAGAAAAGGAGAGAAAAATCATCTCCCGCTGTGGTCCAGAAAATGGATTATCAACATCTTCCCACAAAGACAACTATTTCTCACTCGAGCAGAATTACCTAGCCACACCAATTCATGGAAAACAACTGCAACAAAGCAAAGACACTTCAAAAATACTGATAGTGCTCTTAGCTGCGCTTAGTATGTTCATTTTTCTTGGCGAAAAATCTGCTAATGTTTGCTTACCCAATTACAGCCCTCACAACACCAGCGAAGCACTCTTAAACTGGAATGTGTGATGTTAATTGCCTTTTAAAAGACCTCTTTTGCCTGCTAAATTGTTAGACTGATTATATTCTCCTTAACAAGACTGGTAGTTTGCAAAAGGAGAGATGACTCTACGGTGAGGCGCTGCTGAGAGAAAAGGGCACAATTAGTTTCCTGATCAATTTGCCGGGAAGAGAGAAGGGGGTTGATCAATAGTCTGATTATGCATGAGGACATCATCTGCTTACATTGAGATCGAAGCATCATTGATCTAAACTGAAGCAACTCAGATTTCTTGTGATCCATAAGTTATAAAAAGGGATAAAAGCAACATTAATATGTAAATGGAAGCATGTAATCTTTACCCATGGGACTATGCAATTATGTTGGATTTTATTATCTCATTTGTGACCAATAATCGGAAAATTTTCTGTGGAAGTATTCTGGCATCCTTGGTGAGTTCCTATGTTTGAAAAGCAAACAGGGAAAAAAAGAGAGTGGCCAGATTTGATCTGAAAGACTCTAGGTTAATGACATCATTGACAACAGATGTCAACTTAAAAATGGAAGTGAACTTGACATACATTTTCTTGACAATTGGAGGGTATTCAGACTATTAGGGAAGATTATGGCGCTGTTGTAGCACAAAGAAAAAATCACAAACCTTATGAGCAGTTTCAGATAAGAAACATTTTCTTTACACTCTTCAGTAGATCTTCCGAGCCATTAATGTCTACATGCTGTCATACTGTCAGTATAGGTGCTCATCATCATAAAAATGCATGTTTCCTTCTGCAGTGCATTAGAGGCAGGTGCAGTTCAGGGAAAAGCCATTTGGTCCCATTACATTTGGGAAGGCTGGAATTTCAGCAATCAACACCTCCACCTGAGAAGCTCACAGCAAAATAATATAAAAGAATAAATTGACTAGAAGTACCTGATGGGAAAATACACTTTAAAAGATAAGTTTCTGCTACCTCCCGGTGCACAGCTATCTAATAATTAAAAGTTAATTATAATACCGCCATGACTGTGGAGCGGAATATCCAGATCAGTTGCATATCATATGTAGACACATATGTGTGGTTTAACTAAACAATGACTGTCACAAAAACCACCCAAATAATGAAATAAATATTTTCTTTTTATTTACTGACAAATGGGCAACAATGATGCAACAGTTGCAGCCAAACGGGTCATTCTGCTGTGTATAATAATGTTCGGTGTTTTGTACTTACAATATTGCTAAAATATAAAAGGATGCACTACAGTGGGTCTCAAATATTTGTAAATGTGTCCCGTTATAGTACTGTATGAGTTTACTGGCAATATAAACTACACATATAAACTAAGACAATTATAATGATGACTGAACAACTCCCATTCCCCAAAGTGCAAGATACACTATTATGAGTATAAGTCATCAAAGATCACACAAATACGTAAGTGACCTGACAAAAAAATAAACAAGTGATTCTTAAACAGTCGCTAATATTGAATGTCCCATTCATTTTCAATAATTCTGCAATTAATATTCTTACTTACTTGCTTAGTAAGTACTGTAAGTAAGTAAGTGCTGTTCAGTCCCTTTTATATTTGTCAAAGTCTAACATGTGTGATTGCCTAGATATAGGCCACACCTCTTTGTATTCCACTTTCAAACACAGCCTGCATTTGGGTCTGTAAAGCCTAATTGGGCTACCTGTTTTTACACAAGAATATTTGCTTTCTACAGGCATGCACTAGTACAATAGAAATACAAAAACTAAAAAAACATATAAAAATGTGAAAACACTAATAATTCAAAAGCATTAAATTTAGAAAATAAACTACAACATTCAAAAAATACATACAAATACAGAATTAAAATTAATTCAAATAATTCATAAGTCTTCAATAAATATATAAAACAAAAATATAGATACAGGAAGGTGAAAAATATACTGTCAAGGCTTGGGATGGGTCTCATGCCCTCATGCTAATTTATAATTTTAATGTCTTGTTTTCAGGGCATTGGCCTCAGACCTCGCCCTCGCTTTAAGTTTCATTTTTGGAATTTTCTGTTTCACTCTGGTTATTATCTTTATCCTGGTTTGCCATTATTATTATATTCTGTTTTGTATATTTACTTTCTCCAGTGGCCATTCTCTTAGATTAAAATTATCAGCTTTATTTACTATTATCAGTATTTCATGGTCTTGTCTCTCCTGATCCTCTGTGTGTGATTGTTTGCTCTGCCCGGTCCATCCTGTTTCTCTGTGATCATGCTCTGCTGTCTCTGTTTACTCCTGATTGTGTCCACCTGCTCTGTATTGTGTTTGATTGCTCCTGTGTGTATTTATATCTTCCCCTATCTGTGTTTCGTTATGCGTGTCGTTAAGTCATGCTGTGTGAACAACACGTTTCTGTTCATGTTCTGTACCTGTCTGCATCCTGCCTGATCTGACCTGATCCTGCCTGTTTTGTAAGGTTTTGATATAGCCCCTGAGCTGTCTGTTTTTGTTTTTTGAGATGCGCACATTTGGCCAGCTCATTAATAAATCACTGCAGGAACTTGGAATATTCGGCTTGGGTCCAGTTTTCCACCAAACCATGACAGTACAACACACATCAATGAACCTAGCATATTCAATCGTAACGTAGCATTAGTTTCATGTAGGCCTCGGTGAAAGGGAAGTCTGGGTGGCCACCAACATTGAGGCCTATATCGAGGATGCCAGCACGTCCCGCGTGCTGGAGAAGCCCGCCGCTGCCTGGAGAGGGCCGAGAAACTGGGTGAGGCGTTCCCAGCTCTTCAACAGTTCCCTCAGCTTGCCCAGCTGCATGAGCAGAGCGTCAGCATGTAGATTATCATCCACAGGTTGATGGAGTCGTTCCCGGCTACGGGAGAGGCGCAGAGGAGGAAGGACTCAGTCCAAGACGAGGTTGTTGCCAATGCCGTGGGAAACAGTGGCCCGGCTTCTCATTCCCGGCGAGGGAGCATCAGGCTTCCATTTCCTCCTTCACCCCAGTATCATCATTGGGCATCCTTCCCCCGTCTGATGTGTCACAAGTTCTCCCAGAAGGACTTGCCAGATGGGTCAGCAGCAGCAGAACGGGAATACAGTGGGGTAAAAAAGTATTTAGTCAGCCACCAATTGTGCAAGTTCTCCCACTTAAAAGATGAGAGAGGTCTCCAATTTTCATCATAGGTATACCTCAACTATGAGAGACAAAATGAGAAAAAAAAAATCCAGAAAATCACACTGAAGGATTTTTAATGAATTAATTGGTAAGTTCCTCAGTAAAATAAGTATTTGGTCAATAACAAAAGTTCATCTCAATACTTTGTTATATGCCCTTTGTTGGCAATTACAGAGGTCAAACGTTTTCTGTAAGTTTTCACAAGGTTTTCACACACTGTTGATGGTATTTTGGCCCATTCCTCCATGCAGATCTCCTCTAGAGCAGTGACGTTTTGAGGCTGTCGCTGGGCAACACAGACTTTCAACTCCCTTCAAAGATTTTCTATGGGGTTGAGATCTGGAGACTGGCTAGGCCACTCCAGGACCTTGAAATGCTTCTTACGAAGCCACTCCTTCGTTGCCCGGGCAGTGTGTTTGAGATCATTGTCATGCTGAAAGACCCAGCCACGTTTCATCTTTAATGCCCTTGCTGGTGGAAGGAGGTTTTCACTCAAAATCTCACAATACATGGCCCCATTCATTCTGTCCTTTACATGGATCAGTCGTCCTGGTCCCTTTGCAGAAAAACAGCCCAAAAGTATGATGTTTCCACCCCCATGCTTCACAGTAGGTATGGTGTTCTTTCTCCTCCAAACACGGCAAGTTGAGTTTTTACCAAAAAGTTCTATTTTGGTTTCATCTGACAATATGACATTTTCCCAATCCTCTTCTGGATCATCCAAATGCTCTCTAGCAAACTTCAGACGGGCCTGGACATGTACTGGCTTAAGCAGGGGGACACGTCTGGAACTGCAGGATTTGAGTCCCTGGCGGCGTAGTGTGTTTCTGATGTAGCCTTTGTTACTTTGGTCCCAGCTCTCTGCAGATCATTCACTAGGTCCCCCCATGTGGTTCTGGGATTTTTGCTCACCGTTCTAGTGATAATTTTGACCCCACGGGGTGAGATCTTGCGTGGAGCCCCAGATCGAGGGAGATTATCAGTGGTCTTGTATGTCTTCCATTCTCTAATAATTGCTCCCACAGTTGATTTCTTCACACCAAGCTGCTTACCTATTGCAGATTCAGTCTTCCCAGCCTGGTGCAGGTCTACAATTTTGTTTCTGGTGTCCTTTGACAGCTCTTTGGTCTTGGCCATAGTGGAGTTTGGAGTCTGACTGTTTGAGGTTGTGGACAGGTGTCTTTTATACTGATAATGAGTTCAAACAGGTGCCATTAATACAGGTAACGAGTGGAGGACAGAGGAGCCTCTTAAAGAAGAAGTTACAGGTCTGTGAGAGCCAGAAATTTTGCTTGTTTGTAGGTGACCAAATACTTATTTTACTGAGAAATTTACCAATTAATTCATTAAAAATCCTTCAATGTGATTTTCTGGATTTTTTTTTCTCATTTTGTCTCTCATAGATGAGGTATACCTATGATGAAAATTGGAGACCTCTCTCATCTTTTAAGTGGGAGAACTTGCACAATTGGTGGCTGACTAAATACTTTTTTCCCCACTGTATATGCAAGTATCCGTTCATTCTTTTTACATCTATTAATGAAGGACTTGTCTGGTTCTCAATGGGGAGACTCACCTGCGGCTGCCTTCCGCTGAAGAGTTCTCTCCACCTCCCTCTGCAATAACAAGCATCTCCTGTTTTTCCTCCCTTTGTGAAAGACTGGCCTTACTGGGGTGGGAGGTGAAGGAAACAATCTCATCTGTGAGAAGTCAGCTACTCCAGTGGATCCCGTGGTGTGCCAGCTTGGGGCAGCGACATTGGTACCCCTGTGTGGGGGTGACAAGGAGGAACATGAGGAGCATTGGCTGGCTGTGCTCGCTCAGAAGGAGCTCATGCTGGACTATAAACCGTGGCTCCTTCCACAGCATGTTTCTCAGCTGGGTTGGAACCAGCTGGCATCAGATGACCCAGCTTCCAAACCAGTACCATGTCACTCCCAAGCTCCAGAACCAGCACCACGTCACTCCCCAGCTCCAGTACCAGCAGCACATCTCTCCACAGCTCCACCACCAGCTCCAGGTCTTCTTCAAACGACTCTAGCTGTTCATGAGGTGTGCATCTCAGCTCCAGCCACCCCTGAGGTGCACACAACAGCTCCAGCCACCCCTGAGGTGCACGCAATGGCTCCCGCTGTCCCGAGGTGCACGACGTAGCTCCAGCTGTTCCAACAGTACGCACTTCTGTTCCTGCTTTGCCTGAGGTGCATGCTCCTGTCCCTGTTCAGCTAGGGGTCCACACTCCGGCTCCTGCGGCTCACCCTGAGGTGGTCACCCCAGCAGCAGAGGATCAGGAGCTCAGGCAAGTGCTTTTCTTTAATTTTATAACATCTATACTAGTTAAGACTTGCCTAGCTTCTGTTGTTTTTGGTGATGCCTCACCCTGCCTTTCTCCTCCATCGGAGATGACTACAATGGGGGTGGTGTTCCAGGCGTTGGAGCCGGACGCTCCAGCACCATCCATCCTAGTGGTCGAGCAGTCCGCTCCACCTGTCATCCAAGTGGTCGAGCAGTCCACTTCACCCGTCATTGCCCAAGAGGCCAACGTGCCTCCAACCGTAGCCCAAGAGGCCGCGGTCAGCATGAAGCCATCATCAGTCACAGAGCATAGGGCATCTCTGTGTTTGTTTGGTGAGCCCTTTGCTTCTGCGGCCACTGTCCCACCTTGTTCTCCAGTTTGGTGGCCTATGGACATTGGCAGGCTGCTGGACTGGCCCTACATTCCGGTCTGGGGGTCCTTGGACTGGGGCAGGCCCACCGACCCACATTGTAGTATCATCTTTTCCCAGCAGGAGCAAGCTCCATTTGTGGCTACAGCAGAGAAGAAGCTCTTTGATTGACTGCTCATTGACTGACGGTTGTGTTAGCTATGTAGGATCAGTTTGTATTTATTTGTGCTAAAAATATCAATCCATACTAATAAAACGAGTAACGCAAGTAACGCATCTGATCAAATTTCAGTAACTGTAACGCATTACTGAATTTGTGTGGCCTGTGTGGTTTGCTCTCCAGCCACTAGCTATGGCTACTAGCTCTCTTTCCTCTCCTCCTCTGGTGTGCTCTCTCTGTCAGATGTTTAGCTACACCTCTGCCTCTTTTAGTGATAACGGTAAATGTAATAAATGTTGTCTTTTTGAGGCGCTCAAGGCGAGGTTGTCTGATTTGGAATCCCGGCTCCGCTGCATTGAAACACCGTCTGCGCCAGTTAGTCTTGACGGACGCCCATTAGCTGCAGCGGAGCTAGCTAGCATAGCTAACCCCGTTAGCGGTCCCCCGGCTCTCCTCAACAGCGAGGAGACTGGGTGGGTGACGGTGAGAAGGAAGCCTAGTCGCAAAGCCCCGATACACCACCAACCTGTTCACATTTCTAATCGTTTTTCCCCGCTCAGTGACACACCCGCTGAGGAAAAAACTCTGATCATTGGCGACTCTGTAGTCAGAAACGTGAACCTAGAGACTCCAGCAACCATAGTCAAATGCATTCCTGGGGCCAGAGCAGGCGACATCGAGTCAAATCTGAAAATGCTGGCTAAAAGTAACTGTAAATACTCCACAATTGTTATTCCCGCCGGCATTAATGGCATCCGTCTCCGGCAGTCGGAAGTCACGAAACTTAATATAGAATCGGTGTGTGACTTTACAAAAACGATGTCTGCCACTGTAGTATTCTCTGGGCCCCTCCCCAATCTGACCAGTGATGACACGTTTAGCCGCTCATCATCCTTGAACCGCTGGCTGTCTGTGTGGTGTCCTAAAAATGATGTGGGCTACATTGACAATTGGAGCTCTTTTTGGGGAAAACCTGGTCTTATGAGACGAGACAGCATTCATCCCACTTTGGATGGTGCTTCTCATTTATCTAACAATCTGGCATCTTTTATATCCAAATTTCCAAAACCCTGACTACTCAGAGTTGGGACCAGGAAGCAGAGTCGCAGTCTTACACGCCTCTCTGCAGCTCCTCTTCATCCGCCACCCCTCAGCTTAGCCCCTGTCTTCCCCATCAGAGAATCGTTGTCTGCTCCCTCCAAAGTAAATAAACATATAATGTATAAGCATCCCAAAGTGATAAAGAAAAATATTGGTAAAACTCAAATTAAACATAAAGCCTCTAAATTGAATGATTTGGCCTCTGTTCCTCCTCATAATTTTTAAATTATGAGGAGGAATCATTCAAATGAAATCATTCAAAGTGCCCAATACTGAGGACCAGGCACTTTAGCAATTTTAGGTTAAACCCAATTTTATTTGCCATAGTTTATCGTCCCCCATCAACCTACTCAGAATTTTTATCCAAATTTGCTGATTTCTTAGCTGATTTAGTGCTGAAATCTGATAGAATAATTATAGTAGGGGACTTTAATATACATCTGGATGTAGATAGTGACTGCCTTAATGTGGCATTTAATTCAATATTAGACTCGATTGGGTTTTCTCAGAAAGCAGGAAATTCTACTCATTACCTCCACCATACATTGGACCTTGTTCTGACATATGGCATAGAAATAGAAAATCTTGTAGTGTCTCCTCATAACCCTGTACTGTCAGACCATTGTCTGTTAACCTTTGATTTTACTATTTCTGACTATTTGGCTCCTAAAGAAAAATATTATTACAGTAGATGCCTCTCAGATGATGCTGTTACCAAATTTATGCAGATTGTTTCCTCTATGCCATGTGTCAACACAACGGAAAAAAGCTATAGACAGCTTGCTCCTTCTGTAATTGATAACATGGTGGATAGTGTTTCAGCTTCTCTGCATCAGACTCTAGACTTGGTGGCCCCCTTAAAAAAGAAAAAGTCTAATCAGAGATTTCTAACTCCTTGGTTCAACACAGAAACTCGTAGCTTAAAGTCCTTGGACGGTGGCATTTTTTTATTGAACCAATAAACTGATTGTATGAAAATATTCCATTCTGGCCATTCCCGTGATTTAATATGTGTCACCAGCCTCCATAAATGACTTTATTTGGTAACAGCCCATCTTTCACTTAGTGATGCTGCAGTACCGCCATCTCTCGATAGGTGCGGGCAGCAGTGATGTCATTTCAGGAAGAAAAAGGAAATGGCAGAACGAGAGCAAAGTGATTCGGACAGCGATTATTTTCTCGAGTTTGACGACCGCAATATAAGTGATGATATTGAAAATGAAGAATCTGATGATGAAGTAGTTTTGGGTGGTGCTGAGGGGGTTATTCAGCCATATTTGTTCGAGCCAGAGGGAGAGGAGGGAGACGAAACAGAGACGGGAACAGACCACGTTGACGACGAGCGGCTCGAAGATTTATCTTGGTAAAATATGCTTTGAAATATTTTTTTTTGGCGATATGCATGGTCACACACTTAATTATCAAAATAAAACTACCAATTGTTCACTCGCTGCCTTATTTGGCGACTTAGAAACATTAGAAACATTTAGAAACATTTTCATTCGAAATAAATGGATAATGTAGGTGAGCGATAATATGTGTACTTTACGAGTTTGTCAGGACATGTTGTTAATCATCATCATGTTAGTCCTAGTCTCAAAAGCTACATAATTCTCTAAGAGATTGATGGATCATGTTTAAGAATTATTGTGATTCATTATTGTTTTACTATAACTTCTCTTTCCGCTCAAAATTTTTTACATGTTTTTAATTTTTGCTAATCAAACTTCATAGACCAATTTATATAGCACTCCCACGAGCCATTAGTTTATTATAAGCATCTGATTATACCATTTTTTTTTCACAGGTGCACTTGTGAGAAATGTAACATTATGCCAACATCAAGTGAATGTCAGTGCTGCCAGGAGGTATTGAAGGTGAAGGAGAAAGTAGAAGAACTGAAGGGCTGTGGCTACACCAATGATAACCTACCAAGGTGTATCACTGATCACCCCGGTTTCCGTTCTGTCTGTCTTGACATCTGGGTTTTACAGACAGCTTATCTGGCCTACAGACAGCAATATGGTGATCATGACGCAAGTCAACACAAGTGAGTTTATAAACAATATTTACCTCCGCCAGGCCGAAAGGCCAGGAGGAGGTAATGTTTTTGCCGGGGTTTGTCTGTGTGTTTGTCTGTGTGTTTGTCTGTCTGTCTGTTTGTCTGTTGGTTAGCAAGATAACTCAAAAACTTTTGCACGGATTTCAATGAAACTTCCAGGCGTTGTTGGAAATGGTACAAGGAAGAACTGATTAAATTTTGGGGATGATCCGCATCACCGTCTGCATACAGGAATTTTTTAAAGCATTTTTCCACACTGTGACATACGGCCATTTTCAACATGTGCGCAGGCGCAATGGAGGGCGCTGGGCGTCATGTCTGACCAACACAAACTCCGCCTTCTTCAACGTTTTAGCCACAAAAGCATGCGGAAAACACTGCTGGCCTGGGCCCCCCAGCATGCCTGTGGCAGCTGGGGGGCCCAGCGCAATGCCCAACGCATGCCCAACGCATGCCCAGCGCATGCCCAACGCAATGTGCGCTGCGCACATTGCGTTGGTCGTCGTGTCTGACCAACACAAACTCCGCGTTCTTCAACGTTTTAGGCACAAAAGCACACGGAAAACACTGCTGGCCTGGGCCCGCCAGCGTGCCTGTTTTTGTGCCACGCTGCAAAACCTGACACGGCCACCTGTCCGCCGCCCGATTATTTGCCACAAATTCCCCGCCCAGCTATAGGCGCTGCGTAAAAATGACCTCTCTGCCGGGGAAGACTCTAAATTCCGTTTTGCCGCGGAGCGCAACCCCAATATAATATAAAACCCACGGCATCCGTCAGTGGAGGAGATGGACACACCAACACTTCAGTTTATTACCTCCGCCAAGGAGGCAATGCTTTTACAACCGTAAAACGGGGCTATAAGGGACGGCGGGGTAATATGGGACACTTTTCTAAATGTAATTCTGCTTTTTTAATTTTGCTTCCGCCTAGATTTGATGAAGGATTCATGGATATTTGACAATAACAACACAACTCAGCGTCCTGCTCAAAATAAACAAAGCAGAATTACATTTAAAACATTTCCCAGAAAAGTGTCCCTTATTAACCCGCCGTCCCTTATAGCCCCGTTTTACACTACTGAACCACTAATCCTATCACTATCACATTGATTGTCATTCATTAATTGTCTGTTTATTGCACTGTCCATGTCAAATAAACAAATAATCATTGTGAATCCAATTGCTACTCATATCTTTTCATGCTCAGGGAATCTGAAAACGTACACACAAACACTGTATGGGGGGAACTGTGCCGCTTGGCGGAGGTCTGCGCTCTCCGAGTGCTTTTCTAGTTATTCATGTGTTTTAATTTTCCAGATGAATTATGAACAAATCATTCAATACATTCAATAATCAATGCAAACGGAATAATCAATGCCAACCCCATATTTTTCAGGCGATACAGATTCATATCCTACAGGCAACTGGTCCGGTGGTGTTGGGGATATCTTGGGAAAGAAGTGAGGGTGATGTTGCCTGCCTGTGCTGTGAGCCTCATCAGAGAAACATTCCCATCTGATCACTACAAGGGATTTTGCCTACCAAGATTAGATTTGTGAACATCCATCCATCCATCTTCTACCGCTTTTCCGGAGGTCCGGGTCGCGGAGGTAGCAGTTCAAGCAGAGAAGCCCAGACTTCCCTCTCCCCAGCCACCTGCTCCAGCTCTTCGGAGGGGATACCAAGGCGTTCCCAGACCAGCTGGGAGACATAGTCTCTCCACCGAGTCCTGGGTCTGCCCCGGGGTCTCCTCCCAGTGGGACGTACCTGAGACACCTCAAGTGGGAGGCGTCCAGGAGGCATCCTAATCAGATGCCCATACCACCTCAACTGACTCCTTTCAATGTGGAGGAGCAGCGGTTCTACTCTGAGCCTCTCCCGGATGACTGAGCTCCTCACCCTATCTCTGAGGGTGAGTCCAGCAATCCTACGGCGAAAGCTCATTTCCGCCGCTTGTATCCGCGATCTCGTTCTTTCGGTCATTACCCAAAGCTCGTGACCATAGGTGAGAGTAGGAACGTAGATTGACTGGTAAATCGACAGCTTTGCCTTAGAACTAAGCTCCCTCTTCACCACAACAGACCGGTACAACGTCCGCATCACTGCAGATGCTGCTCCGATCCGTCTGTCGATCTCTCGCTCCATTTTCCCCTCACTCGTGAACAAGACCCCAAGATACTTAAACTCCTCCACTTGGAGCAGGAGCCTGTCCCCAACCCGGAGAGGACAATCCACCTTTTTCCGGCTGAAGACCATGGACTCGGACTTGGAGGTGCTGATTCTCATCCCAGCCGCTTCACACTCAGCGGAAAACCGTCCCAGCAAGAGCTGTAGGTCATTGCTGGATGAAGCCAACAGGACAACATCATCTGCAAACAACAGAGATGAGATCCTGTGGTCACCAAGCATGACACCCTCCATTCCCTGGCTGAGCCTAGAAATCCTGTCCATAAAAATTATGAACAGGATCGGTGACAAAGGGCAGCCCTGGCGGAGTCCAACTCTCACTGGGAATGACTCCGACCGAGTGTTGGCAATACGAACCAAACTCTCACAACGGTCGTACAGAGACCGAATAGCTCGTAACAACAAGCCTGATACCCCATACTCCCGAAGCACCCCCCACAAAAATCCACGAGGGACGCAGTCAAATGCCTTCTCCAAGTCCACAAAACACATGTAAACTGGTTGGGCAAACTCCCACGAACCCTCAAGAATTCTCAAGAGGGTAAAGAGCTGGTCCGATGTGCCACGGCCAGGACGAAAACCACATTGCTCTTCCTGAATCCGAGGTTCGACCAACGGCCGGACTCTCCTCTCCAGTACCTTGGCATAGACCTTCCCAGGGAGGCTGAGGAGTGTGATCCCTCTAAAGTTGGAGCACACCCTCCGGTCCCCTTTTTTGAAGTGAGGAACCACCACCCCGGTTTGCCATGCCAAAGGCACTGCCCCCAACCTCCACGCAATGTTGCAGAGGCGTGTCAACCATGACAACCCAACAACATCCAGGGCCTTGAGGTACTCAGGGCGAATCTCGTCCACCCCCGGGGCCCGGCCACCAAGGAGATTTTTAACCACCTTGGCGACCTCAGCCCCTGTGATAGGCGAGTCATCCCCCTCGTCCCCAAACCCTGCTTCCTCTGTGGAAGGCGTATCAGTGGGATTGAGGAGATCCTCGAAGTATTCCTTCCACCACCCGACGATATCCCCAGTTGAAGTCAACAGTGTCCCATCCGCACCATACACAGTGTGGACGGGGAGCTGCTTTCCCCTTCTGAGCCGCCGAACAGTTTGCCAGAATCTCTTTGAAGCCGACCGAAAGTCTTGTTCCATGGCCTCACCGAACTCCTCCCATACCCGCGTTTTTGCTTCAGCAACCACCCGAGCTGCACTCTGCTTGGCCTGCCGGTACACCTCAGCTGCTTCGGGAGTCCCACAAGCCAACCAAGCCTGATAGGACTCCTTCTTCAGCTTAATGGCCCCCCTCACCACTGGTGTCCACCACTTGGTTCGGGGGTTGCCACCACGAGATGCACCGACCACCTTGCGGCCGCAGCTCTGGGCCGCCGCTTCAACAACAGAGGTGGAGAACATGGCCCATTCAGACTCCATGTCTCCAGACTCCCTCGGAATGTGGTTGAAGTTCTTCCGGAGGTGGGAGTTGAAGACCTCCCGGACAGGGGCCTCAGCCAGACGCTCCCAGCACACCCTCACTATACGTTTGGGTCTACCAGGTCTGAATGGCTTCAGATTCACCACCCGAGCCTCAGATCCTCAGATCCTCAGATCCTCCTCATGGATCGTCACCTTATCGTGGTGGGGGGGTTTGCGTGCCCCAGTGATCCCAGGAGCTATGTTGTCCAGGGGGCAATTTGCCTCTGATAGGGTCTCCCAAGACAAACTGGTCCTGGGTGAAGGGCCAGACTAAGAACGATCCAACAGACTCTCATGATAAATTGTATATCAAGGATTCAGTGTACCCCGCCCGGTATGGGGTTACCGGGGCCCCACCCTGGAGCCAGGCCTGGGGGAGGGGCTCGAAGGCTAGCGTCTGGTGGCCGGGTTTCCACCCATGGGACCCGGCCGGGCTCAGCCCGAAGGAGTTACATGGGTCCGCCCTCCAGTGGGTTCACCACCTGCAAAAAAAAAAACCTGCTGACCAACCGAAGGTTCAGAGTCCACCTCAGTCAGAACACAAGTGCATGGAGAATGCAGAAAAACGGACTCCCACAAGGCTCAGTTCTAGCTCTAACTCTGTTCAACCTCTACATAAACGACCTGCCTACTACAAAATCCCGCAAATTCATCTATGCAGACGACATCTGTTTGGCATTCCAAGCACCAGACTTTGAACCACTGGAACGGGTGCTCACGGAAGATCTTGCTAAACTGGACCAGTTCTGCAAAATCTGGCGCCTAAAACCAAGCCCAGCAAAAACCGTCTCCAGTGTATTTCATCTCTACAATGCAAAAGCTGCCAGAGAACTAAACATCCACCTGAGCGGACTCAAGCTTAAGCATGCCCCAAATCCAACTTATCTTGGAGTGACCCTTGATAGGACCTTATCCTTCAACGAACATCTAAAGGGGACGGCTGCTAAGGTGAAAGTACGAAACAACCTGCTCTGCAAGCTCGCTGGTGCAAAATGGGGGGCAGCAGTCTCCACCCTGCGCACCTCAGCACTGGCCCTTTCATACTCTGTAGCAGAATATTGTGCCCCTGTCTGGTCCAGGTCATCTTACACACACCATGTAGACACCCAGCTCAACTCAACCATGAGAACTATAACTGGAACAATCCGCTCAACACCACTCCCCTGGCT
Organism: Pholidichthys leucotaenia; assembly: GCA_020510985.1. Lineage (NCBI taxonomy): Eukaryota > Metazoa > Chordata > Actinopteri > Cichliformes > Pholidichthyidae > Pholidichthys > Pholidichthys leucotaenia. Next base: position 251,461,639 of record CM035847.1, on the reverse strand, counting down.
CTCTGTACTGTCAAACATAGCCCCTCCACACATCCGGCGAGCAGCATTAACTCAAAGGATGCTCCAAAAAGTTAAAGATTTTCCTCACTTACCAATCCATGCAGATATCTACACCCCACCCACTGCCCGACTTTCATCCAGACGGCCAATTTGGAAAAACCCTCCCCCAGCTGACTTTACCATCCAGACAGCTTGGCAAGAGGAATGGGAGACCAAGGAGGTCCCAAACAAACAGCTGGTGATAAACCCCAACCAACAGGTCCCGGGCACCAACCTCCCAAGGAGACAGTGGTCTACACTCAATCGCTTCAGGACTGGACATGGCCCCTGCTTGGCCAGCCTTCACAGATGGGGCAGTAGCCCTAGCCCACTGTGCGCATGTGGAGAGGAGCAAACTATGGAACACATCATAGAGGCTTGCCCGCTCCAAAGACTGGAAGGAGGATTACACACCCTCCATACAGCAAACCAGGAGGCAACTGCTTGGCTTAAGGACTTTGCATTCGCTAAATAAATAAATAAATAACCACCTGCAGGAGGGATCATGGGGGTCCGGTGCTATGTGGATTAGGTGGCGGTCAAAGGCGGAGACCTTGGCGGACAGATTTGTGAACAATGTTATTTAAATAAAGTTTTGTAAAATCATATATTGAGTTTATTAATGTTCATGTCAATTTTATAATTCTAATATTTCAGCATTCATCAAAGTCGCATGTCATATACATTTGAATAATTTTTCTACCATTTTATGGTATAAAATTTGTGTTCCATTTTTAAAAGCACATTTCTCTAAAAATCTTAGGCTTATATTTGTTTGTCTTAGCAAAATATGTTGCTTCCCTAACAATTGAAAGCTGAACTTTCATTGCTAATTGGAAATTTATTCTACTTTTACATGTTTGATTTTGAAAATCTAGATACATGTTGCTCAACAGCATCAGCTTTGATGGGACGCTGAAATTTGGCACTCAATGTGGCGGGAACTCTGGCTTGTACAGAGTGCCACTCCTCCCATAAGTGGGTTGGATCAACCAAGGTTTTGTCGAAAAGAGTATTCATCAGATCATCCACATATTCCGAAAAAAAATATATTTAATAAAAATTAGACATCCATTTGACTACAGCATGAAATACAAATTTGACCCAAATTAACATAATTTGATAAAAGCTATGAAATGTGAAAGTTGAACGAAGACCAACCCTCCATCCACCCTAAATATCATATACAAGCCTACAAAATGATACTAATATTTCTTATACTCACCGAAAGTTGGATTAACTTTGTTTGCTTGCAGTGTATATCCGCCTTTTTTGAATTTTGGGTACCTGATGATGAAGACCGGCTCACCATCACGATTCTGTGCCTGCTTGCGGCCTGCATTTTCATTAAAGTGCATTGCAGCTAAACAAAGTCTGTAATTAGAATATTATCACAATAATTTATTTTTGGACATATAAGTGATCTGTCTATCAGCAGAAACTCTATGTAATTGGCACTGTTATTATAATATATTATAATATTATATTTTTTTTTCATCATAATTTAATTCCAGAGGTCTCAAATTTGATTACATACATAGAAATATAACTTGAGCAAACAGGCACAACCACCTCCCTATACAGCACTGAATATTTCAGAATCAGAATCAGAATCAGAATCAGGTTTATTGCCATTGTTCATGTAGTACACAAACTAGGAATTTGTCTCGGTACAATGCTGCAACATTAAACATGATAAGATAAGAGAAATAAACTATACATGTAATAAAGTGTAGGATAAGATTAAGTGATACTGGTCAACAGTTAAAATATATATTAGCCAGCAGCAGATACTGTGGAGAACTATATAGTGCAGTCGGTAATGCAGGAAGAAAACAGTGATGATTGACATGAGTCTGGTTGAGCTGCTGTACATGGTGTCATGGTGAACGGATATATAGTTGGAACAGCTGTTTTTTTTATCAGCAATCTTTTTGTTAATTTCATTTCAAATTGCATCTTATTCTCGAAATCGCTGTCAACGAAATGTCTACTGCACACGTTGGGTGATTTACCGACATCATTCCAATTTTTTCGCGTTTTCTGAACGAATTTCACCCATGCCGTTCTGATTTTCCCAGGGACGGGAAATTCATAAACACTCACCGCATGCTCCTCTGGTATACCGTCGCACCCGTAGACAACACAACGCCAAACCGTAATTAATTCGATTACTGAAATCCTAATCTTAATAAATAATCTATTTGTAATCCACAAGTACTCCGAGAAATATCCGTAATCGCCAATTTTAAAAAGTAAACAACAAGCAATGTCCGCCGAGCGTGTGCGTGTCTCTTCCTGTAATGACGTCACACAGTCAGTGGCCATCTTAGCCGCTGATCGCTTGGCTGAGTCCGACAGCTCTCAAGGACAGCATACTTCAAGAGCGCATTGTCACCTTATGCGACATTTGTTGACACCAAAACATGTGCGGTTCAAATTAGCTCGTCTCACACAAAAATTTAAGATATGATTTAGCGATATTGAATTTTCGTCCGGCCGACACCTTTAAAACAGAAGACTCGTCAATTAGAAAGAAAATGGCGCTTCACTAATTTAGATGAAATCTATTTAGCTTGGAGAAATCATCTTTTAATTTATAAAAAATCTCTTAGAAAAGCTAGAACGAGTTATTACTCTGCATTAATAGAAGAGAACAAGAATAATCCCAGGTTTCTTTTTAGTACCGTAGCCAGGTTGACAAAGAGTCAGGACTCTGTCAATCCTAGCATTCCCTTAGAGCTTACTAGTCAGGACTTTATGAACTTTTTCAATAATAAAATTTCATCCATCAGAGATAAAATCAATCAGATTCTTCCCACAGTTAAATTAAATACTGTAACTACTACAACTCCTTCTATTGATGTCTGTCTTGATGAGTTTACTCCAATCGACCTTTGTGAGTTAGACAAAATAGTTTCCTCATCCAAACCTTCAACTTGTCTTTTAGACGCTATTCCTACCAGGTTACTTAAAGAAGTCTTCCCACTTATTGGAAGCTTTATTCTTCATATAATCAATTCTTCATTAACTTTGGGCCATGTACCGCAGGCCTTTAAAACGGCTGTAATTAAACCCTTACTCAAAAAGCCAACGCTAGATCCAGGAGCTTTAGCTAACTATAGACCAATCTCTAATCTCCCTTTCATTTCAAAAATCTTAGAAAGAGTTGTTGCTACGCAATTATTTGACCACCTGCAGGGAAATGGTTTACTTGAAGAGTTTCAATCTGGGTTTAGAGTCCATCATAGTACTGAAACAGCCTTAGCGAAGGTCACTAACGACCTCCTCATTGCATTTGATAATGGACTAGTTTCTGTACTTGTCCTTTTAGACCTTAGTGCAGCTTTTGATACTATCGATCATAATATTCTACTTGATAGATTAGAACACTATGTTGGACTTAATGGAACTTCGTTGCAGTGGTTTAGATCTTATTTATCTGATAGGTTCCAGTTTGTTCATGTAAATAATGAGTTTTCTTTCAACTCAAAGCTTAGTCATAGAGTTCCACAGGGATCTGTGCTAGGCCCTACTCTTTTTAGTTTATATATGCTTCCGTTAGGCAACATTATTAGAAAGCACTGTATACACTTTCTTTGTTATGCAGATGACACACAATTATACCTGTCAATGAAGCCAGATGATAGTAATCATTTAGCCAAGTTAGAAGCATGTCTTAAGGAAATCAAAGCTTGGATGACTTGTAATTTCCTGCTATTAAATTCAGATAAGACTGAAGTCATTCTTGTTGGTCCAAAAAACCTTAGAAATTCCTTTCCAAATCAAACTTTCAGTTTGGATGCGGTTACTCTTTCTCTTAATAGCTCTGTGAGGAACCTTGGAGTTATTTTTGATCAGGATTTGTCCTTCAATTCACATATTAAATTTGTTTCTAAGACTGCCTTCTATCATTTGCGTAATATTGCCAAGATTAGGAGCATCTTGTCTCAGAGTGATGCTGAGAAACTGATCCATGCTTTTGTTAGCTCGAGATTAGATTATTGTAATTCTTTATTATCAGGCTGTCCTAAAACATCTTTAAAAAGTCTTCAGCTGATCCAAAATGCTGCAGCAAGAGTTTTAACAGGTACTAGAAAGAGAGATCATATCTCTCCGGTTCTGGCCTCCCTTCATTGGCTTCCCATAGAGTTTAGAATTAAGTTTAAAATCCTTCTTCTTACTTACAAAGCTCTAAACAATCAGGCTCCTTTTTATTTAAAAGATCTGATACTACCGTATTATCCTAACAGAGCACTACGCTCCCAAAATGCAGGATTACGTGTAATACCTAGAATCTCCAAAAGTACAATGGGAGGCAGAGCCTTCAGTTATCAAGCTCCTCTCCTGTGGAATCAGCTGCCAATCTGGATTCGGGAGTCAGACTCAATCTCTGTTTTTAAGAATAGGGCTAAAACCTACCTTTTTGATATAGCCTACAATTAGGGAGGGATCATGTGTTTCTGAACCCTCCCTTAGTTATGCTGCTAATAGGTTTAGTCAGCCGGGGGACCTCCAGTAATGCACTGGGCCTCACTCCTTTCCTCACTCTCAATGAAATATTTTTTTTGCTGGTCATTAACATTTGTTTGTTCTCTCCCATAGATTGAGTCCCCATCGTGCTGTTTGCTCTCTACATGTCTGTTCTTTTCTTCTTCTCTATCCCCTCACCCCCCAGCCAGTCGCAGCAGATGACTGCCCCTCCCTGAGCCTGGTTCTGTTGGAGGTTTCTTCCTGTTAAAAGGGAGTTTTTCCTCTCCACCGTCGCCAAGTGCTTGTTCACAGGGGATCGCCTGATTGTTGGGGTCTTTCTGCAACTGTGGGGGTTCCCCCTTCAGTTGATAGTGCTATGAGATGACTGTTGTTGTGAAATGGCGCTATATAAATAAAGTTGAATTGAATTGAATTGAATTTTTAAACAGTAATTTCATTACACAGCACGTTACTGCAAAAGTAGGGGTGTTACAATAACTCGTTACTGTAATGATCAGGTGAGCGTGTGCTCCCCTTCCCTTCCTGTGAGGCTTTCCCAAGCTCCATCTGGTTCCCCTCCCCAAATTACCCTCCGCCTCTGAGACCGCCAACCTATTAACCACCCACGTCATCCGTCTGCATGGCATCCCCCTGGACATTGTGTCTTGCCAGGACCCACAATTTACCTCACAGGTCTGAAAGTCCTTCTGACGCTCCTTAGGAACTACAGTCAGCCTTACGTCTGGGTACCATCCCCAAAGCAATGGGCAGACTGAGAATGCCAACCAATCCCTGGAGGCCACCCTAAGGTGCGTAGCAGCCTGCAACCCATCCATGTGGAGCACCCATCTGACCTGGGTGGAGTATTCACATAACTCGGCAGTCTCAGCATCCACCGGACTGACTCCTTTTGAGGCCTCCATGGGGTATACCCCCCCCACCACCACCACCACCACCGTTGCCCATGGCGGAGAGGGAGGTTGCTGTTCCATCGGTGGGGGCTCACGCTTGTCGCTGCTCTGGAAGGCCACCCGCACTGCTCTTCTCTGTTCTGCAGAACAAAATCGCCAGTATGTGGACTGCAGGTGGCTCCTGGCACCCAAATACTCCATTGGGCAGCGCATTTGGCTATCGGTAGACCAAGTGCCCCTTAAGACGGAGTCCCGGAAACTTTTTCCACGCTACCTGGGCCCGCTGCCGATCTCCCGGGTCACCAACAATGTCTCGGTCCCCCTGCAGCTCCTGCCGGTGCTCCGTATTCACCCCACTTTTCACATCTCCGAAATCAAGCCCCTCTCCATCAGCCCTCTCTGCACCCCCCCCCCCCGAAGCCGCCTCCTCCCCCTTGGGTCCTTGACGGCCAGACCACCTAAACGGTCCAGAGGATTCTGGACGTCTGCTGTCGGGGCCGAGGGCTACAGTACCTAGTCCACTGGAAGGGCTATGGTCGCGAAGAAAGGTCATGGATCCCAGGTTCCAATTTCCACGACATGGGGATGGTCCGGGCCTTTCACAAGGCACAACCCAACAAACCCAGTGGACCGCCAGGAGGCGTCCCTTGGGGGGGGGGGCATTGTCATGATCAGGTGATAGTGCACTCCCCCTCCCTTCCTGTGAGGCTTTCCCCGGCTCCTCAGGTAATCATCACACCTGCGTGAGTAGACACACCTGTTGCCTCTTCCCTGCCAGCGTTGAAAAGGATCAGTTTGCTAATGCTCCAGCGCTGGCTCATTGGGTAAACTGCCTCAACAGCAAATAAGTCTATGTGTTGCTCTCTGAGGAATCCTAACTTAACTCCTCTTGTCCTTTTTCTCCTCCAGGTTGCTGCCATCTTCATGGTGCGTCTTCGGGAGTCGTTGTGCGCTCACCTGCCCCATCATCCTCATCACCATTTCAGCTGTCGTATTCCACCCGGTCAGACACCCAGCTCCACTCTTGCTATTTCCCTGCTGGGTTCAGCTGCCAGGCTCGCTGCTCACCCCATGTGAGTATTGTCCTATTTTTCCCTTGTCCTATCTCCCCCCTCCACTAATTCACTCTCATCTCCCCGTACAGGCTGAGTCCTCCTCTGGCGAGTGGCGTCTTTCCTTAACCGTGCATCATTTTTGAATCAATAAATTGTGGTTACACTACTTCTCTGTGTCATTTGAATGATTTCTCTGGTGTTGTTCCCTGCACATGAGCTGATCATTCTTCAGTCATGACAGTTACTTTGTAAAGCGTTACTCCCAGCACTGCTTATAATACTGACACAATTCAGTTTCCAACTTCACTCTTGTAGTAAATATCCACTGTTTTTTAAGCAGATGAACAAAAATAATGGTCCTCAGGTGTCACAACAGACAATTGTCCCCCTTTGTTTTACACGTGTCTCACACTCTTAAGCACATCTGACATAGAATCCCTTTGATTAAGCAAAAAAAATATAAAGGATTGTATTAAGATAAGATAAGATAAGCCTTTATTAGTCCCACAACGGGGAAATTCCAGGATTGCAACAGCACAGGGATAGCAACACTCAGAGCAACAATCAGAAGGCAAGAAAAAAAAAACAAGCAAGCAAGAGCAGCTAATATACATATGTACATATTACTATAAAATATATACAGTATATACACACACACAGACACACAGTGCAGAGCATTGTAGCTGGATGGAATAAATATATGAATATATAAACACACAGTGCAGAGCATTGTAGCTAGATGGAATAAATATGTAAATATCTAAACACCCACAGTACGGAGCATTGCAGCTAGATGGAATAAATATGTAAGTATACTGTATAAACACACACAGTGCGGAGCATTGTAGCTAGATGGAATAAATATATAGATATATAAATATGAACACACCCAGTGCTGAGCATTGTAGCTAGATGGAATAAATATGTAAATATATAAACACACACAGTGCAGAGCATTGTTGCTAGATGGGATGAAACAGCATAACCCTCTACTTAGTTATCCTACATGGTATGATTATGTGCCCATACATATTCTCACCCTCCATAGCGGCCGGTATTTTCCTAGTTGTATGCCGGAGGGGACCATTGTGTAAGTCTATTGCATCTTTTGCATTTAAAAACTATTAGTTTGTTACGTCTTTTTGCTATCTCTGCGAGCAGCCCTGCTTAGGTTGTACAGTCTGACAGCCGTTGGTAGGAAGGACCTACGAAACCTCTCGGTTGTGCACCTGGGATGATGTAGTCTGCTGCTAAATGAGCTCCTCAGTGCATTCAGTATGTCCTGCATAGGGTGGAACTCGGACTCCAGCAGAGATGACAGTTTAGCCACCGTCCTTCTCTCTCCTATCTCCTCCACCGGATCAAGGCGCTGCCCCAGGACAGAGCTAGCTTTCTTAATCAGTTTGTTCAGTCTCTTCCTATCGGCTGCTGTAATGCCACTGCCCCAGCAGACCACTCCAAAAGTGATGGCTGATGCCACCACCGTGTCATAGAATGTCTTCAGCAGCGCCCCTTGTACACCAAAAGACCTGAGTCTCCTCAGCAGGAACAGCCTGCGCTGTCCCTTCTTGTAGAGTGCGTCAGTATTGTGTGACCAGTCTAGTTTATTGTTCAGATGAACACCCAGGTACTTATAGGATGTCACCATCGCGATGTCTGTTCCCTGTATATTTACTGGTGCTGTGAGGGGCTGCCCATGCCTGCGGCAGTCCACCACCAGCTCCTTAGTTTTCCTTGCGTTGATCTGGAGGCAGTTCCGATGGCACCAGTCTACGAAGTCCTGGATAAGCCCTCTGTACTCAGCTTCATCTCCATTGGAGATGAGGCCAACGATCGCAGAGTCATCAGAGAACTTCTGTAGATGGCAGTGTGTTGTGTTGTGTGAGAAGTCCGCAGTATAAAGAGTGAACAGGAAGGGAGCCAGCACCGTTCCCTGGGGGGCCCCCGTGCTACTGATGATTGTGTCGGACACACAGTCCCGGGTTCTCACAAACTGAGGCCGGTTCGTGAGGTAGTCCAGGATCCATGATGACAGGTGCTGGTCCACCCCTGTGCGCAGCAGCTTGTCCTTCAGGATCATCGGTTGGATGGTGTTGACAGCACTGGAGAAGTCAAAGAACATGATCCTCACCATATTCCCGGGCTTCTCCAGGTGGGACAGAGAACGGTGAAGGAGGAAGATCACCACATCCTCCACCCCAATGCCATGCTGGTAGGCGAACTGGAGTGGATCCATCGCTGGTTCCACCAGGGGGCGGAGGTGAGCAAGGAGCAGTCTCTCCAGGGTCTTCATCAAGTGGGACGTCAAGGCCACCGGTCTGTAGCTGTTCAGGTCTTTGGGGTGGGAAGTTTTTGGCACAGGTACCACACAAGATGTTTTCCACAGCTGTGGTACCCTCCCCAGCTTCAGGCTCAGGTTGAAGATGTACGTCACAATCCCACACAGCTGGTCTGCACAGGACTTGAGGAGCTTTGCGCTGATGCCGTCCGGTCCCGACGCCTTCCTCGCCTTGATCTTCCTCAGCTCCGTCCTCACCTGGGTCCTGGTCAGGGTCAGGATGGGGGGCTGTGTGTTGGGGGTGGGGGGGTGTTGGTGGAGTGGGGAGTGGGCAGCAGGACTTGATTTCTTTAGAGGCAGCAGTGGTTGTTGTGCAGTCAGGGGGGAGGGCGGCTGGTCAAACCTATTGAAAAACAGATTCAGGTTGTTCGCCCACTCCCTGCCCCCCGTGGCCTGGGGGGAGGTATTCTGGAGCCCAGAGATGGTTTTGAGGTTTCTCCAGACCCCGCTGATGTCGCTCTGTTGCAACTTGTCCTCCATCTTCTTCCTGAAGCTGTCCTTGCCTTCTCTGATCTTTCTCCTCAGCTCCCTCTGTACGGACTTCAGCATCTCCCTATTCCCCGACCTGAAGATCCTCTTCTTCTCTCTCAGAAGTGTTTTAATCTCAGGGTTGATCCAGGGTTTGTTGTTTGAGCAACACCGTATGGTCTTGGTGGGAACGGATTTGTCCACACAGAAGCTGAGGTAGCCCGTGAAGGTGTGAATGAGGCCATCGATGTCCTCACCATGTGGATTGCAGAGATGCTTCCAGGCGGTGGCTTCAAAACAGCCTTTTAGAGTGTCCATTGTCTCCTCAGACCATAACTCCACTGTGCGCATGGCCGGACGTTGTCTGTGCACTAGGGGTTTGTACACCGGCCGGAGATGAACCAAGTTGTGATCCGATCTCCCGAGTGGGGGGAGTTGTAATGAGGTGTACGCCTCCTTAGTGTTTGCGTAGAATAAGTCCAGTGTTTTATTGTCTCTAGTGTGGCATGTGACATACTGGGTGAACGTGGGTAGAATGGGAGACAGTGAAACATGGTTGAAATCGCCTGAGATGAGGAGAAGAGCATCTGGGTGTTCTGTCTGCAGCCTGCTGGTTACTGAATGGATGACGTCACGCGCTGTCCCAGCGTTCGCCGTCGGATTTGCATAAACAACAATGCAGATCATGTGTGAGTGTTCTCTCGGGAGATATGTAGGCCTCATGCTAACAGCTAGCAACTCAATGTCTTTGCTGCAGTGTCGTTGTTTAACAGTGATATGTCCCGGTCTGCACCAGTTGTTGTTAACATACATTATCACTCCACCGCCCCTAGCTTTGCCACTGTCTGGTGTTCGGTCAGCCCGTATCATGTGGAAACCCTCCAGCTCAATGCTGCTAGCTATTAATAAATTAATTGTGGTGGGGTCTCCTGCTGACCAACTCGCTAGTTGTTGGCTTTGTGTGCCTTTATCCGCCCTGCTGGTTGGTGTGCAGGGAATGGCAGCTCATTTAGCGATCGGCTGGGGGATCCTGGGTTCAGTCCCAGCCTCTGACCAACAGTGATCTGTGTGGAGTTTACATGTTCTCTCCGTGTCTGCATGGGTTTACTCCGGGATTTCTCCAGTTTCCTCCCACAAGCCAAAAACATGCAAGTTACGTTAATTGGCATCAAACGGGGGATTCTAAATTGTCCTTAGGTATGACTGTGAAAGTGAATGGTTGTCTGTCTCTCTGTGTTGGCCCTGCGATGGACTGGCGATCTGTCCAGGGTGTACCCTGCCTCTCGCCCAAAGATGCTGGGATAGGCTCCAGCCCCCCCGCCCCCCGCGACCTAAAAAAGATTAAGCAGAAGAAGATGGATGCTGGGGTTTGTTGGTTGCGAAGTTGTCTGGGTGTCTATTGTGAGGTTTCCACATCAGCCGTGTGCTTAGCTACCAAGTGGTATTTAAGTCTAGACTACTCCAGTGGTAACTAAATTCCAATCGACAATAAACACAAATGTCTTGTCGAGAGAACCATCTGTCAGTTCCTTGAAGATGACTTTGCCATTCAAAATCTTCCTGTCTTTACTCATTTTGGCTTATAGAGATGCTTATCCCGCATTCCAACCCGGCACTCGTTGCTTTGCTTTACTTCTAGAGGCTGTCATGTGTGTGCGTAAGTGCGCACACACACAAATGAATAAATGCAAGCCCAAGGTGCAGGTGAAGTTACGTGTTTTATTGACTAATGAAAAATAATATAGTGTGCATGAAATTGTCCAAGGATGAATAATAAAGGAAGATGACCGGCTACAAACTCTAATGGCAAGCCCCCACGTGCTCCCAGAGCGGAACTGGCAGCGGAGAAAACGGCTGAAAATAATAGAAAGGAAGACTTACGTAAATGTTGGAGCAGCATAGCTCTGGAAGAAACAACACTTTAGCAGTCCAAGGAAACCATAGGTGAGCGAGTCTGATCATCCGAGAAAGACTGATGCCGACGCACTGATCATTTCTCCCGCCGCTCAGAAATACCCACGGAGACTAACGAGCGGCAAGTGGAAACAGGTGTGCGGCATCAGAGTGAGTGAATGAGTGTGCATGTGTGTGTGTATGCGTGGAAACCCAGGTGATGGCAATACACTGATAGGTGCCTGGCAGAGAGAGGTGAGAAGAGGGCTGTGGCTGAAAACTGACAGAAAAAACAAATAATCTGCCAGCTGAAAAAAATAATCAAAGGCTGTGTTACGGTGCGGCCCTCACGAACAGCTAATGAGATGCTATAGGCGACCAGTGAGTTTGCGTATTTATTAATACAGGACAAAAGGTACAAAATAATGAGCCACGAGGGGCAAAACACAAATAAGGACAAAGGCAAGAGCACACTGACGATAAACACAGGTTAAGGAATAAACTTACAGAGTGTTGCGAAGAAAAGAGGATGACTGGAGCCGGAGTGTAGGGACTCCAGTCTAACGTTGGGGAGACCAGCGTTATCCATAAGCAAGGTCATAGCTGCTCCCTTAAATAGGGCTTTGACAGGTTAATCAGCTGATGAAAGGTCATCAGCTGATTGGAATCTCGCCGTTCAGAGGAGCTCCGCTCCGACAGCCAGAAGCCTCGCCAAGACGCTGTCAGAATAAAAGCCTGCAGGCTTAGTGGTGCGCCTGAGGAGAGAACGAAGAACAACCAGACAATCCGAGTGCCAACAAAGTCAGCACACGGACCATGACAGTTGCCCCCGTTCACGAAGTGGATTCCAGACGCGGTGTAACATTGACACCCCCCCCCCAACTGGAAAGTCAACATGACCGCCCCAGGGAGGGAGGAGGGGGAAAAAGGCCGAGGAGGGTCAGGACAACACCAGAGCACATTTCACACTATCGAGGAAGGAAAAAAAAAGGCACATGCAAAAGAGCGGCGATAAATAGTTCAAAACAGTCCAAGACTTCAAACAAAAACATCCCTACTCACTCAGAGGAGGGAGGGAAAAGGAATGACGGCAGGCAGAGCGCAATGGAGAAAAAAAAATCAAAACAACAAGTTCAGGTGGCCTGCCTGCGTCTAGCATCCAGATGACAAATGAGGGGAAAAGGAAGAGTTTGGGCGGCCTACCCCAGTCCCAGTAGAAAGTACAATTCGTCGGGTGGGCGACCCAGAACGCCAAACCGACGAAAAAGTTTCCCAGGTGGCCGACCTGCATCATCAGGCCAACAGGACCACAGGGGGAGATTCGGAGACGGTCTCCTTATGGCGAGGAGCAGCGAGGGAGAGCCGAGCCGATCACGGGAAATCCCTGCGGCACCCGATGGAGGGAAAGAGGAAATGGGAACAGAACGAGGGGCCAGTCCAGCTAAGATCAGCGGAGGGTCTGCAGCTCCACCTCCGAACGTCACCAGAACAGGCGCTGTCCTCCTGTCGGATCCCAGGCGAGCCCGCGCTGCACCCACAATGGACCCCAATCGGATCGCGGTTGCACCCATGATGAACCCCGACTGGTTCGCGGCTGCACCCACGATGGACCCCGACTGGGTCGGAACAGCACCAAAGACGACCTCCAACCCCGAACCCGGAACCTCCAGAGCAGAGACCAGGACCGACTCATCACCAGCGACCCTGGGAGAAGGCTCAGGAGAGGGAACAGAACCGGAATCAGGATCACCGGTAGCAACAGAACCCGGCGAGACAAGCTCGGATGCAGCGAACGGCTGCACCCGGCTCGTCTCCCCAAGAGACAGGCAAAAATGCTCCAGAGTAGAAAGAAGGAAGACAAAGTAGAGCACTTGCCTGATCTTGAGTTCTGTCGCTGTCCAGGACTTCGGCGATCCGGGCTCAGGATGAAGAAGGACCCCCTCCTGCTCCCACTCGGCTACAGAGGGCTCCGCAGCCGGCATGATGGTCACCACAGTCTGAGGAACCTCCAACGCTGACGACCACGCCGACGACCCACACGGCATGGTGGCAGGAGATCCTCAACCTGCTGGGTCGAACCGCTCCTCCGTGGAGACTCGGGGACGCTTCGTCGTTGGCGCAGGCTCCAACTTGCAGTCCGCCCTCCTCCTCTGCCCGTGTCATGGCTGCGGGGCTGGAACCAGGTTCTCCAGGCCCGCAGGCTCCCTCCTCGTCCGGTGGCGTAGGCTTGGCACCACGGAACGCTCAGGAGAAGGAGACACAAAGGTAGCAGGTCCACAATTAGTTAGTGCAGTAGGTGGAGGAAGCTCAGGGGACTGTGAACCCCAAACTCCACCCCCAGGAATCAAGCAAGACAATTCACCCAATGAAGGAAAAGAATGAAGAGTCACTTGCCTGATCCGTTGAGGCCCGATAGAACCCGCTGCAGTGGACTTAGTTCCTCCCTTCCCCCGCTGGATGGTGACAGAGAGCCCCCTGAGAAGACGAGGAGGAACCATTCGCGATGGATTGATGACGGGCCTCACCGAAGCAGGACTCGTGGCACTCACAGCAGCCGGGGAAGACGTTGAGGAGGAGGGGGTGACAGCAGAGGCGATCCGGGCACGAGGAGCTGACGAGACAGCAGAGACAGATGACCCAGAGGGAGAGGCTGCGGGAATTCCCTCCTGACGTGACGCAGAAGAAGCAGCTGACTGGGAGGCAGAGTTCCTCCGACGACCCGGAACTGGATCTGGACGGGGTTCTCGCAGAGGCTTACCGGTGGCTGTCAGAATCAGAATCAGAATCAGAATCAGCTTTATTGCCAAGTATATTTACAAGTAAACATACGAGGAATTTGACTTGACATTGGACGCGCACGTTAGGCGCATCCAAAGCTTCCAAGGCTGTGTGATGACGTTTACCGGCAGAGGGCGAGGAGAAGCCAGGGAAATGCTGCACCTGGGTTGGACGGGTGACAGGAGCTGACTCCTGAGGCGAGGAATGGAGATGCCCCACTATCGGCCTCCTGCCGGGATTTCCCTCTAGTCCACGGATCTCCCTCCTCGTCGGAGACGCCGTTCTCGGGGAAGGAGGTGAGGGTTCCTTGGCTGCCCTCTTGAGCGCTCTCTCTATCCGTGTACGTTGTGACACAATCCACGTCACTCGCTCTTTTCCCTCTGGAAAGGAGGTTAGGTGGTATTTTAATAAAGCTCTCTGAGCAAGACCCAGGGGCTCGTATGCTGCGTAGGTGGGCATGAGGAGACGGGCTTCTGCCAGGTGGCCATCTACCTCCTGGGGCCACTCGGGACAATACCCACGCTCGAGAGCGGACATACCAAGTGATACGAGCTCCCCGGAGAAGGGAAAAAATTCAAGTCCAAAAGCAAACTCACGGTCACCGGCGTCTCTCTTGGCTGCGACCTACTGTTATGGTGCGGCCCTCATGGACCGCTAATGAGACACTATAGGCGACCAGTGAGTTTGCGTATTTATTAATACAGGACAAAAGGTACAAAATAATGAGCCACGAGGGGCAAAACACAAATAAGGACAAAGGCAAGAGCACACTGACGATAAACACAGGTTAAGGAATAAACTTACAGAGTGTTGCGAGGAAAAGAGGATGACTGGAGCCGGAGCGTAGGGACTCCAGTCTAACGTTGGGGAGACCAACGTTATCCATAAGTGAGGTCGCAGCCCCGAGCAAACATAGCTGCTCCCTTAAATAGGGCTTTGACAGATTAATCAGCTGATGAAGGGTCATCAGCTGATTGGAATCTCACCGTTCAGAGGAGCTCCGCTCCGACAGCCGGAAACCCCGCCGAGACGCTGTCAGAATAAAAGCCCGGAGGCTTAGTGGTGCGCCTGAGGAGAGAACGAAGAACATCCGGACAATCCGAGTGCCGACAAAGTCAGCACACGGACCATGACAGGCTGAAGCCACAGGTCAGGAAACAGGGCAGGAAACACCAGCCCCGTACATGACAGAGGCATATAGCATAAAACCAAGATCAGGGATTAAGCTGGGATTTTCAAGTAATTCTGGTTTAATCTGTACTTGACTTGGTTGTACAGGATAAATTAAACCCAGTCAAGTTGCTATGGAGATTTACTCTCTTGAGCTAGCCAGAGGGGTATTGCATAAAAGTAGAATTAAGAAAGCCAGGATAAGTGAAAAATCATGGCTTGACATAGTTGAACCTGCATATCCTGGCTTAATCAGTTGCACCATTGTCAAGCCAGGATGAGAGGGTACAGCTATGTCAAGCCAAGCGTAGATAGTTGGGATAAGTGCACATTCACGGTAAACTTAAATAGACCACGTGATCGATCAAAGAATCACTGATCCTACTGCAGATAAGACAGCTGACAAACATGAGCAGCATATTTGTAATCAGCAGAACAGTGACTTCTCATGGAACCCTATGAGGAGGTGAAGCATATAAAATCTAAAAAAGGAAAAAAAATGGCTGCTATAAATAAAGAAAACAAGAAATATTGTACATACTGGGGGAATGCAACCACAAAGGCTGATGGGAAATATATAATCTCTAAAAGTGAGCATGTTCTCTTGAAGCAAATTGTGAAAACAAATTAAATGGTCAGTTGTTGTACTTAAGTTTCTTGATTGATGTTTTTTTGTTGCAGTTTTTATGTTGGCACTGAAAGGGTTAATGGAAAGTTAGAGTACCAAAATAATAATTCTGTAGGTAATCTCCCTTTATGCTCTACACATATTCCATACATATTCTGTTTGCATTCTTATGAACAAATATGTTGTTAAACTGGAATTAGGCAGAGCTATAGAGCTCTCTCTCTCTCTCTCTCTCTCTTTTTATAGTCAGGTCTATCACATTAGATACACACCCGGATCCAACATTCAAGTACACTGTTGATTGCACATTCTAGAACAGCGGCGTGATCAGCGGATGGCCTGTTCACGTCAGCGTTAAATTGGCCAATCAGACAGTTACAGTACTGTTCAAAAGTTTGGGGTCACCCAGACAATTATTTTGTGTTTTCCATGAAAACTCACACTTATTTACCACCATGAGTTGTAAAATGAATAGAAAATATAGTCAAGACATTGACAAGGTTAGAAATAATGATTTGTATTTGAAATAATATTTTTTTCAAGATACTCAACCTGCTCAAAGGAAGGTCAGTTTTATAGCTTCTCTAACCAGCTAAACTGTTTTCAGCTGTGCTAACATGATTGCACAAGGGTTTTCTAATCATCCATTAGCCTTCTGACGCAATGAGCAAACACATTGTACCATTAGAACACTGGAGTGATAGTTGCTGGAAATGGGCCTCTATACACCTATGTAGATATTGCACCAAAAACCAGACATTTGCAGCTAGAATAGTCATTTACCACATTAGCAATGTACAGTATATTAGATATTGGAGTGTATTTCTGATCAGTTTAAAGTTATCTTCATTGAAAAAAACAGTGCTTTTCTTTCAAAAATAAGGAAATTTCTAAGTGACCCCAAACTTTTGAACAGTAGTGTACGTACAAGCCCATCCTATTGTACGGGGGGTTGGTCCAACCCGCCAACCCGAGAAGATTAATGTAAGCCACACGCGGAAGTCGGGGTCAGTGTGGCGACGCTCCAGAGGGAGCTGTGTCATGCTGCACCCAGCGCTGCTTGCTTTACATGTGACCTCCAAATAAATGTTACATCTTTAAATTGAAAAAATCTCTGGCTTGTTCTTGGATCTTTCAATCAAAGAATCGGGTATTTTTCTAACAGCACCATCAGTGTGAGCACTGTTGTGAGGAGAACATCCCCCCCCCCTCCTTTGTTGTACTACTGAAAAGAAAGTTAGATTAAGATGGATGCTGTTTTAATCATTGTAGACTGTTGAGCTTCATGTTAAGGGCTAGTCACTCGTCAGAAAGTTACTCATCCTATCTTATAACTACCAGTTGCAGACATTGGGCCCTATTGGGACTATCAATTTTTCCGACAGACTTCCTGCCCTACGCTAGTATTTTTGTTAGTTTCTGTCAGCGCATTGTCAGTTTTTTATGCTTTGCGTCACCCCATCAAATTACTAGTAGACAGTGAGCCCGCTATGCACTGGGAGGAGGTTGTCATGGCGGCCGATGGGCCGTCATTAACTTCAGCTGCACACACACCTGCCAGCGGTAATCAGCAGGCTTTAAAAGCCAGTGTCCCTGACTGCTCTGCACGGAGTCGTCTGTCGTCTTCGCCACGCATCGCGTCAAAGACACAACCTCAAGCCAGAGTTGGAATCAAGTCTTCTCGCCAAGTCACGCCACGTAAGCAACAGCAACACTCACCCTGTCGAAGTGTTTTCCCCTGTGCACAGGTGGACCTCCCTGGCGGCGGACTCACCTCCCCAGATAACGGGACGTCATCTCCTTCTCCTCGGTTCTCCTCCTCACCTCCTCAGCACCAAATACCACACGCACCACGCTACACCAAGGCACGGAGCCAGCAGGACTCTCGCAGCGGCACCTGCAAGTAAGCAGGACAAGTCTCAGCTTTCTGTTCTCACGAACTGTAATAACATCCTGTGCTTGTGTGTTCCAGGGTTGCCAGGTCGCAGCAAGACCCACTCAGCTCCAGTGGCCAGACTACTACGCACTCACTCACTCATTCACACTCTCATCACTCTACACTGAGTTAATAAATAATTGTCAAATTAATCTACTCGTGTTAGCGTCTGTCTCCTGGGTTCAACAATCATGTCAGAGGTGCCTCATTTCAAAGAGGCGTGGTGGTGTGCAATCTAATGCGCATTACTATTATAATGCATTCCATGAGAATCCGCTTTTGATCAGGAAAAAGGAGGTTTATCATCAGAAGCACATTGTTTAATGATATTTCAGTGGTGTGTTTTGAAATCATGCAACTCCGAAGCTCATGAGGAAACGACATGCACTGGGATCTTATTTTAATAGAGAGTTGTCACAGTCCATCACATAATCGCCTGTCATTTTAATTATATGATGATCACACACTAGGTTTTGGTTTTGTTTTTTTTTTAATTCCATCCACACTCTTATTTTAATTGTGGACTTACCATTGGAGTCTATTGATTAAGCTTTAATGTAGGATTTGTTTAGGGCAAGGATGTCCAATCATGTGCCATGGAGGGCCAAGACCCTGCAGGTTTTCTTTTGTACCCAGTCTCTTCAGCAGGTGTTTTCACTGATCAGCAATCAGTGGGAAGAAGTTCAGTGAAATCTGCTGTTGAAGACTGGTTGGAGGTAAAGCCTGCAGGGTTTTGGCGCTCCATGGCACATGATTGGACACCCCTGGTTTAAGGGAATGAATGAATGAGCAGGGAGGATGCGTGTGCACGGTGGGGTGGGGTGGGGGTTCATTCTGAAGATTTTTATTGTATCCACATTTTCGTTTTCACCATGGACTAATTAGGCATTAATGTGTTTATTTTTAGGGGAATAAATGAATGAACATGGAATGTGCAGTGTTTTACTTTTCACTGTAACTCCCCACAGAGACAAGAGATGTGTCCACATCTGCCTCCGCCGTGCGCCCCGGGTTTCCAGCTGGGTGCCCGCACCGCACCTAGGGTTGTGGTTCTCCCTCAGCAAGCACCCCGATCGCCACCTGTCAGCCCCCGGGAGGGGCCACCGAAAGTGGGCTTGCTTTGTGGCGGGGGTTAGCGATGGATGAGAAGCCTTGCCAGATCTCATCCTTCCCTCTCACTCTGGAGGGACTGGGATAGAGAGCCGCAAACCTCAGTAGACCCCCGCACGAGATGGGGAGATCTACGTTGGTGAAAGCAACAGGAGAGGCAGCACTCCATCTCCTCATTGGCCGGGAGCATCTTCTGTGCCATTGTTAATGAAAGTTTATGAAAATTTGCGCAAGCATCATCCTCTTTTCCTGAAATTTCAAACCCATTCATGTCTGTGTGTTGCATCTGTATGCAGTACGTTAAAAAATTAAGCTGATATTTCAGCCCATTCTTCCCCATTTGTTCTTTATAACATAACTAACTGGGCATCAACTGTGACTGATGTCTTCCTTATTACCAAGCAGCGTTACTATCGCATGTATTTTGGCTCACACATACGGGCTTTGGTCAGCACAAAACCCGTCTTAAACCATCATGATCACAGTTCACTTTAGATAATGCACCTCTTTGCATTAAAGGGATGGGAAGGAGCACTTTGGATTTGATTATCCAAAACACACCGCTGAATGATTAATCCAGCCTCTTTGCATCATGCACCAGGGGAAAGTTTGTTTTTATGCCGTTGTGATAAGGAAACCATGAAAACCGGTACTACCTGTCTCATGGGTCGGGCCGTTGGCGACTCAACCAGCATCTCCGCCCTTCCGAGGGCACCCTGGCAGAACTAAAAACAATATCTGTCACAGGTCTGTGGTGGACCACTCCCAGTTACGCAGGGTGAGACTGGACATCCTGGCAGATAAACACATCTGTCACAAGGTCTGTGGTGGACTGTGCCAGTTGGTGCATTGTGACATGCACTACACAAAGAGCAGAGATAAACAAACCTATGATCTGGTCAGTCACTGCAACAGATACTGGAGTCAGTTTGTCTTGGCTTGTCCTTGCCACTGATAATACCTTTATCTGCCAAGAATGTGTCGCTAGTCCAGCAAAAGCTAGCAGTACTCAAATACTTTGCAAGCAGTTTCATGAAATGGTCAATCAGAAAGCAACTCATACCGGCTTGGACATCGCCCGGGCTTACAAGGTCTGCGCTGATCTGTTCATACTCCGACAGGCAGCAAAAAGTAAGCTAGGAGCAGGAAGACAAAAGAAGAGGAAAACAGCAACCTTGTGTGTAGCAGAATGGAATGTACACACTCTGTTGGACAGAACAACATCACAGCGCCCAGAAAGACAGACCGCGCTTTTGGCCCTGGAAATGAACAGGTACAATGTAGACATAGCTGCACTTAGTGAAACAAGATTGCCTGGATATGACAGCTTGGAAGACCATGGGTACATCTTCTTTTGGAGTGGGAGATCAACTCAAGAAAGGAGAGAATCAAGAGTGGGCTTTGCAGTTAGAAAGGAGATAGCAGCAATGCTTGATGAGGAACCGGTGCCAATCAACGACAGGATAATGACTATGAGACTCCCACTACAGAGGAAGATGTATGCCACACTCATCAGTGTATATGCCTCAACAATGACAAACACAGAGGAGGTGAAGGAAGAGTTCTACAGTGATTGACGTGAGACTATCAGGAGTGTACTGACTGATGACAGGCTGATACTCGTTGGAGATTTTAATGCCAGAGTTGATTCGGACACCGAGAAATGGAAAGGAGTGAGAGGCAGTCATGGAGTAGGCAAGTGCAATGCTAATGGAGAACTTCTACTTGCACTATGTTCAGAGTACAACCTTGTGATAACCAACACTCTATTTAAGCACAAGGACACACACAAGAAGACATGGATGCACCCAAGATCCAAGCACTGGCACTTATTAGACTACATCATAGTCAGGAACTCATTGCTCTCATTGCTCTGGTGTCCAGAATTGGACACCAGAGCAATGAGAGGCGCGGACTGTGGCACTGATCATGTTATGCTGAGATCTAGATTAAGGATTTGGAGACGAAAACAGCACTGCAGGATGGGTGCGAAGCCACCACGGAAGCTAAACACTAGTGCACTGAAAGGCCAAAAGAAGCAGGAAGAACCTACACAGGAAATGGATGAAAACTTGAAAGACTGGGACAGCAACAACTCAGAGAATGATATAGAAGAGAAGTGGGCAACACTGAAGGATACGGTGTATCAGACTGCAAGTGATGTATTAGGCTACCCTGAGAGGAAACATCAAGATTGGTTTGATGAGCGTGGTGAACACCTGAAGAAACTACTAGAAGTGAGGAATACAGCTAGGCAGGAAAACCTACAGTGTAATACAAGGTCGAAGAAAAAGAAATACTCAAAGGCTCAGAGTGAGCTACAGAAGTACACCAGAGAGATGAAGTCCAACTGGTGGGATGAAAAAGCGGAGAAACTTCAAACTGCAGCAGACAGGAAGGACATGAAAACATTCTTCACAGGTTTGAGAGAAATCTACGGCCCTACACCAAGAGGATTGATCCAACTAAAGGCTATGGATGGTGAAACGGTTTTGCAGGAGAAAGACAAGATCCTGGACAGATTTGCAGACCACTTTGACCAACTACTAAACAACCCTGGAGATCTCACTGAAGAGGCTAAAGAAGCTCTAGTGCAGCAACCAGCTGTATCAAGTCTGGATGAACCACCAAATTTTGATGAACTAATGGCAGCTATCAGGACAACACAGGATGGTAAAGCTCCAGGAAGGGATGGAATTCCAGCACAAGTGTGGAAATTTGGTGGTGTTCAGCTGACCAACTGCCTGCACAAGCTCATCCAAGAGATATGGGATGCCCAGAAAGTACCTCAAGACTGGAAGGATGCAAGTATTGTGCCTTTGTTCAAGAAAGGTGACAGGAAGGATTGTGGAAATTACCGAGGTATATCACTGCTAGCCACTGTTGGTAAGATTCTCACATGTACTACTTAACAGACTCAGTGAACACATCATGCAGAATGTACTACCGGAAACCCAGTGCAGCTTTAGAAGTGGAAGAAGCACAATGAACATGATTTTCTGCTTGAAACAGGTTCAAGAAAAGTGTATAGTTGGAGAGCCAGGTGGATTTTATTCACACTATTGAGTACGAAAGGTTTGAGTGTGTAATTCTGTTGTAAATCGCCTATCAATGAAAGAATGGGGCATCTTAAGTTGCACAATCCCGGGGTTTGGTCCCTGAGGGTCTCAAAAGGGGACCCAAAAATCCATTTAAACAAACTTTCGAGTACAACAACCGTTTCAAGCCTGTTTCATTTAGATCACCCCTCACATTAAACTGATGCAACTTAAGACATGAAAATGTCTGGGGTTACTAATTAAGACACCTACTAATTAACGACCAATTAACGATTTATCTAAACTTTCAAGTACAACAAAAATTCTTTTTGCAAATGATAATTTACTAATCCTAGACACCATATCCACAACTTAAGACACAATTTTTCCTGGGGTTTGTAGATAAGACGGAGGTGTTTTGACCCCAAGGGATACGAAGACCCTCAAAACTGAACTTATTCAAAAGAGGGAGTACAACAATTTTGATTGATGCTATGGATAAAACATTATTTCAAATGAACAAAAATGCAATTTAAGACACCAAAATATCTGGGGTTATTAATTAAGACAACTGCTAATTAACGACTAATTACCAATTTAATTACACTTTCAAGTACAACAAAAATTCTTTTTGTAAAAGATAATTTAGTGACTCTAAACACAATATGCACAACTTAAGACACAATTTTTCCTGGGGTATGTGGATAAAACGCTTACTAATTTACAAGCAATTAATAATTTGTTCACAATTTCAAGTACACGTACTTTAGGAATTCATTCAGCTTTTTATAATTTAGGGACTCCTGACATGAAATGAACCACTTGGAACAGTTATCCCTGAGGTTTGCTGGTAAGGCATTTGTTTTTCACAATTAGTTAACAGCTGGATGCTGGATAAGCTCATAGTAGTTTCTGGGAATTCCCAGTTGGTGGTAATGTGAATCATTGAAACAGAGATCACTGCATGTCAATGCATACACAAGAATTCCACGATACGGCTTTCCTCTCAGCCCATCCATGAGTTGTAGGCCTACCATACCCAAAGGTACTGGTTCAGTTTGATACAGGCCTAGAAAACGCAGGGAAAAATCACTGGCCGCATTGTCTTTTATGCCAAATCTATTTGGGTACCGGTATGGTAGAGTTCGAGGATGCCCAAAGACATCAAGGGCCTATCATTGACTCTGGCTATGATAAGGCAATTTACCCCTGGCTAGTGGTCAGCTGTATAACGCACCACAAGGTGGCTCTCATCAACTGAATTCCATTCAAAATGTGCTGACATCGCTGTGCGTGATGCTAAAATGACAATAACTCCATTGCAGAATGCTACAGGCCTACATGTACAGCACCATATCTAATGTAAGCCTACTACATGCAGGGTGTACTTATTGCGGGGGGTGGGGAGGGCAAATGCCGCTTCTGAAATGTGAGCCTTCCAAAAATGTCACTTTCATAGATTTTGAGTGAAAATGGCAATGGTCTTATGCTTACATGTATTTTGCCTGCTTGAATTGAACATGTTGAAGTTCGATGTGAACCAATAGACTCATTTTCCTTTCAGACAGCACCTGTGAAATAGGTTTTCCTTTGTGCAGAGAGTTCTGTGGTACACTAGGGGCCTAGCATCTTCAAGATGGATACAGATGCTACGGAACAAACATCTGAGCCGGAGCCGGAACATGGACTTGATAATCCTGTTCATGAGGACAGTTTGTCGAGTGCGCCCACTGCGGAAGTCGGAGAGGCATCAGGTGAAAAAGGTAGCCTAAAAATCATAATGTTTGAAAATTTCTGAGCCTCAAAGTCATTGTTCAGCAAGACTTAAATCAGTTACGTGACATGCTTTCAACCAATTACACCCACAAGATTTTTTAAAGTAAAGCTGGTGACAGACTGGCGCGTAAGCGGCGCGTCCTGCAGACGTTCTACCAATCAGATCCTTCGGTAGGTGTTTCGGTCCGTGTTACCGCCTCCCTGATTGGTTGAACGCATGCCGTTGCGCTGCTTACGTGCTAGTCTGTCACCGCCTTAAGTTTTATTTTGGACGTTAAGTTTCTTTGTTTCTTAATGGTCCTGAATGCACAATCCCGAGATTGTCTCTTATCATGTTATGGGCGGGCGGGCGTGCCTAGATCGTAAGCAGCAGTGCCAATAAACCGAAGCCTATATGTTTCACTGTCACGTAAATGTATGATGTTTAGGAAGTGTCCCATTTTTATTTTCAGAGTCTGGCGAAGATCCAAAGCCATCTCGATGTATCATCCATGTCATGGAGAAGGAAAGTGGCCACTTACTGCCTGTGACTGAAGACCGATGGGCGACAATACTCAAATCGGCAAATGCTCGTAAACAAACTGCAAGATATGCAAAGTCAAAATACCGAGCTGTGGTCGAACGTCTCCCTTCAGCAACCACTGCAGTGGATGGGTATCATTGTCGGTGCTACAGTGCTTTTACTGCCATCCAAGTTAGCAGCACCACGGCTGTCGATGACCAACAACCTTGCTGTAGTAAAGACCTACGATCAACAACTCCTTCACCAGTGACTGCTATTGAAGAAAAATCTCGTTTAGGTATATTTGAGAACAAGTGTCTTTATTGTAACAAACAATGGAAAACTCTAAGTGATGGTAGAAAGGAAGGCTTACGGTCTGTACTAACTAAAGATGCTGAAAATAAAATTCGAGAAGCTGCACAGCTATTGGGAGATAACACAGTGCTGGTAAAGATTTCTGGTATCAATTTGATTGCAAAGGAAGTGAAGTTTCACCATTCTTGTAGAAGCAAACAATTAGCTGCTGCTGCTAGGGTAAAAAGCAGTGGACAGAAAAGCAGTAAAAATCAGAATACTGAAAAGCAGGCATTCACACAAATTACTGATTATGTCAAGTCGCATGTTATCCTAGACGCACGGCCAGAGAGTTTGAAATCGGTTTATGATCGCTACTGCATTTTATGTGAGGTAGCAGAAGAAGAATCCACAATCGGGTCTTGCCAATACCTTGGGGAAATGCTAAAAAAGCAATTCCCAAACGAGCTGAAATTTTATACTCCTGATGCAAAGAAGCATGGGTCGATTATTCATAGCTGCCGCCTTGATTACAAGTCAATAAAAGTGGTGTATGACTTTCAGTCATCTGAGGAAGGTCAACTGGTAAAATCCGCCTTACTCCTGCGCAAACATTTGAAAAATGTCAAACCCACCCCATGCAGCGACCCCTTGGATCTCAAGTCACTCTTGTGTGGCGAGGGCGAAGCGCCAGAATTGGTACATCTCTTCTTCAGAACTCTCTTTGGTGGTAGCAATCGAAACTCTGAATCTGTGAAACGGCGTGCAACATCAGCAAGCGAAGATGCATTGTTCATTGTTCAGAATGGACAGTTAATGCCCAAAAAACACATTGTGCTTGGTGGTCTGGTGCACTCAATTACAGGGAGCCGTAAATTGATGACAGTTCTGAATCATTTCGGTCAGTGTATTAGCTATTCGAAGTACGAGGAACTAGAAACTGATCTGGCAACAGCTATTCAAAGCAGGCAGACATCTTCTCCAAAGGGTGCGAAGCTTGGTCCTGTCATGGGCAATGCATTTGATAACTATGATGAGCTTGTTCATACGTTATCGGGCTTTGAGAGCCTACATGATACCATGGGCATATTCTACCAGAGTATTGACCCACTTGCCACTGAAGTTGATGAGCTACCGCCTGTGCCTTGTCAAACTGAAACTGTACTACCGTGATCGAGAAAGAAATGCAAGAGAAAGTTGGATGTTCTGCCATCAGAAATCGTGCCGTATCGAAAGAAGCCACGGATGGATCAGTTTCAATATCCCAATACCGAGTATAGCAAGCTTCCTGAAATTTCTGGTCGCGCAAGAAAACTAGACACAATGTTCCTTGTGAGCCACCATCTCAATTCAGAAACTGTGCCAATGTGGGTTGGATTTAATGCACGTCTTCACCAAGACAGATTGCTGAAGCAGGTTGTTCACTATATGCCGAACCTGAACCAACCCATCACAAAAGATGACGTTGTTGCAGACACCATGCGCACAGCTCTGAAGTGTGCAGAGGAATGTGGCCAGATGTATGGTCTGGTTACATATGATCTCAATCTAGATGTCGCAAAGACTGCACACCGAATCCAAGTCACCAGTCAGCCAGAGTTCGACAAGCTCTTCATTATGTTCGGAGTATTCCACATTCTCATGTGCTACTTCAGAGCCATTGGAAAGGTTATCGCAGAATCGGGTGGACCAGCAATGCTGACAGACTCAGGCGTATTAGCTCCGGGATCTCTGAGAGGGTTCATAGAATGCCTGAGCTACAATCGTTGTAAACGACTTCACCCAATGCTTGCTCTTGCGTTGGAAATATTACTTTTCCAACGGTTCATGAAGGAATATGAGAACGCAGACATGGTTCTCCTGGAACTGCAGAATGTTCCCCTCGAAAAGAAGGAAGATGTTGATAGTTTCTGCAACTCAGCCCTGTTCGGAGAGCTATTTGAGGCTTTTGAGAGGTTCAAGAAGAGCGCTGAAAGTGGTGACCTTGGTCGAACAGCACAGTTTTGGGCAATGTATATCCAGTACGTACAGATCTACTACAATGTCGAACGCGCAGTTAGAGAAACAGACATAGATCTCTTCATCGCCATGTTGACACCAATGATTGATCTGTATTTCGCAACAAACCGACAGAACTATGCCCGCTGGATGTCGAAATACCAGCTTGACTTGATGAACTTAGCTGATTCACATCCCGGGCTGCGGCAGATTCTAGAGAATGGAGGCTTCTCAGTCAGACGATCGAACAATGAATTTGCACGAATTCCAGTCGATCTCACCTTGGAGCAAACAGTCAATGCAGATGCGGCCTCCCGAATGACGGGATATACATTGTCCACAAACAACTACAGCTCAAGAGTGTGGTGGAGTGTCACGAAGAGCAGCCGAGCAGCACTTGTGAATGAAGCTCTTACTATGGTCGGAATGGGGAATACAAGCGACACTCAAACTGAGCTCAGTCCAGCCAGAATCAGGAAAGAAAATGAGGATCTGCAGAAGATCATCAATCACATTGAGTCTTGCGCCAATCCTTTCACACTTGATCCAAGCTTGCCTCTCATTAACATCAGCACTGGGAAGAGTGTAACAGATGCCACAAGTACATCATTGTTGAACATTCCAGAAGACGGCAAGAATAGGCATGAAAGCTTTGTAAAAGAATGCCTCGAAAGTGCAGAGCGTTTTGAAAAACCAATTCGCAAACATCCTCTTCGCACGTTCGCAAGTGAATGCGTAACCAATCAAAAAGCAGACAAAAACGCCAAAGAGGCACAACTCAAATGTACCAGTGCACTTCTTGGCCGCATTGCCTTCACAGCAGCAACAGGTGACGTTGACCTTGAGCTTGTCTTCTCATTTCCACTGACACCGGTGCCACTTTCAATGTGTCACAGTGATGGCACGATGGCTCACACGGATAAAGGCAAATTGTTCAAAATTCTGGAGGGAACTGTCAGTGACCATGGCAGCCCATCATTTGTAGGTACTCATATCATTGACGGCAATTTCCAATTCCACTGCATGTCGCCGGATCAGCCTGCAACAT
Organism: Pholidichthys leucotaenia; assembly: GCA_020510985.1. Taxonomy (NCBI): domain Eukaryota; kingdom Metazoa; phylum Chordata; class Actinopteri; order Cichliformes; family Pholidichthyidae; genus Pholidichthys; species Pholidichthys leucotaenia. The sequence continues at coordinate 251,434,184 of CM035847.1, read as the reverse complement.
ACGGGGAGCTGTCACGAAACATCCTGGTTACTAGCTTGGCATATAAGTCACGGAGAATCAACATCAACTTCGATACGTATGAAAGACCATCCATCAAGGACTGTGAGCGAGAGCGCAGAGAAGCTGTTGTGGGAGGGGAACTAGTTATTGAAGGACCTCAACAGAAAAGAGACTCAAGCTTCAAGAAACAACTCGAGAGGGAGTCGTTCAAACGAGAGCTACCCCTCTTTCTCACAAAGGATTGGTCGAGCGACTTCTACAGGCCTCTTCTTGATGGAAGGGAAGTGTATTTGGGAGTGATGGGAGAGTGCACTCGGTACTTCGTAGAAGATGGAGAAGTAAACGCAGAATCAGTCCCATCTCTAAACTGCAACCACTCGGAGGCCGACACCCGAGTCATCCTTCACATGATTGAGGCGGACAAGTCCACACCTGGCGACATAGTCGTAAGAGCTTCTGACACTGACATTCTAGTGTTACTCCTACACCATGTCCATCGAGTTTCCTCCACTGTGTGGATGGAGGTTGGAACAAGAGGACAAGGCAACCTGCGTTATGTAAACGTAACTAAGATTGCTGCTGCGATAGGCCAAGCTATGTGTGCTGCACTCCCTGGCCTACACACGTTCACTGGCTGTGACTATACCTCTGCCTTTGCAAGGAAAGGAAAGAACAGGCCATATGCAATTGTGGCAAAAAGTGACAAGTTCCAGAGAGCGTTTGCTTCATTGAGTCACGCTGTCCCAACAGATGAAGTCATCCAAATCTTGCAGGATTTTGTCTGCGTGTTGTACGGAGCACGGAAACTTGTCCCATTCAACAAGCACCGGTTCAACGTGGTCGAGAAAACCTACAAAAGAAAGTCAAATGCTAAGCCGTTCACCTCCTCTCTGGCCTCTTCTCCCCAACTTTCCCCGGACTCTCCGGTGCGTAAATTTCCGTGGAAACCTTCTGCGCCATGGACTGACTCAGAGATCCCGACAGCAGCGTGGATTCTCTTTCTCTTGGATTACCTTTGTTAATTTTCTCCGTGGGGAGCCGAGTCCCCCACTCACCCCCCCACCCCCAGCATGGAGGAGGAGGACGGAGTTCACGAGACCCGCGGCGCCGTGAAGGACTCGGAGCGACAGCAGCGGCTCCGGCTCTGCGTCCTAAATGAGATCCTGAACACGGAGCGGGACTACGTCCGGACTCTGCTGTTCCTGCAGTCCGCATTCTTGCATCGGATCAGACAAACCGCTGATGACCAACAGTGTCTCTCACCCGAGCACGTCAAGATTCTCTTCTCAAACATCGAGGACATCCTGGAGCTGCACAGAGAGGTTCTGTCTACGGTGGAGGGCGCTCTGCAGCCTGAACCCCAACCCCATCATGCACTGGGACACGTCTTCCTCCAGTTTAAGGACAGTTTCTCCGTCTATGGCGAGTACTGTAGTAACCACGAGAAGGCTTTGCGGCTCCTCATGGAGCTGAACAAGATCCCCCACATCAGGACCTTCCTGCTGCACTGTATGCTACTGGGAGGGAAGAAGAGCACAGATATTCCCCTGGAGGGCTACCTGCTCACACCCATCCAGAGGATCTGCAAGTATCCGCTGCTGCTGAAGGAGCTGCTGAAGAGGACTCCTCAGAAGCACACGGACCACGCGGCGGTGGAGGCGGCTCTGCAGGCCATGAAGGCCGTCTGCTCCAACATCAACGAGACCAAGAGGCAGATGGAGAAGCTGGAGGCCCTGGAGCAGCTGCAGTCCCACATCGAGGGCTGGGAGGGCACCAACCTGACGGACATCTGCACGGACCTGCTGCTTCACGGCAACCTGCTGAAGATTTCAGCGGGAAACATCCAGGAGCGTGTCTTCTTCCTGTTCGACAACCTGCTGGTCTACTGCAAGAGGAAGTCCAGGGTTTCAGGAAAGAAGTCGACCAAGAGGACCAAGTCCATCAACGGGCCCCAGTACGTGTTCAGGGGCCGCATTAACACGGAGGTGATGGAGGTGGAGAACGTGGAGGACGGAACAGCTGACTATCACAGTAACAACTACACAGTGACCAACGGCTGGAAGATCCACAACACGGCCAAAAACAAGTGGTTCGTCTGCATGGCGAAAAACACTGAGGACAAGCAGAAGTGGCTGGATGCCATCCTGAGAGAACGGGAGCAGAGAGAGAGTCTGAAGCTGGGAATGGAGCGGGACGCCTACATGATGATTGCAGAGAAGGGCGAGAAGCTCTACCACATGATGATGACCAAGAGCCGCCACCTGATCAAGGACCGGCGCAGGAAGCTGAGCATCGTGCCCAAGTGCTTCATGGGAAATGAGTTTGTGTCGTGGCTGTTGGATTGCGGAGAGATCAGCAAACCCGACGAAGGCGTCAACCTGGGCCAGGCTTTACTGGAGAACGGCATCATCCACCACGTGTCGGACAAACACCAATTCAAGAACGAGCAGGTGTTGTACCGCTTCCGCTACGACGACGGCACCTACAAGGCCCGCAGCGAGATGGAGGACATCATGTCGAAGGGCGTCAGGCTGTACTGCCGCCTCCACAGCCTCTACATGCCTGTCGTCAAGGACAGAGACCACCACCTGAAAACCTTTAAATCTGTGGTTCCTGCCAGCAAACTAGTGGACTGGCTCCTGTCACAGGGTGACTGCTCCACCAGAGAGGATGCCGTGATGCTGGGAGTGGGTCTGTGTAACAACGGCTTCATGCACCACGTGCTGGAGAAGAGTGAGTTTAAAGATGAGTCCCAGTTCTTCCGCTTTTACGCAGACGAGGAAACGGAGGGAACGGGGACCAAAACCAAACAACTGCAGAGGAACGACTTCAAACTCATCGAGAACATCTTGGCCAAGTCTCTGGTGATTCACCCCGAGGAGGACGACTACGGCTTTGAGATCGAGGAGAAGAACAAGGCCATTGTGGTGAAGTCTGTTACCAGGGGCTCACACGCTGAGATGGCCGGGCTGCAGGTGGGCAGGAAGATCTTTACCATCAACGAGGACCTGCTGTTCCTCAGGCCGCTCTCCGAGGTCCAGACCATAATCAGCCAGGCCTTCTGCGCCCGGCGCTCACTGAGGCTGCTGGTGGCCACGAAGGCTAAAGAGATCGTGAAGATCCCCGACAACCCAGACAGCCTCTCCTTCAGACTGTGTGGCTCTGCCCCGCCTCACGTCCATGCCACCAGGAAAGGCTGGGAGGCAGCGGCAGCGGGTCTTCAGCCCGGTCAGGTAATCCTGAAGGTGAACGGCAGCAACGTCAACCATGGCGACTACGAGGAGGTCCTGGAGCACTTCACTGCGCACCACACCCATCAGGAGCCTCTGAAAGTGTGTCACTGGGTGTACCGGGCCTTTGAGGACGTGGAAGAGCGATGGAGAGGAGGAGGAGAGAAGGAGGAGGAGCAGGAGGAGGAGAGCCCATTCAAATGTCATCCAGTGGAGAATGGCTCTGAACACGAGGAGGAGAACAGCACCAACGGAAGAGACTACGAGCTGGGCCACCTCTCCCTCTCTGACGACCTGCCTCTGGTCAGCCTGACGGTGGACAACGTCCAGCTGGAGCACGCCGTCGTCTACGAGTACGTCAGCACCGCTGGCATCAAGAGTCATGTCCTGGAGAAGATCGTGGAGCCCAAAAGCTGCTTCAGCCTCTCTGCTAAGATCCTGGAGGCGTTCTGTGCAGACGACAGCCTCTTTGTCCAGAACTGCAGCCTCCTGATTTCCCAGAGCGACCGCGTGGTCACCATGCCTCAGCTGGAGTTCAGACAGATCTGTGACGCCAAGCTGGAGAGCATCAGACGCCGCATTAGCAGCTACCAGCAGTTTTCTGAGGAGCTGAGAAACAAGGTGTGTCCCTCCTTCAGACAGGCTGGTGGCAGCCCCCACCCTCTGGGCTGCATGGACTTCGTTCCCACCAACTGTCACGTCAACCTGATGCAGGTCTCCTACCCCAAAAGCACCACATCTGCCGGCAGGACATTCAGCATCCGCTTTGGCCGTAAAAACTCAATCATCGGTCTGGACCCCGACCAAGCCCAGCTCAACCCCATGTCACACACTCAGCACTGCATGACCAGCATGGGCGCCCCGTCCTGGAGGTGTTCGGGCCTGGAGGGAGACGAGTCCGACAGTGGGGACATGACGTCAGACGGGGGCCAGGGCATGATGAACGGCCGCCGGAGTTGCCATGGCGACAGCGGTCTGAGTTTCCTGCTCAAACAGGAGGACACAGAGACGCAGGATGCCTACGTTTACCTGTACAGCCGCCTGGACGTTGCCGTGAGGGAAATGAGGCAGTACGTCGCCCAGATAGACGTGCTACTGTCCTCCATCACTGAGCCTACACAGCTGCAGGGGGGCGGAAAGCCGCCGGTCGATGAGGAGAACCCGTCGCCTTCGATGGCGTCCTGCGAGGACGGATGTGACCAGGACAAGGCGGAGCAGGGCGGCATCAAGAGAGTCTGCTTCAAAGTGACTGAGGAGGACCAGGAGGACTCGGGCCACGACACCATGAGCTACAGAGACTCCTACAGTGAGTGTAACAGCAACAGAGACTCGGTCCTGTCCTATACGAGTGTGAGGAGTAACAGCTCCTACCTGGGCAGTGATGAGATGGGGTCAGGAGACGAGCTGCCGTGTGACATGAGGATCTCCTCAGACAAACAGGACAAACTCCACGGCTGCCTGGAGCACCTTTTCAACCAGGTGGACTCCATCAACAGCCTCCTGAAAGGAGCCGTCATGACCAAAGCCTGTGAGGAGACCAAACACTTCTACTCCGACCACGGGCAGCCAGAGTTCAGGCAGACAGAGGACTGGACGGTCCGCGGTCGATGCGTCATCCACAAGAACATCCAGGAGGACCCGTGGAACCTTCCCACCTCCATCAAAACTCTGGTGGACAGCCTGCAGAGATTTGTGGATGACGGGAAGAACCAGCTGCTTCTGGCTCTGCTCAAGTGTACAGACACGTCCCTTCAGCTGCGGCGGGATGTGATTTTCTGCCAGGCAGCGACAGGCGCCCTGTGCACACTGGCCGAGCAGCTGCTGATGGCGCTGAGGTCGCGCTTCAACAACGCCGGTGAGTACCAGGAGGACAGCAGGGAGACGAGCCGCAAGTGGTTGGAGCAGATCTCTGTTATCGGGGTTCTGATGCACTTTCAGTCCACGCTGGCGCCACATGTGAAGGAGGAGCGCACCATGCTGGAGGACACCAAGGCTGCCCTGTTGGACCTGGACAAAGTCACTGTGTTCTTCAGGCAACTGGATGACGAGTATCTAGTGGCAAACACGCCGGTGTGGTACCAGGTGGAAGGCAGCAGACACGCCCTGAGGGTCACCCTGTTCCTGGACAGCTGTCACTTCAGCGAGCTGCCCAGCAGGCTGCAGAATGGAGGAAGTCTGAAGATCCACACCGTCCTCTTCACCAGAGCTCTGGAGCGTCCAGACGGCGTCTGTCCTCAGGACCTGTCCTCCATGGAGGAGTTCCAGCAGCGCACCAACGCCGTGTCCCTGGAGAAGGTGAAGGTGTACTACCGCAGACTCAGGGCCTTCTACCTGGAGAAGTCCAACCTCCCCACTGACTCCAACACCACGGCCATGAAGATAGACCAGCTGCTGCGTCCTCTCAACACTCTGGACGACCTGTGCAGACTGATGCAGTCCTATGTCAACGTCCGCCCCGCTGCCCAGGGCCACCCATCGGGCGTCAGCGTGCTGTGTGTGTCCTCGGAGCTGTGCAATCGCCTGGGGGCCTGCCACGTCACCCTGTGTGGCACCGGCATGCAGAGGTGTACCTTGACCGTGACCCTGGAGCAGGCCATGATCCTGGCCCGGAACCATGGCTTGATGCCACGCTGCATCATGCAGACCATGGACATCATGAGGAAACAGGGAGCACGGGTGGAGCTCTCTGCCAAGAACCTGAAGGTGATGGACCAGATGCCTTCAGCAGCTCCAAGGCTCTACAAGCTGTGTCTGCCGCCTTCAGATGGAGACCTGTAGGAGCGCTGGGGGAGGGTGGAGCAACAGACACCACCATTAACAACCCAAGGATCATTCCAGCATGGACGCCGCGAGAGTCTTCGCCATGACTGAAACTGATACGACTTCTGACGACCATTGCAGAGTATCTGATGATGGAGGAGAAGGAATTGTAGAGATGTTACTGCTCGTGTTATTAACTGGAATTAACCAAACTACCTGTAACCCAGATCATTTCGCCTTGGACTGCAAGCTCTGCCTCAGCATGGGATGGCATCCCCCAGGGCTCCATGCTGGGAACCCCTTGGTTTTAGCTGCAGGGAAGTCCCAGAACAGACTTTGGAAATTTGATTTTGGAAATAGGAAGTGACGGGAATGATAAAGATGGCAGCGGGGGGGGGGGGGCAGTTGCATGTGCAATTACTGTAGGTGTAGTGTGAGTACTGTATTACTGCACTATATGAAGGATAGCTATTTATTGTGTCCAGAAGGAGTTTTTATTCTTGTTTGTATTTTTTAATGGCTCACTTACTCGTATCAGGTATTAGAGTCTAAAAACATTCCAGTACTGAACAGTATTTAAAGGACCAATGGCTTGCCGTCGTAAACTGCTCCTGTTTTTGTTTTTTTTTGTTTTTTTAATTTAAGTGCGGGGATCTCAGCGATGTCAGGAAGTGTTGGTCTTCAGGGAGCGAAAAGGGACAAGGTGGAGTCGAGCTAGCTATAATCAGGAGTTTGGATGGCGGAAGCTAAAATCAAACTATAAGATAAATTATTAATATATTAATGCTAGTGGAGAGTTTTTAGCACATTTTTTAAAATTGACTTTTGTGTTGTTTGTTGAAAGAAGTGCACCGATTGGTCCATTCAGTGTTAGCAGAAGAAAAGTGTACTGTAACAAAAAGAGACTGTAGCATCAGTTTACTCTATTTTTTTTGTGTACATACAGATGTTAACGGCGTCAACAGATGGGAGATGAGATTCATTTTACATTATTGCTATAAATTAAATCTTATTTTTTATGGGAATAATATAGATTATAAAGTGGGGTTTTTGCAATTGTGCATTTGAGGAGAAGCTGTGTAACCTCACTGACGACACGTTGACAACTGTTAAAGATGGCTGACATTGAGGAAGCGTGGTCTGGTTTGAACTGAGCGGCGTCGCTCTGCTGTAGCATGACTAGCTTACGACAGATGTCCAGTTTAATTATCGTTTCAGTGTAAATTCACTAGGCCTCTAAGGATAATTAATATATCAACTTATCATATGAAAATTATTTTTTACACTTGTACAAAATGAGGAGGAAGAATATGAAGGCAGCTCATTTCAGTGTAAACAGCATTATATCATAAGTTCATTTTTTAAAATTATACTTAACACACTGATTTATCGAGGTAATTTTTATAACGTTTGTATACCACTGTTAATAGTCTCTCGGCGCCACACCAGTCGGCTGCCTTTTGCAACAGCGGCTCGATTCCGAGTTTTTTTTCCCCTTCCTCTCTCTTTTGATGCTCTGAGTGTTGCTATCCCTGTGCTGTTGCAATCCTGGAATTTCCCCGTTGTGGGACTAATAAAGGCTTATCTTATCTTATCTAAGCACCCATTTGAGAAGCTTAAAAGCATTGCAGGCAGTAGCATTCCACCGTGTGAAGCGGAACTAGCACCTCACGTGGACAGAAGTGCATTCATTGCAAGATTATGGGGTAGTGCTCATCACCAAGACCTGGACAAAACACCCACCAATGGATGGGAAAATGTCGACGGCGAATTTCGCATCATTTGGTTCAATGGAGAACAGATGCCCCCTGCACTCATTCCAGAGGTTCAGGTCGAAACAGAGCCAGATGACAACAGTGATGATGCCCAGGAAGATGGTGGTACGGATGATGACATGGATGAAGATCATGATCCTCTGCCAAGAGAAATGGAATCCTCTGATGAAGACAGTGATGACGATCACGAATGAGATGATCGCAGTAAAATTACGACAGAGTGACTTGACCTAGGATTCCGATTTGGTCGCTATGAAGCAATATGACATTTGCTTGCCAAATAAAAACTTTCAAACAATAAACTGTGTCGTACATCACAATGTACATTCCATGCCACATTATATTTTGGAAAAAGAATTTTTGTGTTACATGAAAGTTTAAATAAATCGATCATTAATTAATTAGTCGTTAATTAGTAGTTGTCTTAATTAATAACCCCAGATATTTTGGTGTCTTAAGTTGTATTTTTGTTCATTTGAAATAATGTTTTATCCATAGCATCAATCAAAATTGTTGTACTCCCTCTTTTGTATAAGGGTCTTAATATCCCTCAGGGTCCAAAGACCCCCATCTTATCTACAGACCCCAGGAAAAATTGCGTCTTAAGTTGTGGATATGGTATCTAGGGTTACTGAGTTATCTTTTGCAAAAAGAATTTTTGTTGTACTTGAAAGTTTAAATAAATTGTTAATTAGTCGTTAATTAGCGAGTGTCTTAATTAGTAACCCCAGACATTGTCATGTCTTAAATTGCATTTTTGTTCATTTGAAATAATGTTTTATCCATAGCATCAATCAAAATTGTTGTACTCCCTCTTTTGAATAAGTTCAGTTTTGAGGGTCTTCGTATCCCTTGGGGTCAAAACACTTCCGTCTTATCTACAAACCCCAGGAAAAATTGCATCTTAAGTTATGGATATGGTGTCTAGGATTAGTAAATTATCATTTGCAAAAAGAATTTTTGTTGTACTTGAAAGTTTAGATAAATCGTTAATTGGTCGTTAATTAGTAGGTGTCTTAATTAGTAACCCCAGACATTTTCATGTCTTAAGTTGCATCAGTTTAATGTGAGAGGTGATCTAAATGAAACAGGCTTGAAACGGTTGTTGTACTCGAAAGTTTGTTTAAATGGATTTTTGGGTCCCCTTTTGAGACCCTCAGGGACCAAACCCCGGGATTGTGCAACTTAAGATGCCCCATTCTTTCATTGATAGGCGATTTACAACAGAATTACACACTCAAACCTTTCGTACTCAATAGTGTGAATAAAATCCACCTGGCTCTCCAACTAGTATCGAACAGAACATGCTACTTTATGTAGTCTTCATAGACTTCAGTAAAGCCTTCGATACTGTTTCGCGGCAAGGACTTTGGCAGGTACTCAAGAAATATGGTTGTACAGAGAAGTTTGTCAGCCTGATCGAGGCATTCCATACAGGTATGCAAGCAAACGTGGCAATGAGTGGTTCAGTATCTAAAGACTTTTCAGTAAGCAACACAGTGAAACAAGGGTGTGTGCTGGCACCTACACTCTTCTCGCTATATCTGACAGCCATGCTTGAGGTGACCTTCAAAGACACTTCAGAAGGAGTATACATTCAAACAAGGAAAGAAGCAGACTTGTTCAATGTGGCACAGTTTAAGGCCAAGAGTAAGACATTGATAAAGGTAGTAAGAGAAATGCTCTTTGCCAACGACAGTGCTCTAGTTGCACACAGCGTGGAAGATATGCAATCTGTAGTGGAGAAATTTGCAAGAGCAGCTAGCCAATTCAGCCTCCAAATCAACAACAAGAAGACAGAGTGCCTTTATCAACCACCAAAGTTCCAATTATCAACATCACTACCAGAAGAGATCACTATTGGTACAGAGCCACTAGTCAAGTGCAAGACTTTCAAGTACCTAGGGAGTACTGTTTCAGAGAATGCTAGGCTGGAGGATGAACTATCTCTCAGAATGGGAAGACTGAGCGCTGTATTTGGAAACTTGAGGGAGAGACTGTGGAACAACTGACGTGTCTATCCGTGTGAAATGCAAAGTGTACAGAGCGACAATACTGGCTACTCTATTGTACAGTGCTGAAACTTAGACTGTCTACAGAGTGCAGGTGAAGAAACTCCACGCGTACGTGATGATACACTTTCGAGCCACAATGAACATCTCATGGAAAGACAAGATAACCAACATAGAAGTGTTGAAACGAGTTGGTCTACCATCAGTAGACGGCTGAGATGGCTCGGACATGTTGAGAGGATGGACCACCAGAGTCTCCCTCAGCAGTTACTCTACTCACAGTTATGCAAGGGCAAATGCAATCAGGGTAGACCAAGGCTCAGATTTAAAGACACTGTAAAAAGAAACTTGAAGAAGTTGGACATTGACAGGAGTTCCTGGCAGTGGAAGGCTAAGGACAGAGCTGTGTGGAGGAATCTGATCAGACCTAAATGAAACAGTCATTGTCGCCCACGACAGACTGCTATGATGATGATGATAAGGAAATGAACTTGGAAACATCCATAAATGCGTTCTGCATCACTGACAACTGACTAAACGATTATGTCATTGTAATACGGCCCATTGACATAAATGTGACCATATGGGGGACCCATGCTGTGGTATTCATCTCAGACTGGAAGGAATGGAGATGCACTAAATTCCTCTGATGGAAGAGCATGGGGATTAAGGGGCTGGGGGACAATAGGAATTGTGATGCGAGAATGAATTGTGATGCAAGACCTCAGGCAGCAGAGGGTGTGAATGTTGTAAGATAAAGGAGAGTCCCTGCGACATGAGGTTAATGTTTTCTGATTCTGAGAGATGTGAGAGAGTGAATAAAGTTCATCTGCTCTGAATGCTTGGCCTGATTATTCCTCTCTCCACACTGGTGACCCTTGACGAATAATGGAATACGAGGCAAACACCCCGGAGATGACCCGGACAGGAAGCCCCAGCAACGCATGCACCATTTTGGTCAAGCTACCAGACTTTTGGCTGCACGACCCGAAGTCTTGGCTCCTCCACACCGAGGCCGGAGAATAACGGCAGATGCCACCAGATATCACTACATGGTCGCAGCGCTGGACGCTAACACAACTCAGCAAGTAGCAAGCCTGCTCCAACAGTCCCCAGCCCGGGACAAATACAGGGCTCTCAAAGCAGCGCTGACCCGGCGCTACACGCTCTCGGACTGCAAGAGAGCGGAGAGGCTCCTGACGCACTCCAAGTTAGGAGACGGGTCGGTGGTCGAACTGATGGAGAAGATATTGGCATTGATGTTGACGGGCATTTTCTATTTGACCACCTTTTCCTCCGGAACCTCCCAACGGTGGCCAGAGCGGTCCTTACCAACTCGCCATTGCTGGCCATGCGTGACTATCGTGCACTAGTCCAGGAGGCAGATCGGCTCATCCTCACCACCAGAGCCCTCACAGTGAACGCAGCGGCATCTGAACCCAGCGAGACGGCCAGCGACAGTAGCGGCAGCGGGGGCCAGGAAGCGCCAGAGAGACACGCTCTGCTCCTACCACCACTGTTTTGGAGAGGACGCACACCAATGCGTGCCACCGTGCCAATTCAAGCGTTCGGGAAACGCCAGGACCGGTAGTCGGTAGCAGCTGCAACCGCTGGTGACTAAAGCAAGCTGCTCTACGTGACAGACTCACGCTCGGGGAGACAGTTCCTCATGGACTCCGGCTCCCAAAAGAGCCTCATCCTGCCGTCCTATGCCGACCGGCTAGCAGGAGCTAGCGGCCCCAAGCTGATGGCCACAAATGGCTCAGACATTAAGACTTTCGGTGAAAGGACACTGACTGTATCCCTGCATGGCCGTACGTACCAGTGGACATTCGTCATAGCGGCATGCAGCTTCCCAATCTTAGGCGCTGATTTTTTGTGTGCACACGGACTACTAGTCAATGTTGCTAAAAGACGCCTGATTAATGCAATGTCTTTTGATTCTCTCCCCTGTACAGCTCAAGGAGCCTGGCCATCAACGCTAGCCAAAGTCACAGCTCCAGGTGGTAAGTTCCACACACTGCTCACCCAGTTCCCAGCACTCATGGTCCCGACGTTTTCAGTGGCCATCACTAAACACGGGGTGGAGCACTTTATTACCACCAATGGGCCACCCGTTTTCGCACGACCTCGGTGCCTGGACACAGCTAAACTGGCCATAGCGCACGAGGAGTTTACCAACTTGGAAAGGCTGGGCATCATCAGACGATCAAACAGCCCATGGGCATCCCCACTACATATGGTCCCTAAGGTCAAGGGATTGTGGCGACCTTGAGGAGATTTCCGCAGATTAAACATTGCCACAGCGCACGACCACTACCCGATCCTCCATATTCAGGATTTTTCCATTCACCTCGCCGGGGGACGTATTTTTTCTAAGATAGACCTGGTCCGTGGTTACCACCAGGTCCCGGTGCATGCGGAGGACATACCTAAAACAGCAGTAATAACCCCGTTTGGTCTGTTTGAGTTTTTACACCTGCCTTTCTGGTTAAAAGGCGCGGCACAGACATTCCAATGCATGATGGATGCGGTGTTCCACTATCTGCCATTTGTGTACGTCTACCTGGATGACATCCTGGTGGCCAGCACGTCCGAGGACGAACACATAACCCACCTCAGGACGGTTTTCCGGAGGTTAGAAGAGCACGGGTTAATAATCAACCCAGTGAAATGCCAGTTCAGCGTGATGGGGATCGATTTTTTGGGACACCGCATCTCACCGGAGGGAGCGATACCCTTGCCGGACAACATACGTGCAGTGGCGAATTTTCCCCGGCCTCAGACAGTCAGGGTGCTGCAGGAGTTTTTGGGGATGGTTAACTTTTATAACCGTTTCCTCCCCTGCACAGCCCAGCTCATGCAGCTGTTGTACGCCGCACTCAAGAAACGGAAACCGGTGGACAGAGTCAATTGGACTCCTCAGCGGGAGCAGGCATTCTCTGAGGTTAAAACAGCCCTGACGAACGCCGCACTGCTGGTGCACCTGGATCCGGTGGCTCGGATAGCACTCACTATCAACACCTTCGACGTGGCCATAGGGGCCGTCGTGTAGCAATGCGTCACCAGTTCTTGGCAGCTGCTCGCCTTTTTTAGCAGGTCTTTGCGCGACAGCGTAAATACAGTGTGTTCGACAGAGAGTTACTGGCTCTCCACCTGGCCATATGCCACTTCTAGTTCTGGCTGGAAGGGCGCAACTTCACTTCGTTCGTGGACCACAAGCCACTAACGTACGTGATGGCCAAGGTTTCGGAACTATGGTCAGACCGGCAGCAGAGACAGCTGGCCACAATCTCGGAGTTTACGACCGACATTCAGCATGTGGCCAGTAAACTTAATATGGTGGCGGACTGCCTCTTGCGTGCAGTAGTGGCCCCAGTCTACGTAGGGATAGATTACACGGCCATGGCTGCAGAGCAGATCGGCGACGCAGACGTGTGCGTGCTCCAGTCTGGACCAACAGGGTTAAGGCTGGAGAGCAGGGTACTGCAAGATGGGGGGCCCCCCCAATCTGTGACGTCTCCACAGGATGCCCGCGCCCGGTGGTCCCATGTGCTTGGCGCCGCCACGTTTTTGAGTCTGTTCACCCCGTGGCGCACCCAGGAGTGCGCACGTCAGTCAAAATGGTGGGAGCGAAGTTCGTCTGGCTGAGACTGGGCAAACAGGTGAAAGAGTGGGCTGCAGCCTGCGTAGCGTGCCAATGAGCCAAAGTGCACAGGCACACAAAGGCCCCTTTGGAGCCGTTCCATATCCTGGCTAAGAGGTTCAACTACATTCACGTGGACCTCGTGGGCTCCCTCCCGCCACCACAGGGGTTCAAGCACCTCCTGACAGTGGTGGACCACACCACATGATGGCCAGAAGCAGTCCCGCGAGCTTCCACCGCATCTGCAGACGTGGCACGTGCTTTTTTGACAACATGGGTGGCACATTTTGGCACCCCTTTGGACATCACGTCTGATCGGGCCCTCAGTTTGTTTCTGACCTCTGGTCCACGATGGCCCGGAGCATGGGCGTCACAATTCATGGCACAACCGCGTACAACCCACAGGCCAATGGGCTATGCGAGCGTTTCCATAGGTCACTGAAAGCAGCGCTCAGGGCTTTGCTTACGGATGCAAACTGGGTGGACCGGTTGCCGTGGGTTTTATTAGGGTTGCGTTCCGGACTGAAAGAGGATTTGGAGGCTTCTCCAGCAGAGCTTGTTTTTTCTCAGCCCCTGTGGCTCCCTGGGGAATTTTTACCAGATAACCCCACTCCAAACACTCCCCACTGCAACATCCATCCCCGCGTTCACAGCATAGAGCAGATGCAGGGATGCTACCTGGCCCGGCCCACCACTGTTTTCCACGCGCTTTTGTGCTGAAAACTTTGAAGGACGCGGTGTTCGTGTTTGTCAGGCACGATGCCCACCGGCCCCCATTGCGCCCACCCTACGATGGCCCGTTTAGAGTTCTGGAACCCAGGGACAAACATTTTGTGATAAATTTGGGGGGTCGCCGGGAGTAAAATCTGTATAGACAGGCTTAAGCCCGCCTTTGTGGTGGCAGACGAGCAGGTGATGTTGGCTCGAGTTCCTCGGCGCCGAAGACCCCCCCTGAGAACTCCCCAGGTAAACAACTCATCAGAGCAGTCACACGAGCATGCTGAATGCCCCCCCCCATTGTCCACCCACAGATGGACACACCCCCAGGAACCCCCCACCTGCAGCAGCGCTGCAGAGTTAAAGACCCCTCGTTACAGCAGCTATGAACGGAGGCTGAAGCCGAGAGGACGTGAGAGTTAACGCTCAGTCTGAGACTCTGGGGGGAGGGCGGTATGGGGGACCCATGCTGTGGTATTCATCTCAGACTGGAAGGAAGGGAGATGCACTAAATTCCTCTGACGGAAGAGCATGGGAATTAAGGGACTGGGGGACAACAGGAATTGTGATGCAACAATGAATTGTGATGCAAGACCTCAGGCAGCAGAGAGTGTGAGTGTTGTAAGATAAAGGAGAGTCCCTGCGACATGAGGTCAATGTTTTCTGATTCTGAGAGATGTGAGAGAGTGAATAAAGTTCATTTGCTCTGAATGCTTGGCCTGATTATTCCTCTCTCCACAACCAGTGGAAATGAATGTTACTCAGAATATTTATACATTTAGATTAGTTCCACTTTCCCCCAGTAATTTTAGTATTAAAGATGTAATTTTTTGTCTGTCCTTCATAATGAACAAACGTGTCCAAAAAAGAACATGGCATATGTGCTGACTGACTTTAGCTTACCAGCAGTGTCTGGTAACAGTTAAACTTCATGAGTCACAAGATGAGGATGATGATGTGAGTTCTCCAATTAAAATCACAATCATAGGTTGTCCTGTCAGAACTGTTAATATAAGTTGTATTGAATATGGTTGGGAAGACACATCTGCAGATGAAGAGACTGCTGCTAGACTCAAGAAGGCTTGAGATATCATAAGATGTCTCTACCCAATGTACTTAACCCCTTGCACGCTGGTCACTTTCCCTAAAAACGCCAAAAAATAACGTACCCAAAGTAAATCAAAAGCTGTTCTTCAACCCTTTGCAGCATCTTCATGGGGTTGGTCTCATTTAAAAGAAAACACTTTGAATTTTTTGGCAAAACAGTCATAATCTCTCTAAGTGCTCCTGCCACTGAGTAACAGTCATCTAAACATACTGAACTTGAAGAAAATAAATTTCGCCTGGGTGTTTACCCTTGGCCGGGGGATTGGTGGGATCGTGGGTTCGATCCCAGCCCCCGACCAACAGTGATCTGTGTGGAGTTTGCATGTTCTCCCCGTGTTGCGTGGGTTTACTCCGGGATTTCTCCGGTTTCCTCCCACATGCCAAAAACATGCATGTTAGGTTAATTGGCTGTTCTAAATTGTCCCTAGATATCTGTTTCCTATAGGCCCTTAGAATAGAGGGTTAGTATTAATGAAAGCGCTTTGAGTGGTCTTTGTGACTAGAAAAGCGCTATATAAGTGCAGGTTAGTTAGTTAGTTAGTTAGTGTTTTTTTGGATACAAATGCTTGCAAATAACACACAGCTTCAGATCCGGGCTGGAAAATGCAACAGAAATGTAGAACCAAGTGTTATCCAGCTGAGGTCAAAATTTTGTAACAATACCACAAAAAATGAATATATTACACAGCTTTTTTCTTAGGTTGTTCCCAGGCGTTTTTGAACTGTGCCAAATTGTGCCAAATGGCACAGTTTGGAAAAACGTCTGTAACTTTTGAATGATTCAATATAGAAGCTTCATCTTGGGCTCTAATGAAAGGTGAAGGGCTGTGTGTGTGTGGGGGGGGGGGTTGTTTATTTATTCATGAATGAATGAATGAACAAACAAGCCCCCACACACAAAGAAGCATGCCACGTAAAAAATGTGTGGCTTTTTTTTACAAGAAAAAAATAACCTACAGTGCACTAAAAATTATACAAAAATATTTGTAATGTAGAAGATAACAACTCCCCCCCCCCCGCTACAGAGGATGGACATCGCCCATCGCTACATGACGGAAAGTGGTGACGGTGCACCGCGGTCTACTACGCACAGTTGGACTGAAATATCTGCAATAATATCTGCAATCCGCTACAGAACAGTAGCAGGGGGGGAGGCCTTCACGGTCCGGACGCGGCGCACGAACCGTGTCCAGTCCGTGCGCCGTGGTACACGCTCCGTGCGCCGCGGTCTACTACGCACAGTTGGACTAAAATATCTGCAATAATATCTGCAATCCGCTACAGAACAGTAGCGGGAGGGGGGGCGTTCACAGTCCGGACGCGGCGCACGAACCGTGTCCAGTCCATGCGCTGCGGTACACACTCCGTGCGCCACGGTCTACTACGCACAGTTGGACTAAAATATCTGCAATATATCTGCAATCCACTACAGAAGAGTAGCAGGAGGGGGGGCGTTCACAACTTGACGGGGGGGTCGTTAGCAACATGACGGACCCGGACCGCTCCGGTCCGGGTCCGCCATGTTGCGATAACGCACAGTTGAAATTTACCGATCGGTCAAAAGTCATTTTGATTACAATTTTCAGGGATAAAGAATAATTTAGCTTATAACACTTACCTGTCCACAACAGCAGCGTAGCTGGCGAACTTCTCTTCCTCATTGTCAGACGAACATGAAGCTGATCCGCTTGTTACAGACTCCTGGTTCTGGTCACTCGACCCGGTCAAACCATAATTCCATTATTGCGGTTTTGCGCTTCCATGATTGCGGTTTTGGTGAACGATTTTTCAAAACAAATAAAAACAGTAGTAAGAAAAAAAGACTGGCAAACGCCTGTGTGTCACCCAGCCTTACACAAAACAGCTTTCGAACTTCTGTGCTTCAATTGGCTGGCTGTATTCACAGCCGTTGGTAGGCGGGTCCTTCTTGCTAGGTTTTCAGTTATTGGTTCTTCAAGGTTTCAGAAAGCCAATTCAAGGCTCTTATTAGTCGTATGAGAGGTCAATCACATCTAAACCAATCAAAGCACTCCTTTGGCTTTCTGTTTGCGGCTGTGTCTGTAGTGGAAGAACGGAAATGCAGCTTTTTTTTTCAGTGCGCTCTAGGACGCAGCGCCCTCGTGCGCCCTCGTGCGCCCTCGTGCGCTCTAGGACACAGAGACGTGCCCGCCCGTGGTACACCGGAGTGCAAGAGGTTAAAGACAAAGATCTGGCAGAAGCCAAAATAAGACTGAAAGAGAGAAATTTTTGGATCTGGAGTTAGAAATTGAAATAAAATGCAAGATACTGAGAAAACTGGACCTGGAGATCCACAAACTGGAATGAGATGTAATAGAATATCTCATTACGCAACTATATTTGTAAAACTATGTATTCGTCTTATTTATCCTCTCCAGCTTCAAGATGACAAGTACACTATCCAGTACACTATTTTATAGAGCCAGTTTAAGTGAAACTAACCTGTAATTTGCAAAGATAACAATGTGCTGTGACAGTAATGTCCTATAAAATGTAGTTACACAGGAACGTCACCAGACATTCATGATGTCAGTGAGTGCAGTAATATAGGCTGTGTATCATCAGCCTCAGACAGTAATATAAATGACTGTCTTCATAAAAAAAAAATGTAATGCTGGGCCTGACAGTAATATTGACTACCACATGGATGATCATAAAAATGATTGGTACAATTAAAAGCACAGTGGACATACTTGAATGAAAATATATCTGTATTATTTCAATGCAAGATAAATTTTTCTTCATTTCATTGAGTTTCATTCAATGCAGGATATTTAAAATACAACATATTTACAGTAGACCATTTAATAACATTGAAAAGCACTGATTTCTCATAGGATTGACCCCTGCACTGACAGACAAGTCACTAGGAGTGATCTACGCAGAGGGCACAAGACATATCACAACTACAGTTACTATAGTATTCTTCATCGTTCAGAATTTTACAGAATATCAGCTGTGGCTGTCCCACTGCTGTACTAGCATGATTTTTGTATAATAACCAAGGCACTTAAACACAAACATTTATTTTGTAAAAAAAAAACAGCAAAATTAGAGAACAATGACCACTGTGTCAGAAGAGAAGATTTAAACAATTTTTTTTAGGACTATAGGATTAAAAAAATTAATAGGAAGTGTAGAGGCCCTTGTTTTGAATGATTTCAACACATCTGCGCCCTCAGGACATCAATAGTTTCTCACAGTGCTCTGGTTTGGGGGACAGGATTATCTGAAGACTCTCAATGGGGAACTGGTTCAACACTGCTGCTGGAATTGCTTGCCAGTTCACTGCTGAACAGGGCAAGGATCTGTCTCAGCACACAGTGTCTCTCTATTTAAGACAATTTGGACTCAAAGCTCACTCTGCAGTGACCAAACCTCTCATCAGCAGAAAGAATGAAAAGGCTAGACTTTCCTTTGCAGAGAAGCATGTTGTGTGGACAGAGGACCAGCTGGTCCAGAGTGCACTTCAGTGATAAGAGTAAGTTCAATTTATTTGGGTCTGATGGGAAACAGTATGTTAGGTGTCAAACTCGAGAAAGACTGAGCCCAAAGTGTGTGAAGAAAACAGTTAAATTTGGAGGAGGAAGTGTCATAGTTTGGGGGATGTTTTCTGCAGGAGGAGCTGGGCCTCTTGTACAGCTACATGGCAGGGTGAATGCAAATGTTTATGTTAACCTCCTTCGGCAACATGCAATTCCGTCACTGCAGTTGTCTTCCAATCAGCCTGCAATTTTCATGCAAGACAATGCTCCCTGTCACACTGTAAAACGAGTTAAACAGTTCCTTGATTCTAACAATATTGAAACAATGAAATGGCCAGCCCAGAGTCCAGATCTAAACCCCATAGAGAATCTCTGGAAAATCCTTGGCAACAAAGTAATGGCTAAGAAACCCACTACAGTTACTGAACTGTCAAGTGACTGCTAGAAGAATGGACCAAGATCAAACCAGAGCAGCGTGAGAAACTAGTGATGTTCTGGGGGCGCAGATGTGCTGAAGTCATTCAAAGCAAGCTCCTCTACACTTCCTATACATTTTTTTAATCCTATAGCCCTAAAAAAAACATTGTTTAAATCTTCCTTTCTAAACACAGTGCTTACTGTTCTCTAATTTTGCGCAGTTTTATTTTTAGAAAATGAATGTCTGTGTTGAAGCGCCTTGATTGTTAAAAAAAAATGAAAAACATGCTAATACAGCAGTGATATAGCCACAGCTGATATTCTGTCAAATTCTGAACAATGAAGAATAACAAACAGTATGTTAGAATAAATCAGGTATCTCTAATTTTGATCTCCACTGTATGTATAATGTATGCATTTTTAAACTACGGTACTATCTTTATCCACTAACCTTGTTAAATTAATTATGTTTTATTTTCTTCTGTACTAAGGAACAGCCATATTTGTGTTGTCATTTACTACAATACCCAAAACAGGCAAACAGCCATGTATGTCTACTGAGACCAACAAGTGAGAGAGAGAGAAAGAGAGAAAAAAAATTACATGTACAACATTGAAATATTCACCTATATACTATAGTCATTAGGGATGAGCCGATACCACTTTTTCAAGACCAATACTGATACCGATACTGTGACTCTGAGTATCGGCCAATACCAATCCAAACCCGATACAGACCCTCTTATTTAAAGCAACAGTATAAAACATACTTTGGTAATGACTAGTTGCATTTTGCACACATATAAAAACATAAATTTAAAAGTCAAAGAATATATTACAAATTTGACTCAGTTCAGCAACGTTGCTGCTTTTTTAATTTTAAACTTTGCAACATTTGCAGAATTTCACTGGTCAGGAACATGTAAACATGCATTCTGAAGTTTTAAGTGCAAGTTTATTGCTAAATTTTAAAGTTGAGTATTTAAGTAAACATTCAGATGAAATTCAAAGTGCCACCGTGCATGAGGTAAAAAAAGCTGTAGATCTGAAAATAAAGGAACTAACCCTTTAAGATTCAAGAATCAAGATTCAAAGACTTTATTATCATGTGCACAGTTAAGAAATGCAATTTCCTGAGCAATGAAATTCTTACTCTGCTCTCCAAACAAATGCCAAGGTAACAGATACACATCAATACTAATAAGGTAATAACATACACTAATAACATACACTTTAAGTTGTATTTTTGTCATCCATTATTATTATTATCATCATAAGTATTCTCCTAGTCCTCAGTTTATTTAGTAGTTTATTCTCTATCCATATTTTTTAGGTTTGCTCTTATTTTGAAGTCATTCCTGTTCCATTTCATGTAGCCTTGTTAGTCCTGCTTCCAATTTACCAGTTATAATTTGCTATTTATGTTTCTGTTACCTACCTCTCATCAGATGTAACTGTCCATCTAAAGGTAAGCCCATGTTATGTCTTCATTCCTGCTCTTCTGGTTTTTACTTTCAGTTTTGTTCTTTTAGGTTCACTTTTAGCATATTCCAGCAGTAAAACAGTTGCTGCTGCTGCATGACATACTTGCTTCTGCTTGGTTCTTGATAGAATTCAGCATACTCCTTTACCGTGATACTTTTGCAAGTGTTTTATCAAATTAGTGGTGTAAAATTGTAAATGCTGGTACCACACAGCAACATACTAAGGCAAGTCCCACAGACAGGCTCCAGTGATTTGACACGTTGCTTCTGTTTACAGAAACAATGCAGCTGAGAACATGATTGTGCCTTCATTTTAATATTGTTAGTGTATTGGATTGGCAAATTACTTTTATTCCTTACCAATACTGATCCAGCAATTTTGCCAGGATCGAACCCGATACTGATACGGCAGATTGGATCTGCTCATCCCTAATAGCCATTGCTGGAAAGAACGCAACTGGATTCAATCACGGATGAAGACTTATTATCCCATTTATATTTGGAAGAATTCTGACACCTGACACACACCATCTGTCCACAATCAATCTTGGAGAGGGGAGGGTTCACTGGAGGGCAGCTGAAATTGTTGCTAGTTCTGATTTAACCGCTAGATGTCAGTAATCGTTACACACAGTACCTTTAACTTTCTTTAAGTGTTAAATACAAATTTTGAGGTGGTTAAGATTAGGTTAATAGCTAGGGTTACTCAATAAATATACTTGGTTAAGGTTATGAAAATTGTTAGGGTAAAGCCGAAGATCTACTTTACAGATCATCACTGTAATCCTCCACCATGTCATTTTATGTTATTCTTCGTAAGACCACTAGAGGAGACTCACTGAAAAATTACCACATTCAGGGTGTTTTTGTTATAGGTGCAGTTTAAGATTTAATCACTTTTAAGGCCACCTTCAGGTCATTTAAAGCACCTTCGCTATTTAAAATCTCCAGATATTTTGACTTGTTAAAATAAATAATGATAGATTTTCCTACTAAAAACTGTCATGCTCCATTTTGTCACTGAGGTCAAAGTCTTAAAATATGCACTTCAAATTTTACATGGACTAAAGTGAAAGAAATAACAATGTAAATGTGAAAACATTTGCTTGAACGGTTCACCTGAAATTGGGTCTTATTGGCATTAAAACTGGGGATTCTAAATTGTCCTTAGTTATGACTGTGAGAGTGAATGGTTGTCTGTCTCTCTGTGTTGGCCCTGCGATGGACTGGCGATCTGTCCAGGGTGTACCCTGCCTCTCGCCCTAAGATGCTGGGATAGGCTCCAGCACCCCCCCCCCCCCCCGCAATCCGAAAAGGATTAAGCGAAAGAAGATGGATGGATGGATGGATGGATGGTGTGAATTATAGAGTGCCTGAATGGGACATATTGTTCTGTCCCTTTCCAGAGAATAGGAAGCAGCAGCCAAGATAAGTAAGTGAGATGAAAGAGCAGTGTACCTGGCAGGTCCACGCTCAAACATCTTTGATCCACAGAGGCAAACATCAAAGACTATGTTGGGAGGCTTTGTGTGGACGCCAGCCTGTGAAGCACTCACCACTATAAGTACCAATCTAGCATAAAGTGCAACTCAACAGGAGGCGAGGCTTAAGAAAGATTTTTTTTTTCCCAGAAGCTGAAATTACAACAATTGTGCACCCGCTCTAAAGCAAAAGGAACGCTGATGTGATCAATCCAGAGATAATAGGAGTGAAATTTCAGTGCAATCACTGTCAGAGGAAACATTTGAGGGAACATAAAACACCAGTCAAGAGTGTATGATGTGTTTACACTGTGCTGAATATCTTTAGACTCAAAATGGCCAAGTAGATAAATATGCCAGCATGAATATGCTTTTTATTTTTTTCCTCCCAACATTCTCATACAGAATAAATCCTTGGCTTTATGAGAACCAATCAAAAAGTTATGATTTCAGCGCATGCATTTATGAACATGCACCTAAAAATAATTTGTCTAGCTATGATTTAAGCTTTGTTATTAGTTCCAAAAATATACTGATATAAAAAAAAATGGCAGACCTGCAATTTTGGCTCATTTGCACACGAGTTGTTATCTTTCATCTCATGTCACATCTTTACACTTTCAGATTTAAACAAACAAACCACAGTAGCTTTCAAACCTTTGATTTAATCATCAGCCATCTGTGATAGAATATTTCAGTTAGATAAGAATGTTTTACTTCAGAATGTGTTAATTAGATAAAAAAGAGTAACACAATGTGCTTTCTGCTGTATGAAGTCTTTGCACTGCTACATGCTCACATAACAGGAAGTGGCTTAGTTAACACACACACACACACACACACACACACACAACGGCTCTGCAATGAAGAAATGCTTTTCTGCACACATTTAGGGAATTTTCTCTGGTTCATGGGGTGGTCATGGGTTGTGTTAAGAAACTGAAAGAAGACAGTCTGAAAATAACAGGAAACATCTGACTGCAGCCAGCCAGCCACTGGAGGACAAAGGAGCATCTGCTGAAGAAACTGGTCCTGACCAGCTCAACAAGAGGATAGCTATTGTGTGAGGTTACTGGGACCGCCCCGAAACCAGAAGACTTTATATAATTTTTCCCATTCTTTTTCGGGGTCTAATTCCTGTCAGGTTGTGCTGAGGAACAAGACCCACAGCTGTGTTACGCTCTGCATGATTCAGTAAACAGATAAGTTGAGGAATAATTCATCTCATGTGATTTTTAATCCTCTGATGCATTTTTAAATGGTTCTGTGCTAACTGTCCAATTTTGAACAGTTTTCAGAGTCCAGTTTTTCAACTTGGTGACCACCAACATGATTGGCCAGTTGGCCGACTCCATTGGGACATTGGAGGTGACTGTACAAAAAAGTTTTTGCCTGTCTACTACAGACAATTTGGGGCCCCGATCTCACAAGGTAAGCAGGAAACCTATTCTAAGTTCCCGTAGAATTGTCTGTGGTATTTAGTCAAAGTAAGTCTTTTTGTCATAATTATAATTTTTACAAACATTTTAGAATTTAATGTCATTTTTTGAAAAACTAAGAACATGTAGAGAATATTTTAATCATTATATTTGGAGTTATTTTTGATCAAGATCTGTTCTTTAATTCACATATTAAATTTGTTTCTAAGACTGCCTTCTATCTGCGCAATATTGCCAAGATTAGAAGCAGCTTGTCTCTGAATGATGCTGAGAAACTGATCCATGCCTTTGTCAGCTCTAGATTAGATTATTGTAACTCATTATTATCAGGTTGTTCAAAAATATCTTTAAAAAGTCTTCAGTTGATCCAAAATGCTGCTGCAAGAGTTTTAACTGGTTCTAGAAAGAGAGATCATATCTCTCCAGTTCTGGCCTTCCTTCATTGGCTTCCCATAGAGTTTAGAATTAAGTTTAAAATCATTCTTCTCACTTACAAAGCTTTTAATAATCA
The DNA here is from genome assembly GCA_020510985.1 of Pholidichthys leucotaenia. Lineage (NCBI taxonomy): Eukaryota > Metazoa > Chordata > Actinopteri > Cichliformes > Pholidichthyidae > Pholidichthys > Pholidichthys leucotaenia. The sequence continues at coordinate 251,410,102 of CM035847.1, read as the reverse complement.
GGCCCCCTTATATATAAAAGATCTGATATTACCCTATCATCCTAACCTAGCTCTATGCTCCCAAAATGCTGGATTACTTGTAATACCCAGAATCTCCAAAAGTACAATGGGAGGCAGATCCTTCTGCTATCAAGCTCCTTCTCTGTGGAACCAGTCACCACTCTGGGTCCGGGAGTCAGACTCGATCTCTGTTTTTAAGAACAGGGTAAAATTCATCCTTTTCAATATAGCCTACGATTAGGGAGGGATTTTGTGTCTCTTAACCCCCCTTTTGTTTTGCTGTTAATAGATTCAGACTGTTGGGTGTTGCGTCTAAAATACCTTAACCCCCAGTTCTTTTATACGAAGGCCAAATAACCAGACTGAGAGATGAAGTATACTTTTACTTATTTTACTGAAAGTGAGATATGGATTACAAGCAGCGCTGGAAGACAACTCTTTAGGAAAATACCCCAAGAGAGTGCTACTCAAAAAGTGGGCCCTATAGTTTTTTTTATAAAGCTTAACCACTCCCTCTTGCAAGAGGGAGGGTTTTTTCCCTCAGTGTATCAGTACATTTCTTCTTATTTGACAGTTCGGCTGTGTGCAGAACTGATTCTGACTGGTTTCAGGGAGTGAATTATAGGTTGTAACCTAAACTCTGCAGTGTAGCGTGTGAAGCAAGCAGATAAAGAAGTGTGAGAAAGACAGGCCAATCATGTCATTTTACTGACAATTCCCCCTTTTGAGGTGTCATATTAGGGCACTTCACTATAACCTAGTAACATAAGCTTACGTTTTTGCATTCCCCCCCTGTTGAGATGGGCGCTAGCCCATCTCATAACCCTATTCTAACCCCTGTGTGTAGTGTTTCTAAAGTTCTATATGTGGATGACGCCCCCTTCCGGCAGTCATGTGGACCTACCTCCCATCAGGTCGCCATTTCTCCAGTGGACATCGGGTGTGTTGCAGACATTATGAGTCAATATAGCTAACAATCCTATATGTGTAAAATATACTGAAAACTAAGCTACTTCATATATGCATATATATGAATATATGAATACATTCATATATATGCATCTATTATTTCATTAACTATTTATCACAAAGGAAACCTGTAGGGCAGAAGCACAGCAGAGCAAAATCTAACACCATGTGAATGTGCATTGTAGACCCTATTGCAGACCCTAAACTATCTCCTCGGCATCATCTAGGTCCCCATCTAGGTTCAGTCGTGGCACAACCTCGTCATCGTCCTGGCAATTGGAGAGTAGGTGGGCAGCTTCCTGGACCCCTTGATATGGAGGCGGATCCTTGGAAGAGAAGGCCACTAAAATAGATCTTTCTTTTATTTTTATTTTTTTTAATCATGGGAATGCAACAACATCCACACTTATCACATCCATACTTATAAGGGCTCCTTGCATTATTTTTCCCCATTTGCCAAATATATTATCAAACCAACTACCTACAAGATTATCAATGCTAGATTAAGCTTTATTGAGCCTTTAGCTCTTATAAAGATTTTAATTTTTCTAAAATTTAAGCTATACTTTATAATACTTTTATTAAAAATAAGCAATTTATGGATTTTATAACTATTTTAGTGAGCTGATTGATTAATTATGCAAAAGGTTTTTTCTTTTTCTTTTTTCTAAACATTAATTGTGCTATATAATAATCAACCAGATCCCGCAGTTTCAATAACTTTAAATGTGTAAACAATAAATTAGTATGCTCAAGATGCCCGGCTTTGTGTATAACATGGACAGCCCTTTTTGTAATGTTATCAATGAATTAAGTGTACTTTTATAATTGTTACCCCAGGCCTCTATACAATTGGTCAAGTATGTAAGTACCAATGAGCAATACAAGATATGAAGTGATTTGTAATCTAGGACTTGCTTAATTTTATTTATGATAAAAAAAGATATAATCTTAAAAAAGAGCCCTCTAGCGGTTGTGAAAAAAAATTACAAGCAGTGAGATGGGAGAGGGAGAGTGCTGCAGTGTGGATGAGGCTTTTAAAGGCTGAGAAGATAAATCTGTCACCCTCCCCTAACCCCTAACCTTTTCCTACATCCTGACTTAAAAATGCATAAAATAGACTAACCAATAAAGGAAGTTAAGAGCTTGCAAGGGAAACATAAGGTTTGCAGATGCATTTCAACTCCAGTCACAAATTTTGTGTTGTATCAGAATAGATGCACAGTGACAGTAAGCGTATGATTTTGAGGACAGGTTGCCAAAGAACACATGAATAAAATGAATAGAAAGGGGTAAAGGGGGCACATCAACGTGCTGTACAAGTAGAAATCTGTTCCTGAAACCAGCATGCAACGGTTCTGAGGACACAGTTTAGAATGAAACAGCAGATGTACCTGAAGCAGACTGAGGCTTTTATTGTGCAGTGAGCAGCTGTCCATATGAGACAAACAGATGTGCTTTATAAAAAGAAATGTAATGTTCACAAGAAAATGAACTAATTAGATCATGCACCAAACAGACCGGAGATGTAGCAACTCAAGCTCATTAAAGTGAGTTTAAAAGTTCTCAGTTTCAAATTAAAATTTATTCTCTGCAATAGTCTTAAAGGGGGAAAAAACAATCACACAAATCCTTGGCACACAAATTAAAGTTCTGTATGTGCTTTTGAGAACAACTTTTAACAACATGACCACTGAGCAGATAATGAAAGACCCTGAAGTTTGTCTACCATGTTGAGTTTAATTCACATAATGGGTTTGGTTTAATTTGTTTGTATGTTTTTCTCCATTGTTTCCCCTACAGTGTGATTTAATAAGCTGAGGAACAACAGTAAGCTGGTTCACTCAGAGAATGGCTGTTAAGCAGGCAGTGATGGGGGAGTAGTTTGACCAGATGTAATTAAACTAGTAAATCTGTACAGGATTTTATATTCCTCTGTTGACTCTTCAACTAAATTCAAATTTACATAGTATTAATATTTCAGTATTTTTTTTCCATCTTGTTGACACTGGAAGAATTGTTAATAAGTGTAAAATGCAATTAATGCCCAGCAGCATTTCTTTTTATTTCATTCTGATTAATTTGGTTAATTAATATGGCTTATTCATATCTCATGTACACATTAAATATGAAAATAATGATTTGGAAAAATGGCAGTTTTGGAGGTGGAAACAAAATAAATTTCTACAAATATTCTTCTCTTTAATCACAAGTTAATGAAATAGTAATATTCAACCTTTCAAGCTTGAGTTTATTACATTCAGCAAACATGTTACCATAACTGATTACCTGAGAGTACCACAGACAGTGGAGTCCTTCAAGAAATCTTTAAAAGCTCTTCTCTTTTATAAAATATATCAGTAGTCACCTATGTGATTTTAGCCCTGTTTTTATTATTCTTATTTTCTTATTTTAATTATTTTTTTTAAGTTTTTACTCTGTGGCACTTTGAAATTTATTTCCATTTAAATGTAAAGTGTGATATTAATAAAATTCATTATTATTATTATTATTATTATTATTATTATTATTATTATTATTCATAACCTGATAGAATTGTAATAAGAACTCAACTTCTCATCAAAATCACTGGTACATCTCCTTTAGACAGAAGGTGTTTATGTGGTAGGTAACAATGCCAAAACCTAAAAAGTGAGGTTGTGTAGAGAGGAATAACCAGGCCGAGTGTTCAGAGCAGATGAACTTTATTCACTCTCTCACATCTTCCAGAATCAGAAAACATTAACCTCATGTAGCAGGGACTCTCTTTTATATCACAACACTCACACGTCCCTGCTACCCGAGGTCCTGCATTACAATTCATTCCCGCATGACAATTCCTTTTGTCCCCTAGCCCCTTAATCCCCATGCTCTTCCATCAGAGGAAATTACTGCATCTCCATGTCTTTCAGTCTGAGATGAATACTACAGCATGGGTCCCCCATAACCCCCCCCCCCCCCCGAGTCTCAGACTGAGTGTTAACTCTCACGTCCTCTCGGCTTCAGCCTCCGCCCATAGCTGCTGTAACGAGGGGTCTTCGGCTCCGCGGTGCTGCTGTGCCGGTGGGGGTTTCCTGGGGGTGTGACCGTCTGTGGGTGGACAATGGATGGGGGGGGGCATTCAGCATGCTCGTGTGACTGCTCTGATGAATTGTTTACCTGGGGAGTTCTCAGGGGGGTCTTCCGCGCCGAGGAGCTCGGGCCAACACCACCTGTTCGTCTGCCACCACAAAGGCCGGCTTAATCCTGTCTATACAGATTCTCTCCCGGCGACCCCCCAAGTCTAACACAAAATGTTTGTCCCCGGGTTCCAGCACTCTTTAAATGGGCCATCGTAGGGTGGGCGCAATGGGGGCCGGTGAGCATCGTGCCTGACAAACATGAGCGTGGGGAAAACAGTGGTTGGCCGGGCCAGGTAGCATCCCTGCGGGACGCGGGGATGGATGGGTGTTCGAAGCAGGGTTATCTGGTAAAAATTCCCCGGGGAGCCGTAGCGACTGAGAAAAAAAACAGCTGTGCTGGGGAAGCCACCAAATCCTCTTTCGGTGTGGAGCGCAACCCTAATAGAACCCACAGCAACCGGTCCACCCAATTTGCATCCGTAAGCGAAGCCCTGAGCGCTGCTTTCAGTGACCGATGGAAACACTCGCATAACCCATTGGCCTGTGGGTTGTACGCGGTCGTGCGATGAATTGAGACGCCCAGGCTCCGGGCCATCGTGGACCAGAGGTTGGAAACAAACTGAGGGCCCCAATCGGACGTGATGTCCGAAGGGGTGCCAAAATGTGCCACCCATGTTGTCAAAAAAAGCGTGTGCCACGTCTGCGGACACGGTGGAAGCTAGCGGGACTGCTTCTGGCCATCGTGTGGTGTGGTCCACTACTGCGGTCTACTACTGTCAGGAGATGCGTGAACCCCTGCAATGGCGGGAGGGGGCCCACGAGGTCCACGTGAACATGGTCGAACCGCTTAGCCGGGATATGGAACGGCTCCAAGGGGGCCTTTGTGTGCCTGTGCACTTTGGCTTGTTGGCATGCTACGCATGCTGCAGCCCAATCTTTCACCTGTTTGCCCCGGCTCGGCCAGATGAACTTCGCTCCCACCATTCTGACTGACGCGCGCACTCTTGAGTGTGCCAGGGAGTGAACCGACTCAAAAACGCGGCGGCGCCAAGCGCGTGGGACCACCAGGTGCGGGCGTCCTGTGGAGACGTCACAGATTCGGGGGGGGGGCGTCTTGCAGTACCCTGCTGTCCAGCCTTAACCCTGTTGGGGACCAGACTGGAGCGCGCACACATCCGCATCGCCGATCTGCTCCGCGGCCATGGCCGTGTAATCTATCCCTACGTAGACTGGGGCCACTAATGCGCGCGAGAGGTAGTCCGCCACCACGTTGAGTTTATCGGCCACATGCTGAATGTCGGTCGTAAACTCCAAGATTGCGGCCAGCTGTCTCTGCTGCCAGCCCGACCACGGTTCCGAAACCTTGGCCATCGCGTACATTAGCGGCCTGTGGTCCACGAACGCAGTGAAGTTGCGCAGGTGGAGAGCCAGTAACTCTCTGTCGAACTCACTGTATTTATTTCAAACAAAATACTTTATTTCGAACAAAAAAGTAAAAAAAAAACAAAAACAAAAACAAATGACAAGTGCGATAAAGTGACAGTATACAGTGCTCGAAAGGGAGAAGGAAGAAGTGAACACTTATTAACTCCAACTCCTCTTTTCCATAAATACAACCCATGTGAAATATATACAAACTACCACATTTAAGACCCCAAGTAAACAATTAACTATATTTTGTACATATCAACATTAACACCCATCCATCCCAACATACATACAGTCCATACATCAAAACCAGCCCCAAACAACACAGATATACACATCACTGTCCCACCCACCATTCCATAGTGTCCCAGAGTGAGCATAGTGAATTGTACATATAAATACTACCCTTCTAACATATATTCTTTCAGCAAATAATGTTTATACCTATTTTTGAATTGATTTCTGCTTGTACATAGTTTCAGTTCCAGCTCCAGATTGTTCCACAAATCCACCCCACAGGCAGATATGCACATACTTTTCTTAGTTGTTCGTATCTTAGGTTTTGTAAAGTTTAAGTCTCCTCTCAAATTGTAATCATTGTCTCTTTTTTTAAATATTTTTTGTATATTAGTTGGGAGTTGATTATTAATTGCCCTGTACATGACTTGTGCTGTCTTAAATTTAACAAAATCCATGAACTTTATGACATGTGACTTTAAAAACAACAAATTGGTATGGTCCTACATTATTTATTATCCTTATAGCTTTTTTTTTGTAATGTGCATATTGGCTGTAGGTTGGTCTTGTAGGTGTTTCCCCAGACTTCTACACAGTAGTTAAGATAAGGTAGAAACAGTGAATTGTACAGTAAGAACAATGATTTATAGTCCAAGATGTGTCTTGTCTTCCCCAGTATGCCTATACATTTTGCCAACTTGGCCCGGATGTGACTGATGTGAGGTTTCCAGCAGATTTTATTGTCTAGCGTCACCCCCAGAAACTTATTTTCCTGTGCTGTTTCTATTCTGGTATCATCTATCGTTACTATTATTTCATGATTTATTTTATAATTTCCAAACAACATAATCTTTGGTTTTTTTTCAGATTTAGAGATAATTTATTTTTGTTGAACCACTGCGTTAACCTTTTTATTTCAGCTGTGACCACCTCTAAAACCTGCTGCAAATTCTCACCAGTGCAAAGGATATTTGTGTCATCCGCAAACAAAATAAATTTCAGAATTTTTGATACTTGGCATATGTCATTTATATACAAGATAAAGAGTTTGGGTCCCAAAACTGACCCCTGGGGCACACCACAAGTGATGTCCATGAAGGGTGATTTGTGCTCACCAATTTGTACAAATTGTTGTCTGTTACTTAAATAACTTTCCACCCAACTCAGTCCGACCCCTCTTATCCCATACCTTTCCAATTTCCTCAGCAGAATTCTGCGGTCAATGGTGTCAAAAGCTTTCTTTAAATCTATAAATACTCCTACAGCAAACTTTTTTTTAATCTATACGACTAGTAATTTCTTCTATAAGTTCGATCAGTGCCAAAGATGTAGAATTATCTGCTCTAAAACCATACTGGCTGTCTGTAAGGAGGTTGTATTTTTCAATGAAATCATCCAGTCTCTTAGTGAAGATTTTTTCAAGTATTTTGGACAATTGTGAGAGTAAAGAGACCGGCTTGTAATTTGTGAAATAATGACTGTCTCCTGTTTTGTATAGAGGTATTACTTTTGCTATTTTCATTTTGTTTGGAAATTTACCAGTTTGAAATGACATGTTACAGATGTGGGTGAGTGGTTTAACAATTCCTTCAATTGTTTTTTTTTTTTCACTATTGTCATGTCAATTTCATTCCAGTCAGTTGATTTTTTGTTCTTAAATTTGCTCACAGTCTCAATAATTTCCTTTTCAGTAACTGCACCCCAAAAGATTGCGTTTGGATTTCTATCTTCTATTTCATTTACAGAACCACTGTTGTTTGTTTCTGGTGTCACTATTGATTTTGCTAATTCAGGACCAACGTTTACAAAAAATTTATTGAAACCACTGACCACATCCTCCATATTATTTGTCAAATTGTCATTTTCAATAAAATATTCTGGATAATTAGCATTCTTAGGTCGGTTACTAATAATCCCATTGAGTACTTGCCATATTCCTCTTAAGTTATTTTTATTATCCTCTAATATTCTGCTGTAGTATTCTCTCTTACAAGTCCTCATTATATTAGTAAGCTTGTTTTTATATCTTTTATATTTGATCTCAGCCTTTTCCATTCTGCACTTAATGAATTGTTTATATAATGTATCCTTCTTTTTACATGCATTTAGTAACACCTTGGTCACCCAAGGAATATTTTTGTTTTGTTGTCTGTCACTGTATTGTTTTATAGGACAGTTTTTATTGTACAATGATTGAAATATTTGTAAAAATTTATCATATGCTTCATTTATATCATTTTCATCACAAACTATCTTCCAGTCTTGTATTAATAATTCCTTTGCCAGTCAATACATAGATTCTTCAGTTCTTATTCTTTTATATTTAATATTTTTGGTATACTTTTTCTTCCTATAATCACATTGATAGACAACCAAAATCGGCAGGTGGTCACTGATATCATTCAATAAAAGCCCACTCATGATATTATTTTCCATAATGTTTGTGAATATGTTATCTATTAGTGTGGCACTGTGTGACGTGATTCTGCTAGGTCTGGTAATTGTTGGATTTACGCTCACTGTCGCGCAAAGACCTGCTAAAAAAAGGCAAGTAGCTGCCAAGAACCGGCGACGCATTGCTCCACGATGGTCCCTATGGCCACGTCCGAGGCATCGGTAGTGAGCGCTATCCGAGCTGCCAGGTCCGGGTGCGCCAGTAGTGCGGCGTTTGCCAGGGCTGTTTTAACCTCAGAGAACGCCTGCTCCCGCTCAGGAGTCCAGTCGACTCTGTCCACCGGTTTCCGATTCTTAAGCGCAGCGTACAACAGCTGCATGAGCTGGGCTGCGCGGGGGAGGAAATGGTTATAAAAGTTAACCATCCCCAAAAACTCCTGCAGCGCCCTGACCGTCTGAGGCCGGGGAAAATTCGCCACTGGGTGCACCTTGTCCGGCAAGGGCATTGCTCCCTCCGGTGAGATGCGGTGTCCCAAAAAATCCATCCCCGTCATACCAAACTGGCATTTTGCCGGGTTGATTATCAACCCATGTTCCTCAAACCTCCGGAAAACCGTCCTGAGGTGGGTTACATGTTCGTCCTCGGACGCGCTGGCCACCAGGATGTCATCCAGGTAGACAAACACAAACGGCAGATTGCGCAACACCGCATCCATCATGTGTTGGAATGTCTGTGCCGCGTCTTTTAACCCAAAAGGCATATGTAAAAACTCAAACAGATCAAACGGGGTTATTACTGCCGTTTTAGGTATGTCCTCCATGTGTACCGGGACCTGGTGGTAACCACGGACCTGGTGGTAACCACGGACCAGGTCTATCTTGGAAAAAATATGTGCCCCAACGAGGCGAATGGAAAAATTCTGAATATGGGGGATCAGGTAGCATTTGTGTGCTGTGGCGTTGTTTAATCTGCCGAAATCTACGCAAGGTTGCCACGATCCCTCGGCCTTAGGGACCATATGTAGTGGGGATGCCCATTGGCTGTTTGATCGTCTGATGATGCCCAGCTTTTCCAAGTTGGTAAACTCCTCGCGCGCTATGGCCAGTTTAGCTGTGTCCAGGCCCGAGGTCGTGCGAAAATGGGCAGCCCGGCGGTGATAATAAAGTGCTCCACCCCGCGTTTAGTGATGGCCGCCGAAAACGTTGGGACTGTGAGTGCTGGAAACTGGGTGAGCAGTGTGTGGAACTTACCACCTGGAGCTGTGATGTTGGCTAGCGTTGCTGGCCCGGTTCCTCAAGCTGTACAGGGGAGAGAATCAAAAGGCATTGCATTAATCAGGTGTCTGTTAGCAACATTGACTAGTAGTCCATGTGCACACAAAAAATCAGCGCCTAAGACTGGGAAACTGCATGCCGCTATGACGAATGTCCACTGGTACATATGGCCGTGCAAGGATACAGTCAGTGTCCTTTCACCAAAAGTCTTAATGTCTGAGCCGTTGGTGGCCGTCGGCTTGGGGCCGCTAGCTCCCGCTAGCCGGTTGGCGTAGGACGGTAGGATGAGGCTCTTTTGGGAGTCGGAATCCACGAGGAACCGTCTCCCTGAGCGTGAGTCTGTCACGTAGAGCAGCTTGCTTTCTTCACCAACAGTTGCAGCCGCTACCGACTGCCGGGCCTGGCATTTCCCGAACGCTTGAATTGGCACAGTGGCACGCATTGGCGTGCGTCCTCTCCAAAATAGCAGTGGAAGGAGCAGAGCGTGTCTCTCTGGCGCTTCCTGGCCCCCGCTGCCACTACCATCGCTGGCTCCTCGCTTCCACTGGCCGTCTCGCTGGGTTCCGACGCCACTGCGTTCACTGTGAGGGCTCTGGTGGTGAGGATGATCCGATCTGCCTCCTGGGCTAGCGCACGGTAGTCATGCGTGGCCAGCAACGGCGAGTTGGCAAGGACCGCTCTGGCCACCGTTGGGAGGTTCCAGAGGAAAAGGTGGGCAAATAGAAAATGTCCGTTGTTCGTGCCCATCAACGCCAACATCTTCTCCATCAGTTCGACCGCCGACCCGTCTCCTAACTCGGAGCACGTCAGGAGCCTCTGCGCTCTCTCGCAGTCCAAGAGCATGTAGTGCCGGGTCAGCATGGTTTTGAGAGCCCCGTATTTGTCGTGAGGTGGGGGCTGTTGGAGCAGGCTCACTACTTGTTGAGTCGTTCGAGCGTCCAGCACTGTGACACACGTAGTAATATCTGGTGTCATCTGCCGTTATTCCCTGGAGCGCGAACTGGGCCTCAATGTGGAGGAACCAAGACTTCAGGTCGTGCAGCCAAAAGTCTGGTAGTTTGACCGAAACAGCACACGCATTGCTGGGGCTTCCCGTCTGGGTCATCTCCAGGGTGTTCGCCTCATGTTTCATTATTCGTCAAGGGTCACCAGTGTGGAGGGAGGAATAACCAGGCTGAGCGTTCAGAGCAGATGAACTTTATTCACTCTCTCACATCTTCCAGAATCAGAAAACATTAACCTCATGTAGCAGGGACTCTCTTTTATATCACAACATTCACACGTCCCTTCTACCCGAGGTCCTGCATTACAATTCATTCCCACATGACAATTCCTTTTGTCCCCCAGCCCCTTAATCCCCATGCTCTTCCGTCAGAGGAAATTACTGCATCTCCATGTCTTTCAGTCTGAGATGAATACCATAGCGTGGGTCCCCCATACTATGAAAAATAACTTTAAACAGGACAAAACAAGACATAAATCAGGGTCTCTTGGTTGATATTCCAGTGTTCCTCCACAGTATAGCATGTATTCTTGATCTTTGGAAGAGTCTTCTACTTCTTTTGACTGCTCCCTTTAGTGGTCACCACAGTGGATCATCATCCTTTTCTGTAACACCAACCCTCTCCGTGTCCTCCTTCACTGCATCCATGAATCTTCTATGTGGTCTTCCTCTTTTCCTCCTGCCTGGCAGCTCCATCTTCAACATCCTTTGTCCAATATATCCATTATCCCTCCTCTGCACATGTTCGAACATCTCAGCCTTGCCTCTCTTACTTTGTCCCCAAACCGCTCAACCTGAGCTGTCCCTCAGATCAGGGATGGGCAACTATGTGCCATGGATGGCCATTCCACTGCTGGTTTTCTGTTCCACCCAGTCTCTTCAGCAGTTGCTTTCTCCAATTATCAATCCTTGAAGTTATCAGTGCAAACACCTGCTGAGGAGACTGAGTGGAACAGAAAATCTGCAGTGGAATGGCCCTCACTGCCCATCCCTGCCTCAGATATACTCATTTCTAATGCTGTCCCTCCTAGTCACTTCAATGAGTGTCAGGGCTGCTGTCCTTGCAGCAACAAAGAGTAATTAGACCACAGGAGTGGATTCAGGTGTGGCTCAGTTGCTGTAGTGGCAGCAGCTGAGAGCAGTTACTCTCAGGAATGGATGCAGGTGGGTGAGGAGTTGGGCTTTCCTTGTTATCCAATCAGCTGCATCCCCTCCCTTATACACGTCTAAGAAATTAATGTTGGATTTACTTAACCAAGTTATGGCAACCGGTTCCACACAACTGTGTTGTTTAAATAGGAAAAGAAATATACTATTAATATGAACAACACATATTAAGTAAATCTAACTTTATTCTCTTATGTTAAAGCTATATATTACTATATTGCATAAAAACAACATTATGTTGGATTTACTGGCACCACATTCAGTTAATGTGATTAAGTTACTTGGGGGCGGCTGTGGCGCAGGTGTAGTGTGACTGACTACTGATCAGAGGGTCAGGGGTCCGATTCCCACTCTATCTGCGTGCCGAAGTGTCCTTGAGCAAGACACTGAATCCCCAATGGCTCCTGGTGGGTCAGGCCAGTGCCTGTGCATGGCAGCTCCGCCACCATCAGTGTGTGGATGTGTGTGTGAATGGGTGGATAGCAGGATCTGTAAAGCACTTTGATCATCCAGAGATGAGAAAAAGCACTATATAAATGAATGCCATTTACCATTTACTGAACACAAATGAACATTATTAGGGCAGCTCAGTGGAGCAGTGGTTATCACTGTGGCAACAGTGTAAGAAGGTCACGGGATCGATTCCATCGATGACCCTTCTGTGTGGAGTTTGCATGTTCTCCCCTTGTCTGTGTGGATTTAACCTGGGTTTCCTCCCACAGGCCAAAAACATGCAAGTTAGGTTAACTGGAGATTCTAAAGTGGCCCTAGGTGTGGCTGGTGAAGGGATTGGCGCCACACCTTGGCTGCTTCATCCATCCATGTGGATGCCCTGTAATTTCCCTCTGGGATTAATAAAGTAGACCAAAAAAAATTATTAATGTGGTAGGTTTGTGTTAATGCAACAGTTTAGTCATGCTGTATAATAAACGAGTCAAATAAATACAATTTAAGTTCACTTAAGCCTTCATTATACTCAGGTCTGTAAACATTAGTGGAACTATCACAAACAAGAGCACTGCACATGGAACATGATATGTCCATCCATAGAAATTATCAATAGTGCATAAATGGCACACCAACGACTGAAAAATTGATTACAAATTCAAGATTCAGTATACTCTAGATCTGTAATAAAACTAATATTCATCCATCTTCTTCCGCTTAATCCTTTTCGGGGGGGGGGGGGGTGCTGGAGCCTATCCCAGCATCTTTGGGCGAGAGGCAGGATACACCCTGGACAGATCACCAGTCCATCGCAGGGCCAACACAGAGAGACAGACAACCATTCACTCTCACAGTCATGTTTAGGATCCCCAGTTTGATGCCAATTAACCTAACTTGCATGTTTTTGGCATGTGGGAGGAAACCAGAGGAATCCCGGAGTAAATCCACGCAGACACACGGAGAACATGCAAACTCCACACAGATCACTGTTGGTCAGGGGCTGGGATTGAACCCAGAATCCCCCGGCCAAGGGTGAATTGCTGTGCTGCCGCAGTGCTAACCACTCCGCCACTGCGCTGCCCAATAAAACTAATAACCATGTCATTATTGCAAGGAGTTTAAGCAAAGCAAACAACCTACAATTCAAAGAAGAACAAATTAAGAGAAAACAGATCATATATCATATCAGAAAATCATTGAACCCCTATAACATGCACATCTTCAACATGTACAAATGTGGTTTGAAATGAAAATGCCCTAGCTTGTAAACTGCAGGAGTTAACCACACAAACCATGCAACCTGAATTGAAACTAGAGTCCAAAAAGTGACAAAGTTCTAAAACCAGCAATTTTCACAAAAATTATCCCAAACCAAAATCTTGGTAATATACACATTTCCAATATATGTACAAACACTCTGTGGGAGAAAAGAAGCAAGTCGTAGTTTGAAAACTATGTGAGGGGTTCACAGACAAACTCGGACCGGACAGACATCATCAGACCATATGTCCAGTCTTTCGACAGGTATATACACACACACACACACACACACACTCACACTCACACTCACACGAGGTGGGGGGGGGGGGTGCTGAAAAGTTCATAGGCTGACTAAAAGGAGTTACAGTTGTAGGTACTGAGCCAGTAGTATTTGTGCTTCAGTGGCTGAGGAGCAAGAGAGATGCAGTGATAAAATCTCACCTCTAATTGTTCATTTGTCGAACAAACTAAATTCTAGGTATTCTGAGATAACTTAAACTTTACCAAAATCATTAATTTGGCTGACTACTGTATGTACTGGCCAACCTGCAGGTTATGCTTACTGAAAATGTCAATAGATCTACTGTGTGACATAGGCAGTGCTTCTGAGGTAAAAATGAAATGCAACTCCTCACAAAAACCATCAGTTGCTGAACATGGTAGATGTGAAAAGACCTCTCATTTCAAAAGAACAGTTGCCAATTTTTAAATTCTTGTTTCTTGCAAGTTCTCTTTTGGCATGTCACTTTCACATTTGTCATGTTCTGGCCCCTACGGGGCAGGGAGACAGACTCAAGTGCTGGCTATGCTCATGGCATTTGTTAAGGAAAAGAACAGAAGTCCAGAAAATTATGCAAATATACAAAAATATAAATAACGAGAAAACTTACAGCAGGTGTCCCTGGGCCAGCATTACCCAGCGGACACAGGAGTTGAACAGGAGGATACACGGATGAACGTGCGAGTAGACAATCAATAGTGCAGCAATAATAGTGCAGACAGGCAGTCCTTAAATAGCAGAATAACCATTAACATGAATGATCACCGGTGTGGGTTCATATGATCAGGAGAAGGGAACAAAAACTAGTAATTGAGATCAGCTGGCAATGATGAGAGGGGAGTAGTTAGACTGGCAGAGTGACAGGCAATGCCCACACAAAGTGCAGAGCAGGAGAAGTTGCCTGCCAACTGCCAGCCTAAAGAACCAATTAAAGAAATAAACAAACTCAGAACAGATTGGAAATAAATTGCAAATAAAACAAGACACGGCAAAACAGACTGAACAAAAACAAGGAAAATGGAAGGCAGTATAATACTCAAACGGCATAATAATGCAACAGATAAATATGAAAACAGAGAAAAGCCATGAAACTGAGCTTTGGAGAACATCCAAGCTCAGTTCATGACAACATTATGACAATTTGAGTCTGAAGCAGTTTCTCCAAGATCACCTGAATGGTCTTCAGTTAGATGATGGTCACCATTTACATTTTCACCTTTCACAACTTCAACTTTGAAGTCTAACTATTCAATGTAAATGCCTTCTATTCTTGTATGACTTTAAGTAGCATATACCATACATTAGTTTGAAACAATTCTGAAACACAAGTTATTGTTAGATAACCCTTCAGATGGTTGTTGAGGTGAGAGTAGATGATATTTCACTTCCAAGGCACAAAAGGCTTGTAACAGCATCATGACATCGACTCACGATGAGTTTAAAGAACATTCCATGTTTAAAACGAGCATGAGGATTCATAGTATGTCCATGGATGAGAGTCTCTAACCACAATGACCATGCTTCAGTTTGTGTTGTCAAGTTATCAATTGCTTAACTTGGATCTCTAATTTTTCAATTGTTGCATATGACATGTTCCCAGCAGTCTCTACTGTCACCTAAATGGTCACATGACCAACGATGATCTCATTTACATCCCTGTCTGATTTACTGCAGGCCATCTCACTTTGACCTCCACCATACTGAAATCCAACTCCATCACTTGCGGAATTTGTGCAGAACAGGAGCAGTCTCTTTGAACTCACCTCTGCCTAGCGGGAGTGCTTGTACTGTATTTATGAGTCTACAATAAAGTCGTGTTCAGTTCAACATTCAGCCTCATCCGTGGTTCTAGTATACCGACATAACATTTGGTGACGAGGATAAAAGTATGGATGTGGGAGTTGCTACTATTCGGCCGTTTTTGGAGGTTCCCAGTGAGCCACCGGTCCCTTGGGTGAGGTGGTTTCCTGCATTCCAGAACTATTTGGTGGCATTGAGCCTTGGTAAACTGGAGAAGTTGCGAGCATGGGCGATATTGGTTCACAACTTGGTAATGGAAGGACAACGTATCCTTAGTACCTTAGGCGATAGTGATTGCTTTGAGGACGTGGTTGAGCTAATGGCATGACATTTTCACGCCCCGCAAAACGTCATCGTCCGGAGGATTCAGTTTCGGCAGCACTGCCAGTGGATCAGAGAGTCAGTGCAGCGGTATGTGGCAGACCTACGGCAGTTGGCCGGGGACTGCCAGTTTGGTGCATTAGAGGAAGAGATGGTCCATGACCAACTGGCGTAACACACTCTTTGCTCGGCGGCAAGGTCGAAGCTCCTTACACACTCAGGCGAGCTGACATTAGCCATGGCCATTGAGTTAGCTCAGCAGTGTGATGCAGCAGAAAAGCTATCACGAGAGCTCAGCGAGAGAGCGACACTCCGCCATTTTGAATCACAGTTGATGGCACAGGCAGTGAACCCGGACAGCGATGATGGCATGGAGGATGAGGAGGAAAACACGAACGCTGTGAAGATAAGATCTGCCTCGGGATCACCCAGGTGTTTGAGTTGTGGGTCCACCAAGCACCGTTATAAGGCTAGAGAGTGTCCGGTGAGAGGAAAACGCTGCGGCAAGTGCGGACCCCTGCATCATTTTGCCAGGGCATGTAACAGGTTCAATCGAGGGGACTGAAGATGCAAAGCGGTCCCCCCTGCTCCAGCTCCCACGGTCATCCACACCGTTTCTCCGAGCACCAATGGTCGTACCTACTATATGGTGGAATTGGACGTGGTGGCGGTACCTCTGCTGACTGACACGGGCGCAGTGAGGTCCGTGTTGAATTGGGCTGCCATGAGGAGTTTCTTCCCATATTACCAAGTAAGAGGTCATTCAGCGCTGCTGTGTGGGTACGGTGGAAGAAGATTGGCCTCAGTGGGATCAGTGGAACTGACGGCTAGGTACAAGTCAGCAGAGGTGTCCAGCCTGAAGTTTGTAGTGACTGCCAGTGGCGAGAATATTATGGGGTGTGACCTCTTTTATGGATTGGGCTTCACCATCAATGAAGTGAAGTGAAGTGTTGGAGAGGAATGGTCGGGCCGTGGTTTGTGGAACTGGCCGGTTCCTCAAGTGGTGGACGATGCTGTATGGGACGAACCTTGGCCTAGTATTTTGGATGAGGAGCAGGACCAACCCCACCCAGGGTCATCACGGGAGGGTCCCGGTGCCAGTGCCCAAGTAACCCTAGCTGAGGGAACTGGGCGGCGCGGTGGGACACCGATGACGATGGGTGGAGCCGAGTGGATGGCCCATTCTACTACAGGAGTTTGGCTGGAAGGTACCAAGGAGTGAGGGGTCACAACGGCTTCGCCGGTGGCAAAAATGAAAGCGAGCAGGGCAGGATCGGCTGGCACGGTAAAACGACATGCCACACAGGGACACTGGAAGCCAAGTCGGGCTCCTCTGTGGGTCACTGATGTGGTCCGACACAGAGAGGAGGCCCGGTCAAGAGGTGTTCGAGGCAAACGCAAACGACAAGATGACCAGGGGTAGTTGCAGGTGGTGGCTATTGGGGAGGATGGCTACCTTGAGCTGTCTGATGGCTCATGGAGGCATCCCAACAAGCTGCAGTGTGCCAAAGAAGAGAAGGGGGTGTTTGGGCTTTGACGTGGGTCGTCCCTGGGCGTGATGAAAAGAAGGTGGACTGGGGGGGAACCGTCTGACGGTTTTCAGGGGAATGGTTCCTCTACCGGGGCAGACTGATGGTTGGGCCAATGTGTTTATTGCATGACGTTGGAATGGGGGTAACTGTATTGTATATAAGTTTGTTAATGGGATTGTTTTGAGTTTCATGCTGTTTATTTTAGGAGCACAGCAATTTTCTGTTTAATGGACTGTATTTTAGCAGAGACGGCAGAATAATCCGTCTGGCCGTGTGGGGGTGGAACGGTAAACCACCTGTTCCCCCCTAGCTTTAGTTGTGTTGTGTGTGTGTGTTATAGGCCTTCAAATATTCCTGTTTAGTTTAGCGCATGTTTCGGGTTCCAAATTGGGGAGGGTTCCAATGGTGTGTGTGCTTTGGACCATTTTTGAAGGGGGGGGGAGTGTTGTGTTGTTATTAGGACATATTTTTGTGTGACACGGGTGGTGGCTCCACCTTTCCGGTTCCGCCGCTACCTAGGGTATAAGAATGCTGTGCGGAAGAGGGGTGGTCTCTTTGACATTACCTTTGCCTAGCGGGAGCACTTGTACTGTATTCATGAGTCTACAATAAAGTTGTGTTCAGTTCAACATCCAGCCTCATCCTTGGTTCTCGTTTACTGACATAACAGTATCAAGAATGAAATGATCGTGGAAATATATGCAGCCACATGGCAACTTCATGGCTGGCGTATGTACGTTTCTACTATTAATGGTCCATTGGCGACACTGAGAGGTGATGTTGGGAGAGTGATAATGACGTGAAATTTATTGTACACACCAGAGACAAATAATGAACAAACATCCAAGTGTGCGCAATTAGATGAATGGATATAAAAGCAAGCGCAAAGAAGTGCAGAAAATGCCTCTAACAACAATGACGTTAGCATTATTAGAGGATATTGCAAATCGTGCAGTGAAAAGAGAAAGGGTATTTAGAGACAGAGAAGATTTTCTGGCTCAGGATGATGACTGGCTTGTCAGCCAGTTTAGGTTTCCATGGGCAGTCCTTGTGCAACTGTGCTCAGAGCTATGGCCGCTCTAAGATAAGATAAGATAAGATAAGATAAGATAAGATAAGATAAGATAAGCCTTTATTAGTCCCACAATGGGGAAATTCCAGGATTGCAACAGCACAGGGATAGCAACACTCAGAGCAACAATCAGAAGGCAAGAAAAAACAAGAGCAGCAAGTATACATATGTACATATAAACATAAATATATAGACACACGATGCGGAGCATTGCAGCTAGATGGAATAAATATATGAACATATAAACACACACAGTGCGGAGCATTGTAGCTAGATGGAATAAATATGTGAATATATAAACACACACAGTGTGGAGCGGTGTAGCTAGATGGAATAAGTATATGAATATATAAACACACACAGTGCGGAGCATTGCAGCTAGATGGAACAAACATGCAAATATATAAACACACACAGTGCGAAGCATTGTAGCTAGATGGAACAAATATGCAAACACATATTGCCGTGTCATGCTCCTAGAGCGTGACACGGCAAGAAGCCGTGCACTGCCCGTCCCAGTGCAGGTGCTGATAACACTGGGTTTCCTGGCGACAGGGGCATGCCAAAGGAAGCTGGCAGACCAATCAGGAATTTCCCAGTTGACCTTGAGCCGAGCTATGCCAACTGTGTGGGATAGTATTATCCAGCTGTCACCCAGGTACATCATATTCCCATACAATGCAGTTGAACAGGCCAACATCAATGCGCAGTTTGTAGCAAGAGCAAGTTTTCCTAATGTAATCAGAGCTATGGACTGCACACACATTGCTTTAAAATCACCTTCACAATATGAATGTGAGTATGTTAACAGTAAACATTTCCATTCTATCAATGTACAAATCATATGTGATGCGCAAATGCGACAAACAAACATTGTTGCAAAGTGGCCTGGTTCAACGCATGATTCATTCATTCTAATGAACAGCATTGTTGGGAACAAACTACAAGCTGGCACTGTATGTATGGGTGGCTTCTTGGTGAGTAAATTCATGTAATTATTCTAAATAACCCACCTTATGTGCAATACGCCTGTGTACCCCGTCTTTGGCCACTTTGAAGCACAAAACAGCACATCAGCACAGAAGACCACTCCTCCTCCAGACGAGCAGGCCATAAGTCTGGATCCGGCTAGTGTGAAGAGGACCCTCTCCAGGATCAACCCACGCAAGGCAGCTGGACCAGACAACATACCGTGTCGCGTTCTGAAGGATTGTGCAGAGGAGCCCAAGAATGTCCTTGCCAACATCTTCAACATCTCCCCGAGTCAAGCTGTTTTCCCCACATGTTTCAAAACTACTACCATATTACCAGTCCCAAAGAAGCCTGCCCATCCAGCTACAACGATTACCGTCCCGTAGCACTGACCCCCATCATAATGAAGTGCTTCGAGCAGACGGTCATGCAGAACATCAAGTTCATCCTCCCTCCCTCCCACGACCCATCTCAGTTTGGATACAGGTCAAACAGATGCACAGAAGATGCCATCGCTACTGTTCTCCATCCAGCCCTCACCCACCTGGACTCAAAGAACTCCTACGTGCGAATGCTGTTCTTGGACTTCAGTCAGCATTCAACACAATCATCTCCCAGCACCTAATACAAAAACTCAGACACTTGGGTCTCAAAACCTCTCTCTGTAACTGGGTTTTGGACTTTCTCACAGGGGGGCCACAGAATGGGCAGGTTAGCAGCAACACTTCCAAGACCATCACACTGAAAACAGGGGCCCCACAAGGGTGCGTGCTCAGCCCACTGCTCTTCACCCTGCTGACCCATGACTGTGTACCAGCCTACAGCACCAACCACATCATCAAGTTTACGGATGACAAGAAGGTGGTGGGCCTCATCACCAACAATGACGAGGCCAATTACAGAAATGAGGTGAGCCAACTGGTCCAGTGGTGTAAAGACAATAGTCTCTTCCTCAGAAACCAAGAAGATCGTGGTCGACTTCAGGAGGGAACATACAAAGCACCCCTCTCTGATCATCGAAGGAGCAGCTGTGGACAGGATGAGCAGCACCAAGTTCCTGGGAATGCACATCTTTCAGGACCTCTCCTGGTCCAACAACACCATATCACTCCCCACGAAGGCTCAAACTCACCTCCATTTGCGCCGCAAACTGAGGAGAGCACAAGTCCCACCCCCATCATGTGCTCATTCTACTGGGGTACCACTGAGAGCATCCTCATCAGCTGCATCACGGTGTGGTATGGAAGCTGCATCACCTCCTGCAGGAGAACATTACAACGTACAGTGAAAGCGGCCAGCAAGATCATCGGTGCCCCTCTGCCCCCGCTCTCGGACATCTGCCTCACCCGCCTCACCCACAGAGCCATCAACATTGCAGGCGACACCTCCCACCCCTCACACTCCCTCTTCAGCCCCTTGCCCTCAGGCAAAAGGTACTGGAGCCTCCAGGCCCGCTCCATAAGACTGCTCAACAGCTTTGTTCATCAGGCCATCAAGACCCTAAACTCTGTCCACCCGTCCCTGCTTCCAGGACTGTAACACACTCACCCGCACAATAACTACCTCAGCTGTTGTCACAGAAAGACTGGCACACCACAGTAATACATCTGCTGCTGTATGTTTCTGTACTTTACTGCAACCATTTGCACAAATGCCATATCTGCTGCTGTCTGTTTTGCAATACTGTTCATGTGCAGTCCCATCCGTCGGTGTCTGCACCTACACTACCGCAACAAACTTGCAACTATGAGTTTTACTGCTCTACTTTTTCTGTATATAGGATTGCAGGGTTTTATCATTTATCTTTATTTGCACTATGAGATTTCTGGGTCTATCTTTTGTTGCTATTTGCACTGCGGGTAGCATTACTGTCCATAGACTCCTGTTGTTGTTTTTTCCAGCCTTATCCCTTTTGGGGTTTTTTATATTGTGCACACCACTGAAGACAGAGAGAAACACCATTTCATTTCTCCTGTACGTCCTGTACGTATAGTGGTACTGACAAATAAAAAGCTTTAATCCTGAATCTTTAAATGTCACCCTGTCTTCAAGGCTTCATTACAAGTCAGTTGTTCGAGTAAGTGACTTCCTTTAATTGTTGATTAAACTACAGTTTCACAGCATTCTACCAAGTCCCCAATTGCTTCTGTGTGTACAGTAGTTATGTCAATAAGCACATGCGTAAAGTTTGGAATGCAACAGTCTCACCCTTTCCCCGGCACACTTCATTCATTTACAATAGTAGTGTGTGTAATCCATGTAAGTTGTATATAACTATAGTGTAAAGGATGAGATTTGCATTTTGGACATAAAATATGTACTTGTTGAGTCTAGTATGATCTGCTTTCAACTGACAGGTGACTGTGGCTACCCACTAAATAGGTTCATATTGTTTTCTTTTTCATTACTGTTTTCCTTTATTCAACGAGCTGATCCACCCAGCTGGTCGCAAATCACAGTGATCAGCTGACACTTCTGAGGACAACTGCAGACGTCAGTCAAAACATTTCAAGATTAAATAAACATCTCCTTCTCATCCCTGTCTGAATAAAGGAAAACAGTAAACTAATCTTATAGGGCTGTGAGCAGGCTATTGAATTACCTGTATCCAGCATGAATGCCGGAGGACAGCATGCCAAACAAAACGATTTTACATGCCTCTACCTCATTCAGGAGCGCCTCCAGCTCACAGTCCTTGAAATTCCATTAAATCCATTATTTTTGATCGTGGATACAGGAGAATCAAACATGCAGGGCTTGTATATATCTATTTGCTTATCTATTTGTGTCATGAACTCCTCGTGCGCTTTTCCACAGTACACGGAGGAGGGGGAAAAGGACGAGGATTTACACGCTGGGTTACACCACACACACATTTATTGAACACTGCAACACAAACAATCCTAGTGCATACAATTCACATAGGCTCAAGGAGTCCTCCAGGACGCTCCACAGTCTGGGTGAGAATGCCAGGGAAGGAGGGAAGGAACACACACAGATAATACTCACGAGACTGGAGCTGTCCGAGTAAGTCCGAATAAGCACTGAGTGAGCACAGTCCCTGACATGACTTCATACGATGAGCGCTGATTGTATATGAAGTGCAATGACCCAGCAATGCATACAGTAACTGGACAAAGGCTCCTTAAGTAAATGCATTGCTGGATCCACAAATTGATCATACCTGGGTGAGGAGTGGGAAGATGGCACACAGGAGTGGGAACAGCTGGCAGTGATAGAGGGGGGCGTGGTCCGACCGGCAGACAGCTAGACAGCGCTCACTCCAGCGTGAGCCCAAGAAGCTGCCTCACCGCTGCTGGCCAGACAGCAGTGGCTATGGGTACAGCAGAGTACACAGAAATACATATTAACATACATACAACGTAGCATGTACCCACAGAGAGGCCAGGGCCGAGCCGGGGAAATCAAACCAGCTCGGTTCCTGACAGAGCCCCCCGTTTAAGGGGTGGATTCCCAGACACCCATAGAAACATCCCCCCCCCCCAATAGGAACAAACAACACAAACCTGGGTGGGAGATAGGGGGAACAGGAAAGGTGGGAACACAACACCCCGCCCAGGGACCACAATTAACCACCCCACGTCCACGGGCGTTGGGGTTCAGGAGGCCGCCCAGAGTCCCAGGCCCAGAAGAAGGTCCGGTGGACTGAATCCAGCGGTCTGCTGGAACACAGGGGCCACCAGACCCGGGGAGTCAATCCTTCCAGGGGCTGGCCAGTGTTATTTATCCATCAGGGCCGGCGGGATGAGGCAGGAGGTGGCCTGCCTACCGGGAAGCTTGCAGGTGGGTGACCGGACCGAAGAGAGGGAACCCCCATGGCGTAGGACTGGGAGGAGAAGGGGACCCCGGCTTAGGACCCAGCTGTACCCGCGATGGGCCCCGACTGAGCCGGCTCCGCTGCACCAGCGATGGACTCCAGCGGGAGCCTTGCAGCACCCGCTGTGACCACCAGCTGAGGCTCTGCAGCACTCGCTGAGGATCTGTTGCACCTGCGGTGGCCTCTGGTGAGATCAGCTGCTGTCCAGCGACCCCGTCAGGGGGCTCTGAACCCTGAGAGAAAGGAAGAGAGACCAGGTCAGGGTCGTCAGCAGCGGCAGAGCCCAGTGAGGTAGCCCGGGGGCTACTGGAAGCTGCCCCGGGTCCTCCTCACCATGAGCCGGGCAGTGTGACATTGACATAGAAACTATTGCCATAATGGAGCACACTTGCCTGATCTTGGGTTCCACCACCGTCCAGGACTCCGGCGATTTAGGGTGCACAGGTTCCTCTGGTCCGTCGGGTGCTACCCCCCCCCCCCATCGATCTCGTCTGGAACCATTGGCCCCATGTCATTGTGAGCTGGATCCTCCCGGGCCTCTGGTCCCTCTCCCCACGAGTGACCTAGATCCGGTGCTGGTGAGCTCATGGAGGTACAGAGAAGGGGTTAGGTGAGGTCGGGTGAGGGAACACTACGTGCCGCTGGGGCAGAGTGCTCGGGGGACTGCACACCCCGAGTCTCCTCGCCAGAAGGCAGGCAAAATTGTTCATTAACAGATAAAATAACATGAGAAAAAACTTGACTGTTCTCCTGGCATTCGACCTCCCCAGCGGCCTCCTGGACGTCTCCTCTTCTCTCCTGGTGCTCCTCCAATTCCTCCGGGAATGGGGCGGGGCAAGGCTCAGGGCAAGGGGGCAGGGCTGTCGTTGGCAAGGCAGGCCGCTTCTTGCGGTGAGAGTTCCTTCTCCTCTTCACGGGCGACTCGGAGACCAGATAATCCAGGATAAGGAGCACCGTGCTGGGCGGCGAGTCCGTCATGCCGAGGAGTTCCTTGCGGCACTCCTCCCCCTGCCCCCCCAATGTTCCTCCTCGACCCGGCTGTTGACCACGGCGAGCAGGTTTGCCCACTCCTCGTCTGATGGCAAGCCTGGGGGTTGAGCAGGCGCGGGGGGTGGCATCCTCGCAGCCAGGGGAGCACATCCTTGGGCCTCCCTCTTGCGGCGCTCCCCCCTCTCCCAGTGCTCCTCCTCGACACGTCTGTTGACCACGGTGAGCAGGTTCGCCCACTCCTCGTCCAATGGCGAACCTGGGTGGTGAGCAGGTGCGTGGGGTGGCACCCTCACAGCTGGGGGAGCACATCCTCAGACCTCCCTCTCGCGGCACTCCTCTTCGACCCGGCGGTTGAGCTTGGCGAGCAGAGCTGACCACTTCTCGTCCGTGGGCACGCCCAGGGAGGGATCCCTCGCAGCCAGGGAAACGCATCCTTGGACCTCCCTCTTGCAGCGCTCCTCCACAGCTGGCAAGGTGGTGCTAGCAGTCCCGTTGTCCTCCTGCAGTGGCTCCAACACTGGGGATTCCGCCGGCATGGCTGCAGGGAAACGCCTCCGTGCGGGCCCCTGGGCAGGATCATCCAAGGCCCAGACCTCCTCCACCGTCTGGTGGCTCAGTTCTCGGACCGACAAGCGCTCGGGAATTAACAGAGGAAACACAGAGGGGGTAGAAAAAGAATTTTTAGCTGCAGCTGGTAGAGGGAGCCCAGCGGACTGCTGTAACTGGGCCCCTCTCCCGGGAGACAGACAAGGTTTATTGTCATCAAAATAGATAGAATGAAAAAACACTTGCCTGTCATCCCGGTCTTTGATGTTGACTGCTGCAGCTGGCAAGCTGTCATCCCTCTCTGTGTCCACAGTGATGTGGGCCCCTCTGCAGACTAGTGGAGGAGCCGTCTCCCCTGACGACAGTGGTAGGTGTTGCCGGGGTGAATTCAGTGGACTTCATGGCAGCTGGAACGGCCACTGCTGATGAGGAGTGCTTCTTCCTGTGTTTCCTCGTGGGATGATGCTAACTTTTGTTCTCTGGTGCAGACTATGCTGGAGCGAGAGTGGGGTCGGGCAAAGCGTCACGGAGGCTGACGGTTTGCAAATTACCAGACCTCCGTCTCAACATCGTGGGGAATGCCAGACTGGGGAAAGAACGCTGGAGCAAGCAGACTGTGGAGAGCAGGTCGGTGAACTGTGGGTAGTTCCATAACCCGGGATGCACCTCCAAGATCGCTACTGCTCCATCCAGGCTTTCCAGTGTCTTCTTCAGTCCCGGGGCAGCGAGGGCTTCAGTCACGAATCCGCGGATGAACTCGGCGGCCCATCCGTCCTCCACCGTGGGAAACCCCACTGCCGTTCCTCTTCCTTGGTGAGACCGGGGCATGACGATCTCCAGAAACAGGTTAGTCCAGAAAAAAACAGTTCACTAAGAAAAAGTGATGTGTGGGTGTAACCCACTAAAGGTGGTGCAGTGGTTAGCACTGTTGCCTTACAGCTAGAAGGTTCCTGGTTCGAATCTCCAGCCTGGCAGGGGTTGGAACCTTTCTGTGTGGAGTTTGCATGTTCTCCCTGTGCTGCGTGGGTTTGCTCCGGGGGCTCCGGTTTTCTCCCACAATCCAAAGACATGCATGTTAGGTTAATTGGCTGTTCTAAATTGTCCCTAGATATCTGTTTCCTATAGGCCCTTAGAATAGAGGGTTAGTACTAGTGAAAGCGCTTTGAGTGGTCTTTGTGACTAGAAAAGCGCTATATAAGTGCAAGTTAGTTAGTTAGTTAGTAAATCCTTTATTCAGGCTGGGTCATTCTGTCATGAACTCCTCGTGCGCTTTTTCACAGCGCACGGAGGAGGGGGAAAAGGACAAGGATTTACATGCTGGGTTACACCACACACACATTTATTGAACACCGCACCACAAACAATTCTAGTGCATACAGTTCACATAGGCTCAAGGAGTCCTCCAGGATGCTCCACAGTCTGGGTGAGAATGCCAGGGAAGGAGCACACACAGATAGTACTCATGAGACTGGAGCTGTCCAAGTAAGTCCGAATAAGCACTGAGTGAACACAGTCCTCTGATGTGACTTCATACGATGAGCGCTAATTGTATATGAAGTGCAATGACCCAGCAATGCATAACTAGACAAAGGCTCCTTAAGTACATGCATTGCTGGATCCACAAATTGATCACACCTGGGCGAAGAGTGGGAAGATGGCACACGGGAGTGGGAACAGCTGGCAGTGATAGAGAGGGGGCGTGGTCCGACCGGCAGACAGCTAGACAGCGCTCACTCCAGCATGAGCCCAAGAGGCTGCCTCACCACTGCCGGCCAGACAGCAGTGGCTATGGGTACGGCAGAGTACACAGAAATACATATTAACATACATACAATGTGGCACGTACCCACAGAGAGGCCAGGGTCAAGCCGGGGGAAACCAAACCGGCTCAGTTCCTGACAATTTGCATGTAATTGCATATTTAAATGGAGGCGTGTCAAGGGAGGACTCCGGTATTTCTTCACTTGTATTCAATTTCAAGTAGATTGGGATGTACAAAGAAAATGTGCTTGGATTCCTGCGTACGCAGTTTCATACATCTGGATTTTATTTTTTTTTTTTTGCTTACGGTGTTTTCTTGATTTAAACATACATCATCTTTCAATAGGAAATCCCCGCAAATCTTTATACATGAGGCCCCAGGTTCCTGACAATGAAAATCTTAGCTTTTTCAACTCTGCCACGTCCAGCTCCACCTCCTTTTTTTTCATCAGTGCCATTGTCTCCGCGCCATACATTATAGCAGGTCTCACTACTGTCTTGTAAATCTTCCGTTTCATGCTAGCTGCTACCCTATTGTTAGTGATGGTGAAACTGAAGCTTCATGAAGCAGTGAACAACTTTAAGACAACTGCTTCATGAGCGACACAGTGTTATGAAATATTTAATACAGAGTGACACCTGCTGACTGAGTTTCAGAACTGCATCTGAGTGGAAGACCTGAAAAACCCTCAATACTCTATATCAGAGGCTGCAGTACACTTTTTGGTTATCTATCATTTTGACAGACTAGCTTGTAAAAATTCTGCCTTAATCTGTTATCTCTCATTTTAATCGACTTTAATTAGGTCACCCTCTGTGCAATCTGTCAAATGATTGACAGCTTTCAGAATTTTCAGTCATTGCTGAAAATGTTATGTCGAAGGACAGTTTTCAGTGAACAAAACCTCTGATATATACAATATATTAGGGTTGTGCGATATGACGATATTTATCAGATGATGATATAAAAACATCTATCATTTCTTAGAATACTCTGTCGTTTATACCGTGCCTTAAAATGCACATACTCCCATTTATTCAGGAAAGCTCCTCACTACTTCTTGTGAGCGCCCCGTTTCTTCCCCGCAGCGTGAAACTGCATGCAACGGAACAGGTAGGTGGCTAGGCTTCAGTCCGGTGGTTGCTAATGCTAGCTTCAAACTACCGGTTCAGATATCTGCTACTCCTGTTTGCCAGGGATGTGGGACTGTTTTCCATCATGCTGCATCAGAGAGGATAGTTTGCTAATCTTGTTTTAATAGGAGGTAAGAAAAGTTAACACCATGTCTAATTATAAAATGCTAAATGACGATACCTCAATACCCCAGCGCCGGAAGATGCCAGCCAGTAACAGCAGCTCTTGTTAACATTTTTTCCTATCCTTGTGTCTTCATTGAGTGTATTTTGTCTCTAGTGTGTTCTTTCTAATCAAGGCTGAGTACTAAGACTCGAGTAATGACTGGACCAAGTTTAATTACTTTTTTCTGCTGGTTTTCCTGCTATTTTTCTCTTCCTCGTGGCTATGGGGAACACTGAAGTAAAAAGGATTGTTCACACATGTGACCAGCTGTTTGCGCTGAATAGGATTCCCGGAGCAAAGCCCCTTATCCCGCACGAACAAAGGAGGAGTCGCCAGGGGCGAAGAGCTGGAAGAAAGTTTAGAATGAGGAGGAGAAAATTTTAACCAACCGTACCAATGTTAATCACGGGTAACGTGAGGTCTCTGGGAAATAAGACGGACAACCTCACAGCGCTGGTCAGAACACAGAGAGAATACTGGGGGAGCAGCATCATGTGTTTTATAGAGACATGGCTTCGCTCACACATTCCTGACAGCAACGTCACACTACCCAGCTTCAAGACTACCCAGGTGGACAGGGACGTTACAGGGATCAGTAAAAGGAAGGGAGGAGGAATTGTGCTTTTTGTGAATGAAAAATAGTGTAATCCCAGACACATTTATGTGAAAGAACATCTCTGCAGCCCGGACATTGAACTGCTCGCTGTGAGTATGCAACCCTATTACATGCCGTGAGAGGTCACGTGTGCCATTGTAATCGGTGTTTACTTTCACCCGTCAGCTGATGCAGCGGTGGCATGTGACGTCATCAACTCCACTGCTGCCACTCTGCTGGGCCAGCATCCTGACACATTCATGGCCACCAAGGGAGATTTTAAACACATCTCACTGGACAAAACATTACCAAACTTCCACCAGTTTGTTAACTGTCCCACCAGGGAAAATAAAACACTGGATCTCCTGTATACCATTGTAGGAGATGCATACAGCGCCACAGCTCTACCATCCCCCTGGGCAGATCTGATCACAACCTGGTTCTGTTATCACCCAAGTACATTCCTCTTGTGCAAAGGTAGCCTGCTCATACATGGACTGTGAGGAGGTGGACACAGTAGGCTGCTGATGCACGACAAGACTGTTTTGAGACAACGGACTGGGATGTACTCTGTGGGCCACACGGGGAGGACATAAACAACATGGCTGACTGCATCACAGCATACATCAGATTCAGTGAAAACATAACCATGCCAGCCCAGACCGTGAGCCGTTTTCCCAACAGCAAACCATGGATCACCAGTAACCTGAAAGCACTTCTTAACAAGAAGGAGGGCTTTTAGGTCTGGAGACAGGGAGGAACTGAGGAGAGTGCAGCATGAATTGAGAGAGATGCTGAGGAGGTGTAAAGACAATTACAGGAGGAAGTTGGAGGGAAGGGACAGACAGACAGCAGGGAGCCATGAGAGTGCCGGTGAACTAAATCTGCTTTTAAATAGGTCCAACTCACCGTCCATCACTCCCACAACACAGTCAGACCCCCACACACCGCTCCCCCCTCACTCCCCTGTGCAGCACCCCCCCTCCTCTCAGCCCCCCTCCTCTCCACTGACGACATCAGCACCAACCCCCACATCACAGTGACTACAGGCCAGGTGCAGCCTTCCCGTGGCTTCCCCCATAACAAGAAAAGGTATAAGACCTACTTGTGAAACTAATGTCGCCAAATCATCGCTCAGCTGACAGACCAAGGGACAAGAGACTGGGGCGACACAGATCCACATCAGGACGGGTGATCATCCCGACCATTGAGCACCAATGTCTGTCACTGTTTCAGCTCAACATTGAGGGCCTCACCACTGCCTAACTCGATCTCATACATCACCTTGCTGACTCCAGCAGAGTAGCAGCCATCTTCCTCCAGGAAGCCCACTGTAAAGCCATCAGCATCATCAGTCTTCCTGGGTTCCACCTTGCTGGCTCCACCCACAGTAGTCAACATGGGCTGGCAACCTTTGTTAGGTCTAACTTAAACTGGGAACACATGAGTCAATTGCCACCTGGCTCCCGTGTCAAATGGCTGGCCACCATGCTCCAGAATACGTCAGTGGTCAATGTCAACAAGCCTGCACAGTCAACATTGACCTTAACAGCCCTCCCATCTGTCCTGGCACCTGCCATCTTTGCAGGGGACTTCAACAGTCAATATACAGACTGGGGTTATAACCACACCAAACCAGATGGCGAGACATTGGTTGAGTGGGCGTCCAGTAATGATGCTGTGCTCCTATCTGACCCGAAAGAACTCCCAAGTTTCTATTCCTCCTGGTGGAACACTTACACTAACCCGGACCTGGCCTTCGCTCTATGCCACAGTACTGACCTGACACCAGAGGTGTATCATTGACAGGGTCCCCATTTACACCATCCATCATTAAAGTTGCATCACTGGTGGAGCCGGTTTCAGGTAAGTCTGCCAGGAGATGGAACTTTCGGAAAGCCAAGTGGCAGACATTCATGACAGAGACAGAACGTAGGTCAGCATGTCTCCCAGACCCAGACTCTGATGATGTGAACACTGTGTATAAAGCCAACTGTGATGCACTCCTAGGGGCAGCCAAGAAAACCACCCCATGAGGCTTCAATGACAACTACATCCCAAGTTGGGATGAAGAGTACATACACCTCCTATGTGACCACCAGCAGGCCAGCTCCAGGAAAGAAGTGGAAATGACGGCACTGCCATCCGCAAGGCTAGATGGACTGAGGTCACTGAATCAATCGACTTCACCCATTCTAGCCGTAAGGCTTGGAAAACAATCAACCAGTTGACAGGGAGGAAAACAAGCCCCCCCCCCCCCAGTTGCCAGGAGACAGCAAACACCATAGCTTCCCAGCTTCTCAATGGCCGCTTCCCAGGTGCTGATAGGATCTTCTCACGCTTGATTCTGCATGAGGTATCCTCTCTCTCTAGGATGGCCAGTGCTGACTCCAACCTACTGGGAGACTTTGTAATATCTGAGCTCATCACACCCATCAGAAAACTGAAGCAAGGTAAAACGCAATAATATCTGCCTGGTTCGTGCTCATTCTACACATCTTGCTGCCAGAGGTCCAAGCACCCAAAGATCTGGCGCCGACCTGCTGTTACAGTCCTGCTGAAGCTAAATAAACCTGCGGGACACCCCAAGGCATATAGACCCATCTCATTGCTTTGTGTCACTTTCAAAATACTCGAGAGGATGATCCACAAATGCATAGAGCCAGTGGTAGACCCCCAATTCCCAAGGGAACAGGATGGCTTCCAGTGGGGCAGATCAGCAGTGAACCAGGTTACACTGCTAACGCAAGAAACTGAAGTCAACTTCCAGGATAAAGAGAAAGCTGGGGTGGTACTGTTAGACCTGACAACTGCCTATGATACCGTTTGGCACCATGGCCTACACCTGAAACTACTGAAGACAATACCTGATCGGCACATGGTTAATTTCATCATGGAAATGTTGTCAAACTATAGTTTCACTCTTCAGACCAGTGATGGCCAGCGAAAATATGGCTATGCGGATGATCTGGCCATCATGCTGCACCAACCATCATGGAAGGTGCTGGAAGAAGGCCTCATCCAGGATATGGGTATTCTGGCAGGTTACCTTCACAAGTGGCGACTCCAGCTCAGCACTGGCAAGACCATGATGGCAGCATTCCATCTGAACAACAGAGAAGCCAAAAGGGAGCTGGACGTGTTCGTAGACAATAATTCAATTCAATTCAATTCAACTTTATTTATATAGCGCCATTTCACAACAACAGTCATCTCGTAGCACTACCAACTGAAGGGGGAACCCCCACAGTTGCAGAAAGACCCCAGCAATCAGGCGATCCCCTGTGAGCAAGCACTTGGCGACGGTGGAGAGGAAAAACTCCCTTTTAACAGGAAGAAACCTCCAGCAGAACCAGGCTCAGGGAGGGGCAGTCATCTGCTGCGACTGGCTGGGGGGGTGAGGGGATAGAGAAGAAGAAAAGAGCAGACATGTAGAGAGCAAACAGCACGATGGGGATTCAATCTATGGGAGAGAACAAACAGATGTTAATGACCAGCAAAAAAAAAAAATATTTCATTGAGAGTGAGGAAAGGAGTGAGGCCCAGTGCATTACTGGAGGTCCCCCGGCTGACTAAACCTATTAGCAGCATAACTAAGGGAGGGTTCAGAAACACATGATCCCTCCCTAATTGTAGGCTATATCAAAAAGGTAGGTTTTAGCCCTATTCTTGAAAACAGAGATCGAGTCTGACTCCCGAATCCAGATTGGCAGCTGATTCCACAGGAGAGGAGCTTGATAACTGAAGGCTCTGCCTCCCATTGTACTTTTGGAGATTCTAGGTATTACAAGTAATCCTGCATTTTGGGAGCGTAGTGCTCTGTTAGGATAATACGGTAGTATCAGATCTTTTAAATTAAAAGGAGCCTGAATGTTTAGAGCTTTGTAAGAAGAAGGATTTTAAACTTAATTCTAAACTCTATGGGAAGCCAATGAAGGGAGGCCAGAACCGGAGAGATATGATCTCTCTTTCTAGTACCTGTTAAAACTCTTGCTGCAGCATTTTGGATCAGCTGAAGACTTTTTAAAGATGTTTTAGGACAGCCTGATAATAAAGAATTACAATAATCTAATCTCGAGCTAACAAAAGTGTGGATCAGTTTCTCAGCATCACTCTGAGACAAGATGCTCCTAATCTTGGCAATATTACGCAAATGATAGAAGGCAGTCTTAGAAACAAATTTAATATGTGAATTGAAGGACAAATCCTGATCAAAAATAACTCCAAGGTTCCTCACAGAGCTATTAAGAGAAAGAGTAACTGCATCTAAACTGAAAGTTTGATTTGGAAAGGAATTTCTAAGGTTTTTTGGACCAACAAGAATGACTTCAGTCTTATCTGAATTTAATAGCAGGAAATTACAAGTCATCCAAGCTTTGATTTCCTTAAGACAGGCTTCTAACTTGGCTAATTGATTACTATCATCTGGGGGCTAACCGTGGTCTCTGGAATTATCCACAATACACTGAGCTGCTGTCCTCCGTCTGCACGCTCGAGCGGGTGTTTCCTGACCTGGTGAGAAGGGCGAACTGCACCAAGTCAAAACAGAGACGCTCTTCTCAGTCGGCGGCCATATTTTCCTCCTCGTCATCTCCAACTCCTATGCGGTACATGGACATGTTGTGTTTTTCTCTTTCCTGTCAATAAACACGCTTACTTTACTGCACTTTGGGCTTGAACCAATTTATTTGTTTGTAGCACAATTACGCAGCAGACATGACAATAAGATAAGATAAGATAAGATAAGCCTTTATTAGTCCCAAAATGGGAAAATTCCAGGATTTCAGCAGCACAGGGATAGCAGTACTCAGAGCAATAATTAATAAGATAAAATAATAAAAACAAATTAATATACATATGTACACAGATATATACACAGTGCGGGAGCATTGCAGCTAGATGGTATAAACAGCATTACGGTCTGTCAAGTTACCCTGCAGAATATGAATATGTACCCAGACAGCATATTTCGCATTTGAATCAGCCGTGTTGTCACCCTCAGTAATGATTGATATTGACCTAGTTGTATAATGGAGGGGACCATTTATTGTGCAAGGTTGTTCTGTTTTGTACATGCAATATGACCTCTATGAGCAGCCCTGGTTAGGTTATAAAGTCTGACAGTCGTAGGTAGGGAGGACCTGCGGAACCTCTCCGTTGCGCACCTAGGATGGTACAGCCTACTGCTAAATGATCTCCTCAGTGTTTTGAGTGTGTCCTGCATGGGGTGGGACTCAGACTCCAGCAGAGATGAGAGCTTAGCCACCATCCTCCTCTGTCCTATTCCCTTTACTGGGTTGAGGCATCATCCCAGAATAGAGCTAGCTTTTTTGATCAGTCTGTTGAGTCTCTTCCTGTCGGTTGCCATGATGCTGCTGCCCCAGCAGACCACTCCAAATGTAATGGCTGATGCCACCACCAAATTGTAGAAGGTCTTCAGGAGTGCCCCTTGCACTCCAAAAGACCTGAGCCTCCTCAGGAGGAACACCTTGCACTGCCCCTTCTTGTACAGCGCATTGTGTGACCAGACCAGTTTATTGTTCAGGTGACCACCAAGGTACTTGTAGGATGTCACCATCTCAATGTCTGTTCCCTGTATGTTTACTGGTGCTGTGGGGGGTTGTCCTCACCTGTGGCAGTCCACCACCAGTTCCTTAGTTTTCCTTGCAATGATCTGGAGGCAGTTCCATTGGCACCAGTCCACGAAGTCCTGGATAAGTCCTTTGTACTCTGCATCATCTCCATCAGAGATGAGGCCGATGATCCCAGAGTCATCAGAGAACTTCTGTAGGTGGCAGTGTGGTGTGTTGTGTGAAAAGTCCGCAGTATAGAGGGTGAACAGGAAGGGAGTCAGAACTGTTCCCTGGGGAGGCCCCATACTGCAGATGATGGTGTCAGACACACAGTCCTGGGTTCTTACAAACTGTGGTCGGTCTGTGAGGTAGTCCAGGATCCACGATGACAGGTGCTGGTCCACCCCTGTGCACAGTAGCTTGTCCTTCAGGATTACTGGTTGGATGGTGTTGAAAGCACTGGAGAAATCAAAGAACATATTCCTCACAGTGCTCCCAAGCTTCTCTAGGTGGGACAGGGAACGGTGTAGGAGGAAGATCACTGCATCCTCCACCCTAATGCCATGCGGGTAGGTGAACTGGAGTGGATCCATCGCTGGTCCCACCAAGATCCTCTCCAGGATCTTCATCAGGTGTGATGTGAGGGCCACTGGTCTGTAGCTGTTCAGGTCCTTGGGGTGAGGAGTCTTTGGTACGGGTACCACAGAGGATGTTTTCCACAGCTGTGGTACCCTCCCCAGCTTCAGGCTCAGGTTGAAGATGTGCTCCATGATCCCACACAGCTGGTCTGTGCAGGACTTGAGGAGCTTCGAGCTGATGCTGTCCGGACCTGAGACATTCCTCGGATTGATCTTCCCCAGCTCCGCTCTCACCTGGGTCTTAGTGAGGGTCAGGTTGGGCCAGGGGGGCTGTGTGTTGGGAGTGAGGGGTGTTGGGGGGAGGCCGTGGACAGCGGGACTGGATGAAGGTGGAGGCAATAGTGTTTGGTGGGCAGGCAGAGAAGAGGGCACTTGGTCAAACCTGTTAAAAAACAGGTGCTGGTTGTTCACCCAATCTCTGCCCTCCATGGCCTGGGAGGAGGTATTCTGGTACCCAGAGATGGTTTTGAGGCTTCTCCAGACCCCGCTGATGTCACTCTGTTGCAGTTTGTCCTCCATCTTCTTCTTGTAGCTGTCCTTCCCCTCTCTGATCTTCCTCCTTAGCTCCCTCTGTACGGACTTCAGCTCCTCCTTGTTTCTCGACCTGAAGATCCTTTTCTCCTCCTTCAGTAGTGACTTTATCTCAGGGTTGATCCAGGGTTTGTTGCTTAAGAAACACTGTATGGTCTTGGTGGGTACGGTGTTGTCCACACAGAAGTTGATGTAGTCTGTGATGGTGTGTGTGAGGCTGTCAGTGTCCTCACCATGTGGATCACAAAGCTGCTTCCATACAGTGGATTCAAAACAGTCCTTCAGAGCATCCATCACCTCCTCAGACCATATTTTTACTCTGTGGATAACAGGAGGTTGTCTGTGTACCAGGGGTTTGTACACAGGCAGGAGGTGAACCACGTTTTCATCCAATCTCCCGGGGGGTGGGGGGTGGGGTGGCTATGAGATGTAAGCCTCCTTAGTGTTTGCGTAAAATAAGTCCAATGTTTTATTGTCTCTGGTGTGCACGTGAAATACTGGGTGAACGTGGACAGAATGGAGGACAGTGAGGTATGGTTAAAATCACCCGAGATGAGGAGGAGAACATTTGGTTGCTGTGTTTGCAGCCTGCTAGTGACTGAGTGGATGACATCATGCTCTGCCTCAGCGATCGTGGAGGGGTATACATAAATAACAATGCCGACAATATGTGAAAATTCCCTTGGTTGGGAGGTAAGCCAGTCTCATGCTAACAGCTAGCAACTCCATGTCCTTGCTGCAATGTTGTTCTTTTATCGTGATGTGCCCAGGATTATACCACCTGTTGTTCACATACATTATCAGCCCCCCCCCCACCTCTGTTCTTCCCACTGTTTGATATCCGATCTGCCCATATTGCGTGGAAACCCTCCAAATCGATGTTAGCATCTGTTGCTAGTTCTGTTAGCCACGTCTCAGTAAAGAACATAATGCTAATTTCTCTGAAGACGCTCTCATACTGGGACATAGCCGCCAGTTCATCCGTCTTGTTAAGCAGCGATCTCACATTTCCCATAATAACAGATGGAAGGACGGGTCTGTACCTTGTTTTCCTCGCGTATCGCTTCAATCCAGCTTGACATCCACATCGTTTTTTCCTGATTTCTCTTGGTCTGTCGAGTTTTTGTGTTAGCACCGTGGGGCAGTCTAAAGCTAACAGCTGACTCCTACTGTAAACAAGCTCCTCCACTCATTGGGTTGAGAGACAGTTGCGATATTAACCCAAAGATGACTAATACAGTATAAGCACCAGTGCTGTGATCTGTGTGTCCTTGGTGTCCATAGTGGATACGGAGTTGCACGATCATAAGATAAGATAAGATAAGATAAGCCTTTATTAGTCCCACAACGGGGAAATTCCAGGATTGCAACAGCACAGGGATAGCAACACTCAGAGCAACAATCAGAAGGCAAGAAAAAAAAAAACAAGCAAGCAAGAGCAGCTAATAAACATATGTACGTATTACTATAAAATATATATATATACACACACACACAGACACACAGTGCAGAGCATTGTAGCTGGATGGAATAAATATATGAATATATGAACACACAGTGCAGAGCATTGTAGCTAGATGGAATAAATATGTAAATATATAAACACCCACAGTACGGAGCATTGCAGCTAGGTGGAATAAATATGCAAGTATATAAACACACACAGTGCGGAGCAATGTAGCTAGATGGAATAACATGTAGATATATAAATATATAAACACCCACAGTACGGAGCATTGCAGCTAGACGGAACAAATATGCAAATATATAAACACACACAGTGCAGAGCATTGCCGCTAGATGGAATGAAACAGCATAACCGTCTACCCAGCTATCCTGCATGGTATGATTATGTGCCCATACACACTCTCACCCTCCATAGCGACCGGCATGCTCCTAGTTGTATGCCGGAGAGGACCACTGTGTAAGTCTATTGCATCTTCTGCATTCAAAAAACTATTAGTTTGTTACGTCTTTTTTGCTATCTCTGCGAGCAGCCCTGCTTAGGTTGTACAGTCTGACAGCCGTTGGTAGGAAGGACCTACGAAACCTCTCGGTTGTGCACCTGGGATGATGTAGTCTGCTGCTAAATGAGCTCCTCAGTGCATTCAGTATGTCCTGCATAGGGTGGAACTCGGACTCCAGCAGAGATGACAGTTTAGCCACCGTCCTTCTCTCTCCTATCTCCTCCATCGGATCAAGGCGCTGCCCCAGGACAGAGCTAGCTTTCTTAATCAGTTTGTTCAGTCTCTTCCTATCGGCTGCAGTAATGCCACTGCCCCAGCAGACCACTCCAAAAGTGATGGCTGATGCCACCACCGTGTCATAGAATGACTTCAGCAGCGCCCCTTGTACACCAAAAGACCTGAGTCTCCTCAGCAGGAACAGCCTGCGCTGTCCCTTCTTGTAGAGTGCATCAGTATTGTGTGACCAGTCTAGTTTATTGTTCAGATGAATACCCAGGTACTTATAGGATGTCACCATCTCGATGTCTGTTCCCTGTATATTTACTGGTACTGTGAGGGGCTGCCCATGCCTGCGGCAGTCCACCACCAGCTCCTTAGTTTTCCTCGCGTTGATCTGGAGGCAGTTCCGATGGCACCAGTCCACGAAGTCCTGGATAAGCCCTCTGTACTCAGCTTCATCTCCATTGGAGATGAG
The DNA here is from genome assembly GCA_020510985.1 of Pholidichthys leucotaenia. Lineage (NCBI taxonomy): Eukaryota > Metazoa > Chordata > Actinopteri > Cichliformes > Pholidichthyidae > Pholidichthys > Pholidichthys leucotaenia. The sequence goes on along the minus strand of CM035847.1, from coordinate 251,372,390 downwards.
GCCAACGATCGTAGAGTCATCAGAGAACTTCTGTAGATGGCAGTGTGTTGTGTTGTGTGAGAAGTCCGCAGTATAAAGAGTGAACAGGAAGGGAGCCAGCACCGTTCCCTGGGGGGCCCCCGTGCTACTGATGATCGTGTCGGACACACAGTCCCGGGTTCTCACAAACTGAGGCCGGTTCGTGAGGTAGTCCAGGATCCATGATGACAGGTGCTGGTCCACCCCTGCGCGCAGCAGCTTGTCCTTCAGGATCATCGGTTGGATGGTGTTGAAAGCACTGGAGAAGTCAAAGAACATGATCCTCACCATATTCCCGGGCTTCTCCAGGTGGGACAGAGAACGGTGAAGGAGGAAGATCACCGCATCCTCCACCCCAATGCCATGCTGGTAGGCGAACTGGAGTGGATCCATCGCTGGTTCCACCAGGGGGCGGAGGTGAGCAAGGAGCAGTCTCTCCAGGGTCTTCATCAAGTGGGACGTCAAGGCCACCGGTCTGTAGCTGTTCAGGTCTTTGGGGTGGGAAGTTTTTGGTACAGGTACCACACAAGATGTTTTCCACAGCTGTGGTACCCTCCCCAGTTTCAGGCTCATGTTGAAGATATACGTCACAATCCCACACAGCTGGTCTGCACAGGACTTGAGGAGCTTTGCGCTGATGCCGTCCGGTCCCGGCGCCTTCCTCGCCTTGATCTTCCTCAGCTCCGTCCTCACCTGGGTCCTGGTCAGGGTCAGGATGGGGGGCTGTGTGTTGGGAGTGGGGGGGTGTTGGTAGAGTGGGGAGTGGGCAGCAGGACTTGATTTCTTTAGAGGCAGCAGTGGTTGTTGTGCAGTCAGGGGGGAGGGCGGTTGGTCAAATCTATTGAAAAACAGATTCAGGTTAAATAAAGTTGTAGCAAGAAAAAAGACACAGTAAATAAAAAGGAGGAGAACTCAGAATTGAGCCGCTGCTGCAAAAAGGCAGCCGACTCATGTGGCGCCGGAAGTTAATGGTATTTCTTCCATCTCAAACTGCAGAGATGCTGCTGGGGTTGTTTTGAATGCTCCTGTGCAAAGTCTCAAGGCATGATACTGAATACAGTCTAACTTGTGTAATGTTTCAGCAGTTGAATTATGCTACACACTCATAATCAATTCCTGATCTGATCAGTCCTGTGTATATAGCCCTCGGAAAATTCCTGTCTGCTCCTCAGTCCCTACCAACTAGACACCTCATGATCGTCACTTCCTTGTGGTAATGTATCGTCACTTCCTGTTTTGCTGTCTGCCTGTGTGGTTTGCTCTCCAGCCACTAGCTATGGCTACTAGCTCTCTTTCCTCTCCTCCTCTGGTGTGCTCTCTCTGTCAGATGTTTAGCTACACCTCTGCCTCTTTTAGTGATAACAGTAAATGTAATAAATGTTGTCTTTTTGAGGCGCTCAAGGCGAGGTTGTCTGATTTGGAATCCCGGCTCCGCTGCATTGAAACACCGTCTGCGCCAGTTAACCGTGACGGACGCCCCTTAGCTGCAGCGGAGCTAGCTAGCTTAGGCCCCCCTGTCAGCGGTCCCCCGGCTCTCCTCAGCAGCGAGGAGACTGGATGGGTGACGGTGAGAAGGAAGCCTAGTCGCAAAGCCCTGGTACTCCACCAACCTGTTCACGTTTCTAATCGTTTTTCCCCGCTCAGTGACACACCCGCTGAGGAAAAAACTCTGATCATTGGCGGCTCTGTAGTCAGAAACCTGAACCTAGAGACTCCAGCGGCCATAGTCAAATGCATTCCTGGGGCCAGAGCAGGCGACATCGAGTCAAATTTGAAAATTCTGGCTAAAAGTAACTGTAAATATTCCACAATTGTTATTCACGCCGGCATTAATGACATCCGTCTCCGGCAGTCGGAAGTCACGAAACTTAATATAGAATCGGTGTGTGACTTTGCAAAAACGATGTCTGCCACTGTAGAATTCTCTGGGCCCCTCCCCAATCTGACCAGTGATGACATGTTTAGCCGCTCGTCATCCTTGAACCGCTTGCTGTCTTTGTGGTGTCCTAAAAATGACGTGGGCTACATTGACAATTGGAGCTCTTTTTGGGGAAAACCTGGTCTTATGAGACGAGACAGCATTCATCCCACTTTGGATGGTGCTTCTCATTTATCGAACAATCTGGCATCTTTTTTATCCAAATTTCCAAAATCTTGACTACTCAGAGTTGGGACAAGGAAGCAGAGTCGCAGTCTTACACGCCTCTCTGCAGCTCCTCTTCATCCGCCACCCCTCAGCTTAGCCCCTGTCTTCCCCATCAGAGAATCGTTGTCTGCTCCCTCCAAAGTAAATAAAAATATAATGTATAACCATCCCAAAGTGATAAAGAAAAATATTGGTAAAACTCAAATTAAACATAAAGCCTCTAAATTGAATGATTTGGCCTCTGTTCCTCCTCATAATTTAAAAATTAAATGTGGTTTATTAAATGTTAGGTCTCTAACTCCCAAGTCTCTGTTAGTCCATGATCTGTTAACTGATCATCAGATTGATTTAATTTCCCTTACAGAGACTTGGTTAGGGCAAGAGGATTATGTTGGTTTAAATGAATCAACTCCCTCTGGTTATTTAAACTGTCAAAATCCCAGAAGTTCTGGTCGTGGAGGAGGAGTAGCAACAATTTACCATTCCAAATTACTAGTTAATGTAAAGCAAAAAACATGTTATAATTCCTTTGAGGGCCTGGTCCTCAGTATTGGGCACTTTAGCAATTTTAGGTTAAACCCAATTTTATTTGCCATAGTTTATCGTCCCCCATCAACCTACTCAGAATTTTTATCCGAATTTGCTGATTTCTTAGCTGATTTAGTGCTGAAATCTGATAGAATAATTATAGTAGGGGACTTTAATATACATGTGGATGTAGATAGTGACTGCCTTAATGTGGCATTTAATTCAATATTAGACTCGATTGGGTTTTCTCAGAAAGTAGGAAATTCTACTCATTACCTCCACCATACGTTGGACCTTGTTCTGACATATGGCATAGAAATAGAAAATCTTGTAGTGTCTCCTCATAACCCTGTACTGTCAGACCATTGTCTGTTAACCTTTGATTTTACTATTTCTGACTATTTGGCTCCTAAAGAAAAATATTATTACAGTAGATGCCTCTCAGATGATGCTGTTTCCAAATTTATGCAGATTGTTTCCTCTATGCCATGTGTCAACACAACGGAAATAAGCTATAGACAGCTTGCTCCTTCTGTAATTGATAACATGGTGGATAGTGTTTCAGCTTCTCTGCATCAGACTCTAGACTTGGTGGCCCCCTTAAAAAAGAAAAAGTCTAATCAGAGATTTCTAACTCCTTGGTTCAACACAGAAACTCGTAGCTTAAAACAGAAGACTCGTCAATTAGAAAGAAAATGGCGCTCCACTAATTTAGATGAAATCTATATAGCTTGGAGAAATCATCTTTTAATTTATAAAAAATCTCTTAGAAAAGCTAGAACGAGTTATTACTCTGCATTAATAGAAGAGAACAAGAATAATCCCAGGTTTCTTTTCAGTACTGTAGCCAGGTTGACAAAGAGTCAGGACTCTGTCAATCCTAGCATTCCCTTAGAGCTTACTAGTCAGGCCTTTATGAACTTTTTCAATAATAAAATTTCATCCATCAGAGATAAAATCAATCAGATTCTTCCCACAGTTAACTTAAATACTGTAACTACTACAACTCCTTCTATTGATGTCTGTCTTGATGAGTTTACTTCAATCGACCTTTGTGAGTTAGACAAAATAGTTTCCTCATCCAAACCTTCAACTTGTCTTTTAGACCCTATTCCTACCAGGTTACTTAAAGAAGTCTTCCCACTTATTGGTAGCTTTATTCTTCATATAATCAATTCTTCATTAACTTTAGGCCATGTACCGCAGGCTTTTAAAATGGCTGTAATTAAACCCTTACTCAAAAAGCCAACGCTAGATCCAGGAGCTTTAGCTAACTATAGACCAATCTCTAATCTCCCTTTCATTTCAAAAATCTTAGAAAGAGTTGTTGCTACGCAATTATTTGACCACCTGCAGGGAAATGGTTTACTTGAAGAGTTTCAATCTGGGTTTAGAATCCATCATAGTACTGAAACAGCCTTAGCGAAGGTCACTAACGACCTCCTCATTGCATCTGATAATGGACTAGTTTCTGTACTTGTCCTTTTAGACCTTAGTGCAGCTTTTGATACTATCGATCATAATATTCTACTTGATAGATTAGAACACTATGTTGGACTTAATGGAACTTTGTTGCAGTGGTTTAGATCTTATTTATCTGATAGGTTCCAGTTTGTTCATGTAAATAATGAGTTTTCTTTCAACTCAAAGCTTAGTCATGGAGTTCTACAGAGATCTGTGCTAGGCCCTATTCTTTTTAGTTTATATATGCTTCCGTTAGGCAACATTATTAGAAAGCACTGTATACATTTTCATTGTTATGCAGATGACACACAATTATACCTGTCAATGAAGCCAGATGATAGTAATCAATTAGCCAAGTTAGAAGTCTGTCTTAAGGAAATCAAAGCTTGGATGACTTGTAATTTCCTGCTATTAAATTCAGATAAGACTGAAGTCATTCTTGTTGGTCCAAAAAACCTTAGAAATTCCTTTCCAAATCAAACTTTCAGTTTGGATACAGTTACTCTTTCTCTTAATAGCTCTGTGAGGAACCTTGGAGTTATTTTTGATCAGGATTTGTCCTTCAATTCACATATTAAATTTGTTTCTAAGACTGCCTTCTATCATTTGCGTAATATTGCCAAGATTAGGAGCATCTTGTCTCAGAGTGATGCTGAGAAACTGATCCACGCTTTTGTTAGCTCGAGATTAGATTATTGTAATTCTTTATTATCAGGCTGTCCTAAAACATCTTTAAAAAGTCTTCAGCTGATCCAAAATGCTGCAGCAAGAATTTTAACAGGTACTAGAAAGAGAGATCATATCTCTCCGGTTCTGGCCTCCCTTCATTGGCTTCCCATAGAGTTTAGAATTAAGTTTAAAATCCTTCTTCTTACTTACAAAGCTCTAAACAATCAGGCTCCTTTTTATTTAAAAGATCTGATACTACCGTATTATCCTAACAGAGCACTACGCTCCCAAAATGCAGGATTACTTGTAATACCTAGAATCTCCAAAAGTACAATGGGAGGCAGAGCCTTCAGTTATCAAGCTCCTCTCCTGTGGAATCAGCTGTCAATCTGGATTCGGGAGTCAGACTCGATCTCTGTTTTTAAGAATAGGGCTAAAACCTACCTTTTTGATATAGCCTACAATTAGGGAGGGATCATGCGTTTCTGAACCCTCCCTTAGTTATGCTGCTAATAGGTTTAGTCAGCCGGGGGACCTCCAGTAATGCACTGGGCCTCACTCCTTTCCTCACTCTCAATGAAATATTTTTTTTTGCTGGTCATTAACATTTGTTTGTTCTCTCCCATAGATTGAATCCCCATCGTGCTGTTTGCTCTCTACATGTCTGTTCTTTTCTTCTTCTCTATCCCCTCACCCCCCCAGCCAGTCGCAGTAGATGACTGCCCCTCCCTGAGCCTGGTTCTGCTGGAGGTTTCTTCCTGTTAAAAGGGAGTTTTTCCTCTCCACCGTCGCCAAGTGCTTGCTCACAGGGGATCGCCTGATTGCTGGGGTCTTCCTGCAACTATGGGGGTTCCCCCTACAGTTGATAGTGCTATAAGATGACTGTTGTTGTGAAATGGCGCTATATAAATAAAGTTGAATTGAATTGAATTGAATGATGTTTAAAACTTTTTTTTTACATTTATCAACTAGTTTATTATGTGTTGCCCATGTGACCCTCTCATCAAACCACACCAAGAAACTTGAACTGCTTTAAACTTAAACTGCTTTTTCTAAACTGCAGCAGTGGCTCAGGAGGTAGAGCAGATGGTCCAATAACCACATGGTTGGCAGTTTGAATCCCGCTCTCCCCAGTATCCTGCCGTTGTGTCCCTGGGCAAGACACTTCACCCCCAATTGCTCCTGGTGGGTATGGAAGCGCCATGTTAGGCAGCATGCCGCCGTGGATGGCAGGATCTGTAAAGCGCTTTGGTCATCAAGAGATGAGAATAAAAGCGCTATATAAGTGAACACCATTTACTAGTTCCAACTCCTGATTACATAAGTTTAATTTCTTTACCTACTCTTGTTCTCATAAAAGTCATTGCTTTAGTTTTAACATCAGAAAACTTAAATCCCCATTTATATGACCATTTGTCCATTTTTAAAATGGATCCTTCGAGTTTTTTAACAACAAACCCTAAATGTCTTCCTCTTGCCCACATTGCCTCATCATCTGCAAAAAGTAAACATCCCATCCTGATTTCTGTCGTCTTAAAAACATCATTTATCATTAGCAAAAATAATAACAGACTCACTGTGCTCCCCTGTGGTGTTCCATTGTTTATTGTATGCTTCTCAGAATAATTGTTTCCTATTCTTACTTGACTTTGTCTATCCAATAAAAACTCCCTTATCCATTTATAGATTCAAACTTTAATGCCTGTTTCTCGAAGTTTGATTAATAAACCTTCTCTCCACATCATGTTATATGCCTTCTACTGTATATGTCAAAAAATACTGCTACACCATTTTCTTTAACTTGAGATTTTCTGATTTCATCTTCTAGACATAAGACTGCGTCCATTGCATTTCTCCCTCTCCTAAAGCCACTCTGATATTGTGATATGCATCCTTTACTTCTAAATAGTATGTTAATCTTTCATTTATAATTTTCTCCATTATTTTGCAGACGTTAGATGTTAACACAATCGGTTAGTTTTCTGGTTTTATATGGTCTTTTCCTTGTTTTCTTATTGAGGGGTGGCTGTGGTGCAGATGTAGTGGGGCTGACTACTGATCAGAGGGCCAGCGGTTCAAGTCCCGCTCTGTCTGCAGTCTGCATGTCAAAGTAACCTTGAGCAAGACACTGAGCCCCCAGTTGCTTCTGGTGGGTCAGGCCAGCACCAGTGCATGGCGGCTCTGCCGCCATCAGTGTATGAATGGGTGGACAGCAGGATCTGTAAAGCACTTCGGTCATCCAGAGATGAGAAAAAGCACTATATAAGTGAACGCCATTTATTGGCACTATTACTGCTTCCTTCCAACTCTGTGGCAATTTCCCTTCCTTCCACACTAATATATAATTCTAATAAAATATCTTTGGATGCCTCACTAAGATGACTAACCATTATAGAGCAAATCTGATCTTTTCCTGGTGCTGATATTTTTGATTTTTGAAGTGCTCGATTTAATTCTGTTCTGTTAAATGGTACATTTATTAGATCATTTACCACTTCTTCGTGTTCCATCAACTCTCTATTCATAGCAATTGTATTTCCTCTTTTCCTTTCTTCATTAATATTATTGGCGCTATGGATTTTCAAAAATGTTTTAACCATCACATTTGCCTTCTCATCTCTTACTGCTGTTATTTCTCCATTATGCAAAATTGGACAGCCGTATTCTTTTTTTTAATTCAATTCATTCTTCTTATCATATTCCACACCTTACTAATTTCTGTCTCCTTTCCCACTGAATTACAAAACATTCTCCAATATTCCTTCTTTGCATTTTTTATGGTTCTTCTTATCATACATACGGGCTGCACGGTGGCGCAGTGGTTTAGCACTGTGGCAGCACAGTTTTACCCTTGGCCGGGGGATCGCGGGGATCATGAGGTCGTGGGTTCGATCCCAGCCCCCGACCAACAGTGAGCTGTGTGGAGTTTGCATGTTCTCCCCGTGTTGCGTGGGTTTACTCCGGGATTTCTCTCCGGTTTCCTCCCGCATACCAAAAACATGTAGGTTTAGGGTGCTCGCGCACGCAGCGACCAGCAGCCGGTGGCTTGTCACCAGACTGCAAACCAAATCTACCTACGGGTACAAATAAGTAACAAAACAAAAAAAACAAAAAAACCTTGTAACTTTTTATACTTAATTAAACTCTGAGCGTTAAGATTTTTTTTTTAACATTTTAAAAGCTTTATTTCAAGATTTAATTACTTTGTATCATTCCTGTGTCCACCATGGAACAATCTTCTTCTTATCTCCTTCCTTTTTTTATTGACCAACTCACTGCCTCTAAAATGGCCCAAAAACCAGAATGGTTTAGACAATCAATATCAACATTTAAATTAATTTTTTTTGCATTTCCTGATCACTAACGACTGTGAATGATTTCCAGTCTGCACTTCTAAAACACCATTGTGGTACACTCATTATATCAAAGTGGCAGCAATTACAGCCCCAAGTCTTTTTGAATATGATGCCACAAGCTTGGTACACCTATTTTTGGGCAGTTTCGCCCATTTCTCTTTGCAGCACCTCTCAAGCTCCGTCAGGTTGGATGGAAAGTGTCGGTGCACAGCCATTTTCAGATCTCTCCAGAGATATTCAATTGGATTCAAGTCTGGGCTCTTGCTGGTCCACTCAAGGACATTCACAGAGTTGTCCTGAAGCCACTCCTTTAATATCTTTGATGTGTGCTTAGGGTTGTTGTCCTGCTGAAAGACGAACCGTTGCTCCAGTCTGAGGTCAAGAGCGCTCTGGAGCAGGTTTTCATCCAGGATGTCTCTGTACATTGCTGCATTCATCTTTCCCTCTATCCTGATTAGTCTCCCAGTTCCTGCCACTGTAAAACAGCCCCACAGCATGATGCTGCCACCACCATTGGCATGGTCATGAACGGTGCCTTGTTTCCTGTAAACATGATGCCTGGCATTCACACCAAAGAGTTCAATCTTTGTCCCATCAGGCCAGAGAATTTTGTTTCTCATGGTCTGAGAGTCCTTCAGGAGCCTTTTGGCAAACTCCAGGTTGGCTGCCATGTGCCTTTTACTAAGGAGTGGCTTCCGTCTGGCAACTCTACTATACAGGCCTGATTGGTGGATTGCTGCAGAGAAGGTTGTCCTTCTAAAAGGTTCTCCTCTCTCCACAGAGCAACGCTGGAGCTCTGACAGAGTGACCATCAGGTTTTTGGTCACCTCCCTGACTATGGCCCCTGTCCCCTGATTGCTCAGTTTAGACGGCCGGCCAGCTCTAGGAAGAGACCTGGTGGTTCCGAATTTCTTCCATTTATGGATGATGGAGGCCACTGTGCTCATTTCAACCTTCAAAGCAGCAGAAATTTTTCTGTACCCTTCCCCAGATTTGTGCTTCGAGACAACCCTGTCTTGGAGTTCTACAAACAATTCCTTTGACTTCATACTTGGTTTGTGCTCTGACATGCACTGTCAACTGTGGGACCTTATATAGACAGGTGTGTGCCTTTCCAAATTATGTCAATCAACTGAATTTACCACAGGTGGACTCCAATTAAGCTGTAGAAACATCTCAAGGATGATCAGTAGAAACAGGCTGTACTTGAGCTCAGTTTTGAGCTTCATGGTAAAGCTGTGAATACTTTATATACATGTGATTTCTTAGTTTTTTATTTTTAATAAATTTGCAAAAATCTCAAAAAAAAAAAACTTTTTTACATTGTGATTAAGGGGCATTGTGTATAGAATTTTGAGGAAAAAAATGAAATTAATCCATTTTGGAATAATGCTGTAACATAACAAAATGTGGAAAAAGTGAAGCGCTGTAAATACTTTCCGGATGCACTGTATAGACACAAAATAGTCCCTGTCCTTTAAATAGGACTCAGACCAGCTAAGTGCTGTACCAGAAAGTCCCACCCAGTTTTTCAGCTGGTCTAGTAAGATGTTATGGTCAACCGTGTCGAATGCAACACAGAGGTCCAGTAGAACCAAGACTGAAATGCTGCCATTATCTGTATTGGAGTGGATGTCATTAAGGACCTTAACTAGAGCTGTCTCAGTCCTGTGGTGTGTCCGAAAACCTGACTGGAAGACATTGAAACAGTTATTTAATGTCAGGAAGTTGTATAATTGTTGAAAAACAGCTTTTTCTATCATTTTACTAAGAAAGGGGAGATTTGATATAGCCCTATAGCTGTTCATGAGGGAGGTGTCTAGGTTGCTCTTTTTTAGAAGTGGCTTGATAACAGCTGTTTTAAAGCACTGAGGGAAGACACCTGAATGTAGAGACATATTTATGATCTGTAGTCGATTTGAGGACATTCAATATGAAACTTTTTTTTTTTAACCTGTTGGGTAGGGTATCAAGGCAACAGGTAGTGGATTTCAGGTGGCGTATGATGTCATCAAAGATTTTATGATTGATTGGAAAAAAATTCCGTCATGGTCTTTATGTCTTCTCTACGTGGACACAGAGGAAGCACATGTCCAGCAACTGGCATAGGAGCACTGACCAACTGTCTAATTTTCTGAATTTTGTCAGTAAAGAAAAAGGCAAAGTCATTGCAGGCAAGATTGGAGAGAAGTTCAGGAGCTACTGACACAGGAGGATTTGTTAGCCTGTCAACAGTAGTGAAAAAGGTGTGTGCCTTGGCTGAGGTATGCATTCTCAGATCATCACCAATATGTATTGGGTTCATCTCTAGCCCAAGAACCACCTCTGGTGAAAATTTCATCCAAATCCATCACTAGTTTTTGTGTAATCCTGCAGCATAAATACAAACTAGAAAAGCACTCATAGAGCGCATACCTCCACCAAGGCTCCTTCCGTTTCTCATGGATCACCTCCAAAATGTAATGGGCTTGTGTGTAGGCCTATCGCCACTTGTGTTGAAAATTGCATCCAAGTCTGTCCATTAGTTTTGGAGTTTTGTGGCCGACACACTGTGAGAAGAGCCTTGGCTGAGGTGTGCATTCCCAGATCATCACCAAAATGTAATGGGTTCCTCTGTAGGCCAAGAACCACCTCTGGTGAAAATTTCATCCAAATGCATCCAGTAGTTTTTGTGTCATCCTTCTGCACAAATACAAACAAAGGCCTTGGTGGAGGTATGCACGCTCAGATCATCACCAAAATCTAAAAATCCATCCAGTAGTTTTTGTGTAATCCTGCTGCGCAAATACAAACAAAGACCTTGGTAGAGATATGCACTCTCAGATCATCACCAAAATCTAATCATCTGTTCCTTGTGCCATTACACACCTTTCCTGAAAATGTCGTCAAAATCCGTTCATAACTTTTTGAGTTATGTTGGTAACAGACAGACAGACAGACAAACAGACAAATGCCAGTAAAAGCATTACCTCCTTGGCGGAGGTAATAAACTCAAGTGTTGCTGTTGTGTCCATCTCCTCCATCTCCAAACTCCCAGGCTGCGGGCCTTGCAATTCATCGCACAACCGCGTACAACCCACAGGCCAATGGGTTATGCGAACGTTTTCATAGATCACTGAAAGCAGCACTCAGGGGTTCACTGACGGATGCATATTGGGTAGACAGGTTGCCGTGGGTTTTATTGGGGTTGCGCTCGGCGCCAAAAGAGGATTTGGAAGCTTCCCCGGCAGAGAGCTTGTTTTTGCGCAGCCCCTGTGGCTGCCCGGGGAATTTCTGCCAAATAATCCCGCGCCGGACAGCTGCCCGTCTCAGCTTTTGCAGCGTAGCGCAAACACAGGCACGCTGCCGGGCCCGGCCCACCACTGTTTTCCGCGTGCTTTTGTGCATAAAACTTTGAATAACGCGGAGTTCGTGTTCGTCAGACACGACGACCACCGCCCTCCATTGTGCCTGCACACATGTTGAAAATGGCCCTATCTCACAATGTTAAAGAATCCTTTAAAAAATTCCTGGATCCAGACGGTGATCCGGATCATCCCCAAAATTTAATCAGTTCTTCCTTGTACCATTTCCAACAATGCCTGAAAGTTTCATGGAAATCCGTCCAAAACTTTTTGAGTTATCTTGCTAACCAACAGACAGACAAACAGACAAACCCCGGCAAAAACATAACCTCCTGGCCTGCGGCCTGGTGGAGGTAACAAAGACCTTGGTGGAGATATGTACTCTCAGATCATCACCAAAATCTAATCATCTGTTCTCCATGCCATTACACACATTTTCTGAAAAGTTCATCAAAATACATTCATAACTTTTTGAGTTATATTGCTAACAAACAGACAAACAAACCAACCAACAAAACAACGCTGGCAAAAACATAACTTCCTTGGCAGAGGTAGTGAACATGATTTTCTCATCTGTGATTATTGCATTTGTATTTTCTGCCTGGCCTAAATCTGATGTTGCAGTTTGTGGAATTTTTGTCTTCTCAAGCCCTATCCTCTGTCCTCAACTCTTTACAGCCTCTGCATAGCTTATCTTGTTGACTGTTTTAACCTGCTGAACTTCTATAACCATTTTTCTAGCCTTACATCCCCCATATGTCACGCTGTGTTGCCCTCCACAATTACAGCACTTGTCCTGAACATTTTCACCACATTCCTCATGTATGGCCACCCCCACACCTTGGGTACCTCTGCTGTCCTCTACATTGCATCTATATGTCCATATCTTTGGTATTTATAACACCAAAGAGGAGGATGGATGTAGGGCCTGGCGGAAAAACTCATGCACCCCATTTTAACGCTTTCTAGCAGAACAGCCTCTTGAAACTCCAAGAGTACAGACAAGCTGTTAACTCTTTCTCCATTAACTGTTTTCAATAGTCTTTTAACTCTGCTCACCTCCACTTCATGAATACTTTGTTTAAACCTCTCCAGATCTTCATTCACCGGAATCCCTGTAATCACACCTCTTGTTATTTTATTCTCTCCAATGACTCTTGGCTCTCTCACAGCCTTTTTGCAAATATTCTCAACATGCAATATTTTGTTTTTTCTGCTCTTCTGTTTTACCAACTATTAACAAGTCCCCATCTTGAAGAATTCTAGCAAAGTGAAGCTCTCCTATCTTCTTTTTCAGTTCTCTGGGCAAGGCTATCAGTCTCAACTGTATGTTCACAATCTCTTTCCTAAATTTTACTATTATTTTGAATTCCTCTGTAACAATTCTTTTCCAGACTAGTGTCTTCCTCATCCGAGCTGTCTTCCCCCAAGTATGCTTACAATTCTGTGTTCCAGGCAAACTTTCATCCTCTGGCTTTTTTCTTCCCCTTCCTCTCCCTCTCCTGTACCCGACATTGGAACCCAAACATCCATATTTCCCTTGCCTCTTGTCCTCTACCTGAGTCACCATTTCAGCCAGTCACAAACCAGCTTATGCCAACCGCCAAGTTAAAAAGTTTTTCGGTTTCAGATGACCAGCTCCTAACCTTCAAATTGCAGCACCTTCCATAATAAAAAGTTGAAAGTCCTAACTACACACCTGCTTATAATTGTCCCTTTTATAAGGTGCCTCTTACCCCACTGATTATTCCCATCAGCCGCTGCTAATTGGCTGTTTCCCCCGACTACAATAATATGGTGCAGAAACTTCATTTTTAAAGCGCAGGACCATGGTGAAAAGTAATTAAAGAAATCAACATATGAGTTTATGTTAATAAAATGACAAGATGCCACATTTATGCAAGTGCTGTTTGTTTAAGATTCACTAAGCTGAACTACTGTTGGAAGATGAGTGTTTTGTTGCAGTTACGAGGGTGTGCATCCTCTAGAATGGAGTTGTTCAGACAAATTATCTAATTATTATCATTAAAAGTTCAGCCATCACTCTGTCTCCTCATGCCCAGGCTTCTAGAAGTGTGGGTGGGGTTTTGTATTGACTCAGTGCTGACTGGATAAAATCCAGCATCATGACCAGTCACCAGAGCGCTCTATGAACAAAACAAGGAAGTGAAAAGCTTCAAATTGTACCAGAAAAAGATAATATATAGTGAAGATTTAATGCTTAAAAAATGGTAGTATAATGTTGCTGTGATTGTGTGGGGTCTAAATGATAATTCGGCATATGTGGAGAATATATGGCTTATTAAAGATTTTCCCTGACCCACTTCCAGTTATTGTAGGAGACTGAAGTTGCACGTGTATACTAATACACATCTCTATAGGTCACGTGGTAATTTGCAGCTCTGAACTTCTAAGATTCTTTTTTACTGGTGCATAGTGGAGTAATTTGTGATAATCAGTGCTGGGAGTAACGCGTTACTGTAACACCACTACTTTTGCAGTAACGTGCTGTGTAACAAAATTATTGTTTAAAAATTCGGTAATGCGTTACAGCTACTGAAACTTGATCAGATGTGTTACTGTTTTTTTGTTTTATTAATATGGATAGATATTTTTAGTGCAAATAAAAGAATATACAAACTGATCCTACCGTAGCTGAGACGAGCCGTCAGTCGACGTGACCTGTTGCAAAGAGCCTGAGTCTTCACTACTGAGCGGAGGAAAAGATGAAGCTCTTTGTTTTTGTGGAAATAGATTATTTTTTCCTTTGTCGCGGGTAAGGACAAAAGCATATTGTGGGTTGCAAACTAAGTGCCGGTTGAGTCCTACTGTAATCGTGAGAAGCGCCTGATAAACAGCAGCCAAGCTCCGACAAAGCTAGTGCTATGCTATGCTAATAACTAACACTGTGTTATTGGATCTACGCTATCTGAACAGCCAGGGCTGGATGTAAAGTACAAATACTCTTGTCTAAACAGCCACGGCTGGATTTCAAGCACAGGTATGCATCTTGACAGATTGTGACTCAGCAACAATTAAACTGACTAATTGCTAGATACTGTCACGTGCAGGATTGTTAACCCCATCCATGATTTGTGGCTGTAGGGCTTTGATTGTGCTTATTATTTTCAGCTGGCAGACTATTTGAGCCTGGCGCTCTGCCAGTCCTGTGGCCACGCCTTCTCCTCTCCCCAGACATTCACCGGCTGTATCTTATCACCACATGCACACATACGCAAGCACGCACGCACACTCACACATGCACACACAAACACACACATTTCCAATCAGACATGCACTTGCTTGTCACACTGCTGTGTCCACTTGCCTTTATTACTAACTAACTAACTAACCTGCACTTATATAGCGCTTTTCTAGTCACAAAGACCACTCAAAGCGCTTTCATTAATACTAACCCTCTATTCTAAGGGCCTATAGGAAACAGATATCTAGGGACAATTTAGAACAGCCAATTAAGCTAACCTGCATGTTTTTGGCATGTGGGAGGAAACCGGAGAAATCCCGGAGTAAACCCACGCAACACGGGGAGAACATGCAAACTCCACACAGATCACTGTTGGTCGGGGGCTGGGATCGAACCCACGATCCCACGATCTATTAGTGATTTGTGTACTTATGGGAGGCAGTGTGATCAGTCAGTGTGGCAGCTTAGTCAACTTTGGACTTCCTGGCTCATGGACTGTTGGCTCCTTTCCTTGAACTGAACCGTGTTTGTCGTCTTTTATTATTGCCTTCTTCTCCACTCCTGTTCAGTTTAGAGTGCGCTTGGCATTTTTTCCCGCCAACGAAGCTTGTAGCCGGTTGTCTCATCATCTGGCAGTGACTGATATATAGACATTTTGTATATTTCCCCTTCTGTTAATAAACACGTTACATTACTGCACGTTGGGCTCGTATCAGTTCATATGTTTGTAGGCTACTCCTCTTATCCATCCCTTTCGGTGCTAGTTTTGGGGGCTTCTCTGCAGCCTATGAAGGAACCCAGGGCCATCACAGCCACGGAGATGGATGTTGCCTCGCCAGCTGCAGCAGGAAGCATCATTGACCAAGAGAACAGGCAAGTAATCTCTTCATTTGTTCCTAAAATTGTTAAAAATTCTTGCGTAATCCCTGGTAGAGAGTCTCCGGGTGTGCAGTCCCCAGAGTCCTCTTTACCTGCTGCAGCCATGAACTGCTCACCAGCCCTCTCCATGATCTCTCCCTTCTGCCCTGAATATACACCGGCGACGGAGCTGGACTGCCAGGACTGGGGGGAGCCAGAGGCCCGGGAGGATTCTTCCCCCACAGCAATGGTGAGCCAGACCCCAGCCACCACACTAGAGGAGTCACCAGCGTGGGTCACGACGGCTAGGACTACGATGACTGCAGAGACCATCATGCCTGCTGCGGAGGCTGCCGCAGCAGAGTCAGCGCCCGAGCTGCACCTCCAGGAGGCCACTTCTGGATCGTCCAGGATCATCGGAATCCTGGATGGCGGTAGAGCTCGAGCTAAGGCAAGTGCTCTCTTTTGTCTTTCTTTTTTCCACTGTAGAGCATTTTTGTCTAGCTCTAGGTGAGGAGGGCCAGCTGCAGCCGTACGCTGCACCTGAGCTCACCTCACCGGGCTCTGCCGCTGCTGGCGACCCTGACCCTTCCTCCTCTGTGTCTGAGTCCTCTTCTAGGGTTGCCGGAGAGAGGTCCATGTTGCCAGACAAGACTGAGGATCCAGGCTCACCACTGGAGGTTATTGTGGCCTCTGCCATCCCCGCTGTGGTCTCCATGGGTCTAGCTCCCCATCTGCCGAAGGTCATGGGTTGGGTTCTGCCTCAGCCCAGGTCTCCAGGGGTGCCTGTGATCAACCGCCTCCTGGTTGGGTTCTCGTATGGGTCGGCTGGCCCAGGGTCAAGACGGCGTGGAGGTCAGCAGTGGCCCAGCCGGGTCCCACCGTGGGTGCAGCAGGGGTCCCCCCGGGCTCCACCATGGGTGCAACCATGGCTCAGTTGGGGTCCACCGTGGGTGCTACACTGGCCCAATCGGGGCTCACCACGGGAGCAATGAGGCCCCGGATGGGGGTCACTGCTGGTGCAACGCTGTCTCAGGCCAGGACCGCCGCGGGTGCAGCCATGGCCCAGCCCGGGTCTACCGCGGGTGCGACAAAGTCTCAGCGTCACATCAGGACCACCGAGGGTGCCGCCAGCCAGTCCAAGGACACCACTCCTTCCCCCTTCCAGAGGCCTGGTGGGTGATCCTTTTCTTCCAGCTGGGCATCATTATGGTCTACTGGGTCCTGTACCAGTGACCACAGGGGTCTCCCTTCCCTGGTCCAGCTGCTCACCTCCAAGTCTTCCGGTGGGCAGGCTTCCCCCTTGCTTTTCCCCCTGGTCCTGGTGGCTCAACAGTGTGGGCCGGCGACCAGAAGGTCTGAGTCTCCTGGTAGGGGGGCCACTTTCCGGCCCATTTCACCTGGCCTGGTGGCTGAGGAACCCCAGTCGGCCCCTCAAGAAACTGTACCGTTGGGGTCGGTGGCCAGATTTTCCAGGCAGGCCACCCGACTCACCTTGCCTGGCGGTCCGGCTGGCGTTGGATTTTGGTAGGCCACCTGGTCTGGTTCATGGACATTCGTGGGCCTGGGACAGTGGCCGGCCCCCTGACCCTTGGGACTCTTGGGTTTTGGGGAGGGGTTATTGTGATTTAGGGGTTGGGAATTGTTGTACTGTGGTGTTTTTTTTCTTTCCTTGGATAAATCCCTCCTGACCTGTTTCCCCCCACCTCCCGCCCTGGTTAGTTTTGTTGGCCTTCTGGGTGTGTGTGTGTGGGGGGGGGCAGGTTTTCTCTTGGGTTTTGTTTTCTGTTTTTGATGGTACGGTGGGTGTCTGGTACCCACCCCTTGAGGAGGGGGCTCTGTCATGTGCGGGGTTGTTAATCCTGTTCATGATTTGTGGCTGTAGGACTTTGATTGTGCTTATTATTTTCAGCTGGCAGATTATTTGAGCCTGGCGCTCTGCCAGTCCTGTGGCCACGCCTCCTCCTCTCCCCAGACATTCACCGGCTGTATCTTGTTACCACATGCACACATACGCACACACGCATGCACGCACACTCACACATGCACACACACACACACACACACACACACACACACACACACACACACACACACACACACACTTCCATTCAGACATGCACTTGCTTGCCACACTGCTGTGTCCACTTGCCTTCATTAGTGATTTGTGTACTTATGGGAGGCAGTGTGATCAGTCAGTGTGGCAGCTTAGTCAACTTTGGACTTCCTGGCTTGTGGACTGTTGGCTCCTTTCCTTGGACTGAACCGTGTTGTTACCCCAGAGCCTTTCCGCTCCAATGCGTATGTATGTCCTCTTTTATTATTGTCTTCCTGTCCACTCCTGTTCAGTTTGGAGTGCACTTGGCTCTTCTTCCCCACCAACGAAGCTTGTAGCCAGTTGTCTCGTCATCTGTCAGTAACTGTTATATGGACATTTTGTATATTTTCCCTTCTGTTAATAAACACATTGCATTACTGCACGTAGGGCTCGTATCAATTCATATGTTTGCTGCCCCACTATGCAGTGGACATGACGATACGTTGTTACAGACTGAAGAAGTGATATCAACATATGTTGATATGTTGTATGGACATTTACTTGCTACCTGGATAAAAATTATTCCCAAATGGATTTTGAGCTCCAAAAGGAATTTGAGGGAATGCTCTGAATGAGGCTTTAGAAAATTATGAATCAGTCTGTAAATCATCCATCCATCCAACCAACTTCTTCTGCTTTATCCTTTTCGGGTCGTGGGGCGGCTGGAGACTATCCCAGCATCTTTTGGGCGAGAAGCAGGGTATACCCTGGACAGATCGCCTGTCCATTGGATTGAAAATGTACTTGTACATGTATAGATTGGATACCAGGGTCCACTTGGGGCGCTCACATGGTCAGGGGTCCACTTGACCAGATCCTGTAGAGACATGTGTTAGCATCTCAACAGGAAGTTTAATTCTTCCTCTCTGCGCCAAAACACCACTTCAAATCACCCGTGTGTGATGCCCCCTCTAGCGTCTGGAGGTAGGATTGCAATGTTGAGAAACAGAATCAAAAGGGAAACTCTTAAACCAACACAAATAAATATACCAAAAAATAATAGGGGTGCCTAATTTATCATCATCCCTTTTTCTCATTTATTTTACTTATTTACTTCCCCAATTCTACTAAGGAAACCAAATACTTTTTCCAGCTCTCTACATGATCATAGCAGCCTACATTGTTTACTATTCTTATTGTTCTCTTTTGTAATGTATATAATTTCTGTAGGGATTTTGTAGGTGTTACCCCAGACTTTAACACAATAAAGCAGATAAAGTAAAACTAGTGAACAGTACAGTGCATACAGTGCATTGTGGTTTAGAATCTGCCTAACTTTACCCAAAAGTCCAATATTTTTAGCTAGCTTTGAGCTCAGGTGTTTTACAGTATGTGAGCTTTTCAGCAGAGTCGTAGTCTAGTATTA
Organism: Pholidichthys leucotaenia; assembly: GCA_020510985.1. Taxonomy (NCBI): domain Eukaryota; kingdom Metazoa; phylum Chordata; class Actinopteri; order Cichliformes; family Pholidichthyidae; genus Pholidichthys; species Pholidichthys leucotaenia. Next base: position 251,353,338 of record CM035847.1, on the reverse strand, counting down.
CCCCAAGAACTTATTTTCATATACTCTTTCTATCAATACATTATTAATCATCATTTTCACTTGTTCATGTACTGTATAATGCAGTTTCAAGACAACATGAATATAGTTTTATCCAAATTTAAAGATAATTTATTTTTGTCAAATCATAATTTTAATTTACTGAATTCATTTGCGACTATGTTCAACAACTGCTGCAAATTCTCACGAGCACAAAAAGCAGTGTCATCCACAAAAACCATCCATCCATCCATCCATCCATCCATCCATCTTCTTCTTCTTAATCCTTTTCGGGTCGCGGGGTGGGGGGGCTGGAGCCTATCCCAGCATCTTTGGGCGAGAGGCAGGGTACACCCTGGACAGATCGCCAGTCCATCGCATGGCCAACACAGAGAGACAGACAACCATTCACTCTCGCAGTCATACTTAAGGGCCATAAAAACCACTAGTTTCAAAATATTTCATTCCTTGCAAATGTCAGTAATGTACAAAATAAACCATTTGGGGCCTTATACTAACCCTTGAGGAACTCCACAAGTAATTTCTAACTGACTTGACATAAATTCACCCAGCTGCATGAACTGTTGCCTGTTTTTAATACAACTTCTAAGCCAGTTTAAGACTATCCCTCTTACACCATAGTCCTCCAATTTTTTAAGTAAAATATTTTGATCTATTGTGTCAAATGCTTTTTTCAAGTCTCTAAACATACCCACAGCATACTTCTTACAGTCAGTAGAACTGGTAATTTCCTCAGTCATCTCTATCAATGTCATTGATGTTGATGTATCTGCCCAGAACCAATACTGACAATCAATTAATAACTTGTGTTTTTCAATGAAACTGTCCAATCTTGCAACAAAGAGTTTTTCCAGTATTTTAGAAAACTGGGAAAGTAGGGAGACGGTCTGTAATTTGTAAACTGATGTTTGTCTCCTGCGTTATAAAATGGGATAACTTTTGCAGTTTTCATTTTGCATGGAAATATACCAGTGTTGAATGACAAATTGAAGAGATACTCTAATGGTTCAACAATACAATCAATTACTTTTTTTCACGAGAGTCATATCAGTATCACTACAGTCCTTGGATATTTTATTTTTACATTTGCTAACAATATCTATAATTTCATTTTTATCCACAGTCCATAAAATCATTGAGCTAGGATTTCTGTCTCCATGATCCTTAATAACACCTCCCTCTTTAACCTGTGGGTCATCTATTTGATCAGCCAGTTTAGGTCCAACACTTACAAAAAAATTATTAAACCTATCTACTACTTCATTCATATTATAAACTATCTTATCACCATCAACAAAATAATCAGGACAACAATAATCCTTTTTACATATCCTAATAATATTACTCAGTTTATTTTATACCTTTTATATCTATTCTCTGCTTCTATAGTTTTATATTTCAGAAACTTCCTATATAGTTTTTTTTTTTTTTTCTGCAAGCATTTTTCAATCCCTTTGTCATCCATGGCCTATCCAGATTTTTTTTTTCTTGTATTGCTGGATTGGACAGTTTTTATCATATACTGAATATTTTCAAAAAGGAATCATAGGCTATATCAATATCATCAACCTCATAATTTTTTTGTCCAGTCTTGTGATAATAATTCACTTCTAAATGCACTCAAGGATTCTTCTGTTCTTACTCTCCTATATCAAATTTTACATTCATTATTTTTCCTGTTATAGCCGCAATTGTTCATCACAAAAACTGGGAAATGGTCACTAATAGGGTGGCAGTGGCTCAGGAGGTACAGCAGGTCGTCCAGTAAACGGATGGTTGGCGGTTCAAATCCCACTCTTCACAGATCTCCTGCCGTTGTGTCCCTGGGCAAGACACTTTACCCACCTTTCTTCCAGTGTCCATAACACTGGGTATGAATGTGTGTAAATGTTCAGTGGTGGCCGGAGAAGCCATTGGCATGGATTGGCAGCCACATTTCCGTCAGCCTGCCCCAGGGCAGCTGTGGTTACAGTAGTAGCTTGTCACTACCATTGTCTGTCTGGAGTGAATGAACAATGTATCTATTTGTAAAGTGTCTATGATAAAGTACTATATAAATCTGATGCATTATTAACCCCATTCAGTAATAATCCACTCACTGTATTACTTTCCATATTATTTGTAAAAATATTATCTATTAATGTTGCACTATGAAATATTTTTCTGCTTGGCTTAGTAAACTGTGGATATAGACTCATATTATACATGACTGCAACAAACTCATCTGTCACCACATGCTTATGAGGATTCAACATGTCTATATTCATGTCTCCACAAATGAACGTAACCTTCTGATTACACTTTGCAAACAGGTCTTCTATATTATTCTTAAAGGGGACCTGTTGTGGTGGTCTAAACGCATTCAACTTGAAAACATTAGGCAAAGTATTCGTTATTTGGTTAAATAATTATTGCCAGCCATCTACCACCAGAGAAATATGCAAATACAACCGCCGGCATGGCCAGCCAATGAAAACTATGTGCGCAGCCATGACACATGCGGATGTGACGTCACCACGTTGCTACTGAAAAGTCAATACTCCGCCTGTACCAGCGACTAGGGTGCTTTTGTCAGTGTTTTTGTTCTATTATGGCTGAATTGTCGGACTCTGAGGAAGAATTCGGTCAACATGGCTACAGGTTTGAGCCAGAAAGGTCTTCTGAGGGTGAAAGTGACGAAGTGGTCCTCACACACAACGGAATTTTGTCCAAAAGGAAACGTCTGTGCCCTGTTCCAAGATTGTGCAACCACTTTTCCGCTACGATCTTCCGACAAGGTGAGCTGGGTTTGGGTACACAAAAGAAGTGTTTATCTTTGTTTTTTCGCTTATTATTGAGACATCCAAAGGCTTTACATTCCGCCATGTTGTGATATCCATATCGCATTGTATGTTTTTGTTGTTACAAGAGCGCCGAGTGTCTGCTGATCTGTATATACTTTTAGCGGCGAGGGAAGAGCCCAGCGCCAAATCCCCGGCCGTCTGGCAGCCGTTACGACCTCAGATCAGACGAGACGACCCGCTGAATTTAAGCATTTATTTATTTATTTATTTATTTTCTACTCGTTTTAGTTCTGCATTTAATATGAACCCTGAGTTTGAAATAAACGTTTGAATTTGAATTTGAATATCCCGAAAGCCACTGCTCATCCGGGCACTCCAGGCTCAGCCAATATTGATCCAGATCGCGGTATCCACGACACTACGTCACAGGAAGCGTCCTGGCAAGCCATGTAGCTGCCAGTATGGCTGCGCCCATGTTTTTCTGACATAGCTGAACCAGCACATCAGCAATGGATTTATATTGCATTGCTTTGAACTTGAACTTGAACTTAAACTTGAACTAGAACGTGAGACAGGGGCTCAATATAATATCTTTTTTTTCACGACCACCACAGGTCCCCTTTAAGTATTTCAATACTGGAATTAGGTGTTCTATATACACAAATAACTATAATATTTTTTCTTATTTTCATGTAGATTTCTATTGTAATGCATTCCATTACATCATTAATGGTTGATGTCATATTTTCCACTGCTTTATAACTGATACTTTTATCAATATATAAAGCTACACACCCTCCTCTTTTATTCTTTCTATTATTGAAATTCATCTCATAGCCTTTCAACTCAATGTCTATCCCCTTCTCTGAACTAAGCCAAGTTTCTGAGATAGCAATCACATTAAATGGTTTAGTGAACTGACTTAAATATTCTTTGATGTTTTGAAAATTTGCATATAAACTTCTGCTAGTGAAATGGATAATTGATATACAATGATCAGACTCGGCATTTAGACTGAACTGTTCATGTGTGTAGCAAGAGCAGTTGTTGCTTAGATTGTTGTAGATTAGATTTCTAATCTTAGAAATCTTAGATTAGATTTCTTTGGATCACAGCACATTGGATTGATCAATAACAAAGGTCAAATAAACATCGAAAGTTTTATGTAGGTGTTGCCAACTCTCACTCTTTTGGAGTGAATCTTGAAATCTCTTATTTCCCACAGTAAGAGCTCTCAAGGCAGGGTAAAGCAGACTGAACATGTTCTAAAAGCTCTGTTTGAAACAGTCTGCTTTCTGCGTGACATTAATAAGCCCGTAATGTAATCCATTAATTCAATTATCTTGCTATGTGTGCAAGATGATTTAAGTATGCGTTTAAAAGTAACGTGAACCTTACTTTTCCAAGTAACTAATTACCTTAATCATGCAGTAATTGGTAAAGTAACTCAATTACTTTTGAAAAGAAGTAATAACTGTAATTAGTTTCTATTTTTTAGTAACTTGCCCAACACTGGTGATAATGGAGCCAGCTGAATGCAGAGCAGTCATCTGGTTCCTGTACTTTAGAGGCGGCACACCATGGGAGACGGTTGATGGCCATTTCTTTTGGCCAAGTGCACAGAAAACATAAAATTGCACATTTTTTCACTCTGAGAAAACGTGCATAGACATGAAAAAAATTAAGTGCAGTGAGTATGTGGTGTTTACAGCTTTAAGAAACTCGTCTCCCAGCACCATTACTTTTGTCTGCCACTTTCTCTTTGTTTCTCTTTCATTCTCTGTAGCCATCAGAAGTGACACCTCATCAAAACATTTTTTCCTAACTATAACCACTACAGGAGGTGACGCCTAAACCTAATCTTAACCTTTAGTAAAGTGAAAACAAACAAATGAAGAAAAAAAAAATCACTCACACATTAGAGTAAGACTCAAACTCTCATCTTTATGGCTGTGTTGTGAGACATGTATATGTTGGACACTGCATATGTGATTTAACCACGATGAAGGAGAGCCAGCCCCCTGCGGTGCGGAGCCACAGAGCCTGGACCCCCTGCGGAGGACAGGGGACAGAAGACTTCCTAACCACTGAGGCTCGGGAAGAGAGAAGGGGGAGTTATGTAAATAAAAGGCTAATGAATGTGAATAAAGAGATTTTGAGAGAGATGTGTGATTTCCCCCGCGAGGGAAATGGTTTGATGTCAGAATGTTTAAATGAGAGAACTTTGGTGTGTTCACCCTCTTTGTTCGCTGCTCAAGAATGAGGGCAGATGGTGGAATGATTACTTGAATAAACTGGAATGAAAGACCATTCGGTTTCGTTATTCAAGTCTCCCCACATTGGTGACTGACGACGTTGAGAATGAACGAAGAAATTCTCAGGGTCCCGGACTCACAGCGCTCAGAGCTGGCGAGCGCAGTGGCCGTTAAGCTGCCTGATTTCTGGCAGGATAACCCACGGTCGTGGTTTCTGCAAGCAGAGTCGCAGTTCGCGCTCGCAGGAGTAACGGTGGATGACACTAAGTTCCACCATGTCATCGCTAAACTGGACAACAGCACAGCTCGGTGCGTGCAAAGCTTGGTGGAGCAGCCACCCGCGACCGACAGGTACGGCAAGCTGAAATCCACCCTCATCAAGTTTTTCACCCCCTCGGCTGAAGTGAGGGCGAGGAGGATCCTGTCTTTGCTAGACCAAGGTGGACACAGGCCGAGCGCCCTGATGGAGGAGATGATACAGCTGAGAGGGTTGGACAACGATGATTTCATTTTTCAGTTCATCTTCCTCTCCAACCTCCCGGCGCATGCGAGAAGCACGCTGGCCGGCAAAAAGTGTCACACCCTGGAGGAGTTCCGGGAGCTGGCCCAGGAGGCAGATGGGATCCTGGACGCCTGCGGCGGGCAAGCAACCACAGCAGCGACCCGAGACAGCGGGGAGCCAGAGGCGGCAGAACCAGACTGGCCGACGACGGCGGCAACACGGCCGCGACGAGGGGGAGCCAATAGCCCGGCGGCAGAGGCGCGGGCACGACACAGCGGAGGAGAAGATCTCTGCTTTTACCATCGGAGGTTCGCAGAGAAGGCACGCAGGTGTGTGCCACCCTGCATCTTCAGGAGTTCGGGAAACGGCAAAACCGGGGGTCGCTAGCAGCTTCGACCCTCGGAGAACGCAACAAGCTGCTCTACATCACGGATGCGCGCTCCGGACGAGAGTTCCTCATCGACACCGGAGCACAAGTGAGCTTCATCACCCCAACATACGCGGACCGGGTGGCTGGACCCCACGGTAGCGGAGCTACAGCGGCAAATGGCTCGAACATCAACACCTACGGGAGAAGGACCTTGCCTTTATGCTTACATGGCCGCACATATGAATGGACTTTTGTGATAGCGGCGGTGAGTTTCAACATGTTGGGCGCGGATTTTTTGTGTTCACACAATCTGTTAGTTGATCTTGCTAATAGACGGCTGGTAAATGCACTCTCTTTTTACTCTCTCCCCTGTTCAGCTCGAGTGTCTCCGCCACCAGTACAGACCCACGTCGCTACAGCAGGTGGTAAGTTTCACACACTCCTCACCCAATTTCCAGCGCTCACTGTGCCCACTTTTTCAGCGACGGTCGCGAAGCACGGGGTGAAACACTTTATCCCCACTTCTGGTCCTCCCGTGTTTGCAAAAGCTCGGCGCTTGGATGCAGTTAAGCTCGCCATTGCGCGCAAGGAGTTCGCCAGCCTGGAGAGGCTGGGCATCGTTCGTAGGTCGAAGAGCCTGTGGGCTTCGCCGCTGCACATGGTACCGAAAGCCGATGGCTCCTGGAGACCGTGCGGGGATTACCGCAGGCTAAACAACGCTACGGCGCACGATCGTTATCCCAATCCCGCACATTCAGGATTTTTCAGTGCACCTGGCGGGGGCGCGCATTTTTTCAAAGATTGATCTAGTTCGCGGCTATCACCAAGTCCCGGTCCAACCAGAGGACATTCCTAAAACAGCGGTAATAACCCCGTTCGGACTTTTCGAATTTTTACGCATGCCGTTTGGTCTCAAAGGGGCGGCGCAAACATTTCAGCGGATGATGGATGCCGTGTTACGCGATCTCCCTTTCGTGTTTGTGTACCTCAACGACATTTTGGTCGCGAGTACTTCAGAGGACGAACACGAAACGCACCTCACAGCAGTTTTTAGGAGGCTGGGAGAGCACGGCTTAATAGTTAACCCAGCCAAGTGCCAGTTCGGCGTCGAGCGGATCGATTTTTTGGGTCACCGCGTCTCCCCGGAGGGAGCGGTTCCGTTACCAGAGAAAGTACGCGCGGTAGCGGATTTTCCCCGTCCACAAACGGTCAAATCACTACAGGAATTCTTGGGGATGGTGAATTTTTATAACCGATTCCTGCCCCACGCAGCTCAAATCATGCAACCGTTATATGCCGCGCTCAAAAAACAAAAACCGACCCAGGCGGTCGAATGGTCCCCGGAGCGGGAGCGCGCGTTCACAGAGGTTAAAAAAGCCTTGGCTGACGCTGCGCTCCTGGCCCACCCAGACCCTGCAGCACGTATCGCGCTGACGACAGACGCTTCAGATTTAGCCATAGGGGCCGTTATTGAGCAACAGGTAGCCGGAGTTTGGCAGCCTTTGGCTTTCTTTAGCAAATCTTTAAGCGCGGCTGAACGAAAATACAGCGCGTTTGACAGAGAACTGTTGGCGCTGCATTTGGCTATTCGTCATTTCCAGTTCTGGCTGGAAGGACGGTGCTTCACCGCTTATGTGGACCACAAGCCGCTCACATACGCCATGGCCAAAATTTCAGACCCGTGGTCCGGCAGGCAGCAGAGGCAGCTGGCCGCAATCTCGGAATTTACCACTGACATTAGGCACGTCTCGGGCAAATTCAATGTAGTAGCGGATTGTCTCTCGCGCGCGTTCACGACCCCAACACGCGCAGAGGCAGAACGGGCCACCGTGACCGCGCCGCAGGAGAGCGGCACGGTGGCGCGCGCAGCCCCGGTGCACGTGGGTATAGATTACGCAGCCATGGCAGCAGACCAGGGGGCGGACGCAGACGTGCGCGCGCTCCAGTCTGGACCAACAGGGTTGAGGCTGGAGAGCAAGTGTTTACAAACCGGTATGCCCCCCCTGATCTGCGACATGTCGACGGGGCGCCCGCGTCTGGTGGTTCCGGCCACGTGGCGCCGCCGTGTTTTTGACTCGGTCCACTCACTGGCACACTCGGGGGTGCGCGCGTCGGTGAAACTAGTTGCGGAAAAGTTTGTTTGGCCGTGCCTGCGCAAGCACGTGAAGGAATGGGCAAAAACCTGCATTTCCTGTCAACAGGCCAAAATTCACAGGCACACAAGAGCCCCGTTAGAACCGTTCCGCATTCCAGCCAGAAGGTTCGACCATGTGCACGTCGACCTTGTGGGCCCCCTACCGGCATCACAGGGGTTCACGTATCTTTTGACAATGGTGGACCGCACCACACGTTGGCTGGAAGTGGTCCCACTCGCGACGACCACGGCCGCGGAGGTGGCTCGCGTTTTTTTAACGGCTTGGGTGGCGCGTTTCGGGGTTCCGTCGGACATTACGTCCGATAGAGGACCGCAATTCATCTCTGAGCTGTGGTCAGCGATGGCCAACGGCTTAGGAGCCAAAATTCACCGCACTACGGCTTACCACCCTCAGGCCAATGGTTTATGCGAGCGTTTTCATAGGTCTTTGAAGGCAGCACTCAGAGCGTCGCTCACGGATGCAGATTGGGTGAATAAACTTCCATGGGTTTTATTAGGGTTGCGTTCTGCGCCTAAAGAGGACTTAGACGCCTCCCCAGCGGAGCTGGTATTCGCACAAACTCTGAGGCTGCCGGGCGAGTTTTTACCAGAGCACCCAGAGCCCCCACCTCTCTCGGCTCTGGGACCGTTAGTCGGCACGGGGGCAGACACGCTCCCGGGTCCAGTTCATCAGGCTTTTCCACGAGTTTTCGTCCCCAAGGCTTTGAAAAATGCCGATTTCGTTTTTGTCAGACGCGAAGCCCTAAAAGCAACACTCAAACCACCTTACGAAGGGCCATTTCGAGTGCTGGAGGCAGGTGATAAGCAATTTGTGCTAGATTTTGGAGACAGAAAAGAGGCAGTCAGTATTGACAGACTAAAACCTGCTTTTGTCATGAAGGACGTGTCTGTACCGGTCGCAGTGGCGCCTTGACGAGGCAGGCCCCCGCAGGGGGCAATTAATCACTCTCTCCCTCAGTCAACAGACCCGAAGCAGAAACGCACCGCAGGCAAGGCGGGGCCAACGCACAGCAGATTCGGCAGACGGCTGAAGCCCAAGCGGCGCACAGACTGAATGTTGGTGTTGATTATTCAGTAGTGAGTAAGGTGCTATTTAATTTTAGGAATTAGTCTGTTCTTCATCGTTTGGGGGGGGTTATATGGCTGTGTTGTGAGACATGTATATGTTGGACACTGCATATGTGATTTAACCACGATGAAGGAGAGCCAGCCCCCTGCGGTGCGGAGCCACAGAGCCTGGACCCCCTGCGGAGGACAGGGGACAGAAGACTTCCTGACCACTGAGGCTCGGGAAGAGAGAAGGGGGAGTTATGTAAATAAAAGGCTAATGAATGTGAATAAAGAGATTTTGAGAGAGATGTGTGATTTCCCCCGCGAGGGAAATGGTTTGATGTCAGAATGTTTAAATGAGAGAACTTTGGTGTGTTCACCCTCTTTGTTCGCTGCTCAAGAATGAGGGCAGATGGTGGAATGATTACTTGAATAAACTGGAATGAAAGACCATTCGGTTTCGTTATTCAAGTCTCCCCACAATCTTGTTGGTCTCATTGCTTGAAACCACAAGTAAGTAACTGTCCACGTGAAGGCATGGACTCCATTTGTAAAATGTATGTAGGTATTTTTTTTTTTTCGTTTTACATACAAATACACATTTTTTGAGGGGTGGAAAACATTCATTAGTTACATTTTTTAGTGAGATTGGGTTGGCCCAGAAAAACCAGGAGGACTTCTTCAACAGACTAATCATGCAAGATGAAATATGCATCCATCACTATGATCTAGACACTAAAGCCCAGTTGAAGCAATGGATACATTATGACTCACCACCATCGAAGAAGGCACGTGTCGAACTCTTGGTGGGCAAGGTCATGTTCACAGTCTTTTGGGACCAGCATAGAGTACTGATGATGAATTTCCTGGCAAGTGGTACCACTTACTTACTACACTTCACAGCTGCAGAAATTGTGGAAAATCATCAAAACCAAGAGGCGTGGTATGCTGACCAAAGGTGTCTGTCTGCCTCCAGCAAGACAGCCCTCTGGTTCACAACTTGCATGTTGCCCAGATGGAAACATGTCCTCTGGCTATGAAATCTCTCCTGACCTTGCATCCTCTGACTTTCACCACTTTCCAACCATGAAGTCATTTTTGAAGGGTAAGTACTTTGAAGACAATGAAATGCTGATTCCCAGGTAAAGTCGTAGCTTCTGACCCAACGAGGGTAGAAGTGTGTGACTGTTGGTGGTACCTGTGTAGAGAAAAACATAACTGTTCCTCTCAGCCCATAGGAAATGAGACAGGGGAAATCTTTAATGAGCAGCGCTCATATGGGTGCAGGGCCTGATTTCTGGACTGCATAATGGGAAGAATTTCTGACCAGACTGTAAAATTTCATGTTTCTACATCTTACAGTTTTTGCTGCACCTGCACTTTTAGTAAATAATAACGGGAAGAGTGGCTTTGCTTGGAACCCTAAAAGCAATTGGTTTCCCACATGCACTACTTGGAAACCTAATTAATTCATGGCTCTATTTAAAAGATTTTAAGAATGTTGCCGTTTTATCTTAATAGCAGGCTATAATGAAAATATGTGACTGGTGTGAAAGAGGTCACTCTGTTTTATTCACCTTTTGCTGCTTACCCTGGGGTCTTGTCCTGGAGGCAGCAATCTAAGCAGAGAACCCCAGACTGCCACCTGATACACATAGCACTCATGATTCCAACGATCCATCCTAAAGGCGGTGAGCACACTCGGAAGAGGGAAAAAGCACTGGACAGTACCCGTGGTGGGTGGAGTAATGATCTCTTCCACGAAGAGAAATGTCATGAGAAGTAACCACTGAGCTAAACCAGTGCACTACTAGCTCATGTTTATATCTTATTAGACTTTATAATATGAAAGAAAATCACAAAATACAAAATTACAAATAAGACAACAAATTATTTCACTTCCTTTGCATTTTAAGGACCAAACTATTTAATCAGATATTACAGAAATTTCTGAACTGCTTTTTGAAAATGATTGTTAGCAATATTTCTATCATAACCTTTAACCCTCAAGCGACCAAGCTATTTTACGGACTGAAATGACCAAGTGGGGTCATTTATGACCCCATTGTGCTCTGTACAGGGATCCTTATTATAAATGGCTGGTTGGAGGTTTATCATACCAAAACTACTCCCTGTATTTAAGACAGGTATTTTATAATGATCTAATGTAAAATGTGTTTGCTAATAATACTTTTATTGCAAGAAATAACCAAAACGCAGACTGTAAGAACAACATTACATTTATTTAGACAGTCCTTGTCAGTTCACTCTTGGAACACCATCATCATCATCATCATCATAGTTATTATCATCATAGTTACAATAATAGGTATCATCATCATCATCATCATCATAGTCATCATAGTCATCATATCATCATCATCATGATGATGATACCTGTTATTGTAGTTACGATGATGATCATGATACCTATTATGGCATTTTGCGTAATGGCGGTTTTCTTGTGGACGGTGATCCGGATACCCCATTTCTGACAATCTGTGAAAATTTCATGAAAATCCGTCCATAACTTTTTGAGTTATCTTGCTAACTAACAGACAAACAAACAGACAAATAAACAGACAAATCCAGACAAACAGACAAATGTAAATCTTGCTATCCTAGGTCTGTTAGCCATGGTTCACTGCAATACAATATAAAGTACTGATTAGAAGTGGAAACCGGAGTGGTGGCTCAGTTGGTAGAGCATCCGCCCCACACCCAGGAGGCAGGGGTTCAAATCCTGGCCGGGTCATACCAAAGACCATATAAAAATGGTGCTTTCTGCCTTCTAGCGTGGTGCTCCGCATAATGGAATGGGGAAAGTAAAGTTACACACAGAGCTACCAGAGGACTGACCCCCCGCTGTAGCTTTCACTACTTACAGTAGCTGTGTGGCCTAGGGTCAGAGAAACGGAGATAGGCGCCGCCCATATACACCTTCAGGTGTGAAGGGATTAACTAACTAACTATTAGAAGTGGAACATTTGAATAAAATTTATAAAACCAATGTTTAAAAACCAGTGCTTCTCTTCGGGGTCATAAATGACCCCACAAGAGTTTGCGATGTCTACGCCACACCAATTGGTTGATCCCTGCAAAAAACTATGAAAGTGTGTAGGATTAGTAGACTGACTAATTCATGCTAGGAAAGAAAATTTGGATAAAAAATAAAGAGACGGCACATTAAATTATATGGCTGGGGTCGTAAATGACCCCACTCGGTCGCTTGAGGGTTAAACATTATTCAGTTATGTCTCTGTGAAAACTATGAAGTCTGCAACTCATAGTTAATTTGCCCATAACAACGGCTCCATTGTAGCTTTGACAATCAATAAATCAATCAATAAATGGAAATTATTTCAAATTTACAAGACTAAAATTGCAAAATTCTGAAAAAAATATAAACTTATAAGAAAAAGTATCAAGTTCACTTGAAAAGGTAAAATTTTACATTTTTGAAATTTAGGAGGACAGCTGCAAATTCAAGACTAACACCCACCACCACCCACAATTTACAAACAGACTATAAGAAAAAAAATATTACAAGCAAGTCAAACATTGGAGTACAAGACAAGAACATTTTTGTACTTACAGGTATACACCTTTCAAGAATGTTCCCTGAAGAATACAGTATTGGTCTTTAAAAGGCCAGAAGTGCACCTTTTGGATAACAAAAAGGGTGCAAAGTGATTTAAGTTAAAAGAAAGTGCAAATTTGTACCATTTCAACCCTAAGGGTACCTGCAGCATTGAAAAACTAGTATAGGGCACAGATAGATAATAGCTATTATCAACATGATACTAACAGTAGAAAAATATAATTATTTACTTATCAATATTATTAGTCTCTATGATTATTGTTTAAATTTCTACAAAGCTTGCATTTATAACAATTCTCAACTCAGTATTAAACATGAGACTGCATTATTCTGTAAAGCTGTGACGTCAGTTTTGATAAATACAGCCTCAGCATTAGGATCTGCCTTGGGCAGGTGTAGGTGGAAAGAGGAGGATCCAATAGTGCAGGTGTGGAGCGTGTAAATGAAGAGGCGGATTTGACTCAGACGATTTATTACACATCTCACACAACAAGCACAGACAGAATGACATCTCAGCAGAGACTCTTCTCTTAAATAACATGGCATTCCTCTAGAAGCTTCTAACACACAAAAGGTGACCTTCGCGTCACATTGCATTCACTTCATTCATCCTTCACACCTCCCTGTTATCTCACCAGGGAAACCCTGCTCTTTGTTCTTGACTAAGATGGTACACAATTATGCTCTCCCCATGTGCCGCCATACCATCCCCCCGAGCATCTTGGACAGAACAATAGAATAACAGTCCGTATGCTGTGATAGAACCACTAAACATCAGTCCACATGCTGCTTGGGCTTCAGTCTTCTCCCGTATCTGCTGTAACCAGGATTCACCGCCTCCGCGGCGCTGTCATGCTGGGGGATTGATGTTTGGGGGGGAAAACTTTTTGTCTGTCCGTGTGGGTGCTCTGGGGAATCTTTTCTCTGGGAAGCTCCCCGTGGGGGTCTTCCATGCCGAGGGGCCCTCGCCAACAGCACCTGCTCGTCCGCCACCACGAAAGCGGGTTTGAGTCTGTCTATGCCAATTTTTTCCCTCCTACCCCCCAAGTCTAGCAAAAAATGCTTATCCCCTGTTTCCAGCACTCTGAACGGTCCATCATAGGGTGGGCGCAGTGGAGGGCGGTGGGCGTCGTGTGTGACAAACACGAACTCCGCGTTTTTCAAAGTTTTAGGCACAAAAATGCACGGAAAACTGTGGTGGGCAGGGCCCGGCAGCGTGCTTGTGTCTATGCTACGCTGCAACAGCTGAGACGGGGAGCTGCCCAGTGCGGGATTATCCGGCAGAAACTCCCCGGGCAGCCGGAGTGGTTGCGCAAAAACGAGTTCTGCCAGGGAAGCTTCCAGATCCTCTTTAGGCGCAGAACGTAACCCCAATAAAACCCACGGTAGCTTGTCTACCCAATTTGCATCCGTCAGTGAAGCCCTGAGAGCCGCTTTCAATGATCTATGAAAACGTTCGCATAACCCATTAGCCTGTGGATTGTACGCGGTTGTGCGGTGAATTGTGACACCCAGGCTGCGGGCCATTGTTGACCAGAGTTCGGAAACAAATTGAGGGCCTCTGTCGGACTTAATGTCCGACGGGACTCCAAAACGCGCCACCCATGCTGTTAAAAACGCGCGCGCCACCTCCTCGGCCGTGGTTGCCGCCATTGGAACCGCTTCTGGCCAGCACGTGGTGCGGTCCACCATTGTCAGGAGGTGCGTGTACCCTTGTGATGGCGGGAGGGGGCCCACGAGGTCCACATGGACATGGTCGAACCTCTTAGCCGGAATGCGAAACGGCTCCAAGGGAGCCTTCGTGTGTCTGTGTACTTTGGCTTGTTGGCACGCCACGCAGGCTGCCGCCCACTCTTTCACTTGTTTGCGAAGGCTCGGACACACAAATTTCTCTCCTACCATTTTGACCGACGCGCGGACTCCTGAGTGCGCCAAAGAATGAACCGACACAAACACGCAGCAGCGCCACACGGCCGGGACCACGGGACGTGGGCGACCCGTGGAGACATCGCAGTTTAGGGGGGGCATGCCATCCTGCAGCACCCTGCTCTCCAGCCTTAACCCTGTTGGTCTAGACTGGAGCGCGCGCACATCGGCATCACTAACCTGCTCCGCGGCCATGGCTGCGTAATCTATCCCCACGCAGACCGGGGCCACCACGGTGCGCGAGAGGCAGTCTGCCACTACATTCAGTTTGCCCGACACATGCTGAATATCTGTAGTAAACTCTGAGATCGCGGCCAGCTGTCTCTGCTGCCGCCCCGACCACGGTTCTGAAACCTTGGCCATCGCGAATGTTAGCGGTTTGTGGTCAACGAACGCGGTGAAACTGCGCCCTTCCAGCCAGAACTGGAAGTGGTGAATGGCCAGGTGGAGAGCCAGCAACTCTCTGTCAAACGCGCTGTATTTACGTTCACTGCCGCGCAAAGTCCTGCTGAAAAAGGTGAGCGGCTGCCAAGCCCCGGCAATGCGCTGCTCCACGACAGCCCCTATGGCCACATCTGAAGCGTCAGTGGTGAGCGCTATGCGGGCCATTGGGTCTGGATGTGCCAGCAATGCAGCGTTTGCCAGGGCTGCTTTGACTTCCGAGAACGCCCGCTCTCGCTCCGGGGTCCATTCGACCCTATCCGCGGGTTTCTGTTTTTTGAGCGCAGCGTACAGTGCTTGCATGAGCTGCGCTGCGCGGGGAAGGAAACGGTTATAAAAGTTCACCATTCCCAAAAATTCTTGTAGCGCCCTGACCGTTTGCAGCCGGGGAAAATCTGCCACTGCGCGCACTTTGTCAGGCAGTGGGATCGCTTCTTCGGGAGAGACGCGGTGCCCCAAAAAATCAATCCCCGTCACCCCGAACTGACATTTCGCTGAGTTGATTATTAACCCGTGCTCTTCCAACCTCCGGAAAACCGTCGTGAGGTGGGTTTCGTGTTCGTCTTCGGACGCGCTGGCTACTAAGATATTGTCCAGGTAGACGAACACGAAAGGGAGATCGCGCAGCACTGCATTCATCATGCGTTAGAACGTCTGTGCAGCCCCTTTAAGCCCAAATGGCATGCGCAAAAACTCGAATAAACCGAACGGAGTTATTACCGCTGTTTTGGGTATGTCCTCAGCTCACACTGGGACTTGGTGGTAACCGCTGACCAGGTCTATTTTAGAAAAAACGCGCGCTCCTGCAAGGTGAACGGAAAAATCCTGAATGTGAGGAATTGGGTAGCGGTCGTGCGCTGTGGTGTTGTTCAACCTGCGGAAATCCCTGCAAGGTCGCCACGAACCCTCAGCTTTAGGGACCATGTGTAGCAGGGAAGCCCATGGGCTGTTTGAGCGCCTGATGATGCCCAACCTCTCCAGGTTGGCGAACTCCTCGCGCACTATGGCCAGTTTAGCTGCGTCCAAGCGCCAAGGTCTTGCAAAAACGGGCGGCCCGGAGGTGGTGATAAAATGCTCCACCCCGTGTTTAGCGATGGCTGCCGAAAACGTTGGGACAGTGAGTGCTGGAAACTGAGAGAGCAGTGTGTGGAACTTACCGCATGTAGCTGTGACGTTGGCTTGTGCTGTTGGCCGGGTCACTCGAGCTATACAGGGGAGAGAGTCAAAGGACAGTGCATTAACTAGGCGTCTTTTAGCGACATCTACCAACAAACCATGTGCACACAGAAAATTGGCCCCCAGTATATGGAAATTCAATTCTGCTATGACAAAAGTCCACTCAAATGTACGGCCGTGTAGAGACAAGAGTAGAGTCCTCTCACCAAAGGTCTTAATCTCCGAGCCGTTTGCTGCCGCCATCTCGGGGCCTCTAGATCCTGCCAGCCGGTCAGCGTAGGTCGGCCGGATGAAACTCCTCTGGGCGCCGGTGTCCACGAGGAAATGCCTCCCCGAGCGTGCATCCGTCAAGTAGAGCAGCTTGTTCTCCTCCCCGAGGGTCGCGGCTGCTACCGACCCCCGGTCTTGGCGTTTCCCGAGTCGCTTGAATTGGCATGGTGGTGTACATTTGCGTGCCCTCTCTGCGAAGCGGCGGTGGTAGAAACAAAGTGTGTCTCCCCCGCGTTCCTTAGCCCCCGCTGCTGCTGCCGTCAGTGGCTCTGCTGCTGCCGTCGATGGCTCCTCGCCTCCTCCGGTCGTCGCGCCAAGCTCCGTCGCTGCCGCAATGGTCGTGAACGCCCTGGTGGCGACGATGATCCGGTCTGCTTCCCGGGCTAGCGCACGATAGTCTCGCTTGGCCAGCAACAGCAAATTGGCCAGGGTCGCTCTCGCTGCTGTCGGAAGGTTCCGGAGGAAGAGGTAGGTAAAAATAAAATGGTCGTCGTCTGTGCCCTTTAACCTCAGCATCTTCTCCATCAGGTCTATGGCTGACCCGTCTCCCCACTCGAGCCGCGTCAGGAGACTCTCTGCTCTCTCACCATCCGAGAGTGTGAAGTGCTGGATGAGCGCAGTCTTCAGCGCGTCGTACTTGCCGTCGGTTGGTGGCTGATCGAGCAGGCTCCCTACGTGCTGAGCCGTGCGGGCATCGAGCGCTGCGACCACATAGTAGAACTTGGTGTCATCCGCCGATATCCCCCGGAGGGCGAACTGCGCCTCGATGAGGTGGAACCAGGAGCACGGGTTGTGCTGCCAAAAATCCGGTAGCTTGATCGCAACAGCACATGCGTGGCTGGGGGTTCCCATCGAGGTTGGCTCCGGGGATCTTTCTTCGTGTT
This sequence comes from Pholidichthys leucotaenia, assembly GCA_020510985.1. Taxonomy (NCBI): domain Eukaryota; kingdom Metazoa; phylum Chordata; class Actinopteri; order Cichliformes; family Pholidichthyidae; genus Pholidichthys; species Pholidichthys leucotaenia. The sequence goes on along the minus strand of CM035847.1, from coordinate 251,335,907 downwards.
CCATGATTCGTCTTGGGTCACCAGTGTGGAGCGTGTAAATGAAGAGGCGGATTTGACTCAGACGATTTATTACACATCTCACACAACAAGCACAGACAGAATGACATCTCAGCAGAGACTCTTCTCTTAAATAACATGGCATTCCTCCAGAAGCTTCTAACACACAAAAGGTGACCTTCGCGTCACATTGCATTCACTTCATTCATCCTTCACACCTCCCTGTTATCTCACCAGGGAAACTCTGCTCTTTGTTCTTGACTAAGATGGTACACAATTATGCTCTTCCCATGTGCCACCATACCGGCAGGATTTTGGTGCAATGATGATTAAGACTGCATGTCCACCAAATGCGTTTTTTGTCGCCCGACTGCCCTGGGCATTTTTTTTTTTCAGTATTTGTGCACTGCGCTCTGGAAAAAAAAAAAAAAAAGTCTGTGCCCTGTATCCCAGCAACAGCTTGTCACTCTCAACTCAGCACTTCTGCTTTTCCTATGGTCAGACTTTCTACTGATTTTTTAATTGCAGTCTCTAAATAACAATGGACAGGAAACCCTATTCTAGCAGCTCTGGATGTAAAATATGACGACACAGAAAACAGTAGTCTGAGTAGAGACTAGTATCGGCGTCCTATGTCCCACCTTTCCTTATTCTGATTGGCTGCTTAGAAAGGTTTGACTGACGAGCTCAGCTGCAGTCTGAAAAGTTGAACTTTTTTCAATGCTGAGCACCCTGAGCGCCGCACCAAAAAATGGCCACCACTCAAAGCGCTGCAATGCGAAGGGTGCTCAGCGCTGTAAACGCTGGACTACATAGAGCAGGGGTGTCCAATCATGTGCCATGGAGGGCCAAGACCCTGCAGGCTTTACCTCCAACCAGTGTGTTCAGCACCAGATTTCACTGAACTTCTTTCCACTGATTGCTGATCAGTGAAAACACCTGCTGAAGCAACTGGGTAGAAGAGAAAACCTGCAGGGTCTTGGCCCTCCATGGCACATGATTGGACACCCCTGACATAGAGAATGAATAGAAAACCGTCGCCCAGAGGGGAAAAATACGCATTTGGTGGACATGCAGCCTTATTGAACAAAACATAAAAGAACAAACAAACAGCCGCACAGGGGCTGAAAAACCTAATTAAACACAGCGGCAAAACTTACTGGAAAATGTGACAGAGGAATAACTGGTTGATAGTGATGTTACCCTCAACACCACCTACTTGACCCTGATTCGAACAATATGAAACGGAAGTGTTTTGAGCTGTGTCTCAAGCGCTTTTTCTGCATGCCCACAGTTACGTGCCAAATAACGTGACTCAAGGGCTAGCGGAAAGTTTGAGAGGGTTGGACATTTGAATATAAGTCAGGGAGAGTATTACACAAGTTAGAATTAGGTTTAGGTTCAGTAACATTTAACAAAAACACTACATTTACTAAATATAACACAGAGATACATGCATACACACTCATTCACAAGAAGATAGGTAGGTAGGTAGGTAGATAGATAGATAGATAGATAGATAGATAGATAGATAGATAGATAGATAGATAAGAGAGTTGTTTGTGTGGTTGACAGAGTGTCATTTTTTTGAGAGTGTAAGGTGTGTTTTTGTGAGTGCATGTGTATAAGTGTAGTAAGGGAGGGACATGGAGGAACAACCTCATTTTTGGAGCCACAAATTAAAACATTAAGTTCTGGCGATGAAACATGTGCACAAGAAGCCATGTCAAAATTGACTGTTGAATGCGCTGTAACCATGAGGATGGAAAGGACAATGCCATCAGCATAACAGGTAAGCATTTATTATTCCATATTATTATTGTGTTTTCCAAACCTCTCTAGATACATGTATTAAAATGTTATCAACTCCATCAGACAGCAGCAGAGGAAGAACCTGGGTCTTCAGCAGAAGACAACTTCTGGGACCTTTGGATAGCAGAGTAGGTTTGTATAATGTTATTACTTTAAGCATCATTTTCTTATTATAAAAGATTGCTAATGACATTTGTTTTTCTTTCTGTTTAGGTGAAACACAGCACTCTCAAACTGCAACAGCAATGCCACAGTGGAAGTTCAACTTTATTTGTCTGAGCCCTACCTCTCCAGACGAGAAGACCCACTCTGTTACTCAGCAACAATACGCAAAACCATATACCTAAACCTTTACAAGATGTCAAAAAAGCATCTCCACATGCCAGCAACATGAGTGCCATGTGAGTGGGTCTTCTCCAAAGCCGGAGAGGTAGTAAGCCACAAGAGGAGCAGACTGAAACCACACACTGTTGAAATGCTTCTTTTTTGAATAAAAATCTTTAAACACTCCCCATTTAATAACACTCCTCAGTTGCAGAAGCACCAGCAAGTTCCCTGATGTTACACAACATAGATTTTTCCCATCTCCCCCTACATACTATATATATATATATATGTATCTATATCTATCTATATCTATATATTTATCTATCTATCTATCTATCTATCTATCTATCTATCTATCTATATATGTATATATATATATATATATATATATATATATATATATACAGTATATTGTAGAGGGTAAAAGGGAAAGGATGTGGAGGCGAGGCACGAGCGTAGGTCATCACAGATTCTTTATTGGACCCTCTATCATATGTACAGCCTGTGACACCAGCATGGGGTCACAGGCTGCATGTCTGCTTTAGGTGCGAGGGCAGCCCTAAAGGTTCCCAGGATGGCGATCGGCCATGCCCCCGGGCATGTGCAGCTGCGGAGGCTGATGTGTGAGTCTGTGGAGCCGGTTTGTCCCTGGTGCGTGGTGTGCACTGTGGCGCACTGTCCACATAGCTGGAAGTTGCTCTGTCCTCATGATCCTGCAGTGTGTGCACGGGGCTTCTGTGCGCTGAATTCTGCTGTCGGGAGGTAAGTCAGGGTCGGGGAGCTTGATGGAAATCAACGCAGATGGCGCCAATGATCTTCCCCGTTCAGGCTGTGTCTGTGCGGTGCTCGTGTCGCTGATCCTCGTGCGTCTCAGTCCCCGTGCCGCGCTCTCCGTCTGGCCCTGGAGGTTGCCATTGTGAAGAGAGGAATGGGCGCGCGCACTCCAGTGTGGATGAGAAGGATGTAGGCGATCCCCGGTCTCTGGAATCCACAGCGCGCTGAAAGGGAGCAGATGGTCATCCCACGTCAGGTCACCAATGTGGTGTGCAGCGTAAGGGAGAGACAGTTCATCTCTGTCAGGTCACCAGTGTGGAGAAAAAGGAGTCCACAGCGCAGCAGAAGGGAGAGACAGTCCATTCACTTCAAGGGTCACCAATGTAGAGGGTAAAAGGGAAAGGATGTGGAGACGAGGCACGAGTGTAGGTCGTCACAGATTCTTTATTGGACCCTCTATCATATGTACAGCCTGTGACCCCAGCGTGGGCGCTGGGACCATGAAGAGCCTAATCTGGAAGGCCTTGCCTCAGTTCCTCTGCGCACTCTTATATAGGGCTTTATTTATCTGCGCATAGGAACTGAGGCTGGCGCATATTCATTAGGCCTGACAAAGGCCATGAGTGGCAAGATTATAATAACACACGTTATATACAAAAGCACTGTGTGGCACTATTAACATAACACGTTACCTTCCTACCATACATTCGCCTCCCTGTGCTGTAGTTTAAAGCAGCAGGAGGCGGAGGCGTCTTAGAGTCTGGTGTAATTACCCAGGTGGGGTGCTATCCCCCCCAGTCCATTATTCAGCCCCTCTGTCTGCTTCTGGGTGAGATATAATGTCTGTCCGCAGTGTGCTGGCGTTGCGACAATAAATAGTACATATATAGTATGTAGAATTCCTACCACCATGTCCGGCATGTGCAGGTCTCGCTGCGTAGTATGATGGACCAGTGGTGGATTGCTAGAGCTGAGGACCTCCTGGAAGCTGCTGACAAGAATGACGTGAAAGCGTTCTACGATGGCCTGAAGGCGGTCTACGGTCTGACATCGCAAGGCAGTATGCCAATGTACTTTTCGGACGGTCAGACGCTTATTAGGGAGCCGGCTCTCATCCTGGAGTGTTGGTTAGAACACTTTAACGGTGTCCTGAATTATCAATCTGTGATCTCTGATGAAGCCATTGCGCAGCTCCCTCAGGGACCCATCGTAGAGGAGCTGAATGTCCCGCCGATGGTTACTGAGATTAAGGATGCCATCAAACAGACATCTAGTAGCAAGGCAGCTGGTGGAGACGGTATCCCGCCTATAAGTGTGGCGGTAGCATCGTCATCACCAGCATCTGATTGCTGGGGTCTTTCTGCAACTGTGGGGGTCCCCCCTACAGTTGATAGTGCTATGAGATGACTGTTGTTGTGAAATGGCGCTATATAAATAAAGTTGAATTGAATTGAATTGAATTGAATTGAAATCGCCGATCTCGCCCAGTTGTTTGCCACCATATGGGAGCAGGAGGCAGTTCCTCAAGACTTCAAGGACGCAATGATTGTTTACCAGTACAAGCATAAGGGAAACCGTCACTGGTGTGATAATTACAGAGGAATATCGCTCCTCACCATCGCTGGCAAGATTCTAGCACGTGTGATCATAAACCATCTCAATCACTATGTTGTCGACAACATATCATTCCCGAGAGTCAGTGTGGCTTTCGAGCAGGATGAGGCACTATTGACATGATGTTTGCAGCCAGGCAAATACAGGAGAAGAGCTGAGAACAAAATTGTGATTTTTTCATAGTGTTCGTAGACCTGACTAAGGTCTACGAAGGTAAGGTACTTAAGGTATCTGTTGGGAGAAAGGGCCTGTGGAAGCTGCTTACCAGGGTCAGGTGCCCTCCTAAGATCGTCAATATCATCTGCTCATTCCACGATGGTATGGTCGGGCGGGTGGCTGAGAGTGGTTCAATCTCCGATCCATTCCCTATCATCAACGGCACTAAGTAGGGGTGCGTTATGGCCCTGCTACTCTTTAGTATCGTCTTCACCGCAGTGCTCCTTGATACCTTCAAGGACTGTGACAGAGGTGTAAGGATCCGGTTTCGCACTGACAGCAATGTATTCAACTTGCAACGTTTAAAGGCTAAAACAAAGACATCATGTATGATGCTGCAAGATCTTCTCTACGCCAACGACTGCATGCTCATCGCTTAGACTCTTGAAGACGTGCAGTTCATCGTTGACCAGTTTGCTAGAACAACGAATCATTATGGAGTCACTATAAGTATCAAGAAGACAGAGGTTTTACATCAACCTCGTCCTGGTACGCTCCCGATAAACCCTGTTATTATCATCGGTGGCGAGCCCCTCAAGGCAGTGGACAAGTTCTGCTACCTGGGAGGCATCATCTCGCACAATGCTAAGATTGATGATGAAGTTACCCACCGCATCAGCAAGGCTAGTGCATTCTATGGACGTCTACAGCATCGTCTATGGTCGAAGCGTGGCATTCATCTAAGCACTAAGATCAAAGTCTATCGCACTGTTGTTCTAGCTACACTTCTTTATGGGTGCGAGTTGTGGACAACCTATCGCCCCCATATGAAGAAACTTGAACAGTTTCACATGCGGTGTTTAAGGAAGCTGTGTGGAATCACATGGCGAGACAAAGTTGCCAACACTGAAGTCCTCCGTTGGTGCAATATCACCAGCATCGAGTCATTCATCATACGTGCCCAGTTGCGCTGGACCAGCCACATTGTTGGGATGACAGATCAGCGCATTCCTAAAATCCTGTTATTTGGCCAGTTGGACGAAGGGTGGAAGTCGCAGGACAGTCAATGGAGGTGGTATAAAGACGTCCTCAAAGCCTCACTCAGGTCTTGAGGGATTGATCCTATGACATAGGAACTGCAGGCCAAGAACCGCTCCATTTGACGAAAGATCTGCCACGAAGATGTTGACCTCTTCGAGAGAGATAGAACTGCCTGTTTGGATGCCTGCCACGAAGTACGTCATGGTGCCGCCCAGCAACAGAGACGTCTACAGCAGTTGGTGTCATCCACTCATTCAATTATGTACTACATCTGTCCCGATTGTGACATGCCGTGTGCTTCGCGTATCGACCTCAGCAGTCATCGCTGTCATAAGCACCCCCTTACAATTTAATGCAGCCAGAAGGCGGGAGATCAGTCGCTGGCGATTTTTCAAAAAAATTTTCAAATTTTCAAACTTTTTTTTTTATTTTGAGTTGGATTATATTAGAGTACAATGTCGATAATTTATATACTTTTACAAGACAAACCTCACAGACTGGCAAAAAACTTGCAAAGATTTATAAAAACTGTGCACATTTATGAATGAACAGTTGCAAATATAGAAGAACCAAAATAAAAATCTATGAGGAAAAAGGGGGCAAATTTATTACATTAATAAGAAATAAGAAAATATTGTGGATTTATTCAAAAAAGGCATGAATTTATGAGGAAAAACTTTTTTAAAAATATGAGAAAAAAGTCTTACATACACAAGCAAATGTTATTTTAGAAATTTTTAAGTGAACAAAGTTCTAATTTAATGAGGGGAAAAGTAAAACTTTTATGAGGAAACAATACTAATTTATTAGATGATTCAGCAATTTCAGAAAACAAACACACTAGTTGGCAAAAGTAAAGCTATTACTCACTACTCAAGTTTATTTTATACTAAACTAATTTCTCTGTGTGTCACTTTTACTTGACTAATTGACATCATAAGGTAACATAGCTTTTGTATGTCCAGTTTATTAACACCATCAAGAATGACTAGTGCGCTTTTTCAAAAGTATTGTTACTTTGTAACAGTTTTTGATATCCTTTAAACCTATTGATTCTTATCTAGTCCAACAAATGTACAAAGGTCAGGTGATTTAATTTTTTTTTTCTTGCAGGCATCCTTGATGCCATGGAATGGCCCCCTGAGGTAATCATCATTGATGATGACGACAAAGGTAATTCTCTCCTCATTACCATCTCTTCAGATGATGAGGCTGTAGAGATTGTTGCCATAGGGGGCGACTGTGGAGCAGGTGTAGTGTGGCCAAATACTGATTGGAGGTTCAGTGGTTTGATTCCCACTCTCTGCAGTCTGCATGTCCAAGTGTCCTTGAGCAAGACACTTAACCCCCAGTTGCTCCAGGTGGGTCAGGCCAGCGCCAGTGCATTGGCAGCTCTGCCGCCGTCAGTGTGTGAATGTGTGTGTGAATGGGTGGATAGCAGGATCTGTAAAGCACTTTGGTTATCCAGAAATGAGTAGAAAAGTGCTATTTAAGTGAATGCCATTTACCATAGACAGGGTGGTTGAAGGGGGTGGACCCGCTCCCATCAGTGAGGCAGTGGATGATAACAGTGGTGATGGATATGTGGGTGTCCCTCCACCCTCCAGTGAGGAGGAGGAGTGGGAGGAGTGGCATGAGGATGTAGACTCAGGGTATGAGGGCATGGCGGAGGATGAAGAGGAGGTGAACGTTGTCAATGTTGATGAACATTTCAGACCTTTTCATCTTGACAATGCTCCTCGGCCAGTTCATCATGTTGTCATGCCTCCTTGTGAGGCCAGTCAGCAGCAGGGGGATGTTCTTGATTATGGCGCAGGAGGATACAGCCCTCCACTGGCTCCTGGGAGACCCCAGGAGAGTCTTGAAGATCCCGGTCCCTCAACATCTGGACTTACATATAATGATGACTGAGCAAGTCTCATTCCCCAAAGTGCAATTAACTATTATCTTGAATATAAGTGATAAAAAGATCGGACAAATAAGTGATCTGACAAACAAATAAACAAGGGATCTGAAACAGTCGCTAATATTGGATTTATTTTCAATATTTAGGTACTCTGTAATTAATATTCACACAATCAAATAAATCTTAGTGCCATTTACTCCTTTTTATATTTGTCAAAGTCTAACATGTGACTGCAGACATATAGCCTACACCTCTTTGTATTCCACTTTCAAACACAGCCTACATTTGGGCCTGTAAAGCCTAATTTGGATATCTGTTTCTCGAAATCTACAGGATAGTTGACTGTTTTACTAGCTACATAACCTTCTGCAGGGACATGGTGGTACCAGCACAGACTGTGCGCTGTTTGTCAAACAATAAACCCTGGATCACCTGTAACGTCAAGCAGCTCCTTAATCAAAAAAAGGTAGCTTTTCAGGAGAGTGAAATGGAGAAACACAAGTTGGTGCAACAGGAATTAAGGAGGGCTCTAAGAAAGGCTAAGGACTATAAAAAGAAGGTGGAGAAGAAACTACAGCATAACCACACCAGAGTGATGCGGAGGGATATGAGAACCATCACCGGCTATAAACAGAAATGCTGGGCCATTGTAGGTGATGTGGTGAGGGCTGATGAATTTAATTAATTTTATAAAAGGTTTGATTCGGCAGCCAGGGCTTCATCCACCAGCTTTGTTCCACGTTCATCCCCATCTATCTCTCCAGTAGCAGTTTCCCCATTCGCATCTGGTTCTTTTCGCTCTTCTCCTGTTTTCCCTGGGCACTGTGGCTGTGCTGACACTACTGCCTCAAACGCTCCTCCACCTGATCTGTTCTTTACAGCGGATGAGGTGAGGATGGAGCTGAGGAGGCTGAATCCAGGAAAGGCTGCAGGACTGGATGGTGTGTGCTCCCAGCTGCTGAAGGTTTGTGCTGACCAGCTTGCTGGGCCCCTCCAGAAGCTCTTCAACATGAGCTAGCAGACAGGGAAGGTGCCAGTCTTGTGGAAAATGTCATGTGATGATGCTGCTGTTTACTGAACTTTATTACAATAAAGACATAAGAATACAGGCATGTGTGTAGTGGGGCCAGCTTCCAACTACCTCTCATCACAAGTCACATCTATCATACAACTATACAACTGACCTGAGATGGCAGTCCGCCCGGTATATATACTGCGTGATGATGTCATCCACAGGATGCCGCACCACTCCAAAAATACCCAATATAATACACCACATTCCCCCCCACACACCATGCAAAAACTGAAAAATCTATGATTACTTTTAGCAGATGTGCCCTCCCTAATTTAGTAACCAAATTCACACTATTCAAATACTTAGTATTACTTAAACACACACATTTCTTAATATTTGCCTAAAAAACACATTAAACATTTCTAATTGTTCTTAGATATGAATGTGAGAGTGAATGGTTGTCTGTCTCTCTGTGTTGGCCCTGTGATGGACTGGCGATCTGTCCAGGGTGTACCCTGCCTCTCGCCCAAAGATGCTGGGATAGTCTCCAGTCCCGCCGCAACCTGAAAAGGATTAAGCGGAAGAAGATTGATGGATGGATGGATGATCAATTAATGTTACTGCTCAGGTATTGTATATATGTACTTATATTTCAAAGAACTTATTACTTATATAAATCAATTGCAAAGAACAGTTCTGGTTATTATTATTCTCGGAACACATTTTATAAGGAACACACACACTTTGGTTTTATTAAAGAGCACGTGTTAGTTTGGTTGTTTTTTTTTAGAACACAACCAAAACTTAACTGCTAGGGTCCACGGGTAGACCACCGCTGGACCCAACGCAACTGGGTGGGTTATTCTGCCACCATGTTAGCTGCACTCCTACCTGAACAGTCTTTTTCTTTTTAGGGACAGCCTTCCACAGGGAGAACAATTCTGCCTGCTTTGTGGCGGGCCCATGGCGGCCTCATCCCTGGGGCTGTCGGACCTCTGGGGCCAGGGCCAATCTTCATGACACTGAGGCCCGGGTCCCACACTGCGGTAGCTGACTCCTGTGAAGCCTCGCCATCTAGAGCAGCCACCTGGGCACGCTGTAGTTGGTTTGCGTACCGAACTGTCTGTCAGCTGAAAGCACACTGTTCCCAGCTTTGCTACGATCCTCAGCAGCGTTCGTTGTTTCGCTGGCTGTGGCCGGGTCAGTCGGCATCCCAGTCTCTCACCGGCGTGAACCCAAACCCAGTCCATGACTTGGACCGGTGCCTTACTTGGTTTCATGCGTTGTTGTGCTCCCGATGGCTCTGCACGCTCATTCGGCTTGGGACCTCTGCTGTGTTGCGGCGGTCCCGTAGTCACCATGTTCGTTGCGGACCTTTCGCCTGTTGTCTCCGTTGCCGGTTGAAGCTCATCGTGGGTACGGAAGGTGTCCGGTGCCTCTCTGGTGTCACTCGTTGAGGCAGACTCTTTACCCGTCAGCTCGGTCATAACCGCCGTAGCTTGTTGAGTGAGGGTATGAAAGCAGTCTGGTTCCTCCTCTCTTCCGTTTGAAGAGCTCTGAGGTGCTGCACCATGCGTATTGATATGGCACTAATAAAAAGAACTGTTGATGGTATATTAAAACCATTCACATATATTTGTAATTTATCATTTCAAACTGGTTCATTCCCGCAGAAAATGAAAATAGCAAAAGTAATTCCATTATTTAAGCAAGGAAATAAACACCAATACACAAACTACAGACCAGTATCACTTCTCCCACAATTTTCCAAAATTCTGGAAAAACTTTTCAACAACAGATTAGAAAACTTTTTAAATAAACAGGATGTGCTGAATCAGAACCAATATGGGTTTAGAGCCAAGAGTACAACATCATTGGCGATAATGGATGCAACAGAAGAAATAATAAATGTATTAGATCAAGGAAAATATGCAATTGGTGTGTTTATAGATTTTAGAAAAGCATTTGAAACAATAAATCATTCAATACTTCTTAATAAATTGCAAATGTATGGTATTAGGGGAATTGCTTTGAAATGGGTTACAAGTTATCTATCTGAGAGACAACAATTTGTGAAAATGGAAGAATATCTGTCTGGGTGTATGGGAATTGCCTGTGGGATCCCCCAAGGATCAGTATTGGGCCCCAAATTATTTAACATATATATAAATGATATATTCCAAGTTTCTAAATTATTAAAAATAATATTATTTGCCGATGATACTAATATATTTTATTCTGGAAATAATTATAATCAACTAATCCATACTCTAAATAATGAATTAAATAAGCTAAAAAAAATGGATGGATTGTAATAAACTATCACTAAATATAGAGAAAACTAAGGCAATGATATTTGGTAATTGTAAAAATAAAGAAGATATACACATTCATATAGATAATGTAGTTATTGAAAAAGTTAAGGAGATCAAGTTTTTGGGTGTAGTACTGTCATATCCGGCTCTAGGGAGCCGGGCAATCAGAGCCAGGGACAAGCCAGTGAGTCGAGATGTTTTATTCTGGGTAAGGGATAAGGGATGAGGAGAGCACAGACACTCATACAGACGTACATTCTCAGGCTGCACAGCGCAGGGGTAGGTAGCTCGTACCGGACATGGGGGTAACAAGACGTGCATACTCACAGCGGGATACAAACACCGGAATGCTGCAAGGGGAGTTGAGGCTGACACCAGACGAAGGGGCTTCAGCCTAGCAGTGCTTATGTCGCAGCCCCGAATGATCGAAGCTGCTCCTCTTTATACTCATTAACAGCGCCCCAGCTGATGAGGATTAATTGGCCCCAGCCGTCTCGTGACACTGACAGCTGGGAACCAGCTGAGGCACTGCCCAATGAGAGGCAGGGATAAAAGGAGCATGGGCTGAGCGCCGAGCCGGCGTCTCACCCCATGGTGACAGAGCCTCCCCCTCACGGTCGGGCTCCCGAACGACCAGGAACATCCCAGCCCCCCCCCCCTCCCCACCTAGGGTGGGCGGAAGGGAGGCAGGACCGGAGGGGAAGATGCAAAGGGAAGGACAAAAAAAACAATAGACCAATGTAGGGCAGCAGGGCAGAGAAAAAAAAACCCAAATACAATACCCTACAACACAGGGAAAAGGATTAACCCAGAGCACAGTTAGGGAAAAAACTGAGTTAGGACACAGGTAGGGAAAAATACCAAATATGACTACAGACAGCATACAAATAACGTATAGATCGGGGCAAGAAAAGAAAACCAAAAACCCACCAAAAAGGTGGCAGGAATGAATAAAGCAATCACAGAGTATAGTTAAGGGGAACAAAACACACTACTCCATAATGCACCAACAAGATAAAGGTCAGGACAAAAAATGATGAAAGACGCTGTGCATGGATACTAAAGAAAACAAAACACACAGCACTGAATATATAAAAGATCACCTAAAGAAACAGAGGTGACAAGGACAAATGGGTAATAATGAAGTACGGTTAAGTGGGGATGAAACACATTACTTCAAACAATAACAAACACAGTCAATGTTAAAGTCGGGGCCAGGGAAGGCCCCCCACGAGGATAATAAGACAGAATGGGGTGATCACAGAGTATGGTTGAACAGGAAACCACACGCATACTCCATGATGCACCGACGAGGCCAAGGCTAAGGTAAGGATGAATGAAAACGCTGAGTAAAGATAAGAAAATGCAATACACAGCGCGATACATAAGGTGAGTCACCAAGAGGAAAAAAAGGTGACAGGGTAACAGGATAACAATACGATAAAAATGCTGAGTATGGTTAAAAAAAACAACACACAGCACAAAAACATATATCCCCTAATGGACAAAGAAACTACACCCGAGTGACCTCAATAATAATAAAAGAAGTAAAGGACACCCGAGGAGACGGCAGGCAGAGTCCAAAACGGCCGGAATTGTTCTGGTAATCTCCCCGCCCATTGTCCAGTTGGCAACCCGGGGAAGAGAAATGTTCGGACGGCGAACTCTGGGCCCAGATCCCAGGAATCCAGTCCAACGGCTGCCGAACCAGGCCGCCCAAAGGCAAACACAGACCAGTGGGGGGAAACCAGATCGCCGAACCGAAAGTTTTGCGGGTCGGGTCGTCGACCCGCATCACTCAACCACCAGGACCGTTGAGACGGATGAAGGGTCAGAGCGGATCCCGGTGGAAGAGGCTCAGGGGAGAGCCGATGACGAGGGCGGCGGGCCTCAGGGAAACGGCCACCTCCTCACCGGACCTGGACAACACTGGGGCAGCACCCACGTTGGACCCCGATTGGGTCTCGGGCGAACCCACGTTGGACACCGCACCAGAACCGACCTCCAACGTTGAACCCGGACCCTCCAGCACCACGAGGAACAGCAACTCCTCGCCGGTGACCCTGGAAGAAGGCTCAGAAGAGAAAACAGAACCGGGATCAGGATCACCGGCAGCGCCAGAACCCGGCGAGACGAGCTCAGACGCAGCGGGCGGCTGCACCCTGCTCGTCTCCCCTGGAGATAGGCTGAAGTGCTCAAAGATAAAAAGAAAGAAAAGAAAGGAGAGCACTCGCCTGATCTCGGGTTCTGACGCCGTCCAGGACTGCGAAGATCCAGGATCCGTCGTCAGGAGGTCGTTGTCAGGCTCCCATCTAGCCGCGTCGGGCCCCGCAGCCAGCACGATGGTCAGCGCAGCTTGAGATCCCTCCAGCGCAGGTAACCCCGCCGACGATCCACTCGGCGTGAAGCCAGAAGAATCTCGTCCCGCTGGACCGAACCGCTCCTCCGTGGAGACCCAGGGACGCTCAGTCGTCAGCGTAGACTCCACGCAGCAGTCAGTCCCCCTCCTCCGTCCGCAATGTAGCTGCGGAACCACAGGCCCTCTCCATATCCCACCACGTTGACCCGGAGCCGGGGACCGCTCGGCGGAGAGAGACACAGAGGATGCGGGATTAGGAATACAGGTTACAGCAGGTGGGGAGAGTTCAGGGAGCTGCGAACCCTGAACTTCTCCTCCAGGGATGTGACAGAGCAAATCATTAAGCAGGTGTGAAAAAACAATGACTTGCCTGCCCCCTGGAGGTTGAGTATCGCCTGCTGTAGTGGAATCTGCTTCTTCCTCTCCCCGCCCGGCGATAACGGAAGACCCCCTGAGAATTCGTCTGAGGGTCGCTCGCGTTGTCTCCAGCAGAGAGCTCACCAGGCCGGGATTCCAGGCACACACAGCGGTCAGGAAGCGCGTCGAGGAGGAGGGGGAAACAGCCGGGGTGAGCCAGCCCGAATGTCCAGGAATGACAGCGGGGGAACGAGGCTCAGGGGACGAGGCTGTAGAATCTCCACACTGACGAGGCGAAGGGATGACAGCTGCGTGGGAGGAACGGTCCTGACGATGACCCAGAACTGGATCCGGACGAGGTTCGTGCAGAGGTGACTCGGCGATGTGATGACGACTACTCCCAGGGGACGAAGCGAGGGGGAAACCCAGGATTCGCCGCTCCAGATCGGAGATCGAGACGAGGAAGGCGTCGAGCACGGGAAGGCTTCGTAGCCCTGAAGTCCTCACCATCAATCTCACTGCCGCCGCCACATGCCTGAAGGTGGTGACAGGAAACACAGTAGAGCTCGCGACAGCCACTCGACCCCGGACATAACTGCTGTCAGCTGCGGCTCCTCGAAGGGAATCCCGAGTGACGTGGCGCAGGTCGGGGGAAGTCCTCTGGTTGGCGCGAACTCCCGGACTGGAATGGCGGCAGGAACGGGACTCCGAAGCGGGGAAAGACGTCGCCCACTTCGACTCCCTGCCGGGATTTCCATCCACCCCGTGGAGCTTCTCTCGCTGTGTACCTGCAGCGTCTATCCTGGCACTGTCCTCCAGATGGTACAGAGAGTGAGGGTGACAGTCCAGGAGTTCCTCAGCACGGCCCGGATGCCAGCGTCTCGCGTTGGAGGCGTCGTGCAGGGTGAAGAACGTCCCGTCGACTGCCTCCGAGATGGACCTCAGCCCGTCGCCCTGGCGCCGGAAGTGACTTCTGGGAAACGGCATGCTAGCAGCGCTGACACCCGGACAGAAAGGTACATTTCCACAGCGACTCACGGCCGCCGGCAACTCTTCTGGCTGCGACATACTGTCATATCCGGCTCTAGGGAGCCGGGCAATCAGAGCCAGGGACAAGCCAGTGAGTCGAGATGTTTTATTCTGGGTAAGGGATAAGGGATGAGGAGAGCACAGACACTCATACAGACGTACATTCTCAGGCTGCACAGCGCAGGGGTAGGTAGCTCGTACCGGACATGGGGGTAACAAGACGTGCATACTCACAGCGGGATACAAACACCGGAATGCTGCAAGGGGAGTTGAGGCTGACACCAGACGAAGGGGCTTCAGCCTAGCAGTGCTTATGTCGCAGCCCCGAATGATCGAAGCTGCTCCTCTTTATACTCATTAACAGCGCCCCAGCTGATGAGGATTAATTGGCCCCAGCCGTCTCGTGACACTGACAGCTGGGAACCAGCTGAGGCACTGCCCAATGAGAGGCAGGGATAAAAGGAGCATGGGCTGAGCGCCGAGCCGGCGTCTCACCCCATGGTGACAAGTACTGGATGATAAAATTAGTTGGAAACCACATGTCAGATACATACAAAATAAAGTTGCAAAAAATATTGCAATTATAAATAAAATTAAGCAGGTCCTAGATTATAAATCCCTTCATATTTTGTATTGTTCATTAGTACTTCCATACTTGACTTATTATATAGAGGTTTGGGGTAACAGTTATAAAAGTAAACTTAATTCATTGTTAATATTACAAAAAAGGGCAGTCCGTGTTATACACAAAGTCGGGTACCTCGAACATACTAATTTATTGTTTTTACATTCGAAGTTATTGAAATTATGGGATCTGGTTCATTATTACACAGCACAATTAATGTTTAAAATTAGTAAAAACCTCTTGCCACACAATATACAGAATCTATTCAGGGAGAGAGAAGGGAAATATAATTTACGGGGGAATACAAAATTTAAAATGCACTTAGTAAGATCTACAAGGAAGAGTTTTTGTGTGTCTGTGTGTGGGGTAAAATTGTGGAATGGGTTGGGGGAGAAACACAGGCAATGTCCAAACATCCATATATTTAAATCAACATATAAAGAAATGATTTTTGAGCAGTATGAGAATGAAGGGCAGTGATGTTACATTGTGTCTTCAGTGAGGGAAGGTTGTTGTGCGTTATGGTGATTGTGAAGGTGATGGTGTTGTTTGTGTTTGCATTGAACGTGCCAGAAGTGTATGTTTATTGTTGTTGCAATATTGTTGGATATGGACTGTCATTGTTGTGTCATTTTTGTTGTATAATTTGACTATGGGTGTATTATGGTGAATGTGGTTGTGGGATAATGATGATTATGAGTAATACTGTAATTTGTTTGGTGTGGAGAAGGGGTGGGACTGTATAAGCGTTGGCTTCTTCCCACTCCTTTTGAACATTTTATTTTTGGTTTGTTTTTTCGTTGTGTTTTGAACTCTTTTCTTTCTTTCTTTAATAATGTTCAAATAAAATCAATGTCAATGTCAATGTCAATGCGTTGTGTTTTTGCCCGGTTGCTGTCGCTGTGTTTCAGGGTTTTCCGCATGCTCAGGCTCCCTTCCCTCTGGCTCCAATTCTGGTTCTGGCTGAGCAAGGGACGTAGGCAAGTCTGGCTGCCCCCCTCCCAGGCGACTCTCCTCCTGAGAGCGCGGGGTGGACACTTTGGTGTCGGTGCCATTCTTAATTACCTCGTCCCAAACCACATAATTGTCATCGAGGCCCACCGTGTTCCAACTGCTGCATCCGGACCATTCAAGCCCAGCGCTGTCTCTGATAGTGAAGCCCAGTCTGTAGAAAAAGTCACATCCCATAATGTTGTCACTGTGCGCTGCTACCTGGAATGTGAAGTCATACACAATTTTGGACTTGTAGTAAACAGTCAGTATCACTGTTCCGACATTGCACAGTCTGTGGCCACCATATCCGTACAGCGGCATTGGGTTCTTCTTGATTTTGTGGTTGGGGAAAAACTTCTTCACCGTGGCCCAGTTTAACATCGACCGCACCACCACCATGTCGAGCAAGAGTGGCATGGCTACCTCGTTTAGCTCAGCCATGCCATATGAATAACCGCTAATGTCAGGGCTTACCGCATGAATGGTTGTCGTTGGCAGGTGGGCTGGCTTACTTGGCGGGCCCCACGGTGTCTGCAACCAGCACACTCTGGCGAAATGGTTTAGGTGTACACACTTGATACACCATTGTTCTCTAGCCAGTCAAAAATGTGCTCTGTCCTGGTGCGTCGAGGATCCACAGCTCCCGCAGACGGGACCTCTCAAAGCAGACCTTCGGCTATCTGCATTCGTCTCATACTCTTCTGCCGTGTCCTCTTCTTGTGCTGTGCCCACCATGTTAGCTAGTGTCATCTGTCCGTCTGTCTGGGTATGTTTGGCACCCATTTAGCTCTGTAGCTAACTTCTCTGTTGCCTCTAGTTGGAACGCTAGATTCAAGATTCAAGATTCAAAGGCTTTATTGTCATGTGCACAGTTAAGAAATGCAACATTTCCTGAGCAATGAAATTCTTACTCTGCTCTCCAAACGAATGCCAAGGTAATAGATACACATCAATACTAATAAGGTAATAACACACCTAATACTAATGAATACTAATAACACACACTAATAACACACATTAGGCAATTAGGACACCTTAAACACACCTTAATACTAAGTACTAATACTAATGAATACTAATAACTCTGTGGTGATCCGTGCTGTGTGTGCCCTTTGCTCTAATTATCTTTCACAGCTGCGGGCACACCTGCGTCCCCTCATTAAGTACCCTTTATAAGGAACGCTGCCCAGAAGGCAGCACGGAGATGTCTACGCTCTCTCCCAGGAAGAACTCCTCCCTAGAGTCTTCCTCCACAGCTCTACAAGTTTCATCTTTTCTCTACGGCTTCTCACCTCATGGGAGTTCCGTCTCCCCAATGCCACGTAAGCTTTCACAGAGTGTTTCTCTGCAACCGCCTATTCTCCCTTTGTTCCCTGTGCACAGGTGGACCACCCCCCAGGGAGACCTTTCCTTCCCCCTGGCGGCGGACTGGACCTCATCTGTGAAAAGCAAATTCCCTCTTCCCGCTATTGGTGAGCTGGAGTACTCGGCACGCATTCTTCACTCAAGCTGCACTGTAAATATTCTGCACCTGCACCACAGCGGAACGCTAGACCGGTATTGGATAATCATCTCTTCGGAGCCAGATTTACTCTTCGCTGCCGTAAGACTGTAAAATCTCTGCTGATATCATTATCTGTCAGCCTGGGTTTAATCTCTCCGTCTCTGCTGTCATTCCAGGGTTGTCAGACCTGTCCCGCTGTTCACGCTCCTGCTCCCGCTACACTACACTCACACAACACCATACGCACACACACACCTACACTTTCATTCAATAAAAGATCATTATTGTTGTTGAGCCTGTGTCTGCTTCTGGGTGTTTTTGAAATCATGTCAAACACACATTAGGCAATTAGGACATTTAAAGCAGTTAAACTAGAGGAAACAAGAAAAATGAAAAGTGAAAATTCACTGGATGACTATAATGGCATTGGTATGTTAATATCAGAGATGATATGAACCTGAGATGGCATAAGCCTATGTACAGTGTGCAAATGAGCAATACTTTTGTACCTCCGGCCTAAGGGTAGAAGTGTGAACATTCTGTTCTGGGGATGGGTGGGGTCCTTGAGGATGGTGGCAGCTCTCCTTTGGACTCTGCAGTGGTAGATGCTCTGCAGAGAGGGCAGGTGTTTGCGGTCCAGGGTAGTAGTGCTGCCATACCACACAGTGATGCAGTTGGTCAAGATGCACTTGATGATGCAGCTGTAGAAATTGTTGAGGATCTTGGGGGACATGCCAAACTTCTTCAGCCTGCTCAGAACAGAATGAGCAAACACGTCTGCCTCAGGGGGCGCCATGTTGTTTTAGGGCGCTAGCTCTATGGTGTTAGCTAGAGCCATGTCGTTTGGCACTGTTAGCATCTTAGCTCATAGCCTAGCATTGCATGTGTGTTTGGCTAACTGGTCCCACACCATTTCATCTTCTAACAATCCAAAATGGCACATACTATCCAAATGCCTCAAGACAGCGACGAATTGTTGAACTGACTCACTGACTCTCTGTTGTCTCTGGCGAAAACAAATTTGTCATGCTATCACATTGTCCAGTGTAGCAAAGCAGCTAGCAAGTAGCTCGACAGCATCCACATAATATTCAGTCAGTCCTAACGTGTGAAAAATTCTCTGGCCTTCTATGCCGAGGTTGTGGACAAGAAGCGCTCATTTCCTTACTTTATTGAGTTTACCCAGGTCCAATGCTGAAATGTAGGTTTCGAATGCATCCAGCCATTGCAGCCACAGGACTGTTGGCTCACCAACACTCCAGAAAGGGCCATAGTGGTCTCAAGCACGCCTCCATGGTTTAATCTCTCGTCACCAAATGTTATGTCCACAAACCTGGCAATGACGACCGATGAGGGTGCTGCTGTTTACTGAAGTTTATTACAATAAAAACATAAGAATACAGGCATATGTGTGGTGGGGCCGGCTACCAACCACCTCTCATCACAAGTCACATCTATCATGCAGCTATACAACTAACCTGAGGTGGAGGACCACCCGGTATTGTGTGATGACATCATCCGCAGGATGCCGCACCACTCCCAAAATACCCAATATTGGTATTTTGGGAGTGAGCCACCGGAGTGGTGGCTCAGTTGGTAGAGCATCCTCCCCACACCTGGGAGGCAGGGGTTCAAATCCCGGCCGGGTCATGCTGAAGACCATATAAAAGCGGAACTTCCTGCCGTCCAGTTTGGTGCTCAGCAATAATGGAATGGAGGAGGGAAATCTGTGGCGGCGCCTTGCATGGCAGCGGCCCTTCTGATTCTACTATGGGGGTGTGTGATTTACACTGTAGATAGGATAAAGCACAATTTCGTTCTACTGTACATGATTGGTTGAATGACAATAAAGGGTGATTTAATTTAATTTAATTAATACACCACACAGCCGAGCGTAACGACTACAGACTGGTGGCCCTCACATCTCATGTTATGAAGACTCTCGAGAGAGTGTTTCTCCACCACCTGAGACTGCAGACAACATCTGCATTGGACCCCCTGCAGTTCAGGTACCAGGATCAGATTGGAGCGGTTGAGGCCATCCTCTACTTGTTACACCTACTAGTAGGCATGCTCCTACTTTGATGAGTCGGGGAGCCAGGTGAGGATTATGTTCTTTGACTTTTCAAGTGCTTTCAATACCATCCAGCCTTTGTTGCTGAGAGGAAAGCTTGAGAAGAAAGGGGTGGACCCCTCCTTTATTTCCTGGATCAAGGACTACTTGACGAGAAGACCACAGTTTGTCAGACTTGGGGGATGTGTCTCAGGAATTGTGGAAAGTAGCAAGGGGACTCCACAAGAGACAGTCCTGGCTCCGTACCTGTTCACCCTGTACACATCAGACTTCAATTACAACACAGAGTCATGCCACATTCAGAAGTATTCTGATGATACTGTCATGAATTGCCCTTTGGGGCAGAAAGGTGAGACCCAAATGCTGAACTGTGAGTTTGTGAGATTGATTGAAAACAACAAACATAAAGTTCAACGCAGTGCTCTAATACAGAATTTAAACAAATGAGCAAACTTACTGATAATGCACTCCAGAGCGAGGCAGGGCTCTGGTGAAGACGAGGAGAAACTTAATCAAGACTGCGGCAATGGGAAATGAAAATGACAGTTTACACAAAAAGTAACAGGTGTGGGTCACATGAGAAGGCAGACGGAAAGAACGAGTCCTAATTAAGATCAGCTGGGAGCAGTGAGACAGAGCGAACTGACAGCTGACAGGTACTCCGCCTACGTGGAGCAACAACCCGGAAACATCACTGCCAGCTATCAGCCTAGAGAGAGAACAGAACAAAATAAAGATATAAAGCGGTGAAAAAATAAAGACAAGTAACCTAAAAAATGTGAATAACAAACTATACTGAACGTAAACAGGAAACTAAATCATACTAAGACACAATACAAAATATGTGACAAATCAACCAAGGGTAAAATAACAAGAATGCAACTCAAAATGACAACACTGATGACAACTGATGACAACAATGACAAAAGGCAGAAAGAATGAGCCCGATGGAATCCCCCCGCGCTCAGATTGTGACAGAGCCCCCCTCTCAAGGGGTGGATACTAGACACCCCAGGGTAACATCAAAAGATAATAACCCCCACACACAAAAAAAACCCCACCCCAAGTGGGAGGAGGGGGACCCAGGCATGGAGGGACTGAACCAAACCAGAGAAAATAAGAAAAAAGTTTCAGAATTAACATTCCAGCAGAGTCCAGACAAAGAGAAAATAAAAACAAAGGCACTGCTCAGGACCCACACAGAACTAAGCACCTAGAGCCCCTGGACCAAAGAGCCAAACTGTTCCAGTGGCTGGCTGAAGTCCCACACCTGTCAGATGGCGAGGTGGTAGGAGTCGAGTGGCCTGCTGGAAAATATGAGCCACCCAGCCCAACGGCACAGTCTGTCAGGTGGTCGACCAGAGTTTTTTAGCCACCTAAACAGAAAGGGTGGTCCAGGAGGCAGCTGCCCAATGGGAAGAATCAATGGTGGGCAAGATGAAGAAGTTGAGGAACCCAAGCCGAAGTCATGGTGAGGAGAGGGAACCACGACGGCCTCGGACAGAGTAGGGGGAACCACGACGGCGCCTGGCAGATGAGGGGGAACCATGATGGCTTCAGGCAGAGGAGGGGGAACTACGATGCCCTCGGACTGGCCTGTAGCACCCTCGGTGGCTCCGGGCTGGAGTAAAGCAGCACCCACAGCAGGCCTGGACAAGGCCATAGCTGCACCCATGGTGGCCCCTGGGCTGGAGCACAGCACCCACACCAGTCCTCGACTAGGACACAGCACCCACGGAGATCTGGACTGAGGAGGAGCTGCACCCACAAAGGTCCCAGGCTGGTACGGAGCACCCGCGAAGACCTCATCCAGACGGGGGCAGCACCCACAGAGGTCCTGCGCTGGGACTGAGCACCTGCGGGAGGATCTGGACCTATGTGGATCTCAGGTGACAAGTCGGGAACGATGGAGACTTCTGGCAGAGCTGGACAATCCTCGGTGACCCTGGGGAAAAGCTCAGGCAAGAGAGACAAAGGAAAAGGGTCAGGGTCACCGGCGGCAGTGGAGCCCGGAGAGGTGAGCTCAGCTGCAGCTGACAGCTGCACTTGGCTCTCCCCACCAAGAGCCAGGAAAGATCTTTCCAAAATAGAGACAACAAAGAGAAAGGAGAGCACTTGCCTGATCTCAAGCTCCACCGCCGTCCAGGACTCCATCGATCCAGGTGATGGTTCTTCGGGCCTGGCCCTCAGGAGGTTCAACTCCAGCTCTGCTGCAGCGGCCCCTGCAGCGAGTGCAGACACCACAGAAGCCGTGTGGGACTTCTCCTAACCTCCCTTAACCGTCCCCAATCCACCCTAAGCAAGCCAAACACAAGACAATCAAAGTGAAAGCAATGAGGCCAAATTCTACTGTGCTTTTATTCTTTATTTTTATTATGTCAACCCAACTCTGAGCCTTTTTAAAGTAGTTTTGTAGTTTATTTATATGTTTGTCTGGTGGTGGAGTCTGGGCCACAGGGTCGAAGTGCTGGATCAAAGAAGCTGCTCTGGTTTTATATCATGGTGATCAATTCAGGTCTGGGACCCCGAAGCGAAGTGACCCATGCAGGTGGCTCACCCTGCATGGTGACAGGAGGTTGACTTCCTGCTGCCACTAAAACCTGCTTAGCTGAAGCCCCCGGATGCTCTTTCGTCAGCGCAGGTGTCGGCTCGGTCTCAGCACTCACCCTCCATCCAGAGCGTGGCTGCAGGGCTGGAACCAGGTCCTCCAGAGCTGCAGGCTCCTCCAATGTCCAGTGGCTCAATTCTGGGGCCGGCAGACACTCAGGGGGATGACGAGACATGGAGAGTACAGGTAGAAAGTTTATAGCTGCAGCAGGCAGTGAGGACTCAGAGGACTGAATTGGCTAAGCCTCACCACCGGGAATCAGGCAAAGTAATTCCTATGTTGCTAATAGAGAAGGAAAAGTTACTTGCTTGTGTTCCCGAGGCGTGATGTTTTCTGCTGCAGCTGTTTGGAAATCAGCCCTCTCCATGACTTCAATTGTTGTAGGCCCCTCAGAGGAACATGGAGGAGCCGCCCCTGCAGACACAGTGTTGGGAGGAGCCGGGGAGAAAACAGCTCGACTCTCAGTAGCGGGAGGAGACCTCGAGGAGACGGGAGTTGCAGCAGCACAGGAAGATGAGTGGGCGGATGGGACAGCCGGCAAGGAGAAACATGAGGAGGACACTGCTGCAAGAGTTGTCTGACTTGGTGTGGGAGAAGCTGCCGACTGAGAGGTGGGAGCGTTCTTCCGGCGGGATTTCCTTAAACGAAGGCGGGGAGCGGGAGGTGGAGACATAGGCTCAAGGTGATGAAGAAGAGGCTCCGGAGTCAGGGGCCGTTCCCCCGTCAGCCTAAACTCCGGGCCCCCTGGTGAAATCTCCTCCAGCTCCTCGGCAAGATCCGGGAGGAGCCATGACTTAACCTCCAGAAGGAGCTCAGTCTCTACTAGTAAGACCTTCCTGTGCTCCTCCAGCTCCTCAGCTGTTGGAGCGGTCCAGTGCTTGGGAGGAGGAGGCGGCGCTGCCGCTGGAGAGCGACGAGAGGCTGGAGGCTTCAGTGTGTGGGAGCGAACTGACACCTGACAGGGACCCCACCTATGCAGAGCAACAACCCGGAAACATCACTGCCAGCTATCAGCCTAGAGAGAGAACAGAACAAAATAAAGATATAAAGCGGTGGGAAAATAAAGACAAGTAACCTAAAAAATGTGAATAACAAACTATACTGAATGTAAACAAGAAACTAAATCATACTAAGAGACAATACAAAATACGTGACAGATGATGCATGGGGCACCGAGACTGCTACCACCATCACACCTGCTGTGGAGCCTGCCGCAGCAGAGTCACCCTCTGGACCAGACTTTCTGGAGGGCGGTGGAGCTTGAGTACAGGCAAGTAACCGCTCCTGTAATTCTCTTGTCTGTGGTGGAGAGATCTTGCCTGGCTCTTGGGGAGGAGAGATAGGTGCAGCCCTCAGCTGCATCCGAACTCCCCTCACCGGGCTCCGCCGCTGCCAGCAACCCTAGCCATCTTTCCTCTCCCGTCTCCTCCGAGCTCCTTCCTAGGATCGCCAGAGAAGAGCCGCCGCAACCTGGGTCATCCACAAACGACAATGCAGGCCCAGCTGTCCTGGAGGAGGTCGACGTGGGTATAGCACCTGATGGACCAACAGTACCTGCGCACCCCAAGTCGTCGGAGTCACAGACGGCGGTGGAGCCCAAGTTCAGGCAAGTGTGCTTCATAATGTTTGTTATGTCTATGTTGATGTCACACTGCCTGATTCATGGTGAGGAGGGCCCGGGGCAGCTCGCAGTAGCCCTTGGGGCCACCTCATTGGGCTCTGCTGCTGCAGGCAGCCCTGACTTGGTCTCTTTCTTTCTCCTCCCAGGTTCGGAGCTCCTGGCCAGGGTCGCTGGAGAGCAGCCAAGGTCTGCAGAGGCCACCAAGGATCTGGACTCAGCACCAGGGTCAGGAAGGAGCCCTATCTCCTCCATAGGGGAGGCCACCGCGGGAGCAATGAGGCCCTCGATGGGGACCACTGCAGGTGCAACTGAGCTCCAGCTGGAGTCCACCGCCGGTGCAGCAGAGCTCCAGCTGTAGTCCACCGCTGGTGCAGCCACGTCCCAGACCGGGACAATCGAGGGTGCTACGGTCCCCCTGCTCCAAGCTTCAGGAGGCGGGGAGGGCTCCTATCCCTCGGCTAAGTTCCTCGGTGGGCAGGTTGCCTTTTCACCTTCCCCTCCAGTCCTGGTGGCTCTACCACGCTGGTCGGCCACCCGAAAGACTTGGCCTTCGGGTCGGGTGGTCCATCGGTGCTGGCAGGCCGCCGGACCTTATTCAACGGGCTGCCTGCTGGATGTGGGACTCAAGCAGGCCACCCAATCAGTCACCCCTCACCGTGCCTGGGTCCTGGGACTCTGGCCGACCACCTGAACTTTGGACTCTAGTGTCCTAGGTGGGGGTAGTTAGGAGGTTCACTGTACTATATTTGCATATTATTTTTTGTATTATTCACCAGTTGCTTCCCTCCTAACCTGTTTTCCCCCACCTCCCACCCTGGGTAATTTTTTGTCTCGGGGGGGGGGGGGGGGCTAGTAGTGTTTTTTGTGTTTTCAGCTGGTGGTACGGGGGTGTCTTGAATCCACCCCTTTGGGGTGGGGGGGGGGGGTTCTGACACCGGGACTCTTTTTTCCTGTTTCTCTATTCATTTTCTATCAGGCGCTTCAGGGAGCCCTGTGGGTCCTCGGCTCCCTGAAAGCTCAAGCATGCCCCCTCCCCCTGTCAGTATCACCAGCTGATCCTCATTATTGAGTCTCACACACACACACACACACACACACACACACACACACACACCTCATTCACTTCCATTCACATGCTCAGACACTCACTCATGCACATATGGTGTCAATTATGTCCAGATCACGTTCATCCACACCAGCGGTCTCTTCCCTCATTATTATTATTATTACTTAAACGTTGTGAGAGTAGGAAGAGATCGCCGGAGCATTGCGCTTCATCCACAGTAGCGTGTACCTCCGTGTATGCAAGTTATCACTCCCAACGGATTATCTTCTCCCTGTTTCATCCTCATCCACCGGACTACACGGACAGCCCCGGATCGTTCCAGCACCGTAAGTTCATGTTTGCCTTTCACCCCATGCCAACAGCAGCTCTGCGGCAGTAGCCATTCCTCTCCCCGGACTGTAGAGCATCCAGTTGGCGTCCCTGTATGTCTGGTGGCCTCAAGCCAATCATTCCAACCCTCTGAGCTTATCATGACTGTTTACTGGGTTTATTATTTGGGGTTTTGTCAATAAAGTGCACGAATCTACTCCTGCACGTGGGTTTTTCATTTATAACATGATATATTTTTAATGATGTTTTGGTGTGTGTATTGTGAGCCATGAGATATTAGAATTTCCCCATGGGTATTAATAAAAGTTTCTATCTGCTGCCTGACTGCCAGCCAGCCGCCCACCCACCCACTGCTGGAGGGCGACAAAACCTACACACAGTGTAAAAGCTGTTAGGAATTGTGATATGCTGAAAAGGAAAATTTTCTAAATTTATTTCACTTGTGTACAATTTCATTTTTGAAACTCACAAGTTTTCAAGAAAGAAAAAAGCAGTTATTAACTTAAGTCTACTTTTTTTTTCATTTAACAGTATTTTATTGCAAATCAATTGATGTAATTTTTTTTTTAAAAATATAACCCCCCCAAAACATCAACACACTGTACTCTGCTTCCAAGCTTACCTCAGCATTTTTTGCAGTGCAGTGGACTTTTTTTCCTGAGATTAGTTGTTTTTTGTACTGAACTGAGAGCCAAATATGAAGTGAAAATTGTTTCAAATCAAAAATCGATTCTGAATCGAATCGCGACCCCAAAAATCAGAATCGAATTGTGACTTCTAAATATTCACAGCCTTAATATTTATGTGTAAGTCCAACTATAGACAAGAGTTGAAAATTAGCAATAGCTATAAACTGTCTGTACAGCACATCAGTTGCATTTTTGTATTGGAACCACAGTATGTTATACTGTACCGTCCCTATTTAAATAAAATTCAATAAAAAGTATTGTAGGTCTATTTTCAAAATAGTGCATTATCAACAAAAACGTTGGGAAATAAAACAAATAAATAAATCATACAGCATTAAACTTGCCATAATGGTGGCGCTTATTACCCAAGGCCTTTAATGGAAATGGCCCCTGTTTTAAACCTTCTAAAATTCAAATTTGGTTTGTGTTTGGTGAGGGGCCCACAGTGCTGTACCCAGGGCCCAAAATATGGTGCTATGCCCCTGGTTCAAGCCCCAGCTGGGTCATACCAAAGACTATAAAATTAGTACTTTCTGCCATCTAGCCTGATACTTCTGTTTAGCATAAATTGAATATAGGGAAAGGAAATCTGATTACCCAGCTACAGGGAGAAGTGCAAAACCAGTGTACTCCTAGTGCTAGTCCCAAGCCTGGAAACGGGGAGGGTTGCATCTGGAAGAGCATTCTGCCTGGTTCACATACAGACAGGCAAACAGCTTCAAAACATTACTGACCGCCATGCTGCATTCCAAACAGCAGAGCAAGCATGATGGATTCCAAAACCAAGCTGATTTGGAGCAAAGAGGAGACACATTTCCTGGTTCTGTCCCTGGCTCTATGGACAGGAGCAGAAATACAAGATAAACTGGAGGGGGCCACTCGGACAAAGCCCATTTTTGAGCAAATATAAAGGGAGTGGGCTGCTGCCGGACCAGTGACCAGCTGCTAAATAACCTGAAAAAAATCAAGAAAGAATTCAGAGACCATAAAAGAGATCTTGAGCGTAGCGGCAATGGGAGACCCCGAAAGAATCCCCATTTTGATATAGTGACCTCTGTTTTTGGGGAGAGGCCAGGCAAACAAACAAACATCCGGGACATTGAACTCAGCAAGCTTCAGCCATCTTAACCCAATACAAACTGCTCAAAACACTACTGGAAAGTGTATTGTCTTTAAAATGGAAAAATTTTATGAATATATATATATATATACTGTATATATCCACTTGTATTGATACATAACGACCAAAGTGTGGATATTTTTTACTCACTCTTGTGCCTAGTCTTTTCTTAGCTATGCTAACAAGCTAGCAGTGCTTTTACCACGACCAAACGTTTCTCCTCACTATAAAGAAATGCTCATTTGAGAAAACTAGAACAAAAATCTTAGCGTCTTACAGCATACTTTGTTAGATATCCACCACAAAATACGCTGTACAGTATCTCACAAAAGTGAGTACACCCCTCACATTTTTAGCTCAAGTAGGTTCATTTTGTCTTCGTTTAATTATTTACCTTTTGTTCTTATTAAAGACAAAAATAGAAAGGAGATGATTTTACCTTCTTTACATGTTTCACAGCAATCAGCTGACACTTCTGATGAAGGCTGCAGTGAACAGTCGAAACATGTAAAGAAGGTAAAAACATCTCCCTTCTATTTTTGTCTTTAATAAGAAGACCGATTGCCTTCGATTGCCTGGGACTGAGGATCGTCACTTCCTTGTGGTAACGTAACGTATCGTCACTTCCTGTTTTGCTGTCTGCCTGTGTGGTTGCTCTCCAGCTATTAGCTATGGCTACTAGCTCTCTTTCCTCTCCTCTGGTGTGCTCTCTCTGTCAGATGTTTAGCTACACCTCTGCCTCTTTTAGCGATAACGGTAAATGTAATAAATGTTGTCTTTTTGAGGCGCTCGAGGCGAGGTTGTCTGATTTGGAATCCCGGCTCCGCTGCATTGAAACACCGTCTGCGCCAGTTAATCTCGACGGACGCCCATTAGCTGCAGCGGAGCTAGCTAGCTTAGGCCCCCCTGTCAGCGGTCCCCCGGCTCTCCTCAGCAGCGAGGAGACTGGGTGGGTGACGGTGAGAAGGAAGCCTAGTTGCAAAGCCCCGGTTCACCACCAACCTGTTCACGTTTCTAATCGTTTTTCCCCGCTCAGCGACACACCCGCTGAGGAAAAAACTCTGATCATTGGCGACTCTGTAGTCAGAAACGTGAACCTAGAGACTCCAGCGGTCATAGTCAAATGCATTCCTGGGGCCAGAGCAGGCGACATCGAGTCAAATCTGAAAATGCTGGCTAAAAGTAACTGTAAATACTCCACAATTGTTATTCACGCCGGCATTAATGACATCCGTCTCCGGCAGTCGGAAGTCACCAAACTTGATGTAGAATCGGTGTGTGACTTTGCAAAAACGATGTCAGCCACTGTAGTATTCTCTGGGCCCCTCCCCAATCTGACCAGTGATGACATGTTTAGCCGCTCGTCATCCTTGAACCGCTGGCTGTCTGTGTGGTGTCCTAAAAATGACGTGGGCTACATTGACAATTGGAGCTCTTTTTGGGGAAAACCTGGTCTTATGAGACGAGACAGCATTCATCCCACTTTGGATGGTGCTTCTCATTTATCGAACAATCTGGCATCTTTTTTATCCAAATTTCCAAAACCATGACTACTCAGAGTTGGGACCAGGAAGCAGAGTCGCAGTCTTACACGCCTCTCTGCAGCTCCTCTTCATCCGCCACCCCTCAGCTTAGCCCCTGTCTTCCCCATCAGAGAATCGTTGTCTGCTCCCTCCAAAGTAAATAAAAATATCATGCATAAGCATCCCAAAGTGACAAAGCAAAACATTGGTAAAACTCAAATTAAACATAAAGCCTCTAAATTGAATGATTTGGCCTCTGTTCCTCCTCATAATTTAAAAATTAAATGTGGTTTACTAAATATTAGGTCTCTAACTCCCAAGTCTCTGTTAGTCCATGATCTGTTAATTGATCATCAGATTGATTTAATTTCCCTTACAGAGACTTGGTTAGGGCAAGAGGATTATGTTGGTTTAAATGAATCAACTCCCTCTGGTTATTTAAACTGTCAAAATCCCAGAAGTTCTGGTCGTGGAGGAGGAGTAGCAACAATTTACCATTCCAAATTACTAGTTAATGTAAAGCAAAAAACATGTTATAATTCCTTTGAGGGCCTGGTCCTCAGTATTGGGCACTTTAGCAATTTTAGGTTAAACCCAATTTTATTTGCCATAGTTTATCGTCCCCCATCAACCTACTCAGAATTTTTATCCAAATTTGCTGATTTCTTAGCTGATTTAGTGCTGAAATCTGATAGAATAATTATAGTAGGGGACTTTAATACACATGTGGATGTAGATAGTGACTGCCTTAATGTGGCATTTAATTCAATATTAGACTCGATTGGGTTTTCTCAGAAAGTAGGAAATTCTACTCATTACCTCCACCATACATTGGACCTTGTTCTGACATATGGCATAGAAATAGAAAATCTTGTAGTGTCTCCTCATAACCCTGTACTGTCAGACCATTGTATGTTAACCTTTGATTTTACCATTTCTGACTATTTGGCTCCTAAAGAAAAATATTATTACAGTAGATGCCTCTCAGATGATGCTGTTTCCAAATTTATGCAGATTGTTTCCTCTATGCCATGTGTCAACACAACGGAAATAAGCTATAGACAGCTTGCTCCTTCTGTAATTGATAACATGGTGGATAGTGTTTCAGCTTCTCTGCATCAGGCTCTAGACTTGGTGGCCCCCTTAAAAAAGAAAAAGTCTAATCCGAGATTTCTAACTCCTTGGTTCAACACAGAAACTCGTAGCTTAAAACAGAAGACTCGTCAATTAGAAAGAAAATGGCGCTCTACTAATTTAGATGAAATCTATTTAGCTTGGAGAAATCATCTTTTAATTTATAAAAAATCTCTTAGAAAAGCTAGAACAAGTTATTACTCTGCATTAATAGAAGAGAACAAGAATAATCCCAGGTTTCTTTTCAGTACTGTAGCCAGGTTGACAAAGAGTCAGGACTCTATCAATCCTAGCATTCCCTTAGAGCTTACTAGTCAGGACTTTATGAACTTTTTCAATAATAAAATTTCATCCATCAGAGATAAAATCAATCAGATTCTTCCCACAGTTAACTTAAATACTGTAACTACTACAACTCCTTCTTTTGATGTCTGTCTTGATGAGTTTACTCCAATCGACCTTTGTGAGTTAGACAAAATAGTTTCCTCATCCAAACCTTCAACTTGTCTTTTAGACCCTATTCCTACTAGGTTATTTAAAGAAGTCTTCCCACTTATTGGTAGCTTTATTCTTCATATAATCAATTCTTCATTAACTTTAGGCCATGTACTGCAGGCTTTTAAAACGGCTGTAATTAAACCCTTACTCAAAAAGCCAACGCTAGATCCAGGAGCTTTAGCTAACTATAGACCAATCTCTAATCTCCCTTTCATTTCAAAAATCTTAGAAAGAGTTGTTGCTACGCAATTATTCGACCACCTGCAGGGAAATGGTTTACTTGAAGAGTTTCAATCTGGGTTTAGAATCCATCATAGTACTGAAACAGCCTTAGCGAAGGTCACTAACGACCTCCTCATTGCATCTGATAATGGACTAGTTTCTGTACTTGTCCTTTTAGACCTTAGTGCAGCTTTTGATACTATCGATCATAATATTCTACTTGATAGATTAGAACACTATGTTGGACTTAATGGAACTTCGTTGCAGTGGTTTAGATCTTATTTATCTGATAGGTTCCAGTTTGTTCATGTAAATAATGAGTTTTCTTTCAACTCAAAGCTTAGTCATGGAGTTCCACAGGGATCTGTGCTAGGCCCTACTCTTTTTAGTTTATATATGCTTCCGTTAGGCAACATTATTAGAAAGCACTGTATACATTTTCATTGTTATGCAGATGACACACAATTATACCTGTCAATGAAGCCAGATGATAGTAATCAATTAGCCAAGTTAGAAGCCTGTCTTAAGGAAATCAAAGCTTGGATGACTTGTAATTTCCTGCTATTAAATTCAGATAAGACTGAAGTCATTCTTGTTGGTCCAAAAAACCTTAGAAATTCCTTTCCAAATCAAACTTTCAGTTTGGATGCAGTTACTCTTTCTCTTAATAGCTCTGTGAGGAACCTTGGAGTTATTTTTGATCAGGATTTGTCCTTCAATTCACATATTAAATTTGTTTCTAAGACTGCCTTCTATCATTTGCGTAATATTGCCAAGATTAGGAGCATCTTGTCTCAGAGTGATGCTGAGAAACTGATCCACGCTTTTGTTAGCTCAAGATTAGATTACTGTAATTCTTTATTATCAGGTTGTCCTAAAACATCTTTAAAAAGCCTTCAGCTGATCCAAAATGCTGCAGCAAGAGTTTTAACAGGTACTAGAAAGAGAGATCATATCTCTCCGGTTCTGGCCTCCCTTCATTGGCTTCCCATAGAGTTTAGAATTAAGTTTAAAATCCTTCTTCTTACTTACAAAGCTCTAAACAATCAGGCTCCTTTTTATTTAAAAGATCTGATACTACCGTATTATCCTAACAGAGCACTACGCTCCCAAAATGCAGGACTACTTGTAATACCTAGAATCTCCAAAAGTACAATGGGAGGCAGAGCCTTTAGTTATCAAGCTCCTCTCCTGTGGAATCAGCTGCCAATCTGGATTCGGGAGTCAGACTCGATCTCTGTTTTTAAGATTAGGGTTAAAACCTACCTTTTTGATATAGCCTACAATTAGGGAGGGATCATGTGTTTCTGAACCCTCCCTTAGTTATGCTACTAATAGGTTTAGTCAGCCGGGGGACCTCCAGTAATGC
The DNA here is from genome assembly GCA_020510985.1 of Pholidichthys leucotaenia. Taxonomy (NCBI): domain Eukaryota; kingdom Metazoa; phylum Chordata; class Actinopteri; order Cichliformes; family Pholidichthyidae; genus Pholidichthys; species Pholidichthys leucotaenia. Next base: position 251,303,829 of record CM035847.1, on the reverse strand, counting down.
ACTGGGCCTCACTCCTTTCCTCACTCTCTATGAAATATTTTTTTTTGCTGGTCATTAACATTTGTTTGTTCTCTCCCATAGATTGAGTCCCCATCGTGCTGTTTGCTCTCTACATGTCTGTTCTTTTCATCTTCTCTGTCCCCTCACCCGCCAGCCAGTCGCAGCGGATGACTGCCCCTCCCTGAGCCTGGTTCTGCTGGAGGTTTCTTCCTGTTAAAAGGGAGTTTTTCCTCTCCACCGTCGCCAAGTGCTTGCTCACAGGGGATCACCTGATTGCTGGGGTCTTTCTGCAACTGTGGGGGTTCCCCCCTACAGTTGATAGTGCTATGAGATGACTGTTGTTGTGAAATGGCGCTATATAAATAAAGTTGAATTGAATTGAATTGAATGTTTCACAGCAATCAGCTGACACTTCTGATGAAGGCTGCAGTGAACAGTCGAAACATGTAAAGAAGGTAAAAACATCTCCCTTCTATTTTTGTCTTTAATAAGAACAAAAGGTAAATAATTAAAAGAAGACAAAATGAACCTGCTTGAGCTATTACGTGGAAGTTATGGACAAAATTGCATCAAAGACTTCTGCCAACTTGAGAAATTGGTAAAACACGGGCACGCTACAGAAACCTCCTGAAATTTAACCTCCGTTTCAAGGATGAGGATGTCACACCAGCAAGCCTCAACAAAAAAAAAATCCAATCCCAACCAAAAATGCTGAGAAAATTATCAATAAAGCACAGAAAGACCTGATCAAAGAACGAATAAGAATGGCGGCAAAGTGGACAGAATCAACAACCAAATCAAGGAGAAAATGAACATTTTCAAGAAACACTACCCGACCGACCAGGAAACGCAGGAGCAGATAGAGGCACAATTAAATCACGCACATGAACAGGAATTCATTATAACAAAAAAAACGCCATTTAAAGAAACTAAAAAAACTCACAGAAAGGAAGAACGAACGAAGACAAACACACACGGAAATGAACACAAAGTGGGTCAAAAACTTATCAAAACGCACACTCACGGCCACGGAGAAAAAAGTGCTGAGCAGAGGACTAAATTTCGCAATCACACCAGCCAAAATACCCCATGAAGAATACATTCTCGCAACAGAACTTGCATGTGAAAAAATCCAGGACCAAGGGGAAAAGGCAACACTCCGGAACGTAGTCGCAGGAATCCTCAAAACGGCCAAATTACCACAAAGCAACGTTACAAAAGAAGAAGAAAAAGCATTAAACTCACTCAAGAAAGATAAAACAATCACAATCCTCCCATCAGATAAAGGCAGAACGACGGTAGTAATGGACATGGAAACATATGAAAAACAGATGGAAACCATGTTGGCAGACAGCAGCACATATGAAATCATAAAAACAAACCCCACAGAAGAAAAGAAAAAAATGCTAAAAGCCCTTCTTAAACCCTATTAGAAAGCAAAAAAATCAGAAAGGACACATACAATCACCCGATACCCACAGCCAGCATCACCCCCCGGATCTATGGAACCCCAAAAATACATAAGAAGGATAGCCCACTGCGGCCAATAATAGACAGTATCGGATCAGTTACATACAACTTATCAAAAGCTCTGGCTGAAATCATCAAATCCCTCCTTGGACTATCAGAATACTGTGGCGGGTTGGTGTAACCCCCACAACAGACTGGACAGACACAGTGCTCGGCTAGAGCAATTAACAGAACAGTGAAATGTGTGTATTAATGTCTACAGGCAGCCCCGCTTCTTCTGGCTCACTACTGTGATGTTAATGTGCCTTTCATGCATTGTGTTATGCGTCCTGTCCTTACTGTGACCTAGAGACTGAGATCAATATGTAGATGTGCCTTGTAACCTCTTTGTCTTGCAGCTGGAGCAGAGGCCAGCAATCTGCCTATTGTGATGTATGTCTCTCAAATGCAAATGTCTCATGCCTGTTCCGCAATCTCTTTGATCATACCAACTGCTGGGGAATGCTCTTTTATGTACTGTTGTAGTTGGGTATATATACTGCACTGTAATCCATGCTCATCCTCTCATTCGCTCACTCTTCAGCTGCTGCTGCAGACACACACTTTGTGTCTCCTCCTCTGAGAGCTTGAGGATCCCGCTCCAGTCTGCTCACACTTGCACCGGAGCGGGGATCCTGTGAAGGCGGAATGATTTAATAAACCTGCTTAAAACTCTCAACGCTGCCTTTATTTTATCATTTGCTTCACTGGTGACCCCAAGAATGCACACGCTTTGTGCAACGCAACCTTCTGGTCTGGACGGCCACGCTGGCGACCCGACGCTAAAAAAAACACGCTGCCAGCGAACACAGCAGCCTGACGCAAACGATCTGCCCTCCCTTCTGCTTCAGGGAGACCTCGACGCAGAGCCAACACAGGCGAGCTACTCTCCGGACATCACCCACGTCCGGGAAAACTGCAGAAAATGTTATGGCGCGACCCTCGCCTGAGATCGGGATGTCCACGCTGGACCGGCCGAGGGACACAGAACGTTTTCTCCCTCTCACCGCTACTCCTCCCTCTCAGCGATCCTACTCATCTACCCGAGCCTGAGGAGCAAAGATCGTCTATCTCCCCTCAACGCTCCAACGCACCATGACTAATCTGCAGCCACAGCTCATCATAGATGTTTACCGGCGCCGACTGCGCCAATCTCCACCAAGATTCCTGACCCTGGTTCTCCTCTCCAGCTGGCTCACCCATCACGGAACCCCAGCGCACGCACCGGGGAGTTACGAGGACGGCGCACCACGCACGGGACAATAACGGCTCCAGAGACCGCCATCGTCCTCCGCCGCTGCACATGCCCGAGGAAAAACGGCCGATCGCCACCCTCGGAACCTTCAGGGCTGCCTGCACACCTGAAGCACACTCGCAGCTCGCCCACAGGATTCACTAATGGTCTCAGCCACGGCGCACAAGGGATTCAGCCGTCAGCTTTTCCCACACGCCAAGTCCCTCTGCTTTTGTTCCTTTTTTTTTCTTACAGCCGCTCCTGCTTTTCTTCATGGCCACGAGAGGAGTCAGAGACTAATTTTTCTTCTTGTGATCTCCGCAAATTCAACGGGACAGCCCCTCGACATCGCAGAACAACAAGCAATTTTTGCGTTGCCAGGACGATTTCTCCGCTCCAGGCCGGCACTTACCACCACCCCCCACCCCACCCCCGCCTGCAAAGAGCTTCTCCTGCTCGCTGCCCAAGCTGCATGATCGAGACCTCGGCCGCCTGCCGAGCCCTCTGGGAGGGAGCGTGTGGCAGGTTGGTGTAACCCCCACAACAGACTGGACAGACACAGCACTCGGCTAGAGCAATTAACAGAACAGTGAAATGTGTGTATTAATGTCTACAGGCAGCCCCGCTTCTTCTGGCTCACTACTGTGATGTTAATGTGCCTTTCATGCATTGTGTTCATGCGTCCTGTCCTTACTGTGACCTAGAGACTGAGATCAATATGTAGATGTGCCTTGGAACCTCTTTGTCTTGCAGCTGGAGCAGAGGCCAGCAATCTGCCTATTGTGATGTATGTCTCTCAAATGCAAATGTCTCATGCCTGTTCTGCAATCTCTTTGATCATACCAACTGCTGGGGAATGCTCTTTTATGTATTGTTGTAGTTGGGTATATATACTGCACTGTAATCCATGCTCATCCTCTCATTCACTCACTCTTCAGCTGCTGCTGCAGACACACACTTTGTGTCTCCTCCTCTGAGAGCCTGAGGATCCCGCTCCGGTCTGCTCACACTTGCACTGGAGCGGGGATCCTGTGAAGGCGGTATGATTTAATAAACCTGCTTAAAACTCTCAATGCTGCCTTTATTTTATCATCCGCTTCAATACCACTGCAAAAACTCAAAAGAGCTGGCACAAGAACTCAAAAATATGAAAATAGAATCAGACGAGATCCTCATTTCACATGATGTCATTTCATTATTCACAAAGACCCCTGTTGATGTCACACTACACATAGTGCAAGAACGCCTCAGAAATGACAGAACCCTAAAAAGATGCACCAATTTCACAGTTGACGACATATCTGAACTATTACAATTTATTGCAAAATCCACCTATTTTCAATACAGAGAAAAAAATCTACAGACAAAAAGAAGGATTTGCAATGGGACACCCACTATCTATCTATCTATCTATCTATCACGACCCGCTCCAGTTTGCATATCGTTCAAACCGCTCCACGGAGGATGCTATAGTCACCACCCTACACTCTGTCATCACCCACCTGGACCAGAAAGACACCTACGCCAGACTCCTGTACATTGATTTCAGTTCAGCATTCAACACCATTATTCCCCAGAGACTGATGGAGAAATTACTCCTTCTCGGTCTGAACACCGCCACATGTCTCTGGATCCTGGATTTCCTGACTGAGAGACCTCAGTCTGTCCGGGTTGGAAACAACATCTCCAAGTCTGTCACGCTGAGTACCGGATCCCCTCAAGGCTGTGTACTCAGTCCACTGTTGTTTACACTTCTAACACATGACTGTGTATCCAGACACGAGGGGAACCAGATTATTAAGTTTGCAGATGACACCACGGTGGTGGGACTTATCCAGAGGGATGAGGAATCAATGTACAGGGAAGAAGTGAGAGACCTGGAGGGCTGGTGCAGGGAGAACAATCTGGTGCTCAACGTGGACAAAACGAAGGAGATGATTATCGACTTCCGGCAGTCGCAGCCTGAGCACGCCCCCCTCAGCATCGGCGGCCGTTTAGTGGAGAGAGTAGAGAGCATCAAGTTCCTCGGAGTGCAGATCTCGCAGGACCTGACCTGGAGCAAGAATTCCTTGGAGATCAGGAAGCGGGCTCAGCAGAGACTGCACTTCTTGCGGAAACTCAAACAGGCCTCTCTCCCCATCTGCATCCTCAGGACCTTCTACAGAGGTGTGGTGGAGAGTGTTCTGACGTACTGCATTGCAACATGGTACTCCAGCTGCAGTATGTCAGACAAAAAAGCCCTGCAGAGGTTAGTCAAGGGGGCGGAGAGGGTAATTGGAGTCTCCCTCCCCTCTGTCCAAGAACTTTTTCAGAACCGTTGTAGGAGCAGGGCACTAAACATTGTCAAGGACCGTTCTCACCCTCTGCATAAACACTTTGAACTTCTTCCATCTGGTAAACGATTCCAGAGCATCAGAGGCAGAACTAACTAACTAACTAACTAACCTGCACTTATATAGCGCTTTTCTAGTCACAAAGACCACTCAAAGCGCTTTCACTAGTACTAACCCTCTATTCTAAGAGCCTATAGGAAACAGATATCTAGGGACAATTTAGAACAGCCAATCAACCTAACATGCATGTCTTTGGATTGTGGGAGGAAACCGGAGCCCCCGGAGTAAACCCACGCAGCACAGGGAGAACATGCAAACTCCACACAGAAAGGTTCCAACCCCTGCCAGCCTGGGGATTCGAACCAGGAACCTTCTAGTTGTAAGGCAACAGTGCTAACCACTGCACCACCGTGCTGCCCACCAGACTGATCAACAGCTTCCTTCCACAAGCTGTCAGGATGCTGAACAGTTGACGTGGAATCTCTCATACACACTACTGCACCTGCGGACATTTTGTATATTATAGTTAGTTATTCTTTTTTTTCCCCAAGTATGTCTCAGGGATGTGTGAATGGATGGGGGGGGTGGGGGTGGGGGGGAGCTATGTGGGAATGTGTCTTAAATCATGCTGCTTCTTATATGGATGCCGAGAGAAACGCAGTTTCATCTTGCCTGCACTACAGTTGTATGTACAGCAATATGACAATAAAGTTTGATTTGATTTGATTTGATTTGATCTGCCGTCATGAGCAGCTTTTTCATGGAGGATCTGGAAAACAAAGCCATCAACACAACACCTACACAATGTAAACTAAATTAAATTAAATTAAATCACCCGCTATTGTCATTCAACTGTACAACCAATTATGTACAGTAGAACGAGATTGTGCTTTACCTATCTACTGTGTTAATCACACACACCCCAAGTGTAGAATCAGAGGGCCGCTGCCATGCAAGGCGCCACCACAATTTTCCCTCCTCCATTCCATTATTGCTGAGCACCAAGCTGGACGGCAGGAAGTTCCACTTTTATATGGTCTTTGGCATGACCCGGCCGGGATTTGAACCCCTGCCTCCCGGGTGTGGGGCGGATGCTCTACCAACTGAGCCACCACTCCGGTAAACCCACCCTCTGGAAGAGATACGTGGATGACATTTTGGAGAAAATAAGGAAAGGACACACGCAAGAACTCACTGACCATCTGAACAGCACGGACAGCACTGGGAATATAAAATTCACACACGAAGAGGAACAAAATGGCACCATAGCTTTTCTGGACATGAAAATCCACCATAACGATGACGGCAGTATAAAAATCACAGTCTACAGGAAACCAACCCACACGGATCAATACCTACTATGGACATCAGAACACCCCACAACACACAAACTATCAGTTGTCAGGACATTATATGAACGGGCCACTATCATCACAGACCAAGAAGACAGACAGGAGGAGGGAAACTACATAAAACATGCACTCATACGCTGCCAATATCCAGTATGGGCCATAAACAAAGGGAAACAGCAAGTCAAAAACAAAGAAAACAAACAGGAAACAAGACACAGAACAAAAGCCAAAATCAAAAACAAGGACACCATAACTATACCATACATCCGAGGGATGACAGAACCAATTCAAAGGATCATAAAAAAATACAAAATAAACACAGCAGTAAAACCACACAAAAAATTAAGACAGTTATTAGTACATCTCAAGGACAAAATAGAACAAGACAAAAAATGCAGAAACCACTGGAGAAACCGGAAGATCATTCACCACAAGGAAAAAAGAACATGAGAAGGAATGAGAGAAGGAAACACAAGGATGACTCACAAGATCACAAAAAGAAAAGGCAGAACAAGAAATGTTAAAATCAGCAATATCAGATCACTGCGAAAGAAATAATCACATCATGGACTGGAACAACGCAAAAATTATTGGATTGGAGAGCAACAGACACAAACGCTGGGTCAAGGAGGCCATAGAAATCAGGAAACGGGGAAAAGATAGCATGAACTGGGATAAGGGGGCCTTTATGCTTTCCCACACCTGGGACCACATTCTCCAGAGACCATCGTACGGTGGAAAGAGGGGCTGGCTTGGTGGATCTGACGGGTCTGCTGGGTTGGCCCCGCTTACGAAAGTCAGCTGATAAAATGACACCTCGCAGCTATCAGCTGACACTTCTGATGAAGGCTGCAGTGAACAGTCAAAACATGTAAAGAAGGTAAAAACATCTCCCTTCTATTTTTGTCTTTAATAAGAACAAAAGGTAAACCCTCACATTTTTGTAAATATTTTATTATATCTTTTCATGCGACAACACTGAAGATGTGACACTTTGATGCAATGTAAAGTAGTCAGTGTACAGCTTGTATAACAGTGTAAATTTGCTGTCCCCTCAAAATAACTCAACACACAGCCATTAATGTCTAAACCGCTGGCAACAAAAGTGAGTACACCCCTAAGTGAAAATGTCCAAATTGTACCCAAAGAGCCATTTTCCCTCCCCGGTGTCATGTGACTCGTTAGTGTCACAAGGTCTCTGGTGTGAATGGGGAGCAGGTGTGTTAAATTTGGTGTTATCGTTCTCACACTCTCTCATACTGGTCACTGGACATACAACTGCACCTCATGGCAAAGAACTCTCTGAGGCTCTGAAAAAAAGAATTGTTGCTCTACATAAAGATGGCCTAGGCTATAAGAAGATTGCCAGCAACCTGAAACTGAGCTGCAGCACAGTAGCCAAGACTGTACAGCAGTTTAACAGGACAGGTTCCACTCACAACAGGCCTCGCCATGTTCGACCAAAGAAGTTGAGTGCACATGCTCAGCGTCATAGCCAGAGGTTTGTCTTTTGAAAATAGACGTATGAGTGCTGCCAGCATTGCTGTAGAGGTTGAAGAGGTGGGGGGTTAGCCTGTCAGTGCTCAGACCATATGCCACAAACTGCATCAAATTGGTCTGCATGGCTGTCGTTCCACAAGGAAGCCCCTTGTAAAGATAATGCAAAAGAAAGCCCGCAAACAGTTTGCTGAAGACAAGCAGACTAAGGACATGTATTACTGGGACCATGTCCTGTGGTCTGATGAGACCAAGATAAACTTATTTGGTTCAGATGGTGTCAAGCGCGTGTGGTGGCAACCAGGTGAGGAGTACAAAGACAAGTGTGTCTTGCCTACAGTTAAGCATGGTGGTGGGAGTGTCATGGTTTGGGGTTGCATGAGTGCTGCCGGCACTGGGGAGCTACAGTTCATTGAGGGAACCATGAATCCCAACATGTACTGTGACATACTGAAGCAGAGCATGATCCCCTCCCTTCGGAAACTGGGCCGCAGGGCAGAATTCCAACATGATAACGACCCCAAACACACCTCCAAGACGACCACTGCCTTGCTAAAGAAACTGAGGGTAAAGGTGATGGACTGACCAAGCATGTCTCCTGATCTAAACCCTATTGAGCATCTGTGGGGCATCCTCAAATGGAAGGTGGAGGAGCGCAAGGTCTCTAACATCCACCAGCTCCGTGATGTCATCATGGAGGAGTGGAAGAGGATTCCAGTGGCAACCTGTAAAGCTCTAGTGAACTCCATGCCCAAGAGGGTTAAGGCAGTGCTGAAAAATATTGGTGGCCACACAAAATATTGACACTTTGGACACAGTTTGGACATTTTCACTCGGGGTGTACTTACTTTTGTTGCCAGCGGTTTAGATATTAATGGCTGTGTGTTGAGTTACTTTGAGGGTACAGCAAATTTACACTGTTATACAAGCTGTACACTGACTACTTTACATTGTATCAAAGTCTCAGATCTTCAGTGTTGTCCCATGAAAATATATAATAAAATATTTACAAAAATGTGAGGGGTGTACTTACTTTTGTGAGATACTGTATTTGTTTTGTATCAATACTGTTTATTGTTGTCTCAAATAACGTTAGCAACATCGCCATATATCTTGAAAATGCTCGGTTGAGAAAACGAGAACAAAAATCTTTGCGTCTTACAGAGTACTTTTTTTTATAAAGATATCCAGTGCAAAATACGTTGGATTTTTTTGGGGGGGGGGTTTTGTTTGTTTTTTTTTGTGGCATCAATACTGTGTATGAATGGGTGCTTTGCATTGTGTATAAGGTACATTTCTCTCCCACTGATGCTAGTAACGTCGTCATTTTTACTATTTTGTTTATATTTCCATATATATTTCCTGGGACATTTTTATTTTTATATCAGTTGTGTGTTTAATTGTGTATTCTGCAACCGTGTTTTATCTAATCCTTCCCTTACTTTATTGCGCAGTAACCTGGTGGAGCACCTACAATTTCATTGTACTGTACAACTGTATAATGACAATAAAGCCGATTCTATTCCTATTCTTCAATTCTATTATCGCACATATAAGCTTTGGTAATATTGATATTGAATAAAATTACCTTCTTTGTCTGCACATTACTTAATGGAAGGCTTAAGTTGTACACTGCACAAACTAAAAACACTTTCTTTGTACTTACAGATTTATCACACCTGGATGATGAGGGAGAACCACCCAGACCTGTGGTGTCCAGCTCACCTTCGCCAGCACCAAGCTTGTCCTCCTCCTGCTCTTCCTCTTCTTCTCATCAGACCAGATTAGGTAAAATATGTTCAGATCATGACCCAATCACACAAAGGAGGGAGTGAATTAAACCAATTATACACTTGATTTGAATGTTGTGATACCACTAACAGTAAATGGATGTTGAATAGACACATTCAGTCTTGGATTGACGATTCCTATGTTTTTCAGTGTGTGGTTATTTTATATTGCTTCTTATTTTTGTACTTTAAAACAGGGAAACGGAAGCAGGACACAAACATGGACCTCATTCTTGACTACCTGGAGAGGTCAGATGAAAGACACCATGAGCAGAGCAGGAGGGATGAGCAGCTGACATCCGGTTTGCTGCGATACATCCAGAAGATGGAGGACAGTACCAGTACTCTTATTGGACTGATGGGACGCGTTGTGTCTGTGCTTGAGGGACTGCAGACAAAGTAGCTATCACAGCATTGATATTTTTGGCTGTGTGTACATAATATTTCATATGTAGCAGTCTTAAGTTTTTGCACATTTTGTCAATAAAAGCTTTCTTTCCTTAAGTGTTTTTCTGCTTCCACATTAAGTAATTGTTATCCTCACACCAACCATATGCATGAAATGTAAAGCTATCTAGGATAAACAATGCAAACACTATAACATTATAGTGGTTGAAAGTGAAAGTACAAGTACTGAATTACTGCACTTAAGTTAATTTTTTTCAGGTATTTGAAATATATCAGGTATTTGTCGACTTTACTCACATATTTTTGACAATTTTTTTCCCATTTTCTAAAGAACAAGCAGCAACAAATTTTAAATCTATGCACTTTTTCTGAGGAAAACGTTCCAAGTTGCCTGCTTCAAAAATGATAAATAATGAGTTTATATTCTTTTTACAACTGTGTGGTGACAATAGACACTGCCGGTGGACATCATCTCACACCCAGAAGCAGACAGAGGGGCTGAACAATGGACTGAGAGTGGTAGCCCCCCACAGGGGTAATTAGACCAGACTTTAAGGCACCTTCGCCTCCTGCTGCTCTAAGCTGCAGCGCTGGGAGGCGAATGTATTGTTATGAATGTAACGTGTGTTATGATAATTGTGCCACACAGTGCCTTTGCATGTAACATGTGTTATGATAATTGTGCCACACATGACCTTTGTCAAACCCCATGTAATATGCGCCAGCCCCCAGTTCCTATGCGCAGGTCAATAAAGCTATATAAGAGAATGCGGAGAAACTGGGGGAAGGCTTACTGGCTTCAGGCTTTGCCAGACACAGGGCCCCAGCATCTATGCTGGGGTGATAGGCTGTACATTTATGTTAGGGGGTTTAATAAAGAATCTTTGTCGACCTACGCTCGTGCCTCACCTCCACATCCTTCCCTTTCACCCTCTACATTGGTGACCTGATGTGACATGGATTGTCTCTCCCTTTCGCCGCGCTGTGGACTCCTTTTTCTCCACATTGGTGACCTGGCGTGAGATGACCGTCTACTCCCTTTCACCACGCTGTGGACTCCGGAGTACCAGGGAGCACCCCTGCATCCTTCTCAGCCACACTGGAGCACGTGTGCCTGTTCCTCTCTCCATGATGGTGACCTCAAAAGCCGGAGGGAGAGCGCGGCACGGGGACTGAGACGCACCAGGATCAGCGAGATGAGCACCGCACAGAAACAGCCTGAAAGGGGAAGATCGGCGCCGTCTGCGTTGATTCCCACCAAGCCCTGACCCTGACTTCACCTCCAGACAGCGGAATTTCAGTGCACAGAAGCCCCGTCCGCACACCGCAGGATTACGAGGACAGCGCAACTTCCAGCTATGTGGTCACTGCGCCAGAGCGCACGCCACGCACCAGGGACAAACCAGCTCCACAGACTTATACATCATCCTCCGCCGCTACACATGCCCGAGGAACACGGCCGATCACCATCCTTGGAACCTTTAAGGCTGCCCTCGCACCTAAAGCAGACATGCAGCATCACACACAGGACATGTGTTTGTTTCTCAGCCGCTGCGCACAACGGGAATTTAGCCGATTGCTTTTCCCGATGCCTTTAGGGCTGCTCCTGCACCTAAAGCAAGAATGTCACGTTCCCTGACACAGGTTCAGGTTTTTTCACAGCCGCTACGCATCTTCGGGGAATTGGGCCGATCACCTTACCCAGATCCTCGCTGGACTGGGCCCGCACAAGGAGGAGTCAGAGACTTCAAATTTTTTTTCACAGCTGCTGTGGATCACCATAAGGTTTATGGCCTAGACACTCTTGACATCCCGGGCCGGCACTCCATTGCTTCCCACCCACCTCCCCCTTGTTCTCCACATCGCTACGCCCACAACTCCATCCCAAAAGCCTGCCTATTGCCAGCTTTGTTCCATTCCATTGTAGACCCCTTTATTCACCACGAGAGTTCTCCTCGTTTATTCTGGTCAGAATTTATATCCCGCCAGCTGCTTCTACAACAGAGGCACTGCAGCACCTCGCTGACCAGATAGCAGACGTGGAGGAAAAACATCCAGACTCTCTGCTTATCATTCTGGGTGATTTCAATAGAGCTATTCTCACAAATGAGCTTCCTAAATACAGACAGCATATTAAATGTCCCACCAGGGACACAAATACACTCGACCACTGTTACACAGTTTTAAGAAACGCCTATCATGCCGTCCCCCGTGCAGCTCTGGGTTTTTCTGACCACTGTCTGCTCCATCTTATTCCAACATACAGACAGAAACTAAAAACTTCCAAGTCTGTTGTAAGGACTGTGAAGAAATGGACTGAGGAATCAAAGCTGAAGTTACAAGCCTGCTTTGACTGCACAGATTGGAGTGTTTTTGAAGCTGCAGCCATTAACTTAAATGAACTCACTGACACTGTGACGTCATACATCTGTTTCTGCGAGGACATGTGTGTGCAGACCAAGACCTTCTGCAAATACAACAACAATAAACCCTGGTTCATTCCTAAACTGAAGCAGCTACGTCAGACCAAGGAGGAGGCCTACAGGACTGGTGACTGGACTCTGTACAAGTGGGCCAGAAACATGCTGACGAAGGAGATCAGGCTTGCTAAGAGGAGCTACAGTGTGAAGTTACAAAAAAACTTCTCAGCCAACAACTCTGCTTCTGTCTGGAGAGGCCTGCAGAATATCACCAACTACAGGAGACCATCCCCCCACCCTGTGGAAAACCTCCAGCTGGCTAACAACCTAAACAGCTTTTACTGCAGGTTTGAAAAGAACCTACAGTTCTCACCTCCCACCCACACAAAAGGATTATCTGCAGCCCCAGGAACTCCATCCCTCCTCCACTCTGACCACCCACCAGCACTAACGATCTGTGAAGAGGAGGTGCGCCGGGTCTTTCAGAGACAAAAGATCAAGAAGGCTGCAGGACCTGATGGTGTGTCTCCGTCCTGCCTGAGAGTCTGCTCCAACGAGTTGGCCCCCATCTTCACCCGGATCTTTAACAGATCACTGGAGCTGCGTGAAGTGCCTTCCTGCTTCAAACGCTCCATCATCATTCCAGTTCCCAAGAAACCCTCTGTTACAGGATTAAACGACTACAGACCTGTTGCCCTGACCTCTGTGGTCATGAAATCCTTGGAGAGATTGGTGCTGAACCACCTGAAGGTCATCACAGGCCCCCTGATGGACCCACTGCAGTTTGCCTACCGGTCAAACAGGTCAGTGGATGATGCAGTGAATATGGGACTACACTACATCCTGCAACACCTCGACTCCCCAGGGACGTACGCCAGGATCCTGTTTGTCGACTTCAGCTCAGCGTTCAACACCATCATCCCAGGCATTCTTCATCAGAAACTCCTCCAGCTCAAGGTGCCCCCCTCCACCTGCCAGTGGATCTCCAGCTTTCTGACTGACAGGTGGCAACAGGTGAAGCTAGGGAGATTTACATCCAGCTCCCGAAAAATTAGTACTGGCGCCCCCCAAGGATGTGTCCTTTCCCCACTGCTCTTCTCCCTCTACTCCAACGACTGCACCTCAGAGGACCCTTCGGTGAAGCTCCTGAAGTTTGCGGACGACACCACAGTCATCGGTTTGATCCGGGATGATGATGAGTCTGCATACAGGCGGGAGGTGGAGCAGCTGATCCTCTGGTGCAGCCAGAACCATCTTGAACTTAACCCAGCCAAAACGGTGGAGATGACTGTGGATTTCAGGCGACACCCCCTTTCATTCCCCCCACTCACCATCCTCAACAGCACAGTGTCCACTGTGGACTCCTTCAAGTTTCTGGGTACCACAATCTCCCGGAACCTGAAGTGGTCCTCCCATATAGACACTGTCCGGAAAAAGGCCCAGCAGAGGTTGTTTTTTCTGCGTCAGCTCAAGAAGTTTGATTTGCCTCAGGAGCTGCTGGTTGTCTTCTACGCCGCCATCATCCAATCTGTCCTCTGCTTTTCCATCACTGTCTGGTTTGGATCTGCCACTAAACAGGACAAGACCAGACTGCAGCGGATCATTAAGTCTGCGGAGAGGATCATTGGTACTGACCTACCCTCCATTGAGAACTTATATCGGTCCATAACCAGGAAACCGGCGGGAAACATCTGTGCTGACCCATCACACCCCGGCTACAAACTGTTTGAACTTCTATCTTCTGGTCGTCGTTACAGATCACTGAAGGTCAAAACCACCCATCACAGGAACAGTTTCTTTCCTCAAGCCATCACTCTGATGAACTCCTAACATTCACCTAGTCCTACCTGTTGCTGTACTCATGACTTTTCATCCATAATTACATTGCACATAACTCTCACACTGCTTTTTGCTTCATTCACATTATATCACTGAATCTGAGTTCACATTGAAATACTGTGTGACTGTATATTTTTTCATATATTTCTGCAAAGTGTGGTTAGTCTGAGTAAATAACTGCATATATTCCTGTATATATTTGCATCCTTTTATAGAAACGTGGACAGACTGTAATTTACTGTACAGATCGACAGACGGATTGGAGCAGCATCTGCAGTGATGCGGACGTTGTACCGGTCTGTTGTGGTGAAGAGGGAGCTTAGTTCTAAGGCAAAGCTGTCGATTTACCAGTCAATCTACGTTCCTACTCTCACCTATGGTCACGAGCTTTGGGTAATGACCGAAAGAACGAGATCGCGGATACAAGCGGCTGAAATGAGCTTTCTCCGTAGGATTGCTGGACTCACCCTCAGAGATAGGGTGAGGAGCTCAGTCATCCGGGAGAGGCTCAGAGTAGAACCGCTGCTCCTCCACATTGAAAGGAGTCAGTTGAGGTGGTATGGGCATCTGATTAGGATGCCTCCTGGACGCCTCCCACTTGAGGTGTTTCAGGCACGTCCCACTGGGAGGAGACCCCGGGGCAGACCCAGGACTCGGTGGAGAGACTATGTCTCCCAGCTGGTCTGGGAACGCCTTGGTATCCCCTCTGAAGAGCTGGAGCAGGTGGCTGGGGAGAGGGAAGTCTGGGCTTCTCTGCTTGAACTGCTGCCTCCGCAACCCGGACCTCCGGAAAAGCGGTAGAAGATGGATGGATGGATGGATGGATACTCTGTTGTCATTGAATCCTTATTTAAATCCTCCACCTGAACAATGAGAGCAAATTTTTAGCCAAAGTCAAATTCCTTGTATGTGTTGTGCATACTTGGCCAATAAAGCTGATTCTGATTCTGATTCTGATTACGCACGACACGCACTGGACCCCATGCACCCATGAACCACAGCCGTCACATGTTGGAACTTGGATCAGAGCAGACGGTGTTTTTCACCCCTCCCTCTTTCCCCCCACAGACTTGCATGGCCTCCGACACTCCTCACCAGCAGGACAGTTCAAGCGGCACCCCCTGCTGCAGCCTCCATGGGCGTTGACTTGAGCCCAAACGACAGGGGGTCACAGCCCCTTATGGGTGTTCGTGGGGGGGGGCTGTGTGGTGACACTAGACACTGCCGGTGGACATTATTTCACACCCAGAAGCAGACAGAGGGGCTGAACAATGGACTGAGAGGGGTAGCCCCCCACAGGGGTAATTAGACCAGACTTTAAGGCGCCTTCGCCTCCTGTTGCTCTAAGCTGCAGCACTGGGAGGCGAATGTATTGTTATGAAGGTAACATATGTTATAATAATTGTGCCACACAGTGCCTTTGATTGTAATGTGTTATGATAATCGTGCCACACATGGCCTTTGTTAAACCCCATGTAATATGCGCCAGCCCCCAGTTCCTATATGCAGGTCAATAAAGCTATATAAGAAAATGCAGAGAAACTGGGGGAAGGCTTACTGGCTTCAGGCTTTGCTAGACACAGGGCCCCAGCATCCATGCTGGGGTCATAAGCTGTACATTTATGTTAGAGGGTTTAATAAAGAATCTGTGTCGACCTACGCTCGTGCCTTGCCTCCACATCCTTCCCTTTTACCCTCTACAACGTACCATATGACATTCTGTCAGCTCTGAACAAGATCATTTCTTGGGAAAGTACTTTTAACTTGCACACTTTAGAGTCTGTGCCTTGTTACCCCTACATGAATAAAAGCTTGAATCAGTACTTTAACCAGAACAGATTACATACAAGTACATAAGGTGTATACTTTTAACAACTCTGTAAATTTGCCAATAAAATATATACATACGCCATACAGTGGGGCAAAAAAGTATTTAGTCAGCCACCAATTGTGCAAGTTCTCCCACTTAAAAGATGAGAGAGGTCTCCAATTTTCATCATAGGTATACCTCAGCTATGAGAGACAAAATGAGAAAAAAAAATCCAGAAAATCACATTGAAGGATTTTTAATGAATTGGTAAATTCTTCAGTAAAATAAGTATTTGGTCAATAACAAAAGTTCATCACGGTACTTTGTTATATACCCTGCGTTGGCAGTGACAGAGGTCAAACGTTTTCTGTAAGTCTTCACAAGGTTTTCACACACTGTTGCTGGTATTTTGGCCCATTCCTCCATGCAGATCTCCTCTAGAGCAGTGATGTTTTGGGGCTGTCGCTGGGCAACACGGACTTTCAACTCCCTCCAAAGATTTTCTATGGGGTTGAGATCTGGAGACTGGCTAGGCCACTCCAGGACCTTGAAATGCTTCTTACGAAGCCACTCCTTCGTTGCCCGGGCGGTGTGTTTGGGATCATTGTCATGCTGAAAGACCCAGCCACGTTTCATCTTCAATGCCCTTGCTGATGGAAGGAGGTTTTCACTCAAAATCTCACGATACATGGCCCCATTCATTCTTTCCTTTACACGGATCAGTCGTCCTGGTCCCTTTGCAGAAAAACAGCCCCAAAAGCATGATGTTTTCACCCCCATGCTTCACAGTAGGTATGGTGTCCTTTCTCCTCCAAACACGACAAGTTGAGTTTTTACAATAAAGTTCTATTTTGGTTTCATCTGACCATATGACATTCTCCCAATCCTCTTCTGGATCATTCAAATGCTCTCTAGCAAACTTCAGACGGGCCTGGATGTGTACTGGCTTAAGCAGGAGGACACGTCTGGCACTGCAGGATTTGAGTCCCTGGCGGCGTAGTGTGTTACTGATGGTAGCCTTTGTTACTTTGGTCCCAGCTCTCTGCAGGTCATTCACTAGGTCCCCCCGTGTGGTTCTGGGATTTTTGCTCACCGTTCTCATGATCATTTTGACCCCACAGGGTGAGATCTTGCGTGGAGCCCCAGATCGAGGGAGATTATCAGTGGTCTTGTATGTCTTCCATTTTCTAATAATTGCTCCCACAGTTGATTTCTTCACACCAAGCTGCTTAACTATTGCAGATTCAGTCTTCCCAGCCTGGTGCAGGTCTACAATTTTGTTTCTGGTGTCCTTTGACAGCTCTTTGGTCTTGGCCATAGTGGAGTTTGGAGTCTGACTGTTTGAGGTTGTGGACAGGTGTCTTTTATACTGATAACGAGTTCAAACAGGTGCCATTAATACAGGTAATGAGTGGAGGACAGAGGAGCCTCTTAAAGAAGAAGTTACAGGTCTGTGAAAGCCATAAATCTTGTTTGTAGGTGACCAAATACTTATTTTACCGAGGAATTTACCAATTAATTCATTAAAAATCCTTCAATGTGATTTTCTGGATTTTTTTTTCTCATTTTGTCTCTCATAGTTGAGGTATACCTATGATGAAAATTGGAGACCTCTCTCATCTTTTAAGTGGGAGAACTTGCACAATTGGTGGCTGACTAAATATTTTTTTCCCCACTGTAAATACTTCAAAACAGAGTACACTGAGGACCGATTGATGAATTTTTTTTATTTATTAATGCTTTTGCACTGCTTCACATGCTATACTTTGTAAATGATATGGCAGGCACTATACAGGTTATTGCTCCCCACTGTTAAAATACTCCATTCATGCTGCCCTAATGTCATCTCCTTCTACGCTGGCATGGTCAGGTAGTGGTTGAACTGGAGGCTGACTGTCATCATGTGTGTCTGGGAGTCCAAAGTTGTCACCATGTTCCTCACAAATATTATCAAGTATGCAGCAGGTGAGCACCATTTTCTTGCGCAGCTCCAGTTTGCAGTCATTCCTTGTCAGAAGGGACCTCCATTCAATTCAATTCAATTCAACTTTATTTATATAGCGCCATTTCACAACAACAGTCATCTCATAGCACTATCAACTGTAGGGAGGACCCCCACAGTTGCAGAAAGACCCCAGCAATCAGGCGATCCCCTGTGAGCAAGCACTTGGCGACGGTGGAGAGGAAAAACTCCCTTTTAACAGGAAGAAACCTCCAGCAGAACCAGGCTCAGGGAGGGGCAGTCATCTGCTGCGACTGGCTGGGGGGTGAGGGGACAGAGAAGAAGAAAAGAACAGACATGTAGAGAGCAAACAGCACGATGGGGACTCAATCTATGGGAGAGAACAAACAAATGTTAATGACCAGCAAAAAAAAAATATTTCATAGAGAGTGAGGAAAGGAGTGAGGCCCAGTGCATTACTGGAGGTCCCCCGGCTGACTAAACCTATTAGCAGCATAACTAAGGGAGGGTTCAGAAACACATGATCCCTCCCTAATTGTAGGCTATATCAAAAAGGTAGGTTTTAGCCCTATTCTTAAAAACAGAGATCGAGTCTGACTCCCGAATCCAGATTGGCAGCTGATTCCACAGGAGAGGAGCTTGATAACTGAAGGCTCTGCCTCCCATTGTACTTTTGGAGATTCTAGGTATTACAAGTAAACCTGCATTTTGGGAGCATAGTGCTCTGTTAGGATGATACGGTAGTATCAGATCTTTTAAATAAAAAGGAGCCTGATTGTTTAGAGCTTTGTAAGTAAGAAGAAGGATTTTAAACTTAATTCTAAACTCTATGGGAAGCCAATGAAGGGAGGCCAGAACCGGAGAGATATGATCTCTCTTTCTAGTACCTGTTAAAACTCTTGCTGCAGCATTTTGGATCAGCTGAAGACTTTTTAAAGATGTTTTAGGACAGCCTGATAATAAAGAATTACAATAATCTAATCTCGAGCTAACAAAAGCGTGGATCAGCTTCTCAGCATCACTCTGAGACAAGATGCTCCTAATCTTGGCAATATTACGCAAATGATAGAAGGCAGTCTTAGAAACAAATTTAAATTGTGAATTGAAGGACAAATCCTGATCAAAAATAACTCCAAGGTTCCTCACAGAGCTATTAAGAGAAAGAGTAACTGCATCCAAACTGAAAGTTTGATTTGGAAAGGAATTTCTAAGGTTTTTTGGACCAACAAGAATGACTTCAGTCTTATCTGAATTTAATAGCAGGAAATTACAAGTCATCCAAACTTTGATTTCCTTAAGACAGGCTTCTAACTTGGCTAATTGATTAGTATCATCTGGCTTCATTGACAGGTATAATTGTGTGTCATCTGCATAACAGTGAAAATGTATACAGTGCTTTCTAATAATGTTGCCTAATGGAAGCATATATAAACTAAAAAGAGTAGGGCCAAGCACAGATCCCTGTGGAACTCCATGACTAAGCTTTGAGCTGAGAGAAAACTCATCATTTACATGAACAAACTGGAACCTATCAGATAAATAAGATCTAAACCACTGCAACGAAGTTCCATTAAGTCCAACATAGTGTTCTAATCTATCAAGTAGAATATTATGATCAATAGTATCAAAAGCTGCACTAAGATCTAAAAGGACAAGTACAGAAACTAGTCCATTATCAGATGCAATGAGGAGGTCGTTAGTGACCTTCGCTAAGGCTGTTTCAGTGCTATGATGGATTCTAAACCCAGATTGAAACTCCTCAAATAAACCATTTCCCTGCAGGTGGTCAAATAATTGCGTAGCAACAACTCTTTCTAAGATTTTTGAAATGAAAGGGAGATTAGAGATTGGTCTATAGTTAGCTAAAGCTCCTGGATCTAGCGTTGGCTTTTTGAGTAAGGGTTTAATTACAGCCGTTTTAAAAGCCTGCGGTACATGGCCTAAAGTTAATGAAGAATTGATTATATGAAGAATAAAGCTACCAATAAGTGGGAAGACTTCTTTAAATAACCTGGTAGGAATAGGGTCTAAAAGACAAGTTGAAGGTTTGGATGAGGAAACTATTTTGTCTAACTCACAAAGGTCGATTGGAGTAAACTCATCAAGACAGACCTCCATTGTCCTTTCAAGCCACCGAAAGCCATTTCCACAAGTGAACGTGCACGGCTCATCCGGTAGTTGTAGTTATGTTGTTCAGGGGCAAGTCTGCCTGTGTCCGAAAAGGGTTTCATCAGCCACTTCTGTATGGGGTCGGCTGGGTGGTTAAATCCAATGTCATGCCAAAAAGTGATCACCATCTACAGGAGCCAGGAGTGTCCACTTGTTAAAGGTGTACTACCTGGTCTCAGTCCACCTACAATGTGTCTAAATGTTTTGAGGTTTTATAGTATCTGAAAAATTATAGTGTTGGCCAAAGTGTTGCAGTTTGGATAACAATGTATAGAATTTATCAGATTGCAATTGATGGCAATATTTATGTGCAAAAACCTCATCATTGTTTGGAGGTACATAGAATATATATTTATACAGTATCTGCATGTATATATCCAGTAAATCTATGCATTTTTCCCTGTAACCTTGTGACTGCATTATTTTAATTGCTTTTAATCCTAGATCAAGCTTGTTTCGGGTTCAAAATGCATCATAAGTGTTAAATATCTTATTATACCAAACTAAGTACTGTTTACCTGTTGGAACATATATTTAACGGCTAATATAACCCCATAACAACAATATGGCACCTGGCAATCATTTTTTTGGCAGTTGATCACTTTTTGGCATGACACCGGAACAATGGAGTCCCACCAGAATCGTGAACATGGATGTGCCCAGATAGCAGGCAACCTCCATCTCATAATGTGCCGTAACACCACCTATTACAGAACTGACATAAATATTACGTTTAAAAGTATAGTCAGTGCTAGCTGGTTGAGCTACAGACTTGAGCTAACAACGGCTGTTAACTGAAATATTGATAATTACCGGTCTCCTTAAACATAGCCGCCATTCTCTGTGATTATGAATAAAACTGTTTTTGGATGGTAATACAGGTTTGAAATAATAAAAGCAGCACTCCCAAAGAGACAACAAACTCCTCCATGCTGACAAGTTAGCGCTGCTTCTTCTTCTCCTCCTCCAACTTCTTCTTCTGTGGTGTTCTGTCGGGTTGCATAAAGACGCTTCACACTACGTAATGACATAGCCCTGACGTAATCCCCGACTAGCTCCATGTCGGTGAAAAACCAGCTGGTTCTTATGAGGCACTACAGTTGAACGGGTTAAGCACCGGCACCAGCACCAGAACTGAACTAGCACTGACTCTTTATTTGGTGGAAATGAGGTAAAAGTGGTCCCGTTGTTCCTCCTGAGGACACCCCCACTGATGAGCTGCTTATTGAGCTTCAGAGTACAAATGGCTGATGACTGTCTCTAGTGTAATTGGACAAATGCATCAATTACATCAATAGCACATTACAACATTTGTAATTGATCCCTGGACAACTGCTGTATAGATCATCCCTCTGTTCGATAGGGATACCACGATATTCATGCTGCACTGAGCATATTTGAGAACTAATTAAATCTCTAAGGAGAGGATCAATGTTGGAAGTAGCATGGGAGAAGTATTGATTGTACAGCTGAGAGCATTTGATTTTTAAATGGAATGACCTGACAAAGCTTTTATTTTTGATTAATTTGATACGTTTAATAGTCATTTCAACATACTCATTTCAAGATAATTTCTTGGTGACACTACAGTTTATATTTAGTTTTGATTATTTATTCTGGCTTCATTCTTTCTTTGTGCTCTGCAGTAGTTCAGCACTTCACTCAACTTTGGTTGGTTTTAATCACATTCTATCATTTTTTTTTTTTACTTGTGTTGATCACATTTGAAAGGTTTACTCCCTCATTACTGTCCACAATACTGTATATTAAGAAGATTGGTTTTAGATATTGATCTATTGCTAAGCACACCACACCAGGCTTTCTAGAGCCTTTGCGGTGTTTAAAAAAAGGAAGGTGGCTGTCAGCATGAGATCTCACTTGATGAATCAGTACCCCAGATAGCAGGATAAATGCTAATGTCTGAATGCAAGAACAGAGCATTACAGGCTACAACACTCAGCAGTTATGCAGCTGTTTATGAAGCCATAGTTCTCCTTGCTTTTAGCGTGACAAAATGTTTTTCATGTCTTTAAAGAAGAGCAACATTTAAAATGTCTTAACTTGCTGCAGAAGCCTGTCACATAAAATAGGCTTATTTATGAGATAAAGCTTCAGATGTTGCACTGTTTGTCATATTTTTGATAAATTTTACATTTTGTCCCACAAAGAATGAAAGTTGCTGATGAGTTGTCGAAAAACAAATGTTTTTCAGAGCCACTTTTCATTGAAAAAGTTTGTATGCCCCAGTTTTGTCAAATAAAGCCAGTGCCACAGAACCTATTAAAAAAAATGGATTATAACCTTTCAGTGGTGGGCTATGTATTTTACATCTAGGGTCTTCAATGATGTCCTACCTGACTGTACGTGTAACTAGGCATCTTCTGAGACTAGATCCCCATGCCGCTTCTGCTGCAAGGGATCTGCCAGGAGCCGCAACAAATGACTGACATACAGTATGTATGCAGTGCTGCTCCCCATTGGTCAACACATTCTCCAATGGCCAGCCTGTTCAACCACATCCAAAATGGTGCCAGAACAGTAAACTTTCCCATGTATTTTTAAAAGTCAAAATTAAAATGTTTCTGAAAACAACTGAGGCAAAAATTAAATGGTGTAATTGCTGAATGTGTGTGTGCTTTTTTTTAGTAAAATGTGATGGCTCGACATTCTAGATGCAACACTACTAGAAAAATTGTGAGACATCCTTCACAGACAGTGAACTGGAAATAGAAAAACCCACACCTAGGTGGATACATACAGTTGTGCTCATACGTTTACACACCCTGTGTCATATCCAGGTGAGCGCGCGCCCCCTGCGTCCTGTTTCTCTGGCTCTGCAGGTGATTACTGCACCTGCGAGATTAGATGCACCTGCTGTCTCCTCCTCGCCAGCGCTTATAAGAACCATCTGGAAGCCTCAGTGCTGGCTGATTGGGGTAACTGCCTCGTGTTCAACGAGTAAGTGTAGTTTGTTTTGAGAAGTTTTCATAAAGTTAAAATCTTCTCTCTTCTCTTCATCTTCCAGGTTGCTGCCATCTGTAGCGGTGTGTCTATGGGGATTGTTGTGTGCTGACCTGCCTCATCATCCTCACTCCTGCTGCAGCTGTGTTTTTCCACCCGGTCAGACTGCCCAGTCATTCCCATTCATCTCCCACCAGCGTCATCCTGGTGGTTCGTCTATTCTCCCTGGGTATTTTGTGTTGGGCTCACTGCTCGGCTCACGTAAGTGGCCAATTTGTGTTTTACACTTCCCAGTCTCCCTTCTCCCACTAACAGCTCTGTCTCTCTCCGCAGGCTGCGTTTTCCTCTGGCGAGTGACGTTTTCTGTAGCTGTGCTCCACTTTTTGAGATTCAATAAAAACTGTTTAAGTGTGCTTCTCAGTGTTGTGAGTGTTTTCTGGTGTTGCATTCTGCTCGTGGGCTGACTATTTAGTAAACATGACACCCTGGTGGAATTTATGATTTTTTTTTTTTGGCCATTTTTGAGAGAATATGAGTGATAATACAAAAACTTTCTTTCATTCATAGTTAGTGGTTGGGTGAAGCCATTTATTATCAACCAATTGCATTTGCTCTTTTTAAATCATAATGACAACAGAAACTATCCAAATGACCCGGATCAAAAGTTTACATACCCTAGTTCTTATTACCATGTATCGCCACCTTTAACATCAATGACAGCTTGAAGTCGTTTGTGGTAGTTGTGGATGAGGCACGTAATTTTCTCAGATGGTAGAGCTGCCCATTCTTCTTGGCAAAAAGCCTCCAGTTCCTGTAAATTCTTGGGCTGTCTTTCATGAACTGCACGTTTGAGATCTTCCCAAAGTGTCTCAATGATATTGAGTTCAGGAGAGTGAAATGGCCACTCCAGAACCTTCACTTTTTTCTGCTGTGGCCAACGACACGTTGACTTGGTCTTGTGTTTTGGATCATTGTCACGTTGGAATGTCCAAGTGTGTCCCATGCGCAGCTTCTGGATTGAGTGCAAATTTTCTTCCAGTACTTTCTGGTAACATGCTGCATTCATCTTGCTTTCAAATTTGACCAAGTTCCCTGTGCCTTTGTAACTCACACATCCCCAAAACATCAGTGGTCCACCTCCGTGTTTCACAGTAGGAATGTAGCATTTATGGTTGTGGCCAAAAAGTTCAATTTTGGTCTCATCACTCCAAATAACTTTGTTCCAGAAGTTTTGAGGCTTGTCTCTGTGCTGTCTGGTGTATTGTAAGCGGGCTGCTTTGAGGCATTAGTGTAGTAAATGCTTTCTTCTGGCAACTCGACCATGCAGCCCATTTTTCTTGAAGTGCTTCCTTATCGTGCATCTTGAAACAGCCACGCCACTTTTTTTCAGAGAGCCCCATATGTTAGTTGAAGTTAAATGAGAGTTTTTCTTTGCATCCTGAACAATTTTCCTGGCAGTTATGGCTGGAATTTTTGTTGGTCTACCTGACTGTGGCTTGGTGTCAACAGAATTCCTCATTTTCCACTACTTAATTAGAGTTTAAACACTGCTGATTGCCATTCTCAATTCCTCGGATATCCTTTTCCTGTTTTATAAACTTCAACTATCTTCTCCCACAGGTCCTTTGATAATTCTTTTGCTTTCCCCATGGCTCGGAATCGAGCAACGTCAGTGCAGCACTGGATGAAACATTCAGGGGTCTGTCAACAGCCCAGAAACTCACTGACTGTTTATCCACACACACTGATTACAAGTAAACAGATCACAGGTGAGGATGGTTACCTTTAGTAGCCATTTAAACCCATGTGTGTCAACTTGTGTGTATGTTATCAGGACAAAATTTCCAGGGTATGTAAACTTTTGATCAGGGTCATTTGGGTAGTTTCTGTTGTCATTATGATTTATAAAGAGCAAACACAATTGTTTCATAATAAATGGCTTCACCCAGCCACTATGAGTGAAAGAAAAGCTTTAGTATTATTATTCATATTCTCTGAAAAATGGCCAAAGAATCATAAATTCAACTGGGGTACGTAAACTTATGAACACAACTGTACATACATCATGGAAAAAATGTAAGAATGCACTGTGTAAATGAAGATCAGTGACTCTGATGGTGTTTAGACCAGCAGAGAAGGCTGCTGTAACCTTTACAGTTATTTTGATGATTACATTCTAAATGTTTTAGATATTTAAGAAGCCTTTGTACAGTAGAATCCCTCTGACAAATAATTAAATTGATTAATTCAAATCTACCGTGTAAGTATCATTTAAAACTAGAAAAGCACTCGGAGAGCGCAGACCTCCGCCAAGCGCCACACTTCCCCCCCATACAGTGTTTGTGTGTACGTTTTCAGATTCCTTGACCATGAAAACATATGACTAGCAATTGGATTCATAATGATAGGATTAGTGGCTCAGTAGAAAAAGCATTACCTCCTTGGTGGAGGTAATAAACTGAAGTGTTGCTGTTGTGTCCATCTCCTCCATCTGCAAACTCCCAGGCTGCGGGCGTTGCAATTCATCGCACAACCGCGTACAACCCACAGGCCAATGGGTTATGCGAGCGTTTTTATAGATCACTGAAAGCAGCACTCAGGGCTTCACTGACGGATGCAAATTGGGTAGACAGGTTGCCGTGGGTTTTATATTGGGGTTGCGCTCCGCGGCAAAAGAGGATTTGGAAGCTTCCCCGGCAGAGAGCTTGTTTTTGCACAGCCCCTATGGCTGCCCGGGGAATTTCTGCCAAATAATCCGGCGCCGGACAGCTGCCCGTCTCAGCTTTTGCAGCGTAGCGCAAACACAGGCACACTGCCGGGCCCTGCCCACCACAGTTTTCCGCGTGCTTTTGTGCCTAAAACTTTGAAGAACGCGGAGTTTGTGTTCGTCAGACAGCGCCCTCCATTGCACCTGCACACATGTTGAAAATGGCCGTATCTCACAATGTTAAAGAATCCTTTAAAAAATTCCTGTATCCAGACGGTGATCCGGATCATCCCCAAAATTTAATCAGTTCTTCCTTGTACCATTTCCAACAACGCCTGAAAGTTTCATTGAAATCCGTCCAAAACTTTTTGAGTTATCTTGCTAACCAACAGACAGACAAACAGACAGACGAACGCTGGCAAAAACATAACCTCCTGCGGCCTGCGGCCTGGCGGAGGTAACTATATTATGCAAATCAGTAATTGAAACCTGGGGACAAGTAGTATTTTGAAACTATTAGCTGATTTAGCTTCATTTATGCATTTACTGTACCTTTCTGCATGTTTTCGTGCCAAAAACTTTGAAGAGCGCGGAGTTCGTGTTCGTCAGACACGACGCCCACCGCCCTCCATTGCGCCCACCCTATGATGGACCGTTCAGAGTGTTGGAAACAGGGGATGAGCATTTTTTGCTAGACTTGGGGGGTAGGCGGGAAAAATTGGCATAGACAGACTCAAACCCGCTTTCGTTGTGGCGGACGAGCAAGTGCTGTTGGCTAGGGCCCCCGGCATGGAAGACCCCCACGGAGAGCTCCCCAGGGAAACGATTCACCAGAGCAGCCACACGGACAGACCGAAGTGCCCCCCACCCCCTGTCACGGCCTACCCGCAGTCAGACACACTCCCAGCAGCCCCCCACCGGCACAGCAGCGCCATGGAGGCAGTAAACCCCAGTTACAGCAGATACGGGAGGAGACGGAAGCCCAAACGGCATGTGGACTGATGTTCTATTGTTCTAAGATGCTGGGGGGGAAGTGTAGCACCTTGGGGGAGTCAGATTATTTAGCATCTCAGACAAGAGACAGTGGATAAGCATGGGAGAACAATGCTCAGGAGGTTCCTGGCGAGATAGCAGGAAGGAGTCAAGGACGTAGGGGGTTGAATGCAGTGTAATGCAAATGTCATGTTGTGTGTGGAGAAATGCCATGAAACTTGTGAGGAGAAATTTGGGTAAAAAGAGAGTGCCTGCTGAAATGAGTCAGTCTGTTCTGTGCTTGAGAGATGTGAAGTGTGTAATAAACCGTCTGCCATGAGTCAGCCTCTTATTTCACACACTCCACACTCACACTCCCTCATAATGTATTGAATAAAAGATGCCACTTTATTTTTGTGAAAATGTGTTTTGGCATTTAGTTTGTGTATTTTGTGGCTTTAGCTTTATCAACATCTCATTTTTTTCTAGTTCTTTTCTGTTTGTTAGTAAGGTGAATAGATGGAATGTACTGTACCATGTACCCAGTATTTACCCAAACATGGTGAGTGCCGAAGCCTGTCTGTCATTAGAGTTGGTATCTTTATTAGCTTTTCCCACATACTGAAAACTAAATTGCCTAATTCAGAGCTGCCAGTTTTTCCAGAAAATTTAGGAGTGAGATTAAGAGGGAATCATGAAATTGGGGTGTTAGGGTGGGGTCTGTGTGTATACCCACAATACACATATGTTTAAAAAAAAATAGTCGGTGTACTCTACTGCACTGCCTACATTTGCCACAAGTTATTTTAACTTGCTTTCAAAATAAAAACCATGGCAATCAGCTTGACTATACCTTAACAGTCTAGAGCTGCCTTGAGAACGCTTATATTGTAAAATTCTGTCATGATTGGAATTAAGTGACAGCTCACATGCAGGGAATAGCAACAGAGGAACACACAGTGACACAAAGAGCAAATTTGAATTAATTTTATTAATGTGAAAGAACGCCTCTGCGAAGGAAAACGCCACTCGCCAGGTGAAAACACAGCCTGAAAAAGAGACGAGAGCAGAGGATTAGGAGGGAGACTAAACAATGGGATAATGAGACTACACTCATGTGGGAGAGAAAAGAGAACCCGGCATTTACGGTGAACCTGTGGCGAAGCAGGACGACAGGAGTAGAGCTTGGTGAGGAGTCTGACCGGGTGAAGACGGTCACTGATGTGATGGTTGAGGTGAGGCAGGTGAGCGTGCAACAACCCCGAGAGACACACCACAGAGGAGGTAGCAACCTGTAAGAGATAAGCAGAGAATTACAAGGTTTTTCCCAGTTAGGAGAATAGGAGAGAGAGTAGGTGTGCTAAGAGTAGGTGTGTCCAATCACGCAGGTGAAGATGATTGCCCTCGGAGTAGGTGAAAGTTGAGCCGGAGGGGCGGGGAAAGAGCGTGCTCACCAGAACATGACAGTGCCCTACCCCCACAAGAAACGCCTCCTGGTGGTCCACTGGGCTTGGTGGGATGTGCCTTGTGAAAGGCCCGGACCATCCCATTATCGTGAAAGTAGGAACCAGGGTTCCACGACCTATCTTCTGGTCCGTAGCCCTTCCAGTGGACGACATATTGAAGCCCTCGGTCCCAACGGCAAACGTCCAAAATCCTCTGGAGGTGGTCTGGCCGTCTATGATCCAGGGGGGAGGAGGCGGCTTCGGGGGAGGGCAGAGAGGGCTGATGGAGAGGGGTGTGATCTTGGAAACGTGGAAGGTGGGGTGTATCTGCATCACTGGCGGGAGCTTCAGGTGGACCATGACGTCGTTGATTATTTGGGTGATAGGAAATGGACCCAGAAAGCGGTGAGAAAGTTTTCTGGAGTCCATCTTCAATGGAACCTCATCTGCCGATAACCATACCTGCTGCCAAATGGAGTACCTTGGAGCCGGAGCCTGCCTGCGATCAGCATACTGGTTGTTCCGTTTGGCTGATCGGGCAAGGGCAGCACGAGTGGCCTTCCAAATCCGGCTACAGTGGCGTGCATGGGCCCCCACCAATGGCACTGCCACGTCCCTCTCCGCCATTGGTAATAAAAGAGGGTTGTACCCCATGGAAGCCTCAAATGGGGTCAACCTGGTGGCTGTTGAGACTGCTGAGTTGTGGAAGTACTCCACCCAGGCTAGGTGGCTACTCTATGAACTAGGGTTGCAGGCTGCCATGCACCGGAGGGTGGCCTCTAGGGATTGTTTGGCGCGCTCAGCCTGTCCATTACTTTGAAGACGATATCCAGATGTAAGGCTGATGGTGCCTCCCAAGGAACGGCAGAAGGCTTTCCAAACTTGGGAGGTAAACTGCCGGCCCCGGTCGGCCCCATTGTCAGACACAATGTCCATAGGAATACCATGTAAACATATGATGTAGTTGGTGAGCAGGTTTGCCGTTTCAAGGGCAGAGGGTAATTTGGGGAGGGGCACCAGGTGGATCGCTTTGGAGAAGCAGTCCACACAGGTGAGGATGACTGTATTACCCTGTGATGGAGGAAGTCTGGTTACAAAGTCCAGGGCGATGTGTGACCAAGGTCGGTGAGGGATGGTGAGTGGGTGGAGAAGGCCAGAAGGGGGTGAAGAGTCCTTTTTGTTGCGACAGCACGTTTGGCAAGCGTTGACATACTCCCGGACATCAGACCACAGAGTGGACCACCAGAACACCTGACGGATAAGGTTGATAGTCCAAATAATGCCAGGATGGCAGGCAAGAAAGCTGGTGTGGCCCCACTTAATGTCGCTGCAGAGAGCATCTGGGACAAATAGCCGATCATCAGGACCCCCTTCTGGTATGGGCTGTGGATAGAGCCTGATGAACCCTCTTCTCAATGTCCCATGTGAGTGCTCCCAGAAAACAAGAGGGTGGGACAATGGATTGCAGAGGGGGTGAGGGGCTGGGGGGGGGCAAAACTGGAGGGAGAGAGCATCCGGTTTAACATTGCGAGAGCCAGGCCGATAGGTAATGGTAAGATTAAATCTAGCAAAAAAAATAGGGTCCATCGGGCCTGCCTGGCATTCAGTCTGCGGACCGACCGAAGGTATTCTAAATTTTTATGGTCAGTCCACAAAATTTTAGGCTGGGACGCTCCCTCCAACCAGTGTCTCCACTCCTCCAGGGCTAACTTAATAGCCAACAGCTCCCGATCTCTTACATCATAATTCCTCTCGGCAGGCGTGAGCCACCAGGAGAAATATGCGCATGGATGGAGCTTCTGATCTGAGGCTGCACGCTGTGACAAAACAGCATCCACCGCCGAATCGGAAGCATCCACCTCTAAAATAAACTGGAGCTGAGGGTTGACCTGGGCCAAGATTGGTGCATTGGAGAACAAACCCTTCAACTGGTGAAAGGCTTGTTCAGCTGGCTCGAACCACTTAAAGGGCACCTTTGCCAATGTCAGCTGGGTCAGAGGCTGTGCTACCCTATTATAGTTTCTAATGAAACGGCGATAAAAATTTGCAAACCCCAAGAAGCGTTGAAGCCCCTTGCGGGAGTGGGGTGTAGGTCAATCTAGCACAGCCTCCACCTTGGCCGGATCGGCCCTCAGCTCTCCCTCAGCCACAATAAAGCCCAGAAAAGAAGTGGAGAGAGTAGAAAACTCGCATTTCTCTGTTTAAACATAGAGCCGGTTCTCCAGGAGCCATTGCAAAATAGCCCTGCCATGGACTGTGTGTTCATCTGGCATACGTGAAAAACTCAAAATGTCGTCGAGATATACGAAAACAAATTGACTGACCATATCATGGAGGACATCATTAATCATACGTTGGAAGATGGCAGGGGGATTAGTGAGCCCAAATGGCATCACCGGGTATTCGAAGTGCCCAGGTGTGTTGTAAAAGCCATCTTCCACTCGTCGCCTTCACGAATGTGAACCAGATGATAAGCATTCCGCAAGTCCAATTTAGCAAATACCCACGCGCGCTGAAGGAGCTCAAACATGAAATTTATCAGAGGCAGAGAATATTTGTCCTTAACTGTTATGGCATTAAGTTCACTCTAATTAATACATGGGCATAGGGAACCGTCCTTCTTCCTGACAAAAAAGAACCCTGCCCAATTAATAATAGGGTTATGCTTCCGGAGCTACGGATAACCGAGAACCATCAGGTGACCAGATTTAGGGAGAATATAAAACGAAATGGCCTCCTGGTGGTTGCCGGAAAGAAGGACGGACACCGGTTGGGTTTTCTCGGAGATGGTGGCAACCCTTTCGCCCAATAAAGTAGTGACTTTTAGGGACAAGGGCAATTTAATCGTGGGAATGCCTACATCCCGCACAAGACGCGCTGAGATGAAATTCTCCTCCACCCCTGAGTCAATCAAAGCATTAGCTCTCCTCTCGACCCCTGGCAACTGAATGAGGGCCAAAATGGAGAGGTTACCTTGGGGGTTGTTGGATTTCCCACCAGTCAGATCCCCCACGGCTACTGACAGGCCGCATCTTTTGGCTTCAGCTGACAACCCTGCAGAGTGTGCTTGAGAGAGCCACAATACCTGCAGGCGCTGATTCTCCTTCGCCTCTGTCGTTTGAAGCTGGATTATATGATAAAATATTTGTCATAAGGTACAGGAATTATTTATTTTATTTAATAGTGGGTGTGAAAGGGGGCGGAGTTAAACCGTCACTTCTACACCCGCTAAATTAAATAAAAACACTCATAAAAGGGGGCACCAGTCACAATGGACAATAATATTAACTTTAATTTTATTTAATTTTGTACCTTCAATTACTTAATGGATCAGTCTCAAAGTTTCAGTGAGTTCTTCTCCTGCTGTGATTAGGAAACATATATATGTGAAAGGAAAACGCTTCAACTTCTCTCATTCACCCTTTTATTAAACTCATTCAGGTTACGTGATATGGCATTCAAATGACGGATAAACAGATTCAAATGATAACAGCGTACGATGTCACATCAACTGTTATTGGATTCCTGAACATAAAATCCAGCGTTACACCTTTCTGGAACCAAAGAGAAACCAGACTTATGTTTCAACGGTAAATGAGGCCGAAATATCCAACAAACAGAACGCAATTTTATGGGGAAAATTCATAAGCTAATCATCTAAAAATGACTTCTGAATTAATCTACAAAATGTAAGGGCAGTTACTTAAAAATGACTAAGAGTCTTCCTTCAGTTTACGGCTTTATCCTGTGGCTAAGAGACTAATTGAGCCTTGAAATACGGGCTATATTTAATTGTAATTTAATTGTACGGACATCATGTTTTAACCCAGCAGATAGTAAAATGAGCCTCACTCACAAGACAGCTGAAGGTCCACGTGTTCAGCGGGTCGATACCGGCCGAGTTTAGGGTCGGGACATCGGGAGGAAGCGGCTGCTGCGATGCTTCCTCACAGCCGTCAGAAGTGTTGACCCAGCCAGGGGCTCGTTCAGGACAAGGGCAGCAGAGTAATCGTCCCCGAGCGCCGTGAAAAAGTCCTTGGAAATGAGTCCAGCCGAATCGGTGAAGTCTCTTGTAGCGAGATATACCCAAAAACTGAAGGAACCACTTCTCAGTCAGGCAGGTATGAGGCCGGAAAGAGAGTCCAAAAAAAACATAGTCTCTGTTCACTTTAAATTAGGAAGATTAAAGGTCCACTTTAACGGCGTGAAACGTCATAAAAAAAAGAAAGATGAGAAAAACAATTACTAGGATAAGAATGGCTTCTGAGGTTAAGGAAAAAGTTTGAGAATTTGATTCTCGGAGAAAGCGAGCTCTAAAGAAAAAGGTGATTTCTCCTCAGTAACCAGAAAAACTAATGCAGGATTTGACAAACTTCACAAAGAACAATTTAGATAGAATAAAACTACACAGGACCTTGAAACAGTGGAATAAAATCTTCCTCTGAGATCTAGATCACTATTCTGCTTCTTTAATCTTAACTTAGTTCCTAATCTTTCTCAAAATCTCTTTCTCTCTTCTTTTCTGTGTTAACTTTTTACTTCTTTCTTTCTTAACTTAATCTGCCTTATTCTCACTCTTAATCTTACATCTTGTTCTCTCTTAATCTGAATCTGTGTGTTTTTCCCTGAATCTCTAACCTACATTTTAACTTAACATTTACTTCTGTGTGTTTCTTTTTCTTTTCTCTATCTGAATATGCAGGGCAGCTTCTACCACTTTTAAATGACCCCGCCTGGGTCATAAACTTGTGATGCCGATCGCAAGACTGACCAATCGACTTTTTCAAAAGAAGTTTGAAATGGCTGCTATCCAATGTGAAAACATTTCTAGAGGATAAGCTGAAAGAAACTTAATGTTTAGAATAATTTAAAAAGTCATCCTACATACTGAAACACATTCCGTAGGTATCCACTAGGAGGTACTGTTGAGCTGTAGATGATTTCTTTTAGGTCCATGGTGTCTGGAGGAAAATCTGGAAAACATCGGAGGTTATAAACCTGTCTGATTAAGCCATTTATGACCCTTTTAAGAGCATTGGTTTCCTGTAAAGGAGGATGTTATCCAAATGCAGTGTTCACGTCGGAGGTCTGGTCTCCCAAATTTTATGTTCCTTTGAGCCTTTAAAAGCAAATTCTGATCCTTACCATCTCTGCAAGAGGCAACTGTTTACATTGGGGTCCTGGGAAAACATCTTTGGGTCAGGCCTGGATGAGGCCTGGATGAGTCAATATGAAAGCCAGTGATATTCCTGTAGAATGCAGAAAAGTGGTATTCCTGTAGAAGGAATAAAGTGAAATTCCTGTAAAATGGAGAGAAGTGATCTTCTGTCTTGGTTTGAGGAGACGATGATGCTACACGTTCTTCCAGAGTCAAATGGACCCGGCCAAACTCAGTTGGCTCAGAGGGAGAATCGGCTTCAGCTGTGTCAGGAGCTGATGGGGATGTGCGGGCACCGGGTAGGTGGGAGGAGGCTTTGCGCTCCCTCGCACGCTCACAGTATTGGTTGTCAAGACTGACAGCTTGGTCAATTAAACTGTCGAAGGAGGAGGGAGCCGCTTGAACCACTAGGCCGACACGGAGGTGTTTGTTAAACCCTGGAGGAAGGTGCTTTGTAATGAAATGTCATTCCACCCAGATTCCACCGCAATGACCCAAAATTCCATAGAGTAGTCGGCAGCGGACCGGCTACCCTGATGGAGCGACATTGAGCGGCTCATGATGTTACCCTTGCTTTCTGTACGGTCAAATGCACGGGTGAATTCGGCCACAAATCTCTCAAAAGAATAGGTGGGGTCCTCCGAACTGTCAAGAACTGCTTGGGCCCAGCTAAGGGCCCTGTCTCACAGGAAGAGGATCAAAAAATGAATTTTAGCTGTATCATCCAGATACTGTCTCCCAACCGCGCCCAAATACAGCCGAACTTGGCACAAAAACCCCCTGCATTTCCCCACCTTCCCCGCGTATGGGGCAGGTGAGGGAACGGAGGTAGTTCAGTGCACGATGGAAGAAACCGGGGCAACTGGAGGAGGGAGATGAGCCGGCTGAGACAAGTGGCCCAAATGTTCAGTGACCGTGCCCAGCCGCTGCATAATAGTTTGAAGCTGCTGGGTAAGCACGGCCACCTGTCTCTCTGTGGCATCTAAACGATCTAAATCAGAGTGTTCCGCTGAAGCCACTCCTGCTGAGCTGGCACTGTGGCTGGCTTGTTCTATCATGATTGGAATTAATTAACAGCTCACGTGCAGGGAGTAGCAACAGAGGAACACGCAGTGACACAGAGAGCAAATTTGAATTAATTTTATTAATGCGAAAGAACACCTCCACGAAGGAAAAACACCACTCGCCAGGTGAAAACACAGCCTGAAAAAGAGACGAGAGCAGAGGATTAGGAGGGAGACTAAACAATGGGATAATGAGACTACACTCATGTGGGAAAGAAAAGAGAACCCGGCAAGAACCCAGCACTTACGGCAAACCTGCACGGTGCACGGTGCACGGTGCTGCACGGTGGCGCAGTGGTTTAGCACTGTGGCAGCACAGTTTTACCCTCGGCCGGGGGATCGCGGGGATCATGAGATCGTGGGTTCGATCCCAGCCCCCGACCAACAGTGAGCTGTGTGGAGTTTGCATGTTCTCCCCGTGTTGTGCGGGTTTACTCCGGGATTTCTCCGGTTTCCTCCCGCACACCAAAAACATGTAGGTTTAGGGCGCTCGCGCACGCAGCGACCAGCAGCCGGTGGCTTGTCACCAGACTGCAAACCAAGTCTACCTACGGGTACAAATAAGTAACAAAAAAAAACCAAAAAAAAACCTGTGGCAAAGCAGGACGGCAGGAGTAGAGCTGGGTGAGGAGTCTGACCGGGTGAAGATGGTTGCTGATGTGATGGTTGAGGTGAGGCAGGTGAGCGCGCAACAACCCCGAGAGACACACCACAGAGGAGGTAGCAACCTGTAAGAGATAAGCAGAGAATTACAAGGTTTTTCCCAGTTAGGAGAAGAAACAAAACTTACTGCTGCAGCAGGTAGTTTACCCAATGAGCCAGCACCCAAGCATTGAAGAGAAGATCTATTTAAGCACTGGCGAGTCAAAGGAGCAGGTGCGTCCAATCACGCAGGTGAAGATGATTGCCCTCGGAGTAGATGAAAGTTGACCTGGATGGGTGGGGGAAGAGCGCGCTCACCAGAACATGACAAATTCTTAAGGAAGTATACAATGGAGGCAGTTGCTCAACTAGCCCTATTTACAGTAACTAAAAGTTTTTTGTCTCCTCATTTCAGAGTGAGAAATAGTGATGGGATCTACAGTCCACTAAAACATACTGAGTCACTTCAGGTTCGTTGGCTAAAAAGTTCTGTTTGGAGCTCCAACTGCCTACTACTCACTGAAGTGAGTTGGCTGAATGGAGCAGGCATGGCTCATTTGCTGCTTAGGTGGGTGATTCAGCTAGTGATCCCTGGCTTCCAGCACAGATCAGTAAGTAATTCAGTTCAGTACATTCACACATTAAAAACTAGTAAATAATAATGGTTTGCATTTATATATATATATAAATAAATATATATATATAGTGCCTTTCAAGAAACCCAATGTGCTTTACAATGAAAATTCATTCTTCATTCACTCCACAGACAGTGGTAGCTACTACTGTAGGCACAGCTGCCCTGGGGCAGACTGGCAGAATCAAGGCTGCCAATCCACGCCAACGGCCTCCCCAACCACTACTGAATATTAATGCACATTCATACCCAGTGTCATGGACACTGGAGGCAAGGTGGGTAAAGTGTTTTGCCCAGGGATGCAATGGCAGGGAATTTGAACCGCCAACCCACTGGTTATTGGACATCCCACTCTACCTCCTGAGCCGCTGCCTCCTACATTTCTCTCCTCTGTTCCATTTTTTTCTGAGTACCAAGCTGGACAGCAGGAAGTTCCACTTTTTAATGGTCTCAGCATGACCCGGCTGGGACTTGAAGCCCGACCTCCCAGTTGTGGGGTGGATACTCTACCTCTAGGCCACCACTCCGATGCATTCAAACAAATTGTTCACGAATGTTACAGCACTAGTAGTAAGAAATGGTGTGAGAGTGTGAAAGGGGGCAAAAAAGTGAGTTTCACACTTAAAGGGTCAGAGCTGGCAACATTGGCTTCATTGTAGGCCTCCAAACGGATTGGAAACAAAAGTTTGATTTTTTTTTTTTTTTAACCAAGCTAGACCTGGCAATATAAAGAAAGATGTGACAATTGATGTGACAATAAACTTTTAAAAAAACAGAGTTCAAAAAATGTGTATCCAGCTTTATCCTTGGAAATCAATTATGAATTCTTGTCAGTTATTGCCTGCATTTCCCCTTTATTTAAACAGGTCCTTGTTGGCCTTGGTTATTTTTTTGCACAAGATGCAATAACTTTGGCTCTTGAGAGACCTCCTTCTTCTCCTTTCACCTATTCCCTCTGGGGGTCACCACAGCGGATCATCTGCCTCCATCTCACCTTATCCCTTGCACCCTCCTCTGTCATACCAAAGCTCTCCATGCCCTCTGTCACTACATCCATGAATCTTCTCTGTGGTCTTCCTCTTTTCCTTCTGTTTAGCAGCTCCATTTTCAACATCCATTGTCCAATATGTCCACTATCCCTCCTCTGCACGTGTCCAAACCATCTCGGCCTCGTCTCTCTTGTCTCCAAACTCTCAACTTGAACTGTCTCTCTGATACACTTATTTCTAATCCTGTCCTTCCTCACGTCCAATGACAATATTAGAAATATGTTAATAAAACCACTAAAATATAAAAAGTAGGGCCATTCTGCTCAAATGCAGTAATCCCTGATACTTGAGTAAATTCTGCTCAAATGCAGTAATCCCTGATACTTGAGTAAATTTTGCTTGTTTTCACTGAAAAAAACAAAAAACAAAAATTGAAGTGGAACTTACTTAACAAAAAAAACCTTGTCAAATATTTTCACTTAGAATTTCCAATAAGTTACTTAGGTTTTGCTTAAGTAAAGTTTACTTGGTACCAAAAGTACATTTTACAAATACATTCTAGTAAAGTTTACTTGGAACTTCAGTGTTTCCTCTGGCTTAAAGATCTTGGCGCGGTGGCAACATATTTCGCAGCGCGTCGTGCGCACTGCTGAGAAGGTGATCGGCTGCAAGCTCCCATCTCTCCAGGATCTGTACATCTCCAGGACCCGGAGGCGTGCTGGCCGGATCATAGCCGATCCCTCACACCCTGGTCACGTACTGTTTGCCCCCCTCCCCTCTGGTAGAAGACTTCGGTCCATCCAGACTAAAACCTCCCGTCACATGAACAGCTTCTTCCCCTCTGCCATCAGACTGCTGAACACTAAGTGACTCTCGTGCACCATGTACAGCAGCTCAACCAGACTCATGTCAATCATCACTGTTTTCTTCCTGCATTACCGACTGCACTATATAGTTCTCCACAGTATCTGCTGCTGGCTAATATATATTTTAACTGTTGACCAGTATCACTTAATCTTATCCTACACTTTATTACATGTATAGTTTATTTCTCTTATCTTATCATGTTTAATGTTGCAGCATTGTACCAAGACAAATTCCTAGTTTGTGTACTACATGAACAATGGCAATAAACCTGATTCTGATTCTGATTCTGATTCTGATATTTTTCGGGTGGGAGGGGCAGAAAACACATGACACTATTGTAACTGGAATATGTGAATTTTATATTATTTATTTCTTTTTTTAATTTTGCACAGTAACTTTTCATATGGAACTTACCATTTGAAGTATTGTACAACCGAGGCTTGAAAGTTGTAATACTGGGCTAGTTGGGGTCCCACCCAGACGTCCTGTGTTTGGACTGTTTACTGGTGTCATCCTTCTCTCCTTCCTCTGCTCTCACTTCTCCTGGACCCTCTGGCTGAACAATTTCCTCTCATTGGCTCCTCTCTTCTGTCTCATCTTGCCCTCTCTGAGCTCTGTCTAATTTAGGTTCTCTCTCTGTCTATAGTGGTATACAAACAGGTTAGAAAATATCAAGTGTCATGTTTTGTCCTGCAGGATTTTTTTTGTCATGGTTTACATAAAGGACAAAAACATGTGTATTTTTTGTATATTTATTCTAGTGTTTCTTTTTTCCATTGAGAGAGTAGGGAATGGGAAAAAAAAACATTAATAATAGTAATTTATTCATGCATATTTAAATTATATGATCAGAGGTGGGTATGGTAGCCAGAAATTCTACTCGTTTAAAAGCAGTGCTTTGAAATTAATAATTAAAAGTAGACCAGAAAAATTTCTAATTGACCTAAGGGTACAAAGAGCACCAACTTAAAAACTTGAGTAATGACTTCAGTCTTGAAGGTTTGAGATTTTTCTCTAAAATTTAAAACAATTTTCTTATAGTTTTCTACTTTTCTCTGTAAATTTATCTAAATGTGAAACCATTTTCCTCAAATTTGTAATTCCCTCTTGTAAAATTGACTTTTCTTGTACATTTGGGACTTTATTATAAATTTGTGGATTATTTTATGGCTATTTTTTAAATAAAATTACTTTTTTTTTAAATAAATTAGAAACAGACTGGTATTTTTTTTTTTTACTTTTTCCTTATAACAATTTACATTTTTGACCAAAATTTTGTAGAGCCAGGACAGAACAATAATTTAACTCTGATTTCAATGAAAAAAATAATAAAATTGTATTTAATGAAATAAATTAACTTAAATGACCAAAGATGCAGTTACAGTGCTTCTGGAAAGATGGCCAGATGGAAGCCACTCCTTAGTAAAAGGCACATGGCAGCCCACCTGGAGTTTGCCAAAAGGCCCCTGAAGGACTCTCAGACCATGAGAAACAAAATTCTCTGGTCTGATGGGACAAAGATTGAACTCTTTGGTGTGAATGTCAGGCGTCATGTTTGGAGGAAACCAGGCACTGCTCATCACCATGCCAATACCATCCCTACAGTGAAGCATGGTGGTGGCAGCATCATGCTGTGGGGATGTTTTTCAGCGGCAGGAACTGGGAGACTAGTCAGGATAGAGGGAAAGATGATGTACAGAGACATCCTGGATGAAAACTTGCTCTAGAGCCCTCTTGACCTCAGACTGGGGCGATGGTTCATCTTTCAGCAGTACAACAATCCTCAGAACTCAGAACTCAGAAAAGATTTATTGCCAAGTACATTAACAGTAAACAACTGATAACATACGAGGGATTTGACTTGACACAGAAAACGACCTGCATTTCCGGTGACGCGGCAGCGTCTGAAAAACGCGCCCGTCATCAGATGGGTACAGGATGCATAGGGAAGAAAAGGATAACACAATAGGAAAGAGCAAAAAACCATTGATTGTCAGAATACCGGTCATATATGATCAATATTATGATTACAAGAAAAAAAGCCCTCAATGCACAATTAGCAGACAAGAATGTACACAAAGACACAAAGGGAGCAGTGAGTGAATGATCTTTTTCATCAGTTTATTTGAGTCAGTGTGGGTGTAGTGTTGAGTGTAGGTGTTTGTATCAGTTAAGAACAACAAGGTCTCTTTGGCAGGAGATGTTTTGTCTTAGCGGCTGGCATTTGTCCTTGAGCCATGCAGCTGGCTGTCCGTAGAGTCAATGCAGCTCAAATGTTTTGGAAACAAAAAACTGCAGATAATCTGGAGGACTTGTGTGAGGGGGTCAGATTAGTCGAACAGTACTGATCCCAGAGAAAGAGACTTTATATTCTCTTATAGATTCAGTACTTTAATCCTTCAGTGCTGGACGTTGAATCCTTCATGGACGGCTCTCAGCGTGATCATGATGTAATCCATTTTCCTAGACAGTTCTCCATTTGCCGCTGTCAGAGTCCTCTCCATTTTTTCAATTTGATGGTTAAGCCTCGCCTGGCAAGCATTTTGATAGGCTATGTCCATCTTCATCAATTTACGGTACACCAGGATAATCCCAGATCCAATCAGAACGATCCCGATGACCATTGCTACGAAGACGTACAAATCTTCGACATCTTCGATAGAAAGATCAGACAGGCACAAGAGTTTCCAATTACTTGTGTCCCTCAAATAGCCCGCAGCCGCAGTTCCTGCGGGGCAAACTACCTCCCCCGGGGCACTTTTCCTCGTTGAAAAAATAGTGTCAATTGCGTTCAAAGCCCAGCTTATTAAATCCATAATTTCGTTCGATAATCAGCAGTAGAGACACGCAGACAGACGATAGCAAGCTGGGATCCAGTCAGTTAGGGGAGGAAGGAGATAAAAAGTCAGAGCTGGAGAGAAGGAAAAAGCGTCTGCTCTCTTTGGGAGGCGGAAGTGATCCTAAGCACGCAGCCAAGATATCAGAACTACTCTGAATGTCATTGAGTGGCCCAGCCAGAGCCCAGACTTGAATCCAATTGAACATCTCTGGAGAGATCTGAAAATGATTGTGCATCGATGCTTTCCATGCAACCTGATGAAGCTTGAGAGGTGCTGCAAAGAGGAATGGATGAAACTGCCCAAAGATAGGTGTGCCAAGCTTGTGGCATCATATTCAAAAAGACTTGAGGCTGTAGTTGCTGCCAAAGGTGCAGTCATGAATGCCCCTTGCAGGGCATTAATGAGGTGCCAGATGCCAAATAGTAAGTTTGCTTGTTAATTAAACAAAAGGACAACATGGCAAAGTAAACAGCCACATGGGGCATAACACATACATAAACTAGAACACAAAACAATAAATACTTACATCAAACATGGAGGTGCAGCGAGGATAGAATCTACACTGTAAAACACACACAAGAGATGAGCGAGGAAGAATCCAAAATACAGAGAGAAAACTGGAGTCAGGGGTAGGAACACCAATCCAGAAACACAAAGGTGTTTGTGTGTGTAGGTCGCAGTGGGGAGTGAGCCTCAGCTGCTCCCTTAAATACTGGACATTGGCCAACCAGGAAAGGGTAATATAATTAATGAAAATGGCAAACAGCTGTCACAACGCCGGCTCGACTTTGACAGCCGGAAGTGCAGCCGTGACGCTGTCACAATAAGAGCCCTTGAGAGGTCCTATTAACAAAGCCCGGAATAATATGGTGGAAAAGGGGAAATACTGAGTAACCCGAGCATGGACGGGATCAGCGCTTAGATCACCACAGTATCCCCCGTTCAAAGGGCGCATTCCAGGCGTCAAACGTAACATCCATGGCACCCCCCCCCCCAACAAGAAGGCTACCAGGACCAACCCAGGGAGGGCGGAGGGGGAAACAGGCCAGGAGGGCTAGAACCAAAAAACTAAAAAGGCAACAGCGACACCCAGAGGAGGGAAAAAAACCCACAAGGAACAGATAACAATATGGATAACATAAAATAGGTGTGGCTAAACACAGAAATGACCAAAACTAAATCAAATGCAACAGGATGAAAAAACAAAAAAATAAGTAAGGTACAGCCCAATACGACAAGCAAGAGGAAACCAAAATACAGGTACATTTCAAAATACCCAAGTACCCAACAACACTTCAACTAGACAAAAAAACCCTTCAAGCACTACAGAATAAGCAAAAAAAAAAAAAAGTATCTGCATGGTGCACACGGTAATTCGGGCAAAGAACAAAGAATCCTTCATGATACTGTACATGGAACAAAAAAAAAAACAATCTCAGGGACGTCGGCAGGTAGAGAGCAGAGGAAGGGAAAAAACAGTTCAGGCGGTCTAGCCGCATCCCGATTCCACCTAACACAAAGGGAGAAGAACAGTTCGGGTGGTCTACCAAAGTCCCAGACCCGGGGAAACAGTACCTCAGGTGGCCTGGCCAGACCAGGTCGCCGAACCAACAAGGCAGTCCTTCAGGCGGCTGACCCAGGACACAGAACCGGCGAACAGTCTCTCAGGTGGCCGACCCGCATCCTTAGACCACCAGGACCGGAGGGGGAAGCTCGGAGGCAGCCTCCCTACAGAGAGGGACAGCGAGGGGAAGCCAACCCAAATAAGGGGGACTCCAGTAGCACCCGGTGGAGAAAAATAGGGGGGAAGATGAGGAACCAGTCCATCATCAGGCGGAAGGGGTTCTGCAGCTCCCTCACGGACCTCGAACCGAACCGGCGCTGCACCTTTGGTGGACCCAGACTGGGCCTGCGCAGTACCCACGATGGACCCCGACTGGGCCAGTGCAGCACCTGGGGTGACCTCCGAACACGAACCTGGAGCCTCAATGACGACAACCGGAGCTGACTCATCTCTGGTGACCCTGGGAGAAGGCTCAGAATGACAAAGAGAACCAGGATCAGGATCACAGGCAGTGGCAGAGCCCGGCGAGATGAGTTCGGATGCAGCGGTCAGCTGCACCCGGCTCATCTCCCCAAGAGACAGGCAAGAATGCTCCAGAACGGAAAATAAGAAGACAAAATAGAGCACTTGCCTGATCTCGGGCTCTACCGCCGTCCAGGATTCCGATGATCCAGGCTCAATGATCTGGAGGTCCATTCCTGGTTCCGGCTCGATTGCGGCAAGTTCCGCAGCTGGCATGATGGTCATCACAGTCTGGGAACCCCCAAGTGCTGAAGCCCACGCCGAAGGCCCGCACGGTGTGGTGGCAGGGGATCCATGACCTACTGGGCCCGACTGCTCCTCCACAGAGACCCGGGGATGCTTACTCATTGGCTCAGGCTCCAAACGGCAGTCAGGTCTCCTCTTCTGCCCATGACACGGCTGCGGGACTGGAACCAGGCTCTCCAGGGCTGCAAGCTCTTCCTTTGTCCGACGGTCTAGTCCTGGCACCGGGGGACACTCAGAGAGAAGGGAAGGAGACACAGAGGTAGCAGGTTCAATGTTTATGGCTGCAGCAGGTGGTGGGAGCTTAGAGGACTGTGAACCCCGAGCTCCACCCCCAGGAGTCAGACAAGGCAATTCATTGTACTGAGAATGAGAATTAAATAACACTTACCTGTTCTCCCGGGGAACGATGGTGGCTGCTGCAGCGGGCTTGGTTCTCCCCTTTTCCCTAAGGATGGTGACTGAGGGCCCCCAGGGAAGACGAGGAGGAGCCGCTCTCACAGGATCAGTGATGGGCAGAGCCAGAACAGGACTCACTGAACTCACAGCAGCTGGGGAGAGCGCCAAGGAGGAGGGAGGAGCAGGTCCAGGTACCGGTGTGCAGTGTCGGAGGGGATGAACAGACGGAAGTTGGACAGGAGGTCATCAACCTCCATAAGGTACTCGATACAATAGTCAATTTCTCCGACAAACACTGGCACCTGGAAAAGGGAAAAACTCAAGCCTGAAAACAAACTTACAGTGGCTGGCATCTCGTTTGACTGGGACCTACTGTCATGAATGCCCCTTGCAGGGCATTAATGAGGTGCCAGATGCCAAATAGTAAGTTTGCTTGTTTACTAAACAAAAGGACAAAATGACAAAGTAAACAGCCACGTGGGGCATAACACGTACATAAACTAGAACACAAAACAATAAATACTGACATCAAACGTGGAGGTGCAGCGAGGACGGAACCTACACTGTAAAACACACACTTACAAGAGATGAGCGAGAAAGAATCCAAAATACAGAGAGAAAACTGGAGTCAGGGGTAGGAACTCCAATCCAGAAAAACGAAGGTGTTTGTGTGTGTAGGTCGCAGTGAGGAGTGAGCCTCAGCTGCTCCCTTAAATACTGAGCATAGGTCAACCAGGAAAGGGTAATGTAATTAATGAAAATGGCAAACAGCTGTCACAACGCCGGCTCAACTTTGACAGCCAGAAGTGCAGCCGTGACGCTGTCACAATAAGAGCCCTTGAGAGGTCCTAATAACAAACCCCGAAATAATATGGTGGAAAAGGGGAAATACTGAGTAACCCGAGCGCGGATGGGATCAGCGCTCAGATCACCACAGGTGCATCAACAAAGTATTGAGCAAAGGCTGTGAATACTTATGTACATGTGATTTCTTAGTTTTTTATTTTTAATAAATTTGCAAAAATCTCAAACAAACTTTTTTTCGCATTGTCATTATGGGGTATTGTGTGTAGAAATTTAAGGAAAAAAATGAAATGCTGGGATAGGCTCCAGCCCCCTCGCGACCCGAAAAGGATTAAGCGGAAGAAGATGAATGAATGAATGAATTTAATTCATTTTGGAATAAAGCTATAACATAACAAAATGTGGAAAAGGGAAGTGCTGTGAATACTTTCCAGATGCACTGTAAATGAGTTAATTAATATTAATTAAGGTAAAGGTAAAAACATCTCCTTTTTATTCTTTTCTGAAATAAGAAAAATAAAAAATAAAATGAAGACAAAATGAACCAACCCGAGCTCCTAACTATACCTGTCAGCAAAGCAACTCTTCCATTATTGCTCTTTACCAGCGGGTTAAAACCATGATAAATGCCTCCACTGCTTATATACCTCTACTGATTTTTTTTCCCCGCGTTTA
This sequence comes from Pholidichthys leucotaenia, assembly GCA_020510985.1. Classification (NCBI taxonomy): domain Eukaryota; kingdom Metazoa; phylum Chordata; class Actinopteri; order Cichliformes; family Pholidichthyidae; genus Pholidichthys; species Pholidichthys leucotaenia. The sequence goes on along the minus strand of CM035847.1, from coordinate 251,259,019 downwards.
AAGTCCTTTAATTACCTCCGCCAGGCCGAAAGGCCAGGAGGAGGTAATGTTTTTGCCGGGGTTTGTCTGTGTGTTTGTCTGTGTGTTTGTCTGTTTGTCTGTCTGTCTGTCTGTTTGTCTGTTGGTTAGCAAGATAACTCAAAAACTTTTGGACGGATTTCAATGAAACTTTCAGGCGTTGTTGGAAATGGTACAAGGAAGAACTGATTAAATTTTGGGGATGATCCGCATCACCGTCTGCATACAGGAATTTTTTAAAGCATTTTTCCACACTGTGACATACGGCCATTTTCAACATGTGCGCAGGCGCAATGGAGGGCGCTGGGCGTCGTGTCTGATCATCACAAACTCCGCCTTCTTCATCGTTTTAGCCACAAAAGCACGTGGAAAACACTGCTGGTCTGGGCCCCCCAGCGTGCCTGTGGCAGCCATAGGCGCTGCGCACATTGCGCTGGTCGTCGTGTCTGATCAACACAAACTCCGCGTTCTTCAACGTTTTAGGCACAAAAGCACACGGAAAACACTGCTGGCCTGGGCCCGCCAGCGTGCCTGTTTTTGTGCCACGCTACAAAACCTGACACGGCCACCTGTCCGCCGCCCGATTATTTGCCACAAATTCCCCGCCCAGCTATAGGCGCTGCGTAAAAACGACCTCTCTGCCGGGGAAGACTCTAAATTCTGTTTTGCCGCGGAGCGCAACCCCAATATAATATAAAACCCACAGCAACCTGTCTAACCAATCTGCATCTGTCAGTGGAGGAGATGGACACACCAACACTTCAGTTTATTACCTCCACCAAGGAGGCAATGCTTTTACTACCGTAAAACGGGGCTAAAGGGACGGCGGGGTAATATGGGACACTTTTCTAAATGTAATTCTGCTTTTTTAATTTTGCTTCCGCCTAGATTTGATGAAGGATTCATGGATACTTGACAATAACAAAACAACTCAGCGTCCTGCTCAAAATAAAAAAAGCAGAATTACATTTAAAACATTTCCCAGAAAAGTGTCCCTTATTAACCCGCCGTCCCTTATAACCCCGTTTTACACTACTGAACCACTAATCCTATCACTATCACATTGATTGTCATTCATTAATTGTCTGTTTATTGCACTGTCCATGTCAAATAAACAAATAATCATTGTGAATCCAATTGCTAGTCATATCTTTTCATGCTCAGGGAATCTGAAAACGTACACACAAACACTGTATGGGGGGAACTGTGTCGCTTGGCGGAGGTCTGCGCTCTCCGAGTGCTTTTCTAGTTAGCTAATGTTTCTCTTGGACTGTGATGCTTGCAACTCTGCCTACCAACTGGAGTGGTCATGCGGCCTTCTGAACTCCGCGCAGATGATGGTCAAGTGTGTTGTTCATGTGCGCAGCTTGCTGACTGTCATTCCTTCATATTTTTTTCTTAAATTTATATTTCCTCATAGAGTGGCGGCATAAATTCAAGCATGGCGAGCCGCCACCTGGAAATGTTACCAGAGGAAACCCTGAACTTTATTTTTCAGATATTTACTTATGCTTTGGTAGTAAATTTTACTTAATTCTCCTTAGTTTGTTACTCCAAAACCTTAATAGATATTTATTTTCAGTGTTAATTTTTGAGAGTTTATCTGAAATAAGTATTTTTTACTTGATGGGCATGTTATCATATATGAATATTCTTCACCTCTTAATTATTACAGATTTAATGCATTTATTACATGCATAGCCATTTCTCAAAGGACAATGTATACAATTACTATCAAACCATGTAAAAACATACATTGTGCAAAATATCTGCCATTTGATATTTGACGTATGCCGCAAGAACAGAGATTTTGTTTTTCTTTTTCTTGAGGTGGCAAGAACAAGAACAAAGTTCTTTCTGGCCAGGACATTTCATACTTCACAAGAAGCTCAAGTGCAGAACTACTGGGAAATTCACATTTCTGACCAGTCACACAATAGTTCTTGGACACCACGCAAGATGTGTCAAGAACAAGCTGCAAGAACTCCCAAACCAGGACTGCAAGAACAAAATGATGTCCTTTTGTATGTTGTTCTTGCAGTCCTGGGAGACTGAACAAATTTCTGTGTTCTTGCAGAATATATATAGGCCTATCCATTGGCAGACAAATCTTCTGCACTGTGTGTGTCTTTCATGGGCCATCAGGAGGCGCACATCCAGGATGCAGTACATGTTTTGCACATGGCAACTGAAGGGGGGTATATCTTCAACATCATGTGCTCATTAGAGGTGTTAAAGATGAAAGTTACAAATATCAGCCAACAGAAACAGCTTTGATATATGGACAGCACTAACAAACATTAAACTGAAAGTCTAAGGAAAACATGTTTATTTTCTGATATTTAATATTACCCAGTTGCAAAAGCAGCTTCTGTGCGTTCTCTCCAATCATCTGAAGCTGTAGCAGGTGCCTCTCAGCTCAAGGACATCAAACTCAATACGAAAAGAGAGTCTGGAGCACACTGTCTAATTTACAGCCTTTACTGGTGCACAGACTGATGCACAGTCTGGTGCACAGACAGAGAAGAACAACCTTGGTTGCAAAGGAGCTAGGGCGTTACCGGATTGACATCGCCGCATTGAGTGAAACAAGGCTTGCTGATGAGGGAATGCTGAAAGAAACTGGGGGTGGTTACACCTTCTTTTGGCGAGGAAAGCCTGAGACTGAAGCCAGAATACATGGAGTGGGGTTTGCTGTCAGAACCAGTCTGACAAAGTCCATCCCCTTTCTACCTGTCGGGATCAATGAGCGCCTTATGAAGCTTCGTTTCCCACTGGACAAATCGCGCCATATAACCATCGTCAGTGCCTATGCCCCTACACTTACCAGCACTGATGAAGCCAAGGAGCAATTCTATGAAGACCTTGAGCAGCTCATAAAGTCCACCCCTGCCAGTGACAAGCTGTTGATTTTGGGTGACTTCAATGCTAGAGTCGGAAGGTACAGAGACAATTGGAGAGGTGTGCGAGGCCCCCATGGCATGGGAAACAAGAATAGCAATGGCCTGCTCCTCCTTAGCAAATGTGCAGAACATGCGCTGTGCATCACCAACACCCTCTTTCGTCAAGCCGACAAGTTCAAGACCACTTGGATGCACCCAAGATCTAAGCAGTGGCACCTGATAGACTACATCATAGTCAGGCAGAGAGACGTACAAGATGTACAGATCACACGCGCCATGAGAGGCGCTGGATGCTGGACCGACCACAGACTTGTACGAGCAATCCTGCAGCTGCATATCACACCCATGCAGCGATAGCGTCCCAAGACCGTTAGGGCTGTGTTTAACACTGCGAGACTGAGACATGACCTACATCGTCAGCAGTTCCAGGCAGCGCTAGATGAGAACCTCAAGGCAGGAGCACCATCTACTGAGGACAGCATGGAGAAGTGGCAAGAGTTCAAAAACATGTCATCGAGACTGCCAAGACCATCCTCGGTTCAAAACAGCGCATGCACCAGGATTGGTTCAATGAGAACGATGAACAGATCACCCAGTCCTGCAAGAGAAAAACAGTGCCTATGTGGTGTGGCAGAATGACCCCAGTTCCATCTCCAAGGTTGATAGGTACAAACACCTGAAAGGGCGTGCCCAGAAACAGCTGCATGAAATGCAGGACAGGTGGTGGGATAAGAAAACAGAAGAGGTTCAGAACTATGATGATGCCCACAATTCCAAACAGTTCTTTAGTGCTGTGAAAACCATCTATGCACCTTTCAAGTCGGGACTCATTCCCTTGCTGTCAGCAGATGGGTCCACGCTGATCAAGGACCAGGAGGGCCTGAGGAATCGATGGGCCGAGCACTTCAAAACTCTGCTAAACAGGCCATCGACAGTCAGTCCTACAGCTCTGGACCAAATCCCTCAACAGCCAGTCAGGGAAGAACTCGACCAACCTCCCACAATCAAGGAGCTAACCAAGGCCATCAATCAGATGAACTCCGACCGGGCACCTGGAAAGGATGGCATTCCACCAGAGATCTACAAAGTTGCTGGTCCAGGAGCTATTGAAGTCTTCCATGACGTAATACAGCTTATCTGGAGCAAGAGAAGATGCCAGAAGACTTCCGTGATGCCTTGATTGTATCGCTGTACAAGAACAAGGGTAGCAAAGCCGAATGTGGAAACTAGAGGGGCATCTCACTCCTGTCAGTTGCAGGCAAGATCTTCGCTCGGATCATCCTGAACAGACTCATCATGCTGTCAGAGACCAACCTACCAGAGGCTCAGTGTGGATTCTGTCCGGGTCGCAACACAGTCAACATGATATTTACAGTGAGGCAGGTACAAGAGAAATGCTGAGAGCAAAAGCTCAACCTCTACTCTGTCTTCATCGATCTGACCAAGGTGTTTGATTTTGTCAGTAGGGAGGCCCTTTGGTCAGTGCTCGCTTGCTTTGGTTGTCCACGCAAGTTCATCCAGACCATCAGGCTCTTCCACGACGGTATGACTCAGCAGATGCTCTCCAGTGGTGAACATTCAGAACCCTATGACATTTCCACCGGGGTGAAACAAGGCTGCGTTCTTGCACCAGTCCTGTTCAATCTGTTCTTCACCTGTGTCATCAGGCAAGCAGTGCAGGACCTAGAAGAGGGTGTGCACATTGGCTACCGTTATGACTGGTCCATGTTCGACCTGCACAGACTGACTGCTAAAACAAAGACGCTCACCAGTCTCATCCAGGAAGCTCTCTTTGCAGATGACTGTGCGCTGATGGCTCACAAGCCAGAGGATCTGCAGACTATGCTGAATAAGTTCTCTCAGGCTTCAAAGCAGTTTGGTCTCACCATTAGCCTGAGAAAAACTGAGGTGCTATTCCAGCCTGCACCAAACTCGAATGCTCCACAGCCCACTATTGTGATTGACAACACAGAGCTGAAATCTGTTGACAACTTCACATACCTCGGAAGCGTAATATCCAGTGATGGCTCTCTGGACAAAGAGATCTCAGCCAGAATCAGCAAAGCAAGCCAAGCTCTCGGACAACTTTGCAACAGGGTACTGAACCATCACAATGTTACCCTGGCCACAAAACTCAAAGTGTACAACGCTGTCGTCCTTACCTCACTTCTATACGGCTGTTAGACATGTATGGTTTATCAGAGACACCTGAAACAGCTGGAGAAGTTCCATCAACGTGCTTTACACTCCATCCTTGGCATACGATGGCAGGACAAGGTCACCAACACAGAAGTTTTTGACAGAGCCAGGTCTGTCCCTATTGAGTCAATGCTTCTGAAGACACGGCTCCGCTGATCAGGCCATGTCATCAGGATGGAGGACCACTGCATCCCAAAGCAGCTGCTGTTTGGTGAGCTTCTCCAGGGGCACAGAAAACAAGGTCACCCCTGCAAACGCTACAAGGATGCCTTAAAAGACAGCCTCAAGTGGTGTGACATCTCCCCCACTGAACTTGTTCACAAAGCACAAGACAGGCAGTGGTGTCATGCTCTCATAAAAAGAGCGTCAACCTCACTAGAGGAGGAGCACCGCAACCAGGCACAGGCTGCCAGAGAACGTTGCCACAGAGCAGTGTCGGTCCCTGCAACAACAGCGGAATTCCTTTGCCCTATGTGTTCCAGGCTCTACAAGTCCAGACTTGGTCTGCAGAGCCATCTACGTGTCCACAGATAGCAGCACATGCATAGTCATCCTCGGGATCGAGGGACCACCATTATTGGTGCACAGACTGATGTTTTAACACTGTCTGTGTTTTCTTCAGAGTTGCACCAATAAAGGCTGTAAATTGGACAGTGTGCTCTTTTCTTAATGAATTTAATATTACCCATCACCCCCCTCTCTGCCACACAATAAGTAACCTTTACTTAGCTTTGTAAGGTCAATCAATTACTTTTTTCTGTTTAATAAATGTTTCTTGATTTTAAAAGTAACATTTGTATAAAGAAAGAAGTATACAAAATTTCTATCATGTAGAGGAAAAGGATGTGGGGTGATGCACGAGCTGGATGACACAGAATCTTTATTTTTCCTCTTTATTTTTCCTTTATTTTATTTTTTTTTCTCTTGCCTTCTGATTGTTGCTCTGAGTGTTGCTATCTCCCTGTGCTGTTGCAATCCTGGAATTTCCCCATTGTGGGACTAATAAAGGCTTATCTTATCTTATCTTATCTTATCTTAACAACATAATACAGCAATGAGCCTCCAGCAGGAATGCGCTGGGGCTGAAAACCCCCATAAAGGGGAACTACTTTGGTCGCTGTGCCTTTGCCTTTTATAGCTTTAATCTCGTGCATAACGACTGAGGCTTCCTACATTATACATGGTGCATGGACAAAGAGAATGTGTGGCGCAATTATCATAACAGAACTTGAAACATAAGTTACAATACATTCACCCCCTGCGTCATCACATGCCAGCTTGGTGCTGCAGGGGACGAAAGGCACATCTTTATCTGGTTGGCTCCAGGCTAATCTTCCTCTCCCCGGGAGGTGTATAGAACTAACTGTCCCGTTTGATACCTCCCGGTGATGCTTCCTCCATGAGTCATAATTCTCCTCTCCACCCTGCATTCTGGGTGTGAGGCAAATCCCCAAACACTGTGTATTAGTGTCTGCCACAATCAAGCATTAAGTAACACAAATTAAGTGATATTTTGAATAAAAACCTTTAAATCATATTTCTATGAAAAATTTAAAAGATGCAATGCAATAATAATTACAAAGTCATTGTTACCTCCGCCAAGGAGGTAATTTAATGGTGGTTTTTCTGTCCGTCTGTTTGTCTGTCTGTCTGCCTGTTATCAGGATTACACAAAAACTACTGGATGGATTTTGGTCAAATTTTCACCAGAGGTAGCCCTTGGACCAAGGAGGAACCCATTAAATTGTTGTGATGATCTGACAGTGCATACCTCCACCAAGGACCTTGTTTGTATTTATGCAGCAGGATTACACAAAAACTACTTGATGGATTTGGATGAAACTTTTTCTAGAGGTAGTGCTCGGACTAGAAAGGAACCCATTAATTTTTGGTGATGATCCGAGAATGCATTCCTCCACCAAGGCTAATCTTCTCACAGTGTGTTAGCAAGAATCCTCCAAAACTACTGGATAGACTTTGATGGAATTTTCACTAGAACTGGCTTGTGGCCTACACATGAACCCATTACATTTTGGAGGTGATCCATGAGGGACTGAAGGAGCCTTGATGGAGGTATGCGCTCTGAGTGCTTTTCTAGTTTTCAGTGTAACAACAGTAGACATGTCAGCATTAAAAATCTCTAATATTTCTGCATCCTACATTATGTTAACAAAAGTCATAATCAATGAGCCATTCACTTCTACAAAACCTTTTTGTTAAAATCAATGAAAGTTATTTGAAGGACAGAGCTTCAGTTAGTACAGTTTCTGCAAATTGTAAAGCTGTTTTCACATAGACTTCATATTGTTGCACAGCTTTTATGGAATAATCTGAATAATTCAAGACGTTAACATTTGTAGACTGATCTGCTGCACTCTAAAATCATATTATACCAAATATTGAGTGTGCCTTTTTAAGCCAGAAGAATTATTAAACAGCATCAAGGTTCAACTCGCCACAAAAGGTTAAAATGCATTTAGAGCTAAAATATTGGCCATGTCATTTAGACCTGCACTTGTCTTCCATTCTCCTCTCTGCCGGTGACCTTTTTCTACTGTCCACATCTGAGTACCAGTGGAAAGAGAATTTTGGCCACCCTCCATCTCTCCCCAAATGAGGCCAACAGAGGAAGTGAATTGCTGTTTTTCCCCTAGTCATAGGAAACAGCTGTCATGCTGTCGTCTGGTACAGAGCTGTGCTGTTTTACTGCCAGAGCCGGCTGGGAGACTCAGTGGGGAGGAAAAAGCTCCCCCTCCATATACCCTCGCACTAAACCCATCACCTGAGTGAATTCAGCTCGCCATGCCTCACAGCTACTCTCAGAGCACCAGGATATAAACAAAGAGGCAGCCATGCTCCAGCAGAGGTACCTCCCTGGCACTTATGTTATATTTCAAGCTATTGGTCCTAATTAACTTAGAATCACTTTTATACGTCCTTGGATGATTTTAGTGTCACGCCTGCAAATGTTGACGGTTATGCTTGCAGAAGAATGATCTGATGTGATTAAATGCTGCCACTCACTCTTCATATAAATGCAAAAACAGCAGAGGAGGTTCATATTTAAGCAATATCGGGGAGGGAATTAAACACTTCAAAATAAAAAAAAATGAGCAATCGAGAGGGGAGGTTTCCATACAAAGCTGTAGCATGTGTTTCATTAGCAGGACCTGACCTTCTCTCTCAGGACAAAACCTTATCTCATGGAGATACCGTCAGCATGCATAATAGGAGTCGGCCCTTTGTGCCAAATGCTGCGGGGCAGAGCCCATACCCCACTCCTGGTATACAGCCCCCCTTCCTCCTTTCAAGCCACAGCTGTACACACAAATATGCAGACACTCAAGGATGGAGAAAAGCACACACAGAAAGACTCTCACCTCCCCAGTGTTCATCACCTCCTTTGTGTTGCCTTTGTATGAGTTAGGAGATGCCTCAAAATGAAAGCAGAGCCCTGCACCCGAGAGCCAATGACTTTTTATTTTACCAGGAAGAAATAAAAGATAACAGCAACATCTCTTAGTCTAAATCAATGAACTCTACTGTGTGCATACACATGTGCCCGAGCTCAGTCTGTGAATGTACAGTACATGTGCGTGGAGAATGCAGCATGAGGATCTGTGCGAAGCTCAGAGGTGAACGGAGGCCACCTGCTCCATATTCATGTGTTTCCCCATATGTGACCCAACTCCACAAACAAAGGATATTAAACACGGGTACTCAGAGGCAGCCTAATGAACACATACACATATTACTCACATATTCCTTGCAGTGTAATGAATCGATAGAACTTCCTCTTTCATCAAATATTTATTACAGTAATATCCAAAGTGAAACAACCGTGCTGAGTGGAGTTTAACAGGGAGACCTGGATTCAAAGGTGGACTAAACACAGCAGTTTGTTACTGGAGAAATAAAACTCACTGCCAATGAAAACGCAACACAATTTTTGTATAAATATTTTGGGGTCCATCCTATCTGAGCTTGAGTAATAGTGTTTGTATGACTCAAAATACATCTAGAACTCAGTCTTTTGAGCTTGTTGTTTGTTTTTTGGGTGCTCAAAAGTCAAAAATGGGTGATTTTAAGGAGTGATCATCTTCCCTGTATAAAGATGAACAAAAATGGATAGCACTATGTTGTGAAGTTTCTACGATGCCATGACTGTCACGTGACAAATGTAAGGCTTTGGGCCTTTTGGAGGGCAGAATGTCGGCACGACAGGTGACGCTTTGTTTGGGCGGCAATGCATCAACCACTGCTTGGTTGCAACAGTGCCAGGTTGAAACTGGGTCTGTGGCCGATAGACCATGTCCAGGACAAGCATGTGTCACCACCCCGGAGCAAGACCGGTACATCGTACTGTAGCACCTCCGAGATCAGTTCCACACAGCCACCCAGACGGCCCAGGAAACTCCAGGGAGACACTAGCCAAGGATCTCTGCCAATACCATGAGAAGGCACCTCAAGTGTCAGGACCTTTGAGCCTGAAGACTCTTTTGAGGGATGATTCTGACTGCAGAGTGGTGACAAAATCACCACAAATGGGCTTGTCAGCAGAACAGGTGAACCCTACGGCAGTGGAACACTGATCTTTTCTCTAACAAATCCCAATTTTGCCAGTCCAGAGCTGACGGTTGTGAACATGTGTGGTGGAGATGAGAAGAACGGTTTGTCCCATGCTGTGTCCAACAGGTCAAGCAATGGGACGGCGCTGGAGTTATGGTGTGGGCCGGCATTTCAGGTAACTACAGTACACAGTTGGTGGTCCTTGCTACAGAACTTTGATGCCCTTCCTTGGCCTTCTTATTCTCTGGATTTATCCCCCATTGCGCACTTGTGGGATCAACTTGGGTGGCGTGTTTCAGCCAGAGTACCAGCGCCGCAGAACAGACAGGAACTGGTCACGGCATTGCAGGAGGAGAGGATAAATATCCCCCAGGACAACGTTAGATGGCTTGTGAGGTCCATGTGGAGGCATATTACTGCTAGGACTGTGCGATATGATGATATATCGGATGATGATATAAAAATGTCTATCGTTTCATCGAACAGTCTGTCATTTATATAGTGATTTAAAATGTGCATACTCCCGTTTATTCAGTAAAGCTCCTACCTCACCACTACTTGTAAGCGCCCCGTCTCTCTCCCACAGTGCGTGACTGCGTGCAGCGGAACAGGTGTGTGGTGGGTGGCTAGGCTTCAGTCCGGTGGGTTGTAACGCTAACTCCAAACTACCGGTTCAGATAGCTACTACTCCTGTTTGCCAGGGATGTGGGACTGTTTTCCATCATGCTGCATCAGAGAGGATAGTTCGCTAACCTCGTTTTAAAAAGAGATAAGTAACGTTAACCCCATGTCTAATTATAAAATGCTAAATGACGATGCTAAGTTGTGCTAACTGAAAACCGTAGCAGACCTTTTTTTTTGGGGGGGGGGGTAAAATTACTGCTGAGTTTCTTAGTTTTGTCTGAAAAAAAAATTTATTAAAGCTGCAAAAGTGCATGATGGTGGCACAAACATCCAAAATAAATAATAAATAAATTAAAATAGGTCAGAGGAACAAGTTTCTAATAATTTTAATTAGTCAAGTAGTGATAATAAATAAAGGTAAAGTCATCATATGTATTTCATTACATTCCCTTTTGTGTCTTGGATTTTCAGATCATGACCAATCTGAGATATTTTTACTAAGAAGCAAACAGGTTAAATCAGACCAGAATGGCAGGCTTTACACTGCAGGTCTACACTTAAATTTTCACTGATTTAAACTAACAGCTAATTTATATCTGTAGATGGCAGGGATGGGTAATTCTCTCATATTCAGACATTTTTTTTAATGTTATGTGTTTTGTTTTTTTGTTTGTTGTTTGTTTTTTGTTTGTTTTTTTTGCTATTCTCCTCTGGCTCAGGGAATATTTAACTTATTGATGCTTACTTTTTATTCATATATGATTTAGAAGAAAAACCTGAAATTTAGGAGAATCAAGTCTCAAATGCACATTAAAAAACTTTACAACAACACTGCAAAATTAGGAGGGAAGAAGGTACATGTAAAAAAAGTTTAAAAAAAGAGATGATCCTTTTTATGTGATTATCTAAACTGTAGAATTTACAGAAAATGTATATTGTGATATATATTATCGTGATATAAGATGAATTATATCGTGATATGAAATTTTTGTCTTATCGCACAGCCTTAACTACTGCCTGCGTTAATGCAAATGGAGACCATAGAGGGTGTCATGTTTTGTGACCATAGGATCTCATCTCTGTTTGCAGATGATGTGTTCCTGTTGGTTTCATCGACCAATGACCTACAGGCCTTGCTGGGACGATTTGCCGCTGAGTGTGAAGTGGCTGGGATGAGAATAAGCACCTCCACGTCCGAGTCCAAGGTCCTCAGCCGGAAAAGGGTGGATTGTCCTCTTGGGGATGAGCTCCTGCCCCAAGTGGAGGAGTTTAAGTATCTCGGGGTCTTACTCATGAGTGAGGGGAGAATGGCATGGGAGATTGACAGATGGATCAGCGCAGCATCTGCAGTGATGTGGATTTTGTACTGATGTGTCATGGTGAAGAGGGAGCTGAGCTCTAAGGCAAAGCTGTCCATTTACCACTCAATCTACGTTCCTGCTCTCACCTATGGTCATGAACTTTGGATAATGACTGAAAGAATGAGATTGTGGACACAAGTGGCTGAAATGAGCTTTCTCCGTAGGATTGCTGGACTCACCCTTAGAGATAGGGTGAGGCGCTCAGTCATCCGAGAGAGGCTCAGAGTAGAACCGCTGCTCCTCCATATCGAACGGAGCCAGTTGAGGTGATTTGGGCATCTGATCAGGATGCCTCTTTGACATCTCCCACTTGAGGTGTTTCGGGCACGTCCCCCTGGGAGGAGACCCCGGGACAGACCCAGGAGAGACTATGTCTCCCGGCTGTCCTGGGAATGTCTTGGTATCCTCTCTGAAGAGCTGGAGCAGGTGGCTGGGGAGAGGGAAGTCTGGGTTTCTCTGCTTGAACTGCTGCTTCCATGACCCAGACCTCCGGAAAAGCGGTAGAAGATGGATGGATGGATGGAGGCCATACTCCATATTGACCGTTGTTTTTAAGATATACATTTTGTTGTGATTTCATAAAGTCAGGATGCTTCTGTTTTGTTCAATTTTGAAAATTGTTGACAGATTTTCACTTGTCAATCTCTGACATTGTTTTGAAGATGTAAAATAATTGAAAATAATTTACATCTTTTAATTGACCATTTCCATAAAATTTGTAAAATTACCAAATTTCTAGAGTGTTGCATTTTCATTGGCAGTGAGTACATAAGTCCTTATTTTGAAGAAATATGTTGAACTGATCAGTCATTCCTAGAAAGGTGGTCAAATCAGAATATGAGGCTCTATGCTTTTTCATTGCTTGTAATATAAAAGTCAGTATGAGCACACACTCCTGTTAATCTTAAGGGGATGTGTAAAGAGGCGCCTTATGACTACTGTGTACTGGAGTCGAGGACACCAGCAGAGCATGACAGTGCTGTGGTATAAAAACTGCTGCAAAGGCTGTGAAGTAATAGAAAAGCCTGTTGGCCCCCTGAGGTGCTTTCCTGGAGCCGAGGCAAAGCAGCTGACAGGTTCCTATAGCTGCCTGAAAACCTCTGGAAGCCTCTGAAACTAGAAAACACCTTGAAAAAAGTGACGGATCACAGCTGTGCCGGACTCTCATCACCCATCTGCTGGGACAGACTTTCTTTCCCCTCAATGCTTTCCACCTGGTTTTCACTTCTTTTCTACAAAGGCCAGCAAACAGATTGTCGTTAGTGAATGTCAGGATAAGATCAATGAATATCTTTAGAAAAAGCTTTCTGTGACCTTCTCCCTGCATCTAACACGGAGATTATTTTCATTAATTTGGGTTTTATTAATTCATTAAAGCATTCAGCATGTAAATAGAGTGCTGAGGTTCTTGAATAACTCAGCCAGAGGACAGGCAGCTATTGGGCTCCCTCTGTTGGCCTTTATGAATCCATCGGCATTGTGTCCAGCAGCACATTCAGAGGATTGAGGCTTTGTGAATGTCTAGAAGTATTTCAGCTCTCTGTAAAGCAAGAAGGAGTAATCCTCACCACAGTTGCTCTTCTTTTCTGCTGTGAATTATAATGCTGCATTTCAACAGATACAGTTTTAATTAAGAAACACCCCCCCGTCCCCCGCCCACGAAAAAAATATTGAAACACACAAGAATTTATCACGACAAAACTTGAGTTCCAAAGATTTTTTTTTCCAGGTACGGTACCCTCTTAGTTTGTTGACATTATTCTCTTTGCACTTTTCTGAAATTCCTGCAATTTCCATTTTGTTTCCCTTGCAATTTTCTGCCACACCTTTAATCATTTATACATGTCTCTCTGTTTTCTACAATTTCAACTTCGCACTCTTTATGCTTTAGGTTTTCCTGTACGTTTGACTCCTGTACAATTCTGGATAACTTGGATTTACAAGTGAAAACATTCTCTTAATTGTTTTACAAGCTGAATAATCATTTTTTAATTCATATGGCATATTACTCCTCCAACTAAATCATCACAGGGAATACTCTCATTTGAAAATTAATTTAGTTTTTTTTTTTTCTTAAATTTAAAGGGGTCATTGACTGAAAAATAATATCCACTCTTAAGAACCACAAGCCTTTATATCATTTTTCTCTCAGATTTGCCATTTTAACTCATCCGGGGTTGTTTCTCTACAATGCCTATAAAAAGTATCCCCCCCCCCCTTGGATGGTTCAACCTTTCATTGCTTTCATCAATAATGAAATCATGATCAATATAATTTGGCTTTTTCTGACAAAAATTTGCAAAAACCAAAATGCTTCTTTCATGTCAAAGTGAAAACAGATTTTAACAAAATACTGTCAATTAAAAATATATACTGTAAAATAAGTGTTGGCATAAATATTCACCCTCTTTAAAGTGACTGTGTGGAGAAAGGAGGCAGGCGAGACAACGAGCTGGATGACACAGTTACTTTATTCCTTCTCCAAAATAGTTCACAGCAAAAAAGCTGTCCAGGTCTCTGTGCATTCCTCTTTTACAACTTTATTTCCATGCATCAAGACCCGGACTTCTGACCTTAACACATTGTTGTTTCAACAAAGAACTGTGTGGCACATTAACCCTCAAGCGACCGAGTGGGGTCATTTACGACCCCTGCCATATAATTTAATGTGCCGTCTCTTTATTTTTTATCCAAATTTTCTTTCCTAGCATGAATTTGTCAGTCTACTAATCCTACACACTTTCATAGTTTTTTGCAGGGATCAACCAATTGGTGTGGCGTAGACATCGCAAACTCTTGTGGGGTCATTTATGACCCCAAAGAGAAGCACTGGTTTTTAAATATTGGTTTTATAAATTTTATTCAAATGTTCCACTTCTAATAGTTAGTTAGTTAATCCCTTCACACCTGAAGGTGTATATGGGCGGCGCCTATCTCCGTTTCTCTGACCCTAGGCCACACAGCTACTGTAAGTAGTGAAAGCTACAGCGGGGGGTCAGTCCTCTGGTAGCTCTGTGTGTAACTTTACTTTCCCCATTCCATTATGCGGAGCACCACGCTAGAAGGCAGAAAGCACCATTTTTATATGGTCTTTGGTATGACCCGGCTGGGATTTGAACCCCTGCCTCCCGGGTGTGGGGCGGATGCTCTACCAACTGAGCCACCACTCCGGTTTCCACTTCTAATCACTACTTTATATTGTATTGCAGTGAACCATGGCTAACAGACCTAGGATAGCAAGATTTACATTTGTCTGTTTGTCTGGATTTGTCTGTTTGTTTGTCTGTTTGTTTGTCTGTTTGTTAGCAAGATAACTCAAAAAGTTATGGACGGATTTTCATGAAATTTTCACAGATTGTCAGAAATGGGGTATCCTACAGATGATTAGATTTTGGTGGTGATCCGGATCACCGTCCACAAGAAAACCGCCATTACGCAAAATGCCATAATAGGTATCATGATCATCATCGTAACTACAATAATAGGTATCATCATCATCGTGATGATGATATGATGACTATGATGACTATGATGATGATGATGATGTTCCAAGAATGAACTGACAAGGACTGTCTAAATAAATGTAATGTTGTTCTTACAGTCTGCGTTTTGGTTATTTCTTGCAATAAAAGTATTATTAGCAAACACATTTTACATTAGATCATTATAAAATACCTGTCTTAAATACAGGGAGTAGTTTTGGTATGATAAACCTCCAACCAGCCATTTATAATAAGGATCCCTGTACAGAGCACAATGGGGTCATAAATGACCCCACTTGGTCATTTTAGTCCATAAAATAGCTTGGTCGCTTGAGGGTTAACATAACATAACGCCGGTGCCGCTTCGACACTCTTCTTCTCCCTGCGGCACCGGCATTTTACTCCTCTCCCCAGAGGGTGCATAGTCCTTACTGTCCCATCTGGTACCCCCCGGTGACACCTCCTCTTTCAGTCCACTGTTCCCTGGGTGGAGAAATCCAACACCATGCCCCCACACAGCCCCCCCCCCCAAACACCCAGAAAGGGCACTAATCCCTTCGTCTTTTGGGCTTGAGCTGGTGCCCATAGCGGCTGAAGCAGGGGGTCGCCGATCCAGTCGAACTACCCTGCTGACAGGGTGAACAGGAGGGCAGGTCAGTCTAAAAAAGCAGGCTACAAAAGCAGGCTTCAGCCTGTCGGTGCAGACAGTCTCTCTACGTCCCCCCAAGTCTAACACAAAATGTTTCGCCCCAGGTTCCAACACCCTGAACGGTCCGCCATACGGTGGGCACAGCAGAGTCCGATGTGCATCGTGCCTGACAAAAACAAAACTGGCGTTCTGCAAGCTTTTTGGGACGAATGTGTGGGGAAAACAATGGTGAGCCTCCATACTGTGTAAAAATTTTGCAGGTGGATCAGCCTCGAGCGTGGTGTTTTCCGGTAAAACTCTCCGGGGATCCACAGCAGCTGAAAAAATCAAGTTCTGCAAGGGAGGCTTTCAGATCCTCCTTAGGTGCGGAGCGCAACCCTAAAAGAACCCAGGACAGGCAGTCAAGCCAATTTGTGTCCATGAGCGAAGCTCTGAGCGTTGCTTTAAGTGACCTATGAAAACGCTGTTAGCCTAGGGGTTGTATGCGGTAGTGTGGTGAATGTTGACCCCCAGGCTCTGGGCCATCATGGACCAGAGTTCTGAAATTAATTGTGGACCCCTGTCGGACGTGATGTCCGATGGAGATCAAAAACGTGCAACTCAGGCCAACAAAAAGCACACGCCACTTTCGCGGATGTGGTAGAAGCCAGCAGGACCACTTCAGGCCAGCACGTGGTGCCGTCCACGATTGTTAAGAGGTGCATAAACCCTTGCGATGGTGGGAGGGGTCCCACCAAATCCACGTGGATGTGGTTGAACCTCTTGGCCGGGATTTGGAATGGCTCGAAGGGGGATCTAATGTGCTTGTGTACTCTGGCCCACTGGCACGCAACGCAATCTGCAGCCCACTCTTTCATGTCCATGCGCAAGCGTGTCCAGATGAATTTCGTCCCCACTAGTTTCACTGAAGCGCGCACTCCCAGATGCAAAAGGGAGTGGACCAACTCGAAAACGTGACAGCGCAAAGAGCTCAGAACCATCGGGCACAGGCGGCTGGTGGAGTCATCACAGAGCAAGGGAGGGCACCCTTCTTGCACCACCCTGCTCTCCAGCCTTCACCCCGTTGGAGCAGACTAGAGCGCACAAATGTCCGCGTCCCCGGCTTGGTCCGCAGCCATTTTGGGGAAATCTATTCCCATGTAGACTGGGGCAATTAACGCGTGTGACAGGCAGTCATCCATAACGTTGAGCTTACCAGCGATGTGTTGAATGTCAGTAGTAAACTCCGAAATTGCGGCCAACTGCCGTTGCTGCCGGGCTGACCATGGTTCCGAGACCTTGGCCATTGCATACGTCAGTGGCTTATGGTCCTCGAACGCAGTGAACTCGCACCCCTCCAGACAGAATTGGAAATGGCGCGTTGCCAGGTGGAGAGCCAGCAATTCTCTATCGAACGTGCTGTACTTGTGTTTGTTAAAGTGCGGCTGAAAAATGCGAGCGGCAGCCATGAACCTGAGACACACTGCTCGACTACTGCCCCTATGGCAACGTCAGATACGTCCATAGTGAGCACCGTCCGTGCAAACGGGTCCGGGTGGGCTAACAACGTGGCGTCCACAAGCGCTGTTTTGGCGTTAGTCAAAGCCTGGACTCGCTCGGGAGTCCAGTCAATGGCTTCCATGGGCCTCTTTTTTTTAATCGTGGCATACAACAGCTGCATCAGCTGGGCTGCCCGGGGAAGGAAACGGTTATAAAAATTAACCATTCCCAAAAACTCCTGTAGTGCCCCAACGGTCTGCGGATGCAGAAAGTCCAACGCAGTGCACACTTTCTCCAGTAATGGGATCGCTTCCTCCGGCACAAAAAGTCAATCACTGGCACACCGAACTGGCACTTCACTGGGTTAACTATCAGGTGTGCACTTCCAACCTCTGGAAAACTGACCTGAGATGGGTGATGTGCTCCTCCTCAAATGCACTAGCCACCAGAATGTCATCTAAGTAGACAAAAACGAGGGACAAGTCGCAAAACACTGCATCCATCATCCTCTGGAAGGTCTGCGCCACACCTTTTCATCCGAATGGCATGCGTAAAAACTTGAAAAGGCCAAAAGGAGTTATTACTGCTGTTTTTGGAACGTCTTCCGCGTGCACCGGGACCTGGTGGTAACCGCGGACCAGATCCACTTTGGAAAAAATACGCGCCCTGGCCAGGTACATGGAAAAATCCTGGATGTGTGGAATAGGATAGCAATTGTGTTCCGTAGCGTTGTTCAAATGCCGCAAATCACCACATGGTTGGCACGACCCATCGGCTTTAGGCACCATGTGTAGCGGGGATGGCCACGGGTTGTTGGAGTGCTTGACGATGCCCAACTGCTCTAAGTTGGCAAACTCCTCTAGAGCGCTGGCCAGTTTAGCTGCATCCAAACACTGAGGATGTGTGAACACCGCTGGGCCTTTTGTTGTTATAAAGTGCTCGACCCCATGTTTTGTTACCATAGCTGAAAAAGTCGGGACCACAAGTGCTGGGAACTGTGTGAGCAATTGTTGGTACTTACCCCCTGGAGCTATAATGTCAGCCAGTGTTGTCGACCCAGGTCCCCAAGCTGTGTAGGGCAGTGAGGTAAAAGAGACAGTATCCACTAATCTCCTATTAGTAACATTGACTAACAATCTATAAACACATAGAAAATCTGCCTCTAAAATGGGGCTGGAGCATGCAGCTATCACAAAGTCCCACTGAAAGTTGCGTCCATGTCAGCATATCATCAGTGTCTGCTTGCCAAATGTCCTGATGGTGGATCCGTTGGTGGCTGTGAGCTCAGAACCGCCGCGTCCTGCCACCCTGTCTGTGTTGACAGGGTGGCAGGATGCCACCCTATGCTTTTCCTCATAGATTTTCGCGCTCCAGCCCCCTCTTCTGGGGGCTGGAGTCCACCAAAAACCGCCTCCCCGAACGTGTGTCCATGACATAAAGCAGTCTCTTCCTGTTGCCATCGGTTGAAGCTGGCACTGAATTCCAAAAGTGCCATCTTCCCAGCTTCTTGAATTGGCATGGTGCCAGGGAGCGATGGGCATTCGAGCCGAAATGGCGATGATAAAAACAGATCGCCCTGTTCCTTCGTCTTCTGGTGTCCGTCCCAGTTACCACGAATGGCTACTCGACCTCGCTGGAGTCCCTCATGGATGCCGGTGCCACTGTCTGCAAGCTGAGAGTTCTGGTCGCCAAAAGGATGCAGTCCACTTCCTGCTCCAGGGCACGGTAGTCCTTAGCAACCAGCCACGGCGAGTTGGCCAGGATCGCCATCGCTGTACCCGGTAGGATCCTGAGGAACAAGTGGGCGAACAGGAAAGATTCATCGTCCTTCCCCCTCAGCACCAACATGCTCTCCATCAGTTCCACTGCTGATTTGTCCCCTAACTCCAAATGCGTTAGGAGCCTCTATGCCCACTCACTGTCAGAAAGGGTATAGCGCTGAAGAAGCATCCTCTTGAGTGCCTCATATTTTCCTTGGGCCGATGGCTCCTGGAGCAGGCTCGTCACCTGTTGCGTGGCGCGCGCATCCAGCACAGTGACCACGTAGTAATAACTGGTATTGTCCGTTGTTATCCCACTGAGTGCAAACTGGGCTTCTATGTGCAAAAACCACACGGTCGGGTTGTGAAGCCAGAAGCCTGGGAGCTCGATTGGGACCGCACACATGGTGCCCTCCCTCCAGGCAGTCTCCGGGGCGGTGCTTGGCTTGCTTTCCATGGCACATCACCAATTTGGAGAAAGGAGGCAGGCGAGACAACAAGCTGGATGACACAGTTACTTTATTCTTTCTCCAACATAGGTCACAGCAAAAGAGCTGTCAGGGTCTCTGTGCATTCCTCTTTTATAACTATATTTCCATGCATCGAGACCCGGACTTCCAACCATAACACGTTGTTTCAACAAGGAACTGTGTGGCACATTAACATGACATAACGCCGGCGCCGATTCGATACTCTGCTTCTCCCAGCGGCACTGGCATTTTACTCCTCTCCCCAGGGGACGCCTAGTCCTTACTGTCCCGTCTGGTACCCCCCAGTGACACCTCCTCTTTCGGTCCATTGTTCCCTGGGTGGAGAAGTTCAACACCATGCCCCCACAATTGACCTAATTCAACAGAGGTCCAGCTAGTTGATGCCTGCAGTCTTACAATTAGTTAAATGGAGATCACCTGAGTGCAGTTAATATTCATATGTCAAGTATAAAAACACCTGTGTCTGGGAGGTCCAGTCTCTGGTTCATCAGCATTCCCACTACAATTACAACATGAAGACAAAAGAACACTCCAAGTAACTCAGAGAAAAGATCATGGAAAAGTATAAGACTGAAGATGGCTAAAAGAAGATTTCCAATTCACTGGGCATTCCATGGAGTTCAGTTAAATCCATCATTAAGAAATGGAAGCAGTATGGCACTTGTCTAAATCTGCCTAAAGCTGGCCATCCTCACAAACTGAGTGATTGAGCAAGAAGACTGGTGAGGGAGGCATCCAACCACTCTGTAGGAGTTGACAGCTTCAGTGGCCCCGATGGGAGAAACTGTACATGCAACAACTGTTTCCCGGGTTCTTCACCAGTTCAAGCTGTACGGAGAGTGGCAAAAAGAAAGCCACTGTTGAAAAAAGCTTGCATGAAATCTCACCTGGAATTTGCCCAAAGGCATATGGGAGACTCCAAGGTCAATTGGAAGAAGGTTCTTTGGTTCGATGAGACAAAAATTGAGCTTTTTGGCCATCAGACTTGACGCTATGTTTGGCGACCACAAAACACTGCATATCCCCACAAACACACCATCTCCACCGTAAAGCATGGTGATGGCAATGTCATGCTCTGGGGATGCTTCTCAGCAGCAGACCCTGGAAGGCTTGTATCGGTAGAGTGGAACATGAATGCAGAAAAATGGCACCAAACCCTGGAGGATAATCTGTTTCAATCTGCAAGAGAACTACGACATGGGAGAAGATTTATTTTCTCGCAAGACTACGACCCCAAGCATACAGCAAAAGCTACACAGAAATGGTTCAAACACAACAAGGTGAATGTTCTGGAGTGGCCAAGTCAAAGCCCAGATTTCAATCCAATTGAGAATTTGTAGCTGGACTTGAAAAGAGCTGTTCATGCCTGATCCCAGAGCAACCTGACAGAGCTTGAGCTGTTTTGCAAGCAAGAATGTAGAAAAAATGCAGTGTCAAGATGTGCCAGCCTGATTGAGACATATCCACACAAACTCAATGCTGTGATTGCAGGCAAAGGTGCATCTACTAAATACTGACCAGAAGGGGGTGAATACTCAAGCAATCATTTACTTTACCTTGTATAATTTTAATTCATTGACAGCAGTTTGTAAAAATATGTTTTCACTTTGACATGAAAGAAGCTGTTTTTGCAAATTTTTGTCAGTCAAACTATTTTGACCATGATTTCATTTATGAAAGTAATAAAAGGTTGAAACATCCATGGGGGTGAATACTTTTTTTAGGCAGTGTGCGTACAGAAAAGGAAACCCATCCTTGATACCCGCCGCCTGCTCTATTATTGACCAACCTAGCTTTCTGTCTCCAAATGTGTGTGTGTGTGTGGGGGGGGGGGGCTGAAAAGTTCATAGGCTGCCTAAGGAGTTATGCTCGTCGGTGCTGAGCCAGTAGCATTTGTGCTTCAGTGGCAGAGGAACAAGAGAGCAGAGCTGAGAGTGAAATAACTGTCAAGAGTATGGATACAATAAACCACATTTGGTCAAATTTGACCACTGCACTGTGGTCAGCCTATGAAATTTTCAGCCCCCCCCCCCCACACACACACACACATACATACACACACACAGATGGGCTGGGAGCCCAAGCTTCAAAGCTTACACTGCTGCTAGGAGTTAGCGTACCAAACACAGTTTATATTGTTGTTTTCTTTAGATTTTGTCAAGGTTATAAATTTACTACATCTTTTCATTAAAATGCGCATTTTTCTCCTTGTTTTTTTAAATTTAATTTTGCAGCTTTTCTTGTAAATATAATTTGCTTTTCCTCATAGATTTTCAAATTTTCAAATTTCTTTTTCCATATTTACATACTCATATTTATTGATGTAAATTTATGATTTAAAATATTGTTCTTTTTTCTTTTTTTTCCTCATAGACTTGTGACACTTTCTTTTGTAAATTTAGAACTTTTTCGAAACAATTCTCACCCCCCACCCCCTCTTCCCACAGAGTCCATCACAAAACATGATTTGTGAGTCTAAACAAAGTCCATGATTCCACAAAACAAACCAAGGCCGGTCGGGTGGTCTTCCAGCATCCCTAGGCCACCAGATTGCGAGACGAGGCTAGTCAGGGGGCCTGCCCAAGTCCAAGGACCCCCGGACTGGAATACATGGTGGGTCTGGTGGCCTGCTCAAGTCCCAAGGCCAATGGATCACAAAACAATAGGGTTCAGGAGGTTTTCCAAAGTCTATAGGGCCCCAGATCAGAGAACCAGGTGGGTCAGGCGCATTGAGCTTGTAGTGCAGTAACAAAGGAGCTTCAACCTTGAGAGACAACACAGGAGCCTCCTCAGAACCAACAGACAGGGGCGTGCTGACCTCAGGTGCTGATAGTTGGAGTGTGCTGCATTCATAAGCACCCGAAGGAGGCCCCCCGGTCTCTGGGACAGCCTGCTCGGACAGCCCAGGTGAAGCGGCCTGCTTGGCCTCTGGAACAACGATGGGTGGAGCGGACTGCTCAACCTCTGGAACAACAACAGGTGGAGGTCCGCTGACCTCTAGAATAGCAAATGGAGGCCCCCCCACCTCAGGAGCAAATGATGGGACAGGCTGATCAGAGGCAACCTCAGATGTGGCATACAGATCAGTGGTGACCCCAAGCGGCAACGGCTGAAGATCCTCAAGCCCGGACACATGGGGGTCCCCCCCACCACAGCCACCTCTGAAGGGGAAGATGAATCATCAGCTAGGTCAACCTCCGTAGTGGAATCCGGCAGAACCGCAGGCACAATGACTGGTGGAGTTGATGCCGATGGCGTAGAAGAGAAGTGGAAAGCCCAGGCTGAAGAGGAGGCCCCATTCTCCAGAGAGCCGAGAAAAAATGGTCCATCCACCTCTGGCATGGAGGAGAACTCCCTGGAGAGCAATCTCTGAAGACCAGCGGGATATCTTCCCACAGATGGGACTTGGCTGCTGTGATCCAATGAGCCCTTCTCCATGCCAAATCCTGCCACTAATCCCTCCGATGACAAAGTTTGAAGCATTCCCCCAGCTCCTTGATGAGGCACTGCAACTCCTTGGAGTGCGCGGTGTCCTCGGGCATGAAAACAGGAGCTGGAGGAACCCCGGACATGGAGCTCAGGAGAGAGGGAAAAAGGAGGCAGGTTAGGATGATGGAGTGAAAACAGCAGCAGATTTAGAATGAAAACGTACTTGCCTTGACCCTCACTCCGCTGCCACTGAAGTGCCAGATGACTCCTGAGAGGCTGCGGAGATCGTCTGGAGGGGGACTGCAGGTGCTGGTGCTGGCGGAGCATGACGACAAGAGCGGCATTGCCGTTGCCCCCCCCCACACACACACACACACTCCTTTTGCCTCTCCTCACCGGTCTGAGATGGGGAGGTGGCTGGCCGTCGGGAGAAGGTGACGGAGGAGGAGAGAAAAATGGGCAGCTCCTGTACTCACAGGAGCAGCCGCAGACCCGGGGTGTGCTCCAATACCTGCATCGCAGCTCCCCAAAGGTCAAACTCCTCCTCACCCTCCACACAGCTGTGAATCGCGACAAACAGATCCCATAGTTCCCTCGCGGCCCACAGCTGCTATACACTCAGGCACCAGAACCCCATGCCCGTGCAAACACAGTCCGCTGGCTCCAACTGTGTGGCATCCTTTTGTCAAGATTGAGCCCCTCTGGAGTGGTATTCAGGACCCAAACACCAGACTGACAGTTTGCAGATTTATTAACCTAAATAAAGTGCAGCACGTGGGCTGGAAACAAACACAAAACCGACTGGACAGAACAGAAATAACATGCAGAAAATTTAGGCATAAAAAGATCATAGGACTGAATGAATCACCATACTGTAACTGAGCCAGTCAAAAGCGTGAAATAATGCCAACAAGGGGTAAGGACACCACAACTGACATAGACTGACACAGGTATACATTATCTCACAAAAGTGAGTACACCCCTCACATTTTTGTAAATATTTTATTATATATTTTCATGGGACAACACTGAAGATATGACATTTTGATATAATGAAAAATAGTCAGTGTACAGCTTGTATAACAGTGTAAATTTGCTGTCCCCTCAAAATAACTCAACACACAGCCATTAATGTCTGCTGGCAACAAAAGCTAGTACACCCCAAAGTGAAAATGTCTAAATTGTGCCCAAAGTGTCAATATTTTGTGTGGCAACCATTATTTTCCAGCTGTCTTAACTCTCTTGGGCATGGAGTTCACTAGAGCTTCATAGGATGCCACTGGAATCCTCTTCCACTCCTCCATGTTGACATCACGGAGCTGGTGGTTGTTAGAGACCTTGTGCTACTCCACATTCCGTTTGAGGATACCCCACAGATGCTCAATAGGGTTTAGGTCTGGAGACATGCTTGGCAAGTCCATCACCTTTACCCTCAGTTTCTTTAGCAAGGCAATGGTCATCTTGGAGGTGTGTTTGGGGTTGTTATCATGTTGGAATATTGCCCTGCAGCCCAGTTTTCGAAGAGAGGGGATCATGCTCTGCTCCAGTATGTCACAGTACATGTTGGCATTCATAGTTCCCTCAATGAACTGTAGCTCCCCAGTGCCGGCAGCACTCATGCAGCCCCAAACCATGGCACTCCCACCACCATGTTTGGCTCTAGGCAAGACACACTTGTCTTTGTACTCCTCACCTGGTTGCCACCACACACACTAGACACCATCTGAATCAAATAAGTTTATATTGGTCTCATCAGGGGCGGCGCGGTGGAGGAGTGGTTAGCATTGCGGCAGCACAGTAACTCACCCTTGGCCAGGGGATCCTGGGTTCGATCCCAGCCCCCAACCAATAGTGATCTGTGCAGAGTTTGCATGTTCCCCCCGTGTCTGTGTGGGTTTACTCCGAGATTTCTCCAGTTTCCTCCCACATGCCAAAAACATGTAAGTTAGGTTAATTGGCATCAAACTGGGGATTCTAAATTGTCCTTAGGTATGACTGTGAGAGTGAATGGCTGTCTGTCTCTCTTTGTTGGTCCTGCGATGGACTGGCGATCTGTCCAGGGTGTACCCTGCCTCTCGCCCAAAGATGCTGGGAGAGGCTCCAGCCCCCCCGCGACCCGAAAAGGATTAAGCAGAAGAAGATGGATGGATGGATGGCCTCATCAGACCACAGGACATGGTTCCAGTAATCCATGTCCTTAGTCTGCTTGTTTTCAGAAAACTGTTTGCGGGCTTTCTTGTCTATCTTCTTTTAAAGGGGCTTCCTTTAGGGACGACAGCCATCCAGACCAATTTGATGCAGTGTGTGGCGTATGGTCTGAGCACTGACAGGTTGACACCCCACCCCTTCAACCTCTGCAGCAATGCTGGCAGCACTCATACGTCTGTTTTCAAAACATAACCTCTGGATATGACGCTGAGCATGTGCACTCAACTTCTTTGGTCAACCATGGCGAGGTCTGTTCTGAGTGGAACTTGTCCTGTTAAATCACTGTATGGTCTTGCCCACTGTGCTGCAGCTCAGTTTCAGGGTTTTTGCAATCTTATAGCCTAGGCCATCTTTATATAGAGCAACAATGACATGTTTAGGACCCAGGAGACAGACACTGACACGGGCAGATTGTGACAATAATCCCTTTATTGAATTGTGAGAGTGTGTAATGCGTGAGTGAGTGCGAGTATTGGGTTCTGGTCACTGGAACTGAGCAACCCGGACGGAGACCCGGCAACCCTGTAACACACAAGCAGATACAATTATCGCTGTTCAGAACTCGTGGGTAATTGTAGGTGAAGGGGCTTACTTGGGTAAGGCGCAGGTGGCGTCCTGCTGAATTCCAGCGGCCGTGCAGCGTGGAGGTGAAGGTGTCCGTGGTCGTGCTAGTGAATCCACCCGTGGCTGTGATGAGGGGAGTTCCAATGATGATGACTGCAGTGATTCCACTGACCGTGACGATGACTGTTCAGAGGGCGGTGAGGATAGTGATTCCTCTGACCGTGGTGATGACAATACTGATGATTGCGATGACAAGGATTCCACTGATCCAGGTGACGACTGTTCCTGTAACTGAGATAATAACAGTTCCTGCAGCTGAGGAGCAAGACGTACCGGTAGTCGAGGTGGTAGCGAGGAGCTATGTGGGTGAGGTGGCGTTGCCCCGTCAGCTGGGGTAGCTGGTCCGCCGCCTGGGAGGTCCACCTGTGCACAGGGGTAAAGACAAGGGGTAGAGTAACAAATAGTTCTCTTACGTGGTTGAACTTGACAAGAGGTTCTAGACGAGGCTCGAGAGCGAAGCTCTGGTTCATACTCCGACGAGGAGGACAGACGACTCCGTGATGGGCTGTCAGCAACGCAGGCTTTTAACAGCCGCTGATTGACACCTGTTGGTCTGTGCGCAGCTGGAACTGATGAAGCCAATGACGGCCCAGAGGCCGCCATGACAAACAATTCTTTTTTTTTTTATACCCTCAGAGAGTTCTTTGTCACGAGGTGCCATGTTGAACTTCCAGTTACCAGTATGAGAACGTTTGAGAGCAATAACACCAAATTTAACACACCTGCTGCCCATTCACACCTGAGACCTTGTAACACTACTGAGTCACATGACACCGGGGAGGGAAAATGGCTAACTGGGCACAATTTGGACATTTTCACTTAGGGATGTATTCACTTTTGTTGCCTGCAGTTTAGACATTAATGGCTGTGTGCTGAGTTATTTTGAGGGGACAGAAAATTTACACTGTTATACAAGCTGTACACTCACTACTTTACATTGTATCAAAGTGTCATATCTTCAGTGTTGTCCCATGAAAATATATAATAAAATATTTACAAAAATGTAAGAGATGTACTCACTTTGTGAGATACTGTAGATAGACAGTGGTAATCACAGGCAACATGGAACAGGTGGGTGCAATCGGGGCAATCAGGAACAGCAGGGAATGGTTACAGACACAGAAACAGGGACTGAGACACGAGGGTGAACATGAGACATAAACAAGGGACCAGGAGGGGACAAGACCATGAAAATGATTAACTATAATAACAACAATAACTAGAAAAGCACTCTGAGAGCGCAGACCTCCGCCAAGCGGCACAGTTCCCCCCATACAATGTTTGTGTGTACGTTTTCAGATTCCCTGAGCATGAAAAGATATGACTAGCAATTGGATTCACAATGATTATTTGTTTATTTGACATGGACAGTGCAATAAACAGACAATTAATGAATGACAATCAATGTGATAGTGATAGGATTAGTGGTTCAGTAGTGTAAAACGGGGCTATAAGGGACGGCGGGTTGATAAGGGACACTTTTCTGGGAAATGTTTTAAATGTAATTGTGCTTTTTTTATTTTGAGCAGGATGCTGAGTTGTGTTTTTATTGTCAAATATCCATGAATCCTTGAATTTGAATTTGAATTTATTTATTTATTTCGGATAATACAGTACAGGTTAAAAGAAACTGTATAATATAACAACAAGGTCAAATTAGACAAAGACTCCTTCTACTGGCTGCACGGTGGCACAGTGGTTAGCACTGCGGCAGCACAGTTTACCCTTGGCCGGGGGATTGTGGGGATCGTGGGATCGTGGGTTCGATCCCAGCCCCCGACCAACAGTGATCTGTGTGGAGTTTGCATGTTCTCCCCGTGTTGCGTGGGTTTACTCCGGGATTTCTCCGGTTTCCTCCCACATGCCAAAAACATGCATGTTAGGTTAATTGGCTGTTCTAAATTGTCCCTAGATATTTGTTTCCTATAGGCCCTTAGAATAGAGGCTTAGTATTAATGAAAGCGCTTTGAGTGGTCTTTGTGACTAGAAAAGCGCTATATAAGTGCAGGTTAGTTAGTTAGTTCTACTAAACAATTCCACGTGAGTTATCCAAAATGGGTGATGGCTGAAGCCGCAGCTTATATTGCCCACCCATATTCCATCCAAGAATTCAAAGAAAAAAGAGTAAACAAGACAAGAGTGATTACAATTTAGAACAAAGCTAAGACAAAGTGTGACTGAGAGAAAAAAAAAGAAAAAGAAAACTAAGCTAAGCTAAGTTAAGCGGCTACTATTCAAGACAAATCTAAGACAATGTCACAGAGAGAAAAAAAAAAAAAACTAAGCTACAACACAACACAGGCTGGATATGTCAATCCTTATGTGAGTTTACATGTCGTCTTGTAAATATGTTTGGAGTATTTCTTCCTTTAGTTTTTGTTTAAATTGTCCCAGCGTTGTACATGATTTTAATTCAGGTCCATAATCGTTCCATAATCTGACTCCTTGCACTGAAATACAGTGTTGCTTGGTGGTTGTTCTCACTGTAGGCTTTTGAAATATACATGTTCCTCTGAAGTGATATCGTTTCTCCCTTATTTGGGACAACTTTTGGATATTTGCAGGCAGTGATAAATTCTTCACTTTGAACATTATTATTGCGGTTTTAAAGTCAACCAGATCTTTCAACTTGAGAGTTTTTTGTTTAAGAAAAAGTGGGTTTGTTGGTTCCCTGTAAGCTGCTTTGTTTATTATTCTAATAGCTCTCTTTTGAAGCATAAAGAGTGGATATATGTTTGTTTTATATGTATTTCCCCATACTTCATTACAATATGTCATGTATGGGAGTATTAATGAATGATACAAGGTGTATAGTGTGGGTTGATTCAGCAAATATTTCACTCTGTGTAATATTGCAATTGATTTGGAAACTTTACCTTTAATATAATTAATATGTGACTTCCAACACAGTTTGTTATCAATTATTACTCCAAGGAATTTGGTTTCAGATACCCTTTCAATCTCTACACCATTTACACTGAGTTTGGGTACTGGATTGTTGTGATGGTTGTTAAAGACTATAAATTTTGTCTTACTTAAATTGAGCGTTAATTTGTTTGAATCAAACCACAGTTTAAGCTTTCCTAATTCCTTCCCGAGTGTATCCAGAAGTTGTTCCAAATTGTTTCCACTGCATAGCAGATTAGTGTCATCAGCAAACAATATTAAGTCCATTTTTTCTGAGACTTTACATATATCGTTTATATACATATTGAATAATAATGGTCCCAAAACTGAACCCTGTGGGACTCCACAGGTGACCTTCAGCAACTCTGAGTTTTTGTTGCTAACACATACATACTGATATCTATACTTTAAGTAACTACTTAACCAGGACAGTGCTACACCTCTAATACCAGAATTTTGTGGTTTCTTTAATAATAAATTATGATCTACTGTATCAAATGCTTTTTTAAGATCTAGGAATACTCCAACTGAATACTCTTTATTTTCAATGGCTGTTGATATTTTTTCTGTAAATTCCATTAGGGCATATGCAGTTGTCCTCTTGTGTCTGAACCCATATTGCTGCTCACATAATAAATCATTCTTCAGTATGAAGTTGTCAATTCTCTCATAGAATATTTGTTCAAGTATCTTGGAAAATTGCGGTAATAGTGAAATTGGTCTATAGTTTGAGAGTTCCCCTCTGTCGCCCGTCTTGTATATCGGAATTACTTTAGCTATTTTCATTGCATTGGGAAATATAGCTGATTGGAGAGACAGGTTGCAGATATACGTCAGTGGTTTTACTATGCATTCGATAACAGTTTTGACTAGTAGCATGTCGATACCATCACAGTCAGTAGATGTTTTACTTTTGAACGATTTAACAATTTCAATGACCTCTCTTTCGTCTGTGTTCTTTATGAAGATGGAGTCTTTTATCCTTCATCAAATGTAGGCGGAAGCAAAATTAAAAAAGCAGAATTACATTTAGAAAAGTGTCCCATATTACCCCGCCGTGCCCCGTTTTACGGTTGTAAAAGCATTGCCTCCTTGGCGGAGGTAATAAACTGAAGTTTTGGTGTGTCCATCTCCTCCACTGACGGATGCAGATTGGTTAGACAGGTTGCCGTGGGTTTTATATTATATTGGGGTTGCGCTCCGCGGCAAAACAGAATTTAGAATTTTCCCCGGCAGAGAGGTCGTTTTTACGCAGCGCCTATAGCTGGGCGGGGAATTTGTGGCAAATAATCGGGCGGCGGACAGGTGGCCGTGTCAGGTTTTGCAGCGTGGCGCAAAAACACGCACGCTGGCGGGCCCAGGCCAGCAGTGTTTTCCGCGTGCTTTTGTGCCTAAAACGTTGAAGAACGCGGAGTTTGTGTTGGTCAGACACGACGACCAGCGCAATGTGCGCAGCGCCTATGGCTGGCGGGCCCAGGCCACCAGTGTTTTCCGCATGCTTTTGTGGCTAAAACGTTGAAGAAGGCGGAGTTTGTGTTGGTCAGACACGACGCCCAGCGCCGTCCATTGCGCCTGCGCACATGTTGGAAATGGCCATATGTCACAGTGTGGAAAAATGCTTTAAAAAATTCCTGTATGCAGACGGTGATGCGGATCATCCCCAAAATTTAATCAGTTCTTCCTTGTACCATTTCCAACAACGCCTGAAAGTTTCATGGAAATGCGTCCAAGATTTTTTGAGTTATCTTGCTAACCAACAGACAGACAGACAGACAGACAGACAGACAAAAAACAGACAAACCCCGGCAAAAACATAACCTCCTCCTGGCCTTTTCGGCCTGGCGGAGGTAATAATAAACATGAAAACTCAACAACAGAACTGGGCTGCAGCAGGAATAATACGAATACTAAACATAGCTGAAAGAAAACACAAAAAAATAAAATGACTCAAGGTGAAGATATGGGCTGACCTCCTGTCCCGAGAGTCACAGAATAAAAAAAATAACATCACAAAAATGAGAACATGAGCACAGCCCATACTTAGACCCTTACAAATTTCAGTCACCCTATATGATATCTCTGTTTCCACCTGGTTTACTAATCCACAGTCAGTAATGTCTTGGGTCATTCTAGCTTATTTTTTTTTATATTTTGATCGTGATGCTACCTTCAACTGTTAGCATTATTTTCTCTGAGACCCAAGGTGGCTAGCTGAAGCTAACAGTTTAGCTGCTCATTCATGAATGTTTCTGTTCTTATTTTACTTCAGGGACCGATCATAGCCTATAGAGAGCCTAAGTCACGCCCCTTCTGCATATGGGACTTTAAATTGGCAAAATTCTCTATTGAAATGAATGGCAAGAGCAAAATTATCTTTTGATCTCATTCAAATTTTGCCACGAGTTACACATATGTTTGTCAATTTAAAATATAATTTTCCATTTAATTAAAGTTGTCGGTTGTCATACTGTATACAATGTTGGGAGTATTACTGTAATGCCACTACTTTTGCAGTAACTTTCTGTGTAATGAAATTACAAAATTGAAATTAAAAATTCTGTAATACATTACAATTACTGAAACTTGATCAGATGCATTACTCGTTACTCATTTTATTAATATGGATAGATATTTGTTGCGCAAATAAATTAATATCCAAACTAACCCTACCGTAGTTGAGATGAGCTGTCAGTCGATGTGACCCATTGCAGAGAGCCGAGTCTCCACTACTGAGCGGAGGAAAAGACGAAGTTACTTTGTTTTTGTGGAAATAGACAGATTATTTTTCCTTTGTCGCGGTTAAGGACAAAAGCATATTGGCGGGTTGGAAGCTAAGTGCCAGATGAGACCTGCTCAATCTTCAGAAGCGCTTGAAAACGGCAACAAAGCTCAGACAAAACTAGTGCTAAGTAACAGCTAGCTATGCTAACAACACCTTGAAGTGGATCTACTGGTATTATGAACAGCCATGGCTGGATGTAAAGTGGAAATACTTGTCTCAACACCCACGGCTGGATTTCAAGCACAGATATGCATCTGGATAGTTTGTGACCCAGCAAGAATTAAACCAAATGATTGCCAGACACATCATTCCAGACTGAAGACATGATAACACTTTCCATCAGACAGCTGGACTGTGATCCACTGAAATTAAAATGAATTTACTTGCTACCAGGATAAAGATTATTCAAAAATGAATTTTGATCTCCAAAAGGAATTTGAGGGACTGGATCATGTCTGTCACAGCAGACGTTTGGACTGTGGATAATGGACATTTTCTTTGGATCACCGCACATCAAATTAAATCCATATCATAAAAGTAAGATAAACATGGAAAGATTTATGCAGTGTTGCGAACTCTCACTCCAAAATGAGGAAATTACTGTGGAAATTACTAAATGTGTTACTAATTGTGTTATCATATTACTAAAAGTAATAGGATAGCACAATACAAATGGCCTAACACAGTCATTCCAAAACACCTAAAACTAGGGGGAGATGGATACACTGCCACCTCACCCCACACGGCGAAGCGGGTTATTCTGCCGCTTGTACTTCAAACAAGTTTACTTAAAACAAAATACCGCAGTGTCCTAACCTAAACATAACATTAAATTAACCCCCATGAAAATATACAAATATCAAATACATAGAACAAAACATTCCATAAAAACCAAATAAGCCGTACCCCATAGCTATCAAAATATACACACATGTACAATGTCTAAACCAGACACCAACTATAAGAACAGGCCCATGCTCTCCCTTCCTTTTGGACTGTCCTCCCATCAGTCCGCCCCAGGAGGAAAATTGCCTCCTGGGTTGCCATTGGCTGTCTCGACCCCAATGCACCTCCTCTTCGACACCATCGGAGGAGTCCCATGTCCAGGTCCAAGTCCACCAGTCTTCTCCCGGGCACGCCACATCTCATTCAGGTGCCTCCACGAGCCATCCGACAGTTGGAGATAGGCGTCCTCCCGTATGGCCACCACATGCAGCCGCCCCTGGTGCTCCTCCATCTGCTGCTTGGCCCGAATCCGCTGTGATCGTGCCTCCTCCCAGGCCCGGACCACATCCACGACACCCAGAGGGGCCCTACTTGGCTTGCAGTGTCTCTGCTTGGCACATCATTCTACCGTGCCAGACGGTCCTGCCCCAACTTCTTTTACCTCCTCCACCACCATCGCCATTGTGGCCCCCCCTTTACCAGCCCATTCCAGCCAAGATCCAGGAACAGGTGGAGCAAGCATCTCGACATCACCCGCTGTCACGGGCGTCCCGTTGTGCCACCCAGTACCCTCGTCCAGGGCGACTTGAGCTCTGGCACAGGGACCCTTCTGTGACGGCCCTGGGCGATGTTGATCTTGCTCACTCTCCAGGGTGCCAGGCATGTTCTCATCCCACACAGCCCCATTTTTCATTCTCGGGACTGGCCAGTCCCACAAACCTCAGCCCAACCACTCCTCCCCAGCATTCCTTTTAATGGTGAAGCCCAGACCATAAAACAGATCACATCCCATTATGTTCTCTCCACGGGCTGTCACAGTGAACCTCAGGTCACACACTTCGGCCAACTTGTATCGGCCCGTCAGTCTCAGCATTCCCACCATGGCCAGTCTCCCTCCACCATAACCGCAAAGCGGCGATGGGTCACCTCCAATCCTGTAATGTGGGAAAAAACACCTCATGGTCGCCCAATTCAACACGGATCCCACTGCTCCTGTGTCAGTCAACAATGGCACCACCACCCCCGTCCAACTACACCTTACAGTACGTGCGTCTGTTGGTGCTCGGGGACACAGCATGGACAACCGTGGGGGCGGGAAAGTCTTCCTTTTATCTCTGACTTCCTCGTTCGAACTTGCCGCATGCTCTGGCGAAATGATGCAAGTGTCCGCACTTGCCGCAGCACTTCCCTCTCGCCTACACTCTCTGGCCTTAAAACAGTGCTTCCAGGACCCACAACCCATACATACAGGTATTCCTTGGGCAGATCTCATTTTCACAGCATTGGTGTCATCCACATCATCCTCCATGCTATCATTACTGTCCATGTCCACAGCATGCGCCGTCGGCTGTGATCTTAGTTGTCAATATGGCACACTTCCACTCAGCTCCCGTGATAGTTTATCCACAGCCTCCAGCTGCTGAGCTATCTCGATCGGCGTAGATAGCATCAGTTCACTCGAGAACATAAGCAGTTTCGACTTAGTAGCGGGGCAGCTGGTATGTTCTGCCAACTGATCGTGAACCATCTCCTCCTCTAACGGTCCAAACTGGCATTCGCTGGCCAGCAGTCTCAGGTCTGCCACGAACCGCTGCACAGACTTGCCACCCGTTGGTGGTGCTGTTGAAACTGGATTCTGTGGACAATGACATTTTCTAGAGTGTGAAAATGGTACGCCATTAGCTCAACCGCTTCTTCAAAGCTATCACAGTCACCCATCGTGCTCAAAAATTCGCTGTCCTTCCATTCTGAGATTATGGACTAACAACACACGCCCCCTCAATTTCTCCAGCCTCCCAAGGTTGAGTGCCAACATGTATCTCTGGAGCGCGGCGAACCACCTCGACCAAAGAACAGGTGGCTCACCGGGAAGCTCCAAAAACGGCCGAACAGGTGTAACACACGCGTCCACACCTGCTTTTATCCTCGTTGTCAAATGTTATGTCGGTAATAAGGAGCCAAGGATGAGGCCAGGTGTCGAACTAAACACATGTTTATTAAGAGGCACTCACAGCACACAGGTGCAGCTGTCAGGCAGAGAGGTGGCAAAGAGACCACCCCTCCTGCCCACTGCCCTCTTAAGCTGGATTCATGCTGCACCTCTGCTGCCCACATACGTGTAACCAGAAACCTTGTGTGACGAAATTTACATCATCTTCTCCACTCTGCTAGTGTCCGCAGTGCTTGACCGGGGATGGCCGCGTACAGCCCAAATTTTGTGACCGGGCCACCTGCCCACGACCTTAATGCATTGAAAAGCGCATGCGCAAGACTGAACATCCCATTCACAAGGTGGCGATATCGACACAGTATACCAAGACAAAGTAGACAAAGAAGACAATGAGGAAGTGGAAGACAAGAATAAACATATATGAATCATATATACTGTGCATACTTCAGCAGCAGCAGCAGCATCTTCATGGAAAAGGAGTGAAAACCGGGAAGTCAAGCAGCAGAAAGCAAGCAGTGTTTCTTTTTTGGTGAAAATCTTGGTCCGTTAGCGCATTGGCGCTACCTATAAGGCAGGAGTGAAACTACAAATGATGGTTGTGCGCATGCGTCAACCGCTTGGCCTGGGTAGATGAAAAAAGTGAGCATGTACAGCGCCGCGTGCGTGCCGGGCTCGTCCAAAGTGCACACAGACCAAAGCGGACTAGAGGGGAAATGCAGCATGAATAAGACTTTATTGCCGCAGGTGGTGGCAGAACTGGAAGGAAGCACACAAATAAACGTCCAAACTCTAACACAATGGGGGGGGGGGGCATGGAAATGCCAAAACTATCGTATATTTAGCCTTTTTAAAAAGTTTGACCTTATCATATTGTAGAGGGTAAAGGAAAGGATGTGAGGCGAGGCATGAGCATAGGATGACACAGAATCTTTAATCCTCTAACAAACATGCACAGCCTGGAGGCTACAAGCCCCCGTCAAGGGGACTGCCTTCAGTCTGGCCTTTATAGCTTTAATCTCATGCATAACGACTGAGGCTTCTGACATTATTCATGTTGCATGGACAAAGAGAATGTTTGGCGCGATTTTCATAACACTTGTTACATACAATACAATACATCCACTCCCCTGCCCTTCACGCTGTAGCTTGGTTCAGTGGGGGACGAAAGGCACATCGTTGTCTGGTCTGGTTACATGTAAATTTTCCTCTCCCCGGGAGGTGTCTAAGCTCTGCCCTGTCTGGTGAGCTCCCTCCCGCGGTTCATTGTCCTTGTGTTTCCTCCTGCTTCTCTGGGTGTAACAGCATGCTAGACCTGTGTATTGTGTCCACCACACAGCCCCCCCCCCCCCCAGAACATGTAACCACCTGGTCCTTTGGGCTCAAGCCGGTGCCCATAGAAGCTGCAGTGGGGGGTCGCCGAGCCGATCGAACCGTCCTGCTGGTGAGGTGTATCGGAGGGCCTGTCAGTCTGTGGGGGGAAAGAGGGAGTGGGAAAACACTTTCTGCTCCACTCCAAGCTCCAATACGTTGACGGCCGTGGGCGCACAGGGTCCGGTGTGCATCATGCTTGACGAAACCAAAGCCGGCAATCGACAGGCTTTTTGGGATGGAGGTGCGGGAAAAGCATGTGGAGGATGAGGAGGAGGTGGGGAAAATAATGGAGAGCCAGCCCGGGACGTTAAAAGCCCCGGGGCCGCGCAAAAATTGTGTGGGCAGTTTGGGAAGAAAACTCCAGGGATCCACCTCGGCAGCAAAAACATAAACTCTGTCAACTCCTCCTCGGTGCGGCGCTCTGTCCTGAAAGGATCTGGTGAAGGCGATCAGTCCAATTCCCCGAGGATGCGTAGTGGCTGAATAAAAACTTAAGCTGTGTCAGGGAAACTGCCAAATCTGCTTTAGGTGCGGGGGCAGTCCTAAAGGCTCCGGGGAAAGCAATTGGCTTAATTCCCCATGGATGCACAGCGGCAGAAAAACAAATATAAGTCCTGTGGGTGAGGCTGCCCGACTCCTTTAGGTGCGATACGCAAGCCTAAAGGATCCGGGGTTGGCGATCGGCCCTGTTCCCAGGGGATATGCAGAGGCTGAGGACAATATATAAGTTCCTGGAGCCAGTTTGTCCCTGGTGCGTGGCGTGCACGTCCGGCGCAGTGGCCACATACAGTAGCTGTAATGTGCTATCCTTGTAATCCTGCGGCGTGCGCACAGGGCTTCTGTGCACCAAAACCCCGCTGTTGGGAAATAAAGCCAGGGTTGGGGAGCTTGATTGAAACAACGCAGACGGTGCTGATCTTCCCCTTTCAAGCTGTTTCTCTGGGTTTGCTCATCTTGCCGATCCTGGTGCGTCTTGGCCCCCATGCTGCTCGCTCTCCCCAGCCCTTCAGGTTGCCAGTGTGGAGAGAGGAACAGGTGAGCGCTCTCCAGTGTGTATAGAAAGGATGCCAGTGGTCCCTGGTAATCCAGATTCCACAGCCTGGCGAACGGGGTAGACGGTCCATCTCATGTAAGGTCACCAGTGTAGAGGGTAAAGGAAAGGATGTGAGGCGAGGCACGAGCATAGGACGACACAGAATCTTTATTTCCCTCTAACAAATATGTACAGCCTGGTTGCTAGAAGCCCCCATCAAGGGGACTGCCTTCAGTCATTGCGCATCTGGCCTTTATAGCTTTAATCTCATGCATGACGACTGAGGCTTCTGACATTATTCATGTTGCATGGATAAAGAGAATGTGTGGCGCGATTATCATAACACTTGTTACATACATTACGATACTTCCAACCCCCCTGCCCTTCATGCTGTGGCTTGGTTCAGTGGGGGGGGGGGGGGTGATAGAATAATTTTCAGCATAATCATTCTGAGTCAAAAATCAGGCGGAATATTTGAATGTAAGTATATTTATTTACCCCATGGCCACTGGGGGAGAGATTACATGGATGTGGCCATCAGTCCACACACACACCGAATCTCTGACCATGCATTTTCTGAGTTTGGTATTTATAGCTCTTCAGGATAGATAAACAAAGGGGGAGATGTCAAAGACATTGCTGGTCACAGAAGCTTAGCAGAGCAGGTTAATAAAACAAAAGAGATTATCTAGGTCATCCTTTACGTCTCCACATTCTTAGTACTCACACGCACATCCACTGAAGGCCACAGAGAGAATAATTGCTCACAGAAACACACCAAAAATATATCAGGCATGAAAGAATAATATAAAGGATAATATAAAGGAATATACAGTATAAACTTATAGGGCGGCGCGGTGGAGGAGTGGTTAGCACTGCGGCAGCACAGCCACTCACCCTTGGCCAGGGGATCCTGAGTTCAATCCCAGCCCCTGACCAACAGTGATCTGTGTGGAGTTTGCATGTCCTCTCCGTGTCTGCATGGGTTTACGCCGGGATTTCTCCGGTTTCCTCCCACATGCCAAAAACATGCAAGTTAGGTTAATTGGCATCAAACTGGGGATTCTAAAATTGTCCTTAGGTATGACTGTGAGAGTGAATGGTTGTCTGTCTTTTTGTGTTGGCCCTGCGATGGACTGGCAATCTGTCCAGGGTGTACCCTGCCTCTCGCACAAAAGATGCTGGGATAGGCTCCAGTCCCCCCGCCCCCCCCCGCGACCCGAAAAGGATTAAGTGGAAGAAGATGAATGAATGAATGAATATGAACTTATTCTATATGGAATGCACATATAAACATCAGACATGAAAAAGGAAGGTCATGGAATAATACAAGAATAATAATATAATAATAATGTAATAATAATAATATGGATAATATGGAATTTTTCTATTAGGGTGAAAGGTGCATCGTTGTCTGGTCTGGTTACATGTAAATTTTCTCTCCTTGGGAGGTGACTAAACTCTGCCCCATCTGAACCTCCCGGTGAGCTCCCTCCCACGGTCCATTGTCCTTGTGTTTCCTCCTGCCTCTCTGGGTGTGAGAGCATGCTAGACCTGTGTATTGTGTCCACCACAATATATCTAGCAACACAACACTGTGCAGCAGTTAGCTTAGCTGCAGTCAGAGAGGAGATCCACACCACTCCAGTCAAGATTGCAAATGAATTGTGCATGCGCAAACCCCCCGCCAAGCCTGCCCTGTTTTACAGAGTGGGATGCAAATGTTTCTTCACTGTCAGTTAGTGATGGCCCATTTAAATGGCAAAATTAAAATAAACAAACCTAGAATCAACAGAAGAAAGTTATTTTGTAGTTCTAAGCATATTTAGGGTGTTTTTTTACTCACTTTTTTCTCTCCCGTGACATTATTCTTCTCTACTACAGTGTCCATTACAATTACATGCAAATGACCAATTATGCAAATTAGGTGATGGCATCATTTATTGACTTTTGTTAACTTTTAGGACAGCCAATAGCAACTTTCCTTACTGAGGAGTTGGCAGCACTGCTAAAGTGAATTCTGATCATGATGATTTAAGACGGGTTTTGCTCTGACCAAAGCCCATGTGTGTGAGCCAAAATGCACGCGATAGTAATGCTACTTGGTAATAAGGAACACATCAATCACAGCTGATGCACAGTTGGTTATGTTAAAAAGAACAAACGGTGGAGAATGGGCTGAAAAAAATCAGCTGAATTGTTTATTGTGTGCACAGATGCAACACAGACGTGAAGAAAAGAGGATGATGCCTGTGCAAATTTTCACAAGCTGCGTTCTGATCGCCCAATAGTGTACTCCGAAGTGGACTGCACAGGGTATCCGCCATATTAACTGAGATTCCAAACTGAAGGGAACGAACAGTCGTCAGTTCAAAAGGAACTGAGAACTGTGCAGGGAAGAAGTGAACGACCATACATCACTTCACCGGAAGTTGACAAGATCACCCATAAGCCAATAAGCCATAAGCCTCAAATACGAGTAAAACAAACTATTGTTGCTAACGTTATTAACAAGCTAAACTGATGTTGGTTGTTGTTTTTATCAACTGATAGTAATAAAAATATATTTATATTAATATTTTTTTGAGAAATATAAGTTATCCACCATAGTATCAGTACGTGTCCATGGTTACCGTGGTAACTCACGGAGGAGGAGCCGACGGTTACAGGGTGTTTCAAATGGAGAAATTTTGTGAAGGGCAGTTAACTTACTGATATTCGCTGAGAACGGAGCAGGGAGTAGGGAATACAGTTTGAAGTACACTGTGGATTGGAACGTAGCTACAGACATTCATTAACGATGGCATGGGAAGTTACTCCCGGCTGTGGGGAGATGCAGTCTCCTGTTGCTTTCGCCGACCGAGGGTCTTCCCCTATCCGTCCTGGGTAGGAGGGAAGGAGGTGATCTAGCGCGGCTTCCCATCCACCTCCAGCCCCCACCATGAAACGAGCCCGCTCTGAGCACCCTCTGCCAAGGGCTGACAGGTGGCTGTTGGGGAGCTTGCTGGGCTGGGTGCACGGCCGACGCAGATGTGGACACATCTCCTGTTTCTCTGGGGAGTTACAGTGAAAAGTAAAACGCTGCACACTCCTTGTTCATTCATTTATTCCCATAAAAATAAACACATTAATGCCTAATAAATTTGTGATGAAAACGAAAATCCCCCATCCCTGTGCACTGCGCATCACATTGGAACACACTGGCACGCAATCTGATTTCTTAGTTTTTTAAATTTGCAAAAATCTAAAAAAAAATTTTTTCATGTTGTCAGTATGGGGTGTTGTGTGTAGAATTATGAGGAAAAAATGAATTTAATCCATTTTGGAATAAGGCTATAACATAACAAAAATGTTGAAAAAATGAAGCGCTGAGAATAGTTTCCGGATGGACTGTAAATTGAGGAGGCACACTTACTAACACTGTATTGTTTTACTGTTGTTACCCATCCTTTCCTTTTTTTTTTAGCATGAACAGCAAGCCTTTTAATCGCTTCCCCATGAATTCAGGCACAGTTTCTGGGTCTAATTAAATAACACTGCATTGCCAGTAATGTCACCAGCTAACTTCTGAAACAAATTCTTAATCTCATGAATTATTCATAGCTGAGCTGCAAAGCCACAATCATCCATCAACATCAAGGGAAAATGCATAAACAAAATCATTCACGGAAAGTCAACTTTAAGTCTCATTTAGACATTTAGCGAGCAGCCAGTAACACAAGATGTTATTTTGCTTTCAGAAAGGTTGTGGACTGATATGGATTTAACCATTTTATATGGGGTTCACTGACTCAATTCATTTTCTAGGCAATTATGGGGAAAAATAGGGGCAACTTACTGAATGAGGATCTCATTTGCAGCGCCAGCAGAATTTTTTTTATTTTTAAGTAGAAAAGGTGACTTTCACACTGCACTCTTAGGCCATCTTTAACTACAGTCGCTGTTTCATAAAGCAAACACATAGTGTTAACATGGTCCGCTGTCCCAGGCTGTCACTTGGAAAGATAAGATTATTTGTACTCCCCGAAGACCCCACCACAAAACTCTACCAGCTACTTTAGACCTTGACACAAAATCTATGGAGTTTAGACTGTGAGCAAATTGGATGTCAGGAAGAGTATTTGATATTTTTGACAGTTTGTCACAACTCTGAATCCACAACTGGCAAAGAAAACTGGTCCCATCAGTTTCTCGAGACACCTGGATGGACAACCTGGTCCTGAGAGTCCATATTCTGGGCAGCTTTGTTCGTGCAGATTAAATGGCTCCCATAATAGACTAGCACACCCAAAACAAAGTGGCCTGCTGCTCTGTCAATAACAGGCTCACCACTGGAGTTGCTGCACTAATATTTCAGACAGGACATGAGTTAACCCCCGACATCCACCCTGTGAAATATTTATGGTGTATGTATGGGGAGGGAACCAGAAACAGGAAGACATGTTTGCACACTTCATAAATAAATGAAAGCACCAAGGTGCTGATGGGCAGAGGAATGCATTCTCAGATCATCACCAACATGTTATGGGTTCCTCTCTAGCCCAAGGACCACCTCTGATAAAAAAAATTTCATACATATCCATCCAGTAGTTACGGATTACACGTATGTGCAGTGAAAATAATCTGCAGTTCACATGCCCGTACTGTCGGCGGCAGCCAAGAGCCATCAAACTGATTTGAACAGCTGTAATCCAAACAAAAGTAGAGCATGGTAGCAGACGTTTTAAATGACGGAAGCGATGGAGGTACGTGAATGCAATGACAATCAAGACGAACAGGAGCTTTTGCTGTTAAGTGGCAGAGGATGAAAACAGACGGGCAAAAAGATGGACATTTGTTCACCCAGTATTGGCGGATTGCTCAGTACTTCCCTTTGGCGGAAGTTTCCGGGCATATGCGCAGTTCACTGCAACCATTTGCGGGTGAGGAATGTTGGGACTTGGAGTTTTTAGTGAGTTTTTAATGAGTTTTACGTAGCCCTTCCTCTGCAAAACTAAACAGCAAAACAAGTGTGAAAACAATTGATGTGATGAATAAATGGTGAAGTTGCTGAATGTTTCTTTTTTTTAGTAACCGCTATTTTATATAACAGTTCAGCTCCATGTGCTGTAAAAAAAAAAAAACCCTGCTGTGTCGTGCTGTAAAAAAGTTGTACTACTGCCTGTAGTGGCCCGGCATAGTTATTACAATATCTTTTCCACCGGCTTCATTGACATTAAAGGTGAGTTAAATTTGTGTTTATTTCAAAACAAAGCCTTATCTCTGAATTCTGGCAAAAGTCGAGAAAATTTGGCAAAACAATGATACAGCCTTTAGTTCAACTTAATTTTTATCGGGCAAGCTGAAACAGAGAGGTGGACAGACGGACAGATACACACACACACACACACATCCACACACAGACGCATTGAGTGATTACCGTAATACTCTCCGTTTCACCGAGGCATAATCTGCAACGGTTACATTTAGATTGAACTGGACGGAGAAAGATGCATAGATTTGTCTGTTATCTGTTAGCAAATTGATTAAAAAATATGTTTATGATGTATTTTTATTTATGATCTTACAAGTGTGTACATATTGTCTTGACAGCAGAATGAATGGATATTATACTAATTTTCACATTGACAGGTAAGAGTAGTTTTGCATGATCTATAGTTTAAAATATTTAATACTTTGCCCTGTACAGATTGTCCATCTGAAAACAAGTCATTTAACATCTTTCTTAGCGATCTTTAAAGTGTGTGTGTGGGAGGGGGGACTTCTATGACTGAAGTTAAAGCTGATAAGTATATTAAGGATCTCTCTAAAGTTGAGTAAAGACATAAGAGTGTGTAGACCTTCTGTAATTATTTGCAAATTTAAAATTGTTTAAAGGTTCTACAGTTGTAATGGAATGCATGAATTTAGCATCACAATGATTTGGTCATAGGCTCTATGACAATCCCTGCTGTGTTATATTCTTGATACTGTATGATCTCAGTGTAATTTTATACAACAGTTCCACAAACCCAGTTTAAAAGTTGAGAGTATTAAGCAACAGCTGTCATGGTCAAACAAGTTGAGGACCCAAATGCAGGACACAACAACACAGAAGCAAGAGTAAAGGCAAGTGAAGGTATTTATTTTGCAGAATACAATAACTGATCTGGACCTGCAAAGTTGGGGGTTTTCACTCCTGTAGGGAGATGAGAGGGAGAGTGTAAGTGGCAGGGGTTCAATGGTGGTGAGTATGATTAAGATTTTAGGTCACTGGCCGAAGAGGACTTGAAGAAAAGAGTTGTTTATTTTTAGGAATTTGTAAGTATTGCTCCATACTTGATGTTTTCCAGAGGAGTTGCGATCCAAGGAGGGGTCTTCCACAGGTGGAACACAGAGTGGAACCAGTCCTGAGGTGAGTAAGACCTTAGGGGATTTGCAGAGGTGAGTACAGAAAGAAAGACTAAATTATTCTTCAAAAGAGACCGAAGAGATTTAATTTTTCCATGGCAGAAACAGACAGACATCTGATGAGTGACTCTGGCATCTTTTTGCTTTGAAAGTTTTGTGAGGTCACTCAGGTTCTGCTGCTCTCCGAGACATCTGGTGATAGCTTTCATCTGCCCCCTGGTGAGCAGTCCTGTTGCTTGTTTCCGTTGTTCCTTTCCAGGGAAAGAATGTGTCTAGGTCGAGTATCCAGAGCCAGAAGGTGAGAGGCAGGGTGCTGGTTGAGTGTACAGGGCAGCAGGCTGGCAGGCAGGCAGAGTTCTCGGAGCAAGGAGC
Organism: Pholidichthys leucotaenia; assembly: GCA_020510985.1. NCBI lineage: Eukaryota > Metazoa > Chordata > Actinopteri > Cichliformes > Pholidichthyidae > Pholidichthys > Pholidichthys leucotaenia. The sequence goes on along the minus strand of CM035847.1, from coordinate 251,215,472 downwards.
AGATCAGAGGTGAGCAGGCGTCAAGACAAGAGGTCTGAGACAAGAAGCTTCTAGTTCAGTTATCACGAGGAGATGGTTTACCATGTGATGATCAAATGGCGAGCAGCTCTCTGAATGGAGCTTATAAAGCCAGGGACCAGTGATTACCTACAAGTGTGAGTAATCAGCTAGCTGCCATCAATTTCCCTACTGGCTCCAAATGAGAGAGGTTATGCAACACAGAACAAGATGATACAGTGCTTACCCAGATCCACAACAACAGCAGAATATAATTTGTTTGTGTATTTAGTGATTTATTGTTCCACCAAGACTAGTATCACAAAGTGGAAAAAAAATTCCTAACGTCTACTACTGAATGTTGCTAACTCAAAAAGTAAGTATAATATTTATCATTTTTTAGATATTTTCAGCGAAATTTGCTGTTATCCACCAGTCATTATTGAAAAGCATTCCTTTCCAGAGTCCAAACATCTGGTTACTTAGATTGAGTGGTCTGCTAGCTAGCTAGCATTCAATCAGTATCTCGGCTTTTGTTTATGTTCTCTCAACCACCTTCCTATTGGCATCTTCCGATAAAGAGTCAGAAGCATACATTATAACAGGGATGGGCAACTGGTGGCCCACGGGCCGCATGTGGCCCCCGACGTCATCCACTGCGGCCCACCAGACCACTTCCAAAAATTAATTATTTATTTATATCCCGTTTTAACGTGGAGTGGTGGCCTAGAGGTAGCGCATCCACTCCACAGCTGGGAGGCCAGGGTCATGCCAAAAACCATAAAAATGGAACTTTCTGCCATCCAGCTTACTGCTCAACAAAATGGAACAGAGGAAGGAAATGTGTGATGGTCCGAGTGCCAATTTCGTCTGCGCTCGGGCCATGCATCATCTCCGCCAGGTTTGACAGCAGTGTTTACCTTCTGGCTCCCCAAGCTCTTATTGTGACAGCGCTCGGAGGGGCTTCCTGCTGTCAAAGCCTGACAGCTGTGCTGCATTTGCGGCTCATCAGCAGCCCTGTATTTAAGTGGGCGATGGGAGCAGTATGATGCAGCAGTCTCGTCAATAATCATCAGTAATAGTCAATATCCATCCATCCATCCATCCATCTTCTACCGCTTTTCCGGAGGTCCGGGTCGCGGAGGCAGCAGTTCAAGCAAAGAAGCCCAGACGTCCCTCTCCCCAGCCACCTGCTCCAGCTCTTCAGAGAGGATACCAAGGCCTTCCCAGACCAGCTGGGAGACATAGTCTCTCCACCGAGTCCTGGGTCTGCCCCGGGGTCTCCTCCCAGTGGGACGTGCCTGAAACACCTCAAGTGGGAGGCGTCCAGGAGGCATCCTAATCAGATGCCCATACCACCTCAACTGACTCCTTTCAATGTGGAGGAGCAGCGGTTCTACTCTGAGCCTCTCCCGGATGACTGAGCTCCTCACCCTATCTCTGAGGGTGAATCCAGCAATCCTACGGAGAAAGCTCATTTCAGCCACTTGTATCCGCGATCTTGTTCTTTCGGTCATTACCCAAAGCTCGTGACCATAGGTGAGAGTAGGAACGTAGATTGACTGGTAAATTGACAGCTTTGTCTTAGAACTAAGCTCCCTCTTCACCACAACAGACCGGTACAACTTCCGCATCACTGTAGATGCTGCTCCAATCCGTCTGTCAATCTCTCGCTCCATTTTCCCCTCACTCGTGAACAAGACCCCAAGATACTTAAACTCCTTCACTTGGGGCAGGAGCCTGTCCCCAACCCAGAGAGGGCAATCCACCTTTTTCCGGCTGAGAATCATGGATTCGGGCTTGGAGGTGCTGATTCTCATCCCAGCCGCTTCACACTCAGCGGCAAACCGTCCCAGCAAGAGTTGTAGGTCATTGCTGGATGAAGCCAACAGGACAACATCATCTGCAAACAACAGAGATGAGATCCTGTGGTCACCAAGCATGACACCCTCCATTCCCTGGCTGCGCCTAGAAATCCTGTCCATAAAAATTATGAACAGGATCGGTGACAAAGGGCAGCCCTGGCGGAGTCCAACTCTCACTGGGAATGACTCCGACTGAGTGTTGGCAATACGAACCAAACTCTCACAACGGTCGTACAGAGACCGAATAGCTCGTAACAACTAGCCCGATACCCCATACTCCCGAAGCACCCCCACAAAAAAACACGAGGGACGCGGTCAAATGCCTTCTCCAAGTCCACAAAACACATGTAAACTGGTTGGGCAAACTCCCACGAACCCTCAAGAATTCTCGAGAGGGTTAAGAGCTGGTCCGATGTGCCACGACCAGGACGAAAACCACATTGCTCCTCCTGAATCTGAGGTTTGACCAACGGCCGGACTCTCCTCTCCAGTACCTTGGCATAGACCTTCCCAAGGAGGCTGAGGAGTGTGATCCCTCTAAAGTTGGAGCACACCCTCCGGTCCCCTTTTTTGAAGAGAGGAACCACCACCCCGGTTTGCCATGCCAAAGGCACTGCCCCCGACCTCCACGCAATGCTGCAGAGGCGTGTCAACCATGACAGCCCTACAACATCCAGGGCCTTGAGGTACTCAGGGTGAATCTCGTCCACCCCCGGGGCCCGGCCACCAAGGAGATTTTTAACCACCTTGGCGACCTCAGCCCCGGTGATAGGCGAGTCATCCCCCTTGTCCCCAAACCCTGCTTCCTCTGTGGATGGCGTATCAGTGGGGTTGAGGAGATCCTCGAAGTATTCCTTCCACCGCCCGACGATATCCCCAGTCGAAGTCAGCAGTGTCCCATCCGCACCATACACAGTGTGGACAGGGAGCTGCTTTCCCCTCCTGAAGTGCCGGACAGTTTGCCAGAATCTCTTCGAGGCCGACCGAAAGTCTTGTTCCATGGCCTCACCGAACTCCTCCCATACCCGCGTTTTTGCTTCAGCAACCGCCCGAGCTGCACTCCGCTTGGCCTGCCGGTACACCTCAGCTGCTTCGGGGGTCCCACAAGCTAACCAAGCTTGATAGGACTTGATAGTGCTATCAAGCTTGATAGTCCTATCAAGCTTGGAGTCCTATCAAGCTAATCGTCAATAATCATCAACAATTCCTTGTCAACGACAGTTCATGGTCATGATTGTAAGTAAGCTTCTGTTTTGCCTCAGGTGTATGTAGACTTGTATGTTTTAGCCCACCGTGGCTCATTACTTTGTGTGTTCTTGTGTTTGTTAATAAACATCAATGCAAACCTCACCGGCGACTTTTGGCGTCTTATGGTGGCTCGCAAGGGCCACCGCATGACAGTAGACTGCTGCCCCTAGGCGCCCAAACTGATGCCAAACCGAAACACCGTTCCCAGTGAGTTTGCTTTAATTGGACATTTGTTCTTCCCTGTCTGGGTAACTGCTTGTTGGGAGGATGTCGTTTTTCAGGCGCCGCGTTCGGCGCCTGGGCTACGAGCTAGCGGAGGCTCTGGACTATGTAGATGGAACGCTCTTCACCGCTACGCTCTACAACATCCCCAACAATATACGCAAACAAGAGTGTGCAAGAGTGAGGCAGATACAGACAGAGAGCAGTGTGCCCCGGAGTACATCTTTTAAGGTATGTACTACATATGTGTTGCATGCTGAGACTGCATTAAAAGGCTGTGAACAGCAATAAATGTACAGAGTAGGCTGCTTTTAATTAAACAACAATAAATGCTACAGCTCCTAACTGAGGAGTATTTACAGTAACAAGTTTCAAACTGAAAGGCAAATTTATATAAGAAACAATAAATTTACGAGAGAAAAACATCCATACATCCATACATCTTCTACCGCTTTTCCGGAGGTCCGGGTTGCAAAGGCAGCAGTTCCAGCAGAGAAGCCCAGACTTCCCTCTCCCCAGCCACCTGCTCCAGTTCTTCAGAGAGGATACCAAGGCGTTCCCAGACCAGCTGGGAGACATAGTCTCTCCACGGAGTCCTGGGTCTGCCCTGGGGTCTCCTCCCAGTGGGACATGCCCGAAACACCTCAAATGGAAGGCGTCCAGGAGGCATCCTGATCAGATGCCCATACCACCTCAACTGGCTCCTTTCAATGTGGAGGAGCAGCGGTTCTACTCTGAGCCTCTCCCGGATGACTGAGCTCCTCACCCTGTCTCTAAGGGTTAGTCCAGCAATCCTACAGAGAAAGCTCATTTCAGCCACTTGTATCCACGATCTCGTTCTTTCAGTCATTACCCAAAGCTGTTGACCATAGGTGAGAGTAGGAACGTAGATTGACTGGTAAATTGACAGCTTTGCCTTACAGCTTAACTCCCTCTTCACCACAACAGACTGGTACAATGTCCACATCACTGCAGATGCTGCTCTGATCCATCTGCCAACCTCTCGCTCCATTCTCCCATCACTCGTGAATAAGACCCCAAGATACTTAAACTCCTCCACTTGGGGCAGGAGCCTGTCCCCAACCCGGAGAGGACAATCCACCTTTTTCCGGCTGAGGACCATGGACTCGGACTTGGAGGTGCTGATTCTCATCCCAGCCACTTCACACTCAGCGGCAAACCATCCCAGCAAGAACTGTAGCTCATTGCTGGATCAAGCCAGCACACAACATCATCTGCAAACAACAGAGATGAGATCCTGTGGTCACCAAGCATGACATCTTCCATTCCCTGGCTGCGCCTAGAAATCCTGTCCATAAAAATTATGAACAGGATCGGTAACAAAAGGCAGCCTTGGCGGAGTCCAACTCTCACTGGGAATGAGTCCGATCGAGTGTTGGCAATACGAAGCAAACTCTCACAATGGTCGTACAGAGACCGAATAGCTCGTAACAACAAGCCCGATACCCCATACTCCCGAAGCACCCCCACAAAAAACCACAAGGGACACGGTCGAATACCTTCTCCAAGTCCACAAAACACATGTAAACTGGTTGGGCATACTCCCACGAACCCTCGAGGATTCTCGAGAGGGTAATAATAATAATAAATTTATTTACAGAGCACTTTTCACAGACAGAGTCACAAAGTGCTTAACATGGTAAAAAAAAACAAAATAAAAACACAGGCACATAAAACAGTTAAAAAAAAAACAAAGTAGACAGTAAAAGCACATAAAAATACAATCAGCACATAGTTAATTAAAAAGCCAGGCTAAAAAGGTGGGTCTTTAGTTGCTTCTTAAAAACACCAATGGAAGGTGCAGATCTAAGTTCAAAAGGCAAGGAGTTCCACAGTCTGGGAGCAACATCAGCAATGGCTCCATCGCCTTTGGTTTTGAGCCTAGTGCTAGGGACTACCAATAGATTCTGATGAGAAGACCTGAGAGACCTGCTGGGCTGGTGTAGAGAGAGCAGGTCACTAATATAAAAAGGCACCTCTTCATGAATGGCTTTGTAAGTAAGAACAAGAACTTTAAAATCAATTCTATAATTTACAGGAAGCCAATGCAAGAAGGCCAAAACAGGAGTGAAATGACAGAATCTACTGGACCTAGTTAGTAATCTTGCAGCAGCGTTCTAGACTAACTGTAGGCGGTGTAAAGAGGATTTGCTAAGACATGTGAAAAGAGCATTACAGTAGTCCAAATGTGAAGAAACAAAGCCATGAATAATGATTTCTAACTGACTGTAGGAAACCAATGACCTAATTTTGGATATATTCCTAAGGTGGAAAAAACAACTCCGGGTCAGAGATTTGACATGCTGATCAAAACTCATCGATTGATCGAAAATGACACCAAGATTTTTTAGATTAGACCGTACGTTAGAGCTTAATGAACCAATGCTATTAACCAACTTAGGAATTAGATTATCAGGTGCTACAATAAGGACTTCAGTTTTATCAGCATTAAGTTGCAAAAAGTTACTAGACATCCAGTCCTTAATTGCAGACAGACAATCATGAATAATTTTTAAATTGTCAACATGGTCAGGCTTAAAAGAGAAAAGTAGCTATAAATCGTCAGCGTAGCAATGATAAGACACACCTTTAAATTTGCTGATAATAGAACCAAGTGGCAGCATATATAGGGAAAATAACAGTGGACCCAGAATAGAACCCTGAGGCGCCCCACAGGTTAAAGGAGCAGAGTCAGATTAATAAGAGCCAACAGCCACGGAAAAACTCCTACCAGAAAGGTAGGAGAAAAACCAATCCAGAGCTTTTCCAGAAATACCTACCCAATCTCTAAGCCTTTGTAACAATATACAATGATCAATAGTATCAAATGCTGTAGTAAGATCTAATAACACTAAAACAGAGCATTTGCCAGAGTCTGATGACATTAAAATATCATTTGACACCCTGAGAAGAGCGATCTCTGTCAAGTTTTTCTGACGAAAACCTGACTGAAATTTGTCGAAAATATTGTGTTCAATCAGAAAGTCAGTGGGTAAAGAGCTGGTCCAATGTGCCACAGCCAGGACGAAAACCACATTGCTCCTCCTGAATCCAAGGTTCGGCCAATGGCCAGACTCTCCTCTCCAGTACCTTGGCATAGACCTTCCCAGGGAGGCTGAGGAGTGTGATCCCTCTAAAGTTGGAGCACACCCTCCGGTCCCTGTTTTTGAAGGGAGAAACCACCACCTCAGTTTGCCATGCCAAAGGCACTGCCCCCGACCTCCACGCAATGTTGCAGAGGTATGTCAACCATGACAGCCCTACAACATCCAGGGCCTTGAGGTACTCAGGGCGAATCTCGTCCACCCCTGGGGCCCGGCCACCAAAGAGATTTTTAACCACCTTGGCGACCTCAGCCCCGGTGATAGGCGAGTCATCCCCCTCGTCCACAAGCCCTGCTTCCTCTGTGGAAGGCGTGTCAATGGGATTGAGGAGATCTTCAAAGTATTCCTTCCACCACCCGACGATATCCCCAGTCGAAGTCAACAGCGCCCCATCCGCACCATACACAGCGTGGACAGGGAGTTGCTTCCCCTTCCTGAGCTGCCGGACAGTTTGTCACAATCTCTTCGAGGCCAACCGAAAGTCTTGTTCCATGGCCTCACCAAACTCCTCCCATACCTGAGTTTTTGCTTCAGCAACCACCCAAGCTGCACTCCGCTTGGCCTGCCAGTTCACCTCATCTGCTTCGGGAGTCCCACAAGCCAACCAAGCTTGATAGGACTCCTTCTTCAGCTTAATGGCCCCCCTCACCACTGGTGTCCACCACTTGGTTCGGGGGTTGCCACCATGAGATGCCCCGATGACCTTGTGGCCGCAGCTCTGGGCCGCTGCTTCAACAATAGAGGTGGAGAACAGGGCCCATTCAGACTCCATGTCTCCAGACTCCCTCGGAATGTGGTTGAAGTTCTTCCGGAGGGGGGAGTTGAAGACCTCCTGGACAGGGGCCTCATCCAGACGTTCCCAACACACCCTCACTATATGTTTGGGTCTACCACAGGGATGTCCAATCATGTGCCACGGAGGGCCAAGACCCTGCAGGGTTTTTCTTCTACCAAGTCTCTTCAGCAGGTGTTTTCACTTATCAGCAATCAGTGGGAAGAAATTCAGTGGAATATGCAGTTGAAGACACTGGTTGGAGGTAAAGCTTGCAGGGTCTTGGCCCTCCATGGCACATGATTGGACACCCCTGGTCTACCAGGTCTGAATGGTATCCTCCCTTGCCATCGGATCCAACTCACCACCAGGTGGTGATCAGTTGACAGCTCTGCACCTCTCTTTACCCAAGTGTCCAAGACATATGGTCGCAGATCTGATGACACAATAACAAAATCGATCATCGGCCTGTGACCTAGAGTGTCCTGGTGCCAGATGCACATATGGACACCCTTATGCTTGAACATGGTGTTTGTTATGGACAAACTATGGTTCACACAGAAGTCCAATAACTGAACACCACTCGGGTTCAGATCGGGCAGGCTGTTCCTTCCAATCACCCCCTTCCAGGTTTCACTGTCGTTGTGCATCGAAGTCCCCAGTAGGACAATGGAGTCTCCAAGAGGAGCACCTCCAATGCCCCAGTCAGAGACTCCAAAAAGGGTGGGTACTCTGAAACATCACTTGGTGAATAGGCACAAATCAGGACCTGTTTCCCAACCCAAAGACACAGGGAAACAACCCTTTCGTCCACCAAGGAAAACTCCAATATAGAGGCAGCAAGGTGGGGGGATACAAGAATACCCACCCCTGCTCATTGCCTCTCGCCCAAGGCAGCTCCAGAGTAGGCCAAGCTTCAGCCCCTCTCCAGGAGACTTGTTCCGGAACCGGAGCTGTGTGTTGAGGTGAGACTGACTATATTTAGCCAGTATCTTTCAACCTCATGCACCAGCTCAGGCTCCTTCCCCACCAGAGAGGTGACATTCCTCATACCAAAAGCCAGTTTAGGAAGCTTGGGATCAGTCCGCCAATGTCTCCGCCTTCGACTGCCACCTGATCCACATAGCACCAGACCCCCATGATTCCTCCTGCAGGTGATGAGCCCACTCGAGGGCAGACCAATGTAACTCCTTCGGGCTGAGCCCGGGTGGTTCCATGGGCGGAAACCCATGAGATCCCCTCATGGATCGTCACCTTATTGTGGTGGGGGGTTTGTGTGCCCCAGTGATCCCAGGAGCTATGCTGTCCGGGGCAATTTGCCTCTGGTAGGGTCACCCAAGACAAACTGGTCCTGGGTGAAGGGCCAGACTAAGAACAATCCAACAGACTCTCATGAAATAGAAAAACACTAATTTAGAAAAAAAAACCAGTACAATTAAAAAGTTATAAATTTTTAAATAAAATAATGCAAATTTATCAGCAGAAGCTAAAGAAGCTTAAAAAAGCTAACTCTAAAATATAGATTTGAAAAAAAAGCTAATTTAAACCAGAAATGTAGCATATTTATCAGTAAAACCATTTTTTTACTTTGATCATATTCTTCTAATATTTTAAAAACATTTTTCTTCATCGTCATTTCCTTTTCTTCTTGGCTTTTTTTTTTATTATCATCTGGAATTTGTCTTTGCTCATCATTTTGATGGTGAGTATTAAAAATTAAATCATGACATAATTTTATCAATAATTTTAATTCTAATATGATAAAACACTGAGTAGCTTTTCTTTTCATTTGCATTTTCAGTTTTAATTGTAAAACTTTTGACTTTAAAGAAAATACCACACACACGCCAAAGGTTTACGTGTAAATCTGGCCCTTGGGTAGTGCGGAAAAAAATTTGTTGCCCTCACTACCACCAAAGTTGCCCATCCCTGCATTATACTGTATTGCTTCAGTAGAAAATCTATATTGTGAGGTTTTATTTCATTTCAGTGAACCTGTAACCACGTGACAACCCAATCCTCGGGGCAGAAGCATTATACCATATACAGGTTAGGGAGTTAAGGGGCGCTTGCGCACGCAGCGACCGGCAGCTGGTGGCTTGTCACCAGACTGCCGGTCGCTTGCGCACGCAGCGACCGGCAGCTGGTGGCTTGTCACCAGACTGCAAAACAAATCTACCTACAGGTACAAAATAAGTAATTAAAAAAAAAAAATACCAAATTAATCACACCTATGGATGCATACCTTATATATACCCCCTGCATCCACCTACCCGTACTCTTCCTCTTTCTATCCTCGTGGTTAGTAAGAGCTTATACCATTTGTTTGACATTATGTTTTGTGCTGTTTGGGCTGCCTTACTGAGTATCCCATTCCTGTGTCATAAAATTGTTGTGTTTCTCTGCTGAATGAGAGAAGGTTTGCAGTGGCTGTATAGTGTGACGTGTACTGTTCGTGCCTCTTTGAGGTATGTAATATACACTTGCCTTCTTTTCAGCCGGAACTGTTAACAAGTTTAGCAGTGTGAGGTATGTACTACCCTTACCTGCTTAAGGTTTGTGATGTATTTTGTGCCTTCTCTTTAGGCAGAACTGTTTTACAGCTTAACAGCGATATGCTTATTTGCTTGAGATATGTAATAAATTTTAGCCTTTGTCAAGGTGGAATTACTTAACACTTAACAGCATGGTACAATTTGCTGTTAATTCTGTATTGTTTCTTTTTTTTCTCGACTGACAGTCATCTTCTTAAAAAAAAAAAGGATACGTCTTCTTTGTCTTGGTACTGAGTGCTCCTGTGCTTGGTGCAGTCACACCACCTTTTGTGTGGGAGTGGTACTGCATTCAGGTGGGAACTGAAATCTGATATTTCTATGTTGTCTAATGACTAGTGCACTTGTACCTCATGGAACAGCCCTTTGGCCTGTTTATAATAATAATAATAATAATGAGAATAACCGTCATGTTTTCTCTCCTATTGTTCTCCTGGAGGAGTAATGGCTTCTGCGGGGAGAGAAGGAGGAGGAAATAGCCCAGACACTGGTATGCACCAGCCCAGGGCTTCAATCCTCCAGGTTTAGCTGCTCCAGCTGGAACCAGCAAGAAGCAGAAGCGGATTGAAGAAAGCCAGCTACGTGACCCACGGGTGGACTTCATGCAGAGGCAATTGGAGGAGATGTGTAAGACCATTGAACATATGGCGGTAAATCAACATCACTTTTGGGTATGCCACTCAGACTCCTGTATGTGCCCCGGGATCACATCCTCATGCAGTGTCCTTCATGGCCTCTGATAACTTGGGTAAGACCATCAGTTCCAGCTGTGGCTCCAGTGGGTGAATGGATGTCTTTGAGGATGATGATGAGGACGACAGTGACCCTCCGGTCGAGAAGGACCCTCCTGAGCCCAATGATGTGTGTCTCTCAGGGTACTGCTCTCTAGAGCAGCATCAGCAGCTGGGATTCCTCCTCCATCTTCTCCACCTACTGCTTCAGCTTTGGGCAGGGGTCCTGCACCCCACAGGCAGGCTTCCTTTCCAGTTTTATCCTGATTTGTGGGTCGTCGGCAGAAGTCGTGGGCTCGTCCAAGGGAGGCTGCTGCTCCTTGCTCCGCAGTGGTGCTGCGGAGCAAGGCTTGGATGGTGCACTGAAGGTGGGCCCTACCTTTGCAGTGCTGGATGGAGCTCCCCCACAGGCAGCAAGTCTATATGCCACCCTAACGACAAGTGTCGGGCCACTGATGGGTTAGTGGCTAGTGCCTACCAGTCTGTGACTATGGCCTCTAGGCTGGCAGATGCTAATACACTTCTTTAGTGTATTTAGAAGGTCTGATAAGGGACCTTGAGTCAAAAGCGGAACGTACCTTCTGCCAGAGTTGGTAAGGATTGTGGACACTGTAATTCAAGGAGCTAGCTTTCAAGCTACAGCTCTTGGGAATTCCTTGGCCAGCTGACCATGGCTGGTGGCATGTGTGGTTGAGCCAGTCTGGATTGGCGGATACAGACAGGGCCGTTGTTTTGGAGGCTGCAGTAGCATCTGGTAAGGTCTTTGGGCCCACAGCAGAGGCGGTGTCGGATGAGGTGCAGAGGGTGAGACTGCACACGCAGTCCTTTCATTGGCCTGGACCACCCAGGTCGAGTCTCCGGAGACCTCTTGAGTGGTGTGAGAACCCACAATGGCTTCATTTCACAGAGCCAGGTTCTTTTCAGAGCTCAGGTCACCTGAGGCAGAGGGCCTCTCGGCAGCATCCCTGACTCCAAAGAGAAGGCATACTATCAGGGAATGTATCAGGAGCTGCATCTCACAGAGGACTGTTTCAGTGCAGCAGGGCCAGAGGATCTTAGGTCCCTTTACTGCAGCTGCCCAGGTGGTGCCACTGGGTCTTTTATATACTCGTCCCCTTCAGTGGTGGTTCGCACTTCAGAAGGTGGTTTTGTCCAGAGACAAAGGGAGGAGGCTAGTTCTTTCTGAAAAGGGCCGCATGGTTCTCAGGTGGTGTTTCCCTGGGCCTAGAGGGCTGCAGGGTGATCATTACAACTGATGCCTCCCTAGCAGGCTGGGGTGCAGTCTGGCCTCTGGCTTTGGACTCTGGCTCAGCAGTCTTGGCATATAAATCATCTTGAGATGGAGGCAGAATGTTTAGCTCTAAGGCATTTTCTTTCATTCAAGGCAGAAAAGTACTGGTGCGAACGAACAGCATGGCTGTGGTGTCATATATCCACTGGTAGGGTGGTCTGAGGTTCTCCTCTCTCCATGCAAGGGTGCGCCGTCTGGTCTTGTGGGTGTGCAGATCTGGCTTTGGTTTGGTCAGGTGGAAGCAGACCTGTTTGTGACAGCAGAGAACACCCACTGCACTCTCTGGGCCTCGATGCACGGCCCGCCAGGTCCGCTGGGTATGGATGCTTTGAGCGTTGTCTGGCCTCCAGTGAAACTGTTTGCTTTCTGCAACTACCTCTTCTGCCAGCTTCCTCGCGCAGGTGAGGCAACTGTCTGTTCAAGTAATTTTGATAGCCCTGAATTGGCCACGAGATCATGGATGGCAGAGATCCACGAGATGTTGGAAGGTCATCCTTGGCCTCCCGGTCAGACGGGACATGCTCTTACAGGCACAGGGCAGGATTTGGTATCCGAATCTCTAGCTCCTGAGGCTTCATGTATGGCCCTTGAACGGGAGCAATTGTATAAACTTGCCATGGAGAAGGAGGTTGTAGACACCGTTCAGGCTTCACGGGCCCCGTCTACCCAGCTGCAATACAGTGGGAAGTGGAGAGTGTTTTCGAACTGGTATCAGACCAGTGGGGAGAATCCCTTGACATGTCACATCTCTGTCATCTTGTCTTACCTCCAGTACTTCTTTGCGCTAGGTCGGGCAGAGTCGACTATCAGGGGCTACCTGGCGGTGGTGTCAACTGTCCATGAGGAATGTGATGGCTTGTCTCCTGGGGTGCATCCCTTGGCTAAGCAGTTTTGAGCGGTGTGAAAAGGAGCCATCCATCTTGGCGTCTGTAGCTGCCCACTTGGGATCTCCAGACAGTTATTAGGGCTCTATGCTTACCCCCTTTTGAGCCACTCCCCAGTGCTGACCTTCATCTGCTCTCTTGGAAGACTGCTTTTCTCTTGGCAATTGTCTCAGCCAAGAGGATCGGTGAACTAAATGCGCTCTCTGTGGACGCAGCATGCCTTAGGTTTGATGGTGATCAGGTCATTTACCTGCGGCCCAACCCAGCTTTTCAGCCCAAGGTGCTGGCTAGTGGGTTGTTTCCCACCCTCTTGTGCTTGAGGCCTTATACCCTCCCCCGCACACCTCTTCAGAGTCTCTCCATAGTTTGTGCACAGTAGGGCCCTTGAACTTTATGTTGACCGTACGAGGTCTGTCCGTTCTTCAGACAAGCTTTTTGTGTCCTATGGGGAATCCACAATGGGCAGGCCTATCTCTAAGCAGTGCCTGTCCCATTGGATAGTTGACCTAATTGCTTTCACATATGTACAGGTTGGAGTGGAACCACCAGATAGGCTGGTGGCTCACTCGACTTGGGGAATGGCCACTATGTGAGTATTGTTTGGAGTGCACCCCTCAAGGATGTATGCACAGCCACTGGCTGGGCTTCTTCCTCAATGTTCACCCGCTTCTACAGGCTCAATCTGGCCTCATCAGTCATCCCTTCATCTGTTCTATGGGTCACAACAGATTCTTAGTTGTATCTTAGTTTTTCCCTCATTGATCTGGCAGGTATGCCTTGTGCTCGGAATGTTTTTTTTGTTCAGCTCCGGTTACCTAGAGGAACCGGCTTAACTTTTAGGTATCCAGTTGAGTGTAGTAAAGGAGTCAAATTCATCTGTTCTGCAGGTCGCAGCGGATTCTTAAGATGCATCTTAGTCTCCCTCATGTGAGCCGACATGTGTGCCTTGTGCTCAAAGAGGTTTGTTTCAACTCTGGTTACCTGTAGGAACTGGCTTAACTTGTACGTACTGAGGTAAGTACAAGAAAGGAGCCAAACTCATCTGACTGTGTTTGTGCTTTATGGCGTATTGGGGCATTGTGCTCCTTTGACCTGTGGGTGACGCCCCCCATTCTCATCAGGACTCATTTGGTGTACAGTTGCCACGTGGTTACAGGTTCACTGAAATGAAATAAAAAATGCGTTTACGGATGTAAACACAGTTTTATGAATGAAAGTGAACCTGTAACCATTCATTGTCCTTCGTCGGTGGAGGCAGGCTCCTCCCAGTCATTAGAAAGAGGAAGAGTGGGTGAATGCAGGGAGTATATATAAGGTGTGCATCCACAGGTGTGATTAATTTGGTATAATGCTCCTGCCCCAAGGATCGGGTTGTCACGTGGTTACAGGTTCACTTTCATTCATAAAACTGCATTTACATCAATAAACACATGTTTTAATCTAAACTTTGGGATATAATGGGATATAACTTTGGGATGTAATTTTAAAGGGAAGCTAACTGCAGAAGGCTATTGGCATCAACCCAGAATTTTCAGGTTGTGAAGTATTTCTCTTTTCAAACATTCCCTAACTGTGGAAATTAAATGGCATCCACTTATATAGTGCTTTTTCTCATCTCTGGATGACCAAAGCACTTTACAGATCCTGCTATCCACCCATTCACGCACTGATGGTGGCGGAGCTGCCATACACACACAGACACTAGCCTGGCCACCAGGAGAAACTGGGGTTTCAGTGTCTTGCTCAAGGACACTTCGACATGCAGACTGCAGACAGAGTAGGAATTGAACCCCTGACCCTCCTATCAGAAGTCAGCCACATTACACCTGCGCCACAGCCGGGGAAACTAAAGGGGAAATTTTATGTCCCCTGACATCAGGTGAAATTAAAGTACAGAATACACATGGGCCTATATTTCTCATACAGTGGTGTGAAAAAGTGCTGTCCCCCTTCCTGATTTCTCTTTTTTTTATTGCATATTTGTCACACTTAAATGTTTCAGATCATCAAACAAATTTAAATGTTAGACAAAGATAACATAACTAACCACAAAATGCTTTTTTTAAATGAAAGTGTTTATTATTAAGGGGAAAAACTCCAAACCTACATGGTCCTGTGTAAAAAAGGGATTGCCCCCTAAACCTAATAACTGGTTGGGCCACCCTTAGCAACAGCAAATGCAATCAAGCGTTTGCGATAACGGGCAATGAATCTTTTACAGCACTGTGGAGGAATTTTGGCCCACTTACAGTTAGGCCCAGAAATATTTGGACAGTGACACAATCTTCATGATTTGGGCTCTGCATGCCACCACATTGGATTTGAAATGAAACAACTACAATGGAATTGAAGTGCAGACTTTAAGGTTTAATTCAAGGGGTTGAACAAAAATATATGATTAAACATGTAGGAATTGTAGCTATTTTTATACAAACGCTCCTCATTTCAGGGGCTCAAAAGTAATTGGACAAATAAACATAACCCTAAGTAAAATGTTACTTTTCAATATTTTGTTGAGAATCCTTTGCAGGCAATGACTGCCTGAAGTCTGGAACCCATGGACATCACTAAACGCTGGGTTTCCTCCTTTGTGATGCTTTGCCAGGCCTTTACTGCAGCTGTCTTCAGTTGTTGCTTGTTTGTGGGTCTTTCTGCCTTAAGTTTTGTCTTGAGCAAGTGAAATGCATGCTCGATTGGGTTGAGATCTGGTGATTGACTCAGCCATTGCAGAATATTCCACTTTGTTGCTTTAAAAAACTCCTGGGTTGCTTTTGCAGTATGTTTTGGATCATTGGTGAAGCGCCGTCCAATCAACTTTGCTGCATTTGGCTGAACCTGAGCAGAAAGTATATCCCTATACACTTCAGAATTCATCCGGCTGCTTCTGTCTTTTGTCACATCATCAATAAACACAAGTGACCCAGTGCCATTGGAAGCCATGCATGCCCATGCATCACACTGCCTCCACCATGTTTTACAGAAGATGTGGTGTGCTTTGGATCATGAGCTGTTCCAATTCTTCTCCAAACTTTCTTCTTCCCATCATTCTGGTACAGGCTGATCTTAGTCTTATCTGTCCAAAGAATGCTGTTCCAGAACTGGGCTGGCTTCTTCAGGTGTTTTTTGGCAAAGTCAATTCTGGCCTTTCTATTTTTGAGGCTGATTCATGGTTTGCACCTTGTGGTGAATCCTCTGTATTTACTCTCATGAAGTCTTCTCTTTATGGTAGACTTAGATACTGACACACCTACTTCTTGGAGAGTGTTCTTCACTTGAGTGGATGTTGTGAAGGGTTGTTCTTCACCATGGAAAGGATTCTGCGATCATCCACCACTGTTGTCTTCCATGGACGTCCAGGCCTTTTTGAGTTCCCAAGCTCACCAGTGCACTCTTTTTGTCTCAGAATGTACCAAACTGTTGATTTGACCACTCCTAACTTTTCTGCTATCTCTCTGATGGATTTCTTCTTTTTTTTCAGCCTCAGGATGGTCTGTTTCACCTCCATTGAGAGCTCCTTTGACCGCATGTTGTGTGTTCACAGCAACAGCTTCCAAATGCAAACGCCACACCTGGAATCAACTCCAGACCTTTTAACTGCTTAACTGATGACAGGTTAATGAGGGAAGAGCCCATGCAGCCTTGTTATTTTTTTTTGCAGCCTTCTGGGACAATTGTCCAATTACTT
This sequence comes from Pholidichthys leucotaenia, assembly GCA_020510985.1. NCBI lineage: Eukaryota > Metazoa > Chordata > Actinopteri > Cichliformes > Pholidichthyidae > Pholidichthys > Pholidichthys leucotaenia. The sequence goes on along the minus strand of CM035847.1, from coordinate 251,199,100 downwards.
TTGGTCCCTTGAAAAAGAGGCGGCTACGTATTAAAGAGCTGTAATTCCTAACCCCTTGCTCCAATTTGGATGTGAATACTCTCAAATTACAGCTGAGAGTCTGCACTTTAAGCCCATATTGATTATATAATTGTATCCTGAATATGTTTTCATAAACAGCTAAAATAACAAAACTTGTGTCACTGTCCAAATATTTCTGGGCCTAACTGTATCTTTGCAGAATTGTTGTAATTCAGACACATTGGAGGGTTTTCGAGCATGAACCACCTTTTTAAGGTCATGCCACAGCATCTCACTCAGCTTCAGGTCAGGACTTTGACTAGGCCACTCCAAAGTCTTCATTTTGTTTTTCTTAAGCCATTCAGAGGTGGACTTGCTGGTGTGTTTTGGATCATTGTCCTGCTGCAGGACCCAAGTGCGCTTCAGCTTGAAGTCACGAACAGACGGCCAGACATTCTCCTTCAGGATTTTTTGGAAGACAGCAGAATTCATGGTTCCATTTACCACAGCAAGTCTTCCAGGTCCTGAAGCAGCAAAACAGCCCCAGACCGTCACACGACCACCACCATATTTTACTGTTGGTATGATGTTCCTTTTCTGAAAGGCTGTTACTTTTACACCAGATGTAATGGGACACACATCTTCCAAAAAGTTCAACTTTTGTCTCGTCAGTCCACAGAGTATTTTCTCAAAAGTCTTGATGATCATCAAGATTTTTTCTGGCAAAACTGAGACGAGTCTTTGTGTTCTTTTTGCTCATCAGTGGTTTTTGTCTTTGAACTCTGCCATGCAGGCCATTTTTGCCCAGTCTCTTTCTTATGGTGGGGTCATGAACACTGACCTTAACTGAAGCCTGCAATTCTTTGGATATTGTTGTGGGGTCTTTGGTGACCTCTTTGATGAGTGGTCGCTGCACTCTTTGGGTAATTTTGGTCGGCTGGCCACTGCTGGGAAGGTTCACCACTGTTCCATGTTTTTTCCATTTGTGGATAATGGCTCTCACTGGGGTTTGCTAGAGTCCCAAAGCTTTAGAAATGGGTTTATTGTCATGGTCTGTGTGCTGACTCTGTCTGCACTCGGGTTGTGCGGTAGTTCCCCGTTCTGTCCTCTGGCGCACTTCTTGGCCTCCAGGCTTTTATTATGACAGCGTCTCGGTGGCGCTTCCGGCTGTCAGAAGCCAAGCTCCGCAAGATGGCTGGATTCCAATCAGCTGATGACTTTTTCATCAGCTGATCAATCTGTCAAGCCCTATTTAAGGGAGCAGCTCTGTTTGCTCGGGGCTGCGACCTCCGCCTTTCCAGTCTGGTCTTCCCTACGCCCGAAGCCAGTTCTTCCCAGCGTTAGGTTCTATCCTCGCTGATTGTATGTAAGTGTTGTGTTTATTTGTGTTTTGCCCCACGAGGCTCATTATTTTGTCATTCTGTCCTTATTTAATAAATGTGCAAACTCATCATCTGGCCTATAGTGTTTCATTAGCGGTCCGCGGGGGCCGCACCATAACATTTATAACCTTTTCCAGACTGATAGATCTCAATTAGTTATTGAATTAATTAATTATCTCAATTAATTATCTCAGTTCATCACTTCCTTGTGGTAACGTATCGTCACTTCCTGTTTTGCTGTCTGCCTGTGTGGTTTGCTTTGTGGTTTGCTCTCTAGCCATTAGCTATGGCTACTAGCTCTCCTTCCTGTCCTCCTCTGGTGTGCTCTCTCTGTCAGATGTTTAGCTACACCTCTGTCTCTTTTAGTGATAACGGTAAATGTAATAAATGTTGTCTTTTTGAGGCGCTCGAGGCGAGGTTGTCTGATTTGGAATCCCGGCTCCGCTGCATTGAAACACCATCTGCGCCAGTTAATCTTGACGGACGCCCATTAGCTGCAGCGGAGCTAGCTAGCTTAGGCCCCCCTGTCAGCGGTCCCTCGGCTCTCCTCAGCAGCGAGGAGACTGGGTGGGTGACGGTGAGAAGGAAGCCTAGTCGCAAAGCCCCGGTACACCACCAACCTGTTCACGTTTCTAATCGTTTTTCCCCGCTCAGCGACACACCCGCTGAGGAAAAAACTCTGATCATTGGCGACTCTGTAGTCAGAAACGTGAACCTAGAGACTCCAGCGGCCATAGTCCAATGTATTCCTGGGGCCAGAGCAGGCGACATCGAGTCAAATTTGAAAATGCTGGCTAAAAGTAACTGTAAATATTCCACAATTGTTATTCACGCCGGCATTAATGACATCCGTCTCCGGCAGTCGGAAGTCACGAAACTTAATATAGAATCGGTGTGTGACTTTGCAAAAACGATGTCAGCCACTGTAGTATTCTCTGGGCCCCTCCCCAATCTGACCAGTGATGACATGTTTAGCCACTCATCATCCTTGAACCGCTGGCTGTCTGTGTGGTGTCCTAAAAATGACGTGGGCTACATTGACAATTGGAGCTCTTTTTGGGGAAAACCTGGTCTTATGAGACGAGACAGCATTCATCCCACTTTGGATGGTGCTTCTCATTTATCTAACAATCTGGCATCTTTTTTATCCAAATTTCCAAAACCATGACTACTCAGAGTTGGGACCAGAAAGCAGAGTCGCAGTCTTACACACCTCTCTGCAGCTCCTCTTCATCCGCCACCCCTCAGCTTAGCCCCTGTCTTCCCCATCAGAGAACCGTTGTCTGCTCCCTCCAAAGTGAATAAAAATATAATGTATAAGCATCCCAAAGTGATAAAGCAAAATATTGGTAAAACTCAAATTAAACATAAAGCCTCTAAATTGAATGATTTGGCCTCTGTTCCTCCTCATAATTTAAAAATTAAATGTGGTTTATTAAATATTAGGTCTCTAACTCCCAAGTCTCTGTTAGTCCATGATTTGTTAATTGATCATCAGATTGATTTAATTTCCCTTACAGAGACTTGGTTAGGACAAGAGGATTATGTTGGTTTAAATGAATCAACTCCCTCTGGTTATTTAAACTGTCAAAATCCCAGAAGTTCTGGTCGTGGAGGAGGAGTAGCAACAATTTACCATTCCAAATTACTAGTTAATGTAAAGCAAAAAACATGTTATAATTCCTTTGAGGGCCTGGTCCTCAGTATTGGGCACTTTAGCAATTTTAGGTTAAACCCAATTTTATTTGCCATAGTTTATCGTCCCCCATCAACCTACTCAGAATTTTTATCCGAATTTGCTGATTTCTTAGCTGATTTAGTGCTGAAATCTGATAGAATAATTATAGTAGGGGACTTTAATATACATGTGGATGTAGATAGTGACTGCCTTAATGTGGCATTCAATTCAATATTAGATTCGATTGGGTTTTCTCAGAAAGTAGGAAATTCTACTCATTACCTCCACCATACATTGGACCTTGTTTTGACATATGGCATAGAAATAGAAAATCTTGTAGTGTCTCCTCATAACCCTGTACTGTCAGACCATTGTCTGTTAACCTTTGATTTTACTATTTCTGACTATTTGGCTCCTAAAGAAAAATATTATTACAGTAGATGCCTCTCAGATGATGCTGTTTCCAAATTTATGCAGATTGTTTCCTCTATGCCATGTGTCAACACAACGGAAATAAGCTATAGACAGCTTGCTCCTTCTGTAACTGATAACATGGTGGATAGTGTTTCAGCTTCTCTGCATCAGACTCTAGACTAGGTGGCCCCCTTAAAAAAGAAAAAGTCTAATCAGAGATTTCTAACTCCTTGGTTCAACACAGAAACTCGTACCTTAAAACAGAAGACTCGTCAATTAGAAAGAAAATGGCGCTCTACTAATTTAGATGAAATCTATTTAGCTTGGAGAAATCATCTTTTAATTTATAAAAAATCTCTTAGAAAAGCTAGAACGAGTTATTACTCTGCATTAATAGAAGAGAACAAGAATAACCCCAGGTTTCTTTTCAGTACTGTAGCCAGGTTGACAAAGAGTCAGGACTCTGTCAATCCTAGCATTCCCTTAGAGCTTACTAGTCAGGACTTTATGAACTTTTTCAATAATAAAATTTCATCCATCAGAGATAAAATCAATCAGATTCTTTCCACAGTTAACTTAAATACTGTAACTACTACAACTCCTTCTATTGACAAAATAGTTTCCTCATCCAAACCTTCAACTTGTCTTTTAGACCCTATTCCTACCAGGTTATTTAAAGAAGTCTTCCCACTTATTGGTAGCTTTATTCTTCATATAATCAATTCTTCATTAACTTTAGGCCATGTACCGCAGGCTTTTAAAATGGCTGTAATTAAACCCTTACTCAAAAAGCCAACGCTAGATCCAGGAGCTTTAGCTAACTATAGACCAATCTCTAATCTCCCTTTCATTTCAAAAATCTTAGAAAGAGTTGTTGCTGCGCAATTATTTGACCACCTGCAGGGAAATGGTTTACTTGAAGAGTTTCAATCTGGGTTTAGAATCCATCATAGTACTGAAACAGCCTTAGCGAAGGTCACTAACGACCTCCTCATTGCATCTGATAATGGACTAGTTTCTGTACTTGTCCTTTTAGACCTTAGTGCAGCTTTTGATACTATCGATCATAATATTCTACTTGATAGATTAGAACACTATGTTGGACTTAATGGAACTTCGTTGCAATGGTTTAGATCTTATTTATCTGATAGGTTCCAGTTTGTTCATGTAAATAATGAGTTTTCTTTCAACTCAAAGCTTAGTCATGGAGTTCCACAGGGATCTGTGCTAGGCCCTACTCTTTTTAGTTTATATATGCTTCCGTTAGGCAACATTATTAGAAAGCACTGTATACATTTTCATTGTTATGCAGATGACACACAATTATACCTGTCAATGAAGCCAGATGATAGTAATCAATTAGCCAAGTTAGAAGCCTGTCTTAAGGAAATCAAAGCTTGGATGACTTGTAATTTCCTGCTATTAAATTCAGATAAGACTGAAGTCATTCTTGTTGGTCCAAAAAACCTTAGAAATTCCTTTCCAAATCAAACTTTCAGTTTGGATGCGGTTACTCTTTCTCTTAATAGCTCTGTGAGGAACCTTGGAGTTATTTTTGATCAGGATTTGTCCTTCAATTCACATATTAAATTTGTTTCTAAGACTGCCTTCTATCATTTGCGTAATATTGCCAAGATTAGGAGCATCTTGTCTCAGAGTGATGCTGAGAAACTGATCCACGCTTTTGTTAGCTTGAGATTAGATTATTGTAATTCTTTATTATCAGGCTGTCCTAAAACATCTTTAAAAAGTCTTCAGCTGATCCAAAATGCTGCAGCAAGAGTTTTAACAGGTACTAGAAAGAGAGATCATATCTCTCCGGTTCTGGCCTCCCTTCATTGGCTTCCCATAGAGTTTAGAATTAAGTTTAAAATCCTTCTTCTTACTTACAAAGCTCTAAACAATCAGGCTCCTTTTTATTTAAAAGATCTGATACTACCGTATTATCCTAACAGAGCACTACGCTCCCAAAATGCAGGATTACTTGTAATACCTAGAATCTCCAAAAGTACAATGGGAGGCAGAGCCTTCAGCTATCAAGCTCCTCTCCTGTGGAAACAGCTGCCAATCTGGATTCGGGAGTCAGACTCGATCTCTGTTTTTAAGAATAGGGCTAAAACCTACCTTTTTGATATAGCCTACAATTAGGGAGGGATCATGTGTTTCTGAACCCTCCCTTAGTTATGCTGCTAATAGGTTTAGTCAGCCGGGGGACCTCCAGTAATGCACTGGGCCTCACTCCTTTCCTCACTCTCTATGAAATATTTTTTTTTTTTTTTTGCTGGTCATTAACATCTGTTTGTTCTCTCCCATAGATTGAGTCCCCATCGTGCTGTTTGCTCTCTACATGTCTGTTCTTTTCTTCTTCTCTATCCCCTCACCCCCCAGCCAGTCGCAGCAGATGACTGCCCCTCCCTGAGCCTGGTTCTGCTGGAGGTTTCTTCCTGTTAAAAGGGAGTTTTTCCTCTCCACCGTCGCCAAGTGCTTGCTCACAGGGGATCGCCTGATTGCTGGGGTCTTTCTGCAACTGTGGGGGTTCCCCCCTACAGTTGATAGTGCTATGAGATGACTGTTGTTGTGAAATGGCGCTATATAAATAAAGTTGAATTGAACTGAATTGAATTGAATTACTTTGTTTCTCATTTGTTCCTGAATTTCTTTGGATTGCCACATGTCTAGCTTTTGAGGAACTTTTGGTCTACCTCACTTTCTCAGGCAGGTCCTATTTAAGTGATTTCTTGATTGAGAACAGGTGTGGCAGTAATCAGGCCTGGGTGTGGCTAAAGAAATTGAACTCAGCTTTCCAAAGATGTGATAAACCACAGTTAATTTATGTTTTAACATGGGGCAATCACTTTTTCACACAGGGCCATGTAGGTTTAGATTTTTTTTAACCCTTATTAATAAACACCTTCATTTAAAAACTGCATTTCGTGTTTACTTGGGTTATCTTTGTCAAATATTTAAATTTGTTTGATCATCTAAAATTTTTAAGTGTGACAAACATACAAAAAAATGAGAAATCAGGAAGGGGGCAAACACTTTTTCACACCACTGTATATTGAAAGAAGATATTGAAAATTGCTGAAAACAATGATTATTAGAACACTGCTGATGCAGAGTGATGTATATTCAGTGAAGCTTGGCAACTGTAGTTATTAGGGAAATATAGTAACTACTAGGATCCCTGTTGTCCAGTCAAATTGATCGGTCAAACTAACTTTTGCATAAATAAAAAATAACAATCTCATTACAATAAATCCAAGATTTTATAATTCATATTGCAGCATTCCTTAATTTAACTGCTAACACATAGATGCTTTTTTTTAATATGGACCAATGTAAAAATTAATTATTTAATGCATTCTAAGCTTTGAGCATATTCACTTGGGAACCTTTTTCTCAACCAGGCTCATTTATAAACAGCTCAAATCTGGCTCATTTATCTGTTGAAATTATTCAGTGGTGCATGCCTCATTAATACAAAAAAGATGATTACGTTTACTTTATTTACAGGACCACAGCACACCACTTAGTACTATTTCAAGCAGTACTGTTACGTATATTATCTTCACAAGCACTCTTATATCATTATATCAACTACAGATTCATTTTTACATTTAGGCAGAAACAAGCACTGATCATCAGTCAGTGCCATTAGTGTGCCAGTAATCTGTGGAAAACCAATATGCTTGTGTATTTATTTTAGAAATGCAAATTACATGATGATTCCAATTTCTTTTCCTCATGAGTGGGTGATTCATTTTTTTTCCTCTAATTGATCCAAAATAAAGTATTAATATTTAAAAATCCTTTTAATTACACCAGTTTCATTTATTTTTAAGGTGTGTTTTACACAGCCAGAATGTTCTGCTGTTAAACAGTTTTGTGTCATATTTGTGATTTTGTTTTAACACACTAATCCAGATGAATGAATATTCTCCAAGAGTGGTGATTCCATGTTTTACCAGGGGATTTTTTCCTTGTAATTTGACCTTATTTATCCTGTTTTAACCATTCTGACAAAGCTGAAAGGAGCTAATGCAATGGTGCTGCATCCACTGTCCATCTGTCTGTCTGTAGGTCATTCCTCAGGAATAGCTACTCCTCCTCGGCAACTGCCTCGACAACCACCAAACTCACACAATGATCATCAAGTGAGTCTTCATCCAGACTGTGCTCAAGTATCATTTCAGCTTTCATTAGTCCTGGGTTAAGTACTGTATAGAGATGGGGGCTCCTCATAACTGTGGGGTGGTTTCACCAGGCTGGAATGAGCTACACTATCATTGTCTGGTTTCCCCAGTTGTTTTCCCCCATTCTTTACCCATACTTCTAATGTTATTTTCAGGCTCTGTTACAAAGTTTTAGCCAAAGACTTGCACTGTTTACAGTGGAGCTGTAATCAGTACAATGATCTATCATGCGTTGATGATGGTAACAGAAGCACATTTGTAGTTCTGCCTCTGTATTTATTTATTTGCTTGTGGGTCATATGATTAAAAAAAATGATACAAAATTTGCATCTCTAAAGATGCAATAGGCAGAGAGTTTTAAAAAATCTGTTTTAATATGTATCCTTGTGATTCAAACTGTTCCAACCAGGTCACAGAGATAGAAAGCACTCAAATGGTATTTTAATCTTGTGTAGGAACTCATCTGATCCAGAATATGTCTGTAGTATTCTGCAATAACATTCATCTTTTCATCACTGTATACAGTTGCTTCCTCTTATCTATGTAACAAACTGAAATCTAAATATTTTTAAGAAAAATAATCTGCCATAAGAACAAGAACATTTGACTTTAGTCTTCTTAAAACAAAATTACTTTCAACTAAGAGAAATGATCTTACATAAAAACTGCATTTGAGGAACAGATATCTTGTCAGACAGCATGGCAAGCTTTGATTTAGGATACTTCACTGAGTTTTTGCACTGTATTTGATGACATTGTAGAATGCTGGACTCTGAGTCTCTGAGTTCAATACTTGTCAGATGCTACCAATGTTTTGCCACAGTCACAAGTCTGTAATAGCAAAAATGGAGATAAGTGTACCGCACAATTGTGAAATTTAAAATCATTACATAAGCAACTTTTGCATAATTCTTGTATGAACTATATTAATATATGTAACAATCGGACTGATTTTTATTCATTGGTGTGATTACTGCAGAGCTTCTTAGCACACTAATAAAAGCCCACACTAGCTCAGCAGAAGAAACGTACACTTGGCACAGTTTGAAGTCAAACAGCATTGCTGCCACAGTTTTGTAGTTTACTCTAAACATCTAATGTGATCTGAAAAGATCTGTGTTTGGCTAAAGTGTCCCTCCTCAGCAAGATCTTATAAATTCTGAAAACAGAGCATGGGGGATGGTTAATATATTTGTTCCCATTCAAACTTCTTGAATTACAATGTGCTGATAGATTATTGTGAAAGTACTCGGAATACAAACATGTTACCTAAGGCGGAATCAAGTTTGTATAGTGAACAGAATAACTGATTAAATGTAGTTTTGCTGCCAAGTGGAAGGCCAGAGGAGGATAAACAGCAGTCTCCAACTTCTTAGTTTGACCTTTCCTGCCAGGATGAGGAGCGTCTTTTAAAAGAGGCAGGAGCTGATGGAGCAGTGTCTTTAATGAGGTATGCTGGGGCTGTTGTCTCTTCATTTAATTAGACAATTATGCATCCGCCTACGAAAGACAAAGCATTCAGGGTCACAGGGGAGGGGGTGGGTGATGCCACAATGCCACCTTGTCACATACAGAAGTAGGGAGGCTAAATCACAGGTTAGTCCCTCTGGGGCAAGCACAGACCCTGCTCTCCATTTGGGAGCCATTATAGGCTCGTCCTATTTAAAATTCAGCTCAACTGTCTTTGTCCATATTCATTTTGTTTTTGATTGGCCTGATAATTACCATTCCACAAAGACACTGGCACCATCATCACCACAGTCCCCTTTCCACGATGTTTAAACTCCTCAGCAGACACTGATGACTTGAGACTTGTACCTTAAAGAAACCAGGATGGCTGCTGAAACACTTGCCAAGTAAACAAAGAGTTCTGCAAGCAGAATATTTGAAGGCAATGTTTCATTCCACCAGTGCCTCATTTTGCACCAGACGGGTGTAATTACAGATTCACTGCCATCTGGTATCCATGCCTGTCACTGCCCATTCCTCACCAGTGCCAAAACAGGCTCCAGTTTCCTCTATGGTGGATTGCTTTAACCTCATGTCTGCTGTCCCTGTGGACGTGTCGCTACACTACACGCTCAGACAGGCAAAAGTACAAGCACAACACAGCAGGTTTAAGGAACACAAGTGAGGTGAAGGTTGAGATGGCACCGATCCACATTTAAAGAGAGGCCATAACTCACTTGGATGAATGGTTGGAAATCTCTACAACTGATGAGGCAAAATTCATTCTGGTGATGTATGAAATGCTTTTAGGAGCCCTCTTATTTGTACATTTGTCAGCAGAACTGAAAGATCCTATATTCCTTTGTATTTTGTTCTCTGCCAGCAACACGAGAACAGAGATCAGCAGGTCCATGATACATTGCAGCTCCAACTGAGCCATGAAATATTTATTTTCATGATGTTTGATGAGATGATCTGGATGAAGTTCAGTCCATCATTTGAAAAATGTTGGGTAACACTTTATAAAAACCTATGAAGTACTTTTGGTCCGAGTACTGTTGCATTTATATCAGAAAAGTACCCATTTACCATTAACATACCATAATAATAATAATAATATGCTGAGGAAGGAATCAGACGAGACCATGAACTGACGACATAGACTTTATTTCTCCTCCAACAAGTAAAACGTACTGAATCTGAGTGTCAGAACAGACTTTCTTATACACTTCATTCCCGCCTCTGACGCTCAGGGTAAGCACATTAACATACAAGCTGTGAAATATACACACACATCCACATCCACATTAACATTCCGTCACAGGGCAGGTCTTAATACCATACATTCGCACCCCTGCGTCCTCAGGTGTGAACCTGGCATAGCAGGAGCGGAAGGCACATCTTTGTTTGGCTTTATACCCCCTCGTGCTCTGGTGCCCTTAGCTGGCTCTTCTCGTCTTTTCCCCATTACTATGTCTGACTACTTTCTCTCCCACCAACCTGGGTGGAGTGCCATGACCTATTGTGTCCCCCATACAGACCCCCCCCCCGAACACCCAGAAGGGGCCCTATCCCTGTGGACCTTTGGGCTTGAGCAAGCGCCTGTAGTGGCTGTAGCGTGGAGCCGCAGGGGTGGTTGAAACTCCTTCTTGTCGAGGTGGGTGGAAAGGGAGGTTGGTCCCTGGAGAGGAAAAGGGTAGGGAGGGAAACGGCTTAGTTCCGTGAAAACCATTCTCTGCTGGGGAAACACAAACCTGCAGAGCCGCTGTAGGCGGGCACCCATGCCGGGGAGCTTGAGCCAACACCACCTGTTTGTCTGCCAACACATAAGCGGGCTTCAGCCTGTCTATGCAGACAGTCTCCTTACGCTCCCCCCCCCCCCAAGTACTAACACAAAATGCTTCTCCCCACTTTCCAACACTCTGAACGGGCTGTCGTACAGCGGCCACAGCAGAGTTCTGTGAGCGTCGTGCCTGACGAAAATGAATTTCGCGTTCTCTAAGCGCGTTGGAACAAAAGTGCAGGGAAAACAATGGTGCACCGGGCCAGGAACGCTGGCAGCCCCTGTACCGGAAAAAATGTGCATGGGTGGGACAGTCCGGGGCCCAGGGCTCTTGGGCAAAAATTCTCCTGGGGTCCACAATGGTTGAGAAAAAACAAGTTCTGCCGGGGAAGTTGCCAGATCTTCCTTAGGTGTGGAGCGCAACCCCAACAGAACCCAAGGCAGGCAATTGGCCCAATTTGCATCCATCAGAGAGGACCTGAGCACCGCTTTAAGTGACCTGTGAAAACGCTTGCACAAACCGTTAGCCTGTGCGTTGTATGCGGTGGTGTGGTGGAGTTTGACCCCCAGGCTACCGGCCATCGCAGACCAAAGCTCTAAAACTAATTGCAAACCCCTGTCAGAAGTGATGTCCAATGGGGATCCGAACGGTGCAACCCAAGCTGACAAGAACGCGCGGGCTACCTCGGCAGACATGGTGGAACTCAGCGGAACCACCTCTGGCCAACACGTAGCGTGGTCCACAGTTGTTAAAAGGTGTGTGAAACCCTGTGATGGTGGAAGGGGGCCCACTAAATCCATGCGTATGTGGTCGAACCTCCTGGCTGGAATTTGAAATGGCTTGAGGGGGGCTTTGGTGTGCTTGTGCATTTTAGCCTGCTGGCACGTGACGCATGCTGCAGCCCATTCTTTCATGTCCCTGCGTAGGCAAGGCCAAACAAATTTGGACCTCACCAGTTTTTAACTGAGGCGAGCACACCGGGGTGGGAAAGGGAGTGGATGGACTCACTAATGCAGCGGCGCCAAGAGCTAGGAACCACCGGGCGGGGGCGGCCAGTGGAGATGTTGCGGAGCAAGGTGGGGCACCCTTCTTGCACCACTCTGCTCTCCAGTTTTAACCCAGTAGCTGCAGACTGGAGCGCGTAAATGTCTGCGTCCCCGGTTTGGTCGGTGGCCAAAGCGGGAAAGCTTATCCCCATGTAAACCGGGGAGACTAACGCACGCAATAGGCAGTTGGCCACGACATTAAGCTTACCAGCTACGTGTTGAATGTCGGTAGTGAACTCAGAGATTGCGACCAAGTGCCGTTGTTGCCGAGCCGACCACAGTTCCGAGACTTTGGACATTGCATACGTTAGTGGTTTGTGATCAACGAACGTGGTGAACTCCTGACCCTCGAGTCAAAACTGGAAATGACGCATAGCCAGGTGGAGGGCCAACAACTCCCGTTCAAAAGTGCTGTATTTACGCTCATTGTGGCGCAAAGTACGGCTGAAAAATGCGAGTGGCTGCCACGAACCGGAGATGCACTGCTCCACCACTGCCCCTATCGTGACGTCAGACATGTCTGTGGTGAGCGCTATCCGCGCTGATGGGGTTGGGTGGGCCAGAAGAACCGCGTTAGCGAGGGCCGTTTTGGCGTTTGTGAAAGCCTGGACCCGCTTGGGGGTCCAGTCAATGCTATCCGTGGGCTTCTTTTTTTTTGTGCACCGCACAGCGGTTGCAGCAGCTGTGCTGCCTGAAGGAGAAAACGGTTGTAAAAAGTGATCATCCCCAAAAATTTCTGTAGCGCCATCACGGTCTGTGGACGTGGAAAATCCGACACTGCACGCACTTTATCCGGCAGTGGGATCGCACTTTCTGGCGAGATGCGATGGCCCAAAAAAATCAATCACCGGCAACCCGAACTGGCACTTTGCTGGGTTAACAATAAGCCCGTGCACTTCCAACTGTTGGAAAACTTGTTCGAGGTGGGCGAGGTGCTCCTCCTCTGACGCGCTAGCCACCAAAATGTCGTCCAAGTAGGCAAAAACGAATGGCAGGTCATGGAGCACTGCATCCATCATTCTTTGGAAAGTTTGCGCTGCACCCTTTAATCCAAACAGCATGCGTAAAATCTCAAAAAGGCCAAAAGGAGTTATTGCCACCATTTTAGGAATGTCCTCTGCGTGAACTGGGACCTGGTGATACCCACGGACCAGATCCACTTTTGAAAAAATGCACGTCCCGGCCAGGTGCACGGAAAAATCCTGGATGTGCGGGATGGGATACCGGTCGTGTTCCGTGGCATTGTTCAAGCGTCAGAAATCGCCACATAGCCGCCACGACCCGTCACGACCCGTCACAACCCGTCAGCCTTGGGCACCATGTGCAGCAGAGATGCCCAGGGGCTGTTGGCGTGCCTAACAATGCCTAATTGCTCTAAGTTAGCAAACTCCTCATGCACGCTGGCTAGTATAGCTGCGTCCAGGTGGCGAGGGTGCGCGAATACGGCGGACCTTTCATTGTAATAAAATGTTCAACCCCATGCTTGGTCCCTGCAGCAGAAAAGGTGGGAACCGTGACTGCTAGGAACTCGAAAAGCAAGCGCTGGTATTTACCCCCTGGAATTAGAACATTAGCATTTGTTGGTGGCCCAACTCCCTGAGCTGTGCAGGGCAAGGAGGAAAAAGAAACAGCGTCAACTAAGCGTCAACAAGCAGTCCGTGGCCACACAGAAAATCGGCACCTAAGATGAAGACCAAACATGCACCTACCACAAAGTCCCACTGGTAATTGTGTCCATGCAAGCAAACAGTCACCGACCTTTCCCCGAACGTCCGGATGTGGGATCCGTTGGCAGCCGTCAGAGCTGGACCGTTGCCTTCTGCCAACCAGTCCGTGCTAACTGGCAAAATGATGCTCTTCTGGGAGCCGGAGTCTACCAGCAAACGTCTCCCAAAACGTGTGTCCTCGATGAAAAGCAGCTTCTCCCTGTCGCCAGCGGTCACAGCTGCTACTGACCGCTGGCTGAGCCGTTTCCCAGCTTCTTGAAGTGGCATGATGGCATGCAACGTTGCGCTTCTGGGCCAAAATGGCAGTGATAAAAACAGAGCATCCCACTCCTGCGTCTCATGGTGGCCGTTCCTGCCACCACCATCGGCTCCTTGACCTCGTTGGGTTCCTTTGTAGATTCTGGTGCCACTGTATGCACACTGAGAGCCTTGTTTGCCAGGATGATGCGGTCTGCCTCTCATGCCAGCGCATGGTAGTTCCTGGTCGCCAGCAGTGGTGAGTTAGCGAGGATTGCCCGCGCTGTAGCTGGTAGATTTCTGAGGAAGAGGTGGGTGAACAGGAAGGATCCATCGTCCTTACCCATTAGCACAAGCATGCTCTCCATAAGGTCCACAGCCAATCTGTCACCTAACTTCAAATGCGTGAGGAGTTTTTCTGCTTTCTCCCCATCCAAAAGGGTGTAACGTTGTATCAGCATCTGTTTGAGCACATTGTATTTACCCTGGGTTGGCGGGTTTTGGAGCAGGCTCATGACTTGTTGTGTGGCGTGCGCGTCCAGCGCAGCTACCACATGATGATATCTGGTGTCGTCCATAGAGATTCCGCTGAGAGTGAACTGGGCTTCCACATGCAAAAACCAAGCCGCCGGATTGTGGAGCCAAAAGTCTGGGAGCCTGACTGTGACAGCGCACGCAGCGGTGCGTGGCTCCTGCAGGCACGTTTTCGCAAAGGTGCTCGGTTCGTTCTCCATTTCATGTCTTAAGGTCACCACTGTGGAGGAAGGAATTGGACGAGACCACGAACTGACAACACAGACTTTATTTCTCCTCCAACAAGTAAAACGTTTTGAATCTGAGTGTCAGAGCGGAATCTCTTATACACTTTATTCCCGCCTCTGACGCTCAGGATAAGCACATTAACATGCACAAACATCCACATACACATTAGCATACCGTCACAGAGCAGGTCTTAATACCATACAGTCGCACCCTTGCATCCTCAGGTGTGAACCTGGCACAGCAGGAGCGGAAGGCACATCTTTGTTTGGCTTTATACCCCCTCACGGTCTCGTGCCCTTAGCTGGCTCTTCTCGCCTTTTCCCCATTACCATGTCTGACTACCTTCTCCCCCACCAACCCCCCTGTCCTGGGTGGAGTGCCATGACCTATTGTGTCCCCCACAAATAATGGATTAGATTTATATGGCCCTTTACATGTCAAGTGACATCTCAAAGCGCTTACAGTGAGGCCATTACTCATTAACTCCAGACAGACAATGGTAGCAGTAAGCTACTTCTGTAGCCACAGCTGCCCTGGGGCAGACTGATGGAAACGTGGCTGCACAATCCACGCCAACAGCCTCTCAACCACTACTGAACATTTATTCACATTCATACCCAGTGCCATGGACACTGGAGGCATGGTGGGTAAAGTGTCTTGCCGAGGGACGCAGCGGCAGGATGGCTAGGGAAAGTTGGATTTGAACATCCAACCCTCTGGTTATTGGACGACCCGCTCTACCTCCTGAGCCACTGCTGCTTACATTTCCCTCCTCTGTTCCATTTTTGCTGAGCACCAAACTGGATGGCAGGAAGTTCCATTTTTTTATTTGGTCTTTGGCATGACCCGGCCGGGACTTGAACCCCGACCTCCCGGTTGCGGGACAGATGCTCTGCCTCTAGGCCACCACTCTGATTAGCTACTTGGACTACTTGTCCAAGTAGTCTGTACTTACAATGTAAGCATCTGTAGTTTCCATGCTTCAGACAAGTTTAACAGTTCAAATAATCTTACGTGTAAGTACCCTGAAATTACCTAGTACTTACTGGCTTCTAATTTCCTGATCACCCCAAAATTATTATGTACTTACTGGAATCCAGCTGTATTCTTCAGTTACTTTTTTCTTTTGTAATTACCCCCAAATTGCCCAGTACTTATTGAGTTCTAATTTTGCAATTACTCCAAATTACATGTTCATACAAATGAGCAAAGTGAATTAAAAATACAGCCCACAACCTAGTCAGTAATGGGTAATTTAGGGTTACTTACACATAAGATTACTTGAACAGTTAAAATTTTCTGTAGTACAGAGACTACATGGTTCCTATATGGTAACAACAGGGTACAGGGTAGGGCTGGGCGATTAACTGAAATAAAACCGACATTAGGGGCGTAAAACCCACATAATCTTGCTCATGATGGTTTTTTGGCTTTTCCCCTCTCCCTGTGTGCTTGCGTATGTGTGTAAAGAGGTTTTCATGTACTGCTCCTTCAAAATGTGCCCACAGAATTACGTGCGCAGGCACATAACTCTGCACCCTGGAAGCAGCGCAGTTAGCGCTATTTGGCAGCAGCAGAACACTGCAGAGAAAATAAAATGACTTGTAACGAAAAGAAGTGTGGTGTCTATCCCCATAGTATGTGATGACTGACTCTTTATTTCATCTGAAGGTGCCAAGAAAAAGTGAGCAAAGTGTGTGGAAACTAAATTGGAGCTGTCTGAAGCTAAGTCACTGTTAGCTGCTAACGGCTGTCCATGTCAGCTGAGCCGTTTTACAGTGGGTGGAAAAAAGACAAAATGGTCAAGCTAAGTCTGCATTGAAGAACCCGATAAAAGACTCATAATCACTATCTGGTGGTAACACAATCATGGCTGCATAAAGGACTCCTCCAATGGAACAACTAATTAGCCACTGCCTCAAGTCATGTGACCTACAATCCCTCAAGAGGTGGGTAAACAAATACTGAGTTCTGCACTGGACAACATTTATGTGTCAAATGACAATAAGCCTTTTTCTTCATTATATTATGCTCAATTACTACTGCACCACAATGACATGATGCCACACTCTTGTGTAATATTGCTTAATTATGAGACTGGTCATTGGGCTATAAGTTAGAAGAAAGGAGAGGAAAAAAAAGGAAACCAACATGAAAGGGTCAATTAACCGTGATGCTAATTTAAGGTCAAATTGCCCATCCCTAGTATTGGGTACATATAGGGAAACTAAACTTAAAAGGTAGCAACAGGGTACTTCTTTAGTGAAATCGGCGTTGTTACCCTTAACTTACACCATACTTGCACAGTTTTACACCAGTACTTATGTTGCAAGTAGGCAGTAATTTAACAGTACTTAAATGACTGTGTGCTGTAAAGTGGGATCAAATATAGCATAGCACTTTTTAAAGTGCATTTATATTCAACATTTATTGGCCACAAAGCCTCATTATCACTTGCATTACAATGCATTGGGCATTCCTTTGGTTTCATCTTTCGATGGTCAGGGTAGCCAAACAGAGTTCAGTACGAGTCTGTCAACACTTCCAAGAAAACAAGAAAATATTTAAGAAGCTTATTGGAAATAGAAGATATTTGTCTTTTCAGCAGGTTTTTTTTCCCACATTGTGAAAGACTGTGTTTTAGCTCAAATCATGATTTTTGCATGAAGAAAACAATAATTTGGACTCCACACATTTCCTTTGTTTGGACACTGTGGGATTTTTTTTTCATCTGTTTTTGTCTTTGTCCTCTCAGTGTACACTTCTCTTTCCCTCCTGCAGCCTTCAACCAGTTAGACTTGAGATTGTGTGAACATCCTCATCCATCTCTAAAGAAAAACAACTATATTTCCACAGTCAGTCCAATAATAACTGTAAAATTATTGAACTATGCATGTTCAGAATAACAACTTAGTAGATACCCAGTCCTGATGCTAATTCTTCTAATTGACAAAATTCCATTGGCATTAATAAACACCAAATGTGCCATAGATAGATAGATAGATAGATAGATAGATAGATAGATAGATAGATAGATAGATAGATAGATAGATAGATAGATAGATAGATAGATGTGTAGAGGATGCCTTTCACAGACGAGAATGGGTTTATTTCTCAGGATTGGTTTATTGAATGGTTACATCCTCTAGCAATCGCAGAATCTCGAAAAGAGAGAGAACAATCGTCTTTCACAGTTCTTATACTCTCCCCAAGTCATACACCCCCAACCCCACAGTCCTTCAGCAAACATACAGCCCCCGAGACTCCTTGGCGTCCCCATTGTCTCTTATCCTACTAGCCTCCGGGGCTCCTGCTGGGACATTCTCTCCAACTTCCCTCCTCCTGCAGGACCAACTTCACACCTCCCGTAGGTCTCTGTAGGGTCAGGTCCTCTTTGTCCATTAAGACGTGAAGCCTCCAAAATATGCACCGTCATGCTTACTAGGTATATGTGGGAAAATATGGATACAATATATGCGCCCTAAATATGCGCCATATAACCCCCCCAAACGTCTAAATAAGGACAAAGTACACCCCAAGATGCATAGCAAACAGAATCATCTCATATCACACAGCACAGAAAATGGCACAACATATCACACTTCCGACTGCTTGGGCTTCAACCTCCTGCCATATCTGCTGTAAGCAGGTTTCGATCTGACTGCAGCCGTTTCTTGCATTTGTGGATTAGAGTCGTTAGTACATCCTTGTGAAGGCTTAGAACAGTGTCTCCCCAGCGGCCTGCCACGACGGGGGGCCCTGGCCAACTGCACTTGTTCATCAGCCAAAACAAAAGCGGGTTTGAGTCTGTTAATGCAGACTAATTCCCTCTTGTCACCCAAATCGAGCAAAAAATGTTTTTCCCCAGTTTCCAACACTCGGAAAGGTCCATCATAAGGTGGTCTTAAACCCAGCCTCTGAGCGTCGTGTCTGACGAAGACAAATTCTACGTTCTTTAAGGTTTTAGGCACAAAAACGCGTGGGAAACTGTGATGAACTGGGCTGGGGAAGGTGTTTGGTCCCGTGTCGCTCTGCAACAGCTGAGCGGGGGGGCGATTTGGTGCGGGGTTCTCTGGAAGGAATTCGCCCGGTAACCGGAGGGGTTGGGCAAAAACTAGCTCAGCCAGAGAGGCTTGCAAATCTTCCTTAGGTGCCGAACGTAACCCTAATAAAACCCATGGAAGTTTATCAACCCAATCTGTGTCCGTGAGAGCCGCTCTGAGGGCTGCCTTCAATGACTGATGAAAGCGTTCGCACAAACCGTTAGCCTGGGGGTTATATGCGGTAGTGCGGTGAATTTTCACCCCCAGACTGAGTGCCATGGATGACCAGAGCTCGGAAACGAATTGGGGACCTCTGTCAGACGTTATGTCTGACGGGACTCCAAAACGCGCGACCCAAGCCGTTAAAAACGCGCGCGCAACGTCTGCTGCTGTAGTTGACGCCAGGGGGACCACTTCTGGCCAGCGCGTGGTGCGGTCCACCATGGTTAGAAGGTGTGTGAACCCCTGCGACAGCGGGAGGGGTCCCACCAAGTCGATATGCACGTGGTCGAAGCGTTTGGCCAGGATGTGAAAAGGTTCTAAAGGGGCCCGCGTGTGCTTGTGTATTTTTGCTCTTTGACACGCTGCGCAGGCTGCGGCCCATTCTTTGACCTGTTTGCGCAACCCCGGCCAAACAAATTTTTCTCCCACCATTTTGATCGATGCGCGAACCCCCGGATGTGCCAGCGAATGGATTGAATTAAAAACGCGGTGGCGCCATGCAGCTGGGACCACGGGGCAGGGGCACCCCGTGGAGACATCGCAGATTAGAGGGGGCATACCTTTCTGCTGCACCCTGTGCTCCAGCCTTAGCCCTGTTGGCCCAGACTGGAGCGCGCGCACATCCGCATCGCTAACCTGCTCAGCGGCCATGGCTGCGTAATCTAAGCCCACGCAGACCGGGGCTGCGAGCGCTTCCGCGCCGCAAACCTGGCCCGCGTCCACGGCCACCGTGTCTGCCCCCTGGGGGCCTGGCGTTGCAACTGCGCGCGAAAGACAATCTGCCACTACATTGTGTTTGCCCGCCACGTGTTGAATGTCGGTGGTAAACTCCGAAATCGCAGCCAGCTGTCTCTGCTGTCGGCCCGACCAAGGCTCTGAAATCTTGGCCATTGCAAATGTTAAGGGTTTGTGATCTACAAACGCAGTGAAACGGCGCCCTTCCAGCCAGAACTGGAAGTGGCGGATGGCCAAATGCAGGGCTAAAAGCTCCCTATCAAACGCGCTGTATTTCCGCTCGTTATCGCGCAATGTTTTGCTGAAAAATGCAAGCGGTTGCCAGCTCCCTGCTACCAGTTGCTCGACGACCGCCCCAACTGCTACGTCGGAAGCGTCCGTGGTTAGCGCCATGCGAGCTGTTGGCACCGGGTGTGCCAACAACACAGCGTTCGCCAGGGCCAACTTGACCTGGGAGAAAGCACGCTCCCGTTCCGGGGACCACTCAACCTTATTTGCAGGTTTTTGTTTCTTTAGTGCCGCGTACAGTGGGTGCATGAGCTGTGCCGCGCTGGGGAGGAAACGGTTATAAAAATTGACCATCCCCAAAAATTCTTGCAATGTTTTAACTGTCTGCGGTTGGGGAAACTCCGTTATCGCGCGTACTTTATCGGGCAGCGGGACCGCTCCTTCTGGAGAAACGCAGTGCCCCAAAAAATCGATTTGCGCCACCTCGAACTGGCATTTCGCTGGGTTAATTATTAACTCATGCTCTGTCAGCCTCTGAAAAACCGCCGTGAGGTGGCGTTCGTGTTCATCTTCGGATGCACTGGCTACTAAAATATCATCCAAGTAGACGAACACGAAAGGGAGGCCGCGCAACATCGCATCCATCATACGTTGGAACGTCTGTGCAGCGCCCTTGAGGCCAAAAGGCATGCGCAAAAATTCGAAAAGCCCAAAGGAGGTTATTACTGCCGTTTTGGGTATGTCTTGAGCGCGGACTGGGACTTGGTGATAACCGCGCACCAAATTTATTTTGGAAAAGATGCGCGCCCCCGCCAAATGTGCCGAAAAATCCTGGATGTGCGGAATCTGGTAGCGGTCATGTGGTAGCTGCGTTAACCCAGTTGGCTCCTGAAGAGTCCGGTGCGGGAAGATCGTCGCCACCAGCCATAATTTGTCGTAGGTCACCAGTGTAGAGGATGCCTTTCACAGACGAGAATGGGTTTATTTCTCAGGATTGGTTTATTGAATGGTTACATCCTCTAGCAATCGCAGAATCTCGAAAAGAGAGAGAACAATCGTCTTTCACAGTTCTTATACTCTCCCCAAGTCATACACCCCCAACCCCACAGTCCTTCAGCAAACAAACAGCCCCCGAGACTCCTTGGCGTCCCCATTGTCTCTTATCCTACTAGCCTCCGGGGCTCCTGCTGGGACATTCTCTCCAACTTCCCTCCTCCTGCAGGACCAACTTCACACCTCCCGTAGGTCTCTGTAGGGTCAGGTCCTCTTTGTCCATTAAGACGTGAAGCCTCCAAAATATGCACGTCATACTTACTAGGTATATGTGGGAAATATGGATGCAATATATGCGCCCTAAATATGCGCCATAGATGTACTTTATTGATCCCTGATAGAAAAATTCCATATTATCTATGCTATTGATATTAATAATGTATTATTATATTTGAGAAGTATCATACCTTTCATATGCCATGTTTAATGTTTATATGTGCATTCCATATAGGATAAGTTTATATATTCTTGGCCTGTATCTGTGAGCAATTTCAGCGAGTTGAGACTGAGGATCAGTACATGCGTAAGGAATGATCTAAGCCATTTATTATAATCTCTTTGACACGTCCTGTTTCGGGTCACAGGAACGCACAAGAACTCCTCATCTTATAGATTAGTGTTTCATGGACATTCTGTTAGTTTTATGGATCTCATGTCTTCATGACCAATGTCTCCAGAGTGTCTGACGTCCCCCTGGATAAGCTCAGTTATCAGGACTGTCCCATTCTGTCCCTTCCCTTATCCTCATCCTCCCTCTCCTTTCTCCTACCTATATATATCAGACTTAGAAGAATGGATCCTTTAGAGATTCTAGGTGTGTCTGAATGTCATGCCTTGTAACCTCTCCCCCAAGGTGGCCAATGGAGTGATTGCTTACATTTTTGTAATAAATGTACATAAATCAACTGTACATAAATCAAATGTACATAATCAACTTTCCATCTGATTATTTGACTTTGAATAATTTAAGCTCAAAATTATTCTAACAATCCCAAGCTGGGAAATTACAGTGTAACAGCAGCATGACACAGTAAGACAACCAAATACACACTGCATAATAGGGTAGGAAATAGAAAAAGGAGTTACCCAGGGAAGTGAAAATGCTTACATAACTTTATATACTACACAGACTACTACTAAGTTAAACAGATGATGACTGTACATTTACAGATGTAAACACAGTTTTATGAATGAAAGTGAACCTGTAACCAAGTGATATCGATCTTCGGGGTAGGAGCATTATTCCAAATTAACCACACCTGTGGATGCACACCCCATATATACCCCCTGCATCCACCCACTCTTCCTCTTTCGGAAAACTGGGAGGAGACTGCCTCTACCAATGAAGGACAATGAATGGCTGCAGGTTTACCTTCATTCATAAAACCATATTTATATCCTTGTTATGGAACGCCCCTTGCAGGGTATTCATGAGACGGCAGAGACCAAACAGTAAGTTTGTTCATTTATTAAACAAAAGACAAGGATAACAAAATAAACAGCCACGTGGAGGAGGCCATATGACCAGACCTGAAATAAGATAGAGCGGGGAAAATACTGGACAACCCGAGCGCGGATGGGATCGGCGCTCAGGCCATCATAATCCTTAAACGTATGTTTTATTTCATTTCAGTGAACTTGTAACCAAGTGACACCCATTACCAAATGAGTTCTGAGGAGAAATGGGAGGGGTGTCACCCACAGGTCGAAGGAGCACAATGCACAATCAAACACAATGCATTGTGCTCATGCACAATCAAATGAATTTGACTTCTTTATTGCATTTGACTGAATACATACAAGTTAAGCCGGTTCCCCAAGGCAACCAGATCTGAAAAAAAGAAAGAAAAAAGAAAAACCCTTTCAAGCACAAGGCACACATGCCAGCTCACATGAGGGAAAACTAAGATGCAACTTAAGAACCCGTTGTGATCCCCAGAACAGATGAGTTGACTCCTTTATTGTACTCAACTGGATACCTGCAGGTTAAGCTGGTTCCTCCAGGTAACTGGAGTCTTGTAGTGTCCACCTCCTCACAGTCCTGAGGAGGTGGACACTACAAGATTGAAATTGTGTAATATCGAGGCAGTATTTTATTTATTTATATAAAGAAAAAAAATCACTGGGAGCTCTTTGGGGTTATTATACAAAAGTGATGGCTGTAGCTTTATATATTGTGGTACTGTGTTTAGTCTCACAGCTGTAGCCTCCCATCTGACCATAAATCATAATCAACCTCCAGTTATTCCTCCACATATTCATATGAAAATCAAAAAATGAAGAAAATTTCCCAGGGAAGCGGCGATCCTGCAGAGAGTGTGGCTGAACATCACTTGTCACTGCTACCGGTGTAGTTAGAGAATAAGCGACAGAGGAGGGACAAGTAATGTCCTACACAATATCCCAGCATGAAACACAGTCATTTTGTGATGCTGCTCTGTGAGACAATGAATCCACCATTACGGCTGGTTCACTCCTGGCTGATGTGTAATCTCAGTGTGGTCCATGTACTGGAACAATCAGCAACTACAGGGTACACAACCCATGGTTTAAAACATGTTGGAGGGAATTTACCCCACACACCATGGTACAAGCCAACTGGCATACAAGACACATATTAAGACAAGCTCAATATGTTGTTGGTGTCACTTAGCAGGTGGATCATGATGGCACTGTACAGAATGAAAGTACTGTAGGTGCTAATGCCTCAGTGTGTGTGGCATGGTAGCATGGGACAACTACTGGCCCTTCTCCACTTGTGTCAGTTTAGCCCAGTTTGGTTCGGTACGGTACGGTACGCTTTGTAGGCTTTTCCATTAGGGACTGCAGCAGTTACTGTCCCGATTTTTGGGACCTGCTGGAGAGTAGTTCTAACTGTGCCATACCAACCCAAAAATGTGACGTAAAAACACTGCAGGCCACTGATTGGTCCGGGCGTAATGTCATGAGAGCGACGTTTGAGGCTGAGTTATCTCGAGCCGCCATTTGCAAAGATTCGTCTGTGAGCCAGACAGCAAACAAGCGTCAGTATAAACAACAACGATAGAATGGCTTCACAGAAATCAGACCCATAGAAATCAACACCGTGACCCAGCAGAGTTTTCTGTGCCTTTTGGCTGATGAGAGAATCCAGAGGGAACTAGACAGAGCCACCCTAAATGAATTTACGGCCGCGGGAGCACCCAACTTCAGCAGCTGAAAGCCGTGATATTAGGATATAGAGGATGGTGAGTGATGTGATACGATGTGATATGCATCTTTTACGTTATTTATCCCAGCAGTGGAAAGTTCACTTTGAACAGACTACAAAGTTGTCTCTTGTGCAAACAGTGAGCTAGCTAGTTAGCTGTCAATGCTATCTGCTGAAATAAGCTAGTTGTAATCCTGATTAAAAGTGTTTTTTTACATGTTGCACTTTCGTGCTGTGCATGTACTTAAGTTGTGTGTATTTTCATTGTAGAGTCCGACCAGCATCTGCTGTGACACTGGCAACATTTGGCACAACACAGCAATGTGTTATGAGTGGTAAGCTGCACATCCCATTATTTTTTTAGTAGTTCAGGTTCAGGTTCAGGTTACTTTATTTGTACCCGTAGGTAGATTTGTTTCATTTAGTGGTGGACGGATTACTCAAATCCTTTGCTTTTTAAGGTAAAGTATAGGTAAAGTGCCAAAATTGTGCCCCAATGGGATCACCACCTTATCGTGGTGGGGCACTTTGAGCGTCTCCATGACCCCTAGAGCTATGTCGGCCGGTCAGACTAAGAGTGATCCCGAAGATGAAGACCTCAACGGTAGAGCAGGCAGAAGCTGGTAGTAACGATAAATACCACAATGGCTGTAAAAGTGAACGAAGGCTAAGGGAGCACACCCTGACAAAAAGCAAGCTGGTGGCACGCTTTGAGGCGGTTTCCCAAAAATCTGGATTCCGGCAGCCTCCTGCAGTTGTGAGAAGATGCCGGTCGTCTAGGGTCTCCCTTGCCACTGGAACCATCTTCTCTACAATTAAGGTAGTGGCATCGGGAAAAGCGCACCCCCCATGCCACTCTAAAAACCATCACTGTGCAGGTATCTTCTTTACCTGAGTCTCCGACCTCTAAAGTCTGGCGGCGATGGAGCATCCAGTAATGGGGGCAGGTTTGAATGAGCTGGAAGCTCCTAGCTGGAACTCTGCATGTCAGCGGCACAGGACAACGGTCGTTAGCAGTTGGGATTGATTGGCAGCTGCTTCCAGGAGACTCCTGTGCGTCTGAGCAGCCCTATTTAGGGACCGCACTGCTCACCCCAACTGGGGAAAGGCCTAGAAAAGGTGGCCTAAACATTGCCCACTCAGCACAGCACCCGGATAGGAAACCGCACCTGTCGGGACATTCCACTATGCGAAAAATAAAAACAATATCATTTAGAATTGCAGCATGGAACATAAGTACACTCCTGGATGCCAGTCCGGACAGACCACAGCGCAGAACAGCACTCGTTGCCAGCGAGCTGAAGCGTTACAATGTGGATGTGGCAGCACTCAGTGAGACCCGACTCCTCGAGGAAGGCTCATTCAATGAAGTAGGAGAGGGCTATACATTCTTTTGGGAAGGATACCCCATTGGCGGTCAACTCCTTCATGGAGTTGGTTTTGCAATCAAGAACAGCCTCCTGCACAAGCTCACAGAATCACCAGTGGGTGTCAGTGAAAGGCTCATGATTCTTCGCATCCCCCTTGCAAAATGCAGGTATGTCACTTTGGTAAGCGCCTATGCACCAACTCTGCCATCGAACGCTGAAGAGAAGGACCGCTTCTACCAGGCACTCGATGACATCCTCAGTCACATCCCGAAGGGTGACAAAATCATGCTGCTTGGTGATTTCAATGCAAGAGTCGGAAAGAACTTGCAAAACTGGAATGGTGTGATCGGTGCCTATGGCATTGGAAAAGTCAACCCCAATGGCATGAGGCTTCTTAGTCTCTGTGCAGAACATGATCTTACCATCACTAACACAATCTTCCAGCAAAAGAACAAATATAAGGCATCCTGGATGTATCCCAGGTCCAAACATTGGCACCTGATCGACTATGTGATCGTGAGGATGGCTGACCTCAAGGATGTGCTCATCACAAGAGCTATGCGAGGGGCAGACTGCTGGACCGACCACCGCATGATTCTGTCAAAGGTCAGAATGCATGTTTGGCCCCTAGCTCGTCACGGTGGCCCAAAGAGGAAAACACTCCACTGTGCCAGACTCTCCAGCAGCGACATCTGTGACAACTTCCGTCACTCCCTAGCTGAGAGGCTGGCAGGTATTGAACAACTGATCATCTCAGAGTCTGGGATGGATGAGAAGTGGACCGCTCTATCCACCATCCTCTTTGACACTGCAGCCCAAGCCATCGGTTTCAAAACCAAGAAACATCAGGACTGGTTTGACCAGAATACTGGAGAGATCTCCACCCTCCTGGACAGAATGCACAGGGCACACAGAGCCACCTTGAATAACCCACAATCCCAATTCCATAAGAAGCAATGGCAAGCCCTTTGTTCTGAGGTCCAAACAGCTCTCAGGAAACTGCAAGATGAGTGGTGGATCTCAAAGGCCAACGAAATCCAGCCTCATGCAGATAGAAACGATATGCACAGTTTCTATGATGCAATCAAAACCATCTACAGCCCCAGAAACCGCTCCCTGGCACCTGTTAGATCTGCTGATGGATCTTCTTTAATCAAGGATCAGGCCATGATAGTGGAGCGGTGGGCTGAGCATTTTAACACCGTGCTTAACCAGCCCACCTCAGTGGACCCAACTGTCCTTGCAGAGCTCCCTGAACATCCTACCTTGCCAGATCTCGACCTCCCCGCAACCTTCAAAGAAATCCTGCATGCAGTAAAAACCCTGAAAAACAATAAATCCCCTGGAGCTGACGGCATCCCAGCTGAACTTCTCAAGGAACGAGGCTACCTCTGTACTCGGACACTGTATCTCTATATTTCAGAGGTGTGGAGACGAGAGTGTGTCCCACAACAGTGAAAAAACGGCAACATTGTGACCATCTACAAGAACAAAGGAGACAAATCCATCTGCTCCAATAGTAGGGGTATCTCTCTGTTGGCCACTGCTGGAAAGGTCCTTGCCAAGGTCATGCTCCGCAGACTCATCTCTGCAATATCAGAGCGGGTCACCACAGAGTCACAGTGTGGTTTTCGGAAGGACAAGGGGACAGTTGACATGATCTTTATGACGTGTCAGCTCCAAGAGAAATGTCGGGAGCAGCATAAGGACCTGTTCATTGCCTTTGTCGACCTGTCAAAGGCATTTGTCACAGTGAACAGGGAACTACTGTGGCAATTCCTGAAGAGATTTGGGTGTCCACCCAAGTTTCTCACCATCCTTGCGCAGTTCCATTCTGGGATGATGGCCCAAGTGGTAGTGGGAAGGCACAGCTCAGAACCTTTTGGAGTGCAAACCGGAGTGAGGTAAGGCTGTGTGCTGGCCCCAGTTCTCTTCAACATCTTCCTTGTCTGTGTAACAACTCTGCTACGTAGGAGGGTGGAGAAGCAAGCTGGAGTTACCATTGACTTCAGGCTTGATGGTAACCTGTTCAACATCAGGAGGCTACAGGCAACTTCCAAGCTGACATCAGAGACCATCATTGAGCTACAATACGCCGATGACTGTGCCCTGGTTGCCCATACACCAGACGCTCTACAAAACATCCTCTCGGCAGCTATAACTGCATACACCAGAATGGGACTGACAATCAACATCCAGAAGACAGAGGTACTCTGTCAGTCCAGTACTGACCCCCCACAAAACCCAATAACCCTCACAGTAGCGGGGCAACAGCTGCTCACAGTGCCCACATTCAAATACCTGGGGAGCATAATGTCTGACACCTGCTCAATGGATGACGAGATCCAGAACCGCCTCAAGTAAGCATCAGCATCTTTTGGTCGTCTAAGGAGAAGGGTTCTTCAGAACAGCAACCTCAAACTCCACACCAAAGTGCTGGTCTACAGAGCTGTATGTATCACCACCTTACTGTATGGATGTGAGGCATGGACTATTTACAGCCGCCATCTGAGAAGCTTGGAGACCTTCCATGTAAGATGTCTCCAGAAGATCCTTGGCATCACTTGGAAGGACAGAGTGCCGCACACAGAAGTGCTGGAGAGAGCTGGCAGCTGCAGCGTGGAGTCCATCATGGCCCAACATCAACTCAGGTGGTTGGGGCATGTCATCTGGATGCCCAGCCACAGACTCCCACGCAGAATCCTGTATGGTCAGTTACATCGTGGCCAACGCAGCGCTGGTGGGCAGAAGAAGCGCTTCAAAGACCAAATGAAGTCCATCCTGAAGAGATGTCGGATCAATCCCTCTTCACTGGAGGAACTCGCTTCCTGCCAAGACATCTGGCACTTCCACTCCTCACAGGGAGTGGATTATATGGAGGAACAGCGCACACAACACCGGACAGCAAAGCGTGCAAAGAGGCATGCTCGCCAAGTCCCCCCTGCTCCCCCCAGCACCTCCTTCACATGCCCGGTCTGTAACCTAATCTGCAGATCCAGGATCGGACTATTCAAACACCAGCAAACTCACAAATAAAGAAGATGGTCATCATCAAATCGATGGACTATCAGAGAGAGAGAGAGAGAGAGAGAGGCAAAGTGCCAAAATTAAAGTAGCACAATTTCAACTTAATATGAAAGGGACTGAACTGAGATTTATTTGATTGTGTGAATATTAATTACAGAATAATTGAAAATGAATGGCACATCCAATAGTAGCCACTGGAAAATAAACCACTTGTTTATTTTTTTATTTTGGTCAGATTACTTGTGTGATCCTTTATGAGTTATATTCATAATAGTGTATCTTGCACTTTGGGGAATGGGAGTTGCTCAGTCACCATTATAATTTAGTTTACATGTGTAGTTTATAGTCTATCGTCAATAAACTCATGCAGTAACAGGACACATTACAAATATTTGAGACCCATTGTAGTGCTTCCTTTTATATTTTACCAATACAAGTACAAAACACCGCCCACACTTGAGGCCAGGGCGACACAGTGGTGACAGAGCGGTGGCTAAACTTTTATTGATAAAAATTACATATTTTGACTGAGTGACTCCATAATCGGGGATGCACACCCTGAGTTAAAGTATTAGATTCCATTCAACTGAAGGTATCAACTCATTCTGATTGCTGAGGCCACAGTGAAAACAAATGATTTTAAACATAACCCAGCCCTTGTAAAATCTACTTTACTGAAGCGCAGCTACATGAAAATTGTGGTTAAATAAGATAAGATAAGATAAGATAAGATAAGCCTTTATTAGTCCCACAATGGGGAAATTCCAGGATTGCAACAGCACAGGGATAGCAACACTCAGAGCAGCAATCAGAAGGCAAGAAAAAAAACAAGAGCAGCGAGTATACATATGTACATATAAACATAAATATATAGACACACAGTGCGGAGCATTGTAGCTAGATGGAATAAATATATAAATATATAAACACCCAGTGCAGAGCATTGTAGCTAGATGGAATAAATATATAAATATATAAACACCCAGTGTGGAGCATTGTAGCAAGATGGAATAAATATGTGAATATATAAACACACACAGTGCGGAGCATTGAAGCTAGATGGAATAAATATATGAATATATAAACACACACAGTGCGGAGCATTGTAGCTAGATGGAATAAATATGTAAATATATAAACATACACAGTGCGGAGCATTGTAGCTAGATGGAATAAGTATGTAAATATATAAACACACACAGTGCGGAGCATTGTAGCTAGATGGAATAAATATGTAAATATATAAACACACAGTGCAGAGCATTGTAGCTAGAAGGAATAAATATGTAAATATATGAACACACAGTGTGGAGCATTGTCGCTAGATGGAATAAATATATAAATATATAAACACACACAGTGCGGAGCATTGTAGCTAGATGGAATGAAACAGCAGCATAACCGTCTACTTAATTATCCTACATGGTATGATTATGTACCCATACATATTGTCACCCTCCGTAGCTACCGGTCTTTTCCTAGTTGTATACCGGAGGGGACCATTGTGTAAGTTTATTGTGTCTTTTGCATTCAATACTATTAGGTTGTCACGTCTTTTTGCTATCTCTGCGAGCAGCCCTGCTTAGGTTGTACAGTCTGACAACAGTAGGTAGGAAGGACCTGCGAAACCTCTCGGTTGTGCACCTAGGATGATGTAGTCTGCTGCTAAATGAGCTCCTTAGTACATTCAGTGTGTCCTGCATAGGGTGGAACTCGGACTCCAGCAGAGATGACAGTTTAGCCACCATCCTTCTCTCTCCCATCTCCTCCACTGGGTCAAGGCGCTGCCCCAGGACAGAGCTAGCTTTCTTGATCAGTTTGTTCAGTCTCTTCCTATCGGCTGCTGTAATGCCACTGCCCCAGCAGACCACTCCAAAAGTGATGGCTGATGCCACCACCGTGTCGTAGAATGTCTTCAGCAGCGCCCCTTGTACACCAAAAGACCTGAGTCTCCTCAGTAGGAACAGCCAGTGCAGTCCCTTCTTGTAGAGTGCGTCAGTATTGTGTGACCAGTCTAGTTTATTGTTCAGATGAACATCCAGGTACTTGTAGGATGTCACCATCTTGATGTCTGCTCCCTGTATATTTACTGGTGCTATGAGGGGCTGTCCTTGCTTGCGGCAGTCCACCACCAGCTCCTTAGTTTTCCTCGCATTGATCTGGAGGCAGTTCCGGTGGCACCAGTCCACAAAGTCCTGGATAAGTCCTCTGTACTCAGCTTCATCTCCGTTGGAGATGATGCCAACGATCACAGAGTCATCAGAGAACTTCTGTAGATGGCAGTGTGTTGTGTTGTGTGAGAAGTCTGCAGGAAGGGAGCCAAAACCGTTCCCTGGGGGGCCCCCATGCTACCGATGATCGTGTCGGACACACAGTCCCGGGTTCTCACAAACTGTGGCCGGTTTGTGAGGTAGTCCAGGATCCATGATGACAGGTGCTGGTCCACCCCTGCGCACAGCAGCTTGTTCTTCAGGATCATCGGTTGGATGGTGTTGAAAGCACTGGAGAAGTCAAAGAACATGATCCTCACCGCATTCCTGGGCTTCTCCAGGTGGGACAGAGAACGGTGAAGGAGGAAGATCACCGCATCCTCCACCCCAATGCCATGCTGGTAGGCGAACTGGAGTGGATCCATCGCTGGTCCCACCAGGGGGCGGAGGTGAGCAAGGAGCAGTCTCTCCAGGGTTTTCATCATGTGGGACGTCAGGGCCGCTGGTCTGTAGCTGTTCAGATCTTTGGGGTGGGAAGTCTTTGGTACAGGTACCACACAAGATGTTTTCCACAGCTGTGGTACCCTCCCCAGCTTCAGGCTCAGGTTGAAGATGTACTCCACAATCCCACACAGCTGGTCTGCACAGGACTTGAGGAGCTTTGCACTGATGCCGTCCGGTCCCAACGCCTTCCTCACCTTGATCTTCCTCAGCTCCGTCCTCACCTGGGTCTTAGTGAGGGTCAGGTTGGGGGGCTGTGTGTTGGGAGTGGGGGGGGGGGTGATGGTGGAGTGGGGAGTGGGCAGCAGGACTTGATGTCTTCAGAGGCAGCAGTGGTTGTTGTGCAGTCGGAGGGGAGGGCGGTTGGTCAAACCTATTGAAAAACAGATTCAGATTGTTTGCCCACTCCCTGCCCCCCGTAGCCTGGGGGGAGGTATTCTGGAGCCCAGAGATGGTTTTAAGGTTTCTCCAGACCCCACCAATGTTGCTCTGTTGCAGCTTATCCTCCATCTTTTTCCTGAAGTTGTCCTTGCCTTCTCTGATTTTCCTCCTCAGCTCCCTCTGTATGGACTTCAGCATCTCCCTGTTCCCCGACCTGAAGATCCTCTTCTTCTCCCTCAGAAGTGTTTTTATCTCAGGGTTGATCCAGAGTTTGTTGTTTGAGCAACACCGTATGGTCTTGGTGGGTACGGTGTTGTCCACACAGAAGCTGATGTAGTCCATGATGGTGTGAGTGAGGCCATTGATGTCCTCACCATGTGGATCGAAGAGCTGCTCCCAGGCAATGGTTTCAAAGCAGTCCTTTAGAGCGTCCATTGCCTCCTCAGACCATAACTTCACTGTGCGCATAACCGGAGGTTGTCTGTGCACTAGGGGTTTGTACACCGGCCGGAGATGAACCAAGTTGTGATCCGATCTCCCGAGTGGGGGGAGTGGTGGTGAGGTGTAGGCCTCCTTAGTGTTTGTGTAGAATAAGTCCAGTGTTTTATTGTCTCTAGTGTGGCATGTGACATACTGGGTGAACGTGGGTAGAATGGGAGACAGCGAAACATGGTTGAAATCGCCTGAGATGTGGAGAAGAGCATCTGGGTGTTCTGTCTGCAGCCTGCCAGTTACTGAGTGGATGACGTCATGCGCTGTCCCAGCGTTCACCGTCGGATTTGCATAAATAACAATGCAGATCACGTGTGAGTATTCCCTCGGGAGATAGGTAGGCCGCATGCTAACAGCTAGCAACTTGATGCCTTTGCTGCAGTGTTGTTGTTTAACAGTGATATGTCCCGGTCTGCACCAGTTGTTATTAACATAGATCATCACTCCACCGCCCCTTGCTTTGCCACTGTCTGGTGTTCGGTCTGCCCGTATCCCGTGGAAACCCTCCAGTTCAATGCTAGTATCTGCTGCTAGTTCAGTTAGCCATGTCTCCGTAAACAATAGAAGGCAGCACTCCCGGTATATGCTATCGTAGCGGGAGATAGCCGCTAGCTCATCTAACTTTCCCAATATAGATTGTACATTCCCCATAACAACAGATGGGAGGGTGGGTCTGTACCTTATATTCCTTGGCTGCCATCTTACACCCTCACGGCACCCACGTCGTTTTCGCCTTATTTCTCCTGGTATGTCGAGTTTTCTCGTTAGCACCGAGTGGCAGTTGAGTACTAGCAGCTGTTCCCTGCTGTACCGTCTCCTGCTGTAAACAGTGGCTCCGTCCGCCGGCTCGGGAGACATTTGGGGCGATCTGTGTGTGTTCGTGATGTGTAAGGTGTCGCCGGATCAGAAAGTTGTCACCGGATCGGAAAGATAGAGGAAGGAAAAACTCAGAATTGAGCCGCTGTTGCAAAAAGGCAGCCAACTCGTGTGGCGCCGGAAGAGGAAAAAAACAAAACAAAAAAACAACAAAGTACTTTTTTGTCACATTCCACCACTGGCTTTTAGCAACAAGTGTATTTCTCAAATATGTTTTAAACTTGCTTTAATTAACCACCACCCATTTCTGTCTTTTGTATAGGCAAGAGGAAAATGATCCACTCCAAACCAGACCTCGCGTCACTATTTACAGAGATGCAGGCTGAAAATCTGCTGAACCAGGACCAGTCTGAGTGGCACATCCAGTTGCTTCTCAGTGAAGCAGCGTGGCCGGCGTGCGTGAGCCATTCTAAGTTTTTGGGGTTTTTTTACAGTTTGAATTTTGCACACTAAATAATGTGTAATGTGCTGCTGATTGTAATAAACAATTTAGTGACTGATGTGTTTGCATCATGATTTTCTATTTTGTCTGTTAAGACACCGGTGTGAAAAGAGTCAACAGTACAAGCCATTTATCAGTGACTTTGAAAATAATGGCTCATTTTAAGAAAAAGTAACCAAAAACAATTATTTTACTTACTGAAGACTGTATTGTTGGATGTGCCAGTGCAGAAGACACTGCACACTTTAGTGATAATACCAGTATATGGAGGAATTCTGGGCCATATTAGCATCTGTATTTTCTAATAATGGGTTAGGGCAGGGGTGTCCAATCATGTACCATGGAGGGCCAAGACCCTGCAGGTTTTACCTCCAACCAGTGTTTTCAACAGCAGATTCCACTAAATTTCTTCTACTGACTGCTGATTAGTGAGAACACCTGCTGAAGAGACTTGGTGAAAGAGAGAACCTGCAGGGTCATGGCCCTCCATGGCACATGATTGGACAACCCTAAGGGTTTAATGGGATTTAACATTTTAACACAAACTGCTTTATGGCTCATAATTTTGATGGCAGACTTACACCAAACCAAAAGTGATTTCTCAAACTGCTGGATTGTTCTTAGACAGCTTTTCCAGTCTTTTAGTATTTCATTTATGTCACTTGGTGGTGACCTTCACACATAAAACAAAAGTGGAGACACAGCTGCAAAAAGTACAAAGATTTATTGTCAAAATTCCTTGTGCCATACTAAATGAATACATGTGTAGTTCACTGTTGATGCAGAGAATATATATTTATACAGTACATGTAGTCAGCAATACTCGATATGATATATATCCAGTAAATCCATATATTTTCCATGTCACTTTGTGACTGCATTATTTTAATTGCTTTGAATCCTAGATCCAGTTTGTTTTGGCTTAAAATGCATCATAATTGTTAAATATATCTTATTATACCTAACTCAGTAATGTTTACCTGTTGAAATATACATTTTACGGCTAATAAAACCCCATAACTACAATATGGCACCTGGCAATCAAGTTTTGGCAGATGATCATGTTTTGTCATGACACCAGCGGCTGGAGCAGGTACATCCCATGATGTCTCAACAGTCTCTCCATGATTTTCACACAGATCAGAGCAATTTGTTGCACAGGAAGCTAAACATTTCTACAAACATTATAAAGTTCTGTAACCACTGCCCGTTCGTGAAGCCGGGGTGACATCTCATCACTGGGTGCCTGTGTTGAATGCCCAGATCCACGGTTTGAAGCGATAATTTTGCCACAAGAGAGCCATCTGAACCACACACAGAGAATACATATTTTAGTACCTAATAGCAATAACTTGCCAACATTACAATGTAGTACGGCGGACTTAACGCAAAGTAGCATAAGCAATCATTAGCTTACATTCATATGTGATGTAGTTCATATCTTCATGTCTTCTGCTTTTTACTGCTCCATATGGTTTCCTAAACACTCCAGTACTTTTCCAGAGTGTGTCATCTCGCTGCCTATAGCCTTCACTGGCTGTCCTTTTGTTGTCTTTACTCTGGCAAAAAAAAAGCCAGACACTGCAGTCACCTCGTATCCTGCCATCTTGTGTTTAGCCTGGGTCACTTGTTTTATGTAACGGGAGGGTTGTGCCACCTTCCTGAAACAAATTCCACCCACATCAAGCAGTACTCTCGTGTAATGGAAACACAAGTGGACCAAACTGAACTGAACTGTACCGTACTGTACAGGGCCAAACAGATACTAGTGGAAAAGGGCCATAAGTATTGTGCCAGGCCATCCATGGACGGTTTTGAAATGCTTGGTATTTGGCACTAGTGGTAGAGCACCCACCCCTCAACCGGGAGGTCATGGGTTCAAGCTCCGGCTGGGTCATACCAAAGACCACATTAAAATGGTACTTCCTGCCCTCTAGCTTGGTATTCAGCATAACAGAACGGGGGAAGGAAAAACTGTAACCCAAGGACAAGAAATGGAAATTAGCCACTGGCTACAATCTGGCAAGTTTACATTGACTGATATCAATGTTCATTAACTTGCACTGTCCTTAAAAAACAGCAATTTATGCAGGTATAACGCAGATGTCACCGTTACAACATACATGAGGTGTACCTCATCCCAGGGCTCTATGCTGGCATTTTTGTAAAGGAGCTCATAAAAGAAAAAATAAAGTACAACAATAAAATTAAGAGCACACAGAAAAATGCTGGAGTAACAGATTTTATGAATTTAATGCATGTATATTCAAGGCCGCCTTAACACAAGGGCTAGGCTGGGCTGAAGCCCAGGGGCCTACAAAGATCAGGGGCCTATCATGAGCCAATAAAAAAGATCACATTGTTGTTAACTGATCGAATTCTATGTCCATCACTTGATATTCGTGTGTGGCTGCTGATTGGTCCAATTTACATGTGCCCCACATGGGTACCACGTAACAATAGCCTATCAGAGGAATTGTTTTGGCATGTGACTATGCAAGCATCAGTGAGAGGTAAGAAGTAATTAGCTAGGTGAAAATGTCCAAAAAAAATAGTTTAAGAATGGTGCTTACAAAATTATTGCTAGAAAAAGGGCTTAGGGGGAAAGGAATTGTTCAAAAAATCCCAAAGTTTAAAGGATTTTTCTAAACTGGAGCATGAAGTGGAGGCAGGGCTGCTCATTATTGTACTGAGGAGACAGGTGGGCCACTACCTGGAGCTGGAGAGCAGGTTTCACTGAGCAAAGACTGGAGATGGACAGACAGGAGGACTGTTAAAGCACTCACCTGGAGGAGAAAAGCAGGGGCCGCCAGATCCTGCTAAAAGAGAGCAGGCCAGTGGAGAAGACAAGCTGAGAGATGGAGACCAACACATGAAAAGTCTGGTCGCTGGGAAAGGCCATGATTGCTTATATCAGACAGTTGTGTGTGGGACAATGGATGCCGAACTTGGTAAAAATGTAGACTGGAACAAGCATGCTACTAAAAACAGACCTTGAGCTCGCACTGATGCCCATATGATGTTCTTCGTGAGCTGGACTTAAAGGACATAATGAAGGATTTTTTTAAAGAAGACCAGGAAGAACTTCTAAAAGGGTAAGACATGCTCTTTGTACTGGTTTCTAATCAACTGCTGTGCAGATTTTTGATTGCTGCTGTTGTCCATTGTTTGAATCAGAAATACTTTAATGGTATACAGTGGTGTGAAAAAGTGTTTACCTCCTTCCTGATTTCTTATTTTTTTGTATGTTTGTCACACTTAAATGTTTTCAATCATCAAACAAATTTAAATATTAGACAAAGATTGTGGTGATCCGAGCACTGTACCCATCCGCACTGAGGTTACTCAGTATTTCCCTTTTTTCCACCTATATTACTTCGGGTTTGTTATTAATGCCTTTCCAGGGCTTTTATCGTGACAGCGTCACAGCTGAACTTCCGGCTGTCAAAGCCGAGCCGGTGCCGTGACAGCTGTTCTTGATTTTGTTAATTACGTTCCCCCTTCTTGTGTGGTTGCTTTACTTTTGTGTTCAGTATTTAAAGGGGACCTGTGGTGGTCGTGAAAAAAAAGATATTATATTGAGCCCCTGTCTCACGTTCTAGTTCAACTTCAACTTCAAGTTCAAGTTCAAAGCCATGCAATATAAATCCATTGCTGATGTGCTGGTTCTGCTATGTCAGCAAAACATGGGCGCAGCCATACTGGCGGCTACATGGCCTGCCAGGACGCTTCCTGTGACGTAGTAGCGTTGGTACCGCGATCTGGATCAATATTGGCTGAGCCTGGAGTGCCCGGATGAGCAGTGGCTGTCGGGATATGGATATCGCAAAATGGCGGAATGTAAAGCCTTTGGATGTCTCAATAATAAGCGAAAAAACAAAGATAAACACTTCTTTTGTGTACCCAAACCCAGCACACCTTGTCGGAAGATCGTCGTGGAAAAGTGGTTGCACAATCTCGTGTTGGAAGATGTGTCTAACTCGTGTGTTTAGATAGGCCAGCTCAGTGCGTGAACGTGAGTGAGTGCGTGCGCGCAGCCGAGGCGCACCCCCGTGTGTGTGGGAAGCGAACGGTGTGTGTGAACTGGCAGATGAGTGGAGAGAGCGAGGCGACCGGAGCAGGTAAAAATTGTTGCTATTAACAGTGCGGTGTGTGAATAAAACCCCAACATTCAACATCAGTTTTTTGCCGAACACAATGGCCACATTTGCACCAGTCTGCATTGGCCATACTGGCTCGGCCAGCATGCCAGTTTATAGCAACATTTTCCTCCGAGAAATCTGAAGATTCCGACGAATCAGTGTCATTTTCACCCTCAGAAGACCGTTCTGGCTCAAACCAGTAGCCATGTTGCCCGAATTCTTCCTCAAAGTCCGATAATTCAGCCATAACAGAACAAAAACACTGACAAAAGCACCGTAGTCGCTGGTACAGGCTGAGTATCGACTTTTCAGTAACAACGAGGTGACGTCTGCGCGCATAGTTTTCATTGGCTGGCCATGCCGGCTGTAGTATTTGCATATATCTCTGGTGGTAGATGGCTGGCAATAATTATTTAACCAAATAACGAATACTTTGGCTAATGTTTTCAAGTTGAATGCGTTTAGACGACCACCACAGGTCCCCTTTAAGGGAGCAGCTGAGGCTCACTCCTCGTTGTGACCTACATTTGTGTTCCAGGACTGGAATCCCTGTCCCCGGCTCCAGTCTTCCTTCTGTCCTCGATTCACCCTCGCTTCTTCAGGCGTAAGTGTTTAGTCGTTCGTGTCTGTTTCCACCCTCGCTACACTTTAGCTCTGTTGTTAGTGTTCTTTATTTTTTATGTCCAAGTTCTATGTATGTGTTTTACCCCACGTGGCTCTTTACTTTATTCTTTGTTAAATAAACAGACAAAACTTACTGCTGGCTTCTGGTGCCTCATTAATGCCCTGAAAGGGGCATTCATGTCAGTAGGTCGCAGCCAAGAGAGGTGCCAGCCACAGTAAGTTTGTTTTACTGGCTTGAGTTTTTCCCCTTTTCCGGGTGCCTGTTTATTGGAGTTATGGCGTCATCTCGGACCAGATATTCGATGAGCCTAGGGTTTGAGCTAGTTCAGGCTCTGATGGAAATAGACCGTCTCCTGTTCAACGCCCGTATGTTCACCACCTCCGTAAATGCGCAATGGTACCTGGACCTCGCAGAGGCTGCTGTAAAGCACCATCCTCACCTGGCTGAGCACGCCAAGGGCATGGAGAGGATGGCCGAACTCGCGGCACTTCAGCAGAGGAACCGTGGACTAGTGAAGAGTCCCAGCAGGAAACCAAAGTTGGAGCCGATGGTGAGGCATCCCTGCTCCTCGCCTCGGGATCAGGTCCCTGCTACACGTCCAGTCCTAAGTTCTGCGTCATTGAAGGGAAGCATCCCTACGCAGCAAAGGAAGAGGGCAGCCGGGGCCCGCTGTGAAGAGGCACAGTGGGCAGCTGAGCTCATCAGGGGGCGCATGGCTGAAGCACGCTCTTCTTCCCATCCCAGCAGAATCCTAAGGAACGTGGTGGCGGCAGTTAGACTGGTGGAGGCTAATCTCAATAATTATCCTGAGTACGCCGAGCTGCTGGCCTCAGTTTCTGCACAGCAGCGGCGCTTTCCTGACTTGAATCTAGTCTCACCCTCTGCCAGAAGACGCCGCCGCCCTGCCCGTGATCAACCTCCTGTCCGGGCCGAACCTCTGCGAGATCCCCGTCCGGATCCTGTCCCAGACCACCGTAAGAACTCCGCCTCCCAGCCAGATGTTTCCCCCGCGCCACGACAGAAGGTAGAGACAGCAGCACCAGCCTCCAGGTCACCTCTTCCCGCTGTTCCGTCAGCTCCTTGTCCCCGGGCTGCCTCGGCTGCTCCTCCCTCCTCCTCGGCACTCCCTTCAGCTGCTGGGAGCCCAGCGAGTCCTGCTCTGGCTCTGCCCATCATCGATCCTGTGGGGGCGGATCCTCCTCGTCTTCCCGGGGGGCCCTCCATCACCATCATTAGGGGAAAGGGGAGAACCAAGCCCCCTGCAGCAGTCATCATCGTTCCCCAGGAAGACAGGCAAGTGTTTTTTTCATTCTAAATCTCAGTATAATGAATCACCTTGTCTGATTCCTGTGGGTGGAGCTCAGGGTTCACAGTCCTCTGAGCTTCCACCACCTGCTGCAGCCATAAACATTGAACCTGCTACCTCTGTGTTTCCTCCCCTTCTCTCCGAGCGTCCCCCGATGCCAGGAGTAGACCGTCGGGAGGAGTCTGCGGGCTTGGAGAACCTGGTGCCGGCCCCCCAGCTGTGTCATGGGCAGAGGAGGAGGGCTGACCATCATTTGGAGCCTGTGCTGACGATTAAGCGTCCCCGGGTCTCCATGGAGCAGCAGTCCCTGCACAGTCCCCTGCCACCACGCTGTGTTGGCCGTCGGCGTGGGTTTCAGCACCAGGGGGTTCCTGGACTGTGGAGACCATCATGCCAGCTGCGGAGCCCACCGCAGTCAAGTCGGAACCAGTAACAAACCTCCAGATTGTCAAGCCCGGATCGTCGGAGTCCTGGACGGCGGTGGAGCCCAAGATCAGGCAAGTGCTCTATTTTGTCTTCTTGCTTTCTGTTCTGGAGCGTTCTTGCCTGTCTCTTGGGGAGAAGAGCCGGGTGCAGCCAACACTGCATCTGAGCTCATCTCCCCAGGCTCTGCCACTGCCGTTGATCCTGACCCCTGTTCTCCCTGTCTGTCCAAGCCTTCTTCCAGGGTCACCGGAGAGGAGTCAGCTCTGGTTGTCGTTGTCGAGGGTCCAGGTTTGGAGGTCATCCCAGGTGCTGTGTTGGTTCCATCCGAGTCCACCGAGGGTGCTGCGCTGGTTCCATCCGGATCCACCGAGGGGGCCGTGCTGGCCCAACCTGGGTCCACTGAGGGTGCTGTGCCGACCCAATCCGGGTCCACCGAGAGTGCTGCGCCGGCCCAGTTTGAGGTTGGCGAGGGAGCTGCAGACCCCCTTCCACCTGTTACCAAACTGGGTCCCAGTTCCCCCCCTCCCCTCCTATTCTCCACCACCGGACGCTGCTGGGGTCTCCTTCATCCGGTTCAGCTTCTCCTCGTGGTGCTTTTTGGTAGGGATGTCACCTCCGAGCTTCCCCCTCCAGTCCTGGTGGCCTGAGGATGCGGGCCGGCCACCTGACAGACTGCTCCGCCGGTCTGGCATCCTGGGTTGGCCACCTGAAGGACTGCTTCATTGGTTCGGCGACCGGGGCCAGCCACCTGAGGTACTGTTTCCCCGGGTCTGGGACTTGGGTAGGCCGCCCGAACTGTTTCTTTCCTTTTTTTTTTCTCCACTCTCTATCTGCCGGCATTCCTGTAGTTCTGTTTTCCATGCGGGGTTGAAGGGATTCTCTTTTCTTTGCCTGGGTTGCCGTGTGTTCTATTCATATAATTTTTGTTTGCCTTTTCTGTGGTATTTCCTAGGTAAAGGGTATCTGTATTTTTTGTTTTCTCTTGGGTTCGTGGAATCAACAAGTATTCATACGCTGTGTACACTGTGCCTATCAGCAGCGGAGGCCAATTCCTGGGTAGTCTGATCCACTGGTGTGTGTTCTAAGCCATACAGTTCGTGTAAAGGACGCCATGACCGTGTTTAATGTTTGGCTCGGGTAGGAATTTGAGTTTCACTTTTTCATGTGCTGATTTTTTAACTTGACCCTGACCTACCAGGAGGTAAGCTCACAATGATTTGTTGGTGTTTAGGACGACCAAAATAACTGATTTTGGTCAAGATTGCGGAGTATGGTCTCGTCCATTATTTCCATCATTATAGGACAATTTCAGACCTAGTTGCACTTCTT
Organism: Pholidichthys leucotaenia; assembly: GCA_020510985.1. Lineage (NCBI taxonomy): Eukaryota > Metazoa > Chordata > Actinopteri > Cichliformes > Pholidichthyidae > Pholidichthys > Pholidichthys leucotaenia. The sequence continues at coordinate 251,157,827 of CM035847.1, read as the reverse complement.
AGTTATCACATGTAATGTTTTTCTCCCCTAGGATTATTTCATTTTAACTCTAAGTGCAGTTAATTGATCATGTTTTTTTTGGGGGTATTTATTCTAAAATGCTAGATGTCAAAATGTGCCAAATATTGCTTCTCATCCCAAAGAGGGCAGACTAGTGCAACTGCAGTTAAAACTGTGGGTACATTTGTTTTGACTTGACAATATTTTGTAATTTACCATGTATGATGGCTCTTAGTTCGAGGTCAGCAACCTTGACTATGGTAAGAGCCATTTTGAACATTTTTGCCCCAGAAGATTTTAGATGTTTGAGTCTTAAAATTAATATAAACTGGCAAGTTAAGTATAACTGCCCTGTCAAACTATGTAATAGTAGAGGTTTTTTCTTTTTCTTTTCTCTTTAATAGGCACCTTGTCATGATGGCCGCCAGGCCGTCATCAGCATCATCATCATCAGCTGCGCTCACTCCAGCAGGTGGTAATCAGCGGACTTACACTGCGGAACCTGCCAGTAAGCACCTGCAGCACGTTTACACCGTTATTGTCAGTGAACAGCAGTAACCTTTGTGCTTGTGTGTTTCCAGGGTTGCCGGGTCACCACAAGTCAGGCTCAGCTCCAGTGACCAGACAAGCACACATACATCCACTCACACACTACACGCTCACTTTAACAAATAAAAGATTATTGTCTGTAATCACTCGTGTCAGCGTCTGTCTCTTGAGTCGTAAATCATGTCAGTACGACTCCGTCAGAATGACCCAACAGACCGCTTAAACACTCTCAGCGCACGAGTTGACATGATTTCCCATCAACAGACGGTAATTTTAAATCAGCTGACACAAATCAACAGCCGGCTGGATCGCCTGGAAGGACACCAGGTGTTTCCCCCGGCCAGCGGGGCGCCTTCAGCACCTGCAGCTACTGCTACTAGCCAAACCAACCCACCATCCGCACATCGCCTCACTCCCATGCCAACCCCCACTCGTTTTAATGGTAAACTTGGGGAGGCACGAGGGTTTTTGCTGCAATGTGAGTCTGTGTTTCTCCGCGTCCCGGGGGACTTTGCCACTGATTTGAACAAGATTGGATATATTATCAATTTGCTGGGAGGCAGAGCCTTAGATTGGGCAAACCATGGCCATGATGGTGTATGCCATCATACACGGGACGCGTGTATGATGGCATACACCATCATATGCAAATGATGGTGTATGCCATCATTTACGGCGAACAGTTTCCCGTTCGAGTAAACCTCGCCCTCGCTCCATTAGGTCCTCCCTCCTCGCTCTGCCCTCATCTGAGGAACTTCCGGAGCAGGAGGATATGATTGTGGGGCAATCGGGTATTACAGCGGCTGAAAGACAGCGCTGCAGGGAGCAGGGGTTGTGTTTCTACTGTGGGAATGGGTCACATGGAGTAGTGGACTGCCTGTTAAAAGGGGAGGTCTGCGGATCACAGTAGGGGGATTTGCGGACAAAAATCAGGAAAAACCCCTTACTAGTTGCCACATCCCCATTAGACTCCTCCACAAACACAAGGAACACACCACACACGCCTTAGTTGACTCTGGAGCTGAGCAGAATTTCATCTCCAGAGACCTGGCAACCCTGATGGGCCTCAGCTGTCAGCCCTTATGCCCCCCTGTTCATCTTGTCACCCTATCCAAAGCATCTTTGACGTCAGTTTCCCACCAGACGGCCCCTGTGTTTGTAATAGTCTCTGGGAATAACAGGGAGGAAATACGGTTCCTGGTCCTGCCCATCTCCTCTTCACCCGTCATCCTGGGGTACCCCTGGCTCTGGCTGCATAACCCCACTTTCGACTGGCAAGTTGGGAGTATCACGGCTTGGAGCTTGTTTTGTCTGAGCGCCTGTCTCCAGTCAGTGGCGTGCACCCCCTCGGTCCCGATGCTGCCTCCCTCGACGCCTCCTCCGGACCTGTCCAAGGTGCCTGACGTCTACCATGACCTGGGTCCGGTGTTTAGTAAGTCACGGGCGCTGTCCCTTCCCCCCCATCACCCGTATGACTGCGCAATCAATCTCAAGGCTGGGGCCCCTCTTCCGGCAAGCCGCCTGTATAGCCTGTCAGCTCCGGAACGTGAGGCCATGGATACGTATATCAAGGAGTCTTTGGCTTCTGGTATCATCCGTCCCTCGTCCTCGGTCGTAGGCGCAGGGTTCTTCTTCGTGGGGAAGAAGGACGGATCGCTGCGCCCCTGCATCGATTTCCGGGGTCTCAATGATATCACAATCAAAGACAAATATACGCTCCTCTTGATGAACACTGCTTTCGATTCCCTCCAGGGGGGGTCATGGTTCACCAAGTTAGATCTACGGAACGCCTATCACCTGGCGCATATTCGAGAAGGTGACGAATGGAAGACTGCCTTCCTGACCCCAAGCGGCCACTTTGAATATTTAGTGATGCCGTTTGGGTTAACCAACGATCCGGCGGTGTTCCAGCGCCTAATAAATGATGTACTCCAGGACTTTTTGAGCTCCTTCGTCTTCGTGTACCTCGATGATATCCTCATCTTCTCGTGCACACTGGAGGAGCACCAGGTGCATGTACGGCAGGTCCTGCAGCACCTCCTGGAGAATCAGTTGTTCGTCAAGGCGGAGAAATGTGAATTCCACACGGACCGCACCTCTTTCCTGGGATTTATCATCACCCGTAAACAGGTGCCCCCGATCCAGACAAGGTCAAGGCAGTGGTGGATTGACCCACACCTACATCTAGGAAACAGCTGCAGGGTTTTTTGGGTTTTGCCAATTTTTACCGGCGTTTTGTGCCTAACTTTGGGAATATCGCCAGACCCCTGACTGCGCTCACATCCCCGAAGGTCCCCTTTCGCTGGAGTGAGGAGGCTGCTGCGGCATTTGAGAGACTGAAGGAGGAGTTCGCCTCGGCTCGTGTGTTGACCCAGGTGGACCCGGAGCTACAATGCCTGGTGGAGGTGGATGCCTCGGATTCGGGGGTTGGGGCCGTTCTCTCTCAGCGCTCCCCGACGGATGGAAAGATCCGACCCTGCGCTTTCTTCTCTCATCGCTTAACACCTGCTGAGAGGAACTACAGCATTGGTGACAGGGACCTGCTGGCTGTCAAACTCGCTCTGGAGGAATGGAGGCACTGGCTGGAGGGGGCTGCCCAGCCGTTTGTCGTGTGGACTGACCATCGCAATCTTGAATACCTCAGGACGGCCAAGCGGCTGAATCCACGCCAGGCCCGCTGGTCACTCTTCTTCGGTCGCTTTAATTTTACGATCGCCTACCGGCCGGGAAGCAAACATAGTAAGCCTGACGCCCTTTCCAGGCAGTTTGACGTGCCATCCTCTGACGAGCAGGAGGAGACTATCCTGCCATCTGCCTGTGTGGTGGGTGCGTTGTCCTGGGGAATCTGCGACAAGGTCAGAAGAGCACAGGAGGTGGAGCCCGATCCGGGTGGGGGGCCCCCGGGTCGTCTTTTTGTTCCTCATTCTGTTAGGGGCCAGGTAATAGAGTGGGGTCATGCGTCCAAGCTGGCGTGCCATCCGGGTGTGAGTCGGACCACTGACCTCCTCCAGAGGACCTTTTGGTGGCCAGGGCTTCGGAAGGATGTTAACAACTATGTCCGGGCCTGCGCTCAGTGCGCCACTGGGAAGACATCATCATCGGCCCCGGCGGGTCTTCTGCATCCTTTGCCCGTCCCTTCCCGCCCCTGGTCCCATGTGGCCATGGATTACGTGACCGGGTTGCCCCCCTCCAGCCACTTCACGACTGTTTTGACAATTGTGGACCGCTTTTCTAAAGCTGCCCACTTTGTGCCTCTCCGGGGGTTGCCATCAGCGTGGGAGACGGCGGACCTTCTCGTCCTTCACGTGATTCGTCCTCACGGGATCCCCGCTGATATCGTTTCGGATCGAGGGCCACAGTTCGTGTCTCAAGTTTGGAAGGCGTTCTGCACGGTACTGGGGGCCACAGCCAGTCTCTCCTCTGGATACCACCCGCAGAGCAATGGCCAGTGCGAGCGGGCCAATCAGGAGCTGGAGGCTGCGCTGCGATGCGTCATCTCTTCCTGCTCTTCTTCTTGGAGCACGTATCTCCCGTGGATCGAGTACGCTCATAACACCACGGTGTCCTCGGCCACGGGGATGTCCCCCTTTAAGGCCTCATTGGGGTACGATCCACCTGTGTTCCCTGAGGAGGAGGGAGAAGTGGCGGTTCCGTCTGTACAGGCTCACATCAGGCGTTGTCGGCGGTTTTGGTCCATCACCCGCAGAGCCCTTCTGAGAACCACGGAACGCAACATTGAGGTGGCCAACCATCACAGGAGGCCCGCCCCGGATTACAAGGTGGGTCAGAAGGTATGGTTGTCCACGAGAAACATCAGTGTGCCTGCCGAGAAGCGTAAACTGACCAAGCGCTTCATCGGTCCTTTTGTCATTTCCCGCATTGTCAACCCTGTGTCTGTGCATCTTGGTCTCCCCCCTCACATGCGCATCTGCCCCACTTTCCATGTCTCCCAGGTCAAGCCCTACATCGCCGACCCGCTGTGCCCGACTCCCGCGGCTCCTGTCCCCCAGAGGATGATCGATGGCCATCCGGCCTGGGGGATGACAGCAATCCTGGATGTCCACAGGAGGGGTCGGGGTCTCCAGTATTTGGTGGACTGGGAGGGGCTTGGCCCTGAGCATCGCTCCTGGATACGCCCTGCGTTGATCCTCGACAAGCAGTTGATCCGCGATTTCCATCGGGCGCATCCAGGTAGGATTGGGCAGGTGCCTGGAGGCACCTCTAGAGGGGGGAGAACTGTCATGATGGCTGCCAGGCCGTCATCAGCATCATCATCATCAGCTGCGCTCACTCCAGCAGGTGGTAATTAGCGGGCTTTAAAAGCCCGACGCACGGACTCCTCAGCACGGAGTCGTCTGTCTTCCTTGCCAAGCAATGCGCCAAGATCTTGACCTCAAGTCAAGAAACCAACGCCAAGCCAAGTCAAGTCACGTAAGCAAACCCAGCACTCATCATCTGCAAGTTCTATCCCCTGTGCACAGGTGGACCTCCCAGGCGGCGGACTTTCCTCCTCAGCTGACGAGGCACAGCCTCCTCCTCCTCAGAGTTCCTCCTCACCCCCGCAACGCCGGGCACCTCGAGCACCACATCACTCAGACACCGGGAGCCAGCCGGACTTACACTGCGGAACCTGCCAGTAAGCACCTGCAGCACGTTTACACCGTTATTGTCAGTGAACAGCAGTAACCTTTGTGCTTGTGTGTTTCCAGGGTTGCCGGGTCACCACAAGTCAGGCTCAGCTCCAGTGACCAGACAAGCACACATACATCCACTCACGCACTACACCCTCACTTTAACAAATAAAAGATTATTGTCTGTAATCACTCGTGTCAGCGTCTGTCTCTTGGGTCGTAAATCATGTCACACCTTGGCTTCCATAAATTTATAAGAGGAATCCTATCAGTGTCTTGGGGTAATCTTTTTTGTTTTTTCTTGCCGGGTAGGACTATACACATTTTTTCTTTGTTTTTTTATGCTGTGGTACTTGAGTATTGTGCTAGTTGAAGTGTTTATTTCATTTTGGACATTTCTGTGCTTAAGCCACGCCATGTTTTGTTTGACCCTTCCATTCTTGGTGGGGGTTTTTTCTCCTTTTCTCTCGGTGTGTGTCACTGAAGACACTTCTGGGTTTTTTGTTTCTCTACCTCCTAGCCTGTATCCCCCTCCGCCCTCCCTGGGTCGGTCCTGGTAGCCTTCTGGTTGGGAGGGTGGGGGGCGCTGAATGTTACGTTAGACGCCTGGTATGCGCCCTTTGAATGGGAGGTACTGTGGTGATCCGAGCACTGTACCCATCTGCGCTCGGGTTACTCAGTATTTCCCTTTTTTCCTCCTATATTATTTCGGGTTTGTTATTAGTGCCTTTCCAGTTTTTTATTGTGACAGCATCACAGCTGAACTTCCGGCTGTCAAAGCCGAGCCGGCGCCGTGACAGCTGTTCTTGATTTCGTTAATTACGTTACCCCTTCCTGTGTGGTTGCTTTACTTTTGTGTTCAGTATTTAAGGGAGCAGCTGAGGCTCACTCCTCACTGCGACCTACATTTGTTTTCCAGGACTGGAGTCCCTGTGCCCGGCTCCAGTCTTCCTTCCATCCTCGATTCATCCTCGCTTCTTCAGGCGTAAGTGTTTAGTTGTTCGTGTCTGTTTCCGCCCTCACTACACTTTAGCTCTGTTGTTAGTGTTCTTTATTTTTTATGTCCAAGTTCTATGTTTGTGTTTTGCCCCACGTGGCTCTTTACTTTATTCTTTGTTAAATAAACAGACAAACTTACTGCTGGCTTCTGGCGCCTCATTAATGCCCTGAAAGGGGCATTTATGTCAAAGATAATACAAGTAAACACGAAATGCAATTTTTAAATGAAAGTGTTTATTATTAAGGGTAAAAAAATCCAAACCTATATGGCCCTGTGTGAAAAAGTGATCGCCCTCCTCCTGTTAAAATATAAATTAAATGTGGTTTATCACATCTTTGGAAAGCTGAGTTCAGTTTCTATCGCCACACCAAGGCCCGATTACTGCCACACCTGTTCTCAATCAAGAAATCACTTAAATAAGACCTGCCTCACAAAGTGAAGTAGACGAAAAGATCCTCAAAAGCTAGACATCATGCTGCAATCCAAAGAAATTCAGGAACAAATGAGAAAGTAACTGAGCTCTATCAGTCTGGAAAAGGTTATAAAGCTGTTTCTAAAGCTTTGGGACTCCAGTGAACCACAGTTAGAGCCATTATCCACAAATGGTGAAAACATGGAATAGTGGTGAAACTTCCCAGGAGTGGCCGGCCGACCAAAACTACCCCAAGAGTGCAGCGACGACTCATCCAAGAAGTGACAAAAGACCCCACAACAGCATCCAAAGAACTGCAGGCCTCACTTGCTTCAGTTAAGATCAGTGTTCATGACTCCACCATAAGAAAGAGACTGGGGAAAAATGGCCTGCCTGGCAGAGTTCCAAGACAAAAACCACTGGTGAGCAAAAATAATATAAAACATAACATCTCAGTTTTGCCAGAAACACCTTGATGATCCCCAAGACTTTGGGGAAAATACTCTGTGGACTGACGAGACAAAAGTTGAACTTTTTGGAAAGTGTGTGTCCCATTACATCCTGCATAAAAGCAACACAGCATTTCAGAAAAGGAACATCATACCAAGAGTAAAATATGGCGGTGGTAGTGTGATGGTCTGGGACTGTTTTGCTGCTTCAGGACCTGGAAGATTTGCTGTGGTAAATGCAACCATGAATTCTGCCATGTACCAAATAATGCTGAAGGACACTGTCCGGCCATTTGTTCGTGCCCTCACCTGCCAGCCAGCCAGCCAGCCAGCCGGCCAGACAGACAGACAGACAGACAGACGGATGGATGGATGTACTTTATTGATCCCAAACTGGGAAATTACAGTGTAACAGCATCATGACAGTTGACAACCAAACAACAGAAACACACACATGACAGACAAAGGGATTACCCATGGAAAGTAAAAACTAACACGACTATAAAACCTATATACATCATAGCTTAATATATGATGACCTGTATAAACAAATGAATCATCCCAATGCACAAAGAAGGACTATCAGGAGCAGAGTGAAAATGTGATGTACCAGTTAGTCTGTAAGGTGCAGTGTGGCAGCATAGCTATGACCAGAATACAACATCATAGTGAGTTATTGTACAGTGAAATTGCATGTGGCAGGAAAGATTTCCTGTACCTGGCCGTTTGACAACGAAGCTGTAGTAGTCTACTGGAGAAAGTGCTTCGCTGTCTATCTAGTGTATGGTGGAGGGGGTGATCAGGATTGTCCATGATGGATCACAGTTTATTTAGTGTTCTCCTCTCCATCACTGTCTCAAAGGTCTCAGGTCTGAGACCAATTACAGAGCCAGCCCTCTTGATAATCTTGTCAAGTCTGTTGGTATCCCTGGCCCTGATACTGCTACCCCAACAGACCGCAGCAAAGAAGATGGCGCTGGCGACAACAGTCTGGTAGAAAAGCTCCAGCATCCTGCTGCACATGTTGAAGGATCTCAGCTTTCTCAGGAAGTAGAGTCTGCTCATCCCCTTCTTGTGCGCAGCATTGGTGTTGGATCTCCAGTCCAACCCGCTGCTGATCCTGACACCCAGATATTTGCAGTCCTCAACCACTCCCACATCCTCCCCCCTAATCTGCAGTGGCTGAGAAGGAGCCTTCCTCTTCCTGAAGTCAATCACCATCTCTCTGGTCTTGCTGACATTCAACCTCAGGTGATTCTGCTCAGTCCACTCCACAAATCTGTCTACCAGTGCCCTGTACTCCCCCTCCTCTCCTCCTCTTATACACCCCACAACAGCTGAGTCATCAGAGAATTTTTGCAGGTGGTATGACTCTGTGTTGTACTGAAAGTCAGTGGTGTATAAGGTAAAAAGAAAAGGAGAGAGCACAGTCCCCTGTGGAGCTCCTGTATCACTAGCCACCACTCCAGACAAGACACTGTCCAGCCGGACAAACTGTGGTCTGCCTGTCAGGTAGTCAGTAATCCAGGAGATCACAGAGCTGTCAACCCCCATCACCCGCAGCATCTCACCCAGCAGCAGTGGCTGGATGGTGTTAAAGGCACTGAAGAAATCAAAAAAAGTGATTCTTACAGTATCTCCTCCACCATCCAGGTGCAGATGGGCTCGTTGCAGCAGGTAGATGACAGCATCTTCAACTCCTAAATGGGGCTGATATGCAAACTGCAGAGGGTCCAGCCACGTCTTCACCTGCGGCCTCAGGTGGGCTAAGACCAGTCTCTCCAGGACCTTCATCACATGAGATGTGAGGGCAACTGGTCGGTAGTCATTCAAATCCGATGGAGATGACTTCTTGGGGACAGGAACCAGGCAGGATGTCTTCCACAGCACCGGTACTCTCTCCAGACTCAGGCTCAGGTTGTACAGGTGTTTCAGTACCGGAGCTAGTTGGTTGGCACAGGTCCTAGGGGTCCTTGTGGAGATTCCATCAGGGCCCGAATCCTTCTGCTGACGGAGTCTCTCCAGCTGTTTCTCCACCTGATCTGTAGTCACCGTGAAGTAAGGGAGGGTCCTGGTGCCCCCTGAGGAGGAGGAGGGGGGAGATGGAGAGAGGGTCTGCACAGGAGGGTGGGTGGGGAGGGGTGCGTGGGGGTGTGGTTGTGTTGCTCGGGTGACAGACTGTGAGTTGAACCTATTAAAAAAAAGATTCAGTTCCTCAGCTCTCTCCTGGCTCCCAGATGGCTGCCTGACTCTCCACTTGCACCCAATTATTTGTTTCATTCCCTCCCACACATCTTTAGTGTTGTTTTGCCTGAGTTTCTCTTCAAACTTCCTCCTATAATTGTCCTTGCACCTCCTCAGCATCTCTCTCAGCTCATGCTGCACTCCCATTAGCTTCTCCTTGTCTCCAGCCCTAAAAGCTCTCTTCTTTTTGTTCAGAAGTGCTTTCAGGTCACTGGTGACCCATGGTCTGTTGTTGGAGAAGCAGTGTACAGTCTGAGCTGGCATGGTCATGTCTTCACAGAATCTAATGTATTCTGTGATGCAGTTGGTCATATTGTCTATGTCCACCCCATGTGGTTCACAGAGTACGCCCCAGTCTGTCGTCTCGAAGCAGTCTTGCAGTGCATCAGCAGCCTCCTGTGTCCACCTCCTCACAGTCCGTGTATAAGCAGGCTGCCTTTGCACAAGGGGAACATACTTGGGTGTTAACATGACCATGCAGTGATCTGATTTGCCATTGGGGGGTAGAGCTGTGGCACTATATGCATCTCTGACATTGGCATACAGTAAATCCAGTGTTTTGTTCTCTCTGGTGGGACAGTCAACAAACTGGTGAAAGTTTGGTAATGTTTTTCCCACTGAGACATGGTTAAAATCACCTGTGATGGCCATAAATGCGTCTGTGCTTCTCCAGTAATGTGGCCACAGTGGAGCTGATGACATCACAGGCCACCGCTGCGTCAGCTGACGGAGGGACGTAGACGATAACAATTAAAGCACACTTCATTTCTCGCGGCATATAATAAGGTCTCATACTAACAGCCAGCAGTTCAATGTCCGGGCTGCAGCACTTTTCTTTCACATAAATGTGTCTGGGATGACACCATCGTTCATTAACGAGAAGTGCCACTCCTCCTCCTCTTTATTTCCTGCTGTTTTTCACCTCTCTGTCCCCCCGTATAGTCTTGAAGCCAGGTATCGCTAGGTTTACATCCGGGATCTGTGAGTGTAACCACGTCTCAGTAAAACACATGAAACTACACTCAAGATACTCCTTTTGCATCCTGACCAGCGCTGTAAGCTCATCTGTTTTATTTCCCAGTGATCGCACGTTCCCAGTGATGACCATTGGTACAGCCGGCTTATGCTTCCTCCTCCTCCTTCTCACCTTCACTCCAGCCCTTCGCCCGTGGTGTCTCCTCTTCAGCTCATCCGGGATGAGGGGCTTCACTGCCGACCGCAGAGCTCCAGACTCCGGCCTCCTCAGCACAATCGGCTGAATCAGCTGAAGTGCACTTGGGTTCTGCAGCAGGACAATCATCCAAAACATACCACCAAGCCTACCTCTGAATGGCTTAAGAAAAACAAAATGAAGACTTTGGAATAACCTAGTCAAAGTCCTTACCTGAATCCGACTGAGATGCTGTGGCATTCCCTTAAAAAAGTGGTTCATGCTCAAAAAACCCCCAATGTGGCTGAATTACAACAAGTCTGCAAAGATGAGTGGGCCAAAATTCTTCCACAGTGCTGTTAAAGACTCATTGCCAGTTATCGCAAACACTTGATTCCAGTTGTTGCTGCCAAGAGTGGCCCAACCAGTTATTAGGTTTAGGGGGCAATCACTTTTTCATACAGGGCCATGCAGGTTTGGATTTTTTTTCCTTTAATAATAAACACCTTCATTTAAAAACTGCATTTTGTGTTTACTTGTGTTATCTTTGTCTAATATTTAAATTTGTTTGATGATCTGAAACATTTAAATGTGACAAACATACAAAAAAATGAGAAATCAGGAAGGGGCAAACACTTTTTCAAACCACAATAATTTTGTGTTCTGCTGTCATCACTAGACTTTAATTGTTGATTAGCGGTAGTGGAGTGGTTAGCACTGCGGCAGCAGAGCAACTCACCCTTGGCTGGGGGATCCTGGCTTCAATCCCAGCCCCCGACCAATGGTGATCTGTGTGGAGTTTGCATGTCCTCCCCATGTCTGCATGGGTTTACTCCGGGGTTTTCTCCCGTTTCCTCCCACATGCAAAAAACATGCAAGTTAGGTTAATTGGCATTAAACTGGGGATTCTATATTGTCCTTAGGTATGAATGTGAGAGTGGATAGTTGTCTGTGTTGGCCCTGCGATGGACTGGCGATCTGTCCAGGGTGTACCCTGCCTTTCGCCCAAAGAGGCGAAAGGCAGGGTACACCCTGCTCCACACCAGGCTCCCCACCCCCCCCCCACACACACACACAGTCCGAAAAGGATTAAGCAGAGGAAGGTGGATGGATGTCATCCTCTGATATCTGGCATTTAGGCTGTGGTGCTGTTCATGATGCATGTGTGTGTGAGAGAGATTAGACTGACTTTTGTGTTTATGCTGAAGTAGCCAATAGTATGTCACACTGCAAAACAAATGAAATTTTAGTAAGATCAAATTTCTTAAATCAAGGCTGTATGCTTGTTTTTCTCTGATAAGATAATTTTGACAAGATACAAATTTCTGTTTGTTGTGCAGTTTTCTGTAAGATTTTACTTGCTTTAAGATAGTTTTTTTTTTTTTTTTAACTTGTTTTAAGCAATTTAATCTTATTTTTTTGGCATATAATTTTCCCCCCAATTTTAAATAAAATTATTGCCAGAAAATATTTGGTTATTTTAAGTAAAATTATCTGCCAACAGAACAAGAAAATTTGGTTTATCAGATTGCTTAAAACAAGTTAAAAACTCTCTGATAGCATGTAAAATTTTCTTACACAAAAACTGCACAGCAAAAATAAATATCTTCTCAGACAAAAAAACAACAAAAATACAGCCTTAATTTAAGATATCTCGTCTTACAATTTGAGTTTTTGCATTAGCTATGGATATGGAACCATGCCATAGAATTCTTGTTACAGACACAGCTCAAATCTGATTGGCCAATACATTTGATTAATGCATGTCTTGAAAGCAGCAGGCTACAGGTATGGAAATATGAGGCATTTATTTGTTTCAAAGTTTTTATTGATACCTATTTACGAGATTTTCAACTTTACACACTCCCAAATCCTCAGGCTAACCTCTTAATTTTAAGTGTAAATTTCATCTCAAGTAAAATGGGCTGAACAAGGTTCCAAGAGCAGGTTGGGAACCATCAACCTTCTGATCACAGGCCCACTGTACTATCTACCTAAGCCACAGTAGCAGTTGGCTTGGAGCTGATCTGAAAGGGTTTCGTTGGATTGTCATCTCTTCCGTATCAATAGAAATTTTTGTATAAGGATACAGCTTCCGTATCCATAGCCACTACCTTGAGTTTTTGCACTATAGTTGTGTTTTCTTGCATTGTATCATTTTTAAACTGAGATTCTGTTGGGAGGAGCAGAAGGGGGGCCTACAAAACCTCTCAGCCCCAGGGCCTTATGGCAAGTTAAGATGGCCCTGTGTATATTTAGATGATAACATGCAATAGCAGGAAAAATATCAAAATTTCCCAAACTAAAACCATAATTACCAATATTATATCAGAAGTTTGAAATGTTTCACATTTATGTGTAATGAATATTGAGTTTTGTAAAATATCGGGCAAAATATGAACTTTTTCAAAATATTAATTTATTGAAATGCTGTAGCAGTTTCTTCTATAAACAGTAAGCATGCAATATTATTTAGCTTCCAGGCTGTTATCTTGACAGTTGCACTGACTGCTGACCTTCAGCTTCACCACCGTGGCCCTCAGAGAGACAAACGAGAGGAAAGGAAAACAGCATAAAAATCTAATAATTATTACCAATGTGATAGAACTATTTTAAAGTCAGCAGAATAAATAAATTATTACAGATGTCATGTTCCTCCTCAGTTTAACAGATTGCTTGATTTTCTGAAAAAAAAATGAAAGAACGTGAAGTGGGTTTATTATTAGTACCATCAGGGGTAACTTTAGTAATACTGCAACTGAGCTCTCTACAGGACTGTAAAAGTTATTTTTAAGTGAGTGAATCAAGCAAGTCACACTGTGGTGTTTTTATATCACTGACATTAGTATTAAAATTTTAAAAATCGGCTGAACTTTAGAGAAAACAGTTTAATATGTTAAATTAAAGTAACAAAGCAGCTGCCAGTACGGGGGAAAAATTGCACATTGGAAAAAAAAATAATGGTTTGTGATATATGTAAGCTTTAAAGGGGTCATTGATTGCACTTTTTTCCCATTTTAACAGCTCACACATCTCAATGAAGTGTTTGCGACATATTTTGCTCACATTTTCTTTAATTTTTTTCAATTATTGAAGCAAATTTGTTTTGTATTTTTTATGGCTTTCTTGAAACGTCCTGTCACTTTAAGAAACATCCTTCACCTATTCAACTCCGCGCTCCCTCTTACGTCAGTTACCCATTAGCTGACTAGCTTCTAGCCTCCTAGTTTGGATGAGCACCACTGGTTCACTGATCCATAGTTGATTGTGTATCTCGCGTCACTCCGGCCTATCTCCCAATAAATTTTGCCATGATTCCACAACAAATTGCTAGCACCGCATGCCGGGCGGCCCCCTCAATTGCCGCAACTGACCTGGCCCTGGACCTGAGTCTGCTGGCTGATCTGAGCTGCCGAACCATGGGGTCTGAAAGGGCAGTGTCTCAGTCTGTGGGACTCTGCTCCACTCCCACTGCCACAGCTGGGGACGCCCCTTCACGAGTCGGCTCCCCTACACTGCCCACAAGAGCAGAGCAGAGTCTCACTGAGGGAGCTGGCCATGAGAGCCAGCAGCCACGGGTCCCGGTGTAGGTGGTTGCCGTGACCGGTGCACCGGTACAGGCGATTTGCTGTGGAATCATGGCAAAAATTATTGGGAGATAAGCCGGAGTGATGCAAGGTATATTGTGGGCTGTGGACTGGTGAACCAGGTGGTAACAGAGATGGCTATTAAGGTGACTAAATCTGAAGAAAATAACAATATAAGCAACATTTGGTGTGAGTCTCCTGGTACCAGCATTAGCTTGGGGGCTAATAGTTCAGGGGCCAATAGGCTATTTTGAGCACCACTTCCATCTACATGACAAACAGCTGGGCGGGGCAATAATAGAGCAGTTGGCGGGTCTTAAGGATGGCGGTGGGTTGGCTTTTTCTAATCATGGTGTATACGATTTACCCAGAAGAAATGTTGTGGGGGGGGTTAAAAAAGAATTGACTGTTTTGATATTTTTTAATAATTACGTGACCAATAGACACATTTCAAACAGTTAACCAGTTAAAGATTTCTGTCGCAGATACGCACCATCTGCATGCACCCTCTGGCGATGATTTTTTTGAAGAAAATATTCAGTTTAGATATCATAAATTCCAAAGGCTGTAATTTGAAAGAGGTAAAAGATAATGGCTTACTGTAATTGAGAAAGATGTAGAATATGATTCAAAGTTTATTATGATAGGAGTAAATTTATGTATCTAATTTGCATAATGTGACAGCAACCATATCGGATTACATAACTTTCAGTTAAAGTGGACTTTGGACATATTTACACAAAAGATGGTTTTGTTTGTTTTTTGTTTTTCTTTGTTTTGTTTTGTTTTGTTTTTTCTTTGTTATCTTCAAAATATATGAACCAGAAAATCAGTACAATGTAAACAAACTGATAAAAACATCAGACCAACCATGCGTCGTGTGTCACCATGCGTCCCGTCTGCTCATCCCGGTCCCTTGTTTTGTCTTCTGCCGGTCATTTTGACTTTCTCTCCCACGTCCAGAAACTCTCACATTTTTCTTCTGATTTATTCCACCTCGATTTTGGTTAGACAATGCCACCGAACTGGCAGTATTCCACCCCCGTCACGTGCAGCTTCATCAATGGCAGACAAAAAGTGCACATGCTCCGGTCCATCTTATGCTGTCATAGAAGGTAAATATTCCCCTTCAGAAGCTAAATAATCCCTTTTAGAATCATAGTTGGAAAAATTTGGAGCAAATGCTTCCTCCCTGTTGCAAATATATGTTGCACAATTGTTTGTATGTCTCTTCTTCTGTGCCTCAGAAGTGACATGTGATTTGAAAAAGTTCTGGATGGCTTAACTCAGTCCTCCAGAGAAGAGCAGTAAGCTATATGTGTCTGCCATCTAGTGATGTGAAATTGTTGGTACATCTGGGTTTATTTTGGGTTTTTTTTACATACTTTTTGACCCACCACTGTGACACCAGCCACAGGAGAGACATCATGTAATCAGATTCAATTCTTAAGGAGTTAAAACCTACCAAAAAAAAAAAAAAAAACATTTTTCAGTCGATGACCCCTTCAAGAATCAAATGTTGCAGTTTTAGGAGTCATTCATTCATCTTCTACCACTTAATCCTTTTTGGTTCGGCGGGGGGGGGGGGGGGTGGAGCCTATCTTAGCATCTTTGGGCGAGAGGCAGGTCACACCCTGGACAGATCACAAGGCCAACACAAAGAGGATGACAACCTTTCACTCTCACATTCATACCTAAGGACAAATTAGAATCCCCAGTTGATGCCAATTAACCAAACATGCTTGTCTTTGGCCTGTGGGAAGAAACCAGAGTACACAGAAAACCACACAGAGATAGAGAGAACATGTGAACTCCACACAGAAGGGTCACTGATTATCAGGGGTGGGACTGAATCCATGACCTTCTTGCTGTGCTGTCACTATATCACTGTGCCACCGAGCTGCCTTCAGGAGTCATTAGTGTTTTAATATTGAAATCACTGCATAAATTAAGCACAAAACTCAGTTTTAAACTGTTTTTTTCCTTCACTCAGATGCTGGCCAGCTGTGTTTCTTGGCAAGGCAGATGTGCTGATTGGCACATTGCGATTTGAGGAACATGGGTCTTGCAGCTTTTACCGATGAGCTGAAAACTACAGGAAGAAAATATGTTGTCCTTCTTCTTCAAACCTAAACAGCAAAATGAGTCTGAAAACAATCAATGTGATGAATAAATGGTGCAGCTATTGAATATGTGTTTAGTTTACAGTAACAACAACTATTTTAAAAGTTCAGCACGAGCTCAACTGTTGACAGTAAGTGTTCCGTGAGGCTGTAAAAAAGTCACTCTGCCACCTCTACTGGCCTGGCATAGTTATTGCAATAACTTTTTCCAGCTCCATTGAAAGTGAAGGAAACTTGATTTTCTGTTTATTTTATAAACAAAGCATTATTATTCTGGCAAATTAAAGTTGAGAAAATATGGTGATACAATAATCCCTTCCACAGTATGCAGGACGCTATATGGGTTGGTGCCAATCTCCGTTTCACTAACCCTAGGCCACACAGCTACAGCGGAGGAATTAGTCCTCTGGTAGCTCTGTGCATTAACTTTCCCCATTCTATTATGCTGAGCACCAAGCTAGAAAGTACCATTTTTATATGGTCTTTGATATGACCCAGCCAAGATTTGAACCCACAACCTTCCAGTTGTGGAGTGGATGCTCGACCAACTAAGCCACCACTCCGGTACTAGTGTTAAAGATGGCGAGAATTTGGTTGGAAAAATCTTGTTTGCTTTTTTTGTTACATCTCACGTGAAAAGTAAACAGTTGAGAACCCAACAACAATGCTGGAGATTGTGTGGGCAGGTGGTTGCCAGTCACGCTCACATCTTTTGGACATGTATGAAAATATAGTAATTTTGGGCCAATGTTACCCAAACATTAGAAAAAATTTTCAGATACAACATTACCAGTAATCCTCAGATTATGTACCTGGGTTTAATTCCCGAAGACGTTATACAAAAGGAGGATATTTATCTCTTCAAAGTTTTATCTCTTGCATGCAAAAAGGCCATCACAAAAAAATGGCTGAAGCACGACCCTCCAAACTTTGAAAACTGGCTTGACATTGTGGAGGAAATATACCATTTGGAAAAATTGACATTCTTCCTGAGGAACAATGCTAGGATTTTTGACCAAAGAAGTGGAGACTATTTAAGGGCAAGTCCATAACCCCTCATATCTGAGGGAAGAAACTTGTTAAAATAAAGGTAAATTACACAGTACCCCCATTTTGTGTAGTCTCTTGTTCTTATATATATGTTTTTGTTGTTGTTGTTGTTGTTTTTGACGTGATTATTTTTGTAAACTTTATATAAAATGATTTAAATCAGTATTAAAACTAGAAAAGCACTCGGACACCGGAGGAGTTAAATAGATATAACAAAAATATACCAGATACATGCACAAAATGCATGGAAAGTAAAGGAACCCTATTTCATTGTTTATGGGAATGTAGATTAATAAGAATGTTTTGGGAAGAGGTGAGGGTAACAATTGAAAAAATAATCTCAAAACAAATCATATTGAATCCTAAACTGTTTTTGTTGGGTCTGTACCCAGAAAAGCATAATTTTAATAAAAGTGAAAGAACATTCATAGACCTCAGTTTGCTTAATGCCAAAAAATGTATTGCACTATTATGGAAAAAGACTCATAGACCAGATGTGACTCAGTGGTTAAGACAGATGTTAACAAACCTTCCATTAGAAAGAATAACATATATACTGAAATCAAAGGAAATTGTGTTTGAGAATATATGGAGACCTTTTATTGATTATGTAAAAAATTTAAACATAACTCTTGAAGAAGAAGGTGAATGATGTGTGTGGACCTTGTAAATTCCAAACTGGTGAACATAATATGTATACTTATGTATTGGATTGTCTAGACTAAACAGAGGAGCATTGTTAAAGACTTGATTTTGTTGGTGGTTGTTGGTGTTTTTAGTGCTTTTTTTTTTTTTGTAGTACTTTAGTGTTAGTGTTTGATTGTTTGTATCATGTTTGTTAAAAAAAAAAAAAAGGTTCAATAAAGATATTGTGGAAAAAAAGAAAAGCACTCGGAGAGCGCAGACCTCCGCCAAGCGCCACAGTTCCCCCCATACAGTGTTTGTGTGTACGTTTTCAGATTCCTTGACCATGAAAACATATGACTAGCAATTTGATTGACAATGATATGATTAGTGGTTCAGTAGTTATTCATGAAAATGACATTTTCCGTAATGGCGGCCACAGTTCCCCCCATACAGTGTTTGTGTGTACGTTTTCAGATTCCTTGACCACGAAAACATATGACTAGCAATTGGATTGACAATGATAGGATTAGTGGTTCAGTAGTTATTCAGGAAAATGGCATTTTCCGTAATGGCGGCCACAGTTCCCCCCATACAGTGTTTGTGTGTACGTTTTCAGATTCCTTGACCACGAAAACATATGACTAGCAATTGGATTGACAGTGATAGGATTAGTGTTTCAGTAGTTATTCAGGAAAATGGCATTTTCCGTAATGGTGGTTTTCTTCTGGACGGTGATCCGGATCACCACCAAAATTTAATCAGTTCTTCCTTGTACCATTTCCAACAACGCCTGAAAGTTTCATCGAAATCCGTCCAAAACTTTTTGAGTTATCTTGCTAACCAACAGACAGACAAACAGACAGACAGACAAACAGACAAACCCTGGCAAAAACATTACCTCCTTGGCAGAGGTAAAGACCCAAATCACCCCCTTGCTAAGCTGCTATCCCTCCATCCCCATTCCACTGAAGAGTGCAAGGATAGCATTGAAACAAAACTGCATTTATGTACTCAAGTAGCTTTTTCACAAAGTTGGACTTTCACAACTCCTGCGGATTCTGTATGATTTTCTTCCAACTAACACTTCTGAGGAAAATGTCCCAAATTGGTGAGAGGAATTTATCACAAAAAGTGGCAAATTTATAGGAAAAAAAGTCCTAAACTTATTAGAAAAGTAACAATTTTACCAGAAAAAGTTATAAATATCCAAGAATGTTTACAAGCAAACCCTGAGTAATTGCATAGAAAATGAGAAATTAAGCGAGAAAAACTAAAACATTTATAAATCTGCAGCTTTTGTTCTTCTAAATTTGTGACTACACTGAAAAAAAATCTAGAGTGGCATTTACTTAAAAAAAACTTGTCAAATATTTTCACTCAGAATTTCTAATAAAAGTTACTCAGGTTTTGCTTAAGTAAAGTTTACTTGGTACCAAAAGTATATTTTACAAATACATTCTAGTAAAGTTTACTTAGAACTTTATTTTTCAGATAAATTTACAATTTACAATGATACAAGCCTTGAATTTCACTTGAATTTGACCAAGCAATCTGAAAAGCTTGAGAGACAGCGAGAGAGAGAGAGCGAGAGAGAGAGAGACGTTTGACGTTTAAAAAGTCCCTTTATTGTACAATTCAAAAATATAAAATCACCATCATACCATCATTCCACCCAAGTGTTCCACATTTCAAAAATTCAAACATAACTCATCCCCCTCCCCCACAGAACACAAAACACTCCCAACAGTCCATTTATTGGAGAACTCCTCCAAATTGTCCACCATTTTATAATAAGAAAACTCCACCCGGAGTCTGACTTTTAACAGGGCCTTAAAAACAGACACGGGGTCCACATTGCCAGTGTTAATAGTCCGGTTTTTCCTCGTCAGCCAAATGGCAAGTTTTGCGGTACCAGACAAGAAGTTTATCAAAATATGTACAGACTTCTTTGCCACTTTGTACTTCGGACCATAAATAAACAAACCAAAAGAAAAACATTCACCAAAATCATGAAACCAAACTTTCAAAAGATCAAAAAGCCCAGACAAACGAAAACATCCAACAAACAAGTGCTCCAGGGTCTCGACTTGTGAACAAAACAAACAACCCTCCCCAACACTAGGATCCAGGTGTGCTCTGTATTTGTTTGTAGCTATTTCCCCATGCACAATCCTCCACTGGAGATCTGCTGTCCGTTTCTCTATAGGGGGCTTGTACATGGAGCGCCAGCTGCCCTTTGGGGAGAATCCCGGCCCCAAAAACCCCGCCCACTTCGACTCTTTTACCCCCGTCAGAGAGCGCAGATTTAGAACTTTCACACAAATGTGATACGCCGCCTTCTTCCCTACAGCCTGGAACTTGCCCAGACGGGGAGTTCCGAAAGACAGCAGGTGGTCTTCTTCCTCCTGCCACTCTCCCACTGCTGGACTTACGGAAAGGGCAGGAAAGCTGAACACAGTGTCCTCATCCCATTGATCAGAAAGAGTGCGGTTTTCCACAAAGGCTCTCAGTGGTCGTGGCAGGGCAGCACACACTTCCGTCACCACCCTATGCACCAGTCTGACGGATGTAATATTGGCTTTCCGCCTCAGCGTTTCTATGGACGTGGTTGACATCTTCATCAGATGGCCAAGCTTGGTGCAGCCCGCCTCTCTTAAACAGGTTCGCAGACTGACAGACTGCAGCAACTGAGTGTCCATGAATCCATTGAAAAACAACGGTTCCTCAAACAGCCACATACCTGGTGTCTCCTCAGGAATACGAGCTACAGCGAAGACTTGCCATGCATGCAAAACAGAGGCATAAAAGGCAGTAAGTCCAGTAAAGTCCACCTCCCCGGATTTCACGAGGAAAAGCTGCTTGTCGTAGCCCAAGCGGCCAACTCTCCTCAGGAGCAGTTTTGCAGTGTCCATCCAGCAGGGGCCACATCCATAGAGGAACCATTGCGCAGTCTGAAGCCTAAAACAGGTGATCTTGGACTGTATGTCAACCAGGCCCTGTCCTCCCTCGGCAACAGGCAGGTAGAGAGCAGCCGCACGCACCCAGTGTCGACCAGACCAAAAGAAACCCACGATCATCTTCTGGACCTCCTCCACCAGGCTCCTGGGCGGTGTCAAAGCGATAAGTCTATGCCAAAGAGCCGAAGCGACCAGATTATTGGCGACCAGAACTCTTCCCCTATAAGACAGCTGTGGTAGCAACCAATTCCATTTAGAAAAACGGGCACACACCTTCTCCTTACATCCCTCCCAGTTCTTGCTTTCAAAGTCCTCAGAACCCAAAAACACCCCCAACACTTTAAGACCGGCTTTCCCCCACAGAAGACCTCCAGGTAGATGAGGAATGTCTTGATGTGTCCACTGCCCCACCAATAAACCCTCACTTTTGCCCCAGTTTACCCGTGCAGAAGATGCTTTTTCATAAATAGACAGAGTGTCCACCAAACACTGTACATCCCTGTGGGATGTGATGAAAATGTTAACGTCGTCTGCATAAGCAGACAAGACGAGTGGACGACAACTACTGGAGGGCCCCGGCAGGGTCAAACCACCCAGCTGAGTGCGCAACCTGCACAGCAAAGGCTCAATAGCCAAGCTATACAGTTGACCTGAGATCGGACAACCCTGCCTTATTCCCCGATGTACAGGGATTGGCCGACTCAGCCCTGCCCCCAACTTTACCAAACACTCAGCTCCAGTATATAACATATTAACCCATGTCAAAAAAATATTGCCAAAACCAAACCCCTTAAGTGTGGAAAACAAATAGGAGTGGTCAACCCTATCAAAAGCTTTTTCCTGGTCCAAAGACACAATACCAAACTTTAAATCATAACATTTACTAAGATTAAGAACATCACGTATGAGAAAAATATTGTCCATAATGGTTCGATCAGGAATACAATACGTTTGATCTCTATCTATGATGACATCCAAAACATTTTTAAGTCTATTTGATAGGGCTTTAGAAAGCACCTTATAGTCTGTGCAAAGAAGAGCAACGGGCCTCCAGTTTTTAAGCAAGGCCAAGTCCCCTTTCTTAGGCAGCAGGGATAGTACTGCACGCCGACAGGAAACAGGCAAAGATCCAGTTCTATAACAGTCAATTAGAACGTCATAAAAATCTGATCCTATAATGTCCCAAAAGTGCTTAAAAAAGTCAGAAGAGAGACCGTCAAGTCCAGGTGCACGTCCCAGAGCCATTTGATTGACTGCTACAGTTAACTCATCCAAGGTCAGTTCGCAGTCCAGAGCAGCCCTTTCCCCTGGGCTGAGCTTGGGAAGGCCCCCAAAGAGTTGATTTCGAGAGTCTATACAGCATGGTTCTGCACCAAACAGGGCCCCATAAAAATCCACTGCATGGCTCCTCATCTCAGATGGATCTGTAGTTATTTGACCATGTGGGAGTTTTAAACAAGTCATCAATTTCTTTTTTGCGGCAGACTTCTCCAGATTGAAAAAAAGGACGTTGGGGCGTCCATGTCCTTCAGCTGAGTAAACCGGGACCTAACAAGTGCTCCCTTCACTCTTTCCCGCAGCAAAGAGCTCAGGGCCGATCTCTTCGCCTGCAGCAAGGGACCCGAGGTAGAATCCCGATCCCTAATCAAACTCTCCTCCAGCCTCTTAACAGTGTCCTCAAGTTCACAAACTTTGGTTCTGATGACAGCAGTCGAGTTTGCAGTATACTGCTGACAAAAAATGCGAATTTGCACCTTGCCAACCTCCCACCACTGTCCTAAGGAACTAAAACGAGGCTTTGTAGCCCTCCAGTGTTCCTAGAAACACACAAAATAATGACAAAAAGCGTTGTCTTGAAGGAGCTTATTGTTGAAATGCCAATAGGATCTAGTTCTTTCCCCTGGTGAAATGATTAACATCACAGAAGCTAGATGATGATCTGTAAAACCGACAGGACTTATGTTGCTATGAAGAATTCCTGGGCCAAAACTTTGAGAAACATATATCCTATCTAATCTGGCAGCACTGACCGTATTGTCTACGACTCTGACCCAGGTATATTGTCTAGTGTTTGCATGTTTAATTCTCCATGTATCCAAAAGGTCAAACTGTACAGTGATATTTTTTAAAACTCGCGAAGACTGAAGATGAGGTTCTGCATTAGTTCGATCCACAGTAAAATCTAAGGTGCAGTTGAAATCACCAGCAACAATAAGTTGATCTTGGTGATAATTCTGCAATTCATTTTTCAGTTTATTGAAAAAGGCAGTTCTTTCAGAACCCTGATTTGGAGCATAGATGTTGATCAGACAAAACACCGAATTCTCTATTTCTGCCCTAACAAAGAGCAGCCTGCCCTTCACTACCTCCACTACAGAAAGAACTGTTGCATTCACAGATTCCCCAAACAAAATAGCTACTCCTGCACTAAAATTTGTACCATGACTGAGTGAAAAAGGGCCCTTCCACCACAAGCCCCAGTCCACTTCATCTGCTGAAGTGGTATGAGTTTCTTGCAAAAACAAAATGTTAAGATTCTTTTGTCTAAACAATTCACCAACTAATCCCCTCTTATGATTGCCCCTCCCACCATTGATATTTAAGGTTCCTAATTTTATGTTTTGCATAGGGAGATAGAGAAGATAGAAGACAGGGAGAGACAGCAAAGAGCAGTAGATATATAGGAACACCGTGCTGTGCATACCCATGTACGTTATTTCATCTGTCGGGTGCGTGTGACCTTTTTTCCTCCTGCTGATTTACGCAGGGCTGTTAGGTGTTTTTTAAGGCGAAAACGTTTTCTCTCATCCAGGAGGTCAAGGCCAACCCGCCTTTCCAGCACTTTAACAGATCTAATAAATTTATTGGCGTCACTGAAGTAATCAGTGACTTTAACTGCTCGTTTGTAGGTTTCGTCCAGGAAAACATTTATTTCATCCAATGAGTACAAGCTTTTGCTTTTACTGCAAGTTTCTCCAATAGACACAGTATCAGAATCAGAATCCATTTCCTCATCACAACTTAATTTACTGTTTGATACAGCTGTCCCAGCTGATTGATCGTGATCTACAGTTTCCTGAACGCCACTTACAGCAGCTGACTGGTGTTGTTCCGTCAGCTGTTCAGAAACGTTAGCATCCACCGGAACCACAGCTGCTGATTTTACAGGCCTTTTCTCACAGCTAGATTCTGATGCACCATCAGTGACTGTTTGGGCGTCATCACCAGCCACGCTCCCAACCATAAGCTGGGCTGCGGGCGCCACAGCTGGGCTGTCCACACACACAGCAGCAGGCTCCGGAGCAGGACCGGCGGAAGGCCCCGCAACGTCATTTGTAGTAGCGGCATGAGCGGAGGCTGCACCGCTGGTTTCAGCTGCGGCTTCATCAGAGCCTCCCGCCCGTTGCTTATGCGGACAAGCGAACCGTTTATGGCCCACGTCTCCACATTCAAAGCACTTCATTTGCCCTGAGCTCGCATACACCATGTAGGAGCCGTCCCCATGTTTAACCCGGAAGGACACTTCTAACGTTTGAGTGGGCGAGTCCAAAAACATGAATACCTGGCGCCTAAGTGATTTGACATGTTTTAATTTACTATCCTTACATCCCAAACTCACAGTTCTAAACGGGCCCGCAAACTTCCCAAATCTGCGAAGCTCCGTCTCCAACTGCTCATTAGTGATGAAGGGAGGAACACCTGAAACGGTGATGCGCGTTGATGGAACAGATAACGGGGACACCTGTACATACGTGTCCCCAATTACAACACCGCTCCCAATCAGACTATGGACATATTCCTCACCAGTCAAAAACACAACAACAGCTTTATTCATTCTTGAGGCAAAGCAGATCATATCATGTCCCACCTTCTCACCCACAGCAAGAAGAACCTCCTCCACAGCAACGCTGCTATCCGGCGGGACTATCCTCACTCCCTGCCGGATAGACGGAGGTGGTGTCTCAAAGGACGCCATCCTCCAGCAAAACGCCAAAAAAACAAACAAAAACACAAACGCACTCAAAAGACTGAAATAAACTTACCTGAATATGCAGCCAATAACAAAGGATAAAGGAAAAGTCCAAACGTTGCGAAAAAGTATAATCCAAAACTCCTCACTCACACACCCAACACCTCCTCACTCACGTTCTCACTCGCACCCACCGGAAGCGGAAAGGAGAGAGAGAGAGAGAGAGAGAGAGAGAGAGAGAGAGAGAGAGAGAGAGAGAGAGATTTTTGATTTTTAAAAGATCTTTAATAAACACACTTGTCCATCATTCAATACAATTTCTATGTCATGCTATATTACACAGAAAATTATTCCCCCAAAAAACGTCCAAAAAAAAGCTGTCCATCATGAACTGAACAGAGGACATTCTCCAGGGACCAGAGGGTCCTGAAACCTTCCACATCCCCATTCCCCATAAAAAACTGAAAGTCCAGCCTGATTCTGGCTTTAAGTAGCCTCACAAATAAAATTTTGACATCAACATCATTCTCAACATTCTCAAGTTTTCTTCTCCGGCTTACATAGATAGCCAACTTTGCCTGCCCTAAAACAAAGTTCAGTAGTTGACACTTCTGCTTAAAACGACGATTGTACATACAACCACAAATGAAAACCTGCTTAGAGAAAACTTCCTTAAAAATGTGAAAAAGTTCTGTAAGAAGTTCAAAGAGGCCACTCAGGCGCTGACATTCAATAAAACAATGAAAAACTGTCTCCCTAGAGGAACAAAAAACACACTGATCACTGACACTGCTGTTAATCACAGAAACAAAAGCATTGACTGCTATAATACCATGCAGGACCCTCCACTGTAAGTCTCCATGCCTCTTAGGGAGAGGGGCTTTGTAAAGAGCCCTCCAGGCAGGCCGATGCCCTTTTCCTAGTCTAAAATAGGCTCTCCAAGGAGTGTCCACACAGGTGTTCAATCTGTCCTTGTTGAGTGCCATCACCACCAGTCTGTAGAGTGCCTTACCACTGGCTCCTCCAAAGTCCACACCAGTGGGAGAACAGAATGCCAGTAAGGAGCAAGGAGCGACGTCAAAGTCCATATAGAGCGTGAGAGAGGGAAAGGGGTCCGTGCTTTCCGGCTGCAGCGTGCCATTGCTAAAGTCCAAGAGTAGGGAGTGCTCAAGTCCATGAAGCTCCTGTTTCCAGTGTGCAAGAAGACCATCGATGAAACGATTTGACCTGACACCAAGATGAGCTGCTAAAGCTGAGGCGTTGTTGAGGCCAGGACCAGCCAGTTCCACCACTTGCTTCAGAGTGAGAATGTTCCTGGAACAGAGCCTATCAAGGAAGGTCCTTCCAACTCCCGGCAGGACACCAAGGCGACCACCAAAAACCAGCGGCTCCCTCAACAACCAGTAGAGGGAATCGCATGGCCCTCTTTGCTTTTTAAAAAGAGTCCACAATGAAAAGAGACTGCGGTAAAAACTGGGTAAAGACAGTGCATTAGAATTCTTAAAATCCATTAAAAACACAGGGAGGTCTAGCCCAAGCCCAAGGACTCTCTGTAAAATAACACAGGCCAAAGGCCTCCATACCAGGTCCTGGGGGCCCGTCAGCAGTCTCTGTATGAAAGTCAGTCTAAAAGCAGCACCTCTACTAGCTAAATGAATCACTCCTTGCCCCCCCTCCTCTTTGGGAAGAAATAACAGGGCTTGAGGAACCCAGTGGAGTCCACCCCCCAAAAAAAAGTCCACCAAAACAGACTGAATTTTGGACAACAAACCAGCAGGGGGGTCCATGCACATGAGGCGGTGCCACAGGGCTGAGGAAACAAGATTATTTAAAATGAGCACTCTTCCTCTAAAAGATATTCTTGGCATTAGCCACTTCCACTTGTTTAGTCTCCCGTTAATTTTCTCTATGACCCCATCCCAATTTTTTTGCTCAAACTGCTGATTTCCAATAAAGACACCAAGATACTTAAAACCTCCTTTTTTCCAAATCAACCCACCCGGCAGCGTAAGCTGATTTTCTAGTTTCTCCCCCACCATCAGAGCCTCGCTTTTTCCCCAGTTTATTTTTGCAGAGGAAAATTGGCCAAAAAGATTGACACTCCTAACCAGAACGTCAATGTCACTCTGCTTGTTTAGCAGAATGACTACATCATCTGCATAGGCCGACAGCTTGAACGTGGTGTCACAGCCAGGAAAAGTAACTCCTGATAGATCCCTTCTCAGGCAGTGAAGCAAAGGCTCTATGGCGAGGGAGTACAGCATCCCTGAGAGAGGGCAGCCCTGCCGAACCCCCCTCTGGACTTTTAAAGGGGCAGACAGGCCCCCATTTATCTTCAGCACACTCTCAATGTCACTGTACAAGACCCGTATCCTGGCTATGAAGCCTGGGCTGAACCCAAAAGCTGTTAAAACTGTCCATAAATATTGGTGTTCAACCCGGTCAAACGCCTTTTCCTGGTCAATTGAAATCAAACCAGTTTCCACCGCCAACGAACCAGAGACCTCCAAAACATCCCGAATTAAAGTGACATTGTCACTAATCAGCCTGCCAGGCACACAGTAAGTCTGGTCTACATGAATGAGCTCACTCATCACCTTTCTCAGTCTTCGGGCCAGAGCTTTCGAAAGAATCTTATAGTCCGTGCAGAGCAGAGAGACTGGCCTCCAGTTCTTTAGGCTCTGGAGGTCCCCTTTTTTCGGCAACAGTGTGATGATGGCCCTCCTGCAGGTCGTGGGTAGGGTCCCCCTTTTCAAGCTATCTTGGAGAACCTCCAGCAGGTCTGGACCAAGCAGGGGCCAGAATTCCTTAAAAAAGTCCACAGAGAGACCATCTATGCCTGGTGACTTTCCATTCTGGAGGCTCATTAGCGCCGTATACAGCTCAGACAGAGACAGTGGAGCATCCAAGCCGGCAACAAGGTCCTCTGAGAGCGCTGGAAGACCATCAAGGAAGACCTGGCCCAGTGACGTGTCCTCCCTCCACTCTGCTCTAAACAAGTCACTGTAAAAGCTAGCAGCGTATTTCCTGATCTCTGCTGCTGTGGAGATTGTTCTCCCGTCATCGTCCAACAAGGAGTGAATGAGTTTCCTCTGTCCATTTTTCCCCTCCAGTCCAAAAAAGTACTGGGAGGGCGAGTCCATCAGAGCTACATCCATGTAGCGTGAGCGGACCAGAGCACCCTGTGCAGTGACCCCTAGCAGGCTAGCCAAGGCTGACCTTTTTGACTTGAGAGCCTCTACGTGCTCTTGTTTTCCTGTAGAACTGAGCAACTCCTCTAGCTCTACCACCTCAGTCTCCAGAACTTTCAAGGATTGGGTCAAGCTACGAGTGACATTTTGAGTGTACTGTTGGCAGAATTGTTTTATCTGTGCCTTACCAAAATCCCACCACATTTGGAGAGAACTAAAAGAAGATTTTTGTTCCCTGTGTGACTTCCATACATCATGAAAAACTCCCTTAAAAAACACATCATTTAAAAGTGTATTATTAAAATGCCAAAAAGCACTCTTACACTTTACATTTTCAATGAAAACAGAACAAATCAGCAGGCAGTGATCAGTGAAACCAACAGGACAGATACAACTATTTTTAAAAACACTCATTTGATGTTTAAAACCATAGAAATGGTCTAACCTAGCCATAGATAAGAGGTTATCTTTAGCATGGCTCCAGGTGTACTGCCTCTGGTCCCCATGATGTGATCTCCACACATCGGCCATCTCATGTGCCTTCACTAGTTCCCTCAGCCTATTGGCAGAAGCAGGGTGAGGCTCCTGATGGTTCCTGTCCAGTCTGTGGTTTAATGTACAGTTAAAATCACCCCCCAGAAATAAAAAAACTATTTGGATTACAGGATCTAACCGTATCTGATAGCATATTAAAGACCCTGATCCTTTCTGCTCTCTGGGTTGGCACATACACGTTTATGAGAACCAAGTTCACGTTTTCAAACTGTACCTTTAGCAACAGCACATGTCCTTTCACCACCTCTTCTACCTCATAAGAGACAGGCACACAACCCCTAGAGAAAAGTACAGCCACCCCCCCACTGCTATTGGATTTGTGGCTAAAAAAAATGCAGCCATCCCACTCTTTTCTCCAATGGCTCTCAACGTCTACAGTGCTGTGAGTCTCCTGGAGCATCAGCACGTCAAGTTTCTTTAAATTAAAAAGCTTGTATAAAGAGGCCCTTTTTACATCATCCCTGGCCCCATTAATATTGAGAGTGCCAATTCTAAGGTGGGGCATTAAAAAGGATAAAAATAAGGTACAGTAAAAAAACACACACATAGCATAAAAGGGAAGAAACAAGCTAAGAGTCAACATGACTGTTAGTAATTTGTGATTTCAGTTTAACAACCAGTTTCTTTAAACAATATATTTCCTGATCAGTGAAAGTCTCATTCCCATCATTCAGTTTCATAAACTTGCGAGCTGATGCCACGAATAACTCCAGATCTGGAAAGTAATTTTCCACTTTCACAGCTCTGCTCCCCTTAGTCACCTGGAGAAATTTCCTAATCTTGGTAAAACAATAGGAGCTTTGCTCCTCCTGCGTCTGCATCAGTTCTATATTACATATTATATGAGTCCTATATTTCACTACATTTTCAATAAGTCCTTACAGACACAACATGTGCCTAAGATCTGGAAAGATGCCGTGGTTGTTCCCGTTCCAAAATCCAGCTGTCCTAAAACAGTAAATGACTTTAGACCAGTTGCTTTGACTTCAATTTTAATGAAAATTTTTGAAAAACTGGTCAGATGTGAGGTCCTAAAGCAGACTGAACATGCATTGGATCCTCTGCAGTTTGCCTATAGGCCTCACAGAGGAGTGGAGGATGCCACTGTCACTCTGTTTAACATGCTTTTTAAACATCTGGATTTTAATGGGACACACGCCAGGCTTTTATTTGTGGACTTTTCTTCTGCCTTTAATACAATCCAACCTCATATTTTAGTTGAAAGGCTCCTGCAACAATTTGATTTAAGCAATAATCTGGTGGGTTGGATTCTGGATTTCTTAACCAACAGGACGCAGAGAGTAAGGGTCAATGGCACATTGTCTGACCTAAAGTGCTCTTCTACTGGCTCTCCTCAGGGGTGTGTGTTGTCACCACTACTCTTCATCCTGTACACAAACATGTGTCGGAGCAGACATGACAACAGACACATTATAAAGTATGCTGATGACTCAGTCATTGTCAGTCTCCTCCAGGATGGTGAGAGTGGCCACGGCCCAGTAGTTGATGACTTTGTTCACTGGTGTGAGGATTCCTACCTGCAGCTGAATACAACAAAAACGAAAGATATGATTATTGACTTTAGGAGGAAAACTCCCAGGCACAAAGTCACCATACTAAAAGGCCAGACCACCGAATGTGTACAATTGTACAAATATCTTGGGACGATTATTGATAGTGGATTGAACTTTGAGGTGAACTGTGAAAGGGTGTGCAAAAAGGGTCAGCAAAATTTGCATTGTTTGAGGAAACTTGCACGCTTCCAAATTGACCGAACCATAATGACTATGTTCTATTGGGCTTTTATTGAATCTGTTTTATCCTTTTCTTTAATGTCATGGTTTGGTCAGATAAAACTGAAACAGAGGAAATCCTTGGATCAGGTAGTCAGATGGTCCAGTCGTTTGCTTGGTGAGTCACAGCTGAGCCTGACATCCCTGTACACCAGACAAGTACAGAGGATGGCCGACTCGATTTTAAATGATGACTCCCACCCTTTGCACTGCAACTTTCAGCTTCTTCCCTCCAGACGGAGGTTTGCTGTCCCAAAAAGTAGAACCCAGCGCTACAAAAACAGCTTTGTCCCTGCTGCTGTCAAAGAGTTGAACAAGCTATAAAAATTATATTGTACATATTTTATATTTACCTATTTTGTAAGATGTGTGCCTGTGTTTGTGTCTATGTTGAATGTAATTGTGGCTTGTAAATATGGATGTCACCAACTGCAAAACAAATCTACCTACGGGTACAAATAAAGTAACCTGAACCTGAACCTGAGTTCAGACTCAGCTCCACTTTCGTCAGAGGCGCTCTCATCCAGTATTTCTAAATTCCCAACCCTACTAGATTTAGCAGAGCTCTGCAAGTTTTCAGCACTTTTTCTTTTTTGTGCAGCTTTAAAAGGATCCTCTTCAACAAAACTACATTCCTGCATTTCTTCGTGAACTGCAACGTTTGTCATGCAGTGTTTATTCTGTGTGTCCGCTACAGCCTCAATCTGCTCCTCCCCCGCCTGCAAAGTCTGTTCATTCACGTTCCTTCGTTTAACTGCACTCATTTCACCCTCCACCTCTTTACTCCGGGTGACAGGCTCGTCACAATGATCAGAGCTGCCGCCAGACAGAAACTCCCCACCATCACTGTTTGAAGGGGCAACTACTGTGCCCGCCGCGGCCGCCCCAGCAGAAGCGGACGCGGCTGCCCCAGTGGAAGCGGACGCCGCAGTGGCATCCGCCGCACCACATGTAGCGCTACCCTCCGGACCACCAGAAACAGCGGCGTCACCTTTCTTACTGCCAGTGTTCTTTGTGTTCACCTTTTCAGGACATGATCTAATGAGATGGCCTTCTGCACCACACGCAAAACACTTCATGGTTTCAGATGTTGCAAACACCAAGTAGCTAAAGCCGTCAATCCTGAAGTTAAAAGACGCGTTCATTTCAGCAGAGCTGTCTTTTAACACCATGAAACACTGCCTCCTGTGACACACGACATGCTTCAGCAGGGGTGATTTACTACCCAGAGAGACCATTCTGATGGGGGAAACAACTTCGCCAAAACGGGACAACTCTCTGATCAGCTGATCATTTTTAATGAAAGGAGGAGCGTTTGAGATGGTGATCCTCCTAGAAGGGTTCACCAGTGGTAGAACAGGAGTAAAAGTGTCATTTATGACCACTCCCTGTTCCACCACCTGATCAGCTTTTTCAGCTGAATCCAGAAAGATGACAATTGCGCTGTTCATCCTCGATGCTGATTTTATGCTGTCATGCCCAACCACCTGTCCTACAGCGAGGCCGGCCTCCTCCACAGAACAGGGAACTGTCGGGAGGATTCTCACGCCATGCCGCCGGGTCAAGCGCTCAAACTCCACACCACCATCAAACACCGGCATGATGCCGGCGGTGAAAAACAGGCAGCAGAAGCTACCGTTCCCCGACACACTCACTCCAACACTCACACCCCAGCACACACACACTCAAACCACTATATACTAAACACACACACCTCAAACACACACGATAGAGAAAAGTTAGAAAAAAACAAAGTTTAGAGTGCTCACTCAACGCCACTCAACACCCCTGCTCCCACAAACGCTCACGCATGCGCACGAGAGAGAGAGAGAGATTTTGATTTTTCAACACACCTTTATTGTCACAAGTTCAACAGAAAAACACAACAACTAAAACAACTAAAAGAAGCAATGGAAAAGTAAAATGACTCACTGACAAGAAATCAAAGACACAAGTAACCAAACCAGGAAAACTAAAACAAAAACTTGCTTCTTACATCAGGACCATACCATAGGTAATTTTCCCCTCCTTAACACAACACAGGATGTGCTTAAAGCACCACATAGCCTCAAAAGTTTCAACATTTTGCATCAGATGATAGTAATTGTAATCAATCATTATTCGAGCCTTAATCATGTCAATCAGCATGTCTTTTACGTTACAATCCAGCATTTGTTCAATTTTTCTTTTCCTACTAACATAAATAGCCATTTTAGCCTGACCCAGGATGAAATTTAAAAGTTCACTCTTTTTCTTAGTTCTCTGCCTATATGGAAAGCCCAAGATAAAAATCTGCAGGGAAAAGACTTCTCCAAACAGATAAAACAGCTTCCCCAAAAAAACAAACAACAAATGCAGTCTGTTACAGTCCAGAAAACAATGAAACACAGTCTCTTTCTGAGGACAAAATGGACAAAACTCAACAACATTTGGGTTTAAAATAGAGATAAAAGCATTTACAGCCACAGCACAATGTAAAACTCACCATTGTAGGTCTCCAACCTTCTTAGTTAATGGTGGTTTATAGAGTGCTCTCCAGGCAGGCCTCACCTCTGAACCCAAACCCAAGTGTTTCCTCCATGGTGTATCAGCTCAACCTTTTAACTTATTTACATTTAAAACTTTCACCAAAAGTCCATACATTTTTTTACCAGGAGAGTCACAAATGTTAATGTGTTCAGAGTTTAAAAACACACCAGTGCCATCTTTAAAATCAGGAGATAAAACACTAAAAGGAAAAGGCTCATCAGCAGTTTGCACAGAGTTTTTGCAGTGTAAAACAATAGCAGAGTGTTCTTCTGCAGAAAGGCAATCTCTCCAATTTTTCAGCAAGTTCATTATAGTTCTGACTGAAGAAACACCAAGAGCCGAGCACAGGGCAACAGCATTGCCCAAGCTAGGACCACATAAATTTACCAAGTGTCCCAGCGTTGTGACCTTTGCAGAAATGAACTTTTTTAAAACAGAAGGTCCTAAAGCATTGCCTACATCAAAACGGGTCCCGAACACAAGTGGTTCCTTTAAAAGCCAGAAAGGTGACAAGGAAGCCTGGGGAGAGTTCTTTTTAAAAAGTCCCCAGATTTTAAAAGCACTTTGGTAAAACTGGGGAAGTTCTGGGAGTTTTTGGCTCCTTAAGTCCATTAAAAACAGCGACTCCTCTAGTCCAAGCCTTCCACAGTGAGCCAGGACAGCCCTGGCAATAGGTCTCCGCACAAGGTCGAGGGGGCCACTCAGCAGTCGCTGAATGAACTGCAGGCGGAAGACAGCCCCCCTGCTGGCCAGATGGATGAGCCCTTGACCACCTTCTTCCCTCGGTAAAAAAAGGATGCTCTGTGGAACCCAGTGAAGACGGTCCCAGAAAAAGTCCACGACTATAGATTGCACTCTGGCCAGCAAATTGGGTGGAGGGTCCAGACAAGACAGTCGATGCCACAGCATCGAAGCAATCAAGTTGTTGATGATTAAAACACGACCTCTGAAAGACAAGTTTGGCAGAATCCATTTCCATTTTTTTAGTCTTCCTTCAACTTTTTCTAAAAAACACTCCCAATTTTTCCCAGTAAAAGTCTGATTTCCTAAGAACACACCAAGATATTTAAAACCACCTTTTGTGTCCACGAGAGGCCACCAGGTAGGGCAATTTTTTGTGGTCCCCCCCCTCACCACAACAGCTTCACTCTTACCCCAATTCACTCTCGCTGAGGAGCACTCACCAAAAAGATTGACAGTTCTTTAAAGGTAGTCTACATCATTTTGATTTCTTGTAAAAACAACAACGTCATCAGCATAGGCAGACACTTTAAAAACAGAGTCAGAGTTGGGGACTTTAAAACCAGTGAGGCCTTGCCTTAGTTTACAAAGGAGGGGCTCAATGGCAACAGAGTACAGCATACCTGAGAGGGGGCAGCCCTGTTGGACACCCCTCTCAACTTTGAAAGGAGCACTCAAACCACCATTAATCTTAAGAATACTCTCAATGTCTCTATACAAAGCCTGGATCCTGGCGATGAACCCTGAGCTGAAACCAAAGGCCTCTAATGTCTGCCAAAGGTATGGATGTTCAACTCGGTCAAACGCCTTTTCTTGGTCTATAGAAATAAGACCAAGTTCTTTGACCAATGAGCTGGAGAGGTCCAAAACATCACAAATTAAAAAAATGTTGTCTGTAACCAACCTACCAGGTACACAGTAGGTCTGGTCTACATGTATGACCTGCTCCATCGCCTTCCTCAGTCTGGTAGCCAACACTTTGGACAGAATTTTGTAGTCAGTACAGAGGAGGGCCACTGGACGCCAGTTTTTAATGTCTTTCAAGTCGCCTTTCTTTGGAAGGAGGGTGAGGACTGCTCTCCTACAACTTAGGGGCAGGTGACCCTTCCGCAGACTGTCAGACAGTACTTCCAGCAAGTCCTCACAGATCTCAGACCAGAACGCCTTGTAGAACTCCGATGGTAGACCATCTATCCCTGGGGCTTTTCCACACTGAAGAGACTGGACAGCCACTGCTAATTCTTGTAGAATGATCCCGCTCTCCAGCTCCGCATTCGTGCTAGCCATCACCTTTGACAAGTCCATCAAAAAATGATTCAGTGCATGTGGATTCTCAACAAATTCTTTCTTAAAGAGATCCTTGTAGAAAGCAACTGCAAAGCGACGGATCTCCGCAGACTCATGGATCGGCCGCCCGTCCTCGGAGCTAAGAGAGTGGATCATCCTCCTCTGACCATTCTTCCTCTCCAAACCAAAGAAAAAATGAGATGGAGCGTCCATTAGTGCGATGTTCTGGAACCTACTGCGTACCACAGGGCCCCTGGCAGCCACACCCAGTAGGTCAGTTAAAACAGACTTTTTGCCATTGAGGGCCTCAAAATGTTCTCTTTCTCCTGTGGAGCCTGCCAAAGACTGCAGCTCCACTACTTCTCTCTCCAGGTCCCTGACAGACCTGGCCAAGTCTCCAGAGACATTGCAAGTATACTGTAGGCACAGATTCTTTATTTGGCTCTTCCCTACATCCCACCACTGCTGCAAAGAACTAAAATTTGATTTTGTTAATTTAAAATTACTCCCAAAAAACATAAAAGCAGTTTTAAAACTGTTATCCGATAAAAGTGACGTGTTAAAATGCCAGTATGCACTACTGCACTTTATATTCTTGATAAAAGCACAACACTGAACCAGGGAATGATCTGTGAAGCCAACAGGGACTATAAAAGCACTTTTAAAAATGCTAAAATGGTGCTTAAAACTGTAAACCCTATCCAGTCTAGCTAAGGACAGAATATTGTCCTTTCTATGGCTCCATGTGTACTGTCTAGCCTTGCCATGAAAATTTCTCCACACATCACACAGATCATGAGCTTCTATGAGACCTTTTAAAACTCTCTTGGATGCAGCATGTGGCTCTGGGTGATTCCTATCCATAAGAGGATTTTCTGTACAATTAAAATCACCTCCCACAAATAAAAAGTCATCATTACTGCAATTTTTGATCGTGTCATCTAAAATATTTAAAAAGGCCAATCTTTCTGTGCCTACGGTTGGAGCATACACATTTATAAAAACAACTTTCACATTCTCAAAAACAGCTCAAACTTTTAAAATGTGGCCTGCAATTATCTCATCAATGTCATAAGAAAGTGGAATAAAATCTCGAGAAAATAAAATACCCACTCCACCACTGTTGCTGCTTTTATGACTGAGAATAATTTCCCCTCGAAATTCCCTCCTCCAGTCAGCAGCATTGTCCTCAGAACTATGAGTCTCCTGAACAAACAGAACATTAATTTTCTTGCATTCTGCAAGAGTAAAAACACACGTTCGCTTAGACATTTCTCTTGCCCCATTGATGTTGAGTGTGCCAAAATTAAAACTACACATGTATATAAGAGGGCAAAGCCAATACAAAAACAGAAAAGAAAGAATGAGCAATAAAAGACTAATCATCCTGGGCAATTTGGTTCTTAACTTTTACCACAAGCTTTTTTAGTCTGTAGACCTCCTGATCAGTAAAACTTTCCTGCTCAAGCTCTCCCCTATTTTTCATGTAGACCCGAGCAGAGTCAACAAAGCGTTTTAGATCGGGGAAGAAATTTTCAACTTTAACCATTCTGGATCCCTTAGTGTCCTGCAAAAGCTTCTGTATTTTTGTGAAGGGGTAACCACCTCCACTGGCCACATCATCACTGCTTTCACCATCACTCTCTATCTCAGACCCCGCATAAGAATCTGGTTGAGATAGAGAAACCTCAGAACTGTCTTTGACAACCCTTTTTACTTTGCTCCTCTGCTGTTTGGTTTCCAAATTCTTCCGCTTGACTGAGATTTTACATAACTCTTCATCTAATTCAATGTCATCCTCATCCTCCAACACTGACTCAGCCACCCTGGTAGCTGTCTCTTCTTGCTTTTCGCTCACCCTGTGCTGTGGTTTTATATTCATTTTTCTAGTCCCACCATCTACCTGGGCCTCATTTGGCTCATCTGTCTGATCTTCAGCATGATCCCTCTCGGTAATCTTACCCTTGTCCACAATGTTGGTCTGTGCAGCAGCCCTGCGATGTGCTTTAACTTTTGTTGCTGTTTCATTTATGATCGACAGTCTGGCTGCAGAGGGCGGCAAAGCCGCCCCGCCGCCAGACGACCTCGCGGCCTCGGCCGAAGCGCCACCACCAGACAGCCCCGCGGCCTCGGCCGAAACGCCCAACGGCGTCAGCCTTGGAGGGCGGCAAAGCCGCTCCGTCGCCAGACGGCCCCGAGGCCGCACTAGCTCCCTCCCCCGAGTGATCACCCCCCACTCCCTGAGGGCATGATCGAATCAAGTGTCCCTCCATTCAGCAGCCGAAACACTTCATATTGTCAGAGGTGACGTGGATGGTGTAATCAAAGCCGTCAATCCGGTATTTAAATACGAGGTTGAGGCTTTCCTCGCTATTCTTTAAAATCATGAACACCTGTCGCCTAAAAGACATGACATGCTTTAAACGTGGGGACTTACAACCGAGAGGGATGTGCTTAATGGGGGACAAAAGCTGCCCGTGTCTCGACAGCTCCTTCTCCAACAGCTCATTCTTTAAAAATGGTGGGACATTTGAGATCGTAATTCTCTTCGCGGGATTCACCAGAGACAGAACAGGAACCAGTGTGTCTTTAATCACAACCCCACTCTCCACTACCTGGTTAACTTTTTCAACACTATCAAGGAAAATTACCACGGCACTATTCATTCTAGAAGCTGATTTAATGCTTTCATAACCGACCAGCACGGGCAGCACGGTGGCACAGTGGTTAGCACAGTGGCAGCACAGCAAGAAGGTCATGGGATAGATTCCACCCTTGACCATCGTGGGTTCGATCCCACCCCCAGACCATCGGTGACCCTTCTGTGTGGAGTTTGCATGTTCTCCCCGTGTCTGCGTGGGTTTACTCCGGGCACTCCGGTTTCCTCCCACATGCCAAAAACATGCAAGTTAGGTTAATTGGCATCAAAACTGGGGATTCTAAATTGTCCTTAGGTATGGATGTGAGAGTGAATGGTTGTGTGTCTCTCTGTGTTGGCCCTGCGATGGACTGGCGATCTGTCCAGGGTGTACCCTGCCTCTCGCCCAAAGATGCTGGGATAGGCTCCAGCCCCCCTGCGACCCGAAAGGATTAAGCGGTAGAAGATGGATGGATGGATGGATAACCGACCAGCTCCCCCACAGCCAGACTACACTCCTCCACTGAGCAGCTGACAGCCGGAGTCAGTTTGACAGCATGCCGGCGTGTCAGCTTCTCGAACCCGGAGCCTCGCTCCGAAACCATGCTGACCAGCAGAGCTGGCAGCAGAAACCCCCCTCCCAGAACGCCTACCCCACCCTAGCTACAGAAAACAACAAAAATTAAGATTATTTAGCAGAAAAAAACCCTTAAACACAAAAAGATAGAGAAAAGTTTGAGAAAAATCACTCACGCTGTCACACGCTCTCAGCTCGCACTCACGACCATGCCCACTCAGAGAGAGAGAGAGAGAGAGAGAGAGAGAGACTTTTGACTTTTAAAAAAGGCTTTATTGCACATTCCGAAAATGCAAAAAGACCAATATCACTGGTCCAAGTGTGTCACATCTGAAAAGTGCAAACATAACTCATCCCCCTGACCCACAGAACACAAAACATTCCCTACAGCCCAGAGAGAGAGAGAGAGAGAGAGAGAGAGAGAGAAACGGATTAGTGATGATATAGAGTGAAGTATGTGGAAGAGTTGGGGTCTGGGGACACAAGCATAGAGTGATGATAGAAATGATCCAAATATGTGGCAGGATATATAGAGTGATGGATAGATTGCAGAATACGAGATATAGCGATAGAGTGTAATAGACATCATGTACACATGGAAATCTCACTGTTTGAAGAAGAAGAAGAACAAGAACAAGAAGACTGTTCAGAACTCCTTATAAGAACTCCTTGTACAAAGATATAGAGTGAAGAAGACGAAGAAGAGGTTGCCAACCGAGAAGAATTCTGACTTTTCAAATCAAATCAAACTTTATTGTCATATTGCTGTACATACAACTGTAGTGCAGGCAAGATGAAATTGCGTTTCTCTCGGCATCCATATAAGAAGCAGCATGATTTAAGACACATTCCCACATAGCTGCCCCCCCCCCAATCCATTCACACATCCCTGAGACATACTTGGGGAAAAAAAAAGAATAACTAACTATAATATACAAAATGTCCGTAGGTGCAGTAGTGTGTATGAGAGATTCCGGGTCAACTGTTCAGCATCCTGACAGCTTGTGGAAGGAAGCTGTTGATCAGTCTGGTGGTTCTGCCTCTGATGCTCCGGAATTGTTTACCAGATGGAAGAAGTTCAAAGTGTTTATGCAGAGGGTGAGAACGGTCCTTGACAATGTTTAGTGCCTTGCTCCTACAACGGTTCTGAAAAAGTTCTTGGACAGAGGGGAGGGAGACTCCAATTACCCTCTCCGCCCCCTTGACTATCCTCTGCAGGGCTTTTTTGTCTGACATACTGCAGCTGGAGTACCATGTAGCAATGCAGTACGTCAGAACACTCTCCACCACACCTCTGTAGAAGGTCCTGAGGATGCAGATGGGGAGAGAGGCCTGTTTGAGTTTCCTCAAGAAGTGCAGTCTCTGCTGAGCCCGCTTCCTGATCTCCAAGGAATTCTTGCTCCAGGTCAGGTCCTGCGAGATCTGCACTCCGAGGAACTTGATGTTCTCTACTCTCTCCACTAAACGGCTGCCGATGCTGAGGGGGGCGTGCTCAGGCTGCAACCGCCGGAAGTCGATAATCATCTCCTTCGTTTTGTCCACGTTGAGCACCAGATTGTTCTCTCTGCACCAGCCCTCCAGGTCTCTCACTTCTTCCCTGTACATTGATTCCTCATCCCTCTGGATAAGTCCCACCACCGTGGTGTCATCTGCAAACTTAATAATCTGGTTCCCCTCGTGTCTGGATACACAGTCATGTGTTAGAAGTGTAAACAACAGTGGACTGAGTACACAGCCTTGAGGGGATCCGGTACTCAGCGTGACAGACTTGGAGATGTTGTTTCCAACCCGGACAGACTGAGGTCTCTCAGTCAGAAAATCCAGGATCCAGAGACATGTGGCGGTGTTCAGACCGAGAAGGAGTAATTTCTCCATCAGTCTCTGGGGAATAATGGTGTTGAATGCTGAACTGAAATCAATGTACAGGAGTCTGGCGTAGGTGTCTTTCTGGTCCAGGTGGGTGATGACAGAGTGTAGGGTGATGACTATAGCATCCTCCGTGGAGCGGTTTGAACGATATGCAAACTGGAGCGGGTCGTGTGATGCAGGGAGGCAGGCTGTAATGTGTGGTTTGACAAGCCGCTCAAAACACTTCATCACAATTGGTGTCAGTGCAACAGGACGATAGTCATTCAAACAGGACACCACTGGTTTCTTTGCCACCGGTACAATGATAGAGGTCTTGAAGCATCTGGGAACGATGGCCTGACTCAGGGAGATGTTATAAATGTCAGTCAGGACATCCGCCAACTCGCTCGCGCAGTCTCGGAGCACACGTCCCGGAATGTTGTCTGGACCTGCAGCTTTGCGTGGGTTGACTCTGGTTAGGGTCCTCCGTGTGTCCGCTGTGTTGATGGTAAAAGCTGGTCCGACCGATGGTGGGGGAGGGCCAGCCCTCCCTCTGATTGTCGAGTTTGATGCTTCAAAACGTGCAAAGTAGTCATTAAGCCTGTCTGGAAGCGAAGCATCGTCATCATCGACCCCCTGCCTAGGCTTAAAGCCCGTCAGTGTCCAAACTCCCTGCCACATCTGCTTGGTGTTCCTAGTGTCACAGAGGTGTCCCTGGATTTTCTCTGCATAGGCGCGCTTTGCCGCCTTAATTCCCTTAGAAAGCGCAGACCTGGCTGAGCGGAGGGCGATCCTGTCCTTCGCTCTGAAGGCTGCATCTCTGGCTGTGAGCAGCGAGCGCACCTCTGCAGTCATCCAGGGCTTATGATTACCCCGCATAGTGATGGTCTTCACTGTAGTGAAATCCTCTGTGCACTTTGCGATGTAGCTGGTGACCGAATCAGCATACTCCTCCACATCTGTCCTGTCTTCCTGGGAGGCTGCTATTTTGAAGACCTTTTGAAGACCTTCCAGTCTGTGTGCTGTGTGTCCAGTCTTTCAGTGCAGGGGTTGCACTCTCTGGCCAAATCCTGATTTGTTTCACTGCTGGCCTGCTGCGCTTCAATAAAGGTTTGTAGGCAGGCACCAGCATCACGGATATGTGATCAGAACGGCCGAGATGGGGGCGGGGTATCGCTTTATATGCATCTGTGTTTGTGTACACTAAGTTCAACATATTCTCTCCTCTGGTCTTAAAGTCACATTGTTTAAACTTGGGGAACACAGTCTTTAGGCTGGTGTGGTTAAAATCCCCCGCAACCACCACAAAACTGTCCGGGTGTGAAGTTTGGATTTCACTGATTGCATTGTGCAGTTCCCCGAGTGCCTTCTTAGCATTAGCTTTAGCGTTAGCGCTCGGCGCTATGTAAACACCGACTACAAACACGTTGCTGAATTCCCTAGGCAGATAATAAGGCCAACAATTTACAATAAGGAACTCCGCCAACGGAGAGCAGTGTTTAGACACTAACGTGGCATTAACGCGCCAGTTCTTGTTAACACAGATGCATAGCCCACCCCGCCGGCTCTTACCGGAGCTCGCCGTTTCCCTGTCGGCACGGAACATCGCCATATCTTCCAGTTGAATGGCCTCGTCAGGAATGTTGTCGTGGAGCCATGTCTCAGTGAAAACAAACACACAGCAGTCCCTCCACTCTCTCCGGGTTTCTCTCAGCAGACGCAGTTCGTCCACCTTGCTTTCGAGGACGCGGACGTTTGAGAGAAGAAGCGATGGTACCGCTGGTCTGGAGGGATTAGCCTTTAGCCTAGCATGGATCCCGGCCCTTTTTCCTCACTTTTTCCTGCGTTCCCTCCGCTTCCGCTTCCTCCTCTCATGGGTAGCTTCCAGCGGGGACTCCGCCAGAATTCCGTGCTGGCGTAGGATGTCCAAATCACAACCGATCGCCGCGATTCTTGCAGCGTGCAGTACCTTGATGTTTAATAAGGTCTCACGGTTGTAAGTTTTACAGAATGTACGTCTGGGATGATCACAACACTCAAAACTCTCACACTCGCTGATGCCAAGAGGGGCCGCTGCGTCCGAGCGCACTGCCGCCATCTTATTATCTTATTTGATACATAGAGTGATGTTTACTGAGTGAAGTATGTGGCGGTAAGGATTACAGCTCCTGACCAGATAGAGTGATGATGTAGAGTGAAGTGCATGGCAGTAATGCACCTGTGGGCTGGTTGCCAACCGCCAATCAAATCTAAAAGAAGAAGAAGAAATACGTGGCGGACACGCAGATTTCTTGAATTTATAGATTGATACTGTAACAAGTGGAGTGATGTTAGTGGCAGTTGCCACGGCCAAGATATATACACACGTGGACAAAATTGTTGGTACCCCTCTATTAATGAAAGAAAAACCCACAATGGTCACAGAAATAACTTGAATCTGACAAAAGTGGTAATAAATAAAAAATCTATGAAAATTAATCAATGAAAATCAGACAATGTTTTTGAATTGTGGTTCAACAGAATTATTTTAAGAAAACAAACTCATGAAACAGGCCTGGACAAAAATGATGGTACCCCTAGAAAAGATTAAAAATAATGTGACCATAGGGACATGTTCAACCAAGATGTGTCCTCTAATTAACATCACAGGTGTCTACAAACTTGTAATCAGTCAGTCGGCCTATTTAAAGGGTGACAAGTAGTCACTGTGCTGTTTGGTGACATGGTGTGTACCACGCTAAACATGGACCAGAGGAAGCAAAGGAGAGAGTTGTCTCAGGAGATTAGCAAGAAAATTATAGGCAAGCATGTTAAAGGGAAAGGCTATAAGACCATCTCCAAGCAGCTTGATGTTCCTGTGACTACAGTTGCACATATTATTCAGAAATTTAAGATCCACGGGACTGTAGCCAACCTCCCTGGACGTGGCCGCAGGAGGAAAAATGGAAGAGACAGATAATACGAATGGTAACAAAAGAGCCCAGAACAACCTCTAAACACATTCATGGTGAACTCCAAGGTCAAGGTACATCAGTGTCCAATCGCACCATCCATCGTTGTTTGAGCCAAAGTGGACTTCATGGGAGATGACCAAGGAGGACACCACTGTTGAAAACAAATCATAAAAAAGCCAGACTGGAATTTGCCAAACTGCATGTTGACAAGCCACAAAGCTTCTGGGAGAATGTCCTATGGACAGACGAGACAAAACTGGAACTTTTTGCCAAGGCACATCAGCGCTATGTTCACTGACACAAAAATGAAGCATACCAAGAAAAGAACACTGTCCCTACTGTGAAACATGGAGGAGGTTCTGTTATGTTCTGGGGCTGCTTTGCTGCCTCTGGCACAGTGTGTCTTGAATATGTGCAGGGTACAATGAAATCTCAAGACTATCAAGGTATTCCAGAGAGAAATGTGCTGCCCAGTGTCAGACAGCTTGGTCTCAGTCGCAGGTCATGGGTCTTGCAACAGGATAATGACCCAAAACACACAGCTAAAGACACCCAAGAATGGCTAAGAGCGAAACATTGGACTATTCTAAAGTGGCCTTCTATGAGCCCTGATCTAAATCCTACTGAACATCTGTGGAAGGAGCTGAAACATGCAGTCTGGAGAATGCACCCTTCAAACCTGAGACAACTGGAGTTGTTTGCTCATGAGGAGTGGGCCAAAATACCTGCTGAGAGGTGCAGAAGTCTCATTGACAGTTACAGAAATTGTTTGATTGCAGTGATTGCCTCAAAAGGTTGTGCAACAAAATATTAAGTTAAGGGCACCATCATTTTTGTCCAGGCCTGTTTCATGAAATTGTTTTTTAAAATAATTCTGTTGAACCACAATTCAAAAGCATTGTCTGATTTTCATTGGTTAATTTTCATAGAATTTTTATTTATTACCACTTTTGTCAGATTCAAGTTATTTCTGTGACCATTGTGGGTTTTTCTTTCATTAACAGAGGGGTACCAACAATTTTGTCCACAGCTGTAGCGTGAGTGATGTCTGAAGATAGAGTTGATGTTCGAATGGACACAGCAATGATGATAGAAGGACTACAGCTCCTGACCAGATAAAGTGATGATATAGAGTGAAGTATGTGGCGGTAATGCACTGGTAAGCTGGTTGCCAACTGCCAATCAAATCTAAAAGAAGAAGAAGAAGAAGAAGGAGGAGGGAGATTTGATTGATTTTTAAAAGATCTTTAATAAACACACTTGTCCATCATTCAATACAATTTCTATGCCATGCTATATTACAAAGAAAATTATTCCCCCAAAAAGTGCCCGAACAAAAGCTGCCCATCGCGAACTAAACAGAGGACATCCTCCAGGGACCAGAGGGTCCTAAAACCTTCCACATCCCCATTCCCCATAAAAACTGAAAGTCCAGCCTGATTCTGGCTTTAAGTAGCCTCACAAATAAAATTTTGACATCAACGTCATTCTCAACATTCTCAAGTTTTCTTCTCCGGCTTACATAAATAGCCAACTTTGCCTGCCCTAAAACAAAGTTCAGTAGTTGACACTTCTGCTTAAAACGACGATTGTACATAAAACCACAAATGAAAACCTGCTTAGAGAAAACTTCCTTAAAAATGTGAAAAAGTTCTGTGAGAAGTTCAAAGAGACCACTCAGGCGCTGACATTCAGTAAAACAATGAAAAACTGTCTCCCTAGAGGAACAAAAAACACATTGATCACTGACACTGCTGTTAATCACAGAAACAAAAGCACTGACAGCTATAATGCCATGCAGGACCCTCCACTGTAAGTCTCCATGCCTCTTAGGGAGAGGGGCTTTATAAAGAGCCCTCCAGGCAGGCCGATGCCCTTTTTCTAGTCTAAAATAGGCTCTCCATGGAGTGTCCACACAGGTGTTCAATCTGTCCTTGTTGAGTGCCATCACCACCAGTCTGTAG
Organism: Pholidichthys leucotaenia; assembly: GCA_020510985.1. Classification (NCBI taxonomy): domain Eukaryota; kingdom Metazoa; phylum Chordata; class Actinopteri; order Cichliformes; family Pholidichthyidae; genus Pholidichthys; species Pholidichthys leucotaenia. The sequence continues at coordinate 251,113,001 of CM035847.1, read as the reverse complement.
AGTGTCTTACCACTGGCTCCTCCAAAGTCCACACCAGTGGGAGCACAGAATGCCAGTAAGGAGCAAGGAGAGACGTCAAAGTCCATATAAAGCGTGAGGGAGGGAAAAGGGTCCGTGCCTTCTGGCTGCAGCGTGCCATTGCTAAAGTCCATGAGTAGGGAGTGCTCAAGTCCATGAAGCTCCTGTTTCCAGTGTGCAAGAAGACCATCGATGAAACGATTTGATCTGACACCAAGATGAGCTGCTAAAGCTGAGGCGTTGTTGAGGCCAGGACCAGCCAGTTCCACCACTTGCTTCAGAGTGAGAACATTCCTGGAACACAGCCTATCAAGAAAGGTCCTTCCAACTCCCGGCAGGACACCAAGGCGATCACCAAAAACCAGCGGCTCCCTCAACAACCAGTAGAGGGAATCGCATGGCCCTCTTTGCTTTTTAAAAAGAGTCCATACTGAAAAAAGTCTGCGGTAAAAACTGGGCAGAGACAGTGCACTAGAGTTCTTAAAATCCATTAAAAACACAGGGAGGTCTAGCCCAAGCCCAAGGACTCTCTGTAAAATAACACAGGCCAATGGCCTCCATACCAGGTCCTGAGGGCCCGTCAGCAGTCTCTGTATGAAAGCCAGTGTAAAGGCAGCACCTCTACTAGCTAAATGAACCACTCCTTGCCCCCCTTCCTCTTTGGGAAGAAATAACAGGGCTTGAGGGACCCAGTGGAGTCCACCCCCCAAAAAAAGTCCACCATAACAGACTGAATTTTTGACAACAAACCAGCAGGGGGGTCCATGCACATGAGGTGGTGCCACAGGGCTGAGGAAACAAGATTATTTAAAATGAGCACTCTTCCTCTAAAAGATATTTTTGGCATTAGCCACTTCCACTTGTTTAGTCTCCCGTTGATTTTCTCTATGACCCCATCCCAATTTTTTTGCTCAAACTGTTGATTTACAATAAAGACACCAATATACTTAAACCCTCCTTTTTTCCAAATCAGCCCACCAGGCAGCGTAAGCTGATTTTCTAGTTTCTCCCCCACCATCAGATCCTCGCTTTTTCCCCAGTTTATTTTTGCAGAAGAAAGTTGGCCGAAAAGATTAGCACTCCTAACCAAAACGTCAATGTCACTCTGCTTGTTCAGCAGAATGACTACATCATCTGCATAGGCCGACAGCTTGAACGTGGTGTCACAGCCAGGAAAAGTGACTCCTGATAGGTTCCTTCTCAAGCAGTGAAGCAAAGGCTCTATGGCGAGGGAGTACAGCATCCCTGACAGAGGGCAGCCCTGCCGAACCCCCCTCTGGACTTTTAAAGGGGCAGACAGGCCCCCATTTATCTTCAGCACACTCTCAATGTCACTGTACAAGGCCCGTATCCTGGCTATGATGCCTGGGCTGAACCCAAAAGTTGCTAAAACTGTCCATAAATATTGGTGTTCAACCCGGTCAAATGCCTTTTCCTGGCCAATCAAACCAGTTTCCACCACCAATGAACCAGAGACCTCCAAAACATCCCGAATTAAAGTGACGTTGTCACTAATCAGCCTGCCAGGCACACAGTAAGTCTGGTCTACATGAATGAGCTCGCTCATCACCTTTCTCAGTCTTCGGGCCAGAGCTTTTGAAAGAATCTTATAATCCGTGCAGAGCAGAGAGACTGGCCTCCAGTTCTTTAGGCTCTGTAGGTCCCCTTTTATTGGCAACAGTGTGATGACGGCCCTCTTGCAGGTCGTGGGTAGGGTCCCCCTTTTCAAGCTATCTTGGAGAACCTCCAGCAGGTCTGGACCAAGCAGGGGCCAGAATTCCTTAAAAAAGTCCACAGAGAGACCATCTATGCTTGGTGATTTTCCATTCTGGAGGCTCATTAGCACCGTATGCAGCTCAGACAGAGACAGTGGAGCATCCAAGCCGGCAACAAGGTCCTCTGAGAGCACTGGAAGACCATCAAGAAAACCTGGCCCAGTGACGTGTCCTCACTCCACTCTGCTCTAAACAATTCACTGTAGAAACTAGCAGCATATTTCCTGATCTCTGCTGCTGTGGAGATTGTTCTCCCGTCATCGTCCAACAAGGAGTGAATGAGTTTTCTCTGTCCATTCTTCCCCTCCAGTCCAAAAAAGTACTGGGAGAGCGAGTCCATCAGAGCTACATCCATGTAGCGCGAGCGGACCAGAGCACCTTGTGCGGTGACCCCTAGCAGGCTAGCCAAGGCTGACCTTTTTGACTTAAGAGCCTCTAAGTGCTCTTGTTTTCCTGAAGAACTGAGCAACTCCTCTAGCTCTACCACCTCAGTCTCCAGAACTTTCAAGGATTGGGTCAAGCTATGAGTGACATTTCGAGTGTACTGTTGGCAGAGTTGTTTTATCTGTGCCTTACCAAAATCCCACCACATTTGGAGAGAACTAAAAGAGGGTTTTTGTTCCCTGTGCGACTTCCATACATCATGAAAAACTCCTTTTAAAAAAACATCATTTAAAAGTGTATTGTTAAAATGCCAAAAAGCACTCTTACACTTTACATTTTCAACTAGAAAAGCACTCGGAGGGCACAGACCTCCGCCAAGCGGCACAGTTCCCCCCATAGAGTGTTTGTGTGTACGTTTTCAGATTCCCTGAGCATGAAAAGATATGACTAGCAATTGGATTCACAATGATTATTTGTTTATTTGACATGGACAGTGCAATAAACAGACAATTAATGAATGACAATCAATGTGATAGTGATAGGATTAGTGGTTCAGTAGTGTAAAATGGGGCTATAAGGGACGGCGGGTTAATAAGGGACACTTTTGTGGGAAATGTTTTAAATGTAATTCTGCTTTTTTGAAACAACGACAGCGGCAGCTGGGGCCAAAGAAGGCGGAGGAGACATCCTTTGTTTCTACCACCGCCGCTTTGCAGAGAAGGCACGCAAATGTATATCACCGTGCCAGTTCAAGCGCTCGGGAAACGCCAAGACCGGGGGTCGGTAGCAGCTGCGGCCCTCGGGGAGGAGAACAAGCTGCTCTACTTGACGGACGCTCGCTCGGGGAGGCATTTCCTCGTCGACACCGGCACCCAGTTGAGTTTCATCATGCCGTCCTACGCCGACCGGCTGGCAGGATCTAGCGGCCCCGAGATGGCAGCAGCAAACGGCTCGGAGATTAAGACCTTTGGTGAGAGGACTCTACTTCTGTCTCTACACGGCCGTGCATTTGAGTGGACTTTTGTCATAGCAACATTGAATTTCAATATATTGGGGGCTGATTTTTTGTGCTCACATGGTTTGTTGGTTGATGTCGCTAACAGGCGCCTGGTTAATCTTTTGATTCTATCCCCTGTACAACTCGAGCGTCCCGGCCAACAGCACAAGCCAACGTCACAGCTGCATGCGGTAAGTTCCACACACTGCTCACTCAGTTCCCAGCACTCACGGTCCCCACATTTTCGGCAGCCGTCACTAAACACGGGGTGGAGCATTTTATCACCACCACCGGGCCGCCCGTTTTTGCAAAACCTCGGCGCTTGGATGCAGCTAAACTGGCCATAGCGCGTGAGGAGTTCGCCAACCTGGAGAGGTTGGGCATCATCAGGCGTTCAAACAGCCCATGGGCTTCCCCGCTACACATGGTCCCCAAAGCTGACAGTTCGTGGCGACCTTGCGGGGATTTCCGCAGGTTGAACAACGCCACAGCGCACGACCACTACCCAATTCCTCACATCCAGGATTTTTCCGTTCACTTGGCAGGAGCATGCGTTTTTTCTAAAATAGACTTGGTCCGCGGTTACCATCAAGTCCCAGTGCGCGCTGAGGACATACCCAAAACAGCGGTGATAACTCCGTTTGGTTTATTCGAGTTTTTGTGCATGCCATTCGGGCTTAAAGGGGCTGCACAGACGTTCCAACGCATGATGGACGCAGTGCTGCGTGATCTCCCTTTCATGTTCGTCTACTTGGACGATATTTTGGTAGCCAGCACGTCCGAAGACGAACATGAAACCCACCTAACGGCAGTTTTCCGGAGGTTGGGAGAGCACGGTTTAATAATCAACCCAGCGAAGTGTCAGTTCGGGGTGACGCAGATTGATTTTTTGGGGCACCGCGTCTCTCCCGAAGGAGCAGTTCCGCTGCCTGACAAAATGCACGCGGTAGCAGATTTTCCCCGGCCGCAAACGGTCAGGGCTTTACAGGAGTTTTTGGGAATGGTGAATTTTTATAACCATTTCCTTCCCCGCGCAGCACAGCTCATGCAGCCACTGTACGCCGCGATCAAAAAACAGAAGCCCGCGAATAAGATCGAATGGTCCCCGGAGCGAGAGCGAGCGTTCTCGGAAGTCAAAGCAGCCCTGGCAAATGCTGCGTTGTTGGCACATCCAGACCCAACGGCCTGCATAGCACTCACTACTGACGCGTCAGATGTGGCCATAGGGGTGGTCGTGGAGCAGCGTGTAGCCGGGGCTTTGCAGCCGCTCGCCTTTTTCAGCAGGACTTTGCGCGATAGTGAACGTAAATACAGCGCATTCGACAGGGAGTTACTGGCTCTCCACTTGGCCATTCGCCATTTCCAGTTCTGGCTGGAAGGGTGCCGTTTCACCGCGCTCATTGACCACAAGCCGCTAACATTCGCGATGGCCAAGGTTTCAGAACCGTGGTCGGGCTGGCAGCAGAGACAGCTGGCCGCGGTCTCAGAGTTTACTACCAATATTCAGCATGGGTAAACTGAATGTAGTGGCAGACTGCCTCTCCCACGCCGTGGCTGCCCCGGTCCGCGTGGGGATAGATTACACAGCCATGGCCGCGGAGCAGGTTAGTGACGCGGATGTGCGCGCGCTCCAGTCTGGACCAACAGGGTTAAGGCTGGAGAGCAGGGTGCTGCAAGATGGTATGCCCCCCCTAATCTGTGATGTCTCCACGGGGCGACTGCGTCCCGTGGTACCGGCCGCGTGGCGCCGCCGCGTTTTTGACTCGATTCATTCTTTGGTGCACCCGGGAGTGCGGTCAAAATGGTAGGAGAGAAATTTGTGTGGCCGAACCTTCGCAAACAAGTGAAAGAGTGGGCAGCAGCCTGCATGGCGTGCCAACGAGCCAAAGTACACAGACACACGAAAGTTCCTTTGGAGCCGTTTCACATCCCGGCTAAGAGGTTCGACCATGTTCACGTGGACCTCGTGGGCCCCCTCCCGCCATCACAGGGGTGCACCACCTTCTGACAATGGTGGACCGCACCACGCAATGGCCGGAAGTGGTCCCACTGGCGGCAACTACGGCCGAGGAGGTGGTGCGCGCGTTCTTAACAGCATGGGTGGCGCGTTTTGGAGTCCCTCAATTTGTTTCCAAACTTTGGTCAACAATGGCCCGCAGCCTGGGTGTCACAATTCACCGCACTACCGCATATAATCCACAGGCTAATGGGTTATGCGAACGTTTTCATAGGTCATTGAAAGCGGCTCTCAGGGCGTCACTGACGGATGCAAATTGGGTAGACAAGCTACCGTGGGTTTTATTGGGGTTACGTTCTGCGCCTAAAGAGGATTTGGAAGCTTCCCCGGCTGAATTCGTTTTTGCGCAGCCACTTCGGCTGCCCGGAGATTTTCTCCCAGATAATCCCGCGCCGGGCAGCTCCCCGTCTCAGCTGTTGCAGCGTAGCATAGACACAAGCACGCTGCCGGGCCCTGTTCACCACAGTTTTCCGCGCGTTTTTGTGCCTAAAACTTTGAAAAACGCGGAGTTCGTTTTTGTCAGACACGATGCACATCGACCCCCACTGCGCCCACCTTATGATGGACCGTTCAGAGTGCTGGAAGCAGGGGACAAGCATTTTTTGCTAGATCTGGGGGGTAGGAGGGAAAGAATTGGCATAGACAGACTCAAACCCGCTTTTGTTGTGGCGGATGAGCAAGTGCTGTTGGCGAGGGCCCCTCAGCGTGGAAGACCCCCGCGGGGAGCTTCCCAAAGAAAAGATTCCCCAGAGCACCCACAGGCACAGACTTTTTCCCCTCAATCATCAACCCCCCAGCATTCATCAGCCCCCCAGCATGACAGCACCGCGGAGGCAGTGAATCCTGGTTACAGCAGATGCGGGAGAAGACTGAAGCCCAAGCAGCATGTGGATTGATGTTTAATGATTTTACCACAGCTTATGGACTGTCATTCTATTGTTCTATCCAAGACGCTCGGGGGGGTTGTTTAGAGAGTGCATAATGGTGTAGCATCTTAGACTAGAACAAAGAGCATTAGACTAGAACAAAGAGCAGAGTTTCCCAGAGTTTCCCTTGGAGATAACAGGGAGGTGTGAAGGACGAATGCAGTATGATCTTTTGTGTATCAGACGAATGCAGTGATCTTTTGTGTATCAGAGACTGCTAGGGGGATGTTAAAGGATTAAGGAAGTGAATGCAATGTGACCTTTGATGTGTAGGAGCTGCTGGAAGAAGGCCTGAGTATTTAAGGGAAGAGTCTTGTCTGAGATGCCCTCTTTTCTGACTATGCTCACGTGTGAGAATGTGTAATAAACTGTCTGCTTCAAATCCGCCTCGTTATTGACACACTCCACAATATACCGTTTGAACGTATTTGCTGCTGCATTTTTAAATGCAGTTATAGAGTCCGCCAACAGAGGAAGCTCTAATTGAAGCTTCGGTGCCAGTGCTAGTGGTCAAGCAAGAGTGAGGAAACAGTGTGCCCCAGAGTATGTCTTTTAAAGTATATATGTGTTGCATGCTCAGACCGAAAAAATAGGCTGTCCTCAGCACTAAATGTACAGAGTAGGCTACTTTTAAACAACAATAAATGCTACAGCTCCTCACTAACAAGTATTTACAGTAACAAGTTTCAAACTTAAAGGCAAATTTTGTATAAGAAACGGAAAATTTACAACAGAAAAACTCAGTAATTAAGAAAAAAAACTACAACTAAAGTTCAAAACTTTTTAAATAAAATGATGCAAATTAATCAGTAGACACTTCAACATCGAATACCAAAATAAAATATAGATTTGCAAAAAATGGCTAATTTATGCCAGAAATGTAGCATATTTATCAGTAAAACTATTTTTTATTTTGATCATTTTCTTCTATTTTAAAAACACTTTTCTTCATCATATTTCCTTTTCTTCTTGGTTTTTTTTGTTAATTACCATCTGAAATTTCTCCTTGCTCATCATTTTGATGGAGTTTTAAAAATTAGGTCATGATATAATTTTATCAGTAATTTTAATTGTAATATGACAAAACACTGAGTAGCTTTTATTTTTTTTGCATTTTCAGTTTTAATTGTGAAACTTTTGACTTTGAAGAAAATACCCCCCTCCCCCAAGGTTTACATGTAAATCTGGCCCTCGAGAAGTAAGGAAAAAAACTGTGGCCCTCACTACCACCAAAGTTGCACATCCCTGCTCTGGAGGAACAGAAAACACACTGATCACAACAGTTTTACTGTTAATTACTGAGACAAAAGCACTGACAGCTATAATTCCAAGCAGGACCCTCCATTGTAAGTCTCCATCCTTCTTGGGGGGGGGGGGTATAAAGAGCCCTCCAGGCAAGCCGATGCTCTTTTTCCAGTCTAAAGTAGGCTCTCCATTGTCGCGTGAATTGCCTATAAAAATATTTGTCATAAGGTACAGGAATTATTTATTTTATTTAATAGTGGGTGTGAAAGGGGGCGGAGTTAAACCATCACTTCTACACCCGCTAAATTAAATAAAAGCACTCGTAAAAGGGGCACCAGTCCTAACGGACAATAATATTAACTTTAATTTTATTTAATTTTGTACCTTCAATTACTTAATGAATCAGTCTCAAAGTTTCAGTGAGTTCTTGTCCTGCCATGATTAGGAAACCTGTATATGCAAAAGAAAAACGCTTCACCTTCTCTCATTCACCCTTTTATTAAACTCATTCAGTTTACATGGCATGGCGTTCAAATGATGGATAAACAGATTCAGATGATAACAGCGTAATATATCACATCAACTGGTATTGAATTCCTGAACATAAAATCCAGCGTTACACCTTTGTAGAACCAAGGAGGAACCAGACTTATGTTTCAACGGTAAATGAGGCTGAAATGTTTTAACAAAACAACGCAATTTTATGGGGAAAATTCATAAGCTAATTATCTAAAAATGACTTCTGAATTAATCTACAAAAATTTAAGGGCAGTTACTTAAAATGACTAAGAGTTTTCCTTCAGTTGATAGCTCTATCCTGTGGCTGAGAGACTAATTGAGCCCTGAAATACGGGCCATATTCAACTGTAATTTAATTGTTAGGACATCACGTTTTAACCCAGCAGATAGGAGAAATAAGAGTTTCACTTACAAGACAGCTGTAGGTCCACGTTTCAGTGGGTCGATACCGGCCGAGTTGGGAGTTAGGATGTCGGAGGAAGCGGCTGCTGCAATGCCTCCTCACAGCCGTGGAAGTGTAAACTCAGCTGGGGGCTCTCCAGACAATGGCAGCAGGGGATGATCTGTCACAGAGCGGCGTGACAAGTCCTTGGAAAAGTGTCCGAATCTGAGGTCTCATGTAGCGGGATAGACCAAAAAAAAACTGAAGGAAAATCTTCTCAGTCTCTGTTCACTTTAACTTAGGCAAATTAAAGGTCCACTTTAACGGCACGAAAAGTCATTTAAAAAATGAGAAAAACATTTACTAGGATAAGAATGGCTTCTGAGGTGAAGGAAAAAGTTTGAGAATTTGATTCTCTAAAAAGGATCGAGCTCTAAAGAAAAATGGTTTCTCCTCAGTGACCAGAATATAACGAAAGACTTGACAAATTTCACAAAGAACAGAATAAAACTTCACAGGGCCTTGAAACGGTGGAATGAAATCTTCTTCTGAGATCTAGATTACTATTCTGCTTCTTTAATCTTAATTGAGTTCCTAATCTTTCTCAAAATCTCTTTCTTTCTTCTTTCTGTGTTTCTAATTCTTAATTCTATCACCGTTCTCTATTTTGCTGTTCTTGTTACTTCTTTACTTCTTGCTAACCTTACTGCCTTTTGTCTGATCTTATTTCTTACTTTTTTGCTTACTAAACTCAAATCTAACTTCTCTCTTTTAAAGTTACCTCGCCGGGTCGTAAAACTGATGATGTCAATCGCAAGACTGACCAATCGACTTTTTCAGAAGCAGTTTGAAATGGCTGCTATCCAATGTGAGAACATTTCTTTGTTTGAGAGCAGCCAATCAAATGAAGACACCATCCCATGAAATTGCAGAGGAAAAATCAACACTCAGTCAGTTCTTATGAAATTAGGTGCTCAATATAAAATCTAACTAAATTAAATGACTTGGCTAATATTTGGTGATCATGCATTTATACCATTACTCCAATATTACATTTGTTTGAATAACACTCATGAATATAACATTTCTTATACAGAATTATAATACATGCATTCACATTTAGATCAAAATGCAGCAAACCATGCAGCAAACCATGGTTGGTGATAGAAGAGGGATGATTTTCAGTGTCCTTAGGATCCAGAGGATAAGCTGAAAGAAACTTAATGTTTAGAACAAATTAAAAGTCATCTTACATACTGAAAACACATTTCGTAGGTATCCGCTAGGAGGTACTGTTGAGCTGTAGATTATTTCCTTTAGTATCTGGGAGAAAACCTGGATAGTATCGTGGGCTATAAACCCGTCAGATTAAGCGGTTTATGACTCTCTTTTTAAGACATTGGTTTCCTGTGAAAAGATACGTTATCCAAATGCAGTGTTCACGTTGGAGGTCTGGTCTCTTGAGTTTTATGTTCCTTTGAGCCTTTAAAAGCAAATTCTGATCCTTACAATCTCTCCAAGAGGCAACTGTTTACATTGGGGTCCTGGGAAAGCAAGCATCTTTGGTCAGGCCTGCATGAGTCGACATAAAAGCCAGTGATATTCCTGAAAAGGCAGAAAAGTGGTATTCCTGTGTAATGAATAAAGTGAAATTCCTATAAAATGAAGAGAAGTGATCTTCTGTTTTGGTTTGAGGAGACGATGATGCTACACCATGGAGTGTCCACACAGGTGTTCATTCTGTCCTTATTGAGCACCATCACCACAAGTCTGTACAGCGTCTTACCACTGGCTTTTCCAAAGTCCACACCAGAGGGAGCAGAGAATGCCAGTAATGAGCTGGGAGAAACGTCAAAGTCCATATGAAGTAGAGGGAGGGAAAAGGGTTTGTGCTTTTTGACTGCAGCGTGCCTTTGCTTAAGTCCATGAGGAGAGAGCACTCAAGTCCATGAAGCTCCTGTTTCCAGTGTGAAAGAAGGCCGCCAATGAAACGATTTGATCTAAAACCAAGATGTGCTGCTAAAGCGGAGGTGTTGTCTAGGCCAGGACCAACCAGCTCCACCACCTGCTTCAGAGTGAGGACATTCTTGGAACGTAACCTATTAAAGATGGCCCACCCAAATCCCAGCAGTACACCAAGACGGCCACCAAAAACCAGCGGCTCCCTCAACAACCAGTGGAGGGAGTTGCATGGCCTTCTTTGTTTTTACAAAGAGTCCACACTGAAAACAGACTGCGGTAAAAACTGGGTAAAGACAGTGGACTACAGTTCTTAAAAACCATTTAAAACACAGGAAGGTCTAGCCCAAGCCCAAGGACTCGCTGTAAGATAATATGGGCCAAAGGCTTCCACACCAGGTCCTGGGGGCCCGTCAGCAGTCTCTGTATGAAGGCCAATCTAAGAGCAGCACCTCTGCTAGCTAAATGAACAAGTCCTTGCCTCCTCCCCTCCTCTTTGGAAAGAAATAACAGGGCTTGAGGGACCCAATGTAGTCCCCCCCACCAAAAAAAAAAAAAATAGTCCAAATTTTGGACAGCAAACCAGCGGGGGGGGGGGGCATGCACATGAGGCGGTGGCATAGGGATGATGAAACAAGATTATTTAAAATGAGCACTCTTCCTCTGTAGGACATTTTTGGCATTAGCCACTTCCACTTGTTGAGTCTACCCTTCATTTTCTCTATGACCCCATCCCAATTCTTTTGCTCAAACTATTGATTTCTGATAAAAACACCAAGATACTTTAAACCTCAATTTTTCCAGTTCAGCCCGCCAGGCAGCATGAGCTGATTTTCTAGTTTTTCCCTCACCATTAGAGCCTTGCTTTTTTCCCTAATTTATTTTTACAGACGAAAGTTGCCCCCCAAAATTTACATTCTTAACCAATACATCAATGTCACTCTGTTTGTTTAGCAGAATGACTACATCATCTGCATAGGCCTACAGCCTAAACGTGCCTTCACAGCCGGGAAAAGTGACTCCTGACCCTTTTCAAACAGTGAAGCAAAGGCTCTATGGCGAGGAAGTAAAGTATCCCTGAGAGAGGGCGGCCATGCCAAACCCCCCTCTGGACTTTTAAAGGCGTCAAGTAACTGCTTCGGAAAGCAGTTGGGATTCTAAAGTGGGAACCAAGGTAGCAGGCAGGACTTGGTGCAACAATGATTTATTAATGAAATAAACAATCAAAAGCAGCTCAGGGGCTGTCAAACACAAATTACGCTGATAACATTTACAGAAAACCGATGATGAAGAGGGACCAGAGGGAGAATCGACAAATGACGCTACAACCTTTACACAAGCTTTAGTGAAGGTCACTAATGACCTCCTTATTGCATCTGATAATGGACTTGTTTCTGTACTTGTCCTTTGGACCTTAGTGAAGCGTTTGATACTATCGATCATAATATTTTACTTGATAGACTAGAACACCTTGTTGGACTTAATGAAACTTTGCTGCAGTGGTTTAAATCTTATCTATCTGATAGGTTCCAGTTTGTTCATGTCAGTAATGAGTTTTCTTCCAACTCAAAGCTCAGTCACGGAGTTCCACAGGGATCTGTGCTAGGCCCAGTTCTTTTTAGTTTATATATGCTTCCGCTAGGCAACATTATTAGAAAGCCCTGCATACATTTTCACTTAAGCCGATGACACACAATTACTGTATACTTGTCAATGAAGCCAGATGACAGTAATCAATTAGCCAAGTTAGAGGCTTGTCTTAAGGAAATCAAAGCTTGGATGACTTGTAATTTCTTGCTACTAAATTCAGATAAGACTGAAGTCATTCTAGTTGGTCCAAAAAAACCTTAGAAATACCTTTCCAAATTAAACTCTTAGTTTAGATATGGCTACCCTTTCTCTTAATAGTTCTGTGAGGAATCTTCGAGTTATTTTTGATCAAGACATGTTCTATAATTCACATATTAAACTTGTTTCTAAGACTGCATTCTATCATTTGTGTAATATTGCCATGATTCAGAGCATCTTGTCTCAGAATGATGCTCAGAAACTAATTCACGCTTTTGTTAGCTCTAGATTAGATTATTGTAACTCTTTATTGTCAGGCTGTCCTAAATCATCTTTAAAAAGTCTCCAGCTGATCCAAAATGCTGCAGCAAGAGTTTTAATAGGTACTAGAAAGAGAGATCACATCTCTCCAGTTCTGGCCTCCCTTCATTGGCTTCCCATAGAATTTAGAATCAAGTTTAAAATCTTTCTTATCTCTTACAAAGCTCTAAATAATCAGACCCCTTTTTATTTAAAAGATCTGATACAACCATAACATTCTAACAGAGCACTACGCTCCCAAAATGCAGGATTACTTGTAATACCTAGAATCTCCAAAAGTACAATAAAAGGCAGAGCCTTCAGTTATCAAGCTCTTCTCCTTTGGAACTAGCTGCCAATCTGGATTCGGGAGTCAGATTCGATCTCTGTTTTTAAGAATAGGGTTAAAACCTTCCTTTTTGATATAACCTGTAGTTAGGGTGGGATCAGGTGCCCCTGAATCCTCCCTTAGTTATTCTGCTAATAGGTTTAGATGGCCGGGGGACCTCCAGCAATGCACTGGGCTTCACTCCTTTCTTAAGATAAGATAAGATAAGATCAGCCTTTATTAGTCCCACAATGGGGAAATTCCAGGATTGCAACAGCACAGGGATAGCAACACTCAGAGTAATAATTAAGAAGATACGAAAAATAAAAATAAGAGCAGTGAATATACGTACATACGTACACATAAATATATAAATATACATACAAAGTGTGGAGCATTGTAGCAAGATGGAATAAACAGCATAACCGTCTACTTAGTTATCCTACATAGTATGAATATGTACCCATACATATTGTCACCCTCCGTAGCGACTGATATTGTCCTAGTTGTATACTGGAGGGGACCATTTGTGTAAGTCTGTTGTGTCCTTTGCATTCAATACTATTAGGTCGTCACGTTTTTTTGCTATCTCTGCGAGCAGCCCTGCTTAGGCTATAAAGTCTGACAGCTGTAGGTAGGAAGGACCTGCGAAACCTCTCGGTTGCGCACCTAGGATGATGTAGTCTACTGCTAAGTGAGCTCCTCAGTGCGTTCAGTATGTCCTGCATAGGGTGGGACTCGGCCTCCAGCAGAGATGACTGTTTAGCCACCATCCTTCTTTCTCCCATCTCCTCCACTGGGTCAAGGCGTTGCCCCAGGACAGATCTAGCTTTCTTGATCAGTTTGTTCAGTCTCTTCCTATCGGCTGCTGTAATGCCGTTGCCCCAGCAGACCTCTCCAAAAGTGATGGCTGATGCCACCACCGTGTCATAGAATGTCTTCAGCAGTGCCCCTTGTACGCCAAAAGACCTGAGCCTCCTCAGTAGGAACAGCCTGCGCTGTCCCTTCTTGTAGAGTGCGTCGGTATTGTGTGACCAGTCTAGTTTATTGTTCAGATGAACACCAAGGTACTTGTAGGATGTCACCATCTCAATGTCCATTCCCTGTATGTTTACTGGTGCTGTGAGGGGTTGTCCTTGCCTGCGGTAGTCCACCGCCAGCTCCTTAGTTTTCCTTGCGTTGATCTGGAGACAGTTCCGATGGCACCAGTCCACGAAGTCCTGGATAAGTCCTCTGTACTCAGCTTCATCTCCGTTGGAGATGAGGCCGACGATCGCAGAGTCGTCAGAGAACATCTGTAGATGGCAGTGTGTTGTGTTGTGTGAGAAGTCCGCAGTATAAAGGGTGAACAGGAAAGGAGCCAAAACCATTCCCTGGGGGGCCCCTGTGCTACCGATGATCGTGTCGGACACACAATCTCGGGTTCTCACAAACTGTGGCCAGTTAGTGAGGTAGTCCAGAATCCATGATGGCAGGTGCTGGTCCACCCTTGCGCACAGCAGCTTGTCCTTCAGGATCATCGGTTGGATGGTGTTGAAAGCACTGGAGAAATCAAAGAACATGATCCTCACCGCATTCCCGGGCTTCTCCAGGTAGGACAGAGAACGGTGAAGGAGGAAGATCAATGCATCCTCCACCCCAATGCCATGCTGGTAGGCGAACTGGAGTGGATCCATTGCTGGTCCCACCAGGGGGCGGAGGTGAGCAAGGAGCAGTCTCTCCAGGGTCTTCCTCAAGTGAGATGTCAGGGCCACTGGTCTGTAGCTGTTCAGATCTTTGGGGTGGGAAGTCTTTGGTACAGGTACCACACAAGATGTTTTCCACAGCTGTGGTGCCCTCCCCAGCTTCAGACTCAGGTTGAAGATGTGCTCCACAATCCCACACAGCTGGTCTGCACAGGACTTGAAGAGCTTCGCGCTGATGTCGTCCAGTCCCGAGGCCTTCCTCGCCTTGATCTTCCTCAGCTCCGTCCTCACCTGGGTCTTATGGCCCTTTTCCACTAGCCCCACTTAGCCCAACACGGCACCACTCAGCCCGCGTTTGAGCATTTTCCATAAGCCCCAGCACGGTTTAACAGGCGCTATTTTCGTACCTGATCAAGGACAGGGTACAACCGAGCTGAGTCGGGCCGTGATGTGACGTCAACAGACTGGTCGCCGCTGATTGGTCAGGTCGTAACGTCACGAAAGCGACCTCTTCTGATGAATCTACACGACCGCCATTTGCAATATTTCACGGACTAACTCGGTCACGGAGTAAATATGATATTAATACAGACAGCGTTGTAGGTTTTGCGGAACTCTACACCGTGATCCAACGAAGAGATGCAGAGTTTTCTCTGCTTGGTGGCAGATCCACAGTGAGAGGAGTGATCCGGACCGATACAGATGGCAGCCCAGCATAGAACCGGACTACGGACAAGCTGAAGACGAACGTGAGAGAACCATCGATGGTGAGTGATTTGTAATAATGTGCATCTATTCGCTTATTTACCCTGTTGGTGGTAAGCTCACTTTTTTTGAGCCATACAGCGCTGTTTTGTGCTGGCTAACGAGTTTTAGCTAGTAGCTAGCTAGCTAGCTAGTAGTCAACTCTGCTGATTCACGCTTGTTTTCTCCTAAGTATTCGCTTGTGAGAGCAAAACGATGAAATATGTTAATCCTGGTTAAAGTCCTGGTTTGTGTACATATTGCACTTTGGTGCTGCGCATTAAATTGTGTGCAATTTAATGCTAGAATGTGTTTCCACATGCAAGAGATTAGCTTCCCTCAGTGTTTATATTGTGGATACTGATGAAATGGACCACAGGAGCCGAAATCTCGTCATATTAAAATTGCTTTTTCAAACCAGTGATTTATAAAGTCATTCATATAATTTTCTAAAGCGTCAGAATAGACCCACACACCTATTCTGTGGATCCTGCAGTGCTTGTCAGGGAAACGAAACATTTTTGTCACATCCCACCACTGACTTTCACAGGTGTATTTCCCTAATACAGGTACATCTCCAAAAAATTAGAATGTCATGAAAAACTTCAATATTTTTTGTCACTCATTTCAGAAAGAGAAATCCGTATATTATATAGATTCATTACACAGACAATGATATATTTCAAGCGTTTATTTATTTTAATTTTGCTGATTACGGCTTACAGCCCCTGAAAACTCCAAATTCTCTTTGGCATAAAATTAGAATATTACATAAAATTAACTTTAAAAAATAGTTTTTAAATATAAATGTTGGCCGCTGAGGTGTTGGTTAATATGGGCCGTAGCCGTAATCATCAATATTAAAATAAACACTTTCAATATATCACTGTCCCTGTAATGAATCTATATATGGGTTTCACTTTCTGAAATGAGTGACAAAAATATTGAGTTTTTTCATGGTATTCTAATTTTTGAGATGTGCCTGTATATGTGTTGAACTTGCTTGAACCGAACCACCATCCATTTCTGTCGTTCGTCTAGGCAAGAGGAAAGCAGCCAGCCCACAGCGGACCTCGCTACTGTGGAACATACTGAAATCCTTTGCTTTTATAGGTAAAGTGTCAAAACCAAAGTAGCACAATTTCCACTTAATATAAAAGGGACTGAACTGAGATTTATTTGATTGTGTGAAAATGGCACATCAACTGTAAAATAAACTGTTTGTTAATGTATTTATTTTTTTGTCAGATCACTTGTGTGATCCTTTGTGAGTTATGTTCATAACTGTATGTTTTGGCGAATGTGAGATGTTCAGTCGTCAATATAATTTACTTTATATGTGTAGTTTATAATCTATCATCAATAAACTCATGCAGTAACAGGACACATTACAAATATTTGAGACCCACTGTAGTGCTTGCTTTTATATTTTAGCAATGCTAGTACAAAACACCACCCACACTTGAAACCAGGGCAAGAAGAGACACTTTTACAGACAAGACAAATTTTTATTGATAAAAACTTCATATTTTGACTGAGCGACTCCATACTCGGAGATGCACACCTTCAGTTAAAGTACCAGATTCCATTCAAGTGAATGTATTAATTCATTCTGATTGCTGAGGCCACAGTAAAAACAGATGATTTTAAATGTAGCCCAGCCCTTGTAAAATCTACTGAAGTGCAGCTACATGAAAATTGTGGTTAAATACAACAACAAAGTACTTCATTGTCACATTCAAATTGTAATCCCTCCTGTTTTGTTTTTCTTTTGAATTCTTGGATGGAATATGGTGGGCAATATAAGCTGCAGCTTCAGCCATCACCCATTTCAGATAACCTATGTTGAACTGTATAATCAGAGGAGTTATTGTTTAATTTGACCTTGTTAGATTTTTTTCCCCTTTGTTATATTATTCTATTTTCTTTTAATCTTTACTTTTAATCAATCCAAAATAAATATTCATTCATTAATTCACATTCCACCACTGGCTTTTAGCAACAAGTGTATTTCCCAAATATGTTTTACACTTGCTTTAATTAACCACCACCCATTTGTCTTTTGTCTAGGCAAGAGGGAAAATGTCCACCCCAACTGGACCTTGCCTCACTATTTACAGAGATGCAGGCTGAAGATCTGCTGAACCAGGACCAGTACGAGGGGCCGATCCAGTTGCTTCTCAGTGAGGCAGCGTGGCTGCCGTGTGTGACCCATTCCAGTTTTTTTTTTTTTTTTTTTACAGTTTGAATTTTGCACATTCTGAATAATCTGGAATTTGCTGCTGATTGTAATAAACAATTTAGTGACTTATATGTTTGCATCATGATTTTCTATTTTGTCTGTTAAGACACCGGTGGGAAAAGAGTCACCTGCACAAAGGATTTATCGTGACCTAGAAAATAATGGCTCATTTTTAAGAAAAAAGTAACCAAAACAATTATTTTATTAACTGAAGACTGTATTGTTGGATGTGCCACCGCAGAAGACCCTGCATACTTTAGTGACAGTACCAGTATATGGGGGAATTCTGGGTCATATTAGCATCTGCTCTTCATCATAATGGGTTTGGGCGGGGGTGTCTAATCATGTGCCATGGAGGGCCAAGACCCTGCAGGCTTTACCTCCAACCAGTGTCTTCAACAGAAGATTCCACTGAACTTCTTCCACTGACTGCTGATCAGTGAGAACACCTGCTGAAGAGACTGCGTAGAAGAGAGAACCTGCAGGGTCTTGGCCCCCCATGACACATGATTGGAAGCCCCCGGATTAGGTTTAATGGGATTTAACATTTTAACACAAACTGCTTTATGGTTCATAATTCTGTTGACAGACTTACACCAAACCAAAAGTGATTTCTCAAACTGCTGGATTGTTCTTAGACAGCTTTTCCAATCTTTCAGTATTTAATTTGTGCCACACGGTGGTAACCTTCACATATAAAAAAGAGACATCTGCAAAAACTTCAGAGGTTTATTGTCAGTGCAATTCCCAGTGCAATACTACATGAATGCATGTATAGTACATTGTTGATGCAGAGAATATATATTTCTACAGTACATGTATCTAGTAAATCAAGTATTTTCCATGTAACCTTGTGACTGCATTATTTTAATTGCTTTTAATCCTAGATCAAGTTTGTTTTGGCCTAAAATGCATCATAACTGTCAAATATATCTTATTATACCTAACTCAGTACTGTTTACTTTTTGAATATATATTTTGTGGCTAATATAGTTATTAACATGGCGATCAAGTTGTGTCAGCTGATCATTTTTTTCCATGACACCACCTCAGACTCAGTGCTGCAGAAGCAGGTACGTCCATGATGTCTCAACAGTCTCTCCATGATTTTCACGCAGAGCAGAGCAATTTGTTGCACAGGAAATAAACGTTTCTACAGACATTCTTAAGCTCTATAACCACTGATCGTTTGTGAAGCTGTGTTGACATCAGTGACAGGCTGATGACATCAGTGACAGGCTGTTGACATCAGTGAGAGGCTGTGCTGAACGCCAGACCGACCGTTTGAAGCGGTAATTTCCCCACAACAGAGCCATCTGAAACACACACACAGCGTACATATTTTAGTACCTAACTTGCAGACATTACAGTGTAGCACGACGTACTTATAGCAAACTAGCATGAGCAACCATTAGCTTACCGTCATATATGACCTAGTTTGTATCCTCATGTCTTCGGCTCTCCCAGAAGCTGCAGAACTATTCCAGAGTGTTTCGTCTCGCTGCCTGTACCCTTGTCTGGCGGTCCTTTTTGGTATTTACGACGAAAAAAGCCACAGACCGAGTAGTCGCCTTGTACAGCCGCCATGTTATGTTTGCTTGGGTCACGCGCGTCACGTCACGAGAGTGTGGCGCCGTCTTGCTGTTCAAGAAATCCCACCCACTGCAGGCGTATCAGCAGTAATGTGGAAACGCAATCGAGGCCGAAACGAGTCGTTGTGAGTCGTGTCGTGTCTGCCAATCGGGGCCGAGTGGGGCTAGTGGAAAAGTGCCTTTAGTGAGGGTCAGGTTGGGGGGCTGTGTGCTAGGAGTGGGGGGGTGTTGGTGGAGTGGGGTGTGGACAGCAGGTCTCAATGACTTTAGAGGCAGCAGTGGTTGTTGTGCAGTCGGGAGGGAGGGCGGTTGGTCAAACCTATTAAAAACAGGTTCAGATTGTTCGCCCACTCCCTGGCCCCCGTGGCCTGGGGGGAGGTATTCTGGACCCCAGAGATGGTTTTAAGGTTTCTCCAGACCCCACCGATGTTGCTCTGTTGCAGCTTGTCCTCCGTCTTCTTCCTGAAGCTGTCCTTGCCTTCTCTGATCTTCCTCCTCAGCTCCCTCTGTACAGACTTCAGCATCTCCCTGTTCCCCGACCTGAAGATCCTCTTCTTCTCTCTCAGAAGTGTTTTTATCTCAGGGTTGATCCAGGGTTTGTTGTTCGAGCAACACCGTATGGTCTTGGTGGGTATGGTGTTGTCCACACAGAAGCTGATGTAGTCCGTGATGGTGTGAGTGAGGCTGTCGATGTCCTCATCATGTGGCTCACAGAGCTGCTCCCAGGCAGTGGTTTCAAAACAGTCCATTAGATCGTCCATTGCCTCCTCAGACCATAACTTCACTGTGCGCATGACCAGCGGTTGTCTGTGTACTAGGGGTTTATACACCGGCCGGAGATGAACCAAATTGTGATCCGATCTCCCGAGTGGGGGGAGTGGTGATGAGGTGTACGCCTCCTTAGTATTTGCATAGAATAAGTCCAGTGTTTTATTGTCTCTAGTGTGGCATGTGACATACTGGGTGAGCGTGGGTAGAATGGAGGACAGTGAAATATGGTTGAAATCACCTGAGATGAGGAGAAGAGCATCTGGGTGTTCTGTCTGCAGCCTGCCAGTTACTGAGTGGATGACGTCACGCGCTGTCCCAGCGTTCGCCGTTGGATTTGCATAAATAACAATGCAGATCACATGTGAGTATTCCCTTGGGAGATAGGTAGGCCACATGCTAACAGCTAGCAACTCGATGTCTTTGCTACAGTGCTGTTCCTTAACCGTGATATGCCCCGGTCTGCACCAGTTGTTATTGACATACATTATCACTCCCCCGCCTCTTGCCTTCCCACTGTCTGGTGTCCGGTCTGCCCGTATTGCGTGGAAACCCTCCAGTTCAATGTTAGCATCTGTTGCTAGTTCTGTTAGCCACGTCTCGGTAAACAACAACAGGCCACTCTCTCTGTACACGCTCTTGTAGCGGGAGATAGCCGCTAGCTCATCACTTTTATTGAGTAGCGGTCGAACATTCCCCATAATGACAGATGGGAGGACGGGTCTGTACCTTATATTCCTCGCCCGCCGTCTTACTCGAGCTCGACATCCATGCCGTTTACGTCTTATTTCTCCCGGTATGTCGAGTTTTTTCGTTAGCATCGTGGGCCGGTTAAGTGCTAACAGCTGGTTTCTATTGTACTGCCTCCTGCAAGAAACAGTGGCTCCGTCCACTGGCTCAGGAGACATTTGGGCGATCTACGTGTTTGGATGGAATAAAGGTGTCGCTGGATCAGAAAGGTGGCAAGAGAGCCAGATTGTAAATAGAAATAGGCAGAAATTGATCCACTGTTGCAAAAAGGCAGCCTACTCGTGTGGCGCCGGAGGTAGACTTTTTTTTCTTCACTCTCAATGAAATATTTTTGCTAGTCATTAACATCTGTTTGTTCTCTCCCATAGACTGAGTCCCCATCATGCTGTTTGCTCTCTACATGTCTGTTCTTTTCTTCTCTATCCCCTCACCCACAAGCTAGTTGCAGCAGATGACTGCCCTCCCTGAGCCTGGTTCTGCTGGAGGTTTCTTCCTGCTAAAAGGGAGTTTTTCCTCTCCACCCTCACCAAGTGCTTGCTCACAGGGGATTGCCTGACTGCTGGGGTCTTTCTGCAACTGTCGGGGTTTCCCCTACAGTTGAAAGTGCTATGAGATGACTGTTGTTGTGAAATGGTGCTATATAAATAAAATTGAGTTGAATTGAACTGAACAACCACACAAACTCAGATCGACATATACAACATATAGAGAATGGGCATTGACGTCATGCCGTGCTGCATTCTGGGCCGTTGTCTCCATCGTCATGTTCTGGCTTCTTTGTTTACTTATAGTCTAGGCAGCTACTAATGTGAACAGACATACAGTATGTGCAATGGAATGGAGCAAACAGAAAATTCAAATTCCTTATTCAGAGAAGCTGAATAAGGAAGCAAAGGATCGCTACCTATAAAAAATTAAAGAAATAAATGGGATAGATCAATATGAGCACAAGAAATGGACCACGGATCGCGACCAGCTGCCTCGAGTCACGCTGTCAGATGTGTTTGCCTTCCTGGCTTGTGGGGTGAGTGCATAAACCCATGAGCAATATAAAAACTATAAATCATTAGAGGCTCATGTTCAGTTCACCAATGGATGGATCCAGCCACCTGCCGCTGTGTCTGGACAAGACACTTTACCCCCAATTGCTCCTGATGGGTCTGGACAGCATCATGTTGTGCAGCTATGCCACCATCAGCGTATGAATGTGTGTGTGAATGGGTGAATAACAGGATCTGTAAAGCACTTTGGTCATCTAGAGATGAGAATTAAAGCGCTATATAAGTGAATGCCATTTAACATTTACCTCAAATATTCTGGGTAAACGACCAGAAAACCATCGTTTAAGAACTCCGTGAAACGTGAATTCCGCCGGTGGTCACGTCTCTGCATCTTAGTGCGTCTCAGTGTGCACTGAAAAAAAAGCTGTATTTTCGGTCTTCCAGTACAGACACAGCCTTGTTATAACCTGAGAAAAAGGCTGTGTAATATATTCATTTTTTGTGGAATTTTTACAAAATTTTGACCTGAGCTTGAAAACACTTGGTTCTACATTTCTGTTGTGTTTTCCAGCCAGTATCTGACAGCTGTATGTTATTTGCAAGCATTTGTATCTAAAAAAAAACACCCAGGCGAACTTTCTTGTTACTCAGTGGCAGGAGCACTTAGAGAGATTATGACTGTTTTGCCAAAAAATTCAGAGTGTTTTCTTTTAAATGAGACTAACCCCATGAAGATGCTGCAAAGGGTTGAAGAACAGCTTTTGATTTACTTTGGGCATGTTATTTTTAGGCATTTTTAGGGAAGTTGGACAGAGTTCAACAGGTTAACATAAAGGTAAGCAGTCATTGTTTCTACAAAGCTGAAATACGTCGAGATTAATGTCTAGCGTACCCAGAAATTATTTCTAACATATTAGTAATGCTTCTTGAACCCCTGTGTAACTTACTGATCAGGTTTCTAACTTATATTTACCATATAATGGCGTATTTGCAGCGCTAGATCACAGGAAAAACCGTACAGAGCTCTGCTGCTGCCTGCAGCTTATACACACACACGTACTTGTATGTATAATGGGAACTGTCGGGATGTGTCTGAACACTTTCAAGCTACAGGATAAAGATTTTTTCTTTGACTTCAGTCTGTAACATCAGCGGTCCAGAGTTCAGAGACCTAATTCTCTCCACTTTTCTTCCAAGTCTGGAAGTTAAAAAAAAAGCGTATGCCGTTATCAGTCTTTTTCCACGCCAATCGTGACAGCAGTTGTTGCGTGTGATAATGCTGCAGAACTTCCCCATTCTAGCATTGCGTGGTATTCAGAGGAATAATAATGTGATTGAAAGGTTGTCTATCTCTCTCTGTTGGCCCTGCGATGGACTGGCAATCTGTACAGTGTTGTGTTCGTGTTCGTTGAGGAGAGAAGAGACTTGCAGTTGAACCAACGTAACTTTATTTTTTAGCAGCAGCTCACACAGACACTTTCACGTCGGCTCCCATGTTGGCCGTTTCTTATTCTACTGAGTGCATCATTCCAACAAGCGGTAACAAGGTAGCAGCGACGCCTAGTGGTAAACACTGATCATTACATCCCCCTTTCTTTGAGGTGAATAAACATTAATAAACATTGATGCAAAACAGTGTATATGTATTCAGTATGAATGGACTAATACAAAACACAAATTTCAGTTCTCCCTGAATCAACATGCCCAAAGAAATTAACATCTGTTACATTTTTCTTATTCTTTGCTTTTTGCTTTTTTTTTTTTTTTTTTTTCTTATAAGTCCAACCTATCTGGTTTCTTTATTTCTCGTTTTGATCTTCTCGGTTCATCTTTGTCAGGTGGAACATTTGCTTCACAGTTCATAAGAGGTGTGGTTGTGGGAGATTCTGGGTGAGCATTATTGGGCCCACCAGGTGCTTGTGGAGTCTTGAGGAGACTGCGGCGATTGCGCCTGAGCACCTGTCCATCCTCGGTTCTCACTGTGAATGATCTTGGAGCAACTTCCTGTAATACAACTCCTTTAGTGTTCCAGCCAGATGCATCCTCGATCCTAACTGGGTCGTTGTTGGCCAGTGGAGAGAGTGGTTTGGCTGAAATGTCATAGAATGTCTTTTGTCTCAGTTTCTGCTTCTCAAGCTTGTTTCTGAGTTTTGTATCTTTCCTTTGTGAAGTAGCATTTGGGTAGCTGGGAAGCGTTGTACGCAGCTTCCTGTTCATTAGTAGCTCAGCAGGTGACAGTCCGCACTGAAGTGGAGAGGCGCGGTAACTGAGTAGAGCCAAGTATGGATCCGAGTTGCTGTCTGCAGCTTTCTTAAGCAGTTGCTTCAGAATGTGGACGCCTTTTTCTGCTTGTCCATTTGATTGTGCATAGTGTGGGCTTGACGTCACATGCCGAAATTCATACTGTTCTGCAAACTGCTGCCATTCCCTGCTACTGAAACATGGTCCATTATCTGTCACCACAAGGTGTGGGATGCCTATTCTTCCTTTCTTCAGTAATAGTCCATCAACAAAACTGAGATCTCCTCTGACATGGTAATAGCGAGGGCAAGATCCTGCAGGCCATCCCTCGTCCATGTTCTGAATGACACGCTGTAGCTCGGTGTCCTGTGATGTCACCTCAGCTATTTGTTTCGACTTTGTGTCAGATACTGGCAGAGCACACGACACCATGTTGATGTGATTTTCAATATCCTCATCTGTGGAACTCAGACACTTTTCAGCAGGTGCTCTGGACAAGGTATCTGCGAGTATCAGGTGCTTTCCCGGTGTATAAACCAGTTCAAAATCGTACCTTTGCATTTTCATCATTAGGCGTTGGATCCGTGGGGACATTTCGTTAAGATTCTTCTTGATAATGGAGACGAGTGGGCGGTGGTCAGTTTCCACAGTAAAAGACGGCAGTCCATAGACATAACTGTGAAACCGCTCCAGCCCGTAGGAAACGCCTAAACACTCCTTTTCAATCTGGGTATATTTGCATTCAGACTTTGTCATAGCCCTTGACGCATAGGCTACTGGTTTCCAGTACTCTCCTTCTGCCTGTAGGAGCACTGCTCCGATGCCATCTTTGGACGCGTCAGTTGACACTTTGAGCTTTTTCCGGTGGTCATAGTAGGCTAATGCTGGTGCTCTGGTAAGAGTTTGCTTAAGTCTTTGCCACTCTTGCTCATGTTTTTCGGCCCATTTAAAGTCACAGTCGTTGTGTAAGAGCTCTCGGATGCATGACGTCTTTGCTGTGAGGTTGGGAATAAATTTGCCTATGAAATTTACCATTCCCATGATGCGTAACACGCCCGTTTTGTCTGTTGGTCTTGGCATGTTCAGTATTGCTTTCACTTTATCGCCATCTGGTTGTATGCCTTGAGCTGTGAGTTTGTCTCCGAGGAAGAGAATCTCTTGTACTGCAAACTCACACTTGGCTCTATTGAGTTTCAGCCCGTACTTCTGAATGCGCTCCATCACTTTGTTAAGTCTCTGGTTGTGCTCTTGGAGAGTCGAGCCCCATACAATAATGTCATCTATGTAAACTCTGACTCCCTCTAGGCCTTCAATGATCTGTTCCATCGCTCTGTGGAATATTTCTGGCGCAGATTTTATTCCAAATGGCAGCCTAAGAAAACAGTATCTACCGAAAGGTGTGTTAAAAGTACAGTACTTAGTGCTGCTCTCATCCAGTTTTAACTGCCAGAAACCCTGAGAAGCGTCGAGCTTTGTGAAGTAGTTAGCTCCTGCCATCTCACTGACTATTTCCTCACGTGTGGGGATTTGGTAGTACTCGCGCTTAATGTTCTCATTTAGATCTTTTGGGTCCATGCACATTCTCAACTCACCATTCTTTTTCTTTGTGACGACCATCGAGTTGACCCAGTCTGTGGGCTCCTGCACCTTTTTGATCACGCCCAAGTTGGTCATCTTGTCCAGTTCTCGTTTGAGGGCTTCACGCAGTGGAGCTGGGACCCTACGTGGTGCGTGCACAACTGGTTGGGCGCCTTCTTTTAGCTGGACTTTATATGTAAAGGGCAGTGTGCCAAAACCTTTGAACACATCAGAAAAGTTTTGCACAATAGCGTTAGTGTCACACTTGGAATCTGATTCAATGCAGTACACTCTTTTCACTAACCCTAGCTCTTCACAGCTTTTATCACCCAACAGTGATTCACATTTCTCATTCACAACAGAAAAGTTTACATTGTGCACTTTACCTTTAACAACAACATTCAGTTTACAGGTCCCAAAACACTGTATGGGTTGCCCATTGTAATCTTTCAACCCTGATTTCTTTCTGTATATGTGTGGCTTAACCTGCATTTCCTTTACATCAGACATGCTAATGAGGTTAGCTTTTGTACCAGTGTCCAGTCTCATAGTGACGATAGTCCCGTTAACCAGCAGAGGAGTGGTCCACTTGTCCTCATTGGTAATGCTGTTGACTTTTTCTCCTTCATTTTCACAGTTAACGATGCCCACAAAGAAAGTGTCACTTAAGTCTGTGTCTTCGACTACATTCACGTTTTTGCCTTTCTTTCCTTCCTTTCTTTTGGTGAAGCATTGCTTTGCAAAATGATTCTTTCCATGGCAGTTGGAGCATACTTTACCAAACGCTGGGCATTGCTTTGGCTTGTGCTGTAATCCGCAACGCTTGCAGAAGAACGTGGGATCCTCGGTCCGCTGTGCAGTCCCGGCCCATGAGCGACGCCTCCCGCTCTGAGATGACACGGCGCCGACCGCTGCTCCTTCACTCGGAGGTGTGGCGCCTGGCATGCCGCAGAACGTTTTCATGTGCTTCTGGGACAGTTCGCTTGCCTGGCAGAGTTTAACAGCCATCTCCAGCGTCAACTCCATCTCACGAAGCAGTCTCTCTCGTAACTTTTTGTCCTCAACACCAAACACAATTTGATCTCTGATCATTGAGTCCTTCAATGTCCCAAAATTGCAGGATTGTGCTTTCAAACGGAGAGCTGTCAAAAAACTGTCAAAGGGCTCACTCTGTTGCTGCATACGAGATCTAAACATGTATCTTTCATATGTCTCGTTTTTCTTAGGAGTGCAGTGAGCATCAAACTTAGCGAGCACGACATCCAGCTTATTTGGGTCTTCACCCGTTCCGAACACGAACGTGTTGTACACTTCAATGGCCTGTGGCCCCGCTAAGTTCAGCAAAAGTGCTACCTTTCTCAAGTCCGGCTTCGTGTCCAGTCCCATGGCCGTGACATACAAGTTGAACTGCTGCTTGAATGCCCGCCATTTTTCATCCACGTTACCTGCCAATTTCAGGTTTTCCGGCGGCTTCAACTCCATGACGACTTCTCACGTGGTCGCTCAGTTCATGCAGTTTACTCCTGGTACCATGTTGTGTTCGTGTTCGTTGAGGAGAGAAGAGACTTGCAGTTGAACCAACGTAACTTTATTTTTTAGCGGCAGCTCACACAGACACTTTCACGTCGGCTCCCATGTTGGCCGTTTCTTATTCTACTGAGTGCATCATTCCAACAAGCGGTAACAAGGTAGCAGCGACGCCTAGTGGTAAACACTGATCATTACATACAGGGTGTACCCTGCTTCTGGCCCAAAGATGCTGGGATAGGCTCCAGCTCCCCCGCGACCCGAAAAGGATTAAGCGGAAGAAGATGGATGAAAGGACCACATTGGAAATAGGTGTTTTCACTTTCTTGTGTCATCCTGGATTTTGTATGATGTTTTATAATTTTCTGTGTTTGAATAACATATTCAGTGTCATTTTAATAAAGCTGCATGTCCACAGGGAAAGTAAAAATTGCTTTCAACCTGTTTTCATGAATGCTTTTCATGCACTTATTAAAAAAAGCACTCTACCCGGTATCCTGGCAGCCACTTGACCTGTCACGCAAACCGTGCCGGGATTTCACAGATTTTGCTCTGAAACACTCCACTCACTGGAATAAATCACATCAAACTGGTAAGAAAATATACATTCCCTCCAAGCTTTGGCTGTTAAATATTGACCATGGTGTACTTTTAGGCTAATTCTCATCGGTTGGTGAGAAAGGTGTACAGCTGATGAGCACTGCAGCGCTTCAAAAGTTGAACTTTTTTCAGCTTTCAGTGCTATGAGCACAGTGCTGACTGCTGTGAGCATTTTTACGCTGAGGGCACTGAGCACATTAAACGCCAGACTACATAGAAAATGAACAGAAGTCACCCACAGCAGAAAAAAATGCATTTGGGGGATATGCAGCTTAACCATATTGATTGCTCACTCCTAAGCACAGATAGGCAGAACACTTTTCCCACAATTCTCTGCAGTTTTTCCATCGAGTGACATCACACACCCATTCTCTATAGGGGAGAGATAATTGGACAAACATAAGACAGCTGGGACTACTTAAGAGATGACAAAGGAGCATCTATAAACAGGACGGGCAGGGCTGTGCAGACAGTGAACACTGAGGAAACACAGAGGACAAATAATGCAAACAATAATCATAAATAAACCAAATCAGGGAGAAAACATAACTGAACTAAGAACTGAGGATAACCCACAAACTAATAATAACAGAACTGTATAAACTTTTCAAAAACAACAGAAAGTATGGACAAAATGTCCAGATTATGACAAAAGGGGCAGACAAACTCCCATTTATCTTTCAGTACACTTTCAATGACACTATACAAGAGCTGTATCCTGGCTATAAAGCCTGGATTGAACCCAAAAGCAGCTAATGCTTTCCATAAAAACTGGTGTTCACCTTCCTGGTCTATTGAAATCAGACCAGTTTCCACAGCCAATGAACCAGAGACCTCCAAAATATCCCAAATTAAAGTGACATTGTCACTAATTAGCCTGCTAGGCACACAGTAAGTCTGGTCTACATGAATGAACTCGCTCATCGCTATTTTCAATCTTAGGGCCAGAGCTTTAGAAAGAATCTTGTAGTCTGTGCACAGCAAAGAGCCTGGTCTCCACTTGTTTAGGCTCTGTAGGTCTCCTTTTTTAGGCAACAGTGTGATGATGACCCTCCTGCAAGTCATGAGTAGAGTCCTCCTTTTCCAAATATCTTGGAGAATCTCCAGCATGTCTGGTCCAAGTAAGGGCCAGAATTCCTTGTAAAAATCCACAGAGAGACCATCTATGCCTGGTGACTTTCCATTCTGGAAAGGTTTGGCGGACACGAACCCAATCAAGCACCGTGAGTGCTGACCTGGTGGGCTTCATGCAATGCTGCTGCTGCTCTCTCATCCCTGATGCTGATTGCTGTTGTGGCAGCGTGACGTACTTGCCAGTGGGAGGACAATCTCCAGGTTGGCATTGTTCTGCGGGGTCCTGCTCAGCCACGGACTCTCTCTCCTGCAGCTGTACGGCAACTCCATGAGGCTTATGCCGGGCAAGGATCAGAGACGAGTCGGGATTACACCCTTTCTCCTCTGATGCTGGTTGTGGTCACAGCAGCATGTCATTCTCGCCGGTAACAGGACGTGCTCTGGGTTGTTGTTGTTCACCGGGGTCCTGCTTGGCCACGGACTCTTATCTCCTGCAGCTGTACGGTGGCTCCATGAGGCTTGTGCCGGGCGAGAATCACAGACAAGTCCAGATTATGCTCTCTCTCCTGCAATGAGAATGCTTCTGCTGCATGAGATGCTTCTGTTGTTCTTCTGTCCCGCTGCCGGGGAAAAGCGCTACTACTGGGATATCATCTGGTGGGTCACCCAGTGGTGGACATGGAGCTAGATCGGTCTTGTCGCTGACGGGGCAGGCCCTACCCTCCTCCGGGTTCTGCGTGACTGTGGACGGGATCTCCTGCGATGAGACAGCAGCTCAAGAACACTCGTGCTGCAAGAGGACCAGCTCTGGGTCCCATGTGGGTGCGGTCTGGAGCTCATGTGGCAGCTCTGGGTCCTGCATGGATATGGTCTGGGGATCCTGTGGCTGCTCCGGTCCTTCTGGGTTCTGCTTGGCATGCGGCTGCATCCACATCTGAATGCAGCGGACTCGAGCTGTTGTCGGCCAAACTGAACTTACCACTGGATCAGCGCACTGTGGTGCCCTGGTGTCCCGTGGCATCTACCTTGGGGCCCTCCTGAGAAGATGTGGGGTCGAAGGGCACAGCAGCTGGGGCAACCATCTGTACGGGTGGAGCGGACTGTGGGGAGCGCGGGTTGGGGACCATTAGCTGTGATGCTAACTGAGCAGCCTCTTCTAGCTCTAACTGGGACGCTATCTTGAGTGCTTCAGTCAACATCAGGCCGTTTGGCACCATCATCAGCTTCTCCCAAAGCTTCATATTTGTAATGTGCTCCACCAACTTATCACGTACCCTCTCTTCCTCTTTGTCGGCAAAGGCACACATGCTAGCCAGGACACGGAGCTCGGTGTCATACTGGTGGACCGTCTCGTCCTCACGCTGGTGGCACTGGCTAAACTTGACTCTTCTAGCCCTCACACCCTCGGGGTTCACAAAATGTACAGCTAGCAATGTGATACATTCGTTGTAGGTATCTGCTGGTCCCAATGTTCTGAAGACACATCGTCCCTCTCTGCCGAGGCTGCGAATCAGTATGGCGTGCAGCCTAGCCTTGCTAGCATTAGCTAGGCCGAAGGCGCACACGAATGACTTGAACAGTCCACACCAATGAATCCAAGGAATGGGCGGCTCACCTGGCGTGGCGAGCAATTGTGGAAAAGTTGCCAATAGCGCATCCATACTTCAGGAAAACTATTAATTTTCCTACAAAAGTCCAATTTTCCAATTTTTCTCCTTGTCGCCAATGTTATGGCCGAAAACAGGGACCGGCGGAGATGTTGTCTGTGTTGAAGATTAGCTTTGTTAATAAGCTATCAACACGTAGACATATACAACAAACTAACACTACAGGGGTATAGGCTGTGTAGCATGCTAAAGGTGGAGCACCAAAGACCACGTCTCCCACAGTTAGCCCTTTAATATACCCATGGTGTGGTGACATCATCACATGAATGCATCTCCATGTCCGTGGCACTTAAGGTGGTATTAGCGGTATGCCACAATCAGCACATCAAGCTTCTTTAAATTAAAAAGCTTGTCTAAAGAGGGCCTTTCTGTGTCATCCCTGGCCCCATTAATATTAAGAGAGTCGATTTTAAGGTTAGGCATTAAAGAAGATAAAAATAACATACAATTAAAAAGCGCATATGCAGCAGAAAAAGTAAAGGGCAAATTAAACGTCAGCATGATTGTTCATGATTTGTGATTTCAGCTTAAGCACAAGTTTCTTTAAATTATGTATTTCCTGCTCAGTGAAAGTCTCATTCTCATCATTTAGTTTCATAAACTTGCAAGCTGATGCAACAAATAATTCCAGATCTGGAAATTAATTTTCTGCTTTCACAACTCTACTCCCCATAGTCACTTGAAGAAACCTCCTAATCTTTGTAAAGGAGTAGGAGCTTTCCTCCACTTGCGTCTGCATAAGCTCAGACTCAACTTCACTGTCATCAGAAGCACTCTCATCTAGCAGTTCCAAACGCCCCACCCTACTAGATTTAGCAGAACTCTGCAAGTTTTCAGCACTTTTTCTTTTTTGTGCAGCTTTAAAAAGATCATCCTCAACAAATTAATTTTCCTGCATTTCTTCATCAAGTGCAGCGTTTGTCATACAGTGTTTAGTTGGTGTGTCCGTCACAGCCACACTCTGCTACTCATCTGCCTACAAAGTCTGCTCATTCACTTTTTTGCTTTAACTACACGCTTTTTGCCCTTTACCTTTTTACTGTGGGTGACAAGCTCATTGCAATGATCAGAGCTAACACTAGACAGAAATTCCCCAACATTGTTTGGAGGAAAACCCACTGTGTCTGCCGCTATACTGCTCACCGTGGCGCAAGACACCACCCTGCCACACGCGACCGCGTCAACCACACTGGTAAACCCCTCAGCAGAAACAGATGCAGCAGCGGCATCTGGCGTGAACATGGCCGCATCACGTGCAGCGCTACCCTCTGGACCACCAGAAACACCAGCGTCACTTTTGTTGATCCCGGTATTATTTGTGTTTATTTTTTCAGGACACGATCTGATGAGATGGCCTTCTGCACCACACGCAAAACACGTCATAGTTTCTGATGTTGTGAAAACTAAATAGCTAAAGCCATCAATCCTAAAATTAAAAGATAGATTCAGTTCTGAAGAGCTGTCTTTTAACACCATAAAACATTGCCTCCTGTGACACACGACATGCTTTAGTAAGGGTGATTTACTACCCAGAGAGACCATTCTAATGTTCTAATAGGGGAAACAACTTGGCCAAAATGGGAAAACTGTCTTATCAGCTGATCATTTTTAATGAAAGGGGGAGCATTAGAGAAGGTGATCCTCCTGGGTTCACCAGTAGTAAAACGGGAGTAAAAGTGTCATTTATGACAACTCCCTGCTCCACCACCTGATCTGTTTTTTCATCCATCCATCTTCTAGACTGGTCACACAATACCGACGCACTCTACAAGAAGGGACAGCGCAGGCTGTTCCTACTGAGGAGGCTCAGGTCTTTTGGTGTACAAGGAGCGCTGCTGAAGACATTCTACGACACGATGGTGGCATCAGCCATCACTTTTGGAGTGGTCTGGTGGGGCAACGGCATTACAGCAGCCGATAGGAAGAGACTGAACAAACTGATCAAGAAAGCTTGATCTGTCCTGGGGCAACGCCTTGATCCAGTGGAGGAGATAGGAGAGAGAAGGATGGTGGCTAAACTGTCATCTCTGCTGGAGTCCGAGTCCCACCCTATGTAGGACATATTGAACGCACTGAAGAGCTCATTTAGCAGCAGACTACATCATCCTAGGTGCGCAACCAAAAGGTTTCGCAGGTCCTTCCTACCTACAGCTGTCAGACTGTATAACCTAAGCAGGGCTGCTCGCAGAGATAGCAAAAAAAAGTGACGACCTAATAGTATTGAATGCAAAAGATGCAACAGACTTACACAAATGGTCCCCTCCAGTATACAACTAGGACAATATCAGTCGCTACTGAGGGTGACAATATGTATGGGTACATATTCATACTATGTAGGATAACTAAATAGACGGTTATGCTGTTTATTCCATCTTGCTACAATGTTCTGCACTTTGTATATATATTTATGTGTATGTATGTACAGTTGTGTTCAAAATAATAGCAGTGTGTTGAAAAATGTGAATAAACATCAAAATTCTTCAAATAAATTGTATTTTAATGAACACAAATGCATTGGGGACACTGCACATTCTATTTCAAAGCAAGAAAATTGGAAAAAATAATTGAATTTGATAATATTTTACAGAAAGTCAAGAAATATAATGTTCAAAAAAATAGCAGTGTTGACATCTGTCTTTAGTGTGTTTGGGGTCATTGTCTTGTTGAAACACCCATTTCAAAGGCATTTCCTCTTCAGCATACGGCAACATGACTTCTTCCAGTATTCTGATGTACTCAAACTGATCCATGATCCCTGGTATGCGATAAATAGGACCAACACCATAGTACGAGAAACATCCCCATATCATGATGCTTGCACCACCATGCTTCACCGTCTTCACTGTGTACTGTGGCTTGAATTCAGTGTTTGCAGGACGTCTGACAAACTGTCTGTGGCCCTTAGACCCAAAAAGAACAATCTTACTCTCATCAGTCCACAAAATATTACGCCATTTCTTTTTAGGCCAGTCAATGCAAATTGTAACCGCTTCAGCACGTCTTTTTTTTAACGATGGGACTTTGCGGGGGCTTCTTGCTGGTAGCTTGGCTTCACAAAGACGTTGTCTGATTGTTACAAATTAAACAATAACTCCTCTGATTATACAGTTCAACATAAATTATCCGAAATGGGTGATGGCTGAAGCCGCAGCTTATATTGCCCACCCATATTCCATCCATCCATCCAT
This sequence comes from Pholidichthys leucotaenia, assembly GCA_020510985.1. Taxonomy (NCBI): domain Eukaryota; kingdom Metazoa; phylum Chordata; class Actinopteri; order Cichliformes; family Pholidichthyidae; genus Pholidichthys; species Pholidichthys leucotaenia. Next base: position 251,079,706 of record CM035847.1, on the reverse strand, counting down.
CTTCTTCCGCTTAACCCTTTTCAGGTCGCGGGGGGGCTGGAGCCTATCCCAGCATCTTTGGGCGAGAGGCAGGGTACACCCTGGACAGATCGCCAGTCCATCGCAGGGTCAACACAGGGAGACAGACAACCATTCACTCTCACAGTCATACCTAAGGACAAATTAGAATCCCCAGTTTGATGGCAATTAACCTAACGTGCATGTTTTTGGCATGTAGGAGGAAACCGGAGAAATCCCAGAGTAAACCCACGCAGACACAGGGAGAACATGCAAATTCCACACAGATCACTGTTGGTCGGGGGCTGGGATCGAACCCAGGATCCCCCGGCCAAGGGTGAGTTGCTGTGCTGCCGCAGTGCTAACCACTCCGCCACCGTGCTGCCCCATATTCCATCCAAGAATTCAAAAGAAAAACAAAACACGAGCAATTACAATTCAGAACAAAGCTAAGACAAAATGTGACAAAAGACTAAGCAACAGCACAACACAGACTGAATATGATAATTCTTATGTGATTTTACATGTCATCTTGTATATACTGTATGTTTGGAGTATTTCTTCCTTTAGTTTTTGTTTAAATTGTCCAAGCGTTGTACATGATTTTAATTCAGGTCCAAAAGCATTCCACAATGTGACTCCTTGCACTGAGACACAGTGTTGCTTGGTGGTAGTTCTCACTGAAGGTTGTTGAAATATACATGTTCCTCTGAAATGATATTGTTTCTCCCTTATTTGGAACAACTTTTGGATGTTTGCGGGCAGTGATAGATTCTTCACTTTAAACATTATTACTGCAGTTTTACAAGTCAACCAGATCTTTCAACTTGAGAGCTTTAAATTTAAGAAAAAGTGGGTTTGTTGTTACCCTATAAGCAGCTTTGTTTATTATTCTAATAGCTCTCTTCTGAAGCATAAAGACTGGATATATGTTTGTTTTATATGTATTTCCCCATACTTCAGTATAATATGTCATGTATGGGAGTATTAATGAATGATACAAAGAATATAGTGCGGGTTGATTCAGCAAATATTTCACTCTGAGTAGTATTGCGATTGATTTGGATATTTTACATTTAATATAATTAATATGTGACTTCCAACACAGTTTGTTATCAATTATTACTCCAAGAAATTTAATTTTGGATACCCTTTCAATCTCTACACCATTTACACTGAGTTGAGATACTGAGATGCTGTGATGGTTGTTAAAAATGGTAAATTTTGTCTTACTTAAATTGAGCGTTAATTTGTTTGAATCAAACCACAGTTTAAGCTTTTCTAATTCCTTTCTGAGTGTATCCAAAAGTTGTTCCAAATTGCTTCCACTGCATAATAAATTAGTGTCATCTGCAAACAATATTAAATCCATTTTTTCAGAAACTTTACATATATCATCAGAGGATGAAGAGAACAGACATAATGAACATGAACAGTGAGAAGCCAAGTACATTATTGGAGGTCAACCGGCAGTCTGAATCTATTAACAGTAGAACAAAAGGGGGGTTAAGAGACACAAGATCTCTCCCTAATCATAGGCTATATTGAAAAGGAAGTATTTTACCCTGTTGTTAAAAACAGAGATCGAATCTGACTCCCGGACCCCGAGTGGTAACTGGCTCCACAGACAAGGAACTTGATAGCAGAAGGCTCTGCCTCCCATTGTACTTTTGGAGATTCTGGGTATTACAAGTAATCCAGCATTTTGGGAGCATAGTGCTCTGTTAGGATGATAGGGTAATATCAGATCTTTTATATAGAAGGGGGCCTGATTATTAAGAGCTTTGAAAGTGAGAAGGATTTTAAACTTAATTCTAAACTCTATGGGAAGCCAATGAAGGGAGGCCAGAACCGGAGAGATATGATCTCTCTTTCTAGAACCAGTTAAAACTCTTGCAGCAGCATTTTGGATCAACTGAAGACTTTTTAAATATACTTCAGGACAACCTGATAATAACGAGTTACAATAATCTAATCGAGAGCTGACAAAGGCGTGCATCAGTTTCTCAGTATCATGCAGAGACAAGATGCTCCTAATCTTGGCAATATTGTGCAGATGATAGAAGGCAGTCTTAGAAACAAATTTAATATGTGAGTTAAAGAACAGATCTTGATCAAAAATAGGTTCCTCACAGAACTATTCAGAGTGAGAGTAGCGGCATCCAAATTAAGAATATGATTTGGAAAGGAATTTCTAAGGTTTTTTGGACCAACAAGAATGACTTCAGTCTTATCTGAGTTTAATAGCAGAAAATTACAAGTCATCCAGGCTTTGATTTCCTTAAGACAGGCATCTAACTTGGCTAATTGATTACAATCATCAGGTTTCACTGACAGGTATAATTGTGTGTCATCTGCGTAACAATGAAAATGTATACAGTGCTTTCTAATGATATTGCCTATCGGAAGCATATATAAACTAAAAAGAGTAGGGCCTAATACAGATCCCTCTGGAGCTCTGTGACTGAGCTTAGAGTTGGAAGAAAATTCATCATTGATGTGAACAAACTGAAGTCTATCGGACAAATAAGATCTAAACCACTGCAGCAAAGTTCCATTTAGTCCAACATAGTGTTCTAATCTATCAAGTAGAATGTCATGATCGATAGTATCAAAGGCTGCACTAAGATCTAAAAGGACAAGTACAGAAACAAGTCCATTATCGGATGCGCTAAGGAGGTCATTAGTGACCTTCACTAAGGCTGTTTCAGTGCTGTGATAGACTCTGAACCCAGATTGAAACTCTTCAAATAAACCAAATCCCTGCAAGTGGTCAAACAATTGCGCAGCAACAACTCTTTCTAAGATTTTTGAAATGAAAGGCAGATTAGAGATTGGTCGATAGTTAGCCAAAACTCCTGGATCGAGCATTGGCTTTTTGAGTAAGGGTTTAATTACAGCAATTTTAAAAGCCTGTGGTACATAACCCAAAGTTAAAGAAGAATTAATTATATGAAGAATACAGCTACCAATAACTGGGAAGACTAAATAACCTGGTAGGAATAGGGTCTAAAAGACAAGATGAAGGCTTAGATGAGGAGATTATTTTATCTAACTCTAAAAGGTCAACTGGAGTAAACTTATCTAAACAGATATCAATTGAAGCAGTTGTAGTAGTTGATGTACTTAAGTTTACGGTTGGAAGAATCTGACTGATTTTATCTCTAATAGATACAATTTTATGATTGAAAAAGTTCAAAAAGTCCTGACTAGAAAGCTCAAAGGGGATGTGAGGATTGACCGAGTCCTGACTCTTTGTCAGCCTGGCTATTGCGTTGAAGAGAAACCTGGGCTTATTCTTATTCTCTTTTATTAATGCAGAGTAATAACTTGTTCTAGCTTTTCTAAGAGATTTTTTTTATAAATTAAAAGATGATTTCTCCATGCTAAATAGAATTCATCTAAATTAGTAGAATGCCATTTTCTTTCTAATTGATGAGTCTTCTGTTTTAAGCTACGAGTTTCTGTGTTAAACCAAGGGGTTAGAAATCTCTGGTTAGACTTTTTCTTTTTTAAAGGGGCCACCAAATCTAGAGTCCGATGCAGAGAGGCTGAAACACTATCTACCATGCTATCAATTACGGAAGGAGCAGGCTCTCCATCTTTTATTTCCGCTGTGTTGACCCATGGTATAGAGGAGACAATCGGCAAAAATTTGGTAACAACGTCATCTGAGAGACATCTACTGTAGTAATATTTTTCATGAGGAGTCAAAGAATCAGAAATAGTGAAATCAAAGGTTAACAGACAATGGTCTGACAGTACAGGATTATGAGGAGACACTACCAGATTTTCTATTTCTATACCATTAGAGTCAAAACAAGGTCCAATGTGTGGTGGAGATAATGGGTAGAATTCTACTTTCTGGGAAAACCACATTGAATCTAAAATTGAATTGAATGCCTTATTAAGACAGTCACTATCTACATCAACATGTATATTAAAATCCCCTACAATAATTATTCTATCTGATTTCAGCACTAAATCAGCTAAAAATTCAGCAAATTCGGATAAAAACTCTGAGTAGGGCGAGGGAGGACAGTAAACTATGGCAAAGAAAATTGGGTTCAAGCCAAGATAGCCAACATGCCCCACACTGAGAACAAGGCCCTCAAAGGAACTAAAACATGGTTTTTGCTTTACATTAACTAGTAATTTAGAATGGAAAATTGCCACTACTCCACCTCCACAACCAGAACTTCTGGGATTATGATAGTTTAGATAACCAGAGGGAGTTGATTCATTCAAACCAACATAATCATCTTGCCCTAGCCAAGTCTCTGTGAGGGATATTAAATCGATCTGATGATCAATTAATAGATCATGGACTAGAAGAGACTTGGGAGTTAGAGACCTAATATTTAATAAACCACATTTAATTTTTAAATTATGAGGAGGAACAGAGGCCAAATTATTAAATTTAGAGACTTGAGGTTTGATTTGAGTTTTACCAACATTCTGTTTAATCACTTTGGGATGTTTATGCAATATATTCTTTTAAACTTTTTTATTAACTTTGGGGGGAGTAGACAAAGGTTCTCTAAGGGAGAAGACAGGGGCAAAGTTGGGGGTGGTGGTGGATGAGAAGGAGCAGCAGAAAGGCTTGTATTTATCAAGTTGTGTTGTATTTGTCTTGGGTTATAGTATTTTGGGTAACGGGAGACAGACACAATCTCTGTAGGGTTATAAATCGAAGACTGATCCAAACAGTGAGGATTATTTGCATGCCCCAGTGATCCCAGGAGCTATGTTGTCCGGGGAAATTTGCCTCTGATAGGGTCACCCAAGACAAACTGGTCCTGGGTGAAGGGCCAAACTAAGAACGATCCAACAGACTCTCATGATAAATTCTAGATCAAGGATTCGGTGTACCCCGCCCGGTATGGGGTTACCGGGGCCCCACCCTGGAGCCAGGCTTGGGGGAGGGGCTCGAAGGCTAGCGTCTGGTGGCCGGGTTTCCACCCATGGGACCCGGCCAGGCTCAGCCCGAAGGAGTTACATGGGTCTGCCCTCCAGTGGGCTCACCACCTGCAGGAGGGATCATGGGGGTCCGGTGCTATTTTTTTTTTTGTTTTGTTTTTTTTTGTTACTTATTTGTACCCGTAGGTAGATTATGTGGATTAGGTGGCGGTCAAAGGCGGAGACCTTGGCGGACTGATCCCAAGCTTTCTAAACTGGCTTTTGGTACATGGAATGTCACCTCTCTGGTGGGGAAGGAGCCTGAGCTGGTGTACGAGGTTGAGGGATACCGGTTAGATATAGTTGGCATCACCTCAACACACAGCTCCGGTTCCGGAACCAGTCTCCTGGAGAGGGGCTGGAGCTTGGCCTTTTCTGGAGTTGTCCCAGGCGAGAGGCGACGAGCAGGGGTGGGTATTCTTGTATCCCCCCACCTTGCTGCCTCTATATTGGAGTTTTCCCCGGTGGACGAAAGGGTTGATTCCCTGTGCCTCCGGGTTGGGAAACGGGTCCTGACCATCATTTGTGTCTATGGACCAAATGATGTTTCAGAGTACCCACCCTTTTTGGAGTCTGTGACTGGGGTGCTGGAGGGTACTCCTCTTGGAGACTCCATTGTCCTACTGGGGGACTTCAATGCGCACATGGGCAATGACAGTGAAACCTGGAGGGGGGTGATTGGGAGGAACGGCCTGCCCGATCTGAACCCGAGTGGTGTTCAGTTATTGGACTTCTGTGCTAACCACAGTTTGTCCATAACGAACACCATGTTCAAGCATAAGGGTGTCCATATGTGCACCTGGCACCAGGACACCCTAGGTTGCAGGTTGATGATCAATTTTGTTATCATGTCATCAGACCTGCGACCGTATGTCTTGGACACCCGGGTAAAGAGAGGTGCAGAGCTGTCAACTGATCACCACCTGGTGGTGAGTTGGATCCGATGGCAGGGGAGGAAGCCATTCAGACCTGGTAGACCCAAACGTATAGTGAGGGGGTGCTAGGAACATCTGGCTGAGGCCCCTGTCCGGGAGGTCTTCAACTCCCACCTCCGGAAGAACTTCAACCACATTCCAAGGGAGTCTGGAGACATGGAGTCTGAATGGGCCATGTTCTCCACCTCTATTGTTGAAGCAGCGGCCCAGAGCTGCGGCCGCAAGGTGGTCGGTGCATCTCGTGGTGGCAACCCCCGAACCAAGTGGTGGACACCAGTGGTGAGGAGGGCCATTAAGCTGAAGAAGGAGTCCTATCAAGTGTGGTTGGCTTGTGGGACTCCCGAAGCAGCTGAGGTGTACTGGCAGGCCAAGCGGAGTGCAGCTCGGGTGGTTGCTGAAGCAAAAACGCGGGTATGGGAGGAGTTCGGTGAGGCCATGGAACAAGACTTTCGGTCAGCCTCGAAGATATTCTGGCAAACTGTCCAGCGGCTCAAGAGGGGAAAGCAGCTCCCTGTCCACACTGTGTATGGTGCGGATGGGACACTGTTGACTTCGACTGGGGACATTGTCGGGCGGTGGAAGGAATACTTTGAGGATCTCCTCAATCCCACTGATACGCCTTCCACAGAGGAAGCAGGGTTTGGGGACAAGGGGGATAACTCGCCTATCACAGGGGCTGAGGTCATCAAGGTGGTTAAAAATCTCCTTGGTGGCCGGGCCCCGGGGGTGGACGAGATTCGCCCTGAGTACCTCAAGGCCCTGGATGTTGTTGGGCTGTCATGGTTGACACGCCTCTGCAACATTGCGTGGAGGTCGGGGGCAGTGCCTTTGGCATGCCAAACCGGGGTGGTGGTTCCTCTCTTCAAAAAAGGGGACCGGAGGGTGTGCTCCAACTTTAGAGGGATCACACTCCTCAGCCTCCCTGGGAAGGTCTATGCCAAGGTACTGGAGAGGCTGTTGGTCGAACCTCAGATTCAGGAGGAGCAATGTGGTTTTCGTCCTGGCCGTGGCACATCGGACCAGCTCTTTACCCTCTCGAGAATTCTTGAGGGTTCATGTGAGTTTGCCCAACCAGTTCACATGTGTTTTGTGGACTTGGAGAAGGCATTTGACTGCGTCCCTCATGGTTTTTTGTGGGGGAGTGCTTCGGGAGTATGGGGTATCGGGCTTGTTGTTACGAGCTATTCGGTCTCTGTACGACCGTTGTGAGAGTTTGGTTCGTATTGCCAACACTCGGTCGGACTCATTCCCCGTGAGAGTTGGACTCCGCCAGGGCTGCCCTTTGTCACCGATCCTGTTCATAATTTTTATGGACAGGATTTCTAGGCGCAGCCAGGAAATGGAGGGTGTCATGCTTGGTGACCACAGGATCTCATCTCTGTTATTTGCAGATGATGTTGTCCTGTTGGCTTCATCCAGCAATGACCTAAAGCTCTTGCTGGGACGGTTTGCCGCTGAGTGTGAAGCGGCTGGGATGAGAATCAGCACCTCCAAGTCCGAGTCCATGGTCCTCAACCGGAAAAAGGTGGATTGTCCTCTCTGGGTTGGGGACAGGCTCCTGCCCCAAGTGGAGGACTTTAAGTATCTTGGGGTCTTGTTCACGAGTGATGGGAAAATGGAGCAAGAGAATGACAGACGGATTGGAGCAGCATCTGCAGTGATGACGTTGTACCGGTCTGTTGTGGGGAAGAGGGAGCTTAGTTCTAAGGCAAAGCTGTCGATTTACCAGTCAATCTACGTTCCTACTCTCACCTATGGTCACGAGCTTTGGGTAATGACCGAAAGAACAAGATTGCGGATACAAGCGGCTGAAATGAGCTTTCTCCGTAGGATTGCTGGACTCACCTCAGAGATAGGGTGAGGAGCTCAGTCATCCAGGAGAGGCTCAGAGTAGAACCGCTGCTCCTCCACATTGAAAGGAGTCAGTTGAGGTGGTATGGGCATCTGATTAGGATGCCTCCTGGACGCCTCCCACTTGAGGTGTTTCAGGCACGTCCCACTGGGAGGAGACCCCGAGGCAGACCCAGGACTCGGTGGAGAGACTATGTCTCCCAGCTGGTCTGGGAACGCCTTGGTATCCTCTCTGAAGAGCTGGAGCAGGTGGCTGGGGAGAGGGAAGTCTGGGCTTCTCTGCTTGAACTGTTGCCTCCGCGACCCGGACCTGTGGTAGAAGATGGATGGATGGATGGACTTGAGGTTTGATTTGAGTTTTACCAACATTCTGTTTAATCACTTTGGGATGTTTATGCAATATATTTTTTTAAACTTTTTTATTAACTTTGGGGGGAGTAGACAAAGGTTCTCTAAGGGAGAAGACAGGGGCAAAGTTGGGGGGGGGGGGGGTGGATGAGGAGGAGCTGCAGAAAGGCTTGTATTCAAATTGTGTTGTATTTGTCTTGGGTTATAATATTTTGGGTAACGGGAGACAGACACAATCTCTGTAGGGTTATAAATCGAAGACTGATCCAAACAGTGAGGATTATTTGGATTAATGGGACTAATATGAGAAGTGGAAACAAAACCAAAAAAGGGCTGGTTGGCAGAACCAGGAACTTCAGAGTGAGTTAACACACCAAATTTCAGTCACTGTGCTAAAAAACACTGAATGGAATAGAACAGATTGTCCCTTAAAACACGTGCACCAAGTCTATTTGGATGGATGCCGTCTGGCCTCATAAGTGATGGGCGGTTCCAAAACAGGTTAAAATTGTCTACAAAACCAATGTTAAAAGTAGGACATATAGAACACAACCAGGTAATAAGACTGAAAGTTTGCTAAAAAAAAAAAAAGCCCATTAGGTGGCATCACTGTAATATTTTAAAAAAAATACAACCTATTGAGTTTTGAGAGTTTCATTGACCTCTGTTTACTGAAATTAACTTTCAAATGTTTCCATAAATCAGCACCTGAGCCACTTGCTGGTTTCATCCAAAGACAGGACAGCAGCAGAGCCCCCAGGAGTTCTGTTAACAATAACTGTAAAATATTCCACCGCAGAACCACATTTGGACAAACAGCTTTCTCTATAAAGGGCAGTCACATCTGGAACACAATGCCAAATGAAATTAAAATAATAACGGACTTTAAAACATTCACTAAAAAGGTTAAAAACTGGCTTAAAAATAAACAAGAATGTACCCATGTATGAAATGATTGTCTGCAGGGTGAGAGTGAATGAAGGGAAGGAATGAATGTGTTTGTTTATAGTGAGTGACGAAGGGAGGGAGGCCTAAAATAGGCAAATGTGTGTCAGGTTGTTATATTTGTGTATTTATAATATTTATAATTGTGTATTTATAATGTATTTATGTTTTTTGCATTGATGTATGTGGTTATTGTGTATTCCTTTTCTTTCCTTTTTTTTTTTTTTTTTTTTTTAACTTGTTTCTCCTTTCTAAAGCCCATCCAGGGACAAGAGTTGCAAATTAGCTAATAGCTATACACTCTGTGCAGCACATCAGATTGATTGTCATTGATTAATTGTCTATGTTTATTGCACTGTCCCTGTCAAATAAACTAACTAACTAACTAACTAACTAACCTGCACTTATATAGCGCTTTTCTAGTCACAAAGACCACTCAAAGCGCTTTCATTAATACTAACCCTCTATTCTAAGGGCCTATAGGAAACAGATATCTAGGGACAATTTAGAACAGCCAATTAACCTAACATGCATGTTTTTGGCATGTGGGAGGAAACCGGAGAAATCCCGGAGTAAACCCACGCAACACGGGGAGAACATGCAAACTCCACACAGATCACTGTTGGTCGGGGGCTGGGATCGAACCCACGATCCCACGATCCCCACAATCCCCCGGCCAAGGGTAAACTGTGCTGCCGCAGTGCTAACCACTGCGCCACCGTGCAGCCCCACACACAAGTATGGAAAAAATGTGTCTCATTTCGATTCACTAAAGTGGATCTGATATCTATTCGTACAGATACTGTGTCAGCTGATAAGACTGGATTACAGATAAGACAGACAGCGGGGAGTCGATAGGTACAGATAAGGTCATTTATCAAACAAATCTATCTATCTATCTAAAATAATTACAACCTCATCTGAAAGGTGCCAAAGGCCCAGAGATAAACGCACGTCTGCAACAGTTCATAAGAGTGGACAGAAGGCTCCTGAAGTCACTCTTTAAGATCTCTGACGCTTCATCTGGGATGTTGTTGCATCCAACATGTACTATGACAGTTTTATCATGGGGGAATTCATTTAGTAGGTCAGGGGTAAGATTGTCAATGTCAGACACTCTAGCCCCAGGAAAAAATTTGTCACACAGTACCTGCTTTTGACGTTCCTCATAATCGAGGATAATACCCTTCTGTTCACAAAACACATCACAATTGATTTCTTTGACTTAGTACTGTCATGTCAAACCTAGGTGCTGCTCTGTGGCAGTGGTGGAGCGAGAGTGAGGAGAGAGAGATAGAGGGAGCAGCAATGTGCACCTGAGTGTTATCAGGTATGTTTTGCATGCTGAGACCACATTAATAGGCTATAAAAGGCAGTAAATGTACAAAGTAGGCTGCTTTTAAACAAGAATAAATACTACAGCTCCTCAGTAGTGATGGGCAGGTGAAGCCTCATGGAGCTCGAAGGCTTTCCTTCTAATTGTGCTGAAAAAGATTCAAAGCTTTGAGATTTCATTCTAAAGAGCGCGATTGAAGCATTGACACTGTTCCAATAATCCAATGTCAGTAATAAAAGTTCAGAGGCTGTGGCTGTTTTAATCTGCTGATTTTTTTGTCCATTTATACCAGTGGCTCTTAAACTTTTTTTTTATTCCCTACTTTGGGGGGCCACACGATTACCAAACCCACTCACACACAACTATTTCTCTGCCCCTCCACACCCACAATGAATCCAAGCACAAGCTAAGCCTTGTCATATTTGTGGCCCTCACTACCACCAAAGTTGCCCATCCCTGCCATATACAGTGCATCCAGAAAGTATTCACAGCACTTCACTTTTTCCACATTTTATGTTATAGCCTTAGTCCAAAATGGATTAAATTCATTTTATTCCTCAAAAGTCTACACACAATACCCCATAATGACAATGTGAAAAAAGTTTCGAGATTTTTGCAAATTTATTAAAAATAAAAATAAAAAACTAAGGAATCACATGTACATAAGTATTCACAGCCTTTGCTCAATACTTTGTTGATGCACATTTTGCAGCAATTACAGCCTCAAATCTTATTGAATATGATGCCACAAGCTTGGCACACCTATCTTTGGGCAGTTTCGTCCATTCCACTTTGCAGCACCTCTCAAGCTCCATCAGGTTGGATGGGAAGCATCGGTGCACAGCCATTTTCAGATCTCTCCAGAGATGTTCAATTGGATTCAAGTCTGGGCTCTGGCTGGGTCATTCAAGGACATTCACAGAGTTGTTCTGAAGTCACTCCTTTCATGTCTTGGCTGTGGGTTTAAGGTCGTTGTCCTGCTGAAAGATGAAGCGTCACCCCAGTCTGAGGTCAAGAGCGCTCTGGAACAGGTTTTCATCCAGGATGTCTCTGTACATTCCTGCATCCATCTTTCCCTCTATCCTGACTAGTCTCCCAGTTCATGCCACTGAAAAACATCCCCACAGCATGATGCCACCACCACCATGATTCACTGTAGGGATGGTATTGGCGTGGTGATGAGCCTGGCTTCCTCCAAATATGATGCTGGCATTCACGCCAAAGAGATCGATCTTTGTCTCATCAGATCAAAGAATTTTGTTTCTTATTGTCTGAAAGTCCTTCAGCTGCATTTTGGCAAATTCCAGGCGGGTTGCCATGTGCCTTTTACTAAGGAGTGGCTTCCATCTGGCGACTCTACTACACAGGCCTGATTGGTGTATTGCTGCAGAGACGGTTGTCCTTCTGGAAGGTTCTCCTCTCTCCACAGAGGAACGGTGGAGCTTTGACAGAGCGACCGTCAGGTTCTTGCTCACCTCCCTGACCGTCTCAGTGGTCTACAGACAATTCCTTTCATTATGGGGTATTGTGTGTAGAATTTTGAGGGAAAAAATTGAATTTAATCCATTTTGGAATAAGGCTGCAACATAGCAAAATGTGGAAAAAGTGAAGAGCTGTGAATACTTTCCGGATGCACTGTACCTACAGTAGTGTGAAAAAGTGTTAGCCCCCTTCCTGATTTCTCATTTTTTTGTATGCTTGTCACACTTAAATGTTTCAGATCATCAAACAAATTTAACTATTAGATAAAGATAACACAAGTAAACACAAAATGCAGTTTTTAAATGAAGGTGTCTATTAATAAGGGTTAAAAAAAATCCAAACCTACATGGCCCTGTGTGAAAAAGTGATTGCCCCCCCATCAAAACATAAATTAACTGTGATTTATCATATCTTTGGAAAGCTGAGTTCAATTTCTCCAGCCACACCCAAGCCTGATTACTGCCACACCTGTTCTCAATCAAGAAATCACTTAAATAGAACCTACCTGACAAAGTGAAGTAGACCAATAGATCCTAAAAACCTAGACATCATTCTGTGATCCAAAGAAATTCAGAAACAAATGTGAAACAAAGTAATTGAGACCTATCAGTCTGGAAAAGGTTATAAAGTCATTTCTAGAGCTTTGGGAGTACAGCGAACCATGGTGAGAGCCATTATCCACAAATGGTGAAAACATGGAACAGTGGTGAACCTTCCCAGGAGTGGCCGGCCAACCAAAATTACCCCAAGAGTGCAGTGACGACTCATCCAAGAGGCCACAAAAGACCCCACAACAACATCCAGAGAACTGCAGGCCTCACTTGCCTCAGTTAAGGTCAGTGTTCATGACTCCACCATAAGAAGGAGACTGGGCAAAAATGGCCTGCATGGCAGAGTTCTAAGACAAAAACCACTGTTGAGCAAAAAGAACATACAAGCTCGTCTCAGTTTTGCTAGAAAACATCTTGATGATCCCCAAGACTTTTGGGAAAATACTCTGTGGACTGACGAGACAAAAGTTGAACTTTTTGGAAGGTGTGTGTCTCATTACATCCGGCATAAAAGTAACACAACATTTCAGAAAAGGAACATCATACCAACAGTAAAATATGGTTGTGGTAGTGTGATGGTCTGTGGCTGTTTTGCTGCTTTAGGACCTGGAAGACTTGCTGTGGTAAATAGAACCATGAATTCTGCTGTCTACCAAAAAATCCTGAAGAAGAATGTCTGGCCATCTGTTCGTGACCTCAAGCTGAAGCGCACCTGGGTTCTGCGGCAGGAAAATGATCCAAAACACACCAGCAAGTCCACCTCTGAATGGCTTAAGAAAACCAAAATGAAGACTTTGGAGTGGCCCAGTCAAAGTCCTTACCTGAATCCGATTGAGATGCTGTGGCATGACCTTAAAAAGGCGGTTCATGCTCAAAACCCTCCAATGTGGCTGAATTACAACAATTCTGCAAAGATGAGTGGGCCAAAATATCTCCACAGTACTGTAAAAGACTCATTGCCAGGTATTGCAAACGCTTGATTGCAGTCGTTGCTGCTATGGGTGGCCCAACCAGTTATTAGGTTTAGGGGGCAATCACTTTTTCACACAGGGCCAAGTAGGTTTGGATTTTATTTTCCCTTAATAATAAATACCTTCATTTAAAAACTGCATTTGTGTTTACTTGTGTTATCTTTGTGTAATATTTAAATTTGTTTGGTGATCTGAAAAATTTAAGTGTGACAAACATGAAACATGAAAAACAATGAGAAATCAGGAAGGGGGGCAAACACGTTTTCACAACATTGTATATTGCTTTGCACTGAGACATAAAAACAAATCAGTGTGGCCACTTTGCAGGTTTTTCCCTTCATTCTGAGAGAAAACCAATATTTTAAGGAGAAATGGCTTGACTTTGCAGCATGAGATGTTCGTTGTTTTTTTGGATTTTTTTTTTTTTTTTTTAATTCTACAACTCCAAATATTTTAAAACATTCTATTGTGACTGAAAGTGCTATGTAGTACAGAAGCATCTTTTGGAGGACAGTCTTAATGCAGGTTTCTTTGGTGGTTGAAAAAAAATATTCACGCTGCTGATTGACATTAATCCAAGCCCAAGGTTATGTTTGTCATGGCCGCCAATTAGGCGCACCTGCGCACACACCTGTCTGCTCTCTGGCTCTGCCTATATATTCTGTGAGACCCAGGGATCAGTGCGGAGTCGTCTGCTTCCCTCCTGAGGAATCTGAACTCGCCAACTCTACACTGAGCTTCCAGCCTCATCGTCTTTCCAGCGCCTCTGCTCGCCTAGGGTCTCCTAACCATCCGGCAGCCAAGTAAGCCTGCACCTTTCCTCTCCCCCTTCAACTTCCCCTGTGCACAGGCGGTGTCCCCCCGGCGGCGGACTCTCTTCCACCTGGCGGCGGACCTCCTTGCCTCGATCACCTGGCACTGTCCTCCTGGCCTGGGCCGGTGTGCTAACCTGTGTGCTTCTCCAACTCAGCAAAAAGTAAGGACAGTTCTATCTGATGCCTCACCTGTCGGGATTGCTCCTAATTGTCTCTCTGCTCTGTCCTTAGGGTTGCCAGGTTGCACGGTGCTCTGCTCGCCCCAAACTGACTCATCCACGCACTACACTCACTACAGACATTCACACACGCATCCATACATTCACTCTATTATAAATAAAAGGTTAACTGTGTTTCCTGAGTCATGTCTGCTTCCTGGGTCTGTACTATGTCAATGTTGTGGTGGACCACCAGGAGGTCCCACTCTCACCCAGTGACTTGGGGAGTAGGGGGAACGGACAGGAAATGTAAATGTATACGCCTGGGGCAGGAGATGTAAATGTAGGTGCCTTGGCACCCAAGGGGGAGAAATGTGTAAATACATGTGCCTTGACACCTGGGGCAGGAGGTGTAAATGTATGCACTCTTGGTGCCAAGGAGGAGGAGGCAGAAGGCAGAAGGTATAAATGTATATGCCTTGGCGTCAGTCTCAGGAGTCAGTCTTTTTTGTTGGAGTGAATAAAGTTCTGAATCGGCAGCTCTCATGTCTCGTCACATCATTCCTCCACACTGGTGACCTACGACGTGAATATGCTCAGGCTGGAAGACAAAGCGAGCCCCTCTTCAGGAACACCTATGCTAGGGTTTTCCCACGAGACTCCGGCCTCATTCACCGTGGCGATCAAACACTAGTAATTCTGGTTTCATGACTTAACTGCCTGGTTCATCCATGTGGAAGCTCAGTTTGCTCTCTGTGGAATTTCTGCTGATGACATGAGGTACCATTACGTGGTGGCTTCGCTAGACCCACGCTCCACTCAGCGCGCCATGAGCTTGCTCCGAGATCCCCCACCCCAGGGGAAATACAACGCTCTCAAACAGCTGCTGTTATGGTGTTACACTCTCTCCGACGGAGAGAGAGTGGAGATGGTCCTCTCCCACTCTGAGTTAGGTGATGGCTCAGCTGTGGAGTTAATGGAAGGTATGCTGGCGTTGCTGGGCACAGATGACGGATCTTTTCTCTTCACCCATCTCTTCCTGAGGAAACTGTTGGTTTCGCTGGGGACAATTTTGGCCAATCACCATGGCTGGTGGCCAGGGACAACCACTGGCAGAAGAAGCAGACCGCATTATCCTGGTGAATAGGAGTTTCAGCGTCCAGGCAGTGAGACCGGGATCTTTGGCAGAGTCCACTGAGGTTGAGGAGCTGAAGGCTGTGGCCGGGACAACCACTCGGAGACGCCGGAACGGGACGGTATGTTTCTACCGTCAGCATTTTGGCGCCGATGGGCAGCATTGTCTCCCGCCGTGCCGTTTCAAGATGCCGGGAAAACGGGCCAGCCAACAGTCAGCAGCAGCTACGACCACTGGCAACAGGGAGAAGATGCTTTTCATCAAGGACACCCATTCTGGGAGATAGTTTTTGATTGTCTCTGGTTCCCAGAAGAATCTTATTTTGCCAGTCGGCACTGATAGGCTGGCTGAAGGCTCTGGCCCATCATTAACGGCCGCCAACAGATCCCCTATCAAGACTTTTGGAGAAAGGTCAGTGACTGTGTGAGTGCATGGATACAACTACAAGTGGGACTTTGTGGTAGCTGCCTGCTCGGTTCCTATCTTAGAAGCTGATTGTCTGTGTGCTTATGGTCTCCTGGTAGCTGTTGCTGATAGATGTTTGGTGGATGCTATGTCTTTTTCATCACTGCCTTGTAGGGCTTAAGGAGCTGGGCCACTAATACATGCTAATTTTGTAGCCTCAGGAGATGTGTATCATTTTCTTTCTGAGTTTCCCGCGCTCATGGTGCCTGCCTTTTCCATTACTGAGACCAAGCATGGGGTTGAGCATTTTATCACTACAAAGGGCCCGCTGGTTTTCGCATGCCCGCGTTGCCTGGACGCGGCTAAGTTAGCCATCACGCGGGAAGAGTTTGCTAACTTGGAATGTTTGGGGATTGTTCAGTGCTTCAGTAGCCCTTGGGCTTCCCCGCTGCACATGGTGCCCAAGTCCGATGGTTCATGGCGGCCGTGAGGTGATTTCCGTCGCCTGAACAACATCACTCAGCACGACCGCTACCCCATCCCGCACATTCAAGATTTTTCGGTGCACCTGACCAGAATGTGCATTTTTTCAAAAGTGGATCTGGTCCGTGCCTACCACCAGGTCCCGGTTTGCGCCAAAGACGTCCCAAAAACGGCGGTGATAACACCTTTCGGCATTTTCGAGTTTCTTTGCATGCCGTTCAGGCTGAAGGGCGCAGCTCAGACTTTTCAGAGGATGATGGACGCGGTGCTCCATGACTTGCCTTTCGTGTTCATCTGCCTAGATGACATTCTGATGGTTAGTGCATCCAAGGAGGACCACCTCTCCCATCTGAAACAAGTTTTCCGTCGGATGGAAGCACACGGACTGATAGTTAATCCAGCAAAGTGTCAGTTTGGGCTGCCGGTGATTGATTTCTTGGGCCACCGCATCTCGTCTGAGGGTGCAATTCCGCTGCCGAATAAAATACAGGTGGTGTCAGATTTCCCACATTCACAGACGGTGAGGGCACTGCAGGAATTCTTGGAGATGGTCAATTTTTACAACTGTTTCCTTCCCCGGGCAGCCCAGCTCCTGCAACAGCTGTATGGTGCACACAAGAAGAAGAAACCTGCGGATAGCATTGACTGGACCCCCGATTGGGACCAGGCCTTTGCAGGCACCAAAGCTACGCTCACCAATGTGGCTTTGCTGGCCCACCCATCCCCGTCGGTGTGGATCGCGCTTGCTACAGACGCGTCTGACGTTGCAATAGGAGCAGTGGTGGAACAATACGTCTCCGGTTTGTGGCAACCTCTCACCTTTTTTAGCCATACTCTGCGCAACAACGTAAGTATAGCACCTTCGACAGAGAGTTGTTGCCCTCTACCTGGCCACACATCACTTCCAGTTTTTGCTCTAGAGTCACGAATTTACTGCGTTTGTTGACCACAAGCCTCTAACCTATGCAATGTCCAAAATCTCAGAACCGTGGTCGGCACAGCAGCAACTCACCTACCCACAATATCGGAGTTCACTGCTGACATTCAACATGTGGGCGGTAAGCTCAATGTTGTGGCCGACTGTTGCGCACGCTGGTCTCTCCAGTCTACGTGGGTATTGATTTTTCCGCCATGGCCACTGACCAACTGGGGGACGTGGACATTTGCACACTCCGACCCGCAAGTACAGGACTTAAACTGGAGAGCAGGGTGATACAAGAGGGTTGCCCCCCGCCTTGCTTTGCGACGTCTCCACTAGCTGTCCCCACCCAGTGGTTCCAGGCTCTTAGTGCCGCCGTGTTTTCGAGTCCATCCACTCTCTCTTACACCCTGGCGTGCGGGCAAGCTGGTGGGGTCTAAATTTGTCTGGTCCTGCTTAACCACTTGCACTCCGTTGTTCCGCGGGCGGGCAAGTCTCTGCGTCCTAGGGTGCACGAGGGCGCACGAGAGCGCACTCGTGCGCCCTCGTGCGCATGACGCATGATAAGGATATTGATGGTGGTGGTGTAGGTGGTGTGGCCTCCAAGCGCCACTGAAAAAAAAATCTGCAAGCACAGCCGCGAACAGATTAGTTCATCTGATTGACCTCTCATTCGACTAATAAGAGCCTTGAATTGGGTTTCTGAAACCTTGAAGAACCAATGAATGAAAACCTAGGAAGGAGGACCCGCCTCCCAACGCTTTGAATGCAGTGAGCCGATTGAAGCAGAGAAGTTCGTGAGCTGTTTTTTTTTTAAGGCTGGGTGAAGACTGGCTGCTGCAGCGGATCAAAAAAGGACACAGGAAGAGCTCCACAGACCCAGCAGCATGGAGACCATCCACAAATGCAACCTGCGTGACAGGGAGTGCCATTCGTGGATCGGCATGTTCGGCCACAGGCGGTGCTTATTTTGTATTGGTTCCAGCAGAGTAGACGTTATGATTTCTTCCATGGTCATTATAGACTGACGGAGGCTGACGACGAAGGCTGAGTGAAACACACGCCTTCGCCAGTCTTTTTTTAATTACTACTGTTATTTGTTTTGAAAAATCGTTCGCCAAAAACCGCAATCATGGAAGCACAAAACCGCAATAATGGAATTATGTTTTGATCGAGTCGCGAGACCAGAACCAGAGCGGACCAGCGTCGCGTTCGTCTGACAATGAGGAAGACAAGTTCGCCAAGACTCCGCTGTGAAGAGGTAAGGTGTTATAAACTAAATTATTCTCTATCCCTGAAAATTGTAATCCAAAATGACTTTTGACCGATCAGTAAATTACAGCTGTGCGGTTCACGAAGTCTGAAGTTCGTGCGCCGCGGTACAAGGGGTTGCTCGCAGTGTACAGGCTGTGAACGCTCCCCCACCCCCGCTATTCTTCTGCAGCGAGGGGGGGGGAGCCGCGGTGACTGCACTGCTGTCCTACATCACCACATAAGGCTAATCCGTTGTGTAGCGATGGCTAAAGTCCATCCTCTGTAGCAAGCGGGGGGGGGACAACCCCCCCCACACACACACACAGTAGCGAGGGGGGGGGGGGCCGCTGTGACAGCGTTGCTGTGGAAACATGCAACGAGTGTAATCTGTCATGTAGCGAGGGCCGAACTCTGTCCTTGATAGCGGGGGGGGGGGGGACGACCCCCCCACACACACACACACACAGACACAGCCCTGAGTGTAACCTTTCCTTTGAGCCTAAAATGAAGCTTCTACATTGAATCATTCAAAAGTTACAGACGTTTTTCCAAACTGTGCCATTTGGCACAATTTGGCACAGTTCCAAAACGCCTGGGAACAGCCTGAGAACAAAGCTGTGTAAAATATTCATTTTTTGTGGTATTGTTACCAAATTTGGATCTCAGCTGGATAACACTTGGTTCTACATTTCTGTTGCATTTTCCAGCCGGATCGGACAGCTGTGTGTTATTTACAAGCATTTGTATCCAAAAAAACACTGTGTCCAAATTTTTTTTCTTCAAGTTCAGTATGTTTAGATGACTGTAACTCAGTGGCCGGAGCACGTAGAGAGATTATGTTTTTTTTGCCAAAAAATTCAAAGTGTTTTCTTTTAAATGAGACCAACCCCATGAAGATGCTGCAAAGGGTTGAAGAACAGCTTTCGATTTACTTTGGGCACGTTATTTTTTGGCATTTTTAGGAAAATTGCCCGGAGTGCAAGTGGTTAAGCAAGGATGTGAAGAAGTGAGCTGCGGCGTGCATTGCGTGCCAACGAGCTAAGGTTCAGAGGCAATCCAAGGCCCCCCTCAAACCTTTCCGGATTCTAAGCAGGAGGTTCATCCATGTCCATGTGGATTTAGTGGGCCCCCTTCCACCGTCGCAGGGTTTCACGCACCTTTTAATGATAGTGAACTGCACCACATGTTGGCCAGAGGAAGTTCCGCTGGCTTCCACCACATCTGCCGACATTGCCCGTGCATTTTTGTCATCCTGGGTCACACATTTTGGTTCCCCGTCAGACATCATCTCTGACATGGGTCCCCAGTTTGTTTCGGAACTCTGGTCTGCTATGGCCGAGAGCCTGGGTGTCAAAGTTCACCATACCACCGCGTACAACCCACAGACTAATGGTTTGTGCAAGAGGTTCTACAGGTCACTTAAAGCCACGTTCAGAGCCTTAATGACCGACATGAATTGGGTCAACTGCCTGCCATGGGTCCTGTTGGGGTTGCGCTCCATGCCCAAGGAGGATTTGGCAGCTTCCCTAGCTGAGCTTGTTTTTGGTCAACCGTTGTGGATCCCAGGTGAATTTTTTGCAGGAAAGTCCCGCGCCCAGTACCAACTCATTCGTGTGCCATTTTCCTAGGCAAGTAGCGTTCCAGGGCCGATGCACCATTGTTTTCCCTGCGCTTTCATTCCAAAGCGTTTGGAGAACATCAAGTTTGTTTTCGTCAGACATGACGCCCACAGAACCCCACTGTGTCCGCCCTTTCAGAGTTTTGGAAATGAGAGTGAAACATTTTGTGTTGGATTTTGGGGGACACAGGGAAACCGTCTGTATAGACAGACTTAAGCCCGCTTAAGTTGGGAGAAATGTGTAAATATATGCGCCTTGACATCCAGGGCAAGAGGTGTAAATGTATGCACTCTTGGCACCAAGGAGGAGGAGGTAGAAGGTATAAATGTATACACCTTGGAGCCAGGAGTCAGTCTTTTTTGTTGTAGTGAATAAAGTTCTGAATCGGCAGCTCTCGTGTCTTGTCACATCATTCCTCCACAATGTCAATTATTTTTCTCTTTTCTTCAAAAGCACTTTAAAGGGATTAAAGGACTAGTAAACAAGCACAGAGCAATGCTTGTAGCAGTGGAAGAGGGATACTTGTGGAGGGCAGCAGTAGCCTAATCAAAGATACATCCCTGGCTCTCAACTCATTCTCTACTGTATATAATTTTTTTTTTTTTTAAAAAAAGGTTAGGACTTCCGGTCTGGACACCATGGTGATAGCAGCTTAACGCTGAAGCTCCCAGACCCAATCCGTGAAAATACCTTGAAAATCAGATTTAACGGATTTTTGGAAGAGTGAAAATCAAAAGACAAAGTCATTATGCCTAAAGGAAAACAGAAGAGATCGACATTTACCAGGCCAAGACACGCATCGGCCGGAGAATCTGACCTGGAGGACATCCACTCGGAAGCAGAGGAACTGAATGAAGCTAGCAACACGGTTAGCTTAAAAATGGTACTTGAAGAATTAAGACAATTTTGCCGAGAGTGTTGGGCCGAATTTCGTGAAATTAAAGACGAAATAAAAAGGACAAACAGCAGAGTGGACCAGGCTGAGGACCGAATCATGGAAGCAGAGGAAAGAATAAAAGGGCTGGAAGAAACCATGCTGGAACTACTCAAACGACAGTCAAGACTGGAGGCTAAGCTAACCAACCAAGAAGGAAGACTAAGAAGAGACAACATAAGAATTCATGGTCTGAAAGAAGTAGTCGAGGATGGTTTCACCACAATGGCTGCATGCGTGGAATCCATACTGAGAGAGAAGTTGGAAATTCCCCAATCCGCTGACTTGAAGATAGAAAGGGCGTACCGTTCATTAGCCCCCAGGCCGTTGGCGGAAGCGCCACCAAGATCGGTGGTGGTGAAGTTCTCCATCTCCAGAACAAAAGAAGAGGTTGTGAGACGGGCTTGGCAGAAAAAAGGATTTATGCACCAAGAAAGAAAAGTTTTTGAGGAGCACGACTACGCCCCGGAGGTCCTTAAACAGCGTCGGGAATACAACAACGCTAAAAAGGTACTAAGAGAGAAGAAACTGCGTTTTTAAAATCCATTTCCAGCAAAGCTGTGGGTTTTTTACGGGGATGAGACGTGTCTCTACAACTCGGCGGAAGAAGCAACCACGGATATGGCGAGAAGAGGGCTCCCGGTAACGGTGTATAAACTCGCAGTAGACCCGATCGAAAGAATCAAGGCTCAAGCGTGGTGCACACAGAGACCCTCAAAATCCACGGGCCAGCAGCGGGAAACCCAGCTCCAGGGCTATAAGGAAAAACTCAATGCTTTCAGGAGGGAATAACGATATTTTTAGTCAATCTGCGCATCCAACCCTCCTCCTACAAGGTAACAAATATTAAAGGAGATGCAGAATCAGCAAGTATCAAGTGGTAAAACATTTCATGGAACAGACATAATATTAGAAACAAATAAGTCTTAAAAAAAAAAAAAAAACTTGTTAAAACAGAAATGTGACAATGAACCACATGATCTCTCCACACTAACAAATACTGTATTAACGTAATTGTTTGCTGTGATGGTGGTGGGAGGTTGTGCACAATTTCATAGGGTATAGGCATAAAAAAAAAAAATCATTACAAGTTTGGATTGGGATCTGAAATTCACATTAAAAACATGGGACAACTTACAGGGGTAAGAGAGAGCCCTCAACACGTAACAGAGTTTAAGGAATTTCCCTCAGAGCCAACACACCATCAAGGCTCTTCTAAGGTCGCTAAAAAGACCTCAGCTCAGGAAGATCTTTTGTCAGTTTTTTGTTTTAAAGTTTTATATATTATGTTCTTAATGTTTTTTATGTTCTTAATGTTCTTTCAGTTTCTGAGTAGCATAAAAGAGGGCCACCACACTGTTATACTAAATAAGACAACACAATGGAGAAACAGGGTGCAACCAAAATAATCTCATATAATGTAAAAGGGATCCTGAATCCAGTTAAAAGATCCAAGATTCTAGGCAAAATGAAAAAAGACAGAGCAGGAATAATATTTTTACAGGAAACCCACCCAACAGACGTGGAGCACACTAAACTTAATAGACAAGGGTTTAAAATGATCTCTTCATCTTCATACAAGTCAGGGAGGAGGAGGGTAGCGACATTGATCTCAACCAAAATTATATTTGAAAAAAAATCAGAACACAAAGATAAAGAAGGGAGATTCAGCATGGTACTTGGTCGGTTAGAGGGAGAAGATATCACCCTGCTGAATGTACACTACCGTTCAAAAGTTTGGGGTCACTTAGAAATTTCCTTATTTTTGAAAGAAAAGCACTGTTTTTTTCAATGAAGATAACTTTAAGCTAATCAGAAATACACTCTAATATCTAATATACATTGCTAATGTGGTAAATGACTATTCTAGCTGCAAATGTCTGGTTTTTGGTGCAATATCTACATAGGTGTATAGAGGCCCATTTCCAGCAACTATCACTCCAGTGTTCTAATGGTACAGTGTGTTTGCTCATTGCGTCAGAAGGCTAATGGATGATTAGAAAACCCTTGTGCAATCATGTTAGCACAGCTGAAAACAGTTTAGCTGGTTAGAGAAGCTATAAAACTGACCTTCCTTTGAGCAGGTTGAGTATCTGGAAAAAATTATTATTTCATATACAAATCATTATTTCTAACCTTGTCAATGTCTTGACTATATTTTCTATTAGTTTTACAACTCATGGTGGTAAATAAGTGTGACTTTTCATGGAAAACACAAAATAATTGTCTAGGTGACCCCAAACTTTTGAACGCTAGTGTATATGCACCTCCAGGGGCTAACTGGAAATTTTACAAAAATGTATTTGACCTAATGATAACTAAAGCCCAAGGTTTAGTGATATGTGGTGGAGACTTCAATCTAAGACTGAATCCATACTGGGATGCATCAGGTAATTCTCCACATCAAAATAACACTCAAAGTAGAAAAACTCGGATGCTACTAAAAGAAATGGGAATCTGTGACGTGTGGAGGGAATTCAACCCCAGTGTAAAAGATTATACATTTTACTCAGCACCACATTCATCATACTCAAGGACTGACTTTTTTTATGTTCAATAGAGACATTGGAAGAGTAAAAACATGTAAAATAGGACTGATGGATCTCTCTGACCACAGTCCGATCTATATGGACTTAAGTATCCAAAAATACACAAATAATACATTTTCTTGGAGGTTAAATTCAAATGTAATGAAAGGACCACTGAAAGATGAATTGGAATCAGATATTCTCAGATATTTGGAAGAAAATTATAAAGGAGAAGTATCCCCTTTAATACTGTGGGACGCATGCAAAGCTGTAATAAGGGGGAAGATTATCGCAAAACTGGCAATCCAAAAGAAACTGAGACAAGAAAAACTAATTACATTAGAGTCAGAACTTAAGAAACTAGAAAAAGCGCACAAAGACAACACTCATTCTAATGACTTGCTCAAAATTAAGGAAATTAAAAAACAAATAAATGAGATCTACACAATAGAAATCCAGAAGAAACTTACATTTCTGAAACAAAAATACTATGAAACAGGTAGCAAATCGGCAAAATTACTAGCCTATAAATTGAGGAAACAAACGGAGAGAGCAATCTACAAAATCAGAGACCCAGTATCAAAGGAAATAAAATTTAGAATTCAGGAAATTCTTAAAAGCTTCGAGAACTACTACAAGAACTTGTACTCCCTCAAAAAACACAAAAACACATCCGAAGCCTTCCTAAATACATTAAACCTTCCCCAACTTACTGAGTCACAAAATAAAACACTATTGTCAGAAATACAACCTAAAGAATTAGAAAAAGTAATTATGAAACTTAAAGCTAAGAAATCCCCAGGAGCAGATGGCTATACAGCAGAGTGGTACAAAACCTTTAAACAGCAACTATCTCCTCTCCTCCTGAAAATATTTAACTATGTCCTCCAAACAGGGGAAATCCCCCCCTCCTGGAGAGAAGGGGTCATTGCAGTCATACCTAAACCTGAAAAGGATAAACTAGACTGCTCCAACTATAGACCAATCAGTGTGTTAAATCAGGACTATAAGCTTTTTACCACTATCCTTGCCAAAAGGTTAGAAAATATACTCACAGACTTAATTCATTTAGACCAAACAGGTTTTATAAGACAAAGACAGACACAAGATAACATTAGACGCACTTTACACATAAATCATCATATAAAAAAAATATATAATTTAAATGCAGCCATATTGGGATTAGATGCTGAAAAAGCATTTGATTCGGTTGACTGGTCTTTCCTATATAGAATCTTATCCAGTTTCAATTTTCATAACAACTTCATTAGAACTGTCCAGGCATTATATAAAAAACCAACAGCTAAAATAAGGATTAACGGTAAATTATCATCATCTTTTGAACTGGAAAGAGGATGTCGTCAGGGCTGCCCCTTGTCTCCACTGCTCTTTGCAATCTTCATAGAACCTCTGAGCCAATGGATGAGACAGAATAAAAAAATTCAAGGTATTACACTTGGTCAGAAGGAACATAAAATAGCACTCTTTGCTGATGACATTTTAATATACCTGGGGCAGCCAGACACCTCTTTTCCAGAACTAATCTCAGTTTTTTCAGAGTATGGAGATTTATCGGGGCACGAATTAAACATGCATAAAACCCAAATTTTAACATTCAACTATGACCCAAATCAATATTTACTAAGCAAACTCAAAACTAACTGGGAGATGGAATCTATGAAATATCTGGGGGTCAATATCCCAAAACAACTCCACAAAATTATAACAGTAAACTATGATCCACTGATGGCAAAAATAAAATCCGATCTAGCAAGATGGAATATGATACCATTCTTGGGTACTGCACAAAGAATTGAAGCAGTCAAAATGAATATACTTCCATGTCTTCTATACCTTTTCCAAACAATACCGGTAGAACCTCCCAAAAAAACATGGCAAGAACTGGACAGAAGGATCTCAAGATTCATATGGCAGGGCAAGAGGCCTAGAATCAGATATAGAACCCTACAGCTAAACAAAGACAAAGGTGGGCTCGTGCTGCCAAATATCAGGGACTATTTTAAAACCGCACAAATTAAAACTTTAGTAGAGATACGTAACCCAGTCTACACTGCACAATGGAAGGAGATGGAATGCCAAATAACAAGTGACATTCCCCTACAGGCGATAATAGGGAACAATGCCTTACCTAAACTTTTGAATAGCACTAACCCGTGGATAGAGACCCCGCTAAAAATTTGGTTTAAGATAGTCAGAGAGAATCAAACTAAAGAACCCTATCGATTACTGCAATGGATTGCCTATGATCAAGACTTTACTCCTAATAAAACAGACACTAGATTTAAAAAGTGGAAAGAGAACAGACTGATAAAATATTACAATTTTTTTAAAGGGCAAACTTTAAGAAGTTTTGAAGATTTGAAAAAACAAGGTCTAATAAATCAAGACCTTTACAGGTTCTTTCAGCTTAGACACCACATAAACAAAATACTTAAAAAGGAGGATTTGGAAAGGGCCCAGTCAGGTGTTCTGAAGGTCTTCTTAATGGCATATAAAGGGATCCCAGGGATCAGATACATTTCCTAAAATATACCTTGGTCTTCAAGACTTAAAAATGGTAAATGGTAAATGGTAAATGGCATTCACTTATATAGCGCTTTTATTCTCATCTCTTGATGACCAAAGCGCTTTACAGATCCTGCAATCCACCCATTCACACACACATTCACACACTGATGGTGGCAAGGAGACAACACATCATATATAAAAGAGAGATGGGAAAAAGAGGGGAATTTCACTTTACAACTGGAAATATGGGAAAAGCTAAATAAACAACAATGGAAAAGTACTTCATCCCTGCAGTGGAGAGAATTTGGATGGAAAAATTTGGTAAGATTTTTCAGAACACCTGCACAAAACAAATTTACTTGTAAAGAGTTGAATTGTTGGCGCTTGTGTGGTGAAGAGACTGCAAATCATTTTCATGTGTTTTGGTCATGCCCAGTTATCCACCAATATTGGACCAATGTACAGACAATATTGGGGAAAATATTCAAAATAACAGTTCCCTTTTCTTTTGTAACTTTGTATTTGGGTTTATTACCGGAATCACTGGAAAGACGAGGAGAAAAATACTTATTCACTGTTTTAATATTGGCAAGTAAAAAAGCGCTAACAAAAAAATGGATGTTGAAGGACTGTCCTACACCTGAAGATTGGATTAACGTGATTCAGGACATTTATTCGATGGAAAAGTTGAGATTCGCACTGAGACAGGACATGGATGGGTTCTTGAACTTTTGGCAACCCTGGAACGCATATGTGTCTTCCATTAGATCTAATCTTTGACAAATACCATTTCAATAATGGCACCTCTCTTTGTTCCAACTCTACTCAGATACTCTTTTATTTTTTTTTCTCTTTTGTTTTGTTTTGTTTTTTTTGTTTGTTTTTTTTGTTCTTTTTTAATTTCTCTTTTTCTTTCACTTAAAAAAAGGGTGTTGTAATAATTATTTTTCCAATGTTGTCAAAAAACAAAAAAAAGGGAACATGGGATGAAAATGTAAACAATGCAATGCTGTAATGACATGTATACCCTTTACAAAAACTTAAATTAAAAAAAAAAATTGTAAAAAAAAAAAAAAAAAAGGTTAAAAAATTGCATGGCTAAAAAAAAATCAGTGACACGAAACAGTATTATCAACTCTTATGACATGGATCTATTTTCTGCATGTACTATATTCTGTTACCATAGAAATGGTGGTATTACCAATCAGTGTATCAGGCTCTTCTTCACTTGAATCTCGGAGAAATAATACACGTGCGTGCCACAAAGGCTATAGTTTTCTCTTTGTTTTGTGGCATACCGTAGAATTTTTGTATGGTAAAACCTGTTTGTCCTTATGAGCCATTTTTTTTTTTTTTTTTTTCCGGTTCCGGTTCCGCCGGACCGGCGGCACCACACGAGTCGGCTGCCTGTTGCAACAGCCTTTTCTTTTTATCTTCCTTCTTCTTTCTACACCTTTCACTCTGTATATATATCACGGACGCACGGATCGCCCCGGGGGTCTCCCGGGTCGGCGGACGGAGCCACGGTTTGCAGCGGGAGACGTTACAGCGGGGAGGAGCTAGTGCTAGCTAGCACTTGGCCGCCGCCCGGTGCTAATGGGAAACTCGACATACCGGGAGCTGTAGCGAAAACGATGCGGGTGCCGGGCTGGAGTGTAGGCGGCGTGAAAGAAATATAAGACAGAATAATAAAGAGCGATGGCAAGAACCAAGCAGACCGCCCGTAAAATCTACTGGAGGAAGAAGCCCCCCAGGAGACAGCTAGCCACCAGGGCTGCTCGGAGAGGCGCTCTGGCCACCGGCGGAGTGAAGAGGCCTCGCCGTCACAGGCCCGTGGCTCTGAGAGAGATCCGTCGCTGCCAGAAATCCATGGAGCTGCTCATCCGTAAGCTGCCCGTCCAGCGCCTGGTGAGGGAGATCGCTCAGGACTTCAAGACCGTCCTGCGTTTCCTGAGCTTCGCCGTCATGGCTCTGCAGGAGACCTGCGAGGCCCTGGTGGGTCTCTTCTTCGCTAAGGGGGTCACCCCGGAGAGAGAGCTTAGACTTTCTGCTGCACATTCACCAGCCATAATGCTCTGCACTGTGTGTCTATATATATATACATTTATAGTAATATGGACATATGTTTACTAGATGTTGTTTTTTTTTTTTTTTTTCTTGCCTTCTGATTGTTGCTCTGAGTGTTGCTGTCCCTATGCTGTTGCAATCCTGGAATTTCCCCATTGTGGGACTAATAAAGGCTTATCTTATCTTATCTTATCTTATCCATCCATCCATTGTCTACTGCTTATCCTGGGGTCCAGGTCATGGGGGCAGCAGTCCAAGTAGAGTAACCCGCAGACTGCTGCCTAGGTCACATGGTACCAAGATCCCCATGAACCCTCCTGCAGGTGATAAGCCTGCTGGAGGGCTCCTTTGGGTACACTGGGTCCTTATTCTAACTTTTTTCATAGGGATCCATTGTACTCTTGGTCTGTTCCTTCACCTACAACCAGTTTATTTAGGAATACCCTACCAGGGCAAGTTAACTATACTAACAGCATAGCTCCTGGGATCATTAGGGCATCCAAACCCTTCCACCATAATATGGTGGTGATTCATGGAGGTGTGTCTATACAGTAATGCACTATAAATTAAAGTGAAATTCTAGAAAATGAAGCACATTTTCAACAAAATTGGAGTCTTTTAGTTCATAATCAGTCAATCATTTATTTATGTAGTGCCTTACAACATTCAAAAGTGACCAAAGTGTTTTACAATAAAAACAAATAAAATAAAAAATAAAAATAAATAAATAAAATAAAATAAGCCATTTAAGAAAAGAATGTGACAGCACCCCACTATGTATTAAAATCTTTTTGAAATTAAAAAAAGGCTTTAAGTTTATTTAAAAAGACCCTGGTCAGTAATAGTACTGTATAAATCACTTCCGGTTGTGGCATGTAAGGTGAGAACGCACAGGTAAAGGCTCCCAATTTGTTTTTTGCTGTCTTCCTTTAAAACTCAGTTTAGGCTAGCGTTTTTAGTTGGTGCTTTGTCACTGCTGCTGGAGAATAAAAACGGTACGCCTGCTCGTGCGAAAAAAGAGAGAAATTGCCAGTCTTATAACTTAATATTGTAGTGGCTGGTGAAGCCACTACAATACTTGAGGTGTTTCAGGCACGTCCCACTGGGAGGAGACCCCGGGGCAGACCCAGGACTCGGTGGAGAGACTATGTCTCCCAGCTGGTCTGGGAACGCCTTGGTATCCTCTCTGAAGAGCTGGAGCGGGTGGCTGGGGAGAGGGAAGTCTGGGCTTCTCTGCTTGAACTGCTGCCTCCGTGACCCGGACCTCCGGAAAAGCGGTAGAAGATGGATGGATGGATGGATGGATGGATGGATGGATGGCTGGTGAAGCAATTCATCAGTCCCCTCACACTCCGGGAGAACAAAGGGACTTCTCCCACGTGTTTTCTTTTCTACGATCTACGATCACAGAGCCTGAAACAACATACATCGGCCGGGATCATGGGTCCCAAGAAAGCTCAGCAGACTGAAGAGTGGATGACATTAAAAGATCGCTCGACTTCTTGGCTGAAGAGATTTCTGCTGTAAAGCTGCAGCAAAAAAACATCCTGGGCCTGCTCGAGGAGGTGAAAGCGCTGCGGATCCAGAACGCCGAGAAGGACAAGAAGCTGGCGTATCTGGAGAGCAGAGTGTCGGACCTGGAGCAGAACACTCGGATGAACGATGTGATCATCAAGGGGCTCCACATTAAACCCCAATCGTACGCGTAGGCAGTGGCCGCGGACAGCGGAGGGAGGCTTGACGCGCTGGAAGACGAATCCCCGGAGCAACAAGTGGCGGCCTTCATGCAGTCCAAAGGAATCCAGCTGGACTGTAACACCATTGAGGCCTGCCACCCTCTGCCCAGGAAAAACAGCGACAAACTGGCTGTGATCATGAGGTTTGTGAATAAAAAACACAAGACTGAGCTGCTAAAACAAGGTAGGAAACTGAAAGGAACGAACATCTATATAAACGAGCACCTTACAAAAGAAAATGCAGAAATAGCCAGAAAAGCAAGATACCTGAGAAAGCAGAAAAAGATTCAAAACACCTGGACATTAAACTGTAAAATATACATAAAGTTAAATGGATCACCTGAAGAAACCAAGGTCATTAACATTCGTAATATTATGGAACTGGACAAATATCAGTGAATATTATGAACTGGAGTCGACAGCAACAAGAGACAATTGTAGGACACTGAAGGATTATACTCATCTGCAACAGGACATTTAACAACATGAAACAAAAGATTAACAAACAGGAACAACAGGAACTGAAAGTTTTTGAATATACAGATCACAACCCACAGGACGTAGAATATAACATAGACCCTGATAATAATTTATTTAGCTAAAAATTAGATAAGTTTGTATTTAATTAGATAAATAAATAATGTATTAATTAGATAAATTAAATAAGTGTGACTTTTCATGGAAAACACAAAATAATTGTTTGGGTGACCCCAAACTTTTGAACGGTAGTGTATTACAATAGAAATCTGTCTGGACAATGTGAAGAATATAGTAGTGAGCTGTGTATATAGAACACCTGGACCAAATATTGACTTATTTAAGGACTGGATGGAAAAAATGTATGCAAAACTAACTCATAAAGTTATGTTCATCTGTGGGGATTTTAATATAGATCTTATGAATTCAAAACAACAGAGTTTGACAGAAGAATTTATCAACACAATGTACAGTATGGGCTTACATCCAACAATTACCGGACCTAGCAGAATCACGTCACACAGTGCCACACTAATAGATAACATATTCACAAACATTATGGAAAATAATATCAGGAGTGGGCTTTTATTGAATGATATCAGTCACCTGCCGATTTTTGTTGTCTGTCAATGTGATTATAGGAAGAAAAAGTATACCAAAAATATTAAATATAAAAGAATAAGAACTGAAGAATCTATGTATTTACTGGCAAAGGAATTATTAATACAAGGCTGGAAGATAGTTTATGATGAAAATGATATAAATAAATATTTCAATCATTGTACAATAAAAACTGTCCTATAAAACAATACAGTGACAGACAACAAAACAAAAATATTCCTTGGGTCACCAAGGGGTTACTAAATGCATGTAAAAAGAAGAATACATTATATAAACAATTCATTAAGTGCAGAATGGTGGAGGCTGAGATCAAATATAAAAGATATAAAAATAAGCTTTCTAATATAATGAGGACTTGTAAGAAAGAATACTACAACAGAATATTAGAGGATAATAAAAATAACTTAAGAGGAATATGGCAGGTACTCAATGGGATTATTAGTAATCAACCTAAGAATGCTAATTATCCAGAATATTTTATTGAAAATGGCAATTTGATAAATAATATGGAGGATGTGGTCAGTGGTTTCAATAAATATTTTGTAAACGTTGGTCCTGAATTAGCAAAATCAATAGTGACACCAGAAACAAACAACAGTGGTTCTGTAAATGAAATAGAAGATAGAAATCCAAACACAATCTTTTTGGGTGCATTCACTGAAAAGGAAATTATCAAGACTGTGAGTAAATTTAAGAACAAAAAATCAACGGACTGGAATGAAATTGACATGACAATAGTGAAAAAGGTAATTGAAGGAATTGTTAAACCACTCACCCACATTTGTAACCTGTCATTTCAAACTGGTAAATTTCCAAGCAAAATGAAAATAGCAAAAGTAATACCACTATACAAAACAGGAGACAGTCATTATTTCACAAATTACAGGCCAGTCTATTTACGCTCACAATTCTCCAAAATACTTGAAAGAATCTTCACTAAGAGACTGGATGATTTCATTGAAAAACACAACCTCCTTACGGACAGCCAGTATGGTTTTAGAGCAGATAAATCTACATCTTTGGCACTGATCGAACTTATTGAAGAAATTACTAGTTGTATAGATTAAAAAAAGGTTGCTGTAGGAGTATTTATAGATTTAACCACTTGCACTCCGGGCAATTTTCCTAAAAATGCCAAAAAATAACGTGCCCAAAGTAAATCGAAAGCTGTTCTTCAACCCTTTGCAGCATCTTCATGGGGTTGGTCTCATTTAAAAGAAAACACTTTGAATTTTTTGGCAAAAAAAACATAATCTCTCTACGTGCTCCGGCCACTGAGTTACAGTCATCTAAACATACTGAACTTGAAGAAAAAAAATTTGGACACAGTGTTTTTTTGGATACAAATGCTTGTAAATAACACAGCTGTCCGATCCGGCTGGAAAATGCAACAGAAATGTAGAACCAAGTGTTATCCAGCTGAGATCCAAATTTGGTAACAATACCACAAAAAATGAATATTTTACACAGCTTTGTTCTCAGGCTGTTCCCAGGCGTTTTGGAACTGTGCCAAATTGTGCCAAATGGCACAGTTTGGAAAAACGTCTGTAACTTTTGAATGATTCAATGTAGAAGCTTCATTTTAGGCTCAAAGGAAAGGTTACACTCAGGGCTGTGTCTGTGTGTGTGTGGGGGGGGGGGGGTCGTCCCCCCCCCGCTATCAAGGACAGAGTTCGGCCCTCGCTACATGACAGATTACACTTGTTGCATGTTTCCACAGCAACGCTGTCACAGCACCCCCCCCCCCCTCGCTACTGTGTGTGTGTGGGGTGGGGTTGTTCCCCCCCGCTCGCTACAGAGGATGGACTTTAGCCATCGCTACACAACGGATTAGCCTTATGTGGTGATGTAGGACAGCAGTGCAGTCACCGCGGCTCCCCCCCCCCTCGCTGCAGAAGAATAGCGGGGGTGGGGGGGCGTTCACAGCCTGTACACTGCGAGCAACCCCTTGTACCACGGCGCACGAACTTCAGACTTCGTGAACCGCACAGCTGTAATTTACTGATCGGTCAAAAGTCATTTTGGATTACAATTTTCAGGGATAGAGAATAATTTAGCTTATAACACCTTACCTCTTCACAGCGGAGTCTTGGCAAACTTGTCTTCCTCATTGTCAGACGAACGCGACGCTGGTCCGCTCTGGTTCTGGTCTCGCGACTCGATCAAAACATAATTCCATTATTGCGGTTTTGTGCTTCCATGATTGCGGTTTTTGGTGAACGATTTTTCAAAACAAATAACAGTAGTAATTAAAAAAAGACTGGCGAAGGCGTGTGTTTCACTCAGCCTTCGTCTTCAGCCTCCGTCGGTCTATAATGACCATGGAAGAAATCATAACGTCTACTCTGCTGGAACCAATACAAAATAAGCACCGCCTGTGGCCGAACATGCCGATCCACGAATGGCACTCCCTATCACGCAGGTTGCATTTGTGGATGGTCTCCATGCTGCTGGGTCTGTGGAGCTCTTCCTGTGTCCTTTTTTGATCC
Source organism: Pholidichthys leucotaenia (assembly GCA_020510985.1). Classification (NCBI taxonomy): domain Eukaryota; kingdom Metazoa; phylum Chordata; class Actinopteri; order Cichliformes; family Pholidichthyidae; genus Pholidichthys; species Pholidichthys leucotaenia. The sequence continues at coordinate 251,046,162 of CM035847.1, read as the reverse complement.
GCTGCAGCAGCCAGTCTTCACCCAGCCTTAAAAAAAAAACAGCTCACGAACTTCTCTGCTTCAATTGGCTCACTGCATTCAAAGCGTTGGGAGGCGGGTCCTCCTTCCTAGGTTTTCATTCATTGGTTCTTCAAGGTTTCAGAAACCCAATTCAAGGCTCTTATTAGTCAAATGAGAGGTCAATCAGATGAACTAATCTGTTCGCGGCTGTGTTTGCAGATTTTTTTTTCAGTGGCGCTTGGAGGCCACACCACCTACACCACCACCATCAATATCCTTATCATACATCATGCGCACAAGGGCGCACGAGTGCGCTCTCGTGCGCCCTCGTGCGCCCTAGGACGCAGAGACTTGCCCGCGGAACAACGGAGTGCAAGTGGTTAAAGAAAGCTTTTGACACCATTGACCACAGAATTCTACTAAGGAAACTGGAAAGGTATGGGATAAGAGGGGTCGGACTGAGTTGGGTGGAAAGTTATTTAAGTAACAGACAACAATTTGTACAAATTGGTGAGCACAAATCACCCTTCATGGACATCACTTGTGGTGTGCCCCAGGGGTCAGTTTTGGGACCCAAACTCTTTATCTTGTATATAAATGACATATGCCAAGTATCAAAAATACTGAAATTTATTTTGTTTGCAGATGATACAAATATCCTTTGCACTGGTGAGAATTTGCAGCAGGTTTTAGAGGTGGTCACAACTGAAATGAAAAGGTTAACACAGTGGTTCAACAAAAATAAATTATCTCTAAATCTGAAAAAAACAAAGATTATGTTGTTTGGAAATTATAAAATAAATCATGAAATAATGATAACGATAGATGATACCAGAATAGAAACAGTACAGGAAAATAAGTTTCTGGGGGTGACGCTAGACAATAAAATCTGCTGGAAACCTCACATCAGTCACATCCGGGCCAAGTTGGCAAAATGTATAGGGATACTGGGGAAGACAAGACACATCTTGGACTGTAAATCATTGTTCTTACTGTACAATTCACTGTTTCTACCTTATCTTAACTACTGTGTAGAAGTCTGGGGAAACACCTACAAGACCAACCTATAGTCAATATGCACAATACAAAAAAGAGCTATAAGGATAATAAATAATGTAGGATATAGAGACCATACCAATTCGTTGTTTTTGAAGTCACATGTATGAATGAATGAATGAATGAATGAATGAATTTTATTTCGGATAGTACAGTACAGGTTAAAAGAAACTGTATAATATAACAACAAGGTCAAATTAGACAAAGACTCCTTCTACTATACAATTCCACGTGAGTTATCCGAAATGGGTGATGGCTGAAGCCGCAGCTTATATTGCCCACCCATATTCCATCCAAGAATTCAAAAGAGAAAAAAGAGAAAACAAGACAAGAGTGATTACAATTTAAAACGAAGCTAAGACAAAATATGACTGAGAGAAAAAAAAAAGAAAACTAAGCTAGGCTAAGTTAAGCGGTTACTATTCAAAAACAAATCTAAGACAAAATGTCACAGAGAAAAAAAAAAAAAAAAACTAAGCTACAACACAACACAGGCTGGATATGTCAATCCTTATGTGAGTTTACATGTCGTCTTGTAAATATGTTTGGAGTATTTCTTCCTTTAGTTTTTGTTTAAATTGTCCAAGCGTTGTACATGATTTTAATTCAGGTCCAAAATCGTTCCATAATCTGACTCCTTGCACTGAAATACAGTGTTGCTTGGTGGTTGTTCTCACTGTAGGCTTTTGAAATATACATGTTCCTCTGAAGTGATATCGTTTCTCCCTTGTTTGGAACAACTTTTGGATATTTGCGGGCAGTGATAAATTCTTCACTTTGAACATTATTATTGCGGTTTTAAAGTCAACCAGATCTTTCAACTTGAGAGTTTTTTGTTTAAGAAAAAGTGGGTTTGTTGGTTCCCTGTAAGCTGCTTTGTTTATTATTCTAATAGCTCTCTTTTGAAGCATAAAGAGTGGATATATGTTTGTTTTATATGTATTTCCCCATACTTCATTACAATATGTCATGTATGGGAGTATTAATGAATGATACAAGGTGTACTGTATAGTGTGGGTTGATTCAGCAAATATTTCACTCTGTGTAATATTGCAATCGATTTGGATACTTTTCCTTTAATATAATTAATATGTGACTTCCAACACAGTTTGTTATCAATTATTACTCCAAGGAATTTAGTTTCAGATACCCTTTCAATCTCTACACCATTTACACTGAGTTTGGGTACTGGGTTGTTGTGATGGTTGTTAAAGACTATAAATTTTGTCTTACTTAAATTGAGCGTTAATTTGTTTGAATCAAACCACAGTTTAAGCTTTCCTAATTCCTTTCCGAGTGTATCCAGAAGTTGTTCCAAATTGTTTCCACTGCATAGCAGATTAGTGTCATCGGCAAACAATATTAAGTCCATTTTTTCTGAAGCTTTACATATATCGTTTATATACATATTGAATAATAATGGTCCCAAAACTGAACCCTGTGGGACTCCACAGGTGACCTTCAGTAACTCTGAGTTTTTGTTGCGAACACATACATACTGATATCTATTCTTTAAGTAACTACTTAACCAGGACAGTGCTACCCCTCTAATACCACAATTTTGTAGTTTCTTTAATAATAAATTATGATCTACTGTATCAAATGCTTTTTTAAGATCTAGGAATACTCCAACTGAATACTCTTTATTTTCAATGGCTGTTGATATTTTTTCTGTAAATTCCATTAGGGCATATGCAGTTGTCCTCTTGTGTCTGAACCCATATTGCTGCTCACACAATAAATCATTCTTCAGTATGAAGTTGTCAATTCTCTCATAGAATATTTTTTCAAGTATCTTGGAAAATTGCGGTAATAGTGAAATTGGTCTATAGTTTGAGAGTTCCCCTCTGTCGCCCGTCTTGTATATCGGAATTACTTTAGCTATTTTCATTGCATTGGGAAATATACCTGATTGGAGAGACAGGTTACAGATATACGTCAGTGGTTTTACTATGCATTTGATAACAGTTTTGACTAGTAGCATGTCAATACCATCACAGTCAGTAGATGTTTTACTTTTGAACGATTTAACAATTTCAATGACCTCTCTTTCGTCTGTGTTCTTTATGAAGATGGAGTCTTTTACAGCAGTGTTATTGCATATTGTATCACCTGTAGGCACCGTAGTGGGTATTTCTCGGGCCAGTTTAGGTCCAATGTTAACAAAAAAATTATTAAATTCATCTGCAGGTGAAGCTATATTCACACTCTGAGTCGTTTTATTATTTTTTGGAATATTAGTTGGGTAGCTTGTATTTCTGCTTTTATTTCCAAGGATACTGTTGAGTATTGTCCATGTATTTTTAATATTGTCTTTGTTTTTCTCCAGTTCTTTACTGTAATAGTCTCTTTTACTACATCTTATTATATATGTTAACTTATTTTTGTATGTTTTATACCGCTGCTCTGCTTCTTTTGTCCTTTTCTTTAGGAAAGCTTTATATAATAAATTTTTTCTTTTTACACGCCTTTTGTAGTCCTTTGGTTAACCATGTCTTATCAGCAAATTTGTGTTTAAGCTTTTTTTTTTTACTAATGGGCAGTTTTTTTCATAAAGAGTGGTTACAATGTTTATAAATGTGTCATAGGCTTCATTTACATCTGATACATAGACTTCTGTCCAGTCTTGCTTCAGCAAGTCCTCTTTAAGAGAACTGATTGCATTTGGTGATTTGTGTCTGAACGATTTTGAAGTTTTTTCTGTGTTGGGCCCCGTGTGGCCATGGATAAGTGCAAAGGTTGGCAAGTGGTCACTTATATCATTTATCAATAATCCACTTTCTATTTTCTTATCGAAAACATTGACAAACAGGTTGTCAATAAGTGTAGCAGAGTGAACTGTGATTCTACTAGGATGTGTTATTGTAGGATATAGACTCATGCTGTACATAGAGTTCATGAACTCTGTAACTACATTTTGTTGATGTGGATTCAGTAAATCAATATTGAAATCTCCACAAATTGCTACCATTTTCTTACTAGTAATATTATTGTACAGCTCGACTAATTTATCTCTGAATGTCTCAATGCAAGTTCCCGGCGTTCTATATATGCAGCTTATGATTAGATTTTTTGTTTTGTCTAGGTCAATCTCAACAGTAACACATTCAAAAATCCCTGGTAGTGCTGAGGACATTTCATTTACAAGCTTACACCTATACAGGTCATCAATATACAGTGCAACACCACCACCCTTTTTTTGAGATCTGTTTATATAAAACATCTGATATCCCTCTATTGCCATCAGGGGAGCCTGTTCTTCATTAAGCCAGGTTTCAGAGACTGCAATGGCTGTGAATTTTCTGTCTAGCTGATTTAAATAGTCCTGAATCTGTGGAAAGTTTTTGTATTGAAGTGTATTATTGACAGTTTACCATCTAATTGCACTTGACTTTTGAATTGCTTTTCAGTGTAATATTCACAGTGGTTATGAATATTATTGAAAAAGTGGTTATCAGGATCAATATCATTCTCCATCTCTTGTGGTTTATGTTCAGCATAATGGCATATTTTCAGAGTTTGACTTTCCTCACTCTGTGTCAAATGACTTCCTCCAGCTGGGGATAATTGATGTCTACTCGAGTCGATCATAAGTTTTTGTTTATTTTGCTTATTTTTTTTAAAGTACTTTGGCATGGTGTATCAAAAGAACTATTCTTATCGTGTGTATGAATATGGATTATCATTGACTCATAATTTTCTTAATCAGTGTTCATCTGTATTTATCTAAGTCAGTAGCATCTCTGATCATTATACTCTTTGCTTGCTCAGGTGATCCATTTAGTTTAATCCAAATTCTACAATTTCTTGTCCAGGTTGCCTGTATCTTACTTTGTTTTTTTAGCATCCGTGTCTGCTGTGCTAATTCAGCGGGAGTTTTTTTGTCAGGTGTTCATTTAGGTAAACTTGAGTATCCTTTAGCTTTTTGGCCTGCCTCAGTATGTCATTCTTTACCCTTCTGTTCACAAAGCGCATCACAATTGATTTCTTTGTTTTGTTATCTTTCTTCGGTAGAGCATAACAGGCTGAGATTGCATTGGCTTCTACCTTAATGTCTCTATTATTAAGGAACTGAAGCACTTGATTTTCTAAGGACACTGATTCACTCATGGGAGCATCTTCACCATTCAGTCCTGTTGTGGCATGGGCGTATGATTGATATCTGATGTCTAGTCCACTTATAACTAGGTCATCAATGCGAGAACCTTGTTCAAGATCCTCGACGCGTTGCTCCAAAAGAAGCCCGTGTTGCTCCAGGTCCATAATTTTTTTGTCTTTTTCTTTTATTATTAACTGTAGGGCTTGTACCTCTTTTATTAGGTCTATTATTTTGGCCTGCTGGCTAGTCAATTTGGCCAATTCTCCTGACATAAAGTTCAGAGATTTTTTTATTTCTTCCATTTCTTCTTTTTTTGGTGGCATTTTACTGACCTGTGGATAGAAATAAACAGAGAATCCGGCTAGGCCTCAACTAGCCCGGCCGCTGCTGGACCCGCCGCAACTGAGCTCCTGCGCAGCTCCTCCGCCAAGTAACGCTGCACAGCTCCGCAGATCACCGCCGTCGATCGTCGCCGCCTGCCGCCGTCTGCCTGGCTGGTTATGCCGCACACCGCCGGCGCAGCCGGATTTAGTTAAATTTAAGATTTAGTTAAATTTAAGACAGCACAAGTCATGTACAGGGCAATTAATAATCAACTCGCGACTAATATACAAAAAATATTTTAAAAAAAAGAGACAATGATCATAATTTGAGAGGAGACTTAAACTTTACAAAACCCAAGATACGAACAACTAAGAAAAGTATGTGCACATCTGTCTGTGGGGTGGATTTGGGGAACAGTCTGGAGCCGGAACTGAAACTATGTACAAACATAAATCAGTTCAAAAAGAGGTATAAACATTATTTGCTGAAAGAATATATGTTAGAAGGGTAGTATTCATATGTACGTTTCACTATGCTCACTCTGGGACACTATGGAATGGTAGGTGGGACAGTAAGATAAGATAAGATAAGATAAGCCTTTATTAGTCCCACAACGGGGAAATTCCAGGATTGCAACAGCACAGGGATAGCAACACTCAGAGCAACAATCAGAAGGCAAGAAAAAAAAAAAAAAAAAAAAAAAAAAACAAGCAAGCAAGAGCAGCTAATATACATATGTACGTATTACTATAAAATATATATATATACACACACACACAGACACAGTGCAGAGCATTGTAGCTGGATGGAATAAATATATGAATATATGAACACACAGTGCAGAGCATTGTAGCTAGATGGAATAAATATGTAAATATATAAACACCCACAGTACGGAGCATTGCAGCTAGGTGGAATAAATATGCAAGTATATAAACACACACAGTGCGGAGCAATGTAGCTAGATGGAATAATATGTAGGTATATAAATATATAAACACACCCAGTGCTGAGCATTGTAGCTAGATGGAATAAATATGTAAATATATAAACACACACAGTGCAGAGCATTGTTGCTAGATGGAATGAAACAGCATAACCGTCTACTTAGTTATCCTACATGGTATGATTATGTGCCCATACATATTCTCACCCTCCATAGCGACCGGTAAGTTCCTAGTTGTATGCCGGAGGGGACCATTGTGTAAGTCTATTGCATCTTTTGCATTCAAAAAACTATTAGTTTGTTACGTCTTTTTGCTATCTCTGCGAGCAGCCCTGCTTAGGTTGTACAGTCTGACAGCCGTTGGTAGGAAGGACCAGTACTGTGTATATCTGTGTTGTTTAGGGCTGGTTTTGATGTATGGACGGTAAGTATGTTGGGATGGATGGGTGTTAATGTTGATATGTACAAAATATAGTTAATTGTTTACTTGGGGTCTTAAATGTGGTAATTTGTATATATTTCACATGGGTTGTATTTATGGAAAAGAGGAGTTGGAATTAATAAGTGTTCACTTCTATCTTCTCCCTTTCGAACACTGTATACTTATTGCACTTGACATTTGTTTTGTTTTTGATTTACTTTTTTGTTCGAAATAAAGTATCTATCTATCTATCTATCTAAATATCAGAGGGGAGTTTGTTCCAAAGACTAGGAGCAGCTATAGAGAACGCTCAGTAACCCCAGTGTTTATAGCTTGGTCAGAGAGCTGCACCTGTTTTTTGCCCATACCCTTTATTTCTCAGTAGCTTTGACAAAAAGGCTCAATTTTATGAAAAAGAAAAGGTGTTGGACCTTTGAGGGGAAAAAACAACATCCAAATTTATATGAAAAACCTCACAAATTTATATTAAAAAAAGAGACAATTTAGGAGCAAAAAAGGAAAAATTTATGAGCGAAAAGAAGAAAATTTGAGAGGAAGAAATGATTAAAGAACTTAATTAAGGTCCAAAATTTAAGGTTGCAGATTCACACTGAAATGACTCAAAATGGCTCTTTATGTGGTTGAGGTTGCTGGCTATGAATACATATAGATTATTTGTGACATTTATCAAACATTTCCACAGAATTATTTCTGAAAAGGATTCTAAGTTGCAGAGAACATCATGGGGGACATTTCTGTTATTTTCCTGGCAGTATGTCTTCAGGATACATGCACGTCCCAGTACAGACTAACATTCATATTTCATCATGCCATTAGAATGGGTGCAAAATTAGAAAATCCTAGATTCACATTCACATCAAATCAAGTGTGACACCTGTTTTGATGGAATTTTTAAATAGAGTTCAGTGGGTGTTTAATCATCCCTGTGTGGAGAGCTGAACGTGGCAAGGGCTTTGTGGGGGATTGAAGATGGTAAACTGTTGGATATGCCTTAAAGGGGATTTTTTAATTTAATATTTGCCCACATAATTTGAGTAGTTGCCTTAAAAACGCCACTGAACACACTACTTGTGTGAGGAATAATTTCAACAACAAAGTGGTACACTGAAAAAAAAGCAGATGAGGGCCAACTGTTTTTTTTTTTTTCCCAGGTTGGTTCTGGTGTCAATCCGGCAGGACTGGCTCCAGTTGAAATCACACGTATTTTAAGCTACTCCATCAGTCTGCTGTTAAGACACAGCAGGGCTCGTATTCCACTCACGTACAATTCAGGGCTTCAGCAGATCTTTTGTTGCAGGTAAAATGCTGCGCCCATGAATATCAGTAAGTTCATTTGTTTATCTCTCGGTGGTGCACAGTAATACAGCAGCCTTTCACAGTTACTCATGAGGGACTCTATAATCCATTTTGTGCAAAACACCATATGCCGATGTGTGCAGACATTTGCAGAGCCTGTGAGGTTGTGTCCAGACTCGATGGATCTGAGTACTCTTTTTTCCCCTCTGCTCACGGCTCAAGGTCGTGTTTCTCTGTGACTCGGCGTGGCCTCGCGATTCCTGCTGCACACTGTGTTCTCACTGAAGGCCGTGCTGTCTCAGCTTTCTGTCCCACAATCTGCAAATGCTGCCCTTGCCCTCTTGACCCCCCAGAGCTCAACCTGTCAACCCACCCACCCCCAGACCCTGTGCAGCATGAATGAGCCAGAGATGGAGAAGACAGAAAAATTGAAGAAAGCAAAGACGAGGAAAAAATGAGTGAAGCAGAGAATGGGCTGTGAAGCAAAAGACAGAAAACAATTTGGAGTGGTAAGAATAGGAGAAGCCGAAGCGCTTGGGATCAAAAGGCCCATTCCTCTAATTCGTGCTGTATTCATCACCTCGGAGGGCTCTCATATCGCTTTCCATTCACTTCCTCACCCTTGGCTGCAGGTCAGAGAAAAAGGCAATTTCCCCCTCAGCCCATGTACAAGCTGCTCCATTCCTCATGGATAAACTCTACCTTTGAAATGCGTAATAGTGCGGGCATTCATCACCAAGGTAGGTCTCCCTCCTCCTCCTCTCCGTGCTTCCCTGCAGGGAAGGCTGGAAGCAGCAAACATGTCTGATTAATAACTTCCTCCTTGTGCCGTTAAAGACCGCTCGGTAGGGCCGCTGTCAGTCAACAGGGGCAGTTTTGGGCATAGTGCCCTCTTGATTCGCTTACTGAGCACTGGGCACCATGCCCACCCACTGAAGATGCTGAGCAGACCATCCCAGGCTGTCACTTTTATCTGGAAGATCCACCACGCTGGGCCTGCCAGTGAAGGCACCGGGAGTCTGTTACAAATCCAGTCTTAGAATGCTCCCACACAACTTCAGCTGTGGAAAGGAGAGGAAATTAGGACAAATGAAAGTCAGCAGAGCCAGGCAACGTAGGCCTGAATTTTCAAACAGATGTCACGACAGAAGGACATACCAACATTTGCGAGGGAGAACTGGTGTGAGGTAAGCTCTGCATCACTTTATTTAGCCGTTAATGAAAAGAAAATCTGCTCTGTAACACCCCTATCAGTGTGGTGGGCAACATCCCAAAACAGCAAGAGAAATAAACACACACGTGCAAACAGCAACATGGCCTTTATTCTCTCCTATTGCATTAAATTTCCATTTCTTGTTCACATACAATATTCCTCCCTTAAATATCTCTTCCACTTCAGAGAGACACCAAGAGAAAAGCGAGAGGCTAGAGTTAGATGGATGATGATTATTCAGCCACAGTCTCTCTTCTCTTTCACCCCTCTCCATTGATCCCATCCCATCAGAGAAGCTATAAATATTAATGAGAGGGCTTTGTTTTAGCAACCTGTGTGAAGATCAGAGCGCAGAACAATAGAAGTATCTGGACATGTATTTTTTTTCCCTCTTACAGGCAGACGGTGAACCTGCAGAGGAGCCCATGGGGGAGGGGAGCCTGAGGGGAGCCCGGCGCAGCGCCTCCAGCTCAGTGTGTTCAAGTCAAGGTCAGCTCAAGGAGAGCCCATAATGTAGGAAAGTCTGTTCAAAGCAAGCTCACCAGTGGATTAAGTTACATAAATTCACATAATTTTATGTAAAATTTACAAAGCCTTGTAGCTATTCATAACAGATTTGTAAATATTTCACACATTTATAAAACCTTCTCTAACATAATGACAAAAAAAAAACAAAATGCCAAGTTAAACTAAAAACACACAATAAAGCACACAATAAAACTCATACATATTTCTTACCTACAAAGCAATACATTATTAAACATTTTTCATGAATTACAATGTGAAACATTTTTTTATTTAAAAACCACATCGCACAAAGAGCATCAACATCTAGACATAAATGTGACATTATGCAAATATTATTTAAATAATTTGACAAAGAAGGCTATGTGGCAGAATTCTACAAGTAAGGACATTTTTTTTCTATGTGTGTTACATGCTTTCTAAGGGTAGGAAAAGTGGATAATCTGGCACAGAGCAGCAGAAACAGTGCTGTCTAGTGGTTGTGAAAATAAGTACAGGCAAAGAGACCAGACAGATGAGAGAGAAGTGAGAGGAGTTTAAAAGATGTTTTAAAATGAGTTCTTTACCCTACCAGTATCCTAACCCTTACTATTAAGCCCAAATTATACGGGCAGGGGGGGCTGAAAAGTTCATAGGCTGGTCATGATGCAGTGGTCAAATTTGACCAAATGTGGTTTATTTTTCAACATAGTCTCCATTGTCAGTGTATCTGAAACGAAACGATGCAGTTAGTATCAGACAAGGTTGAATTTAATGCATGACTAGTTCCGTTGCTGTAGCATAACTCCTTCTTAGTCAGCCTATGAACTTTTCAACCCAACCTCGTAGTGGCAAAAACATGTTGGCTCGTGAGCAAGTGCAGTGGACACATTTGTGCGCAAACCCTACGCAGAGGGTGAGCTCTGACTGAGCGCATGCAGCCCCAAAAGAGTGAACACATGGACAAATATGCAAGTGGTTGCAAAGAATTCCGCATCTGCCAGGAAACTTCTGATAGCGGGAAGTACTGAGCAATCTGCCAAAACTGGGAGAACATGTGTCCATCTTTTTGCCTGTCTGTTTTCTATTCTGCCACTAAACAGCAAAAGCGCTTGTTCATCTTGATCGTCATCATATTCACGTACCTCCATTGCTTCCGCCATTTAAAACGTCCGCCCATTTAAATTTGTCACTATGTTGTACAATGACTTCATTTTTGCACACTGCTACAATTTTAGCGTTCTGCTAATCAGAGCTAAAATCCCAGGGCTGCAGCCAGGTAAAATGTGTGAATTAAGCATATTATGCAGGAAATTGCGTGATGTTTATTAATGTATGTCACACATCAGAGTTTTAGTTGCTCAAATGCATTTCTTGCTTCCTTTGCAGTAAAGCAGTAGGAAACGGGGGGCATGTGATCACAATCATAATGTGCATGTACTGGAGACTAAATAAATAAATAAATGATTACTGATTGCCAACTTACTATTAAGGGTATCAACATATCTTACAAAAACAACTTAAAATATTTGGATATGGTATTATATGAAATTTATAACTGGTCTAAAAATGTTTTTCCCCCAAGCTTCTTTATACTACCATGCAAATCCATCATGCCATTATAGGTTCTCCTTTAAGCAATGCTGTTTAGACTGTTGGTGTAAAACGGCTGCATTCAATGTCTGCATTTATTGAACTCATTCTTAAATCAAACTATGTGCATTCAACTTGGGACTTGGAAGCTTTTTAGCACTTTAATGAATAAATGGAAAAAATTATCAGAGGCTCCGCAATGGTAATGATATCAATATTTTTATGATAAGGCTATATCTATATCTCATCTTGGCAAATACTACTATGAATCAGATTATTTATTGCACTAAATGTATTACAAATATCAGCTGATTTCATCACTGCTGATATCCATGTTATGTCTGTAATTGAGGGTGAATGATGAGACCTAAGGTGGAACCGAACAAGACTTTATTATAGACTCACAGGTTATACAGAAGCACTCCCGCTAGGCTGACAGGTGGTCAAAGAGACCGCCCCCCTTCCTCACAGCCCTCTTATACCCCGGGTGGCAGCGGAACTGGAAAGATGAAGCCACCACCCTTGTCACACAATGATACGTCCTATGAACAACATCACCCCCCCCCCCAAAAAAAAAGGTCCAAATCACTCACATACATTCCAGACCCTCTCAATTTAGAACCCGAATCATGCACTAAAAGTAAACAGAAAAATCAGGACCTACCACATTCATACAAAACAACTAAGACTAGGGGGAGACAGGTGGACTACCGTCCCACCCCCACACGGTTAGACAATTTATTCTGCCGTCATTGCTAAAACACAGTCCATAAAACAGAAAATCGCCGTGTTCCTAAAATAAATAATTCAAAGTAATCCCTCTATAGAACAAACATATATACAAACAGGTTATACCCCCCCATTAATAGATCCAACAAACAATTTAGTTACTATTCATACTAACACCATACAATAAACACATCACCCCAAATATCAGCCTGCCCCACTAGAGGACCCCCCCCCCCCCCAGAAAACCATCAGATAAGTTCCCCTCCCGAGCACCTTCTTCTCTTCACGCCCAGGGATGTCCAAACACCTCCTTCTCCAATTTGGCAAGCCACAGCTCATTGGGATGCCACCATGAGCCATCAGACAGCTGAAGGTAGCCATCCTCCCCAACGGCCACCACCTGCAGCTGCCCCTGGTCCTCTTGTCACTTGCGCGTTCTATAAACCCCTCTCAATTGGGCCTCCTCTCTGGGTCGGACCACATCAGTGAACCCTAGAGGAGCCCGTCCTGGCTTCCAGTGTCCCTGAGTGGCATGTCGTTTTACAGTGCCAGCCGGTCCTGCCCCACTCGCTTTCATTTCAGACGTTGGCGAAGCCATTGTGACCCCTTGCTTCTTGGTACCTCCCAGCCGAACTCGACAATTTGCCAGAGTGCATAAGGAGCCTCGACCTCGCCATCGAGCAAACCGTGTGCTCCGCCAACTGGTCACGGACCATCTCTTCTTCCAATGCTCCAAACTGACAGTCCCCGGCCAGCTGACGCAACTCAGCGACATATCGTTGTACTGACTCGCCGATCCGCTGGTGGTGCCGTCGAAATTGGATCGTCTGGATGATGACGTTCTCAGGGGCGCGAAAATATCACTCCATTAGCTCAACAACATCCTCAAAGCTATCGCTAGTACCCAAGGTAGCAAGGATACGCTGTCCTTCCATATTATGAACCAGTATTGCCCGAGCCCGTATCTTCTTCAGTTCATCAAGGTTCAGAGCCACCAAGTAATTTTGGAATGCAGTGAACCATCTCACCCAAGGGACCTGTGGCTCGCTGGGAAGCTCCAGAAACGGCCAAATGGTAGTGACTCCCGTGTCCATGTTTTTTTTTTTACCCTCCTTGCCAAATGTTATGTCTGTAATTGAGGGTTAATGACAAGACTTAAGGTGGAACTGAACAAGACTTTATTATAGACTCACAGGTTATACAGAAGCGCTCCCACTAGGCTGAGAGGTGGTTAAATAGACCGCCCCCCTTCCTCACAGCCCTCTTATACCCCGGGTGGCGGCGGAACCGGAAAGGTGGAGCCACCACCTGTGTCACACAATAGTACATCCTATGAACAACATCACAGTCCACAGCACAAAACATGCAACTCCCCAACAGTATTCTGAAGCCACAGTATGAGTTCAGGGAGAAACAGCCCTGCACATAAAACTCCAATAAAATGAAAGTTTTCTTCTTCTTCTTGAGTAACTTAGGCTTCTATCGTGCATCTTTTATTTTTTTTGGGGGGGGAGGGGGGGGGGGAGCAGGCAATGAAGAGAGAGGCTCACATGCAGGCAGAAATCCAATTCACAAGGATTTATTTAAAATAGAAAACAAAGCAAGGCTCATGAACTGAAAAACACAAACTGACTTAAGCACTGGGAAATAACTAAAGATAACAAACAAAATTAAAGCTGCGAGCAGCAATAAACGTGCCCCCACATCCTCGCTAGGCCACGGCCTTGCTACTCAGTGTGTAACTCCATGCAGGCTCCATTCCTCCCTCCTCAACTCTCTCCCTCCCGCTCTTTGTCCGTCCGTCCTTCCATACGCCCATCCATCTGACATCCATTCGTCCATCAGTCCATTAGCCCGTCCATCCTTCCATACCGCCATCCATCATCAGTCTGTCCATCTGTCCATCTGTACATTGCAAGAAAGCACCTCGGCAGAGGTACTGTATAAGCTCGTGGATTACCTCAAAAATCTAATATGTTTATCCATAGTGTAACCCTTGCCTTATGTTAATTAGGTAAGGGAAATAATTAAGTGTAGACCAGTTGCTAGGTTCGTAAGGGTTACAATAGGGAATTAGAGTGAGTGTGGAATGAAATAGCTGGAGGCAAGAAATGAGCAATTCATGTCTGTTATTAATAAATATAGAAGGAGCAAAATATACAATGTACAAATATACAAATATAACAACGGCCGGCATGACATAAAACCCCAAAAGTGTCCTACTGAGCTCAGTGTTTGTTTGTCCTTTCGGGTTAGTCGTTTGACCAGTCAAGATGTCTTGTAACTCCAGATTCAGGTTTGTTTTCCTCTTTTAAAGCGGCGACTTGGGTTGTTATCACTTTAAATCCTGGGCACTGGAGAGAGGAGGGATGTCCTTCAATTGAGACCTTGGTCAGACCTCTGTTCAATCTCGGTTCAATCTCGGGTCAGGCTCATGATCCAAGATGGCGCCCACAGTGGCCGCCATGGTGCTTCGCTGCACCTTTCTTTGTATGTTTTTGTTCGTCAATTGTGTGTCTGCCTGCACTTACACCCGTGAAGAGCTACTAAATATCAGGACTTTCACTCCCACGGACCTACTCCCAGTTTTTTTGGCTCCTGCCGCCGATCTGGTTCACTTTTTAGCTCAAAAAGTGAGACGGCGAAAGAGAGGAAGGCGAGCGGGCGGTCTTGTGCGGCTTCGCAGAAGAGGCACGCGCACGGCTTTGCCTGGCATATTTCTGTCCAATGTCAGTTCTCTCTTTAACAAGGTAGATGAACTGAGACTGCTGATGCGATTTAAGGACTTATCTACCTCGTCTGCCCTCTGCTTTACTGAGACCTGGCTTAAGGAAGTGACTCCGGACAGCGCGCTCCTCCTCGAGGGATTTCAGCTGTTTCATGCTGATCGAGACACAGAGCTGTCCAGCAAGTCCTCAGGAGAAGGAATCTGCTTTTACATCAACAGCAGCTGGTGCTCTGATGTAACGGTGATTTCCCAACACTGTTCCCCCACTCTGGAATATTTATTCATTAACTGCAAGCCTTTTTATTCCCCGCGGGAGTTCGCTTCATTCATCCTGGCCGCTGTTTACGTCCCGCCCGACGCGGACGTGCGCGAGGCTCAGCGCGCGCTCGCTGATCACATTCAACAAACGGAGCGGACTTTCCCGGACTCTCTGGTTATTGTGGTTGGCGACTTTAACCAGAGTAACCTGAGCCACGATCTTCCCCGATACAAACAGTTTATTAAATGCCCCACCAGAGGAAAGAACACGCTGGATCACTGTTACACTACAGTGAAGGACGCGTATCGCACTGTTCCCCGAGCTGCGCTCGGACTATCTCATCACATGATGGTCCACCTCATTCCCACATACAGACGGAGACTAAAGCTCACTATACCTGTTGTGAGCACTACGAGGAAATTGACCAGTGAAGCTGGGGAGAAGCTGAGCACGTGCATGGAAATAACCGACTGGGGCATGTTTAAAGGAGCCACGCACGATCTGGATGAGTACACGGACACTGTGAACTCATATATCCACTTTTGTGAGGAGAGCATTCTTCCATCGCGCACCAGGGTGAGGTACTCAAATGACAAGCCCTGGTTCACTGCTAAGCTCAGACAGATCAGGAAGGAGAAGGAAGCAGCGTTGAAAAGTGGAGACAGGGACTGCTACAGGGAGGTCAAATATCGATTTAGCAGAGAGCTGAGGAGAGCTAAATCTGTGTATTCTGAGAGACTCCAGCAGCAGTTCACTGCTAACGACTCTGCTTCTGTGTGGAGAGGACTGAGGCAAATCACCAACTATCGGCCTCAGGCTTCTAAAGGTCAGGATGACAAAGCCCTTTGTCAAAGACTGTCCCAACATTATGCCCGTTTTGACACCTCGTCAGCTGTGTCCATCTCCCCCCCCTCCCCCCAGCGCCACTGCCTCCACGGTCCCCACTTCATCAAAGGCGGTCCCCCCTCCTCCCCCCCCTGCCCTTGTCATCAGTGAGCAGGACGTGCACAGACAGTTCTCCAGACTGAACCCGCGCAAGCCCCCCAGTCCGGACGGCGTGTCTCCCTCCACCCTGAGACACTGTGCGGAAGAGCTGACTCCTGTCTTCACAGACATTTTTAACACCTCCCTGAAGTTATGCCACGTGCCGACCTGCCTCAAAACCTCCACCATCATCCCTGTCCCCAAGAAGCCACGGATCACTGGACTTAACGACTACAGACCTGTAGCGCTCACCTCTGTAGTCATGAAGTCCTTTGAGCGCCTGGTCCTGCCCCACCTCAAGTCCATCACCACTCCCCTCCTGGACCCGCTGCAGTTTGCCTACCGAGCCAACAGATCTGTGGACGGTGCAGTCAACCTGGCCCTCCACTCCATCCTGCAGCACCTGGACTCCCCGGGAACCTACGCCAGGATCCTGTTTGTGGACTTCAGCTCTGCATTCAACACCATCCGCCCCGCTCTGCTCTGGGACAAGCTGTCCCTGCTCAACGTGCCTGACTCCCTCTGCAGGTGGATCACCGACTTCCTGACGGACCGGAGGCAGCATGTGCGGCTGGGAAAGACTGTCTCAGACTCTGTTAGCATCAGCACCGGATCACCCCAGGGCTGTGTACTTCCCCCCTACTCTTCTCCCTTTATACCAACTCCTGCACCTCCAGCCACCAGTCTGTCAAGCTGATCAAGTTTGCGGACGACACCACCCTCATCGGGGTCATCTCCAACGGCGACGAGTCCATCTACAGGAGAGAGGTGGCCCAGCTGGCGTCCTGGTGCAGCCACAACAACCTGCAGCTGAACGCTCTGAAGACAGTGGAGATGATCGTGGACTTCAGGAAAGTCACAACCCCTCTGCCCCCCCTCACCCTCACAGGCTCTCCCATCACCACTGCAGATTCCTTCTGCTTCCTGGGCACCACCATCACCCGGGACCTCAAGTGGGAGCCGACCATCAGCTCCCTCATCAAAAAGGCCCAGCAGAGGATGTTCTTCCTGCGGCAGCTGAGGAAGCTCAAGCTACCCACCAAGATGTTGGTGCAGTTCTATACGGCCATCATTGAGTCCATCCTCACCACCTCCATAACTGTGTGGTACGCAGGAGCCACTGCCAGGGACAGACTAAGGCTGCAGCGCGTCGTGCACACTGCTGAGAAGGTGATCGGCTGCAAGCTCCCATCCCTCCAGGATCTGTACATCTCCAGGACCCGGAGGCGTGCAGGCCAGATCATAGCCGATCCTTCACACCCTAGTCACGTACTGTTTGCCCCCCTCCCCTCAGGTAGAAGACTTCGGTCCATTCAGACTAAAACCTCCCGTCACATGAACAGCTTCTTCCCCTCTGCCATCAGACTGCTGAACACTATGTGACTTATTAGACTCTCGTGCACTACGTACAGCAGCTCAACCAGACTCATGTCAATCATCACTGTTTTCTTTTTGCATTACCGACTGCACTACGTGGTACTCCACAATATCTGCTGCTTGCTAATATATTTAAAAATTGCTTGACTAGTATTACTCATTCATATTCTACATTTTATTGCATGTATAGTTTTTTATTTCTATCTTTTATTTTTATCATGTTTAATGTTGCAGCATCGCACCGAGACAAATTCCTAGTTTGTGTACTACATGAACAATGGCAATAAATCTGATTCTGATTCTGATTCAGGCTCGCCATCTCCATTCGTAGAAAATCCAGGATCCAGAAGGTCTTTGGTCAGCAACCAGAAAAAACCTAGCCTGCACGACAATAATGGTATTATTGTTTACAGCTAGAGTAATTCGTCTTCCAATCCCTTCTTATATAACACCATAGCTTAGTGTTTAAATTCTTCTCTCATATTACTATTATCACAATCCAGCAATATAGTAATATCTTACATTTCACATCTTACATCTTACATGCATGTGTTCTTTTTTCTCACAATCTCTCTGGTAGCACATGAAATACCCTTTTTTCATGTAACCAATTAAATGAATTCCTCTGTTCATCTCTATATCATTTAACCATGAAATTATGATTAATCCCTTTCAACCTTGTCTGAGCTACTGGGTTTAGCATAACCTATGGCTTTACATAGTAGACTAACACCATGTGCTTTTAGCATCAAACTACACATTGCATTTGACAGAAATAGTGCATATGAACTAAAAGTACTTCAGCATACTGTTGGGAACTGAAATCACATTTAGGAAAACCATACAGACACAAAGACAGCCTTTTCCATTGCTTTTAAACAGGAACAATCCACTCGCGACTAGCATTAGCATAGCGCTAACATTAGCATGTATCTGACTCACCAAGATGAGATTTTAGTGTGAATACAGCAAAGGACACAGCCACAATGCCCCTCACGCTCGTGCTCCCGTCAACTTAGGAAAATCAAGGTTGCAAATTAGCGTTTGGAGAGTGTTTAGATTCATTTATAGCATCTTTCTGAATGAAACTCACCAAGAAAGAGGTATCTGTGTGAATCGCTTCACAACCTCCTTCGCCCACCCTCGTATCGTTAAAAGACCGATTTCCAGCATAGCGCCTCAGCACTTTGCTCGGAAGGCGGGGCTAATCTTGCTCTTAACGAATAGAAAGACCCAGATCACCCAATGTGACCATGAACCGGAAATTCAAAAGTTGGATGACAAGGATCACACTTCTTCTTCCCCAAGATAGTCGGTTTTCAAAATAAAATCACACACTTTCATTAATACAAATGAAATCTGAGAAAAAGGGTCATTTTCTCAGCTGGGTTACACACTCCCCCGCTTAATATCATGCACGTCCCGTTGCATGTGTAACCAAGACTGTCCATCATCAGTATTTAGAAACTCTGAGAAAGCTGTATTCAAACCTTGGAAAAGGGACTTAACAACAGTCACTAGAGGATTTCCTAATTCAGGATACTCTAGTCTTTTTGGGAGTTGTCTGATTCTTTCAGATCGTCGTATTGGTTGAATTGCAATGTGATCATTTTTGTCCATTTCATCAGGCAAATCATTCGATTGGTGTTCTTGCCCCTTGACTGAATTGTCAGAAGGTTCCTCTAGTATTGTTGCTGTTTCATTTTCCACAGGCAAATTATAGGAAGGTTCAATCTCAATCGCATTATGCTCCCTATCCGGTTCTGCATTGGCAGTGGTCTCAGGTAAATCACAACCAGGTGGGTTTGTCATTTCCGGTGTTTGCAAAGGTTTTGGATAATCATGTACAGTAGTAAATCTGGTTATCTCTCCACATGGGGAATCCTCAACCCACGGAATCAAAAATTAATTTCCAATTTCGGTTAACTCTTCGTGATCATTGTTCTCTGCAACAGTTGTTTGGCATGTCTTAGGGCGGTGAATAGGCTCTGGTTCAGGTGTTTCTGCTGTGGCAACAGGGAGGAAACTGCAGGGAAGCAAAAGGTCTCTGTGTAAAGTTCTTGAGGGACCTTGCTTTGACTCGGGCTTAACCGTGTAAACGGGTAAATTACCTGCACGTTTGACTACCACATGAATATCGGCCTCCCATTTATCAGCAAGCTTATTTTTTCCACGCAGTCTCACATTTCTAACTAAAACCCTATCCCCAGGTTCAAGTTCAGAAACAGTGATTTTGCGGTCAAACCTGGTCTTGTTCTTGTCTGCAATCTTTTGTGCATTTTGTGAAGCTAACTTGTAGCTTTCTTCGAGCCTTTTCTTGAGATTTTCAACGTATTGCAAGTGAGTAACTTTCTGATCTTTGTTGAGAGGAAGTCCAAACGCTAGATCAACTGCCAATCTGGGTTTTCTACCAAACATTAATTCGTAGGGAGTAAACCCGGTTACATCACTGCGTGTGCAGTTGTATGCATGTACTAACGGCATAACATAGTCCTTCCAGTGGGACTTTTGTTTGGACTCAAGCATTCCTAACATACTCAGTAGCGTTCGGTTGAATCTTTCAGTAGGGTTACCCCTGGGGTGGTATGGGGTTGTTCTTATTTTTCTTTATGCCTGAGATCTCACAAAGGTCTTTTATTAGTTTTGCCTCAAAGTCAGGACCCTGATCGCTGTGCAGGCGCTCAGGTATACCGTAGTGAACGATGAATTGATCCCACAAGCACCTGGCAACCGTTTTGGACCTTTGATTTGAGGTAGGCAACGCAAGGGCAAATTTAGTAAAATGATCAGTTATTACAAGAATATTGCTGGTATTGCTACTGTCTGGTTCCAGACTGAGGAAGTCCATGCAGACTAGCTCTAAAGGTCGTGTGGTGGTTATGTTGACCAGGCTAGCCGCTTTTTCAGGAGGACTCTTCCTTCGTATGCACCGATCACATGTTTTTACCTTTTGCTCGACATCTGTTGCCATATGTGGCCAATAGAATCGTGGTCGGACCAGATCAAGGGTTCTGTCAACGTCTAAGTGGCCCATGTCATTGTGCAGACTTTGGAGTACGGGAGCTCTGAGTTCCTCGGGAAGAACGAGCTGGTGGGTCACTTGGTCTCCAATTTGTCTTTTTCTGTACAACACTTCATTGTACATCTCCAACCTATGGAGTTCTCTGAGTAAAAAAGGGAGATCTGGGAGTTCTTCTCTAGCAGTCGGTGGGGGTGTTTGGCCACGTTCGATTTGTTCAATAACTTGTCTGAGTGTCAAGTCCGCTCTTTGTTTGTCTTTGATTTTTGTTTGAGACAAGACAGGGATAGTGGGTAAGCCATTGTCTTGCTCCAAGACATACAAGTCTGGGATTGCATCAGCTGAGATGGTAAATGACTCCACAAGTGTAACACCACTATCCTGATTGTCATCACAAATTGTAACAAGGTGGTTTTGACAAATGGCTTGAACAGCTTCATCATTTACAACCTCTGTGGTGTCACTGTCAGTTAGGTGGCGCTCTACAAAGCGGCTTACACGCTCCTGCTCTTTCCTGGACTGGACATCATCAACGAGTTCACCATGAGGACGTCTAGACAACCCATCTGCATCTAGGTTTTTCTTGCCTGCTCTATACTGTAACTTAAAGTTGTAGTTAGACAAAGCTGCAAGCCACCTGTAGCTTGTGGCATCTAATTTAGCAGAGGTCAATATGTAGGTGAGTGGGTTACTATCTGTAACTACCGTGAACTGACCACCATACAAACAGTCGTGAAACTTTTCAGTTACTGACCATTTTAGAGCTAAGAACTCTAGCTTGTGAGCTGGATAACGTGCTTCGCTCCTTGATAACCCACAACTGGCAAAAGCTATGGCCCTAAGCTGACCGTCCTGCTCCTGATAGAGTGCTGCTCCTAAACCAGTGGCACTAGCATCGGTATGGAGTACGTAAGGCAGCTTCGGGTCTGCAAAGCCCAAGATAGGAGCTGATGTTAACTTTTCGATGATGGAGTCGAAAGCTTCTTGACAGTCTGTGGTCCATCGACTCTCAAATGGCAGTTTGGGGTCAAAGTAGGTTTGGTCAGTGACTCTGGATTTTGACTTTTTGTTGAGTGGCAGGTAACCGCGTGTGAGGTCGTTAAGAGGGCGTACTATAGACGAGTACCCTTCAATGAAACGTCTGTAGTACCCTGAGAACCCTAAAAAGGATCTCAGTTCCGTGAGATTCTTAGGCCGTGGCCAAGTCTTAAGGGCCTGAATCTTTTCGGGGTCTGTCTCGACACCGCTTTCGGAGACTACATGACCTAGGTACCGGACTGTTGTTTGAAAAAATTTACATTTTTCTGGTGATAACTTTAGCCCGTACTCTTTAAGACGATGGAGTACCCGCATGAGTCGCCGTTCATATTCTTCCAAACTATTTGAAAAGATGATGAGATCATCTAGAAAGATTAGCACCTCATTTAAGTTCATGTCACCGACGCAGCGCTTCATGGGCTGCTGAAAGGTGCTTGGGGCATTGGTTATGCCCTGCGGCATGCGGTTTAACTCCCAGAATCCAAGGGGTGTTACAAAAGCAGTCTTTTCTTTGTCTGCTTCTTCTACCTCAATCTGGTAATATCCAGACTTAAGATCGAGGACTGTAAACCACTTGGATCCTGTGAGCGCCGAGAACGTCTCCTCTAGATTTGGGAGAGCGTAAGAGTCCTTTCTTGTTTGCAAATTGAGTTTGCGAAAGTCTATACATAGACGCACATCATTGTTTTGTTTCCTCACCACAACAATGGGGGACGAGTAGGGAGACTGGGACTCTCTTATCACACCTGCAGCGAGCAGCTCTTGAAGGTGTTTACGCACTGCCTCAAGGTCTTGGGGGTGTATAGGGCGTGTACGGTGCTTAAAGGGAGTCGGATCATGAAGACTGATGGAGTGTTTCACTTTGCTCGTACACCCAAAGTCCAAATCATGGAAAGCGAATACTTCCGGGATGGCATTTAGTTGTTTGGTTATTCGCTCTTTCCACTCCTGTGGAATCGGTGAATCATCAAAGTTGAAACTCAGTTGTGTCTTGTTTGCGGCCGACTCATTTGCACTGACGACATTGTGCTGGGACAGGATACAGTGGAAAGCTCCCAGTTCTGCTATGACACACGTGGACGGCATTGTGACATCTTGCTCTGTTTCGTTCGTAATCATTACAGGCACTTTGTGTGGAGCTCGGGAAGGAAGTGTTATCAGGCAAGTTTTAACACAAAGGCCACCCGGCAAGGAAGACTGAGAGGGGTGTTCCACTATAGCACAGGTGTCTGAGGTACAGTGAACGTTGGCAGACCCCTCTAAAACTACAGTTTTACCTGCTGGGACTACAGCTGGGGCTTTGCCTGACAAGGTAACTAATCCAATGTTCCCATCTTTGTTCTTTGTATGTCTTAGTTTGAGAGTTTTCAACAGTGTCCTAAAACTGTAAGAGCTAGGTAAGTGATCAGGAGTCTTCATGTCTAAATACTTTCCATAAAGAACATCAAGTGTGTTTGTTCCCACTAACACTGGTGTCTGACTATTAGGATTGGCATCTGGAACGACGAGAGCTAAGGTCAGTATGTCAATCTCTGTGCATAAGAAGTCTTTTGGAAAGGTAATACACATCTCTATATAACCTAAATAGGGAACGGGCTGACCTGCAGCGCCCTCTACTTCTAAAAGGTCATAGAGTGGTTTAAGGTTTTGATCGGGAAAGTTCTGTTTGTAAAACGACTCGGTGACTGTTGTCACTTGTGACCCTGAGTCAAGAAGACAATGCACATTAACATCAGAAATGCTAACTACAGCTGTGCATTTGGAGCCAACTAACCCTTTTGGTAGGCTATACTTAGGTGGGTTAGTAACAGATTGCTTAAGGATAGCGCGTTGCTTGTACTTAGTGGGACATGACTGTCTGGCTACAGTCTCCATTTGCCCCGTAATAGAGACTGTTCTTAGTTTAACCCGGTCTTTATTAGCTGTGGGCTTTCTAGACCCCCATCTCTTTTGTTTCTCTTTAAACAGCTTATGCTTTTCAGTAACTAGAGCTGGGTTGGGTTCGTTTTCGCAGTTCGGCTTGATGTGGCCATCCTCTCCACACTGGAAACAGTACCACGGTTTGGGTGGGGTACTTCGAGTTCTGACCATTTGTTCTGTGGGTTCCTTTGTCACTTTATTCGGCTTTCGTTTCTCTTTTGGCTTTGTACTGGGTGTACTTTTTGAGTTTTGGACTTTTGGTTTTGCAGTTAGTTTTCCTAGTTGATTTTGGATTTCTGCAACTTGTTTTGAGAGTTCTTGAATTGAGTTTACCGTGATTCTGTCCTCATTTTCATCTGAACTACATTGTACAGTTTGCACGTGGGATGTCACTTCTTGTTTTGAACTGCTCAAATGTTGTCTCATTCGCAAAGTTTTGGCAGCATTTTGGTCTTCTTCAGTACGTAGCAAGAGAAGCAAATCAGGAAAAGTAGGGGGATTTGTTCGTTTTTGTTTTAACTGGAGTGCAGTTAAAAGGGAATCATCCCAACAACCTCGACAAAACTGTGTGACAAGCAGCCTGTCAAAATCCTGGCTTGAAGCACCACCACGCTTCACGGTGTGAGTCAAAGCTACTTGAAGACGTTGTAGATATGATGAGGGTTTCTCACCTGTATTTTGGAAGGTGTCAATAAACTTGGCATAAAGCTCTCCGCCATCTTGAACTGTACCATAATCAGAATCTAACAGCTTAAGGTATTCTGATGATGAGCTGTTGGGGTTCAAGTACTTGACTACATCAGCTGCTGGGGGGAAAAGAGACTCAATGATCTTTCAGGATTGTTGCAATTTGGACATAGCAGGATCAGTCAAGATTAATTCTACACTGGAGCGCCAAGTATCATAATCTAGCTCATAAGTTGGTCGGCGGTCTTTGCCAGAAAAAGCTCCGAGCTTTTGTGAAAGTGGCTGCACGGAAAAATCTTCCCTTTTCACAATGTGCTCAACTACCACACGTTGCACTTCTGGGGGATTTAAATCATGTGCAGAAATGGTGGGCATACTTCGAGCTGGGGTGCTCATAGTGTGATTTGACTGGTTAGTTGGTTGTGCACCTTGAATACTGGACTCAGCTGCAGAAGGCTGAGGTTAAGGTTCATCTAAGAAAGCTTCAGGTAAGTTATCAGGTAACTTAACTTGCTCTGATTGATCATTTTCAGATTCTTTGATTGCCTCAGAAATCTGTAACATCACGTCTTTCAGGGCACCTGCAAAATCTCTGCCACTCATCTTCGCTAGGTTTTTAATATCAGAGCGATGTAACTTGATCATCTCATCAAGTTGCTCATCTCCAGCGATTTCACTCACTATCACTGCATTTGGAATTTTCACAGATTCACGCTCAACAATATCTATTTTGGGTACGTATAGGTTTGAAATAACATAAGGGAAAGAAGAAAAAGGCTCCTGGCTGGGCTCGCCACTTCTTATTGTAATCCTTGCCTTATGTTAATTAGGTAAGGGAAATAATTAAGTGTAGACCAGTTGCTAGGTTCGTAAGGGTTACAATAGGGAATTAGAGTGAGTGTGGAATGAAATAGCTGGAGGCAAGAAATGAGCAATTCATGTCTGTTATTAATAAATATAGAAGGAGTAAAATATACAAACAATGTACAAATATACAAATATAACAACGGCCAGCATGATATAAAACCCCAAAAGTGTCCTACTGAGCTCAGTGTTTGTTTGTCCTTTCGGGTTAGTCGTTTGACCAGTCAAGATGTCTTGTAACTCCAGACTCAGGTTTGTTTTCCTCTTTTAAAGCGGCGACTTGGGTTGTTACCACTTTAAATCCTGGGCACTGGAGAGAGGAGGGATGTCCTTCAATTGAGACCTTGGTCAGACCTCTGTTCAATCTCGGTTCAATCTCGGGTCAGGCTCGCCATCTCCATTCGGAGAAAATCCAGGATCCAGAAGGTTTTTGGTCGGCAACCAGAAAAAACCTAGCCTGCACGACAATAATGGTATTATTGTTTACAGCTAGAGTAATTCGTCTTCCAATCCCTTCTTATATAACACCATAGCTTAGTGTTTAAATTCTTCTCTCATATTACTATTATCACAATCCAGCAATATAGTAATATCTTACATTTCACATCTTACATCTTACATGCATGTGTTCTTTTTTCTCACAATCTCTCTGGTAGCACATGAAATACCCTTTTTCCATGTAACCAATTAAATGAATTCCTCTGTTCATCTCTATATCATTTAACCATGAAATTATGATTAATCCCTTTCAACCTTGTCTGAGCTACTGGGTTTAGCATAACCTATGGATTTACATAGTAGACTAACACCATGTGCTTTTAGCATCAAACTACACATTGCATTTGACAGAAATAGTGCATATGAACTAAAAGTACTTCAGCATACTGTTGGGAACTGAAATCACATTTAGGAAAACCATACAGACACAAAGACAGCCTTTTCCATTGCTTTTAAACAGGAACAATCCACTCGCGACTAGCATTAGCATAGCGCTAACATTAGCATGTATCTGACTCACCAAGATGAGATTTCAGTGTGAATACAGCAAAGGACACAGCCACAATGCCCCTCACGCTGGTGCTCCCATCAACTTAGGATAATAAAGGTTGCAAATTAGCGTTTGGAGAGTGTTTAGATTCATTTATAGCATCTTTCTGAATGAAACTCACCAAGAAAGAGGTATCTGTGTGAATCGCTTCACAACCTCCCTCGCCCGCGCTCGTATCGTTAAAACACTGATTTTCAGCATAGCGCCTCAGCACTTTACTCAGAAGGCGGGGCTAATCTTGCTCTTAACGAATAGAAAGACCCAGATCACCCAACGTGACCATGAACCGGAAATTCAAAAGTTGGATGACGAGGATCGCACTTCCTGTTCCCCAAGATAGTCGGTTTTCAAAATAAAATCACACACTTTCAATAATACAAATGAAATCTGAGAAAAAGGGTCATTTTCTCAGCTGGGTTACAATAGCCTAAAGGCCATTTCTGGTGAAAATTTCACCAGGAAATTTGTTTGAATTTAGACAAACTATGCCACCGCTATAAATGTTTTGGGTTTTGTTTTTTGTTTTTTTACCTAGGGGGCACTATATCTATATGTGGTATAGTCATATAAATCTGTTCTGGGTGGTACTAGTACCATCAAGTTTGGGTCCATTTGGATGATGTACATGTGAGTCATGACAACTTCTTGTCCATTGGCGGTAGGGCCGCTACTGCTGTGTCTCATTGTATATTATAGAAATGTTCACCATTGGCTGTCTATTCAACACGCTAAATTTGGTTGACTTCGGACAAAGAATGCAAGAGTTATTAAGCTTTGTTTTTCTTCAAGGGGCGCTAGAGCTATGTTTAATTGTTCATTATAGAAAGGTTCAGTGTTGGTTAACCATGCACCACACAAAATTTGGTTGAATTTGGATTAAGTATTTCAGATTTATAAGGCTTTGTTTTTTCTGCTAGGGGGCGCTGTAGCTATGTGTCATTTTTCATTATACGAAGATTCAATGTAGGCTACCGATATGGAGCGCTATAGCTATGTTTGTTATCATTACAAAAATCTTTTCTGGGTCTGACTAGTATCATATATATAAAGTTTCACACCAATCGGACATTCTATATGTGAGTTATGGCAACTTCCTGTCCATTGGCGGTAGGGGGCGCTGTCACTATGTGCCATTCTTTATTATACAAATTATTGGTACTGGCTAACTATTCACCAAACAAAATTTTGTGGAAATCAGTCAGTGTTAAAGGCATTGGAAGGGTGATGGCGATACTGCAAACTTGGCCATGCCCCATCCGTCAAACTGTTGGGCATTTGGAAAAGTTTTCAACAGCTTTGATGGCACATAGGTATAGCTGAGTCTCACCATAAATGGTACCAATCAGACTATTTATTTCAGAGATATTGAAGAAAACCTTTGGTGTAACCTTCATGTCTCCAAGAGACAATAGAGAGGGCGCTATTGCTATTCATGAATATTCATAGCTATAATTGTTCGGCGGTATACCCATATACACCATACCTACAGTATCTTGGCCAATCTGACATTCATTTCCGAGGTATTAACAAAACAATATGATGCAAACTTTCTGATGCAAAACTTTCTGCCTCCTATAGGTGGTGCTGTAGATTTCTATAAATATTGTTCTATAGAACTGTTTGGAATTGGACTAATATCCATAATATTGAATTTGGTTGAAATCCCACAATGCATACCAAAGTTATTGCCATCAGAATGGTCATAGAATGATCATGGTGAGGCATCAAACCTTGCCACGCCCCTACGGCCAAACCGTCGAGTGTCGTGAAAAGTCTTCAGTAACTTTTAATGGCACATGGGTATAGATAATTGTCACCACAAATGAGCTCAATTGGACTAAAACCCTAGGACAAGTTCAATCAAATGCGTGTGGTGGAAATCAGGTCATGTCCACTTTCTGCCAAAATGACTGACTTCCTGTTGGGTGTAGACCACAGGTGTCAAACTCATTCCATGGAGGGCCAAGACCCTGCAGGTTTTACCTCCACCCAGTGTCTTCAACAGGTGGTCTCGCTGAATTTCTTCCCACTGATTGCTGATCAGTGAAAACACCTGCTGGAGACATTGGGTGGAAGTAAAACATGCAGGGTCTTGGCCCTCCATGGAATGAGTTTGACACCCCTGGTGTAGACCATCACTTCTATGGAGTTTTTTGCATGTCTTGACATGATAAACGTCTCACCTGATTTTTATCTTTCTTCATGAAAGTAAGCGTGTGCCACTCCCCATTGACTTCACATGTTAGGTGGTGCTGTACAGCCATTTTTGTGGGATCATTCATATTTCCTCCAAAATATAAAATTTTTGACCAGTCTTGAGGTCCCTACAAAAAATAGTGAGTTTTCGTGCACATTCACTACCCCAAAAATGAGATCTTGGAAAGAAAGAAAGAAAGAAAGAATACTTACAATTACAATAGGGCTCTCGCCCACTGACGTTGTCAGTGGCTCGGGCCCTAATTAAAGCTGCAAACAGCTATAAGCACCCCCCCCCCCCCCGGTGCCCGTTGTACCTAGCTGGCTCAGAAAATTTCCTGTCATTGCAGAAAGCGCTGCATGAATAATAAAGTAAACCATTTGGTGCAGTACTTGCTGTGAGCAGTAGGTGACGCAATAATGTTTGTCAATCATTTTTATGTAGGAGCATGCAGGGTGGGACTAACATCCATCGTAGCAATTACGGTGAAAATCAGACAGTTTCTCCAAGTTATAATTGTCCAACGTATTGCGATAAGGTAAATTTTGACATGTGGCCATGGCAAGACTTACATAGATACATG
This sequence comes from Pholidichthys leucotaenia, assembly GCA_020510985.1. NCBI lineage: Eukaryota > Metazoa > Chordata > Actinopteri > Cichliformes > Pholidichthyidae > Pholidichthys > Pholidichthys leucotaenia. The sequence goes on along the minus strand of CM035847.1, from coordinate 251,017,256 downwards.
TTGCAGACCCATATAAAACTACAGAAGAGAGTCACCTTGATTTACGTTCCATATTTCGTGACACTTGGACTTTCCCAACCCTCCAAAGTGTAAAATGTACTGAATAGTGAGGAGAGGGTTTCCATGACAACTGTGATGATCACAGGAGAAATGTGACTTCCACTGAGGGTAATCCAATGAGCTCTGAGATACCTCTGAGAATGTCATGCCATTCTGACAACTGGTCTTTGAGCGAGAGTTGATACATTTTTGTGCAGTACCTCATGTCAGCACAAGGTTGTGCTAAAACAAATTCATAAAAATTGATATATAGGTGTGTTTAGAGTGGAATTAGTATCTATCGTGCAAATTTTGGTCCAAATCAAAGAAGTATCGTCTGAGCTGTGACTCTCGTGTTTTGTATAGCGATGATGCCATCAAAGTATGCCGGTCAGCATGAAAACAGTTCTGTACTATGTATGTGTGCTGTCAATGAGTCCTAGACATTCCTTCATGCGATTTTTGCACACAGCGAGACAAAACTAAAATTAAAATTTCAGAAATTCTTCCTTTAACCACGAGGTGGTGCTATGACTTTTGTTAATTATTTTTAAATAGGAGTGTGCAGGGTGGGACTAATATCCATCGTAGAAAATGTGGTGAAAATTGGACAAAGTTTGTCCAAGTTACAAGTGTCCGTTTTTCTAACCACTAGGTGGCACTATAATTTTTAATTATTTTTATATAGGAGTGTTCAGGGTAGGAGTTATATCCATCATAGAAAATTTGGTGAAAATCAGACAAAGTTTGTCCAAGTTACGAGTGTCCGATGTTCCAACCACTAGATGGCACTATAACTTTTGTTAATTATTTTTGTATAGGAGCATGTAGAGTGGGGCTAATATCCATCATAGAAAATTTAGTAAAAATCAGACAAAGTTTGTTCAAGTTATAAGTGTCCGTTGTTCAAACCACTAGATGGCACTATAGCTTTTTGTTAATTATTTTTGTATAGAAGCATGCAGGATGGGAATAATATCCATCATAGAAAAGTTGTTGAAAATCGGAAAAAGTTTTTCAAAGTTGCAACTCTGATGCTCCATGGCAAACAGTCAACCTTTGCCATGTCGCCATGGCAACACTTACATATCAGTTATGTGTTGCCAATCTATATGGGGTTACAGAGGACAGTCATCTCTACTTATGTTCCAGATTTCATGACTCCAGGACCTCCCCAACCCTCCCAACAAGATCACAGATTGAATGGCGAGGAGGGCGTGTCCATGGTAACAACAGGGATGCCATGCTAAAGTTGATGTGCAGTTATGGTCATCCAGGTGGTCTGATGAAGTCATTCTGGCTCATTCACATTTTCATTCACGTCATTCTGGCAAGTGGTGCGTGCGTAATAAATAAAACAGTTTTCAGCAATTCTTCCTTTAACCACTTGGTGGTGCTATATTTTTTATCAATTATTTTTATATAAATGCATCCAGGGCGGGACTATTATCCATCATGGAAACTTTGGACATGGGACAAGTTTTGCTCAAGTTACAGCTGTCTGATGTTGTAAGGGACGGAGTCAAACTTTGTCATGGCGCCCTGGCCACACCTTTGAGCTTTTTACTGTCACATAAGCAATTAATGGCCCATGCCTATAAACGTCACCATGTGAAAATGAGTTCAATCGGAACAGGCCCCAAGGAGGAGTTTGTTCAAATGTGAGGGGTGGTTTTTGGCCAAATTGGAGGTGGAGTGGCTTTGAGGCAAGATGGCGGACTTCCTGTTGGCCGTGGGTAAGGGCCACAATTATGTTTTTTGCATGTCCTGAGGTGATGCACACCTCACCCGAATTTCATGTCTGTATGGCAAACTTTAGTGCCGCTGGTCTCCACTGACCTTGTACGTTTGGCCTCGCCCACAAAAGTTGGGGGTGGGGGGCACATATTTTTTCCAGTTTACGAATTTTTCACTGGGTCTGAGGTGTGTGTGAAGAAAAATTGCATTTTGGTTAACGTTCAGAGGGTGAAAAATGCGATCGTTTAGGTGGAAAAAGAATAATTAACGCAGCGGATACAACTGGGCAAGAGATACAATAGGGTTCTCGCCCACTGACTTTGTCAGTGGCTCACGCTCTAACAACAGACAAATCTAGAAAACCAAGGAGCCAGGGATAAATGAAGAATGCAGGGGGATACAGAGCACAGGGAGTACCACCATAACAAGAATACTTAAGTCACCGCAAGACACTGAGAAACAAGACTGAATGTAAAGAGAAACTGATAAGAAGAAGCCAACTTTATTGTCATTCAATCCATACAGCCAAATGAAATTAAGTTTCTCCTATCTACAATGTTAAACATATCTAGAATCAGAGGGGTCGCTGCCATGCAAGGCACCACCACAAACAACTTTTCCTTTCCCAATTCTATTATGCTGAGCACCAAGCTAGAAGTACCATTTTTATATGGTATGACCCAGCTAGGACATGAACCTACAACCTCCTTGTTGTCGGGCAGATGCTCTATCAACTAGGCCACCACTCCGGTAACATAACTGCAATTTGGAGAACAGGTGGGGACACTGATGCCAGGAATCAGACAAACAAGGACGTTACAAAACGACCACGGATTACAGGTCATTCCGCATTAAAACAGGAAATAAAGTTACATAAGACTAACCAAAACAGGGAGGGCTTTCAAAATAAACCTTCTTCTTCTTTTAGATTTGATTGGCGGTTGGCAACCAGCTTACAGGTGCATTACCGCCACGTATTTCACTCTATATCATCACTCTATCTGGTCAGGAGCTGTAGTCCTTCTATCATCATTCCTCTCGACTGAGGGAAACAACTAGACAACACAAGAAATGCTCTTAACATACCGTAAACCAGAAACTAGACAGAATAAACCATAATAAGTGTAATATAATATGGTAACTCAGAGGGTGGGGTATGATGACACATTATGCCCTCGTGACAGTTTTTAATAAGAAATTAAACCTGCAAGCAGGTGTAAACGGGCCTTCGCCCCCCGCGCACCCGCAGAACCCGGCGCCCGTCATCCCTTGCTGGCTCGGAAAATGTGCCGTCATCACTGCAAGGGCTGCATGAATAATAAAGTAAACCATTTGGCGCAGATCTTCCTGTGAGCAGTAAGTGGCACTATCCCTTTTGTCAAATACTGTACTATGTACAGTATTTGACAGGGCCCTCCCCCCTGTCTGCACAACAACCACTGCTGCCTCTAAGAAATCAAGTCCTGCTACCCACTCCCCACTCCACCGACACCCCCCCCACTCCCAACACACAGCCCCCCATCCTGACCCTGACCAAGACCCAGGTGAGGACGGAGCTGAGGAAGATCAAGGCGAGGAAGGCGTCGGGACCGGACGGCATCAGCGCAAAGCTCCTCAAGTCCTGTGCAGACCAGCTGTGTGGGATTGTGACGTATATCTTCAACATGAGCCTGAAACTGGGGAGGGTACCACAGCTGTGGAAAACATCTTGTGTGGTACCTGTACCAAAAACTTCCCACCCCAAAGACCTGAACAGCTTCAGACCGGTGGCCTTGACGTCCCACTTGATGAAGACCCTGGAGAGACTGCTCCTTGCTCATCTCCGCCCCCTGGTGGAACCAGCGATGGATCCACTCCAGTTCGCCTACCAGCATGGCATTGGGGTGGAGGATGCGGTGATCTTCCTCCTTCACCGTTCTCTGTCCCACCTGGAGAAGCCCGGGAATATGGTGAGGATCATGTTCTTTGACTTCTCCAGTGCTTTCAACACCATCCAACCGATGATCCTGAAGGACAAGCTGCTGCGCGCAGGGGTGGACCAGCACCTGTCATCATGGATCCTGGACTACCTCACGAACCGGCCTCAGTTTGTGAGAACCCGGGACTGTGTTTCCGACACGATCATCAGTAGCACGGGGGCCCCCCAGGGAACGGTGCTGGCTCCCTTCTTGTTCACTCTTTATACTGCGGACTTCTCACACAACACAACACATTGCCATCTACAGAAGTTCTCTGATGACTCTGCGATCGTTGGTCTCATCTCCAGCGGAGATGAAGCTGAGTACAGAGGGCTTATCCAGGACTTTGTGGACTGGTGCCATCGGAACTGCCTCCAGATCAACGCAAGGAAAACTAAGGAGCTGGTGGTGGACTGCCGCAGGCATGGGCAGCCCCTCACAGCACCAGTAAATATACAGGGAACAGACATCGAGATGGTGACATCCTACAAGTACCTGGGTATTCATCTGAACAATAAACTAGACTGGTCACACAATACTGACGCACTCTACAAGAAGGGACAGCGCAGGCTGTTCCTGCTGAGGAGACTCAGGTCTTTTGGTGTACAAGGGGCGCTGCTGAAGTCATTCTATGACACGGTGGTGGCATCAGCCATCACTTTTGGAGTGGTCTGCTGGGGCAGTGGCATTACTGCAGCCGATAGGAAGAGACTGAACAAACTGATTAAGAAAGCTAGCTCTGTCCTGGGGCAACGCCTTGATCCGATGGAGGAGATAGGAGAGAGAAGGACGGTGGCTAAACTGTCATCTCTGCTGGAGTCCGAGTTCCACCCTATGCAGGACATACTGGATGCACTGAGGAGCTCATTTAGCAGCAGACTACATCATCCCAGGTGCACAACCGAGAGGTTTCGTAGGTCCTTCCTACCAACGGCTGTCAGACTGTACAACCTAAGCAGGGCTGCTCGCAGAGATAGCAAAAAGACGTAACAAACTAATAGTTTTTTTTTTGTTGTTTTTTTTTTTTTTTTTTTGGAATGCAAAAGATGCAATAGACTTACACAATGGTCCTCTCCGGCATACAACTAGGAACATACCGGTCGCTATGGAGGGTGAGAATATGTATGGGCACATAATCATACCATGTAGGATAACTAAATAGACGGTTATGCTGTTTCATCCCACCTAGCAACAATGCTCTGCACTGTGTGTGTTTATATATTTACATATTTATTCCATCTAGCTACAATGCTCAGCACTGGGTGTGTTTATATTTATATATCTATATATTTATTCCATCTAGCTACAATGCTCCGCACTGTGTTTTTATATATCTACATATTATTCCATCTAGCTACATTGCTCCGCACTGTGTGTGTTTATATACTTGCATATTTATTCCACCTAGCTGCAATGCTCCATACTGTGTGTGTTTATATATTTACATATTTATTCCATCTAGCTACAATGCTCTGCACTGTGTGTTCATATATTCATATATTTATTCCATCCAGCTACAATGCTCTGCACTGTGTGTCTGTGTGTGTGTGTGTGTATATATATATTTTATAGTAATATGTACATATGTATATTAGCTGCTCTTGCTTGCTTGTTTTTTCTTGCCTTCTGATTGTTGCTCTGAGTGTTGCTATCCCTGTGCTGTTGCAATCCTGGAATTTCCCCGTTGTGGGACTAATAAAGGCTTATCTTATCTTATCTTATGTACATGTACTGTCAATGAGCCCAAGTCATTCCTTCATGTAATTTTGTTAAGCTGGTGAGAGAAAAATAAAGAAAACAGTCGTCAGTAATTCTTCCTTTAATCATTAGGGGGTGCTATGACTTTTGTTTATTATTTGTTTATAGACGAGTTCGGGAAAGGGAGAATATTAATCGTATAAAATTTGGTGAAATTGTACAAAGTTTGTCCAATTTACAAGGATCCAATGTTGTTACCACTAGGCGGTGCTAAAACTTTTGTTATTTTATATAGCAGTGTTCAGGGTGGGACTATTATCCTTTGTCAAACATTTGGTGAAAATCAGACAAAGTTTGTCCAAGATACAACTTTCTGAAATTTCATGGCGAGTAGTCAACCGTCGCCATGTTGCCATGGCAACACTTCCCTGTAAGTTATGTGTTGTCCACCCATATTAGACTATATATGACAGTGACCTCAACATATGTTCAAAAATTTATAACTCCAAGACCTTCCCACCCCTCCCCATAAGCTCATGGATTGAATGGCGAGGAGGGTGTGTCCATCGAAACATGTTTGATGTCATGCTAATGTTGATGTTCAGTTATGGTCATCACTGTGTTCTGATGAATCTCAGAAAATTTGACGTCATTCTGGCCAGCGGCGCATGAGTAATAAATAAAACAGTTTTCAGCAATTCTTTCGTTAACCACTATGTGGCGCTATAACTTTAGTCAGGGATTTTGATGTAGTTGCGTTCAGGGCGGGACTATTTTCTATCATGGAAAGTTTGGTGGACATCGGACAAGTTTTGCCCGATTTAGAGCTGGTTGAATTTGTAAGGGGAGGAGTCAAATTTCGCCATTGCGCCCAATGACTTTTGTTTATTATTTGTATATAGTCGAGTTTGGGGAAGGGAGAATATTGATCGTATAAAATTTGATACAAATCGTACAAAGTTTGTCCAATTTACAAGGGTCCAATGTTGTTACCACTAGGTGGTGCTAAAACTTTTGTTATTTTATATAGCAGTGTTCAGGGTGGGATTATTATCCGTTGTCAAAAATTTGGTGAAAATCAGACAAAGTTTGTCCAAGATACAACTTTCCGAAATTTCATGGCGAGTAGTCAACCGTCGCCATGTTGCCATGGCAACACTACCCTGTAAGTTATGTGTTGTCCACCCATATTGGACTATATATGACAGTGACCTCAACATATGTTCAAAAATTTATAACTCCAAGACCTTCCCACCCCTCCCCATGAGCTCATGGATTGAATGGCGAGGAGGGCGTGTCCATGGTAACACGTTTGATGTCATGCTAACGTTGATGATCAGTTATGATCATCGCTGTGTTCTGATGAATCTCAGAAAATTTCACATCATTCTGGCCAGCGGCGCGTGAGTAATAAATAAAACAGTTTTCAGCAATTCTTTCGTTAACCACTATGTGGCGCTATAACTTTTTTCAGGGATTTTGATGTCATTGCGTTCGGGGCGGGACTATTTTCCATTATGGAAAGTTTGGTGGACATCGGACAAGTTTTGCCCAATTTACAGGTGGTTGAATTTGTAAGGGGAGGAGTCAAACTTCGCCATGGCGCCCAGGCCACACCTTTTGAAATTTTGACTTAATTTATACATTTTTTAATGGCCAATGCCTGTAGATGCCGCCATGTAAAAGGACTAGGACTAGTTCGTTCAAATGCGAGGTGTGACTTTTTTCCAAATTGGAGGTGGAGCGACTTTGAGGCAAGATGGCGGCCTTCCTGTTGGCGGTGGGTATGGGCCACAATGATGTTTTTTGCATATCTTGAGGTGATGCACACATCACCCAAATTTTATGTCTCTACGGCAAAGTTTATGGTCTCCAGTCTCCATAGACCTTGTACGTTTGGCCCCACCCACAAAAATGAGGGGTGGGGGGGCACATATGTTTTCCAGTTTATCGAATTTTTTGCCGGGTCTGAGGGGTTTGCCAAAAAAAAATTGCATTTTGGTTAATGTTCAGAGGGTGAAAAATGCAATCATTTAGGCGGAACGCGAAAAAAAAAAATAAACGGAGCAGATACAATAGGGCTTTCTGACGTTGTCAGTGGCTCAAGCCCTAGTAAAGAAACGAAGCAGATACAATAGGGCTTTCGCCAACTGACGTTGTGAGTGGCTCAGGCCCTAAGCTTTCGCCAACTGACGTTGTCAGTGGCTCAGGCCCTAATAAAGAAACGAAGCAGATACAATAGGGCTTTGGCCAACTGACGTTGTCAGAGCTCAGGCCCTAATAATATATTTTGAAGGCTCTTGTGGTAACAGAGGTTTTGCATACAAAGTCAGAATAGTTGTTTTTCTCTGTTGATCTGCAAGAAATATTCAAATGAAACCAATATTTTAATCAAATTTAAAACAGAATAGTCAAACAGTTACAGCAGTCGAGACGTCATCAAGACCAGAGTCTCCCAAGACCACAACAAGTATACACGGTGGTCTTGGGAGGCCCTGGTTTAGGTATGGTCTTGACTACAACACTACTGTTTACTGTATGTAGTTCAGTGTTTTGCATTTCACTGTTTAGATCATCCCATTAATATCCTGTCATTTATGTTGCTTATCAGTTTCTTCTCCATTTCATTGCCTTATATAGACTAATTGGATAATGACACAAATAGGCTGTGTACGCTTTTATTCCTGATTTTATACCACTTCCTAACTAGTCAAGAAATCAGAGTGGGGCAAAGTTTTGGGGTTGCATAAATTGAAAACAGACATCTAAAGGCCAATAAAAACTTTATGGTTAAATTTGACTCAGCACAAAATGTGATTTATTAGTAAAGCACTGAACTGATCCTTTAAGTCTATTAAAGAGAAAGCATTAACAGGTCAAATATGAGCGAAGGTGGGTCCGACCCCTACTCCTTCCTAACACCATTTAGTGTCTTAGACCAGTATGTGTTTGTGTTTTATGTGACCTCCATTTTCTCATCCTGACCTGTCTACGTGAGCCTGTGTGCAGGGTCGGCAATCCCTTTCACTTGGTTAAATGTTTTAATGTTGTACCTGACACCATTGTGTCCACAAACAAGAGTCCATCTCCTTGCGATGGAGACAGTGATGGAGGGTCTGGCCTGCTAAGATTAGAAAATAAACATCCTCAAAATGAAACTGAGGCCATGGCTTGACCCAGGACATGGAGAGAGGGAGATGGAGGTGCTGTCGGGTGGGAGAGGGAATCCCTCTGGTTAATGGGAGTTTATGATTTACAGCAGATGTTAGCCAACTCCTTTTCAATCTAGAAACAATATGTGTGACATGGGGTTCATTTTTAGATGGGAGCGAATCGATGATACAGAATGGGGTAGATTTTATGAGATGCTGCAGTGGGCTGTGGGGGTGTGACAGATTCTCGTCATCCACATTGATTCACTGCAGTCCATTTGTGACAAGTGGAAGAGAAGTGAAGCAGACGGCTGCGTATGATTGTGCCTCTTGTGTATTACTGTTACGCTGAATTCACACAACTAAATATATGGACATGTCTGGACATGCCTTGAACTTTTTTCTACATCCCAGTCACTGTTGCCAACTCCTCAGTAAGGAAAGTAGCTATTGTTGACAAAAGTTGATAAATGATGTCATCACCTAATTTGCATAATTGGTCATTTGCATGTAATTGTAATGGACGTCGTAGTAGAGAAGAATAATGTCACGGGAGAGACAAAAAGTGAGTAAAAAAACACCCCAAATACATTTAGAACTACAAATTAACTTTCTTCTGCTGATTCTTGGTTTGTTTTAATTATGCCATTTAAATAGGCCATCACTAACTTGACAGTGAAGAAACATTTGCATCCCACTCTGTAAAACAGGGCAGGTTTGGCAGGAGGTTTGCACATGCGCAACTCATTTGCAATCTGGACCCGAGTGGTGTGGATCTCCTCTCCTCTGACTGCTGTACAGTGTTGTGTTGCTAGATATATGATAGTTTTAGGGACTATACAATATTCGATCAAACTTTTTAAAAAGGCCAAATATACGATAGTTTTGGCATTTCCATGCGCCACCCCCCCCAAAAAAAGTTTTGATTTACGTGAACACCCACACCCGGGTTTCCTCTTGTAATATTTCTCTGTGGTGGCCCGCCTCGCCAGAAATTGTACCACCACGCCAAGCCAATATGATTTTATTGGTTTGATTAATAAAAATATATGAAACAATGACTTTCCGCAAGCGCGCACATGAACAACGCACGTGGCCATCAACCGCACGGAGTTTAGAAGCACCCTGCTCACACGAGTTTTCCAGTCAGTCAGCAAACAGCGTCTCGCTAAGCGTGACTGTCCGACAGAAACATGACTTTATTAAAGTGCTTTAAACGCAGAGAAAAAAAAAAATCATAAGAGGTATGTAAGCACTGGCGTTTATCATGGTTTTAACCCGCTGGAAACGGGAGTCATAATGGAAGAGTCGCTTAGCTAAGAGATGTGGTTAGAATTCAAATGCAGCCGGCTTCATATGAAGGGAAAGGCAAGGGACTGAGAACTGCTGAGGATATATTTCACCAGCCACTACAAAATTAAGTTATGAGACTGGCAATTTCTCTCTTTTCTCACACGAGCAGGCGTGCTGTTTTTATTCTCCAGCAGCAGTGACAAAGCAACAGCTAAAAACGCTAGCTCTAAACTGAGGTCCTTCAGCGGCTGCCTAGAGAGGTGCCTGATGAGAAAGCCTGAGCATGCAACTATAACGGCCGTTGCTAAACGACCGGGAGCCGTTTAGCATTTATGTCTGCACTAAGTAGCCAGGAGCTACTTAGTGAATGAAAAACCCATGTGCAGGAGTGGTTTCGTGTGTTGTATTGAACAAAACCTCAAAACGTGTTAATGGGAATGAATGAAGTGTGGATGTGTATGTGTGTGAAACATCCGAGCTGCTGAGTGCCTGAGCTGTCAGGGAGCGAAGGACGCAAAGGGCTCCCTGACATGCCTGATGGAAAATAAATAAATATGTGCATTTTTTTAACCAAATAGCCATATTAGGAGGTGTTTACATGTATTATTAGCATATTTGTAATTTGTGTGCATTTTCTACTATTGAATAAAAAAAAAATCAAATTGTAGGTGCTTCCCAGCCAGATATTGTGATACTAGGAGACCCATATCTACATGGCTCCCGGCCGTGTAGTCACTTCGCAACTATAACTGCCTAAACAGATTATTCTGTACATGAAGACATATTGTGGTGAATTATATCTTTAGAGTCCGCTACAGTTCCCTATTATGTACCTGGCAGGTTATAAGATGACCGAAATTCACGAAGTCAATGATTTTAATCTGTCAGCAGCCTTCAGACAAACTCAACGTGCCAACATCTGATTTCAGAATAAGGGAGGTTTTTCCTACTGTCTGGGTGGTGAGGAGATTTCTAAAAAAAAAAAAACTATAAATATAAAGAAATATTATAACAGAAATAACGGCATCCTTGGTCATTTAAGTTATTTCTTTAAATACAATTTTATTAATATTTTTTCTTTGTAATCAGAGTTAAATTATTGTTCTGTTCTGACTGCAAAATTATGGTCAAAAATGTACATTGTTACAGACGTGGACAAAATTGTTGGTACCCCTCTGTTAATGAAAGAAAAACCCACATTGGTCACAGAAATAACTTGAATCTGACAAAAGTGGTAATAAATAAAAATTCTATGGAAATTAACTAATGAAAATCAGACAGTGCTTTTGAATTGTGGTTCAACAGAATTATTTTAAAAAACAAACTCATGAAACAGGCCTGGACAAAAATGATGGTACCCCTAGAAAAGACTGAAAATAATGTGACCATAGGGACATGTTCAACCAAGATGTGTCCTCTAATTAACATTACAGGTGTCTACAAACTTGTAATCAATCAGTCGGCCTATTTAAAAGGTGACAAGTAGTCACTGTGCTGTTTGGTGACATGGTGTGTACCACATTAAACATGGACCAGAGGAAGCAAAGGAGAGAGTTGTCGCAATAGATTAAGAAAGAAAATTATAGACAAGCATGTTAAAGGTAAAGGCTATAAGACCATCTCCAAGCAGCTTGATGTTCCTGTGACTACAGTTGCACATATTATTCAGAAATTTAAGATCCACGGGACTGTAGCTAACCTCCCTGGACGTGGCCGCAGGAGGAGACAGCTAATACAAATGGTAACAAAAGAGCCCAGAACAACCTCTAAACACATTCATGGTGAACTCCAAGGTCAAGGTACATCAGTGTCAGATCGCACCATCCGTCGTTGTTTGAGCCAAGGTGGACTTCATGGTAGATGACCAAGGAGGACACCACTGTTGAAAACATAAAAATGCCAGACTGGAATTTGCCAAACTGCATGTTGACAAGCCACAAAGCTTCTGGGAGAATGTCCTATGGACAGACGAGACAAAACTGGAACTTTTTGGCAAGGCACATCAGCGCTATGTTCACAGACGCAAAAATGAAGCATACCAAGAAAAGAACACTGTCCCTACTGTGAAACATGGAGGAGGTTCTGTTATGTTCTGGGGCTGCTTTGCTGCATCTGGCACAGGGTGTCTTGAATCTGTGCAGGGTACAATGAAATCTCAAGACTATCAAGGTATTCTGGAGAGAAATGTGCTGCCCAGTGTCAGACAGCTTGGTCTCAGTTGCAGGTGATGGGTCTTGCAACAGGATAATGACCCAAAGCACACAGCTAAAAACACCCAGGAATGGCTAAGAGAAAAACACTGGACTATTCTAAAGTGGCCTTCTATGAGCCCTGATCTAAATCCTATTGAACATCTGTGGAAGGAGCTGAAACATGCCGTCTGGAGAAGGCACCCTTCAAACCTGAGACAACTGGAGCAGTTTACTGATCAGAAGTGGGCCAAAATACCTGCTGAGTGGTGCAGAAGTCTCATTGACAGTTACAGAAATCGTTTGATTGCAGTGATTGCCTCAAAAGGTTGTGCAACAAAATATTAAGTTAAGGGTACCATCATTTTTGTCCAGGCCTGTTTCATGAGTTTGTTTTTTAAAATAATTCTGTTGAACCACAATTCAAAAGCACTGTCTGATTTTCATTGGTTAATTTTCATAGAATTTTTATTTATTACCACTTTTGTCAGATTCAAGTTATTTCTGTGACCAATGTGGGTTTTTCTTTCATTAACAGAGGGGTACCAACAATTTTGTCTACGTCTGTATAAGGAAAAAGTAAAAAAAAAAATTACCACAGTCTGTTTCAAATGTATCTAAAAAAAACAAAACAGTAATTTTATTTTAAAAAACAGACAAAAATTAGTCATAAAATAATCCACAAATTTATAATAAAGTTTCAAAGGTACAAGAAAAGTCAATTTTACAAGAGAAAATAACAAATTTGAGGAACATGGTTTCAACTTTAGATTTACAGAGAAAAGTAGAAAACTACAAGAAAATTGTTATAAATTTTTGAGGAAAAACCTCAAACCTTCAAGACTGAAGTCATTACTCAAGTTTTTAAGTGGGTGCTCTTTGTACCCTTAACTCAATTAGAAATTTTTGGTTGCCTACTTTTAATTATTAGTTTCAAAGCACTGCTTTTACATGAATAGAATTTCTGGTTACTATACCCACCTGATCATATAATTTAAGTATGCATGAGTACATTAATATTATGAATGTTTCTTTCCCTTCACTACTCTCTCAGTGGAAAAAAGAAACACTAGAATAAAAATACAAAAAAAAATTGTCATTTATGTAAACCATGACAAAAAAAAATATTGCAGGACAAAACATGACACTTGATATTTTCTAACCTGTTTGTATACCACCATAGACAGAGAGAGAACCTGAATTAGACAGAGCTCAGAGAGGACAAGATGATACAGAAGAGAGGAGCCAAGGAGAGGAAAGTGTTCAGGCAGAGGAAGGAGAGAAGGATAACACCACTAAAAAGTCGAAACACAGGGTGTCTGGGTGGGACCCCAACCTCCCCAATATTCAAGCCTCGGTTGTACAATACTTCAAATGGTAACTTCCATATGCAACGTTACAGTGTAAAATTTTAAAAAGAAATAAACAGTAAAAAATTAACATATTCTGGTATGCTCCCCCGCCCCCCCCCCCCCCCGGGGGGAAATATGTTGCCACCGCGCCAAGGTCTTTAAGCCAGAGGAAATACTGCACACATCACCAGAAACTGAAACTTACTCTTACCCGATCCAATCAGCTCATACCTGGGCTGGATGGCTGGCTCCTCCTCCCTGTCTGCCACTGCCAGTCAGTCACATCAGCAGCACTCAGCTCGTGTTTCTTTACTGTACAAGCACCGCAACAAACATGAAAAGTGAACATGAGTTTGGACTCGGAGGGGAAAAAAAGAAAAGAGTCTGGCAGCACTGACACAGATGCTGGTAAGAGAAAAAGAAGCCTGCCGGGGCGGTCACAGCAGCTTTATCGCCCTGCTCTGCCTTGGCATTATACCGTTCCACTTACATTTAAGGGATGGCTTAAACCTGTTGCTAGGAAGAAGGCTAAAGCACTTTGCCGCTGCTGCAGCATTCATTTGGTATCAGACATTGCAGTTCTGCAAAAACTATTAATTTATTGTGACTGCAACAATGCTGCTGTGAGACTGACCGAGACTGCCTGTGATTGGCTGCTTTGGGATGGGAAGGGGACAGGAGACCCTCATGGTACCACCCACTGCTTGTTGAGGATGATAACTACAGAGCAATCGCGCACTTTCACGTCAGTGCCCAAAATACCAGAAAAGTCTTTGGTAACACCAGGAAAAGTCGTTTGATTTGTCGCTAGTCGAGTTTGACAAAAAAAAGTTGTCCGGGGGGCTGAAAAATCGCCAGATTTAACAACAAAAATGCCAAGTTGGCAACACTGATCCCAGTGATACTGCCTCTCACCCAGATCCCCATCTGACAGTATGTGAGACATTAGCACACACTTTAGACACCTTAAGTGCAAGTTGCACTCCAGTGTCGACACGACGCAGCTGTGACGTGTCAACACAGCAGCGCTGTGCATTCCTATTGCATAGCCTGACATACACCTCTCCAGAGAAGGAGTGGTGCACATTGGCAACGCAGGCCGTAAGAGCTGTGATTGGTCCACTTTGTCTCCTCCTTCACATTTGCCAGTTCTCTACGCTGTTTCGCTCTGCCTGTTCACCACGGCACAACTTCCACATCAAGTCGGTTAAACAGCGGTCCAAACTGAAAACAATATTGACGAAGTAAGCACAAACAGAGTATTTTGTGGCTTGTCATAACCCCAGTAATTACACAGATTGTCCACTTTGTTACCTTCACATTTCCTGGTTCTTGCCACTGCTTTGTTCCACCTGTTCACGGCGGCACAACTTCCAGTCGGTTGAACAGCAGTCCAAATTCAAAAGAATTTTGAGCTAGTAAGCACAAAACATTTTGGGGCTCGTCATAACCCCAGTAATTACACAGATAGTCATAATGGCAGCAGTGGTGGTCGCACGCACCGTTTTCTCCGGCTTCTCTTTTTCTCTGTGCAACGATTTGCTTTTAACATTTTTTAGCTCCAACTCCTTGAAAATCTGCTCTTGTCTGTCGCAATTTCAATTCAATTCAATTCAATTCAACTTTATTTATATAGCGCCATTTCACAACAACAGTCATCTCATAGCACTATCAACTGTAGGGGGGAACCCCCACAGTTGCAGAAAGACATTTCTGCTTCCTATTTCTGTTTCATAAACAAAAACACACAATTAACTTATTCTTAGCTGCATGGGCAGCATTAGGCCTTTTTTAGGGGTGCTTTAGCACCCTTAAATTTAAACTCAGCACCCCCTAAAAATTGGAGTGAAAAAACTTGTGATTATAAAATTTTAGTTCGTCTTTGACAAGCTGATATACGTAACATCCAAAACATATTCAATAATTTGTCTTTTAAACTTTTTAAAAATGCAAACGATCCCTGCCACTCAAATGGTATGAGCCCTCCTGTCACACACGTTTCTCCCCTCTATCTGCATGCGCTGCGTACAGCCCTGGCACATGTGCACACACACAAAGAGGTCCCTCCCTATCCCAGCTAGAGGAGGCTGCTGCAGCTTTTGTACAGGTAACAAACTCATAATGATGTATGACGCCAGCCTCAGCTGGAATATTCTGCAACATTATGAATAGTTTATGGGTCTGTCTGAATTTATTCAGTAAGAGTATGCATACCTGCAAAGTTTGAGAGTATGTGAGGTTTTCACAGGTTGGAAAATGGGCTACTAATAGGCTATAATTATCCTATAATATAACAGAAAATACTGCATCTTTGCTCATTTTATTTTTTATTTATGAGGAAAACCTCACAAAAATATGAGTAAAGTCTCAAATGTACAAGAAAAAAGCCCTAAATTAGCACTAAACACAAATTATGAGGAAAAAGTTGATTTAAGTGGGGGAAAAAATTATTTAAATTTGCAAGGAAAGAGTAGTAAATTTAGAATAAAACTGCCATAAATCCAGGAGAAAAACCTCAAACTGTCCAGACGAAAGTCACATTTCAGTAACTTCTTAACTATTTTGGGGTAACTACTCTTATGTACAGTGGTGTGACAACGTGTTTGCCCCTTCCTGATTTCTCTTTTTTTTTTTGTATGTTTGTCACGCTTAAATGTTTCAGATCATCAAACAAATTTAAATATTAGGCAGCGATAACACAAGTAAACACAAAATGCAGTTTTTAAATGAAGGTGTTTATTATTAAGGGTAAAAAAAAAAATCCAAACCTGCATGGCCCTGTGTGAAAAAGGGATTGCCCCCCATGTTAAAATATACATTTTAATTGTGGTTTATCATATCGTTAGAAAGAGAGAGAGTTCAGTTTCTCTAGCCACACCCAGACCAAAACATCCTCAAAAGCTATACATCATGCTGCAATCCAAAGAAATTCAGGAACAAACAAGAAACAAAGTAATTGAAATCTATCAGTCTGGAAAAGGTCTGGAAAAGGTTACAACCATTTCTAAAGCTTTGGGACTCCAGCAAACAACAGTGAGAGCCATTATCCACAAATGGCAAAAACATGGAACAGTGGTGAACCTCCCCAGGAGTGGCCGGCCGACCAAAATTACCCCAAGAGTGCAGTAACGACCTATCCAAGAGATCACAAAAGGCCCCACAACAACATCAAAAGAACTGCAGGCCTCACTTGCCTCAGTTAAGGTCAGAAGTTTTGTAGCCCTAACCTAGAGTCACTGTTCATAAACTGTAAACCCTTTTATTCACCGCGAGAGTTCTCCTCATTTATTCTGGTCGGAATTTATATCTCGCCTGCTGCTTGTACAACGGAGGCACTGCAGCTCCTCGCTGACCAGATAGCAGACGTGGAGGAAAAACATGCAGACTCTCTGCTTATCATTCTGGGTGATTTCAATAGAGCTAATCTCACAAATGAGCTTCCTAAATACAGACAGCATATTAAATGTCCCACCAGGGACACAAATACACTTGACCACTGTTACACAGTTTTAAGAAATGCCTATCATGCCGTCCCCCGTGCAGCTCTGGGTTTTTCTGACCACTGCCTGCTCCATCTTATTCCAACATACAGACAGAAACTAAAAACTTCCAAGCCTGTTGTAAGGACTGTGAAGAAATGGACTGAGGAATCAAAGCTGAAGTTACAAGCCTGCTTTGACTGCACAGATTGGAGTGTTTTTGAAGCTGCAGCCATTAACTTAAATGAACTCACTGACACTGTGACATCATACACCTGTTTCTGCGAGGACATGTGTGTGCAGACCAAGACCTTCTGCATATACAACAACAATAAACCCTGGTTCATTCCTAAACTGAAGCAGCTACGTCAGACCAAGGAGGAGGCCTACAGGACTGGTGACTGGACTCTGTACAAGCGGGCCAGAAACATGCTGACGAAGGAGACCAGGCTTGCTAAGAGGAGCTACAGTGTGAAGTTACAAAAAAACTTCTCAGCTAACAACTCTGCTTCTGTCTGGAGAGGCCTACAGAATATCACCAACTACAGGAGACCATCCCCCCACCCTGCGGAAAACCTCCAGCTGGCTAATGACCTAAACAGCTTTTACTGCAGGTTTGAAAAGAACCTACAGTTCTCACCTCCCACCCACACAAAAGGATTATCTGCAGCCCCAGGAACTCCATCCCTCCTCCACTCTGACCTCCCACCAGCACTAATGATCTGTGAAGAGGAGGTGCGCCGGGTCTTTCAGAGACAAAAGATCAAGAAGGCTGCAGGACCTGATGGTGTGTCTCCGTCCTGCCTGAGAGTCTGCTCCAACGAGTTGGCCCCCATCTTCACCCGGATCTTTAACAGATCACTGGAGCTGCGTGAAGTGCCTTCCTGCTTCAAACGCTCCATCATCATTCCAGTTCCCAAGAAACCCTCTATTACAGGATTAAACGACTACAGACCTGTTGCCCTGACCTCTGTGGTCATGAAATCCTTGGAGAGATTGGTGCTGAACCACCTGAAGGTCATCACAGGCCCCCTGATGGACCCACTGCAGTGTGCCTACCGGTCAAACAGGTCAGTGGATGATGCAGTGAATATGGGACTACATTACATCCTGCAACACCTCGACTCCCCAGGGACGTACGCCAGGATCCTGTTTGTCGACTTCAGCTCAGCGTTCAACACCATCATCCCAGGCATTCTTCATCAGAAACTCCTCCAGCTCAAGGTGCCCCCCTCCACCTGCCAGTGGATCTCCAGCTTTCTGACTGACAGGTGGCAACAGGTGAAGCTAGGGAGATTTACATCCAGCTCCCGAAAAATTAGTACTGGCGCCCCCCAAGGATGTGTCCTTTCCCCACTGCTCTTCTCCCTCTACTCCAACGACTGCACCTCAGAGGACCCTTCGGTGAAGCTCCTGAAGTTTGCGGACGACACCACAGTCATCGGTTTGATCCGGGATGATGATGAGTCTGCATACAGGCGGGAGGTGGAGCAGCTGATCCTCTGGTGCAGCCAGAACCATCTTGAACTTAACTCAGCCAAAACGGTGGAGATGACTGTGGATTTCAGGCGACACCCCCCTTCATTCCCCCCACTCACCATCCTCAACAGCACAGTGTCCACGGTGGACTCCTTCAAGTTTCTGGGTACCACAATCTCCCGGAACCTGAAGTGGTCCTCCCATATTGACACTGTCCGGAAAAAGGCCCAGCAGAGGTTGTTTTTTCTGCGTCAGCTCAAGAAGTTTGATTTGCCTCAGGAGCTGCTGGTTGTCTTCTACACCGCCATCATCCAATCTGTCCTCTGCTTTTCCATCACTGTCTGGTTTGGATCTGCCACTAAACAGGACAAGACCAGACTGCAGCGGATCATTAAGTCTGCGGAGAGGATCATTGGTACCGACCTACCCTCCATTGAGAACTTATATCGGTCCATAACCAGGAAACGGGCGGGAAACATCTGTGCTGACCCATCACACCCCGGCCACAAACTGTTTGAACTTCTATCTTCTGGTCGTCGTTACAGATCACTGAAGGTCAAAACCACCCGTCACAGGAACAGTTTCTTTCCTCAAGCCATCACTCTGATGAACTCCTAACATTCACCTAGTCCTACCTGTTGCTGTACTCATGACTTTTCATCCATTATTACATTGCACATAACTCTCACACTGCTTTTTACTTCATTCACATTATATCATTGAATCTGAGTCCACATTGAAATACTGTGTGATTGTATATTTTTTCATATATTTCTGCAAAGTGTGGTTAGTCCGAGTAAATAACTGCATATATTCCTGTATATATTTGCATCCTTTTATAGAAACGTGGACAGACTGTAATTTACTGTACATACTGTGGTTGTCATTGAATCCTTATTTAAATCCTTCACCTGAACAACGAGAGCAAGTTTTTAGCCAAAGTCAAATTCCTTGTATGTGTTGTGCATACTTGGCCAATAAAGCTGATTCTGATTCTGATTCTGATTCTGATTCTGATTCTGTTCATGACTCCACCATTAGAAAGAGACTGGGCAAAAATGGCCTGCATGGCAGAGTTCCAAGACAAAAACCACTGTTGAGCAAAAAGAACATAGCAAAAAGAACATAAAGGCTCATCTCAGTTTTGCTACAAAACATCTTGATGGTTCCCAAGACATTTAGGAAAATACTCTGTGGACTGACAAGACAAAAGCTGAACTTTTTGGAAGGTGTGTGTCCCATTACATTCGGCGTAAAAGTAACACAGCATTTCTGTAAAAGAACATCATGCCAACAGTAAAATGTGGTGGTAGTGTGATGGTCTGGGGCTGTTAAGCTGCTTTACGACCTGGAAGACTTGCTGTGGTAAATGGAACCATGAATTCTGCTGTCTACCAAAAAATCCTGAAGGAGACTGTCTGGCCATCTGTTCGTGACCTCAAGCTGAAGCACACTTGGGTTCTGCAGCAGGACAATAACCCAAAACACACCAACAAGTCCACCTCTGAATGGCTTTAGAAAACCAAAATGAAGACTTTGGAGTGGCCTAGTCAAAGTCCTGACTTGAATCCAATTGAGATGCTGTGGCATGACCTTAAAAAAAGACGTTTCATGCTCGAAAACCCTCCAATGACTGAATTACAACAATTCTGCAAAGATGAGTGGGCCAAAATTCCTTCACAGCGCTGTAAAAGACACATTGCCAGTTATCACAAATGCTTGATTGCAGTTGTTGCTGCTAAGGGTGGCCCAACCAGTTATTAGGTTTCGAGGGCAATCACTTTTTCACACAGGGCCATGTAGGTTTGGATTTTTTTATCCTTATTAATAAACACCTTCATTTAAAAACTGCATTTTGTGTTTACTTGTGTTGTCTTTGTCTAATATTTCAATTTGTTTGATGATCTGAACATTTAAGCGTAACAAACATACAAAAAAATGAGAAATCAGAAAGGGGGCAAACACTTTTTCATGCCACTGTATATTTGAGTGATAATATACAAGGATAACCTACGTTTACTTGTTTACAGTTTCAGGCTACTCTACCATTGAAATTAGAGGTTGTTTTTAATTGAAAATGTGGAATTTTTTTTATATAAATTTGGAGACATCTCATAAATTACCGACTTTTTCTTGTGATTATTTTTATTCTTTTTTAATTATAGACTTTTTAAGAAACTTCATGAAATTTGAAACTTCATGAAAAATTTTTGCTCATGGATTGACATTTTCTTCTTGAATTTGTGACTTTTGCATCTTAAACTGGAATCTTTTTTTCTTCTCTTTGTATTTTTGCCTCAGTAATTTTCCATCATCTTTCCACTGATTTTTTCCTTATTTTTTTTAATTATTGCAAATGAGCTACATTTCTCTTGTGATTTTCTGAACTTTTTCTCAACAATTTATGAATTTTCTTTTTCTTAATGAGTTTATTAAATGTTTTAAATTACTTCCTGTGTTTACATTCTCAGTGACTGTGACTTTTTTCCTCATACAGTAAATTTGCAACTTTTGCCAAGAATTTGTAACTTTTCTTTTAAATTCAAGGTTGTTTTTCTTGTAATTTTGCTTTTTTTTTTCTCTCATGAATTTAATACATATTTTAAATATGCAGTCATCCCTATAAATTTGTTACATTATTCTCGTAAATTTGAAGCTTTTATTGTATATATGTTTGTGATGGGGGGTTTTTCCTTGTAATTGTGTATGTTGTAAACCGGCCCAGCAGGGGCGAAAGGAAACCCAAACGCTGGACTGTGAGTTGCAAGACGTTTAATAACAAAAAACACATAACGTATCAAAGAACCAACACTTACTGGCATAGGCTGAGGTAAATACAAGTAGGCATGCAGGAATGCCAGGATAACCAGAGACAAGAAGAACAGCCTGGACAGAATCAGGCTGAGGCATACGGAATCTCCGAGATAACAAGGAATGAAAAAAGCTTAAAACGAAGATGGAGGACTCCCATCGAGATACTCAGAGATAATGTGAGAAAATGAGATGGGGGACTTCCATCTGCACATTGAGAAGGACGCTGTGCCAAGAAGCAGACCAGCTGTCCTTAAACAGGCAAAAAAGAAATGATTACAATGAAGAACAGGTGTAACACGACCAAGGAGTAATTAATCCAAAATACCAACAGCTGTGCCAAACTGTGAACTGAGCTAAAGGAGGAAATAAACACACACTGTCAAAGAAAAGGCACAGACTGGGAATTTGACAAAAAGGAAACTGACAATAAATATGAAGTGAATACAAAATGAGAGACAGATCAGATACCAAGAGAGAAATGAACCATAAGGGTGAGGATGAGGTAAATACAAAAATGGGAAAACTAATATCAAATTACAAGACGAGAGCTGAGAATAATGATGAGGGCAAGCTCATGCCAAAACAGGTAATATAATAATATCAAACTAGATGGTCAAAGATATAATAACAACCTAAACGGGACTATGAATAAGAAACTAAGAAACCAGGATGCTAATAACAAACAGAAACAAAAAGCAACTCAATATCATCATACATATAAATACAAAACAGAAATGGGGAAATTACAGAAAGTCTGTGCTGTTCCAGCCTGTCATATCGCCTGCCCCTTCCTCTACACTGGTGACCCCAAGATGTTTGATGGAATACGAGGCAAACACCCCGTAGACAGCCCCGTCTGCAAGAGCCAGCACCGCCTGTGCTGTTTTGGTCAAGCTCCCGGATTTTTGGCTACACGACCCGACGGCTTGGCTCCTATATGCAGAGGCCCAGTTCGCACTCTGGGAAGTGATGGTGGACGACACGAAATACTACTAATGTCATAGCCGCGCTGGACGCATGCACAACTCAGCAGGTGGCAAGCCTGCTCCAACAGCCCTCCAGCCCACAGCAAATACGACGCCATCAAGACTGTGCTGACCCAGTGCTATACGCTGTCGGACTGTGGGAGAGCAGCTCGGCGCTCGAGTTGATGGAGAAGATGTTGGCGTTGATGGGCACAGATGGCGAGCCATTCCTGTTCGTACATTTTTTCCTCTGTAACCTCCCAGTGGCGGCCAGGGCAGTCCTCGCCAACTCACCACTGCTGGCCACGCAGAACTACCGGGCGCTGGCAAAGAAAGCGGACCGAATTATCATGGCGACCAGAACCTTTGTGGTGAACGCAGTGGTGCCGGAGCCCACAGAGATGACCGCCAATGGCAAGGAGCCTTCCAGCGCGGAGACCAAGAAGCACCTGAAGGGCGTGCTCTGTTTCTAACACCACTGTTTCGGAGAAGACGCACGGCAATGCATGCCACTGTGCCAATACAGGCAGTCGGGCAGTTGGTAGCAGCTGTGGCCGCCGGTGACACAAACAAGCTGCTCTACGTGACGGATTCACGTTCAGGGAGATGGTTCCTCATCGACTCCGGCTCCCAAAAGAGCCTCATCCTGCTGTCCAACGCAGAGCAGTTGGCTGAAAGTAGCGGCCCCGAGCTGGCAGCCGCCAATGGCTCAGACATTAAAACATTTGGTGAGAGGACACTGACCATGTGTTTGCACGGCCGCAACTACCAATGGTCCTTCATCATAGCAGCATGTAGCTACCCCATTTTAGGCACAGATTTTCTGTGTGCACATGGACTATTAGTCCATGCTGCCAAAAGACGTGTCTTTTTATTCTCTTCACTGTACAGCTCAAGGAGCCGGGTCCACAACACTCGTCAACGTCACAGTTCCAGGGGGTAAGTTCCAACAACTACTCACCCAGTTTACAGCACTCACGGTTCTGACGTTTTCGGTGGCCGTCACTAAGCATGGGGTCGAGCACTTTATCCCCACCATGGGGCCACCCATTTTCGCGCACACTTGCTGCCTGGATGTAGCTAAACTGGCCAGTATGTGCGAGGAGTTCTCCAATTTGGAGAGATTAGGTATTGTCAGACACTCCAATAGCCCATGGACGTCCCCACTGCACATGGTGCCTAAAGCCGAGGGATCATGGCGACCATGCGGCGACTTTTGCCACTTAAACAATGCTACAGCACACGATTGCTACCCCATTCCCCATATTCAGGATTTTTCCATCCACCTCACCGGGGAACGCATTTTTTCCAAGGTGGACCTGGTCCGCAGGTACCACCAGGTCCCGGTGCGTGCGGAAGACATACCCAAAATGGCAGTGATTACCCCGTTCAGCCTTTTTGAATTTTTATGCATGCCGCTCAGGTTAAAAAGCGCAGCGCAGACCTTCCAATGCATGATGGATGCTGTGCTGCGCGACCTGCCGTTTGTCTTCCTCTACCTCGACGACATCCTGGTGGCCAGTGCGTCCGAGGACGAATGCGTCGCCCACCTCAGGACGGTTTTCCAGAGGTTGGAGGAGCACGGGTTAATAATCAACCCAGCGAAGTGTCAGTTCGGAGCTATGACAATCGACTTTTTGGACCACCGCATCTCACCGGAGGGCGCAATCCTGTTACCAGACAAGATGCGTGCAGTAGCAAATTTTCCATGTCTGCAGACCGTAAGGGCACTCCAGGAGTTTTTAGAAATGGTGAACTTCTACAGCCATTTCCTCCCTCATGCAGCACAGTTCATGCAGCCACTGTACGTCATACTTAAGAAACTTAAGTATGAAACTTAAGAAACGCAAACCGGCGGACAGCATTGACTGGACCCCCTAGCAGGAACAGGCGCTTGCTAATGCCAAGGATGCGCTTGCTAAGGCCACATTACTGGCACACCCAGACCCATTGGCATGGATTGCGCTCACTACCGACACATCGGACGTAGCCATAGGGGCCATCGTGGAGCAGTGCATCGCAGGTTCTTGGCAGCCGCTGGCCTTTTTCAGCAGGTCTCTGCGCGACAACGAGTGTAAATACAGCGCGTTCGACAGGGAGCTGCTGGCTTTCCACCTGGCCATATGTCACTTCCAGTTCTGACTGGAAGAGCGCAGCTTCACAGCGTTTGCGGACCACAAGCCGCTAACATTCTCCATGGCCAAGGTTTTGGAACCATGGTCAGCCCAACAGCAAAGACAGCTAGCTGCAATCTCGGAGTTTACCACTGACATACAGCATGTGGCTGGTAAACTCAACGTGGTGGCAGACTGCCTCTCGCGCGCGCGCAGACTGCCCCAATCCACGTAGGGATAGATTACACTGCCATGGCCGCCGAGCAACCCGGCAATGCCGACGTTTGCGTGCTCCAGTCTGGACCTACAGGGTTGAGGTTGGAGAGCAGAGTACTGTGAGCCGGGGGCCCGTTCCTACTCTGTGACGTCTCCACAGGCCATCCGCGCCCAGTCATCCCGCGCACTTGGCGCCATCATGTTTTTGACTCAATTCACTCCCTGGCGCACCCGGGAGTGCGCGCTTCAGTCAAGCTGGTGGGGGCGAAATTCGTCTGGCCGGGTCTGCGTAAACAGGTGAAAGAGTGGGTGGCAGCTTGCATTGTATGCCAGAGGGTCAAGGTGCACAGGCACACGAAGGCCCCCCTCGAACACTTCCGCATCCTGGCTAAGAGGTTCAACCACATCCACGTGGACCTAGTGGGGCCCCTCCCGCTGTTGCAGGGGTTCACACACCAGCTAACTGTAGTGGACCACACCACACGTTGGCCAGAAGCGGTGCTGCTGGCGTCCATAATGTCCGCGGAAGTAGCACGCGCTTTTTTGACTACCTGGGTGGCACATTTCGGCGCTCCGTCTGACATCACATCTGACAGGGCCCCCCAATTCATTTCCGATCTCTGGACTGCGATGGCCTGGAGCCTGGGGGTCAGCATTCACCGCACTACCGCATACAACCCTCAGGCCAACACGTTATGCGAGTGTTTCCACAGATCACTGAAAGCAGCGCTCAAGGCTTTGCTTACCGACGCCAGTTGGGTGGACCGACTGCCGTGGGTTTTGTTGGGTTTGCGCACCACACCGAAGGAGGATTTGGCAGCCTCCCCAGCAGAACTCGTGTATTCACAACCGCTGCAGTTTCCCGGGGAATTTTTGCCCGACAACACAGCGCCCAAACACCCCCCAATTCCCTACATGCCGTGGAACCGAGGAGAGTACCGGGCCCGGCCCACCACTGTTTTCCCCGCCCTTTTGTCCCCAAAAACTTGCAGAATGCTTCATTTGATGATGATGATGTGTGTCAATAACAACTGGTGCAGACCGGGACATATCACGGTTAAACAACAACACTGAAACAGAGACATGGAGTTTCTAGCTGTTAGCATGCAGCCTACATATCTCCCGAGGAAATACTCACACATGATCTGCATTGTTATTTATACAAATCCGACGGCGAACGCTTAGACAGCACGTGACGTCATCCACTCAGTAACTGGCAGGCTGCAGACAGAACACCCAGATGCTCTTCTCCTCATCTCAGGCGATTTCAACCATATTTCACTGTCTCCCATTCTACCCACGTTCACCCAGTATGTCACATGCCACACTAGAGACAATAAAACACTGGACTTATTCTATGCAAACACTAAGGAGGCATACACCTCATCACCACTCCCCCCACTCGGGAGATCGGATCACAACTTGGTTCATCTCCTGCCGGTGTACAAACCCCTAGTGCACAGACAACCTCCGGTCATGCGCACAGTGAAGTTATGGTCTGAGGAGGCAATGGACACTCTAAAGGACTGTTTTGAAACCATTGCCTGGGAGCATCTCTGCAATCCACATGGTGAGGACATCGATGGCCTCACTCACACCATCATGGACTACATCAGCTTCTGTGTGGACAACACCGTTCCCACCAAGACCATACGGTGTTGCTCAAACAACAAACCCTGGATCAACCCTGAAATAAAAACACTTCTGAGAGAGAAGAAGAGGATCTTCAGGTCGGGGAACAGGGAGATGCTGAAGTCCGTACAGAGGGAGCTGAGGAGGAAGATCAGAGAAGGCAAGGACAGCTTCAGGAAGAAGATGGAGGACAAGCTGCAACAGAGCGACATTGGTGGGGTCTGGAGAAACCTTAAAACCATCTCTGGGCTCCAGAATACCTCCCCCCAGACCACGGGGGGCAGGGAGTGGGCGAACAATCTGAACCTGTTTTTTAATAGGTTTGACCAACCGCCCTCCCCCCCGACTGCACAACAACCACTGCTGCCTCTAAAGACATCGAGTCCTGCTGCCCACACCCCACTCCACCAACACCCCCCCCACTCCCAACACACAGCCCCCCAACATGACCCTCACTAAGACCCAGGTGAGGACGGAGCTGAGGAAGATCAAGGTGAGGAAGGCGTCGGGACCGGACGGTATCAGCGCAAAGCTCCTCAAGTTCTGTGCAGATCAGCTGTATGGGATTGCGGAGCTCATCTTCAACCTGAGCCTGAAGCAGGGGAGGGTACCACAGTTGTGGAAAACATCTTGTGTGCTACCTGTACCAAAGACTTTCCACCCCAAAGACCTGAACAGCTACAGACCAGTGGCCCTGACGTCCCACATGATGAAGACCCTGGAGAGACTGCTCCTTGCTCACATCCGCCCCCTGGTGGGACCAGCGATGGATCCACTCCAGTTCACCTACCAGCATGGCATCGGGGCGGAGGATGCAGTGATCTTCCTCCTTCATGTTCTCTGTCCCACCTGGAGAAGCCTGGGAATGCGATGAGGATCATGTTCTTTGACTTCTCCAGTGCTTTCAACACCATCCAACCGATGATCCTGAAGGACAAGCTGCTGTGCGCAGGGGTGGACCAGCACCTGTCATCATGGATCCTGGACTACCTCACTAACCGGTCACAGTTTGTGAGAACCCGGGACACGATCATCGGTAGCACGGGGCCCCCCCAGGGAACGGTTTTGGCTCCCTTCCTGTTCACCCTTTATACTGCGGACTTCTCACACAACACAACACACTGCCATCTACAGAAGTTCTCTGATGACTCTGCGATCGTCGGCCTCATCTCCAACGGAGATGAAGCTGAGTACAGAGGACTTATCCAGGACTTCGTGGACTGGTGCCATCGGAACTGCCTCCAGATCATCGCGAGGAAAACTAAGAAGCTGGTGGTGGACTGCCGCAGGCAAGGACAACCCCTCACAGCACCAGTAACATACAGGGAACAGACATTGAGATGGTGACATACTACAAGTACCTGGGCGTTCATCTGAACAATAAACTAGACTGGTCACACAATACCGACGCACTCTACAAGAAGGGACAGCGCAGGCTGTTCCTACTGAGAAGACTCAGGTCTTTTAGTGTACAAGGGGCACTGCTGAAGACATTCTAAGACACGGTGGTGGCATCAGCCATCACTTTTGGAGTGGTCTGCTGGGGCAGTGGCATTACAGCAGCCGATAGGAAGAGACTGAACAAACTGATCAAGAAAGCCAGCTCTGTCCTGGGGCAGCGCCCTGACCCAGTGGAGGAGATAGGAGAGAGAAGGAT
The DNA here is from genome assembly GCA_020510985.1 of Pholidichthys leucotaenia. NCBI lineage: Eukaryota > Metazoa > Chordata > Actinopteri > Cichliformes > Pholidichthyidae > Pholidichthys > Pholidichthys leucotaenia. The sequence continues at coordinate 250,989,482 of CM035847.1, read as the reverse complement.
GGTGGCTAAACTGTCATCTCTGCTGGAGTCCGAGTCCCACCCTATGCAGGACATACTGAACGCACTAAGGAGCTCATTTAGCAGTAGACTACATCATCCCAGGTGCGCAACCGAGAGGTTTCGCAGGTCCTTCCTACCTACAGCTGTCAGACTGTATAACCTAACCAGGGCTGCTCGCAGAGATAGCAAAAAAAACGTGACGACCTAATAGTATTGAATGCAAAAGACGCAATAGACTTACACAATGGTCCCCTCCAGTATACAACTAGGACAATATCGGTCGCTACGGAGGGTGACAATATGTATGGGTACATATTCATACTATGTAGGATAACTAAGTAGACGGTTATGCTGTTTATTCCATCTAGCTACTATGCTCCGCACTGTGTGTTTATATATTTATATATTTACGTACGCTGCTCTTGTTTTTCTTGTCTTCTTGATTGTTGCTCTGAGTGTTGCTATCCCTGTGCTGTTGCAATCCTGGAATTTCCCTATTGTGGGACTAATAAAGGCTTATCTTATCTTATCTTATCTTATTTGTGTTCATCAGACACAACGCACACCAGACCCCATTGCACCCACCGTATGACAGGCCGTTCAGAGTGCTGTAACCTGGGGAGAAACATTTTGTGTTAGACTTGGGGGGACGCAGTGAAACCATCTGCATTGACAGGCTCAAACCAGCATTCGTGTTGGCAGACAAGGAAGTGGTGTTGGCCTGGGCTCCCTGGCGTGGACACCCCCGTTGGGGGCTCTGCAGGTAAATGACTCAGCAACAGCAACAACAATGCTTTTTGAGGATGTGTTTTCTCCTCCCCCCCCTTGCCCCCCTACAGACGGACATGCCTCCCACAGTGCCTCGTCACCAGAGCAGTGCCTCACAGCCAGCAACCCCCCTTACAGTCAATATGGACGTCGGCTGAAGCCCACAGGACAAGGGGGTTGAAACCCATTCTGGGTGTTCGGGGGGGGGGGGGACACAGAGGTGACATCCTCCACCCAGAGAATGGACCGTGAAGTGGGAGGCTGACCGGGGGGTCGAGTCAAGACAGTGGAGGTGCAGACGCTGGCTACAGGGAGGAGGAAGAAGCAGCACACCAGTGGCTGTTATGTTAATGTAATGTGATGTACTATGTTATGCTAATGGGCCGTGCAGACTGTGTATCCGATGTGGATTGTGGTGTGAGCCCCCAGGTCGCTAGGCAAGGGATTAAAATATAAAAGGTTGAGAGCCTGCGGCCTGGGGATCATTCTTGTCAACTTGACTTGTAGAGAGGAGAATAAAGTCTGTGCTGTTCCAGCCCATCATCTCACCTGCTCCTTTCTCTACAACTTTAATATTATGACAAAATATTTATACAAAATAAATAATAGCTTCTTTCTTTCTTTCTTTCTTTCTTTCTTCGAAACCACAGGGATTCACTTGTTAAGGGCAAAAGTGGGATAATTCTGACTTCTGTTAGCCCATTAAGTGTGATGGTTGAATGTTGCTACTCAATAAATTGGACTAAAAATGCCAGGGATGATTTTTTTTTTTGTCCCAGTCTAGCCCTGGCTAAGACAGCTATCAGCAGACCACTGTGCACTGTTTGAATTCGAGAGAAAGAAACTGTTGTCATTTTGGTATAAGCAAAATATTAAATCCAAGCTTTCACTGTTTTTATGTATCATCACGTACCATGTTCACTAACTACAAGCCAGGGAGATGTATGAAAGATAACTCTAACAAAATAACACCTGTGCGTTCGTACGTGCACGCGGGCGTGTGTGTGTGTGTGTGTGGTGGAGCTCATTGGGTGCTCAGCACCCCTAAAGTTCTGATCCTAAAACCACCCCTGCTTAGCTGTCATTCTTAGCTGTGGAGCTGTGCTTATCAGAATCATCTGGGTTAATGAATGCCATCCATCCATCCATCCATCCATCTTCTACCCCTTATCCAGGGGTCCAGGGTGCGGGGACAGCAGTCCAAACATAGAAGACAGAGTGGCACGCAGTTCACATAGCAGCATGATAGCCATGATCCCTCCTGCAGGTGATGAGCCCATGTGGCTAATTGTGTACACTGGGTCCTTGTAGTAACTTTTTCATGGGGATCTGCTGGACTGCTCTTTCTCTGGCCCTTCACCCAGGATCTACACACCATATAAGACCCCACCAAGCTGCCGATAACATAGCTCCTGGGCCCATGAGGGCACGCCAACCCTTCCACCATGACAAGGTGGCGATCTACGGAGAGGGTTAGTGAATGGCTGAAATTAATGGTGGGTGGGATTTTACTTTCTGCAGCCAGGATTTTACACCCTTGGATTTGATTTAATAATAACACTGGTCAACACCAAATTTATTGTCTCAGTTTTTTTAGCTGATTTAGAACAATTTTGATGTGCTGGATCCAAAAAATCACATTGACTTTGCTCAATCAGGTCAACTTTTTGAATTATGGCCACATGTTGTTTAATATGTTTTTGTTTACACGTATGGGTATTTTTGCTTTATATGATGCAAAATTCTTTTTTATGTCTTGAAATTCTCTGAATTTTGAACAATGATGATGGAACATTCAATTTACATGTACTTACCTTTATATAAAGGTAAGTACATGCACAGTACTAAGTACTAAGTAAGTACAAGTTTTTACTTAGCACCTGATCAAGAGAAACGGATGTCATTTTCGGATTCAGTGGTGCAAAATTGTCTTAAATCAGTTGAAAAAACACAGACAACTTACAAAAAAATTAATTTTGTAACCCTGTGTAATTATAGTAATCAGAGAGACTGTCTTCCAACAAAATATGACAGTAGAATGCATTCATTGCAAATTATAGTGATGTTTTGAACAAAAGCACTCTCTACTGGTTGTGAAAATACTACATGAAGTAACATAGCAAAAGAGTTAGCGTTATAATGTGTTAACCCCACCCTTAATCATCCAAAAATATGTATTTTATGTGTAGTGTAAGTGAAACCCTAAACCAGAAGTGAAATGTGAACACAGAAGGGAAAATAAATACAGCTGTAGGAAAATGGGAATATGTGGATGAGAACTTGAATCAGACCCAGTGACATCACAGAATTTGTAAAGGTCCACTGGGTCATATTAAGGGATAGGAAAAAAAAATACTATTAGTTGGGCAACAGTGCAATTTGACCATAGGTATGTCCAGTCAATTTAACTTAATCCTCGCCTGGCCACTTAAGTGACCATTGCGGCCAATCGTCTGAAGGCAGGGCGATCTTGGGCTAGGGCGATGAGGTCATCCAGCGTGGCGAAAAGCACCACGTCGTCCTCATAGCACAGGTCTGTGAAGTGGGAGTGGAAGTCAACTCCGAGATTGGAGCAGCGTTCCATCCCGTTTTTGACCCAGTAGTCAACCGCAACATTGAAGAGGTTTGGAGTGGCGACGCATCCCTGCCGGACTCCAGAGGTGGTGACAAAAGGATATGACATGTCACCCTTGGTGCGTACTCCGCACGTGGTGTTGGTGTAGAGATCCTGGAGAATGTTGATGTAGTTGGACAGGACTCGAATGCCATGAGGGAGTTGCCAGAGGGCGTTCCTGTTTAGGGAGTCGAAGGCAGCTTTGAGGTCAACATAGTCCACATATAGAGGTTGGCGGTACTCTCTCTGTTGCTGAGACAGGAAACTCAAGGCAAGGATGCAGTCCACTGTGGATCATCAAGGGGTGAAGCCGGCCTGCTGGCGGTGGCACTTGATGAGGAGCAGGGGGTGGATGTGGCTCAGAATGACAGCAGTGATTACCTTGCCAGGGGTGGACAGCAGCGTGATGGGACGATAGCTGGCTGTGCTCCGATAGTCACCCTTGTTCTTATAGAAGGACAGAATGACCCCATCCCTGCACTCCCGAGGGACACGTTCTTCTGCCCAGATGAAGCAGCACAAATGTTCCAGCCAAGGGATGGCAGAGGTGAGGGCAGCTTTCCTCATCTCTACCATAACTCCATCAGCGCCGGGGGCTCGCCCAGGGGGGAGTTTCTTGACGGTATCTGACAACTCACTGATTGAGGGCGAGGCTAGGCTGATCAAGTTGTCTTCAACACCGGCATCGGCATACTGCTGCAGCTTATCTGAGGTGGGAGGAGGGGGCTTGCAGAGGATGCTTATGTAGTGCTCTTGCTATTGTTGAAGTTTGGTCGTCGGATCCATGACGAGGCTTATGCCATCGGCGGCTAGCAGGGGGATGACTGTCGTTTCTTGCCGGCTTGGCACAGCTCCTTGATAAACTAGTAGGCAGACCGCATGTTCCCTGCTTGGAAGCTGTTGTTTGCCTTGTTGGCAATACGGTGGAGTCAAGCGGCTTCATCGTGCCAGAGGCTGCGGTGTCTCTCTATATTCAGATTGTGGTAATCGTCCTTCCCCTGGAGTCTGGCTTTACGGCATCCATCGACCAGCTCCAGGGAGGGGCGGTGACAGGCAGGGCCAGGAGGGACATTGCGGCGGATATACAGGCGGACACTGGCGGCGAGGAGTCGATGGTCGGTCCACCGCAGCTCAGTGCTGCGGTAGACACGGCAGTCAGTGGCAATTCTCCAGCATCCACTGACCAAGATGTGGTCAGTGATTTTGGATGTAGCACTGGTGGTACAGTACCAGGTGGTGCGGTGGATTTGACGATGCTGGAACCAGGTGCCCAGGATCTTCAGTCCAGTCAAACTGAGCCACAAATGATTGCCAATCAATATGGCTAGCCTTATTGTTACATCTTAATTGGTTATTCTCTTTCAATTGATTTTTGATGTTTAAAACATATCAGCTCTATCAGAGATAATTGACAATCTTCCTAAACTGTAATCTACCCAAAGACTATTGGATTTGCATTTTTTATCTAAATATAGACATTACACTTTGAATGAATTTGTGATTTCAAAAACCATTTTCTCCAAAGCAAAAGGTAAACTCAGAATGGGATGATGTTGATGTGAAATTCAAAGGGAAGAAATAAATAAAGAATCAAAGGGGTCCTGTTGTGCCTTTGCTGAAACCTGCCTTTTATATATTCAAAAGAGAGCTTGTTTTTAATTCTATAAGTCATCAACACTCTGTTAAATGATTAGCTCTCATCTTTGATATATAATGCAAAGCCTTGATTTTATATGTTGTTAAAAAATAAGTTATTTTCAAGAGCCGGGGGAGGAAATAATCAGCTGCTCATTAAAGTCTGCAATGTTATAAGGGAGGAGAAAAAAGAAGTCTTAAATCAGCATCTGAAATTAAAAACAGTGAGGTGTGCATTCAGCAGTGAGCTAGTCCAATAATTTGAGAAATGAAGATGAGTTGTGCAGGACTGAAATTGCTTAGGACTACATGTGTCAGAGATTCACCTGCGAGCACATATGAAGAGCATCATGTCCTTCTCTATTGCTGAAGTGACAACAGAAGCCAAGGCCACCTGGAAACAGACTAGCCATGCACACAGTTATGACCAGTTTTAACTATGGGTTATAAGACTCTTCTGTGTCCCAGAACCCTACTGAGAGAAGCACTGAGGTGGGAGCTCACGTTTCATTTGCTGTGAGCCACTCGAGACCCCCCAGTCTGACCTGTAAACAGGTTTCTCTAGCACCAGCGGTGCACTGGTGTCACTTGTCTGCGACGGTGCAAAGCCAGACGTTGCCCGTGTCACGCTCCGATTGCTCAATTTAAATGGAAATTGGATGAACTGCTTGGAAGTGATCCAGCCTTCCAGAACAATTAACCCATATTACTGGCAGGCCTTGGAGGAGTAATTTGCCTTTGAATAAGAATAGGAAGGACAGCCTGCGGTTTTTAGTACGACTGCAGACAAAATAGCCCAAGATTGTTTATTTTTCTACCAGTGACAAAAAGCACAATTTGATGTCCTGTTTAAGCCTTCTGAACTATGCTGCAATATTTGTCTGTTTTCACATCATTGCATGGTGTTTTCTATTGATTGAATTGGATATTCAGTAGTGGTAAACGTTCGGGTTGGAAGTGGGTTAGGGTTAAGTTCAGGGATCCAATCACAAAGCAGGGTCAGACATCCAATGCCATCTTTTATCTGGTCCTATCAAAATCCATGTTATGCAGTGAGGACCCTCTGAATGAATGGTGTGAATAGGGCAACAGTTCAGTTAGATACTAGAAGGTGTCCCTAAAACCCCAAAATTTCATATAACACCTTTAAAGAGTACCTGTAGTGAATTTTAATCAAAAGCTATTTCAGAGGATCAAATATGATACTAGTGGTTCCGTCCAGTAATTTTGGTCATGATTCCTTCACAAATACGCATGAGTTTCAAGTCACTGCTCTCTCAGTCAGTCATGGTCAGCAACATCTTGCCTCCTCCATGGCCAGTTACAGCACGGTAGTGGCACACAGTTGTTGCTTTGTGCGATTGAATGGGCTGCAGTATAGCAGTCAACAAAGTTTCAACATCAGAATTTTATGTAATTTTTTACAACTATGTGTTGTGTATGTAAATAGGCTGTATTACCAAGATGGCAGCCGGGTTGGACATGGGCTAGACCGGGGTGGCTAACTGCCGGTTTCCGGTGGTGATGCCGCCCGAGGTATAAAGGAGGTGGACAGAGCCACCTGGCGTGCAGGCGAGTGCACTTTGTAATAAAGCTCCGTAAACTACATTAATTGTGTGTTTGCTTTCACCCAACTATGGACACAACATTTGGTGACAAGGTAAAAGCAGGAATGGATAAGTTTATTGCTGAGTTTCAGCCATTTCTGGAGGCCCTGGGCAGACCACCCGTGCCGTGGCCTCGTTGGTTCACTGCTTTTACCAACTACCTCGTGGTTTTGAACCTCGACGAGCTTGAGAGGTTTTGCGCGAGGGCCGTGTTAGTCCATAAGTTGGGTACCGAGGAGCGGAGAGTGTTGGCGAGCCTGGGGCGGGGGGGGGGGCTGACTGCTTTGCTGGTGTTGTGGATTTTCCAGGAGAGTTGACATTAGCCACAGCTATTGAGCTTGCCCAGCAGTTCGAGGCAGCAGAGACCATCGTGAGAGGCCTTCCTGAAGAGGCTTTTCTGGGTGAGGATGAGTCTTGCGCTAAGGCACTGTTTTGGGACCCTTGTGATGGCGAATGCGGAGAGGAAGATTTTGCCTCCATGGTCAGGATAAGGTCTGCCCCAGTTAAGCCAAAGTGTTATGGGTGTGGGTCCACTGTTCACCGCTATAAGGCCAGTGTGTGCCCGGCGAAAGGAAAGTGTTATGGCAAGTGTGGTGTTTTGAACCATTTTGCTAGGGTGTGTGAAAACTTTGTACGCAGGAGCCATAGGGGTGAACCAGGTGCTGCGCAGAAGGCTCCAACAGTGGTGCATACTGTCTCCCCAGAGACGACAGGGAGGACTGGCTGCACCGTCATGCTAGATGGCGTCGAGATCCCGCTTTTGGTGGATACTGGAGCGGTGATTTCCGTCCTGGACTTGGCAACCATGGAGAGACTGTTTCCCCACCGGCAGATTAGAAAGCAGTATGACGAGTGCTATGGGTATGGACGGAGCAGGTTGGCTATTTTGGGCTACGTGGAAATGGAGGCCCGGTATGAGGATAGTGTGGCACCCAGTGTTCGCATCAACGTTTCAGCATCCGGAGTTAACAGTATGAGTTGTAACCTATTTTACAGTCTTGGGTTCTCCATTGCTAACGTTCTGGGTGAAAAATGGTCTGGATGTGGACTGTGGGGCTGACCTGTTCCAGTCGTGGAGGGTGCTGAGGAGTGGGATTCAGACTGGTTGGACAAAGTGACAGATGGAGAGCACACACTGCACCATGCGGAGCCATCTCAAGCTGGGCCCGATGCTGTCATGCAGGCTGCCCTGGATGAGGGTGCTGTACAGCACGACGGGACCCCCGATGAGGCTCGTGAGGACGAGGCGCCAACACGGGGCTAGACCGCAGAGCGTGGTGATCATAAAGCGTTCCCAGCGACGGCCTGCCAAGATGAGACTGAGATGAGCCCACGAGCTGGAGCAATCGTGATGGAGGCCTGTCGCAGGATTGGTGATCTGAATGAAAGGAAGAGGGCTCCCTTGAAGACCAAGGTTGATGCTTGAGTACGACGGGATCACAGTCCACGCGAGCAGCGGGATGACCAGAGGCAGTCCAGGTGGAGCCCGGCTGGATGGAGGCAGATCGGCGTGAGTCTATTCACATCTGGAGACACCCGAGGGGTCTGCGGCTGGCAGTGGTGGAGAGGAGACGACGCAGCAGGGGCCCTGTGGTGAAGAGACGGAGACGCCTGGAGAGGGATCCATCCAAGGACTGAGGATTTTTTGGTTTTGTGTGTCTACAGTATTTACCCTAGTCCTGTATGTGTTGTTTTACTGCTGGTATGGTACCCCAATCTAAATTCAAAAAAGAAAAAAAATAAAGAGAAGAAAGGAGAAAATGAAAAGTAAGAAGTAGAGTGTTTTGTGACACCTGGGAGGTAAATTTTGTTTTAAGGGGCCTGAACTGTGAAAGTGGGATTTTACTGGCTCAATGTCAGTAATTTAATAGATATATTGGAATTGAATTTTACTAATGAGCTAATTTTATGCCCGAGTTTGGGGTGGTGGGGTGTGTTTACTCTGTTTAAGATGTTTATTTGTGTTAATTTACACACCCAACGGTTGAAGTGTAATAAGATGTACCCATTGAGGGAATGAGTGTTGTGGGGGGGGGGGGGGGGGGCACCAGTAGTCGTTACGTATTTTGTAGTTTTGTATGTCTTTTATGTGGAGCTGTAGCTGTTCCGGGATTATTTTTAGATGCACGGCTTTGTTTTGCATGCTTGGCAGCAGAATAATCCACCCAGCCGTGTGGGGGTGCTGGTAGTCTACCTGGCCCCCCAGCCTAGTTGTGTGCATGGATAGGTAGTTTATTTGTTTCTGTAATTGTTTTGTTTTAGTGTGTGAGTCAGGAAGCCTTAAAAAACTTATGAAATTATTGTAATGAATGGCAATTTTTCACAAAAGTTATCTTGTAATTTATGCTTCTAGAATAAATGCCTGCACAAGTCTAAGTATGCAAATTAGTCTGCAGTTAACCTTATTGACCTGTTACACCAGGTTGATTTACAGGAAAAACAGCCCCAAGACAGCAGTCAGTATAAAATCATCTCAAGAAGGAAATTCAACAAGGAGTGTGTCAAAAAATGTTGGCTGTTCCCAGTCAGCTGTGTCTAAAATTTTGAACAAGTATGACCAAGTGGTTATCTTGTAAAATTGAAACATACAGGGGGACTAAGAAATATGTTAAAGTGACACACTTTTGTCTGTCGTTAACATGTCTGTAATATGTTTTGTGTGACTTACAAGACATATCAAGAGCAAAATCAGTCCCAAATCCCAAGTCTGTGTTTTTCTGCTGTGAATGTCCAGTTAAAGTCACCCCCCCCCCCCGACACCGGTGACTTTGGACAGAGTGTTTCTAGCTACATAATTATTCCTGCTTAGCCTGATTGGTTATAACATTAACCAATCGGGCTAAGCGCTGGGCATGGCTTAACACCTGAGTTCACTCCCCCAGGGGAAGAGGGAGGAGCCAACGTGGCACCACAGACAGAGGCTCATGGTCTACCGACCACTGACCATGCTGACAGTCAGCATCCCTTCCCGGGGACGGCCCAAAACCGACTGTGGCCACCTGTAGTTTTCCACTGCTGGGGCTACAGTATTCTGGAACCCTGTAGCACACGTGCGGCGCGGTCAGTTCAGAGACCAGAGTCCACCGGCTGCCGTGCCCACACGTGCAGAGTCCTGGGGATGCTCACGGAGGAATGGGAGGCACATGGTCAGAAGGATGAACCAGAGATAGATGGGGGGATGAAGGCACCAAGACCATCACCTGTCCATTTTGCATTCGTTTGACTTGGTTCGATGAAGGGATTTTCAGGGGAGGGACACAAAACCCCCAGGACACTCCATTCCATCCCTGCCAGGGAGGACGGGGGAGGAGACACTAAACTCCCTGCTCCCTCCGGAGGAGGGAGATGAGTTCAGTAACTGGGGGGTGTGTGGTGCATCAGCTGGGTGAGGCCACGCACACCACGCTGAGGTCATAGTTCCACAGTAGCGGACGGGCGCATTGGACCGCCGGCTCTCAGCAAGCTGCCCAGCAGGCACTCGTCTACCCCCAGAGCCAGCTTGCTTTGGTGGGGGTCAGCAGTGTGTACATGTACAGATGAATCACTCCGATGTTTTGACTAGCCATTGTTTAGCGAAGCAGTCTTCGGTGTTCTCAGGTCAAACAGTGGAGGGCTGGTCTTGCAGCATCTGCTACTGGTGGGCAGGAGTATTCCCACATTAGCTGAGATATGGGGTTACATGTCAGGTAAGGTAACAGGGGTGATGGCTGTCAGTACTTCTACAGTAAATGCACAGATGTACAATTTATTTGTTAATAAACTCTCCAAAAAATGAAGGAATAATAAAAAGGCTTTTAATTAGAGTGTTGCATTGCTGTTGCAAAATATATTCCAGCATATTATTTTCCTTCTTCCGCCAAACTTTGGTGTGCATCTCCTCCCATAGTTTTGAGAAAAACACCACAAAATGTACATCAAAGCATCTGGCTCAATCAGGAGATTTATGCTTCTATTCAGAATTTAGACCCCCCCCCCCAATTTCTGAAATATTTTCCACTAACTCCACATTTTTTCACCATAGGAATGAATTAGGATCTTCTCTGAAAAAAGTAAAAACAACTCTAATTTAGGAACAAAGAAAGCTAAGGACGCAGAACTTAGTACACTGGTTCCCCTTGGGATCCTGACCTCAAACCTTCATGGGTTTGGGGCCAAAATGGCAAAGGTCAAGGTCAAAATTACATATAGTTTACAATGGTGTGAAAAAGTGTTTGCTCCCTTCCTGATTTCTCATTTTTTTTTGTATGTTTGCCACACTTAAATGTTTTTAAATATTAGACAAAGATAACACAAGTAAACACAAAATGCAGTTTTTAAATGAAGGTGTTTATTAAGGGTAAAAAAAATTCAAACCTACATAGCCCTGTGTGAAAAAGTGATTCCCCCCCCCCCATGTTAAAACATAAACTGTGATTTATAACATCTTTGTCATATGTCTGAGCATCTGTCCTCAGCGCTCAGACTTCCTTTGTAGTTTTGAGTCTTTTTCTGTTCATTATTATTTCCCTGTTAGTTCTGTTATGTTGTGTTGGTGATACAAGCCCCTTTTCCTCTAGTCCAGACAGCCATTTCCACTTGCAGTCTGTGTCTGTTCCTCAGCTGCGAGTGACTGTGGGGGTTTTTTGTCTCCTGCTATTTTTTCTTCTCTCTCTGCTCTCAGGCCACTCTCCCATCAGCTGAGAGCAGTTAGACAATTTGTGTTCCCCAGCCCGGCTCACACACCTGCTGCCCATCACTGTTCATGTATTTAAACTCTGCCTTTCCACCCTGTATTTGCAGCAGCCTCATTAATGTTCAGACTAGATTTCACTTCTATGGTCAGTCTCCCCCCCTCTCCTCCAGAGTTCCTCTGCTCTGGAGATTCAACTCAGTGCAAGTTTTTTGTTGGCTTTTTGGATTTGTTTGCATCGTTATTTTGGACTGTCATGTTTGTTTGTCAGTAAATTGTCTCACTGCGATCAAGCACTTGGGCTTGTTTTTTGCCCCGGAGGGGCGTTCATGACAATCTTTGGAAAGCTGAGTTCAATTTCTCTAGCCACACCCAGGCCTGATTACTGCCACACCTGTTCTCAATCAAGAAATCACTTAAATAGGACCTGTCTAACAAAGTGAAGTAGACCAAAAGATCCTCAAAAGCTAGACATCATGCTGCAATCCAAAGAAATTCAGGAACAAATGAGAAACAAAGCAACTTAGATCTATCAATCTGGAAAAGGTTATAAAGCCATTTCTAAAGCTTTGGGACTTAATCAAACTACAGTGACAGCCATTATCCACAAATGGTGAAAACATGGAACAGTGGTGAACCTTCTCAGGAGTGACCGGCCAACCAAAATTACCCCAAGAGCACAGTAACAACTCATCCAAGAGGTCACAAAAGGCCCCACAACAACATCAAAAGAACTGCAGGCCTCACTTGCCTCAGTTAAGTCAGTGTTCATGACTCCACCATAAGAAAGAGACTGGGCAAAAACGGCCTGCATGGCAGAGTTCCAAGACGAAAACACACTGCTGAACAAAAAGAACATAAAGGCTCATTTCAGTTTTGCCAGAAAACATCTTCATGATCCCCAAGACTTTTGGGAAAATACTCTGTGGACTGACGAGACAAAAGTTGAATTTTTTGGAAGGTGTGTGTTCCATTACATCTGGCGTCAAAGAAACACACCATTTCAGAAAAGGAACATCATGCCAAGAGTAAAATATGGTGGTGGTAGTGTGATGATCTGGGGCTGTTTTTCTGCTTCAGGACCTGGAAGTTTTGCTGTGGTAAATGGAACCATGAATTCTGCTGTCTACCAAAAAATCCTGAAGGAGAATGTCCGGCCATCTGTTCATGACCTCAAGCTGAAGCACACTTGGGTTCTGCAGCAGGACAATGATCCAAAACACACCTGCAAGTCCACCTCTGAATGGCTTAAGATAAACAAAATGAATACTTTGGAGTGGCCTAGTCAAAGTCCTGACCTGAATCCGATTGAGATGCTGTGGCATGACCTTAAAAAGGCGGTTCATGCTCGAAAACCCTCCAGTGTGGCTGAATTACAACAATTCTGCAAAGATGAGTGGGCCAAAATTCCTCCACAGTGCTGTAAAAGACATTGCCAGTTATCGCAAACACTTGATTGCAGTTGTTGCTGCTAAGAGTGGCCCAACCAGTTATTAGGTTTAGGGGGCAATCACTTTTTCACACAGAGCCATGTAGGTTTGGATTTTTTATACCCTTAATAATAAAGACCTTCATTTAAAAACTGCATTTTGTGTTTTCTTATGTTATCTTTGTCTAATATTTAATTTTTATTTATTTATTTTTTATTTATTTATTTTTTTTGATCATCTGAAGCATTTAAGCTTGACAAACACAAAAAAATGAGAAATCAGGAAGGGGGCAAATACTTTTTCACACCACTGTATATCTCAAGAACAAAGAAAGTTAGGGTCACCAAACTTGGCACATAGGTTCACCCAGGGACCCTAACATCTTACTATGACTTTGCGGTCAAAAAGTCACAGGCCAAGGTTAATATTCCTTATGTACTATTACTATAGAACAAGTAAAGCTAGAGTCACCAAACTTTGTACACAGGCTCACCTTGGTATCCTGGCCGCAAACTGTGGGTTGGGGGTCAAAAGTGTAAAGGTCAGTGTTTTGGAATTTTATTCAAATTCAGTTGATTTTCCTGATTTTTCATTTGGCCCTCACAGGTTTAAGCCACGGCCAATGGGGAGTTGCATTTTTTTTTTTTTTGACTTATTTTGTACCCGTAGGTAGATTTGTTCTGCAGTCCAGTGACAAGCCACCAGCTGCCGGTCGCTGCGTGCGCAAGCGCCCCTTAACTCCCTAACCTGCATGTTTTGGCATGTGGGAGGAAACCGGAGAAATCCCGGAGTAAACCCACGCAAACACGGGGAGAACATGCAAACTCCACACAGATCACTGTTGGCTGGGGGCAGGGATCGAACCCACGATCTCATGATCCCCGCGATCCCCCGGCCGAGGGTAAAACTGTGCTGTCGCGGTGCTAACCACTGCGCCACCGTGCAGCTTCCCTCGAGAATTTTCTAGTTAAATAACTGTCATCATGTTTAAACAATGTATTTTTTTTGTCTTTTCATAGGACTTGCTGACAGCTGGAATGTAGAATTAATGTAGCCTTGTTGTATACACAAAATGTTTCAACATTCAGTAGATGTGAGATTAGGAGAGAATGTTATAGAGAACAGAGCTGATGATGCCCTAACCTTACCTAGTCTAGGTTGGATGATTTTGGAAATTACAGAAACGGTTCTGTAAAAGCAATTTCACCAAAATTTCACAGTGCTGTTCATTCCCTATTTTACTGAGTTGGGAGCAGATAAAGAAGTTATGATCTCACAACCTGACCAGATTAAACTCAAACTTGTTGTAAGATTAGATACGATTCAGTGAAACGGGTAAAGTTTTTGTGGTGGCATGATGAGTAAAATTGAGTTGCTGTAAGGAAAGAAATCATTGAGGAATTTCACAGTTTGTACACCTGAACAGACATTAATTCTAGCCTCATGAGATCCATTGCTATCTTTCCATATAAATACTCAAATTTAGCATCATTGCCACTCCCTATTTGTAAAGTGTGCTCAGACTGGTCTAAATTGTGAGTTAAAATTGAAATGTGGAGGGGACTTCCGGGAAGATGGCAGAGAGGCATAACGCTTAAATAGGGAGCTCTCCCTAGTCGGGTTAAAAATCTTTGCTAAATGGCCAACTCGATATAAATAGGTCAATAAACCAAAGGATGAAAACACGAAGAAGCCGGGCACATGGAAAAAAGCAGGGTAAAACTAAAGAATCCCTCTTCAACAACACTGAAGAAATCGCTGAACACGAGGCCCAAAAAAGCGAGGAGACTCCAACAGAGAAAATGGAGGACGCCAGCCTTGATATTATGAACACTGGCTTCGCCAACATAAGTAAGGACATAAAAGACCTCAAGCGACAACTCCAACAGGATTTAACGGCTCTTAAGGAAGAACTGAAAAAAGAGGTGAAGGAGGAAATTATGGGTCTCCGAAAAGAAATAGACCGCAAGCTAGCAGAAAACACAGAGGAGCTGCGCACTCAACAGGTGTGTATGGCAGAAACTCAAGCTCGAATATCAGAGGTGGAAGACTGGAAGACCGAGGCAAGCGAGCTGCTGCAGACCCTGACGGCACAGACACAGAGGATGCAGGAAAAAATAACCGACCTGGAGAGCAGGTCCAGGCGGAACAATATACGCATCTTCGGGTTACCAGAGGGCACTGAAGGCAACTCGATGGCGAAATTCATAGATCAATTCTTAAAAAAAAGAGCTTGAGTTGCCCGATGAAACAGACCTGCAGATCCAACGTGCGCACAGAGCCTTGGCACAAAAACCGAACTCAAACTCTGCACCCAGGTCAGTTGTGGTAAACCTTTAAAAATATGACATAAAGGAAAGAATTCTGACACAAACGTGGAAAAAAAAGATACGAGTTGGCAACAAACAGATATTCTTTGATCATGACTACCCGACAGAAATTGTGCAGCAGCGAAAGAAATATGCCAACATTAAAAAAATGCTGAAAGAGAAAAAAATTAGATTTCAAACGCCACTAACAAAGATGAGAATTCATTGGGATGATGGCGTGAAAACCTACAACACGGCTAGAGAGGCAGCGCGGGACATGAAGGAGCGAGGCTTTGTGGTGAGCGTACCTGAGGAAGCAGCTGAAGCAGCGGCAGCACAGAGCGCACCGAGACGACCGGAGTGAAGGCGAGTGAGCGGCAGAGGATGGGAGACAGACGTGGTGCACTGAGCCCAAGAAAAACTGCAAGGCTTTCAATGGAAAGCTTAGATTATAACAAAGATTAAGAAGGGCATAGAATAAATGAAGGCCAAGAAGACAAGGTAAAAGAAGTAAATAAACGACTGGGAGAGGTTAAAGTGATCTTTGTTGGACATTTCTAGACTAATGTTTATTACTTGGATAGTAACTACAGGTCTAGGGAGGTCCCCTCACTCGGTGAGGACATTCCCTCCACCCTCCAACAGGGACCAATGGGCAGAAGAAAGACCCAAAGTTCGGAGGTCAAGGTTCTTTAATGTGTTTTTGTTCTTATATGCGTTAGTTTTGTTATTAAAGGGGTTAGGAGCACAAGTAAAAAAAATGGAAAAACATGAATATGGTTAAAAATCTTAAGATAATGACATTAAACGTGAATGGTCTGAACTCACCTGTTAAAAGGGAAAGAATAATAAGAAAACTCAAGAAGGAAAAAGCCGAAATTATATTTATGCAAGAGACACATTTGAACAAGACAGAACATAAGAAATTAAAGAGATTTGGCTATAAGAACTCTTACTACAGTTCATTTAAAGGAGGAACTAAAAGGGGGGTTATGATACTAATTTCAAATAAAATACAATTTGAATGTGAACAAGAACTCCAGGATAAAGAAGGCAGATACGCAACAGTAAAGGGAAGAATAGATGGTATGCAGATCACATTAGTGAACATCTATGCCCCACCAGAAAGTGACAAGGGCTTTTTTCAACATCTGTTTGACCTAATACCAGCACATAGTGAAGGAGTCCTAATTTGTGGAGGAGATTTAAATGCTGTCATGGATCATGAAGTTGATACAAGAAGTATTAAGAAGACAAAAAAACATGTAACAAAGTTCATAAGAACCTCACTGGCAGAAATGGGTATGGTAGACATATGGAGGGACCTGCACCCACTCGAAAAAGACTATACACATTATTCAGTAGTCCATAAAGTACACTCTAGAATAGATTACTTCCTTATGAATGAAGGTGACAGACACAGGGTGAGAAAATGTCAGATTGGAGGGGCAGAAATATCAGATCATAATCCTATATACATGGAAATATTTTTAAACGCTAGAGAATGACAAACAACATGGAAACTTAATGTAGGACTATTAAATGATAAGAAAATGAAAGAAAGAATAAAGTTAAACATAAATAAGTATATTGAGGAGAATGAAAATGGAGAAGTGGACTCAACAATACTATGGGACGCACTAAAAGCTGTGTTAAGGGGTAAATTAATGGTTGAAGCAGGAAAAGCAAAAAAGTCTAAACTGGAATCATATAAACAAAGATGTGAAAGATTGAGGGAATTAGAACGTAAACATCAAAACACAAATGATCCAAAAATGTATCAAGAAATTAAGGAAGAAAAAATAAAGATAAAGAAATACTAATAGATGAAATCAAAAAGAAAAATAGATATTTAAAACAAAAATATTATGAAATGGGGCCAAAGGCCACAAAACTGTTGGCAAAACAGTTAAGAAAACAACAAACAGTGAATAATGTATATAAGATTAAGGACCCCATCACAAACAAATCAACAGTTATTGTGGCTCACATATTTTTGTCTACATATGTATAAGCACAAAGGAGATGCTTAGGACTGCATGTGTTGATTGACCTCACGTCTGGGATGGAACAATACGGCTGGACCGCCTGTGGATAATGGCAGGAGGACAGAGGTGCCTTGATAAGACTCTGAAAGGACTTCCTGACCTCCTGGAGTCAGACGGACAACGGAGAGAACTCGGGGGGAGAATTATTGTCAATGGGGGATTTGACAACATTGTGTGATTCTGCCTCTGATGTGATATGTATAAATGTGGGGGTTTTTATGCAGCTCATTCTCTTCTTGTCTACAGAGAAAGCTGGGGATGTGAAATCTGCATTAAACCTGAATTGAGAAATAATTCAGTCTCTTTATTTCACGCTCCCCACATTGGTGACCAAAGACGTGAAATGCATAGACGCGATTCCCCCGACTCGTCGGAGACCGCCCGAACGAGCGCCGTCTCGATCAAGCTACCAGAGTTCTGGCAGAACAACCCGGACTCGTGGTTCCTTCAGGCCGAAGCACAGTTCGCACTCGGGGGAATAACGGCGGATGACACAAAGTTCTACCATGTCATCGCCAAGCTCGACAACCACACAGCTCGATGCGTGCGGAGCCTGGTACAGCAGCCGCCCACTGACGACAAATACGGCGAGCTGAAGGCTGCCCTCATCCAGTGCTTCACGCCCTCAGCCGAAGAGAGGGCTAGGAGACTCCTGGCTATGCACGACCGGAGTGGATGCAGGCCAGTTGACCTGATGGAGGATATGCTGCAGCTGAGGGACACAGACAACGACGATTTCCTATTTAAGCATATCTTCCTGAGAAACCTCCCGATGCAGATGAGGGGGACCCTGTCCAGCATGCGTTGTGTGACCCAGCGGGACTTCCGTGCGCTGGCCCGAGAGGCGCAGCGGCTCCTCGACTCATGCAGTGAGCAGACAGCCACCGCGGCAGCAGCAGACCTCGGTGAAGCGGCCGGGAGCAGCGAAGGGCCGGAGACAGCGGAACCAATCCCACCAACGATGGCAGCGGCGCGGTCCTGACGCAGCGGAGGAGATGGCCTCTGCTTTTATCATCGGCATTTCGCAGAGAAGGCGCACAGATGTGTGCCGCCATGCCACTTCAAGAGCTCGGAAAACTCCAGGACCAGGAGTCGTTAGCAGCCTCGGCTCTCGGCGAACGAAACAAGCTGCTCTACATCACGGATACGAGCTCCGGGCGACACTTCCTCGTGGACACCGGTGCTCAAGTGAGTTTCATCACCCCGACCTATGCTGACCGGCTGGCAGGCCCCCGGGGTAACGGGGCAATGGCGGCGAACGGCTCGAGCATCGACACCTTTGGAGAGAGGACTCTGCTTCTGTCCTTACACGGCCGCACTTATGAATGGACTTTTATTATAGCGGCGGTGAGTTTCAACATGTTAGGTGCTGATTTTCTGTGCTCACATGGTTTGTTAGTTGATCTTGCCAATAGGCGGCTGGTTAATGCACTCTCTTTTTATTCAATCCCTTGTGCAGCTCGAGTGTCCCCGCCACCAGTGCAGACCAACGTCGCCACAGCAGGCGGTAAGTTTTACACACTCCTCACCCAGTTTCCAGCGCTCACAGTTCCCACATTTTCGGCAACAGTTGTGAAACACGGGGTGGAGCATTTTATCACTACAGCTGGCCCTCCCGTCTTTGCGAAAGCTCGGCGCTTGGATGCAGCTAAACTCTCCATAGCGCGCGAGGAGTTCGCCAGCCTGGAAAGGCTGGGCATCATTCGCCGTTCGAACAGCCCATGGGCCTCACTGCTGCATATGGTCCCTAAAGCTGACGGCTCGTGGAGACCTTGTGGTGATTACCGCAGGTTAAACAACGCCACAGCGCATGACCGCTACCCAATCCCACACATCCAGGATTTTTCGGTGCATCTGGTGGGGGCGCGCACTTTTTCTAAAGTAGACCTGGTCCACGGCTATCATCAGGTCCCAGTCCGAGCCGAGGACATTCCCAAAACAGCGATAATAACCCCGTTCGGACATTTCGAGTTTTTACGCATGCCGTTTGGCCTTAAAGGCGCTGCGCAAACCTTCCAACGCATGATGGATGCAGTGTTATGCGATCTCCTTTTTGTGTTCGTCTACCTCGACGACATTTTAGTCGCCAGCACTTCCGAGGAGGAACACGAAAAACACCTCACGGCAGTTTTTCAGAGGTTGGGAGAGCACGGATTAATAATTAATCCAGCCAAGTGCCAGTTCGGCGTGGCGCAGATCGATTTTTTGGGGCACCGCGTTTCCCCAGAGGGGGCAGTTCCGCTACCGAACAAGGTACGCGCAGTGGCAGAGTTTCCCCGGCCACAAACGGTCAAAGCATTACAAGAGTTTTTAGGAATGGTAAATTTTTATAACCGTTTCCTACCCCACGCAGCGCAGCTCATGCAGCCATTATATGCCGCGCTTAAAAAGCAAAAACCCTCCAATACGATCGATTGGTCCCCGGAGCGGGAGCGCGCATTCGCGGAGGTTAAAAAAGCCCTAGCAGACGCTGCGCTGCTGGCTCACCCAGACCCAACGGCCCGCATAGCGCTCACCACTGACTCATCAGATTTGGCCATAGGGGCGGTTGTGGAACAGCATGTTGCCGGGATCTGGCAGCCACTGGCCTTTTTCAGCAGATCCTTGCGCAAAGCCGAGCGGAAATACAGCGCGTTTGACAGGGAGCTGTTAGCGCTCCACTTAGCCATTCGCCATTTCCAGTTCTGGCTGGAAGGTCGGCGTTTCACCGCGTTTGTCGACTACAAGCCGCTCACTTTTGCGATGGCCAAAATTTCGGAACCTTGGTCGGGCCAGCAGCAGAGGCAGCTGGCCGCAATTTCGGAATTTACTACCGATATTCAGCACGTAGCAGGTAAACTCAATGTAGTGGCAGACTGCCTCTCTTGCGCGGTAACAGCACCAGTCTGCACGGAGGTAGATTATACTACCGCAGCCGCAGGGCAAAATAGCAGCGCGGAAGCGCACGCGGCCCCAGTTCACGTGGGGATAGATTATGCAGCCATGGCAGCGGAGCAGGGTAGAGACGCGGAAGTGTGAGCGCTCCAGTCTGGACCAACAGAGTTAAGGCTGGAGAGCAGGAGTTTGCAAACCGGTATGACCCCTCTAATATGCGATGTATCTACCGGGCGGCCGCACCCGGTGGTTCCGGCCGCGTGGCGCTGCCGCGTTTTTGACTCAGCTCACTCCCTGGCGGCGCTTCTGTGAAAATGGTAGTGGAGAAGTTTGTTTGGCCGAGCCTGCGCAAGCACGTGAAAGAGTGGGCAAGAGCCTGCATGGCTTGCCAGCGGGCCAAAATTCACAAGCACACAAAAGCCCCCTTAGAACCGTTCCACATCCCGACCAAGAGATTTGACCATGTGCATGTCGACCTCATGGGCCCCCTACCGTCGTCGCAGGGGTTCACACATCTTTTGACAATGGTGGACCGAACCACACGCTGGCCGGAAGTGGTCCCACTGACATCGACCACGGCTGCAGAGGTGGCCCGCGCATTTTTGACGGCCTGGGTAGCGCGTTTTGGGGTTCCGTCGGATATTACGTCCGACAGAGGACCTCAATTTGTGTCTGAGCTTTGGTCAGCGATGGCCAGCAGCTTAGGGGCGGCAATTCACCGCACTACCGCTTACCACCCCCAGGCTAATGGTTTATGCAAGCATTTTCATAGGTCTTTGAAGGCAGCCCTCAGAGTGTCGCTCACGGATGCAGATTGGGTAAACAAACAACCATGGGTTTTACTGGGGTTGCATTCTGCGCCCAAGGAGGACTTAAATGCCTCCCCAGCGGAGTTGGTTTTTGCGCAGCCTCTCAGGCTGCCCGGTGAGTTCCTACCGGAGCATCCGGCGCCCGGGCGCCCCCCGGCTCTGGGACCACTGATCGGCACGGGAGCAGACATGCTCCCGGGCCCCGTTCATCACACTTTTCCACGTATTTTTGTTCCCAAAGCTTTAAAAAATGCCGAGTTTGTTTTTGTCAGGCACGAGGCTATGCAGCCAAGCCTGCGCCCGCCATACGATGGTCCATTTAGGGTGCTGGAAACAGGTGATAAACATTTTGTGCTAGATTTGGGGGACAGAAAGGAAACAGTTAGTATTAACAGACTAAAGCCTGCCTTTGTGATGAACGACGAGTCTGTACCGGTGGCGAGGGCCCCTCGACATGGCAGACCACCCAGGGAACACGTCCTGGAGCCCCCACAGGGATCAAATAATCATTCTCTTCCTCAGTTAGCAGATTCACTGCAGGACGGCGCCTCAGGGGCTGCGAAGCCTGCTTACAGCAAGTTTGGAAGACGTTTGAAGCCCAGACGGCGTACGGACTGCTGTGTGATTTTATCATGTTGTGTAAACTATGCTGTTGATTTTATCAGGTTGTGTGAACTATGCTGTATTGTCCATTTTTCGACGTTTGGGGGGGGTTATGTGGCTCACATATTTTTGTCTACATATGTATAAGCACAAAGGAGATGCTTAGGACTGCATGTGTTGATTGACCTCACATCTGGCATTGAACAATACGGCTGGACCGCCTGTGGATAATGTCAGGAGGACAGAGGTGCCTTGATAAGACTCTGAAAGGACTTCCTGACCTCCTGGAGTCAGACGGACAACGGAGAGAACTCGGGGGGAGAATTATTGTCAATAGGGGATTTGACGACATTGTGGGATTCTGCCTCTGATGTGATATGTATAAATGTGGGGGGTTTTATGCAGCTTATTCTCTTCTTGTCTACAGAGAAAGCTGGGGATGTGAAATCTGCATTAAACCTGAATTGAGAAATAATTCAGTCTCTTTATTTCACGCTCCCCACATTGGTGACCAAAGACGTGAAATGCATAGACGCGATTCCCCCGACTCGTCGGAGACCGCCCGAACGAGCGCCATCTCGATCAAGCTACCAGAGTTCTGGCAGAACAACCCGGACTCGTGGTTCCTTCAGGTCTCTTTATTTCACGCTCCCCACAGTTATCCCAGAAAACCTCGAAGAAATATTCCATAAATTTTATCAAGAACTATACTTGCAACCCAAAGAGACAAATGTTAAGGATATAAAAAAAAAATTTCTATACACATTGGACTTGCCACCAATAAGAAATCAACAAAATGAAGCGCTAACAGCAGAAATAACAACACAAGAGATTAAAGATGTGATTAAGTCACTAAAAAATGGTAAATCACCAGGTAGTGAAGGATACCCGTCTGAGTTCTATAAACTGTTTATAGAAGAGCTCACGCCACAGCTCCTAAAGTCATTTAACTGGACATTAAACAACAACAAAATACCTCCATCATGGAAGGAAGCCATTATTTCAGTTATTTTAAAGCCAGGAAAAGACAGGGAACAATGCGAAAATTATAGGCCAATCTCTTTATTAAATGGGGATTATAAAATATATACAACAATTATCTGTAAACGAATAAAGACATTCTTGACAGAATTGATAGAGGAGGATCAGACTGGTTTTATAGAGGTACGTCAAACACATGATAATATCAGGAGAACAATACACATAATTAATCAAATACATAAAGAAAAGAAAAGCGCAGTAATAATGAGTTTATATGCAGAAAAAGCATTCGATAGGGTTTATTGGATGTTTCTATATACTGTGCCGGAATGCTTTGGATTTAATGAAAAATCAGTGCAATGCATAAAGACACTGTATCAAAAACCTGTGGCAAGAATCAAGAAAAATGGTAGCTTAACAGACAAAGTAAATATACAAAGATCAACTAGACAGGGATGCTGCCTATCGCCCACCTTGTTTGCTCTGTTCATAGAACCACTGACTCAAGCGGTGCGACAAAATAAGAAATTAAAAGGTGTAACAATAAAGGGAGCGGAACACAAGATTGGGCTGTTTGCAGACGATATTATAGTTTATCTTGAACAACCAGATGCATCAATAATGGAAATGATGGACTTGATAGAAAATTTTGGAAAATTATCAGGATACAAGATAAACATATCAAAAACACAAATACTGACATTCCACTATAACCCTTTAAACCAGATAACCGATAAGATCAAACTAAACTGGAAACAAAAAAAAGTAAAATACCTTGGAGTGAACATACCCAAAGATTTAAGTAAAATTTATAAAGCAAACTATGATAGGTTAGAACAAGAAATAAAAAAAGATATTGATAGGTGGTCAATCTTAAACATTGATCTGAATTTAAAAATTGAGACAGTCAAAATCAGCATACAACCTAGACTGCTTTACCTCTTCCAAGCTTTACCAACAGAGATTCCTGGTGCTCAGTTCTCAAAGTGGGACAGGATGATATCAAGATTTGTTTGGGGAGGGAAAAAGCCAAGGGTGAAATATAAAACTCTCCAGTTACCAAAAGAGAAAGGCGGCATGGGTCTAGCAAGTCTAAAAGAATATTACTACTCAGCACAAATAAGATATATTATATGTTGGTGTGACAGAGGATATGAGGCAAAATGGAAAGAAATGGAAAAGGAAATTGAGGGACTCCCAGTACAAAGCATAATGGGAGATAAGGATGCATATAAGCAAATCAAATAAATAGACCCAATCACTAAATTTACTTTGGAACTGTGGTATAAAATAGTACAAAAGTATAATATACAGTAAAGGAGGACATAAAACTATTGAAATGGGTAGCATTTGACAGCCAGTTTGAACCAGCAAAGCAAGATAGGGGATACAAAAATCTGGTGAACAATGGAATTACAGCATGGGGCATTATGGGAAAAAAAGATTTTGAGAGCTTTGTAAACACGAGAAGAAAATTTAAACTAGAAAAATCTGAATTCTTCAGATATCTACATATGAGAGATTACTATATGAGAAGGATTAGGCATAACCTCCACACAGATGTGAGTGAGATTATACAATTCATTTTAAGCTCGTATGCAGGAAATAAAATAAAGAATTATTTCAAAACTATATCAGAAACTTATGGTAAACAAACATTCAACTAACTATATAAAGCAGAAATGGGAGAAAGAGCTAAATTTAAACATAACAGAAGAAAACTGGCAAGAAATATGGAAAACACAACACACATCAACAAGTTCAAGGACATGGAGGGAATTTGGATGGAAAAACCTGATTCGCTATTTCATAACACCACAGATCCAAAGAAAATATACAAATACTAAATCTATGTGCTGGAGGGGCTGTGGAGCTCAAAATGCAGACCACTCGCATATGTTTTGGAAATGCTGCAAAATCTCATCATTCTGGAAATCTATTCATGTGACAATACTGTGGCTGCACGGTGGCGCAGTGGTTTAGCACTGTGGCAGCACAGTTTTACCCTCGGCCGGGGGATCGCGGGGATCATGAGATCGTGGGTTCGATCCCAGCCCCCGACCAACAGTGAGCTGTGTGGAGTTTGCATGTTCTCCCCATGTTGCGCGGGTTTACTCCGGGATTTCTCCGGTTTCCTCCCGCATACCAAAAACATGTAGGTTTAGGGCACTCGCGCACGCAGCGACCAGCAGCCGGTGGCTTGTCACCAGACTGCAAACCAAGTCTACCTACGGGTACAAATAAGTAACAAAAAAAAAAAAAAAAAAAAATACAGAGGATATTAGGATATAACATACCACTGAACTGTAACTTGATGTATTTATGTGATCTTAAAAGGGACAATGTAATAAAGGCTGAAGACAGATATCTAGTTAAAATCATACTGATTGCATGTAAAAAAAACAATCACAAGAAAATGGCGATCAGAAGTTCTTCCTGACCAAGAGCAATGGACAGGTATTGTTGAGAATATATGTCTAATGGAAAAACTAACATATCGACAGAGAATGCAAGAAGGACAATATGAAAAAAAATGGTGGAAATGGACACAATACAAAGTGCAACAACGAGACAGAAATTGAAAGAATAACCAAAGAAACTGGAAAAACCAGAAGAATCTAGAGATGGAAACTAAAAACTTGATGCTCCAACATTTGTTCCCCCCCTTTTTTTCTCTGGTTTTTTTTTTTGACTGTATGGTTAGTTCCTTTTTTAAATATATAGAGACTGTGTTCTGAATGTAATATGTATGATGAAAAATGAATAAAAAACAAAGTTACAAAAAAAAATTGAAATGTGAACAATTTCATGTGCATACTGTAAAGTTATGTTGAGCACAGTGTCACTTGCATAGGCAGACTTTCATACCATTTGACATTGATTGGATAATTGCTGCCTCACATATAATATACTGTAATTACACTCTGTAAAGTTTTTGAAATTCTTTGATTCAGTAAGCAGAAGACTGGAAAGCATAGCAAATAAGGTGCATGTGGTGACTTACACAGTACATCAATGTCTGGCAAAAAGCATGTGGAGTTACTTTCAATGGCATTAAAGAAGAGGCAAAAGAGACGAGAGAATAATGGCTAAAGCAGCTGAAATCATGGCACTCTGTATGCAGGGGACTGAAGCGTGCTGGACTTTTGAGTTGGTCAGGTAATGGGTGAAATTGTGTCTGCTGCACAGCTTATAAATTGCAGTGCTGGCAGTATTTATCTATGTCTCAGACAATCCTGCTGGGAGATGGGAATGGTGAAATGAGAATCAACAGCCTGCTTCTCCTCCCCTCAGCTCCCGTCAGGTCATTTCACCCCCACAACCCTCTTCTTGAAAGCTAGGTGTGAGGAGAAACTGATAAATATAAAGCAAGCCGAGAGCCGCCTGCCTCTGCCCTCTGCCTTTTGCCACAATTCCCAAGGTCGTTTTAATGTATTTTGCCCAATCCTAAAGGGAACCTGACTAAAACCACTGCTCTTGCCAGAAATCCTTGCAAAAATGTGTTATGATGAAGTATTTATCCTCTCCTCTGGTACCCTGTCCACCACTGTAACGTTAAAGGCCGTCAACTCCAATCCTTGACCACATTTCCCCTCCATCTTTGCATATTTCATCTCCCAAAATCACGGGTTCTTACACTCGGGTGATGGCCTGTCTGCTGTGTAATAAAAGTCCTCCATCCACAACAAAATCCCTTTAGCTTTGTCTCTTCCAGTCACATTTTGTTACCACAACTCCAAGGCAGACATGGGGTGGATGAAGGAAAAAAAAAAAGGGACAGCAACACAGGGAGGCAACAATAACCCACAATCTTGGGCCTTATTGTAATTCCTCTCTCATCTCGGTCCCAAGTGACAAGCAGCGAGACGCCCAGGATTCCAATCATTCTTGTTGTCAGCTTGGTACCCAAAGTGAGACTGAGTTGATTGCTTGAACAAATTTGCAAAGAAACAACACCATTTGAAGGCTTGGGAGGTGTAGATTTGAAGGGGTCGCTGCAGACTCGTAGGAAACTGAGTTGGGGGTTGAAAAGCCGTTGTCTTCTTTGAGAAAATTGGCAGCGTAGATATTAATCTCACTGTTTTTCATTACACCTGTAAGACAATACGCTGCTTTATTCAGACTCACTTTTCCCTGTAGTAGCAGCATCACAGAGCTACAGGAGTTTTTGAAAAAAACAACTTTGTTTTATTTTTGTAGCTAGTTCGTCAGCAGGTTGTCTCAGGAAAAGGTGAAATTAGCAGAGATTATGTTGATTTTTCATACCTTTACAAAGATGTTTGTGCTAAAGATGCAGATGGCAGGCTCACATCACGCCAGTTTAAAAGTCACTGCAATGGCTCCCTGTGTCCTTCAGGATCGATTTTAAGGTTCTTTTACTGGTTTATAAATGTCTGCATGGTCTTGGGCCTTCTTATTTATCAGAACTGCTTTTAACATATGAGCCTCCGCAGCTCCTGAGGTCCTCTGGTACTGGCCTATTAATGATCTCTATTGTCAGAACACGCACCCACAGTGAGGCTGCTTTAAGTTACTATGACCCACGCTTATGAAACAGCCTGTCAGAGAACATCAGGGGTGCTGAGAATGCCCGTATTTTTAAAAGCAGGCTCAAGATCTACTATTTTAACCTTGCCTTCGATTAGTTTCCTGTTTCAATTGTCTTAACTTTTGATTTTAAACATGTTTTAAACATGTTCTGGTCACAATTATCTATTTCCCTACTAAATACACAGGGTTACAAAAATAATTTTTTTGTAAGTTGTCTGTGTTTTTTCAACTGATTTAACACAATTTTGCACCATTAAATCTGAAAATGACATCCATTTCTCTTGATCAGGTGCTAAGTAAAAACCTGTACTTACTTTGTACTTATTTAGTACTGTGCATGAACTTACGTTTATATAAAGATAAGTACATGTAAATTGAATGTTACATCATCATTGTTCAAAATTCAGAGAATTTCAAGACATAAAGAATTTTGCATCATATAAAGCAAAAATACCCGTACATGTAAACAAAAATGTAGAAAACAGCATGTGGCCATAATTCAAAAAGTTGACCTGATTGAGCAAAACCAATGATTTTTTGATTCAGCACATCAAAATTGTCCTAAATCAGCTAAAAAAAAACCTCAGACAATAAATTTGGTGTTGACCAGTGTTATTAATACTTTTGCATTTATGTCTGTCTGTATTTAAGTGTTTATTTTGTTTTTTGTTTTTGTTTTTTGTTAACTGCCTAGTTTTTACCAACAAATTATATCTTATTATTATTTATCAGTGATTGTTTTTTTTGTTTGTTTGTTTGTTTTTAATCCTGTCCAAGGTTCAGCATTTCTTCATAGGGAGTCCTTCCACAGGGAATTGTGTCTGTTTTCTGGCTGCGGGATGCTGGCCTGTGGTTGCTCTGGCCTGCCCGGCCAAGGTGGGTCATGCATTGTGGCACCATACCTGCGGTGTCAACCCCTCAGACTGGACTTGGGCAGTCCAAGAGGTGGTGTCCCTGTTGCTGTGGACTTGGCCCTTTCCCTGCTGGTGATGGCTCCCTAGTGATGGTGTTTCCTGACTTGGATCCTCGGTGCTCAGTCATGTCTCACATAGACAAAGGTTTGTGTGTGTGTGTGTGTGTGTGTGTGTGTGTGTGTGTGTGTGTGTGTGTGTGTGTGTGTGTGTGTGCTTACACAAGCATGTGCGTGTATGTGGAAGGTTAACTGTGTTTTATTTCAGTGTGTGAAGCACTTTGTGTTACAATTTTTGTATGAAAAGTGCTTTAAAAATAAAGCTTTGATTGAATGATCAAAACAGTCACTGAGTGGCTGCAGACTGCTGAAAATGAACAAGATGTAAATAATTTTGAAATATGTTCTTTTTTAGCTTCTACTTGATATAAAATCCAAACAATTAAAAAAGAGAAAACACCTGGTCTTAAGTACTGAACATGTCAACATTTTTTTCATTAAACATATTTCTCATGGAGCCATTGATGGAGCCATTGACCTGAGATTTTCATCAGGTATCAGTCTACCCGAGTAATCCATACACACAAAGAAATCAAGGCAACAAGTTGAATAAAGTGGAATGACAAAGGGAATAATTACTGAACACACTTGATGAAATTCATTTAATATTTATTAGAAAAGCCTTTGTTGGCAATAACAGCTTCCAGATGCCTCTTGTATGGAGAAACTAAGCGCAAGCATTGCTCAGGAGTAATTGTAGCCCATTCTTCCACACAAACTTTCAAATCTTGAAGCTTCCGTGGATGTCTTCTATGAACTCTGATCTTCAGTTTGTTCCATAGATTTTCAATTGGATTCAGGTCAGGTGACTGACTGGACCATTCTAGCAGCTTTATTTTCCTTCTCTGGAAAATAATTCTTCAGTTGAGAGTTTCCTTGGCTGTGTGTTTGGGATCATTGTTTTGCTGAAATGTCCACCCTCGTTTCATCTTCAGCATCTTGTCAGATGGCAACAGGTTTTTATCAAGGATGTGTCTGTACATTTGTTCATTTTTCTTTCAATTATATGAAGTCTACCTGTACCATGTGCTGAAAAACACTCCCACACCATGAAGCTCTCACCTCCATACTTCACTGTTGGTATGGTGTTTTGGGGATGATGTGCAGTGTCATTTCTCCTCCAAACATGCTGTGTGTTGTAACATCCAGAAAGTTCAATTTTGATCTCATCTGACCAGACTATATTCTCCCAGTATTTTACTGGCTTGCCCAAATGTTGTGCAGCAGACTTTAAACGAGCTTCAACATGCTTTTTCTTCGACAATGGAGTCTTGCGAAGTGAGCAGGCATACAGCCCATGTCGGTTGAGTGCATTACTTATTTTCTTTGAAACAGCAGTACCTGCTAACTCCAGGTCATTCTGGAGCTCTCCATGAGTGGTCTTTGGCTCTTGGATAACTCTTCTGGTAATTCTTTTGACTCCTCTGTCAGAACTCTTGCGAGGAGCTCCTGGTCGTGGTTGGTTCATGGTAAAATGATGTTCTTTCTACTTCCGAATGATGGCTCCAACAGTGCTCACTGGAACATCCAACAGTTTAGAAATGCACCTGTAACCAATGCCATCATTATGTTTTGCAACAATAAGATTGTGAAGGTCTAGAGTGAGCTCTTTGCTTTTACTCATCATGAGTTTTTTGTGGTGTGACAATCTAATATTCACAGATGTTTTTAAAGGCTATCAGTCAGGACTAAACCAGCTGGAATTAATTTGTACTGATGGGATGGCTTCCTAAATTCTGATGGATTTTAGTTTTAGCTGGTTTCTTGGCTTTCTGTGCCTTTTTGCACCTCTTTCTTCATGTATTCAAAACGTATTCCCTGTGTCATTCCACTCTATTAAATATAACTTGTTTTGTGAACACAGTTGCCTTGATTTCTTTGTATGTATGGATTACTTGGGTTGTTACTGCTATCTGGCGAAACTCTCAGGTCAATGGCTCCATCAGAAATATGTTTAATGAGAAAGATGTTGATGTTGTGGGAAGCCACTCAGTAGTTTTCCCTCAGACTGAAGAGATGGCAGATCAAAGGTGTTGGGGGAAAAGGGGAATTGTCATGGGGGATTGATATGTAAATACAGCACCTCAGGTAGCAGAGGATGATTAATATAAAAGAGAGTGCCTGCAACCTGTGTTTCTAATGTTTTGGATTCTGGTGGATGTGAGAGGAAGAGAATAAAGTTTCATCTACTCTGAACGCTCAGCCTGATTATTCTTCTCTCCACACTGGTGACCCTTGACGCACAATGGAACGCGAGGCAAACACCCCGGAGACGACCCGGACGGGAAGTGCACAGGCACACAAAGGCCCCCTTGGAGCCATTCCATATCCCGGCTAAGCGGTTCAACCACGTTCACGTGGACCTCGTGGGTCCCCTCCCGCCATCGCAGGGGTTCACGCATCTCCTGCGAGTGGTGGACCGCACCGTATGCTGGCCTGAAGCAGTCCCACTAGCTTCCACTGCATCCACAGAAGTTGCACGCGCTTTTTTGACAACATGGGTGGCACGTTTCAGCGCCCCTTTGGATATCACGTCCAATCGGGGTCCACAGTTTGTTTCCGACCTCTGGTCCACCATGGCCCAAAGCCTGGGCGTCACAATTCATTGCACGACCGCATACAACCCACAGGCCAATGGGTTATGCGTTTCCATAGATCGCTTAAAGCAGCGCTCAGGGCTTCGCTTACAGATGCAAATTGGGTGGACCGGTTGCCGTGGGTTCTATAAGGGTTACAAGCAGCATCGAAGGAGCATTTGGCAGCCTCCCCAGCAGAGGTGGTTTTTTCCCCAGCCGCTGTGGCTCCCCGGGGAATTTTTGCTAGATAACCCCACGCCGAACACCGATCCGTCCCCGCGTTCACAGCATAGCGGAGGGGCAGGGACGCTACCCGGCCCGGCCCACCACTGTTTTCCCCCGCGCTTTTGTGCCAAAGACCTTGCCAAAGACCATCGTTCATATTTGTCAGGCACGATGCCCACCGGACCCCATTGCGCCCGCCCTACGACGGCCCGTTCAGAGTGCTGGAACCTGGGGACAAACATTTTGTGTTAGACTTGGGAGGTCGCCAGGAGACAATCTGCATAGACAGGCTTAAGCCCGCCTTTGTTTTAGCAGACGAACAGGTGGTGTTGGCCCGAGCTCCTCGGCGCGGGGGACCCCCACTGAGAACTCCCCAGGTAAATGACTCGTCAGATCAGTCACACGAGCATGCTGAAGGTGCCCCCCCCATTGTCCCCCCACAGACGGACACACCCCCAGGAACCCCCCACCAGCACAGCAGTGCCTCGGAGCCAAAGATCCCCCGTTACAGCAGCTATGGACAGAGGCTGAAGCCTTAAGGTCATGAGTATTAAGACTCAGTCTG
Source organism: Pholidichthys leucotaenia (assembly GCA_020510985.1). Classification (NCBI taxonomy): domain Eukaryota; kingdom Metazoa; phylum Chordata; class Actinopteri; order Cichliformes; family Pholidichthyidae; genus Pholidichthys; species Pholidichthys leucotaenia. The sequence continues at coordinate 250,958,248 of CM035847.1, read as the reverse complement.
AGAGACTGGGTGTGATGGCTCGCTCTGTATCATTATCTCCCGCAGCTACACACACACCGGTTCTCCATCACCCTCGGGCTATTTAAACCGTTCTGCCTTCAGATCGGCGCGGAGCCGTCTGTCTCCTTGGGCTGAAGAGTCCTGCTCTCGTCTTCGCCTTCTTCTAAGAATCGTCTCGCCATTGCTGGCATTCCTATGCCTTCCTAGTGTAGGAAAAAGTCAATTTTGGACAACCTCTAGAAAAAACCCCAGAAAACAGTGTTGATTAGATGCTAATGGCTAATATAAATATTCCTAATAAATGTATCTAAAAGACTGTGATTTAATGGTTAATGGTAAATAGGAGCATTTATAGGGAATGTAACTAAAGGACTGAATCTGAACTGTTTAGATGTAAACTGTCAGTGAAAGCAGTAGCGCTTTTGCGCCACAGGTGGCGCTCAGTAGTGATAAGACGCTGTACAGTGTTAGAGAACAAGAGAAGAAGAGTAGCGAATGTTTCAGAGTGTAAAGAAGATGGTGTCAAGTGATATGGCCGTTGCTGGCTGATGTGCTGTGTAAGTGGGCCGTGCCGGGTGTGGTGGAAAGTCAATAAACCGCTGCAAAGTCTGACAGCTTGGCCCTCATCCTTTCCCCTTCGCCCTCCGGGGTGTAACACTAGTCTCCAGTCTCAACCCTCTGGAAAGATCATCTCCTACCCTTCAAATAAGCCACTTATTACTCACCTTTTCTCTACGCTGGTCCCCTGTGCACAGGTGGAGTTCCGTGGCGGTGGAATCCTTACTCCTGGCGGTGGACTTGGCTACGCTTCCTCTCGTGAGTCCTTCTCCTCACCAGCTGCACTGTGACAGCAGGCGCTGTCCTCCTGGCTGTAGCCTATGGGCCAACCTGAGTGCATCACCTTCTCTGCAAACAATAAGCCCCAGTCATTCACAATACGTTCCCTCTGGGACACACTAACATCTGTGTCTCTACTCTTGTCTATAGGGTTGCCAGGTTGTACGGCGCTCTGCTCACCCCCAGCTACGACGTCATCGCAGACACACACACACATACACGCACCCACACACACACCCACACTTTACAATAAAGATAACTGTATCTACTCCCGAGCCTGTGTCTGTTCCCTGGGTCTATCAATCATGTCAGTACGGCTCCGCCAAAGAGACCCAGTGGACAGCGCGCTAGCGCGCCGAGTAAACAACCTAGAGGCTCGAGTGGATCAGTTAGCTTACCAGCAACAGGTCATCCTTACTCAGTTGGTCCAAATTAATAGTTGGCTGGATCGTCTAGCTGGGCCGCAGGCGTTCCCACCGGTTCCAAGTAGCACCTCTGCTCCCACTAGCTCACCACCTAGTCAGGCTAGTTAGGCTCCCACGTCCCGGCTAACGCCAGTTCCCACTCCCACCCACTTTAGCGGTAAGCTAGGGGAGGCTCGGGGGTTTTTACTCCAGTGTGAGGTAAGTGTTCCAGCAGGTTCCTGGTGACTTCCCCACAGACCACAGCCGCATAGGTTACGTAGCTAACCTGTTGGAAGGGCGAGCACTAGCCTGGGCTTATGCAGTTATGGCTAGGGCAAGCTATGCTAACCTAACCTACAACCAGTTCATCAGTGAATTCAGCGAGGTGTTTGACCACTCCGACTGTGACAGTGTGCTCACCACCCGGCTATTAAACCTAAGACAGGGTAGCAGGTCCATAGCGGACTATGCCGTCGATTTCCGGGTGGCAGCTGCGGAGGTGGGGTGGGAGGACGCCTCGTTGTGTAGCATATTCGTTAGGAGTCTAGCCTAGCCTAGCCTAGCCTAGCCTAGCCTGCGGGATGAGCTGGCCCGCTTGGAGAAACCCGATAGATTAAATGAGCTAATTTCCTTAGCCATCAACCTCGATAATAGGCTGAGGGAGCAGGCAGCCGAGCGCAAGACTCCCAGTCGCTCGGGCGCCCAGTTTCATCGCTCCCTCCAGTTCCCTCTATTGGCCCTGCCTCCCCTAGATTTGCCAGATGCTCCGGAGCCTATGGTAGTAGGGCAGACTAAGCTACTATTAGCGGAGAAACAGCGCCGCCGTGAGCTGGGGTTATGCCTCTACTGCGGCAGCAGGGAGCATGAGGTTGCGTCCTGCCCCATTCGGCCAAAAGAGGGAGTCCGTGCGTTGTAGTAGGGGGACTCATGGACTCGCCTCAGTCTAATCCCCTCTCCAAATGCCTCCTGGCCATTAGGTTTCTACACAATCAGACTGAAATAATCACACACTCCTTGATTGACTCGGGGGCTGAGCAGAGCTTCATCTCAGGGGAACTGGCAACCCGACTGGTGCTTCCTTGCCAATCATTGAAGACCCCCCTCAAGTTCATTGCCCTGTCGAAAGACCCCCTGGCAGTGGTGTCCCAACTAACAGCCCCGGTGTCAGTCATCATCTCCAGAAACCATCGGAAGGACCTTAGGTTGTTCGTTCTACCGGTTTCGGCCTCTCCAGTTATCCTGGGCTACCCCTGGCTTCGGCTTCATAACCCCACCATTGACTGGCGCTCGGGAAGTGTGGTTTCATGGAGCTCTTTTTGTCTTAGTGCCTGCTTGCAATCTGCCGCTTGCTCGCCGTCTGTGCCCCTGACTGCCCCTGTCACCCCTCCTCCCAGCCTGTCCAGGGTTCCACCTGAATATCATGACCTGGGAGTCATTTTCAGTAAGTCCCAAGCGCTGTCCCTCCCCACCCACCGCCCGTACGACCGTGCCATCAATCTTCGGGCTGGAGCTCCGCTACCGTCGAGCCACCTTTACAGCCTGTCTGCTCCGGAGCGGGCAGCGATGGAGACCTATATTAAGGAGTCGCTCAGCTATGGCATCATCCATCCTTCGTAGGACTTCACCTACCACCATGTCTGCTGCAGGGGCCGCCACAGCAAAGTTGAAGCGGGACCTCCAGACGGTCAGGCCCGAGACGTCGTCGTCTGGATTGATGAAGTCCTGGACAGCGGTGGAGCTTGAGTCCAGGCAAGTGCTCTTCTTTGTTTCCTCTGCCTCCATTTTGGAGAGATCTTGCCTGGTTCTTGGTGGGGAGAGTCAAGTGCAGCTGTAAGTTGCACCTGAGTTTACCTCACTGGTCTCCACTGCCGCTGGTGACCCTGACCCTGTTTCTCTGCCTCTCCTGTCTGAGCCTTTCCCCAGGGTCACCGAGGTTCATCCAACTGTGCCAGAGGTCTCTGTGGGTCCAGCCTCACCACCTGAAATCTCCATGGGTCCAGCCTCCCCTGTCAAGGTCATCGCAGGTGCTCCGTCCCAGCCCGGGATCTCCGTGAGTGCTGCTCCCCCTCCGGTAGAGGTCTTTGGGTGCGCTTCGTCCCAGCCCGGGACCTCCGTGGGCGCTGCCTCCCCTCCGGTAGAAGTCTTCGCAGGTGCTCCGTCCCAGCCCGGGTCAACTGAGGGTGCTGCTTTGCTCCATCCTGGAGCCACCGTGGGGGCTGCTTTGCTTGAGACCGGAGCCACCGCGGGTGCTGCGGTGTCCCAATCCGGGACCACCACAGGTGCTGCTTTGCTCCAGCCCGGAGCTACTGCGGGTGCTGCGATGCGCCAGTCAGGGACCACCGAGGGTGCTACTGGCCAGCCCAAGGGTGTCGTGGTTCCCCCTCCTTTGCCTGACACCGTCATGGTTCCCCCTCCTTTGCCTGATGCCATTGTGGTTCCCCCTCCTCTGCCTGACACCGTCATGGTTTCCCCTCCTCTACCAGATGCCATTGTGGTTCCCCCTCCTCTGCCAGATGCCGCTGTGGGTCCCTCTCCTCTGCCAGACGCCGCTGTGGTTCCCCCTCCTCTGTCAGGCACCATCGTGGTTCCCTCTCCTCTGCCAGATGCCATTGTGGTTCCCCCTCCTCTGCCAGATACCGCCGTGGTTCCCTCTCCTCTGCCAGATGCCGCCATGGTTCCCCCTCCTCTGTCAGACGCCATCATGGTTCCCTCTCCTCTGCCAGATGCCGTCATGGTTCCCTCTCCTCCGCCCAACATCGTCACAGGTTCCCCAACTCTTCTGTCCCTTTCTACATGGGGCTTCCCTGTGGGGCAGCCACCTCCTGGGCCACCCCTTCTATTTAGGTGGCTAAAAAACTCTGGTCGACCGCCTGACGGACTGTGCCGCTGGGTTGGGTGGCCCATATTCTCCGGCAAGCCACCCGATTCTTACCACCTTGCCATCTGCCAGGCCTGGGACCTTGGCTGGCCTCCAGACCTGTCTAGCCCTTTGGTCCAGGGGGCCTAGGTCCCTGGTTTTGCCTGGTGTGGATCCTGAGCAGGGTTTTTTGTTTTTTGTTTTCTCTTGGCCTGGGTTTTGCTGGGGTGTGAGTCATGGGAGTTCTTATTATTTTCTTTGGTTCATTTTGTTTTGTACCCTGCCTCTCGCCCAAAGATGCTGGGATAGGCTCCAGTCCCCCCGCGACCCAAAAAGGATTATGCGGAACAAGATGGATGGATGTTTTGGTCCCTCTGTGCCTGGGTCCCCCTCCTCTCGCCCGAGGTGGGCTCGTTTTCTTGTCCTTTGGTGGGGTGGGTTCTTAGTGTAGGTGGGTCCTTGTCCTTCTTTTGATGTTGCCCGGGGTGTGTGGTATCCACCCACGATCTGAGCACAGGGGAATTCCACCGTGCTCTCTTTGCTTTTTGTTTTTTCTGATTTGTATAATGTTGTATTTTTGAGTTCTTGCCTGTTATGTCATCTCTAGTTTGCTTTCACACATTCTGTATTGTTTCTTTGTATAATTTATTTTCTGGGTTGCGTTCACTGTAGTTTTGTTATTTACATATTTGGGTTTATTTGTCTTTATTTGTTCCCACATCATATTTGCCAGTTGTCTTTCCTTTCTTTCTCTCTCTGGGGGTTGCAGTTGTCAGGGGAACTTCCGGGTTTTTCCCTGGTTGTGGGCGGTGCCCCTGTCAAGCTGTCAGCCCCGTCTCCTCTCCTCATGACTCACAGCTGATTGTCATTTTCTCCCCAGCTCACTCATGTAATTCACACCGGTTGCTATTTGTGTTTAATTGTTTCTGATCCTATTTAAGGGCTGTTATTTTCATTTCTCTTTGCTGGAGTCTTAAGTTCTCTTCCCTCGTCTCCACCAGAAACCAGCCCTTGTTCTGGTGTGGTAATCTGTACGTTTACTTTGCATGTCAGTTTGGTTTTTGTGTTTGAGAACCATTTGGACTTTGTGTTTGCTTTTTTCAATAAATTTCACAAACTTGCAGTCCAGCGCATGGGTCTCTCCTCTCTGCCCCGAGGGGCTATTCATGACAGAAGACTCCAGCCCATTAGAGACCCAGCTGCTGCAGTTTGTGGTTCTTTGTTTTTTCACATGGGGTTTTACCATGTCGGCCACCCTGGCTTTTTCAACTTTGGGACTGAGCAAGGAGGAGTGCATAGCGTGTGTAGAGTGTGTAGCGGCAACGCTCATTGCCAGTCTTGCCTCAGGGGCTGGAGTCTCCCACGGAGGCTTGGGGGTTTGTGGACAGTGCGGCATGGGTGATCGAGACGCATCCCAGTCTATGGAGCTACCCGGCTCTCACAATTTTCCTTGCCTCGGAGATCAATGCACAGCGCAAACTCTGTGGCCAGGTGAAGGACCCCCCTTCAGCGACATCCGGGCTCAAGAAGAAGTGCACCCGGGGGTGAAAAACTCGCCCAGCGCGTGGGTTTCTCCTCTCTGCCCCGTGGGGCAATTCATGACACCCTGTAATCAATGCACGGCCGCAAAGTACCATCCTTTTTACCTACAATAAAGACCCCTGCGCCGAGAGGGGCAGACGACGGACGGATAAGGTCGGCGCTAAGGGAGTCCTTAATGTAGCTCTCCATTGCTTCCCTCTCTGGCCCAGGTAAACTGTAGAGCCAGCTGGATGGCGGCCGCACACCCAGCAGGAGGTCAATAGTGCAGTCATAGGACCGATGGGGTGGCAAAGAGAGGACCCTTGACCTGCTAAAGACCTCCCCTAAGTCATGGTAGACCTTGGGCACACGGCTGAGATCTGCCGGCTCAGCCGAAGGGGAGGAGAGAGGGAGAGAGGGTGAACACGCAGCTGATCAGAGACACGATGACAAACAAAAGTAGCTCCAGGAAGAAATTGAACCCTGGGCCCAACTGATTATGGGATTATGTTTGTGAAGCCATGGATACCCCAAAATCATGGAGGCCAATGATTGTGGCAGCACAAAAAACTGAATTGTCTTGCGGTGGTTACTGGACAAAATGACTGCAATGGGCTCAGTTTGCCAGGTCACCGCCGTGAGACTACAACCTGATAAGGCAGAGACATTAACCGGTGTCAGGAGATTCCTGGTGGGAATCTGAAATTTTTGAATCAACTCCTGATGGATGAAATTTTGTTCAGCTCCGGAATCCACCAGAGCGGAAGTTTTACACTCGGCTCCCGGTAACTGAATGAGAGCCGGGAGTGTAAAACAGCTGGGAGGATTTCGAGAAGAGCCTCCAGCCAGACCCCCCATGGTTACTGATGGGCCGACTCTTTTGGCCGAATTGGCCATTTGGAGATGACATGATCAGTAGTCCCGCAGTGCATGCACACCCCCGCCTTTTCCTGGCGCTCCTCTGGAGTCAGATGAGTCCTAGCCAGGACCATCAACTCTGGAGAAAGCACCATGGAGGCAGCATGAGGGGGCAAGGGAACCAGCCATTGGGCAGGTGAGGAAGGCAACAGAGGACCTCTGCTGCCTTGCATGCTCCTGGAACCGGTTGTCTAGAGCCACTGCCTGGATGATCAATTCATCCAAAGAGGAGGGATTCGCCCAACTAGCCAGTTTGTCGCGGAGATTGGTGTTCAAACTCAGAGGAAGACGTTGCGTAGCGCAGCATCATTCCACTCAGGAGTCTGCCGTGGCGACCTGAAACTCGACAGAGTAATTGGCAACAGACGACACCCCTGCCGGAGCCCCAGCAACTAGCAAGCAATGTTGCCTTCGCTCTCTGTGTGATCAAATGCTTGGGAGAATTCCTGAACGAAACAGTCAAAGGTATATTGGGCTCCAGCCGGACCACTTATTCACATATTAAATTTGTTTCTAAGACTGCCTTCTATCATCTGCACAATATTGCCAAGATTAGGAGCATCTTGCCTCTGAATGATGCTGAGAAACTGATCCACACTTTTGCTAGCTCTAGATTAGATTATTGTAACTCGTTATCAGGTTGTCCTAAAATATCTTTAATAAGTCTTCAGCTGATCCAAAATGCTGCTGCAAAAGTTTTAACTGGTTCTAGAAAGAGAGATCATATCTCTCCGGTTCTGGCCTTCCTTCACTGGCTTCCCATAGAGTTTAGAATTAAGGTTAAAATCCTCTTTCTCACTTACAAAGCTCTTAATAATCAGGCCCCCTTATATATAAAAGATCTGATATTACCCTATCATCCTAACAGAGCACTATGCTCCCAAAATGCTGGATTACTTGTAATACCTAGAATCTCCAAAAGTACTGTACAATGGGAGGCAGAGCCTTCTGCTATCAAGCTCCTTTCCTGTGGAACCAGTTACCAATCTGGGTTCGCGAGTCAGACTCGATCTCTGTTTTTTTTTTTTTTTTCCACAATATCTTTATTGAACCTTTTTTTTTTTTTAACAAACATGATACAAACAATCAAACACTAACACTAAAGTACTACAAAAAAAAAAATGCACTAAAAACACCAACAACCACCAACAAAATCAAGTCTTCAACAATGCTCCTCTGTTTAGTCTAGACAATCCAATACATAAGTATACATATTATGTTCACCAGTTTGGAATTTACAAGGTCCACACACATCATTCACCTTCTTCTTCAAGAGTTATGTTTAAATTTTTTACATAATCAATAAAAGGTCTCCATATATTCTCAAACACAATTTCCTTTGATTTCAGTATATATGTTATTCTTTCTAATGGAAGGTTTGTTAACATCTGTCTTAACCACTGAGTCACATCTGGTCTATGAGTCTTTTTCCATACTAGTGCAATACATTTTTTGGCATTAAGCAAACTGAGGTCTATGAATGTTCTTTCACTTTTATTAAAATTATGCTTTTCTGGGTACAGACCCAACAAAAACAGTTTAGGATTCAATATGATTTGTTTTGAGATTATTTTTTCAATTGTTACCCTCACCTCTTCCCAAAACATTCTTATTAATCTACATTCCCATAAACAATGAAATAGGGTTCCTTTACTTTCCATGCATTTTGTGCATGTATCTGGTATATTTTTGTTATATCTATTTAACTCCTCCGGTGTAACATACATCCGCATTAACCATTTGAAATGTATCAATTTAAGGCGTGCATTTATTGATTTGGTTTGAGCTTCTGTACAAGCCAATTCCCATTGTTCCTCTGAAATTTCAGTTTGCAGATCTTCTTTCCAGTAGTTTAATCTTTTCAGTGAATTTTCACTTGAAGATAGTATCAATGAGTTATAAAACTCTGAAATAATACCCTTTCTTTTACTATCTTTCATCATCATTTTTTCCAAGGATGAATAAATAGGTCGAGTGAGAGCTTTATTTTGATTTGATCGAATAAAGTTTCTAAGTTGAAGATATTTAAAAAAATGTGTTCTATTGAGATTAAATTTGATCCTCAGCTCTTCAAAAGACATTATGTTATCTGCACATGGCAAATATAAATCCTGAATCTTTTGTATCCCTTTTAAATTCCATACTTTAAATACAGCGTCCGCTCTCCCTGGTTTAAAATATTGATTACCCCATATTGGACTAAATTGTGACAATAACTGTGGTTCTTTTAAATAGTTTTTAGCTTCACACCATATTTTGATCATATGCTTTACAAATGGATTTTTAACTTGTTTTTGTAATTTTTTTGCCGAATCTGAGTATATGAATATGGGAAGAGGTAAAGGTAAATTGTATGATTCCATTTCAGTCCAGTGAGGGAGATCATTTGATGAAAAATAATATGTCATAGACCTCAGTTGTGCCGACCAATAATACAACATAAAATTTGGACATTTCAGACCTCCACGATCAAATGGTAAATATAATAAAGACAAACGTAATCTAGCCCTCCTGTTGTTCCATATAAATTCCACTAACTTTTTTTTTATTCTTGAGAATAGATCTAAAGGTGGTGATAAGGGAATGTATTGAAATAAATAAAGTATTTTAGGTAAAATATTACTTTTAAGTATATTGATTCTCCCGATCATCGACATTGGTAGTGACATCCATCTCTGAGTTAACTCATTGATATCTGACATTAAGGCTTCATAGTTGACACTGGCGACTGATTCTAGCTTAGGCACAATTTGGATTCCTAAATATTTAAACTGATTTACAACATTGAATTGATTTACCTCAGGGGCTGGGTAATTTCTCTGGGTCTCATTTAGCATTAATATTGAAGATTTAGTTTTATTTATTTTATATCCTGATATTTCCCCAAAATTCTTTATTAAATTCAACAAGGTTGGAATTGATTTTTTTAGATTCGACATAAACAAAATTATATCATCGGCGTACAGGGAGATTTTATGTTCTGTTGGTCCAACTTTAATTCCATATATTTGTGAATGTAAACGTATCGCTATCGCTAAAGGTTCAATTGCCATAGTAAACAGTAAAGGTGAAAGTGGACAGCCTTGTCGACATCCCCTATTGATTTTTATTGGTTTTGAAATATTGTTATTTGTTAGGATTTCTGCTGTAGCATTATTGTATATTATTTGAACCTATTTTATGAAATTATTTCCAAGTCCAAACCTTTGTAGGACTTCAAAAAGAAAGGGCCATTCAACTCTATCAAAGGCCTTTTCGGCGTCCAATGATAGGAGAGCTGTATCCGGTGCTTCTTTATTAAAATAAATAATATTAAATAGTCTTCTTACATTATGGAAGCCTTGTCTACCCTTTATAAAGCCATTCTGACCTCGATTAATAATATTTGGTAAAATTTCTTGTATTCGTCTTGCTAAAATTTTACAGATTATCTTAAGGTCGGCGTTTAATAGGCTTATTGGTCTCATATTTTCACATTTATTAGAGGGCTTACCTGGTTTTGGCAGCAGTATAATTAAGGCATTATTTATGTATGATGGTAAATTATTATTTTGAAATGCTTCTAAAACCATTTCCAAAAAAGGTTTTATTAATTTATTCTTAAATTTTTTATAAAGGTCAACTGGAAGACCATCTGGTCCTGCACTTTTTCCTGATTTCATATTATCAATGGCTAGCCCAACTTCTTCTTGACTAATTTTAGACTCCAATATCTCCCTGTTTTCATTTGGAATACACGGTATAGATAGTTCGTTCAAAAACCCATTTAGTTTTGTTAAATCAGGTTCATTTTTGGTATCATATAATTTTTCATAGTAATCTCTAAAGGCTCTATTAATTTCTAAAGGATCTATAACTACCTGTCCATTACTTATAATACTGGTAATTGGTGTTTTAATTTCTAATTGTTTAATCTGCCATGCTAATAATTTTCCTGATTTTTCACCTTGTTCATAAAAAGATTGTTTCAATCTTAGAAGACTCGAGGCAGCTCTATTCGCTGATTTTTTGTCGTATTCAGCTCTCAAAATCAGTAATTCATTCTCCAACCTTGGATCACTTCCTGCATATACTTTTTCCTGAAGACTTTTTATTTTATGTTCCAATTGGGCTCTCTCCTCTCGAGTCTTCTTAGATTTTGATCCTGTATAACTAATAATATGTCCCCTAATAAAAGCTTTGAAAGCCTCCCACTTTACACATGCTGATGTTTGTGTAGTATTGATGTCAAAAAACTCGTCTATCTGTTTTTCTATATACTTGACAAATTCCTCATCCTGAAGCCATTTATGCTGAAATTGCCATCTACCTGATTCCTTTGTCAATTTTTTATCTACATATATTAGACAACAGGGTGCATGATCAGAGATCACGATGTTATCATAAAAGCAGTTTTGAATCTTGGACCTTAATTCTGTGGAAATCAAAAAATAATCAATACGTGAGAATGTCTTGTAGGTACTGGAATAACAAGAATAGGCTTTAACTTGTGGTTTCATTTCTCTCCATATATCTAACAATCTCAATTCTTTCATAAAATGATTAATAGTCATCCTACATCCAATGTGCGTACAATCCAGTCCTGTTGATCTATCTATACCTGGATTCAATGTACAATTAAAATCCCCTGCTATTATATGTTGCCCTGTAAGTGATGATAAGATGAGAAATAAATTAGCAAAGAACTTCTGATCATCTATATTGGGACCATATAAGTTCACAAGATTTATATTTTCTAATAGCAAAGAACCTTGAATGATTACATATCTTCCAAATTTGTCTCCAATTACATTTTTCACTTGAAAAGGAACTGATTTATGTATGCATCCTTTTTTTTTTTTTTTTTTTTTTTTCCTTTGAAAGACAAAAGTAAAATAGAAAGATGTCTTTACCTTCTTTACATGTTTCAACTGCACTGCAGCCTTCTTGATGAAGGCTGCAGTGCAGTTGAAACATGTAAAGAAGGTAAAGACATCTTTCTATTTTACTTTTGTCTTTCAAAGGAAAAAAAAAAAGGATGGATAATTGAAAGAAGACAAAATGAACCTGTTTGACGTGATTTATGTATGAGAGTCATAACTCCCCTGGCTCGGGATGAAAATGAAGAGGTGAATACACTTCCTTGCCATCTACTCCTAATTCTTTTAACATCCTCCTCTATTAGATGAGTTTCTTGTAAAAACACAATTTTTGAACCCATGTCTTTTATTTTATTCATAACTTGTTTAAGTTTTTTTAAATTTTGTAGACCTCTGCAATTCCATGAAGTTAAATTAAGATTAACACTTTGGTTTATGATCTATAGAGAGTTTGGGATTACCTTGCAGTGTAAACATGCTCATACAGAGAAGCAAAAACATGAGTGGTTGAACATTCATCCTACAAACTACACACAAACAAATTTCCCCTTCCCACACTTGTGGCAAACCCCCCAAAATCAAAAGAAAAATTCTGTCTCCCAATATAGCCATCGACCGTTCCACACCCACGGGGAACAGCCTAAGCCACTCCTTCTTCATCCTCCCAATCACCCTAACTCTACTGCTTTTAATGACGTAACATTAACTCTCCTCTGTAGTTTTCCAACTTAACTCCAAAATTTTTAACAACTTTGTACATCATAGTTTTTTTTTTGTTTGTTTTGTTTTTGTTTTGTTTTTTTAATATATAATACAATCTATATTTTGTAAACTTACTATTTACTTCAAGTCAGTCGGATGCCTGTGCAAATGCTTAATTATTCTACCTTATATTTTGTTCATGCTTAGCTCCCACCAGTCTCTTCTTCTTCTTTGATCTTCTTGATGAACTCCTGCGCCTCCTCTGGGGTCTTGAAGATGTGGGTTCTGCCCTCATACGTGGTCAGCAGTCTTGCAGGATAGATTACACCATGACGAATCCCAAGGTTGCGCAGCTCCTTACGTACGGGATCAAACTGCTTCCTCAATTGCTGGATTCCTGTGGCCAAATCTGGGTAGAACCGCACCTGCTGGTCCTGGTGTTTAATCTCTCCTTTAGCTCGTGCAGCGTTGAAGATCTTCATCCTGTCTCTGTTGCTAAGAAACTTCATAATTAAGGTCCTCGGCGGTCCCTTATCTCTCCGTGGGCCAATACGATGTGCTTTTTCCAGAACCACTGCTGATTGCAACTCCTCGCTGCCCAGCACCTCCGGAATCCACTTTTCCAGAAAGGAACATACGTCCCGACCTTCTGATTCCTCTGGAAGACCCACCAGCCTCAAGTTATTCTGTCTCGACCGAGATTCCAAATCCAAAATATTATCTTCCAGAGATTTTTTTTTTTTTTCCAAAGTGCGCACCTTTAATTGAAGACGGGTGACGTCATCTTCAGCACTAGCGAGACGGAGCTCCATCTGCGCCGTTCGTTCTACACAGTCACCCAATTCCTTTCTTATTCCTTCCAACGCTGTCATAATCCCATCAAATCTAGAGGAAAAGTCCGCTCTCATTGAACTCATGGCAGCCATCAGCGCATCTGCGCCTCCCCCCGCAGACATCGCACCGTTGCCAGCCTCCTCCGCCATATATGGAGTTTTATTTGCTGCGTCACAGACCTGAAAGTCCGTTAATTTGGACTGTTTCGGCGGCTCGCTTTTTCCTTTACCTGGTTTTCCAGCCTTAGGCTTCGCCGACATATCCTCGCCCAAACGCTGGGATACGTTCTGTCCCAAATGAGAGAGTTATTTGCCGATTTTTTTTCTCCAGGAGCAGAGCAGAGCGAGACACGTCCGTCCTACGTGGCAGCCATAACCGGAAGTCTGATCTCTGTTTTTAAGAATAGGATAAAAACCTTCCTCTTCAATATAGCCTATGATTAGGGAGGGATCTTGTGTCTCTTAACCCCCCTTTTGTTTTGCTGTTAATAGATTCAGACTGCCGGGTGACCTCCAATAATGTACTTGGCTTCTCACCATTAATGCTTGCTCTCTTTATGTCTGTTTTTTTTCATCTTCTCTATCCCCTCACCCCCAGCCAGTAGCAGCAGATGACTGCCCCTCCCTGAGCCTGATTCTGCTAGAGCAGTGCTTCTCAATTATTTTTTGCAAAGCCCCCCCTAGGAAAGAGAAAATATTTTGCGCCCCCCCCCCCCCACTCGCTGCGGTGACTATAAATAAGATCATTATCTATAAAAATTGTATAAGTATACCTAAAGTTGTATCCTTTTTAACATTAACAAAAGAAAAAAGCAATATAAATCAACTTTCAACAAATATTAACTTTATTATGCCACACAAAAACCCTGTTATAGTCTAAAACAGAAAAAAAAAAAACTTAAAGTGCATCAAAGTGCCTGAAATAAAAAATATGTCAATCCTTATTTAAACTAGAAACATTTTTGACCAACTGAACCATTTGATGCTGAGAAAAATAATTCAATCAATAAATAATATTAAATGTAAATTGATCTGGAACATTAACACAGGAGCACCAATATATTTAACAATTGTGTGGGGGTTTTTGCACTGCGCAATTTGGTACGCCACTTTAAATGATGCTGAAAGTGCTCGCTGGTTTACTGATGTAGCGTTCACAAAGCGGGATGATTGTTGGCCGTACTCCGCACGTTTTCGCTGAAAAAAATCAAGCGGCTTATCAATGTGTTGAGGATGTAATGTCTGTAGGTGACGTCTTAATTTATTTGGCTTCATGCTGTCCGCTGCAAACATTTTCAGACACAGTGAACACACCGGTCTTTCCTCGTCTCCCACCGTAGTCAGAGTGAAGCCAAGCGCTAGATAAGCTTCGTCATATTTCCTCGTCTTAGCTTTTGGGAGACTTTCATTTGTCTCTTTACCTGTGTCGCTCTCCGCCTTTCTTTTCGTTACTGTTAAATATTTCTCCATGGTGTCTCTCGAGGGGTTTGTTGACAGCAATTTAAAAAGTTTTAAACTCCCGCACAGACTTTGACAATGAGAGCGCCACTGCACCACCTGCTGCCGTGGATGTGCAATTACACTTTACACGGCAAAAGCAAAGCCTGTTCCCCGGGGTCATACGCGCCCCCCCTGGCATCGCATCGCACCCCCCCAGGGGGGCGCGCCCCACTATTTGAGAAGGACTGTGCTAGAGGTTTCTTCCTGTTAAATGGGAGTTTGTCCTCTGCACCGTCACTAAGTGCTTGCTCACAAGGGATTGTCTGATTGCTGGGTCTTTCTGCAATTGTGGGGTTTTCCCTACATTTGAAAGTGCTATGAAATGACTTTTGTTGTGATATTAAATTAATTAAATTAAATTAAATCACCCTTTATTGTCAATCAACTGTACAACCAATCATGTACAGTAGAACGAGATTGTGCTTTACCTATCTACTGTGTTAATCACACACACCCCAAGTGTAGAATCAGAGGGCCGCTGCCATGCAAGGCGCCACTACAAATTTCCCTCCTCCATTCCATTATTGCTGAGCACCAAGCTGGACGGCAGGAAGTTCCACTTTTATATGGTCTTCGGCACGACCCGGCCGGGATTTGAACCCCTGCCTCCCGGGTGTGGGGCGGATGCTCTACCAACTGAGCCACCACTCCGGTATGGCGCTATATAAATAAAGTTGAATTGAGGGAATGGGTCTTACGGTACTGGCAGAGAGCCCGGCTGTGACTCCAGCCAGGGAGAAGAGAGGAAGAGTTGATGATGGCCAGTGAGGAGGAGGAGTGACTGGAGGACCTGGGTAGAGAAGCCATTGTCGAGGAGGAGGAGGATTCAGACGAGCAAGAAAACAACCCCGGAGATGCACCACTGGAGATGCACCACTGGAGGCGGCAGCAAACCTGAGGGAAGAGGAGGACAAAAAGGTAAGACGACGGAAGGGAATAATAATTTTGCTGAACAACAAGACCTGCTGTTGAATGGCAGCATAAACCCAACGATCCAGCAGAGAGCTCCTCACACTCTGGCCCTTAAATAAGCTGGTGAATCAAGCAGCAGGTGTGTAGTCATGCAGGTGCGCTTGATGAGCTCCAGAGCGGGGAGCTGATGAGCTGCAGAGCCTTACCTCCTCAGGAACTCAGTTGCAGCTCCCATCTGCTTCTGGCCTCCCTCCGCCAGGCTCCACTACTGGTTCCTGTACTGACCCATCCTCCATCTCTTCCTCCACAACCGAGGTGCCTGCGTTAGGGATGGTGTTGCACACTTCAGCTCCAGCTGTCTCCAGGGTGCATACCACAACTCCATTTGTCTCCGAAGTGTATGTCACAGCTCCAGCTGTCTCCGAGGTGCACGCTCCACCCTCGCCGTCGTCCAAGCTGCACACTCCACCTTCGCCATTGCCTGAACTACATGCTCCACCGATCATTTCAGAAGCTGGTGTGCCTCCACCGTTTGTTTCAGAGGCTGGTGTGCCTCCACCTGTCATTTCAGAGGCTGGTGTGCATCCACATGTTGTTTAAGAGGCCAGTGCACCTCTGCCTGTCATTCCAGAGGCCAGTGCACCTTCCCCATCATCTCTTCCTGAGGTTGTCACCCCAGCAGCAGGAGACCAGGAGTTAAGGCAAGCATTTTTTTTCCCTTATTTTCAACATCATCCATCCATCCATCCATCTTCTACCGCTTTTCCGGAGGTCCGGGTCGCGGAGGCAGCAGTTCAAGCAGAGAAGCCCAGACTTCCCTCTCCCCAGCCACCTGCTCCAGCTCTTCAGAGGGGATACCAAGGCGTTCCCAGACCAGCTGGGAGACATAGTCTCTCCACCGAGTCCTGGGTCTGCCCTGGGGTCTCCTCCCAGTGGGACGTACCTGAAACACCTCAAGTGGGAGGCGTCCAGGAGGCATCCTAATCAGATGCCCATACCACCTCAACTGACTCCTTTCAATGTGGAGGAGCAGCGGTTCTACTCTGAGCCTCTCCCGGATGACTGAGCTCCTCACCCTATCTCTGAGGGTGAGTCCAGCAATCCTACGGAGAAAGCTCATTTCAGCCGCTTGTATCTGCGATCTCGTTCTTTCGGTCATTACCCAAAGCTCGTGACCATAGGTGAGAGTAGGAACGTAGATTGACTGGTAAATCGACAGCTTTGCCTTAGAACTAAGCTCCCTCTTCACCACAACAGACCGGTACAACGTCCGCATCACTGTAGATGCTGCTCCAATCCGTCTGTCGATCTCTTGCTCCATTTTCCCCTCACTCGTGAACAAGACCCCAAGATACTTAAACTCCTCCACTTGGGGCAGGAGACTGTCCCCAACCCGGAGAGGACAATCCACCTTTTTCCGGCTGAGGACCATGGACTCGGACTTGGAGGTGCTGATTCTCATCCCAGCTGCTTCACACTCAGCGGCAAACCGTCCCAGCAAGAGCTGTAGGTCATTGCTGGATGAAGCCAACAGGACAACATCATCTGCAAACAACAGAGATGAGATCCTATGGTCACCAAGCATGACACCCTCCATTCCCTGGCTGCGCCTAGAAATCCTGTCCATAAAAATTATGAACAGGATCGGTGACAAAGGGCAGCCCTGGCGGAGTCCAACTCTCACTGGGAATGACTCCGACCGAGTGTTGGCAATACGAACCAAACTCTCACAACGGTCGTACAGAGACCGAATAGCTCGTAACAACAAGCCCGATACCCCATACTCCTGAAGCACCCCCCACAAAAATCCACGAGGGACGCGGTCAAATGCCTTCTCCAAGTCCACAAAACACATGTAAACTGGTTGGGCAAACTCCCACGAACCCTCGAGAATTCTTGAGAGGGTAAAGAGCTGGTCCGATGTGCCACGGCCAGGACGAAAACCACATTGCTCCTCCTGAATCCGAGGTTCGACCAACGGCCAGACTCTCCTCTCCAGTACCTTGGCATAGACCTTCCCAGGGAGGCTGAGGAGTGTGATCCCTCTAAAGTTGGAGCACACCCTCCGGTCCCCTTTTTTGAAGAGAGGAACCACCACCCCGGTTTGCCATGCCAAAGGCACTGCCCCCGACCTCCACGCAATGTTGCAGAGGCGTGTCAACCATGACAACCCAACAACATCCAGGGCCTTGAGGTACTCAGGGCGAATCTTGTCCACCCCTGGGGCCCGGCCACCAAGGAGATTTTTAACCACCTTGGCGACCTCAGCCCCTGTGATAGGCGAGTCATCCCCCTCGTCCCCAAACCCTGCTTCCTCTGTGGAAGGCGTATCAGTGGGATTGAGGAGATCCTCGAAGTATTCCTTCCACCGCCCGACGATATCCCCAGTTGAAGTCAACAGTGTCCCATCCGCACCATACACAGTGTGGACGGGGAGCTGCTTTCCCCTCCTGAGCCGCCGAACAGTTTGCCAGAATCTCTTTGAAGCCGACTGAAAGTCTTGCTCCATGGCCTCACCGAACTCCTCCCATACCCGCGTTTTTGCTTCAGCAACCACCCGAGCTGCACTCCGCTTGGCCTGCCGGTACACCTCAGCTGCTTCGGGAGTCCCACAAGCCAACCAAGCTTGATAGGACTCCTTCTTCAGCTTAATGGCCCCCCTCACCACTGGTGTCCACCACTTGGTTTGGGGGTTGCCACCACGAGATGCACCGACCACCTTGCGGCCGCAGCTTTGGGCCGCCGCTTCAACAACAGAGGTGGAGAGCATGGCCCATTCAGACTCCATGTCTCCAGACTCCCTCGGAATGTAGTTGAAATTCTTCCGGAGGTGGGAGTTGAAGACCTCCCGGACAGGACGCTCCCAGCACACCCTCACTATACGTTTGGGTCTACCAGGTCTGAATGGCTTCCTCCCCTGCCATCGGATCCAACTCACCACCAGGTGGTGATCAGTTGACAGCTCTGCACCTCTCTTTACTCGGGTGTCCAAGACATACGGTCGCAGGTCTGATGATACGATAACAAAATCGATCATCGACCTGCGACCTAGGGTGTCCTGGTGCCAGGTGCACATATGGACACCCTTATGCTTGAACATGGTGTTTGTTATGGACAAACTGTGGTTAGCACAGAAGTCCAATAACTGAACACCACTCGGGTTCAGATCGGGCAGGCCGTTCCTCCCAATCACCCCTCTCCAGGTTTCACTGTCGTTGCCCACGTGGGCATTGAAGTCCCCCAGTAGGACAATGGAGTCTCCAGGAGGAGTACCCTCCAGCACCCCAGTCACAGACTCCATAAAGGGTGGGTACTCTGAAACATCATTTGGTGCATAGGCACAAATGATGGTCAGGACCCGTTTCCCAACCCGAAGGCGCAGGGAAGCAACCCTTTCGTCCACCGGGGAAAACTCCAATATAGAGGCAGCAAGGTGGGGCGATACAAGAATACGCACCACTGCTCGTCGCCTCTCGCCCGGGGCAACTCCAGAAAAGGCCAAGCTCCAGCCCCTCTCCAGGAGACTGGTTCCGGAACCGGAGCTGTGTGTTGAGGTGAGGCCGACTATATCTAGCCGGTATCGCTCAACCTCGTACACCAGCTCAGGCTCCTTCCCCACCAGAGAGGTGACATTCCACGTACCAAAAGCCAGTTTAGAAAGCTTGGGATCAGTCCGCCAAGGTCTCCGCCTTTGACTTTCAATTTTAGAAAATACTTGTTTTGTCCTGATGGGGGGACACAAGCACAGATTCCTCCTGCTTGAGGGGCCTCCCTACCAGTCTCTGCTGCTGATGACTGTGGTTGCACCTCATTGACCTCCTGTTCTCCCCTCATATCCGGGGTGGCCATGTCGAGGATGGAGTTACAGGAGGACCACACTCCACCTGGCTCGTCGGAGCAGTCCGCTCCACCCTGGTCACCGTCAGAGCAGCGCACTCCACCCTGGTCACCATCGGAGCAGTCTGTTCCACCTTCACCACTCAAGGTCGCTGCTGTTCAGCTGCTGTCACCCAAGCTCACTGCTCCAGATGCATGGACTCTGGCCAACTACCCGACACACCATGTTCATCCATCTGCTGGCCCATGGACTCTGGCCGGCCACCTGATGCACCAGGCTTATCTGTCTGGTGGCCCTTGGACTCTGGCAGGCCACCTGACACACCATGTCCATCAGTCCCGTGGTCCAGGGGCTTTGGCTGACCACCCGATGAACATTTTTTTCTTTGTTTGTGTTGTTTTAGGGCAGCGTGGTGGCAGAGTAGTTAGCACTGCGGCAGCACAGTAACTCACCCTTGGTGGGGGGATCCTGGGTTCGATCCCAGCCCCCGACCAACAGTGATCTGTGTGGACTTTGCATGTTCTCCCCGTGTCTGCATGAGTTTACTCCAGGATTTCTCCGGTTTCCTCCCATATGCCAAAAACATGCAAGTTAGGTTAACTGGCATCAAACTGCGGATTCTAAATTGTCCTTAGGTATGACTGTGAGAGTGAATGGTTGTCTGTCTCTTTGTGTTGGCCCTGCGATGGACTGGCGATCTGTCCAGGGTGTACCCTACCTCTCACCCAACGATGCTGGGATAGGCTCCACCCCCCACCCCACCCCCACGACCCAAAAAGCATTAAGCGGAATGGATGGCTAATTGGATGATGTTTGATGATGTTGTTTTGTCCCGCTGTGCCTATGTCCCCTTCCTCCCGCCCGATTGGGATGTTCTTTGTTTTGTTTGGAGGGCGTCTGGAATCTGCCTTTGGAGGGGAGGGGCTCTGTCATAATCTGGGCATGGTCGTAGGATCATGCCCACAATTTTTGTTCATTTTTGTTCTCCCTGTGATTATTTTATTGTCCCCACATGTCTTGTGTCCTGTTGATTACCCATGGTGTATATATGTCTGTGTCAGTGTCAGTCTGGTGTGGCATCATTGATGTTAACATGTTAACGTTTGTGTCTGAGTTTTTCATTGCCGGTAACCTGTGTCCCGTATGTTTCAGTAAGTTTATTTATCAGTTGTGTCCTGAGTTGTCTTCCAGCCCATGAGCTGTTATTTTGTTTCTCTGCTTTGGTTGTTAATAAAATCATGTTTCGCTGGAGTTCTACCTGCATTTTGAGACCTCCTTACCTGTCTGCTGGAGGTGAAAGTGACATTTAGTTTTATTGTCTTGGTCAGTTGTCTTCTGATATATTTGTGATATTTTGTGACACTGTAATATTTGAGTAGTTATATTCTGTGGCAGCTGATGGCAAATAAACAATAAATTAAAAATAAAATATTGGTTGGGCTATCCTCAGACAAGGAAGTATTCAGGTCTGTAACACATCTTACACATAATGAGACATGTCATTTTCTACTAAATACAATCATGGAACTTTACAGCTCAGCGAATCCCAATCATCTCAGAGTATGAGTATGAATCGGTTGCTGTCTGTCATCTCAGGTTTCATGATTAAAGATCCCACTGACATGGTAGTGCACCAAATATAAAGACCATTCATTTCCTTTGTGACAGTTACTATTCTAGAGGGCAATTACTCTATTATGAAATTTGACATTTTTAATAGAAATGAAAAATTGGAGCATCAAGGTGCACCAGAGAAGTGTATAACAAAAGGACTTGTCAAAGAGTCATATTGAGATCAGACTCTGAGGCAATTCCATTTCTGTGCAAACAAGAAAACCAATGAATGGAAGATTAGTCAAATATTTGTCAGGAAGGAACATTTCAACCATAGACCATCTATATACAAAAAAGATAAATAAAATAATGAAATCACAACAGCAAAAATATATAGATCTATTTATATTTTACTGTAAGTTACCCATTGGAGATACAAGGTTTAGAAATGTCTGCTTTCTTTGAAAAGTAGATAGAATAGAGTAGATTGGATTAGATTACATTAGATTAACTTTAAGGTGCTCAACTATATTTGGAAAATCTCATTGCTGGAATGTCTCTGTCAGTAAATCATGAGCCAGATATTACAACATTCTAAAGATATGAGAAATTAAAAATTGGTGGCAAACTCTAAATCTGATTGGCTAAAGAAACAGTCTCATTGCAATTCATTTCAAGCTACAGACCACCTGCATGGTTAGACTCTGAAGGCATTCAAGGCAGATCTCCTTGACCCTGGCAACTCATGATGGCTGAAATATAACTGGACAAAAACGCCATCATACACACACACACAACCAGAAGCAGTGCAACAAAGAGGAAAAGCTATGGAATGAAGAGAATAGACTACTGGGATTAATTTAAGGCACCCTTGTGGAACGCATATAAGAATTTAGGGTGTAAAAATAGGTCAGTGATTCTGATAGTGTTTAGGCCAGCAGAGAAGGCCTTGTTGGCCCTGATGGCTCACCACTGTTATATTTATAAAGTACTGTTAAAGAAATGCAAGACACCTTTTCCATTCAGATGAGCATTTTTTATTGAATTCTGGGATATCTTTTAATTGGGAAAATTAACTTAAATTGACCTTTTCTCAGAATCACCCCCCCACCCCAACCTGGTAAAAAAAAAAAAAAAAAGAGAGAGAGAACCGATTTTTTTTTTTCTGTGTAAATTTGCAACTGTTTCTTACAAATCTTCATGTTTTTTCCTGTGAATCTGAAACATTTTTTCTTGTACATTTGCAATCTTCATATGGATACTGATTAAATTTTAATTCTGTGTAATGGCTTTTGCTTTCTGTTTATGCATACAATTACCTTTTTTCTTTTTTTGGGGGGGGGGGGGTCTATTTTTTCAGATTAGAACATTAGCCCCATAACACAATCTTACATAGGGTCCACAAAAAGCTAGAAACATCCCTGACTGCAATCATACGTTAGTGTCTCCTCCAGGCCCAGAGTGGCCCATATGAGAGTCGTAAGGATTCCCGGTGGACCACTTCACTCATGGGCCAGTCTTCTAGTCCGAAGGAAAATTAATTAACATGAATATCATTGTAATTTGATAATCTTCGGTAGGTGCATCGCTAGCACTGTCCCCATGTATGGTTCTAAATCTTTCTGACTGACCTACAAACCAGAGCGTCCCTCTGTATTTGGTGCTAGTAATGAATGGTCCAACTGAAAGACACACTGCATTCAATAAGGTGAGGGATGAGGGAGAGGGAACTTGTGTTCATATTTTAGTGGTTAACAAGTAAAGGCAGAAATTGATATAAGAGGCTATTTTTCCCAAAGAAAATTAAGTCCAAAGGCACAGGTTGGGGGGAGGAGGCAGTGGAAGTGACTCTCAGAACAACTGTTCAGCTGCCATCAAACAGTTCATCCTTCTCTGACACCAGTGTCTTTTTTTGCATGTAGTCTTAAATGAAAAACTAATTAATTCCTCATTACAAAGATTTTTAATAAAGTTCTAAATTTCCAAGAAAGAAACAGGCTGTATAAATCTATATGTTCAATTCAATTCAATTTATTTATATAGTGCCAAATCACAACACAGGTCGTCTCAAGGCACTTTACAGAAAAGAGTGGGTTTAAATCAAATAATCAAATCAAACTTTATTGTCATATTGCTGTACATACAACTGTAGTGCAGGCAAGATGAAATTGCGTTTCTCTCGGCATCCATATAAATAGAAGCAGCATGATTTAAGACACACTCACACATAGCTTCACCACCCCACCCTCACCCCTCCATCCATTCACACATCCCTGAGACATACTTGGGGGGAAAAAAAAACAACTAACTAACTATAATATACAAATAATATACAAAATGTCCGTAGGTGCAGTAGTGTGTATGAGAGATTCCGGGTCAACTGTTCAGCATCCTGACAGCTTGTGGAAGGAAGCTGTTGATCAGTCTGGTGGTTCTGCCTCTGATGCTCCGGAATCGTTTACCAGATGGAAGAAGTTCAAAGTGTTTATGCAGAGGGTGAGAACGGTCCTTGACAATGTTCAGTGCCCTGCTCCTACAACGGTTCTGAAAAAGTTCTTGGACAGAGGGGAGGGAGGCTCCAATTACCCTCTCAGCCCCCTTGACTATCCTCTGCAGGGCTTTTTTGTCTGACATACTGCAGCTGGAGTACCATGTAGCAATGCAGTACGTCAGAACACTCTCCACCACACCTCTGTAGAAGGTCCTGAGGATGCAGATGGGGAGAGAGGCCTGTTTGAGTTTCCTCAAGAAATGCAGTCTCTGCTGAGCCCGCTTCCTGATCTCCAAGGAATTCTTGCTCCAGGTCAGGTCCTGCGAGATCTGCACTCCGAGGAACTTGATGTTCTCCACTCTCTCCACTAAACGGCCGCCGATGCTGAGGGGGACGTGCTCAGGCTGTGATCGCCGGAAGTCGATAATCATCTCCTTCATTTTGTCACGTTGAGCACCAGATTGTTCTCCCTGCACCAGCCCCCCAGGTCTCTCACTTCTTCCCTGTACATTGATTCCTCATCCCTCTGAATAAGTCCCACCCCCGTGGTGTCGTCTGCAAACTTAATAATCTGGTTCCCCTCGTGTCTGGATACACAGTCATGTGTTAGAAGTGTAAACAACAGTGGACTGAGTACACAGCCTTGAGGGGATCCGGTGCTCAGCGTGACAGAGTTGGAGATGTTGTTTCCAACCCGGACAGACTGAGGTCTCTCAGTCAGGAAATCCAGGACCCAGAGACATGTGGCGGTGTTCAGACCGAGAAGGAGTAATTTCTCCATCAGTCTCTGGGGAATAATGGTGTTGAATGCTGAACTGAAATCAATGTACAGGAGTCTGGCATAGGTGTCTTTCTGGTCCAGGTGGGTGATGACAGAGTGTATGGTGGTGACTATAGCATCCTTCATGGAGCGGTTTGAACGATATGCAAACTGGAGCGGGTCGTGTGATGCAGGGAGGCAGGCTGTAATGTGTGGTTTGACAAGCCGTTCAAAACACTTCATCACAATTGGTGTCAGTGCAACAGGACGATAGTCATTCAAACAGGACACAACTGGTTTCTTTGCCACCGGTACAATGATAGAGGTCTTGAAGCATCTGGGAACGATGGCCTGACTCAGGGAGATGTTATAAATGTCAGTCAGGACATCCACCAACTCGCTCGTGCAGTCTCGGAGCACACGTCCCGGAATGTTGTCCGGACCTGCAGCTTTGCGTGGGTTGACTCTGGTTAGGGTACTCCATGTGTCCGCTGTGTTGATGGTAAAAGCTGGTCCTGCAGTCATTCAGGGCTTATGGTTACCCCGCATAGTGATGGTCTTCACTGTAGTGACATCCTCTGTCCACGTCGCGATGTAGCTGTTGACCGTATCAGCATACTCCTCCACATCTGTCTTGTCTTCCTGGGAGGCTGCTATTTTGAAGACCTCCCAGTCTGTGTGCAGAAAACAGTCTTTCAGTGCAGAGGTTGCACTCTCTGGCCAAATTCTAATTTGTTTCACTGCTGGCCTGCTGCGCTTCAATAAAGGTTTGTAGGCAGGCAGCAGCATCACGGATATGTGATCAGAAAGGCCGAGATGGTGGCGGGGTATCGCCTTATATGCATCTGTGTTTTTGTACACTAAGTCCAACATATTCTCTCCTCTGGTCTTAAAGTCTACACATTGTTTAAACTTGGGGAGCACAGTCTTTAGGCTGGTGTGGTTAAAATCCCCCGCAACCACCACAAAACTGTCCGGGTGTGAAGTTTGGATTTCACTAATCGCATTGTGCAGTTCCCTGAGTGCCTTCTTAGCATTAGCTTTAGCATTAGCGCTCGGCGCTATGTAAACACCAGCTACACAGACGTTGCTGAATTCCCTCGGCAAATAATATGGCCGACAATTTACAATAAGAAACTCCGCCAACAGAGAGCAGTGTTTAGACACTAACGTGGCATTGACGCACCAGTTCTTGTTAACATAGATGCATAGCCCATCCCCCCGGCTCTTACCGGAGCTCGCCGTTTCCCTGTCGGCACGGAACATCGCCATATCTTCCAGTTGAATGGCCTCGTCAGGAATGTTGCTGTGGAGCCATGTCTCAGTGAACGCAAGTACACAGCAGTCTCTCCACTCTCTCCGGGTTTCTCTCAGCAGACGCAGCTCGTCCAGCTTGTTTTCGAGGGAGCGGACGTTAGAGAGAATGAGCGACGGTACCGCTGGTCTGGAGGGGTTAGCCTTTAGCCTAGCATGGATCCCGGCCCTTTTTCCACGCTTTTGCTTGCGTTCGCTCCGCTTACGCCTCCTCCTCTCTCGGGTAGCTTCCAGCGGGGACTCCGCCAGAATTCCATGCTGGCGTAGAATTTCCAAGTCACAACCAATCGCCGCAATTCTTGCAGCGTGCAGTACCTTGATGTTTAATAAGGTCTCACGGTTGTAAGTTTTACAGAATGTACGTCTGGGAAGATCAAAACACTCAAAACTCTCACACTCGCTGATGCCAAGAGGGGCCGCTGCGTCCGTGCGCGCTGCCGCCATCTTAAAAGAACCACACTCTTAGTTTATAGAACCCAGCAGAGACCCCTAATAGCAAGCACTGTGGTGACACAGGCGAGGAAAAACTTCCCTTTAACGGGCAGAAACCTCGGGCAGAACCATAGCTCATAGAGGACGGCCATCCGCCTCGACCGGCTGGGTTGAGTAGCTACATTCAAAGCAAACATACAAATACAACATTCAAAGCCAAACAGTCCAGTACCAAGCCTGGCCAGACTGCACATGCAAGCAAAGGCCTGGCAGGGGCAGCATTTCTAACTAAAGGCCTTATCAAAGAGAAAAGATTTCAACTTGCTCTTGAATAAAGAGAGTGTGTCTGCCTCCCAAACTGAACTGGGAAGACGGTTCCACAGGAAGGGAGCTTGATAGCTGAAGCTCTACTGCCCAATCTACTTCTAGATACCTTGGGGATCACGAGTAGTTTGGATTTTTGGGAGCGCAGAGCTCTGGTTGAATGATAGGGAACTAAGAATTCTTGCAGGTAAGAAGAAGCCATACCATTAAGAGCTTTATAGGTTAAGAGCAATATCTTGAATTCAATTCTATATTTTATTGGGAGCCAATGTAAAGAAGCTAAAACTGGAGTAATGTGATCTCTTCTCCCCGTTCTCATAAGGATACATGCAGCTGCATTCTGAATGAGTTGGAGAAACTTTATGGACTTATTTGGGCAACCTGATAAAAGTGAGTTACAATAGTCAAGTCTAGAGGTGATAAAGGCGTAGACAAATTTATCTGCATCTTTTGTGAGACAAGATGGACCTAATTTTAGAAATATTATGCAGATGGAAGAAGGTGGTCTTAATAGTTTGCTGTATATGAGAGTTGAAAGACACATCTTGGTCAAAGACAACTCCAAGATTCCTAACAGAAGACATAGAAGCTAGTGCAATGCCATCTAGTGTTGTTATCTTGCTAAAAAGAGTATTTCTAGCATGTTTGGGGCCAAGAACAATGACTTCAGTTTTATCTGTATTCAGCAATAGAAAGTTGTAGTTCACCCAGGTTTTGATATCCTAAAGACACTTCTGGAGTAAACCCAACTGGCTGGGATCATCTGGATTGATGGATAAATACAACTGAGTGTCGTCAGCGTAACAGTGAAAATGAATAGAATGCTTCCTCATAGTGTCTCCTAAAGGCAGCATGTATAATGTAAACAATACTGGTCCAAGTACTGATCCCTGTGGAACTCCATAGCTAACCGTGGTCTGAGTAGAGGACTTGTTATGGACATGAACAAACTGGGAACGATCTGATAGATAAGACTGGAACCATCTTAGCATTGTTCTATTCAAGCCAATTTGCTGTTCAAGTCTCTCTAGCAGAATATGGTGGTCAATGGTCTCAAAGGCAGTGCTGAAGTCCAATAAAACAAGGATGGAGACAAGTCCTTTGTCCAATGCCATAAGGATGTCATCAGTAACTTTCACCAAGGCTGTCTCTGTACTGTGATGTTTCCTAAAACCCGACTGAAATTTCTCAAATATAGAATTTTTTTCTTAAAAGGTGCATAGTTGATTGGCAACTACTTTTTCAAGGATCTTGGAAAAGTATGGGAGGTTAGATCCATCCATCCATCTATCTTCTACTGCTTTTCCGGAGGTCCGGGTCGCGGAGGCAGCAGTTCAAGCAGAGAAGCCCAGACTTCCCTCTCCCCAGCCACCTGCTCCAGCTCTTCAGAGAGGATACCAAGGCCTTCCCAGACCAGCTGGGAGACATAGTCTCTCCACCGAGTCCTGGGTCTGCCCCGGGGTCTCCTCCCAGTGGGACATGCCCGAAACACCTCAAGTGGGAGGCGTCCAGGAGACATCCTAATCAGATGCCCATACCAACTCAACTGACTCCTTTCAATGTGGAGGAGCAGCGGTTCTACTCTGAGCCTCACCCTATCTCTGAGGGTGAGTCCAGCAATCCTACAGAGAAAGCTCATTTCAGCCGCTTGTATCCGCGATCTTGTACTTTCGGTCATTACCCAAAGCTCGTGACCATAGGTGAGAGTAGGAACGTAGATTAACTGGTAAATCGACAGCTTTGCCTTAGAACTCAGCTCCCTCTTCACCACAACAGACCGGTACAACGTCTGCATCCCTGCAGATGCTGCTCCGATCCGTCTGTCAATCTCTCGCTCCATTTTCCCCTCACTCGTGAATAAGACCCCAAGATACTTAAACTCCTCCACTTGGGGCAGGAGCCTGTCCCCAACCCAGAGAGGACAATCCAACTTTTTCCAGCTGAGGACCATGGACTCGGACTTGGAGGTGCTGATTCTCATCCCAGCTGCTTCACACTCAGCAGCAAACCATCCCAGCAAGAGCTGTAGGTCATTGATGGATGAAGCCAACAGGACAACATCATCTGCAAACAACAGAGATGAGATCCTGTGGTCACCAAGCATGACACCCTCCATTCCCTGGCTGCGCCTAGAAATCCTGTCCATAAAAATTATGAACAGGATCGGTGACAAAGGGCAGCCCTGACGGAGTCCAACTCTCATTGGGAATGACTCCGACCGAGTGTTGGCAATACGAACCAAACTCTCACAACGGTCGTACAGAGACCGAATAGCTCGTAACAACAAGCCCGATACCCCATACTCCCGAAGCACCCCCCACAAAAAACCACAAGGAACGCGGTCAAATGCCTTCTCCAAGTCCACAAAACACATGTAAACTGGTTGGGCAAACTCCCACGAACCCTCGAGAATTCTTGAGAGGGTAAAGAGCTGGTCCGATGTGCCACGGCCAGGACGAAAACCACATTGCTCCTCCTGAATCCGAGGTTGGACCAACGGCCGGACTCTCCTCTCCAGTACCTTGGCATAGACCTTCCCAGGGAGGCTGAGGAGTGTGAGCCCTCTAAAGTTGGAGCACACCCTCCGGTCCCCTTTTTTGAAAAGAGGAACCACCACCCCAGTTTGCCATGCCAAGGGCACTGCCCCCGACCTCCACACAATGTTGCAGAGGCATGTCAATTATGACAGCCCAACAACATCCAGGGCCTTGAGGTACTCCGGGCAAATCTCGTCCACCCCCAGGGCCCGGCCACCAAGGAGATTTTTAACCACCTTGGCAACCCCAGCCCCTGTGACAGGCGAGTCGTCCCCCTCGTCCACAAACCCTGCTTCCACTGTGGAAGGCGTATCAGTGGGATTGAGGAGATCCTCGAAGTATTCCTTCCACGGCCCGACAATATTCCCAGTCGAAGTCAACAGTGCCCCATCTGCATCATACACAGTGTGGATAGGGAGCTGCTTTGCCCTGCTGAGCCGCCGGACAGTTTGCCAGAATCTCTTCGAGGCCGACCAAAAGTCTTGTTCCATGGCCTCACTGAACTCCTCCCATACCCGGGTTTTTGCTTCAGCAACCACCCGAGCTGCACTCCGCTTGGCCTGCCAGTACACCTCAGCTGCTTCGGGAGTCCCACAAGCCAACCAAGCTTGATAGGACTCCTTCTTCAGCTTAATGGCCCTCCTCACCACTGGTGTCCACCACTTGGTTCGGGGGTTGCCACCACGAGATGCACTGACCACTTTGCGGCCGCAGCTCTGGGCCGCCGCTTCAACAACAGAGGTGGAGAACATGGCCCATTCAGACTCCATGTCTCCAGACTCCCTCGAAATGTGGTTGAAGTTCTTCCGGAGGTGGGAGTTGAAGACCTCCCGGACAGGGGCCTCACCCAGATGTTCCCAGCACACCCTCACTATACGTTTGGGTCTACCAGATCTGAAAGGCTTCCTCCCCTGCCATCGGATCCAACTCACCACCAGGTGGTGATCAGATGACAGCTCTGTACCTCTCTTTACCCGAGTGTCCAAGACATACGGTTGCAGGTCTGATGACATGATTACAAAATCGATCATCGGCCTGCGACCTAGGGTGTCCTGGTGCCAGGTGCACACATGGACACCCTTATGCTTGAACATGGTGTTCGTTATGGACAAACTGTGGTTAGCACAGAACTCCAATAACTGAACACCACTCGGGTTCAGATCAGGCAGGCCGTTCCTCCCAATCACCCCCCTCCAGGTTTCACTGTCATTGCCCACGTGCGCATTGAAGTCCCCCAGTAGGACAATGGAGTCTCCAAGAGGAGCACCCTCCAGCACCCCAGTCACAGACTCCAAAAAGGGTGGGTACTCTGAAACATCATTTGGTGCATAGGCACAAATGATGGTTAGGACCCATTTCCCAACCCGAAGGCACAGGGAAGCAACCCTTTCATCCACCGGGGAAAACTCCAATATAGAGGCAGCAAGGTGGAGGGATACAAGAATACCCACCCCTGCTCGTCGCCTCTCGCCCAGGGCAACTCCAGAAAAGGCCAAGCTCCAGCCCCTCTCCAGGAGACTGGTTCCGGAACCGGAGCTGTGTGTTGAGGTGAGGCCGACTATATCTAGCCGGTATCGCTCAACCTCGTACACCAGCTCAGGCTCCTTCCCCACCAGAGAGGTGACATTCCACGTACCAAAAGCCAGTTTAGAAAGCTTGGGATCAGTCTGCCAAGGTCTCCGCCTTTGACCGCCACCTAATCCACATAGCACCGGACCCCCATGATCCCTCCTGCAGGTGGTGAGCCCACTGGCGGGCGAACCCATGTAACTCCTTCGGGCTGAGTCCGGCTGGGTCCCATGGGTGGAAACCCGGCCTCCAGACGCTAGCCATCGAGCCCCTCCCCCAGGCCTGGCTCCAGGGTGGGGCCCCGGTAACCCCATACCGGGCGGGGTACACTGAATCCTTGATCTAGAATTTATCATGAGAGTCTGTTGGATCGTTCTTAGTCTGGCCCTTCACTCAGGACCAGTTTATCTTGGGTGACCCTATCAGAGGCAAATTGCCCCGGACAACACAGCTCCTGGGATCACTGGGGCACGCAAACCCCCCCACCACGATAAGGTGGCGATCCATGAGGATAGATATTGGTCTATAATTGGCCAAAATCCTAGAATCAAGTGAAGGTTTTTTAAGTAGAGGTTTAATTATTGCCACTTTAAATGACTGCGGTACGTGTCCTATCAATAGGGACATTAATTATATTCAAAAGAGATGGACTAACTAGCGATAGCGATTCATTCACTAATCTAGCAGGAATTGGATCTAAAAGACAGGTAGTTGGTTTAGAGGCTGACACTATTAGGGCTAGATCAGAATGATTAATACAAGAAAATTTAGAAAAGTGCAGTTCTGAGTCTGTGGGCACAGTAGTGTTAGGTAGAGGCTTGGTATTTTTAGGGGGCCTATTTTTTGGAATATTATTCCTAATACTGAAAATTTTATCATTAAAAGAATTCAAAAAGACATCAGCACTAAGAGTTGGAGGGGTGTAGGGATCTATGGCATTTTTATGGAGAGATTTCTTGTAGGTGGTAAGGCTGGCATCCCATGCTGAACAAGATTCTTCTGTCTTATTTGCATACCAAAGCCTTTCACAGGATCTAACTTTGTTTTAACTTACGGGTGTGGGAGTTGTACCATGGAGCTAGTCTCCTATTTTTAATAGTTGGTTGTTTTTTTTTAAGAGGGGCTATGGAGTCAAGTGTTGACTGCAGTGAGGTTGCAGTACTACCAACTAAACGGTCTAATTCTAATGGATTCAAGTAGTTAGTGCTGTCTGCTATATTGAGACATGCTAATACAGTAAGTGCTGAAGGGATTAATTCTTTAAAGCAAGCCACGGCACTATCAGATAAGTATCTGGCAACTATATTTCTGCTTGATGCTGTGAAATCGGATAGCACAAATTTGAACATTATCAAATAGTGGTCAGTCAGTGTAGGATTTTGAGGGATGACAAGCAGCTCATCAATTTCTACACCATAGGCCAAGACCAGGTCAAGGGTGTGATTATGATGATGAGTTGGTTTTCTAACACACTGTGAAAAACCAGTTAAATTTAAAAGGGAGACAAATGCTACACTATGACTACCATTATCAACATCTATATGAATATTAAAGTCACCAGCTATGATAATCTTGTCTGAACTAAGAACTAAGCTCAGAGAATTCAGACATAAATTCAACAAAAGAAGCACTGGGAGGGCGATATACTGTGGTAATTAAAATAGGCTGCTCTGACCTACACGATGGATGTACTAAGCTAAAAATTAAGCATTCAAAAGAGTTACAATTTGAGTTTAGCTTAGGCTGAGGGTTCATTGGTAATGTAGATTCATATATTACCCCGACACCACCACCTTGGCCAGCGTTTCTAGGATTATGAATATTACCATGGCTGGGGGGGTGGCCTCATTGATACTAACAAAATCATCGGGGCGTAGCCATGTTTCTGTGAGATAGAGTATATTTATATTGTAATCCGTGATCATATCATTAATTAAGGTCGCTTTATCTGACAGAGATCTTATATTCAGTAGTCCGCATTTAATTATTTTATTTAACTGTGGTAAATTAGTGGTTTTAATTTTTATCAAGTTATGTTGTATTTGTCTTGGGTTATAATGTTTTGGGTAACGGGAGACAGACACCATCTCTATGGGGTTATGAAATGAAGACTGATCTACACAGTGAGAATTATTTGGATTAATAGGATTAATATGAGAAGTGGAAGCAAAGAAGCGCTGGTTGGCAGACCCAGGTACTTTGGGGTGAGTTAACACACCAGCTTTCAGTCACTGTACTAAAAAATGCTGAATGGAATAAAACAGATTGTCCCTTAGAACACGTGCACCGAGTCTATTTGGATGGATGCCATCTGGCCTCATAAATGATGGGCGGTTCCAGAACAAGCAGAAATTGTCTATAAAACCAACGTTAAAAGTAGGACATGTTGAACACAACCAGGTATTAAGGCTAAGAGTTCTGCTAAAATAATTGCAGCCTCTTCTAAAAGGAGCACATGGCCGAGAAATAAACACATATCTGCCACAGTTCTTAAGAGTGGACAGAAGGCTCCTGAAGTATCTCTTTAAGATCTCAGACGCTTCGTCTGGGATGGTGTTGCATCCAACATGCACAATAACAGTTTTAGTGTAGGGGTATTCATTCAATAGGTCAGGGATAAGAGCCTTAATGTCTGACACTTTAGCCCCAGGAAAAAATTTTGTAACACAGTACCTGCTTCTGACGTTCCTCATTATTGAATCACCAATTACCAGCGTCGTCTGGGGGGACTTTGTCGGTGGCTTCTGAAATGGTGGATAATTTTGCCATTGTTGCTGCTGCAGTGGTGAGGTGCCGGTGCAGGGGTGATGTGGGGGGTTGCGCTCTCTTCTTTATGGAGCTGGTGTAAAGTTTGGCACACCTAAGGTAGTTTTGATCCGGGGCTTACAGGTTTGGGCTGCTGCTAGAAGGAGGAGGGGCGGCAATGGGAGGAAGATCAACGTCAAGGTGGAGGAAATCTTCCAGGGAAAGGATGTCAAATCTGTTTTCCAGCAAAAGGGGAAGGGAGGAGGCACGGCCATGTCTGGTCAATCCCCGACGTTGGCTATTGGGCCCAACCATGGTCCAGGACACGCATTGAGGCTGTGAAGAACTACCTGGGGCTTTGGGTTTAGCTCCGAGCTGAAGCCAGTGTTCGGTACTGGAGTCCTGGACAGCTGAGGTGACCGGAGCAGGGGTGGAGGTGGATGGCGATATGCTAATTTCACCCAGGTAAGTAGCCATCTCTGCTAGCTGCGAGGTCATCGCTGGCGCCAATGTCCATCCAAAAATGATAGTACCCAGATGATTTTCAGCCTCCCGAATCTTATAGAGGTTAGAGAGTCTCAAATCCAACTGAGAAACCTTCTTAAAGAGGGAAACACAGCTGACACAGGTCGGGGATGGAGCCATGGCTTTCCAGGCCAGGGGTGGCTAGGTAGCTAGCTAAAACAGATAGATTAGCCTAATCTGGTGAACAGCCCTGATCGGGGTCTGATTCACCTGTGAGCCAATACGGGCTGTTGTATTTACTGAGCGAACACTAAGTAAAAAGTTAATATCAGTAATAGAGAAAAAAAAGAGATAAAAATTTAAAATGGAGCTAATATAACAAACAAAAACAGACAAGATATCCAGTACATGTAGAAGTGACTGAGTTTACAACCAAACACCGACACATGCGCAGTCATGTTAAATATGAAATTTTATAAGCAAAAGCTGTAATTTATCTGCTAAAAAATTTAAATTATATTTAAAAAGTTCTAAAGTTAAAAGAAAAAATGTGGTTTTTAAGGTGGGAAAAAAAATCATATTTATAGAAAAAGCTGCATACGTATTTGTAATAAACATTCCTAGTAGTTATTACTTTTCACCGATCATCTTGATCTGAAGCTCAAATACTGCTTCATGCAAATTTTTGTGGACACAATTTGGTGGAAAAGTTTGGTGGAAAAAAGCCTTTTTCCACAGTAGATGTTGATGAATGGAAAAAAAAAATCTTACCTGTTCTCACGCGATTTATTATTTTCTAACAAGTATACATTTGCAGGAATAAAGGTGTAAAAATATGACAAAGGATGGCTACATACCGAGAGAATTTCCATCCGTCCTGCTAGTGGCTGTGTATGTCCCACCCATCACCACCGGCGAGAGGAGCAATGCACTAAATGAACTCTATCAGGCTATAAGTGACCATCCAGACAGATTCCTCATCACAGCAGGAGAATTCAACTATGTAGATTTAAAGGCCCTCTTACCAAAACTAAACCAACATGTGGACTTTCCAACAAGAGGAGACAACTTGCTTGACCTGGTGTACACAACCCACAAGACAGCATACACGGCCTCCCCCACCTTGGTCTCTCTGACCACATCACCATTTTACTAAGACCTGCATACAGACCCAGAGTGAAAGCCATCAGACCAACTAAAAAGCAGGTATGGGTGTGGCCAGAGGGGGCCTCCAATGCCCTAAAAAACTGCTTTAGCACCACAGACTGGGACACTTTTAAGCATGCAGCCACTCACAATGAACACACAAACGTAGGGGAGTACACTGAGGTTGTTGTAGCATACATGGGCTGCACGGTGGCGCAGTGGTTAGCACTGTGGCAGCGCAGTTTACCCTTGGCCGGGGGATCGTGGGGATCGTGGGTTCGATCCCAGCCCCCGACCAACAGTGATCTGTGTGGAGTTTGCATGTTCTCCCCGTGTATGCGTGGGTTTACCCCGGGATTTCTCCGGTTTCCTCCCACATGCCAAAAACATGCAGGTTAGGTTAACTGGAGACTCTAAAGTGGCCCTAGGTGTGAATGTGTGTGTGAATGGTTAAGGGATAGCGTCGTATCGTGGCTGCTTCATCCATCCAGGTGGTGGATGACCCTCAATTTCCCCTCTGGGGATCAATAAAGTATACTAAATCTAAAATCTAAATCTAAATGCATTGATGATGTCACTCACTGCAAAACCGTCACTGTTCATGCTAACCAGAAGCCATGGATGACAGCAGAGATTCACAGGCTTGCAAGGGCTCGGGACATAGCCTTCAGGGTCAGTGACACCGCAGGACTAGCAGCAGCTAACGCCAACCTGTCCCATGGCAGGTTCAGGTTCAGGTTCAGGTTACTTTATTTGTACCCGTAGGTAGATTTGTTTTGCAGTCTGGTGACATCCATATTTACAGGCCACAAATTGCATTCAACATAGACACAAACACAGGCACATATGAAGCTGACTATAAACATGATAAGAATACTCAAGGCTCCATCAATCAGGGTATAAAAAGACAAAGAGATGGGAGAAAAACCAGAGGTAAAAGAGAAGGGTCATATTAAAGTTAAAAACTAGTCAAAGAGGTTAAAAACTCAAAGGTCTAAAACCCAATAAAATATTTAGAACCCAAATGACCTCCTACAAAAATAAGTAAATATAAAATGGAGTTAATAAATAGGTACCTAAATTATGTGCAATATATTGTTACAGCTAATCAAGAAAGCAAAACAACAATGCAGCAAGAAAATATCCGATCACTTCAGCAACACCAGAGATGTACAGTCTTTCTGGTGTGGCATATAGACCCTCACCAACTACAAACCTCCACCTCAGACCTGTGCGAATGACATCACACTGCTCAACAACTTAAATGACTTCTTTGGCCACTCTGAAGCACAGAAGACCACTCGTCCCCCAGACAAGCAGACGATACAGTGGTTTGAAAAACTGTTTGCCCTCTTCCTGATTTCTCATTTTTTTGTATGTTTGTCACACTTAAATGTTTCAGATCATCAAACAAATTTAGACAAAGATAACACAAGTAGACACAAAATACAGTTTTTAAATGAAGGTGTTTATTATTAAGGGTAAAAAAAAAATCCAAACCTACATGGCTCTGTGCGGAAAAGTGATTGCCCCCCCACCCCCCGAATCCCCCATTAAAACATAAATCAACTGTGGTTTATCACATCTTTGGAAAACTGAGTTCAATTTCTCGAGCCACACCCAGGTCTGAGTACTGCCACACCTGTTCTCAATCAAGAAATCACTTAAATAGGACCTGCCTGACAAAGTGAAGAAGACCAAAAGATCCTCAAAAGCTCGACATCATGCTGTGATCCTAAGAAATTCAGGAACAAATGAGAAACAAAACAACTCAGATTTATCAGTCTGGAAAACATAAACCCATTTCTAAAGCTTTGGGACTCCAGTGAACCACAGTGAGAGCCATTGTCCACAAATGGTGAAAACATGGAAGAGTGGTGAACCTTCCCAGGAGTGGCCAGCAGACCAAAATTACCCCAAGAGTGCAACAATGACTCATCCAAGAGGTCACAAAAGACCCCACAACAACATCCAAAGAACTGCAGGCCTCACTTGCCTCAATTAAGGTAAGTGTTCATAACTCCATCATAAGAAAGAGACTGGGCAAAAATGGTCTGCATGGCCAAGTTCTAAGATGAAAACCATTGCTGAGCAAAAAGAACATAAAGGCTTATCTCAGTTTTACCAGAAAACATCTTGATGATCCCCAAGACTTTTGGGAAAATACTCTGTGGACTGACGAGACAAAAGTTTAACTTTTTGGAAGGTGTTTGTCCCATTACATCTAGCATAAAAGCAACACAGCATTTCAGAAAAAGAACATCATACCAACAGTGTCGCAATTGGTCCCTTCAGGGCAGAAATGAGGCACCAATCGCCTGCTGTGAGTTTGCACATTTAGTGATAAAGAACACAAATAACCACAAAGCGTAACTGACAAAAGACAAAAAATAACCATGAAGGGTAACTTACAATAGACAGACGAAGCTGAGACTGAGCAGAATAAACTGGAATCAAAATGAGGGAATTCTTGCCTGAGCACAGAGAAGGTCACTGCGAGGACTGAACCACGCAAGCAACCTTAAATAGGCAGCTGGGGAGAACCAAAATGTGGAACAGCTGTGGATGCATGAGTGAGAACATAATTAAGGACAACTTAACAACTGTGACAGGCCGCGAACAGATTTGACAGGATGAAGTAACCAAACGGCGCTGTCAAAATAAAAGCACAAATGAAAATGGAAGAAAATCAAGAACAAATACATATACAGAAAAATACCAGCAAAACCTTAAGATCCGAGCATGGTTCTGACCTGCGCTTGGAATCACGACAAACAGTAAAATATGGTGATGGTAGTGTGATGGTCTGGGGCTGTTTTGCTGCTTCAGGACCTGGAAGACTTGCTGTGGTAAATGCAACTATGAATTCTGCTGTCTACCAAAAAATCCTGAAGGAGAATGCCCAGCCATCTGTTTGTGACCTCAAGCTGAAGTGCACTTGAGTTCTGCAGCAGGACAATGATCCAAAACACACCAGCAAATCCATGTCTGAATGGTTTAAGAAAAGTAAAATGAAGACTTTAGAGTGGCCTAGTCAAATTCCAGACCTGAATCCAATTGAGATGCTGTGGCATGTCCTTAAAAAGGCGGTTCATGCTCGAAAGCCCTCCAAAGTGGATGAATTACAACAATTCTGCAAAGATGAGTGGGCCAAAATTCCTCCACAGCGCTGTAAAAGGGTGGCCCAACCAGTTATTAGGTTTAGGGGGCAATCACTTTTTCACACAGGGCCATGTAGGTTTGGATTCTTTCTTACCCTTAATAATAAACACCTTCATTTAAAAACTGCATTTTGTGTTTACTTGTGTTATCTTTGTCTAGTATTTAAATTTGTTTGATGATCTGAAACATTTAAGTATGACAAACATACAAAAAAATGAGAAATCAGGAGGGGGCAAACACTTTTTCACACCACTGTAAGTCTGGATCCGGCTAGTGTAAAGAGGACCCTCTCCAGGATCAGTCCACGCAAGGTAACGGGACTGGACAACATACCAGGTCACGTTCTGAAGGACTGTGCAGAGGAGCTGATGAATGTCCTGGCCGACATCTTCACCATCTGGTGTAAAAGAGGGGGAGAGGAGGGGGAGTACAGGGCACTGGTAGACAGATTTGTGGAGTGGACATAGCAGAATCACCTGAGGCTGAACGTCAGCAA
Source organism: Pholidichthys leucotaenia (assembly GCA_020510985.1). NCBI lineage: Eukaryota > Metazoa > Chordata > Actinopteri > Cichliformes > Pholidichthyidae > Pholidichthys > Pholidichthys leucotaenia. Next base: position 250,920,072 of record CM035847.1, on the reverse strand, counting down.
GACCAGAGAGATGGTGATTGACTTCAGGAAGAAGAAGACACCTTCACAGCCATTGCAGACTAGGAGGGAGGATGTGGAGGTAGTTTAAGACAACAAATACCTGGCTGTCATGGTCAGCAATGGACTGGACTGGAAATCCAACACTGATGCTGCGTACAAGAAGGGGATGAGCAGACTCTACTTCCTGAGGAAACTGAGATCCTTCAATGTGTACAACAGGATGTTGAAGCTTTTTGACCAGGCCGCTGTCACCAGTATCATCTTCTTTGCTGCTGTCTGTTGGGGTAGCAGTATCAGAGCCAGTGACACCAACAGACTTTGCAAGATTATCAAGAGGGCTGGCTCTGTAATTGGTATCAGGCTGGAGACTTTTGAGACTGTGGTGGAGAGGAGGACACAAAATAAACTGCGATCCATCATGGACAATCCTGATCACCCCCTCCACCACACACTGGACAGACAGCGGAGCACTTTCTCCAGTAGACTACTACAGCTCTGCTGCCGAACGGTTAGATACACAAAATTTTTCCTGCCACATGCCATTTCACTGTACAATAACTCACTCTGAAGTTGTACTCTGGTCATAACTATGCTACCATACTGCACCTTACAGTCTAATTCAGGGGTAGGCAATTATTTTTTCCATGGGGCCACATGAGAAACAGAAAATATTGTGGAGGGTCAAAAGGCTGAACTCAATTCTGCATAATATTAATTGTATTTCTTTATAAAAAGCAGCACATAGCATTGTTTTGACAAGCTGGTAAGACTGGTAAGAGTATATGTTATGATTAAGCAGTGAAAAAGTGAAGATGCCTTACAAAAAATGTCATTTATTCAATCAATTTTCACAAAACAATGGTAAACAAAATGTGAACATTTTTACCATTGTGACTCATTATATTAGTGATCATTTTCAGTCGCATTCACCCCAAAACACATTTTGAGTTTCAAATACTGTTGGAAAGAGGTTCTTAGCTTTCTAAAGACATCACAATATTGTCTTTGTACTCCAAATATTAAGCAAGATACATCATATTATAGTAATGACTGTCACTGAACTGTGATTTTGAGAAAAAGGCCTCCAAAGAAAGTGTCCCAGTTCACTGCTAGCTGGTGCATTTACATGCCTACATTTGTAATCTAACCACCTCACTTGGTGTTTTTCAGTTCTTTTTTATTGTTCAGTGAGAGAAATCTAGTCTCTGCTGGGCTTTAACGAGTGTATCAAAGTCAGGTTGAATGTCTGAGGTGGAGATGTGAAGCACAGCTGACAGATGATCATCAGTGAGAGAGGATCTATACCTGGATTTGGTAAACTTCATCACTGAGAATGTTTGTTCACATACTGTATGTAGGTAGAGCCAAAGAGAACCAACATCTTCTCAGCATGTCTCCTCATGTTTGGAAAGTTCTCTTCCTTGAGAGAAGAGTAAAACTCCAGCAGTCATCCTGACTTAACCCCTTGCACTCTGGTCAATTTCCCTAAAAACGCCTAAAAATAACTTACCCAAAGTAAATCAAAAGCTGTTCTTCAACCCTTTGCAGCATCTTCATGGGGTTGGTCTCATTTAAAAGAAAACACTGAATTTTTTGGCAAAACAGTCATAATCTCTCTAAGTGCTCCTGCCACTGAGTAACAGTCATCTAAACATACTGAACTTGAAGAAAATAAATTTCGCCTGGGTGTTTTTTTTGGATACAAATGCTTGCAAATAACACACAGCTGTCAGATCCGGGCTGGAAAATGCAACAGAAATGTAGAACCAAGTGTTATCCAGCTGAGGTCAAAATTTTGTAACAATACCACAAAAAATGAATATATTACATAGCTATTTTGTCAGGTTGTTCCCAGGCGTTTTTGAACTGTGCCAAATTGTGCCAAATGGCACAGTTTGGAAAAACGTCTGTAACTTTTGAATGATTCAATATAGAAGCTTGATCTTGGGCTCTAATGAAAGGTGACACTCAGGGCTGTGTGTGTGTGGGGGGGGGGGGGGGGGGTTTATTCATTCATGAATGAATGAAAGAACAAACAAGCCCCCACACACAAAGAAGCATGCCACATAAAAAATGTGTGGCTTTTTTTTTTACAAGAAAAAATAACCTACAGTGCACTAAAAATTCTACTAAAATATCTGTAATGTACAGGATAACAACTCCCCCCCCCCCCGCTACAGAGGACGGACATACATCGTCCATCGCTACATGACGGACAGCGGGGACGGTGCGCCGCGGTCTACTACGCACAGTTGTACTAAAATATCTGCAATATATCTGCAATCGGGGCGTTCACGGTCCAGACACAGTGCACGGACCGGTCCATCATGTGGCGATGACGCACAGTTGTAATTTACCGATCGGTCAAAAGTCATTTTGATTACAATTTTCGGGGATAAAGAATAATTTAGCTTATAACACTTACCTGTCCACAACAGCAGTGTTGCTGGCGAACTTCTCTTCCTCATTGTTAGACGAACATGGCGCTGGTCCGCTTGTTATGACTCATGGTTCTGGTCACGCGACCCGGTCAAACCATGATTCCATTATTGCGGTTTTGCGCTTCCATGATTACGGTTTTGGCGAACGATTTTTCAAAACAAATAACAACAGTAGTAAGAAAAAAAGACTGGCGAGCGCGTGTGTGTCACCCAGCGGCTTGCACAAAACAGATTTTACGCACGGGACGCACGCTTTTGAACTTCTCTGCTTCAATTGGCTCGCTGTATTCGCAGCCGTTGGTAGGCGGGTCCTTCTTGCTAGGTATTCAGTCATTGGTTCTTCAAGGTTTCAGAAACCCAATTCAAGGCTGCATGGGCTCTTCCCTCGTTAACCTGTCATCAATTAAGCAGTTAAAAGGTCTGAAGTTGATTCCAGGTGTGGCATTTGCATTTGGAAGCTGTTGCTGTGAACACACAACATGTGGTCAAAGGAGCTCTCATTGGAGGTGAAACAGACCATCCTGAGGCCGAAAAAAAAAAAGAAGAAATCCATCAGAGAGATAGCAGAAATGTTAGGAGTGGCTAAATCAACAGTTTGGTACATTCTGAGAAAAAAAAGAGTGCACTGGTGAGCTTGGGAACTCAAAGGCCTGGACATCCACGGAAGACAACAGTGGTGGATGATCCCAGAATCCTTTCCATGGTGAAGAACAACCCCTTCACAACATCCATCCAAGTGAAGAACACTCTCCAGGAAGTAGGTGTATCAGTATCTAAGTCTACCATAAAGAGAAGACTTCATGAGAGTAAATACAAAGGATTTACCACAAGGTGCAAACCATGAATCAGCCTCAAAAATAGAAAGGCCAGAATTGCCTTTGCCAAAAAACACCTGAAGAAGCCAGCCCAGTTCTGGAACAGCATTCTTTGGACAGATGAGACTAAGATCAACCTGTACCAGAAGGATGGGAAGAAGAAAGTTTGGAGAAGAATTGGAACAGCTCATGATCCAAAGCACTACATCTTCTGTAAAACATGGTGGAGGCAGTGTGATGGCATGGGCATGCATGGCTTCCAATGGCACTGGGTCACTTGTGTTTATTGATGATGTGACAAAAGACAGAAGCAGCTGGATGAATTCTGAAGTGTATAGGGATATACTTTCTGCTCAGATTCAGCCAAATGCAGCAAAGTTGATTGGACGGTGCGTGTCTCCCCGTGTTTGCGTGGGTTTACTCCGGGATTTCTCCGGTTTCCTCCCACATGCCAAAAACATGCAGGTTAGAGAGTTAAGGGGCGCTTGCACACACAGCAACCGGCAGCTGGTGGCTTGTCACTGGACTGCAGAACAAATCTACCTACGGGTACAAAATAAGTCCAAAAAAAAAAAAAAAAAAGTTGATTGGACGGCGCTTCACCAATGATCCAAAACATACTGCAAAAGCAACCCAGGAGTTTTTTAAAGCAACGAAGTGGAATATTCTGCAATGGACGAGTCAATCACCAGATCTCAACCCAATCGAGCATGCATTTCACTTGTTCAAGACAAAACTTAAGGCAGAAAGACCCACAAACAAGCAACAACTGAAGACAGCTGCAGTAAAGGCCTGGCAAAGCATCACAAAGGAGGAAACCCAGCGTTTGGTGATGTCCATGGGTTCCAGACTTCAGGCAGTCATTGCCTGCAAAGGATTCTCAACAAAATATTGAAAAGTAACATTTTACTTAGGGTTATGTTTGGGTCATTCCAGAATTGGAGGACATTTGGGCTTCAAAATTCTTGAAAAATAAACCTTCACTTTTCTGATTTTCTGCTACATATTCATCAATAATAGGTAGTAAACTATCAAAGGCTTGATTAGCTCAGCTTACAGATCAATGGTACAATTTTTATTACATGATTTTTTTGGTGTTTACAATACTTGGTGCAACCCTGTTACCAACACTGAGAAACCTGAAAAAAGTGCATTATTGATTTCTGAAATATAATTCCTTTTCCATTAAGTAAATAAAGTAACATTCTCTCTGAATAACCATTTGATTTCACATATGACTTGATTTAAATTAATTTTAACAACTTTCAAAATCTGTCTCACCCAACTTTTCAATAATGGCATGTTTCACTTTACCAATTTCAGTATTTATTGTACAATATTTACTCTAACACATTTTGCATGTGATTGCATAAACTCTTTAAAGGAAAATGGCTCAAACCCTTTTGAACTGAGAAAGTAATTTAGGATTATTTTCAATTAAAATGATATGTTAACAGGGTTGAAATTAGGGTAACAGGGTTGCATAAAGTAAGATGGATGACTAGCTACATTATTTTTGATTATAGATTATCAAATAAAAGTGACAAATAAATGCCCAAGACACCAAAGTGTTCTTTGAATAACTTTTAATACCTTCTGATGCACTTTTCCTCAAATAACACCCAAAAAATAGAAGAAATAATAATAATTTAAGAAACTTTGCTGAAACTTGCCCTTTGATTCAGAACATTGCTATGAAACCTTTGATGGCTGGCTGCCTATCAACATATTCACTTTAACACTGAGCTAAAAACATTTCACTAACACTTTGCTGAAAACTTGTCATCTGCTTTAGAACATCGGTCTTCTAATATTCCACTTTACTCTTCATGGCTAACCAGAGTGTTCCATTGGTCTTCTGCGATGGCCAGGTGGCGTGAGGTAACATTTTGTGGCGGTGGAATAATGGTCAGCATATCCTCAAAGGGATACCAATGGACATCCTCAACAGCCAGAAAAAGCAGTTTTTCTCCACTCTGTGCATACATTTCACCTGGCAATGGGTCTCATTCATCTCTTGGATGATCCCTGGGTAGATGTGGCCCTCATACAGCAGGGCACACCATTTACCCACAACCTCTGGAGTATGCCACTGCTCTTCTTCTAGTGTGCTGTGTGTTAGGTCTTCTGTGTGGTCATCTGTGGAATTGAAGCTGAAGCTTTCGGTTTTCTGGCAATTACATTCCAGATTCTCATTTGCAGAACACATGCAGCTGATGTCGCGGTAGAGCATTTTTCCAGGTGAAAGAGTAATCACCTGGCAAGGCAAGATCAGTCATACATAAGTTAGTTCAAAGTGCTTTAACTAAATAAGAATCATGGAGAAATAGTGAAGTGAATACCTGGTGAAGCCAGGTGAATGAAGTGAAGTGAAGTGAATACCTGGTGAAGTCTCGCACCAATTCCAGTGTATTCCTTCCTCTTGTAGTGGCAGACATTTTCATTTCCCAGGTTCTTCCATCTTCTCCTTGAAAATCCAAGTACCTCCTGTGCCAATTTCTGCAGCCTGTACTTCTTCAGGATTTTGCTGGTGATTACTGCTGCAGTGAGTTGTCTGTGACTCTCTTTCTTTGATTTTTTTGTACTTTGCACGCACTTCCTCAGCTACTGCTGTATGGAACAACAGGGTTCTTCTTAGGGATGTGTGCGAAGCTTCCCTGAGTAGCCTATTTTGTTGACTTTGGCTCTTGGAGATGGACGAGCCATTTTCAGTCGTTGAAGCCGTTTCCTGTATTTTTCTGTTTTCTGTTCTGCTCTTCTCAACTTTTCTTCTAGTTCCTCTTGCTTCCTTTTTGATTTTTTTGGGGCAGCCCATTTTCTTCTTCTCCCAGCATCACTTTTCCGAAAAGAAACATATAAGCATTAATTTTGTTCCACAACAATTTCACCTGCAGCAAAATATGCTTTAGCAGCCTCTACCATTTTGTGCTTACACTAACTTACATTACTCAATACAGTGATCCCTCGCTACTTCGCGCTTCACCTTTCGCGCCCTCAGTGCATCGTGGATTTTTCAAAAATATTCATCAAAAATTCAAAATTGAGAAATAATGGGCGGGCGCTAGCAGAAGGCAGGGAGACTACATTAGACCATCAGGTATCAACACGGAGAGCTGCACAACTCAAAAAATCCACCTCTCTGTTGTCTCGTGTTGGCTCGGCTCGGAAATCTCGCAAGCTGATTGGCCGAGACGTTTCACCCCGCAAGCTGATTGGCCGAGACGTTTCACCCACCTCCTCTCCCTGCCGAGCGCCCATGAAGGGAAGGAAGACCGCATTCATTGCTCTTTATCGCTCGTGTTACGTAGTCTAGCCGCGTGGAACTTTTTGCTGTTCTCTTGTGCCATTTTGTGCGAAATAGTCTTCCCGTCGAGCCACTACGCCGCCTCCTGCAGCTTCTCCAGCTGCCCTTGACGATCCTGCGCCTCTAGCACCTGACGATGAGGCGTCACCTGAGGAGCAGTAAAGCTCTCATTAACCTGTGAAGTAAATCATCTTCATCTTGAGTTACGTATCTTGTTATAAGAATAAAAGAGTTCTAAAAACATATTTATGTACACTTTATTTACATCTACGTATTTACGTACACGTACACACACACACACGTATCATATGAGAGAGAGAGAGTGAGAGAATGAACGTACGTATTATTTATGGATGACGTCATTAGGGGTGACGCTACTTCGCGGTTTTTCACTTTTCGCGGTCGGTTCTGGAACCCATTAACCGCGATAAGTGAGGGATCACTGTAACCTTATTGTATGCTTACCTTGAAGTCCCAGGTTGAGAGCTGGAGCTAGATTCTGGATATTCTGCCCTAAACAGGATTTCTGGTGTGACTGGAGGTTCAGGGGCGATTGGAGGGGTTATTAACCCTTCAGCTAACTTTCTCCTGCCTTTACTCCTCTTATGAGCCTCTCTCCACACTTTTTTTGTTGGGCTCGTTGTGCTCTCTCACTGCAGTCTTTTTGAAGCAACTGCTTTCCTGTTTCTACATCTTTTTTCCATTTCTCTCTTTCTTTGAGTAAGTACTGTTGTCTCCTTTGTACATCAGCATCACGCTTGGCTCGGTAGCGTCTCTGCTTTTCAGCAGCACTCAATGGTGGACCACACTGTATGAAAAACAATTTATCTAACTTAATTTAGTGTCACCTATTATGAATTGTAACTCATTGTTTGAATACAGTTTTATTTATGTAAAGTTAATCATCCCATCGAGGTAGTTGCTGCAACCATAATATATTTGGACTACCATTAGGAAATAAAAGGAAACAATTCAGTATGTAAAATTCAGAAATGTGTTTACAATATGTAGAGTAACTAAATTATATCTCAGATAAAATAAAATTAAAAGTAAATTGTTGAATTGAATAACAAATAATAGTTTCTAAAGTCTGAGTAAACTGGAGGAGATGCAACCCTGTTAATGTAGTGCAACCCTGTCACTCTAATTACAGCAACAGGGTTGCAGGTAAAAGGGTTGCAAATCCGGACGAATGTTAGCTTTCTCTCAGGAGTAGAAGCTAGCTGTTTAGCTAGCTGTTACTGCTGACCAAGAAGACAAACTTACTTATGTAAATAAGTAAGGAAAAATAAAAAAATAATTGTCTTATTCTGATCATATGCATAACAGGGTTGCATGAGGTAGAGTGAGACATTCAATCAAGGCTATGTTATAAAAATATGAAAAATAGAAGAGATGTGGTATATATTACTCATATATTCCATACCTGCATATGTTAGAGCATGTGGAAATGTTTGGGACAACATATGCAAAGGAACTTCACACCTCCGAAAGGACAAAGGAATCTCACCGCCGTGTGAAGATCAATGACGTCACAGGACGCGGCGGCGACAGACTTGACACCTTCACCCCCTAAGGCGAGGAGAGGTTTTCCCATCACCTCCCAAGACGAAGGGAGGAGTTAACAGGACAATGGGGGGATTAAGATAACGGGGGATGTCGGCTTGTGTTTTGCATGTCTCTGATGTGTGCCTGTATTTAACCAGCGAGCTGGGCAGAAATCTTCCTCTTTGCCTTCTGCCAAGCTCTGCACCAGATGAGACAAGATAGGAGAGCTGTTCATTAAAAACTCTGTTTTTAATACAAAATCGCCTCGTCATTTCCAGCTCCTCTACACTGGTGACCTTGACGCGAGTATGGACCGGAGGCGTTCTTCAAGCGACTCATCCGTGGCAACTCTGACATACGCCAGCAACGACGCAGACGAGGGAGCAGACAGACAGCTGTCCCCTCCGGCAGAAGGAATTGAGAGGGCTCAACCGAGCTCCAGCACTGCCGTGAGAGCCGAGGCAAGGCACTCTCACCCGGCAGGCACAACAGTGATGGTGTGCACGAACGCCGTCGCTGTCCAGCTGCCAGACTTGTGGCGAGAAGACCCCACCTCTTGGTTTCTACAAGCTGAAGCCCAGTTCATACTGGCGGGCATCACAGCAGACGATACAAAATTCTACCATATCGTCTCCAAACTCGACTCCGCCACTTCGAAGTGTGTGCGGAGCTTGATCCGGCGACCACCGGCCCGGGACAAGTATGAGACGCTCAAGGCGACCATCGTGGCGAACTATGTCCCACCAGCGGAGGAAAGAGCCGAGAGGATCCTGGTGGTCTACGGCCACAGAGGGGGCAATCCGAAGGCCCTCATGGAGGATTTGCTGCAGCTTAAGGAGGAGGACAATGACAATTTCCTTTTCCAGTTTATTTTCCTCAGCACGCTTCCACCACACATGAGAGGGACACTCGCCAATACGAAGTGCAACACCCACCAAGACTTCCGCACACTGGCCAGCGAGGCTTATCGGCTCGTCAACGCCTGCAAGGAGCGGACACCTACAACGGCATCCGTGGACCTCAAAACTGATGCCCCGAGCCATGGAGAGCCACAACCCATGGAGCAGACCCAGCCCACGGTGACAGCGGCGTGGCCCAAGCGTAACAAACAGATCGACGTCTGTTATTATCACCACCACTTTGCCGAGAAAGCCCACAAATGCGTTTCCCCCCTGCAAGTTCACGATGTCGGGAAAACGCCAAAGCCAAGGGCCGTTAACAGCAGCGGTTCTCGGCGAGAAAAATAAGCTGTTATACGTGACGGATGGACACACAAGCAAGCAGTTCCTCATCGACACGGGAGCTCAGCTGAGTTTCGTCATGCCCTCCCACGCAGATCGAGCCATGGGCACCCGGAGCAACGGAACAGTGGCAGCCAACGGCTCTGACATCGACACGTTCGGGGAAAAGAGCCTGCACCTCCTCATTCACGGCCGCAGCTACAGATGGACATTTGTTGTAGCGGCGGTGAGTTTTAACTTGTTAGGCGCAGATTTTCTGTGTGCACACGGGTTATTAGTGGATCTAGCAAATAGGCGCCTGGTTAATGCACTATCTTTTGCTTCTATCCCATGCTCAGCTCGAGTTTCTCCACCACCTGTGCAGGCCAGCGTCACCACGGCAGGAGGTAAGTTTGAGCAACTCCTCACCCAATTTCCAGCACTCACAACCCCCAAATTCTCAGCCACTGTAGCCAAACACGGGGTTAAACACTTCATTCCGACAACGGGACCTCCCGTTTTTGCCAAAGCTTGACATAACGTTCGGCTCAGGAGACGCACACACACAGGCTCAGAGTAGTTCAAACTGTTTATTAACAACAGGGATGTTTGGGTGCGTGTCTGCGGAATGTTAATGTGTTGGTGGTGGCGTCTGCTTCGGACCCAGAGGCAGGAGACCGTTCAGCCGGCAACCCTATGGGAGAAATCAGACACAGGGTGATGAGCACACACCAACACAGGAGGAGAATAGGCGAGGGAGAGAAGCTTACTTGTTAGGACAGATGACTGGCGCTTCAAGGATGGAAGCCCGGGAGACAGCCACCTGCAGGGCTCGGTGCAGCAGCGAGGAGAGACGAGGGACGGGATTGTCCGCCGCCGAGGAATCCACCTGTGCACAGGGGAGCAGACTGGAGAGATGAGGTAAGTGATTTTCTTACCGGTGACGAGGATGCTGAAGAGAATGTGGTAGAAGCCCATGGAAGGGAAATGAAGTCTACGGCTTCAGACCGAAGCTCAGGGCGAGGCGGCTTATATCCCTCGCCGCTGATGACTGACAGGTGTGTGAGCAGGTGGCGCCGTTGATGAGCGGCGCGGCGTGACAAAGCTCGCCGCTTAGACGCGGCCAAGCTCAACATAGCACGAGATGAGTTTACAACTCTTGAAAAATTGGGCATTGTTAGACGTTCGAAGAGCCCCTGGGCTTCACCACTTCACATGGTTCCGAAATCCGACGGTTCTTGGAGACCGTGCGGAGATTACCGTAGATTAAACAACGCTACAGCGCATGACCGCTACCCAATCCCTCACATTCAGGACTTTTCACTGCATCTAGCGGGTGCGCGCATTTACTTCTATACGCTCTATACGCTCTACCCATTCTTTTGGAAAACTGTTCGATGATGTCAAGTCCAGCGTATCATGTGATTCACTGTTTTCTTCTTCTTCTACCATGCTAAAAAGGTTATGGTAACAGGGGTGCGTGCATGCTGTGGGACACACATTCCATGAATAATAATTATTATTTGAAATATTATGTTTATTAAAACAAATGTTCCCACAGTTACAAGAGACAGCAATGAAACAAATAATACCAAAAAAAATGAAATTTAAATTTCATTTTAACTGTTTTATTTGAGATTCAATTTGGTCATTAGGGGGATGGGACAAGAGAAAAATGGCATTTTAGGGAGTACTCCAGACTTATTTGGTATTTTTAAAACTATTTTCAAGCATTCTTTTCTCTTAGTTTTTTTAGATTTGGTCTCTGAACAAGTAAATTTACTCAGAAACTGCATGTTTTAGTATTTTGTATGTGGATTATTTAAAATTTGATGGGTGGGACGTAAAATGTCCACCAATTCTGGAATGACCCGTTTATTTGTCCAATTACTTTTGAGCCCCTGAAATGAGGAGCATTTGTATAAAAATAGCTACAGTTCCTACATGTTTAATCATATATTTTTGTTCAACCCCTTGTATTAAATCTTAAAGTCTGCACTTCACTTCCGTTGTAGTTGTTTCATTTCAAATCCAATGTGGTGGCATGCAGAGCCCAAATCATGAAGACTGTGTCACTGTCCAAATATTTCTGGGCCTAACTATATATCAAAGCTGTTTCTGTTGGCAGATACTTGTAACTTTTATTTTTATTAACACTTCTACTGAGCATGTGATGTTGAAGATTATACCCCTCTTCTGTTGCATTGTGCAAAACACATACTGCCTCCTGGATGTGCGCACTTGGTGGTTCATGAAAGACACATAGCGCAAAAGTCTACCAAAGAATGAGTACTCAAACGGCAGATATTTTGGACATATGTGTCTTCACATGGTTTGACAGCAGTGATGGGATCCACAGTTCCCTAAAACGTGCTGAATCACTTCAGTTGGTTCACTAAAAAAATCTGTTCTAAAGATTTGTGCAAGGTACACTGAATCACTCAGTGCTGTACTGGAGCTCTAACTGCCTGCCACTCATTGAACTGAAAAACGTGGCTGAACTTCATCAACTGAACTTCATCCAAATCCATCTAGTAGTTTTGGAGTATTCTTGCTAACACACTATGAGAAGATAAGAGCCTTGGTAGAAGTATGCATTCTGGAATCATCACCAAAATGTTATGGGTTCCTCTCTAACCCAAGGACCACCTCTGGTAAAAAATTTCATCCAAATTCATCCAGTAGTTTTGGAGTACACACATGCGCAGTGAAAATAATCTGCAGTTCACATGCCCATACTGTCAGCGGCAGGCAAGAGCCACCAAACTGATTTGAACAGCTGCAAGCGCAGAAGAAGAGCACAGTGGCAGACATTTTAAATGGCAGAAACAATGGCGGTATGTGAATACAAAGACAATCAAGACAAACAGGAGCTTTTGCTGTTTAGTGGCAGAGGAAGAAAACAGACGGGCAAAAAGCCGGACATTTGTTCACCCAGTATTGGTGGATTGCTGAGTAATTTCCTCTGCCGGGAGTTTCTGGGCGCATGCGCAGTACTGTTCCATTGATGGTAAAGGTGACCTATTTTTGTGTTCATTTCAAAAACAAAGCGCTATTTCGAAATTCTGGTGAATTAAAAGTGGAGAAAATATGGTGATACAATGACACAAGCCTTTAGTTCCATTTAATTTTGACCAGGCAAGCTGAAACAGAGAGGTGGATGGACAGATACACACAGCCACACACAGACACACTAACTAACTACCATATTGCCTCTCACCGAGGCATAATCAGCAGGTGTACAAATCAGCCGGTGTGTTGGTCTCTGCTCCACAGTACACGTTTGTTCGTACATGTACTGGCAACGTGTGGAAGACTGCTGTACGAATCAGCAGCCGGACAAGGTGGCTTGGATTTGTGCCGTGCATTTAAACATGGTAAACAAATGTATTATACTGGATTATTTTAAGAATATATTTAACCCTTTTATTTTAGTACTTGGGGGTTTTATGTATTTTATTGGTTTTAATCGGTTGAGTTGTTGCATGTTATTATTATAGCATGTTTTGTTGTGGCGTTTTAGTGTTACAGTGATCCCTCACTTATCGCGGTTAATGGGTTCCAGAACCGACCGCGAAAAGTGAAAAACCGCGAAGTAGCGTCACCCCAATGACGTCATCCATAAACAATACGTACGTTCATTCTCTCACTCTCATATGATACGTGTGTGTGTGTGTACGTGTACATACATACGTAGATGTAAACAAAGTGTACATAAATATGTTTTTAGAACTCTTTTATTCTTATAACAAGATACGTAACTCAAGATGAAAATGATTTACTGCACAGGTTAATGAGAGCTTTACTGCTCCTCAGGTGACGCCTCACCGTGAGGTGCTGGAGGCGCAGGATCATCGAGGGCAGCTTCCGATAGAGCTGAAGCTGCAGGAGGCGGCGTAGTGCCTCGACGGGAAGACTATTTCGCACAAAATGGCACAAGAGAACAGCAAAAAGTTCCACGCGGCGAGACTAAGTAACACGAGCGATAAAAAGCAATGAATGCGGTCTTTCTTCCCTTCATGGGTGCTCGGCAGGGAGAGGAGGTGGGTGAGACGTCTCGGCCAATCAGCTTGCGAGATTTCCGAGCCCAGCCAACACGACAACAGCGAACAGAGAGTTGTGCTGCTCTCCGTGTTGACACGTGATGGTCTAATGTAGTCCCCCTGCCTTCTGCTAGCGCCCGCCCATTATTTCTCAATTTTGAATTTTTGATGAATATTTTTGAAAAATCCGCGATGCACTGAGGGCGCGAAAGGTGAAGCGCGAAGTAGCGAGGGATCACTGTATTTTAAAGGATAACTTGTGGAGAAAGGAGGCAGGCGAGGTATCGAGCTGGACGACACAGAAACTTTATTCCATCTCCAACATGAAGTACAGCAAAACAGCGATCCCGGGTCTCTGTGCATTTCATTTTTATATCTTTACTTCCACGCATCGAGACCCGGAACTTCCGACTGTAATACATTGTAGTTTGAACAAAGGAATGTGTGGCACATTAACATGACATTACTCCAGGGCCACTCTCACACCCTCCTTGTCTCTGCGGCTGTGGCAGCTCTCATTCTCCCCGGGGGGTGCAACAGTCCCGTCCGATACCCCCCGGTGACACCTCCTCCTTTAGTCCCTTTTGCCCCCCTTCCCCCTGCCCTCTCTGGTTGGAGAACCCCCCCCAACCATGCCCCCACACAGCTTCCCCCCAACACCCAGAAGGGGCACTAACCCCCCTGTCCTTTGGGCTTGAGCTGGCGCCCATAGTGGCTATAGCGGGGGATCGCTGGTCCAGTCGAACTGCGCTGATGGTGAGGTGTACAGGAGGGCACATCAGTCTGTGGAGGGGAAAAAGGGAGGTGGGGGGAACACATTATCTTCATGAGCGAAGGTCCCTGGTGAGGGATCACCAGCCTGCGGAGCCACCAATGGTGGGCGTCCGTGCCGGGGAACTTGAGCCAACACCACCTGCTCACCTGCCAACACAAAAGCAGGCTTCAGCCTGTCGATGAAGATGGTCTACCTACGTCCCCCCAAGTCTAACACAAAATGCTTCTCCCTAGGTTTCAACACCCTGAACAGTCCATCGTACGGCAGGTGCAGCAGGGTATGGTGTGCATCGTGCCTGAGGAAAACAAAACGGGCATTCTGCAAGCTTTTTGGGATGAATGTGCGGGAAAAACAATGGTGGGCCGGGCCCAGTATGTTCACAGCTTCCGTACTGTGTAAAAATTGCGTGGGCGGATCAGCCTCCAGCGCAAGGTTTTCCGTGACTCTTTCACATCCTTGCGCAAGTGCGACCAGAAGAATTTCGCCCCCACTAGTTTCACCGAAGCGTGCACTCCCAGATGTGAAAGGGAGTGGACCGACTCAAAAACACGATGGTGGCAAGAGCTCGGAACCACCGGGCGCGGGCGGCCGGTGGAGACGTCACAGAGTAAGGGAGGGCACCCTTCTTGCACCACCCTGCTCTCCAGCCTTAACCCAGTTGACGCAGACTGGAGCGTGCAAATGTCCATGTCCCCAGCTTGTTCCGCGTCCATAGAAGGGAAATCAATTCCCATATAGATCAGGGCGATTAACGCGCGTGACAGGCAATCAGCCACGACGCTGAGCTTACCAACAACATGTTGAATATCGGCACTAAACTCCGAAATTGCGGCCAAATGCCATTGCTGCCGGGCCAACCACGGTTCCAACACCGTGGCCATTGCGTACGTCAGTGGCTTATGGTCTACAAACACGGTGAACTCGCACCCCTCCAGCCAAAACTGGAAAGGGTGCATCTCCAGGTGGAGATCCAGCAATTCTCTGTGGAACGTGCTGTATTTGCGTTTATTGTCAATTCAATTCAATTCAACTTTATTTATATAGCGCCATTTCACAACAACAGTAATCTCATAGCACTTTCAACTGTAGGGGAAACCCCCACAATTGCGGAAAGTCCCCAGCAATCAGGCGATCCCCTATGAGCAAGCACTTATCGACAGTGGAGAGGAAAAGCTCCCTTTTAACAGGAAGAAACCTCCAGCAGAACCAGGCTCAGGGAGGGGCAGTCATCTGCTGCGACTGGCTAGGGGATGAGGGGATAGAGAAAATGAAAAGAACAGACATGTAGAGAGCAAACAGCACGATGGGGACTCAATCTATGGGAGAGAACAAACAGATGTTAATGACCAGCAAAAAAAAAATATTTCATTGAGAGTGAAGAAAGGAGTGAAGCCCAGTGCAATTTTTGGAGGTCCCCTGGCTGTCTAAACCTAATAGCAGCATAACTAAGGGAGGGTTCAGAACCTTGTCGTGCAAGGTTCAGCTAAAAAATGCTAGAGGCTGCCACAAACCTGAGATGCACTGCTCCACCCTGCCCCTATGGCAACATCAGACGCATCCATAGTGAGCGCTATCCGTGCGGACAGATACGGGTGGGCTAGCAACGCGGAATCCGCCAGTGCTGTTTTGGCGTTTACAAAAGCCTGGTCTCGCTCGGGAGTCCAGTCAATGGTTTCCGCAGGCTTCTTTTTTTTAAGCATGGCATACAACGGCTGCATCAGCTGGGCTGCTCGGGGAAGGAAATGGTTATAAAAATTGACCATTCCCAAAAACTTCTGCAGGGCTCTCACGGTCTGCGGATGCGGAAAATCCAACACCGCGGGCACCTTATCCGGTAATGGGATCACACCCTCCGGCGAAATGCAGTGGCCCAAAAAATCAATCACTGGCACACCGAACTGGCACTTCGCTGGGTTGACTATCAGCCTGTGCGTGTCCAGCCTCTGTAAAACTGTCTTGAGATGGGCGATGTGCTCCTCCTCGGACGCGCTGGCTACCAGAATGTCGTCTAAGTAGACGAAAACGAAGGACAAGTTACGCAGTACTGCGTCCATCATCCTCTGGAAGGTCTGCATCATGCCTTTTAATCCAAACGCCATGCGTAAAAACTCAAAAAGGCCGAAAGAAGTTATTACCGCCATTTTTGGAATGTCTTCTGCGTGCACCGGTACCTGGTGGTAACCGTGGATCAGATCCACTTTGCAAAAAACAGCCAGGTGCACGGAAAAATCCTGGATGTGTGGAATTGGATAGCGATCGTGTTCCATGGCAATGTTCAAGCTCCGGAAATCGCCGCACGGTCGCCACAACCTGTCAGATTTAGGCACCATGTGTAGCGGGGATGCTCACAGGCTGTTGGCGCGCCTGACGACGCCCAACTGCTCTAAGTTGGCGAACTCCTCGCGTACGCTGGCCAGTTTAGCTGTGTCCAGGCGCCGAGGTCGCGCTAATACCGCCGGCCCTCTCGTAGCTATAAAATGTTCGACCCCATGTTTCATTATCATAGCTGAAAACACCGGGACCGTGAGTGCTGGGAACTGTGCGAGTAACTGTTGGTACTTACCCCCGGAGCTATAATGTTAGCCAGTGTTGTCGACCCAACTCCCCGAGCTGTACAAGGCAGAGAGGCAAAAGGGACAGCATCCAGTAATCTCCTATTAGCAACATCAACTAACAACCCATAAGCACATAGAAAATCTGCACCCAAAATGGGGACGGAACATGTGGCTACCACAAAGTTCCACTGAAAGTTGTGTCCATGTAAGCATATCATCAGTGTCCACTCGCCAAATGTCCTGATGGTGGATCTGTTCGCAGCCGTAAGCTCGGGACCGCTGCCTCCTGCCACCCTGTCTGCGTTGACCGGTAGGATGAGGCTCTTCTGGGAGCCGGAGTCCACCAAAAACCGTCTCTCCGAATGTGTGTCTGTGGCATAAAGCAGTCTGTTCCTGTTGCCATCGGTCACAGCTGCAACCGAATTCCGAACGTGCTGTCTTCCCAGCTCCTTGAATTGGCATGGCGACAGGCAGCACTGGGCATTCAAGCTGAAACGGCGATGATAAAAATAGATCGCCCCATTCCTTCGTCTCCTGGTGCCTGTTCTGGCTACCACCCACAGCTCCTCAACTTCGCTAGTGCGCCTCATGGATGCCGGTGTCACTGCCTGCACGCTGAGAGTTCTGGTCGCCAAAATGATGCGGTCCGCTTCCTGCACCAAAGGCACGGTAGTTCTTGGCAACCAGCCGCTGTGAGTTGGCCAGGATCGCCCTAGCTGTAGCCGGTTGGTAGGTTCCTGAGGAACAAGTGGGCAAACAGGAAGGATTCATCGTCTTTCCCCCTCAGCACCAGTGTAACGGATGCCAACTAGTACTGTTCGGCGTAGAACGTTAGTAAACCTCCCTCCCAAAGCCTCATACAGTATCGGTAGCGCTGAGCTATCGGTCGGACCTTTAGCTCAGCGCGATCGTGCTGTGTCTCCCATGCTCGAACTGTGTAGTTGACTGAGAGGTCGCGGGTTCGTGTCCCGTGTGGGGCGAACTGCGCAGGATGATCTCTGTCACAATGGTGCCGTGAACCCGGCATGGGAGTGAGGTTTAAGGGGGAGAGTGTAACGGATGCCAACTAGTACTGTTCGGCGTAGAACGTTAGTAAACCTCCCTCCCAAAGCCTCATACAGTATCGGTAGCGCTGAGCTATCAGTCGGACCTTTAGCTCAGCGCGATCGTGCTGTGTCTCCCATGCTCGAACTGTGTAGTTGACTGAGAGGTCGCGGGTTCGTGTCCCGTGTGGGGCGAACTGCGCAGGATGATCTCTGTCACACCAGCATGCTTTCCATTAGCTCCACTGCTGATCTGTCCCCTAACTCTGAACGCATTAGGAGTTTCTCTGCCCTCTCACTGCCAGAAAGGGTGTAACGCTGGAGAAGCATCCTCTTGAGCACTTCATATTTTCCTTTGACCAGCAGCTCCTGGAGCAGGCGCATCACCTGTTGCATGGTGCGCGCATCCAGCACAGCAACCACATAGTAATATCTTGTGTCGTTAGTTGTTATCCCGCGGAGTGCGAACTGGGCTTCTATGTGCAGGAACCACGCAGTCAGGCTGTGAAGCCAGAAGTCTGGGAGCTTGACTGAGACAGCGCACGTGGCCCCGGTGCTCTCCCTCCCGGCAGCCTCTGGGGCAACGCTCGGCTCACTTTCCATGGCATATCTTAGGGTCACCACTGCGGAGAAAGGAGCCAGGTGAGGCAACGAGCTGGACAACACAGAAACTTTATTCCATCTCCAACATGAAGTACAGCAAAACAGCGATCCCGGGTCTCTGTGCATTCCACTTTTATATGCTTACTTCCATGCATCAAGACCTGGAACTTCCGACCATAACACACTGTAGTTTGAACAAAGGAATGTGTTTGCACATTAACATGACATTACTTCGGGGCCGCTCTCACACCCTTCTTCTCCCAGTGGCTGCGGCAGCTCTCACTCTCCCCTGGAGGTGCATAGACCCAGCAGTCCTGTCCGATACCCCGCAGTGACACCTCCTCCTTTGGTCCATTGTTCACCCTTCCCTCTCTAGGTGGAGAACCCCCACCACCACCACCATGCCCCCAGAAACTTTAACTCCACTCCTGTAGCCTGACAGTTGGTAATAAACCTTGTTTAAACACTACTGCCTACTGTTCCTTACTGAGGTGCATCACCCAAACGGGGAGTTCTGTTGTTTTGGGAGCTTTTGCCCCAGTGACACAGACACCTTTTATGAGTCTTGCATTTAGAGGTTTGCTTGACAATTGTTCGATATGACCGCAGGTTTTATTATGATTTTTTCAAGTCTTTTTAACTGGATCATGTTCTTAGACTTGCTAAGTCAGATTCCAGCAGCAGCTGTCTCAGTCAGAGCTCACATACAGTATGCCATTACCTCGCATTCAAGTTTCCTCATTGTCCCCCTTATCATCATATTACAGATTTTACCATGGAGTGTAAACAGGGAACGAGGTGAGATCAGAGAGTGCATACTTTTTAAGTTCAAATAATGGCTGTAAGAAAACCACTCTTGGGTTTTTTTCCGCTCCAGTGCTCCCCATTCATTGTCTATGTGGAAAGCTTTGTGGTGCATTTTGGGCAGGTTGCGAGTAATTTTTTCAGCTGTTAAACTGAGTCAACTAAAAACTTTTAAAGGAGCAGATGTCTGTGTCATATAAAAACAGATTCAGCAACGAAATGATATATTTCTCACTTCAAAATCACTTTTGCCATTTGATTTTGTCATGTTGAATCCATCCATTATTACTTCCTGGTTCCTGCAGGCCAGGCAGGAGGCGCCTTTCGTGAATGACTCGTCCAATAAAAGCAGCTCCTTCTGGAGCTCCAGGTTTGTGAGGCTGTGATAGGCTGGAGAAGGCTAAGAGAGCTACCAGTCAATGATGTGTACGTGACTTGGAAGTGGGGGATGAAATGGCCACTATTTCCTAAGTGATTCGTTCAGTTACGGTAAGTGATTCAGTACAGTTCGTTCACCCAAAAGAACTTGTACACTCGAACGAATTGTTCATGAACGTTCCAACTCTTATTCGACAATACTTGCATACATTGTTCTGGAAGAAATGGCTATGCATGTATTAAATGCATTAAATCTGTAATAATGAAGCATATAAATACGTACATAATAATATACACATGAAATAAAAATTATTTAATTTTCTAGGGTTTATTTGAAATAACACTGAAAATAAATGTTTATTAAGGTTTTAGAGTAACAAACTCAGAACTGAGTAAAAAATTTACTGCCAAAGCATAAGTAAATTTATCTGAAAAATAAAGTTCTAAGTAAACTTTACTAAGAATGTATTTGTAAAATATACTTTTGGTACCAAGTAAACTTTACTTAAAAACCTGAGTAACTTTTGTTAGAAATTCTGAGTGAAAGCATTTGACAAGGTTTTTTCAAGTAAATGCCACTCCAGATTTTTTTTTCAGTGCAGTCACAAATTTACATGAACAAAAACTGTAGATTTATAAATGTTCTAGTTCTTCTCACTTAATTTCTAATTTTCTATGCAATTACTCAGGGTTGTCTTGTAAACATTCTTGGATATTTATTACTTTTTTGTAGTAAATTTGTTACTTTTCTAAAAAGTTTAGTACTTTTTTCTGATAAATTTGTCACTTTTTGTGATAAATTCCTCTCACCAATTTGGGACATTTTCCTCAGAAGTGTTAGTCGGAAGAAAATCACACAAAATCCACAGGAATTGTGAAAGTCCAACTTTGTGAAAAAGCAACTTGAGTATATAGATGCAGTTTTGTTTCAATGTTATCCTTGCACTCTTCAGTGGAATGGGGATGGGGGGTGGCAGCTTAGCAAGGGGGTGATTTGGGTCTTTTTTTTACACTTTTTATTTCAAATCATTTTATATAAATTTTACAAAAATAATCAAGTCAAAAACAACAGCAGACTTCCGGTTATGGCGGCCACG
Organism: Pholidichthys leucotaenia; assembly: GCA_020510985.1. Taxonomy (NCBI): domain Eukaryota; kingdom Metazoa; phylum Chordata; class Actinopteri; order Cichliformes; family Pholidichthyidae; genus Pholidichthys; species Pholidichthys leucotaenia. Next base: position 250,899,446 of record CM035847.1, on the reverse strand, counting down.
TAGGAAGACGTGTTTCACACTGCTCTGCTCCTAAAAATAAAAAGTTTGCTAAAACTCTCTTAATTGGAACAAAAACCCATCCCAGCGTTTAGGCGCGGATATGGTAAAGACCAAGGCTGGGAAATTAGGTGGAGGAAAAAGCAATTTGACAAAACAATCCAAACTAACAGACTTCCACGCTCGTGGCGAAGCAGAAAAAACTTCAGAGACTATGGTGGAGGATGTAGCCAGCGGCGGAGCGGGAGCTGCTGAGGAGGGGACAAGCGCGGTGCTCGCTGCCATCAGCTCCATGAAAGCAGACTTTTCGTCTAAATTTGATGGGATTATAGCAGCGATAGAAGGAATGAGAAAGGAAATAAGCGACTGCATGGAACGAGTATCGGAGGCGGAGCTCCGAATTTCAAGCGCTGAAGATGACGTCACCAGCCTACAATCAAAGTTGCAAACACTGGAATTAAAATGGAAATGTCTGGAAGATAACGTCCTGGATTTAGAATCCCGCTCGCGACGGAATAATTTGAGGCTGGTGGGCCTCCCGGAGGGAGCGGAGGGACGGGACCCATGTTCCTTTTTGGAAAAGTGGATTCCAGAAGCGCTAAACAATGCGGACCTGCAGTCATCGGTCGTTTTAGAGAAAGCTCACCAAATCGGCCCACCGAGAGATAATAAGACACCACCGAGGACGCTGATTATGAAGTTCCTCAATTTCAGGGACAAGATGACGGTCACCAACGCGGTGCGAGCTAAAGGGGAAATCAAATACCAGGATCAACAGGTGCGGTTCTACCCAGACTTCGCCACAGGAATACAACAATTAAGGAGGCAGTTCGACCCTGCCCGCAAAGAGCTGCACAACCTCGGGATTCGTCACGGAGTGATTCATCCGGCAAGACTGCTGGTCACATATAAGGGGAGAACCCACATCTTCAAGACCCCTCAAGAGGCGCAGGAGCTCATTAAGCAGATCCAAAAGGAGACTGGTGGGAGCTAAGCATGAACACAACAAAGGTAGAACATTTAAGCATTTGTACAGGCATCTGATTGATCTGAAACATATAACATGTCTACAAAATACAGACTGTATTATTAAAAAAAAAAAAAAACCTATGATGTACAAAGTTGCTATAAAACTTTGAAGTTATGTTGAAAAAACTACAGAAGAGAGTTAATGTAATTAAAAATAGTAGTAGAGTCAGGGTGATTGAGAGGAGAAAGAGAGAGTGGTTTGACTGATCCTCGCAGGTGTGGAACAGTCACTAGCTATAACGGGAGACGGAATTTTTTTGATTTTGGGGGGATTACCACAAATGTGGGGAAAGGGAATTTGTTTTTGTGTAGTTTGTAGGATGAATGTTCAACCATCCATGTTTTTGCTTCTCTGTATGAGCATGTTCATATTGCAAGGTAATCTCAAACATAGATCAAAGTGTTAATCTTAATTTAACTTCATGGAATTGCAGAGGTCTACAAAATCTAAAAAAACTTAAACAAGTTATGAATAAAATAAAAGACATAGATTCAAAAATTGTATTTTTACAAAAAACTCATCTAATAGAGGAGGATGTAAAAAGAATTAGAAGATGGCAAGGTAATGTGTTCACCTCATCATTTTCATCCCGAGCTAAGGGAGTTATGATTCTCATACACAAAACAGTCCCATTTCAAGTGAAAAATGTAATTGGAGACAAATTTGGAAGATATCTAATCATCCAAGGATCTTTGTTATTAGAAAATACAAATCTGGTGAACTTATACGGCCCCAATATTGATGATCAAAACTTCTTTGTTAATTTATTCCTTACTTTATCATCATTTACAGGGCAACATATAATAGCAGGGGATTTTAATTGTACATTAAATCCCAGTATAGATAGGTTAACAGGACTGGACTGTACGCACAATGGATGCAGGATGACCATTAATCATTTTATGAAAGAACTGAGATTGCTAGATATATGGAGAGAAATGAAACCACAAGTCAAAGCCTATTCTTGTTATTCTAATACCTATAAGACATTCTCATGTATTGACTACTTTTTGATCTCTACAGAATTAAGGTCCAAGATTCAAAACTGTTTCTATGATAACATTGTGATCTCTGATCATGCACCCTGCTGTCTAATATATGTAGATAAGAAATTGACAAAGGATCCAGGTAGGTGGCATTATCAGCATAAATGGCTTCAGGATGAGGAATTTGTTAAGTACATAGAAAAACAGATAGATGAGTTCTTTGATATTAATACTTATAGTAATAAGTAGTAATAGTTCTTTGATATTAATACTATATATTAATACTATATTACTATACTATACTAATAGTTCTTTGATATTAATACTATTTGATATTAATAGTTCTTTGATATTAATACTATTCAATTCAATTCAATTCAATTCAACTTTATTTACATAGCGCCATTTCACAACAACAGTCATCTCATAGCACTATCAACTGTAGGGGGGAACCCCCACAGTTGCAGAAAGACCCCAGCAATACTACACAAACATCAGCATGTATAAAGTGGGTGACATAACGCAGGGCTCAGGAGACACACACGCAGGCTCAGGGTAGATTTAATAGCTTTATTGAACAACAAGAGTGCGTGGCTGCGTGTCTGTGGAATAAGAATGTATTGGTGGTGGGCGTCTGCGTCAGGCACGGGGGCAGGAAGCCGTTCAGCCGGACAACCCTAAGGGAGGAAGCAGAGGGAGAAGGGTAACGGGCACCACTCCAATACAGAAGACTAAGACAGTTTGCTGGCTTACTTGGTTGGGCTGGTGGCTGGCGTTAACAAGGGCGTAGCCCGGGGGACAGCAACCTGGGGCGCCTGCAGCAGCAGCGAGGAGGCAGCGGCGAGGTGACGAGGTCCGCCGCCGGGGAATCCACCTGTGCACAGGGGAGAAGACTGGGAGAAAAAGAGGTGAGGGAAGCTTACTCAGATTTTCTTGCTTGGAGAAGGGGGTTCCTTGCAGCAAGAGGTGCCGATGAGAACAGACGGCTTCAGGCCGAAGCCCAGGGCAGAGTGAGTTAAATACCTCGCCGCTGACGAGGCGCAGGTGTGCGTGCAGCTGGCACCGCTGATGAGCGGCGAGTCATGACAGTGGGAGGCTTTCAAAGCTTTTATTAGGGGGCATATTATTAACTATACAGGTTCAAAATCTAAGAAGACTCGAGAGGAGAGAGTCCAATTGGAACGTAAAACAAAAATTCTTCAAGAAAAGGTGTATGCAGGAAGTAACCCACAGTTAGAGAACGAATTACTGATTCTGAGAGCTGAATATGACAAAAATCAGCGAATAGAGCTGCCTCGAGTCTTCTAAGATTGAAGCTAACTTTTTATGAACAAGGTGAAAAATCAGGAAACTTATTGGCATGGCAGATTAAACAATTAGAATTTAAAACACCAATTACCAGTATTATAAGTAATGGACAGGTAGTTATAGATCCTTTAGAAATTAATAGTGCCTTTAGAGATTATTATGAAAAACTATATGATACAAAAAATGAAACTGACTTAACAAAACTAAATGGGTTTTTGGGTGGATTATCTATACCGTGTATTCCAAATGAAAACAGGGAGATACTGGAGTCTAAAATTAGTCAAGAAGTTGGGCTAGCCATTGATAATATGAAATCAGGAAAAAGAGCAGGACCAGATGGTCTTCCAGTTGACCTCTATAAAAAATTTAAGAATAAATTAATAAAACTACTTTTGGAAATGGTTTTAGAAGCATTTCAAAATGGTAATTTACCACCATACATGAATAATGCCTTAATTATACTGTTGCAAAACCAGGTAAACCCCCTAATAAATGTGAAAACATGAGACCAATAAGCCTATTAAATGCTGATCTTAAGATAATCTGTAAAATTTTAGCAAAACGACTACAAGAAATGTTACCAAATATTATTAACCGAGATCAGAATGGCTTTATAATGGGAAGACAAGGCTTCCATAATGTAAGAAGACTATTTAATATTATTTATTCCAATAAAGAAGCACCGGATACAGCTCTCCTATCATTGGACGCCGAAAAGGCCTTTGATAGGGTCGAATGGCCCTTTCTTTTTGAAGTCCTACAAAGGTTTGGACTTGGAAATAATTTCATAAAATGGGTCCAGATAATATACAATAATGCTACAGCAGAAATCCTAACAAACAGCAATATCTCAAAATCAATAAAAATCAACAGAGGATGTCGACAAGGCTGTCCACTTTCACCCTTATTGTTTACTATGGCAATTGAACCTTTAGCGATGGCAGTACGTTTACATCCACAAATATATGGAATTAAAGTAGGACCAACAGAACATAAAATCTCCCTGTATGCCGATGACATAATTTTGTTTATGTCGAATTTTAAAAAATCAATTCCGACCTTGTTAAATTTAATAAAGAACTTTGGGGAAATATCAGGATATAATATAAATAAAACAAAATCTTCAATATTAATGCTAAATGAGACCCAGAGAAATCACCCAGCTCCTGAGGTAAATCAATTCAATGTTGTAAATCAGCTTAAATATTTAGGAATTCAAATTTTGCCTAAGCGAGAATCAGTTGCCAGTGCCAACTATGAAGCCTTAATGACAGATATTAATGAGTTACTTCAGAGATGGATGTCACTACCAATGTCGATGATCGGGAGAATTAATATACTTAAAAGTAATATCTTACCAAAAATACTTTATTTCAAAACATTCCTTTACCACCACCTTCAGATCTATTCTCAAGAATTAAAAAAAAGTTAGTGGAATTTATATGGAACAATAGGAAGGTCTAGACTATGTTTGTCCTTACTATATTTACCATTTGATCGTGGAGGTCTGAAATGTCCAAACTTTATGTTGTACTACTGGTCAGCACAACTGAGGTCTATGACATATTATTTTTCATCAAATGATCCTCCTCACTGGACTGAAATGGAATCATACAATTTACCCTTACCTCTTCCCTTATTCATATACTCAGACTCGGCTAAAAAATTACAGAAACAAGTTAAAAATCCAATTGTAAAGCACATGATCAAAATATGGTGTGAAACCAAAAAATATTTAAAAGAACCACACTTACTGTCACAATTTAGCCCTATATGGGGTAATCAATATTTTACACCAGGGAGAGCAGATGCTGTATTTAAAGTATGGAATTTAAAAGGGATTCAAAAGATTCAAGACTTATATTTGTCACGTTCAGATAACATAATGTCTTTTGAAGAACTGAGGATTAAATTCAATCTTAATAGAACACATTTTTTTAAATATCTTCAGCTTAGAAATTTTATTTGATCAAATCAAAATAATGCTCTCACACGACCTACTTATTCATCCTTGGAAAAAATTTTGATAAGAGAAAGGGTATTATTTCAGAGTTTTATAACTCATTGACACTATTCTCAAGTGAAAACTCACAGAAAAGACTGAATTATTGGAAAGAAGACCTGCAAATTGAAATTTCAGAGGAACAATGGGAAATGGCTTGTGCAGAAGCTCAAACCAAATCAATAAATGTACGTCTTAAACTGATACATTTTAAATGGTTAATGCGGATGTATGTTACACCAGTGGAGTTAAATAGATATAACAAAAACATACCAGATACATGCACAAAATGTATGGAAAGTAAAGGAACCCTATTTCACTGTTTATGGGAATGTAGAAAAATCAGAATGTTTTGGGAAGAGGTGAGGGTAACAATTGAAAAAATAATTTCAAAACAATTCACATTGAACCCTAAACTGTTTTTGTTGGGTCTGTATCCAGAAAAACATAACTTTAATAAGAGTGAAAGAGCATTCATAGACCTCGGTTTGCTTAATGCCAAAAAATGTATTGCACTATTGTGGAAAAAGACTTATAGACCAGATGTGACTCAGTGGTTAAGACAGATGTTACCAAACCTTCCACTAGAAAGAATAACATATATACTGAAATCAAAGGAAAATGTGTTTGAGAATATATGGAGACCTTTCATTGATTATGTAAAGAAATTAAACATAACTTCTGAAGAAGAAGGTGAATGATATGTGTGGACCTTGCAAATTCCAAACTGGTGAACGTATATTATGTATTCTTATGTAATAGATTACCTAGACTAAACAGAGGAGCATTGTTGTTGACTTGCCTTTGTTAATGGTTGTTGTTGTTTTTAGTACATTTTTTTTGTTGTAGTTAGTGGGGGTTTTTTTTAATTTTTAAATTACTTTAGTGTTAGTGTTTGACTGTTTGTGCCATGTTTGTAAAAAAAGGTTCAATAAAAAATATTGTGGAAAAAAACAACAGCAAAAAAATATATAAGAAGAGACTACACAAAATGGGGGTACTGTGTAATTTACACTTATTTTAACAAGTTTCTTCCTTCATATATGAGGGGTTATGGACTTGTACTTAAATAATGTCCGTTTCTTCCATCTTTGGTCAAAAATGCCAATTTTTCCATATGGTATATTTTCTCCACGATGACAAGCCAGTTTTTAAGGTTTGGAAGGTCGTGCTTCAGCCATTTATTTATTTATTTGCGATGGCCCTTTTGCATGCAAGAGATAAAACTTTGAAGAGATAAATATCTTCGTTTTTGTCACGATGTGGAGCACGGTGGGAGCATTGTGCTCATGCTTTCAGTTAGTTTATTTTTCTGTACTTTTCTCATCCCGGCTTTATTTTATATTTGAGTATTGGTTTTGTCTGTATGTTGTTATGTGAGTTTGTTGTTTGTTTCTCTGTTTTTGGGAGTTTCTGTTTTTCTTCATTTAATTACTATAGTCCTGTTTTTTTATATTATGTGTCCAGGGTTATTATAAGCTTGTTTATTATTACTATGTGTTTGTGATCATTTTGTATTCCTAACTATATCTTCCTGGTTTTTGACGCGAGTCTACCCTTGTCTTCACCCGCACTTCTCTTCTTGTTTAGTGGTGTTCATGAATATTTTATTATTACTAACTAACTACTAACTAACCTGCACTTATATAGCGCTTTTCAAGTCACAAAGACCACTCAAAGCGCTTTCATTAATACTAACCCTCTATTCTAAGGGCCTATAGGAAACAGATATCTAGGGACAATTTAGAACAGCCAATTAACCTAACATGCATGTTTTTTTTTGGCATGTGGGAGGAAACCGGAGAAATCCCGGAGTAAACCCACGCAACACGGGGAGAACATGCAAACTCCACACAGATCACTGTTGGTCGGGGGCTGGGATCGAACCCACGATCCCACGATCCCCACAATCCCCCGGCCAAGGGTAAACTGTGCTGCCGCAGTGCTAACCACTGCGCCACCGTGCAGCAGTTAGTATTAGTATCTCTTGGTTTTGTATTTTCAGATACATTACCAGTTTGTATTTTCTCTTGTCCTCGCCTTGGTGGTCTGTGATTATTTTCTCATTGTACATTATTCGGTTTCAGTCCCGTTTTTGCAGTATTCCACATTCATTATCAGTTATCTTTTGCCATTGTTCCTCCTGTACTTTTATTTTGACAGCCCCCCTGTGTTTACTTCTGCTTTGAGCTCAAGTTCACGGGCTGTCACAGCTGTCATTTTTTGGTCTGATTATCCTTGCTCATTACTCACACCTGTCATCATTTGTTATTATTTCCTCTGCATCCTATTTAAGGGCCGCAGCACTGTAGTTCGTGGCAGCGTCCTTCTCAATGTTCAGACATGTGTCCCACGTCTTATCCCACTTTGTATTCTAGCGTGAGTCCCACGCTCTTTTCAAACTTATTCCTGGCGTTTCTGAACACCTTAGCTGTCGGGCTATTCACCCTTTGTATCCTGCCTTTGCCTTGGCTTGTAAGTTTGTTCCTGTTTTGTTATATTTTTGTGTTTTTATTAAACTCCCTGCAAGCTCATAGTTCAGCGTTTGGGTCTTTGTCCTGCCCTGAGGGGCATTCATGACACTTTTGTATAAAGTCTTAAAAAATTAAACCTAGGTACATAATCTGAGGATTACTGGTAATGTATCTGAAAATTTTTTATAATGTTTGGGTAATATTGGCCCAAAATTACTATATTTTCATACATGTCCAAAAGATGTGAACATGAGCGTGAGCGGCATCCACCTGCCCACACAATCTGCTGCATTGTTGTTGGGTTCTCAACTGTTTACTTTTCATGTGAGGTGCAACAAAAAAGCGAATGAGATTTCTTTTCAACCGAATTCTCGCCATCTTTTAGAGCTAGTAGATGTTTGTTGTGTTCTGCACATGGAGAACCAGTCACCCTCTGACAAAGTAATGTTCAAGTCCTTTTCCCATTTCAATTTAACATACAAAGTACTTCTTCCATTATTATTGTGTAAGCAGTTATAGTTTAGAAACAATCTTTGAGGGTGTTTGTATGCATCTGTCAGGACTCTAATTATTTCTGAGCACTCTGATGATAAATGTTTCTTAACCTCATTTTCAAAGAATTACCTTAATTGTAAATATTGATAGAAATCTCTGTTTTGCAGATTAAATTCTTTTTAAATGAGTCAAATGTTTTAAAAGATTCCATTTCAATCATTGTACAGACAGGCATTAAACCTCTGTCTCCAACTGTTAAAAGTAATATCTGACATGGCCCTGTGATGGACTGGCGATCTGTCCAGGGTGTATCCTGCCTCTCGCCCAAAGATGCTGGGATAGGCTCCAGCCACCCCGCAACCCGAAAAGGATTAAGCGGAAGAAGATGGATGGATGGGAAGACCATAATAAAAGTTTGCTGTCACATTCTAGGTTATTTCTTCATAATCTCATACCATATTCTTAATGATTCTCCCACAATGCTGTTTTCTTCCATTTGATCTAAACTAGTGCATTGCCTGTAGAACGCAAATGTTCCTGTCTGAAACGGGTATCCCAATTAGACTTTACAGACCCAAATGTAGACTGTTTGAAAGTGGGATACAAAGAGGTGTAACCTATATGTAGGCAATCACATGTTAGACTTTGACAAATATAAAAGGGAGTAAATGGCACTAAGATTTATTTGATTGTGTGAATATTAATTACAGAATACCTAATTATTGAAAATGAATGGGACATCTAATATTAGCAACTGTTTAGGATCCCTTGTTTGTTTGTTTGTCAGAGCACTTATTTCTGTGATCTTTTATGACTTACTGTATATTCATTATAGTGTATCTTGCAGTTTGGGGAATGGGAGTTGTTCTGTCACCATTATAATTATTTTAGTTTATATCACTGTTCAGTGATGGAGTTAAGTGTAATATTGAATTTCTTCTGTGTATCATTAATAAACTCATGCAGTACTATAACAGCACACATTAACAAATATTTGAGACACATTGTAGTGCATCATTTTATACTGTATTTTGTTATTAAAAGATTTTTAAAACTGTAATCAATGGAATTAACTACAAAACACCCAACATTATTATACACAGCAGAAGTACCTGTGTGACTGCTACCGTTGCGTCAGTGCTGCCCATTTGTCAGTAAATATTTAACTAAAAATTATTTATTTTGTTATTTGGGAATTTTTGTGTCCCATTTGGTTGTTAAGTCATTCTGGCCATTCCACCCCACAATCATGGCGGTATTATTATTAAGTTTTTTATTTTTAGATACTCGCGCAGGAGAGGGGGGACTCGCCATCCTGCAAAGGACAGTGGTACCACACAGGTGAAGCAGCAGTTGGGACTCCCACCATCCACTGACCAGGCAGGCTGGGCTTGCCTCCCGGCAAAGGACCGTGGTCCACCTGGTCGAGCTGCTGCTTTTCCTGGTATGTCCTCTGTTGGATACAACGGTGTTCTTTGTCAGACCCGAGTCCCTGCTGACATGCCTCCCAATCTGCTCACGCACCTCATGTTCTCCACATATGCCGAATTATCCTTTAGACCTACACAATCGTGGCAACTATACGATATAATTTTTTAAGCATTAAATCTTCAGTGTTATCTTTTTCTAGTCAAATTTGTCACTTTTCGCTTCCTTGTTTTGCTCATGGAGCGCTGTGGTGACTAGCCGTGATGCCGAGATTATCGAGTCAGTACGGAGTCGATCCAAAACCCCGCCCACACTTCTAGAAGCCTGGGCACAAGACATAGTGGTGGCAAAACTTTTATTGATAAAAATTACATATTTTGACTGAACAACTCTATACTCGGGGATGCACACCCTCGTAACCTCAGCAAAACACGTATAAAATCTTAGGTCAGTCTGATGAATGGTTCGAGAGATATGTGAGGAACACACACACAGACACATAGACAAAGATTCCTTAAATTTATAGATAGATGGTCCTTTGGCCTAAGCCTAGCTTGGGGTGGTGTTCCTATTAAGTCTAATTCAACACTTGTCCATTTTTCTTGGTAAGTAGGGGAGCACCTGTCATGAATGGCTCTCGCGAGCCATAAAGGAGACGCTATAGGAGACCAGTGAGTTTGCATAACTTTATTAACAAAGGAACAGAATACACAAATGGCAAAGTAAAGAGCCACGAGGGGCAAAAATACGCACATACACAAGGTAGAATTCCAACTAGGGTGAGAGGCTAGGAAGTGCAGCGAGGAAGAAACCACGCTGAGCGGTAACACTTACAGGTGGGTGAGGAGCAGAAACACCGAGAGAACTGGAGTTGGGCGTAGGAACTCCAGTCGTGGAAACACGATGTACGTCTTTCCTCTGTTTAGGTCGCAGCGAGGAGTGATTCTCAGCTGCTCCCTTAAATGAGGGACAGAACCCAATCAGGAGTGGGGAAGGTAATTGATAATAACAGACAGCTGTCCCGGAGCAGCTGGGCTTGACAGCCAGAAGTCTGAGATGCTGTCAAAGCTACGAGCCTCGGGGGAGGCCGTAACACCAGGCCCAGAATGGAATGAAGCTGGAGCTAAACTGGACAACCTGAGCGCGGATAGCAATCAGCGCTCAGGTGTGACAGTACTCCCCCCCCCCCCCACTGAGCACCCCCTCCCACAAACAAAAGGCCACCAGGACCGACCCAGGGAGGGTGGTGGGGGAACCGGCCAGGGGGGAGAGAAACGAGAAAGGGAGAAAAAAAAAAAACATAGGGAGGAACCCAGGTACAATGGAATAAACGACATAATAAATATGTTGCCCGACAGGCCACAACAAAAATACAGACATACTCAAGACCATATAACACTGGAAAAAGGGAAAAAGAAAAAAATCAGTATTACAGAGCAGGCAGACAGATCCTTCCAATCAGCAGAGAAAAAAAAAGGTGAACCTGGATGCCTAACTCAGAACATAGTAAAGTATGCCACATAGACAGTCTTAAACAAAAATAACCATCACCCCCTCTTCTGCAATGACCAAACGGTTGATACAAATAACCACAGAAGGCAGCGCAAAAGGGAAAAAACCACAATGAACTCAGGGTGAGGACAAGACAAAATTCATGTCCCGAAGGTCATAGAAAACAAATTAATTCTGTTAAAGTAGATGCCCACTCATGCAAACCCGGCCAAGACAGACCAGTACACTGAGAAAAACAATCTGGGAGTAACTCCAAGAAGTAAGCCTAGTATTGCAAATTGACATACTGATACAAAAAAAAAATCAGTTCCTCAATCACATCATATCGGCACTACAGACGTCATAACTCAGTCTGGAGGAGGGTATGAATGCAGATAAGTTAAATCACTCAGAATGAGGCCAGGCAACATGAAGCAAAAATACTACTTTAAGGGGCAACTTAAATTAGAATAAATACTGTCCGTCCTATGGGCAAAATAGGACATAGGAAACAGTTCTTCCAAAGAAAATTTAGCTGGACTGATACCACAGCAAAAACGCTTGCAAAAAAAAACTTCAGTGTTCCGAATAGAAACAAATAAAGGAGGACAATCCAAACACAAAACTACTAAACAGTCAATCCTTCCCGGGATGCCAACAGGTGGAGAGGGGCAAGAGATGACAGTTCATCCGGCGGGCGACCCAGACCCGGACTCCACCTGGCCAGGAGCGACATCCACAGTTCGGGCGGCCTACCCGAGTCCCAGGCTTGGGAACGCAGTATCTCAGGAGGCCCACCGAGATCACCGAACCAACCAGACGGCTTCGCAGGCGGTCGTCCCGCGTCCTCAGACCACCGAGAGCAGAGGGAGAAGCTTAGGTGCGGCTTCCTCACCGAGGGGGAAAAGGCAGATCTGCGGGACAGGAGGAAAGTGACCCAGATGAGGAGAACCCCAACAGCACCCGGAGGAGAGAAGACGGAGGCAAGGGACGGAATCAGCCCGACGTCCGGGGAAAACGATCCTCCAGTTCCCTTGCCGGCCTTTAACCGGACCGGCACAGCACTCCCGGCGGGCCCCGATTGGACCGGCGCAGCATCAGAGGCGAACTTCATGCACCGAACCGGAACCTCCATGGCAACAACCAGAGCGGACTCGTTTCTGGTGACCCTGGGGAAAGGCTCAGAGGAACAAAAGGAACCGGGATCAGGATCACCGGAAGCGCCAGAACCCGGCGAGACAAGCTCGGATGCAGTGGACAGCTGCACCCAGCTCGCCCCCCCAAGAGACAGGCAAAAATGCTCAATAATGGAAAAGACAAAAGCAATACTGAGCACTTGCCTGATCTCGGGTTCCGACACCATCCAGGACTTCGACGATCCAGGTTCAGTATGCAGGAGTTCGTCTTCCGGCTCCCACTTGACTGCGACGGGCTCCGCAGCCGGCATGATGGTTACCACAGTCTGAAGGTCACCTGGCGCCGAAGTCCCCGTCGAAGGCCCACACGGCGTGGTGGCAGGGGATCTGGATTCTGCTGGGCCGAACCATTCCTCCGTGGAGACCCGGGGACGCTTTGTCGTCGGCGCAGGTTCCAAGTGGCAGTCCGACCTCCTCCTCTGCCCACGACGTGGCTGCGGGGCTGGAATCAGGCTTCCCAGGGCCGCAGGCCCCCTCCTCGTTCGGCGGTGTAGTCCCAGAACCGGGGAGCGCTCGGGGGGGGGAGAGACACAGAAGGCGCAGGTTCATATCTTATGTCTGCAGCAGGTGGGGAGAGCTCAGGGGACTGTGAACCCCGAGCTCCACCTCCAGGAATCAAACAAGGCAATTCATCAATTAGAGGAAGAGAATGAAAAGGCACTTGCCTGATTCCCAGAGAACCAGTGGAACCCGCCGCAGTGGACTTGAGTCTTCCCTTCCCCCGCTGGATGGAAATGGAGGACCCCCTGGGAAGACGAGGAGGAGCCTCTCGCACTGGATCAGGACCGGGGGCATCCGGAGGCAGACTCGTACTCCTCACAGCAGCTGGAGTGAGCGTCGAAGAGGAGGGAGAAACGGCCGAGGCGAACCGGGAACCCGAAGCTGACGGGACAGCGGGGAGAGATGACCCGGAAATGGCTGATTTACCTCTTCGGCGAGACACAGAGGCAACAGCTGGCAGGGAGATTGAGTTTGTGCGACTACCCGGAGCTGGATCCGGACGGGGTTCTCGCTGAGGTGTCTGAGAGGGTTGGGAGCGACGTCTTCTGGCCGAGGATGAGGCGAATGTGAGATTAGGGAAACGCCGCTCCTGCGCAGAAACTGAAGCGAGCAGGTCAGCGTATTCCGGATAATCATGCAGCTCAGGGTTCTTCTCTACCAGCCTGACCGCCGCCGTCACGTGCTTCATGATTGCAGTGGGATGGGCGGCGGAGCGAGCAGCAGCCACTCGGTCCTGAATGCAGATTGCTGTCACCTGTATTCTCTCCGGGGGAATCCCGGCTGACATCACTGCTTCATGAGGGTGACCCCGGGGTGGTGCAAACTCCTGGGCTGGATCGGAGGCTGGAACAGGATCCCGAAGCGAGGAGCGATGGTGCCTTGTCTTCGGCTTCCTGCTGGGGTTTTCCTCAAGCCTACGGAGTTTCTCCCGGAGCGCAGAGATGTCTGCCCTCCTCGCCTTAACTTCGGGATGTTGGAAGTAGCGAGGAAGGCCGTTAATAATATCCTCAGCGAGGTCCAGGTGCCGGCGTACATCGCTGGGAGTGTCATAGAGGCCCGCGGTGAAAAGCGTCCCATCCACGTAGTCCAGGGCTTCTGTGAGTTCGTAGCCTGGGCGCCGCACGCGCCTCCTGAAGGACGACATACTCCAGCTCGCCAGTACCCAGAAGAAGGGTAAAGACAACAAAGTCCAAATTAACTAAACTCACGGTCTCCGGCGTCTCAGTCTGGCTGCGACCTACTGTCATGAATGGCTCTAGCGAGCCATAAAGGAGACGCTATAGGCGACCAGTGAGTTTGCGTAACTTTATTAACAAAGGAACAGAATACACAAATGGCAAAGTAAAGAGCCACGAGGGGCAAAAATACGCACATACACAAGGTAGAGCTCCAAACTAGGGTGAGAGGCTAGGAAGTGCAGCGAGGAAGAAACCCACGCTGAGCGGTAACACTTACAGGTGGGTGAGGAGCAGAAACACCGAGAGAACTGGAGTTGGGCGTAAGAACTCCAGTCGTGGAAACATGATGTACGTCTTTCCTCTGTTTAGGTCGCAGCGAGGAGTGATTCTCAGCTGCTCCCTTAAATGAGGGACAGAACCCAATCAGGAGCGGGGATGGTAATTGATAATAACAGACAGCTGTCCCGGAGCAGCTGGGCTTGACAGCCAGAAGTCTGAGATGCTGTCAAAGCTACGAGCCTCGGGGAAGGCCGTAAGACCAGGCCCGGAATGGGATGAAGCTGGAGCTAAACTGGACAACCTGAGCGCGGATAGCAATCAGCGCTCAGGCGTGACAGCACCAACATTTAATAGACCTCATCTGGGCAGCATAGTAATATTCCTTGAAATATTATGGTTTGGAGATGGTGCCACTGACAAAAAGACAGGAAGCGGAGCTGGAGGTGGCAGAGTTGAAGATGCTAAAATTCTCACTGGGAGTGACTAGAAGGGACAGGATTAGAAATGAGTATATCAGAGGGACAGGTCAAGTTGAGCAGTTTGGAGACAAAGTAAGAGAGTTAAAGCTGAGATGGTTTGGACATGTGCAGAGGAGGGATAGTGGATATATTGGACAAAGGATGTTGAAGATGGAGTTGCCAGGAAGGAGGAAAAGAGGAAGACCACAGAGAAGATTCATGGATGTAGTGAAGGAGGACATGGAGAGGGTTGGTGTTACAGAGGAAGATGCAAGGGATAGGGTGAGATGAAGGCAGGTGATCTGCTGTGGCGACCCCTAAAGGAAGCAGCCGAAAGAAGAAGAGAAGAAGAGTAATATTCCTTGAAATTTGGTAGAGAAAGGCCTCCTTTTTCTTGGTAGATCTGGAGTGTTGTAAATTTTATCCTAGACCTTGCACCAGCCCAAACAAACTTGGATATCTGTTTATCCCATGCTGTAAATTGGGATTCTGGTATTCGGACAGGAAGTGAAAGGAAAAGATACAGCAGTCTAGATAATACTTTCAGCTTTATCACCTCTATTCTTGCACTAAAGTCAAGTATTAACGTTGACCATTTTATGAAATCTTTCTGAAGCTCAGTATTCATTGTGTTGTAGTTACGCTCACAGGCACTATTTAAATCTGAAGCAATCAGCACTCCTAAGTATTTTATAAATTTTGAGTCCCACGTCAATTTATGTTTACACTTGATAGAGCTATTTGGCAAATAGTTTGCACAAAGTACTTGTGTTTTTGTGATATCCAATTTATAACATGACATTTGTCCAAATTTTTCCAAGGCTGTCAATAAGACAGGAAATGTTGCATCTGGGTTTCATAGGCAGGCAATAACATCGTCTGCAAATAATCCTATTTTGTGTTCTTCCTTTGCTATCGTGATTCCTTTTAAATCCTCATTTTGTCTAATGAAGAGCAGCTTGGTGGAGCAGTGGTTAGCATTTGGCAGCACAGTATGAAGGTCACAGGATCGATTCCACCCATGACCCATCGTGGGTTCGATCCCACCCCCTGACCATCAGTGACCCTTCTGTGTGGAATTTGCATGTTCTCCCCGTGTCTGCGTGGGTTTACCCCAGGTACGTTAGGTTAATTGGAGACTCTAAAGTGGCCCTAGGGGTGTGTGTGTGTGTGTGTGTGTGTGTGTGTGTGTGTGTGTGTGTGTGTGTGTGAATGGTGAAAGGATTGGCACCGCATCTTGGCTCCCTCCTCCATCCAGGTGGATGCCCTGAATTTCCCTCTGGGATTAATAAAGTATACAAAAAAAAATATCCTGGGCAAAAGGTTTGATGTATATTGCAAAAAAAGAGGGACTGAGGCAGCATCCATGGCGTGAACCTCTGTAGAGTTTAAAGCAGTCAGTAAGGTGCCCATTTATCCTTATTCTGGCAGTTGGTTCACTGTAGAGAGCCTGTATACAATTGATGAATTTTTTATTAAAGCCCAACCTCTCCAACACTCCACAGAGGAAAGGCCAGCTAACTTTGTCAAAAGCCTTTTTGGCATCAAGGCTAACCAGAGCTGCACTTAAATGTTGTTAATTAATTTGTTCTATAATATGCAAGGTTTATCTGATGTTGTCCTGTGTCTGCCGCCCTTTTATAAAACTTGTCTGATCCTCGTTAATAGATAAGACAAGGAATTTTCCGTTCTTTTGGATGTTATGGATGTGAACAGTTTATAATCTACATTCAAAATAGAGACTGACCGATATGATTAGCAATGCTCTTTGTTTTTTCCTTCCTTTGGTATCAGCGATATCACTGCTTTTTTCCATGAGGGGAGTATTTTAGCTTTACTAAGTGTCTAGTTTAAGGATTCCAACAACACCGAGGCAAGGGCTTCTTTGAAGACCTTGTACCACTCATAAGGAAAACTGTCACTTCCGGAGTATTTGTTATTTTTCAGATTACCTATAGCTTTATCGAGTTCCTTTTTTAGTAATTGGAGCCGTTAATCTGTTGTTTTGTACTTCACTTATAGATGGTAAGTTCAGCCTTGACAGATACAGTGGATATAAAAAGTCTACACACCCCTGTTCAAATGCCAGGTTTTTGTGATGTAAAAAAAATGAGACCAAGATAAATCATTTCAAAACTTTTTCCACCATTAATGTGACCTATAACTTGATCAACCCAATTGAAAAACAAACTGAAATCTTTTAATGGCAAAAATAAAAAATAAAAAACTTGCAATAACCTGGCTGCATAAATATGAACACCCTCGCATGACTGGGGATGTGGCTGTGTTCAGAATTAACCAATCACATTCAAACTCATGTTAAATGGGAGTCAGCACACACCTGCCACCATTTAAAGTGCCTTTGATTAACCTCAAATAAAGTTCAGCTGTTCTAGTAGGCTTTTCCTGACATTTTTGTAGTCACATCTTACAGTACAAGCCATGGTCTGCAGAGAGCTTGCAAACCTTCAGAGGGATCTCATTGTCCAAAGGTATCAGTCAGGAGAAAGATACAAAAGAATTTCCAAGGCAATAAATATACCATGGAACACAGTGAAGACAGTCATCATCAAGTGGAGAAAATATGGCACAATAGCGGCATTACCAAGAACTGGACCTCCCTCCAAAACTGATGAAAAGACAAGAAGAAAACTGGCCAGGGAGGCTGCCAAGAGGCCGACAGCAACATTGAAGGAGCTGCAAGAATTTCTGGCAAGTACTGGCTGTATAGTACATGTGACAACAATCTCCTGTCTTCTTCATATGTCTGGGCTATGGGGTAGGGTGGCAAAATGGAAGCCTTATTTTACGAAGAAAAACGTCCAAGCCCAGCTACATTTTGCAAAAACACATTTGAAATTTCCCAAATGCATGTGGGAAAATGTGTTATCGATCCGATGAAACCAAGGTTGAACTTTTTGGCCATAATTCCAAAAGGTATATTTGGTGCAAACACAACACTGCTCATCACCAAAAGAACACCACACCTACAGTGAAGCATGGTGGTGCCAGCATCATGCTTTGGGGCTGTTTTTCTTCAGCTGGAATTGGGGCCTTAGTCAAGGTGGAGGGAATTATGAGCAGTTCCAAATACCAGTCAGTGTTCAAATCAACAAAAGAATGGCTTCACCAGAAGAAGGTTAAGGTTTTAGAATGGCCCAGCCAGAGTCCAGACCAGACTCCAATCGAACATCTGTGGGGTGATCTGAAGAGGGCTGTGCACAGGAGATGCCCTCGCATTCTGACAGATTTGGAGTGTTTTTGCAAAGAAGAGTGGGCAAATATTGCCTCATCAAGATGTGCCACGCTGGTAGACTCCTACCCAAAAAGACTGAGTGCTGTAATAAAAGCCAAAGGTGCTGCAACAAAGTATTAGTTTAAGGGGTGTGCATATTAATGCAACCAGGTTACTGTAAGTTTTTTTTATTTTTCCCCTTAAAATATTTCAGTTTGTTTTTCATTTGGGTTGTACAGGTTATAGGTCACATTAATGGTGGAAAAAGTTTTGAAATAATTTACCTTGGTCTATTTTGTTCATCACAAAATACCTGGCATTTTAACAGGGGTGTGTATAGGGCTGTGCGATATGACCAAAATTTCATATCACAATATAAGTAATCTTATTTGACGATAACGATATATATCATGATATGCATTTTCTATAAATTCTAGCTTAAATATGTTAACCAATAAAAAGGGCCATCTCTTTTTCTACATTTTAAATTACATACTGAAAAAAAATCTATTATACAAATTCACCTGTCATCAATCTTATGTATTTTTTCCCTTAATTTTGCGGTGTGTTATAAAAAAATTTTTTAAAGTGCATTTGAGATAACTTCAACTTTATTTATTATCACTACTTGCCTAATTAAAAATTATTAGAAATCAAGTTACACTAAGAGCCAGTTTGTTCCTCCGACACGTTTTAATTATTATTTATTTAGTGTGTATGTGGCCGCTGTCACGCACTTTTGCAGCTTTAGTAATATTTTTTCAGACAAAACTAAGAAACTCAGCAGTGATTTAAACCAGAACGATGGTCTGATACACTATGTTTCCTATTAGCGACAAGTTAGCATCATCATTTAGCATTTGCCGTTTCATAATTGGAGAGAGATGGTGTTAACGTTACTTACCTCCAAATAAAACGAGGTTAGAGGACTATTTTCTCTGACACAGCACGGTGGAGAAAAAGTCCTATGTCCCTCGCACAGAAATAGCGGCTCCACAGAAGTAGCGACAAAACATTAACTCGCAGTTAGCTCCTGTGGCGCTAGGGAGGGAGGGAGAGGCGGGGCAGTGATGGGTATGTGTCTTTTAAATCCCGATATAAATGATACAGTTTTATATGAAATGGTAGACGTTTTTTATCATGTCACCCATATATATCGTCATATCGCACAGCCCTAGGTGTGTAGACTTTTTATATCCACTGTATATTTTGATGTTCTTTTCTTCTACTACTTTAGGTTGAGAGTATCAGCTTATTTCTCAAAAATGTTTTCTATTTTCTCGGGTTTATAAACTAATTGGTTATTTGATGGATCTCTAATTTTATGTATGAAAGCTCTAATTTGTTGAGACCTAAGTCGATTTGTTAAAATATTTGTTGCTTTTGGGCCTGTTTCATAAAAGGTTTGTTTTGTGAATTTCAATTTCTGTACTAATTCATCAGAAATAATGCCATCTATTTGGTTTCTGATACTTTTTATCTGATATAGCAAATCTTTATTATTTCCATCTGATTGTTGTTTTTCTAATTCCCTTAAATTTTCTTGTAAATTATCATATTTTGCTCCTTTTACCTTATTTAAATATGCCATTCTTGAAATCAAATTCCCTCTCATTATTGCTTTCATATCCCAAACTATTGTTGGTTCTATTTGACTATCCTTATTATCTTTTATACAGTTATTAATTTCTCCCCTTATTTCATTTACTGTTGTGCCATTGTTCAGAATGCTTGTGTTCATTCTCCAGATTATACATTTTGATCGGTTATTTAGGTGTATATAGTGAGGTAAATTGCGCTGTGATCTGATATATCTGCTGTTCCCATTGAAGTCATTTTCACTCTATGTCTATAATATTAATGAGGAAAAAGTCTATTCTTGAATGCACATGATGTGTAGCTGAATAGTGAGTAAAGCATTTCTCTGATGGGTGGAGCTGGAGATGTCTCCAAACATCAAACATTCCTGCTTCTTCCAGCAGATTAGGATTCCCTCATTTACCTAAACAATCTTATCAAACAGAAATTTAAAGAATTTCTTATTGCTCTCTGGAGGGGCATAGAGTGCACCTGTGCCAGCTTCTCAGCAAGGGTCTCCTGAAATGCTTTCTGTGTCAATGGCTTCCCTCCTCTTCCAGTCGTGAGTGCCTTGTGGAAGATGAAGTGGTAAAAAAAAAGCTTTTATACCACTTCTTGGTCTTGTGGAGAACACTGTAGTAGCCTGTCAGGGCATCCAGTAGGTCCACTCCACCCATGCACCTGAACGGACAAAAAAATACATAATTTTTTAGAATAAAAGGAAAAAAACTTCAATATAATACTCAAGCCAATTGTTACATTTTCAAATCATTGCATACCTGTGGTAGTCCATTACACAAGGCGGCGTGGGGTTGTCCTGTTTTGACCACTGCCCCTGCATATCTTTCACCCTCCGGGACACCATCTCTCCTAAGTGGGCAGTGTGGACTGTGGGGCACATGAAGACTGTCATGACTCGCTCTGGACCATCATCTGCTACAGCTACACACACACTTGCTCCCAATCACTCACGGGCCTTATAGTCTGCTCTGCCTGGAGCCTGGCACGGAGCTGTCTGTCTCCCTAATTACGGAATCTCGTCTCTCGTCTGAAATCCTACGTCCAGGCCTCTTCTCTCCTGACAAGGATCTTCTCATCCTCTCAAGTAAGCATAACTGCTACTCACCTTTCCAGCCTCTTCCCATGTGCACAGGTGAATTCCTCCGGCGGCAGAATCTGTTCCCCTCGGCGGCGGAACATGCCTTCATCGCTCCATCGGGCCACCTGTCCATCTCTGGCGTGTGCAGCGGACGCTGTCTTCCTGGCTGTAGCCTCTGGGCCAACCTGAGCATTCCTCGTCCACCTACAAAGTAAGCCCCAGTCATTACCTCGCACATTCACTAGAGGACTGCTCTAACATCTGTGCCTTTGTCTCACCATAGGGTTGCCAGGCTGAACGACGTTCTGCTCTCCCCCGGCCACGACGTCACTGCTAACAGCCATCACCACATACACTACACATACACGCACTCACACACACTGTATTAACAAAGATTATTGAATTCACTTGAGCCTTTGTATGTTCCCTGGGTCTGGTAAATATGTCAGTACGGCTCCGTCAAAGCGACCCAGCGAACAGCATGTTAGCACGCCAAATAAACAACTTAGAGGCTCGAGTGGATCAGATAGCTTACCAGCAGCAGGTTATCCTAAATCAGCTAGCTCAAATTAACAGCCGGTTGGATCGTCTGGATGGGCAGCAGGCGTTTCCTCCGGCCTCTAGAAGTGTTCCGGCTCCCGTTAGCTCCCCTCCTAGCCAGGCTAGTCAGGTCCCTTTGACCCGACTCACACTGGTTCCCACGCCCGCTCATTTCGGTGGTAAGCTTGGGGAGGCCCGTGGGTTCTTACTCCAGTGTGAGACAGTTTTCCAGCGGGTCCCAGGGGATTTTCCAACTGATCATAGTCGCATAGGCTACGTAGCTAATCTGTTGGAGGGGCGAGCGCTAGCCTGGGCATACGCCATGATAGCTAAGCCGAGCTATGCTAACTTGTCTTACAGGCAGTTTGTTAGCGATTTTAACGAGGTATTCGACCATTCCAACCGCGATAGCGTGCTTATCACTCGGCTGCTAAATCTTCGACAGGGGGGCAGGTCCGTTGTGGACTATGCTGTCAATTTCCGGGTGGTAGCAGCGGAGGTGGGGTGGGAGGATGCCTCGCTGTGCAGCATCTTTATTAGAAGCCTGAGCCCTAGCCTGCGGGATGAGCTGGCCCACCTAGACAAGACTGAGAAGCTAACGGAGCTAATTTCCTTAGCAATTAATTTGGATAACAGGCTGATGGAGCGGGCAGCCGAGCGGAGAACTTTCAGGCGCTCGGGCGCCCAGTTTCATCGCTCCTCTCAGCCTCCTCTATTGGCCCTGCCTTCGCTTGAGTCCTCAGACATGCCAGAAGCTATGGTAGTGGGGCGGACTAAACTCTCGTTGGCCGAGAGGCAGCGCCGCAGGGAATTAGTCCTGTGCATGTATTGTGGGAGTGATGAGCATGAGGTAGAGTCCTGCCCCGTTCAGCCAAAAGAAGGGGTCCGTGCATCGCAGTAGGAGGACTCACGGACTCGTCTCGGCCTAATCCCCTCTCCAAATGTCTCCTGCCCATTAGATTCATCTACAAACAGACTGAATTCCTCACACACGCACTGATTGACTCAGGGGCTGAGCAGAGCTTCATCTCGAGGGAGCTGGAAACCCGACTGGGGCTTCCCTGCCATCCACTTCAGTCCCCCCTAAGGCTCGTTGCTCTGTCCAAGGCTCCTCTGGCGATGGTGTCGCAACAAACCATCCCGGTGTCTGTCATCATTTCCAGCAACCATCGGGAGGACCTGTGCCTGTTTGTCTTACCCACTTTGGCCTCTCCTGTCATCTTGGGCTACCCCTGGCTCCGGCTCCACAACTCCACCTTTGATTGGCGTACGGGGAGTGTCATTTCATGGAGCTCTTTTTGCCTTAGCACGTGCTTGCAGTCTGCAGCATGCTCCCCATCTGTGTCCCTGTCCCCTCCAGCCTCCCCCCCCCCCGACCTGTCCAGGGTGCCGCCCGAATATCACGACCTGGGGGCAGTGTTTAGCAAGTCGCAAGCGCTGTCCTTTCCCCCCCCCCACCGCCCATATGACTGCGCCATCAATCTGCAGGCTGGCGCTCCGCTGCCATCGAGCCACCTCTACAGCCTATTGGCTCCGGAGCGAGAGGCGATGGACGCCTACATTAAGGAATCTCTTAGCTCAGGCATCATCCGGCCTTCTTCCTCGGCGGTGGGGGTGGGGTTTTTCTTCATCGGAAAGAAGGATGATCTCCCTGAGGTCATGTATTGACTTCAGGGCTCTCAACGACATTACTATTAAGGATAAGTACACCCTCCCGCTCATGAACACGGCATTCGACTCCCTCCAGAGGGCCTCCTGGTTCACCAAGTTAGACCTCCGCAACGCCTACCACCTTGTGCGGATCAGGGAGGGTGGAAGACGGGGTTCCAGACCCCAAGCGGCCACTTCAAATACCTTGTGATGCCGTTTGGGTTGACCAACACTCCGGCCGTCTTCCAACGCCTTATTAATGACGTTCTCCGGAACTTCCTTGGGTCTTTCGTCTTCGTATACCTGGACGACATCCTGATCTTCTTCCAGTCGCTGGACGAACACCGGGTTCACGTGAGACGGGTCCTCCAACGGCTCCTGGAAAACAAACTGTTTGTGAAAGCTGAGAAGTGTGAGTTCCACGCCAACAAAACCTCATTTCTCGGTTTCATCATCTCGCACAACCAGATTATCCCCAACCCCGAGAAGGTTAAGGCGGTGGTAGATTTCCCCCCCCCGCCCCCGCGTCGAGGAAGCAGCTTCAGCAGTTCCTGGGGTTCGCCAACTTCTATCGCCAGTTTCTTCAGAATTACAGTGTGATCGCCCTCTGCTTGACCCATCTCACTTCCCCCAAAGTGGCTTTCCGGTGGACAGAGGAGGCTGCAGCAGTGTTCACCACGCTCAAGACTGAGTTCTCTTCCTCTCGTGTCCTGACATAGGTGGATCCCTCTCTCCAGTGCCTGGTCGAGGTGGACGCTTCTGATTCCGGGGTGGGGGCGGTCCTTTCTCAGCGCTCCCCAGTGGACGGGGTGATCCATCCCTCCGCGTTCTTCTCCCGTCGTCTGTCCCTGGCTGAGAAGAATTACGACATCGGTGACAGGGAGCTCCTGGCGGTGAAGCTTGCCCTGGAGGAGTGGCGTCACTGGTTGGAGGGGGCCGCCCAACCTTTTATAGTATGGACTGATCACAAGAATTTGGAGTACCTGAGGACTGCTAAACATCTGAATGCCCGTCAGACCCGTTGGTCCCTGTTCTTTGGGTGCTTCAATTTCACAATCACTTACCGCCCCGGGGCTAAGAACGCCAAGCCAGATGCCTTGTCCAGGCAATTCGCTCCAGATGTCGCGGAGGGGCGTGAGCACACCATTCTTCCTGCCTCTTGTGTCACTGGTGCCCTCTCGTGGGGCATCAGGGAGAGGGTCCTGAGGGTGCAGGAGACTGAGCCGGATCCAGGCAGGGGGCCTGCGGAGAGGCTGTTCGTTCCTTCGTCTGCTCGGAGCGAAGTGATCCACTGGGCCCATTCCTCTAGACTCTCATGCCATCCAGGGGTGACTCGCATGGTGGAGATTCTCCAGAGGACGTTCTGGTGGCCAGCGCTTCGGAAGGACATCATTGACTACATCCGCGCCTGTCCCCAGTGCGCCACCGGGAAGATATCATCTTCTCCACCTGCTGGATTACTTCACCCGTTCTCAGTTCCCAGCAGGCCTTGGTCCCACATTGCCCTGGACTTCGTTACCGGTCTTCCCCCTTCTAATCATTACACCACTGTCCTCACCATTGTTGACCGTTTCTCCAAGGCCGCCCACTTTGTTCCTTTGCAGGGGCTGCCTACGGCATGAGACACGGCGGACCTGCTGGTGCAGCACGTGGTGCGCTTTCATGGGATCCCCGTCGACATCGTCTCTGACTGGGGTCCCCAATTCGTGTCCCAGGTGTGGAGGGCCTTCTGTAATGCACTGGGGGCGACGGTGAGCCTGTCCTCCGGTCACCACCCACAGAGCAACGGGCAGTGCGAGTGGGCCAATCAGGAGCTGGAGGCCGCCCTACATTGTGTCATCTCCCCCAGTCCCTCATCTTGGAGCACCCATCTCCCCTGGATTGAGTACGCCCACAACTCGACCGTGTCCTCGGCGATTGGTATGTCTCCTTTTAAGGTCTCTCTGGGTTACAATCCCCCGCTTTTCCCCGAGGAGGAGAGGAACGTTGCTGTGTCATCGATCCGCGCTCACCTGAGACGCTGTCGCCGGCTCTGGACGGCTACCCGCACGGCCCTTCTTCATACGGCTGAGCGTAATTCCAGGTCCGCGAACCGCCACTGGAGACCGGTCCCGCAATACCAGGTGGGTCAGCAGGTTTGGTTATCTACCCAGCATATTACTCTGAAAGCTGAGAGGAGGAAGTTGGCCCAGCGCTTTATCAGCCCTTTTCCCATTGTGCGCATTATTAACCCCGTGGCTGTGCGCCTGGCTCTCCCCCCCTCCCTCCATATCTGTCCTACGTTTCATGTCTCCCAGATCAAACCCTTCTGTTCTAGCCCTCTTTGCCCCACTCCCAGGGCTCCACCCCCACCGGTGATGATCGACGGCGACCCGGCGTGGAAGGTCAACACCATCCTGGACGTCCGCCCCTGGGGTCACGGTCTGCAGTACTTGGCGGACTGGGAGGGGTATGGCCCCGAATGGAGATCCTGGGTACGCCCATACTTCGTGTTGGATAAACACCTCATCAGGGACTTCCACCGGATGCACCCAGGTAGGCTGGATCAGGTGCTGGGAGGCACCTCTCGGGGGGGGAGGGGGGAGTACTGTCATGACTCGCTCTGGGCCATCATCTGCTACAGCTGCGCGCACACCTGCTGCCAATCACTCACGGGCTTTATAGTCTGCTCTGCCTGGAGCCTGGCATGGAGCTATCTGTCTCCCTGACTACGGAATCTCGTCTCTCGTCTGAAAGCCTACGTCCAGGCCTCTTCTCTCCTGACAAGGATCTTCTCATCCTCTCAAGTAAGTGTAACCCAGTGTTAAAAACGTGATTAAAATTATGAATGTCGATACCGCTTTAAGAAGAAGGGGGGACATTCATTTCACAATGGGAGTAGATAGTTTAACATGAATTAAATTATAAATATTGACACCGCTTTTAAAAACAAAAACACCCATTTCACAATGGGAATACATAATTTGAATATGAATATTTAAATAAATATATATTCATAAATAGTAGGAACATTTTCTAGAAGGTTCTGATAAAGTTCCTAGTATTGTGTGTTGATATTTCGAGTAACCAATGGCTGCGCCGTTGCTGGGTCACGCCACCCAGTGGGTTAAGCGTTCTCTCCCTGGGTCTGGGATGACTTGCATTGTTGGCTCAGTCACGCCAGACGCCGAAAGACACAGACCAGAGAGAGAGACGGTCCTTGGTGATATGGCGACACTAGCGTGCTGATAGCAGCCTTTGCCTGGATAAAATCCTTGAAATTGATTGGGATCCGGGGGCTGTCGGGGGCTGTCGGCGCCGTTGAGCGCGGGAACCCCATTGAAGCACGAGCCACTTGGCGTGGTCAGGTTCTTTTCTTTTTTTATTTTTCCTTTGGACTGGTTTGACCAGAGCGTGGATCTCCAGATCTGGATGGCGAGCCGAAGCCCGAACCCTATGAACTGCTAAAGGTGACTCCACTAGTCACCTGGAAAGGACCAAAACAGGACTGTGAATTTTGTAAATATAAGTTTGAGTTTATGGATTTTTTTTTATTGCACTATGTATTTATTTTTGTGTACATAATTGTAAATAATATACATAGTTGCAAGTTCCATATACATCTGTTGCTGCACCTTCCAGGCTCCTACGAACCCAGAGTCGGTCTGACCTGGCCCAATTATCCCTTCCCTCAGGTAGAAAAGTTAAGGTAAATACATTGCCATAACACACCACTACCAAAAAGGGTACTACACCTAAAGTGAGTAGGGTGAGTGGGTGTTAGTAAGGGTTACACACATAAATCTGGCGAGCGCAGGTGTTAGTGGGTGTTACCCCCAATTGTCCCGCAAGTATTGTACCACCTTGTGTATACTATTGTTACAGTGGTATATTGTGTTACAAAATTTGGCGAGACAAGTAAGTGTCACATGATTACTGTATATTGTCACAGGGACACAGGGTTATATAAGCATAACTGCTACTCACCTTTCCAGCCTCTTCCCCTGTGCACAGGTGGATTCCTCCAGCGGTGGAATCTGTTCCCCTCGGTGGCGGAACGTGCCTTCATCGCTCCAACGGGCCACCTGTCCATCTCCGGCTTGTGCAGCAGACGCTGTCTTCCTGGCTGTAGCCTCCGGGCCAACCTGAGCATTCCTCTTCCACCTACAAAGTAAGCCCCAGTCATTACCTCGCACATTCACTGGAGGACTGCTCTAACATCTGTGCCTTTGTCTCATCATAGGGTTGCCAGGCTGAACGACGCTCTGCTCTCCCCCGGCCACGCCATCACCACATACACGCACTCACACACTTACACTGTATTAATAAAGATTATTTAATTCACTTGAGCCTGTGTATGATTCCTGGGTCTGTTAAATATGTCAAAGACATCCCTTGTGTCTCGCCACTGGAGGAAGAGAAGGGAGTCCTTCCTCATCCAGTGTATGCTTCACCGTGGAGATCTGGAAACCAGGCTGTTCTCCTTGGTCTTTGGAAAGCCGACCCTGTTGGTGTGGATCGTTCCACAAGCATAGATCCTCTTCTTCAGGAGATCACGGAAAAGTGCAGGGCTTGTGTAAAAGTTGTCAACATACTGTACAGTTTGTAGCCAGTGCCCAGCAACTGTATGTCAAGCAGCTGCATCACTGACTCATAACTGAGTGCCATGCCAATGCTTGACTTTGATTTGCCCTCATACACAAAAAAGTCCCAGGTGTAGCCAGTACTGGAGTTGGCAAACACAAAGAGCTTGTAGCCCCACTTCACTGGCTTGTTCTCCATATACTACTTCAAAGCAATGTGTGCTTTTGAAGCAACCATCCTCTCATCGATGGAGATGTCCTGGCCAGGGTGGAAGTGTCTCCTGCAGACTTCTCTCATCTCCTCATAGAGAGGCTTGATTTTGCCGAGGCAGTCATGCATTTATGTGCCTCTCTTCTGCTCATTGGCTCATTGCTGCTGGGCTGCTGAGGTGAAGAGCCCAGCTGATCAGCAGAAACTTTTTCCTATTGATAACTCTCTTGGAGAAAGGAAGGTTGTACAGGTTTCCCCCTCGCCAGTAATCGCTGAAAGATTTGCACTTTACTATACCCATGTAAATATTGAGGGCATTGAATGAGAGCAGGTCAGAGCATGTGAGGTCAATCCAGGGGCTGGAGGGTGTGTTGTAATGTGCAGAGCCATGTAAATTGGTGTTTGCAACAATTTGGTCTAACACAGAATTGGTGAAAAACAATTGGAACAATTGAAGGGAGGTATATGAAGCTGTTGAAATTAGCTGTGGTTCAGGTGGATTTTCTGGACGAAAAATGGGTTGTGGTGGAATCATGTCAGGGGTGCCAATATCATGTCACCTCTCCTCAGCTGATGAAGGGGCTGGCTGATGTCCCAGGCTGAGGGCTGCCATCACCACTCTCTCCTCCTCTTGCTCTCCTGCCTCTCCCGCTACCTCATCTTCCTCTTCCGCTCCCTCTACTTCCTCTTCTTATCCCCAGTCATCTCCCTCTTTTTGGGGTGGGGGTTTCCTCTTCTGAGGAGCTCTCCTACTGCTCCCTTCTTCTCCACTTGCTGGCAGAGGAATGATCTGGCTCCCACTCCTCACCAGAGTCTTCATCTGAAGTTTGTCTATTATGTGAAAATAAAAGTCATTTACAGAGTTCAATTTTTATTTTCCACTATTCTGCTATTTTTCCAGAGTTCATTATCTCAGCAGTTTACACAGTAAAACAAAGGGGTAATAACCCAGACATACACAGAACAGTTCCTGTTTTTTTACAGGCAAAAATAGCCTACATTGTACTAAAATTATGCTAAAAATTATTACATTTCACTAAAGTATACACAAAAACAACCCTCCCCCCTCCTATTTTTCCAAAGTTTACTATCTCAGCAGTTTACACGGATACAGGTCAAGTGGACCTCTGACCAAGTGAGCACCCCAAGTGGACCCTGGAATCCAATCTGTACATGTACAAGTACATTCTCCATCCAGTGATTTATAAATGCAAAGAAGGAGAACAACAAGAATTTGTGTAAAGTTGTTGGAAAGACTTTTCCCAGTCAGTAAGAAGTGTAAATATATATACACACTACTGTTCAAAAGTTTGGGGTCACCCAGACAATTATTTTGTGTTTTCCATGAAAAGTCACACTTATTTACCACCATGAGTTGTAAAATGAATAGAAAATATAGTCAAGTCATTGACAAGGTTAGAAATAATGATTTGTATTTGAAATAATAATTTTTTCCTTCAAACTTTGCTTTCGTCAAAGAATCCTCCATTTGCAGCAATTACAGCATTGCAGACCTAATATGATTGCACAAGGGTTTTCTAATCATCCATTAGCCTTCTGATGCAATGAGCAAACACATTGTCCCATTAGAACACTGGAGTGATAGTTGCTGGAAATGGGCCTCTATACACCTATGTAGATATTGCACCAAAAACCAGACATTTGCAGCTAGAATAGTCATTTACCACATTAGCAATGTATAGAATGTATTTCTGATTAGTTTAAAGTTATCTTCATTGAAAAAAAGTGCTTTTCTTTCAAAAATAAGGAAATTTCTAAGTGACCCCAAACTTTTGAACGGTAGTGTGTATATATATACATATATATATATATATATATATAGATATATAGATATATAGATATATATATGTGTGTGTGTGTGTCTGTCTGTCTGTCTGTCTGTCTGTCTGTCTGTCTGTAAGATGACAACTAAGCTGACCCTGAGAGGGTTTTGGCTCTGTTTCTGCTTTCAAAAGACTTTTCTTCTCCACCTCTGCTGCTTGTCAGGGCTGGCTGCCCCAGATGAAAATCCAGTCTGTGGGACTATAATGTTCTGAATGAGGCTTTAGAAAATTATGAATCACTTTGTAAATCATTGGATTGAACATGTACTTGTATAGATTGGATACTGGGGTCCACTTGGGGTACTCACTTGGTCAGGGGTCCACTTGACCAGATCCCGTTTACACAGTAAAACAAAGGCATAATAAGCCAGACATACACAGCACAGTTCCTTTTTTTACAGGCAAAAATAGCCTACAGTGTAATAAAAATTATACTAAAGCATTATTACATTTCACTGCAATATACACAGAAACAAACACACACACACACACACACACCACTACAGAGGAACACGCCACACGAAAAACGCGTGGCCGTGCACGACCCCTGTAATTGCCGATTGGTCAAAAGTTATTTTTATTTCTATTTTTATATTTTTATCTATAAAGAATAATTTACATTATAATGCTTACCTGTCCACAACCACGTCATGACCTCGTCAACCACGTCAACCTGCAATTGTTCCTTTACTAACTCGTAATCCCGGTCACCTGACCGGGTCAAGCAATCTATGCTTTCATGCATGTTCTTTAGGTTTACTTTGTGAACCAATTTTCAAAACAAGTGAGTAAAATAGTGGCTAATGCTAGCTTTATGCACAAGTCAGACTGTGAGCGTTCGTCACCCAGCGGCTCCGGCAAAAGGGATTTACGCACGGAATCGCATGGCTTTTATAAGAAACGTAAACAAGAAACCCACCCATGTCAGATATCACTGAATTCAGAAATCAGTTGGCTAAACAACACATCCGTCATTAGCATACTTAGCGACAACTGGCTTGCTGTATTCGCGGTAGTTGGTGGGCAGGTCCTTCTGGCTCGGTTTTCAGTCATTGGTTATTGAAGGCTGTAATCGAGGCTCTTATGGGTCAAATGAGATGTCAATCAAATCTAGACAAATACAAAACTCTTTTGCCTTCCTGTTTACGGCTGTATCTGTACCGGAAATGCAGTTTTTTTAAATTGCGCACTGAGACGTTTAAAATATGCCCGTCTCCGGTATCGCTGAGTGTAAGAGGCTAATTAACAGCTGTTTTGGGGGGTTTTTCTATAAATTTTTATACCACTAAACTGAATTAATTTTTTCTGTTTGTCATTTATCGTTCAGTTTCTCATTTATTTGACAGATGGTTTACAGAGGTGGACTATTATTTATGTTCTTTATTCTTGTTGAAACATTACAGTAAAAACTGTTGGATAAAAACATAACTTCTGCTCCAATTTTCTCCACCTGGAAAAAAAAAAACAGTGGCCTGGTCTTGGCCAGAAAACTCCTGAGCTGATAATTGGTCCCACTTCGACCCTGTGTCCCTCTTTATTCATCCTTGAGAAAATGTTCTGTTTAGAGATTTTTCTCTGTGTTATGTCAAATGTATTTAATATTTTAATCACTTTGCATATCGTGTCTTTATGTGTCATATTATTTTGATTTTATGTGGACTTTCATCTAAATTATCAAACTAATTTAAGATTTACTTTTTTTTAATTTCAGTCCTGAAATAAAGCATCTGTTTTGTGTCTACTTCTTGATACAGGTTCTGGTCTAGTCTGACATTGTCATGCTGCACACTACAGTGCCTCAGAGCGAGTAAAGGCAGTGGTTCCCGTTAGATTGGTGTGTACTGAACTGTTACTGAACGACTGCTGAGCTGCTGAAATCGCTGGAGGACCACTGGAGAAACGATTATCCAGACACCATGGGCTGCTGGCTGCTCCCACTGGCAAAGTAATCATTGGTAGAGAATGAATTACCGAACATTTAGAGATTTGAAGCTTAATCCCGAAATGAGCGGCTCAGCGCATTAGCAGAGATGGTCCGTTGTCTGTCATTTACTCTCCGCTATCATCCCATGTTGTTTTTTCATGTCCTGTAACTTGTATTATGATTTTATTTTTTGTGATCACTGTTTTGTCACCATATACCATAACCATGGTATTGTGTCTCTCTGGTTTTCTTTGTACTCGAGCCAACTCTGTCACCTCACAGGTCTCCCATTGCCATGTTTGATATGCTGTGGCCTTGACTAAAGCATGGCACTTGGTGGTGTCATCCCTGATTACCAAGAAGCACAGATCTCTGCAGAACCCAGGAGTGTGCAAAAAAAGCATTAGAAATAGCAGTATGTAGGCTCTGTTCAAAAGGTTCAAAGGATATGAGAATCTTTACAAAGAGGTGTATTCTAGCAATATGAATCGGCAGGGAAGGCTGTGCCCTGCAGGGAATTCTATCATCTCTCTCAGACCTTGATACCAGGTTGAAGACGAAGCTTTGCACCGTCTCTTTTTATCTACCCCAAGATAGGTGATTAGATTGAGGAGCCCAGCAGAGGAGACATGAGTCCTCCCCTCCACAGCAAGAGGAAAAGCAATGTTCCACAAGACTACACATTCATTACTCAAAATAAATCTCCATTAAACAAATGCCACAAGCATAATTAGGCTATAGGAATAATTATAATTGTGATTAGTTTCTCCATGGGCTGACCTATGTAAATTGTGATTGACACCCGGAAAATGCGGAGTGCATAAATCTGGCTGCAGAGATGCATGGACACATATGGCAGCAGAATACAGAGGAGACAAAGGGATTCTGGCCATGTGGGGCTGCAAGCACGCTGCCAGCACACATTTATAATCCAAACTACATGAGTCTGTACACAGTAGTGTGTTTGTACACGACCCTACAATAAATGTGAACTTTATGAGGGTTATGATCTTTGTTTTTGTTGTATATTTTGCATCTATTGTGACATGAGAACCTTCCTGTGTTAATCATCATCTCCTACCAACCATGACAGGTTAAAATGAGCAGTGCCAAGCTATCACAAAAGTACAATATTGAATACACTATCACACATATGGTGTCGTAATACAATAGTTTTTCTAGTACTAAAAAAGAGGAACAGAAAGCATCTCAAAATTGGGAAAATTAAAAGACTTGGGTTCATAATTAAAAGATAAGTGATGTATGATGGTAAATGTTTTAATCAGTGAGTCTATTGAGGATTACAGGGCCAAACAGGAACTGCAACAAAGCTCAACAGGGAAACTTCAAGTTAACCCACCGTGGTGCCATAACCAGTGGTAGTCAACCTGTAATATTGTAAGAACCATTTAGACTTTTTTTTTTTTGGCCTTTTCAATTGGATGCTGTAGACAACCAGTAGTATGATAAAAAACCAGGTTCATCTCTTGTGTCTGCATGCGTGAGTGTGTGTGCTTTCTAATGAATCTCAGCACACATTATTCCCTGTTAGATGTACTCCAAGAATTTTGCAAGAACATTTCCAAAAATTATGACACTTACAGGAAAAGCTTTCTAAACTCTTGATATTGGTCATTTTGAATCGGGGAGCTGCAGAGCATTCATACATCCATTCATACAAGCAGGCATTTGTATCTGTAAGCTCTTCTCAACCACCAAAGTGGAGGGTCACACTGCATTAAACAGCTGACACAGAGGGTAGTCTGAGACAGCACAGATGTGCATAGACACAACCACTCACACCTAGCGCCAGTTTAGAATCTCCAGTTAATCTATTGTGCATGTCTTTGGAATGTAGGAGGAAGCCAGATTACCTGGAGAAAACCCATGTAGAACTTACAAACTCCTCACAAAACCCAGGCAACCGCTGGAATCAAACCCAGGGTCTTCTAGCTGTGATGGCACAGTGCTAACCACTGTACCACTGTGCTGCCCATTGTCATGATGTTTTAAATGTTCTTTTTTTTAGTATAATGGACATTTCTTTTTTTCAGCTATTACTAAAATGAAGCACAAATGTGTTGTTGTTCAGGTCTCCTGTATCACTTGAGGCTTTACTTTAAATTTGATATCTGTTGCCCAAATTAAAATAATAATTCAATTTTTTAATACCACTATAAATCCAAGACCTTTTGTTCACTACAGGCTGGATCAGTGGAACTACTCAGCAGATTCACACTCACCCAAAAAGCTTGAAATAAGTACCTCAAATGAAGACGCACAGACTATGTATGCTTTTTGTCCATGCTGTACTTGAACAAATAGGGATTCAAAGGGCAAGAAGACTGTTGTAAAGGACACATCAAGACACAGCTCTCATGTTACACTGTGATAAGTTCTGTCAACAGATTCCACAACTGTAACACTGGTCAACACCAAATTTATTGTCTAAGTTTTTTTTAGCTGATTTAGGACAATTTTGATGTGCTGAATCCAAAAATCACATTGGTTTTGCTCAATCAGGTCAACTTTTTGAACTATGGCCACATGTTTTCTTGCATTTTTGTTTACATGTACAGGTATTTTCACTTAATATGATGCAAAATTCTTTTTTATTTCTTGAAATTCTCTGAATTTTGAACAATGATGACGTAACATTCAATTTAAATGTACTTACCTTTATCAGTGTCTACTATTCAATTTACAGTACAACTGTACAGCTGCTGTACAACTGCTTATAACTTAACATAAAAACCTGACCTGATTGAGAGAAACGGATGTCATTTTCAGATTCAGCGGTGCAAAATTGTCTTAAATCAGTTGAAAAAACACAGACAACTTACAAAAAAATTATTTTTGTTGTGTTGTGCAATCAGTGTTTCATCTGGCTTAAAGACCTTGATGTGATGGCAAGTTTTTGGGGGTGGCGGGGGGTGGGGGTGGGGTGGGGTGAGGTGATGAAAACACATTGTGGTGGGTGTTTATTGTGAAGTGCGATGTGATGGCACCGCTATCCGGATGCATCATCACACCGCCTTATAATATAGGGCGTCTGCCATTCTGTCACGCCTCGCCGCCCATCAGCGGCGCCAGCTGCACGCACACCTGCACCTCGTCAGCGGCGAGGGATTTAAGCCGCCTCGCCCTGGGCTTCGGCCTGAAGCCGTCTGTCTTCATTGGCTTCCCTTGCTGCAAGGAATCCCTACCGCCAAGCAAGCATTCAAGTAAGAATCTCTTACCTCCTTCTTCTCCCAGTCTGCTCCCCTGTGCACAGGTGGATTTCCCGGCGGCGGACTACTTCCCTTTGCCACCGTTCCTTCGCTGCTGCATCGGGCACTCCAGGTCGCTGTCTTCCGGGCTTCGCCCTTGCTGTGCCAGCCACCTGCCATTACCAAGTAAGCTTGTCATCATTATCATATCTCCCGTGTTGGTGTGGTGCCCGTTACCCTTCTCCCTTTGCTTCTCCCATAGGGTTGTCCGGCTGTACGGCCTCCTGCCTCCGTGCCTGACGCAGACGCCACCACCAACACATTTACATCTCGCAGACACACATTCATACACACTTGTTGTTAATAAAGCTATTAGATCTACCCTGAGCCTGCGTGTGTGTCTCCTGAGCCGTGCATTATGTCACATTTGGGCTTCCTCTTGCCAGGACAACCCCACACAGAATGGTGTGTGGTGTACTGTTACCAGTATGTAATAAAGTTCTAGTTCCAGTGTAGCTTCCTCATCTGTCTCCTTTTGTGCCAGGTTTGTGGACATAGCATTTGGCGACTGAGGATTAACTCATGGCGGCATGCATGACACCGCTACAGCCCTTTTTGGAGCACCCAGGGGAACCAGCAGTTCCATGGCCATGTTGGCTTGAAGCTTTTGAAACATATGTTGCAGCGTTGGACCTAGGAAAGCTCGACAAGGTGAGGGTGTGAGCACTGTTTTTCCACAACCTAAGCTTGGAGGGCCAAAGGGTTCTCCGTACGCTCGGTGCGACGGACTCATATGAGAAAGTTGTGAAGCTAATAGCTAACCATTTTGCTATGTTGGACAGTGTGATGGTACAATGGATTCACTTTCGCCAGAGAAAACAGAGAGTTGGTGAGCCAATTCAGTTCATCACTGACCTGAGACAAGTAGCTTTTGGGCTGCTGGAAGATGAAATGGTGCGGGACCAATTGGCCGAACACACATGTAACACTGAGCTACGAGCTAGGTTGCTAATGGTGCCAAATGACTTAACGCTAGCTAAAGCAGTTGAGCTAGTGCTCCAATTGGAAGCAGCAGAGAAGTTAGCCACGGAGCTAAATGGGCGCCAAACACAGAGGCTACCCGGACAGTCATCGCCAGGTGACGCGGTGGACTCGGAGGACGACGAGAGCATGGCAGAGGAGTGCGATGCTAATGTGATGAGCTGGAGGTCTGCTCCCAACGCACCGGGAGGGAGCACGTGTTTGTACGGCAAGAGGTAAACAGTGTAACAAATGCGAGCACCTGAACCATTTTGCCAGAGTATGCCAGTCGTCAGCACCGTGGGACCCGCTAGGAGAGCCCGCCCACCCGCCAACAACGACCATTCATTCGATAAGTCCTGGCATCAGTGGTTACTCGTACAGCATGGTTGAATTAGACAGAGTAGCTGTACCACTTCTGCTCAACACGGTGGCGGTGCAGTCAATGTTAAACTGGGCCACAGTGAAAAAGTTTTTCCCCAACCACATTATCAGGGAGGACTTAACGCCGCTGTATGGTTATGGTGGTTGCAGACTGTGTCGGAACAGTGAAATTGACTGTTTGCTGCAAAACCAAAATTGTGTACAACTGCATATTCCAGATGACAGCGCACGGTGACAACATTATGAGATGTGACCTTTTCTATGGATTGGGCTTTACTATCAGACAGCGCTGGGTTTGAATGGTCCAGGTGCAGCAGCTGAGGCACAGCGGACCAGGGAGATGATGTTGTGGTGTGAGATGAGGTAATTAAGGATGGCACCGACAACACTCCATTCACCCCATGCGCTCAGGAAGAGAGGGAGCCCATGCCCATTGGGACAAACACCGGCAAGGTAATTATGAACGGTGCTGACACCAAAGCGCGCACTCTGCACTCTCGAAAGGAGAGCTGCGCAGAGAGGGAGCCTGAGCATGTAGCGATCCCTAAGAATTGCAGCAGCAGCCAGGCACAGATACAATGCAAGGTACGGCACAGCAGAGCACTTCAGATGACAAAGAGGAGGAACCGGACTGCTCCTGTGCCCTCGCCTAACAAGCAATGGAGGTTACGACCGAACAGAAGGGTGAGGAGTCCGCTTCAACGAGCGACACCAGAGAGGCGCCGGACACCTTCCACAACTACGATGAGCCGCAGTCGACAACGGAGACAGCGGATAAAGGGTCCACAGTGAATACGATGACAACGGAACCGCCCCAGCATGGCAGAGGTCCCCAGTTGAATGAGCACGCAGAGCCACCGGGAGCACAACAACAACACATGGAAACAAGTACGGCACCGCTCCAAGTCATGGACCGGGTTCGGGTTTTCGCCGGTGGGAGACCGGGACCGTGGCTGACCGGGCCGCAACCAGTGAAGCAACGGGCACCACTGAGGATCGTGGCGAAGCTGGGAACAGTGTGTTTTTGGATGACAGACGATTCGGTTCAGCACGCAAACAGACTATGGCATGTCTGGGTGGTGGCTCCAAGCAGTGGGGATCTGCGGAAGTCAGCTGCCGCAGTGTGGGACCCGGGCCCCGGCGCCATGAAGATTAACCACGGGGGTCCGACAGCTTCAGGGGGCAGCCGCCACGGGCCTGTTCCAAAGCTGTGGGCGGGGGTGGGGGGGTGGCATGAGCCTGCTTCAAAGCTCCAGGGAGGAAGCCACCACGGAGCCATCTCAAAAGCCCTCAGGCTGAACTGTTTTCCCTGCATCACCTTCCGGTGGCGTCATCACACCACTCTATAATACAGGGCATCTGCCATTTGGGCCTCCTCTTGTCTGGACGACCCCACACAAAATGGTGTGTGGTGTATTGGGACAAGTATGTAATAAAGTTGCAGTTCCAGTGTAGCCTCCTTGTCCGTGTTCTTTTGTGCCAGGTTTGTGGACATAACACACATGACACTATTGTAACCGGAATATTTTAATTTTATACTATTTATTTCTTTTTTTTAAATTTTGCACAGTAACTTTGCATATGGAACTTACCATTTGAAGTATTGTACAACCAAAGCTTGAATGTTGGAATATTAGGCCAGTTGGGGTCCCACCCAGACGTCCTGTGTTTGGACTTTTTATTGGTGTCATCTTTCTCTCCTTCCTCTGCTCTCACCTCTCCTGGACCCGCTGCCTGAACACTTTCCTTTCCTAGGCTCCTCTCTTCTGTCTCATCTTTCCCTCACTGAGCTCTGTCTAATTCAAGTCCTCTCTCTGTCTATGGTAGCATACAAACACGATAGAAAATACCAAATGTCACATTTTGTCCTGCAGATTTTTTTTATCATGGCTCACATAAAGGATCAAAATATGTGTATTCTTTTGTATTTTTATTCTAGTGTTTCTTTTTTCCATTGAGAAAGAGTAGAAAAGAGCAGGGGGAAAAACATTCATAGTAATTTACTCATGTATGCAGCCAGAAATTCTACTCATGTAAAAGTGGTGCTATGAAATTAATAATTAAAAGTAGACAACCAGAAATTTCTAGTTGAGTTAAGGCTACAAAGAGCACCCACTGAAAAATGAGTAATGACTTCAGTCTTGAAGGTTTGAGGCTTTCTCCAAAATTTATAACAATTTTTTACTTTTCTCTATAAATGTCATGAGCAGCGAGAGTGTGTCCCCTCCTTCCCATTTATCTCTCCTCAAGTCATCAATGCACCTGAGTGAGAAGATGCGCCTGCTCCCTCTCATCAGCCAGTGTTTATAAGGAAGCGCTCTTCAGTGACTCAGCGCTGGCTCGTCTGGGTATACTGCCCGTCATTTGGACAAGCAAGTATTATCGTTCACACAGGTGGTAACGTTACTCACCTGTTTCTTCTCTTCTCCCTTCAGGTTGCTTCCATCATGCGGGTGTGTCTCCAGGACTGCGCGCGCTCTCCTGCCACCTCATCGTCAATCTACGGCACTCAACCTCCACCCGGTCAGGCACCACCAGCTCCATTCCCTTCACCTTGCTGGTTTGTCTGTTCCCCACTGGGGCCCTGCCAGTTCTCCTTGGAGCTCACGTAAGCGGTAATTTGGCCAGTCTATTTTCCCTTACTCTGTTCCTCCACTTACATCTCTCATCTTCTCTCCACAGGCCGTTTCCTCTGGCAAGTGACTGTTTCAGTAGCTGTGCGTCTATTTTGACTTTTAATAAAGATCTCAAATGTGTGTTTTGTTTGATTGCTCTTTCTTGTTGCTGCATTGCGCACGTGAGCTGATTGTTAATTACAATCATGTCAGAACGAGCCAGCCTTGATCTCAGCTCAGCAGGTGCAGCAGCATTGGGGCAATTAGCTCTGGATCACTTAGATGCGACCGAGCGTCAGATAGCCGTGATGTCCCAGCGGCTGCAAACTATGATGCAGCAATTGGACACGGTCACGCAACATTTGGCCGATGCGGCTCCCCTGGCTCCTCCTCCTCAGCCTGCTCCTGTTGTTCAACCTCTTGTACGCCGTACCACCTCCTTTCCCACACCTGCCCTGTACGTGGAGGAGGTGGGGAAGTGTAAGGACTTTCTTCATCAGGTGCGGATGTATTTGGAGCAGGTCGGAGGGGAGTACTCAAGGGATGTCGCGAAAATTCAGTTTTTTACCCTACTGCTACGGGACCGAGCCCTTAGATTTGCTCGGGCCGTGGCAGACAGCCCTGAAGGGCGGGTATACACATTTGAGCAATTTGTGGTCGCTTTCTCTCGTGCGTTTGACCATACAGAGAGTCAAGGGAACATTATGAGCCACCTTATGACTCTCCGTCAGGGTGCTCGGTCAGCAGCCAACTCGGTGGAGTTTCGGGTCGAAGTGGCAGACTCGGGGTGGAACGAAGTTGCCTTACGCAGCGCATTCCTCCACGGTTTGAATGCTCACCCCCGCAATGACCTGGTGGTTTATGCGGTTCCCGACACCCTCGATGGTTTTATTGATCAGGCCACTGGTTTAGACAACCGCTACCATGAGCACACAAAGGAGCGACAGTCCTCCTCTTGCCCGTCTGCCAAGCGGGTGCCCGCCGCAGTTACTGACTCTGGTGGTGCTGGTCCTCCTCCCGAGCCGATGGAGCTCAGTCAGTACCAGTTGACCGACGATGACCGCCAGTGAAGGAGGAGGGCTACTGTATGCACGTACTGTGGTTCGGTGAAGCACAGTCAGGACGAGTGCCACCAGCAGCCAAAAGACACGGCCCTTCAGTAACCGTGGGGGGTCCGGCGGGCGGGACCAAATTAACTCCCCCCGGTAATTTCTCTATTTCGGCCCTCGTGCAATTGCCAGGAGTCAAGAGGAGGATGATGGCATTAGTGGATTCAGGGGCAGAGGGCAATCCTTTTATCCGGGAACCATCAGGAGGAACTCTCGTTCCTAGTTCTCCCAATTTCATCTTCCCCGATGGTCCTAGGTTATCCGTGGCTCCGGAGGCATAACCCCATCATAAACTGGGGGCAGAATTCCATCTCCTCCTGGAGCCCATTCTGTTTGGCTAATTGTTTATGTTCAGCAGAGTATTCGCCGT
The DNA here is from genome assembly GCA_020510985.1 of Pholidichthys leucotaenia. Classification (NCBI taxonomy): domain Eukaryota; kingdom Metazoa; phylum Chordata; class Actinopteri; order Cichliformes; family Pholidichthyidae; genus Pholidichthys; species Pholidichthys leucotaenia. The sequence goes on along the minus strand of CM035847.1, from coordinate 250,859,273 downwards.
CTCTCCCCGTCTCTCTTTCTCCGGCCGAGCCGCCAGAATTCAGCCTCATTCCCCGGGCTTACCACAATTTGGGAGAGGTCTTCAGCAAGTCGAGAGCACTGTCGCTTCCACCTCATTGCTCTTGCGACTGTGCTGTGGACCTCATCCTGGGGGTGAGGCTGCCATCCAGTCGGCTCTATAGTATTTCTGGTCCAGAGAGGGAGGCAATGGAAAAATATATGAAGGAATCACTGAACGCTGGCCTTATTCGGCCATCTTCGGCTCCTCTCGGGGCCGGGTTCTTCTTCATGGGGAAGAAGGATGGCTCATTGCACCTGTGCATCGACTACTAGGAACTCAACGCTATTACAGTCAAGGACAAATATCCCCTGCCCTTGATCAATATCCGTGTTTGAGCTCCTTCAGCGCTCACGGGTGTTCACCAAATTAGACTTGAGCAATGCTTACCATCTCATCCGCATTCACAAGGGGGACGAGTGGAAGACAGCGGTTAAAACCCACCAAGGGCAATTTGAATATTTGGTGATGCCGTTTGGGCTCACCAACGCCTCCGCCATCTTCCAACAGCTTATTAATGACATCCTCCGCTATATGCTGTATCAATTTTTGTTTGCCTATTTGGATGATATTTTGATTTTCTCCCGCTCGCCAGAGGAACATGAGGTCCATGTGAGAGCTGTCCTACAATGGCTCTTGGAGAACCAGCTCTACGTTAAGCCTGAAAAGTGTGAGTTCTCCACCAATTCCACCACCTTCTTGGGCTTCATAGTGGCTGAAGGGAGACTGATTGCCAACCCGGCCAAGGTGAGGGCAGTGCTTGATTGGCCAACTCCCCACTCCCGCAGGGAACTTCAATGCTTCCTCGGTTTTGTGAACTTTTATTGCAGGTTCATTCGGAGCTATAGTGGCGTAGCACTGCCCTTAACACAGCTGACCTCCATTAAGGTTTCCTTTTGTTGGACCAAGGCAGCTGAACAGGCCTTTTCAAAATTAAAAGAGCTGTTCACTGACACACCAATCTTGGCTCAGGTCGACACGCAGCTCCAGTTCGTCCTCGAGGTGGATGCGTCTGATTCGAGGGTAGGAGCTGTCCTCTCACAGCATACACCCTCCAACCAGAAGCTCCACCTGTGCGTGTTTTTCTCTGGTTGGCTTACGCCGGCTGAGAGAAATTACGATGTAGGGGACAGAGAGCTGCTCACCATTAAGTTGGCGTTGGAGGAATGGAGGCACTGGTTAGAGGGGGCTATTCACCCTATTGTCGTGTGGACCAACCACAAAAACCTAGAGTATTTCTGGTCGGCCCGCCAACTCAGTGCCAGGTAGGCTCATTGGGCCCTGTTTTTTCAGCGGTTTAACTTTACCATCAGCTACCGGCCTGGCTCTCAGAATTCCAAACCGGATGCGCTATCGCGCCAGTTTGATTCCAAGAAGGTAGCAACCCCTTCCCACCCCCAACCCATTCTTCCCTCTTCCTGTGTCCTCAGAGCCCTTATGTGGGACACTGAGTGGAGGGTCCGTCAGGCCCAGTCTCGAGACCCTGTACCAGCAGGGTGCCCCCGGAACAGCCTGTACATCCCGGCCGCTCTCCGCAGTGACGCCATTCAATGGGGCCCCACCAGCCACTTCACCTGCCACCCTGGGATCACCCGTACCACTGACCTAATTCGACGGGTGTTCTGGTGGCCCACACTGCGGCGGGACGTGCAGAAATATGTGCATGCCTGCCAGACCTGTGTTCAGGGCAAATTGGACTCCTCCCCCCTGGTTGGACTCCTCCATCCCCTGCCCATCCCTGGTCGCCCGTGGTCTCACATCTCCCTGGACTTCGTGACTGGACTTCCCCCCTCCCACGGAAAGACAGTCATCCTGGCTATTGTGGACCGCTTCTTCAAGGCCTTGCACCTGGTGGCTCTCCCCAAACTTCCTTCAGCTTTGGAGATGGCCACCCTGCTCACCGAACACGTGATCCACCTCCAAGGCATCCCAACGGACATTTTGTCTGACCGGGGTCCCCAGTTCACATCCCAGGTTTGGAGGGCCTTCTGCCGGACTCTGGGTACCACCATGAGTCTCTCCTCTGGCAACCATCCCCAGAGCAATGGGCAGGCAGAGTGCGCCAACCAGTCCTTGGAGACCACTCTCCGATGTGTAGTGGCCGATAATCCTTCCACCTGGAGCACACACCTGACTTGGGTGGAATACGCCATGAACTCTGCCATCTCCACAGCCACTGGACTCACCCCCTTTGAGGCATCATTGGGGTATACTCCTCCGCTGCTGTCTATGGCCGAGAGGGAGGTCGCAGTTCCCTCTGTGGGGGTCCATGCTTGCCACCCTCGCCCGTTCTACCGAGTGCAACCGGGCCAACGCCAAGGCTGACAGGAAATGGGTGCCTGCCCCCAAGTATGCCGTGGGGCAACAGATCTGGCTGGCAGCTAATCAGATTCCTCTGAATGTGAAGTCCAAGAAACTCTCTCCTCGCTTCTTAGGACCTTACACGATCTCCAGAGTGGTCAATGATGCCTCAATACAGCTAAAGCTACCATCGGCCATACGGGTGAACGCGACTTTCTATGTGTCGCACATTAAACCCCTCTCGGTCAGCCCCCTTTGCCCCCCCCCCAAGCCGCCTCTTCCTCCCCGGATGATTGAAGGCCACACCAAACCTAGACAGTTCATCGGATCCTGTATGTTCGCCGTTGAGGCCGGGGCCTGCAATACTTGGTTGATTGGGAGGGCTACAGCCTGGAGGAACGCTCCTGGGTTCCCACGTCCCATGTTCTGGACAAGGAAATGCTCTGGGCCTACCACCAAGCCCATCCCAAAAAGCCCTGTGGACCACCAGGAGGCGCTCCTAGAAGGGGGGGCCCTGTCATAGGCGGCGAGAGCGCGCCCCCTCCTTCCTGTTTATCTCTCCACAGGTCATCAATGCACCTGAGTGAGAAGACGCACCTGCTCCCTCTCATCAGCCAGCGTTTATAAGGAAGCGCTCTTCAGTGACTCAACGCTGGCTCGTCTGGGTATACTGCCCGTCACTTGGACAAGCAAGTATTATCATTCACACAGGTGGTAACGTTACTCACCTGTTTCTTCTCTTCTCCCTTCAGGTTGCTGCCATCATGCGGGTGTGTCTCCAGGACTGCGCACGCTCTCCTGCCACCTCATCACCAATCTACGGCATTCAACCTCCACCCAGTCAGGCACCACCAGCTCCATTCCTTTCACCCTGCTGGTTCGTCTATTCCCCACTGGGGCCCTGCCGGTTCTCCCTTGGAGCTCATGTAAATGGTGATTTAGCCAGTCCATTTTCCCTTACTCTGTTCCTCCACTTACAGCTCTCGTCTTCTCTCCACAGGCCGTTTCCTCTGGCGAGTGACTGTTTCAATTCAATTCAATTTATTTATATAGCGCCAAATCACAACACAGGTCATCTCAAGGCACTTTACAGAAAAGAGTGGGTTTAGGCCATGCTCTCAAATTTATAGAACCCAGCAGAGACCCCTAAGAGCAAGCACTGTGGCGACACAGGAGAGGAAAAGCTTCCCTTTAATGGGAAGAAACCTCAAGCAGAACCATAACTCATAGAGGACGGCCATCCACCTCGACCGGCTGGGTTGAAAAAAGAGAAAAAAGTAGGAGGCCTGGCAGTAGCTACATTCAAAACAAACATAACAAATACAATATTCAAAGTCAGACATTCCAGTATCAAGCCTGGTTGTGCTACACATGCGAGTGAAGGCCTGGCAGTGGCAACATTTTCAGTAGCTGTGAATCTATTTTGACATTTAATAAAGATCTCAAACATGTGTTGTTGTTTGATTGCTCTTTCTTGTTGCCGCATCATGCATGTGAGCTGATTGTTAATTACAATCAGTAAATCTATCTAAATTTGCAACCATTTTCCTCATTTGTAATTTTGTCTTGTAAAACTGGCGTTTCTTTGACATATTTATCAGACCCAGGGAACACACACACAGGCTCGAGTGAATACAATAATCTTTATTTGTTCCAAGTGAGTGTGTGAGTGCGTGTATGTGTTGTATGTGCAGAGTATGAGGTGGTGAAGGATAGTGTTGACGTCGTGACCAGGGGAGAGCAGAACGCCGTTCAGCCTGGCAACCCTATAATAACACAGAGCACAAATGTTAGCACTGTCCACCAATAAAGGATCGTGGTAATGACTGGGGCTTACTTTGCAGGTGGAAGTTGGATGCTCAGGTTGGCCCAGGGGCTGCCGCCAGGGAGACAGCGTTCTCGGCCCACACCGGGGAAGGGCAGGTGGCCCTGTTGGAGCAATGGAGGCTCGTACCGTCGCCGAGAGGAGGAGGTTCCGCCGCCGGGGGAATCCACCTGTGCACAGGGGAAGATGACTAAAAAGGTGAGTGGAAATCAGGCTTATTTGAAGCGAAGAGACGATTCGGGTCAGGGATGAAGAAGCCAGGTAGTTGGCTGTTGACGGGCGGCGTAGTTCTGTTGGCAGGACGACAGATGGCTGCATGCCAGATCTCAGGCAGAGCAGGCTATAAAGCCCGTGGGAGATTGGGAGCAGGTGTGCGTGCAGCTGTAACAGATAATGGCCCAGAGGGAGCCATGACATTCTTGTATATTTAAGACTTTATTATGAATTTATAGATTATTTTAGAGCTAATTTTTATCTTTTTTTTTTATAAATTTGAAACAGATTGTGGTAAAATTTTGACTTTTTTTCCTCATACAATTTACACTTTTGACTATAATTTTGCAGAGCCAGAACAGAACAATAATTTAACTCTGATTTCAAAGAAAAAAATATTTATAAAATTGTATTTAATGAAATAAATTAACTTAGATGACCAAAGATGCAGTTATTTCTGTTATAATATTTCTATATATTTATAGTTTTTTAGAATACTTCTCACCAACCAGACAGCATTTATTTTTAAATCCAAGTAGTGGCATGTTTAGTTTGTCTGAAGGCTGGAGGGTGTTGACAGATTAGTCACTGATTTCTTGAATTTCGGTTATCTTAATTTGCCAGGTACAAAATAGTGATTAGTAGTAGTGGCTGGCATTTTATCAGTCACGCTTACCTTTCCCTACATGTGAAGCCTAACCACACCTGTTCGCTAAGCGACTCTTCATTATTGCTCCCGTTCCCAGCAGATTAAAACCTCGATAAATGCCTCCACTGCTTCCATACCTCTTCTGCTTTTTTTTGCATTTAAAGTACTTTAATAAGATCATGCTTCTCTCGAACAGCAGTGCTAGAGAGACACTCTGCCTGCCAACTGGAACGGTTCAAGGCCATTCATTCAAATTGCTAGAAATTAAGCACTGACAATGTATGCTTTTCCCTGTGCTGTATTTGAACAAATAGAGACTCAAAGTGGAAGAAGACTGCCATCAAGATCTCAGTTGGCAGGACGGTGAAAATAGATCTGAATTTTTCTTTGCTAAAAGTGCATGAGTTCCCTAATCTGTAGCATGTAGAAACATATTTTTAACTCAAGGTATCTCATTTACACAGTAGTCTTACGCATCTACAGTCTATCATGTTGAAATAAATCCAATTGATACTGATCATTTTTAAAATAGTAAAAAAAAAACATTCATACAATGAGGCATTTCTGCTAGAAACTACTGCAACCACTGAAACGGGGGGGTCACACTGCACAAAACAGCTGACATGGATGCATGTCTGGGATGGGACAGACATGTATAGACAGACAACCATTCATACCTAGGGCCAATTTAGAGTCTTCAATTAACCTATAATGCATGTATTTGGAATGTGGGCGGAAGCCCACGCAGACACAGGGAGAACATGCAAATTCCTCACAGGAGAGTCCCAGGTAACCCCCAGAATTGAACCCAGGATCTTCTACCTGTGATGGCACAGTGCTAACCACTCTACTGCCCATTGCAGTAAAGTTTTAAGTTTTTTACTTTTTTGGACCATGGACATTTTTTTTACTTTTATTAAAATGAATCACAAATGTTTTGTTATTAAGGTCTCTTGTATCACTTGAGGCTTTACTTCAAATTTGATATTTGTTACCCTGTGGAGAAAAAAGGCAGGTGAGGCAACGAGCTGGACGACACAGAAACTTTGTTCTTTCTCCAACATGAAGTACAGCAAACAGCGCTCCCGGGTCTCTGTGCATTCCACTTTTATCTCTATTTCTATGCATCGAGACCCGGAACTTCCAACCATACACACTGTTGTTTGAACAAAGGAATGCGTGGCACATTAACATGACATTATACCAGGGCTGCTCTGACACCCTTCTACCCTCAGTGGCTCCAGCAGCTCTCACTCTTCCTGGGGGGCGCATAGACCCCACAGTCCCGTCTGATAACCCCCGGTGACACCTCTTCCTTCGGTCCATTCTTCCCCCTTACCCCTGTCCTCTCTGGGTGGAGAAACCCCCACCATGCCCCCACACAGCACCCCCCTCCGAACACCCAGAAGGGGCACTAACCCCCCCCCCCCCCCCGTCCTTTGGGCTTGAATTGGTGTCCATAGCAGCTGCCAGTCCAGTGGAACTGCCCTGCTGGTGAGGTGTACAGGAGGGCACATCAGTCTGTGGAGGGAAAAGGAGGGGGGGGGCACATTATTTTCGTGAGCGCAGGTCCCTGCTGAGGGATCACCAACCTGCGGAGCCACCCACAGTGGTCGTCCGCGCCGGGGAGCTTGGGCCAACACCACCTGCTCATCTGCCAACACAAAAGCGGGCTTCAATCTGTCGATGCAGATGGTCTACCTACGTCCCCCCAAGTCTAACACAAAATATTTCGCCCCAGTTTCCAACACCCTGAACGATCCGTCATACGGTGGGCGCAGCGGGGTCCAGTGTGCATCATGCCTGACGAAAACAAAATGAACATTCTGCAAGATTTTTGGTACTAATGTGCGGGGAAAACAATGGTGGGCTGGGCCTGGTACGTTCAAAACCTCTGTACTGTGTAAAAATTGCATAGGCGGATCAGCCTCGGGCGCAGGGTTTTCCAGTAAAAACTCTCTGGGGATCCGCAGCGGCTGAGAAAAAATGAGCTCTGTCAGGGAGGCTGCCAAATCCTCCTTAGGTGCGGAGTGCAACCCTAAAATAACTCAGGGCATGTGGTCGACCCAATTTGTGTCCGTGAGCAAAGCTCAGAACGCTGCTTTAAGCGACCTATGAAAACGCTTGCTTAACCCATTAGGCTGGGGGTTGTACGCAGTAGTGTGGTGAATTTTGACCCCCAGGCTCTGTGCCATCGCGGACCAGAGTTCTGACACAAATTGTGGACCCCTGTTGGATGTGATGTCCGATGGCGATCCAAAACGTGCAACCAGAGCAGACAAAAAACTGCGAGCCACTTCTGCGGACGTGGTAGAAGCCAGCGGGACCACTTCAGACCAGCGTGTGGTGCAGTCAGTGAATGTCAAAAGGTGCGTGAAACCTTGTGACGGCGGGAGGGGTCCCACCAAATCCACATGGATGTGGTCGAACCTCCTAGCCGGGATTTGGAATGGTTCAAGGGGGGCTCTGGTGTGCTTGTGCACTTTGGCCTGGTTGCACGCGACGTAAGCTGCAGCCCACTCTTTCACGTCTTTGCACAAGCACGGCCAGATGAACTTCACCCCCACTAGCTTCACCGAAGCGCACACTCCCAGATGCAAAAGGGAGTGGACTGACTCAGAAACATGACGGTGCCAAGAGCTCGGAACCACCGAGCATGGGCAGCCGGTGGAGATGTCGCAGAGCAAGGGAGGGCACCCTTCTTGCACCACCCTGCTCTCCAGCCTTAACCCAGTTGGCGCAGACTGGAGCGCGCAAATGTCCACGTCCCCGGCTTGCTCCGCGGCCAAGGCAGGGAAATCTATTCCCATGTAGACTGGGGTGATTAACAGGCGCGACAGGCAATCGGCCATGACGTTGAGCTTACCAGCAACATGTTGAATGTCGATCGTAAACTCCAAAATTGCAGTCAAATGCTGTTGCTGCCGGGCCAACCATGGTTTTCCTAGACCTTGGACATCGCATATGTCAATGGCTTATGGTCCTCAAATGCGGTGAACTCGCGCCCCTCCAGCCAGAACCGGAAATGGCGCATCACCAGGTGGACAGCCAGCAATTCTCTATCGAACACGCTGTATTTGCGTTCGTTGTCGCCCAAAGTTCGGTTAAAAAATGCTAGCGGCTGCCACAAACCTGAAACACACTGCTCCACCACTGCCCCTATGGCAACATCAGATGCATCCGTAATGAGCGCTATCCGTGCTCCGGGTGAGCTAGAAAAGAGGCATCCGCCAGTGCTGTTTTGGCATTTGTAAAAGCCTGGTGTTGCTCAGGAGTCCAGTCGACGGTTTCCGCAGGCTTCTTTTTTTTAAGCGCGGCGTACAACGGCTGCATCAGTTGGGCTGCCCAGGAAAGGAAACGGTTATAAAAGTTAACTGTTCCCAAAAGCTCCTGTAGTGCTCTCACAGTCTGCAGACGCGGAAAATCCGACACAGCGCACACCTTATCCGGCAACAGGATCGCTCCCTTTGGCAAAATGTGGTGGCCCAAAAAATCAATCACTGGCACTCCAAACTGGCACTTCGCCGGGTTAACTATCAGCCCGTGCACTTCCAACCTCTGGAAAACTGTCTCGAGATGGGCGATGTGCTCCTCCTCGGACGTGTGGCTACCAAAATGTTGTCTAAGTAGACAAAAATGAAGGAAAAGCCATGAAGCACCTCATCCATCATCCTCTGGAAGGTCTGTGTCGCACCTTTTAATCCAAATGTCATGCGTAAAAACTCAAAAAGGCTGAAAGGAGTTATTACTGCTGTTTTCGGGACATCTTCCTCACGCACCGGGACCTGATGATATCCGTGGACCAGATTCACTTTCGAAAAAATGCATGCCCAGGCCAGGTTCTCAGAAAAATCCTGGATGTGCAGAATTGGATAACGATCATGTTCCATTGCATTATTCAAGCGCCGGAAATTGCCGCACGGTCGCCGTGACCCATCGGCTTTAGGCACTATGTGTAGCGGGGATGCCCACGGGCTGTTGGAGTGCCTGATGATGCCCAATTGCTCTAAGTTGGCAAACTCCTTTCGCATGCTGGTCAGTTTACTGTAGCTGCGTCCAAGCGCCAAGGTCGCGCGAACACCGGCGGACCTTTTGTCGTTATGAAGTGTTCGATCCAGTGCTTCGTTATCGCAGCCGAAAACGTCGGGACCATGAGTGCCGGGAACTGTGTGAGCAACTTATCCCCTGGGACTATAACGTTAGCCAGTGTTGTCGACCCAGCTCCCCGAGCTGTACAGGGCAGTGAGGTGAAAGAGACAGCATCCAGTAATCTCCTGTTAGCAACATCGACTAACAACCCATATGCACATAAAAAATCTGCGCCTAGAATGGGCCCGAACATGCAGCTATCACAAAGTCTCACTGAAAGTTGCGTCCATGTAAGCATATCATCAGTGTCCGCTCGCCAAAATGTCCTGATGATGGATCTGTTCGCAGCCGTGAGCTCGGGACTGCTGCCTCCTGCCACCCTGTCTGCATTGACTGGTAGGATGAGGCTCTTCTGGAAGCCGGAGTCCACCAAAAAAACATCTTCCCAAACGTATGTCTGTGACATAAAGCAGTCTCTTCCTGTCACCATTGGTCGCAGCTGCAACCGAATTCCAAACATGCCGTCTTTCCTGCTCCTTGAATTGGTATGGCGCTAGGCGGCATTGTTCATTCGAGCTGAAACGGCGATGATAAAAACAGATCACCCCGTTCCTTCGGCTCCTGGTGTCCGTCCCAGCTTCCACCCACGGCTCCTCGACCTCGTTGGAGTCCCTCATGGATCCTGGCACCACTGCCTGCCTGCTGAGAGTTCTGGTCGCCAAAATGATGCGGTCCACTTCCTGCACCAGGGCACTGTAGTCCTTAGCAACTAGCCATGGCGAGTTGGCCAAGATCACCCTAGCTGTAGCCGGTAGGTTCCTAAGGAACAAGTGGGTGAACAGGAAAGATTCATCGTCCTTCCCCCTCAGTGCCAACATGCTCTTCATGAGCTCCACTGCTGATCTGTCTCCTAACTCTAAACGCGTTAGGAGTTTCTCTGCCCTCTCACTGTCAGAAACGGTGTAACACTGGAGAAGTATCCTCTTGAGCTCTTCATATTTTCCTTGGGCCGGTGGCTCCTGCAGCAGGCTCATCACCTATTGCGTGGCGCGCACATCCAGCACAGCAGCCACGTAGTAATATCTTGTGTCGTCCGTTGTTATCCCACGGAGTATGAACTGGGCTTCTGTGTGCAGAAACCACACATTCGGGCTGTGAGGCAAGAAGTCTGGGAGCTTGACTGAGCCAGCGCACGCGGCGCCGGTGCTCTCCCTCCAGGTAGTCTCCGGGGCGATGCTCGGTTTGCTTTTCATGGCACGTCTTAGGGTCACCAATTTTTTATTATTATTATTGCTTATTTTGTACCCGTAGGTAGATTTGTTTTGCAGTCTGGTGACAAGCCACCAGCTGCCGGTCGCTGCGTGCGCAAGCGCCCCGTATCCCTAACCTGCATGTTTTTGGTATGTGGGAGGAAACCGGAGAAATCTCGGAGTAAACCCACGCAACATGGGGAGAACATGCAAACTCCACACAGATCACTGTTGGTCAGGGGCAGGGATTGAACCCACGATCTCACGATCCCCGCGATCCCCCGGCCGAGGGTAAACTGTGCTGCCACAGTGCTAACCACTGCGCCACCGTGCAGCCCATGTGGAGAAAGGAGGCAGGCAAGGCAACGAGCTGGACGACACAGAAACTTTATTCTTTCTCCAGCATGAAGTACAGCAAATAGTGCTCCTGGATCTCTGTGCATTCCACTGTTATCTCTTTATTTCCATGCATCGAGATCCGGAACTTCGGGCCATACACATTGTTGTTTGAACAAAGGAATGTGTTAACATGACATTACACCGGCGCCACTCTTACACCCTTCTACTCTCAGCGGCTCCGGCAGCTCTCACTCTCCCTGGGGGGTGCATAGACCACACAGTCCCGTCTGATACCCCCCGGTGACACCTTGTCCTTTGGTCCATTTTTCCCTTTCCCCCTGCCCTCTCTGGGTGGAGAAACCCCTACTGTGCCCCCACAACCCATATATTAATGCAAGTCCTTTTGTTCACTGCAGACTGGATAAGAGGAACTACTCAGCAGACTCACACTCACCCAAAACATTTTAAATAAGTACCTCATATGAAGATGCACCATGTATGCTTTTTGCTCATACTGTACTTGAAGAAACAGTGATTCAAAGGGAAAGAAGACTGTTGTAAGGGACACATCAAGAGACAACTCTCATGTTGCACTGCTATCGTCTCTGTAAACTGATTCTGCAAATATATAATACTGGAACCCAACAATTTTTCCTTCATTTTTAATCAGCCTTAAACTATTCATGTTTGTAAAACATCTAACTTGGCAACCCGATTGTGGGATCGGGATTTGGTGTGAGGTGCGGTGTGATGACGCCACGTTCTAGGTGCATTATCACATCACCCTATAATAAGGGGCGTCCACCTTTTCGGGTTTTCTCTTGCTTGGACAGCCCCTCACAGTGTGGCACTTGCTGTGTGTGCATAGTTCTATAAAAAAGTTGTGTTCCAGTGCAACCTCTTCATCCATCTCCTCAATACCAGGTTTGTGGACATAACATTTGGTAACTGAGGATTAACTCATGGAGGCACGCGGGGCACCTCTACAGCCATTTCTGGAGTACCCAGGAGAACCAGTAAATAGTGTGGTCTCGCTGGTTGGCTGCATTCAAGACATACATTGCAGCATTGGGCCTGGGTAAACTCAGCAGAGTAAGGAAGCAAGCACTTCTGGTTCGCAAGCTCGGCAAAGAAGGTCAAAGAATTTTCCACACATTAGGGGAGAGGGAGTCATATGCGGATGCTGTCGAGCTTCTGGCTGGCTACTTTGCCAAACACACACGTAGTACGAAGCCGAGGGTTGAGATGCTATTGGTGCCAAAACGCATGACGCTAGCTAGCTCAGGGAAGCTAACATCCCAGCTAGTAGCAACGGAGAAATTAGCCACAGGGCTAAATGGGCACCAGACACAGAAATTAGATGCTACAGGCTACAAGTTAGCTAACACGGTGGAATTGGAGCCAAAGGGGAGAGAGCCTGTGCCCATCAAGAACAACAAGCCAGCTGAAGAATACAGCACAGAGAGTGACCGTCGCACTGTGGGTGTGCACGGCACAGTGAGCGAAGATGGCACAGAGGGAGAGCAGTAATCAGACTCGGCCCCGTTTTCCCCGCAGCCAGAGTCGGAGCCACAGGAGGGGGAGCGCGAGCATGCTGAGAGCCCCGAAGCACGACGACGGCAGCCAGGCACAGAGACAACACACAATGTGGAAGTGCAGAGCACTTTTGATGGCAAAGAGGAAAAGCCAGACTGTTCCCATTCCCTTGCCCGGCAGGCTACGAAGGTTACGACCGAGCTGACAGGTGGAGAGTCCACTTTAACAACTGACACCAAAGCGCTTCATGCTCTCGGGAGGAGAGCGGCTCAGTGGAGGAGCCGGACAGCTTCAGTGCCCGCGCTCGGCCGGCTGTAGTAGGAGCGACCGAGTTGGCGGGTGGAGGGTCCATTTCAACGAGCAACACCGGAGAGGTATTGGACTGCTTCTGTACTCGAGAAGAGCTGCAGTTGACGACAGAGACAGCAGGTGAAAGGTCCACAGCGAACATGGTGACAATGGAAACGCCGCAGCACAGCGGAGGTCCTGAGCCGAACGAATACACAGAGCCACCGGGAGTGCAACGAGAGTGCGGGAAAACGAGTAAGGCACCGCTCCAAGTTGTGGACTGGGTTTGGGTTCGCGCCAGCAGGAGACCGGGATGGCAACTGGCTGGGCCGCAGCCAGCAAAACAACAGGTGCTGCTGAGGATCGTGGCAAAGCTGGGAACAACGTGTTTTCGGCAGACGGACGATTCAGTTCGGTACGCGAACAGACTACGGCATGTCCAGGTGGTGACTCCAGATGGCGAAGCTCCACAAGAGTCAGCTGCCACAGTGTGGGACTAGGGGCCCGGCGTCATGAAGATTGACTCCGGAGGACCAACAGCCCCAGGGGAGGCCGCCACAAGCCTGCTCCAAAGCTCCATGAGGGAGGCCCCCGCAAGGCCGCCTCAAAGCCCCTCAGACTGAACTGTTTCCCCCACCGACCCACCCTTATCGTGGTAGATGGTAAAGGAAAAAAGACTGTAAATGAAAGACTGAAAATGCTTAGGTAGAAGCACGGCTGGTTTACCATTAGGAAGTGGCAGAATGAACCACTTAGCTGTGCGGCCCCGTGGCAGTCTGCCCACCGGTTCTAGTCTTAGTGTTTGTTGTGATTTCATGTTTGATGTTCTTGTCATTATTATTTTAGTGTATTTGTTGGGGGTTTTGTGTGCCATTTTCTTTTTTTATGGGGGGGCGGGTAATTAGATGTGGGTTTTTTTATTTTGAAAAGGGGGGGTAATGTGGGATCGGGATTTGGTGTGAGGTGCGGTGTGATGACGCTGCCTTCTGGGTGCGTCATCACACCACCCTATAATAAGGAGCATCCACCTTTTTGGGGTCTCTCTTGCCTGGATGGCCCCACACAGTATGGCACCTGCTGTGTGTACATAGTTCTATAATAAAGCTGTGTTCCAGTGCAACCTCTTCGTCCGTCTCCTCAGTACCAGGTTTGTGGACATACAGTAACACCGATCTCACTAACTACACACCAAGTAAACATTTTCCACCCCCTCCAAAACATGCATTTATAGGTTATAAAAAACATACTTGGATACGGAATAGAAACAGAGTACATATGAAGTAACACCTTCACTCACTGGGCACACACAAATTCAACTGCCCACTGTCATTCTGCGCACACACAAAAAGAATGCGCTGGATTCACTACACATGAGCAAAACAACACCCGTTTTAACAAGACTCTATACTCAGTCAGTTGGTGGTGAATAGTTAGTTACCTGTAATTTTAACCAACAGGTCATGAGTTCAACTCCGTCACTGAGGGGTTTTTTTGTTTGTTTGTTTAAAGGTATAAACGCTACATATCCACTGCATGTTTTTCTGTGTCTATGCACGTTTTCTCAGCGTGAAATATTGTGCAATTGTACATTTTTTTTGTGATACTGGGCTGGAAAACAAAACAGGAACTCTATCAGCCAAATTACTGTAAGAAACCACCGTGGATGACTTGTAGTTGCTTTGCTTTCTGGTTCCTTATTTTCTGATGCCATTACCTTATTTTAATGGGCCCAGATAATTGAAGGTAGAATGCCTTTCTAAGTTACAGTATACAGTGGATTCAGAACATTTTCACAGCACTTCACTTTTTCCTCATTTTGTTACGTTAGAGCCTTATTCCAAAAGGGATTACATTCATTTTTTCCTCAAAATTCTACACACAATACCCCATAATGACAATATGAAAAAAGTTTGGGTTTTTTTTAGATTTTTGCAAATTTATTAAAAACTAGAAAAGCGCTCATAGAGTGCATACCTCCGCCAAGGATCCTTCCATTTCTCATGGATCACCTCCAAAATGTAATGGGTTTGTGTGTAGGCCTATAGCCACTTGTGGTGAAAATTGCATCAAAGTCTGTCCATCAGTTTTGGAGTATTGTTGCTAACACACTGTGAGAAGATAAGAGCCTTTGCTGAGGTATGCATTCTCAGATCACCACCAAAATATAATGGGTTCCTCTCTAGGCCAAGAACCACCTCTGGTGAAATCCATCCAGTAGTTTTTGTGTAATCCTGTTGCACAAATACAAACATAGCCCTTGGTGGAGGTATGCACTCTCAGATCATCACCAAAATCTAATCATCTGTTCCCCGTGCCATTACACACCTTTCCTGAAAATTTCATCAAAATCCGTTCATAACTTTTGGAGTATTGTTGCTAACACACTGTGAGAAGATAAGAGCCTTGGCTGAGGTATGCATTCTCAGATCATCACCAAAATATAATGGGTTCCTCTGTAGCCCAAGAACCACCTCTGGTGAAAATTTCATCCAAATCCATCCAGTAGTTTTTGTGTAATCCTGCTGCACAAATACAAACAAGGTGGAGGTATACACTCTCAGATCATCACCAAAATCTAATCATCTGTTCCCTGTGTCATTACACACCTTTCCTGAAAATTTCATCAAAATCCGTTCATAACTTTTTGAGTTATGTTGGTAAAAGACAGACAGACAGACAGACAAACCCCGGTAAAAACATTACCTCCTTGGCGGAGGTAATAAAAAACTAACAAATCACATGTACATAACTAGAAAAGCACTCATAGAACGCACACCTCCGCCAAGGCTCCTTATGTTTGTCATGGAGCACCTCCAAAATGTAATGGGTTTGTGTGTAGGTCTATAGCCACTTGTGGTGAAAATTACATCAAAGTCTGTCCATCAGTTTTGGAGTATTGTTGCTGACGCACTGTGAGAAGATAAGAGCCTTGGCTGAGGTATGCATTCTCAGATCATCACTCAAATATAATGGCTTCCTGTCTAGCCCAACAACCACCTCTGGTGAAAATTTCATCCAAATCCATCCAGTAGTTTTTGTGTAATCCTGCTGCACAAATACAAACAAAGCCCTTGGTGGAGGTATGCACTCTCAGATAATCACCAAAATCTAATCATCTGTTCCCTGTGCCATTACACACCTTTCCTGAAAATTTCGTCAAAATCCGTTCATAACTTTTTGAGTTATGCTGCTAACAGACAGACAGACAGAGAGACAGACCCTGGTAAAAAACATTACCTCCTTGGCGGAGGTAAATATTCACAGCCTTCGCCATGAAGTACAAAATTGAGCTCAGGGGCATCTTGTTTCCGCTGATCCTCCTTGAGATGTTTCTACAGCTTAACTGGAGTCCACCTGTGGTAAATTCAGATGATTGGACATGATTTGGAAAGGCACACACCTGTCGATATACAGTAAGGTCCCATAGTTGACAGTGCATGTCCAAGCACAAACCAAGCATGAAGTCAAAGGAATTGTCTGTAGACCTCCGAGACAGGATTGTCGCGAGGCACAAACCTGGGGAAGGGTACAAAAAAATTTCTGCTGCTTTGAAGGTCCCAGTGAGCACAGTGGCCTCCATCATCTGTAAATGGAAGAAGTTCTGAACCACCAGGACTCTTCTTAGAGCTGGCCGGCCGTCTAAACTGAGCCAACGGGGGAGAAGGGCCTTAGTCAGGGAGGTGGCCAAGAAAACAATGATCACTCTGTCAGAGCTCCAGCATTCCTCTGTGGAAAAAGGAAAACCTTCCAGAAGGACAACCATCTCTGCAGCAATACACCAATCAAGCCTGTATGGTAGAGCTGCCAGATGGAAGCCACTCCTTAGTAAGAGGCACATGGCAGCCCACCTGGAGTTTGCCAAAAGGCACCTGAAGGACTCTCAGACCATGAGAAGCAAAATTCTCTGGTCTGATGAGACAAAGATTTAACTCTTTGGCATGAATGCCAGGCATCATGTTTGGAGGAAACCAGGCACCGCTCATAACCACACCAAAAGTGGTGGCAGCATCATGCTGTGGGGATGTTTTTCAGTGGCAGGAACTGGGACACTAGTCAGGATAGAGGGAAAGATGAATGCAGCAATGTATAGACACATTGTGGATGAAAACCTGCTTCACAGCACTCTTGACCTCAGACTAGGCTGACGGTTCATCTTTCAGCAGGACAATGACCCTAAGCAAACAGCCAAGATATCAAAGGAGTGGCTTCAGGACAACTCTGTGAATGTCCTTGAATGGCCCAGCCAGAACCCAGACTTGAATCCAATTGAACATCTCTGGAGAGATCTGAAAATGGCTGTGCACCGATGCTTCCCATGCAACCTGATGGAGGTTGAGAGGTGCTGCAAAGAGGAATGGGCCAAACTGCCCAAAGATAGGTGTGCCAAGCTTGTGGCATCATATTCAAAAAGACGAGGCTGTAATTGCTGCCAAAGGTGCATCAACAAAGTATTGAGTAAAGGCTGTTAATATTTATGTACAAGTGATGTCTTTGTTTTTTATTTTTAATAAATTTGCAAAAATCTCAAAAAGCTTTTTTTCACATCGTCATAATGGGGTGTTGTGAGTAGAATTTTGAGGAAAAAATAAATTTAATCCCTTTTGGAATAAGGCTGTAACATAACAAAATGTGGAAAAAGTGAAGCGCTGTGAATACTTTCCATATGCACTGTATGGCCCTTCCTCTGTTCAGTGATCCTCTGGTTGCCTGTGGCGGTCGCAACCATTTTCTTCCCTCCTGGGGTGCAGGGTGTGGTTTAGGGTGCTTGCTGTACTCCACTGGGGACAACTATCACTGTTTTGTGTTTCACCATAACCTGTCTGCTGGCTACAACTTCCATTTTTTTTTTATTCTTTCAAAAGGAAACAGGCATTAGGAACAGGTGTAATCCATACAGCCTTTGAAAATTCAAGGCTATCAGAAAGTGGGACAACATCTCAATTTGCTGATGACTGAAAAAATGTCAACATGCTGTGCAGTCCTGCACAAAGTAGGCCACCTGGTCGTCCTGGATGCCATAACCTTATTTTTTTTTTTGTACGAAAAAAAAATTAAAAAAATAAAATTGTAGTTTTGGTGCTCTGTGTGTGTGTGTGCACACGTGCGTGCGTGTGTGCGTGTGTGTGTGTATTTTAATGAATCTCAGCACACATTATTCCCTGTTAGATGTACTCCAAGAATTTTGCAAGGACAATTCCAAAAATTATGACACTGTTTTACAGGGAAAACTTTCAAAATTCTTGATTCTGATCACTTTGATTTTGTGTGTGTGGGGGGGGGGGGGGGTTGCAAAGCATTTATATTTTTCAGCTCTTTTCAACCACCAAAGTGGAGGGTCACACTGCACAAAACAGCTGACACAGAGGGAAGTCTGGGACAGCACAGATATGCATAGACAGACAACCACTCACACCTAGGGCCAATTTAGAATCTCCAGTTAATCTATTGTGCATGTCGTTAAAACGTGGGAGGAAGCCGGATTACCTGGAGAAAACCCATGTAGAACATGCAAACTCCTCACAAAACCCACGCAACTGCTGGAATCGAACCCAGGGTCTTCTACTGTAGCTGTGACAGTATAGTGCTAACTACAGTACCACTGTGCTGTTCATTGTCATGATGTTTTAAATATTTTTTTTTTAATATAATAGCCATTTCTTTTTTCAGCTAATATTAAAATGAATCACAAGTGTTTTGTTATATCACTTGAGGCTTTACTTTAAATTTGATATCTGTTGCCCAAATTAAAATAATAATTCAATTTTTTAATATCACTATAAATCCAAGACCTTTTTGTTCACTACAGGCCGGATAAGTGGAATGACTCTGCAGATTCACACTCACCCGAAAAGCTTGAAATAAATACCTCAAATGAAGATGCACAGACTACGTATACTTTTTGTCCATGCTGTACTACAACAAATAGTGATTCAAAGGGTAAGATGACTGTTGTAAGGGATACATCAAGAGACAACTCTCATATTACACTGTGATAATTTTTGTCAACAGATTCCTAACTATAGTCAATGTTTCCTCTGACTTAAAGACCTTGGTGCATTGGCAATTATTTATTTTTTTTTGGGGGGGGGGGGGGGTTGTCACATGGCATTATTGTAACTGAAATATCTTAATTTTATACTATTTATTTCTTTTTTTAAATTTTGCACAATAACTTTGCATATGGAACTTATCATATGAAGTATTGTTCATCCAAGGCTTGAATGTTGGAATATTGGGTAAGCTGGGGTCCCACCCAGACGTCCTTATTATGTAGTTATTTACTGTTCATATACTGTTTATATTGGAGCTCTTATTTGTGTGGTACGGGGTGGTGGCTCTGGCTTCCGGTCCCGCCAGCCCCGGTAGTATAAGAGGGGCTGCAGGTAGGGGGGCGGTCTCTTTTGCCTTACCTCTGCCAGCGGCTGCATGCATGGTTTGGTGCACAGAGTTCAGCTTATTAATAAACAAGTGTTCCGCTCCACTCCTGGCGTGTTTCTTGTCTTCAAGTTACGACATAACATTTGGCATCGAGGATGACGTGGAGGAGGCCAATGCTGTACAGATTAGGTCTGCCCAGGTGTATGGGCTGTGGCTCCACGAAGCACCACTATAAGGCCAGAGAGTGTGCGGCAAGAGGGAAGCGCTGCGGCAGATGTGGCTGTCTACACTACTTTGCGAGAGTATGCCAGTCAGCAGAACAGAAGAGCCCACGCAGGAATTCAACCCCTCCCACTCCGATGGTGATACACATGGTGTCTTTTGGATGGAGTTTTGGATGGAGTTCCGGTACCGATGCTGATCAACACGGGAGCGGCGAGTTCTTTGCTGAACTGGGCTACGGTCAGACAGTGTTTTCCCCACTACAGGATTGGAGGTGACTCATCATTGCTTAGCGGCTATGGAGGAGGACGGTTGGTCATGATAGGTACTGTCACACTGACAGCTCAGTACAAGTCAGTGGAGATGGCCGATGTGGAGTTCATCGTGACGGCCTGCGGCTCTAACATCATGGGTTGTAATTTGTTCTATGGCCTTGGATTCTCCATCAGAAGCAGCGCTGGGGAGGAGTGGTCGGGCTGCGGACTGTGGGACCGACTGATTCCGAGAGTTTGGGACGATGCTATGTGGGATGAACAGTTGCTGGGCACTCGGGGAGGTGGGCAGGCCTTGTTGCACTCAGGGTTGCTGCAGGAGGGCCCCGGTGCCAGTGTCTGAGCTGCCATGGATGTGGGCACCAGGCAGCATGGGGGAGGATCTGTGGCAACCAGAGATGCCCAAATGATGGTCTCAGGCATTCCCGGAGTACAGCCGTGGAGGGCTGGTGAACACGGGACCACATTGGCAGGGTCAGCAGCGGATCTACAAGTGGTCGGGGCAGGACCGAATGGCATTGGAAGAGCAAGTGCCAGGCGGAAACACCGCAGGCCATGCTGGACCCCGCTTGGAGTCGCGGACTGGGTTCGGGCTCGGGCGGAGGCGAAGTCCAGGTGGGTGAGGGAAAAGCGGAAGATAGAGCGGTACCAGGGTCAGCTGCAGGTGACGGGCGAGCGGCACGATAGTTATCTTCTGCTGTCGGATGGCTCGGGGAGCCGTCCCAGTGAATTACGTCGTGCTCCAACGAAGACGGTTGGACACGGCTCCAGACGGTTGGTGCGCTCAGAGGTGTGGAGGAGAAGATGCATCAGGACTGAGGCAACCAGCTGTGGCCCGGGAAGCGAGCTACCTCCAGGGGCGGACTGACTGGTGAAGGGTCTGGGGGGGCCACGGCTCATCCTCACCAAGTCATGGATGTGTTCTGGTTTTTAAATTTTGTTCTTTGTTAATAATTTTGGGGATTGTTTTAGTGTTTTATATAGGAGACATGGCAGTAGTTTTTGTTTTGTTTTTTTGTGGGACTTTTGTATATCATAGGCGGCAGAATAATCCGCCTCGCCGTGTGGGGGTAGGACGGCAGTCCACCCATCCCCCCTAATTTTAGTTATTGTGTGTGAATGCTATAGGCCTCTTTTGTGATTTGTTTAGTTATCTTAAGCAAATGAGTCGGGTTGCAAAATGGGGTGGGTTGATTGTATGTGTGTTTTGGATTTTTCAATGGGGGGGGGGTAATATTATATAGTTATTTGCCGTTCATATACTGCTTATATTGGCGCTCCTATTTGTGTGGTACTGGGCGGTGGCTCCGGCTTCCGGTCCCGCCAGCCCCGGTTGTATAAGAGGGGCTGCAAGTAGGGGGGCTGTTTCTTCCGCCTTACCTCTGCCTTACCGCACTGCATGCACGGTCGGGTGCACAGAGTTTAGCTTATTAATAAACAAGTGTTCAGCTCCACTCCTGGCATGTTTTTTGTTCCCCCCCCCCCCGTCCTCCTGTGTTTCTTGTCTTCAAGTTACAACATAACAGTCCTGTGTTTGGTCTTTTTACTGGTGTTGTCTTTCTCTCCTTCCTCTGCTCTCACCTCTCCTGGGGCCTCATGTACAAAGGGTACTTACGCACAAAAACATGGCGTACGTCCTTTTCCACGGAAAATTTCAGATGTATCAAGAATGAAATGACCGTGGAAATATGCACAGCCCCACGCCAACTTCATGGTTGGCGTACGTGCGTTTCTACTGTTATTGGTCCATTGGCGACACTTAGAGGTGATGTTGGGAGACTGATAATGACGTGAAAGTTATTGTACACACCAGAGACAC
The DNA here is from genome assembly GCA_020510985.1 of Pholidichthys leucotaenia. Classification (NCBI taxonomy): domain Eukaryota; kingdom Metazoa; phylum Chordata; class Actinopteri; order Cichliformes; family Pholidichthyidae; genus Pholidichthys; species Pholidichthys leucotaenia. The sequence goes on along the minus strand of CM035847.1, from coordinate 250,838,035 downwards.
ATGATGAACAAGCATCCACATGTGTGCAATTAGATGAGTGGATATAAAACTGTAGGGAAATTAAGGATTTTTATAGGTAATTTAATGTTGGTACATGTATTAATGTAAATATGAATGTGAATAGGAATGAAGATTTACTTTCATCATACTCAATTCCTCGTTAGGGCACCATCCACATTTTATAGAGGTGGAAACTCTTATGAACAAAGACTTAAGCTTAAGAATTTAGCAATTGGTAAGTTAAGCCTTAATAATTCTATTGAAAATATTTGATCAGTCTCATAATAAACCCTTGTGTGAGTTCTTGTCTCTGATGAGCAAGAAGATGGACATGAAATCAAACAGTAACTCCCATATGTCTTTCAATGATTTAATAAGAAATGTCAGAATAGGTTAACATCAGGGATGGCAATTTTCCGCCGATCCACGGATTTCCGCCGATTTATTTTCAAATTGATCATTTCTGTGAATTGTCTAAATCCGTTGAGAAAATTTTAGGGGGGGGGGTAAGGTACCTTATTGTTACCGATTTTAGCAAAAATCAACATGATTACATAAGCACTCGGTGCTTCCCCGGGTCAAGTCTCCTGCGATAACCCGGATGTTCTGTACTCAAACTACTGCTGTATTGTAAACAGCCCTGCGATTGGATAGTTGCAAACAATTGGACCAATCAAATGGCTCGTTGTATGCTTTGTCAAAAATTTATGGCGGCGTGTTTGTGTTGGAATTCTGAGCTTTCGGTATCGTTTTCAGGGGAATTATGAGATTTTTATCGAAGGATCAGGAGTCATCAGTGCTAGAAATAGACAAAAGTGTTAAAAATAAGTTCCGATGGAATTGGCTTGAGAGAAAAGTGACGGTAAAGGTGAAAATTGGCTCAAAGTTCGACGAGGTAACAGAAACACTCGGACAATTTCTGAAGAAACCAGAAAAGGAGATGAAGTTCAAAGTTCAGAGACTGACACAGCTTGGTGCCAAAAGGAAGAAAGTTTCACATTAGAAGTGACTTGGTGACCAGTGTAAATAGTGTAATAAACTCTTATAGAACTGTTAAATATGTTGGACTAAAGACAGTGAGACAACATTGAAGAAAAAGTAAGTTAACTTTTCATTAAATTTAATGATTTATCTAAGTCTAGTATTTCATTTTTTTTTATCATTTTTTTCAGTCTAAATTACTTCTGTTTTACTGAAAACCTCTCAGCTTCAGGGGGGCTGTGCCCCCCCCATAAGTCAATCGACCAAATTAGATTTCAGCTGAAATCAGAATTTCCTGTTGCCGTCCCTGTAACATATGTGGATAACTTTAAAACAGAGAATTCAGCGTTTTTATTTTTAAATTACTTTAGTGTTAGTGTTTGATTGTTTGTGTCATGTTTGTAAAAAAGGTTCAATAAAAAGCATTGTGGAAAAAAAAAAACAGAGAATTCACATGTATCATGGGCATCATAGACTGTTACTGAGTTACTTATGAATCAAGCATTTGTGGAACCACATGAAACATAGTTTAATTTGTCAGTATACTGGAAATTGGAAAACCATAAAACAGCATTGGTTGCGAAAGGTGGATGCGATTTTATGAGGAAAATGATAATTAACTTTATAAAAATTTAGAAAATTTGTTTCACTCTGAAAAAGAACGTAAATTAATGAAAGATGACATGCATTTTGAGATTCTGATGGGTGTTCCCATAAAATTAGGTTCAAAGAACTTATACCAGGAATATTCTGAAGACAAGTGTAAATTACATAACAGACCGTCAGCTGCAGAAACTTTGCGTCCCAGTGGGTAGCAGGCAGTCCACTTTCTGTTCAACTGGACCAGGAGGGGTTCTGTTGGGAGGCTGGCAAGCAGACTCCTTACCACTGTTATGGCCTCCTCCCGGGATCACAAAGCCCGTTCCAGCAAACTGGGCGATGGCCTCTCTTATGCATTGAAGAAGGAATTGGTTTATTGTGCAGAGTCTCATCAGAAAGTCAAATTACATCACAAATTCATTTCTTCCAATGTTGGCGGTTTAAATGAGTTGGTTTAAGCTTTAAAAAAAATAAACAAAATCTTCTTGCACGATGATTTAAAGAAAAAGAAGAATAAAATAAGAAAAATTAATTTTAAAGAAAAGAAACAGGATTTACAAAGAACATGACAGGCTATGGGCCCTTCTTAAAAAGCTTACAGCTTTGGCCAACGCCCTAGAGCAGAGTCAACAAAGAGTAATAAAACTTTAGTTTTCTCTAGTGTTGCAGGGTGGTCCCAAAACTTCATGAGACCTGAGGTGGCCCAATTATATTGGAGCTTCTTCCAATAAGGATAATAAACTTGAATGAATGAATGAATGAATGAATGAATTTATTTTATTTCGGATAGTACATTACAGGTTAAAAGAAACTGTATAATATAACAACAAGGTCAAATTAGACAAAGACTCCTTCTACTATACAATTCCACGTGAGTTATCCGAAATGGGTGATGGCTGAAGCCGCAGCTTATATTGCCCACCCATATTCCATCCAAGAATTCAAAGGAGAAAAAAGAGAAAACAAGACAAGAGCGATTACAATTTAAAACAAGGCTAAGACAAAATGTGACTGAGAGAAAAAGAAAAACTGAGCTAGTCTAAGTTAAGCGGTTACTATTCAAAAACAAATCTAAGACACAGTGTCACAAAGAAAAAAAGAAAAAAACTAAGTTACAACACAACACAGGCTGGAAATGTCAATCCTTATGTGAGTTTACATGTCGTCTTGTAAATATGTTTGGAGTATTTCTTCCTTTAGTTTTTGTTAACAGCAAAAACTCTGAGTTTTTGCTGTTAACACATGCAAACTGATATCTATTCTTTAAGTAACTACTTAACCAAAACAGTGCTACCCCTCTAACACCACAATTTTGTAGTTTCTTTAATAATAGATTGTGATCTACTGTATCAAATGCTTTTTTAAGATCCAGGAATACTCCAACTGAATACTCTTTATTTTCAATGGCTGTTGATATTTTTTCTGTAAATTCCATTAAGGCATATGCTGTTGTCCTTTTGTGTCTGAACCCATATTGCTGCTCACACAATAAATCATTCTTCAGTATGAAGATGTCAATTCTCTCATAGAATATTTTTTCAAGTATCTTGGAAAATTGCGGTAATAGTGAAATTGGTCTGTAGTTGGAGAGTTCCCCTCTGTCGCCTGTCTTGTAAATCGGAATTACTTTAGCTATTTTCATTGCATTGGGAAATATACCTGATTGGAGAGACAGGTTACAGATATACGTCAGTGGTTTCACTATGCATTCGATAACAGTTTTGACTAGTAGCATGTCAATACCATCGCAGTCAGTAGATGTTTTACTTTTGAACGATTTAACAATTTCAATGACCTCTCTTTCGTCTGTGTTCTTTATGAAGATGGTGTCTTTTACAGCAGTGTTATTGCATATTGTATCACCTGTAGGCGCCGTAGTGGGTATTTCTCGGGCCAGTTTAGGTCCAATGTTAACAAAAAAGTTATTAAATTCATCTGCAGGTGAAGCTATATTCACATTCGGAGTCGATTTATTATTTTTTGGAATATTAGTTGGGTAGCTAGTATTTCTGCTTTTATTTCCAAGGATACTGTTGATTATTGTCCATGTATTTTTAATATTGTCTTTGTTTTTTTCCAGTTCTTTACTGTAATAGTCTCTTTTACTGCATCTTATTATATATGTTAACTTATTTTTGTATGTTTTATACCGTTGCTCTGCTTCTTTTGTCCTTTTCTTTATGAAAGCCTTATATAATAAATTTTTCTTTTTACACGCCTTTTGTAGTCCTTTGGTTAACCATGGTTTGTCAGCAAATTTGTGTTTAAGCTTTTTTTTAACTAATGGGCAGTTTTTTTCATAAAGAGTGGTTACAATGTTTATAAATGTGTCATAGGCTTCATTTACATCTGATACATAGACTTCTGTCCAGTCTTGCTTCAGCAAGTCCTCTTTAAAAGAACTGATTGCGTTTGGTGATTTGTGTCTGAACGATTTTGAGATTTTTTCTGGGTTGGGCCCCGTGTGGCCATGGATAAGTGCAAAGATTGGCAAGTGGTCGCTTATATCATTTATCAATAATCCACTTTCTATTTCCTTATCGAGAACATTGACAAACAGGTTGTCAATAAGTGTAGCAGAGTGAACTGTGATTCTACTGCACATGTGTCAAACTCAGGCCCGCGGGCCAAATTTGGCCCGCAGTGTAATTATAATTGGCCCGCGACATCATATCAAATGTGCATTAGAGCTGGCCCGCGGTATATACTGTACCGCTAATACTACAAATCCCACAATGCTTTGCTAGTATGTTGGCGCGCAGTCGAAACCGGCAAGCGCTCCTTTTTTCTGTTGACAGTCATTGACAACCATGCTCCAGTCACCATCCATCCATCCATCCATCTTCTACCGCTTTTCCGGAGGTCCGGGTCGCGGAGGCAGCAGTTCAAGCAGAGAAGCCCAGACTTCCCTCTCCCCAGCCACCTGCTCCAGCTCTTCAGAGGGGATACCAAGGCGTTCCCAGACCAGCTGGGAGACATAGTCTCTCCACCGAGTCCTGGGTCTGCCCCGGGGTCTTCTCCCAGTGGGACGTGCCTGAAACACCTCAAGTGGGAGGCGTCCAGGAGGCATCCTAATCAGATGCCCATACCACCTCAGCTGACTCCTTTCAATGTGGAGAAGCAGCGGTTCTACTCTGAGCCTCTCCCGGATAACTGAGCTCCTCACCCTATCTCTGAGGGTGAGTCCAGCAATCCTACGGAGAAAGCTCATTTCAGCCGCTTGTATCCGCGATCTCTTTCTTTCGGTCATTACCCAAAGCTCGTGACCATAGGTGAGAGTAGGAACATAGATTGACTGGTAAATCGACAGCTTTGCCTTAGAACTAAGCTCCCTCTTCACCACAACAGACCGGTACAACGTCCGCATCACTGCAGATGCTGCTCCAATCCGTCTGTCGATCTCTCGCTCCATTTTCCCCTCACTCGTGAACAAGACCCCAAGATACTTAAACTCCTCCACTTGGGGCAGTAGCCTGTCCCCAACCCGGAGAGGACAATCCACCTTTTTCCGGCTGAGGACCATGGACTCGGACTTGGAGGTGCTGATTCTCATTCCAGCCGCTTCACACTCAGCGGCAAACCATCCCAGCAAGAGCTGTAGGTCATTGCTGGATGAAGCCAACAGGACAACATCATCTGCAAACAACAGAGATGAGATCCTGTGGTCACCAAGCATGACACCCTCCATTCCCTGGCTGCGCCTAGAAATCCTGTCCATAAAAATTATGAACAGGATCGGTGACAAAGGGCAGCCCTGGCGGAGTCCAACTCTCACTGGGAATGACTCCGACCGAGAGTTGGCAATACGAACCAAACTCTCACAACGGTCGTACAGAGACCGAATAGCTCGTAACAACAAGCCCGATACCCCATACTCCCGAAGCACCCCCCACAAAAATCCACAAGGGACGCGGTCAAACGCCTTCTCCAAGTCCACAAAACACATGTAAACTGGTTGGGCAAACTCCCACGAACCCTCAAGAATTCTCGAGAGGGTAAAGAGCTGGTCCGATGTGCCACGGCCAGGACAAAAACCACATTGCTCCTCCTGAATCCGAGGTTCGACCAACGGCCAGACTCTCCTCTCCAGTACCTTGGCATAGACCTTCCCAGGGAGGCTGGTACGTGCTCCAGTCACATCGGACAAATTAATTTCACCCTCCACAAAAATGGCCAAACGAAAGATGGACAACAGGAGCTTTCAAGACAGGTGGGAGGCAGATTATCTGTTCACGAATATAAAGGACAGACCTGTTTGTCTTGTGTGCGGAGCTAACGTGGCTGCAACGAAAGAATATAACATAAGAAGACACTATGAAACAAAACATTATGAAAAGTACAAGGACCTGGACGTAAAGCAGAAGCTGCAGAAGGTGGAGGAGATGAAAAGAAGTCTGGTTTGCCGGCAGACTATGTTCATGAAAGCGAAATCAAAAAGTGAAGCTGCTGTAAAGGCCAGCTTTATTGTGGCAGCAGAGATAGCGAAATGAGCCCGGCCCTTTAATGAGGGAGAGTTTGTCAAAAAGTGCATGGTCAAAGTTTGCGACATCGTGTGCCCAGATAAAAAGCAAGAATTTTTAAATGTGAACCTGAGCAGAAACACTGTGGCTGAGCGCGTGTGTGAGCTTTCCACTAATCTACATGAACAACTAATAAAAAAGGGAAAAGATTTTATTGCATACTCCCTTGCTGTGGATGAGAGCAGCGACACGTCTGATACTGCCCAGCTGTCAATCTTCATCCGTGGAGTAGACTCGAGCCTGTGCGTCACAGAGGAACTTTTAGGATTAAAATCAATACATGGCACCACCACAGGAAAAGATATCTTTGAAGAGGTATCCAAATGTATAACTGAAATGAGCCTGCCTTGGGATAAACTTGTGGGACTGACGACAGATGGTGCGCCCGCGATGTGCGGTCAAAAGAGTGGATTAGTCGGCAGGATTCAGGAGAAGATGCGGGAGGAAGATGCAGGTGAACTTACAGTTTATCACTGTATCATACATCAGGAAGCGCTCTGTGGCAAAGCTCTGCAAATGGAACATGTTATGAGCTCTATAAAACGAGTAGTCAACTTCATAAGTGCCAAAGGTTTGAATCACCGGCAGTTCAAGTCTTTTCTGGAGGAGTTGGATTCGGAATACAGAGATGTGCCCTATCACACAGAGGTGAGATGGCTAAGCAGAGGAAAAGTACTGAACAGATGTTTTGAGCTACGTGAGGAAATCTGTCATCCATCCATCCATCCATCCATCTTCTACCGCTTTTCCGGAGGTCCGGGTCGCGGAGGCAGCAGTTCAAGCAGAGAAGCCCAGACTTCCCTCTCCCCAGCCACCTGCTCCAGCTCTTCAGAGGGGATACCAAGGCGTTCCCAGACTAGCTGGGAGACATAGTCTCTCCACCGAGTCCTGGGTCTGCCCCGGGGTCTCCTCCCAGTGGGACGTGCCTGAAACACCTCAAGTGGGAGGCGTCCAGGAGGCATCCTAATCAGATGCCCATACCACCTCAACTGACTCCTTTCAATGTGGAGGAGCAGCGGTTCTACTCTGAGCCTCTCCCGGATGACTGAGCTCCTCACCCTATCTCTGAGGGTGAGTCCAGCAATCCTACGGAGAAAGCTCATTTCAGCCGCTTGTATCCGCGATCTCGTTCTTTCGGTCATTACCCAAAGCTCGTGACCATAGGTGAGAGTAGGAACGTAGATTGACTGGTAAATCGACAGCTTTGCCTTAGAACTAAGCTCCCTCTTCACCACAACAGACCGGTACAACGTCCGCATCACTGCAGATGCTGCTCCAATCCGTCTGTCGATCTCTCGCTCCATTTTCCCCTCACTCGTGAACAAGACCCCAAGATACTTAAACTCCTCCACTTGGGGCAGGAGCCTGTCCCCAACCCGGAGAGGACAATCCACCTTTTTCCGGCTGAGGACCATGGACTCGGACTTGGAGGTGCTGATTCTCATCCCAGCCGCTTCACACTCAGCGGCAAACCGTCCCAGCAAGAGCTGTAGGTCATTGCTGGATGAAGCCAACAGGACAACATCATCTGCAAACAACAGAGATGAGATCCTGTGGTCACCAAGCATGACACCCTCCATTCCCTGGCTGCGCCTAGAAATCCTGTCCATAAAAATTATGAACAGGACCGGTGACAAAGGGCAGCCCTGGCGGAGTCCAACTCTCACTGGGAATGACTCCGACCGAGTGTTGGCAATGCGAACTAAACTCTCACAACGGTCGTACAGAGACCGAATAGCTCGTAACAACAAGCCCGATACCCCATACTCCCGAAGCACCCCCCACAAAAATCCACGAGGGACGCGGTCAAATGCCTTCTCCAAGTCCACAAAACACATGTAAACTGGTTGGGCAAACTCCCACGAACCCTCAAGAATTCTCGAGAGGGTAAAGAGCTGGTCCGATGTGCCACGGCCAGGACGAAAACCACATTGCTCCTCCTGAATCCGAGGTTCGACCAACGGCCGGACTCTCCTCTCCAGTACCTTGGCATAGACCTTCCCAGGGAGGCTGAGGAGTGTGATCCCTCTAAAGTTGGAGCACACCCTCCGGTCCCCTTTTTTGGAGAGAGGAACCACCACCCCGGTTTGCCATGCCAAAGGCACTGCCCCCGACCTCCACGCAATGTTGCAGAGGCATGTCAACCATGACAACCCAACAACATCCAGGGCCTTGAGGTACTCGGGGCGAATCTCGTCCACCCCCGGGGCCCGGCCACCAAGGAGATTTTTAACCACCTTGGCGACCTCAGCCCCTGTGATAGGCGAGTCATCCCCCTCGTCCCCAAACCCTGCTTCCTCTGTGGAAGGCGTATCAGTGGGATTGAGGAGATCCTCGAAGTATTCCTTCCACCGCCCGACGATATCCCCAGTTGAAGTCAACAGTGTCCCATCCGCACCATACACAGTGTGGACGGGGAGCTGCTTTCCCCTCCTGAGCCGCCGAACAGTTTGCCAGAATCTCTTTGAAGCCGACCGAAAGTCTTGTTCCATGGCCTCACCGAACTCCTCCCATACCCGGGTTTTTGCTTCAGCAACCACCCGAGCTGCACTCCGCTTGGCCTGCCGGTACACCTCAGCTGCTTCGGGAGTCCCACAAGCCAACCAAGCTTGATAGGACTCCTTCTTCAGCTTAATGGCCCCCCTCACCACTGGTGTCCACCACTTGGTTCGGGGGTTGCCACCACGAGATGCACCGACCACCTTGCGGCCGCAGCTCTGGGCTGCCGCTTCAACAACAGAGGTGGAGAACATGGCCCATTCAGACTCCATGTCTCCAGACTCCCTCGGAATGTGGTTGAAGTTCTTCCGGAGGTGGGAGTTGAAGACCTCCCGGACAGGGGCCTCAGCCAGACGCTCCCAGCACACCCTCACTATACGTTTGGGTCTACCAGGTCTGAATGGCTTCCTCCCCTGCCATCGGATCCAACTCACCACCAGGTGGTGATCAGTTGACAGCTCTGCACCTCTCTTTACTCGGGTGTCCAAGACATACGGTCGCAGGTCTGATGATACGATAACAAAATCGATCATCGACCTGCGGCCTAGGGTGTCCTGGTGCCAGGTGCACATATGGACACCCTTATGCTTGAACATGGTGTTCGTTATAGACAGACTGTGGTTAGCACAGAAGTCCAATAACTGAACACCACTCGGGTTCAGATCGGGCAGGCCGTTCCTCCCAATCACCCCCCTCCAGGTTTCACTGTCGTTGCCCACGTGCGCATTGAAGTCCCCCAGTAGGACAATGGAGTCTCCAGGAGGAGCACCCTCCAGCACCCCAGTCACAGACTCCAAAAAGGGTGGGTACTCTGAAACATCATTTGGTGCATAGGCACAAATGATGGTCAGGACCCGTTTCCCAACCCGAAGGCGCAGGGAAGCAACCCTTTCGTCCACCGGGGAAAACTCCAATATAGAGGCAGCAAGGTGGGGCGATACAAGAATACCTACCCCTGCTCGTCGCCTCTCGCCCGGGGCAACTCCAGAAAAGGCCAAGCTCCAGCCCCTCTCCAGGAGACTGGTTCCGGAACCGGAGCTGTGTGTTGAGGTGAGGCCGACTATATCTAGCCGGTATCGCTCAATCTCGTACACCAGCTCAGGCTCCTTCCCCACCAGAGAGGTGACATTCCACGTACCAAAAGCCAGTTTAGAAAGCTTGGGATCAGTCCGCCAAGGTCTCCGCCTTTGACTGCCACCTAATCCACATAGCACCGGACTTCCATGATCCCTCCTGCAGGTGGTGAACCTACTGGAGGGCGGACCCATGTAACTCCTTCGGGCTGAGCCCGGCCGGGTCCCATGGGTGGAAACCCGGCCACCAGACGCTAGCCTTCGAGCCCCTCCCCCAGGCCTGGCTCCAGGGTGGGGCCCCGGTAACCCCATACCGGGCGGGGTACACTGAATCCTTGATATACAATTTATCATGAGAGTCTGTTGGATCGTTCTTCGTCTGGCCCTTCACCCAGGACCAGTTTGTCTTGGGAGACCCTATCAGAGGCAAATTGCCCCGGACAACATAGCTCCTGGGATCACTGGGGCACGCAAACCCCCCCCCACCACGATAAGGTGACGATCCATGAGGGGGAGGAAATCTGTCAGTTTATGGAAAACAAAGGGAAGGACGCAACAGAGCTGAGAGATAAAAAGTTTCTTTGTGAGCTTGCATTTCTGTCTGACATTGTGAGCCATCTCGATGTGCTTAACCTGCAGCTTCAGGGACGGGGCCACATCATCACAGACATGTACGCAGCAGTGAGGGCCTTTAAAACTAAATTGTGTCTGTGGAAGACTCAGATGCTGCAAGGAAACTTGGGTCATTTTCCATGCTGCCAAACCATGGTAGAGCAAATTTCTCCTGCCGTGCTGCCTAGCGCACAGTTTGCTGAAAAAAATCAACGCGCTCAGCGCCGAGTTTTCCCGGCGATTTGCCGACTTTGAGGCTCAGAAAGGGAGATTTGAACTGCTCAGTAACCCGTTTGCGATCAACGTGGGAAGCGTACCAACCAGCCTCCAAATGGAGCTAATTGAACTCCAATGTAATGACATGCTCAAATCAAAATATGACTCTGTTGGTGCTGCGCGGTTTCCATGTTTCCTCCCCGACACAATGCCTCAATTACGCACCCAAGCTGCTCAGATGCTCTCAATATTCGGCAGCACATATCTATGTGAACAACTGTTCTCTATGATGAAGGTGAACAAAACACCTCACAGAAGTCGACTCACTGATGAACACCTTTACTCCGTCCTGAGGTTTTCCTCAGCTCAGAGCCTGACCCCAGACATTGATGAACTTGCATCTAAGAAAAGATGCCAGGTATCTGGCTTAGACCAATGTGCAGAGTAAATCAGAGTGTAGCAAACTGAGCTTGAATATATCTGTTATTTATGCACTTTTTCTACTGCAAGGCATGGTCTGTTAATAGTTGAATTGTTGGATTTTTATTGAATGACATTATTATTTTTGGTTCTTTTGTTGTTGGCTTTGAAAAAGATTTACTTTAAAAAGGAACTTGAAAGGATACGGGGAGAGACATACTTTATTTATTTAAATAAGAAATGAATACCACTGATGTGTCTTCTATTTCAAATTTAATTTCTCATTAAGAGATGATGCCAGGATAGCCAACCACCACCTTTGGTTGTTCCAGATTCTGTGTTTAAGTAAAACTAAAGTTTGTTTCCATATGAAAAGGTTAAACATTACATATCAGTTGCAGTTAATTTTTCAATAAATATTGAGTTTGGCCCGTGACTTTACTTCACTGCTTAATTTTGGCCCACTGTGAATTTGAGTTTGACACCCCTGTTCTACTGGGATGTGTTATTGTGGGATATAGACTCATGCTGTACATAGAGTTCATGAACTCTGTAACTACATTTTGTTGATGTGGATTAAGTAGGTCAATATTGAAATCTCCACAAATTGCTACCATTTTCTTACTAGTAATATTATTGTACAGCTCGACTAATTTATCTCTGAATGTCTCAATGCAAGTTCCCGGCGTTCTGTATATGCAGCTTATGATTAGATTTTTTGTTTTGTCTAGGTCAATCTCAACAGTAACACATTCCAAAATCCCTGGTAGTGCTGAGGACATTTCATTTACAAGCTTACATCTATATAGGTCATCAATATACAGTGCAACACCACCACCCTTTTTTTGAGATCTGTTAATGTTAAACATCTGATATCCCTCTATTGCCATCAGGGGAGCCTGGTCTTCGTTAAGCCAGGTTTCCGAGACTGCAATGGCTGTGAATTTTCTGTTTAGCTGTTTTAAATAGTCCTGAATCTGTGAGAAGTTTTTGTTAAGACTTCTGCTATTGAAGTGTATTATTGACAGTTTACCATCTAATTGCACTTGACTTTTGAATTGCTTTTCAGTGTAATATTCACAGTGGTAAACTTGACCTAAAAAGGAAAATGCAATGAAGCTTTGAACTCTATTGTTCAGTTAAAGTGCAGCTATGGACTCCTGCAGAACAGATGAGAGAGGAAGAGAGAGAGACATTTGATCTGAGAGTGAGACCCCCCTTTAAGACACATGTTGCTGAATAAAGCATAAATTCCTTGAACTTTAGTGACTAAGATATTCTACTCAATAAAGGAGCATAAAATGCATCTACATCTACTGTAATTAACTTGTGATATTAAGCATGCAAGATTTAATTCCTTCTTGAAAATAGCAGCACAAACTTGACCTAAAAAGGAAAATGCAATGAAGCTTTGAACTCTATTGTTCAGTTAAAGTGCAGCTATGGACTCCTGCAGAACATATGAGAGAGGAAGAGAGAGAGACATTTGATCTGAGAGTGAGACCCCCCTTTAAGACACATGTTGCTGAATAAAGCATAAATTCCTTAAACTTTAGTGACTAAGATATTCTACTCAATAAAGGAGCATAAAATGCATCTACATCTACTGTAATTAACTTGTGATATTAAGCATGCAAGATTTAATTTCTTCTTGAAAATAGCAGCACAAATCAAGTTATATCAAATCATTTCAGTAAAAGAATTTGAAACCCATATTGTCCATCCCAGAGTTCAACCAGGTCTTTGTTGGCAGATACTGTCTTAAGAGAAAGAATATGAGTTAGTTCATAGTCCATAAGGCATAAATTCCACTGCAAAGGAAAAAGTTAAATAATTCAATTCAATTCAATTCAACTTTATTTATATAGCGCCATTTCACAACAACAGTCATCTCATAGCACTATCAACTGTAGGGAGGACCCCCACAGTTGCAGAAAGACCCCAGCAATCAGGCGATCCCCTGTGAGCAAGCACTTGGCGACGGTGGAGAGGAAAAACTCCCTTTTAACAGGAAGAAACCTCCAGCAGAACCAGGCTCAGGGAGGGGCAGTCATCTGCTGCGACTGGCTGGGGGGTGAGGGGACAGAGAAGAAGAAAAGAACAGACATGTAGAGAGCAAACAGCACGATGGGGACTCAATCTATGGGAGAGAACAAACAAATGTTAATGACCAGCAAAAAAAAAAATATTTCATAGAGAGTGAGGAAAGGAGTGAGGCCCAGTGCATTACTGGAGGTCCCCCGGCTGACTAAACCTATTAGCAGCATAACTAAGGGAGGGTTCAGAAACACATGATCCCTCCCTAATTGTAGGCTATATCAAAAAGGTAGGTTTTAGCCCTATTCTTAAAAACAGAGATCGAGTCTGACTCCCGAATCCAGATTGGCAGCTGATTCCACAGGAGAGGAGCTTGATAACTGAAGGCTCTGCCTCCCATTGTACTTTTGGAGATTCTAGGTATTACAAGTAAACCTGCATTTTGGGAGCGTAGTGCTCTGTTAGGATGATACGGTAGTATCAGATCTTTTAAATAAAAAGGAGCCTGATTGTTTAGAGCTTTGTAAGTAAGAAGAAGGATTTTAAACTTAATTCTAAACTCTATGGGAAGCCAATGAAGGGAGGCCAGAACCGGAGAGATATGATCTCTCTTTCTAGTACCTGTTAAAACTCTTGCTGCAGCATTTTGGATCAGCTGAAGACTTTTTAAAGATGTTTTAGGACAGCCTGATAATAAAGAATTACAATAATCTAATCTCGAGCTAACAAAAGCGTGGATCAGCTTCTCAGCATCACTCTGAGACAAGATGCTCCTAATCTTGGCAATATTACGCAAATGATAGAAGGCAGTCTTAGAAACAAATTTAATATGTGAATTGAAGGACAAATCCTGATCAAAAATAACTCCAAGGTTCCTCACAGAGCTATTAAGAGAAAGAGTAACTGCATCCAAACTGAAAGTTTGATTTGGAAAGGAATTTCTAAAGTTTTTTGGACCAACAAGAATGACTTCAGTCTTATCTGAATTTAATAGCAGGAAATTACAAGTCATCCAAACTTTGATTTCCTTAAGACAGGCTTCTAACTTGGCTAATTGATTAGTATCACCTGGCTTCATTGACAGGTATAATTGTGTGTCATCTGCATAACAGTGAAAATGTATACAGTGCTTTCTAATAATGTTGCCTAACGGAAGCATATATAAACTAAAAAGAGTAGGGCCAAGCACAGATCCCTGTGGAACTCCATGACTAAGCTTTGAGCTGAGAGAAAACTCATCATTTACATGAACAAACTGGAACCTATCAGATAAATAAGATCTAAACCACTGCAACGAAGTTCCATTAAGTCCAACATAGTGTTCTAATCTATCAAGTAGAATATTATGATCAATAGTATCAAAAGCTGCACTAAGATCTAAAAGGACAAGTACAGAAACTAGTCCATTATCAGATGCAATGAGGAGGTCGTTAGTGACCTTCGCTAAGGCAGTTTCAGTGCTATGATGGATTCTAAACCCAGATTGAAACTCCTCAAATAAACCATTTCCCTGCAGGTGGTCAAATAATTGCGTAGCAACAACTCTTTCTAAGATTTTTGAAATGAAAGGGAGATTAGAGATTGGTCTATAGTTAGCTAAAGCTCCTGGATCTAGCGTTGGCTTTTTGAGTAAGGGTTTAATTACAGCCGTTTTAAAAGCCTGCGGTACATGGCCTAAAGTTAATGAAGAATTGATTATATGAAGAATAAAGCTACCAATAAGTAGGAAGACTTCTTTAAATAACCTGGTAGGAATAGGGTCTAAAAGACAAGTTGAAGGTTTGGATGAGGAAACTATTTTGTCTAACTCACAAAGGTCGATTGGAGTAAACTCATCAAGACAGACATCAATAGAAGGAGTTGTAGTAGTTACAGTATTTAAGTTAACTGTGGGAAGAATCTGATTGATTTTATCTCTGATGGATGAAATTTTATTATTGAAAAAGTTCATAAAGTCCTGACTAGTAAGCTCTAAGGGGATGCTAGGATTGACAGAGTCCTGACTCTTTGTCAACCTGGCTACAGTACTGAAAAGAAACCTGGGATTATTCTTGTTCTCTTCTATTAATGCAGAGTAATAACTCGTTCTAGCTTTTCTAAGAGATTTTTTATAAATTAAAAGATGATTTCTCCAAGCTAAATAGATTTCATCTAAATTAGTAGAGCGCCATTTTCTTTCTAATTGACGAGTCTTCTGTTTTAAGCTACGAGTTTCTGTGTTGAACCAAGGAGTTAAAAATCTCTGATTAGACTTTTTCTTTTTTAAGGGGGCCACCAAGTCTAGAGCCTGATGCAGAGAAGCTGAAACACTATCCACCATGTTATCAATTACAGAAGGAGCAAGCTGTCTATAGCTTATTTCCGTTGTGTTGACACATGGCATAGAGGAAACAATCTGCATAAATTTGGAAACAGCATCATCTGAGAGGCATCTACTGTGATAATATTTTTCTTTAGGAGCCAAATAGTCAGAAATAGTAAAATCAAAGGTTAACAGACAATGGTCTGACAGTACAGGGTTATGAGGAGACACTACAAGATTTTCTATTTCTATGCCATATGTCAGAACAAGGTCCAATGTATGGTGGAGGTAATGAGTAGAATTTCCTACTTTCTGAGAAAACCCAATCGAGTCTAATATTGAATTAAAAGCCACATTAAGGCAGTCACTATCTACATCCACATGTATATTAAAGTCCCCTACTATAATTATTCTATCAGATTTCAACACTAAATCAGCTAAGAAATCAGGAAATTCGGATAAAAATTCTGAATAGGTTGATGGGGGACGATAAACTATGGCAAATAAAATTGGGTTTAACCTGGAATTGCTAAAGTGCCCAACACTGAGGACCAGGCCCTCAAAGGAATTATAACATGTTTTTTGCTTTACATTAACTAGTAATTTGGAATGGTAAATTGATGCTACTCCTCCTCCACGACCAGAACTTCTGGGATTTTGACAGTTTAAATAACCAGAGGGAGTTGATTCATTTAAACCAACATAATCCTCTTGCCCTAACCAAGTCTCTGTAAGGGAAATTAAATCAATCTGATGATCAATTAACAGATCATGGACTAACAGAGACTTGGGAGTTAGAGACCTAATATTTAATAAACCACATTTAATTTTTAAATTATGAGGAGGAACAGAGGCCAAATCATTCAATTTAGAGGCTTTATGTTTAATTTGAGTTTTACCAGTATTTTGCTTTATCACTTTGGGATGCTTATACATTATATTTTTATTTACTTTGGAGGGAGCAGACAACGATTCTCTGATGGGGAAGACAGGGGCTAAGCTGAGGGGTGGCGGATGAAGAGGAGCTGCAGAGAGGCGTGTAAGGCTGTGACTCTGCTTCCTGGTCCCAACTCTGAGTAGTCATGGTTTTGGAAATTTGGATAAAAAAGATGCCAGATTGTTAGATAAATGAGAAGCACCATCCAAAGTGGGATGAATGCTGTCTCGTCTCATGAGACCAGGTTTTCCCCAAAAAGAGCTCCAATTGTCAATGTAGCCCACGTCATTTTTAGGACACCACACAGACAGCCAGCGGTTCAAGGATGACGAGCGACTAAACATGTCATCACTGGTCAGATTGGGGAGGGGCCCAGAGAATACTACAGTGGCTGACATCGTTTTTGCAAAGTCACACACCGATTCTATATTAAGTTTCGTGACTTCTGACTGCCGGAGACGGATGTCATTAATGCCGGCGTGAATAACAATTGTGGAATATTTACAGTTACTTTTAGCCAGCATTTTCAAATTTGACTCGATGTCGCCTGCTCTGGCCCCAGGAATGCATGTGACTATGGCCGATGGAGTCTCTAGGTTCACGTTTCTGACTACAGAGTCGCCAATGATCAGAGTTTTTTCCTCAGCGGGTGTGTCGCTGAGCGGGGAAAAACGATTAGAAACGTGAACAGGTTGGTGGTGAACCGGGGCTTTGCGACTAGGCTTCCTTCTCACCGTCACCCACCCAGTCTCCTCGCTGCTGAGGAGAGCCGGGGAACCGCTGACAGGGGGGCCTAAGCTAGCTAGCTCCGCTGCAGCTAATGGGCGTCCGTCGAGATTAACTGGCACAGACGGTGTTTCAATGCAGCGGAGCCGGGATTCCAAATCAGACAACCTCGCCTCGAGCGCCTCAAAAAGACAACATTTATTACATTTACCGTTATCGCTAAAAGAGGCAGAGGTGTAGCTTAACATCTGACAGAGAGAGCACACCAGAGGAGAGGAAAGAGAGGTAGTAGCCATAGCTAGCGGCTCGAGAGCTGGAGAGCAAACCACACAGGCAGACAGCAAAACAGGAAGTGACGATACGTTACCACAAGGAAGTGACGATCAACCTGTGTTCCTGATAGGTGTTCCTGAAATAGTCCTGATTCGTCCACCAGATGGCACAGTGAAACAGGTTGTTTACTGGAAAGTCTTGGCTTCCAGAGTCTTGACTATATCGATCATAAGATTGTCAATTAGAACATTCCTTTGCCAAAGAGTCTTGGAGAAAGGGATTATCTTCCACTTTATGGCTCAGGGATCGTGTTATAGCTCTAGTCCCTGGGTGAGAGGAGCAGTCTCAAAATCCATACTTTTGAGTAGAAACAATTTTCTTCAGCAAAGAATGATTTTATAAATTGGAACTCAAGGTCACGCTACAAAAGCAAGTGCAAAGAAGTGCAGAAAATGCCTGTAACAACAATGACGTTAGCATTATTAGAGGATATTGCAAATCACGCAGTGAGAAGAGAAAGGGTATTTAGAGACAGAAGATTTTCTGGCTCAGGATGATGACTGGCTTGTCAGCTGGTTTAGGTTTCCACAGGCAGTCCTTGTGGAACAGTGCTCAGAGCTACGGCCACTCTTGGCACGCGACACGGCGAGAAGCAGTGCGCTGCCCGTCCCAAGTGCAAGTGCTGACAACTCTGGGGTTCCTGGCAACAGGGGCATTCCAGAGGGAGCTCGCAGACCAATTGGAAATTTCCCAGTCAGCCCTGAGCTGAGCTATGCTAACTGTGTGGAATGGCATTACCTGGCTGTCACCTAGGTACATCATATTCCCATACAATGCAGTTGAACAGGCCAACATCAAAGCTCAATTTGCAACGAGAGCTGATTTTCCTAATGATTCTAATGAACAGCATTGTTGGGATCAAACTACAAGGTGGCACTGTGCAGATGGGCAGCTTCTTGGTGAGAAAATTCATGTAATTGTCCTAATAATAACCCAGTTCATGCACAACGCACCTGTGAGCCCCCAAATATCACCCTGTCTTCAAGGCTTCATTACAACTCAGTGGTTTGAGTAAGTGACTTTCTTTTTTCTTTTTTTTTTTTGCTGATTAAACTACAGTTCACAGCATTCTACCAAGCCCCCAATTGCCTTTTTGTGTACAGTATTATGTCAATAAACACATGTGTAAAGTTTGAAATGCAACAGTGTAACCCTTTCCCCAGTGCACTTCATTCATTTGCAATAGTAGTGTGTAATCCATGCAAGTTGTATATAACTATAAAGGATGAGCTTTGCATTTTGGACAAAAAGTACTTGTCGAGTCTAATATGATCTACTATCAACTGACAGGTGACCGTGGCTACCCATTAAATAGGTTCACATTGTCCTCTTTTTTGCTACTGTTTTCCTTTAATTCAACCAGCTGATCCACCTGGCTGGTCACAAATCACAGCAATCAGCTGACGCTTCTGAGGCTGACTGCAGATGTCAGTGGAAACATGTCATGGTTCACTATTTAAGCTCTGTCTGTTCACTTCATTGTTGCCACTACCATGATTGAGTTGGAATCTCTGTCCTTCGTCTGAGTGTTCCTTGGGACATTGATTCTTTCCCTGCCTCGCCTCCTCCTGAGCAGCCTGTTCAGGAGCACTTCATCTGTAAGTTTTTCCATGTTATTTTTTGAGTTGGGCACTGTAGGACTTCTGTACCTTTTCACAATAAGCGTTGCAAAATCACATCCAGCGAGTGGGTTCTTCTTAATCCCTGTGTGCCACGTAAAGGCGCACATGACAGTTGGTAGTGGCCAGAACTGAACCCAGCAG
The DNA here is from genome assembly GCA_020510985.1 of Pholidichthys leucotaenia. Classification (NCBI taxonomy): domain Eukaryota; kingdom Metazoa; phylum Chordata; class Actinopteri; order Cichliformes; family Pholidichthyidae; genus Pholidichthys; species Pholidichthys leucotaenia. The sequence continues at coordinate 250,819,016 of CM035847.1, read as the reverse complement.
TGAGTTTTTGCACGTTTTATTTTTTCCCTTTTTTCCTTTTCCACTCACCTGTTGAAAGCTTACCATGGACTTCAAAGTTTTTGGACTGGGTGAGAATGAGTGCGCGGTGGCTGAGCTGGCTATTGATTTTGCCTCTAAGGCTCAAACTACCCTCTCTCCCGAAGCAATTTTGGGATTTTCGGACAACGCTGTTGAAAGAAAAATTCCATATTATTCTATATTATTGTTTTATATTTCCATGTCTGATATACTTGTGAGTTTTTACATTGATGAATATGTGTTTCATGTGGCCTTCAGTTTGCCCCAGGATCAGTGTGTGTGAGATACAGGTCAGCAGAATTATTGATGAAGCAGCTGGTCCAACTTTGTTTAGGCTTGTTTTGTATGTTCCTGTGTGACTGAGGAGTGTGTGTGGGTTCTTAGATTAGATTAAAGACATCCTGTTCATCTCCAAGAAGCTCCAAGGACGTTCTTTTCCTCTCTTGCATCAACATTAGGAGCTATAAAGGACTGAGAATTGGATGACCTAGTTAGGGTGATGAGGGAATGGGTCCTGGGGCCATCACTTGTCATGATCCCGCCCAGAAAAATAAATCTACTCACAACTTTTCATCCTGCCTGGTTTTTTGACTCAGATTAATTTTAATACAGATTTTTCTAACAGCTGTTGAGCTGATTCGGACATGCCCCAGTCTTTGGCGATACCCGGGGTTAATGCTGCTCCTCACAACAAACTTTGAGTTTCGACAGCGCCTCAAGAAAATAATGAGAGAGTCATTCCCAGCTTAACCCCGGCAGCCCAAGATGAGCTCCCAGAAGCGGAGAGTTTGCTGTCCACTTCCTGAGCCCATGTCATTTTCTCCCCTCTAGACGGCCCTTCAAGCCCCCGGGGAGACGGAGCATGACCTCGGAACAGCAGCTGATGTCATCACACCCCAGGAATTCAGGCAAGTCCTAATTCAATCTCTCTCTCTCTCACACCCGAAACTGCTTGCCTGATTCCTGATTAGGAGACCCAGATTTCACAGCTCACTGGGTTTCCACCATCAGCTGCTGTTACTGCCATTCCTTCTCTCTTTCCTGTCTCCCCAAAATCTCCACTGGTCCCGGGAGGGGATGGCCAGATGATAAAGGAACCAGACATCCTAGAGAGTTCTACTCCATGGGAACAGTGTCATCCTGTATGGGTCCAACAGAGGAAGCCGTCCCCCTCTCGGCAGCTATTCCCCTGATGTCGAGCCCGACCATTCCTTCTACGACCAAGAGGTCTTCCAGGGCTTCCCCAGGTATGTCCACTCCCGTGTCCACTGAAGCAGCTCCTCCACGTTCCATTGAGGGGCCCAGGCTCACTGTAGACACGGAGAGGGATGGCACACCTCCAGCTGCAGTGGCCAACATCACACACCAGGAGGGCAGGCAAGTGACATTTATTTCTTCTCTTTGTGACTGATAATTTGTCTTGCCCGATTCCTGGTAGAGAGACTCAGGGGTTGCAGTCACCTGAGCTCTCCTCACCCACTGCAACCCATACTTCCCCTTCTGTCCTCTTTGTGTCTCCTCTACTTTCTTCTGAGTGTCCACCGACCCCTGAACGAAGCCACCAGACGGAGGTGCTTGTGGTCCGGGAAGACCTTAATCCTGGGCCAGCGCAGAGCCGACCCCCAGCAGCCATGCCAGAGGAGCCATCAGCATGGGTTAATTCACCTGGGGGTACCATGACTGCTACCGCCATCATGCCTGATATGGAGGCCACTGCAGCAGAGTCACCAGCCGAGTTGGACCTCCTGAGGGCTGAGCCCGAAGCGTCACCTTCGTCCAGATCATCGGAGTCCTAGACGTTGGTGGAGCTCGAGCTCAGGCAAGTGCTCTCTTTTGTCTTCTTTTTGTCTTCCTCCTCTCTGATTTGGAGCAATCTTGTCTGGCTCTTGGTGAAGAGAGCCAGGTGCAGCCTCCCGCTGCACCTGAGCTCGCCTTGCCGTGCTCCGCCGCTGCCAGCAACCCTGAACCCCCTTTTCTCTGTGTGTCTGAGCTCTCTCTCAGGGTCACCAGAGAGGGCCCATCACCACCAGACATCTCCGACGGTCCAGGTTTGCCACCGAAGGCCACCTAGGGTCCAGCTTCTTCCATAGAGGCCATCGCAGGTGCAGCGTTGGCCCAGCCCGGCTCCACCACAGGTGCTACGATGTCCTAGACCAGGACCACCGCGGGTGCAGCTGAGCTCCAGCCCGGAGCCACCGCGGGTGCTACTCCTCCCCAGTCTGAGGTCACCGAGGGTGTTGTGGCCTCCTCTCCTCCTCAGCCAGACGTCATCGGGGTCCCCCCTCCTCCTCGACCTGATAACATCATGGTTCCCTCCTCGTCACTGCCAGATGCCATCGTGGTTCTCTTTTCTCCGCTGCCAGATGCCGTCGTGGTTCCCTCTTCTCCACTGCCGGACGACGTCGTGGTTTCCTCTCCTCCGCCATCAGACAACGCCGGGGCTCCCTCTCCTCGGCTCTCCCCTCCAGTTGTGGGTCTCCCTGTGGAGAAGCCACCTCCCGGGCTGCCTCTCCTGAGCTGGTGGCTGAAGGACCCAGGCCGGCCGCCTGATAAACTGTGCCATTGGGTTGGGTGGCCAATTTTCCCTGGCAGGCCACCTGACTCATTCTACCTGGCCATCCGGCTGGTCTGGGACTTTGGCAGACCGCCAGACCGGGTGCACTATGCCATCCACGGGGCCTGGGACTCTGGGTGGCCTCCCGAGCCTTCTTGCTTCTGGACATGGGGGGGGGTCTAATTGTTTGTTTTTTCCTGTGTGAGTCCTGAGCAGGATCGTTTTTTTGTTCCCTCCTGGCCTGTTCGCACCACCACCCACCCTGGATAGATTGTGGTTGTTCCTGCCGGGATGGGGGGGGCAGGTTTTTTCTTTTTCTTTTGATGTTACATTGGGTGTCTGGTCTCCACCCCTTGGGGGGGGTGGGATCTGTCAAGTACTGAGTTTGGATTTTTCCCCAAACTCAGTTTCACGACCTTCCTGTGTATTCATATTTATCTGCCATATTGTTGTTGTTTCATATCACCTCCCATTTTCCCTGTTTTGGTCTTTATCTGTTGCCCGTATTTAGGTTCTGTTTGCCATTTTCCTGTTGTGTCTTATTTCTGCAGTTTCTGTTATGTATTATTTAGGATGTCACTTTATTTTGTTTTTCATGTGTCTCTGTTGGCAGCTGTCAGGGGTTGTCAGCCCCGTCTGGGCATGCCCTGCAGCCTGTCAAGCTGACACTGCCCTTCCCTCACCTGTCATTCCACCAGCCGCACCCAATGATTAGTTTTTGCTCTTTCCTCCTGTTCAGACCAGCCCGCACCTGTGATTACTTCTGTTGTTGGCACATTCCCTATTTAAGCTCTGTCTGTTCACTTCATTGTTGCCACTACCATGACTGAGTTGGAATATCTGTCCTTCATCTGAGTGTTCCTCGGGACATTGATTCTTTCCCTGCCTTGCCTCCTCCTGAGCAGCCTGCTCAGGAGCGCTTCACCTATAAGTTTTTCCATGTTACGTTTTGAGTTGGGCACAGTAGGACTTCTGTTCCTTTTCACAATAAACGTTGCAAAATCTCATCCAGCGAGTGGGTTCTTCTTAATCCCTGTGCGCTGCGTAACGGTGTACATGACAACAAACATACAAAAAAATGAGAAATCAGGAAGGGGCAAACACTTTTTCAGTCCTGGATTATTTTGTGTTTCTTTATTAAAACTAGCTACTGAAGTCCAGCATTTGGGTCTTGTATTTCACCCTGGAGGGGCTCATTTATGACAGAACCTACTTAAAAACTTGAGTAATGATCAGTCTTGAAGGTTTGAGGTTTTTCTCCAAAACTTATAACAATTTTCTTATAGTTTTCTACTTTTCTCTGTAAATTTATCTAAATTTGCAACCATTTTTCTCATTTGTAATTTCCTCTTATAAAATTATGACTTTTAAAGATTCAAAAGATTCAAAGATTTTATTTGTCAATACTACTACACGTACAGGACATACAGGAGAATTGAAATGCCGTTTTTCTCTCTCTTCAGTGGTGTGCACAACATAAAAAAAGAAAAAAGGAATAAGGCTGGAAAAAAAAAACAGCAGTCTATGTACAGTAATGCAACCAGTGCAAATGGTGACAAAAGATAGACCCAGACCTCCCATAGTGCAAATAAAGATAAACGATTAACAATGATGAAACCCGGCAATCCTATATACAGAAAAGTAGAGCAGTAATACCCGTAGTTGCAAGTTCAGTGCGGTAGTGTAGGTGCAGACAGTAACAGATAGGACCGCACATGATCAGTATTGCAATGACAGACAGATGGCAGCAGATGTGGCATTTGTGTAAATGGTTGCAGTAAAGTGCAGAGACATACAACAGCAAATGTATTACTGCTGGTGTACCAGTCTTTCTGTGCCAACAGCTGAGGTAGTTATTGTGCGGGTGACTGCATTATGGTCCAGGGGAGGGGCAGGGAGTGGACAGAGTTCAGGATCCTGATGACCTGATGAATAAAGCTGTTTAGCAGTCTTGTGGAGCGGGCCCTGAGGTTCCAGTACCTTTTCCCCGAGGGCAGGGGGCTGAAGAGGGAGTGTGAGGGGTGGGAAGTGTCGCCTGCAATGTTGATGGCTCTGCAGGTGAGGAGGGTGAGGTTGATGTCCGAGAGGGAGGGCAGAGGGGCACCAATGATCTTGCTGGCTGCTTTCACTGTGTGTTGTAGTGTTGTCCGGCAGGAGGCAGTGCAGCTTCCATACCACACTGTGATGCAGCTGGTGAGGATGCTCTGAATGGTGCCCCGGTAGAAAGAGCATATGATGGGAGTGGGACTCATGCTCTCCTCATATTGTGGAGGAAATGGAGGTGAGTTTGAGCCTTCTTGGCCAGTGATGTGGTGTTGTTAGACCAGGAGAGGTCCTCAGAGATGTGCATCCCCAGGAACTTGGTGCTACTCACCCTCTCCACAGCTGCTCCATCAATGATCAGAGGGGGGTTCTGTGTGTGTCCCCTCCTGAAATTGACCACAATTTCCTTGGTTTTTTCCACGTTCAGGAAGAGGTTATTGTCTTTACACCACTGGACTTGTTGGCTCACCTCATTTCTGTAGTTAGCCTCCTCATTGTTGGTGATGAGGCCCACCACTGTCGTGTCATCTACAAACTTGATGATATGGTTGGTGCTGTAGGCTTGTCCACAGTCATGGGTCAGCTGGGTGAAGAGCAGTGGGCTGAGCACGCACCCTTGTGGGGCCCTTGTATACAGTGCGATGGGCTTGGATGTGTTGCTGCTGACCCACATGTTCTGTGGCCTCCCTGTGAGAAAGTCCAGCACCAAGTTACAGAGAGAGGTTTTGAGTCCCGAGCGTCTGAGTTTTTGTATCAGGTGCTGGGGGATGATTGTGTTGAACGCTGAACTGAAATCCAAGAACAGCATTCGCACGTAGGAGTTCTTTAAGTCCAGATGGGTGAGGGCTGTATGGAGAGCAGCAGCGATGGCATCTTCTGTGGATCTGTTTGACCTGTATGCAAACTGAGATGGGTCGTAGGAGGGAGGGAGGGAGGATGAACTTGATGTACTGCATGACCAGCCGCTTGAAGCACTTCATTATGATGGGGGTCAGTGCTACAGGCCGGTCATCATTGTAGCTTCTTTGGGACTGGTATTATGGTGGCAGTTTTGAAACATGTGGGGACAACAGCTTGAGTTAGGGAGATGCTGAAGATGTCGGCCAGAACATTCTTGAGCTCTTTTCTTGTATATTTGAGACTTGAAACTTGTGGATTATTTTTCAGCTAATTTTTGTCAATTTTTTTTTTATAAAATTACACTTTTTTTATGAATTTGAAACAGATTGTGGTAAAATTTTGACTTTTTTTCCTTATGCAATTTACACTTTTTGACCATAATTTTGCAGAGCTAGAACAGAACAATAATTTAACTCTGGTTTCAAAGAAAAACATAATTTATTTCATTAAATATAATTTTATTAATTTAACTTAAATGACCAAAGATGCTGTTATCTCTCTTATTTCTACAGTATATGTTTGTAGTTCTTTAGAACTCTCCTCACCAACCAGACAGCAGGAAAAACCTCCCTTATTTTGAAATCCAAATATTGACATGTTTAGTTTGTCTGAAGGCTGGAGGGTGTTGACGGATTAGTCACTGACTTCTTGAATTTTGGTTATCTTAATTTTCCAGAAACATAATAATGAACATAAATTAGTTAATATTGTAATGGCTGGTGAAGGAAATCCTCAGCATTTCATCAGTCACCCTTGCCTTTCCCTGCATATGAAGCCTACCCACACCTGTTTACTAAGCGACTCTTCACTATTGCTCCCGTTCCCAGCAGGTTAAAACCATGATAAATGCCTCCACTACCTACCTCTTCTGATTTTTTTGCATTTAAAGTACTTTAATAAGCTCATGCTTCTCTCAGACAGCAATACCAGAAAGACACTCTGCCTGCCGACTGGAACGATCATGCGTGGCGCACTTCTGAACAATGACGAGTGGATGACTGTCACGTGCGTTGTTCGTGTGCGTGCTTGTAGAGTATCATTCCTTTATTTATTTTTCTTAAATTTATTTTTTTTCTCTTAGTATGGTGGCATAGTTTCAGGGGTGGCGACCTGCCATACAGAAAACCCTATATATTATACTGGAACTCAAAGATTTTTCAAAGATTCCACAACTTTTCTGTACTGGTCTTATAGTCTAAAAATGAAGCTAAATGCCCCATATTTTCAGAACTGTGTAAATGAAGTCAAAATGAACTTCTCCAAGGCTATTATCCAAATTGTTTGAAGTTAGGCTGGGTGTCCACGAAACGCGTTTTTTTTTTTTTTTTTCCAGCTCTGGGCGGCTATTTTCCATTCATTCTCTATGTAGTCCAGCATTTACAGCGCTGAGCGCCCACAGCACTGAAATGCTCTCGGTAGTGGCCGTTTTTTGTCGCAGCACTCAGAGTGCTCAGAGTTGAAAAAAGTTCAACTTTTCAGAGACTGCAGCTGAGCTCGTCAATGTCAGACCTTAAGCAGCCATTCAGAACTGCTGTGTGGGCGGGACATAGGATACCAGTACTAGTCTGTACTCAGACTCCTGCTTTCCGTGTCATCATATTTTACATCCAGAGCTGCTAGAAAACATTTCCTGTCCATTGTTATTTAGACTGCTATTAAAAAATCTGTAGAAAGTCTGATAATAGGAAAAGCGGGAGTGATAAGCTGAGAGTGACAAGCTGTTGCAGGGATACAGGGCACAGACTTTTTTCCCCCCAAAGCGCAGTGTACAAACGCTGAAAAAAAAAGCTCAGGGCAGTCAGGCGACGAAAAACGCGTTTGGTGGACACGCAGCCTCAAGCAGATATGATCTACAAACCTTGATAATGAAAAATCATCCAAAAATGTCATCTGTTTTGATTGTATAGACCAATAAAGTTGTACAGTTTCTCTCTGGCATTTACTTTTGAATTTAACTTTTGATGAAGAGATCCAAATTTGATGAAGCTTCATACTCCCAATCACAACAATGTTCTTCAGCAAAATACCAAATGTCATGAAATTATGTTATTGTTCCAAAAATCACGTTCATGAAATTTCTACAAGCATTTGTGTCTTGTCAATGGAACATTTAGTTCCACTGACAATTTAGTTCTGCTGGGGCAGCGGCATCACGGCAGCTGACGGGAAAAGACTGATCAAAAAAGCTAGCTGTGTTCTGGGGTGGTGCCTCGACCCAGTAGAGGGAATAGGAGAGAGGAGGATGGTGGCTAAGCTGTCATCTCTGCTGGAGTCCAAGTCCCACCCCATGCGGGACACGCTGAACGCACTGAGGAGCTTATTTAACAGTAGGCTGTGCCATCCTAAGTGCTTGAGGGAAAGGTTCCACAGGTCCTTCCTACCTACGGCTGTCAGGCTTTATAATCTAACCAGTGCTGCTCGTAGAGGTCATATTAAACGTATTAAACGTTGTAAGACAATTACAGTTATTACTGAGGGTGGCAACTAAACTGTTGATTCAAATGTGAGATATACTGTCTGGGTCCATATTTATATTTTGCCAGGTAATTTAATTAACCGTAATGCTGCTGATACCATCTAGCTACAATGCTGCTGCATTATGTATATAACTGTGTACATATGTATATTTATTTACTGCTTTGGCTAACCAGTTCTTATCTTATTGCTCCTGGTGGGTCAGGCCAGCACTGGTGTATGGCAGCTCTGCCACCATCAGTGTGTGAATGTGTGTGTGTGTGTGTGTGTGTGTGTGTGTGTGTGTGTGTGTGTGTGTGTGTGTGTGTGTGTGTGTGTGTGTGTAAATGGGTGGATAGAAGGATCTGAAAAGCACTTTGGTCATCTAGAGATGAGAAAAAGCACTATATAAGTGAACACCATTTACCGTCTTATTTACTATTCCTCTGAGTGCTGCTATCCCAGAATTTCCCCATTATAGGACTAATAAAGGCTTATCTTATCTTAAGAAGAAGAAGCCAACTTTATTGTCATTGAATCCATACAGCCAGTCATGTACAGTAGAATGAAATTACACATCTCCTATCTACAATGTGAATCACATGGTCCACTGCCATGCAAGGCACTACCACAAACAACTTTTTCCTTCCCCCATTCTATTATGCTTAGCACCAAGCTAGGAAGTACCATTTTTACATGGTCTTTGGTATGACCTGGCTGGAGCTTGAGCCCACAACCTCCTGACTGTGGAGATGGATGTGCTACCATTAGGCCACCACTCTTGAAACTATGAGATCCTGGGTTAAAATCCCAGTGAGTGTCTTGAGTAATTTGTATTATTAATCTGTGATGATTGTTGTGGGAGCAAAGCTGAATGGGGGCCTTGAATTTATCCAGCTTAAGTGCTGTACACAACTAGTAATATGTCAAGAACCAATTTTGACTTTGGTGTAAATGGGCTACATAGACAAGCCTCAAAAAGAAAGTAAAATGATCAAGTTGTGCACCAGCATAATGGCACTGTGGCTGAGTTGGTTAAAGTGCCTGTCTAGTAAACAGAAGAGCTGGGTGTCAAATCCTAACAGTGCTTTGGGTAATCAGTGAGGATTTCTGTGGTCTTAAAGCTGAGAAGGGGACCTTGAAGTTATCCTGCTTGGATGCTGTAGAAAACCAGTCTCTTTCTTGGCATAAATGGCTTACATAGTCAGGCCTCAAAAAGAAAGTGAAAGCATCAAGTGGTGTATCAGAAGAGACAAAACTGAAAGCTTTTAACAGAAAACTGCTTTGTATAGCAATATAACTTCAAGGTCCCTTGCTCAGCTTTCATCACTGATTGAAATTTACATCTCATATAACTCCAGGCACTGCTGGGATTTGAACCCAGGATCTCCTGTTTACTAGACAGGCACTTTAACCAACTAAGCCACAGTGCCACACTGTGGTAGGGTAAAACAGGGTTCTCTGGACTATTATTGTTTCTCAAGGAAGTTTTCTAATTTTCCATTTTAATTGGTCAAAAAAACTGAAAATAATTTGCTGCTGTGGTGCATAGGTACCTACAGAACTGTTAGATTATTTTTAGCATAATTAATCTGAGTCAAAAACCAGGCAGAATATTTAAATGTAATTAGATTTATTTTCCTCATGGCCAATGATCCACATCTCTAAATTCAGGCATCCACTGTTCAAAGTCTTATAGTTTTCAGGTTGGTGGGGGGAGCGGACTAGTACGTCCTTGACCATCTAGCAAGACTGCGTGCACAGTCCTTATCTTCTTTTACTCACAGGAAACAGGGAGATAAATATACTCGCTGTCACACGGAACTGGACATGATGAATTGAAAACAGCTGCGTCTTAACAAATATCTGAACACCATACTCAATCATAGACTGGGCATCCATTAACAGAAGGTATTATTACAGCTATGCAATTTATAATTGCTAACTCATGCATTCTTATACACACACACAGATTGGGGCTCATACATGAAATGAACATATAAAAATCAGACATGAAAAGACATGGAATAATATAAGAATAATATAAGAATGATATGGAATTTTTCTATCATATTCCCCCCTTGATACTTAATAAAGCATCACAATTAAAAGAAAAATAATCAAAGTGATAGTAAAGGAAAGTAATTGAAGAATAATGAATAATGATAAAAGGATAGGTATATGTAAGAATGTATGTGTTGTTATGTGTCTTTGCAGACTAGCAGCAATTTTATGAGGTAGTTTAAACTTAAGGCTATGATAAAGTGTGTAGCAATAAAAGTGAATTGCCCCTTTACCATCCTCATCATCTGCAGCAATTCCATCAAGACATATCACTCAGTTTACATGAACCAGCCTCATCATCATATTACGGACACAAGGCCTCACACAGGAAAAGACCAAAATTATCATTATAAAAATTACTAACAAATTCATGATGAGACTTTCCCATGAAGAGAACCACTAACTTAATTAATCTTGTGCATCAGTGACATTATACAAGGCAGTAAGATTGTGTATGGCCGAAGTAATAATATGAACATCTGCATCATTGTCAGGAATGAATGTACAACAATAACCTCCTATAACAGGGCACACACCCCTACGGGTGGCAGTTAATTTACCAAGAACCATTCTATTTTGTGTCATAAATTTTACAAATGATTGTAGCCTATAATTAAGTGTTTCAATCCATAAGGTGTTCTTGCCCACTCTCACCCAAGGAAACAGTGAATGAAGGACCCTCACTCCTGTGCTTTCCATCTGAAATTGCTCTGGTACATCCATGCCCCAAATGGCATCATGTGGCAAAAGGGTAGCATCCTGTGGTAAGAAAGCATCTCTACACCCTGCCCACCTGGCCTGACAACATAATGAGGGTATGATCAGTCGCCAAAACGGGGCACAGAACCCTGCCCAATTCCTGGCCAGGTGTGGGTACGCCCAGTGACCGCACGACCACCATCCCCAGTACTGACAATGTAGATCTTCAGGATAATCAATACAGGGGAGAGACGCACTGTAAGCCGTTGCACACTGAGAGAGTGGGAAGCTGCCCAGGAGAAGTTCTCTAATGAAATTAAACTTGCCTTCGCAGAGTAAGGAGTGTCATCACATTTCCAAGCAGAGGAGTGGCAAGTGTTGTGACAGGTGTGATTCAAAGTAATGTTTGCTGTGTTGTTTCTGTATATCTTAAGAAACAGACAGCCTGTGGTAGCTGCATTATTTTAGCAGTAGCAGATAATTTGTCCAGCTGATAATAGCATTAAGGAACAAACATAACAATTCGAACAATTAGCTGATTTAGCTGTATGATTAATATATCTCCACTGGACATTGTCAGCAGAAACAAGATCATAATGGCCTGGAGCTTTCAGCCAGTCATGGTGAGTGTGTAATAAATCCTGTTCTACAGTGTATAGGCTTTGGAGGAGCTAAGAAAAACCAAAACAAAAGTGTTATGAGAATGATGAGGTTGAAAAGGCAACAACACCAACCGCTTTCAGTTACCAACCTTCTTTCCCCTGCATTTTTGCCCCTCCATGATAAACAAACAGTTGTTTCGCTATGTAAAGCCGTTACTGGATGTCAGGGGGCGCCGCCAGCCGACACTTTTATAGAGAAACAGTTAAACAGTCACTTGCTGAGGATTTTTTTTTTTTTTAGTGAGTTCATAGTGTGTATTAAACAGTGTCTTGCTGAGGGTTCCAAGTGGGGTAAAACAGATGCACCCAAGAGTCACGTCCTTCGCCTTTCACAGCTGTTGGTGTCACCAGGATAACCTCTGTGTTTTCCCTTGCCAGGGAGTATTGGTCCAGTTTTCCTCTTTTTGATGACCAGATCCCCTGGTTTGGCCAAAGATGGGTGCACCCCCCTTGGTTCCTCCATCACATGGTCCCTCCTGGGAAGGTGGCATGGATAATATCTTGCATGTAATCAACCAGAAACCCTTCCTCATCACCTAAGTTAAATGGCTTTAATAGTAGGGTTGGCCACTCATAATTTTCCTATTTTTCTTTGTCACTTTTTTCCTAAGCCATCTTTCATAATCCTATTTGTGCATTATGCTAATCCTATAGATTATTGATGGTAAGCTAAATTGTTTCCTAGGTAAATGTTGAGTACTGTACCTAAATGTGATATGATTTGATTTACAAAGTGTATTCCATTAAATGTATTCCATTATCTAAGTAAATCATTTCAGCTATTTTAAGTTCTGATATTGTTTCAGTTAAGGGTTTCCATGCTACCATAGCAGTATTTGGATTAGTGCAAGGAAAGGCCTTTGTCTATTTAGTATGTCAATAATTACCAAACAATCTTTGCCTTCACACTTATTTAACTCAATGAGATCCATGCAAAGGTTTTGAAAAGAATAAGTTTATGCAGGGAAGGTCAAATTATATTTGCTTTGAGCATTGTTTTCTTCTTACATAATTGAGTAAAAATCTGTTTTGTCTTTGTAGTAGATTCTAAATTGAGTCCCACAGTAAGCTTCATCAGCATAAATTGGACTTTCCTTAGACATTTGGAACTTTTCCCATAAATTTGCATGGCTTTTCTGTTTCCTTATTATTTTACTTTATTTTTTATGAACATGATATTTTTCCTTCCTTTGTGTTTTTTTCTTTTCTTATTAATTTTACTGTATTTCTTATAAAGTCTTAGGATCTTTTCCCCACAATAATCTGCAATTTTTTTTTCATCACATAGTTTTCTTAAATACCTGCAAATTTATTGATGTAAATTTAACTTCTCCTATTCAGTGTTGTGACTCCATTACCAGGATGTTTCACCTATATTTTTCTTTCTTTCCTACATTATTGATCATTTATTGATCATTTTTATTCATTATCTTTTTTCTGGGGATTTTTGCTAATTAATTATTGTGGTTGTGGCTTATATTATTCATATATCCATACCTACATATGTATAGACACAAGAGGAATGTTTAGAGATTGCATATGTGGAATGACCTCACGTCTCAGAGCAGGACAATAGGTCTCGACCACCGGCGAAGATCAACGAGCAGACAGAGACTCAGCGGTGGAGACCTGAATGGACTTCCTGACCCCCCAGGGTCAGGTGGAGGAGAGAGAGGACAATAGAAGGAGATAACACGGATGTGTGATGTCGGCTTTTGTTATGCGATGTCTTTTGTTATGTGATGTATAAGTACGAAGGTCTGACTGCGCTCAGCCTCTTTTCTGCTTCTGCATTGAGATGAGACATGTTGGAGATTGGAAGTCGACAATAAACCTGATTTATAAAATCACTTCGCTTCCTTATTTCAAGCTCCCCACATTGGTGACCAGACGTGAGAATGGACGAAAGACGTTCTCCCGCTACAGGCTCATCAGAGGCGACCCAAACAAGCGCCGTCGCCAACCCTGACATGGGAACAGATGGAAGACGTTCCCCCACAGCAGACTCGTCGGAGACGGCCCAAGCAAGCGCCGTCCCCAACCCTGTCGTGAGAACGGATGAAAGGCGTTCTCGCGCTGCAGACTCGTCAGAGGCGGCCCAAGCAAGCGCTGTCGCCGTTAAACTCCCAGAGTTCTGGCAAAATGGCCCGAACTTGTGGTTCCAGCAGGCTGAGGCTCAGTTTGCACTCGCGGGGGTAACGGCTGACAAGACCAAATTTTACCACATCGTCGCCAGACTCGATGCCGCCACAGCACGATGCGCGCGGAGCGTTATACAACAGCCGCCCGCCAACGACAAATACAAGGAACTGAAGGCGACCCTCATCGAGAGTTTCGTCCCCTCGGCCGAGGAAAGGGCCGGGAGGATACTGGCGATTTACGGCCACGGGGGCCGCAGACCGATGGCCCTCATGGAAGACATGCTGCAGCTGAGGGAGGCAGACAACGACAACTTCCTCTTTCAACACATCTTCCTCAGCACTCTGCCGACACACATGAGAGGGATCCTGGCCAACATACGGTGCAAGACAGCAGGACTACCACGCACTTGCCCGAGAAGCGCAGCGGCTCATCAACTCCTGCGGCGAGCAGATGGCCACAGCAGCATCAGCAGATCTCGGCGTGGAAGCCCAGAGCATCGGAGAATCACAGGCGACGGAGCAGAACCCGCCCACCATGGCAGCGACGCGACCAAGGCGCAGCAAACGGGATGACCTCTGCAACTACCATCGACGTTTCGCCGAGAGGGCATACAAATGCGTGCCCCCCTGCAGTTTCAAGAGCTCGGGAAACTTCAAAGCCGGGAACCGTTAGCAGCTATGGCTCTCGGCGATACAAACAAGCTGCTCTACGTGAGTGACGGGCGCTCCGGGAGACAGTTCCTCATCGACACCGGAGCTCAGGTGAGCTTCATCACCCCGTCCTACGCAGACCGGGCAACAGGACCCCGTGGAAACGGAGCAATGGCAGCTAACGGCTCGATCATCGACACTTTTGGTGAAAGAAACCTGCCTCTGTCCATTCACGGCTGCAACTATAGGTGGACCTTTATTATAGCGGCGGTGAGTTTTAACTTGTTGGGCGCTGATTTCTTATGTGCACATGGGTTGTTAGTCGATCTTGCAAACAGATGCTTAGTTAATGCACTGTCATTTTCTTCTATCCCCTGTTCAGCTCGAGTGTCCCCACCACCCGTGCAGGCCAGCGTTGCCACAGCAGGAGGTAAGTTTGACCAACTCCTCACCCAATTTCCAGCACTCACAGTTCCCAAATTTTCGGCAACAGTAGCGAAACACGGGGTGGAACACTTCATTCCCACAACGGGCCCACCTGTTTTCGCTAAAGCTCGGCGCTTAGACGCCACCAAGCTCGCCATAGCACGCGACGAGTTTGCCAGCCTGGAAAAACTGGGCATTATTCGGCGCTCGAAAAGCCCTTGGGCATCGCCACTGCATATGGTCCCGAAAACCAACGGTTCCTGGAGACCTTGCGGTGATTATCGCAGATTAAACAATGCGACACCACATGACCGCTACCCAATCCCTCACATTCAGGATTTTTCACTACATCTGGCGGGTGCGCGCATTTTTTCTAAAATAGACCTGGTCCGCGGCTACCACCAAGTTCCGGTTCGACCTGAAGACGTCCCTAAAACGGCTGTAATAACCCCTTTTGGTCTTTTTGAATTTTTGCGAATGCCATTTGGCCTCAAAGGCGCTGCTCAAACTTTTCAGCGTATGATGGACGCAGTATTACGCGACCTCCCCTTCGTGTCCGTCTACCTTGACGATATTCTGGTAGCCAGCACGTCGGAGGAAGAACACGAACAACACCTCACTACGGTTTTTCAGAGGCTAGAAGAGCACAGGTTAATAATTAACCTGGCCAAATGCCGATTCGACGTGTCACAAATTGATTTTTTGGGACACAGAGTTTCACCAGAAGGGGCAGTTCCATTGCCGGACAAAGTGCGCGCGGTAGCAAACTTCCCCCGACCACAAACGGTCAGATCGCTACAGGAATTTTTAGGAATGGTAAATTTTTACAACCGTTTCCTCCCTCGCGCAGCTCAACTCATGCAGCCCCTATATGCCGCGCTCAGAAAACAAAAGCCCTCCAACGCGGTCGAATGGACCCCGGAGCGGGAACGCGCCTTCGCGGAAGTAAAAAGAGCACTAGCGGATGCCGCATTGTTAGTCCACCCCGATCCCTCGGCCCGCATAGCGCTGACCACAGACGCTTTAGACCTGGCCATAGGGGCGGTTGTGGAACAACATGTCGACGGAACCTGGCAACCGCTAGCATTTTTTAGCAAATCCTTAAACCAAACCGAGCGCAAATACAGCACTTTTGACAGAGAGCTGCTAGCGCTTCATTTATCCATCCGCCATTTCCAGTTCTGGCTGGAAGGGCGGCGTTTCACGGCTTTTGTAGACCACAAACCACTCACTTTTGCGATGGCTAAAATTTCAGAACCGTGGTCGGGCAGGCAACAAAGACAGCTGGCTGCAATTTCAGAGTTTACCACAGATATTCGACACGTGGCGGGCAAACTTAATGTGGTGGCAGATTGCCTCTCCCGCGCCGTGACATTGTCAGGGCACGAGGAAGCAGATTATACTACCGCAGCCGCAGAGCTCATGGCCAACGCGGACGCGTACGCGGCCCCAATTCACGTAGGGATAGATTACGCGGCCATGGCAGCAGAACAAAGCAGTGACGCGGACGTGCGCGCGCTCCAGTCTGGACCAACAGGGTTAAGGCTGGAGGAAAGGGGTTTGCGTGACGGTGTGCCCCCCCTAATCTGCGACGTGTCAACCAGTCAACCTCACCCGGTAGTCCCAGCCGCGTGGCACCGCCGCGTTTTTGACTCGGTGCACTCCCTCGCGCACCCAGGGGTGCGCGCCTCGGTGAAAATGGTCGCGGAGAAGTTTGTTTGGCCAGGCCTGTGTAAAAATGTAAAGGAGTGGGCGAGGACTTGCATGTCTTGCCAACGCGCCAAAATTCACAAACACACGAAAGCTCCTCTGGAACCCTTCCGAATCCCGGCCAGGAGGTTTGACCACGTACACGTCGACCTCGTGGGCCCACTGCCGTCGTCTCAGGGGTTCACACACCTTTTAACAATGGTAGACCGGACCACACGCTGGCCAGAAGCAGTCCCGCTGGCGTCAACCACGGCCGCGGAAGTCGCTCGCGTTTTTTTAACAACCTGGGTGGCGCGTTTCGGTGTCCCATCACACATCACGTCCGATAGGGGGCCTCAATTTGTCTCAGAGCTATGGTCAGCCATGGCCAGCAGCTTAGGGGTGACAATTCATCGCACCACCGCGTATCACCCTCAAGCTAACGGGTTATGCAAGCGTTTTCATAGGTCTTTAAAGGCCACCCTCAGGGCCTCACTGACGGATACAGATTGGGTAAATAAACTTCCCTGGGTTTTATTAGGGTTGCGTTCTGCGCCTAAGGAGGATCTAGACGCCTCCCCGGCAGAATTAGTTTTCGCACAACCTCTCAGGCTCCCGGGTGAGTTCTTACCAGAACATCCAGAGCCCGGGCACCTTCCAGCCCTGAGGCCCCTAAGCAGCACGGGACCGGGCACACTCCCCGGACCCGTACATCACTCTTTTCCGCGGGTTTTTGTTCCCCAAGCTTTGAAAAACGCTGAGTTTGTTTTTGTTAGGCACGAAGCTTTAAAACCAACCCTCCGCCCACCATATGATGGACCATATAGAGTGCTGGAACCTGGTGATAAGCATTTTGTGCTTGATTTAGGGGACAGAAAAGAAACAGTCAGTATTGACAGACTTAAGCCTGCTTTCATGTTGAGTGACGAACCTGCACGGGTGGCGAGAGCACCTCGACGGGGTAGACTCCCCAAGAGACACACCTCAACCCCCCCCCAGGGACCAAATAACCACTCTCCTCCCCAAGCTGCAGATTCCTTTCAGGACGGCCCCGCCAGGACGCCAAAGCAGGCCTACAGCAGATTTGGGAGAAGATTGAAACCCAGACGACACATAGACTGATGTAAAATTGACAAGGGGTTGTAAGCTATGCTGTTGAATTTTGCCGTTGCAGAGTTAGGGCTGACATATGACATAGACTATACTGTTGTTGTTACCACTGAATTTTTAACATTAACATGCTGTATAGCTTGAAGGTTAGCATGGCTGCTGAGGATATTTTTCCCTTTTTCCTGCTGATGTGAATAACGGTATAATATGTCATGGATGTTACCTTAAGCTGTGAACTTAATTTTATTGTCCTTTTCTTAGACGTTTGGGGGGGGCTGTGGCTTATATTATTCATATATCCATACCTACATATGTATAGACACAAGAGGAATGTTTAGAGATTGCATATGTGGAATGACCTCACGTCTCAGAGCAGGACAATAGGTCTCGACCACCGGCGAAAATCAACGAGCAGACGGAGACTCAGCGGTGGAGACCTGAATGGACTTCCTGACCCCCCAGGGTCAGGTGGAGGAGAGAGAGGACAATAGAAGGAGATAACGCGGATGTGTGATGTCGGCTTTTGTTATGCGATGTCTTTTGTTTTGTGATGTATAAGTACGAAGGTCTGACTGTGCTCAGCCTCTTTTCTGCTTCTGCATTGAGATGAGACATGTTGGAGATTGGAAGCCGACAATAAACCTGATTTATAAAATCACTTCGCTTCCTTATTTCAAGCTCCCCACAGTGATAACACCCCCCCCCCCCCATGCATGGAGATGCCCATGCATCAAAATGGTGGCGTACTTGAACAGTGTGATGTTTTGTTTTGGGGGTTTTTGCTAGAAGAAGGAAATGTTTTCCTTAGAGATACAGTATACCATTATTATATGTGGCACATTTACATATGGTTAATTTAGATGAAACTTTGTGAGTAGTATAACACCCTTAAAATGAGGTTTCTGTAATCATGCCTCTTTTTGTGAGTGTCTTCCCTTGACCTATTTTGCAAATGTTAGTTACAACAATTAACCCAGCTGCCTGTGCAGATTTAATGTGATTTAGCATTTATTGTAACCAATTTTGAATTTTTTTCATTAAGCCCACATCTGCCTGGGCTGTTGACCACAGACAGTTTGAATTTGTGTCAGTGCATGTTTGTGAAAGGGTATGTCCCATTTCTTCTGTTAATGGAAGGGTGGACATATTGCTTAATTTGAATTTGGCTTCATTCTGCACAAGGAATGCTTTATTTCCTATGTTTCTTCCTAAATTTTGATGTGGTCTGCAGTCCCAGGGCCTGGCTCGGCCGAAGCCAAGCACCAGGAGCACAGCACAACTCTTTAGCACATCAAAATCGTACAACACAATTATTCCTTATTCCTGTCACAATTCTGAAATGTGATACTGTCATACCATTATCTGGTGAGAGGCGTCATTGCAATGTGTCAGAGCTGCAATGTCATTTCAGGTAAACACTGCATTTTCAAAGTCAAAGTCAGGTAAATTGATATGTGTTATGTCATTGTCAATGTCATTTGTTTTACTTAGCTTTGGGTCTGCCTGTCACATGTTGTGGTTTGCTTGTGAGGTCCTCCTCCCCCCACGCTGCCGCCGCCGTCTCCAGCCAATGGCCCTGATGTTCAGTGTGATGACAAACGTCGTATTCCCCTTGTTGCAGCCAGCCTGCCCCACACCTCTCTCCATCCTCCCATCCACCACAAGCATCTAATGTCAGTGCCATCCTGAAAAAATAAGAGCGTAGCGCCCCCCTCCCGCCCCCCGCGTCAGTAATCACACAAACAGAAGTTTAACTGTGCTTTTATAAAACTTCTGAGTGTTACTCTTGTAGTCATTCAACTCTTTCCTTGTTATTTGTTTTTGTAACAGTGCTTATTTTAATTTTTTTATTTAATTAAATTTGTAGTCTAACTAATGGTTCAGTTTTCATTTTTGCCTGTACATTTAGAAAAAAAAAATGACCCAAGCTTATTTTGTAATGTTTTTGCTGGAGTGGGAGAGATCTTTTTCTCTCGTCATGTTAAATGTTTTGAGCTCTTCCCAATTATGTGCGGAATTATCTGCAATTATCTGCGGAAGAGGTCATGGTGATATGTCAACCAGGCAGCAGTCCGTCTTTTCTGCTTAGACTGCTGTCCCTGTGACTAGATAAGTAGTAAAGGATTGATTGCTGGAATTCAAGGGCTTAAATTCCACAAGGTGCTTCCCACCTTGTACTGAGCCCTTAAGCTTATTGCATTTCATTAAGGAAAAAATTTCACAGAATATATTGTTTAAATGGGAAAATCAGACTGGAACTTTCTGAGTTCCTTTTTTAGGTAAAATTTTAAGCATTATAGTACTTAAGGAGTAGCATGAACTTGTTTTCTTTTCATTACTTAATCCAAAAAGTCATTAAAAGCAACATCTAGGTTAGAGAATAAATAAAATGGTTCCTTTTACTCAAGCACACCCATAGCAAAACAGGAAAAATTTATGATTTTAAAGTATTCCAGTAGTGATTTGCATATTTGTCTGTCCTCATAATGTCACTTAACCGATGCACTGTGCATTACAATGTCAACTTTCACACAGTCTGGCATTTATTTAAATTAATAGGACAGTAAACCAACCAATTGGTCCTTTTTAATGCCAACAGAAACAAATCTAATCAGAGAGCCCAGTATTGGGACATTTTCCTCTGTTTTTTTCTAAATCCTATAATCCTTCAGAGCTTTGCTGTTTTGTCATGAACAGTAAAAGGACTAAAACTTTAATAATCACATAGTCATTCATTAAGAGTGAGTTTTCTATTTCAAAAAGAACAATAATATGGCAAAGAAGCATTAAAATCTCTGTCTGATAATTAGCAGCCTCAGGTAAATCATATGCACATTGTCATTACCTGTCATGACTCGCCGCTCATCAGCGGCGCAAGCTGTGCGCACACCTGCGCGCACACCTGCGCCTCGTCAGCGGCGAGGTATTTAACTCACTCTGCCCTGGGCTTCGGCCTGAAGCCGTCTGATCTCATTGGCATCTCTTGCTGCAAGGAACCCCCTTCTCCAAGCAAGTAAACCTGAGTAAGCTTCACTTACCTCTCTTTCTCCCAGCCTTCTCCCCTGTGCACAGGTGGATTCCCCGGCGGCGGACCTCGTCTCCTCGCTGCTGCTTCCTCGCTGCTGCTACAGGCGCTCCAGGTTGTTGTCTCCCGGGCTATGCCCTTGTCAACGCCAGCCACCTGCTCAAACCAAGTAAGCCAGCAAACTGTCTTAGTCATCTGTATTGGTGTGGTGCCAGTTACCCTTCTCCCTCTGCTTCCTCCCTTAGGGTTGTCCAGCTGAACGGCTTCCTGCCCCCGTGCCTGACGCAGATGCCCACCACCAATACATTCTTATCTCACAGACACGCAGCCACACACTCTTGTTGTTCAATAAAGCTATTAAATCTACCCTGAGCCTGCGTGTGTGTCTCCTGAGCCGTGCGTTATGTCAGTACGGCTTCAGCAGAGCGGCTCGGCAGACAGCGGGCTCGCATGCCGTCTTTCCACCCTCGAGGCTCGGGTGGATCTAATAGCCCACCAACAACAAGTGATCCTTAATCAATTAACAATAATAACTAACCGATCAGACCGCCTGGACCCCCAACAGCCGTTCCCCTTGGTTCGTCTGGGTGGCGCAGCTCCCGCTGCTCCGGCGGCTGTCCAGCCTGCTCCGGGTGCGCCGGCACGACTCACACCCATTCCTACCCCCGCCCGCTTTAGCGGCAAGCTCGGTGGAGCGCGGGGGTTTATCATGCAGTGTGAGTCCGTGTTCCACCGCATTCCCGGAGACTTCCCCTCAGACCACAGCCGGATTGGCTATATAGGTAACCTCCTGGAGGGTCGAGCGCTTTCCTGGGCTTACGCTATAATAGCAAAGCCCAGCTACGCCACCCTCACCTATGGCCAGTTCGTGCAACAATTTCTGGAAGTGTTCGATCACTCGCGTATGGATAGTGTCCAGGTCAATCGCCTTCTCAGCCTCCAGCAGGGGAGCCGATCGGCGGCCGATTACGCGATCGACTTCCGGGTTAGGGCGGAGGAAGTCGGCTGGGAAGAGCGTTCGCTCTGCGGCATCTTCCTTCGCAGTCTTAACTCTGGTCTGAGGGATGAGCTGGCCAGCTGGGATATCCCGGAGACGCTAGCAGAGCTGATTTCCCTAGCTATTAGCTTGGATAACAGGCTGCGCGAGCACGCCTCGGAGCGGAAGTCCTCTTCTCGCTCGCGGGGTGCCTCGGCGTGCCTGCCCCAAGCTCGCCCCCTGGCGTTACCGCCGCCGGAGTCCTCCGAGGAGTCGGAGCCGATGGTGACGGGCCGGACAAAGCTCCCCCTAGCGGAGAAACAACGTCGCTGTGAGTTGGGCCTCTGCATGTATTGCGGGGGCGGCCAGCACACGGTGGAGCATTGTCCGGAGAAACAAAACGGGGAGGTCCGCGAGTCACTGTAGGGGGCCTCGCGGACGCTAATCGGTTAACTCCCCTCACACATTTGACGCTGCCCATCCGCTTCTGCCACAATCTCACAGGGCTTCTCACTCACGCACTGGTGGATTCAGGCGCGGAGGGTAGCTTCATATCACAAAGCCTGGCAACCCGATTGGGCATCCGTTGCCACCCCCTCGATCCTCCTCTCGCCCTAGTCAATCTCTCCCATGTCTCTCTGGGAAAAGTGACTCACCGGACGCCCCCCGTCTCGGTTATCATCTCGGGGAACCACCGGGAGGACATCACCTTCTACGTCCTGCCTTCCTCCACTACACCTGTCATCCTTGGATACCCATGGCTCCGCCTCCACAACCCCGTCCTGGACTGGAAGACTGGTAGGGTGTCTGCCTGGAGCTCCTTTTGCATGGGAACCTGTCTCCAATCCGCTGCCTGCGCCCCGTCCTCTCCTCCCACTGCTAAGGACGCCGCGCCTCTGGATCTCACCCTGGTGCCCTCGGAGTTCCACGACCTGGGCGCGGTCTTCAGCAAGTCCAAGTCGATGTCTCTTCCTCCACACCGGCCCTATGACTGTGCCATTAACATCCGCCAGGGGGCACCTCTACCCTCGGGACGCCTCTACAGTCTGTCTGCGCCAGAGAAGGAGGCGATGAACACATATTTGAAGAAGTCGCTCAGCGCTGGGATTATCCGCCCATCATCATCACCATTAGGCGCAGGGTTCTTCTTCGTGGGCAAAAAGGATGGCTCCCTTCGTCCTTGTATTGATTACCGTGCCCTCAATGACATCACGGAGAAGGACCGCTACACCCTGCCCCTGATGGACACTGCCTTCCACTCCCTCCAGGGGGCGACCTGGTTTACCAAGCTGGATCTCCACAGCACGTACCACCTCGTCCGGATCCAGGAGGGAGATGAATGGAAGACTGCCTTCCATACCCCAAACGGCCACTTTGAATACCTAGTCATGCCGTTTGGGCTGACCAATGCTCCAGCCGTCTTTCAGCGCCTCATAAATGATGTCCTCTGGGATTTCATCGGCCTGTTCATGATCGTCTACCTGGATGATATTCTCATCTTCTCCAGATCCAGGGACGAGCACCGGATCCACGTGAGGCGGGTCCTTCAGAGGCTACTGGAGAACCGACTATATGTGAAAGCGGAGAAATGTGAGCTCTACGCCAAGACAACTTCCCTCCTGGGGTTCGTCATCTCCCATGACCAGGTGCTCCCGGACCCAGTGAAGGTCAAAGCGGTGGTAGATTGGCCCACGCCAACCTCGAGGAAACAGGTGCAACAGTTCATCGGGTTTGCCAATTTCTACCGCCGCTTCGTCCCTAATTTTGGAGCCATCGTCGGCCCTCTGACCCGCCTCACCTCCCCTAAAGTCCCGTTTCGGTGGACTGAAGAGGCTGCAGCAGCCTTCCAGGCGCTGAAAACGGAGTTTTCCTCCTCCCGGGTCCTCAGCCAGGTTGACCCCACGCTGCAGTGCATCGTGGAGGTGGACGCTTCGGATACGGGGGTGGGGTCGGTGCTGTCCCAGCGGTCACCAGCCAACGGAGCCAAGCGGCCCTGCGCCTTCTTCTCTCGGCGCTTGTCCCCGGCGGAACGTAATTACGACGTGGGAGACAGAGAACTATTGGCCATCAAGCTCGCGCTTCAGGAGTAGCGCCACTGGCTGGAGGGGGCCGCCTTGCCGTTTGTGGTACTCACCGACCATAAGAACTTGGAGTATTTAAGAACTGCCAAACGTCTGAATGCCCGCCAGGCACGTTGGTCCCTGTTCTTCGCAAGGTTCAGGTTTAACATCACCTACAGGCCCGGCTCCAAAAACGGCCTGCCCGACGCCCTCTCCAGGCAATTTGCCCCTGAGGCGTCAGAAGATGCGGTCCACACCATCCTGCCCAGGTCGTGCGTCGTGGGGGCCGTCTCCTGGGACATTGAGAGCAAGATCCGGAGGGTGCAGGGGTCGGAACCGGACCCTGGCGGCAGACCGGAGGGGAGGCTCTTTGTGCCATCTGCTGTCCGGGGGGAGGTTATCCACTGGCTCCATACCTCGAAGCTCACTTGCCACCCTGGGTCCTCCCGGATGATCGACCTCCTCCAACGGTCCTTTTGGTGGCCGGGACTGCGGAAGGACGCCGCCCGCTACGCCCGGGCCTGCCCCGTCTGCGCCACCAGTAAGTCGGGTAACGCTCCCCCCGCGGGTCTGCTCCAGCCCCTGCCCATCCCTGGTAGGCCTCCCTGTCTCCAACAACTTCGACACAGTCCTGACAATCGTTGACCGTTTTTCCAAGGCCGCCCACTTTGTGCCCCTACGGGGGCTCCCCTCTGCCTTAGAGACGGCGGACCTCCTCATCCAGCACGTGGTCAGACTGCACGGGATACCGGTTGACGTGGTCTCCGATCGGGGTCCCCAGTTCTCTTCGGACGTCTGGAGGTCTTTCTGCAATGCCCTGGGAGCCAAAGTAAGCCTCTCCTCCGGCCATCACCCCCAATCCAACGGGCAGTGTGAGCGGACCAACCAGGAGCTGGAGGCTGTGCTCCGCTGCGTCACTACATCTAAGCCCGCATCCTGGAGCACACATCTCGCCTGGGTGGAGTACGCCCACAACACCTCCCGCTCTTCTGCCACCGGGATGTCCCCCTTCAAGGCATCCCTGGGCTACGATCCACCTCTATTCCCCGCGCAGGAGGGTGAGTTGGCTGTCCCCTCAGTCCAGGCGCACCTCAGGCGGTGCCGCTCCTTTTGGACCACGGCGCGCAATGCGCTTTTACGCACGGCGGAGCGCAACAAGTCCACGGCAGACTGGCACAAGAGACCTGCCCCTGCCTACCAGGTGGGCCAACAAGTCTGGGTGTCCACACAGGACGTTAATTTAAAGGGTGAGAGGAGGAAGCTGGCACAACGGTTCATCGGCCCATTTCCCATTACCAAGATCATCAACCCGGTGGCTGTGCGTGTGGCTATTCCCCCCTCCCTCCGCATCCATCCCACCTTCCACGTCTCCAAGGTTAAACTGGTGGTCTCTGACCCCCTCTACCCTCCACCTGCAGCGCAGCCCGCGCCCCGGATGATAGGTGGCCATCCGGCCTGGACAGTCTCCGCCATCCTGAACTCCCGGCGCCGGGGTCGCGCGTTGCAGTATTTGGTGGACTGGGAGGGCTATGGACCTGAATGGAGACAATGGGTGCGCTCCTCGTTTGTGTTGGACCCGTCCCTCATTGCTGAGTTCCACCGAGCGCACCCGGAGAAACCATCGCCAGGAGGCGCTGCTAGAGGGGGAGTACTGTCATGACTCGCCGCTCATCAGCGGCGCCAGCTGTGCGCACACCTGCGCCTCGTCAGCGGCGAGGTATTTAACTCACTCTGCCCTGGGCTTCGGCCTGAAGCCGTCTGATCTCATCGGCATCTCTTGCTGCAAGGAACCCCCTTCTCCAAGCAAGTAAACCTGAGTAAGCTTCACTTACCTCTCTTTCTCCCAGCCTTCTCCCCTGTGCACAGGTGGATTCCCCGGCGGCGGACCTCGTCTCCTCGCCGCTGCTTCCTCGCTGCTGCTACAGGCGCTCCAGGTTGCTGTCTCCCGGGCTACGCCCTTGTCAACGCCAGCCACCTGCTCAAACCAAGTAAGCCAGCAAACTGTCTTAGTCATCTGTATTGGTGTGGTGCCCGTTATCCTTCTCCCTCTGCTTCCTCCCTTAGGGTTGTCCGGCTGAACGGCTTCCTGCCCCCGTGCCTGATGCAGACGCCCACCACCAATACATTCTTATCTCACAGACACGCAGCCACACACTCTTGTTGTTCAATAAAGCTATTAAATCTACCCTGAGCCTGCGTGTGTGTCTCAAGAGCCGTGCGTTATGTCATTACCACCTTGTTTTGTGCTTTGAATCATGTCATATAAGCTGTATTTAAAGCTTTCAATTATTGGGTATTATTTAGTGACAGCATTATGCCATAATCTTCAGTTTAATTCATCATATTGATGATGGTCACAGTGATTGATATGCGTGCACTTTTTTTTTTCCACAATATCTTTATTGAACCTTTTTTTTTTTTTAACAAACATGATACAAACAATCAAACACTAACACTAAAGTACTACAAAAAAAAAAAAATACACTAAAAACACCAACAACCACCAACAAAATCAAATCTTCAAAAATGCTCCTCTGTTTAGTCTAGACAATCCAATACATAAGTATACATATTATGTTCACCAGTTTGGAATTTACAAGGTCCACACACATCATTCACCTTCTTCTTCAAGAGTTATGTTTAAATTTTTTACATAATCAATAAAAGGTCTCCATATATTCTCAAACACAATTTCCTTTGATTTCAGTATATATGTTATTCTTTCTAATGGAAGGTTTGTTAACATCTGTCTTAACCACTGAGTCACATCTGGTCTATGAGTCTTTTTCCATAATAGTGCAATACATTTTTTGGCATTAAGCAAACTGAGGTCTATGAATGTTCTTTCACTTTTATTAAAATTATGCTTTTCTGGGTACAGACCCAACAAAAACAGTTTAGGATTCAATATGATTTGTTTTGAGATTATTTTTTCAATTGTTACCCTCACCTCTTCCCAAAACATTCTTATTAATCTACATTCCCATAAACAATGAAATAGGGTTCCTTTACTTTCCATGCATTTTGTGCATGTATCTGGTATATTTTTGTTATATCTATTTAACTCCTCCGGTGTAACATACATCCGCATTAACCATTTGAAATGTATCAATTTAAGGCGTGCATTTATTGATTTGGTTTGAGCTTCTGTACAAGCCAATTCCCATTGTTCCTCTGAAATTTCAGTTTGCAGATCTTCTTTCCAGTAGTTTAATCTTTTCAGTGAATTTTCACTTGAAGATAGTGTCAATGAGTTATAAAACTCTGAAATAATACCCTTTCTATTACTATCTTTCATCATCATTTTTTCCAAGGATGAATAAATAGGTCGAGTGAGAGCTTTATTTTGATTTGATTGAATAAAGTTTCTAAGTTGAAGATATTTAAAAAAATGTGTTCTATTGAGATTAAATTTGATCCTCAGCTCTTCAAAAGACATTATGTTATCTGCACATGGCAAATATAAATCCTGAATCTTTTGTATCCCTTTTAAATTCCATACTTTAAATACAGCGTCCGCTCTCCCTGGTTTAAAATATTGATTACCCCATATTGGACTAAATTGTGACAATAACTGTGGTTCTTTTAAATAGTTTTTAGCTTCACACCATATTTTGATCATATGCTTTACAAATGGATTTTTAACTTGTTTTTGTAATTTTTTTGCCGAATCTGAGTATATGAATATGGGAAGAGGTAAAGGTAAATTGTATGATTCCATTTCAGTCCAGTGAGGGAGATCATTTGATGAAAAATAATATGTCATAGACCTCAGTTGTGCCGACCAATAATACAACATAAAATTTGGACATTTCAGACCTCCACGATCAAATGGTAAATATAATAAAGACAAACGTAATCTAGCCCTCCTGTTGTTCCATATAAATTCCACTAACTTTTTTTTATTCTTGAGAATAGATCTAAAGGTGGTGATAAGGGAATGTATTGAAATAAATAAAGTATTTTAGGTAAAATATTACTTTTAAGTATATTGATTCTCCCGATCATCGACATTGGTAGTGACATCCATCTCTGAGTTAATTCATTGATATCTGACATTAAGGCTTCATAGTTGACACTGGCGACTGATTCTAGCTTAGGCACAATTTGGATTCCTAAATATTTAAACTGATTTACAACATTGAATTGATTTACCTCAGGGGCTGGGTAATTTCTCTGGGTCTCATTTAGCATTAATATTGAAGATTTAGTTTTATTTATTTTATATCCTGATATTTCCCCAAAATTCTTTATTAAATTCAACAAGGTTGGAATTGATTTTTTTAGATTCGACATAAACAAAATTATATCATCGGCGTACAGGGAGATTTTATGTTCTGTTGGTCCAACTTTAATTCCATATATTTGTGAATGTAAACGTATCGCTATCGCTAAAGGTTCAATTGCCATAGTAAACAGTAAAGGTGAAAGTGGACAGCCTTGTCGACATCCTCTATTGATTTTTATTGGTTTTGAAATATTGTTATTTGTTAGGATTTCTGCTGTAGCATTATTGTATATTATTTGAACCCATTTTATGAAATTATTTCCAAGTCCAAACCTTTGTAGGACTTCAAAAAGAAAGGGCCATTCAACTCTATCAAAGGCCTTTTCGGCGTCCAATGATAGGAGAGCTGTATCCGGTGCTTCTTTATTAAAATAAATAATATTAAATAGTCTTCTTACATTATGGAAGCCTTGTCTACCCTTTATAAAGCCATTCTGATCTCGATTAATAATATTTGGTAAAATTTCTTGTATTCGTCTTGCTAAAATTTTACAGATTATCTTAAGGTCGGCGTTTAATAGGCTTATTGGTCTCATATTTTCACATTTATTAGAGGGCTTACCTGGTTTTGGCAGCAGTATAATTAAGGCATTATTTATGTATGATGGTAAATTATTATTTTGAAATGCTTCTAGAACCATTTCCAAAAAAGGTTTTATTAATTTATTCTTAAATTTTTTATAAAGGTCAACTGGAAGACCATCTGGTCCTGCACTTTTTCCTGATTTCATATTATCAATGGCTAGCCCAACTTCTTCTTGACTAATTTTAGACTCCAATATCTCCCTGTTTTCATTTGGAATACACGGTATAGATAGTTCGTTCAAAAACCCATTTAGTTTTGTTAAATCAGGTTCATTTTTGGTATCATATAATTTTTCATAGTAATCTCTAAAGGCTCTATTAATTTCTAAAGGATCTATAACTACCTGTCCTTTACTTATAATACTGGTAATTGGTGTTTTAATTTCTAATTGTTTAATCTGCCATGCTAATAATTTTCCTGATTTTTCACCTTGTTCATAAAAAGATTGTTTCAATCTTAGAAGACTCGAGGCAGCTCTATTCGCTGATTTTTTGTCGTATTCAGCTCTCAAAATCAGTAATTCATTCTCCAACCTTGGGTCACTTCCTGCATACACTTTTTCCTGAAGACTTTTTATTTTATGTTCCAATTTAGCTCTCTCCTCTCGAGTCTTCTTAGATTTTGATCCTGTATAACTAATAATATGTCCCCTAATAAAAGCTTTGAAAGCCTCCCACTTTACACATGCTGATGTTTGTGTAGTATTGATGTCAAAGAACTCGTCTATCTGTTTTTCTATATACTTGACAAATTCCTCATCCTGAAGCCATTTATGCTGAAATTGCCATCTACCTGATTCCTTTGTCAATTTTTTATCTACATATATTAGACAACAGGGTGCATGATCAGAGATCACGATGTTATCATAAAAGCAGTTTTGAATCTTGGACCTTAATTCTGTGGAAATCAAAAAATAATCAATACGTGAGAATGTCTTGTAGGTACTGGAATAACAAGAATAGGCTTTAACTTGTGGTTTCATTTCTCTCCATATATCTAACAATCTCAATTCTTTCATAAAATGATTAATAGTCATCCTACATCCAATGTGCGTACAATCCAGTCCTGTTGATCTATCTATACCTGGATTCAATGTACAATTAAAATCCCCTGCTATTATATGTTGCCCTGTAAGTGATGATAAAATAAGAAATAAATTAGCAAAGAACTTCTGATCATCTATATTGGGACCATATAAGTTCACAAGATTTATATTTTCTAATAGCAAAGAACCTTGAATGATTACATATCTTCCAAATTTGTCTCCAATTACATTTTTCACTTGAAAAGGAACTGATTTATGTATGAGAGTCATAACTCCCCTGGCTCGGGATGAAAATGAAGAGATGAATACACTTCCTTGCCATCTACTCCTAATTCTTTTAACATCCTCCTCTATTAGATGAGTTTCTTGTAAAAACACAATTTTTGAACCCATGTCTTTTATTTTATTCATAACTTGTTTAAGTTTTTTTAAGTTTTGTAGACCTCTGCAATTCCATGAAGTTAAATTAAGATTAACACTTTGGTTTATGATCAATAGAGAGTTTGGGATTACCTTGCAGTGTAAACATGCTCATACAGAGAAGCAAAAACATGAGTGGTTGAACATTCATCCTACAAACTACACACAAACAAATTTCCCCTTCCCACACTTGTGGCAAACCCCCCAAAATCAAAAGAAAAATTCTGTCTCCCGATATAGCCATCGACCGTTCCACACCCACGGGGAACAGCCTAAGCCACTCCTTCTTCATCCTCCCAATCACCCTAACTCTACTGCTTTTAATGACGTAACATTAACTCTCCTCTGTAGTTTTCCAACTTAACTCCAAAATTTTTAACAACTTTGTACATCATAGTTTTTTTTTGTTTGTTTTGTTTTTGTTTTGTTTTTTTAATATATAATACAATCTATATTTTGTAAACTTACTATTTACTTCAAGTCAGTCAGATGCCTGTGCAAATGCTTAATTATTCTACCTTATATTTTGTTCATGCTTAGCTCCCACCAGTCTCTTCTTCTTCTTTGATCTTCTTGATGAACTCCTGCGCCTCCTCTGGGGTCTTGAAGATGTGGGTTCTGCCCTCATACGTGGTCAGCAGTCTCGCAGGATAGATTACACCATGACGAATCCCAAGGTTGCGCAGCTCCTTACGTATGGGATCAAACTGCTTCCTCAATTGCTGGATTCCTGTGGCCAAATCTGGGTAGAACCGCACCTGCTGGTCCTGGTGTTTAATCTCTCCTTTAGCTCGTGCAGCGTTGAAGATCTTCATCCTGTCTCTGTTGCTAAGAAACTTCATAATTAAGGTCCTCGGCGGTCCCTTATCTCTCCGTGGGCCAATACGATGTGCATTTTCCAGAACCACTGCTGATTGCAACTCCTCGCTGCCCAGCACCTCCGGAATCCACTTTTCCAGAAAGGAACATACGTCCCGACCTTCTGATTCCTCTGGAAGACCCACCAGCCTCAAGTTATTCTGTCTCGACCGAGATTCCAAATCCAAAATATTATCTTCCAGAGATTTATTTTTTTTTTCCAAAGTGCGCACCTTTAATTGAAGACGGGTGACGTCATCTTCAGCACTAGCGAGACGGAGCTCCATCTGCGCCGTTCGTTCTACACAGTCACCCAATTCCTTTCTTATTCCTTCCAACGCTGTCATAATCCCATCAAATCTAGAGGAAAAGTCCGCTCTCATTGAACTCATGGCAGCCATCAGCGCATCTGCGCCTCCCCGCGCAGACATCGCACCGTTGCCAGCCTCCTCCGCCATATATGGAGTTTTATTTGCTGCGTCACAGACCTGAAAGTCCGTTAATTTGGACTGTTTCGGCGGCTCGCTTTTTCCTTTACCTGGTTTTCCAGCCTTAGGCTTCGCCGACATATCCTCGCCCGAACGCTGGGATACGTTCTGTCCCAAATGAGAGAGTTATTTGCCGATTTTTTTTTCTCCAGGAGCAGAGCAGAGCGAGACACGTCCGTCCTACGTGGCAGCCATAACCGGAAGTCGATATGCGTGCACTTTTACTTAACTTATTGGCATCCGACATAGCTTGGTGTCAACAGGAGAGGTGGGGGTGAGCAGAAGTGGGGTGACATCATTTGCTGGACTCCTGGGGCAGGGCCATGGCTGAGCAGCAGAAGAGCGAGGAGCAGGGGGAGGGAGAGACCAAGGTGCGGCCCTCATTGTCATGTCAGACCATTAATCTTTTGCCCTTTTTCCCTGTAAAGTTCACTGTTGTCCCTCGGTCAGACAGATGATGCAGCTCTGAGCTGAAAAATTACACTGCGCTTCAAAAAAAATTGAATAAAATAGCCAAAAATTGAATAAAATAGCTCAGTGCTGTTTATCTGCCCTCAGGCATCCCAAAAGATAAAAGTAAAAAACCCAAATATCTCTCTGCCCTGCTAGCAGGCAGTTTAACCCAAAATAAGGAAAAAATCTGGCAATTGAAAATGTTGGCTTTAAAAATATGAGAATATTTACCAATTGTGCAACCACACTGACATATTATTCGGCCCAGGAAACACGCACGCAGGCTCAGGCAGATTTGAAAGCTTTATTAATAAACAATGTGATGTGTATGGATGCGTGTGTGAGAGATAAGTATGTACTGTGGGTGGAGGATGCAGGTCAGGACAGAGCAGCACGCCGTGCGGCCAGGCAACCCTGTGAGTGAGAGGAGAACAGGGGTTAGCTGGGCAACCACACAGGAGAGTAATAAGGTTCTGTGCTTACTTGTAGTACTGCGGTGGCTGGCGTTGGCAAGGTCCCAAGCCTGGGAGACAGCGTCCTGCTGTACGTCCGAGATGAAGTGGTGAGGCAGAGGAGCAGCGAGACGAAGGGGAGAGTGTCCGCCGCCGGGAGGTCCACCTGTGCACAGGGGAAGGCTGACAGGAAGAGATAAGACAGTAATGGACAGCTTACGTGCCGTGATGAGGAGTCAGCATGCCTGGAGGGTAGGATGCTGCTGAGGGTTTGAGTACGCAGGGAGACAGACGGCTTCAGGCTGCAGCTCAGGGCGAGATGGAATAAATAGCTGCGCACTAACGAGGTGCAGGTGTGCGCGCAGCTGAGGTGGATGCCCGTGAGCGGCGGGTGATGACAGTACTCCCCCCCCCACCAGCGCCTCCTGGCGCTGGCTTACCTGGGTGAGTTCGATGAAACTCCGCGATGAGGTCCCGATCCAACACCCACGAAGAGCGCACTCAGGATCTCCACTCCGGACCATAACCTTCCCAATCCACCAGATATTGCAGCCCACGACCTCGGCGCCGGGAGTCCAGGATGGCAGTAACACCCCATGCCGGGTCACCGTCGATCATCCTAGGCACAGGAGGAGACCTAGGAGCAGGGCAGAGTGGATTGGAAAGGACAGGTTTGATTTTAGATACGTGGAAAGTGGGACACACACGTAGGGAGGGGGGAGGGCCAAACGCACAGCCACCGGGTTGATGATCTTTGAAATCACGAAGGGGCCGAGGAATCGCGGCGCCAACTTCCTCTTCTCACCCTTAAGGTTAATATCCTGGGACGAGAGCCAAACCCACTGACCCACCTGGTAGACAGGAGCCGGTCTTCTGTGGCGATTGGCGGTGGAGCTGTTGCGCGCCGCTATGCGTAAAAGCGCGTTTCTTGTCCTGGTCCACACACTCCGGCAGCGCCTCATGTGCGCCTGGACCGAAGGGACAGCTAACTCACCCTCCTGCTCGGGGAACACGGGGGGATCGTACCCCAAGGACGCTTCGAAGGGCGACACACCAGTAGCAGAGGATTGGGCCGAGTTATGGGCGTATTCCACCCAGGTCAGGTAGGAGCTCAAGGATGAAGGATTTGAGGATGTCACGCAGCGCAGGGCGGCCTCCAACTCCTGATTCATGCGCTCGCACTGCCCGTTAGACTGGGGGTGGTGACCAGAGGAGAGACTAACCGTGGCCCCCAAAGCGTTGCAAAAGCTCCTCCAAACCTGGGAGACAAACTGCGGGCCCCGGTCCAAGACCACGTCCAGCGGGATCCCATACAGCCTGACGACATGTTGGACCAGGAGGTCAGCCGTCTCACGTGCCGAAGGGAGACCCTGAAGAGGCACAAAATGGGCGGCTTTGGAAAATCTGTCCACAATCGTCAGGACCGTGTCAAAGGTGTTAGAGACAGGGAGACCGGTGATGAAGTCTAGGGCAATGTGTGACCAGGGCCTGCCCGGGACCGGCAGGGGCTGGAGTAGACCCGCAGGTGGAGAGTTCTGGGATTTGCCGGTAGCGCACTGGGGACAGGCCCGGACATAATTGGTCACGTCCTTTTGGAGACCCGGCCACCAAAACGAGCGTTGCAGCAAACTCACCAGGCGGGTGATACCAGGGTGGCAGGAGCGCTTGGAGGTATGGGCCCAGTGGATCACTTCTCCTCAAACCGCCGAAGGAACAAAGAGCCTCCCCTCTGGCCCCCCGTCAGGATCCGGCTCCGTCTCCTTAGCCCTCAGAATCTTGTCCTTGATGGACCTGGAAATCGCCCCCACAATGCACGAGTTGGGCAGGATGGTGTGTTCAGATTTCTCCGGGTCCTCAGGGGCAAACTGTCTGGACAGGGCGTCGGGCAACCCATTCTTCGAGCCTGGATGGTACATGATGGTGAATTGGAAGCGAGCAAAAAATAGAGACCAGCGCGCCTGGCGGGAATTCAGGTGCCTCGCTGACCTCAAGTACTCGAGGTTTTTATGGTCCGTCCAGACCACAAAAGGCTGGGCTGCCCCCTCTAACCAGTGGCGCCACTCCTGCAGCGCGAGCTTGACAGCGAGGAGCTCCCTGTTGCCAACTTCATAATTGCGCTCCGCCGCCGATAGCCACCGGGAGAAGAAGGCGCAGGGCCGCTTGACACCATCCACTAGTGAGCGCTGGAAGAGCACTGCCCCCACCCCCGTGTCGGATGCGTCAACCTCCACCAGACACTGAAGCGCGGGATCAACCTGGGTCAGGACCCGGGAGGATGAGAACTCCGCCTGGAGAGTCTTGAAGGCAGTGGTCGCTTCCTCTGACCACTGGAAGGGCACCTTCGATGATGTGAGGTGGGTCAGGGGGGTGACGATGGCGCCAAAGTTGGGAACGAAGTGCCGGTAGAAGTTTGCAAACCCAATAAACTGCTGCACCTGCTTCCTGGAGGTAGGCGTGGGCCACTCGACCACCGCTTTAACCTTAGCGGGGTCAGGGAGGATCTGGTTGTGTGAGATAATGACCCCCAGGAAGGAGGTGGTCCGGGCGTAGAATTCGCACTTCTCTGCTTTGATGTACAGGCGATTCTCCAGCAGCCATTGCAGGACCCGCCTCACATGGACCTGGTGCTCCTCCCGTGACTTGGAGAAGATGAGTATGTCATCAAGATATACAAAGACGAATACTCCCAGGAAGTCCCGAAGAACGTCGTTAATGAGACGCTGAAAAACGGCAGGTGCATTGGTGAGCCCAAACAGCATCACAAGATATTCGAAGTGGCCGCTGGGTGTCCTAAAGGCCGTCTTCCATTCATCTCCCTCCCGGATCCTAACGAGATGGTAAACACTGCGGAGGTCAAGCTTGGTGAACCAGGTCGCCCCCTGGAGAGAGTGGAAGGCGGTGTCCATAAGTGGTAATGTGTAGCGGTCCTTAATGGTGATGTCGTTCAACGCTCTGAAGTCGATACAGGGGCGTAGGGACCCATCCTTCTTTGCCACGAAGAAGAAACCCGTGCCAAGCGGAGACGAGGAGGGGCGGATGATCCCAGCGCTGAGCGACTCCTTAATATAGGTATCCATCGCCTCACGTTCTGGTGCAGAGAGACTGTACAGACGGCGAGAAGGCAGGGGGGCCCCCGGGCGGATGTTAATCGCACAGTCATATGGTCGATATGGAGGAAGGGACAAGGCTCTGGACTTGCTGAACGCTACCCCCAAGTCGTGGAACTCCTGCGGCACTAGAGTCAGGTCCGGGGGCTTGGAGACCGGCGCCGGCGGAGAGGAGGATGGAGCACAAGCCGCCGACTGGAGGCAGGTGCCCAGGCAGAAGGTGCTCCAGGACAGGATGCTGCCGGTTCTCCAATCCAGGACAGGGTTATGCAGCCGCAGCCAGGGTTAACCCAGAATGACACGGTCCGACGAGGAGGGCAGGACATAAAGGGTCAGATCCTCCCGGTGGTTGACGATGATGGGGACTGGCTTAGTGCGATGCGTCACTGTTCCCAGGGAAGAGCGAGAGAGAGTGACCAAGTTTAGGGGGGTAGGCAGCGGTTGGCAGGGTATGCCCAAACGGGTTGCCAGGCTTCTAGAGATAAAACTCTGCTCTGCCCCAGAATCCACCAGTGCGTGTGTGGAATGCCCGGTGGAGTTGTGGCAGAAGTGTATGGGCAATGTGCATGATGATAGGGGATTTGGCCGGTTAAAGTCCGCGAGGCCCCCTACAGTGACTCGCGGACCTCCCCGTTTGGCTTAACCGGGCACAGCTCCACGGGATGCTGGTCATCTCCGCAATACATGCAGAGACCCCGTTCCCGCCGGCGTTGTCTCTCCGCAAGAGGGAGCCTAGTGCGCCCGATCGCCATAGCCTCTGGTTCATCGGCGGATTCCGGAGCCAGTAACGCCAGGGGGTGAGACTGAGCTGGGCGGAGGGAAGCTCCGCGCGAGCAGCTGACAGACTTCCGCTCCGCAGCCCGCTCACGTAGCCTGTTGTCCAGGCTAATGGTGAGTGAGATCAGCTCAGAGAGCCGCCCTGGGAGATCCCGACCGGCTAGCTCATCCGTCAGACCAGAACTGAGGCTACAGAGGAAGATACTGCAGAGAGAAGCCTCTCCCCAGCCCACCTCCTCCGCTGCCACCCAGAAGTCGACAGCGTATTCCGCCGCTGACCAACTTCCCTGTTGGAGACTAAGAAGCCGATCAGCGAGGACGCTGTCGAGACGGGAATGTTCAAAGACCTCTAAAAAGTCCCACACGAACCAGTCATAAAAGAGGTTTGTGTAGCTGGGCTTCGTCATTACAGCGTAAGTCCAAGCTAACGTTCGCCCCTCCAGGAGATTAGCCATGTACCCGATTCGGCTATGGTCTGAGAGGAAATCCCCGGGAACGCGCAGAAACACTGACTCACACTGCAGGATAAACCCCTTCGCTCCACCGAGTTTCCCATTGAAGCGAGCGGGGGTTGGAATGGGTGCGAGACGGGTTGGCGCTCCCGAGCTTGGCTGGCCAGCCGAGGAGGCAACCGGAGCCGCAGCGCCGAGAGGACCCGGAGGGAAAGCCCGCGGAGGGTCCAGGCGGTTACGGTAACCGGTTAGTAATTGTGGTTAACTGATTTAGTATAACCTGATGTTGGTGTGCTAACATATCCACCCGAGCCTCAAGGGTGGAAAAGCAGCGTGCGAGCCCGCTGTCCGCTGGGCCGCTTTGCTGGAGCCGTACTGACATATTATTCGGCCCAGGAAACACGCACGCAGGCTTAGGTAGATTTGAAAGCTTTATTAATAAACAATGTGACATGTATGGATGCGTGTGTGAGAGATAAGTATGTACTGTGGGTGGAGGATGCAGGTCAGGACAGAGCAGCATGCCGTGCGGCCAGGCAACCCTATGAGTGAGAGGAGAACAGGGGTTAGCTGGGCAACCACACAGGAGAGTAACAAGGTTCTGTGCTTACTTGTAGTACTGCAGTGGCTGGCGTTGGCAAGGTCCCAAGCCTGGGAGACAGCGTCCTGCCGTGCGTCCGAGATGAAGCGGTGAGGCAGAGGAGCAGCGGGACAAAGGGGAGAGTGTCCGCCGCTGGGAGATCCACCTGTGCACAGGGGAAGGCTGACAGGAAGAGGTAAGACAGTAATGGACAGCTTACGTGCCGTGATGAGGAGTCAGCATGCCTGGAGGGTAGGATGCTGCTGAGGGTTTGAGTACGCAGGGAGACAGATGGCTCCAGGCTGCAGCTCAGGGTGAGATGGAATAAATAGCTGCGCACTAACGAGGTGCAGGTGTGCGCGCAGCTGAGGTGGATGCCCGTGAGCGGCGGGTGATGACAGTACTCCCCCCCCCACCAGCGCCTCCTGG
The DNA here is from genome assembly GCA_020510985.1 of Pholidichthys leucotaenia. Classification (NCBI taxonomy): domain Eukaryota; kingdom Metazoa; phylum Chordata; class Actinopteri; order Cichliformes; family Pholidichthyidae; genus Pholidichthys; species Pholidichthys leucotaenia. Next base: position 250,781,588 of record CM035847.1, on the reverse strand, counting down.
CGCTGGCTTACCTGGGTGCGTTCGATGAAACTCCGCGATGAGGTCCCGATCCAACACCCACGAAGAGCGCACTCAGGATCTCCACTCCGGACCATAACCTTCCCAATCCACCAGATATTGCAGCCCACGACCTCGGCGCCGGGAGTCCAGGATGGCAGTAACACCCCATGCCGGGTCACCGTCGATCATCCTAGGCACAGGAGGAGACCTAGGAGCAGGGCAGAGTGGATTGGAAAGGACAGGTTTGATTTTAGATACGTGGAAAGTGGGACACACACGTAGGGAGGGGGGAGGGCCAAACGCACAGCCACCGGGTTGATGATCTTTGAAATCACGAAGGGGCCGAGGAATCGCGGCGCCAACTTCCTCTTCTCACCCTTAAGGTTAATATCCTGGGACGAGAGCCAAACCCACTGACCCACCTGGTAGACAGGAGCCGGTCTTCTGTGGCGATTGGCGGTGGAGCTGTTGCGCGCCGCTATGCGTAAAAGCGCGTTTCTTGTCCTGGTCCACACACTCCGGCAGCGCCTCATGTGCGCCTGGACCGAAGGGACAGCTAACTCACCCTCCTGCTCGGGGAACACGGGGGGATCGTACCCCAAGGACGCTTCGAAGGGCGACACACCAGTAGCAGAGGATTGGGCCGAGTTATGGGCGTATTCCACCCAGGTCAGGTAGGAGCTCAAGGATGAAGGATTTGAGGATGTCACGCAGCGCAGGGCGGCCTCCAACTCCTGATTCATGCGCTCGCACTGCCCGTTAGACTGGGGGTGGTGACCAGAGGAGAGACTAACCGTGGCCCCCAAAGCGTTGCAAAAGCTCCTCCAAACCTGGGAGACAAACTGCGGGCCCCGGTCCGAGACCACGTCCAGCGGGATCCCATACAGCCTGACGACATGTTGGACCAGGAGGTCAGCCGTCTCACGTGCCGAAGGGAGACCCTGAAGAGGCACAAAATGGGCGGCTTTGGAAAATCTGTCCACAATCGTCAGGACCGTGTCAAAGGTGTTAGAGACAGGGAGACCGGTGATGAAGTCTAGGGCAATGTGTGACCAGGGCCTGCCCGGGACCGGCAGGGGCTGGAGTAGACCCGCAGGTGGAGAGTTCTGGGATTTGCCGGTAGCGCACTGGGGACAGGCCCGGACATAATTGGTCACGTCCTTTTGGAGACCCGGCCACCAAAACAAGCGTTGCAGCAAACTCACCAGGCGGGTGATACCAGGGTGGCAGGAGCGCTTGGAGGTATGGGCCCAGTGGATCACTTCTCCTCAAACCGCCGAAGGAACAAAGAGCCTCCCCTCTGGCCCCCCGTCAGGATCCGGCTCCGTCTCCTTAGCCCTCAGAATCTTGTCCTTGATGGACCTGGAAATCGCCCCCACAATGCACGAGTTGGGCAGGATGGTGTGTTCAGATTTCTCCGGGTCCTCAGGGGCAAACTGTCTGGACAGGGCGTCGGGCAACCCATTCTTCGAGCCTGGATGGTACATGATGGTGAATTGGAAGCGAGCAAAAAATAGAGACCAGCGCGCCTGGCGGGCATTCAGGTGCCTCGCTGACCTCAAGTACTCGAGGTTTTTATGGTCCGTCCAGACCACAAAAGGCTGGGCTGCCCCCTCTAACCAGTGGCGCCACTCCTGCAGCGCGAGCTTGACAGCGAGGAGCTCCCTGTTGCCAACTTCATAATTGCGCTCCGCCGCCGATAGCCACCGGGAGAAGAAGGCGCAGGGCCGCTTGACACCATCCACTAGTGAGCGCTGGAAGAGCACTGCCCCCACCCCCGTGTCGGATGCGTCAACCTCCACCAGACACTGAAGCGCGGGATCAACCTGGGTCAGGACCCGGGAGGATGAGAACTCCGCCTGGAGAGTCTTGAAGGCAGTGGTCGCTTCCTCTGACCACTGGAAGGGCACCTTCGATGACGTGAGGTGGGTCAGGGGGGTGACGATGGCGCCAAAGTTGGGAACGAAGTGCCGGTAGAAGTTTGCAAACCCAATAAACTGCTGCACCTGCTTCCTGGAGGTAGGCGTGGGCCACTCGACCACCGCTTTAACCTTAGCGGGGTCAGGGAGGATCTGGTTGTGTGAGATAATGACCCCCAGGAAGGAGGTGGTCCGGGCGTAGAATTCGCACTTCTCTGCTTTGATGTACAGGCAATTCTCCAGCAGCCATTGCAGGACCCGCCTCACATGGACCTGGTGCTCCTCCCGTGACTTGGAGAAGATGAGTATGTCATCAAGATATACAAAGACGAATACTCCCAGGAAGTCCCGAAGAACGTCGTTAATGAGACGCTGAAAAACGGCAGGTGCATTGGTGAGCCCAAACAGCATCACAAGATATTCGAAGTGGCCGCTGGGTGTCCTAAAGGCCGTCTTCCATTCATCTCCCTCCCGGATCCTAACGAGATGGTAAACACTGCGGAGGTCAAGCTTGGTGAACCAGGTCGCCCCCTGGAGAGAGTGGAAGGCGGTGTCCATAAGTGGTAATGTGTAGCGGTCCTTAATGGTGATGTCGTTCAACGCTCTGAAGTCGATACAGGGGCGTAGGGACCCGTCCTTCTTTGCCACGAAGAAGAAACCCGTGCCAAGCGGAGACGAGGAGGGGCGGATGATCCCAGCGCTGAGCGACTCCTTAATATAGGTATCCATCGCCTCGCGTTCTGGTGCAGAGAGACTGTACAGACGGCGAGAAGGCAGGGGGGCCCCCGGGCGGATGTTAATCGCACAGTCATATGGTCGATATGGAGGAAGGGACAAGGCTCTGGACTTGCTGAACGCTACCCCCAAGTCGTGGAACTCCTGCGGCACTAGAGTCAGGTCCGGGGGCTTGGAGACCGGCGCCGGCGGAGAGGAGGATGGAGCACAAGCCGCCGACTGGAGGCAGGTGCCCAGGCAGAAGGTGCTCCAGGACAGGATGCTGCCGGTTCTCCAATCCAGGACAGGGTTATGCAGCCGCAGCCAGGGTTAACCCAGAATGACACGGTCCGACGAGGAGGGCAGGACATAAAGGGTCAGATCCTCCCGGTGGTTGACGATGATGGGGACTGGCTTAGTGCGATGCGTCACTGTTCCCAGGGAAGAGCGAGAGAGAGTGACCAAGTTTAGGGGGGTAGGCAGCGGTTGGCAGGGTATGCCCAAACGGGTTGCCAGGCTTCTAGAGATAAAACTCTGCTCTGCCCCAGAATCCACCAGTGCGTGTGTGGAATGCCCGGTGGAGTTGTGGCAGAAGTGTATGGGCAATGTGCATGATGATAGGGGATTTGGCCGGTTAAAGTCCGCGAGGCCCCCTACAGTGACTCGCGGACCTCCCCGTTTGGCTTAACCGGGCACAGCTCCACGGGATGCTGGTCATCTCCGCAATACATGCAGAGACCCCGTTCCCGCCGGCGTTGTCTCTCCGCAAGAGGGAGCCTAGTGCGCCCGATCGCCATAGCCTCTGGTTCATCGGCGGATTCCGGAGCCAGTAACGCCAGGGGGCGAGACTGAGCTGGGCGGAGGGAAGCTCCGCGCGAGCAGCTGACAGACTTCCGCTCCGCAGCCCGCTCACGTAGCCTGTTGTCCAGGCTAATGGTGAGTGAGATCAGCTCAGAGAGCCGCCCTGGGAGATCCCGACCGGCTAGCTCATCCGTCAGACCAGAACTGAGGCTACAGAGGAAGATACTGCAGAGAGAAGCCTCTCCCCCGCCCACCTCCTCCGCTGCCACCCAGAAGTCGACAGCGTATTCCGCCGCTGACCAACTTCCCTGTTGGAGACTAAGAAGCCGATCAGCGAGGACGCTGTCGAGACGGGAATGTTCAAAGACCTCTAAAAAGTCCCACACGAACCAGTCATAAAAGAGGTTTGTGTAGCTGGGCTTCGTCATTACAGCGTAAGTCCAAGCTAACGTTCGTCCCTCCAGGAGATTAGCCATGTACCCGATTCGGCTATGGTCTGAGAGGAAATCCCCGGGAACGCGCAGAAACACTGACTCACACTGCAGGATAAACCCCTTCGCTCCACCGAGTTTCCCATTGAAGCGAGCGGGGGTTGGAATGGGTGCGAGACGGGTTGGCGCTCCCGAGCTTGGCTGGCCAGCCGAGGAGGCGACCGGAGCCGCAGCGCCGAGAGGACCCGGAGGGAAAGCCCGCGGAGGGTCCAGGCGGTTACGGTAACCGGTTAGTAATTGTGGTTAACTGATTTAGTATAACCTGATGTTGGTGTGCTAACATATCCACCCGAGCCTCAAGGGTGGAAAAGCAGCGTGCGAGCCCACTGTCCGCTGGGCCGCTTTGCTGGAGCCGTACTGACATATTATTCGGCCCAGGAAACACGCACGCAGGCTTAGGTAGATTTGAAAGCTTTATTAATAAACAATGTGACATGTATGGATGCGTGTGTGAGAGATAAGTATGTACTGTGGGTGGAGGATGCAGGTCAGGACAGAGCAGCATGCCGTGCGGCCAGGCAACCCTATGAGTGAGAGGAGAACAGGGGTTAGCTGGGCAACCACACAGGAGAGTAACAAGGTTCTGTGCTTACTTGTAGTACTGCAGTGGCTGGCGTTGGCAAGGTCCCAAGCCTGGGAGACAGCGTCCTGCTGTGCGTCCGAGATGAAGCGGTGAGGCAGAGGAGCAGCGGGACAAAGGGGAGAGTGTCCGCCGCCGGGAGATCCACCTGTGCACAGGGGAAGGCTGACAGGAAGAGGTAAGACAGTAATGGACAGCTTACGTGCCGTGATGAGGAGTCAGCATGCCTGGAGGGTAGGATGCTGCTGAGGGTTTGAGTACGCAGGGAGACAGATGGCTCCAGGCTGCAGCTCAGGGTGAGATGGAATAAATAGCTGCGCACTAACGAGGTGCAGGTGTGCGCGCAGCTGAGGTGGATGCCCGTGAGCGTCGGGTGATGACACACACAAAAAATTAGTTAAAGAACTCCCTTGAAATAAAGGCAAGCTTTGCAAAAAATACCCATATATACTGTATATTTTTTTTTCTTTCTTCTCACTCATTCAGATCAACAGTGTGCTGTGTGGAGTTTGCATGTTCTCCCCGTGTTGCGCGGGTTTACTCCGGGATTTCTCCGGTTTCCTCCCGCACACCAAAAACATGTAGGTTTAGGGCGCTCGCGCACGCAGCGACCAGCAGCCGGTGGCTTGTCACCAAACTGCAAACCAAGTCTACCTACGGGTACAAATAAGTAACAAAAAAAAAAAAAAAAAACCATTCAGCAGTAATCTCAGATACACACGGGCCCTCAAAACTTCACACATACACACACACACATACAGCTCTTTCACTTCCTGATTCACTGAAGGTCACAGCTAGGCAAATTTGCACACACACAACTACAAGCTTCAGATTAGCACATACACCAATGTTAGCAAGACAGCCTGGAAATCATTTAAAACAAGCCTGAAATGGCAAATTCAGCGGAAAAAGAGTAAATTTGGCAACCTCACACTGTAACATGAAACCTTTTTGTTTTTCTCTTCACCGCTGTGAGAACACAATTCGTTTTCTCCCCAAAATTATTATTTGCAAGTCCCCATGGACTAATTCACCACAACTATATAGACAGTAATTACATAACCATGCTTTTACACTTCACAAAAACCAGAAAAAACAATAGACAACCACGCTTCAACCCTTCGTGGTGCTTCAACTTCTGCATCCGCGGAAAGTCTTTTCTTGCCAGGACAAACCAAAAAATACAGAACAACCAGACAAACAAACAAACAAAACTGTAGTAATTTTTAAACCAGCGCTATTACTTAAAGGTTAGCCCTCATCAGCGCTCACTCATGATGACAGAGAAGATCTCACGTTGATGGACATCACAACTGACTCATGTTGGCAAAAATAAGATCTCATTGTGACTTACGGGCGTCATAACAATTCCTGTTCCACTTTCTGCGATATATAACACGTGCTATCCTTTGCAGCCTTGACTACCGGGACCACCACTGAGCTCCACCTCGTCGAACCAGACTACTTCAGACTGAGCCAAACTCAACCTACGGCTACGGCAAGTAGAAACGCACAACAGACTTTGCGGTGTCAAACGCTCAGCTAACAAACACAACATACGTGTATTTACCCCACTGGGACTCAAACCCAGTGTCCATAAGCTTAACAACACAAAAATGTACTTACATCCACATCCCACCTGTAGAGTTCTAGACCCGTCACCTATCCTCCCGCTCTCAGCCACCCCAAACTGGTAGCCTTCACTACAGCAACACTAAGCTGTTGGGTCCAGCCTGGGAGGGTCGTACATCAGCTGTGCACTTGCTGAAATCGGGTGGGGTGGCCAGGGCAGGAGCAGGATGTTGAGTCCCTTGTTCAGAGTGCCAAATGTTAGATTATTTTTTAGCATACTTAATCTGAGTCAAAAACCAGGCAGAATATTTAAATGTAAGTAGATTTATTTTCCTCATGGCCAATGAGGGAGAAATACATAGGCAGCCTGCAAATCTATTCATCCATATCTCTGAATTCAGGCATCCACTGTCAAAAGTCTTATAGTTTTCAGGTTGGTGGGGGAAGCGGAATAGTACGTCCTTGACCGTCTAGCAAGACATCGTTTACTCTTTGATGAATGAACTGAAATTAAACATAACTTTAAAAAAAAAAAAAATTAAGCCAAATCAAAGAATGCATAACTGAAGTATTTACAAGATGCAAGTGTTTCTTCAGTAGCATCAATAGTGTAGGGCAGTGGGTCCCAAGCTGGGATCCACACCCCCCTTGGGGGTGGGGGGGTGGGGTGGGGGGTCAGGCTTTATCTACTCAGAGGTTGTAAAAATAATATTTGTGCATGGTAATTAAAAAGAATGGAATAACACACCTCATTCTATAAGTCTGCATATAAACACACTAAAAATACATTTTTGGGCCACATTTAAATTTATTACTGCTCTGAGTGTTGCTATGCCTGTGCTGTTGCAATCCTGGAATTTCCCCATTGTGGGACTAATAAAGGCTTATCTTATCTTATTTTATCTTATCTTATTTAGCCATTTATTAGAAAAAAAATCTCTGCTCTGAATGTGTGATGTGTCACGTATGATGTACGTGACCCTTGCAGCATGCTGCGCCGTCTCATGAGGCCAATTAGCAGCTAACTGGCAAATTCATCTTTTGCTGCAGAGAGCACATCACTGCGTGAAGGAAACACCATGTCTGAAAAATGTAAAAATGCAGATGATGTGTCAATACTATAAAATAAAGTAAGGCAGTATGACGAGAGCTACCTTAACTTTGGTTTCATTGAAGGACAGAACAGTTTTCGGCCTGAATGTGTACTGTGCAGTGAGAAGCTAGCTAATGACAGCATGAAGCCTAGCAAAATGAAATGGCACCAGGAGACCAAACACCGGAAGACTGTTGGGAAAAGTCGGGAATTTTTTGAAAGGAAGAAGCACTATCAAAAAGACCCACGGACATCAGAAAAGCTTTTGAAAAAGCAGGAAGTGATTTGTACAGAGCTGCGGAGGCATCATTTGACTGTGCGCTATTAATTCCCCAGGCAAAAAAGCCGCACAGAATTAGAGAGCAGCTTAACAGCTGTCTGATGCACACTGTGTGCATTGTCTCAGCCAGCTATGGCTCTCTGTCATCTCTCAATGTGTAGAAGCACACAGGGCAAAATAAAATAATAATAATAATAATAAAAATAAAATAATTTTCCCACATCTTCTCTGCTATTCTGAATGTCTCTTACTAATCCAGAGCAGCTGTTTTTGTTTTTTTTTTACCCCAATGCAGTAGATCACTTCAACCAGGCACTTCTGCGTTTTAGTAAAGCTCTGTTGTGGTTTAGTTAATGGATAATATGTAAGGGATAATTCTTATGAGATACTGTACTACATAACAGGAATGCTAGGAGCATTGGAGGTAGATTTAAACTGTTTTACCATGGGAGAAAGAGGAAGTAGAAATGGAGTAGTGGAGTAGTGGTAATCTTGAAGAAAGAGTACTGTATGTGAAGAATGTTTAGGAGGTGAAGAAGGGATAAGACAGGATCATGAGTTTGAAGCTCAAAATTGAATGACGTTGAATGTTGTTAGTGTGTACACCCCACAAGTTGGATGTCGGGTATAAGAGAGGGTAAGTTGGATGAAGTGTCAGAGAGTATTCTCAGGGGGAAAGAGAGTAGTGATTTGAGCAGACTTTAATGGGCATGTAGGTGAAGGGAAGACAGGTGATGAGGAGATGCTGGGTAGGTATGGTCTTAAGGAAAGAAATGTAGAAGCACAGATGGTTGTGGATTTTGCTAAAATGATGGAAATGATTGCAGTGAACATACAGTATATTTCAAGAAGAAAATAGGGTGACTTACAAGAGTGGAGGAAGGTGCACACAGATGGACTATGTCTCATGCAGAAGGAGATCTGAAAGAGACAGGAGACTGCAAGGTGGTGTCGGGGGAGAATGTCCCTTGGCAGCATCAGATGGTAGTCTGTGAGATGACTCTGTTTTTGAGTTGTCCTATTATGGTATTTTAGTTTGATATAAGATGGTGGCAGCGCGCTCGGACGCAGCGGCCCCTCTTGGCATCAACAAGTGTGAGAGTTTTGAGTGTTTTGATCTTCCCAGACGTACATTCTGTAAAACTGACAACCGTGAGACCTTATTAAACATCAAGGTACTGCATGCTGCAAGAATCGCGGCGATCGGTTGTGATTTGGACATTCTACGCCAGCATGGAATTCTGGCGGAGTCCCCGCTGGAAGCTACCCGAGAGACGAGGAAGCGGAAGCGGAGCGAACGCAAGCAAAAGCGCGGAAAAAGGGCCGGGATCCATGCTAGGCTAAAGGCTAACCCCTCCAGACCAGCGGTACCGTCACTTCTTCTCTCTAACGTCCGCTCCCTCGAAAACAAGCTGGACGAGCTGCATCTGCTGAGAGAAACCAGGAGAGAGTGGAGAGACTGCTGTGTGTTTGTTTTCACAGAGACATGGCTCCAGGGCAACATTCCTGACGAGGCCATTCAACTGGAAGATATGGCGATGTTCCGTGCCGACAGGGAAACGGCGAGCTCCGGTAAGAGCCGGGGGGGTGGGCTATGCATCTATGTTAACAAGAACTGGTGCGTCAATGCCACGTTAGTGTCTAAACACTGCTCTCCATTGGTGGAGTTCCTTATTGTAAATTGTCGGCCACATTATTTGCCGAGGGAATTCAGCAACGTGTATGTAGCTGGTGTTTACATAGCGCCGAGCCCTAATGCTAAAGCTAATGCTAAGAAGGCACTCGGGGTACTGCACAATGCGATTAGTGAAATCCAAACTTCACACCCGGACAGTTTTGTGGTGGTTGCGGGGGATTTTAACCACACCAGCCTAAAGACTGTGCTCCCCAAGTTTAAACAATGTGTAGACTTTAAGACCAGAGGAGAGAATATGTTGGACTTAGTGTACACAAACACAGATGCATATAAGGCAATACCCTGCCCCCATCTCGGCTGTTCTGATCACACGTCCGTGATGCTGCTGCCTGCCTACAAACCCTTATTGAAGCGCAGCAGGCCAGCAGTGAAACAAATCAGGATTTGGCCAGAGAGTGCAACCTCTGCACTGAAAGACTGTTTTCTGCACACAGACTGGGAGGTCTTCAAAATAGCCTCCCAGGAAGACAAGACAGATGTGGAGGAGTATGCTGATACAGTCACCAGCTACATCGCGAAGTGCACAGAGGATGTCACTACAGTGAAGACCATCACTATGTGAGATGATGATGAGATTCAACTTTATTGTCATTACACATGTATGAATACAAGGTAACGAAACGTGACTTGGCATTTGGGCACGCTCTGCAGAGCGCATCCAAGGCCGGGGCAGCCGCTAGGCGCCAGTCATAGTGGGTATAAAGAAAGAAATATGGGATGACACAGTAGGCGAGAGAAAAAAACATGTTTATCAAAATATCGCTCAGTGAGTGAGCGAAATCTTGATTGCAGGAAAAAAAAACCTCAATGCACATTTAGCAGACAGATCACACAATAACAAGTGAGAGAGACCAGTGTATGTAGTCAGCATATGATCAGTGTGTAATGCAGTGTGGAGATGTGTCAATTGCTGGTGAACAGCAGAGGGCACCCCCTGGCAACGGATAGTCATGTGTTCTACACGGCATGTCCAGAGTTTATCTCTCCTCACGCAGGTGGCAAGTTCTGTAAACACATGAGCGCTGTCCTTGAGGAGCTCAATCTGCAGAACAACAGCCATTGTCTGTCGATGTTTGGGTTAGCAGAGCCACTCTTCCGCTTATCTTCATCAGGAGGAATGTAAATACAGGGTACCAAGACAAGGTCAAATCAAATATGCACAGTGCACTCAGAGAATAGATTTTTCCTCACCAGTGCAATTCTGTGCTTTCATAATTTCCATATGCAGGCTTAAACTTTAATCCCATGGAGAGCACAGGGCTCCAGATGTATTCCTCCACTGAATCACTGTCATTCAGTTCACCGTTTGCCGCTACTCGTGCCCTCCCCAGCTGGTCGAATTTGATGAAGGAGCTTGCCGGGTCCGCTTTGATCAGCTCTCTCATCTTCCTTCAATTTCTGATACATCAGGGAACTTCACAGCCAAAAATAGAAGTCCTGAGATCATAACCAATAATGATGTTTCCACAGACGCATGAATTCCAATGTCCATGAGTCTCCTCGCAGGTTCCAATTCTTGGGCTCCCCCTTGGCCCAATTCTTGTTGAAAAATAGTGACAATAGCACATTTAAGCCGCTTCCAAATCCATAATTTCCGTTTAGATTAAGATTCAGCAAAGAAGAGCGACTAAACAAAAACGCAACATTGCAAAGCTGGGAATAGGTCAGGAAGGCAGACAGGAGGAGGGAAGAAAAAATGCGACTGCTGTCTCTCAGAGCAAGAAGAAAAGTGATGTGGGGTAATCATAAGCCCTGGATGACTGCAGAGGTGCGCTCGCTGCTTACAGCCAGAGATGCAGCCTTCAGAGCGAAGGACAGGATCGCCCTCCACTCAGCCAGGTCTGCGCTCTCAAAGGGAATTAAGGCGGCAAAGCGCGCCTATGCGGAGAAAATCCAGGGACATCTCTGTGACACTAGGAACACCAAGCAGATGTGGCAGGGAGTTCGGACACTGACGGGCTATAAGTCTAGGCAGGGGGTCGATGATGACGACGCTTCACTTCCAGACAGGCTTAACGACTTCTTTGCACGTTTTGAAGCATCAAACTCAACAATCAGAGGGAGGGCTGGCCCACCCGCACCATCGGTAGGACCAGCTTTTACCATCAACACAGCGGACACACGGAGGACCCTAACCAGAGTCAACCCAGGCAAAGCTGCAGGTCCGGACAACATTCTGGGACGTATGCTCCGAGACTGCGCGAGCGAGTTGGCGGATGTCCTGACTGACATTTATAACATCTCCCTGAGTCAGGCCATCGTTCCCAGATGCTTCAAGACCTCTACCATTGTACCGGTGGCAAAGAAACCAGTTGTGTCCTGTTTGAATGACTATCGTCCTGTTGCACTGACACCAATTGTGATGAAGTGTTTTGAACGGCTTGTCAAACCACACATTACAGCCTGCCTCCCGGCATCACACGAACCACTCCAGTTTGCATATCATTCAAACCGCTCCACGGAGGATGCTATAGTCACCACCCTACACTCTGTCATCACCCACCTGGACCAGAAAGACACCTACACCAGACTCCTGTACATTGATTTCAGTTCAGCATTCAACATCATTATTCCCCAGAGACTGATGGAGAAATTACTCCTTCTCGGTCTGAACACTGCCACATGTCTCTGGATCCTGGATTTCCTGACTGAGAGACCTCAGTCTGTCCGGGTTGGAAACAACATCTCCAACTCTGTCACGCTGAGCACTGGATCCCCTCAAGGCTGTGTACTCAGTCCACTGTTGTTTACACTTCTAATACATGACTGTGTATCCAGACACAAGGGGAACCAGATTATTAAGTTTGCAGACGACACCACGGTGGTGGGACTTATTCAGAGGGATGAGGAATCAATGTACAGGGAAGAAGTGAGAGACCTGGAGGGCTGGTGCAGGGAGAACAATCTGGTGCTCAACGTGGACAAAACGAAGGAGATGATTATTGACTTCCGGCGGTCACAGCCTGAGCACGTCCCCCTCAGCATCGGCAGCCGTTTAGTGGAGAGAGTAGAGAACATCAAGTTCCTCGGAGTGCAGATCTCGCAGGACCTGACCTGGAGCAAGAATTCCTTGGAGATCAGGAAGCGGGCTCAGCAGAGACTGCACTTCTTGAGGAAACTCAAACAGGCCTCTCTCCCCATCTGCATCCTCAGGACCTTCTACAGAGGTGTGGTGGAGAGTGTTCTGACGTACTGCATTGCTACATGGTACTCCAGCTGCAGTATGTCAGACAAAAAAGCCCTGCAGAGGATAGTCAAGGGGGCTGAGAGGGTAATTGGAGTCTCCCTCCCCTCTGTCCAAAAACTTTTTCAGAACCGTTGTAGGAGCAGGGCACTGAACATTGTCAAGGACCGTTCTCACCCTCTGCATAAACACTTTGAACTTCTTCCATCTGGTAAACGATTCCGGAGCATCAGAGGCAGAACCACCAGACTGATCAACAGCTTCCTTCCACAAGCTGTCAGGATGCTGAACAGTTGACCCGGAATCTCTCATACACACTACTGCACCTACGGACATTTTGTATATTATTTGTATATTATAGTTAGTTAGTTGTTTTTTTTTGTTTTTTTTTTCCCCAAGTATGTCTCAGGGATGTGTGAATGGATGGGGGGGGGGCGGGTGGAGCTATGTGGGAGTGTGTCTTAAATCATGCTGCTTCTATTTATATGGATGCCGAGAGAAACGCAATTTCATCTTGCCTGCACTACAGTTGTATGTACAGCAATATGACAATAAAGTTTGATTTGATTTGATTTGATTTGGTCATTATAGTCTTGTTTATTATTATTTTGTGTTTTTGGATCATCTTGTATTTTATATTATATCTTCCTGTGTTTATATTTGAGCCTCCTCTCGCCTCCACACACTGAGGAGCTCATTTAGCAGCAGACTACATCATCCTAGGTGCGCAACTAAGAGGTTTCGCAGGTCCTTCCTACCTACGGCTGTCAGACTGTGTAACCTAAGCAGGGCTGCTCGCAGAGATAGCAAAAAAACGTGACTACCTAATAGTACTGAATGTAAAAGACGCAATAGACTTACACAATGGTCCCCTCCAGTACACAACTAGGACAATATCGGTCGCTACGGAGGGTGACAATATGTATGGGTACATATTCATACTATGTAGGATAACTAAGCAGACGGTTACGCTGTTTATTCCATCTAGCTACAATGCTCCGCACTGTGTGTATATATATTTATATATTTATTCCATCTAGCTACAATGCTCCGCACTGTGTGTTTATATATTTATATATTTATATGTACATATTGTAGAGGAGCTGAAATAACGAGGCGATTTTTGTATTAAAAACAGGGTTTTTAATGAATAGCTCTTCTATCGAGTCTCATCAGGTGTAGAGCTTGGCAGAAGGCAAGAGAGAGATCTCTGCTCAGCTTGCTGGTTAAATACAAGCACACATAGAGCCACACATTGAAAAAGCTGACATCAGCCACTCATTGAAAAAGCTGACATCCCCCCGTTATCTTAACCCCCCCATTGTTCTGTTATCTTCTCTCCTTGTCTTGGGAGGTGATGGGAACTCCTCCTCTCGCCTTAGGGGGTAAAGGTGTCAAGTCCGTCTCCGCCGCCGTGTCTTGGGAGGTCCAATGTCTTTAACCCGGCGGGGGAGATCCTTTGTCCTTTCCAGGTGTGAAGTTCCTTACATATGCTGTCACAAAACATTTCCACTTGCTCTAACATATGTAGGTATGGGATATAAGAGTCATATATACCACAGGCCCCCCAAACACTAGGAAAGGACACAGAAAGAATCACAGTCTAAGATAATAACGATGAAATACTACGTGTTACAGCTGTTGCCACAGGAGAAGTTTTCTAGCAGCCATGCTCCTAAGAAAGTTCAGTGGTAAACATAACAGCATAGTGAAATCATAAGTAGCCTTAAACTGTTGTAGCGCAATCAGTGAATAATTGCGGGGTGGTTGGTATCAGTCCCTGTGCTGTCTGGGCTTTAATCTTCTCCCAAAACTGCTGTAGGTTGGTTCAGGTGTCCTGCTGGGACCTTCTCGTGGTGAATCTGCATTGTGGGAAGGAAAAAGATTATTTGTTCCCTGCCTGGGGGCTGAGACTTTTCCTCTGGGGGGTCTACCACGCCGAGGTGCTCGTGCCAACTGTGCAGGTTCGTCTCTCAGCAAGAAAGCAGGTTTGAGTCTGTCAACACTGACCACTTCCTTTCTGTCCCCATAATCAAGCACAAAGTGTTTGTCACCATTTTCCAGCACTCTGAACGGGCCATCGTAAACTGGGCGTAACGTTGGTTTAAGGGCTTCATGCTTAACAAAAACGAACTCAGCGTTTTTTAAAGTTTGAGGAACAAAAACTCGTGGAAAAGAGTGATGAGCTGGACCGTGGAGGGAGCCCGGTCCACTGCTGCCTAAAAACCTTGGGACTGGAAGGTGTCCTGGTTCTGGGTTCTCTGGTAAAAATTCTCCTGGGAGTCTGATAGGCTGGGCAAAAACTAATTCTGCAGGAGAAGCGTCTAAATCCTCTTTAGGTGCTGTACGCAACCCCAATAAAACCCAGGGAAGTTTATTTACCCAATTTGTGTCCGTTAGTGAGGCTCTGAGGGCGGCCTTTAAGGACCTGTGAAAACGCTCGCATAACCCATTAGCCTGAGGGTGATAAGCGGTGGTGCGATGAATTGTTGCCCCTAAAGTGTTGGACATGGCTGACCAGAGCTCTGAGATAAATTGAGGCCCTCTGTCTGACGTGATGTCTGATGGAACGCCGAAACGTGCCACCCAGTTTGCTAGAAAAACGCGAGCGACTTCCTCCGCTGTGGTTGACGCTAGAGGGACTGCCTCTGGCCAGCGCGTGGTGCGGTCTATCATTGTTAACAGGTGTGTGAAACCTTGGGAGGAAGGTAGCGGCCCCACGAGGTCAACATGAATGTGGTCGAATCTTCTAGCAGGGATTGGAAAAGGCTCCAGAGGGGCTTTTGTGTGTCTGTGTATTTTGGCGCGTTAACAAGGAATGCAAGTTTTTGCCCATTCTTTTACGTTTTTGCGCAGGCCTGGCCACACAAACTTTTCGGCAACCATTCTGACTGAGGCGCGCACACCTGGGTGCGCGAGGGAGTGAATTGCGTCGAAAATGCGGCAGCGCCAAGCAGCTGGTACTAACGGGCGAGGTCGGCCGGTTGAAACGTCGCATATTAGGGGGGGCACGCCGTCGCGCAACCCTTTTTTCTCCAGCCTTAACCCTGTTGGTCCAGACAGAAGCGCGCGCACATCTTCATCACTGCTTTGTTCTTCCGCCATGGCTGCATAATCTATCCCATCCTGGATAGGTGCTGCGTATGTGTGTGCGTTAGTGAAGAGTTCCGCTGCTGAGGCGGTGTAATCTGTCTCCTCGTGCTCTGGCGGTGTCACAGCGTGAGAGAGACAGTCAGCTACTACGTTAAGTTTGCCTGCTACGTGTCGAATGTCTGTGGTGAACTCTGAAATCGCAGCTAGCTGTCTTTGTTGTCTGCCTGACCATGGTTCTGAAATTTTAGCCATAGCAAAAGTGAGCGGCTTATGGTCCACAAAAGCCGTGAAACTCCGCCCTTCTAACCAAAACTGGAAGTGGCGGATGGACAAATGAAGCGCCAGCAGCTCTCTGTCAAAAGTGCTGTATTTGCGTTCAGTTGGGTTTAGCGATTTGCTAAAGAATGCTAAAGGTTGCCAGACTCCACTGACAAGTTGTTCTACAACTGCCCCTATAGCCAGGTCTGAAGCATCTGTGGTTAGAGCAATGCGGGCTGAGGGATCTGGGTGGACTAACATTGTGGCGTTAGCTAGGGCGCTTTTTACTTCCGCGAAAGCGCGTTCGCGCTCCGGGGTCCATTCGACCGCGTTGGAAGCTTTCTTTTTTCTGAGCGCGTCATATAGGGGTTGCATGAGCTGAGCTGCATGGGGGAGGAAACGGTTGTAAAAATTAATCATCCCCAAAAATTCCTGTAGTGATTTAACCGTTTGGGGCCGTGGAAAACCTTCTATCGCATGAACTTTGTCTGGAAGCGGAAATGCACCTTTTGGGGAGACTCTATGTCCCAAAAAATCAATTTGTGATATGCCGAATTTGCATTTGGCTGGATTGATTATTAGTCCATGCTCTTCCAGCTTCTGAAAAACAGTAGTGAGGTGCTGCTCGTGTTCTTCCTCGGATGAGCTGGCTACCAGCATGTCATCGAGGTAGATGAAGACAAAAGGAAGGTCGCGTAGGACAGCGTCCATCATCCGTTGAAAAGTTTGAGCAGCGCCTTTGAGGCCGAATGGCATTCGCAGGAATTCAAAAAGGCCGAAAGGGGTTATTACCGCTGTTTTAGGAATATCTTCAGCTCGGACTGGGACTTGGTGATAACCGCGGACTAAGTCTATTTTTGAAAAAATGCGCGCACCCGCTAAATGCAGTGAAAAGTCCTGAATGTGAGGAATGGGGTAGCGGTCATGCGCTGTAGCGTTGTTTAGCCTGCAGTAATCTCCGCACGGTCTCCAAGAACCGTCAGATTTCGGAACCATGTGAAGTGGTGAAGCCCAGGGGCTCTTCGAGCGTCTAACAATGCCCAATTTTTCGAGAGCTGCAAATTCATCCTTTGCTATGTTGAGCTTGGCCATGTCTAAGCAGCGAGCTTTGGCAAAAACAGGAGGTCCTGTTGTCGGAATGAAGTGTTTAACCCCGTGTTTGGCTACAGTGGCTGAGAATTTGGGGGTTGTGAGTGCTGGAAATTGGGTGAGGAGTTGTTCAAACTTACCTCCCGCTGTGGTGACGTTGGCCTGCACAGGTGGTGGGGAAACTCGAGCTGAACATGGAATAGAAGCAAAAGATAGTGCATTAACCAGGCGCCTATTTACAAGATCCACTAATAACCCGTGTGCACACAGAAAATCTGCGCCTAACAAGTTAAAGCTCACCGCTGCTACAACAAATGTCCATCTGTAGCTGCGGCCGTGGATGAGGAGGTGCAGGCTCTTTTCCCCGAACGTGTCGATGTCAGAGCCGTTGGCTGCCACTGCTCCGTTGCCCCGGGTGCCCATGGTTCGATCTGCGTGGGAGGGCATGACGAAACTCAGCTGAGCTCCCGTGTCGATGAGGAACTGCTTGCCTGTGTATCCATCCGTCACGTATAACAGCTTATTCTTCTCGCCGAGAACCGCTGCTGTTAATGGCCCTCGGCTTTGGCGTTTCCACGACATCGTAAACTTGCAGGGGGGAACGCATTTGCGGGCTTTCTCTGCGAAGCGGTGGTGATAATAGCAGACGTCGTTCTGCTCGTTGCGCTTGGGCCGCGCCGCTGTCACCGTGGGTTGAGTCTCTCCAAGGCTCGGGGTGTCAGTTTTCAGATCTGCGGATGCCGCTGTGGGTGTCCGTTCTCTGCGGGCGTTGACGAGTCGGTAAGCCTCGTTGGCCAGTGTGCGGAAATCCTGATGATTATTGCACTTCATACTGGCGAGTGTCCCTCTCAACTGCGGTGGTAGCGTGCTGAGGAAAATGAATTGGAAAAGGAAATTATCATTATCCTCCTCCTTGAGTTGTAGCAAATCCTCCATGAGGGTCCTCGGATTGCTCCCTCTGTGGCCGTAGACCGCCAGGATCCTCTCGGCTCTTTCCTCCGCTGACGGGACATAATTCGCCACGATGGTCGCCTTGAGTGTCTCATATTTGTCCCGGGCTGGTGGTCGCCGGACCAAGCTCCGCACACACTTCGAAGTGGCGGAGTCGAGTTTGGAGACGATATGGTAAAACTTAATATCGTCTGCTGTGATGCCCGCCAGTATAAACTGGGCTTCAGCTTGCTGAAACCAAGAGGCGGGGTCTTCTCGCCAGAAGTCTGGCAGGTTGACAGCAACGGCGTTCGTGCACACCATCACTGTTGTGCCCGCCGGGTGAGAGTGCCTTGCCTCGGCACTCACGGCGGTGCTGGAGCTTGGTTGAGCTCTCTCAGTGCCCTCTGCCGTGGGGAACAGCTGTCTGCTTGTTCCCTCGTCTGCGTCGTCGCTGGCGTATGCCCGAGTCACCATGGATGAGCAGCTTGAAGAACGCCTCCGGTCCATATTCTCGCGTCAAGGTCACCAGTGTAGAGGAGCTGAAATAACGAGGCGATTTTTGTATTAAAAACAGGGTTTTTAATGAATAGCTCTTCTATCGAGTCTCATCAGGTGTAGAGCTTGGCAGAAGGCAAGAGAGAGATCTCTGCTCAGCTCGCTGGTTAAATACAAGCACACATAGAGCCACACATTGAAAAAGCTGACATCAGCCACTCATTGAAAAAGCTGACATCCCCCCGTTATCTTAACCCCCCCATTGTTCTGTTATCTCCTCTCCTTGTCTTGGGAGGTGATGGGAACTCCTCCTCTCGCCTTAGGGGGTAAAGGTGTCAAGTCCGTCTCCGCCGCCGTGTCTTGGGAGGTCCAATGTCTTTAACCCGGCGGGGGAGATCCTTTGTCCTTTCCAGGTGTGAAGTTCCTTACATATGCTGTCACAAAACATTTCCACTTGCTCTACCATATGTAGGTATGGGATATAAGAGTCATATATACCACACATATGTATATTCGCTGCTCGTGTTTTTCTTGTCCTCTTGATTGTTGCTCTGAGTGTTGCTATCCCTGTGCTGTTGCAATCCTGGAATTTCCCCATTGTGGGACTAATAAAGGCTTATCTTATCTCATCTTATCTTATCTTATCTTATCTTATCTTATCTTATCTTCAGTTTCCTTTTGTAACACAGGTAGTCATTAGTATTGTATTATTTGGTTTGAATCTCGTTTTGTATCATTTCATGTTTATAGTCAGTTAATCAGTTAGGTAGTATAGTTAGGTAATCGTTCAGCTGATTGAACTTGATATAATATTACACAAATTAGAAAACTTTTGCTGTGAAGAAAGGAATTAACATCACAAAACAGTGCAAAAAGCTCCATCCAGCTGGATGCCCTGTAATTTCCTTCTTGGGATTAATAAAGTATACTAAGATTTTTTTTTTTTTTTTAAAAAGTGCAGTAGTGCGATAATTCATTTTTTGGTCAAACCAAAAGATGGGAGAGAGTGTCATGGTGTGGGGCTGCATGAGTGCTGCCGGCACTAGGGAGCTACAGTTCATTGAGGGAACCATGAATGCCAACATGTACTGTGACATACTGAAGCAGAACATGATCCCCTCCCTTTGGAAACTAGGGCAGCAGGGCAGTATTCCAAAATGATAACGACCCCAAACACACCTCCAAGATGACCACTGCCTTGCTAAAGAAACTGAAGGTAAAGATGATGGACTGGCCAAGCATGTCTCCAGACCTAAACCCTACTGAGCATCTGTGGGACATCTTCAGACAGAAAGTGGAGAAGTGCAAGGTCTCTAACATCCACCAGCTCCATGATGTCATCATGGAGGAGTGGAAGAGGATTCCAGTGGCAACATGAGAAGCTCTTGTGAACTCCATGCCCAAGAGAGTTAAGGCAGTGCTGGAAAATAATAGTGGCCACACAAAATGTTGACACTTTGGACACAGTTTGGACATTTTCACTTATGGGTGTACTCACTTTTGTTGCCAGCGGTTTAGACATTAATGGCTGTGTGTTGAGTTATTTTGAGGGGACAGCAAATTTACAGTTATACAAGCTTTACCCTGACTATTTTACATTGTATCAAAGTGTCATATCATCAGTGTTGTCCCATGAAAAGATATAATAAAATATTTACAAAAATGTGAGGGGTGTACTCACTCTTGTGAGATACTGTAGATGATGAAAAGCAAAGGTTCCAAAATGGAACCTTGAGGAACTCCACAGGTTATTTTTGTTTGATCAGATTTGTAGTTACCTATAGACACAAAATAGTCCCTGCCTTTTAAATAGGACTCAAATGAGCTAAGTGCTGAACCAGAAAGTCCGACCCAGTTTTTCAGCTGGTCTAGTAAAATGTTATGGTCGACTGTGTCAAATGTAGCACTGAGGTTCAGTAGAACCAAGACTGAAATGTTGCCATTATCTGAATTGGAGCAGATGTTATTAAGGACCTTAACTAGAGCAGTCTCAGTGCTGTGGTGTGGCCAAAAACCTGACTGGAAGACATCAAAACAGTTATTTAATGTCAGGAAGTTGTACAATTGTTGAAAAACAGCTTTTTCTATTATTTTACTAAGAAAGGGGAGGTTTGATATGGGCCTATAGCCGTTCATGAGGGAGGCGTCTAGGTTGCTCTTTTTTAGAAGTGGCTTGATAACAGCTGTTTTTAAGCACTGAGGGAAGACACCTGAATGCAGAGACATATTTATGATCTGCAGTAGATCTGAGGCCATACAATATGAAACTTTTTTTAAAACCCTGTTGGGAGGGTATCAAGGCAGCAGGTAGTGGATTTCAGGTGGCATATGATGCCATCCAAGATTTTATGATTGATTGGAAAAAATTTTGCCATGGTGTTTACATCTTCTCTACATGGACACAGAGGAAGCGCATGTCCAGCACCTGGCATAGGAGCACTGACTGACTGTCTAATTTTCTGAATTTTGTCAGTAAAGCAAAAGGCAAAGTCATTGCAGGCAAGGCTGGATAGAAGTTCAGGAGCTACTGACACAGGGGAATTTGTTAGCCTGTCAAACGTCGTGAACAAGGTGCGTGCATTATTGTTGTTTTTAGCAATGATGTCAGAAAAATATTCTTGCCTTGCATTTCTCAGCTCCAAAATATAAATGTTCAATTTCTCATTATAGATTTCATAGTGAACCTGTAATTTATTTTTTTCGCCACCTGTGTTCAGCTTTTTGACGCTTTTTTTTTTTTTAGCTTTTACCAGTTTGGACTTTCTCCATGGAGGTTTCTTTTTAATAATGACCACCTTGACCTTGATGGGAGCAATGGCATTGATAATATTTGTAATTTTACCATGGAAATTTTCCGCAAGCTCATTTACTGAAGGTGAAGAGAGGGGGGTGAGGAAGAAAAAGCTTGGATGAATGTTTCACTGGTATTTTCACTGATGTACCATTTTTTGATGACCTCTGTCTGGATATTTCTGTTGACATTAATAGCATTCTCAAAGAAAACACAAGAATAGTCGGATAGAGTAACGTCCATCACCATAACTTTAGAGATGCTCAGACCTTTGGAGATAACCAAGCCCAGACTGTGTCCTCTGTTGTGTTTTTTCCATTACATGCTGAGTCAGTCCAAAGTTATCAAGGACACAACATAATTCTTTGGTCCCTCTGTCCTGAGGGTTGTCAACATGGATGTTAAAATCACCAACAATAAGTACACAGTCAAAGTCAACACAGATAATAGACAGCAGTTTTGTAAAATCATCAAAAAATGTTGCATGGTGTTTAGGTGGTCTGTAAACATTAAGAAACAACACACGGGAGGAGGAATTCAGCTGAAGAGCCGCATATTCAAATGAAGTAAACTTATAAGACATCTGTTTGCATTGGAGGAAATCATTAAACAAAACAGCTACTCCTCCTTTCTCATGCAGCCTGGGTTCACTTATAAAGCTGTAGTTGGGAAGGGCTGCTTCGATAAGAAGAGATCCACCGTTATCATCTAGCCAGGTCTCTGTTAAAAACATGAAATCCAGTTTGTGCTTTATAATGAGATCATTAATTAAAGAGTTTTTCCTGCCAAAGACCTAATATTTAATAAAGGTAGTTTCAGTGTGTTAAGAGCATCATCTGCCAGATTTTTATTTTGTTTAAGCTGTGACTGGTGAGAAATGAACACTAGATTTGACAAATTTACAGGATGTGTAGGATGGATCTTGTTTCTCTGTAAATTTATCAACCTTTTTCTGCTACCTATTAAAATAGGAATAAAGGAAACTACTTCCATACCGGGCCCCAGCTTGTCTTGGAAAGAGCCATCAGTACCAGTGGTATCAGAGCCTGGACCCAGTACATATCATACCCAGCTGGCATTGTTATCAGGCTGTGGATTTCAGTTCAGCTGTGAGGTTGGGGTGGTGGTGGGCACAGGGGCTTTGGCAGTTGTGTCAGAGCTTGCTAAGGAATTGCTGGAGGGGGAAGATGGGGGGGAGGTTTCGGGGTGAGAAAAGTGGACTAGGGCATGGGGTCAGTTTTGTGGCCAGAGTGACCAGCTCCTTCATCTGGTCAGTGAAGTCAAGGAGTGGGAAGGATGGGGAAGAGGAAGCTGAAGAGGACAATGACCTGGAGGGGGTATGCAGTGGTAGAGGAGGTGGGTCCTCATTTGTGGCTTTTGGTGAAGGAGGGATCTGCACAGGTGGGGGCTGAGGCAGCTTTAGCTCACAGTTGCTGCTGGGCTGTATCTTATCCTGTTGTTTTGGTTCCTCTTGTCCTTGTCCTGGGAAACAGAATGACGATGAAGAAAATAGAACTGATTGGGGCTAAACAGCTTTACTCCTGACCTGCTGAGGCTGAGTCTATCTCTATTAAAAAAGTGTCTGCGGTCCCAGAAAAAGTTGAAATTGTCAATAAAATGGAGTGATTTATTTGTACAAGCTTCTGAAAGCCATCCATTTAAATTTAACAGTCTGCTGAATATCTCAGATCCTCCACTGACTGGTGGTAGTGGGCCACTGATAAACACTTTGGCATTCAGACAGCTGACTAGATCCAGCAGTTCCTTAAAGTCCTGTTTCAGTATCTTAGACTGCTGTTTCACAACATCATTTGAGCCTTCATGTAGTATGAGACTCTTCACTGTGGGATGATCAGCCATAATCTGCAAGATTTTGTCTCTCACATCAGACACCATATCACTGGAAAACCACATTACAGTATTTCTGTGCATTTACCACATACACCCATGCGAAAAAATTTGGAAACCCCTCTAAATATTCAGTTCTTTATTAAGAAATGTTCACATATCTATGTCTAACCATATTTTTGTTTTTATTTGCATTTTTTTGAATTTATTTTAGCCATTTTAAGTGGGAATGGACGTGGGGGTGTCCTAAAAAAGATGGAGGTGTCCTAATTTATTCTTCACTGTTTGTTTAGAGTTACGTTTAACAGAAAATTTGAAAAAAGTCTTTAATTCATTTTTAATTGTTTAGTTGTATTACGTGAATCACCCAGTGTTGGCATGATGCTGAGCGCGGTGTGTCCACTGTGCTCACACAAACATGCACAACAACAATAGTCACAATAGTGAACAATGGGCCGTACCCACACGGCGCCCCACATGCCAAGCAACACCCCCAAGCGCCCACGCACTGCTTGAATTATTTAAGAACCGCTGCTTCGTTCACTCTTCGCTGCGGTCTTCAAGTGCCCTGACATAAGTTTGACATCCTGGTCTCTGTTCATCCTCTCTGTTATCGTGTCAGTCTAATCTTAGCCTTATAGTTTTGTTTGTGCACTTTGTACTTTGTGTTTGCAATAAATCTCACAAACTCACAGTTTGGCACCTGGGGCTTCATTCACTGCCCGGAGGGCAGTTCATGACAGAAGACTGCAGCCCATTTGTGACCCAGCTGCTGTGAGTTTGTGGTTTGTTTGTTTGCTTTTTTTTGTGTCACCCACCTTTTCGTTTCATCGGAGCATCAGCATGTCCCCAGCTCACACGGATGCTGCAGGCGGGCGTTGGTACCCAATGAGCCTGGGGTGGGAGAGTTGCAAAACATTAATAGAAATGGATGGGCTAATCTCCACTACTCGCAGGGCTCCTACCCCAAAAGACGCTCTCTGGTACCTGGACCTCGTGGATGTGGCTTCTCGCCAGTGCCCTCAGCTCGCAGAGTATGCTGAGGGGGTGGAGAGGATTTCACTGGTGGCAGTCCTGCAACAAGAGAACAATGGGATGGTGAGGAGTTCCACCAAGAAGACTGGGGGTGCGCCCAGCGCCGGGGAGGCATCCCCGGGTCTTGGTATTATCGGCTCCTCACCAGTGACCAGCTCCAGCTCCCACATCGCCAGCTCCAAGACGCCGTCTTCCAGCATCAATCTCGACCTCTCAGCAGCCTCCCCTTCGCTGAGTCAGAAAATTCCCACAGCAGTTACCTCTTCTCGTTTTTCCTCGCCGGCTGTACCATCAGCTTCCTCCTCCTCTGTTGCTGCTGCTACCCTCATCTCCTCTGTGTCTCCTTCCGCTGCTGAGGGTTCAGCCATCTCTTCCCCGGCTCCGCCCGTCATTGTGTCTGCAGGGGCAGCAACTCCATGTTTTTCAGGGGGGCCCACAGCACCTGTAGCCATGAAGAGGGATGACTCAAGGCTTGCTGCAGCAGATTCCATTGTGCCTCAGAAGTGCAGGCAAGTGTCTTTTCATTCTCCATTACTCAAAAATGAATTATCTTGCCTGATTCCCGGTGGTGAGGCTCAGTCATTGCAGTCCACTGAGTCCTCACCACCTGCTGCAGATAATGTTTCCTCACCTCCTCCCTCCGTGTCTCCTCCAATTTCCCCTGAGTGTCCGCTAGTCCCGGGATTGAGCCGGTGGATGATGGAGGAGCCTGTGGAGGACCTGGTTCCAGCCCCACAGCCACGGTCCGGACGGAGGGAGAATGCTGCCAGTGACCTGAACCCTGCACTGATGACTGAGTGTCCCCTGGCTTCAGCTTTGTGGGATCCAGCGCCAGCGGTGAGGCAACCTCCAGCTGCCACGCTGGATGAGCCACCTGCATTGGCCGCTTCGCCTGGAGGTTCCGGGACTGCACTTTCCACCATGCCTGCTGTAGGGGTCGCCGCAGCAGAGCTGGAGTTGGACCTCCAGAAGGCCGGGTATGAGATGCTTCTGCCTGGATCAACATCCTGGACGGCGATGGAGCTTGAGCTCAGACAAGTGCTCTTCTTTGTTTTCACTTTCTTTGTTTTGGAAAAATCTTGCCTGGCTCTTGGTGGGGAGGGCCAGGTGCAGCCATCAGCTGCTCCTGAGCTCACCTCGCTGGGCTCCACTGCCACCAGTGGCCCTGACCTGGTGTCAATGTCCCTCCTATCGGAGGATTTCCCTAGGGTCACTGTGGATCATCCAACTTTGCCAGAGGTCCCTGTGGGTCCAGCCTTGTCACCCAAAGTCTCCATGGGTGCTGCTTCCCCTCCGACTGAGGTCTCCGCGGGTGCTTCATCCCAGTCTGGGACCTCTGTGGGTGGTGCTTCGTCCCAGCCCGGGACCTCAGTGGGTGCTGCTCCTCCTCTGGCAGAGGTCTTTGTGGGTGCTTCGTCCCAGCCGAGGAACTCTGTGGGTGCTGTGCCCCAGTCCGGGGCGTCCGTGGGTGCAGTGCCTCCATCCAGGGCCCCATTGATGGAACGCCTCCTTAGCCTGGTGCCTTCATGTGCCAGTCATTTCCTCGTGGTGCTGCCAGGCCCAGTCCGGGGTCCACCATGGGTGCTGCCACACCCCAGTCCGGGGCCTCCGAGGGTGCTGCACCTCTGCCCAAGGTCGCTGCAGGCCCTCAGTCTATGTCTGGTTCCACTGAGGCTTTCCCTTCTCCGCCTGAGGCCATCGTGGGTTTTCCTTCTCCACCCAAGGCCATCGTGGGTTCCCCTTTGCCAGAGGCCGTCGTGGGTTCGCCTTTGCCAGAGGTCACGAGGGTCCCATTCCTTTGCCTGAGGTCCCCACTGGACGGTCATCCTTTCCATTTGGTTTCCCTGCTCTTCAGGCATCATCGCCACCTGGTTTCCTCGTTGGGCAGTGGTCGTCTGCATTGGGCTTCCACCATGTAGCTGCTGCGGTTCACGGGGAGCATTGGTCCCAGCTACTGCCTCCTGGTGGGGGCGTATCATGCATGCCCCAAGACTCGGTGGCTTAAAGACTCTCATAGACTGCCCGACAGACTGTGCTGCTGGGCTGGGTGGCCCATGTCCTCCGGAAGGCCACCGCTCCATCTGGCTGGTCTGGGACTTTTGTCGACCACCTGAACTGCCTCATTTTCCTGCCCAGTGGGCCTAGGTGTCCGTTTTTTTGCTCTAGTATGGGTCCTGAGTGAGTGCCTTGTTTTTGTTCCTCCTTAGCCTGGTTTCCCCCACCGCCATCTCGGGTTGGTTTATTGTTCTACTCCTATTGGGGGGGGTCTCTTTTTTTATGTTACCCTGGGGTGTCTGGATTCCACCCCTTAGGGTGGGGGGGCTCTGTCATGATGCTGAGAGCGATGCTCTCAGTTTATTTCTGATTATTTCCTATATTTTCTCAGTTATGTGTTATTATTTGACTGTACGGTTGGTTCTGGATGCATTATGTGTTTTGAGTGTGTCAGTTGTAGTTTCTGTTTTCAATCTTATTACGATCTGCCTACCATTTGCCATTTCCTGACTTAGCTTCTATTTCTGGGGCACACCACATCACTTGTGGTGTGCCCCAGGGGTCAGTTTTGGGACCCAAACTCTTTATCTTGTATATAAATGACATATGCCAAGTATCAAAAATTCTGAAATTTATTTTGTTTGCGGATGACACAAATATCCTTTGCACTGGTGAGAATTTGCAGCAGGTTTTAGAGATGGTCACAACTGAAATGGAAAAATTAACGCAGTGGTTCAACAAAAATAAATTATCTCTAAATCTAAAAAAAACAAAGATTATGGTGTTTGGAAATTATAAAATTAATCATGAAATAATGGTAACGATAGATGATACCAGAATACAAACAGTACAGGAAAATAAGTTTCTGGGGGTGACGCTAGACAGTAAAATCTGCTGGAAACCTCACATCAGTCACATCCAGGCTAAATTAGCAAAATGTATAGGCATACTGGGGAAGACAAGACACATCTTGGACTATAAATCATTGGTCTTATTGTACAATTCACTGTTTTTACCTTATCTTAACTACTGTGTAGAAGTCTGGGGAAACACCTACAAGACCAACCTACAAGCAATATGCACATCACAAAAAAGAGCTATAAGGATAATTAACAATGCAGGATATAGAGACCATACCAGTTCGTTGTTCTTGAAGTCACATGTCATAAAGTTCATCGATTTAGTTAAATTTAAGACAGCACAAGTAATGTACAGGGCGATTAACAATCAACTCCCAACAAATATACAAAAAATATTTAAAAAAAGAGACAACGATCATAATTTGAGAGGAGACTTAAACTTTACAAAACCCAAGATACGTACAACCAAGAAAAGTATGTGCATATCTGTCTGTGGGGTGGATTTGTGGAACAGTCTGGAGCCGGAACTGAAACTATGTACAAACAGAAATCAATTTAAAAAGAGGTATAAGCACCATTTGTTGAAAGGATATATGTTAGAAGGGTAGAATTTATATGTACGATTCATTATGTTCACTCTGGGACATTATGGGACACTATGGAATGGTGGGTGGGACAGTACTGTGTGTATCTGTGTCGTTTGAGACTGGTTTTGATATATGGCCTTCATTGTATGTTGAATGGACGGGTGTTAATGTTGATCTGTAAAAAATACAGTAAATTGTTTACTTGGGGTCTTAAAGGTGGTAATTTGTATAAAATTCACATGGGTGTATTGATGGAAAAGAGGAGTTGGAATTAATAAGTGTTCACTTCTTCCTTCTCCCTTTCGAACAGTGTATACTGTAACTTTATTGCATTTGCTATTTGCTTGTTTTTTGTTATATTTTTTGTGTTCGAAATAAACTATCTATCTATCTATCTATTTTGACAGTGTGCATTGTTGACATCCTGTGTTAGCTTGGTTCACAGTCTTGCACACCTGTCATCTGTTTTCTTTTACTCCCCGCTCAGGTGATCCACTGCTTGAATTATTAAAGAACCGCTGCTTTGTTCACTCCTCGCTGCGATCTTCAAGTGCTATGATGTAAGTTTGACATCCTGCTCTTTGTTCATCGTCTCTGCTATCGTGTCAGTCTAATCTTAGCCTTATACAGTAGTTTTGTTTGTGCACTTTGTACTTTGTGTTTGCAATAAATCTCACAAACTCACAGTTCGGCGCCTGGGTCTTCATTCACTGCTTGGAGGGCAGTTCATGACAAGTATTTTTAACACTGATATTAAATATCCATATGTCCAAATATGTTAAAACACACACACACAGAGAGGCTTATACAGGGTGTCCTAATTTTTTCACATGACTGTACGTTTCTCACATCTTTCACAGCGGAGTCACCAACAATCAGTTCAGGTCCAGCTGTTAGCTTTCTCTGTAGCCTTTTACCTTCTGAGTTGTTCTGATTTACCTTGCTGCGTGTGGGGGATGTTTTATCCAGGTCATCAGATGAAGATCCCGGGTCCTCCAGTAGTGGCGCAAATCTGTTCTGAAGTAGCATGTTTGGTTGTTGTGGAGGAGGTTTGTTTTTAGGCTTTCCTTTGACAGCTATCCACGACTGTGTCTTGCTGACAGTCGGGGTTGAGAAAGTCTTTGGTCTAGCCGGTAAAGGTTGAGTTTCTTGTGGAGTATGAAATGTCCTGACCAGA
Source organism: Pholidichthys leucotaenia (assembly GCA_020510985.1). NCBI lineage: Eukaryota > Metazoa > Chordata > Actinopteri > Cichliformes > Pholidichthyidae > Pholidichthys > Pholidichthys leucotaenia. Next base: position 250,753,097 of record CM035847.1, on the reverse strand, counting down.
AAAAACTTTGTTCTTGCAACCTCAAGAAAAAGAAAAAAAAATCCTCTGTTCTTGCGGTGTATGTACAGGCCTTCGTGGCAGCATACCTCCATACAGACTATCATGGCAGCGCTACAGTGGTGCATGAGCATCAGAAGCAGAGACACCCCAGAGCCGTGACGTTTACTGCCGCTTCTGCTTGGTAAGTTTTAGTGAGTAAAGAAAGTTAGCATCACTTATTTTCAATGGCCCACTGTTTCAAGCTATAGAAAAATGGCTATACTGTTAGTACATGCTGTTTATATTAGCTTACCTGCTTGACAGTGAGCTCTCTTGGAGGATGGTTGCTGAGGGCTGAGCTGTTTAAAGGGTACCTGTAGTGAATTTTAATCAGAAGCTATTTCAAAGGATCAAATATGATACTAGTTGTTCTGTCCAGTAATTTTGGTCATGATTCCTTCGCAAATACGTGCAAGTTTCAAGTCACAGCTCTTTCAGTCAGTCATGGTCAGTGACATCTTGCCTCCTCCATGGCCAATTTCAGCACCGGTAGTGATGTACAGTCATTGCTTTGTGCAATTGACTGGGCTGCAGTATAGCAGTCAACAAAGTTTTAACATCAGAATTTTATGTAATTTTTTACAACTATGTACAAGCAAATCTACCCACATGTAATTTAATGAAATAAAATTCTAGTATATTAAAATTTATTCAACGTGTTTTGAAGTAGCTTGACTGTGAACTTGCCTGTTCAGATCCCCTTCAGCTGCTGGTCCCCGGCGTTAACTGCGGATCATGCCATTAATGAAGGCTATTTCCAAGGACAGTTTGTGCAGTATACTGTATATCCGTGCAGATTTTGTGCCGTTTTCAATCCGGATCTTGACCCACTAAACACCTGCTGAACGCGTTTACTCATCCACAGTAAACACATTACTCTTCCACGGTAAAGTCGGAAACAACGATTGTATGTCACTTCTGGTTGGCAATGGGATAAAATTATTCAGTATACTGCCTTTAGGGGGTTATTTTTACTGAATAAACATTTTTGGTTTATAAGTAATACCTAAAGCAGGATTAATGTTGTTATAATGACCTTTACAAGTTTCCTTTAAGTCATGGCTAAAGTGTTGAATACAGTAAATGACTGAATTACAGGAGTAGTCATCTCGTTTTCATCTTCGTTAATATTAGCCCTGTGTATATACTGTGTATATACAGTGCTGTGAAAAAGTGTTTGCCCCTTCCCTGATTTCTCATGTTTTGTACATTTGTCACACTTAAATGTTTCAGATCAAACAAATTTAAAAATTAGACAAAGATAAGATTCAAGATTCATAGATTCAAAGGCTTTATTATCATGTGCACAGTTAAGAAATGCTACATTTCCTGAGCAATGAAATTCTTATTTTGCTCACCGGATGAATGCCAAGGTAAAAGGTACAGAAACAACAATTCGAATAGGTCATGACACACTAACACAGTAACTCAATCCTAATACTAATGGATGCTAATAACACACACACCAACACACAGTTATGCAGTAGAGGAATGAAACTGAAAATTCACTGGATGACTAAAGTGATAGTGGTATATTGATATCAGAGATGATGTGAACCTGAGATGGGATGAACCTATGTACAGTGTGCAAATGAGCATTGTGCAACCTGATGTGAACCTGAGATGGCATAGACTTATGTACAGTGTGCAAATGAGCATTGTGCAATGAGCAGTGTATAATTACAAATTATTTCTGTAACGGTAGTACCAGTAGACTGTGCATGATAAGTAGCAGCAGAGATGAAAATTGGCAATAGAGATGATATGGACATCAGACAGGTGAGACTATATCAGCACAGGTGATCAGTGTGCAAATTTAGCAGCCGGTGTGTGAGTTCCTAACTCCGCCATTGCCTGGTCCCAAGCCTAGGATGCGAAAGGAGGAGGGTTGTGCGTTGGGTTAGCAGCCCACCACGTAAAAAACGCTTGCTACAGAAACGCCAACAAGATCAACAAAAAGTCATCAAACCTTGGGCGACGAGCTGAGGACTGAGGCAGCAATGTCTTATATGAAGAGCAGGGATGAAAGCCGAAAGGAAGTTTCTGTTCCGATGGAGTCCTTGGTGAAACCCAAACAACGAGTGAGAGTGGAAGCATGGAATGTTCGAACGATGTACGAAACTGGAAAAACAGCACAGGTTGTGAAAGAGATGAAGAGATACAACATCAGCATTCTTGGAATCAGTGAAATGAGATGGACAGACTCGGGAACCATGACCCTGAACACAGGAGAGACAGTGTACTACTCGGGAAGAACAGACGGCCAACACCAGGAAGGAGTGGGCATCATTTTAGACAAGAATGCCAAGAAGGGCTTCCTGGGCTGGGAGCCGGTCAATGCTCGGATCATTAGAGCAAGGTTTTTCTCAAAGTACGTGAAGACCACCATCATCCAGTGCTATGCATCAACAGAACCAACATCAGATGAAGAGAAGGACCTTTTCTATACAAACCTCCAAGAGCAAATAGACAAGACACCACGGCATGACATCCTCATTGTGATGGGGGACTTTAATGCCCAGGTTGGTGCAGGAAATGTGGGATACGAATCATGCATGGGAACCCAAAGAACAGGTGTGAGAAACGACAACAGTCAGAGATTTGTGGGCATGTGCCTGGAGAATGGGCTAGTGATAGGAGGCACCATATTCTCACACAAGACAATTCACAAACTGACGTGGGTGTCACCGGATGGGAGAACCAGGAACCAAATAGACCACATAGCCATCAACCAGAAGTGGAGAGGGTCTGCGACTGATGTCAGAGCACTGAGAGGGGCCGACGCCGGCAGTGACCACCACCTTGTTCTGTGCAAGCTACAGCTGAAGCTGAAGAGGACCAACAAGAAGACTAGTGAACAGCTCTTTGACTCAAGCAGACTGAAGGATCCTATAGTGAAGACTCAGTTTGTACTCAAGCTGTCCAACAGATTCCAGGTCCTGGAAGACACACCAGCAGACGACATCAACACCTTGAGCAACACTGTCCAGAAGTTGTTCCTCGACACAAGCAAAGAGGTGCTCGGCCACAGGAAAAGAGAGAGGAAACAATGGATCTCTGAAAACACCTGGCAACTCATCGAGGAGAGAAGGGCAACCAAACAGCGCATGCTAGGGGGAAAACACAGAAGAGAGGGAAGCAGCTGCTGAAGCATACAGACAGAAGAACAACAATGTCAAGAAGAGTGTCCGCAAAGACAAGAGAGAGTACGCGGACAGCCTAGCTCAGGAGGCACAGTCAGCAGCAGAAAGGGGAGACACAAGAACGGTCTACAAAATCACCAAAACCCTCACAGGAGGTTTCACCAGCAAGTCAACGGTGGTTAAGGACAAAGACGGGAAAGTTCTCATGAAGGAAGAGGACCAACTCAGTAGATGGGCGGAGCACTTCAGAGAGACTCTGAATAGACCAGACCCTGAGGAAGAAGCAGTGATAGAAGACACAGGCTTTCACATAGAAATGAAGCGGAGGCGCATCACCCAACAGGAGATAGAAGAGGCCATTAAGCAGACAAAAGGAAACACGGCACCTGGCGAAGACAGGATTACTGCAGACATGCTAAAAGCAGATCCAAAGGCAAGTGCAAAAGCTCTGACATAACTTTTCAACAAAGTGTGGGAAGAAGAAAAAGTCCCTGTTACTTGGAAGAAAGGCATCATAGTCAAGCTGCCAAAGAAAGGCGACCTGTCAGCATGCGGGAACTGGAGAGGCATCAACCTTCTGTCTGTGCCTGGGAAAATCTTCTGCAGAGTTCTGTTGATGCGGATGAGGCAAGCCATGGAGAGGGTCCTGAGGGAGGAACAGGCAGGATTCAGAAGCGGTAGGGGCTGCATAGACCAAATCTTTGTCCTGCGTACCATAGTCGAACAATCACTGGAATGGAACTCCTCACTGTACATAAACTACATTGACTTTGAAAAGGCCTTTGACAGTATCCACCACCCATCCCTCTGGAAGATTCTGACAGCTTATGGATTTCCAGCAAAAGTAGTCAACATCCTGAAAGACATGTATACCGACAATCAGTGCTGCGTATGCCACAATGGCCAGGAGAGCAAGTGGTTCCATGTGAAGACTGGGGTCAGACAAGGCTGCGTGATCTCACCGATCCTCTTCCTGGTCATCATTGACTGAGTGATGAGGACAGCCACAGGAGACCGACCTAGGGGACTTGTCTGGGGACTAACGGCCAGACTGGAAGACTGCGACTTTGCAGACGACATCGCTCTGCTATCACATACACAGAGAGACATCCAGGAAAAGACAGACAGAGTTGACCAGACAGCAAGAACTATTGGGCTCAAGATTCACCCCAACAAGATGAAAGTGATGAAACTGAAAAACAAGAGCACACAGAAAACAAAGGTACAGGGCGAAGATCTTGAGGAAGTACAGGACTTCAAATACCTGGGAAGCTACATCTCAGCTGACAGCAACATCGAGAGAGAGATCTCCACAAGAATCGGTCTTGCGGCACAGGCTTTCAACAGACTGCGAAATGTACGGAAATCGTCAGTCCTGCAGAACAGCACCAAACTGAAGATTTACAAATCAAACGTTCGCTCAGTCCTCCTATATGCCTCAGAGACTTGGAGAACAAACAAGAAAATTGAAAGCCGCCTCAGAGGTTTCGAAGGACGGTGTCTACGTCAAATCCTCAGAATCCATTGGGAGCAGTGCGTCACCAACAAGGAAGTCAGCAGACGCACAGGCATCAACAACATCATGGACGAGGTGAAGCAGAGACGCTGGAGGTGGCTGGGCCACGTTCTGCGCATGAACAAAGCCAGGCATCCACACGCAGCACTCAGATGGGCACCACCGGGGAAGAGGAGGAGAGGCAGACTCCAGGGCACCTGGAGGAGGACAGTGGAAGAGGAAATGAAAGCGGAGGGCAAGACCTGGAACGAAGTCAGCTGGCTCGCCCAGGACTGAGATGGCTGGAGGAGACTCGTTGGCGCCTTATGCCCCAGCTGGGGTGAAGAGGATTAAGTAAGTAAGTAAGTGTGAGTTCCTATATGCAAAGCTGTGTTACGGAGTTTTGTGAGTTGTCATCTGTTCAGGAGTCTGATGGCAGTGGGAAAGGAGTTCTTCAGTCTGGTTGTCCTGCATTTCACACTTCTGTACTTCCAGCCTGAGGGTAGAAATGTGAACAGTCTGTGCTGGGGGTGGGTGGGGTCCCGGAGGATGGCGTCAGCTCTCCTTTAGACTCTGCAATGGTAGATGCTCTGCAGAGAGGGAAGTGGAGTCCTGATGATCTTCTCTGCTGTCTTCACCACTCTCTGCAGGCATTTGCGATCCAGGGCAGTGGTGCAGGCTGTCTGTAGAGCTAGTGGTGCTGCTGTTGGTCCTCTTGTAGTCTGTGATGTGTTGCAGGCCTTGCCACATGGGCCCTGGGTCAGGAGTGGAGTAGAGGCTGTCCAGCTTTTCTCTGTACTGCCTCTTGGCTATTGTTATAGCCTCTCTCAGTCCATACTTTGCAGCTTTGTACTCAACCTCACAGCCTGATTTAAATGCACAAGAGCGAGCACACAGCATCTGACATACCTGACTGTTGATCCAGGGCTTCTGGTTGGAGAGCTTCCTGACCTGTATGGTGGGTACGATGGTATCAACGCACGTGCTGATGTACCCAGTCATGTATTCAGCATAATCCTGTATGTTTACAGAAGAGTCCTCTCGGGTGGCTGCAGCTTTAAACACATCCCAGTCTGTGCAGGCAAAACAGTCTTGTAGGGTACTCTCAGTCTCTGGTGTCCAGCGCTTAATTTGCTTAATAATAGGGTTTGTTTGTTTCAGCTTTTGTCTGTAGGCTGGGTACATAAACAGTGAGATGTGATCTGACTGTCCGAAGTGAGGGCGGGGTGCCGCTCTGTAGGCACCACTTGTGTTGGAATAAACATGATCCAATGTGCTTTTATTGTGGGTGGGAATGTCCACATGCTGGTAATATTTGGGGAGTACAGCCCGTAAATTGTGCTGGTTAAAGTCACCAGCAACAATAAAAACAGCATCAGGATGTTTCGTCTCTACTGCGCTGATGAAGTCATGGAGTTTGTTTAGCGCAACTGTGTAGTTGCTCTGTGGACAAATGTATACAGCGGCCAAAAACACAGCAGTAAATTCCCTTGGTAAATAATAGGGATGGCATTTCAGCAGTAAAAACTCCACGTCGGGTGAGCAGTGCTTGTAGATGGTTTGTACATCTCCACACCACGAGTGGTTTATAAATACACATACACCCCCACCCCTCGTCTTACCAGAATCTCCTGTTCTGTCTGCCCAGTGCGTTGAGTGGGTCTGTAGCTGAATTGCACTCTTCAGGACTCTGAAAGCCAGGTCTCGCAGAAAATTAGGGCAGAGCACTCTCTTGTCTCCCGCTGGTCTTCAATCCTTGCTCTTAGTTCGTCTAGCTTATTTTCCAAAGATCGAATGTTTGCCATTAAGAGACTGGGTAGCGGTGGCTGGATGGAGCGAGCCTTTAGCCTAGCATGTAGCCCTCCTCTCTTGCCTCGCCTTTGGCCCCACCTCCAATGCACTCTTTGGGTCAGCATGCTCACGTGGGCTTGATGCTTCAGGGCCTCCCTGGGGATGCTGATGGTCACCACAGGGGCGGACGACGCATTGCAGGTCAGGTGGTATAAAGCCAGTAAACTCTGTGTGGCTGCTTGACTTGGCAATATCCAGTAGTGTCTATCGGTTGCATGTTAGCAGTGCATGACCTCCATGCACTGTAGAAAGAACAGCAACCATGCAAAAAAGGAGAAAAGTTGGGGTGCATTGGGCTGCACGGTGGCGCAGTGGTTAGCACTGTGGCAGCACAGTTTACCCTCGGCCGGGGGATCGCGGGGACCGTGAGATCGTGGGTTCGATCCCTGCCCCCGGCCAACAGTGATCTGTGTGGAGTTTGCATGTTCTCCCCATGTTTGCGTGGGTTTACTCCGGGATTTCTCCGGTTTCATCCCACATGTCAAAAACATGCAGGTTAGGGAGTTAAGGGGCGCTTGCGCACGCAGCGACCGGCAGCTGGTGGCTTGTCACCAGACTGCAAAACAAATCTACCTACGGGTACAAAATAAGTAAAAAAAAAAAAAAAAAAAAGGAGAAATGTTGGTATTCGGGATCGGAACGAGCAAAGACGTTCGTCAACGGTGGGTGCCATCTTTGAGATGTGATAACACAAGTAAACACAAAATGCAGTTTTTAAATCAAGGTGTTAATTATTAAGGGGGAAAAATCCAAACCTACATGGACCTGTGTGAAAAAGTGATTGCCCGCTAAACCTAATAACTGGTTGGGCCACCCTTAGCAGCAACAACTGCAATCAAGCATTTGCAATAACTGGCAATGAGTCTTTTACAGCACTGTGGAGGAATTTTGGCCCACTCATCTATACAGAATTGTTGTATTGAATTGTCGGCCTTATTATCTGCCTAGGGAATTCAGCAACGTGTTTGTAGTCGGTGTTTACATAGCGCCGAGCGCTAACGCTAAAGCTAATGCTAAGAAGGCACTCGGGGAACTGCACAATGCAATCAGTGAAATCCAAACTTCACACCCGGACAGTTTTGTGGTGGTTGCGGGGGATTTTAACCACACCAGCCTAAAGACTGTGCTCCCCAAGTTTAAACAATGTGTAGACTTTAAGACCAGAGGAGAGAATATGTTGGACTTAGTGTACATAAACACAGATGCATATAAAGCGATACCCCGCCCCCATCTCGGCCGTTCTGATCACATATCCGTGATGCTGGTGCCTGCCTACAAACCTTTATTGAAGCGCAGCAGGCCAGCAGTGAAACAAATCAGGATTTGGCCAGAGAGTGCAACCCCTGCACTGAAAGACTGTTTTCAGCACACAGACTGGAAGATCTTCAAAATAGCAGCCTCCCAGGAAGACAGGACAGATGTGGAGGAGTATGCTGATTCGGTCACCAGCTACATCGCGAAGTGCACAGAGGATTTCACTACAGTGAAGACCATCACTATGCGGGGTAATCATAAGCCCTGGATGACTGCAGAGGTGCGCTCGCTGCTCACAGCCAGAGATGCAGCCTTCAGAGCGAAGGACAGGATCGCCCTCCGCTCAGCCAGGTCTGTGCTTTCTAAGGGAAATAAGGCGGCAAAGCGCGCCTATGCGGAGAAAATCCAGGGACGCCTCTGTGACACTAGGAACACCAAGCAGATGTGGCAGGGAGTTCGGACACTGACGGGCTTTAAGCCTAGGCAGGGGGTCGATGATGACGACGCTTCGCTTCCAGACAGGCTTAACGACTTCTTTGCATGTTTTGAAGCATCAAACTCGACAATCAGAGGGAGGGCTGGCCCTCCCCCACCATCGGTCGGACCAGCTTTTACCATCAGCACAGCGGACACACGGAGGACCCTAACCAGAGTCAACCCACGCAAAGCTGCAGGTCCAGACAACATTCCGGGACATGTGCTCCGAGACTGCGCGAGCGAGTTGGCGGATGTCCTGACTGACATTTATAACATCTCCCTGAGTCAGGCCATCGTTCCCAGATGCTTCAAGACCTCTATCATTGTACCGGTGGCAAAGAAACCAGTGGTGTCCTGTTTGAATGACTATCGTCCTGTTGCACTGACACCAATTGTGATGAAGTGTTTTGAGCGGCTTGTCAAACCACACATTACAGCCTGCCTCCCTGCATCACACGACCCGCTCCAGTTTGCATATCGTTCAAACCGCTCCACGGAGGATGCTATAGTCACCACCCTACACTCTGTCATCACCCACCTGGACCAGAAAGACACCTACGCCAGACTCCTGTACATTGATTTCAGTTCAGCATTCAACACCATTATTCCCCAGAGACTGATGGAGAAATTACTCCTTCTCGGTCTGAACACCGCCACATGTCTCTGGTTCCTGGATTTTCTGACTGAGAGACCTCAGTCTGTCCGGGTTGGAAACAACATCTCCAAGTCTGTCACGCTGAGTACCGGATCCCCTCAAGGCTGTGTACTCAGTCCACTGTTGTTTACACTTCTAACACATGACTGTGTAGCCAGACACGAGGGGAACCAGATTATTAAGTTTGCAGATGACACCACGGTGGTGGGACTTATCCAGAGGGATGAGAAATCAATGTTCAGGGAAGAAGTGAGAGACCTGGAGGGCTGGTGCAGGGAGAACAATCTGGTGCTCAACGTGGACAAAATGAAGGAGATGATTATCGACTACCGGCGGTCGCAGCCTGAGCACGCCCCCCTCAGCATCGGTGGCCGTTTAGTGGAGAGAGTGGAGAACATCAAGTTCCTCGGAGTGCAGATCTCGCAGGACCCGACCTGGAGCAAGAATTCCTTGGAGATCAGGAAGCGGGCTCACCAGAGACTGCACTTCTTGAGGAAACTCAAACAGGCCCCTCTCCCCATCTGCATCCTCAGGACCTTCTACAGAGGTGTGGTGGAGAGTGTTCTGACGTACTGCATTGCTACATGGTACTCCAGCTGCAGTATGTCAGACAAAAAAGCCCTGCAGAGGATAGTCAAGGGGGCGGAGAGGGTAATTGGAGTCTCCCTCCCCTCTGTCCAAGAACTTTTTCAGAACCGTTGTAGGAGCAGGGCACTAAACATTGTCAAGGACCGTTCTCACCCTCTGCATAAACACTTTGAACTTCTTCCATCTGGTAAACGATTCCGGAGCATCAGAGGCAGAACCACCAGACTGATCAACAGCTTCCTTCCACAGCTGTCAGGATGCTGAACAGTTGACCCAGAATCTCTCATACACACTACTGCACCTACGGACATTTTGTATATTATAGTTAGTTATTCTTTTTTTCCCCAAGTATGTCTCAGGGATGTGTGAATGGATGGGGGGGTGGGGGGAGCTATGTGGGAATGTGTCTTAAATCATGCTGCTTCTTATATGGATGCCGAGAGAAACGCAATTTCATCTTGCCTGCACTACAGTTGTATGTACAGCAATATGACAATAAAGTTTGATTTGATTTGATTTGATTTGTAATTCAGCCACATTGGAGGGTTTTTGAGCATGAACTACCTTTTTAAGGTCATGCCACAGCACCTCAATTGGATTCAGGTCAGGACTTTGACTAGGCCACTCCAAAGTCTTCCTTTTGTTTTTCTTAAGCCATTCAGAGGTGGACTTGCTGGTGTGTTTTGGATCATTGTCCTGCTGCAGAACCCAAGTGTGCTTCAGCTTGAGGTCACATACAGATGGCCGGACATTCTCCTTCAGGATTTTTTGGTAGACAGCAGAATTCATGGTTCCATTTACCACAGCAAGTCTTCCAGGTCCTGAAGCAGCAAAACAGCCCCAGACCATCACGCTACCGCCACCATATTTTTCTGTTGGTATGATGTTTCTTTTCTGAAATGGTGTGCTACTTTTATGCCAGATGTAATGGGACACACACCTTCCAAAAAGTTCAACTTTTGTCTCGTCAGTCCAGAGAGTATTTTCCCAAAAGTCTTGGGGATCATCAAGATGTTTTCTGGCAAAACTGAGATGAGCCTTTATGTTCTTTTTGCTCAGCAATGGTTTTTGTCTTGGAACTCTGCCATGCAGGCCATTTTTGCACAGTCTCTTTCTTATGGTGGGGTCATGAACACTGACCTTAACCGAGGCAAGTGAGGCCTGCAGTTCTTTGGATGTTGTTGTGGGGTCTTTTGTGACTTCTTGGATGAATCATCGCTGCGCTCCTGAGGTATTTTTGGTCAGCCAGCTACTCCTGGTAAGGTTCACCACTGTTCCATGTTTTCACCATTTGTGGATAATGGCTCTTACTGTGGTTCGCTGGGGTCCCACAGCTTTTGAAGTGGCTTTATAACCTTTTCCAGACTGATAGATCTCAATTACTTTGTTTCTCATTTGTTCCTGAATTTCTTTGTATCGCAGCATAATGTCTAGCTTTTGAGGATCTTTTGGTCTACTTCACTTTATCAGGCAGGTCCTATTTAAGTGATTTCTTGATTGAGAACAGGTGTGGCAGTAATCAGGCCTGGGTGTGGCTAGAGAAATTGAACTCAGCTTTCCAAAGATGTGATAAACCACAGTTAATTTGTTTTAATGGGGGGGATCACTTTTTCACACAGAGCCATGTAGGTTTGAATTTTTTTTACCCTTAATAATAAACACCTTCATTTAAAAACTGCATTTTGCATTTACTTGTGTTATCTTTGTCTAATATTTAAATGTTTGATCATCTGAAACATTCAAGTGTGACAAACGTACAAAAAAAATGAGAACTCAGGAAGGGCAAACACTTTTTATATACACTATATATCAGTCCCTCCAGGATTTTGCAATATTGCGATCATGTCAATTCACGCAAAATCAGCCGCAATTTTGGCCAATCCTCGTCAACTTCCTCCAATTTCACCAATCAAATTTTAGCTGAGTGGCGCTGAAACGCTCAGTCTAACCAGTCAAATGCATCGCTACATCGCGTTCACTTCCGTGTTTACAGTAAGTATTAACGGAACGCTTCAGTGAAAAACAGTGTGTGATTAAAAATACACTCACCCACAAGGTTTCCAACACCGTCCCTTCCTCCGTGTCCCCCAGCCTGCCAGTGGACATCTCTGTCCTGACTGTGTGTATGAAGTGCTGGGTTTGTGTTGAAAAATATCCGCCTGCCCCAAAAGCACCCCACTGCGGGAGCACACCTGACAAGAGACTCCATAAAATCACAAACAAACAAACAAGTCTTCTACACCCAGTGTTTGATCATTTCATACATCTTTAGAGGTAAAATCATTACTACATCTTGTCAATGAGCTTTAAAGCTGTGAATCTCTGGTCTGAACACGGATACCCCCCCCCCCCCCGCTCCCCCCGTAAATGAAAGGTGTGTGTCTGATGAGATGGGAGGGTGTGTGTGTCAAGGCACACAGCAGATAGACAGACAGGTAGGAGTTAGGCATAGGAATATTGTCTTTTTTTTTCTTTTTTTTTTCCGGAAAAACACAGATTCCAATAGACAATACAGAACAACAGAATAATTTATTTATTTTTTCCTTTCCGCTCGGTACCGAGTGGTTGGGGACCCTAAGGAGTTTTCAAATGAAGGCGCTGCAAATAATTTCCACATCTCTACTTTTAACATGCATTCAGTGCAATTTAACTGTTGTAATGGATATTGTGTTAAAGTCTGTACTGGCTGCTGCACCAGAGTTTTTCTGTATAGCAGAAGTTTCTGCTTAATTTACAACTCACTATAATAGGAAATGTTTGACAATCCTGTGCTTTTCTTGTATTGTTATATAGAATATCACTGTAGTAAGCTGGAAAAACCATCTGCTTTAAAATTTGTAATTCTTCCCACAACTTTTAGTGCAAAAAACCTCTCCAAACATCGCAACTTTTTTAAAAAAAAAAAAGCTCCCACAAATTCAGGCTTTTTGGGCAGCAACAATCATAAAAACATCCCGCGGAATCCTGGAGGGATATATTCCATATATATACACTACCGTTCAAAAGTTTGGGGTCACCCAGACAATTATTTTGTGTTTTCCATGAAAAGTCACACTTATTTACCACCATGAGTTGTAAAATGAATAGAAAATATAGTCAAGACATTGACAAGGTTAGAAATAATGATTTGTATTTGAAATAATAATTTTTTCCTTCAAACTTTGCTTTCGTCAAAGAATCCTCCATTTGCAGCAATTACAGCATTGCAGACCTAACATGATTGCACAAGGGTTTTCTAATCATCCATTAGCCTTCTGACGCAATGAGCAAACACATTGTACCATTAGAACACTGGAGTGATAGTTGCTGGAAATGGGCCTCTATACACCATATTGCACCAAAAACCAGACATTTGCAGCTAGAATAGTCATTTACCATATTAGCAATGTATAGAGTGTATTTCTGATTAGTTTAAAGTTATCTTCATTGAAAAAAAGTGATTTTCTTTCAAAAATAAGGAAATTTCTAAGTGACCCCAAACTTTTGAATGGTAGTGTAGATATACACTGTATGTTATATATATTATGTATATTATGTATATATATATTATATATTATTATATATATTATGCATATATCCATATATACATAATATGTTCCAAATTATTATGCAAATGATTTTTGTCTCTGATTTTCCTAAATTGTCATGTTTCTGAGCGTTGTTCTCAGCACTCAGACTTCCTTTTGGAGTTTTGTATATTTTTCTGTCTGTTGTTATTATGTTAACAACAGATGTCTTCCCCATCAGAGAATCGTTGTCTGCTCCCTCCAAAGTAAATAAAAATATAATATATAAGCATCCCAAAGTGATAAAGCAAAATACTGGTAAAACTCAAATTAAACATAAAGCCTCTAAATTGAATGATTTGGCCTCTGTTCCTCCTCATAATTTAAAAATTAAATGTGGTTTATTAAATATTAGGTCTCTAACTCCCAAGTCTCTGTTAGTCCATGATCTGTTAATTGATCATCAGATTGATTTAATTTCCCTTACAGAGACTTGGTTAGGGCAAGAGGATTATGTTGGTTTAAATGAATCAACTCCCTCTGGTTATTTAAACTGTCAAAATCCCAGAAGTTCTGGTCGTGGAGGAGGAGTAGCAACAATTTACCATTCCAAATTACTAGTTAATGTAAAGCAAAAAACATGTTATAATTCCTTTGAGGGCCTGGTCCTCAGTATTGGGCACTTTAGCAATTTTAGGTTAAACCCAATTTCATTTGCCATAGTTTATCGTCCCCCATCAACCTACTCAGAATTTTTATCCGAATTTGCTGATTTCTTAGCTGATTTAGTGCTGAAATCTGATAGAATAATTATAGTAGGGGACTTTAATATACATGTGGATGTAGATAGTGACTGCCTTAATGTGGCATTTAATTCAATATTAGACTCGATTGGGTTTTCTCAGAAAGTAGGAAATTCTACTCATTACCTCCACCATACATTGGACCTTGTTCTGACATATGGCATAGAAATAGAAAATCTTGTAGTGTCTCCTCATAACCCTGTACTGTCAGACCATTGTATGTTAACCTTTGATTTTACTATTTCTGACTATTTGGCTCCTAAAGAAAAATATTATTACAGTAGATGCCTCTCAGATGATGCTGTTACCAAATTTATACAGATTGTTTCCTCTATGCCATGTGTCAACACAACGGAAATAAGCTATAGACAGCTTGCTCCTTCTGTAATTGATAACATGGTGGATAGTGTTACAGCTTCTCTGCATCAGACTCTAGACTTGGTGGCCCCCTTAAAAAAGAAAAAGTCTAATCAGAGATTTCTAACTCCTTGGTTCAACACAGAAATTGTAGCTTAAAACAGAAGACTCGTCAATTAGATAGAAAATGGCGCTCCACTAATTTAGATGAAATCTATTTAGCTTGGAGAAATCATCTTTTAATTTATAAAAAATCTCTTAGAAAAGCTAGAACGAGTTATTACTCTGCATTAATAGAAGAGAACAAAAATAATCCCAGGTTTCTTTTCAGTACTGTAGCCAGGTTGACAAAGAGTCAAGACTCTGTCAATCCTAGCATTCCCTTAGAGCTTACTAGTCAGGACTTTATGAACTTTTTCAATAATAAAATTTCATCCATCAGAGATAAAATCAATCAGATTCTTCCCACAGTTAACTTAAATACTGTAACTACTACTGTCACGCGCGGCTCTAGGGAGCCACGCAATAAGAGCCAAGGGCGAGCCAGTGAGTCGTGATGTTTTATTAAAGGGAAGGGGTGAGGGATGAGGAGAGCACAGATACTCGTACAGAGGTTCACTCACAAGTTGTACAGCGCAGGAGCAGGGAGCTCGTACCGGACATAGGGGTAACAAGACATACATACTCACAGCGGGTTACAAACACAGGAATGCTGTAAGGGGAGTAGAGGCTGACACCAGACGAAGGGGCTTCAGCCTAGCAGTGCTTATGTCGCAGCCCCGAGTCATCGAGGCTGCTCCTATTTATTCTCATTGGCAGCGCCCCAGCTGATGAGGACTAATTGGCCCCAGCCGTCCGTAATGCTGCCAGCTGGGAGCCTGCTGAGACGCTGCTCAATGAGAAGCAGGGATGAAGGAAAACATGGGCTGAGCGCTGAGACGGCATCTCATCCCATGGTGACAACTACAACTCCTTCTATTGATGTTTGTCTTGATGAGTTTACTCCAATCGACCTTTGTGAGTTAGACAAAATAGTTTCCTCATCCAAACCTTCAACTTGTCTTTTAGACCCTATTCCTACCAGGTTATTTAAAGAAGTCTTCCCACTTATTGGTAGCTTTATTCTTCATATAATCAATTCTTCATTAACTTTAGGCCATGTACTGCAGGCTTTTAAAATGGCTGTAATTAAACCCTTACTCAAAAAGCCAACGCTAGATCCAGGAGCTTTAGCTAACTATAGACCAATCTCTAATCTCCCTTTCATTTCAAAAATCTTAGAAAGAGTTGTTGCTACGCAATTATTTGACCACCTGCAGGGAAATGGTTTACTTGAAGAGTTTCAATCTGGGTTTAGAATCCATCATAGTACTGAAACAGCCTTAGCAAAGGTCACTAACGACCTCCTCATTGCATCTGATAATGGACTAGTTTCTGTACTTGTCCTTTTAGACCTTAGTGCAGCTTTTGATACTATCGATCATAATATTCTACTTGATAGATTAGAACACTATGTTGGACTTAATGGAACTTCGTTGCAGTGGTTTAGATCTTATTTATCTGATAGGTTTCAGTTTGTTCATGTAAATAATGAGTTTTCTTTCAACTCAAAGCTGAGTCATGGAGTTCCACAGGGATCTGTGCTAGGCCCTACTCTTTTTAGTTTATATATGCTTCTGTTAGGCAACATTATTAGAAAGCACTGTATACATTTTCATTGTTATGCAGATGACACACAATTATACCTGTCAATGAAGCCAGATGATAGTAATCAATTAGCCAAGTTAGAAGCCTGTCTTAAGGAAATCAAAGCTTGGATGACTTGTAATCTCCTGCTATTAAATTCAGATAAGACTGAAGTCATTCTTGTTGGTCCAAAAAACCTTAGAAATTCCTTTCCAAATCAAACTTTCAGTTTGGATGCAGTTACTCTTTCTCTTAATAGCTCTGTGAGGAACCTTGGAATTATTTTTGATCAGGATCTGTCCTTCAATTCACATATTAAATTTGTTTCTAAGACTGCCTTCTATCATTTCCGTAATATTGCCAAGATTAGGAGCATTTTGTCTCAGAGTGATGCTGAGAAACTGATCCACGCTTTTGTTAGCTCGAGATTAGATTATTGTAATTCTTTATTATCAGGCTGTCCTAAAACATCTTTAAAAAGTCTTCAGCTGATCCAAAATGCTGCAGCAAGAGTTTTAACAGGTACTAGAAAGAGAGATCATATCTCTCCGGTTCTGGCCTCCCTTCATTGGCTTCCCATAGAGTTTAGAATTAAGTTTAAAATCCTTCTTCTTACTTACAAAGCTCTAAACAATCAGGCTCCTTTTTATTTAAAAGATCTGATACTACCGTATTATCCTAACAGAGCACTACGCTCCCAAAATGCAGGATTACTTGTAATACCTAGAATCTCCTAAAGTACAATGGGAGGCAGAGCCTTCAGTTATCAAGCTCCTCTCTTGTGGAACCAGCTGCCAATCTGGATTCGGGAGTCAGACTCGATCTCTGTTTTTAAGAATAGGGCTAAAACCTACCTTTTTATATAGCCTACAATTAGGGAGGGATCATGTGTTTCTGAACCCTCCCTTAGTTATGCTGCTAATAGGTTTAGTCAGCCGAGGGACCTCCAGTAATGCACTGGGCCTCACTCCTTTCCTCACTCTCAATGAAATATTTTTTTTTGCTGGTCATTAACATTTGTTTGTTCTCTCCCATAGATTGAGTCCCCATCGTGCTGTTTGCTCTCTACATGTCTGTTCTTTTCTTCTTCTCTATCCCCTCACCCCCCAGCCAGTTGCAGTAGATGACTGCCCCTCCCTGAGCCTGGTTCTGCTGGAGGTTTCTTCCTGTTAAAAGGGAGTTTTTCCTCTCCACCGTCGCCAAGTGCTTGCTCACAGGGGATCGCCTGGTTGCTGGGGTCTTTCTGTAACTGTGGGGGTTCCCCCTACAGTTGATAGTGCTATGAGATGACTGTTGTTGTGAAATGGCGCTATATAAATAAAGCTGAATTGAACTGAATTGAATTAACTGTTCTGTGTGTGTATTTTTGGTTGGTTTTCATGCTGAGCCCTTTCCCTCTTGCCAGTCACTCTCTGATTACTACCCAGGCTGTCTCTTTGGTAGCTCAGCTGCTTGTCATTGATTAATTAGGTGACTCGCTCACTCTGCTCCCCACACCTGTGCCTCACTTGATCCTCTGCTATAAAAACACTGCCTGTTCATTGTTTCTTTGCGGGGGTCATGTTTGGATGTCAATGGACTATTCCTCTTCACCCACACTCGCGGGGCGATGTCAGCTTCGGAGTGTATATTCCTGTAAGTTCCCCTCAGTTGTAGTTTCGTTCATTATGTACTGTTTGTCTTTTTGTTAAATATACTGTCACACTGTAGTCTGTGTGTGGATTTGTCTTTCTGCCCCGGAGGGGCGCATCCGTGACATAAATAGTAGATGCAAATGACAGTCAGTATAATTTTCAAGTCATCAACCATTAGAGCATAATTCAAATTTTATTGAACAAATCTCCCAATGATAACTATTTTAGTTGCAAAAGTAAAAAACTCAAAATGCACTGTTCCAAATTATTATGCACAACAGAGTTTCAAAACATTTTATTGGTTGTAAAGAACTGAAAATGGTCATTTGTTGAATATATGTATGTGTGTGTGTGTGTGTGTGTGTACTGTATATATACTGTGTGTGTGTGTGTGTGTGTGTGTGTGTGTGTTTGTGTGTGTGTGTTTGTGTGTGTGATAGATAGATAGATAGATAGATAGATAGATACACTGCCGTTCAAAAGTTTGGGGTCACTTAGAAATTTCCTTATTTTTGAAAGAAAAGCACTTTTTTTCAATGAAGATGACTTTAAACGAATCAAAAATACACTCTATACATTGCTAATGTGGTAAATGACTATTCTAGCTGCAAATGTCTGGTTTTTGGTGCAATATCTACATAGGTGTATAGAGGCCCATTTCCAGCAACTATCACTCCAGTGTTCTAATGGTACAATGTGTTTGCTCATTGCGTCAGAAGGCTAATGGATGATTAGAAAACCCTTGTGCAATCATGTTAGGTCTGCAATGCTGTAATTGCTGCAAATAGAGGATTCTTTGAAGAAAGCAAAGTTTGAAGGAAAAAATTATTATTTCAAATGCAAATCATTATTTCTAACCTTGTCAATGTCTTGACTATATTTTCTATTCATTTTACAACTCATGGTGGTAAATAAAAGTGTGACTTTTCATGGAAAACACAAAATTGTCTGAGGTGACCCCAAACTTTTGAACGGCAGTGTAGCCGCAGGCTATTTGAAGGACACAAGTAATTGGAAACTCTTGTGCCTGCGTGATCTCTCTATCGAAGATGTTGAAGATTTATACCTCTTCGTAGCAATGGTCATTGGAATTCTACTGATTGGATCTGGGATTGTTCTGGTGTACCGCAAATTGAAGAAGATGGACGGAGCCTATCAAAATGCAGACCCAGCGAGGCTTAACCATCAAATTGACCAACTGGGCAGGACTCTGACAGCGGCTAATGGAGAACTGTCTCGGAAAATGGATTACATCACGATCACGCTGAGAGCCGTCCATGATAATTTCAACGTCCAGCCATGAAGGATTTAAGCACTGAATCTGTAAGAGAATATAAAGTTTTTTCTCTGAAGTCAGTACTATTCGACCTATTCGACCTGCCCTCACAGTCACAGTCCTCCAGATTATCTTCAGTTTTTGTTTTCATAACATGGCGGGCAGCATTTGACTCTCAAGGACAGCCAGCTGTCTGGCAAACTATACCATCTGCTGTGCCAAGGACACACGCCTTTGCCAGATGGTAGACATAACATCTGCTGCTGAAGAGACTTTGTTGTCCTTAACTGATATCAACACCCTCACTCAACACCTTCACTCACACTGACTCACTATACTGACGTGAAGATTACTCATTCACTGCTCTCTTTGTGTCTTTGTATGGATTCTATTGTCTGCTACTTGTGCATTGAGTTTTTTTTCTTGTAATCATAATATAGATCATATATATGACCTGTATTCTGACAAACAATGCTTTTTTCTCTCTCCTATTGTGTTTATCCTTTTTCTCCCCCATTGCTTCCTGTTCCCATTCTGCTGACAGGCGCGTCACTGACGCTGCCGCGTCACTGAAAATGTCAACTATGTCGTTCTCAGTGTCAAGTCAAATCCCTCGTATATTTATCAGTTATTTACTGTGAATGTACTTGGCAATAAATCTTTTCTGAGTTCTGAGATAGATAGATAGATAGATAGATAGATAGATAGATAGATAGATAGATAGATAGATAGATATGGCTTTGCGATATGACGAGGGTGGAAAAGACCTTGGGGCAAGCCACGCACCACATGGTTCAGTGTGGTGGAGAGAGACCTCTGACAGCTTGGAGTCGCTGTTGAGGACACAGTGGAGCTGGCCCCAAACCGGTATTGTTGGCACGCACTGAATAACCTGATTGGCTCTACGCATGGTGATGGCCACTCAGCCCTCACCCTGCAGAAGTAGTAAGTAAGTAAGCAATATGACGATATACATCGGTGATGCGATAAAAAAAAATGTCAATCATTTCATATAAAACTGTATCGTTTATATCAGGATTTAAGAGACATACCAATTTCTGGTTGTCACCACCCTGCCTTTTCCCCACAGTGCGCCACAGCAGCTAACTGCAATCTAATGTTTTGCCACTACTTCTGTTCCAACCAGGGATGTTGGGTTTTTCCCCACCGTGCTGTTAGAGGATAGTCCTCTAACCTCGTTTTAATTGGAGGTAAGTTACGTTAGCCCATTAGTGGTGTGTGATACTGCAAGATTTGGTATTGATCTGATACCAAGTACATATAGGACCAGTATCGCTGATACGATACGATACCAATACTTTTTAATAATTAAGATGGCTGCATCGTCAAATTACTAAATCTGAATGAATTTTCATGACCTTTAAGTGTTTTGTGATTTTTCCTTTGAATTTGTCAAAAACCGACCCCGACAGGTGCGGAAGGAAGACCCAAACGCTGAACTGTGAGTGCTGGTGAACTTAATTAAACACTAAAATATAACAAACACAAAAGCTTACAGGACTTGCCAAGGGTAGGATAGGAGGAAGCATAGTCCAAAATAGCACTGCGGCTAAGGCATACAGAAATGCTGGTGAAGACATGGGACGCACATTAGGACTACGCTGAAACAGAGAGAAATGATACGGGGAACTCCCATCTGCACATGGAGAGAAAAGACATGAAACTTACGTCTGGATATTGAGAAGGACGCTGCAATTGACTGCATTGCAACAGCCTTTTAAATAGCACAAAATGAATGGACACAAATGATTACAGGTGTGGGCAACATGAGTGAGAGTAATCAGACCAAACACAGACAGCTGTGACAGCCCACGAACTTAAGCTACAGAGGAAGTCAACACGGGGCGCTGTCAAAATAAAAGAACCAGAGGAATATGGCAAAAGGTGACTGTCTCTAAATATGGAAAGATTACAAAATGAGGAACAGACCAGGGAATACAAACAAGGGGGAAATAACCACCAAGGCGAGGACAGGATAAATACAAAAAACAAGAGATGCAAATAACACAATACTAATATTAATATTACAAAAAGACGACCAAAGATAAAAGTGAGGGTAGGTTCATATCATACTAAACAGATATAATTTATGAGGTAGAACCAGATGGCCATGGACGTATGATATTATTAACAAGATTATAGTAATTCACAAAAACAAGACTCCAAAACAGAAACAAATAACAAACTCAAACTAGAAAAGCACTCAGAGAGCACATACCTCCGCCAAGGCTCCTTCAGTCTCTCATGGATGACCTCGAAAATGTAATGGGTTTGTGTGTAGGCCTAGAGCCACTTGTGGTGAAAATTGCATCAAAGTCTGTCCATTAGTTTTGGAGTATTGTGGCTGACACACTGTGAGAAGAGCCTTGGCTGAGGTATGTATTCCCATATCATCACCAAAATGTAATGGGTTCCTCTCTAGGCCAAGAACCACCTCTGGTGAAAATTTCATCCAAATCCATCCAGTAGTTTTTGTGTAATCCTGCTGCACAAATACAAACAAAGCCCTCGGTGGAGGTATGCACTCTCAGATCATCACCAAAACCTAATCATCTGTTCCCCGTGTCATTACACACCTTTCCTGAAAATTTCGTCAAAATCCGTTCATAACTTTTTGAGTTATGTTGGTAACAGACAGACAGACAGACAGACAGACAAACGCTGGTAAAAACATTACCTCCTTGGCCGAGGTAATAACAACATGCATCCAAAACCAACCAGAATAAAAACGAAACTTAAGTGGGGAAATACAGAAAATAATCAAGAAGCACTGAAAGCCTGGGCACGCTCTTCATCCATGCTCAGCATCGTGACAGGATTAGTAGTTAGTTGGTTTATTCGGTTTAAAATGCATTAAAAAATACATAAGATGATACAAAAAAGAACAACAAAAAATCGAAAGGGTATTGGCATAGCTTATACTACAACCTACCCCTTTTACCATTACAAGGTCTTACAAAATATTGTGTATCAAACTCAACAGCAGGGAAAAGCACAAAAAAAAAAAAACCGCAAATTTATACCAAGGCAAAAAAACAAACAAAAAACACAACTAATGTCATATTCTAAACAGATACATAACACTGAGAAAGTAGCTTTGTCTTGTACATTTTCTTAAACAATTTGTCTGTTCTACACATTTTAATATTATCAGGACAAGTTCAACGCCCTTAACAGAAACATAGGGTTTATATTAATTCTAAATTCTAAAAAGGCTTTACATAAACAAGATTTCCTCTTAAATTGTATGCATTTTTTTCTGATTTTAAACAGCTTCTGTGTTATGATCCTGGGCACACATGGGCACCGTGCCCAGTCTCCTGTTTAGTTTTAGTCTTCTCTGCCTGTTTGTTTCCTTGTGTATCCTGTTTAATTGTGTAACTCTGTTCTTGTGGTATTATTATTTACATTTTGGGGTTTGTGTTTCATTTTGACAGTGCTACACAGCTCCCGGCTGTCAAACTGGCCGGGCTGCACAGTTGTCATTAATTGCATTATTTTCTTCACTCATGCACCCACACCTATCACTCATTAGGAGCGGCATATAAGGGCACGACAAACCTCTGCGGGCTGTCATGTCCTTCTATCGCTGTTACCCATCCGGAGGAGCTCAACTGTTTTCTGAGTGTTTTTGGGTATTGCTGTCGAGGAGAGAGGAGAGCTCCGGCCAAGTTAGTTCTTCCCTTTATTTCCAGCCGTGAGCCCCACTGCCTTTGGGTGTCCTCCGGCTGGATTCTGGCCCTGCCCTGACATTCCCTGGCTTCTGTCACCCTGTGACGTCGAGCCCCACTCTCCTCCAGCGCTTTATTATTTTGTATTTGTATGTTAGCGTTCCTGTCTGTCTTTATGTTAATAAATGCGCAGAAACCACAGTGTGCGTTTGGTGTCCTTCAGTAGCCCTTGAACAGGGCGATTCATGACATTCTGGATATTCGTGGCAACTGTCCATTGTTTACCTTGTACATTATTAGGGCCCGAGCCACTGACAATGTCAGTGGGCGAGAGCCCTGTTGTATTTGTTAGTATTTTTCTTTCTTTCTTTTTTCTTCTTCTCCATCTAAGATCTCATTTTTGGGGTAGTCAGCATGCACGAAAACACCATTTTTTGCAGGGACCTCAAGACTGGCAAAAAAAATTAATATTCTGGAGGAAATATGAATGATCCCACAAAAATGGCTCTACAGCGCCACCTAACATGTGAAGTCAATGAGGAGTGGCACATGCTTACTTTTGCATAGAAAGATGAAAATCGGGTGAGATGTTTATCATGTCAAGATATGCAAAAAACTCCATAGAAGTGATGGTCTACACCCAACAGGAAGTCGGCCATTTTGGCAGGAGTGGTGATGACTTGATTTCCCCTTCGTGCATTTGATCGAACTTGTCCTAGGGTTTTGGTCCGGTTGAGCTCATTTGTGGTGACAGTCATCAATACCCATGTGCCATTAAAAGTTATTGAAAACTTTTCACAGAGCTCGATGGTTTGGCCGTAAGGGCATGGCAAAATTTGATGCCTCGCCATGATCATTCTATGACCATTCTGATGGTAATAACTCTGGTATGTATTGTGAGATTTCAACCAAATTCAGTATTATGGATATTAGTCCAATTCCAAATAGCTCTATAGAATAATATTCATAGAAATATACAGCACCACCTATAGGAGGCAGAAAGTTTTGCATCATAAAGTTTGCATCATCTTGTTTTTTTAATACCACAGGAATGGAATGTCAGATTGGCACCAAGATAGGTATGCTGTAAATGGGTATGCCTCCGAACAATTATAGCTATGAAAATTTATGAGCAGCAATAGTGCCCTCTCTTGGAGACATGAAGGTTACACCAAAGGTTTTCTTCAATATCTCTGAAATAAATAGTCTGATTGGTACCATTTATGGTGACAATCATCTATACCAGGCAGAAAAGTTTCATATTTGTGATTTGCTTTGTCTTAGAGTCTGTGTGAAAATGTCAAGGATGCAGCTGTACTTTGTTATCATTTTGTTTTAGTTCATTTTGTACTGTTCCTGTGTGACTGGTGCTGAGTGAGTGTCATGGTTCCTGAAAAAAAGATAATCTGTACACCAAATTTTGACCAGATGTACTGAACCAATCATCATGGACATTTTCTCCTCCACTTCTCGGATAACGAAGGGCTTAAAGGACTGAGCGATGTATGTTTGAGTGAGAATGATGCGCAAATAGGCTCTGAGACTGTTTTTGTATTGTTCTCCACTGGCCAGTGTAATTAAATTAGCTGAAACTCTGATCCTGCCTGATTTCTGACTGAAAGTTAAGAAGAATTTTTCTAACATACTTGGTGCCCGAGCTACAGGGACTTCAGATACCTCTCCTGCTGCTTCCGGCGCTTTGGCACCAAGACAGCAAGTACACAGCTGTGGAGAAAGTCCTCCCCCACCGGCCCCAACGCGTCGGCTTTGTGGAAGTGAGGCACAGTCCGGAGACACTGAGAGTGGAAATGGAGAGTGACAGAGCCAACCCACAGGCGGATCAAAGTGAGTAAATTTAATTATTAATGATCTAAAAGTGTTTCCGCCCGGTTAGAGTCCGCGGCCAGTCTGAGAATACACGTAAGCAAGTTGAAAGTTAAGCGTTAGTTACCGTAAGGCACAAATTGGTCCAGGTCCGGTTCGGTAAAGCTTGACTGTGTCCCAGTTGGAGTCCATCAAAAGAAGTGCATTTCTGCTGCGTAAGTGGACACACAAAAGAGCACGCGGTGGTATCGCCGCAGGATATCTCTGAAATAAATAGTGTGATTGGTACCATTTATAGTGACAATCATCTATACCCATATAACATCAAAAACTATTGAAAACTTTTCCAAATGTCCAATGGTTTGGTGGAAGGGGGGCATGGCCAAGTTTGCAGTCTCGCCATAACTCTTCCAATGGCTTTAACTCTGGCAAACATTGAGTGATTTCAACCACATTTTGTGTGGTGAATAGGTAGCCAATACTGATAATTTCTATAATAAAGAATGACACATAGCGACAGCACCCCCTACTGCCAGTGGACAGGAAGTTGCCATAACTCACATGTAGAATGTCCGATTGCTGCTAAACTTCATATACTGTATATGATACTAGTCAGACTCAGAAAAGATTTTCGTAATGATAGCAATCATAGCTATAGCCCTCCTAGTAAAAAACAAAGCTTTATAAACTCAGGCATATTTAGTCCAAATTCAACCAAATTTTGTGTGGTGCATGGTTAACCAACACTGAACCTTTCTATAATGAACAATTACACATAAGTCTAGTGCCCCCTAGCAGAAAAACAAAGCTTAATAATATGGCATACTTTGTCCAAAGTCAACCAAATTTAGCATGTTGAATAGGCAGCCAATGGTGAACATTTCTATAATTTACAATGAGACGCAGCAGTAGTGCCCCCTACCGCCAATGGACAGGAAGTTGTCATAACTCACACGTACATCATCCAAATGGACCCAGACTTGATATGCATGGGTCTAGTACCACCCAGAACAGATTTATATGACTATACCACATATAGCTAT
This sequence comes from Pholidichthys leucotaenia, assembly GCA_020510985.1. NCBI lineage: Eukaryota > Metazoa > Chordata > Actinopteri > Cichliformes > Pholidichthyidae > Pholidichthys > Pholidichthys leucotaenia. The sequence continues at coordinate 250,727,774 of CM035847.1, read as the reverse complement.
AGTGCCCCCTAGGTAAATAACAAAAAACTAAAAAACATGTATAGCGATAGCATAGCTTGTCTAAATTCAAACAAATTTCCTGGTGAGATTTTCACCAGAAGTGGCCTTTAGGCTATGGGTAAACATTAGATTTTTGAGGTAATCCATGAGCTTATACAGTACCTCTGCCGAGGCACTCTCTTGCAATGTACAGATGGACAGACTGATGATGGATGGCGGTATGGACAGGCGAATGGATTGATGGATGAATGGATGGCGGATGGAGGGGCATATGGCGCTATGGAAGGATGGACAGACAAAGAGCTGGAGGGAGAGAGTTGGGGAGGGAGGAATGGAGCCTGCGCGGAGTTATGCGGTCTGAGTGGCAAGGCCGAGGTCTAGCGAGGATGCAAGGGCCCGTTTATTGCTGCTCGCAGCTTTAATTTGAATTGTCCTGTAATCCACTAAATCATAAAATTTTAATACACCTAATTCAATAAATAGTGAGTTTGTTGGCTCACAATAAGGTTTATTATTTATGACCCGTATAGCTATTTTTGTTGTAAAAAGATTGGATGTACAGTATATTTGTTTCATGAGTATTTCCCCAGATTTCTATACAATAACACATACGGAACAATGAGTGAATTAAATAGAATACATAATGATTTATGGTATAATAAGTCTTTTTTGTTTTGACATTTTTGTTTTGACATAATTTATGTGATTTTCAATTTAATTTACTGTCAACAATAACTCTTAGAAATTTGGTTTCCAGAACTGTATCAATTTCAACATCATTTATTTCGGGTTTTCTCTTGGTGTTTACTGTGGAATTTCCAAATATTATAAATTTAGTTTTACTGAGATGAAGAGATAATGTGTTTAAGTCAAACAATTTCTTAATAATCTGTAATTCATGTTCCACTGTATCCAGAAGCTGCTTATAATGTTTCCCACTACAAATAAGTCGTGTCATCAGCAAACAAAATAAACTTTATTGACTGGGAAATCAAACATAAATCATTGTTATACAAAATAAACAATAATGGGCCAAGCACAGAGCCTTGTGGTACATCACATGTTATCTTTAACAAATTTGAATCAGTATTGTTAATATGAACATATAGATATCTGTCTTCCAGGTAACTGCATAACCAATCATAAGCCAGTCTTCTGATACCGTACTGCTGTAATTTACCCAAGATTAGTTTATGATCAACAGTATCAAAAGCTTTTTGTAGGTCTAAAAAAAATTGCAAGAACATGTTTCTTACTTTCAACTGCATTTGAAACTTGTTCTAAAAAATCTAAAAGTGCAACCAATGTAGTCTGTTTTTTTCTGAAACCATATTGTTGGTCACAAAGTAAATTATATTCAGCAATAAAATTTTCCAACCTTGTAACAATTAATTTTTCCAAAATTTTTGAGAACTGCAATAACAGAGAGATTAGCCTATTATTTGAGAATATGTGCATGGTGTGGGGGACCCATTCAGTAGTTTTCCCTCAGTAGTTTTCCCTCAGACTGAAAGGCATGGCAGATCAAAGGTGCTGGGGGACAAGGGGAATTGTCATGGGGGGCTAATATGTTAATACAGCACCTCAGGTAGTGGAGGAGTGTTGTAATATAAGACAGTGCCTGCAACCTGAGCTTTTAATGTTTTTGATTCTAGTGGATGTGAGAGGGAGAAGAATAAAGTTTCATCTGCTCTGAACGCTCGGCCTGGTTATTCCTCTCTCCACAATATCACCATTTTTATGCAAAGGAATTATTTTAGCAGCTTTCATTTGTCTAAGAAATTTCCCTAACTTCAGTGATAAATTACAAATGTATGTAAAAGGCTTAACAATACAATCTACTATATTTTTAATCAGGAACATGTCATGTCTGCTACAATCTGTAGATTTTTTATTTTTGTATTTATGAACAATATTAAGAATCTCTTTTTCATCTGTCTCCTTAATAAACATAGAGTATTTATTCGTAAAATGTCATACTGTGGTGGCATGGGTGGGGGATTCTCCACCCAGAGAAGGCAGCTGGGATAAGGGGGAACAATGGACCGGAGGAGGAAGTGCCACCAGGGGGTCTCAAACGGAACAGTATGGACCATGCACCCCCCGGGGAGAGAAGGAACCACTGGAGCCACAGGACGAGAGAGGGGTGTGAGCAGCGGGGCCAGTGTTATGTTATGTTAATGTGCCACACAGGTCTTTGTTCCAAACAGTGTATTATGGTCGGACGTTCCGGGTTTCAATGCATGGAATTAAAGGTATAAAAGAGGAATGCACAGAGACTTGGGAGCTCTTTTACTGTACTGTATGTTGGAGATGGAATAAAGTTCATGTGTCATTCAGCTTGTTGCCTCGCCTGCTTCCTTTCTCCACAATACTTACTATTATTGATGGGTTCTACAATAGATTTGGCTATTGTTTTCCCAACATTAATAAAGTATTCATTGAATTTATCTGCAATTTTATTATTGCCAGTAATAATTTCATTCAGAGTACAGATAAGAAATTTTTTCCATAAATTTTATTCTTATTCATTATTTTTTTTTTCCACAATATCTTTATTGAACCTTTTTTTTTTTTTTAACAAACATGATACAAACAATCAAACACTAACACTAAAGTACTACAAAAAAAAAAATGCACTAAAAACACCAACAACCACCAACAAAATCAAGTCTTCAACAATGCTCCTCCGTTTAGTCTAGACAATCCAATACATAAGTATACATATTATGTTCACCAGTTTGGAATTTACAAGGTCCACACACATCATTCACCTTCTTCTTCAAGAGTTATGTTTAAATTTTTTACATAATCAATAAAAGGTCTCCATATATTCTCAAACACAGTTTCCTTTGATTTCAGTATATATGTTATTCTTTCTAATGGAAGGTTTGTTAACATCTGTCTTAACCACTGAGTCACATCTGGTCTATGAGTCTTTTTCCATAATAGTGCAATACATTTTTTGGCATTAAGCAAACTGAGGTCTATGAATGTTCTTTCACTTTTATTAAAATTATGCTTTTCTGGGTACAGACCCAACAAAAACAGTTTAGGATTCAATATGATTTGTTTTGAGATTATTTTTTCAATTGTTACCCTCACCTCTTCCCAAAACATTCTTATTAATCTACATTCCCATAAACAATGAAATAGGGTTCCTTTACTTTCCATGCATTTTGTGCATGTATCTGGTATATTTTTGTTATATCTATTTAACTCCTCCAGTGTAACATACATCCGCATTAACCATTTGAAATGTATCAATTTAAGGCGTGCATTTATTGATTTGGTTTGAGCTTCTGTACAAGCCAATTCCCATTGTTCCTCTGAAATTTCAGTTTGCAGATCTTCTTTCCAGTAGTTTAATCTTTTCAGTGAATTTTCACTTGAAGATAGTGTCAATGAGTTATAAAACTCTGAAATAATACCCTTTCTTTTACTATCTTTCATCATCATTTTTTCCAAGGATGAATAAATAGGTCGAGTGAGAGCTTTATTTTGATTTGATCGAATAAAGTTTCTAAGTTGAAGATATTTAAAAAAATGTGTTCTATTGAGATTAAATTTGATCCTCAGCTCTTCAAAAGACATTATGTTATCTGCACATGGCAAATATAAATCTTGAATCTTTTGTATCCCTTTTAAATTCCATACTTTAAACACAGCGTCCGCTCTCCCTGGTTTAAAATATTGATTACCCCATATTGGACTAAATTGTGACAATAACTGTGGTTCTTTTAAATAGTTTTTAGCTTCACACCATATTTTGATCATATGCTTTACAAATGGATTTTTAACTTGTTTTTGTAATTTTTTTGCCGAATCTGAGTATATGAATATGGGAAGAGGTAAAGGTAAATTGTATGATTCCATTTCAGTCCAGTGAGGGAGATCATTTGATGAAAAATAATATGTCATAGACCTCAGTTGTGCCGACCAATAATACAACATAAAATTTGGACATTTCAGACCTCCACGATCAAATGGTAAATATAATAAAGACAAACGTAATCTAGCCCTCCTGTTGTTCCATATAAATTCCACTAACTTTTTTTTTATTCTTGAGAATACATCTAAAGGTGGTGATAAGGGAATGTATTGAAATAAATAAAGTATTTTAGGTAAAATATTACTTTTAAGTATATTGATTCTCCCGATCATCGACATTGGTAGTGACATCCATCTCTGAGTTAACTCATTGATATCTGACATTAAGGCTTCATAGTTGACACTGGCGACTGATTCTAGCTTAGGCGCAATTTGGATTCCTAAATATTTAAACTGATTTACAACATTGAATTGATTTACCTCAGGGGCTGGGTAATTTCTCTGGGTCTCATTTAGCATTAATATTGAAGATTTAGTTTTATTTATTTTATATCCTGATATTTCCCCAAAATTCTTTATTAAATTCAACAAGGTTGGAATTGATTTTTTTAGATTCGACATAAACAAAATTATGTCATCGGCGTACAGGGAGATTTTATGTTCTGTTGGTCCAACTTTAATTCCATATATTTGTGAATGTAAACGTATCGCTATCGCTAAAGGTTCAATTGCCATAGTAAACAGTAAAGGTGAAAGTGGACAGCCTTGTCGACATCCTCTATTGATTTTTATTGGTTTTGAAATATTGTTATTTGTTAGGATTTCTGCTGTAGCATTATTGTATATTATTTGAACCCATTTTATGAAATTATTTCCAAGTCCAAACCTTTGTAGGACTTCAAAAAGAAAGGGCCATTCAACTCTATCAAAGGCCTTTTCGGCGTCCAGTGATAGGAGAGCTGTATCCGGTGCTTCTTTATTAAAATAAATAATATTAAATAGTCTTCTTACATTATGGAAGCCTTGTCTACCCTTTATAAAGCCATTCTGATCTCGATTAATAATATTTGGTAAAATTTCTTGTATTCGTCTTGCTAAAATTTTACAGATTATCTTAAGGTCGGCGTTTAATAGGCTTATTGGTCTCATATTTTCACATTTATTAGAGGGCTTACCTGGTTTTGGCAGCAGTATAATTAAGGCATTATTTATGTATGATGGTAAATTATTATTTTGAAATGCTTCTAAAACCATTTCCAAAAAAGGTTTTATTAATTTATTCTTAATTTTTTTATAAAGGTCAACTGGAAGACCATCTGGTCCTGCACTTTTTCCTGATTTCATATTATCAATGGCTAGCCCAACTTCTTCTTGACTAATTTTAGACTCCAATATCTCCCTGTTTTCATTTGGAATACACGGTATAGATAGTTCGTTCAAAAACCCATTTAGTTTTGTTAAATCAGGTTCATTTTTGGTATCATATAATTTTTCATAGTAATCTCTAAAGGCTCTATTAATTTCTAAAGGATCTATAACTACCTGTCCATTACTTATAATACTGGTAATTGGTGTTTTAATTTCTAATTGTTTAATCTGCCATGCTAATAATTTTCCTGATTTTTCACCTTGTTCATAAAAAGATTGTTTCAATCTTAGAAGACTCGAGGCAGCTCTATTCGCTGATTTTTTGTCGTATTCAGCTCTCAAAATCAGTAATTCATTCTCCAACCTTGGGTCACTTCCTGCATACACTTTTTCCTGAAGACTTTTTATTTTATGTTCCAATTTAGCTCTCTCCTCTCGAGTCTTCTTAGATTTTGATCCTGTATAACTAATAATATGTCCCCTAATAAAAGCTTTGAAAGCCTCCCACTTTACACATGCTGATGTTTGTGTAGTATTGATGTCAAAGAACTCGTCTATCTGTTTTTCTATATACTTGACAAATTCCTCATCCTGAAGCCATTTATGCTGAAATTGCCATCTACCTGATTCCTTTGTCAATTTTTTATCTACATATATTAGACAACAGGGTGCATGATCAGAGATCACGATGTTATCATAAAAGCAGTTTTGAATCTTGGACCTTAATTCTGTGGAAATCAAAAAATAATCAATACGTGAGAATGTCTTGTAGGTACTGGAATAACAAGAATAGGCTTTAACTTGTGGTTTCATTTCTCTCCATATATCTAACAATCTCAATTCTTTCATAAAATGATTAATAGTCATCCTACATCCAATGTGCGTACAATCCAGTCCTGTTGATCTATCTATACCTGGATTCAATGTACAATTAAAATCCCCTGCTATTATATGTTGCCCTGTAAGTGATGATAAGATAAGAAATAAATTAGCAAAGAACTTCTGATCATCTATATTGGGACCATATAAGTTCACAAGATTTATATTTTCTAATAGCAAAGAACCTTGAATGATTACATATCTTCCAAATTTGTCTCCAATTACATTTTTCACTTGAAAAGGAACTGATTTATGTATGAGAGTCATAACTCCCCTGGCTCGGGATGAAAATGAAGAGGTGAATACACTTCCTTGCCATCTACTCCTAATTCTTTTAACATCCTCCTCTATTAGATGAGTTTCTTGTAAAAACACAATTTTTGAACCCATGTCTTTTATTTTATTCATAACTTGTTTAAGTTTTTTAAAATTTTGTAGACTTCTGCAATTCCATGAAGTTAAATTAAGATTAACACTTTGGTTTATGATCAATAGAGAGTTTGGGATTACCTTGCAGTGTAAACATGCTCATACAGAGAAGCAAAAACATGAGTGGTTGAACATTCATCCTACAAACTACACACAAACAAATTTCCCCTTCCCACACTTGTGGCAAACCCCCCAAAATCAAAAGAAAAATTCTGTCTCCCGATATAGCCATCGACCGTTCCACACCCACGGGGAACAGCCTAAGCCACTCCTTCTTCATCCTCCCAATCACCCTAACTCTACTGCTTTTAATAACGTAACATTAACTCTCCTCTGTAGTTTTCCAACTTAACTCCAAAATTTTTAACAACTTTGTACATCATAGTTTTTTTTGTTTGTTTTGTTTTTGTTTTGTTTTTTTAATATATAATACAATCTATATTTTGTAAACTTACTATTTACTTCAAGTCAGTCAGATGCCTGTGCAAATGCTTAATTATTCTACCTTATATTTTGTTCATGCTTAGCTCCCACCAGTCTCTTCTTCTTCTTTGATCTTCTTGATGAACTCCTGCGCCTCCTCTGGGGTCTTGAAGATGTGGGTTCTGCCCTCATACGTGGTCAGCAGTCTCGCAGGATAGATTACACCATGACGAATCCCAAGGTTGCGCAGCTCCTTACGTATGGGATCAAACTGCTTCCTCAATTGCTGGATTCCTGTGGCCAAATCTGGGTAGAACCGCACCTGCTGGTCCTGGTGTTTAATCTCTCCTTTAGCTCGTGCAGCGTTGAAGATCTTCATCCTGTCTCTGTTGCTAAGAAACTTCATAATTAAGGTCCTCGGCGGTCCCTTATCTCTCCGTGGGCCAATACGATGTGCATTTTCCAGAACCACTGCTGATTGCAACTCCTCGCTGCCCAGCACCTCCGGAATCCACTTTTCCAGAAAGGAACATACGTCCCGACCTTCTGATTCCTCTGGAAGACCCACCAGCCTCAAGTTATTCTGTCTCGACCGAGATTCCAAATCCAAAATATTATTTTCCAGAGATTTATTTTTTTTTTCCAAAGTGCGCACCTTTAATTGAAGACGGGTGACGTCATCTTCAGCACTAGCGAGACGGAGCTCCATCTGCGCCGTTCGTTCTACACAGTCACCCAATTCCTTTCTTATTCCTTCCAACGCTGTCATAATCCCATCAAATCTAGAGGAAAAGTCCGCTCTCATTGAACTCATGGCAGCCATCAGCGCATCTGCGCCTCCCCCCGCAGACATCGCACCGTTGCCAGCCTCCTCCGCCATATATGGAGTTTTATTTGCTGCGTCACAGACCTGAGAGTCCGTTAATTTGGACTGTTTCGGCGGCTCGCTTTTTCCTTTACCTGGTTTTCCAGCCTTAGGCTTCGCCGACATATCCTCGCCCAAACGCTGGGATACGTTCTGTCCCAAATGAGAGAGTTATTTGCCGATTTTTTTTCTCCAAGAGCAGAGCAGAGTGAGACACGTCCGTCTTACGTGGCAGCCATAACCGGAAGTCATTCTTATTCATTATTTATTTTAATAATTTCCAGGTGTTGTTCATATTTTTATTTTTTTCTTCCAATATCTCAGTATAATACTTCTTTTTACTAAATCTCAAAAGACTTGTTAGTTTATTTTTTATACATTTCATATTTATTTTCAGATTCCACAGTTCTTAACTTCATAAATTGTTTATAAAAACATTTTTCTGCCAACAAGCATTTTGAAGACCCTTTGTTATCCATGGCTTAGTTTTATATTTATTGTTTAACCTTCTAGACAGCAGGGGGCAATGCACAATATACAATTTTGATATAATAGAAATAGAAAAGGCGTGGGCAGTGCGGTGGTGGAGTGGTTAGCACTGCGGCAGCACAGCAACTCACCCTTGGCCGGGGGATCCTGGGTTCAATCCCAACCCCCAACCAACAGTGACCTGTGTGGAGTTTGCATGTTCTCCCCGCGTCTGCGTGGGTTTACCCCGGTATTTCTCCGGTTTCTTCCCACATGCCAAAAACATGCAAGCTAGGTTAATTGGCCTCAAACTGGGGATTCTAAATTGTCCTTAGGTATGAATGTGAGAGTGAATGGTTGTCTGTCTCTCTGTGTTGGCCCTGTGATGGACTGGCGATCTGTCCAGGGTGTACCCTGCCTCTTGCCCAAAGATGCTGGGATAGGCTCCAGCCCCCCACCCCCACCCCACCCCCCCGCGACCCGAAAAGGATTAAGCGGAAGAAGATGGATGGATGGATAAAAACAAATGCATCATATGCTTCATCAACATCATTTACATGTGCTTTACTCCAGTCTTGAATTTTAAGGTCATCTTTAATATTCTTAATAGCATTTTCTGTTACTTACCATGTCAAAAATGTATCCTTTTCTTCATAATGTTTAATATCTAAATCAAAAGCTGGTGGCTTGTCACCGGACTGCAGAACAAATCTACCTACGGGTACAAAATAAGTCCAAAAAAAAAAAAAGCAACAAAAACAGGCAAATGATCACTCACATCACTAACAACAAGACCACTAGTTATTTTTCCTACGATAATATTTAAGAAGATGTTATCAGCGTAGCAGAGTTCATTGTTATCCTGCTGGGATTTGTGATCGAGGGGGAAAAGTCCATACTAAACATGGAATCAATAAATTCAGTAATTTGTGTTTTCCCATAAGGATTGAAAAGGTCAACATTGAAATCCCCACAGATAAAATCTGTTTTTTGTTGCTTATTTTACTATAAATTTCTAACAATTCATTTGTGAATAAATGAATGCTTGCATTTGGGCCTCTGTAAACACAACTTCTAATAATGCTTTTAGCGTTTTCTGTTATTATTTCAATTGTAATACATTCCATTATACTTTCTGCAATAAAAGACATATTTTCAACAATTTTACATTGGTAGGAAGACCTAACATACAAGGCTACAGCTCATCCCTTCTTATTCATTCTGTTGGCTGTATGTAAATCATAGACTCTCATTTGCATAGTGTTAACTTGACTATCTTTAAACCAAGTCTTAGAAATTGCTACAACAGAGAAATTTAAGGTGTACCTTAACAAGCCGTCATGGATTTGAGAAAAATTCATACTAAGACTTAGTTAAGAATTAGTTAAAACCCAGGACAGAATTCAGGCAAAGTTTAGCGGTAAATACAGTACATCCAGTATCGTTTTCACAGTTAACACTAAAGGGTAATTATATTCAATCAAATCTGAGCCGTATTATATTCAGTATATTTGTTTCAATTCCAGTAAATGTATTAATTTAAATAAAATGTTTCAGTGGGATTAACCAAGGTCTTAGTATAATTTATACTTTTTGAGTTGGTTAAAGTAACAAATGACAGTTGCACTTTGAAAATTAATATTAACTGATGCCGAAGATGACTAAAATACCTGGATATTCTCTGCCATACTGAAAGGCCTCTGCCAATGATCTCTGCCTCTGGGTTGGGGGTCTGGGTCTGTCGAGGTCAGGGGGTGGGGGATTTCTCTACTCCTCTCTCCATTTCTGTAGCTTGGCATTGTCTTTTGGATGATTTTTCATATGCTTGTATAAATTAGTTGTGTTACCACTGTATTTCACAGCCTTTTTACAAATTGTACAGCTTGCCGTTGTCTCATTTTCGCCCTGAAAATATAGCCACACACCCCTCCTCTTCCTCTCTGCCATTCTTCTGCTCTGTCTCTGTGCTGTGTGTGCGGCACTGTGTGCTGCCGTTCTAGCTTGTTTACCTGGTGCTGCTGAGTCAAGATGGTACAAGAGAGAGGAGGGAGTAGGTAAAACCACAAGAAGAAGAAGAGGAGCAAAGTGTGCCTGCTCTGTGCTGTGATGGGAGCAGCAACACAGGCTCGGAGTATCGATCTCATTACACTGGTACTGATCAATATCAATACCAACATTGGTATCGATATTATTGATATTTGGTTCGATCCGCCCACCACTATCGCCAATCCTTAGTAGTGGTCGACCGATTATCGGCCGGGCCGATTATCGGGGCCGATATTTGGAATTTTGACGTATATTGGCATCGGCCTTTTTTAAATCCGAAGGGGCGATATCAAGAAATCAATTTAAAACTGGGTTATTTTGGCTCAGATGCAGCCGCGCCTCTCTCTCACCTGCCACTTCTGTCTCCAGCCACCACCCACGGCACCACCTGATTGGTTAAGCAAGCCACAGCATGCGTAAGTGGCAGAGCCACTCTGAAGCGGAAGCTGTCCTCACACACACGGCGGAAAGGAAAGTTTTTTCATGTGGAGAACGTACAGAGAGCAAGCACACATGTCAAGGTAAACGCAGAAAACTCTCTCGAAATTGTAATAAACATCCCCGTGCTCTACATCTCACAACTACTACTAACGTTACAGTGAGCAGGAGAATAACGTAAGAGCGGAATAAACATCAGCGGCAGCTCTGCTAGCTCATTGTACCTCCCCATATGTCTGTGAATTACTTGAAACAATGCTGTTGGTATTTGACACTCACATTTCTGTGCAAATTTTGTTTAACTTTGTTTGCTATACTTTATAAAACCTCTGGAAGCAAGTTTTTATTTAACTTTATTAGAGATGCTGCTGAGCCTGAGAACTCCCTGCACTTTTTGTTTTTGTTTGAAGTTAAAACAATGATAAGTCATTTCAGTTATACTGAAATGTTACTTTGTTTACTGTGGAAAATTTCAGGGAGCTATTTAAGTTTTTATTTAACTTTACAAGAGCTGCTGCTGAGCCTGGGAACTCTGCACTTGTTGTTCCAACTTTAAACAAAGTTCAATATCATTTCAGTTATTGTGAAATTTTACTTTTTTTACTGTAAAAAAAAATCACGGAGCTATTATGTAAGTTTTTATTTATTAACTTTACAAGAGTTGCTGCTGAGCTTGTTAACTCCCTGTACTTTTTGTTGTGTTTGGTTCAGGTTCAGGTTACTTTATTTGTACCCGTAGGTAGATTTGTTTGAACTTAAAACAAAGATAAGTTATATTTAAATGTTACTTTATTTACTGTGGAAACATTTCAGGGAGCTATTTAAGTTTTTATTCAACTTCTGGAGTTATTTTTCTATTTGTTTGGTTAAATAAACATGCTTTAGGCAGTTAAACGAAGTGAAGTGTTTGTATTATTCAACATTTTTACGCCAATTTTTACACTTTTACTGCAAATGAATATCGGCTCCAAATATCGGTTATCGGCCTCCTTAACTACTAATAATCGGTATTGGTATCGGTCCTGAAAAACCATTATCGGACAATCTCTAATCCTTAGCTCATTACGCCAAGACAGCCCTGCACTGACAACCTCCCACCAGTGTTGCCAGATGTGAAATGTTGAAGTATCATACCAGTGGCTTAAAATTATTGTATTTTGAGGAAATTATTCTACACACCCAGTTTTCATTCTGACGTGGCTCAGGACCATCTGCTTCAGTAACATATTATCACAGATCGTGCATATTATGGCCTATAACACAGTTTTACCTTTAAATAATCTAACAATCAGTTAAAAAAAAGCACCTCTACCTGTGAGGAGTACAGGATGAGCTCCTGGCCTGCACCGAACAACCCAAAATATCAGTCATAATTAACTATCTTCGATATGTCTTCTGTTGAATCATCATATATCAAGGTCTTGCCTCATAAATATTTTGAGAAGTAATCTGTTTATACATTAGGGTTAAACATCAAAATCAATCCTTCTAAACTACTGCTAAAATGCCTCTGATTGTTAAATATGCCCTTTTCAGGCATTAATGAGGCACCAAACGCCAGCAGTGAGTTTGCTTATTTATTCACAAAAGTAACAAAGTAAAGCGCCACAAGGGGCAAAACACATACACTAAACGTAAAGCACAAACAATGAACACAAACACTTACATATGAGAATAGCAAGGGCGAAACCTGACGCTGAGAGAGACTGGAGCTGGACGTAGGGACTCTAGCCTAAGTGAGACGAGATCGCAGCGAAGACAGAGTCTAGCTGGCGATCTTTAATAGGGAGTAAAACTTAAACAACAAACAGGTGTGGAGTAGACATAATTACTAAGTACAAACAGTCGTGACAGGTCGTGAGCAGGTTTGACAGCAGGAAGTCCTGCCACGGCGCTGTCAAAATAAAAGCACAGTTATAATAGCAAAAGCATAATTAAGTACATACATAGGAAAAAGGAAAATAAACAGGAGACCCGAGCACGGCATGGAACCGAACTCGGAATCATAACAGTACCCCTCCCTCAAGGGGTGGAACCCCAGACACCCCACAGTAACATCAAAAGGAGAAGGAGAACAGTTTTTGTAGTTGTTGCCATTGTGGGGGGGGGGGGGGAATCCAGGCCCAGAGGGAGAGACACAAAACAACTCCAAACCCCATAACCATCATCAAAAACAAAAATATACAGGGAACAGGGTCATACATAATAAACAAAGAAACAGTTCCGGTGGCCTCCCAGCATCCTGACTCCACCCGACCGACAAATGGAAAAGGCCGGGCGGCCAACCAACACCCCAGAGACCCCGACTACCAAAAAAAGAGTTCAGGAAGCCGACCAAAATCCCAGGAATGCCGAACAGCCTGATGGAATGAGTCGGGTGGTCTGCCTGAGAATCTAGACCACCTGACCCAGCAGCTCAGTCTTTCAGGCGGCCGGCCAACATTCTTCAGCCACCAGGACAGGGACAGGAGGGAGGAACCAGGAGGCGGACCACCCACCGGGACGCTCACTGACAGGAAGCTGAGCCGGGGGTGAGGAACCCCAATGGCTTCTGGGGGTGGAAAAAGGAGGGGTACCACGGCAGCGTCAGGCCGGAGCCTAGCAGCACCCGCGGTGGACCCTGGCTGGGCCAATGTATCACCCACGGCAGCTCCAGGCTGGAGCTCAGAAGTACCCGTGATGGACCCCAACCGGGCCAATAATGCACCCACGATGGACCCCAACTGGGCCAATGCTGCACCCACGAAGGACCCTGACCGGGCCAATGCTGCACCCACGATGGACCCCGAGTGGGCCAATGCTGCACCCACAATGGACCCAACCCGAGGAGGGACCCAAACGGCGGCCTCAGGCAGGGAGGAAGCAGCGTCCTGGACGACCTCCAGAGACGAACCCAGACCCTCGGGGACGTCAGACGAAGCTGGATCATCTCCAGTGACCCTGGAAGAAGGCTCAGACACAGTAGAGAGACACAAGGGGTCAGGGTCACCAGCAGCAGCGGAGCCCAGCAAGGCGAGCTTGGATGCAGCGGGTGGCTGCACCCGGCTCTCCCCCCTAAGAGACAGGCAAGATTGCTCCAAAATAGAAAAGAGAAAGACAAAATAGAGCACTTGCCTGATCTCGAGCTCCACCGCTGTCCAGGACTCCTGCGATCCAGACAACGAAGGAGAAACAGGCTCGATCATCAGGAGGTCAATCCCAGGTTCCCACTCGGCCGCAGGGGCCACAGCAGCCGGCATGATGGTCTCAGCAGTCCTGGAACCCCCTGGCACAGTAATCCACACCGATGGCTCACTCGGCACGGAGGCAGGAGGTCCATCACTCGCTGGAGCTGAATTCTGCTCACTGAAGACCCAGGGACGCTTCACCATCAGCGCAGGCTCCAAATGGCTGGCAGCCCTCCTCCTCTGTCCATGGTGTGGCTGCGGGGCTGGGACCTGGTTCACCAGGGCCGCAGGCTCCTCCCTCATCCGGCGGTTTAATCCAGGCACCGGCGGACACTCGGGGGGTATAGGAGGAGACATAGAGGTAGCGAGGTCAGTTTTAGTGGCTGCAGCAGGTGGTGGGGGCTCAATGGACTGCATAACCTGAGCCCCACCCTCAAGAATCAGACAAGGTAATTCATCAAATTGTGGAAAGGAATGAAAAAACACGCCTGTTTTCCTGGGGTTCAATGGTTCCTGCTGCAGCAGGCTCAGTTCTTCCCTCTCCCATAGAAATGGTGATGGTGGGCCCCTTGGGAAGACAAGGAGGAGCCGCCCCAACAGGATCGGTGATGGGAGGGACCGGAGAAGGAACCACAGGGCTTGCAGCAGCTGAAGAAAGCGCCAAAGAGGAGGGAGGAGCAGCCAAGGCAGTCCGGGGTATGGGAGCTGGTGAAATAGCTGAAAAAAGCGGCCTGGAGGCTGAGGCTGCTGTTTTCACTCTCTGCCATGGCGAGGGAAAAACAGCTGGCTGGGAGACAAGAGAATTCTTCTGGCGACCCATAGCAGGATCCAGATGAGAGCCCCGCAGAGGACTGACCCGGTCAAAAACTCCCTCCCCTTCGGAACGGCTGTGTCCCGGAGAGGAGATGGATTTCAAGCAGGGCGGTGGCGTCTTCTAGCTGGAGGCGAGGCTAAATTTAAATTGGGAAAACACTGCTACTGTGCTGAAACTGAAGCCAGCAGCTCAGCGAACTCAGGAAAATTGTTTAGCTCAGGATTAGCCTCCACCAGTCTAACAGCTGCCACTACGCTCTTAAGTACTTTACTGGGGTAGAAGGAGGAGAGTGCTTCAGCCACACGGCCCCTGATGAGTTCAGCCACCCACTGTTCATCTTCGTTGGGACCCCTGGCTGCCCTCCTCCTCCGCTGCACAGGAAGACGGTCTGTCGGCAGAGCAGAAACTGGAGCTGGAAACATGGCTGGAACCTTGTAGAGAGCTGAGGAACGGGAGTGCTTCACCGTAGGCCCCCTCTTGGGCTTCCTAGAGAGTTTCTGGTCCAACTCCCGGCTCTTCTGTAGAAGCGCTGATAGCTCAGCCATCCTCTCCCTGCCTTCAGCACGATCAGCAAGGCGAGGATGGCGTTTGACAGCCGCCTCTGCAAGGCCCAGGTACCATAAAGCGTCTTCAGGGGAACATTGACAAGCTAGGGCTAGGAGGTCATCTATTTCCATTAGAGCCTGGATGAGCTCAAAGCCCAGGCTCATAGAATACCAAGTATTAAATGATGCCATAAGCTCGTCCCGAAAAAGAAACGCAGGCACTCAGTTAAGGAAAAAACAACAGAGCCAAACACAAACTCACCGTGGCTGGCACCTTGCTTGGCTGCGATCTACTGTCAAATATGCCCTTTTCAGGGCACTAAAGAGGCACCAAACGCCAGCAGTGAGTTTGCTTATTTATTCACAAAAGTAACAAAGTAAAGTGCCACAAGGGGCAAAACACATACACTAAATGTGAAGCACAAAGAATGAACACAAACACTTACATATGAGAATAGTGAGGGCGAAACCTGATGCTGAGAGAGACTGGAGCTGGACGTAGGGACTCTAGCCTAAGTGAGACGAGATCGCAGCAAAGACAGTCTAGCTGGCAATCTTTAATAGGGAGTAAAACTTAAACAACAAACAGGTGTGGAGTAGACGTAATTACTAAGTACAAACAGCCATGACAGGTCGTGAGCAGGTTTGACAGCAGGAAGTCCTGCCACGGCGCTGTCAAAAAAAAAGCACAGTCATAATAACAAAAACGTAACTAAGTACATACGTACATAGGAAAAAGGAAAATAAGCAGGAGACCCAAGCACGGTACAGAACCAAACTCGATATCATGACACTGATAATTTAAGTAGAAACCAGTTGTAGTTTTATTGAGAACCACAATCCAGTGACATTTTTGCAGACATTTGCACATTGCAGCAGCAACAGAAAACTTTAGTGCTAATGCCAACAGGTTTGAACTACCCAGTAAACTGGGGTCTGCCCCCCCCCCTTTCATTTCTCAACCTGCTGGTGATGTTGCTTACTTGTTGAGTCTGCTGTGCCTGCTGTAACGTACGCAAATGATTCGATCGAGTGTACTAGTTTTTATGGGTGAATGTACTGTATGAATTACTCACTGGAACTGTAGTGGAAGCCAGGAATCACCAGCTGCATCACTCGCCTGAGCAGCAAACAAGCCCCCCTCACACCGTTCATCCAACTCTCAGTTCAGTGAGTCGTAGACAGTTAGAGCTCCAGTACAGCACTGAGTGATTCGGTGTACCACAAATATTTTTAGCTTGACTCAGTACGTTACAGTGAACTGTGGATCCCATCACTAGCCTCCATCTGAGGCTGCCTCTTTGCTCTGCTACCGTGACACGCCTTCTTTTTCACGCAGCCTGTGCACGTGAGATGATGCGCAAAAACAAGTGTAGTATGTATGTGCAGGATCCATATTCTGATTGTGTTTGCTAATATATTAACTTAGCCACCTAATGAAAAGGTCAAATTATCGTACATTATGGGATTTTTGGAATTATTGAGCGTACATTGTACAGAGGGCAAAACTATCATACAAATACAATAATTATCGTACATCTGGCAACACTGCTTCCCACGGTCACTGCACCTGTGAGCCTTAGGTGGCGGGGTCACAGGTGAAAACTAACTAGGTGCATTCAGATCGCCCAATAGTGTATTCCGAAGTGGACTGCACAGGGTATTCTGCCATATTAAGTCAGATTCCAAACCAAAGGGAGTGAATGGTCTTCAGTTCAATGGGAACTGAGAACTGAGCAGGGAAGAAGTGAACAACTGTACCTCATTTCACTGGAAGTTGACCAAAAGATTACCCATAAGCCATTGCGCCTCAAATACGAGTAAAACAATTGTTGCTAATGTTATTAACAAGCTAAACTGATGTTGGTTATTGTTTATATCAACTGATAGTAATAAAAATATATTTGTATTAATATTTTATTTAAGAAGTATAAATTATCCACCATAGTATCAGTACATGTCCATGGTTACCATGGCAACGCACGGAGGCGTGAGCCGACGGTTACAGGGTGTTTCAAATTGAGAAATTTTGTGAAGGGCAGTTAACTTACTGATATTCCTTGAAAACGGAGCACGGAGTAAGGAATACAGTTGAAGTACACTGTGGATCAGAAAGTACAGTAGCTCCTGACTCCATCAGGGGCAGAGCAGTCTTCATTTTAGGTTCTCCAATTTATTTTATTTCTTCAACTAATAAGCAAACTAGAGCAACTATTTATTCAGTCAGGTCGCCATTTGTTGTGAAGTAAATGTTCTTCAAATTTCAAGGACTTTCAAGTGCCCTTTGCAAAATTCAAGCACTTTCACAACACTGAAGCCACAAAATTAAAATTCAAGCACCTGTGGGAACGCTGTATGTGGTGTATCCTCTGGACTTTAAATCTAGGTGTATGGCAAAGAGAGAAGTAGCGGAGTAAAGGAAAAGGTATAGAGTGAGTTGTATGAGAGGTTGGACACCAAGGAAGGAGAAAAGGACTTGTATTGATTTGCTAGACAAAGAGATCAAGCTGGAAAGATGTGCAGCAGGTTAGGTTGATTAAGGACAGAGACAGTAAAACTGAATTCATGCTGCACCTCTGCTGTCCACATCTGCTTGACCGCGAGGCTTGTGTGACAACAATTATGTCATCGTCTCCAGTCCACTAGGCTCCACAGACCCCTTCCGCAGTCATCCGCATATAGCCCAAATTTTGTGGCCGCATTGACTGCGCATGCGTAAGATTGAGCCTCCCATTCATGAGGTGGTGCTACTGACACAGCGTACAAAGTCAAAATACATAGATGAAGAAGACGAAGAGTTCAGTTCAGTTTAGTTCAGTTTATTTATATAGCACCTTTCAAGCGCATGTGCAACCCAAGGTGCTTTACAGAACCATAGTCAAACAGAAACACATAAAAACACAAAAAGGTAATTAGTTAAAATATTCAAAAAATGTAGGCGAGAAAGGAATTGATTAAAACACCTAAAAGACAATAAAATAATAGTCAAAGTGAGAGTCAAAATTCCGTGAATTGGAAATCAGTGAAAATAACATCTACAGTGGTGTGAAAAAGTGTTTGCCCCCTTCCTGATTTCTCATTTTTTGTATGTTTGTCACACTTAAATGTTTCAGATCATCAAACAAATTTAAATATTTGACAAAGATAACACAAGTAAACACAAAATGCAGTTTTTAAATGAAGTTGTTTATTATGAAGGATAAAAAAAATCCAAACCTACATGGCCCTGTGTGAAAAAGTGATAGCCCCGCCATATTAAAACATAAATTAACTGTGGTTTATCACATCTTTGGAAAACTGAGTTCAGTTTCTCTAGCCACACCCAGGCCTGATTACTGCCATACCTGTTTTCAATCAAGAAATCACTTAAATAGGACCTGCCTGATAAAGTGAAGTAGACCAAAAGATCCTCAAAAGACAGACATCATGCTGCGATCCAAAGAAATTCAGGAACAAATGACAAACAAAGTAATTGAGATCTATGGAAAAGGTTATAAAGCCATTTTGAAAGCTTTGGGACTCCAGCGAACCACAGTGAGAGCCATTGTCTACAAATGGCGAAAACAAGGAATAGTGGTGAACCTTCCAAGGAGTGGCCGCTGACCAAAATTACCCCAAGAGCACAGCGACGACTCATCCAAGAGGTCACAAAAGACCCCACAACAACATCCAAAGAACTGCAGGCCTCACTTGCCTCAGTTAAGGTCAGTGTTTATGACTCCACCATAAGAAACAGACTGGGCAAAAATGTCCTGCATGGTAGAGTTCCAAGACGAAAATCACTGCTGAGCGAAAAGAACATAAAGGCTCATCTCAGTTTTGCCAGAAAACATCTTGATGATCGCCAAGACTTTTGGGAAAATACTCTATGGACTGACGAGACAAAAGTTGAACTTTCTGGAAGGTATGTGTCCCATTTCATCCGCTGGAAAACAACTGAGCTCTGTGGTTCCAGCGATCAGCTGATTGGATTCACCTTTTTTTTTAACCAAAGGTAAAAAAAAAAAAAAAAAAAACATGGGGAGAAGGCCCTACAACCTTTGCTCCACTGAATGCAGGACGTATCAACCATACGCTGGATAAATTTTCAGTATGGGGCACATATTTTTTCCAGTTTAAAAAACTTTTCACTGGGCTTGAGGTGTGTGTGAAAAAAATTGCGTTTTGGTTAATGTTTAGAGGGTCAAAAATGCGATAGTTTAGGCAGAATAATAATAATAATGCTTACAATAGAGCGGCGGCGCTCACATTGTTAGTCTTTGCCAGTCACGCCCTCAAGGTTCAGATCATTATTTGTCCTCAGTATCGCCCCAGCGTGACAATATAAGCACTGCCTCAATCTTACCATTAAAGTTTTAAAAAACCTTTTAATAACAAAATATTGCTAAAATATAAACTGATGCACTACAGTGGGTCTCAAATATTTGTAAACGTGTCCTGTTATAGTACTGCATGAGTTTATTGACAATACACAGAAGAAATTCAATATTACACTGAACTCCATCACTGAACACTGATATAAACTAAAATAATTATAACAATGACTGAACAACTCCCATTCCCCAAAGTGCAAGATACACTATTATCTTGAATATAAGTGATAGAAGATCAGACAAATAAGTGATCTGACAAACAAATAAACAAGGGATCTCAAACAGTCACAGTCACTTCCCAGGAGTGGCCGGCCGACCAAAATTACCCCAAGAGCGCAACGACGACTCATCCAAGAGGTCACAAAAGTCCCCATAACAGTATCCAAAGAACTGCAGGCCTCACTTGCCTCAGTTAAGATCAGCGTTCATGACTCCACCATAAGAAAGAGACTGGGCAAAAATGGCTTGTATGACAGAGTTCCAAGACGAAAACCACTGCTGAGCAAAAAGAACATAAAGGCAGTTTTGCCAGAAAGCATCTTGATGATCCCCAAGACTTTTGGGAAAATACTCTGTGGACTGACGATACAAAAGTTGAACTTTTTGGAAGGTATGTGTCCCATTACATCTGGCATAAAAGTAACACAGCATTTCAGAAAAGGAACATCATACCAACAGTAAAATATGGTGGCGGTAATGTGATGGTCTGGGGCTGTTTTGCTGCTTCAGGACCTGGAAGACTTGCTGTGGTAAATGGAACCATGAATTCTGCTGTCTATCAAAAAATCCTGAAGGAGAATGTCCGGCCATCTGTTTGTGGCCTCAAGCTGAAGCGCACTTGGGTTCTGCAGCAGGACAATGATCCACAACACACCAGCAAGTCCACCTCTGAATGGCTTAAGAAAAACAAAATGACGACTTTGGAGTGGCCTAGTCAAAGTCCTGACCTGAATCCAATTAAGATGCTGTGGCATGCCCTTAAAAAGGTGGTTCATGCTCAAAAACCCTCCAATGTGGCTGAATTACAACAATTCTGCAAAGATGAGTGGGCCAAAATTACTAATATCGGATGTCCCATTCATTTTCAATATTTAGGTACTCTGTAATTAATATTCACACAATCAAATAAATCTTAGTGCCATTTACTCCCTTTTATATTTGTCAAAGTCTAACATGTGATTGCCTACATACAGGCTACACCTCTTTGTATGTATTCCACTTTCAAACACAGCCTACATTTGGGCATGTAAAGCCTGACTGGGATACCTGTTTTCAAACAGGAATACTTGCATTCTACAGGCATGCACTAGTTACTAATAACAATAAAGCTAACTGTAACCTCTATCAAAAAGAAAAGTTTTAAGCTTGATCTTAAAAGAAGAGAGGGTATTGGCATCTCATACCCAGGCAGGGAGCTGGTTCCACAGGAGAGGGACCTGATAGCTGAAGGCTCTGCCTCCAAATTTACTTTAAAAAATCTGGGAACCACAAGTAAGCCTGCAGTGTGAGAGCGAAGAGGTCTTGAAAGGTAATATGGAACAATAAGGTCTTTAAGGCAGGAAGGGGTTTGGCCGCTGAGGGCTTTATAAGTAATGAGAAGGATTTTAAATTCTCTTCTAGACTTAACAGGGAGCCAATGTAGAGGATAAGATGGGAGAAATGTGATCTCTCGTGGTAGCAACTGTCAGTACTCTGGCAGCAGCATTTTGAATCAATTGAAGAATTTTGAGGGAATTGTTTGGACACCCAGCCAACAGGACATTGCAGTAGTCTAGCCTAGATGTTACAAATGCATGGAGCAGTTTTTCGGTGTCAGTTTGAGACAGGATGTTCCTGATTTTGGCAATATTGCACAGATGAAAGAAGGCAGCTCTAGACATCTGTTTAATGTGTGAATTAAAAGACAAATCCTGGCTGAAAATTACTCCAAGGTTCCTCACAGTAATACTGGATGCCAAGGTAAAGTCATCCAGTGTAATTATATGGTTAAACAGGGAATCTCTGACTTTTTCTTAAGAGGAAGATGAGAATAAACTAGTCCCTCCAGGATTTTGTGCAATGTTTTTATGATTGTTGTGGCCCAAAAAGCCTGAAGTTGCAGGAGCTTTTTTAAAAAGTTGTGATGTTTTGAGAGGTTTTTTTTGGTAAAAGTTGTGGGAAGAGTTACAAATTTTAAAGCAGATGCTTTTTTCCATAGTTTGTTGCAATGATATTCTATGTAACACCACAAGAAAAGCACAAGATTGTCAAAAATTTCCTATTAAACAGTGATTTGTAAATTAACAGAAACTTCTGCTATACAGAAAAAAACTCTTGTGCAACACCAAAAACAAACTAACATAATTAAATGAGAATGATGTAGGTACTGATAAATTTGTCATAAAAATGACTAACACTGTAGGATACTCTTGCTGAGAACTTGAATAAAAAAGGATGAATAAAATCATTATCCATTACAACAGTTCAATGGCATTGAATGCGTGTTAAAGAGTATAAATTTGGAAATTATGGCAGCACCTTCATTTGAAAACTCCCTAATCATAGTGGTTCCCAACCACTTGGTACTGAGCACAGAGAAAAAAGAAATAATTTATTCTGTTGCTCTGTAGTGTCTATTGAAATCTGTGTTTTTCTGAAAATAATTACTGAATATTCTCTTTCTTTCCATGCCTGACTCCTACCTGTCTATCTGCTGTGCGTCTTGACACACACCTGTCTCATCAGATACTCATCTTTCCTTCACCAGTAGTTGTACCTGGAGGAGGGGCTCTCCTTGGGAGTTTACTGGGGGCATGCTTTGATCTGTGTCTAGATCGGAGATTCACAGTTTTAAAGCTCATTGACAAGCTGTAGGAAATGATTTCACCTCTAAAGATGTATAAAATGTTCAAACACTGGCTGTAGTGTTATATTTGCTCGTTTGTGTGTTTGTGGTTTTACGTCATCCCTTCTCACGCGTGCTCCTGCAACCGGGGTACTTTGAAGCAGATCGACTTTTTTCAACACAAACCCAGCACTTCGTACACACAGTCAGGATGGAGATGTGAAGAAACGTCCACTGACGTGCCAGGGGAGATGGAGGAAGGGACAGTGTGGGAAAACTTGTGAGTGTTTTGTTTAAATTACACACATTGTTTTTTGCTGATGTGTTCCGTTAATACTCACTGCAAACACAGAAGTGAGCACGGAGCAGCAACACATTTGATTGGTTAAACAGTATTTGAGTGCTACTCAGGGACAAATTTGATTGGCGAAATTGGTGGAAGCTGACGACGACTGGCCAAAATTGTGGGAAAGTTGTGGTGATTGGACAAAGTTGCAAGGTCACACAAAAGACGTGGCAAACCAGTGATTTCGTGTGAATTAGTGCAATCGCAAATCACAAAATCCTGGAGGGACTGATAAACATACATGAATAGTTTTGCAGCTGCAGCACGTTGAGTGGCGGAGAGCATTGAAAAATGGTAATTCCTCCTTTTCTTCAAAATGATGCCATTGTTGTTCTACAAAAAATGTATGTCCATCTCACATTTCTTCACTTTTATATAGCCGGTGAACAAACTGGCATGTTAGCACATCTGAGCTACCCATAGGACTGGGGTGAAACTACAAATGACAGTTGTGCACACGCGTCAATGGCTTGGCCTAGTAGTAGACAACAAAAACCAAGTATATACACAACCACGTGCATGCCAGCCTTGTCCAAAGTGGATACGCATCTCGGCGGACCAGAGCAGAAATGTAGCATGATTAATTAATTAATGTACTAACAAGTGAAGAGTGTGCTGAGAGAGTGGAAGGAGTATTTTGAGGATCTGATCAATGAAGAAAATGAGAGAGAGGACAGATGAAGGAAAAATAGTGAACCAGAAAGTTCAGAGGATTAGCAAGGTGGAAGTGAGAGTAATTATGAAGAGGACGAAGAGTGGAAAAATGTTTGGTCCCTCCATCCATCCATCTTCTAGTGCTTTTCTGGAGGTCCGGGTCATGGAGGCAGCAGCTTAAGCAGAGAAGCCCTGACTTCCCTCTCCCCAGCCACCTGCTCCAGCTCTTCAGAGAGCATACCAAGATGTTCCCAGGCCAGCTGGGAGATGTAGTCTCTCCAGCGTGTCCTGGATCTGCCCCAGGTTCTCCTCCCAGTTGGACGTGCCCGAAACACTTCAAGTGGGAAGCGTCCAGGAGGCATCCTGATAAATGCCCAAAACCACGTCAACTGGCTCCTTTGATATGGAGGAGTAGCGCTTCTACTCTGAGCCTCCCACGGATGAGTGAGCTCCTCACCCTATCTCTAAAGGTGAGTCTGGCAATCCTACGGAGAAAACTCATTTCAGCCGCTTGTATCTGCAATCTCATTCTTTCAGTCATTACCCAAAGCTCATGACCATAGGTGAGGGTAGGAACATAGACTGACCGGTAAATCGACAGCTTTGCTTTAGAGCTCAGCTACCTCTTCATCACAACAGACCGGTACAACATCCGCATCACTGCAGACGCTGCTCCGATCCATCTGTCAATCTCTCACTCCATTCTCCCCTCACTTGTGAATGAGATCCTGAGATACTTAAACTCCTCCACTTAGGGCAGGAGTTTGTCTCCAACCCGAAGAGGACAATCCACCTTTTTCCGGCTGAGGACCATGGACTCGGACTTGGATGTGCTGATTATCATCCCAGCCACTTCACATTCAGTGGCAAACCGTTCCAGCAAGGCCTGTAGGTTATTGTTTGATGAAGCCAACAGGACATCATCATCCGCAAACAGCAGAGATAAAATTCCGTGGTCATCGAGCATGACACCCTCTAATCCTTGGCTGTACCTAGGTATCCTGTCCATAAAAATTATGAACAGGATCGGTGACAAAAGGCAGCCCTGGCGGAGTCCAACTCTCACTGGAAACGAGTTTGACTGGGTGTTGGCAATATGAACCGAACTCTTGCAACAGTTGACTAGGGACCAGATAGCTTGCAACAACGAGCCCGATTCCCCATACTCCCACAGCACCCCCCACAAGAGACCAAGAGGGACGCGGTCGCATGCTTTCTCCAAGTCCACAAAACATATGTGGACTGGTTGGGCAAACTCCCACAAACCCTTGAGGATTCTCAAGAGGATAAAGAACTGGTCCGATGTGCCACGGCCATGGTTGATCCATGTTTTTTTGTTTTTGAAGTTGGTGGACACTGGATAAGTGTTTAATGCTGCTCCAGATTGGGTCATGTGCTGTTTATTGACTTCACCAGGATGAGATTAGTTTTTTAAAAAAGTGACAAAAATACAAAATATCCGTTCATTCCTAAAGAAAGAAGTTAATTAAAAAAAAAGATATTTTGTTGTAAGTGCTTATATCAAAAGCTGCAATCTGCGAGAAGACAAAAATTCAGAGTAACACAGATGGATCAGGTCCCTCCGTGCTTCAAAATAAGCATTATTTTGTTTACTGCTGAAATATTTCCACAAACCAGGCACCAGTGCACAGAATCCCGGCAGACTTGATATGTTTAATCTACACAAACAGCAGTCGGTCACATATCACAGTGGTCCCTGGACGAGCCCTTCAAAAGGAAATGATTACAGTCGAGGCCTTGATCTGTCCAACTGCTGCTGGATCCCGCTGGCAGAGCAGCCCAGATATTTGTGTGGAGATGGCAGAGGCCATTATTACTGTCATCGCGCAGCTGCTGTGGCATCCACTTCATGTCCACCTTTCATCTCCAAAGTCAGCTCCTCGGGAAACTAAAACCATCCCAACCCTGTCCTTTTGAACTCACCAGGTGAGGACAGCAGTGCAAATATAAACTGATCAGGTCACTACAATTAACGCACCATTCTCCCTTTGTTAAAAATTTGTATGGTGGAACCAGATTTACAGTGTACTCAAATGCAGTTTGTTTATCTTTTTACTTTTTATTAAGATATATATAAATGATAAAGACACCATTCAAAATTAAGAAGAAAACACAGGAGACATTTAAGCAATATTACAGGAGAGGGAATACAGTATCAAATATATAACTGTGATTTGTCACAGGCCTGATGTGACCTCGAGTGTGGACAAAATATTGTGATTTGTGTTTGTTAACCAGTTATTTTGGCCTGCCGAGAAAAATAGTCCCTTCTTAATGGACCCATTTAACTGTTGCTAAGCACCCTAATATTGTCCAGTGCAGAAGCCAGTGATTAAATACATATCACTCAACCTGTTGAGCATGTTTTGCAGGTAAAGTTGAGCCATAGCAGTATGAATGAATAAATCTCAGTGTTGCCCGCACACTTAATGTCCACCTTTCATCTCCAGTCAGCACATTCTTTTTTTACATGACTGTTAATCAAAGTATCAGAAAGTTGTCAAATCTGCTAAATCCAGATACTTCTCCAACATCATTTCAAATAACAGTCACAAACCTCAAGTTCTTTTTATTATTTTTAATAGCAAATCCACAATGTGAATCTGATAGTACTGTGGCTTCTCCTGCTCTCTCTGAGTTTTCTGAAATTTTTTGTAGAGAAAATTTCTGCTCTGAGTCCTATTTTGTGCCAGGTTTGATACAGATCTTTCTGTACCTCCTCCATGCTCAACTGTCTTTGAGCGGTTTGAGCCTGTTGGTCTATTTGAACTAAAGGAGGTACTCCAGAATAAATGGTTTTCAAATTCCCCTTTGGACAATGTTCCTTCTCGCCTTTTTAGAGACATTTTTTACACTTTGGGCCCAATCATTCTTACATTAACATTTCTCTGAGTTCTGGTTGTGTTCCAACTGCTTTTAAACATGCTGTAGTGCAGCCACTTATCAAAAAGAAGAATACTGACCCCATTGTCCTCTCAAATTATAGGCCAATATCTAAATTATCATTTTTATCCTAAGTTCTGGAGAAAGTTGCTTTTATTCAGCTCTAGACATTTTTAAACTCACATGGTATATGTGAAAAGTTTTAGTCTGGTTTTAAATCCTGCCACAGCACTGAGACAGCCCTTTTAAGTTTTTAATGATCTTAATTGCAGATTCTGGCAGTTCTGCTGTTTTAGTACTTAGATCTGTCTGCTGCCTTTGATACTGTGGATCACCAGATTCTTCTGTCTCGACTTGAACATGTTGGTATCAAAGGCGTTGCATTAGCATAGTTTAAATTTTGACAGCCAGAAGCTTTTCAAATAATATTTGAAAGATTCTTCAAATATCAAGGTCTTTGCTATATTATAGCAAAGTTCTCTTCTGCATCAACTCCTCTTACTTGTGGCGTCCCTCGGGGGTCTGTTTTGGGTCCAGTCCTGTTCTCTTTGCATATGCTGCCTTTAGGGTCCATCTTCAGGAAATATAATATTCCATTCCATTGCTTTGCTGATGATATTCAAGTCTATATGCCCCTCACACAAAACAGCAGTAATCCATTACAACCTCTGCTAAACTGTCTAAGCGACATAAAGACTTGGCTAAAGCTGAAATTCCTCAACCTCAATGAAAATAAAAATGAGGTTATCGTGCAAAAATTGTCAATCCTACTGGTTTTCTTGGACCTTTGGATCCCTATCGTAACAGTGCTGTCAGAAATTTGGGTGTCATTATTGACAACTCTTAAGATGGACAGATTAATGCATTTGTCAAAACTAGTTTTTAACTGTGAATGACTGCCAAAGTGAAGGCTTATCTCCCCCCTAGAGATCTACAAAAAGTGATTCACGTTTTTATTACCTCACGATTGGCCTACTGTAATTCACTGTATTTTGGATTAGAACAGTCCTCTGTGCACTGTTTGCAGCTAGTTCAGAATGCAGTGGCTCAGCTTTTAACTGGTATTAAAAAAGCGTGAACGTATCGCTCCTGCTTTATCTTCCATTCAGTGGCTTCCTGTCCATTTTAGGATTGATTTTAAGATTTTATTGTTTACTTTTAAGGCCTTAAATGGATTTTTACCATATGATTTGTCAGAGCTTATTTCCATTCGTTCACCTATAAGAACACTGAGGTCAACCAACCAGATGCTCTTAGATGTACCAAAATCAAAGTTAAAACAGAGAAGTGATCAAGCCTTTGCAATGGCTGCTCCAAGACTGTGGAACAATTCACCTGTCCACATATGCACTACTGAATCATTGGCATTTGATTCAAGGAGAGAGTGAATAGTCAACAGTTGGCTGCATTCTGTGCTGTTTTTACTCCATTTTCTTTTAAATGCATTTTATTCCTGTTTATTGTGTATTTTTTGTTTTGTAGTTTGATTTTACTTTCATCTGGATGTACAGCACTTTATAGAGCACTAAATGTGCTCGATAACTAAATTTGACTTTTGACACTTTGCTTGCTTTTTCCTGGCATTTTCAGATGAAAAAGAGTCCATCACCGCAAAGTTTATGGTTGGCTGTTCAAGACAAATCCAACTCTAGCTTGTCTGTTTTGTTGTGAGCATGGGTAAAATATCTTTCCGGATGTTTATAAGGGCGGGACTTCAAGGTCATGGAGGTCTGGATTTTTAGGACCATCTCTTTTCAAACAGCTCCTCACTGTGGAAGTTAAGGAATCAAACACAGTATTACAATTCTCACATACAAGAAGCCAGTGATACTAACTTTGATTTAAAGATTATTTAAAAACACAGCTGAAATGGAGTGATAAATAACCAGTGAAATGTTTGAGTGCAATTATTGGGGAACACAGTATCTAATGGCATCCATATTCCCCAATCAGACTGTTCGGTCCAAACTGTTATATAATTTTGTTCTGAAAACTCAGTTCCACAGCAGAGGTGGGTAGTAACATTTACTCAAGCAAGTTCTTCACATAAATTGAATGTTAATTTTATTGTAGGATACTTTATACTTTTGAGAACATTTATGAATGAGGGAATACTGTACTTTTATTCAAGTACACACATGGACAGAATTGTTGGTACCCCTCTGTTAATGAAAGAAAAACCCACAATGATCACAGAAATAACTTGAATCTGACAAAAGTGGTAATAAATAAAAAGTCTATGAAAATTAACCAATGAAAATCAGACAATGCTTTTGAATTGTGGTTCAACAGAATTATTTTCAAAAACAAACTCATGAAACAGGCCTGGACAAAAACGATGGTACCCTTAATATTTTGTTGCACAACCTTTTGAGGCAATCATTGCAATCAAACGATTTCTGTAGCTGTCAATGAGACTTCTGCACCTCTCAGCAGGTATTTTGGCCCACTCCTCATGAGCAAACTGCTCCAGTTGTCTCAGGTTTGAAGGGTGCCTTCTCCAGACGGCATGTTTCAGCTACTTCCACAGATGTTCAATAGGATTTAGATCAGGGCTCATAGAAAGCCATTTTAGAATAGTCCAATCTTTCGCTCTTAGCCATTCTTGGGTGTTTTTAGCTGTGTGTTTTGGGTCATTATCCTGTTGCAAGACCCATCACCTGCGACTGAGACCAAGCTGTCTGACACTGGGCAGCACATTTCTCTCCAGAATACCTTGATAGTGTTGAGATTTCATTGTACCCTGCACAGATTCAAGACACCCTGTGCCAGATGCAGCAAAGCAGTCCCAGAACATAACAGAACCTCTTCCATGTTTCACAGTAGGGACAGTGTTCTTTTCTTAATATGCTTCATTTTTGCATCTGTGAACATAGAGCTGATGTGCCTTGCCAAAAAGTTCCAGTTTTGTCTCGTCTGTCCATAGGACATTCTCCCAGAAGCTTTGTGGCTTGTCAACATGCAGTTTGGCAAATTCCAGTCTGGCTTTTTTTATGATTTGTTTTCAACAGTGGTGTCCTCCTTGGTCGTCTCCCATGAAGTCCACTTTGGCTCAAACAACGATGGGTGGTGTAATCTGACACTGATGTACCTTGACCTTGGAGCTCACCTTGAATGTGTTTAGAAGTTGTTCTGGGCTCTTTTGTTACCATTCGTATTATCCGTCTCTTCCATTTTTCATCAAGTTTCCTCCTGTGGCCACGTCCAGGAACGTTGGCTACAGTCCTGTGGATCTTAAATTTCTGAATAATATGTGCAACTGTAGTCACAGGAACATCAAGCTGCTTGGAGATGGTCTTATAGCCTTTACCTTTAACATGTTTGTCTATAATTTTCTTTCTAATCTCCTGAGACAACTCTCTCCTTTGCTTCCTCTGGTCCATGTTTAGGGTGGTACACACCATGTCACCAAACAGCACAGTGACTACTTGTCACCCTTTAAATAGGCTGACTGACAGATTACAAGTTTGTAGACACCTGTGATGTTAATTAGAGGACATCTCAGTGGAACATGTCCCTATGGTCACATTATTTTCAATCTTTTCTAGGGGTACCATCATTTTTGTCCAGGCCTGTTTCGTGAGTTTGTTTTTTAAAGTAATTCTGTTGAACCACAATTCAAAAGCACTGTCTGATTTTCATTGGTTAATTTTCATAGATTTTTTATTTATTACCACTTTTGTCAGATTCAAGTTATTTCTGTGACCATTGTGGGTTTTTCTTTCATGAACAGAGGGGTACCAACAATTTTGTCCACGTGTGTACATGTGATGACACTGAATTTGTTCTGATTTCAGTGGAAAAAGTTACAAACGTGAAAAAAAGCAAATTTACAAAGAATATGTAGCACATTTAATAAAAAAAACAAGGCACAAAATCATTAGAAGAAAAAAAAAAATCTGACTTTTTAAGTACTTTCTTACTCTTAAGTAACCTTTTTGGTGTCCACTCTTGCTTTAGTCATTAATATTATAAGGCAACACTATTTTTACATGAGTGCAAACTGCACTTCTGCTCCACAGACAAATGAATCGGTGAATTCAAAAAGGGCCCAAGTCCACACTTTTTCAAAGGGGACTTGGGCCCCTTTTGAATTCACCGATTCAAATATTCACACAGCCAGACAACACAATAATGAAAAGCCACCAGAAAACCAGTTATGATATGTTCACATTTATTGTGCAGTGACTTTTATATACAGACATTTTATACACCTAATTTACATGAACAGAATAAATTAATCTGCTAGTGTTCTTTAACTCATCTGACTGTAGTGTTGTTCCACTGACGGGACACAGCGATCTTTGAAGGAGGAAAAGCACAATAAACCCAAGTGACAATGCAGCAGCATGAGTGAATGTAGTCTAAGTTTCATTAGTGTTTTATTTTACACAGGAAAAGAAGCAGTTGGTAAGAGTTTTCATCCCATGATTTTAAAGCAACGCTTTTATGAAAGAGTTTCTAAATTATTTTTTAATGGTACATCAACCTCTCCCGACTGGGTGAATGTCACTTCCACCATAGCCTGAGCAGCACACATCACCTGCAGCAGCACTATGCACCTTTCCTGCTCCTGGTAGGACCAGGGCAAACGCTACAACTGGCACGTTTTATAGCCCGAGTCCCTACAGCCAATCAGAGGGTGCAGTGTAGGCCCACTTTGGGGTATGGTGGAAATAGAGAGCTTAAGTCAGCACCTCCTCTACTTCTGCACATGGGACCATAAATCAGAAAAAAATCTTCACTGTAATGAATGGCAAGAGCAAAATTATCTTTTGATCCCGATCAAATTTTGCCACGAGTTACACATATGATGTTTGTCAATTTAAAAGATAATTTTCCACGTAAATAACGGTGTAGGTTGTTGTCCAACTGTTAAGATATAAGGTTGTGAAAATGTGTAAATTAAAAGACTACAAACACGGATTTACCTTAAGTTGCGTCATCGCTTTCAACGCGTGCCCGGGGGGGGGGGGGGGGGGGGGGATAACTGGTGGTTTCTCTCTCAAAGCTCACATCCTGTTTCCTGACTGATGAAAGAAGGATCCAAAGAGGAAACAAAAACACAAACGTTTTGTATTTTGAGAGCTGGAGCTGATTCAGAGGACTGTTATGTTCACGCTTGGTGATGTGGGATGGTGGGAGATGTAGTCCGCTAAATGTTTCCACAAAACTTAAATATTACTCTGTTGTTATATGACAACCGACAACTTTAATTACGTGGAAAATTTGATCTTAAATTGACAAACATCATATGTGTAACTCGTGGCAAAATTCGACCGGGATCAAAAGTTAATTTCACTCTTGCCATTTATTTCTATGGAGATTTTTTCCGATTTAAGGTCCCATGTGCGGAAGTAGAGGGGGCGTGACTTAGGCTCTCTATAACAGTTACCTGGTCAAAGGTCAATGTACCATCACAATAATTTTGGAAACACTTAAGGTGAATCTCTTACATAGTATTGCTTTAAGTATTTTGAGAAAACAAATGAGCTTTGGTTTACCACACAAAGACTCAATCATCAGTTTGTATCTGGAGAGCCGCGTCTCTCTCTAGTCTTAATTTATGGCAAGATAGAAACAGTTCAGGCTGATGGCAGAGTTAAGGTGATTAAATTACTTTTAAAATTGTTTTATCTTTAACCACAAATATACAACAATGCCATGGTATCTATAAAATAAATGCTTAATGTATAATAATTCACATAAATATATTTCATACAAAATTCTACATCTGAACCCTCAACTTTATTTTTTGCCAGTTTTTAAAAACAGTGGTATGTAAAGATCTGGCTACTGCTTGATAAATGAAATATTCTGGAGATTGTTGTTTGAAATTGGTGAATTTAATTGTGTAAAATGCCCAAACTGTTGCACAAGCCACAGTTGTGTTTGTATACATCGTTTTTTGATGTATGAAATAAAAGTAACTATACATTAATGCTTGCTGGTAATGTTTTTTTTTCCTAATCCTACAGAGACTGTGTTTACAATTTTTCAACTAAATAATATTCTGTTTGTCAAGAAGTGGCCAATTTATTGCATACCCATGTCAATATATTTGATGCAGAACAGATTTGTAGTTCTGTTTAAAGTCATGCCAAACAAACACTCCAAAACATCTTACAAACTGCATCTTTAATATTAAGGAGGACCATTACTATTGTGCTACATACAGTATCGATCACTGACAGACACGAAGATAAAATACAACTCGGATTATTAGTGTGTTCTTTATAAAAAAAAACTAAATCTAACTCGCTAAAGTGAAATCTATCTTTATTGTGTACATTGTAGTGTGTTGATACAATAAAAAATACATTAATTAGAGCCCACATATGTCAGAATGTGGACGGGGAGGGGGAAATAAAAATGTAAACAACTAGAGAAATCGTCTCTAGGTTTCCTGTTTACAGAAATGGTAAATACAGACATGAACCTGCACTCGTGTTGAAATCTGAAGGAACTGACGGGAAGTCTAACGTTCTACTAGCTAGCTTATGATAAACACTGACACTAACTAGAGTGACATGCCTATGCAACACGAAACAACACATCACCTCCAGCCTCCTTTAACCATACAGAAACACAAAGAATTTACAGGATACATTGATGGCTTTAAGCACTAATCCAAACATGCAGCTTGTGGTGAGTTTCTACAGTACAATTCAGTAGTTGGTGGTGTTAAATGGCTGTGATAAAACCCAGAGATTGTGTGTTTTTTTTTATTACTATTATTTATATATAGTATCACAAGATTTTCAACATGGCTCTGTTGTTCCATTAGTCTCATACCCACATCTATTCAGGCGCTCATTAAAGTGAACAATCACATGGTAGCCATCTTTATCACCGCACCATACAGGAACATCTGATTATTGCACACTAGCACTGAACTTGCAAATGTTCATGCAGAATGAATGAGAAACGCACTACACTCAAATTGGTGGTCGCTCACTATGTGACAGATGACCATACAGTTCTTTGGAAGACTAAAATACATGGTTTGAGTCTGGGACCTAAACTATGTACCTCCCCCCTCCCTAAAAACCCAAAGTGGCGGCGAGAGGTGCAGCAATGCTTTAAAAAAAACAAAAAAAACCCAAACATTCAATAGACCGGAGAAAAAGAGGAGTGTAGGTGATGATAATTGCACTGAGGGGGTAACAACAGGATGTGAGCCATTCAGCGATGGAATCTATCGACCTCTTTTTCAGGCTAATCCTAATGTGTGCATGTCATATACAGTATATATATATAGAATACATCCATATCCAACATTCATATCATTGTTTGTTAAAACACAAAAATATTAAAACTCACAGAAGGAATCCTAGCAAAGAAACCACTTCTCAGCAGGGCTTCATGTGTAGTTTAAGATTCTTGTATCAAGTAAAAGCCAGAAAAGGAAACACGTAATCTTTCAGACAAACAGGTGACAAAACAACACTACAAGATGAGTGAAATGTTCGTAAGGCGAAACTGTGGTACAAGGATGAGAAGGATATGCAAGAGTGAGAGGGGGCTGCAGTGATGGAGCTTGTGTTTAACGGACTGTGGGTCACCTTGGCTCCGACTCAAGGAGACTGAGAACCTGACCTGTAGCTCTTAAAGCTGCCCAGCAGACTCTGCACCCCCTTCTTGACACGACGAGCCACAGAGTCAGCAGGAGGAGTGGGCAGGCAGGAGGCTAGACTGGGAGGACGGGCATCCAAACATTTCTGGTAGCGAAGCTGTAACAGAATAATACACAGTGTAGTCTTTTGCAGACATCATTTTAGACTTAACACTGGATCCTGCATTGAACTAAAGAATTTTTTTTTTAAAGGACAGTGCACCTGAAGCTCAGACTTCCAAAATTACAATACCCAACCAGGGCTCCCACAGGTATTTACAAGTTAAATTTAATATATTTAATACCTTACCAGCCTGCTGTAGAGGATATAAAAAGTCTACACACCCCTGTTCAAATGCCAGGTTTTTGTGATGTAAAAAATGAGACCAAGATAAATCACTTCAAAACTTTTTCCACCATTAATGTGACCTATAATCTGTACAACCCAATTGAAAAACAAACTGAAATCTTTTAAGGGGAAAAATAAAAAAAAAAAACCTTACAGTAACCTGGTTGCATAAATATGCACACCCTGTTATAACTGGGAATGTGGCTGGGTTCAGAATTAACCAATCACATTCAAACTCCTGTTAAATGGGAGTCAGCACAAACCTGCCACCCTTTAAAGTGCCTCCAATTAACCCCAAATAAAGTTCAGCTGTTCTAGTAGGCTTTTCGTGACATTTCTGTAGTCACATCTTGGAGCACACGCCATGGTCCACAGAGAGCTTTCAAAGCATCAGAAGGATCTCATTGTTCAAAGGTATCAGTTAGGAGAAGGGTACAAAAGAATTTCCAAGGCATTAAATATACCATGGAACACAGTCAAGTGGAGAAAATATGGCACAATAGTGACATTAGCTCAAGTAGGTTCATATCGTTTTCTTTTTAATTATTAGGGTGGGGTTTTTTTTGTTTTTCTTATTAAAGACAAGAATAAAAAGGAGACGTTTTACCTTTACACGTTTCAACTGTCCACTGCAGTCTTCCTCAGAAGTGTCAGCTGACTGCTGTCAAGTGTCATTTATCAGCTGTCTTTTCTAGGCGGGGCCAGCCCAGCAGAACTGTCAGATCCACTGGGCTAGTCCCGCCCTCTATTGGATCAAGGAGGCCACAGACATCAGGAAGTGGGGAAAAGACAGCATGAATCGGAATGAGGGGGCATTTATGCTTTCCCACACCTGGGACTACATTCTTCAGAGACAATCGGATGGCAGAGGGCAGGGCCAGCCCAGTGGATCTGAGAGTTCTGCTGGGCTGGCCCTGCCTTGAAAAGGCAGCTGATAAATGACACTTCACAGCAATCAGCTGACACTTCTGAGGAAGACTGCAGTGGACAGTTGAAACATGTAAAGGTAAAAACATCTCCTTTTTATTCTTGTCTTCAATAAGAAAAACAAAAAACTAACAATAGTGACATTACCAAGAACTGGACATCCCTCCACAATTGATGAAAAGACAAGAAAAAAAATTGGTCAGGGAGGGTCCCAAGAGGCTGACAGCAACACTGAAGGAGCTCCAGGAATTTCTGGCAAGTACTGGCTGTTTAGTACACATGACAACAATCTCCCGTCTTCTTCATACAGTATGTCTGGGCTATGGGGTAGGGTGGCAAGACAGAAGCCTTATCTTATGAAGAAAAACATCCAAGCCCAGCTACATTTTGAAAAATCACATTTTAAATCTCCCAAATGCATAATGGGAAAATGTGTTATTGTCCACTGAAACCAAGGTTGAACTTTTTGGCCATTAATTCCAAAAGGTATATTTGGTGCAAACACAACACTGCTCATCACCAAAAGAACACCATACCTACAGTGAAGCACGGTAGTGGCAGTATCATGATTTGGGGCTGTTTTTCTTCAGCTGGAACTGGGGCCTTGGTCAAGGTGGAGGGAATTATGAACAGTTCCAAATACCAGTCAGTGTTGGTACAAAACCTTCAGGCTTCTGCTAGAAAGCTGAAAATGAAGAGGAACTTCATCTTTCAGCACGACAATGACCCAAAGCACACATCCAAATCCACAAAAGAATGGCTTTGCCAGAAGATTAAGGTTTTGGAATGACCCAGTCAGAGTCCAGACCTGAATCTGATCAAACATCTGTGGGGTGATCTGAAGAGAGCTGTGCACAGGAGATGCCCTCGCAATCTGACAGATTTAGAGCGTTTTTGCAAAGAAGGGTGGGCAAATATTGCCACATCAAGATGTGCCACACTGACAGACTCCTAGCCAGAAAGACTGAGTGAGTGCTGTAATAAAAGCAAAAGGTGCTGCAACAAAGTATTAGTTTAAGGATGTACATATTTATGCAACCAGGTCAGTTTGTTTTTCAATTGGGTTGCACGGGTTATAGATCACATTAATGGTGGAAAAAGTTTTGAAATGATTTATCTTGGTCTCATTTTTTTACATCACAAAAACCTGGCAATTGAACAGGGATGTGTAGACTTTTTATATCCACTGTATGTTCTTTTACTTGGATAATAACAGCCTAAACACATTATTTCCACTATATAGCACAGTCTTAAAAATATAGTCACATTGATTGATCTAAACAGGGATCCGGAAGTGTCAGAAATGGAATCATTGTGTGCTTGCAGACCTTGTAGTTATGAAAATTATTTTAACCCAATCAGAAGTGGGTAGAAGCTAGTTGCATTTATTCAAATACATGCACTCAAGTAACAGTTTCATTAAATTGTACTCGCATAAGTAGTTATACTGCAGGATATTTTACTCGTGTACATTTTTCTGTACTTTTACTGAAGTAGGCTTGGTTGTACTCTGAATTACCTGTGATTTGAAAACTGATTAGAAATTTGCTTGCCTATATTGTGAAAACTTTCTCACCAGAAATGACTGTATCTTTGACCATTTTTTTTTTTCCACAATATCTTTATTGAACCTTTTTTTTTTTTTTTAACAAACATGATACAAACAATCAAACACTAACACTAAAGTACTACAAAAAAAAAAATGCACTAAAAACACCAACAACCACCAACAAAATCAAGTCTTCAACAATGCTCCTCTGTTTAGTCTAGACAATCCAATACATAAGTATACATATTATGTTCACCAGTTTGGAATTTACAAGGTCCACACACATCATTCACCTTCTTCTTCAAGAGTTATGTTTAAATTTTTTACATAATCAATAAAAGGTCTCCATATATTCTCAAACACAATTTCCTTTGATTTCAGTATATATGTTATTCTTTCTAATGGAAGGTTTGTTAACATCTGTCTTAACCACTGAGTCACATCTGGTCTATGAGTCTTTTTCCATAATAGTGCAATACATTTTTTGGCATTAAGCAAACTGAGGTCTATGAATGTTCTTTCACTTTTATTGAAATTATGCTTTTCTGGGTACAGACCCAACAAAAC
This sequence comes from Pholidichthys leucotaenia, assembly GCA_020510985.1. Classification (NCBI taxonomy): domain Eukaryota; kingdom Metazoa; phylum Chordata; class Actinopteri; order Cichliformes; family Pholidichthyidae; genus Pholidichthys; species Pholidichthys leucotaenia. The sequence continues at coordinate 250,690,393 of CM035847.1, read as the reverse complement.
CAGTTTAGGATTCAATATGATTTGTTTTGAGATTATTTTTTCAATTGTTACCCTCACCTCTTCCCAAAACATTCTTATTAATCTACATTCCCATAAACAATGAAATAGGGTTCCTTTACTTTCCATGCATTTTGTGCATGTATCTGGTATATTTTTGTTATATCTATTTAACTCCTCCGGTGTAACATACATCCGCATTAACCATTTGAAATGTATCAATTTAAGGCGTGCATTTATTGATTTGGTTTGAGCTTCTGTACAAGCCAATTCCCATTGTTCCTCTGAAATTTCAATTTGCAGATCTTCTTTCCAGTAGTTTAATCTTTTCAGTGAATTTTCACTTGAAGATAGTGTCAATGAGTTATAAAACTCTGAAATAATACCCTTTCTTTTACTATCTTTCATCATCATTTTTTCCAAGGATGAATAAATAGGTCGAGTGAGAGCTTTATTTTGATTTGATCGAATAAAGTTTCTAAGTTGAAGATATTTAAAAAAATGTGTTCTATTGAGATTAAATTTGATCCTCAGCTCTTCAAAAGACATTATGTTGTCTGCACATGGCAAATATAAATCCTGAATCTTTTGTATCCCTTTTAAATTCCATACTTTAAATACAGCGTCCGCTCTCCCTGGTTTAAAATATTGATTACCCCATATTGGACTAAATTGTGACAATAACTGTGGTTCTTTTAAATAGTTTTTAGCTTCACACCATATTTTGATCATATGCTTTACAAATGGATTTTTAACTTGTTTTTGTAATTTTTTGGCCGAATCTGAGTATATGAATATGGGAAGAGGTAAAGGTAAATTGTATGATTCCATTTCAGTCCAGTGAGGGAGATCATTTGATGAAAAATAATATGTCATAGACCTCAGTTGTGCCGACCAATAATACAACATAAAATTTGGACATTTCAGACCTCCACGATCAAATGGTAAATATAATAAAGACAGACGTAATCTAGCCCTCCTGTTGTTCCATATAAATTCCACTAACTTTTTTTTTATTCTTGAGAATAGATCTAAAGGTGGTGATAAGGGAATGTATTGAAATAAATAAAGTATTTTAGGTAAAATATTACTTTTAAGTATATTGATTCTCCCGATCATCGACATTGGTAGTGACATCCATCTCTGAGTTAACTCACTGATATCTGACATTAAGGCTTCATAGTTGACACTGGCGACTGATTCTAGCTTAGGCATAATTTGGATTCCTAAATATTTAAACTGATTTACAACATTGAATTGATTTACCTCAGGGGCTGGGTAATTTCTCTGGGTCTCATTTAGCATTAATATTGAAGATTTAGTTTTATTTATTTTATATCCTGATATTTCCCCAAAATTCTTTATTAAATTCAACAAGGTTGGAATTGATTTTTTTAGATTCGACATAAACAAAATTATATCATCGGCGTACAGGGAGATTTTATGTTCTGTTGGTCCAACTTTAATTCCATATATTTGTGAATGTAAACGTATCGCTATCGCTAAAGGTTCAATTGCCATAGTAAACAGTAAAGGTGAGAGTGGACAGCCTTGTCGACATCCTCTATTGATTTTTATTGGTTTTGAAATATTGTTATTTGTTAGGATTTCTGCTGTAGCATTATTGTATATTATTTGAACCCATTTTATGAAATTATTTCCAAGTCCAAACCTTTGTAGGACTTCAAAAAGAAAGGGCCATTCAACTCTATCAAAGGCCTTTTCGGCGTCCAATGATAGGAGAGCTGTATCCGGTGCTTCTTTATTAAAATAGATAATATTAAATAGTCTTCTTACATTATGGAAGCCTTGTCTACCCTTTATAAAGCCATTCTGATCTCGATTAATAATATTTGGTAAAATTTCTTGTATTCGTCTTGCTAAAATTTTACAGATTATCTTAAGGTCGGCGTTTAATAGGCTTATTGGTCTCATATTTTCACATTTATTAGAGGGCTTACCTGGTTTTGGCAGCAGTATAATTAAGGCATTATTTATGTATGATGGTAAATTATTATTTTGAAATGCTTCTAAAACCATTTCCAAAAAAGGTTTTATTAATTTATTCTTAAATTTTTTATAAAGGTCAACTGGAAGACCATCTGGTCCTGCACTTTTTCCTGATTTCATATTATCAATGGCTAGCCCAACTTCTTCTTGACTAATTTTAGACTCCAATATCTCCCTGTTTTCATTTGGAATACACGGTATAGATAGTTCGTTCAAAAACCCATTTAGTTTTGTTAAATCAGGTTCATTTTTGGTATCATATAATTTTTCATAGTAATCTCTAAAGGCTCTATTAATTTCTAAAGGATCTATAACTACCTGTCCGTTACTTATAATACTGGTAATTGGTGTTTTAATTTCCAATTGTTTAATCTGCCATGCTAATAATTTTCCTGATTTTTCACCTTGTTCATAAAAAGATTGTTTCAATCTTAGAAGACTCGAGGCAGCTCTATTCGCTGATTTTTTGTCGTATTCAGCTCTCAAAATCAGTAATTCATTCTCCAACCTTGGGTCACTTCCTGCATACACTTTTTCCTGAAGATTTTTTATTTTATGTTCCAATTTAGCTCTCTCCTCTCGAGTCTTCTTAGATTTTGATCCTGTATAACTAATAATATGCCCCCTAATAAAAGCTTTGAAAGCCTCCCACTTTACACATGCTGATGTTTGTGTAGTATTGATGTCAAAGAACTCGTCTATCTGTTTTTCTATATACTTGACAAATTCCTCATCCTGAAGCCATTTATGCTGAAATTGCCATCTACCTGATTCCTTTGTCAATTTTTTATCTACATATATTAGACAACAGGGTGCATGATCAGAGATCACGATGTTATCATAAAAGCAGTTTTGAATCTTGGACCTTAATTCTGTGGAAATCAAAAAATAATCAATACGTGAGAATGTCTTGTAGGTACTGGAATAACAAGAATAGGCTTTAACTTGTGGTTTCATTTCTCTCCATATATCTAACAATCTCAATTCTTTCATAAAATGATTAATAGTCATCCTACATCCAATGTGCGTACAATCCAGTCCTGTTGATCTATCCACACCTGGATTCAATGTACAATTAAAATCCCCTGCTATTATATGTTGCCCTGTAAGTGATGATAAGATGAGAAATAAATTAGCAAAGAACTTCTGATCATCTATATTGGGACCATATAAGTTCACAAGATTTATATTTTCTAATAGCAAAGAACCTTGAATGATTACATATCTTCCAAATTTGTCTCCAATTACATTTTTCACTTGAAAAGGAACTGATTTATGTATGAGAGTCATAACTCCCCTGGCTCGGGATGAAAATGAAGAGGTGAATACACTTCCCTGCCATCTACTCCTAATTCTTTTAACATCCTCCTCTATCAGATGAGTTTCTTGTAAAAACACAATTCTTGAACCCATGTCCTTTATTTTATTCATAACTTGTTTAAGTTTTTTTAAATTTTGTAGACCTCTGCAATTCCATGAAGTTAAATTAAGATTAACACTTTGGTCCATGATCAATAGAGAGTTTGGGATTACCTTGCAGTGTAAACTTGCTCATACAGAGAAGCAAAAACATGAGTGGTTGAACATTCATCCTACAAACTACACACAAACAAATTTCCCCTTCCCACACTTGTGGCAAACCCCCCAAAATCAAAAGAAAAATTCTGTCTCCCGATATAGCCATCGACCGTTCCACACCCACGGGGAACAGCCTAAGCCACTCCTTCTTCATCCTCCCAATCACCCTAACTCTACTGCTTTTAATGACGTAACATTAACTCTCCTCTGTAGTTTTCCAACTTAACTCCAAAATTTTTAACAACTTTGTACATCATAGTTTTTTTTTTTTGTTTGTTTTGTTTTTGTTTTGTTTTTTTTTAAATATATAATACAATCTATATTTTGTAAACTTACTATTTACTTCAAGTCAGTCAGATGCCTGTGCAAATGCTTAATTATTCTACCTTATATTTTGTTCATGCTTAGCTCCCACCAGTCTCTTCTTCTTCTTTGATCTTCTTGATGAACTCCTGCGCCTCCTCTGGGGTCTTGAAGATGTGGGTTCTGCCCTCATACGTGGTCAGCAGTCTCGCAGGATAGATTACACCATGACGAATCCCAAGGTTGCGCAGCTCCTTACGTACGGGATCAAACTGCTTCCTCAATTGCTGGATTCCTGTGGCCAAATCTGGGTAGAACCGCACCTGCTGGTCCTGGTGTTTAATCTCTCCTTTTTTAGCTCGTGCAGCGTTGAAGATCTTCATCCTGTCTCTGTTGTTAAGAAACTTCATAATTAAGGTCCTCGGCGGTCCCTTATCTCTCCGTGGGCCAATGCGATGTGCTTTTTCCAGAACCACTGCTGATTGCAACTCCTCGCTGCCCAGCACCTCCGGAATCCACTTTTCCAGAAAGGAACATACGTCCCGACCTTCTGATTCCTCTGGAAGACCCACCAGCCTCAAATTATTCTGTCTCGACCGAGATTCCAAATCCAAAATATTATCTTCCAGAGATTTATTTTTTTTTTCCAAAGTGCGCACCTTTAATTGAAGACGGGTGACGTCATCTTCAGCACTAGCGAGACGGAGCTCCATCTGCGCCGTTCGTTCTACACAGTCACCCAATTCCTTTCTTATTCCTTCCAACGCTGTCATAATCCCATCAAATCTAGAGGAAAAGTCCGCTCTCATTGAACTCATGGCAGCCATCAGCGCATCTGCGCCATTCCCCGCAGAAATCGCAGCGTTGCCAGCCTCCTCCGCCATATATGGAGCCCTGTTTGCTGCGTCACAGACCTGAAAGTCCGTTAATTTGGACTGTTTCGGCGGCTCGCTTTTTCCTTTTCCTGGTTTTCCAGCCTTAGGCTTCGCCGACATATCCTCGCCCAAACGCTGGGATACGTTCTGTCCCAAATGAGAGAGTTATTTGCCGATTTTTTTTCTCCAGGAGCAGAGCAGAGCGAGACACGTCCGTCCTACGTGGCAGCCATAACCGGAAGGATCTTTGACCATTTTAATAAATTTATTTTTATTTCACCGATATACAGTAGGTGTTCTTCTATTCTGGCTCAGTTGCAAATGAACAGCAAAAACGTTACAAATTTATGAGAATTTTTTTTTTTTTTTACAAATTTATATATCAAGTTGGAAATTTATGTGGCACAATGTTAATCACAAATTTATGAGGAAAATGGTGAAATTTATGAGAAAAAAAGTTTATCTGTAAAAAATTGCAAATTTACATGGTAATGTTACAAATTTATGATGAAAAAAAATTTCAAATTTTTGAGGAAAAATTGTAGAGCCACAAGAAAAAAGGCACTGAAAGAGGGGGAAAAAAAAAAGTGCACATTTATGAGAACAGTCACAAATTTAAGGGACAAGAGCACTCTGAGGCAAGTGCAATACCCCCCGCCTCAGTTTTCCTTGAAGATCCCAGTACTTACTGACGGAGAGCAGTTTTCAGCTTTTCAGTATAATTACTGTGACAGAACCAAATTATGATAAGCTCATCATCCACAAATATACAACAAAGTATACAACCCATAGTTGTAGGTGAGGATCCCAAGGTGAACCTGTGTAGCAAGTATGGTGACCCTAGCTTTCTTTGTTGTCGAGATACAATTTATAAGCCATTTTGATGTTGACCTTTGACCTTGTGATCCCAAAACCATAGTCACACTTCAGGGTCACAGGGTGAACCTGTGTACCAAGTTTGGTGAGCCTAACTTTACTCGCTGTACAGTAATAAGGCATAGGGAAGGTTAACCTTGACCTTTTGACCCCAAACCCATAGTCAGAGGTTTGGATTCCAAGGTGAACCCATGTACCAGGGTTGGATGCCCTAGCTTTATACGTTGTACAGCAATTGGAATTTCTGGAATTTCCCCATTGTGGGACTAATAAAGGCTTATCTTATCTTAATAAGGCATAACAAATGTTAACCTTGACCTTTGGACCCCAAACCCATATTCAGAGTTCAGGATCCCAAGGTGAACCTGTATACCAGGTTTGGTGGCCCTAGCTTTACTTGTTTTATAGTAATAGTAAATGTAGCATTTACCATAGTGCAACTGTAACATTAACTTTGGACCTTTGATCCCTTGACCCTAAACCCATAGTTAGGTGAGGGTGTAAGTCAGGGGTGTCCAATGTATGTGCCATGGAGGGCCATGACCCTGCAGGTTTTCTCTTCTACTCAGTCTCTTCAGCAGGTGTTTTCACTTATCAGCATCAGTGGGAAGAAATTCAGTGGAATCTGCTTTTGAAGACACTGGTTGGAGGTAAAGCCTACAGGGTCTTGGCCCTCCAGGGCACATGATTGGACACCCCTGGTGTAAGTCATCCAAGATGTGTATTAGGTACAACTCCTGTATTGATTTGAAAAGCCTACATCATTTCTTTCAGTAGTTACTGTGTTTACATGATTTTGGGAAAAATCTGACCTGACCTTTGACCTCAAGGTTATCCGATGAGAGTGAAATTGCAATATGCGCATCATCAGAGTATATCCAACCATGGTACCAAGTTTCAAAACAACTGGACCAAAACTGTAGGAGGAGTTGATTTCACAAAAGTGGGATGGACAGACTGACCCATAACATAATTTGCCTTCAGTCTTTGACCAGTCGGGGATTAAAATACCTCACAAACTGACAACTGTTCTTACTCACTACTCAGTTAACTTTTTCAGTATACACTTTCTTACTCCCTGAAGGGTGAGATAAAACTGGCTCATGATTGTTGGAAAGCAACGCTGCTGCTGAGTTTTCCTCTTCCCTCTCAGTTTATACGCCGCTCTTTATATGGGACGTATGATAGTATGATGATGTCTGTCCATATGTCCGTCCGTCCAACTTTGTCTTGTTAATTCCCCCGACAGTTTTCAACTTAGGATATTTTCATTTCACAGTGTTTATACATGTATCAATTTTTTCGTGCTAGTTTTGCACCATCAATCATGGCTATGGACGGGTACATCAAGTACCGTGGGTGGTTCTCTTGTCCTTAAACTATTATGTCCATCCATCCATCTTCTACCACTTTTCCGGAGGTCTGGGTCACAAAGGCAGCAGTTCAAGCACAGAAGCCCAGACTTCCCTCTCCCCAGCCACCTGCTCCAGCTCTTCTGAGAGGATGCCAAGGCGTTCCCAGACCAGCTGGGAGACATAGTCTCTCCAGCGTGTCCTGGGTCTGCCCTGGGGTCTCCTCCCAGTGGGATGTGCACGAAACACCTCAAGTGGGAGGCGTCCAGGAGGCATCCTGATCTGATTTAGGAAGGACTTTTCCTTCCTAAATTATTATGTGTTGTTTAAAAAAAAAAAAGCCCTACAGGTCAGAAAAATATCAAAATCTAAGCCTGGAATGAATGTTCCCTCAAAGTGACTTCTTTACAAAGTATCATGACTCACCATGCAGGCAGCCTGCACAGCCTCGCTCAGACTGGCAGCGTTGGGTTCGCACCAAAACATGTGGCAGGTGAACTCCTGGGGACCCTCTGCCATGATGAAAGCAAAAGTGTGGATGTCCTTCCCCACACCCATGAAAGACAGGAAACGCACTCTGCACTCTGACAGCACCTCCTCATCCTGAGAAAGACAGGAAAGAAGGTAATGCATCTGCAATACTGAATGAATTGAATTGAATTGAATTGAATGAATTTATTTATTTCGGATAATACAGTACAGGTTAAAGAAACTGTATAATATAACAACAAGGTCAAATTAGACAAAGACTCCTTCTACTAAACAATTCCACGTGAGTTATCCGAAATGGGTGATGGCTGAAGCCGCAGCTTATATTGCCCACCCATATTCCATCCAAGAATTCAAAGAAAAAAGAGTAAACAAGACAAGAGTGATTACAATTTAGAACAAAGCTAAGACAAAGTGTGACTGAGAGAAAAAAAAAAAGAAAACTAAGCTAAGCTAAGTTAAGCAGTTACTATTCAAGACAAATCTAAGACAGAATGTCACAGAGAGAAAAAAAAAAAAAAAAAACTAAGCTACAACACAACACAGGCTGGATATGTCAATCCTTATGTGAGTTTACATGTCGTCTTGTAAATATGTTTGGAGTATTTCTTCCTTTAGTTTTTGTTTAAATTGTCCAAGCGTTGTACATGATTTTAATTCAGGTCCATAATTGTTCCATAATCTGACTCCTTGCACTGAAATACAGTGTTGCTTGGTGGTTGTTCTCACTGTAGGCTTTTGAAATATACATGTTCCTCTGAAGTGATATCGTTTCTCCCTTGTTTGGAACAACTTTTGGATATTTGCAGGCAGTGATAAATTCTTCACTTTGAACATTATTATTGCGGTTTTAAAGTCAACCAGATCTTTCAACTTGAGAGTTTTTTGTTTAAGAAAAAGTGGGTTTGTTGGTTCCCTGTAAGCTGCTTTGTTTATTATTCTAATAGCTCTCTTTTGAAGCATAAAGAGTGGATATATGTTTGTTTTATATGTATTTCCCCATACTTCATTACAATATGTCATGTATGGGAGTATTAATGAATGATACAAGGTGTATAGTGTGGGTTGATTCAGCAAATATTTCACTCTGTGTAATATTGCAATTGATTTGGAGACTTTACCTTTAATATAATTAATATGTGACTTCCAACACAGTTTGTTATCAATTATTACTCCAAGGAATTTGGTTTCAGATACCCTTTCAATCTCTACACCATTTACACTGAGTTTGGGTACTGGATTGTTGTGATGGTTGTTAAAGACTATAAATTTTGTCTTACTTAAATTGAGTGTTAATTTGTTTGAATCAAACCACAGTTTAAGCTTTCCTAATTCCTTCCCGAGTGTATCCAGAAGTTGTTCCAAATTGTTTCCACTGCATAGCAGATTAGTGTCATCGGCAAACAATATTAAGTCCATTTTTTCTGAGACTTTACATATATCGTTTATATACATATTGAATAATAATGGTCCCAAAACTGAACCCTGTGGGACTCCACAGGTGACCTTCAGCAACTCTGAGTTTTTGTTGCTAACACATACATACTGATATCTATTCTTTAAGTAACTACTTAACCAGGACAGTGCTACACCTCTAATACCAGAATTTTGTAGTTTCTTTAATAATAAATTATGATCTACTGTATCAAATGCTTTTTTAAGATCTAGGAATACTCCAACTGAATACTCTTTATTTTCAATGGCTGTTGATATTTTTTCTGTAAATTCCATTAGGGTATATGCAGTTGTCCTCTTGTGTCTGAACCCATATTGCTGCTCACATAATAAATCATTCTTCAGTATGAAGTTGTCAATTCTCTCATAGAATATTTTTTCAAGTATCTTGGAAAATTGTGGTAATAGTGAAATTGGTCTATAGTTTGAGAGTTCCCCTCTGTCGCCCATCTTGTATATCGGAATTACTTTAGCTATTTTCATTGCATTGGGAAATATAAGATAAGATAAGATAAGATAAGATAAGCCTTTATTAGTCCCACAACGGGGAAATTCCAGGATTGCAACAGCACAGGGATAGCAACACTCAGAGCAACAATCAGAAGGCAAGAAAAAAAACAAGCAAGCAAGAGCAGCTAATAAACATATGTACGTATTACTATAAAATATATATATATACACACACACACAGACACACAGTGCAGAGCATTGTAGCTGGATGGAATAAATATATGAATATATGAACACACAGTGCAGAGCATTGTAGCTAGATGGAATAAATATGTAAATATATAAACACCCACAGTACGGAGCATTGCAGCTAGGTGGAATAAATATGCAAGTATATAAACACACACAGTGCGGAGCAATGTAGCTAGATGGAATAATATGTAGATATATAAATATATAAACACCCACAGTACGGAGCATTGTAGCTAGATGGAATAAATATGCAAATATATAAACACACACAGTGCAGAGCATTGTTGCTAGATGGAATGAAACAGCATAACCGTCTACTTAGTTATCCTACATGGTATGATTATGTGCCCATACATATTCTCACCCTCCATAGCGACCGGTATGTTCCTAGTTGTATGCCGGAGAGGACCATTGTGTAAGTCTATTGCATCTTTTGCATTCAAAAAACTATTAGTTTGTTACGTCTTTTTGCTATCTCTGCGAGCAGCCCTGCTTAGGTTGTACAGTCTGACATACCTGATTGGAGAGACAGGTTGCAGATATACGTCAGATATACGTCAGTACTAATCTATATATAAAAGGGATTCTGCGGTGTGGGTATGGATGTGGCGGAAATTTTGTCCCCCTACTAACTCAGCTCTCATCTCTTGCATGGCGATGTTACAATACCTGAAGAGTGACCCTGACATGGTTTCACTGACTGCTTTACCATAAAAGAGGTCAAAGGTGACTTTTTTTAATCAACCTCTACCAGTGAAGGTGTATGCTGGGGGAAGAATCAAACACACCTGACACAGTCGACGGAGTTTACGGTCCGCGGGTCTCTCTCCACAATACACAGGGATGAGAATTAGGTTTGGGAAAAAAAGAGGAAACTAAGCCGGGGGTCTTAGTTAGGCCTGCGTCCCCCAAGCCGGATCCAAGGCGGAGCCTTGGTGGGGGGTCTGGGGGGCAAGGCCCCCTAGAAGCTAACGAAATCTGGTGTTTTAGAATGCTCAATACCTTTTTAATCTGCTGCTGCATCTCATGTGTAAATTTATGATATCTGAATGGTATGTTGATGTAATAATACTAAATTAAATTTTACTATTTAATATGTTTAGAATGGTAAATGGCGTTTACTTATATAGCGCTTTTTTCTCATCTCTGGATGACCAAAGCGCTTTACAGATCCTGCTATCCACCCATTCACACACTGATGGCGGCAGAGCTGCCATACACACACAGGCGCTAGCCTGGCCACCAGGAGCAACTGGGGGTTCAGTGTCTTGCTCAAGGACACTTTGACATGCAGACTTCAGACAGAGTGGGAATCGAATCCATGACCCTCCGATCAGTAGTCGGTCACACTACACCTGCGCCACAGCCGTCCCCTAAACTGCCGCCCCTAGAACTGACACAGAATTACATTTACATAGTTCTAGAACAGACAAAATAATTTAACCAAGTAAAATAAATTATAAATATTAACAAAATTCCATCACCAAGTCCATCACCCATTTATTAAAATATACTGACATTCTGCAAGCATTTTGATTTATTAATGTCTGTATTTGTTAGTGTTACTGGGAATATAAAAAAGCTGCATATTAGTATATTTTAATATTTGAAAGATAATCTAAGAAAGTAAGTAAAACCTAAAAGATGTTTAATTAGTGTTTCAAATTATCAATTAGTGTTTCAAAACAGGCATGACGTCACAACTTACACATGCCATTTCATAACAAATTCATTCCGCGAAAATTCTCAAGTACATTACTTATAACGAGAAAAAAATCTTACCTCGGAATGTGTCTTCCGATCACTAATTGCTGTAATCGGGGCCGATTGTGATGAACTTTGATTGACTGGCATCTGAATTTGACCGTGTCCATCAATCGTTTTGAACGCAGCACGAGCAAGTAATTCGATCTCCTTGTAGCCACAATTTTGAGATGTTTCTGTTTTGAACAGTGTTCAACTAAGGCAACACAACCACGAGATCCATAACTCAAGAAATCGTTACAATAAACACACTGGGCTTTCCCTGGTACTTTGCATTTCGCTATGAAGTCGGCCATTTTTTCAACCACAACTTCGGTATTTTTACCAATCTTTACAGTCATTGACACAGTTTTTTCGAGCCATTCCCAACGAAACTTGTTCCTTATCCCTTTGTCGATTTCTAAAATTCTTGCTTTGTTGTCTTTCGTGAGTTTTAGGTTCACCATTTTCACGAAATCGGGAAAACTCGGTTGATTGAATTGTCCGCCATTTGCATTTCGCTCCGCGTGTGGAATATGACAAAGGAATAACAAAATCGTCGATTGGTTGCTTCAATAAGTATCAGCCAGTCAGTGGCCTTGTTACATTAAATTACTGATCTCGCTGGGTAGCGCATTCTGCGTGGTGGATTTGAGCAGCCGATCGAAAATACGACTCGCCGCTCATAACAGACCTCACCCCCCCCCCCTAAAATTTTCTCCTCGAATTTAGACGATTCACGAGAATGACCCTAGACATGATCAAATCCGAGGAATTCCTCGGATCCGTGGAGGATTCTCATCCCTGAATTCAGGCGTTATAGACTGACGGGGAGACGGAGGTACAGGATACCACTGGGTGCTAGGACACCAAAACTATATTTACATTTAACTATATTCACATTTATATCTTTAATCCGCTCATATAACCCATATTGAGGTGTACACTGGTGATAGAATCGAGCGCACCCTGACCGCTCATGTCGGCTGTGATTGGAAGCTGGAAGCAAAGACACTGAACCTACATGTAATCCACTCATTTCAATTTTTGTGCCGCTTTGAATGTGTGTGTGCATTACCAAAACGGCTTTCTGCTATGGCCAGTAACTTCTGTTCAAATCGTGTCAAGAATGGAGAACGGACAAGAACGAACAACTTCTAATGCAATCGCTGGGAAAAAAAAAAGGCAAGATGTGACACAAATTGGTGTGTATACCCGCTACCGTCATCTAATTTAAGAGTGTGTATAATTATTAGGGTTAGGACGAGTCATACAAATGTTCTGTGTCTGTTAACTTCCTCAATAGTCATTTGAATTCGGACTGTTGTTTGTTCCACTTGCTTGTAAGTGTGGGAAATGTGAAGGACACACTTGTCTCCTATTAAAAGTAATGTGTTTAAACAATATTAACAGTATCCTGATAGAATATGTAATAATAATAATAATAATAATGATCTGGAATAATAATAAATTATCTGGAATTTCCCCATTGTGGGACTAATAAAGGCCTATCTTATCTTATCTTATCGTGGATTAAAAATGTTTGTTTAAAAAAAAAAAAAAAAAAAAAAATCTTTTTTTGAACATCCATCCATCTATAACCAAAACCTTAAAATGTAACCCCCCACCCCAAAAAAAAAAAAAATTCTCCTTCAACAAAAACATTAAAAAATAAAATTGTGTCATTCTTCAGATCTGTAGAAAAAATAAATCATTACATAGAACAATGGGGGGGCTGATACCTCTCTTTAGGGAAGAAGGTTCAGCATAGATTGGTCAGTGCAAGTTTGCTTAATATATAAACAGCAAGACTTTGGTCAAAAGGTCTTCAATCAAAAGAAAAAAAAGACACAAAAAGTTTATCAGATTAATCGATTGCCGCAGCCCATTCCACTGTGCTTTATCAAGTTCAAAGTCAGCTCAGTCGTCTACCAGGAAATTTTAGAGCACTTCATGTTTCCCTCTGCTGACAAGCTTTATGGAGATGATGATTTCATTTCCCAGCAGGACATGGCACCTGCCCACACTGCAAAAACTACCTAAACCTGGTTTAATGACCATGGTGTCATGTGCTTGATTGGCCAGCAAACCCGCCTGACCTAAACCCCATAGAGAATCTATGGAGTATTGTCAAGAGGAAGATGAGGCACCAGACCCAGCAATGCAGATGAGCTGAAGGTCACTATCAAAGCAATCTGGGCCTTCATAGCACCTCAGCAGTGCCACAGGCTGATCGCATGCTACGCCACATTGATACAGTAATTCATGCAAAAGAAGCCCCGACCAAGTATTGAGTGTGTACATGAACATGCTTTTCAGACAGCCAACATTTCTATTAAAAATCCATTTTCTTAAATGTATTTTATGTAATATTTTAATTTTTTGAGAAACTGAATTTGGGGTTTTCATGAGCTATAAGCCATAACCATCAAAATTAAAAGAAATAAACTAATGGTGTCACTTTAACTGCAATTAATGGTGACTGAGTACAATTAATCACATGACACTGCATCCCACTTTATGCATTTAACGCAATAAATGCACCTTGACACAAATGCTCACGATTAAAGCGACATCGTGGCGACCATTTTAATCATGATATAAAACTGCGCCCCACTTGGAACACATCACTCTGTGTGCAACGAGTAGCAGCAAAAGTTTTAATTGTGATTTAAGTGACACCACCAAAATAAACACTTGAAATATATCACTGTGTGTAATAAATCTATATAATATAGGAGTTTCGTTTTTTTGAATTGAATTATTGAAATAAATCAACTTTTCAATGGCATTCTAATTTATTGAGATGCACTTGTATGTAGCAAAGAACATGAAAATGAAGTATAACAAAAAAAGAACAGTAAGGTCACCTCACAAACTAGATCTTGATGGGAAAACACCATTTATGATGTTTATGTGACAAATAAAGAACCATGAACAATATTTAGATTACAAATTATTAAAATAAATTCTTACTGGTATGCAATCAGAGTGATGTGACAAATACTGAAAGATACGATTCAAAGATTCATGTTGCACAGAATTTGTGTTCCATTACCTGTTTTGACAGGATTGTGAGGGTGGCTGGTGCGACGTTTACTGAGACATGTGTCCAGTCGTTTTTGTCTCGTCCACTCATTGCTGTTTCAAGTGCTTCATTAACTACGTCCATACCTGACAAACACAGAACACATGACTCAATGCATTAACTTGGCTGTTACGATAATCATAATAGAAACAAAAACCAAGATCAGCATTTCAAAGCATGAACAGCATTGGAGTTAAAATGAACAATGACATATTTTAAGGTGCTTACTTACCAACAGGCTTTGAGACCGGCACACAGCCAAGGTAATAAACATGGAAGTGCTGAAAGAGTTCATTTTTTGGAGCAGGAAACTCTGTTGAGAAAGAAAAAAGACATTGAGTGACTCATTTCCAAATTAAAATAATATCCAGTACATTCAGGTTGTCACTTTACCTTCAACAGGGATGGGCACACATCTGCCGGGGTCAGAGTGGAGCCTGTTCACCCCTGGCTTGGTTGCCTTTCTCTCCATCATGATCTACAGTTAAAATAAGTGAAGAAATGCCAGTTTCAGCTAATATATTCATGGCTGCATTTCAGCTAAACTTTTTTGATAAATTCATTATCTAACAAAATCAAATGCAATAAGGCCTGACCTTTGAGCACATCTCATGTAAGTTGGTAGCAATATTCTTGGCAGGTGAGTCACAGCGGAAAACGTGACACTTCAGAACCTGGGTCAGGTTGTCTCGAGCCACATAAGCAAAATCCCTGCAGGTGGAATTAGAAGATTTAATTTTCACACAGTGAGCGATTTCCAGAGTTAAATAAATGGGACAGAGCACATACAGGTGACTACGCACATATAAGATAAGAAACTTTATCGTCCCTCAAGGGGAAATTTGTCTTGGGCTTATCACCCATGCTGCAACCACACAATCCACACGTACACAATGGATGTAGGACACAGGACATAAAACACAGGACATGAAAAAAAGCACACTTATACAGACAACAGCAAATAACAAAAGCACGACACATTTCAACTACTTTTAAAATTATTATTAATGTATACCTTTCCCTGTTCAGGATGCAGCATGGAAAAAACACACACACTGTATTAAGAAATTAGGAAGCAAAAACATCACATGTGCAATGTCATTGAACATCCAGCAGAGGGAAGCAACACATTAGAAAGACTACAGTGTATGACAGATGCTCAGCCATGATGACACCATGTTTTACTGTGAAGAGGCTGCGCACACACAGTACATTAAATTGAGACTCAACAAAATAATCACAACACATTCAAAAAGTAGACAAAAGGCTGTTTGTCTAAACACAAAATTTGAATGTCATATTCAATTTTTAAAGAATAGAACAATTTTTAAAAAATGGAATTTAATGTTTCTTCTCCAGCTGACAAGGATCAAACTGCCTCTTTGAATGCTGCTTTGGTTAGAGCAAATTTAAATCGAGAGCTATAGTATTATGGAACATGCAGTTCTGCAATTTTCATGTTTGCCTTGTGCTGTTGATACTGACCTGCCGTTGTCTCTGCCAACACCCCAAACACGGATGCTGCCGATTGGCTGAGTGTGAAGCAGCGTCTGGCCCAGGGGGTCGATCAGCTTCATGGTGTCATTCTCCAACACCAGCAGCATGTCTTTACCCTGCCACGACAAGCACACTTTAGTGAGAAATATCTCATCTCCTGGATATTTATGAGCAATATCAGTTGATTTAGCTTTCACTTAAGTATCTTCTTTCTTAAAATAACAGTTTAAGCCACAGAATGGTGGCCTAGTTGATAGAGCATCTGCGCCACAACCAGGAGGTCATGGGTTGAAGTCCCGGCTGGGTCATACCAAAGGCCATATAAAAATGGTACTTCCCGCCTTCTAGCCTGGTGCTCAGCATAATAGAATGGGGGAAGGAGAAGTTGTTTGTGGCAGCACCTTGCATGGCAGTGACCCCTCTGATTCTCCATGTGATTAACAGTGCAGAGAGGAGAAACATAATTTCCTTCTACTGTACATGATCGGCTGAATGGACTGAATGACAATAGAGATGGCTTCTCACTTAAGCGGAAGAAATTATTCTGAAATTCAAAAAAATAAATACAATTATCTAAATTACCCTGGGGATAATCTCTCAACCACAATACACAAGAACGACAGTGGCTGCCACTAACTCACAAATAAAGTGAACCGTTGCTGTACTGCCAACACAGCACATTTTTATCGAGTTGGTCCTTACATCTAATTACCATGGAGGAGTCTCTGCACCTTAATGAAATTTCCTCACCTCTCCCCAGATACCAGCGGTGTCATGGAGGTTGTGTTTGTGATAGGAGAGCTGCCTGATGCAGTTGTTGACGGCGACACTACTCTTGCCAGGTGCCATGTCCTCCTCAGACATCTCTACCCAGCCCAGGGAACGCACTGCAAAACACTGACAGGGCAAACGCACAGCACATTAGTACACAAGAAACAGTACATTCTTATGACACCATTTCATCTAAAAGCAACAGTATCCCTTCATATCACAACTAAATCTGAAATGTAAGTGAAAAATGCTTTACCTTAGTTTCTAAATCAGTGCAGAGTGGAGCTAGCTTCTCTTCTTCTTCAGACTGGGTACAATTATAACTACAGTGGGGGGAAAAAGGAAGAGGGCAGATTAACAGAGTATGAAAGGTGACAACACAATGAATATTAATTAATCATTAAGTTCTGACACAACATACTTTAGGTTGATGGATGCATAGCGTAGAGTTGCTCCTTCAAACTCCTTCAAGCTTTGATCAGATGCAACCTCTGCCTCCTCCTAAAGAAACACATCAGAGTTAATCGATGGCATTTTACGTTATGTAAAGGGTCTACACTTTTAGCCAAGAGTTAGCCGATAGGTAGTCTTAAAATTATCATAAATAAACATACATTTATATTGTATATGACATCTCTTACAGATAGGACAAACAATCAAAAATGTCAATTTCATAAAAAAGAGGGCCACCCTTTTACTGGTTTAGTTTGTAATTCTGCTACATTTATATGAAGATTAAGACACTTCATTACAGTGCATAAATGAAACTTAATTTGCCATTAATGTAACTGACCAAAACTCCAGTGGACTTGCATTAGTGCAGCGTGTGAATGCAGAGCTAAGACTTACTTTCCACAGTTCACCTTCACCTGCAGCTTCATCTGTGCTTGAAAGTTGAGCCCATGATTCCTAATAAATGGCCAAAAAAAAGACTTTAATGTACAGCTTCATACGTCAACCCAAAGAGGGGAAAAACGTTAACTGCACCTCACCTCATGTTCTTCACAGGGTGTAGTCTCCAAGGACATGCTGGAGGACATCATGGAGTCACCAACTTTACCCAGGGGAGAAGGCGGCTCCCACTGGGTGGTGCCTGTGGGGATGTGCCAGTAGTACGTGCCTGATGTATCTCGCACCCTCATCCATCCTGAAGGCAGGTCCGTGTCTGTCTCAAATGCACTCGAGTCCCAGAAGGATTCTAAAAGACACAATAAAAAGTCAGGTTGACAAAACGTAAACCAGAATGGTGATCAATCAAAAACAAACATAGACAGAAAGATGTACTTTATTGATCCCAAACTGGAAAATTACATGAATAAAGTTGTTAACATTTACCTATAAAATCATGGGGGTTGGATGTGACAGAATGATCTAAACTGAAATATGAATTGGGGTGAACTTTTTTAAACATTATATTTTGAGCTTTGACTTTCCTTTTAGCAGCCTATGGCATGACATTAACAGTTATTCAACAACACATCTGGTGATATTAACGTTGTTGATTGCTACACAGTTCCAATATTCCGAATGAAGAATATCTTATATTGCTGACACAAAGGTCAGTCATTAACCTAATTGCTTTTTTTTTTTAGAGTTTTTTTTTAGTACGCTGCAAATGAGTAGGGTGCTAATAACACAGAAAGCAGCATTTTTATTCCTGCAAGCTCAGGGTTTCCTCTGGTAACATTTCCAGGTGGCGGCCCGCCACGCTTGTAAATTTCCCACCATTCCTATGAGGAAATATAAATTTAAGAAAAAAATATAAAGGAATGAAGGTCCGCAAGCATGCACACGAACAACGTGCGTGACTGTCATCCGTGCGGAGTTCAGAAGCGCCTCGCCCACGTGACCGCTCCAGTTGTCACGCAGAGCGTCTTGCTCGCATCACTGTCCAAGAGAAACATGAGCTTATTAAAGTTCTTTAAACGCAAAAAAAAAAAAAAAAATCAGAAAAGGTATGTAAGCAGTGGAAGCATTTATCACGGTTTTAGCCCGCTGGTAACGGGAGCAATTATCTAACAGATGTGGTTAAGAGCTCGAGTTGGTTCATTTTGTTTTCTTTTTAATCATTAGTTTTTTGTTCTTCTTATTTCAGACAAGAATGAAAAGGAGATGTTTTTACCTTTACCTTAGTTAATATTAATTAACTAATTTATGTTCACCATTATGTACCTGGAAAGTTAAGATGACCGAAATTCACCAAGTCAATGACTTTAATCCATTAACAGCCTTCAGACAATTTAAACGTCTCAACATTTGGATTTCAAATTAAGGGAGGTTTTTCCTGCTGTCTGGGTGTTGAGATTTCTAAAAAAATATATATATATATATATATATACAGTATGTATATAGTAACAGAAATAACTGCATCTTTGGTCATTTAAGTTAATTTATTTCATTAAGTACAATTTTATTAATATTTTTTCTTTGAAATCAGAGTTAAATTATTGCTCTGTTCTGGTTCTGCAAAATTATGGTAAAAAAAGTTTTAAAAAAATCACCACAGTCTGTCTCAAATTTATTAAAAAAAACAGTAATTTTATTTTAAAAAACAGACAAAAATTAGCCATAAAATAATCCACAAACTTATAATAAAGTCTCAAATGTACAAGAAAAGTCAATTTTACAAGAGAAAATTACAAATTTGAGGAAAATAGTTTCAAATTTAGATAAATTTACAGAGAAAAGTAGAAAACTATAAGAAAATTTTTTATAAATTTTGGAGAAAAACCTCAACCTTCAAGACTGAAGTCATTACTCAAGTTTTAAGTAGGTGCTCTTTGTACCCTTAGCTCAATTACAAATTGTTGGTTGTCTACTTTTAATTACTGTATTAATTTCAAAGCACTGCTTTTACATGAGTAGAATTTCTGGCTACTATACCCACCTCTGATCATATAATTTAAGTATGCATGAGCAAATTACTATTATGAATGTTTTTTTCCTTTCCCTACTCTCTCAATGGAAAAAAAAAAAAGAAACACTAGAATAAAAATCCAAAAAAATACACATATTTTTGTCATTTATGTAAACCATGACAAAAAAAAATCCTGCAGGACAAAACATGACACTTGATATTTTTTAACCTGTTTGTATACCACCATAGACAGAGAGAGAACCTGAATTAGACGTGGCTCAGAGAGGGCAAGACGAGGCAGAAGAGAGGAGCCAAGGAGAGGGAAGTGTTCAGGCAGAGGGTCCAGGAGAGGTGAGAGCAGAGGAAGGAGAGAAGGATGACACCACTAAAAAGTCCAAACACAGGGTGGGACCCCAACTGGTCCAATATTCCAACAGTCAAGCCTCGGTTGCACAATACTTCAAATGGTAAGTTCCATATGCAAAGTTACTGTGCAAAATTTAAAAAAGAAATAAATAGTATAAAATTAACATATTTCAGTTACAATAGTGTCATGCGTTTTCTACACTACCACCCCACCCCAGAAAAATATGTTGCCACCGCGCCAAGGTCTTTAAGCCAGAGGAAACACTGAAGTTGCAACATCCACCTTAAACAACACTTACCTCTGTTACCGTTTGGAGAGCTGTCAGCTGTATTGTCCTGAGACAGCGGAGGCCAGCACAACTCTTCATCACTTGGGGTCCCGTTCATGTTGGAGAAGAGGAGGCAAGCATTTCTCCCCACAACACTGCTCTCCCTCTGAGACTCCGCATTACTCTGCTCTTCTGCCACCTCCTCTCCTCTGGGGCTGCCTGATGTCTCCTCATCTTCCTCTGATTTGTTTTCCTTCTCTTTATCATCCTCCTCTCTTTCTTTATCTTTCTCCTCTGTAGACTCCAGAGTGTCGATGAGCAGCGGCTCATTAAGGATGTTCTTGGATTCTTCCTGACTGAGACCAGGTGTCACTGCTATTTTGGGGGATTTCTTCTGCTCCTCGTTTCCGTGTTGATCTTCCTGAGTGGTGTTCTGATGAGGGAAGTCCTCCTTGTTCCCATTCCGATTGATATTGCAGTTGTGGTCCTGGTCCTGATGGATCTCGGCTACTTTCCGCAGCTGGTTCTGGCCTTCTTTGACCCACTTGGCGTTGTTGCCAGTGGACTCTTGGTCACACCAAATGCTTCCATCATTCAGCTTGTTCTTCAGTTCTTCATCTTGTTTCTGTTTATTCACAACATAAGTCATATCTTCATCGTCATGGCCACCCATGGCAACTTTCCATGCAGAGGCTCTGATGAAGAAAGAGGAAGGCATGCATGAGCATTACTGTAACTGTGTGTAGATTTGTTTACAATTATATAATTGTTGCATACAAATATACATTTTTAAAGGGGTCATTGACTGTACTTCTTCCACATTTTGACAGCTTCCACCGGTCTCAATGAAATGTTTGTGATATATTTTAGTCAAATTTTCTTAAATTATTTAACTATTGCAGCATAACTGTGACTCATCTTTTGCAGCCTTTCTCAGAATAGCTCATTTCAGTGCACGTCTCTTTTAAATGCCTAAGATTGGCAATTAACTCCACCTTCCCTCTTACGTCACTATTGCTAATTTTAGATGGCTAACTCCTAAGATAAATAGTGAACCTGAGCCTACTAACGTACATTTGTCTAAAAGAATAAATGAAATAAAGCCTCACTGGTGTGCAGGGGTGTGTGGTTTCAGTGGTCGACAGGATATGACCACTTTCTGTAGTGAAATAAGTAGGAATGAGCCAATCCAATCCACCGTATCAGTATCGGGCTCGATCCAGGCAAAATGGCTGGATCAGTACTGGTAAGGAAGAAAAATAATTTATCGATCTGATACATTAATAATATTAAAATGAAGGCGTGATCATGTTCTCAGCCATGCTGCTTGTGGCTTCTGTAAACAGAAACGAGTATCACGTTTTATCAACTTGATAAACACTTGCAAAAGTATCACGGTAAAAGAGCATGCTGAATTCTGTCAAGAACTGAGCAGAAAGAAGTGTGTCGCATATCAGCAGCTGCTGCTTTTCCAGCTCTGAGGCTGGAAGACGCTAAGAGTGAAACCTAAACAAAAGAACGAAAAAGTAAAAACCACACGGGAGCGTGGAAACAAAGACATAACATGGGCATACCTTTCGGAGGAGAGTTACAGCGGATGACAGGTAGGTGACAGAAACATAAATAGCAAATTATAATGGTGAACTAGAAAGAACAAAGCAAGCAACACTGTGTTTCAGTGCAAGGAGTCAGATTATGGAACGATTTTGGGCCTGAATTAAAATCATGTGCAACGCTTGGACAATTTAAACAAAAACTAAAGGAAGAAATACTCCAAACATATATACAAGATGACATATAAAATCACATAAGGATTGTCATATCCAGTCTGCGTTGTGTTGTTGCTTAGTTTTTTGTTTTTGTTTTTTTTTGTCACATTTTGTTTTAGCTTTGTTCTGAATTGTAATCGCTCTTGTTTGTTTTTCTTTTGAATTCTTGGATGGAACATGGGTGGGCAATATACGCTGCGGCTTCAGCCATCACCCATTTCGGATAACTTACGTTGAACTGTATAATCAGAGAAGTTATTGTCTAATTTGACCTTGTTGGATTTTCTTTCCTCCTTTGTTATATTATTCTGTTTCTTTTAATCTGTACTTTTAATCTATCCGAAATAAAGATTGATTGATTGATTGATTGATTGATTGATTGATTGAACAAATGTATGAAACCAAGCTCCTGGGCATTATCATTGATAATAAACTAACATGGAACAAACATATTGATAAAATTATGACAAAAATGGATGGTGTGATTTCAGCTATCAAAAGAAATGAAACATTTCTGACACAAAAGGCAATGAAAGAAATAACCCAGTCTCATGTCAAACTTAGATTATTGCTCTGTAGTTTGGTCAATTGCATCATCTGAAATACTCAAATCACAAATATTACAAAACCGAGAAGCATGCATGCAGATGTAATTATAGGACTAACATTAATACCATACATAGCAACTTAAACTGGTTACTGGTTAAGGGCAAACTACTATACTCACTTCTCATTTTTATCAGAAACATCACTGTAACAAAGACACCTTCTATACTCTATAAAAACCTACATTTCAGCACAAATAATCACGGGTACAACACAAGACGTGCCGCCGCAAATAACTTAATCTTACCAAAAACTAAAACTCATGCCATCAAAAGGACAGTTCTATACAGAGGAATGTATAAGTGGAATCAATTACTGTATTGCATATCAAAAATAAAACATAAAATTCAATGATTAAACATTAACATTTGTATATATAGATATGTGTATATCTAGGCTAATGTACTGTATATACTGTGTATAGGTTATACTGTATACTGTATGTATGTTATATATGTAAAGGATACTATACTGCTTCATATACAAAAAAAAAAAAACAAGTATGCAATATGTGTGTAACACCATATCATATGTGTCACATGTTCTGTATTATGTATGACCTGAACATCGGACCCCAGGAAGAATAGCGGCAGATATTAGCTGCAGCTAATGGGGATCCTAATAAGCAAAAACAAGAACATCTGTTTACTGAACATCTATTTCAGTAAATAGAGAAAGAGTTAAATTGTTTAACGTGTTTATTTTGTTGGATAAAAATGTTTCACCTGCTTTCTACTACCATGTGCCTACAGGTATATAAAGACTTCCAGTTTAAAACTTAAGAGCTTGTATTTGCTTAACACACCTGTGGACAATAAGCATCACTTTTTCAATTTTCTGATAAGTCATTTAACAATGACTACTTTTAATTAGCACTGGTTATGGATACGAAAGCTGTAACCCTATACGAAATTTCTATTGGTACGGAAGAATTGACAATCCGCCAAAACCCTTTCAAATTAACTCCAAGCCAGCTGCTATTGTGGCTTAGGTAGATAGTGCATTGGGCCTGTGATCAGAAGGTTGCTGGTTCGCGTCCTGCTATTGGCACCTTTTGCAAACCATATTACTTGATATGAGATGGAATTTACACTTAAAATTAAGAGGTTAACCTTAGGATTTTGGAGTGGGTAAGGTTAAAAAGGTTGTAAATAGATATTAATTAAAATTTTGAAATGAATAAATGCCTCAGATTTCCGTACCTGTAGCCTGCTGCTTTTCAAGATCCACTCCAGCGGCTCTCAAACCACCTCAAAAACCAATGTGTTTTGCCCAAAATAGTATATTGTGGCTTTTTATACACAAAAAACTTTCATTGCCTTAGAATGGCTTGGAAAGAGCTTTTGCCTTTGACCTACTTAAGCACTATGAATATTCTAATTAGCTCCACCCATACTCCCACCCACCAGTAGCTGGAAGAGGATGAGAACATTGTAGAAGGCTGCAAGAAGGCAAACTAACTTGAGGAAGTGTCGTCGTAGGTGAACCCACGGAAGAGTCGCTGCCCGGCCTGGCATGGAGACTGGAACTTCCAGCCTGGAAGGCTCCCCACCGGTCACTGGTTACCCACTCACCGTAGATCGCCTCGGTCCAGTACACCCACCAGCCGGCTCACCTCCGAGGTGCTCTTCGGCCTCCTTTCTTCGGAGCTCACTTCACTTCAAGCTACTCGCTGGTCCTCAGCGAGGCAATCCATGGTGAGTGGGTAACCAGAGACCCCTCCTTTGGGGGAAGAGGGAGGAGCCGAGGAGCGCTCAGTTAGTTCCTTCGGCGCGTTCTCCCCAGCTCGCTCTGGGGAGAAGCGAGGTGGCTGGCAGGGTGCACCAGTGGATGTTCCCAGCAAGGCAACGGGAGCCCTCCAGCCGGGCAGCAACTGCCTCTCCGCTCCACCGAGAATGATCCTTTCGCACATTCACCTACAAAGATACTCACCCGGCCATTGCGTCATGCACACCAGGGCCATCTCCCCCACTATGCAGGCTGCAAACCCCATGTCCTCTCCTGTATTTTAGCAGGGACACTGAGGTTTTTCCAAATAAAATTAATCACTGCTGTCGTATTTTCATGTCTGTGGGAAAGACATGTAATTTAAGAGGATTTCTTGCTCACACAGACAAAAACTGAACATGTACATAGGGCTGAAAAGTTCATTGTGGTCAAATTTGACCAAATGTTCATTTTTCAACATAGTCTCCCCTTCGGTCCACATACTTCTTCCATCGGTGTTACAGCACTTGCATCCCTGCCTGCGGTTGAAAATTAAACCACATTTGGTCAAATTTGACCACTATTGTGGCTTATATTAATCATATATTCCATACCTACATATGTATAGACAGAATGTTTAGTGATTACATATGTGGAATGACCTCAAGCCTCAGAACAGGACAAGAGGTCTCAACCGCCAGGGAGGATCAAAGAACAGACAGAGTCGCAGCGGTGGAGACCGTATCGATCTCCCTGACCACCCAGGGTCAGGTGGAGGAGACGGAGGACAATGGAGGGGGGATTATGTAATGCGGGATGTCAGCTTTGATATGCAATGTCTTTTGTTGAGTGTGGGTATAAATATGAAGGTCTGACTGCGTTCGACCTCTTATTCTGCTTCTGCACCGAGATGAGACTTGTTAGAGGAGTGAAGCTGAAATTAAACTTTGATTTATAAAATCACATCGCTTCGTTATTTCAAGCTCTTCTACACTGGTGACCAGACGTGAGGATGGAACAGAGACGTTCTCCCGCGATTAACTCATCAGAGGAGACCCAGGCAAGCGCCGGCGCCCATGCAGACAGGGGAACGGATGGAAGACGTTCCCCCACGGCAGAAGCTACAGAGAGGGCTCAACCGAGCACCATCCCCAGCACCGCCATGAGAGCAGAAGAAAGGCACTCTCACCCGGCGGACACATCAGGTACGGCCCACACAAGCGCCGTCACCGTCAAGCTGCCAGAATTCTGGCAAGAAGACCCGAGCTCGTGGTTCCAGCAAGCTGAGGCTCAGTTTGCACTGGCGGGCATAACGGCGGACGAGACGAAGTTTTATCACATCGTCGCCAAACTCGACGCTGCCACGTCAAGATGTGCACGGAGCATAATCCAACAGCCGCCCGCCCATGACAAATACAGAGAGCTTAAAGCGACCATCGTCGAGAACTTCGTCCCCTCAGCCGAGGAGAGAGCAAAGAAGATCCTGGCGATCTACGGCCACAGAGGATGCAGACCCAAGGCCCTCATGGAGGACATGCTGCAGCTCAAGGAAGAGGACAACGACAACTTCCTCTTCCAACACATCTTCCTCAGCACTCTGCCGCCACACATGAGAGGGACGCTGGTCAACATGCGGTGCAGCACCCAGCAGGACTTCCACGCGCTGGCCCGAGAAGCGCAGCGGCTCATCAACGCCTGCGGAGAACAGATGGCCACAGCAGCATCCGCAGATCTCAGCGCGGAAGCCCAGAGCAGCGGAGAACCACAGTCAACCGAGCAGAGCCCGCCCACCATGGCGGCAACACGACCAAGGCGCAGCAGGCGGAACGACCTCTGCTATTACCACCACCGTTTCGCCGAGAGGGCGTACAAGTGCGTGCCCCCCTGCAAATTCAAAAGTTCGGGAAACGCCAAAGCCGAGAGACAGCTGCGGCTCTCAGCGAAAAAACAAGCTACTGTATGTGACTGACGGACACACCGGGAGACAGTTCCTGATCGACACCGGAGCTCAGCTGAGTTTTATCACCCCTTCCCACGCAGACCGGGCCATGGGTCCCCGGGGAAATGGAGCGATGGCAGCCAACGGCTCGATCATCGACACTAGGGATGGGCATTCGGTGAAATTTTCTTCACCGATCGTCGGGAGAATTAATGATTAACAATCGGTTAATCATTAACATTTTTAGGTACGTAACAAGGCAGGTAGACTACATTAGAACATCAGGAATCAGCACGGAGAGCCCTCGGGAATCTCGCAAGCTGATTGGCCGAGACGTTTCACCCCGCAAGCTGATTGGCGGAGACGTTTTACCCAGCTTCTGTCCCTGCCGAGCGGCCACCCAACAAACGAAGACCGCATTCATTGCTCTATCGCTCGTGTTACTTAGTCTAGCCGCGCAGAACTTTTTGCTGTTCTCTTGTGCCATTTTGTGCGTAATAGTCTTCCCGTCGAGCCACTACGCCGCCTCCTGCAGCTTCCCTCGACGTGTGTACACCGAATCTTCATGACCTTCTCAATAAAGTTTCTGAAAAAAAAAAAAAGAATCTTCACGACCGCCATTACTCAGCGCGCAACCACTGTTGGCGGTTTCTTCGCGTAATAAGGGTGTTCCATGGACCCTGTCGATGAGGTATATTTGTATGCTGCATTGCAGTGATTGCAGTACACCTGGTCATTTTTTAAATTGAAATGGTCTCACGCAACACTTCGCCGTAACCGCTTCATGATTTGGCGATTGCCCTACGGAAGCCCGCATGTATCAACTGAGGCACGCCAGGGTACGGCGATGGTGTAATGTTGCCCCCTGGTGCCCAAATTTTGCCATTGCATTGTTTGAGGACGGCCGTGCACTAGGCCTATTAACCTCGGATTGTTTAAAAAAAAAAAACGGTTTGTCGACGAAAATGAACTTCCTCGGTGAAATTCTTAATGATCAATTATCGGTTAATCGGTAAATTATGCCCATCCCTAATCGACACCTTCGGTGAAAGGAACCTGCCTCTTTGCATCCACGGCCGCAACTATAGATGGACATTTATTGTAGCGGCGGTGAGCTTTAACTTGTTGGGCGCTGATTTTTTGTGTGCACATGGGTTGTTAGTCGATCTAGCAAATAGGTGCTTGGTTAATGCATTGTCATTTTCTTCTATTCCCTGCTCAGCTCAAGTTTCTCCACCACCCGTGCAGGCCAGTGTCACAACAGCAGGAGGTAAGTTTGACCAACTCCTCACCCAATTTCCAGCACTCACAGTTCCAAAATTTTCAGCAACAGTAGCGAAACACGGGGTTGAACACTTCATCCCCACAACAGGCCCACCCGTGTTCGCCAAAGCTCGGTGCTTAGACGCGACCAAGCTCGCCATAGCACGGGACGAGTTTGCCACCCTGGAAAAATTAGGCATTATTAGACGCTCAAAAAGCCCCTGGGCATCGCCACTCCACATGGTCCCGAAAACCGATGGTTCTTGGAGACCTTGCGGCGATTACCGCAGATTAAACAATGCGACAGCGCATGACCGCTACCCAATTCCTCACATCCAAGATTTTTCACTACATCTGGCGGGTGCGCGCATTTTTTCTAAAATAGACCTGGTCCGCGGCTATCACCAAGTCCCCGTTCGAGCGGAAGACATTCCTAAAACGGCTGTAATAACCCCTTTTGGTCTTTTTGAATTTTTGCGGATGCCGTTCGGCCTCAAAGGCGCTGCTCAAACCTTTCAGCGTATGATGGACGCGGTATTACGCGACCTCCCCTTCGTGCTCGTCTACCTCGACGATATGCTGGTAGCCAGCCCGTCAGAGGAAGAACACGAACAACACCTCACTACAGTTTTTCAGAGACTAGAAGAACACGGGTTAATAATCAACCCAGCCAAATGCAAATTCGGCGTGTCACAAATTGATTTTTTGGGACACAGAGTTTCACCGAAGGGGGCAGTCCCATTGCCGGACAAAGTCCACGCAGTAAAAAATTTTCCACGACCACGGACGGTCAAATCGCTGCAAGAATTTTTGGGAATGGTGAATTTTTACAACCGTTTCCTCCCCCGCGCAGCTCAACTCATGCAGCCCCTGTATGCCGCGCTCAGAAAACAAAAGCCTTCCAACGCGGTCGAATGGACCCCGGAGCGGGAACGCGCCTTCGCGGAAGTAATAAGTGTTCTAGCGAATGCCACATTGTTGGTTCACCCCGATCCCTCGGCCCGCATAGCATTAACCACAGACGCTTCAGACCTGGCCATAGGGGCAGTCGTGGAACAGCATGTTGGCGGAAACTGGCAACCTTTAGCATTTTTTTAGCAAATCTTTAAACCAAACCGAGCGTAAATACAGCACTTTTGACAAGGAGCTGCTAGCGCTTCATTTATCCATCCGCCACTTCCAGTTCTGGTTAGAAGAGCGGTGCTTCACGGCTTTTGTAGACCACAAACCGCTCACTTTTGCGATGGCTAAAATTTCAGAACCATGGTCAGGCAGGCAACAAAGACAGCTAGCGGCAATCTCAGAGTTCACCACAGACATTCGACATGTGGCAGGCAAACTTAACGTGGTAGCAGACTGCCTCTCTCGCGCTGTGACATCGCCAGAGCACGAGGAGACAGATTATACTACCTCAGCCGCAGAACTCTTCGCCAACGCGGATGCTTACGCGGCCCCAATTCACGTAGGGATAGATTACGCAGCCATGGCAGAGGAACAAAGCAGTGACGCGGACGTGCGCGCGCTCCTGTCTGGACCAACAGGGTTAAGACTGGAGGAAAGGGGTTTACGTGACGGCGTACCCCCCCTAATCTGCAACGTTTCAACCGGCCGACCTCGCCCGGTAGTCCCAGCTGCATGGCGCCGCCGCATTTTCGACTCGGTTCACTCCCTCGCGCACCCAGGGGTGCGCGCCTTGGTCAAAATGGTCGCGGAAAAGTTTGTTTGGCCGGGCCTGCGCAAAAATGTAAAGGAATGGTCAAAAACTTGCATGTCTTGTCAGCGCGCCAAAATACACAAACACACAAAAGCTCCTCTAAAGCCTTTCCGAATCCCAGCCAGAAGGTTTGACCACGTTCATGTCGACCTCGTGGGACCACTACCTTCGTCTCAGGGTTTCACACACCTGTTAACGATGATAGACCGTACTACGCGCTGGCCTGAGGCGGTCCCTTTGGCGTCAACTACAGCTGCGGAAGTCGCTCGCGTTTTTTTTAACAAACTGGGTGGCACGTTTCGGCGTCCCATCGGACATCACGTCCGATAGGGGGCCTCAATTTGTCTCAGAGCTTTGGTCAGCCATGGCCAGCAGCTTTGGGGCGACAATTCACCGCACCACCACTTATCACCCTCAGGCTAATGGGTTATGCAAGCGTTTTCACAGATCTTTCAAGGCCGCCCTCAGGGCCTCACTAACGGATACAAATTGGGTGAATAAACTTCCCTGGGTTTTATTGGGGTTGCACTCTGCACCTAAAGAGGATCTAGACGCCTCCCCAGCAAAATTAGTTTTTGCACAACCTCTCAGACTCCCAGGTGAGTTTTTACCAGAGAATCCAGAGCCCGGGCATCCTCCAGCCCTGAGGCCTTTAGGCAGCACCGGACCGGACACTCTCCCCGGACCGGCACATCACTCTTTTCCACGGGTTTTTGTCCCCCAAGCTTTAAAAAACGCCGAGTTCGTTTTTGTTAGACACGAAGCTTTAAAATCAACCCTCCGTCCACCATACGACGGACCATTCAGAGTGCTGGAACCTGGTGATAAGCATTTTGTGCTTGATTTAGAGGACAGAAAAGAAACAGTCAGAATTGACAGACTTAAACCTGCCTTCTTGTTGAGAGACGAACCTGCACGGGTGGCGAGAGCACCTCGGCGGGGTAGACCCCCCAAGAAAAAAAACTCAGCCCCCCTGCAGGGAACAAATAACCACTCTCCTCCCCAAGCTGCAGATTCCTTACAGGAGGGTCCCACCACGACGCCAAAGCGGACCCACAGCAGATTCGGGAGAAGATTAAAACCCAGACGGCACAGGGACTGATGCAAAATTGACAAAGAGTTGTTAACTGTGTTATCAGATTGTGCCGTGACAGTTTTAAGGCTGTTTTGTGATATTACTATACTGTTGTGGTTACCACTGAATTCTCTACAGGAGCATGACTGCTGGAAAGATTTTTCCTTGTTTTCCCTGTCAAGAGGTTTAACAGTATAATATGTCATAGAGATTATCTTAAACTGTAAAACTAATTTGATTGTCCTTTTCTTAGTCTTTTGGGGGGGGCTGTGGCTTATATTAATCATATATTCCATACCTACATATGTATAGACATATTAGAATGTTTAGTGATTACATATGTGGAATGACCTCAAGCCTCAGAACAGGACAAGAGGTCTCAACCGCCAGCGAGGATCAAAGAACAGACAGAGTCGCAGCGGTGGAGACCGGATCGATCTCCCTGACCACCCAGGGTCAGGTGAAGGAGACGGAGGACAATGGAGGGGGGATTATGTAATGCGGAATGTCAGCTTTGATATGCAATGTCTTTTGTTGAGTGTGGGTATAAATATGAAGGTCTGACTGCGTTCGACCTCTTATTCTGCTTCTGCACCGAGATGAGACTTGTTAGAGGAGTGAAGCTGAAATTAAACTTTGATTTATAAAATCACATCGCT
The DNA here is from genome assembly GCA_020510985.1 of Pholidichthys leucotaenia. Classification (NCBI taxonomy): domain Eukaryota; kingdom Metazoa; phylum Chordata; class Actinopteri; order Cichliformes; family Pholidichthyidae; genus Pholidichthys; species Pholidichthys leucotaenia. Next base: position 250,659,433 of record CM035847.1, on the reverse strand, counting down.
TCGTTATTTCAAGCTCTTCTACAACTATGAACTTTTCAGCCCCCCATCTGCCATCTTTCCCAACTTGTTTCCTACTTGCTCCTCGGCTCCTCCCTCTTCCCTTGGTTAATGTTATAACCAATCAGGCTAAGCAGGAATACTGATGTAGCTATAAACACTCTGTCCAAATATGCCTTTTTTGGGGGGGGAGGGGGGGAGCTTAAGCAGACATTCACACCAGACAAACACATACTTGGGAGTTTGGAATGATTTTGCTCTTCATATGTCTTGTAAATCACAAGAAACAACAGAAAAAAAACTTGATTTTTGCCAGAGTGTCACTTTAAGATATGCATTAATAAAACGTTCTGGCCAATAGGGCTGCAACTAAAGATTATTTTAGTTGTCGACTAATCTAACGACCTTTTTTTTAAACTAGTCGACTAGTCGTGTTTATTTTTCTCATGTCCACCATTTACTTCAGCCGCTGTTTAATACCTCTTAATGTTCCATCTCCTGTGGGCAGGACTCATTTAAATGCCATTTTGTCTCAGCTGGACACAGTGTAACTAATATTCAGAATGAGGGCTAATATTAAAGATGAAAAAGAGATAGCAACTCCTTCAATTCAGTCACTGCATTCAACACGTTAGCCATCACAGCTCAACCCTCAGCAATAAGCGAGCTTATTGTCAAACAAGTAAACTAACATTAACAGCACATACTAACAGTATTGTCATTTTTCTAAACCTTGAAACAGCTGGCCATTGAAAATAAGCGGTGCTACCTTTCTTTACTCGCTAAAACTTACCCTTGCAGAAAGTAATGTGGCTCCCGGGACTCCCTGTGAATTAAAGCTTAAATGTCCGTATTTTAGCCTGATTTGTTAGCTGGTAACAGGCTTTGCTCTAGGTAGGTTCTGCAGCCAGTTAGACATGGAGCACACGTTAATACCTTCACAACAGTGGGTCTTTACTCTCCTTTCTCTGCGTTGGGGAGACACATACAGCCGCTTCGTGCTTAAACTCTGTAACAACCGCGAAAACAAAACACAACACATGCTTCGCCATGCTGTGTTCCTCTTCTTCTTCGCTGGAAATTGTTCATGCATGCCGGACAACAGAGATGCTACTGCCCTCAGCAGCTCCAGTTGTGCATTGCAGTTCCGGGTAAATGGAGCTTGCGCCTGCTGGTTACAGCTGAACCACGGCAAGCATATAAACTTTATAATTAAAAGATCTGTCAACAATAAAATATTTGTCGACAAATATTTATTGCCGATGTTATCGATAACGTCAACTAATCGTTTTAGCCCTACTGGCCAATCAGATTCAAGCCATATGTGTAACAAGAATTCTATGGGTACAGTTCTGTATCCATTGCCACTGCCTTATTAATTAACTGAGAACAGGTGAGTGGTGGGTGGCTAGGCTTCAGTCCCGTGGTTGCTAATGCAAAACGCCAAACTACCAGTTCAGACAGCTGCTACTCCTGTTTGCCAGGGATGTGGGACTGTTTTTCATCATGCTTCGTCAGACAGGATAATTCGCTAACCTCGCTTTAATAGGAGGTAAGTAATGTTAACACCATGTCTAATTATAAAATACTAAATGACGATGCTAAGTTGTGCTAACTGGAAACATGCAGCAGTCCATCGTTTCTTTGATTTAAATTACTGCCGAGTTGCTTTGTTTTGTCTGAAAACTTTTTTATTAAAGCTGCAAAAGTGCATGATGGTGGCACATATACGCAAAATAAATAAATTAAAATGGGTCAGAGGAGCAAGTTGGCTCTTAATCTATGCACCAAATGATGTTTCAGAGTACCCACCCTTTTTGGAGTCTCTGACTGGGGTGCTGGAGGGTGCTCCTCTTGGAGACTCCATTGTCCTACTGGGGGACTTCAATGCGCACGTGGGCAACGACAGTGAAACCTGGAGGGGGGTGATTGGGAGGAACGGCCTGCCCGATCTGAACTCGAGTGGTGTTCAGTTATTGGACTTCTGTGCTAACCACAGTCTGTCCATAACGAACACCATGTTCAAGCATAAGGGTGTCCATATGTGCACCTGGCACCAGGACACCCTAGGTCGCAGGTCGATGATCGATTTTGTTATCGTGTCATCAGACCTGCGACCGTATGTCTTGGACACCCGAGTAAAGAGAGGTGCAGAGCTGTCAACTGATCACCACCTGGTGGTGAGTTGGATCCGATGGCAGGGGAGGAAGCCATTCAGACCTGGTAGACCCAAACGTATAGTGAGGGTGTGCTGGGAGCGTCTGGCTGAGGCCCCTGTCCGGGAGGTCTTCAACTCCCACCTCCGGAAGAACTTCAACCACATTCCGAGGGAGTCTGGAGACATGGAGTCTGAATGGGCCATGTTCTCCACCTCTGTTGTTGAAGCAGCTGCCCAGAGCTGCGGCCGCAAGGTGGTCGGTGCATCTCGTGGTGGCAACCCCCGAACCAAGTGGTGGACACCAGTGGTGAGGGGGGCCATTAAGCTGAAGAAGGAGTCCTATCAAGCTTGGTTGGCTTGTGGGACTCCCGAAGCAGCTGAGGTGTACCGGCAGGCCAAGCGGAGTGCAGTTCGGGTGGTTGCTGAAGCAAAAACCCGGGTATGGGAGGAGTTCGGTGAGGCCATGGAACAAGACTTTCGGTCAGCCTCAAAGAGATTCTGGCAAACTGTCCGGCGGCTCAGGAGGGGAAAGCAGCTCCCCATCCACACTGTGTATGGTGCGGATGGGACACTGTTGACTTCGACTGGGGACATCGTCGGGCGGTGGAAGGAATACTTCGAGGATCTCCTCAATCCCACTGATATGCCTTCCACAGAGGAAGCAGGGTTTGGGGATGAGGGGGATGACTCGCCTATCACAGGGGCTGAGGTCGCCAAGGTGGTTAAAAATCTCCTTGGTGGCCGGGCCCCAGGGGTGGACGAGATTCGCCCCGAGTACGTCAAGGCCCTGGATGTTGTTGGGTTGTCATGGTTGACACGCCTCTGCAACATTGTGTGGAGGTCGGGGGCAGTGCCTTTGGCATGGCAAACCGGGGTGGTGGTTCCTCTCTTTAAAAAAGGGGACCGGAGGGTGTGCTCCAACTTTAGAGGGATCACACTCCTCAGCCTCCCTGGGAAGGTCTATGCCAAGGTACTGGAGAGGAGAGTCCGGCCGTTGGTCGAACCTCGGATTCAGGAGGAGCAATGTGGTTTTCGTCCTGGCCGTGGCACATCGGACCAGCTCTTTACCCTCTCGAGAATTCTCCAGGGTTCGTGGGAGTTTGCCCAACCAGTTTACATGTGTTTTGTGGACTTGGAGAAGGCATTTGACCGCGTCCCTCGTGGATTTTTGTGGGGGGTGCTTCGGGAGTATGGGGTATCGGGCTTGTTGTTACGAGCTATTCGGTCTCTGTACGACCGTTGTGAGAGTTTGGTTCGTATTGCCAACACTCGGTCGGAGTCATTCCCAGTGAGAGTTGGACTCCGCCAGGGCTGCCCTTTGTCACCGATCCTGTTCATAATTTTTATGGACAGGATTTCTAGGCGCAGCCAAGGAATGGAGGGTGTCATGCTTGGTGACCACAGGATCTCATCTCTGTTGTTTGCAGATGATGTTGTCCTGTTGGCTTCCTCCAGCAATGACCTACAGCTCTTGCTGGGACGGTTTGCTGCTGAGTGTGAAGCGGCTGGGATGAGAATCAGCACCTCCAAGTCCGAGTCCATGGTCCTCAGCCGGAAAAAGGTGGATTGTCCTCTCTGGGTTGGGGACAGGCTCCTGCCCCAAGTGGAGGAGTTTAAGTATCTTGGGGTCTTGTTCACGAGTGAGGGGAGAATGGAGCGAGAGATCGACAGACTGATTGGAGCAGCATCTGCAGTGATGCGGACATTGTACCGGTCTGTTGTGGTGAAGAGGGAGCTTAGTTCTAAGGCAAAGCTGTCGATTTATCAGTCAATCTACGTTCCTACTCTCACCTATGGTCACGAGCTTTGGGTAATGACCGAAAGAACGAGATCGCGGATACAAGCGGCTGAAATGAGCTTTCTCCGTAGGATTGCTGGACTCACCCTCAGAGATAGGGTGAGGAGCTCAGTCATCCGGGAGAGGCTCAGAGTAGAACCGCTGCTCCTCCACATTGAAAGGAGTCAGTTGAGGTGGTATGGGCATCTGATTAGGATGCCTCCTGGACGCCTCCCACTTGAGGTGTTTCAGGCATGTCCCACTGGGAGGAGACCCTGGGGCAGACCCAGGACTCGGTGGAGAGACTATGTCTCCCAGCTGGTCTGGGAACGCCTTGGTATCCCCTCTGAAGAGCTGGAGCAGGTGGCTGGGGAGAGGGAAGTCTGGGCTTCTGTGCTTGAACTGCTGCCTCCGCGACCCGGACCTCCGGAAAAGCGGTAGAAGATGGATGGATGGATGGATGGAAGTAGTAATAATGAATCAAGTTAAAGTCATCACATGTATTTTATTACATCACCTTTTGTGTCTTTGATTTTCAGATCATGACCAGTCTGAAATATTTTTACTAAGAAGCAAACAAGTTAACTCAGGCCAGAATGGCAGGCTGTAGGTCTACACTTAAATTTTCATTGATTTAAACTAAGCGCTAATTTATACCTGTAGAAGGCAGCCATGGGTAATTTTCTCATTTTCAGACATTTGTTAATTTTAATTTTTCTTTTGCTATTCTCCTCTGGCTCAGGAAATATTTAACTTACTAATGTTTACTTTTTATTCATATGTGATTTCGAAGAAAAACCTGAAATTTATGAGAATCAAGTCTCAAATACACATTACAAAACTATTTTACAACACTGCAAAATTATGAGCGAAAATGGTATATGTAAAAAAAGTAAAAAAAAAAAAAGAGATGATCCTTTTTATGTGATTATCTAAACTGTAGAATTTACAGAAAATGTATATCGTGATATAGGGCTGTGCGTTATGACGATATATATCGGATGATGATATAAAAATGTCTGTTGTTTCATAGAATACTATCTATACAGTGATAGAGTATTCTGATATACTGTATACTATACTCTATGTATATTGTGATTTAAAATGCAGATATGTCCTGTTTATTCAGTAAAGCTCCTCGCCACTACTTGTCAGCGCCCTGTCTCTCCCCTGCAGTGGGCAACTACGTGGAGCAGAAGAATGTATATTATGATATATATTGTTATCATGATATAAGATGACTTGTATCGTGATATGAATTTTTTTTTGGGCCATATCGCACAGTCCTAAGTCCATCTTTAATATCCAGGACACAAAGAAATATAGACTATGAAAACATTACTGAACTGAAATACTTAAGATATGCCTTTATTAGTCCCACAATGGGGAAATTTCAGGATTGCAACAGCACAGGGATAGCAACACTCAGAGCAATAATTTAGAAGATAAGAAAATAAGAGCAGTGAATATACATATGTACACATAAATATATAAATATATATACACAGTGCGGAGCATTGTAGCTAGATGCAATAAACAGCATAACCGTCTACTTAGTTATCCTACATAGTATGAATATGTACCCATACATATTGTCACCCTCCGTAGCGACTGAATGGTTCATTCTCTAATCTTTTCTGATTTTGCAGCTATATAGTCTATGGTCTGTTTTCAAGCCACAACAGGAACACACCAGATAGATTTCCCAATAAGCCAGTATTAGACAACAAGATGAGTATTGGCGATACCAATATACCCGCTGATGTATTTGTGCATCCCTGTTTTGTTTTTTTAAACACAATACTTTTAACCCATTATGAACACGGCCTTTCATATGGTTCAGACATATGACACAAACGGGTAAATGACAGACGCTTAGAGACATTTTGTGTTGGATTTTTTTCTGAGTAAACAAAAAAACATTTAAGTAGTATCCAAACTATATAGGCACTGGCTATGGATACGGAAACTGTAGCCCGAGATGCATTGTCTATTGCTACGGAAGAGTTACCAATCCGACAAAGCCTTTTCAGATCAGCTCACAACTGCCACCACTGCTGTAGTGTAGAGGGAAGAGTGTAGTCTACCTGTGATCAAAACGTGAGGAGTTTGTCTCCCACTGTCTTTGTAATGTTGTGTGTGAATATGTGATATATGTGTGAAGGGGTAGACAGCTGAATCTGTTAAGTGCTTTGGTCATTCAGAGATTAAAAAAGAAAAAAAAAAAAAACAAGAAGAGCTATATAAACAAATGCCATTTTACTTGTACATGTGATGGAATTTAGAATCCTAAATTAACATTAAGGCTGCATTCAGACCAGGATAGTCCAGGGGTCTCGGTTCGACTGTGCGGGGAATGCCGAGAATTTTTGCACCTTCGTTTGGTTTGGTTTGCATGCACACTGCAGCGGACCAAGTTGCTTGGACAACGTCACAAAGTTACAACTGCTCATTTGGGGTGCTGCAGCCGAAACCACCACTGACCAGGAAGAAAAAATCTCAGCGAAAAAGAAAAATCCGGCTCATCGATTGGCCAGGACTTAAAACATTCCCTTCAGCCAGGTTGCTTGCCTGCCATAAACAAGACAACTTTAACTTTTCTCCTTGGCTTTCTCCGGTAAAAGGATTCCTCGGAATTGCACGGTTGTCTTTATTGTTATTTTCTACCCAAAATGTACTATGGTAAACGTCACTTCCTCTTCTCAGACTACGTGTCGCTATGGCTAGACAAATGCCGAGGGGCACTTCCACCCTTTGGTCCGCTGGATAGTCGGTTTGAATTCACACTGCAAGCGAAGCGCACCAGAATTCGTTTGCAAGTGAACTGAGACCCCCGTTTTCAGGGGGACCAGACTTCGCTTGTTTGGTGTGCACCAGAGTTCCAACGTGCATTCAGACAGCACCAAACGAACTGAACTACAGTGATCCCTCGCTACTTCGCGCTTCACCTTTCGCGCCCTCAGTGCATCGCGGATTTTTCAAAAATATTCATCAAAAATTCAAAATTGAGAAATAACGGCCAGGCGCTAGCAGAAGGCAGGGAGACTACATTAGAACATCAGGTATCAACACGGAGAGCCGCACAGCTCAAAAAATCCACCTCTCTGTTCGCTGTTCTCGTGTTGGCTCAGCTCGGAAATCTCGCAAGCTGATTGGCCGAGACATTTCACCCCGCAAGCTGATTGGCCGAGACGTTTCACCCACCTCCTCTCCCTGCCGAGCGCCCATTAAGGGAAGGAAGACCGCATTCATTCTCTTTATCGCTCGTGTTACTTTTAGTCTCGCCGCGTGGAACTTTTTGCTGTTCTCTTGTGCCATTTTGTGCAAAATAGTCTTCCCGTCGAGCCACTACGCCGCCTCCTGCAGCTTCTCCAGCTCTATCGGAAGCTGCCCTCGATGATCCTGCGCTTCTAGCACCTGACGAGGCGTCACCTGAGAAGCAGTAAAGCTCTCATTAACCTGTGCAGTAAATCATTTTCATCTTGAGTTACGTATCTTGTCATAAGAATAAGAGCTCTAAAAACATATTTATGTACACTTTATTTACATCTACGTATGTATGTACACGTACACACACACACACACACGTATCATATGAGAGAGAGTGAGAGAATGAACGTACGTATTATTTATGGATGACATCATTAGGGGTGACGCTACTTCGCGGTTTTTCACTTTTCGCGGTCGGTTCTGGAACCCATTAACCGCGATAAGTGAGGGATCACTGTACATGCGGTTAGTGCTTTGGTCTGGACCAAACAGTGACTGTGTGAATGTGCCCTAACAGGTTAGCCTTTAGGATTTAGGAAAGGGTAAGGTTAAAAAGATGATAAGATTCATTCATTCATCTTCTTCCACTTAATCCATTTCGGGTTGCGGGGGTGCTGGAGCCTATCCCAGCATCTTTGGGCGAGAGGCAGGGTACACCCTGGACAGATCGCCAGTCCATCGCAGGGCCAACACAGAGAGACGGACAACCATTCACTCTCACAGTCATACCTAAGGACAATTTAGAATCCCCAGTTTTGATGCCAATTAACCTAACTTGCATGTTTTTGGCATGTGGGAGGAAACCGGAGAAATCCCGGAGTAAACCCACGCAGACACGGGGAGAACATGCAAACTCCACACCGATCACTATTGGTCGGGGGCTGGGATCGAACTCAGGATCCCCCGGTCAAGGGTGAGTTGCTGTGCTGCCGCAGTGCTAACCACTCCTCCACCGTGCCGCTTTTTAATAATCGAAATAAAATATGGGTTAATGTAACACTTCTGTGTTATTGTAGTGTTTCTTCAAGCTGGATTCATGCTGCACCTCTGCCGTCCGCATACATGTAACCAGAAACCTCATGTGACGAAATTTACGTCATCGTCTCCACTCCACTAGTGTACGCAGTGCTCGACTGCGGACGACCATGTGCAGCCCAAATTTTGTGACCGTGCCGCCTGCCCACAACCTGAACACGTTGAAAAGTGCATGCGCAAGATGGAACAGCCCATTCACGAGGTGGCGATATCGGCACAGCATACCAAGACAGAGACGAAGAAGACAACGAGGAAGCGGAAGAATAAACATACACGAATCATACATAAATACTTCAGCACCATCTTTGTGGAAAAGGAGTGAAAACCGAGAAGTCAAGCAGCAGAAAATAAGCAGCGTTTCTTTGTTGGTGAAAATCCTGGCATGTCAGTGCATTGGTGCTACGCATCAGGCGGGAGTGAAACTACAAATGATGGTTGCGCACATGCATCAACTGCTTGGCCTGGGTAGATGAAAAAAGTGAGCATGAACAGTGCCGAGTGCATGCCGGGCTCGTCCAAAGCACACGCGGACCAAAGCGGACTAGAGGGGAAATGCAGCATGAATAAGGCTTCAGGGGCTGTAAAATACTGCAGGATCATACCAGCTCGCTCTGATAACATCTCTTCATCCTCCTCTTTACATTCTGCCTAAACCTCACTACACACATTAGAAGTCCTACATTAACATGGGAAATACCTTTCTTCAATTATTGATAAAAGCCTTTGATTTCCATAACTCCCGCCTCTGTGGTCTGCAGATACGGAAGACATTTCCCCAAACAAAGTGTCTATAAACATGGAAGGCGATTCCCCAAACGGACTCACAGGTCCAGTTTAAAAACAAACACAGATGCCTATATATGAATAATACCTATTTATTACCTTTTAAACTGGTGTGGTGGCCTAGTTGGTAGAGTATCCGCCCCACACCCGGGAGGCCTGGGTTCAAATCCCGGCCGGGTCATGCCGAAGACCATATAAATGTGGAACTTCCTGCCATCCAGCTTGGTGCTCAGCAATAATGGAACGGAGGAGGGAAATTTGCGGCGGCGCCTTGCATGGCAGCGACCCCTCTGAGTCTACATGTGATTAACATTGTACATAGCAGAAACATATTTTCGTTCTACTGTACATGATTGGCTGTATGGATTGAATGACAATTAAAATGGTTTTACCTTTACCCTTTCGTAACTCCTAAAGGCTAGCCTCTTAATGTTCATTTAGGATTCTAAATTCTATCTCATGTAAAAATAAGCGACTTTCGCATCTCAGCTCGCACAAAGCATCATAGGAACGTGGCTACCAAACATGCTCTATCGATACATTTAATTTATGGAAAGTTCCTGATCTACGAGCATATTGTATGCATAGGGGTCTTCCCGGTTGTACCCGCAAATGCAAGGATGAACTAGTTGCGCTTGCATTCGCGGCCACATTGCAGATATTGGCCAAAATGGCCCCCCTGTATGTACGCTGACATAGCAGATTTTTTGTTGTCAAAGGACCAAGCACCCTTACTTGCGAGACTCCGAAGTGACTACAAAGAAGGTACGCGAGTGGTTTGACAGCTCAACTTTGGTTTTGTCATTTTGAGTAAATTTCACTACAAGGCATTGCCTGCTTAGTTTAAGCACCACACATTTTCAATTATTTGCAATTTTATTTTATACTAGCCTACTTATCAATGGCCTTAATTACATGTGTGTGTAGATCAAGCTTCATTACCAATATACAAAGAACTATATCCTAGATCCAAATCTGCCCGTCCGTACCTACTACTTCAGGGTTTAGACTCGTGTCAATTAGGCTAGAACTTGAACAATACACAACACTATTTAATTATGTTATAATACAGACTTACTGCTTTAATCCAACAATTACATCCGTCTGGATCCTTCAGCTCCATGGGGAATGTATATAACGTGAATGGCGGTGGACATGTGCACACGCTGATCCCGAAGTTACACACATGTATACTGCAGGTTTGCTTTTTCCACCGCTCTAGATGATGCATGCCGTTCCCACACTTCACTACGGCACAATGTACACCTGACATAACGGAGATTTAAAGCTTAAAGCAGACTTTAAGTGGCAATTGTTCAGGTGTGACAGTACTGTTTGTATACAAAAGCAAGCCGGCTACCGGAATGTTTGGTAGTCATGAACTTTGAACTCACACAGTCCGCACATGCGCACTCGTAATGCGAAAGTCGCTTATAAAATGGCTTTCTTTTTATATAGCTCTTTAAAAGGGAAAACCTCTGAATGATCAAAGTGCTTTAAAGATTCGATTATATACCCATTCGTACAAATCACATTCACTCATTACAAAGACGGCGGTCGGCGACAGCAGGAGACGAACCACTCACCTTTTGATCACAGGTAGATCACACTTTTCCCCTACACTACAGCGGTATTAAATGTAGCTTTATGAAAAATTGAGACCATTACAACCAATACTGTACAAAACAACTATGTTACAATTACCACGTTATATTTACATTGATTAGTCAACCATAAAGAGTTAAATGTGGTTTAGGTTTCCATTTTTCGATTCTTTAGCCTCATCTATTAGCCTACACGACTTTATCTCCTCCTCATAGCGTAATACAAAGCAAATTTTTATTACTTTAGATTCAATCAGATCTAGCTGGCTTCGTATCAAAATATTTTCAGACGCCATCGTCGCAGCTGATCATAACGGGCACCGTCAGCCATCATCGCCATCTACATCTTTGCTAGGCTAATGCTAGCTTCGCAGCTAGCTAGCTAGCGAGCTAGCTGCTAACGTTTCCGATCGTAGGAATGAAAGAGGACGTTAACGTCGATTTACCAAAATAATATAAAGGTTTTTGACTCACCAAATCCACCAAACCTCCTTGTCGTCGAAATATGCTACACCATGTGGGCTAACTACATATTTCCGTGGATGGTGAGGGCTCTCGATGGTTTCTGGGTGGTATTTTGTGTACGTGGGCTCGGCTCGTAGATGGAGGACGAAGCTGCGTCACGGATTAACGTCACGAGCCAAGCCCACTGCCGCCACCATGGCCCGTGAACGGATACACCGATACGCGGTTGTACTCGGAGACCATCATCAAAGAATATAATAGATGCAAAATAATAATATAAATAAAACCATCCCTTTAAATTATTTCTGGACACTGGTGATGACGATGAAGAGATAATAAGATCCTTTAAAAACATTAAAATTCTTCTACCTGTCCACACCTGCGTGCCACTTGGAGAATTTACAGGCACAGTCTGTGCCATTGAGCCCTTAGCAGCCTTTGCCAACATCTGCCCAAGGAGTCTGAAATGATCAAATGTCCCTAGAATTTATAGACCTCAAAAACATTGAAAAAGTACATTTTAAAAAAATACATTAAAAGGTCTGCCTTAGTGATACTACTTCTTTACCAAGATACTGCATCCATCTGACAGGATCAGTGTAACAGGTTTCAGGTTGTGAACCATCCATCCATCCGTCCAGCAGTCTTAAGTAGAGAAGCCCAGGCTGTCACCCAGTTCACATGGCACCATCCTTCCTGCAGGTGGTGAGCCCACTGGAGGTCGGACCCATGTGGCTCGCTTGAGCTGACCTCAGCCGGGCCATATGGACAGAAACTAAGTTGCCAGGCACTTGCCCTTGATCACAGTAACCCTAAAATGGGTGAGGTACACTGGAACCTTGTAACTTCATGTGGATCAACTGGATTGCTCTTGGTCTGGCCATGTCATCTGCTGGTGTTGGTCCACTGTGTTTTATCAAGTCCAAACTCAGTGGAACCATCTACCAGGAAATTTTAAGAGCACGTCATGCTTTCCTCTGCTAACAAGCTTTATAGAAATGCTGATTTCATTTTCCAACAGGACTGGCACCTGCCTACACTGCCAAAAGTACCAATACCTGGTTTAATGACCATGCTATTACTATGCTTGACTGGCCACCAAACTCTCCTGACCTAAACCTTATAGAGAATCAATGGGGTATTGTCATGAGGAACATGAAACACCAGACCCAACAATGCAGATGAGCTGAAGGCCGCTATCAAAGCAACCTGGGCTTCCATAACACCTCAGCAGTGCCACAGGCTGATCACCTTAATGTCACGCAACACTGACCATGTTTACATGCACACGAATAAACCGTTTATGATTGGATTTCTGAAGTTATCTAATTATTCAAGTGACCATGTAAACAGAATAAGTGATAAAGGCCATGTAACCGGGGTCATTAACTCAAGTGGTTTACCCTAAGACGTGCATGTTAGGTTAATTGGTTGTTCTAAATTGTCCCTAGATACAGTGGGGCAAAAAAGTATTTAGTCAGTCACCAACTGTGCAAGTTCTCCCACTTAAAAGATGAGAGAGGTCTCCAATTTTCATCATAGGTATACCTCAACTATGAGAGACAAAATGAGAAAAAAAAAAATCCAGAAAATCACATTGAAGGATTTTTAATGAATTAATTGGTAAATTCCTCGGTAAAATAAGTATTTGGTCAATAACAAAAGTTCATCTCAATACTTAATTATATACCCTTTGTTGGCAATGACAGAGGTCAAACGTTTTCTGTAAGTCTTCACACGGTTTTCACACACTGTTGCTGGTATTTTGGCCCATTTCTCCATGCAGATCTCCTCTAGAGCAGTGATGTTTTGGGGCTGTCGCTGGGCAACACGGACTTTCAACCCCCTCCAAAAATTTTCTATGGGGTTGAGATCTGGAGACTGGCTAGGCCACTCCAGGACCTTGAAATGTTTCTTACGAAGCCACTCCTTCGTTGCCCGGGCGGTGTGTTTGGGATCATTGTCATACTGAAAGACCCAGCCACGTTTCATCTTCAATGCCATTGCTGATGGAAGGAGGTTTTCACTCAAAATCTCACGATACATGGCCCCATTCATTCTTTCCTTTACACAGATCAGTCGTCCTGGTCCCTTTGCAGAAAAACAGCCCCAAAGCATGATGTTTCCACCCCCATGCTTCACAGTAGGTATGGTGTTCTTTGGATGCAACTCAGCATTCTTTCTCCTCCAAACACAACAAGTTGAGTTTTTACCAAAAAGTTCTATTTTGGTTTCATCTGACCATATGGCATTCTCCCAGTCCTCTTCTGGATCATCCAAATGCTGTCTAGCAAACTTCAGATGGGCCTGGACATGTACTGGCTTAAGCAGGGGGACACGTCTGGCACTGCAGGATTTGAGTCCCTGGCAGCGTAGTGTGTTACTGATGGTAGCCTTTGTTACTTTGCTCCCAGCTCTCTGCAGGTCATTCACTAGGTCCCCCCATGTGGTTCTGGGATTTTTGCTCACCGTTCTCGTGATCATTTTGACCCCACGGGGTGAGATCTTGCGTGGAGCCCCAGATTGAAGGAAATTATCAGTGGTCTTGTATGTCTTCCATTTTCTAATAATTGCTCCCACAGTTGATTTCTTCACCCCAAGCTGCTTACCTATTGCAGATTCAGTCTTCCCAGCCTGGTGCAGGTCTACAATTTTGTTTCTGGTGTCCTTTGACAGCACTTTGGTCTTGGCCATAGTGGAGTTTGGAGTCTGACTGTTTGAGGTTGTGGACAGGTGTCTTTTATACTGATAACGAGTTCAAACAGGTGCCATTAATACAGGTAATGAGTGGAGGACAGAGGAGCCTCTTAAAGAAGAAGTTACAGGCCTGTGAGAGCCAGAAATCTTGCTTGTTTGTAGGTGACCAAATACTTATTTTACCAAGGAATTTGCCAATTAATTCATTAAAAATCCTGCAATGTGATTTTCTGGAATTTTTTTTTCTCATTTTGTCTCTCATAGTTGAGGTATACCTTTGATGAAAGTTGGAGACCTCTCTCATCTTTTAAGTGGGAGAACTTGCACAATTGAGTTCTCTCAAAAAAACTGATCAAGAAAGCTAGCTCTGTCCCGGGGCAGCACCCTGACCCAGTGGAGGAGATAGGAGAGAGAAGGATGGTGGCTAAACTGTCATCTCTGCTGGAGTCCGAGTCCCACCCTATGCAGGACATACTGAACGCACTGAGGAGTTCATTTAGCAGCAGACTACATCATCCTAGGTGCACAACCGAGAGGTTTCACAGGTCCTTCCTACCTACGGCAGTCAGACTGTATAACCTAAGCAGGACTGCTTGCAGAGATAGCAAAAAAAACGTGACGACCTAATAGTACTGAATGCAAAAGACACAATAGACTTCCACAATGGTCCCCTCCAGTATATACAACTAGGACAGTATCGGTCGCTACGGAGAGTGACAATATGTATGGGTACATATTCATACTACAGTGGGGCAAAAAAGTATTTAGTCAGCCACCAATTGTGTTAGTTCTCCCACTTAAAAGATAAGAGAGGTCTCCAATTTTCATCATAGGTATACCTCAACTATGAGAGACAAAAATGAGAAAAAAAAAATCCAGAAAATCATATTGAAGGATTTTTAATGAATTAATTGGTAAATTCCTCAGTAAAACAAGTATTTGGTCACCTACAAACAAGCAAGATTTCTGGCTCTCACAGACCTGTAACTTCTTCTTTAAGAGGCTCCTCTGTCCTCCGCTCGTTACCTGTATTAATGGCACCTGTTTGAACTCGTTATCAGTATAAAAGACACCTGTCCACAACCTCAAACAGTCAGACTCCAAACTCCACTATGGCCAAGACCAAAGAGCTGTCAAAGGACACCAGAAACAAAATTGTAGGCCTGCACCAGGCTGGGAAGACTGAATCTGCAATAGGTAAGCAGCTTGGGGTGAAGAAATCAACTGTGGGAGCAATTATTAGAAAATGGAAGACATACAAGACCACTGATAATCTCCCTCGATCTGGGGCTCCACACAAGTTCTCACCCCGTGGGGTCAAAATTATCACGAGAACGGTGAGCAAAAATCCCAGAACCACATGGGGGGACCTAGTGAATGACCTGCAGAGAGCTGGGAGCAAAGTAACAAAGGCTACATCAGAAACACACTACGCCACCAGGGACTCAAATCCTGCAGTGCCAGACGTGTCCCCCTGCTTAAGCCAGTACATGTCCAGGCCCATCTGAAGTTTGCTAGAGAGCATTTGGATGATCCAGAAGAGGATTGGAAGAATGTCATATGGTCAGATGAAACAAAAATAGAACTTTTTGGTAAAAACTCAACTTGTCGTGTTTGGAGGAGAAAGAACACCATACCTACTGTGAAGCATGGGGGTGGAAACATCATACTTTGGGGCTGTTTTTCTGCAAAGGGACTAGGATGACTGATCCGTGTAAAGGAAAGAATGAATGGGGCCATGTATCGTGAGATTTTGAGTGAAAACCTCCTTCCACCAGCAAGGGCATTGAAGATGAAACGTGGCTGGGTCTTTCAGCATGACAATGATCCCAAACACACTGCCCAGGCAACGAAGGAGTGGCTTCGTAAGAAGCATTTCAAGGTCCTGGAGTGGCCTAGCCAGTCTCCAGATCTCAACCCCTTCGAAAATCTTTGGAGGGAGTTGAAAGTCTGTGTTGCCCAGAGACAGCCCCAAAACATCACTGCTCTAGAGGAGATCTGCATGGAGATATGGGCCAAAATACCAGCAGCAGTGTGTAAAAACCTTGTGAAAACTTACAGAAAACATTTGACCTCTGTCATTGCCAACAAAGGGTATATAACAAAGTACTGAGATGAACTTTTGTTATTGACCAAATACTTATTTTACCGAGGAATTTACCAATTAATTCATTAAAAATCCTTCAATGTGATTTTCTGGATTTTTTTTTCTTATTTTGTCTCTCATAGTTGAGGTATACCTATGATGAAAATTGGAGACCTCTCTCATCTTTTAAGTGGGAGAACTTGCACAACTGGTGGCTGACAAAATACTTTTTTACCCCACTGTATGTAGGATAACTAAGTAGACGGTTATGCTGTTTATTCCATCTCGCTACAATGCTCCGCACTTTGTATATATATTTATATATTGATGTGTATATATGTATATCCACTGCTCTTATTTATATCTTCCGTATCTTCTTAATTATTGCTCTGAGTGTTGCTATCCCTGTGCTGTTGCAATCCTGGAATTTCCCCATTGTGGGACTAATAAAGGCTTATCTTATCTTAATTGGTGGCTAACTAAATACTTTTTTGTCCCACTGTATCTGTCTCCTATAGGCCCTTAGAGTAGAGGGTTAGTGCTGGTGAAGCGCTTTGAGTGGTCTTTGAGACTAGAAAAGCGCTATGTAAGTACAGGTCCTTATCCTTATCCTACCCTCCAAACATCTGTTTATTTAGAAAAAGAAGCCAACTCAATTGTCATTCAGTCCATACAGCCAATCATGTACAGTAGAACAAAACTACGTTTCTCCAATCTACAATGGTAATCACATCTAGAATCAGAGGTGTCGCTGCCATGCAAGGTGCCGCCACAACTTAGTCCATTTGGGGACCAAGGCAAAGACAGAAATGGGGCCCTACTTCTTCTTTGTTCTACACTTTCTTTTCAAGCCTTATTGAAATCCTACCTGAAACTTATTGTCCTCAGAAGACTTCAAATGATGATACCATTCAGGCATCAGGAATTAGATCTGTGTAAAAACACAGAAGTTTAACAAATTGAATGTAGACTGTCTATTATAAAAAAAAACAACACAACAATTCATGTGGAAGATCTGTTGTTTATTCACACTTACCAGTCCCTCCAGGATTTTGCAATGTTGCGATCATACTAATTTATGCAAAATCATGCCATCACTGCATCTTTTGAGCAATCTTGCAACTTTGTCCAATCGCCACAACTTTCCTGCAATTTTGGCCAATTCTTGTCAACTTCCACCAATTTCACCAATCAAATCTGTCGCTGAGCAGCGCTCAAACACTCACTCTAACCAATCAAATGCGTCACTGCACCGTGCTCACTTCTGTGTTTACAGTGAGTATTAACAGAACACGTCAGCAAAAATCAGAGTGTGTGATTAAAAAAAAACCCACTCACCCGCGAATTTTCCCACACTGTTCTGTCCTCCGTCTCCCCCGGCCCACCAGTGGATGTCTCCCCACATCTCTGTCTTGACCGCATGTACATAGTGCTGGGTTTGTGTTGAAAAACGTCTGACTGCCTGAGAAGCACCCTGTTGTGGGAGCGCACCTGAGGAGAGATGCCATAAAACCACAAACAAACAAGCAAATATACAGTAACACTACAGCCAGTGTTTGAACATTCCGTACATTTTTGGAGGTAAAGTCATTACTACATCTTGTTAAGGAGCTTTAAAGCTGTGAATCTCTGGTCTTGGCAAACCTTCAAGAAGAGTCCCTCCTCCCAGTAAAACTAAGGAAAGATGAGTATCTGATGAGACAGGCATGTGTCAAGACGTGCAGTAGATAGGCAGGTAGGAGTCAGGCGCAGAAAGAGAGAGAATATTCAGTATTTTTTCAGAAAAACACAGACTTCGATAGACAATACAGAGCAACAGAATAAGAATCTTTTGATTGGGGACTGCTGCGGTTAGCAAGTTTTCAAATGAAGCTGCTGCCATAATTTCCAAATCTACACTCTTTAACATGCATTTAATGCAATTTAGCTGTTGTAATGGAAAATTATTTTTTTCATCCTTTTTATTCATGTTCTCAGCAAGAGTAGCCTACAGTGTTGATCATTTTTATGACAAATTTATGAGTAGCTACTTCATTCTCACTCAGTTGTGTCTGTATTTGCTGTTGCACAAGAGTTTTTCTGTACAGCAGAAGTTTCTGCTTAATTTACAAATCACTGTTTAATAGGAAATTTTTGACAATTCCTTGTGGTGTAATATAGATTATCATTGCAGTAAACTACAGAAAAAGGCAACTGCTTTAAAATTTGGAAATCTTCCCACAACTTTTAGTGCAAAAAAACCTCTCAAAACATCACAACTTTTATTTCAACTTTTTAAAAAAGCTCCCGCAAATTCAGGCTTTTTGGGTCGAAACAATGATAAAAACATCTCAAAATCCTGGAGGGACTGACTTACCCACATTTGCCAGCAGGGTCCTGTCCATGGTCTGCTGACTGGTTCATTTTGCAGAGGCACATGTTAGACCACAGGAAGAACAGTCAATGTTTTGTACAAGTGCAAATGGGGATCTTAGTAAAACAAACAAACTATATTTAATCTTATGTAATGTCATCTGCTGAGGCTGCAGATATCCTGTGCATGCCTGGGGAGCACAGTTGGTCATATTTAAATTTAACCTTGTGAGCTTTGGCCTCTGCAAATCTTGCAATAAGAAAAAATAGTAAAACAAAAAAATTGTTTACCTGTACTATCAGCAACCGGCGTCACCACTGCCTCCTCTTTAACAACAGGTTACTTTGTCTCCAAACCGCTTAGCCCGAGCTGTCCCTCTGATATACTCATTTCTAATTTTGTCCTTCCTAATCACTCCCAGTGAAAATCTTAGCATTTCCAACTCTGGCACCTCCAGCTCCATTTCCTGTCTTTTTGTCAGCACCACATCTCCAAACCATACATCATCGGAGGTCTCACTACTCTCTTGTAAATCTTCCCTTTCACTCTTGCTGCTACGCTTCTGTCACAAATCACTCCTGACACTCGCCTCTACCCACTCCACCCTGTCTGCACTCTCTTCATCTCTCTTGTGCATTTTTCATTGCTTTGGATGGTTGACCCCAGGTATTTAAACTCATCTGCTTTCACTACCTCTATTCCTTGCATCTTTACTGTTGCACCTGCCTCCCAATCATTCACACTCATGCATTCTGTATTGCTTCTACTGACTTTCATTCCTCTTCTCTCCACAGCATACCTCCACCTCTCCAGGTTCTCTTCCACCTGCTCCCTACTCTCACTACAGATCACAATTTCATCTGCAAACATCATGGTCCACGGAGACTCCTGCCTGACCTCATCTGTCAGCCTGCCCATCACCATAGCAAACAAGAAGGGGATCAGAGCCGATCCCTGATGTAACCCCACCCCCACCTTGAACCCATCTGTCACTCCTACAGCGCACCTCACCACCATCTCACTGTTCTCATACATGTCCTGCACCACCCTCACATACTTCTCTGCCACTCCTGACTTTTTCCATACACTACCACACTTCCTCTCTTGGTACCCTATCATATGCTTTCTCTAGATCCACAAAGACACAGTGCAACTCCTTCTGACCTTCTCTATACTTTTCCATCAATACTCTTAAAGCAAACATTGCATCTGTAGTACTCTTTCTTGGCATGAAACCGTACTGCTGCTCATTGATTGTCACTTCTCCTCTTAACCTGGCTTCAACAACTCTTTCCCAAATCTTCATAGTGTGGCTGATCAGCTTTATGCCTCTGTAGTTACTGCAGCTCTGAGCATCACCTTTGTTCTTGAAAACTGGTACCAAAACACTTCTCCACTCCTCAGACATCCTCTCACTCTCCAAGATTGTGTTGAACAAACTAGTTAAAAAGTCCAATGCCATCTCTCCTAAACATCTTCATACCTCCACTGGTATGTCACCTGTAATAACTTCCTTTCCATTAGTCATCCTCTTCAAAGCTGCCCTCACTTCTCCCTTACTAATCCTTGGGACTTCCTTGTTCGCCATCTTTCCTTCATCCATCCTCCCTCTCTCTCTCTCTCTCATTTTCTTTATTCATCAGCTCTTCAAAGTACTCCTTCCACCTTCTCACCATCTTCTCATCATTTGTTAGTACATTACCATTTCTGTCCTTAATCAGTGTAACCTGCTGCACATCTTTTCCAGCTTGATCTGTCTAGCCAATGATAGAAGTCCTTTTCTCCTTCCTTAGTGTTTAGCCTCTCATATAACTCACTGTATGCCTTTTCCGTTGCCACCTCTCTCTTTGCCATGCGCCTAGATTCCAAATACTCCTTTCTACTTTCTTCATCTCCCCGAGCATCCCACTTTTTATTTGCTAACCTCTTCCTTTGAATACTGTCCTGTACCTTCTCATTCCACCAAGTCTCCCTGTCTTCCTTCCTCTGTCCACTGGATACACCACATACCTTTCTACCCGTTTCCCTCAATACTTTTGCTGTACTTTCCCAGTCATCTGGTAATTCTTCCCTACCACCCAGAGCCTGTATCAACTCCTTCCTGAACTCTATGAGACTTTCTTCCTTCTGTACCTTCTCCCACTTAATCTTTGGATCTGCCTTCACACTCTTCCTCTTCTTGCTTTCCAGAGTTATCCTACATACTACCATCCAATGCTGTCTAGCTACATTCTCCCCTGCCACCACCTTGCAGTCTCCCATCTCTTTCAGATTTCTCCTTCTGCATAAGATGTAGTTCACCTGTGTGCACCTTCCTCCACTCTTGTAAGTCACCCTATGGTCCTCTCTCTTCTTAAAGTATTTGTTCACCACTGTGGGGAGACTTGAATAACGAAACCGAATTGCCTTTCATTCCAGTTTATTCAAGTAATCATTCCACTGTCTGCTCTCATTCCTGAGCAGTGAACAAAGAGAGTGAACACACCAAAGTTCTCTCATTTAAACATTCTGACATCAAACCATTTCCCTCGCGGGGGAAATCACACATCTCTCTCAAAATCTCTTTATTCACATTCATTAGCCTTTTATTTACATAACTCCCCCTTCTCTCCTCTCGAGCCTCAGTGGTCAGGAAGTCTTCTGTCCCCTGTCCTCCGCAGGGGGTCCAGGCTCTGTGGCTCCGCACCGCAGGGGGCTGGCTCTCCTTCATCGTGGTTAAATCACATATGCAGTGTCCAACATATACATGTCTCACAACACAGCCATATAACCCCCCCAAACGATGAAGAACAGACTAATTCCTAAAATTTAATAGCACCTTACTCACTACTGAATAATCAACACCAACATTCAGTCTGTGCGCCGCTTGGGCTTCAGCCGTCTGCCGAATCTGCTGTGCGTTGGCCCCGCCTTGCCTGCGGTGCGTTTCTGCTTCGGGTCTGTTGACTGAGGAAGAGAGTGATTAATTGCCCCCTGCGGGGGCCTGCCTCGTCGAGGCGCCACTGCGACCGGTACAGACACGTCCTTCATGACAAAAGCAGGTTTTAGTCTGTCAATACTGACTGTCTCTTTTCTGTCTCCAAAATCTAGCACAAATTGCTTATCACCTGCCTCCAGCACTCGAAATGGCCCTTCGTAAGGTGGTTTGAGCGTTGCTTTAAGGGCTTCGGCCTGACAAAAACGAAATCGGCATTTTTCAAAGCCTTGGGGACGAAAACTCGTGGAAAAGCGTGATGAACCGGACCCGGGAGCATGTCTGCCCCCGTGCCGACTAACGGTCCCAGAGCCGAGAGAGGTGGGGGCTCTGGGTGCTCTGGTAAAAACTCGCCCGGCAGCCTCAGAGTTTGTGCGAATACCAGCTCCGCTGGGGAGGCGTCTAAGTCCTCTTTAGGCGCAGAACGCAACCCTAATAAAACCCATGGAAGTTTATTTACCCAATCTGCATCCGTGAGCGACGCTCTGAGTGCTGCCTTCAAAGACCTATGAAAACGCTCGCATAAACCATTGGCCTGAGGGTGGTAAGCCGTAGTGCGGTGAATTCTGGCTCCTAAGCCGTTGGCCATCGCTGACCACAGCTCAGAGATGAATTGCGGTCCTCTATCGGACGTAATGTCCGACGGAACCCCGAAGCGCGCCACCCAAGCCGTTAAAAAAACGCGAGCCACCTCCGCGGCCGTGGTCGTCGCAAGTGGGACCACTTCCGGCCAACGTGTGGTGCGGTCCACCATTGTCAAAAGATACGTGAACCCCTGTGATGCCGGTAGGGGGCCCACAAGGTCGACGTGCACATGGTCGAACCTTCTGGCCGGAATGCGGAACGGTTCTAATGGGGCTCTTGTGTGCCTGTGAATTTTGGCCCGTTGACAGGAAATGCAGGTTTTTGCCCATTCCTTCACGTGCTTGCGCAGGCACGGCCAAACAAACTTTTCCGCCACTAGTTTCACCGACGCGCGCACCCCCGGGTGTGCCAGTGAGTGGACCGAGTCAAAAACACGGCGGCGCCACGTGGCCGGAACCACCGGACGCGGGCGCCCCGTCGACATGTCGCAGATCAGGGGGGGCATACCGGTTTGTAAACCTTTGCTCTCCAGCCTCAACCCTGTTGGTCCAGACTGGAGCGCGCGCACGTCTGCGTCCGCCCCCTGGTCCGCTGCCATGGCTGCGTAATCTATACCCACGTGCACCGGGGCTGCGCGCGCCACCGTGCCGCTCTCCTGCGGCGCGGTCACGGTGGCCCGTTCTGCCTCTGCGCGTGTTGGGGTCGTGAACACGCGTGAGAGACAATCCGCTACTACACTGAATTTGCCCGCGATATGCCTAATGTCAGTGGTAAATTCCGAGATTGCGGCCAGCTGCCTCTGCTGCCTGCCGGACCACGGATCTGAAATTTTGGCCATGGCGTATGTGAGCGGCTTGTGGTCCACATAAGCGGTGAAGCACCGTCCTTCCAGCCAGAACTGGAAATGACGAATAGCCAAATGCAGCGCCAACCGTTCTCTGTCAAACGCGCTGTATTTTCGTTCAGCCGCGCTTAAAGATTTGCTAAAGAAAGCCAAAGGCTGCCAAACTCCGGCTACCTGTTGCTCAATAACGGCCCCTATGGCTAAATCTGAAGCGTCTGTCGTCAGCGCGATACGTGCTGCAGGGTCTGGGTGGGCCAGGAGTGCAGCGTCAGCCAAGGCTTTTTTAACCTCTGTGAACGCGCGCTCCCGCTCCGGGGACCATTCGACCGCCTGGGTCGGTTTTTGTTTTTTGAGCGCGGCATATAACGGTTGCATGATTTGAGCTGCGTGGGGCAGGAATCGGTTATAAAAATTCACCATCCCCAAGAATTCCTGTAGTGATTTGACCGTTTGTGGACGGGGAAAATCCGCTACCGCGCGTACTTTCTCTGGTAACGGAACCGCTCCCTCCGGGGAGACGCGGTGACCCAAAAAATCGATCCGCTCGACGCCGAACTGGCACTTGGCTGGGTTAACTATTAAGCCGTGCTCTCCCAGCCTCCTAAAAACTGCTGTGAGGTGCGTTTCGTGTTCGTCCTCTGAAGTACTCGCGACCAAAATGTCGTCGAGGTACACAAACACGAAAGGGAGATCGCGTAACACGGCATCCATCATCCGCTGAAATGTTTGCGCTGCCCCTTTGAGACCAAACGGCATGCGTAAAAATTCGAAAAGTCCGAACGGGGTTATTACCGCTGTTTTAGGAATGTCCTCCGGTTGGACCGGGACTTGGTGATAGCCGCGAACTAGATCAATCTTTGAAAAAATGCGCGCCCCCGCCAGGTGCACCGAAAAATCCTGAATGTGCGGGATGGGATAACGATCGTGCGCCGTAGCGTTGTTTAGCCTGCGGTAATCCCCGCACGGTCTCCAGGAGCCATCGGCTTTCGGTACCATGTGCAGCGGCGAAGCCCACGGGCTCTTCGACCTACGAACGATGCCCAGCCTCTCCAGGCTGGCGAACTCCTCGCGCGCAATGGCGAGCTTAACTGCATCCAAGCGCCGAGCTTTTGCAAACACGGGAGGACCAGAAGTGGGGATAAAGTGTTTCACCCCGTGCTTCGCGACCGTCGCTGAAAAAGTGGGCACAGTGAGCGCTGGAAATTGGGTGAGGAGTGTGTAAAACTTACCACCTGCTGTAGCGACGTGGGTCTGTACTGGTGGCGGGGACACTCGAGCTGAACAGGGGAGAGAGTAAAAAGAGAGTGCATTTACCAGCCGTCTATTAGCAAGATCAACTAACAGATTGTGTGAACACAAAAAATCCGCGCCCAACATGTTGAAACTCACCGCCGCTATTACAAAAGTCCATTCATATGTGCGGCCATGTAAGCACAAAGGCAAGGTCCTTCTCCCGTAGGTGTTGATGTTCGAGCCATTTGCCGCTGTAGCTCCGCTACCGTGGGGTCCAGCCACCCGGTCCGCGTATGTTGGGGTGATGAAGCTCACTTGTGCTCCGGTGTCGATGAGGAACTCTCGTCCGGAGCGCGCATCCGTGATGTAGAGCAGCTTGTTGCGTTCTCCGAGGGTCGAAGCTGCTAGCGACCCCCGGTCTTGCCGTTTCCCGAACTCCTGAAGATGCAGGGCGGCACACACCTGCGTGCCTTCTCTGCGAACCTCCGATGGTAAAAGCAGAGATCTTCTCCTCCGCTGTGTCGTGCCCGCGCCTCTGCCGCCGGGCTATTGGCTCCACCTCGTCGCGGCCGTGTTGCCGCCGTCGTCGGCCAGTCTGGTTCTGCCGCCTCTGGCTCCCCGCTGTCTCGGGTCGCCGCTGTGGTTGCTTGCCCGCCGCAGGCGTCCAGGATCCCATCTGCCTCCTGGGCCAGCTCCCGGAACTCCTCCAGGGTGTGACACTTTTTGCCGGCCAGCGTGCTTCTCGCATGCGCCGGGAGGTTGGAGAGGAAGATGAACTGAAAAATGAAATCATCGTTGTCCAACCCTCTCAGCTGTATCATCTCCTCCATCAGGGCGCTCGGCCTGTGTCCACCTTGGTCTAGCAAAGACAGGATCCTCCTCGCCCTCACTTCAGCCGAGGGGGTGAAAAACTTGATGAGGGTGGATTTCAGCTTGCCGTACCTGTCGGTCGCGGGTGGCTGCTCCACCAAGCTTTGCACGCACCGAGCTGTGCTGTTGTCCAGTTTAGCGATGACATGGTGGAACTTAGTGTCATCCACCGTTACTCCTGCGAGCGCGAACTGCGACTCTGCTTGCAGAAACCACGACCGTGGGTTATCCTGCCAGAAATCAGGCAGCTTAACGGCCACTGCGCTCGCCAGCTCTGAGCGCTGTGAGTCCGGGACCCTGAGAATTTCTTCGTTCATTCTCAACGTCGTCAGTCACCAATGTGGAGAGACTTGAATAACGAAACCGAATTGCCTTTCATTCCAGTTTATTCAAGTAATCATTCCACTGTCTGCTCTCATTCCTGAGCAGCGAACAAAGAGAGTGAACACACCAAAGTTCTCTCATTTAAACATTCTGACATCAAACCATTTCCCTTGCGGGGGAAATCACACATCTCTCTCAAAATCTCTTTATTCACATTCATTAGCCTTTTATTTACATAACTCCCCCTTCTCTCCTCTCGAGCCTCAGTGGTCAGGAAGTCTTCTGTCCCCTGTCCTCCGCAGGGGGTCCAGGCTCTGTGGCTCCGCACCGCAGGGGGCTGGCTCTCCTTCATCGTGGTTAAATCACATATGCAGTGTCCAACATATACATGTCTCACAACACAGCCATAACCACAACCATTTCCACCCTTTTAGCAAAATCCACAACCATCTGACCTTCCATGTTTCTCTCAAGACCATACCTACCCAGAACCTCCTCCTCACCTCTGTTTCCTTCACCTACATGTCCATTAAAGTCCGCTCCAATCACCACTCTTTCCACCCTGGAAACACTCTCTACCACTTCATCCAACTTACTCCAGAATTCCTCTCTCTCTTCTACCTGACATCCAACTTGTGGGGCATACTCACTGACAACATTCAGCATCACACCTTTGACTTCTTGCTTCAGACTCATGATTCTGACTCCCTCTTTACCTCCTGAATATTTTTCACATACTCTTCCTTCAAGACTACTCCTACTCCATTCTCTTCCTATCTACACCATGGTAGAACAGTTTAAATCCACCTCCAGTGCACCTAGCCTTGCTTCTCTTCCATCTGGTTTCTTGAACACAGTATATCTACCTTTCCAAAGTGGTGGCCTAGTGGTAGAGCACCCGCCCCACAGCTGGGAGGTTGTGGGTTCAAGCCCCAGCCCGGTCATACCAGAGACCATTAAAAAATGGCACTTCCCGAAACCTTCTAGCTTGGTGCTCAGCATCATAGAATGGGGGAAGGAGAAGTTGTTTGTGACGATGCCTTGCATGGCAACGGCCCCTCTGATTCTAGATGTGAGATAGGAAAAACGTAATTTTGTTCTACTGTACATGATTGGCTGTATGGACTGAATGACAAAGTTGGCCTCTTTCTTCTCTTCATCATATCATCCAACTCTCTGCCTTTACCAGTTATAGTTCCTACTCTCATCTCCACACTTCTACCTTTCCCTTTTTTCCTCTCCCTCCTAACACGCCTTCCCCCTCAATCTTCAACCAACAGTAGTCCAATTTCCACAGGCACCCTGTCGGTTAACAGCACCAGTGGCGGTCGTTGTTAACCCATGCCTCGACTGATCCAGTATGAAAGTATCATTGGTCATGATCCGCATGTTTGATTTGGCAAAGGTTTTACGTTGGATGCCCTTCCTGACATAACCCTTCCCATTTACCCAGGCTTGGGACCGGCACTGGGAGTACATTGGCTTGTGTACCCCCTGTGGCTGGGTTTGGTCATTGATGCAGTAATTCATGCAAAAGGAACCCCAACCAAATATTGAATGTGTACATGGACATACTTTTCAGTAGGCCAACATTTCCATTAAACATCTATTTTTTCTTATTGGTCTTATGCAAGATTCCAATTTTCTGTGATACTGAGTTTGGGATTTTCATTAGCTGTAGCCATAATCAAAGCTTTATTTATATAGCACTTTTCATTCAAAAGTTGCAACACAAAGTGCTTCACACATTAAAATAAAACAAAATTAACCTTGCCATACACATGCACATACAAACTTTTGTCTATGTGAGACTTATGACTGAGCACCAGGGATCCAAGTGAGGAAGCACTATCACTAGGGAGCCATCACCAGCAGGGAAAGGGCCGAGTCCACAGCTACAGGGACACCACCTCTGAGACTACCCAAGTCCAGTTTGAGGGGTCAACACCGCAGGCGCAGCGCCGCAGTGCACGATCCCCTCGGCTGGGCAGACCAGGTCAATCACAGGCCAGGACCCTGCAGCCAGAAAACAGACACAGTTCCCTGTGGAAGGGTTCTCCATGAGGAAACGCTGAAGCTTGGACAGGATGATAAAAAAATAAAACAATCACTGATAAATAAGATAATTTGCTGATAAAAGACTAGACAGTTAAGCTAACTAAAAGAAGAAAACACTTAAATACAGACATAAATTCAAAAGCATTAATTATTAATAAAATAAATAATTGGGACCAGAACTAACTAACTAACTACTAACTAACCTGCACTTATATAGCGCTTTTCTAGTCACAAAGACCACTCAAAGCGCTTTCACTAATGCTAACCCTCTATTCTAAGGGCCTATAGGAAACAGATATCTAGGGACAATTTAGAACAGCCAATTAACCTAACATGCATGTTTTTGGCATGTGGGAGGAAACCGGAGAAATCCCGGAGTAAACCCACGCAACACGGGGAGAACATGCAAACTCCACACAGATCACTGTTGGTCGGGGGCTGGGATCGAACCCACGATCCCACGATCCCCACAATCCCCCGGCCAAGGGTAAACTGTGCTGCCGCAGTGCTAACCACTGCGCCACCGTGCAGCCCACAACATAAAGTAGATTTAAAATCATAAATTAAGACAATTAAAATAGGAAACTAGTCAAAAGCAAGATTAAAATAGTAAGTCTTGAGCCTGCTTTTAAAAACATGAACATTCTCGGCAGCCCTGATGTTCTCCGACAGGCTGTTCCACAAGCGTGGGCCATAGTAACTAAAAGCAGCTTCACCGTGGGTGCGTGTTCTGACGGTAGGGATAATTAAAAGACCAGTGCCAGAGGACCTCACGGGCCGTGGGGGCTCATATGTTAAAAGCAGTTCTGATAGGTAAGAAGGCCCAAGAGCATGTAGACATTTATAAATCAGTAAAAGAACCTTAAAATCGATCTTGAAGGACACGGGGAGCCAAAGCATTGACTTTAAAACCGGCGTGATGTGAGCCTGCTGTCTGCTCTTCGTCAGAACAACGTGCAGCTGAATTCTGTAACATCTGCAGATTTGAAATTGTCTTTTTGGGAAGACTGGACAGCAGGGCATTACAGTAATCAATGCGGCTGGTGATAAAAGCATGCATCAGTATCTCCGCGTTTGCTCGAGAGAGGTGGGTGGACTCTGGCTATGTTCTTTAGGTGATAGAATCCTGTTCGTGTTACATTTTTAATGTACAGAGTAAGACCAAGCTCAGAGTCTAAAATGACACCCAAATTCTTAACATGTTGGGATGGAGTAAAGGACAGACTGTAATTTTGGTAAAATTTTCTCTGAGCTTCAGAACTGATGACAAACTTCAGTTTTGCCCTGCTTAAGCTGAAGAAAGTTTTCCGTCATCCACGTTTTAATGTCTAAAATACAGTTATAAAGGGCATTGATTGGGTCCATGTCATCAAGAGAGACAGCAATATAAAGTTGT
This sequence comes from Pholidichthys leucotaenia, assembly GCA_020510985.1. Taxonomy (NCBI): domain Eukaryota; kingdom Metazoa; phylum Chordata; class Actinopteri; order Cichliformes; family Pholidichthyidae; genus Pholidichthys; species Pholidichthys leucotaenia. Next base: position 250,630,924 of record CM035847.1, on the reverse strand, counting down.
GTGTCATCAGCATAGCTATGGTAATTGATGCCATGTCTCCTGATAACATCACCAAGGGGCAGCATGTACAGATTAAAAAGTACTGGACCTAAAATCGAACCTTGGGGCACACAATTTTGTAGGCTCTTCCAGAGTCTACAAATTAATTTATTAATCATCAAAAATTACTCATCAAAATTCAAAGAAACATTTGAAATATATCACTCTGTGTAATGAATCTATGAGTTTAACTTTTTGATGATATTCTAATTTTTTTGAGATGCACCTCTAATACCCAGTATGTTCTAGTTGTATGGCATTGACTTCGCTATGAAATGAACAGTAGGTTACAGCTGTAGAGTCAGAAAATATCTGGGATTTAACTATTTTAAACAGTTCATTTTTTTTTTGTAATGCAAATTCCTTCATCTTCTTGAAAATGAAGTTGGAATAAATGAAAACAAAAACTATCTGTATTGGCCAACTCATTATTTTAACAAATATTGGTATTGGTCCAAAATTCCACGATCCATGTATCCCACATGCAATATTTTTCATGGAGTTAACTTACTGTATGACTAGAAATGTTTAAAAAAGTAAGAGAGAGAGACATCTTGCTTATTCTGATCTTGGTTTCCATTTGTAAATTTAACAAATTTCAAAGCATCATTTCAGGTTCCCCAGAAAAAAAAAAATGTACAGATTCAAGGTGTTCTCTTGCTTCATTTTTAATGTTCTCATATAAATACATTTGTATAAGTCATTCTTAATTTCGGCTTCAGCCTGTGATTTAGCACATATAAGCAAGCTGGTGGAGGCACAGATGGGATGTAGGTACAAGAAAAAACATGGCAGACAAAAAAAAAAGAAAAAAAGAAAAGGAGCAACTTGCATAACAATTAAAAAACCCAAACAAACAATATACAGTTTACAGGATGTAAATTTAACTCTGTCCAAGTCCCCTTCTGTTGGCAGCAGCTTCTGCTGAAAGCATTTGTTTTACTCTGACTGCACCCATATTACTTACAAATAAACAACGTGGGTGGCCGTGAATGTCTAAAATTTCCAGTACTCAATGATATTAAGTACCACACTTCGAAACACCTTTGTAAGTAAGCATTTGTTTAAAAAAAAAAAAAAAAAAACCTCAACAGAAAAGGGTAAATAAAGTAAGTCGGAAACAAAACTGTGGATTGCGTGAGCACAGTTAATTAATATTTGTAATTTCATTTAAACAAGACAAATGCAACAATGCTGTAATATCTTTTGAATGCATCTTCGCAACATCAATATTGTAAGGACGGCTGCAACAGGTGATATGACTAGTGAAACCACACAGTCAGGGACAAAGCTCAAGAAGGACCAAGATCGTCATCAGCAGCATCACCCAACCAACCTGAATGGCACAACGCAGCAACAAGACTGGTTCGTTTTCTTGCATATTTAAAGGATCAGTTTCAGACATGCTTGCTTAGTTGTTACCAACACAAAAACATTCAAATAGTCCCACAAAATGGACTTTACATTGTTCTAATCATTAGGAGCTGCTAAGCACTGAAACCATTTTTTCCATAAAATAAGGCCTCGCATTTACTGAATCAGTTCTTTAGTTACTTTATAGATTGTACTTGATTCACATGATTATAGTTCTAGAGGGTGACCAGGAAATATTTAGTCCTGCAAGTAATGAGTTAAACACTGAGACAGTAAAAAAATGTTGACATAACCATAAAAATAATTAAAAAAAAAGGAGTGAATGCTGTTGTACCCATTTCAGAAGCTACAGTGGCATTGAATGCAGCAGTAGAGTAAGAGTTTAAGGCAATACTGGTAAGCACCACACCACAATATCAGAGTCCAGTCTGCTTAAGAGGCCCATGTAGTTATCACTCCTGTTAAAGAGGGCAGGAGTTTTTTTTTTTTCCTTTTTACTTGTCCTGCATTTTTTCCAGAATTGGCACAATCATGTCAAATTTTGGCCTCTTTGCTGGGTCTTCGTTCATGCAAATCTTCATTAGCTTGCAGATGTGGGGTGAGATGCCAGGGGGGATAGTGGGCCTCAAACCCTCCAAGGCGATCTAAGAACCAAAAACAGACACACATTACCAAATACTGCTAACAGATGAGCTAATATTCAGTGATAGGTGTACTGCTTACCTTCATGCCAATCTCCATGTTGGACAGGTCAGCAAACGGCACTTCTCTGGTCACCAGCTCCCAGAGGAGGACAGCAAAACTCCACATGTCTGCAGACCGACGGTTGATCTCCTCTGGTTTTTTCTGCAAAGCTGAGCATCACAGATTCACATGTTGTCAAAGTTTGGATTAAACCATAAAATGCTCTGCTATCTGGAATTACCACCCGACTCTAAAGGTGCATTCATACCAAACGCGAAAGCCCAGATTTTTCAGGCAGCACAATGACATGCTAACTCAATGTAAGCATGCAGACAGGTGTGACAGTTTGAGTAGGTTCATTCTGTCTTCTTTTTCAAGTATTAGTTTTTTGTTTTTCTTATTCCAGACAGGGACAAGGAGATGTTTTTACCTTTACATGTTTCAACTGGCATCTGCAGCCCTCCCCAGAAGCGTTTCTGGGGAGGGCTGCAGATGCCAGTTGAAACATGTAAAGGTAAAAACATCATCTTATCCCTGTCTGAAATAAGAAAAACAAAACTAAGACAGATAGGAATTCACGTCTGAGCTAGTTGCAGAGGGTTGGAGTTGCCTTTATAACTTCTGTAGCTGCTTTCTACCTGCTGTGGAAATCCACAAAATGCCATCATGTTTAAGGTTGCAACGTTATCCGGCGGGGCAGTGACCTGGAAAATTGTCACTACCTCCTCCAAAATTTCACCTGGATGATGGTTGTTTACACTGCTAGCCTGCCAGCCCTCGTTAGCACATCCATGGTAGGAGTCCATGGGTGGATAACTCCGACACTCCAATTCAGCTCCAGAGCTCCAGTCTGTCTGTCTGCAGGTGAGTGGCAGTCTCATTTTCAAACTAGTTTACTCTCCAGTGTTGATACTTTTACTCCAGTGATGGCAGAATCTCAAGGCTGATTACTCGCTAGTGCTACCAAATCCGTCTAATGCGAATGCACAAATTCACGTTTTTCTGCATATTTACATTAACGTTACATGTATTTGTGCCATGCTCTCACGTTTGGTCTGAATGCACCTTCAGTCAAGTATGCTTAGACACTGTTTTAGGGTTCCACAGCAACAAGAGTATACTTGCTATAGAAGTGCCAAATAAAAGTTGTAAATATGGTAGATCTAAAATTGTTTCACTTCAGCTGAAATTTTTTTATACTGAATTCATACAGCCTGTAGTCTGGATTGTGCAGACAAACATCCGTCCATTATTGATCACTTCACTTATTAAAACATTCCATTTTATACAGGTCAGAAATATGAAATGTGCAAATGTACTATGGTTCATATCGGGGAACGTCAACCTAAAGGCTTATTTATGCTCCACCTCTGCTCTGCGCGTCTGCTCAAGCACGAGGCTCATGTTCATCATCGTCTCCAGTCCACTAGGCTCCATGGGGATCCTCCGTGATTGAGCGTGTGCAGCCCAAATTTTGTGACCACAATTCAACCTTGCATTCAACAGGTGGCACCCCTTCTGGCTGTGGGGCGCATGTGCTACCACTAAACCATGGCCATTTCTCAATATCAAGTTCTCCAAGTTTGGTGTTGTGGACTTGGGAGTTTGGACTTGTCAAGTTCAACTTGGAAGTCCTGACTCCAGTGGTAAGGCACTCTACAGACTGGTGGTGATGGCACTCAACAAGGACCGATTGAACACCTGTGTGGACACTCCTTGGAGAGCCTATTTTAAACTAGGAAAAGGGCATCGGCCTGCCTGGAGGGCTCTTTACAAAGCCCCTCTCCCTAAGAGGCTTGGAGACTTACAGTGGAGGGTCCTGCATGGTATTATAGCTGTCAATGCTTTTGTTTCTGTGATTAACAGCAGTGTCAGTGATCAGTGTGTTTTTTGTTCCTCTAGGGAGACTGTTTTTCATTGTTTTATTGAATGTCAGCGCCTGAGTGGCCTCTTTGAACTTCTCACAAAACTTTTTCATATTTTTAAGGAAGTTTTCTCTAAGCAGGTTTTCATTTGTGGTTTTATGTACAATCGTCGTTTTAAGCAGAAGTGTCAACTACTGAACTTTGTTTTAGGGCAGGCAAAGTTGGCTATCTATGTAAGCCGGAGAAGAAAACTTGAAAATGTTGAGAATGATGTTGATGTCAAAATTTTATTTGTGAGGCTACTTAAAGCCAGAATCAGGCTGGACTTTCAGTTTTTTATGGGGAATGGGGATGTGGAAGGTTTCAGGACCCTCTGGTCCCTGGAGAATGTCCTCTGTTCAGTTCATGATGGACAGCTTTTTTTGGGGCGTTTTTTGGGGGATTAATTTTCTGTGTAACATAGCATGATATAGAAATTGTATTGACTGATGGACAAGTGTGTTTATTAAAGATCTTTTAAAAATCAAAATCAATCTCTCTCTCTCTCTCTCTCTCTCTCTCTCTCTCTCTCTCTCTCTCTCTCTCTCTCTCTCTCTCTCTCTCTCTCTCTCTCTCTCTCTCTCTCTCTCTCTCTCTCTCTCTCTCTCTCTCTCTCTCTCTCTCTCTCTCTCTCTCTCTCATGCGTTTGTGGGAGCAGGGGTGTGGAGTGGTGTGGAGTGAGTACTTTAAACTTTGTATTTTCTAACTTTTTCTCTATCTTGTGTGTTTGAGGTGTGTGTGTTTAATATAGTGGGTTGAGTGTGTGTGTGCTGGGGTGTGAGTGTTGGAGTGAGTGTGTCGGGGAACGGTAGCTTCTGCTGCCGGTTTTTCCCGGCCGGCATCATGCCGGTGATTGATGGTGGTGTGGAGTTTGAGCGCTTAACCCGGCGTCATGGTGTGAGAATCCTCCCGACAGTTCCCTGTTCTGTGGAGGAGGCCAGCCTCGCTGTAGGACAGGTGGTTGGGCATGGCAGCATAAAATCAGCATCGAGGATGAACAGCGCAATTGTGATCTTTCTGGATTCGACTGAAAAAGCTGATCAGGTGGTGGCACAGGGAGTGGTCATAGGTGACACTTTTATGATGTTGCAAAACGGGAGGTTTTACCGCTGGCGAACCCGTCTAGGAGGATCACCATCTCAAACGCTCCTCCTTTCGTTAAAAATGATCAGCTGATTAGAGAGTTGTCCCGTTTTGGCCAGGTTGTGTCCCCTATCAGAATGGTCTCTCTGGGTAGTAAATCACCCCTGCTGAAGCATGTTGTATGTCACAGGAGGCAGTGTTTCATGGTGTTGAAAGACAGCTCTGCTGAACTGAACGCGTCTTTTAATTTCAGGGTTGACGGCTTTAGCTACTTGGTGTTTGCAACATCTGAAACCATGAAGTGTTTTGCGTGTGGCGCAGAAGGCCATCTTATTAGGTCATGTCCTGAAAAGGCGAACACAAAGAGCACTGGCGGTAAGAAAGGTGACGCCGCTGTTTCTGGTGGTCCGGAGGGTAGTGCTACATGTGGTGCGGCGGATGCCGCTGCGGCGCCTGCCTCTGCTGGGGCGGCCGCGGCCGCGTCCGCTTCTACTTCTGCGGGGGCGTCCGCGTCCGCGGCCGCGTCCGCTTGTGCTGGGGCGGCCGCGGCCGCCTCTGCTGGGGTGGCCGCGGCGGGCGCGGTAGTTGCCCCCCCAAACAGTGATGGTGGGGAATTTCTGTCTGGCGGCAGCTCTGATCATTGTGACGAGCCTGTCGCCCGGGGTAAACAGGTGGAGGGTGTAAGTAAAAGTGCAGTTAAACGAAGGAACGTGAATGAACAGACTTTGCAGGCGGGGGAGGAGCGGTTTGAGGCTGTAGGGGACACACAGAGCAAACACTGCATGACAAACGTTGCAGTTCATGAAGAAATGCAGGAATGTAGTTTTGCTGAAGAGGATCCTTTTAAAGCTGCACAAAAAAGAAAAAGTGCTGAAAACTTGCAGAGCTCTGCTAAATCTAGTAGGGTTGGGAAGTTAGATTTACTAGATGAGAGCGTCTCTGACGAAAGTGGAGCTGAGTCTGAAATGATGCAGACGCAGACGCAGGAGGAGCAAAGCTCCTATTGTTTTACCAAAATTAGGCAATTTCTCCAGGTGACTAAGGGGAGCAGAGCTGTGAAAGTGGAAAATTACTTTCCAGATCTGGAGTTATTTGTGGCATCAGCTCGCAAGCTGATGAAACTGAATGATGGGAATGAGACTTTCACTGATCAGGAAATTTATCGTTTAAAGAAACTGGTTGTCAAACTGAACTCACAAATTACTAACAGTCATGTTGACTCTTAGTTTGTTTCTTCCCTTTTATGCTATGTGTGTGTTTTTTTACTGTACCTTATTTTTATCCTTTTTAATGCCCCACCTTAGAATTGGCACTCTTAATATAAACGGGGCCAGGGATGATGTAAAAAGGGCCTCTTTATACAAGCTTTTTAATTTAAAGGCACTTGACGTGCTGATGGTCCAGGAGACTCACAGCACTGTAGACATTGAGTGCCAGTGGAGAAAAGAGTGGGATGGCTGCATTTTTTTTAGCCACAAATCCAATAATAGTGGAGGGGTGGCTGTACTTTTCTCTAGGGGTTGTGTGCCTGTCTCTTATGAGGTAGAAGAGGTGGTGAAAGGACATGTACTCTTGCTAAAGGTACAGTTTGAAAACGTAAACTTGGTTCTTATAAACGTGTATGTGCCAACCCAGAGAGCAGAAAGGATCAGGGTCTTTAATATGCTATCAGATACGGTTAGATCCTGTAATCCAAATAGTTTTTTATTTCTGGGGGGTGATTTTAACTGTACATTAAACCACAGACTGGACAGGAACCATCAGGAACCTCACCCTGCTTCTGCCAATAGGCTGAGGGAACTAGTGAAGGCACATGAAATGGCCGATGTGTGGAGATCACATCATGGGGACCAGAGGCAGTACACCTGGAGCCATGCTAAAGATAACCTCTTATCTATGGCTAGGTTAGACCGTTTCTATGGTTTTAAACACCAAATGAGTGTTTTTAAAAATAGTTGTATGTGTCCTGTTGGTTTCACTGATCACTGCCTGCTGATTTGTTCTGTTTTCATTGAAAATGTAAAGTGTAAGAGTGCTTTTTGGCATTTTAATAATACACTTTTAAATGATGTGTTTTTTAAGGGAGTTTTTCATGATGTATGGAAGTCACACAGGGAACAAAAATCTTCTTTTAGTTCTCTCCAAATGTGGTGGGATTTTGGTAAGGCACAGATAAAACAATTCTGCCAACAGTACACTCAAAATGTCACTCGTAGCTTGACCCAATCCTTGAAAGTTCTGGAGACTGAGGTGGTAGAACTAGAGGAGTTGCTCAGTTCTACAGGAAAACAGGAGCACTTAGAGGCTCTCAAGTCAAAAAGGTCAGCCTTGGCTAGCTTGCTAGGGGTCACCGCACAGGGTGCTCTGGTCCGCTCACGCTACATGGATGTAGCTCTGATGGACTCGCCCTCCCAGTACTTTTTTGGACTGGAGGGGAAAAATGGACAGAGAAAGCTCATTCACTCCTTGTTGGGCGATGACGGGAGAACAATCTCCACAGCAGCAGAGATCAGGAAACACGCTGCTAGCTTTTACAGTGAATTGTTTAGAGCAGAGTGGAGGGAGGACACGTCACTGGGCCAGGTTTTCCTTGATGGTCTTCCAGTGCTCTCAGAGGACCTTGTTGCCGGCTTGGATGCTCCACTGTCTCTGTCTGAGCTGCATACGGCGCTAATGAGCCTCCAGAATGGAAAATCACCAGGCATAGATGGTCTCTCTGTGGACTTTTTTAAGGAATTCTGGCCCCTGCTTGGTCCAGACCTGCTGGAGGTTCTCCAAGATAGCTTGGAAAGGGGGACCCTACCCACGACCTGCAGGAGGGCCATCATCACACTGTTGCCGAAAAAGGGGGACCTCCAGAGCCTAAAGAACTGGAGGCCAGTCTCTCTGCTCTGCACAGACTACAAGATTCTCTCAAAAGCTCTGGCCCGAAGACTGAGAAAGGTGATGAGCGAGCTCATTCATGTAGACCAGACTTACTGTGTGCCTGGCAGGCTGATTAGTGACAACGTCACTTTAATTCGGGATATTTTGGAGGTCTCTGGTTCATTGGCGGTAGAAACTGGTTTGATTTCAATTGACCAGGAAAAGGCGTTTGATCGGGTTGAACACCAATATTTATGGACAGTTTTAACAGCTTTTGGGTTCAGCCCAGGCTTCATAGCCAGGATACGGGTCTTGTACAGTGACATTGAGAGTGTGCTGAAGATAAATGGGGGCCTGTCTGCCCCTTTAAAAGTCCAGAGGGGGGTTCGGCAGGGCTGCCCTCTCTCAGGGATGCTGTACTCCCTCGCCATAGAGCCTTTGCTTCACTGCCTGAGAAGGGATCTATCAGGAGTTACTTTTCCTGGCTGTGACACCACGTTCAAGCTGTCGGCCTATGCAGATGATGTAGTCATTCTGCTAAACAAGCAGAGTGACATTGACGTTCTGGTTAGGAGTGTCAATCTTTTTGGCCAACTTTCCTCTGCAAAGATAAACTGGGGAAAAAGCGAGGCTCTGATGGTGGGGGAGAAACTAGAAAATCAGCTTACGCTGCCGGGTGGGTTGATTTGGAAAAAAGGAGGTTTTAAGTATCTTGGTGTCTTTATTGGAAATCAGCAGTTTGAGCAAAAAAATTGGGATGGGGTCATAGAGAAGATTAACGGGAGACTAAACAAGTGGAAGTGGCTAATGCCGAGAATATCTTTTAGAGGAAGAGTGCTCATTTTAAATAATCTTGTTTCCTCATCCCTGTGGCACCGCCTCATGTGCATGGACCCCCCTGCTGGTTTGTTGTCCAAAATTCAGTCTGTTTTGGTGGACTTTTTTTGGGGGGGTGGACTCCACTGGGTTCCTCAAGCCCTGTTATTTCTTCCCAAAGAGGAGGGGGGGCAAGGAGTGATTCATTTAGCTAGTAGAGGTGCTGCTTTTAGACTGACTTTCATACAGAGACTGCTGACGGGCCCCCAGGACCTGGTATGGAGGCCTTTGGCCTGTGTTATTTTACAGAGAGTCCTTGGGCTTGGGCTAGACCTCCCTGTGTTTTTAATGGATTTTAAGAACTCTAATGCACTGTCTTTACCCAGTTTTTACCGCAGTCTCTTTTCAGTGTGGACTCTTTTTAAAAAACAAAGAGGGCCATGCGATTCCCTCTACTGGTTGTTGAGGGAGCCGCTGGGTTTTGGTGGTCGCCTTGGTGTCCTGCCGGGAGTTGGAAGGACCTTCCTTGATAGGCTGTGTTCCAGGAACATTCTCACTCTGAAGCAAGTGGTGGAACTGGCTGGTCCTGGCCTCAACAACGCCTCAGCTTTAGCAGCTCATCTTGGTGTCAGGTCGATTTCGTTTCATCGATGGTCTTCTTGCACACTGGAAACAGGAGCTTCATGGACTTGAGCACTCCCTACTCTTGGACTTTAGCAATGGCACGCTGCAGCCAGAAAGCACTGACCCCTTTCCCTCTCTCACGCTCTATATGGACTTTGACGTCGCTCCTTGCTCCTTACTGGCATTCTGTGCTCCCACTGGTGTGGACTTTGGAGGAGCCAGTGGTAAGGCACTCTACAGACTGGTGGTGATGGCACTCAACAAGGACAGATTGAACACCTGTGTGGACACTCCTTGGAGAGCCTATTTTAAACTAGGAAAAGGGCATCGGCCTGCCTGGAGGGCTCTTTATAAAGCCCCTCTCCCTAAGAGGCATGGAGACTTACAGTGGAGGGTCCTGCATGGTATTATAGCAGTCAATGCTTTTGTTTCTGTGATTAACAGCAGTGTCAGTGATCAGTGTGTTTTTTGTTCCTCTAGGGAGACAGTTTTTCATTGTTTTATTGAATGTCAGCGCCTGAGTGGCCTCTTTGAACTTCTCACAGAACTTTTTCATATTTTTAAGGAAGTTTTCTCTAAGCAGGTTTTCATTTGTGGTTTTATGTACAATTGTCGTTTTAAGCAGAAGTGTCAACTACTGAACTTTGTTTTAGGACAGGCAAAGTTGGCTATCTATGTAAGCCGGAGAAGAAAACTTGAGAATGTTGAGAGTGATGTTGATGTCAAAATTTTATTTGTGAGGCTACTTAAAGCCAGAATCAGGCTGGACTTTCAGTTTTTTATGGGGAATAGGGATGTGGAAGGTTTCAGGACCCTCTGGTCCCTGGAGAATGTCCTCTGTTCAGTTCATGATGGACAGCTTTTTTTGGGGCGTTTTTTGGGGGATTAATTTTCTGTGTAATATAGCATGACATAGAAATTGTATTGACTGATGGACAAATGTGTTTATTAAAGATCTTTTAAAAATCAAAAATCTCTCTCTCTCTCTCTCTCTCTCTCTCTCTCTCTCTCTCTCTCTCTCTCTCTCTCTCTCTCTCTCTCTCTCTCTCTCTCTCTCTCTCTCTCTCTCTCTCTCTCTCTCTCTCTCTCTCTCTCTCTGTCTCTCTCTCTCTCTCTCTCTCTGGTATCCTTTACCATCAAGCCGAGGAGGCGGCGGCGGCGATAAGAAGGCGTATATGCTAAAGAAGAGCTGCTTTGTTCATACAGAAAAATACATCAATATACAATGAATACACAATAAATAAATATACAGTGAATTTCATAAATGGAGGTATGACTGAATTAATGATTAATAACTGATTTAATGAAGGTATGATTTTGTAATTTCATCAACAATTTGACTGAGCATGATTCAAAATAAGGCAGGACGATGCACATAATTAATGATTTGTTTGTCTTTAAACAGCAGCGGCACACAGAAACAGACTTGCCGGGATACAGCTTCTCTTGTCTTTTTTTGACAGTTTTTGTAACTTACAGATGTGAGCTCTGTCCATGGCAGCACGCTCTCATTCCCTCATCAAGAGGATATACTGTAAAGCTTATCAAAAACATTCCCCCCAAAATTTTACTCCTTGTCAAAAATGCACTGTTCTACACCCCATTAAAGAATGAATTCCCTAAAATTTCAATTGGTGGGAAAAAACTTCTTGATTGCTCATGTAACAATGGTCACATCAGAAATGTTATTACTGTGGATAGGAGCTGTTCCCCAAATTCTGTAATGTTATGGAAGATGTCTTTCCCTAATATACAGTAAATACAAAAAATATTTGGACAGACCCATACAAATTCCTTCTCCCTAATAAAATCAAAATAATGCACTTTAAAATTCTACACAGATTTTACCCCGTAACAAATTCTTATGCAAATTTACATCCATCTCCCCTTTATGTTCTTTTTGCAATAATGATTTTCCCACTTATTTTTTTAATTGAACACTTCTTTTGTCAATGAGCGTGTCAAATTTCTCTCTGGTTGGAAAATATCATATTCATAAATCAAAGTTTCTGCAATCCACCCCAAATATTGTGATTTTCAAGAATGAACTCCAATTTCTGTATACATCATGTTCCAGTATTATCTTCAATAAAAAAGCAGCAAAAACTCTACGAATTGTGAAGAAAATCCTGAAGAAATGAATGGACTTGTGTCTTTTAAAATGTACAAATTTCATTTGTAAGTGACAGCTCTCGTACACTGTGATTATCTATGAATACTCAAATTTACTGTATTTTTTTGTTTGTTTGGTGTTATGTATCAAAAGACGTATTACTGTGGGATGTGGGTGGTGGCTCCACCTCTCCGGTTCCACCGCCACCCTGAGTATAAAGGGCTGATGCGGAAAAGGCACGGTCTCTTTTGACCTTCGCCTCTACCTGTACAGGAGCGCCTTGTCATACTGTGAGTCACTAAATAAAGTCAAGTTCTATTGCACCTCCGGCCTCGTTATTGGGACACTGGTTATGAACATAACATTTGGCGACGACGATAAAAACATGGATAAAGGTATTTCGGGCATTCGGCCGTTTCTGGAGCTTTCCGGCGAGCCGCCGGTTCCGTGGGAGAGGTGGTCTGCTGCATTCGAGAATTATCTGGTGGCACTGAACCTCGGTGAACTAGAGAAATTGCATGCACAGGCAATATTGGTCCATAATCTTGGTATGGAGGGACAGCACATTCTCAGCACATTTGGAGTGAGTGACAGTTTTGAGGACACGGTTGGGCTAATGGCGTGCTACTTTCGCGACCCTGAGAACGTCATCGTCTGGAGGATCCCGTTCCAACAGCGCCACCAGCAGACTGAAGAGTCGGTGCAGCGGTATGTTGCTGACCTGCGCCAACTGGCTGGGTGTTGCCAGTTTGGGACCATGGAAGAAGAAATGGTCTGCGATTAGTTGGCGAAGCACATGCTGTGTGCAGCGGCACGATCAAGACTCACTTACACATTTCGGTGAACTGATGCTGGCCAAGGCTGTGGAGACAGCCCAACAGTTTGAAGCAGCAGATAAACTGTCACGGGACCTCGGTGAGAGAACAGCATTGGGGAAACCTGACTCACAATCAGTGACACAGGCTGTAGACCCGGATAGTGATGACAGTGTGGAAGACAGAAGAATACGCTACCGCTATAAAAATTAGGTCCACCCCGGGATCGCCAAAGTGTTTTGGCTGCGGGTCTGCCAAGCACCGGTACAAGGCGAGAGAGTGTCCGGCAAAAGGCAAACGCTGTGGCAAGTGTGGACTTCTAAATCATTTCGCCAGGGTCTGTAAAAAAAATTTGAGCGAGGGGAACGGTGACGTGAAGTGGATTCCCCCACCACGACTCCTACGGTTATTCACACCGTCTCCCCGAGCACAGAAGGCTGTACATACTTAACATTTATGCTGGACAGCGACAACCATTGTTGGTGGACATGGGTGCAGTGAGGTCCATGTTGAACTGGCCTACTGTGAGGAGTTTTTTCCCCTACCATCGTGTGAGAGGTCTGTCGACGCCATTGTGTGGGTATGATGGTAATAGGCTGTTCATTGTGGGTTTGCTGGAGCTGGCGGCGAGGTACAAGTCAGTGGTGGTGTCCAGCCTGCAGTTTGTAGGGACCATGAATGGGTCGAATGCAATGGCTGCGACCTTTTTTTATGGACTGGGCTTCTCAATTACCAGCAGCAGCAGAGAGGAGTGGTTGGGCTGTGGTTTGTGGGACCAGCCGGTTCCATGAGTGGTGGTGGACGATGCAGTTTGGGACGATACATGGTCTAGTATTCTGGGAGCTAGACAGGACCAATACCACCCAGGGCCATCGCGGGTGGGTTCCGGAGCCAGGGCCCAAGTTACCCTTGGTGAAGGAACTGGGCGGTATGGTGGAACGCCCGTGATGGCGGGTGGAGCTGTGAAGATGGCTCCCTCTGCTTCTGGAGTTCAGCCTGGAGATACCGAGGAGCAAGGGGCTGTGACGGCTTCACCAGCGTTCAAAATGAAAGAGCGGGGCAGGACCGGCTGGCATGGGGAACAGACGTGCCACACAGAAACACTGGAGGCCAAGTCGGGCTTTGCGGAGGGTCGCCGGTGTGGCGCGACGCAGTGAGGAGGCCTGGTTGAGAGATTGTGGACATTGGAAGCCGAGTCAAGCTCCTTTGGTAGTTGGTGATGTGGTTCGACCCAGACAAGAGGCTCCGCTGAGAAGAGTCTGTGGGAAAAGGAAACAACAGGAGGACCAGGGGCGGCTGAAGGTGGTAGCTGTTCAGGAAGACAGGTGTCTTTGGCTGTCAGATGACTCATGGAGACACCCCAATGAACTGCGGCGCGCCATCGGGGAGAAGGTGGTGTCAGGGCTCTGACGTGGCTCATCTCCAGGGGCGAAGAGACGAAGGAGCTCTGGGCGGGACTTGCCAGATGAGTCCCCCGGAGGGTGGCCTCTCCATCGAGACTGTACAGTAGCAAGGGGTGATGAGTTGGGTTAAATGTAATTGCCCAGACTATGTAGTTAATATGATTCTCATGCAGAACTGCTACATCAAGTGCCCATGTTTAAAAAAAAAATCTCAAGTAATGTGTGTGTCACCATGTTTCGGGGGTGTATTACTGTGGGGTTTGCCCGGGTTGGGGTGGTGTTACTGGGAATGATGGTAGCTGGGCATGAATGTGCATGTTAACTGATTGGTTGTTGGGTTAATGTTTTACTTATACAGTATGTACTGTATATATGTTTATGGGGGTTATTTTGTGTTATAACAGGAACATGGCAGTATTTTATGGACTCTATATTATCAAAGATGGCAGAATAATCTGTCTAGCCGTGTGGAGGTGGGGCAGTAGCCCACCTGTCCCCCTCTAGTTTTAGTTGTTTGTGTGCATGGATAGGCCTGCTTTATCTGTTTATCATTAGAGTGTGACTCGGGTACTAAATTTGGGAGGGCCTAATTAGTGTGCATGTGTTTTGGACATTTTTTTAAAGGGAGGGATGTTATGTATTAAAAGACGCATTATTGTGTGATGTTGGTGGTGGCTCTACCTTTCCAGTTCCACCGCCACCTTGAGTATAAAGGGCTGATGCAGAAGAGGCACGGTCTCTTTTGACCTTTGCCTGTACGGGAGCACCTTGTCATACTGTGAGTCACTAAAGTCAAGTTCTATTGCACCTCCGGCCTCATTATTGGGACACTGGTTATGGACATAACATTTGTTTTTTTTCTTTTTCCTTATAATCTCTCATGTTGTTTTCTTTATTCTTGTTTGCTCTCTTTGGTTCTAAATAAAGCTGAGTAAAAAAAGAGCTCTCTCAGGTGAAATGGATTATGGGATACATAACTGCCTCAAGTCTGCACAAGTAAAATGGGCAGAGCGAGAACACATCCGGGCATTTGGACTGAACTTGGCTTGATGCAAACTTTCAACTGGAACAGGACTTGGGCTGTGAAAGATGACGTTTCACAAGTTCACAAGAACACAAGTACACATATTGAGAAATAGCCCATCACTCTGGTTAGAACAAAAAAAAGAAGTCGGTTAGTGGTAAATGTAGTAAAACACAGGAGTTTCTTTTCTCTCCATTGTGCAGTCACTATTGTTGTTACTACAATGCATGTGGCTCTTGTTTTTCTTCTTTTTTATATAGCTGGTGAAAAACTGGCATACCAGTGCATCTGTGCTACCTATAGAGCTGGGATGAAACTACAAATGATGGATATGCACATACATCAAACGCTTGGCCTAGTAGATGCAAAAAAATGAAGCATATACAGTATACAGTCGCCTGCACACCGGCCTAGTTCAAAGTGTAGGCGCATCATACATGCGCAGAGTGGAGGTGAAGAATAATCCCCGTTTAAAGGGAGGCAGAATTTAAAATCATTGCGTAAGACCCTATAAAATACAAAGGCCCCCGAAATTCCCACCTTTTGAGTGTAAATTAGTAGATTTGGAAATACAGAATATTCATTAAAGTGGATGACAACCTCGAAGGTCAAGAAAAAAAAAATGAATCATGCAATCTTTTGGAAAGCGTTCAAATGGTTTTTTTTTAAACAATATATTTTTTATGCTTAAAAATATTTATAACTTTAAACATATTTCCATGTTAAATTTTGAATTTTCTGTCATTTTGACATATTTGCAATCATTTAATTTAGCAAAGTCAGCAAGAGAAGCCATTACCTCTGAGTCTGCTACCAAGTCCCTGTTTGTGTCCCTGTCCTATGATGTCAAACTTAATTTTCAAGATTATTTAGCATTAAAGACTTACACTGGTAATAATAATATAAATAAAAATAATAATATAAGATACTCTGTTATTCATTAAATCATCCTCTAAATCTGCTCGACAATCAGCACCCACAGAAGAGCAGATGTGAGGTCCTTTCATCTGCAAGCTCGCAGCTATAGTGGATGTTGCTATGGAAACCACATCTCACAGATAAAATGCTGCAGCATATCATCAAAAACAGAACAGGTAACTAATGAAAGGTGCAACAGAAATGAAAAATTCAGGACAGTTTGCATAAATCACAGTGAAAGAAGACAGATGCTACCAGACTGCATATTTATTTTTTTTCCCTACTTTTCTAGTGAGAGTATATTTTTATAACCTTTGACATGGAAATCCAAGTTTGACCTTGATGGATTAGCGTGTCACAACATTAAAAGCTTGTATTTAAAAACAGCAAATCTGAATGCATCTACATCTTCTATTACTACAGTACTTATGATATCACATTGTTTGGTCACTGTATTGGACTACATGCTGAAAATCAACCTACAGGTGACACCATCTAATATGTATGTAGCACTGTTTTGATCAAAATTATTTACATTTTAAAGCCATTAGATTTTCCACATATTCCATCAATTCGACTTAATAGCTACTATTATATAACTACTTTGTGTGCCATGTTCAGGCACTGCATCTACAAGACCTGACTGCACAAGTATTTGCTTGTGTGTGACAAGCTAGCTCGCAAAAGTGACAGTATGTGGTAATCCAAAACTAATCAATGCTCTTGACTGGACTTTACATATGTCGTATTTGCATGTATAGCGGGGAAAATAAGTATTGAACACGTCAACATTTTTCTCATTAAACATACACTACTGTTCAAAAGTTTGGGATCACCCAGACAATTATTTTGTGTTTTCCATGAAAAGTCACACTTATTTACCACCATGAGTTGTAAAATGAATAGAAAATATAGTCAAGACATTGACAAGGTTAGAAATAATGATTTGTATTTGAAATAATAATTTTTTCCTTCAAACTTTGCTTTCGTCAAAGAATCCTCCATTTGCAGCAATTACAGCATTGCAGACCTAACATGATTGCACAAGGGTTTTCTAATCATCCATTAGCCTTCTGACGCAATGAGCAAACACACTGTACCATTAGAACACTGGAGTGATAGTTGCTGGAAATGGGCCTCTATACACCTATGTAGATATTGCACCAAAAACCAGACATTTGCAGCTAGAATAGTCATTTACCACATTAGCAATGTATAGAGTGTATTTCTGATTAGTTTAAAGTTATCTTCATTGAAAAAAAAGTGCTTTTCTTTCAAAAATAAGGAAATTTCTAAGTGACCCCAAACTTTTGAACGGTAGTGTATTTCTGATGGAGCCATTGACCTGACATTTTCACCAGATAGCAGTGACAACCCAAGTAATTCATACAAAGAAATCAAGGCAACTGTGTTCACAAAACAAGTTATATTAAATAAAGTGCAATGACACAGGGAATAAGTATTGACCACATGAAGAAAAAGAGGTGCAAAAAGGCATAGAAAGCCAAGAAACCAGCTGAAATCCATCAGAATTTAGGAAGCCATCTCATTCCCCATCAGTCCAAATTAATTTCAGGTGGTTAAGTCCTGACTGACAGCCTTTAAAAAGGTCTGTGAATATCAGACTGTCACACCACAAAGAACTCATGGTGGGTAGAAACAAAGAACTCTCTCTAGACCTTTGCAACCTTATTGTTGCAAAACATAATGATGGCATTGGCTACAGGTGCATTTCTAAACTGCTGAATGTTCCAGTGAGAACTGCTGGAGCCATCATTTAGAAGTGGAAAGAATATCATTTTACCATAAACCGGCCATGACCAGAAGCTCCTTGCAAGATTTCTGACCGAGAAGTCAAAAGAATTATCAGAAGAGTTATCCAAGAGCCAAAGACCACTTGTGGAGCTCTCCAAAAAGACCTGGAGTTAGCAGGTACTGCTGTTTCAAAGAAAACAATAAGTAATGTACTCAACTGACATGGGCTCTATGCCCACTCACTTGGTAAGACTCCACTGCTGAAGAAAAAGCATGTTGAAGCTCATTTAAAGTTTGCTGCACAACATTTGGGCAAGCCAGTAAAATACTGAGAGAATATAGCCTGGTCAGATGAGACCAAAATTGAACATTTGGATGCCATAACACAGTATGTTTGGAGGAGAAATGACACTGCACATCAGCCCAAAAACACCATACCAACAGTGAAGTTTGGAGGTGGGAGCATCATGGTGTGGGGGTGTTTTTCAGCACATGGTACAATCAGACTTCATATAATTGAAGGAAATGGTAAATGGTGTTCACTTATATAGCACTTTTCTTCTCATCTAGGATAACCAAAGCGCTTTACAGATCCTCCAATCCACCCATTCACACACACATTCACACACTGATGGTGGCAGAGCTGCCATACACACAGGTGCTAACCAGGCCACCAGGAGCAACTGGGGTTTCAATGTCAAGGACACTTCGACAAGCGGACAGCAGACAGAGCGGGAATCAAACTCATGATTCACTCACTTTTTTTTTTTCCCGGTTCCGGTTCCGCCGGACCGGCGGCGCCACACGAGTGGGCTGCCTGTTGCAACAGCCTTTTTTTTATCTTCCTTCTTCTTTCTACACCTTTCACTCTGTATATATATCACGGACGCACGGATCGCCCCGGGGGTCTCCCAGGTCGGCGGACGGAGCCACGGTTTGCAGCGGGAGACGTTACAGCGGGGAGGAGCTAGTGCTAGCTAGCACTTGGCTGCCGCCCGGTGCTAATGGGAAACTCGACATACCGGGAGCTGTAGCGAAAACGACGCGGTGCCGGGCTGGAGTTTAGGCGGCGTGAAAGAAATATAAGACAGAATAATAAAGAGCGATGGCAAGAACCAAGCAGACCGCCCGTAAAATCTACTGGAGGAAGAAGCCCCCCCACCCACCAGGGCTGCTCGGAGAGGCGCTCCGGCCACCGGCAGAGTGAAGAAGCCTCGCCGTCACAGGCCCGTGGCTCTGAGAGAGATCCGTCGCTACCAGAGATCCACGGAGCTGCTCATCCGCAAGCTGCCCGTCCAGTGCCTGGTGAGGGAGATCGCTCAGGACTTCAAGACCGTCCTGCGTTTCCTGAGCTTCGCCGTCGTGGCTCTGCAGGAGACCTGCGAGGCCCACCTGATGGTCTCTTCTTCGCTAAGGGGGTCACCATCATGCCCAAAGACTTCCAGCTGGCCCGCTGCATCCGCGGAGAGAGAACTTAGACTTTCTGCTGCACATTCACCAGCCATAATGCTCTGCACTGTGTGTCTATATATATACATTTATAGTAATATGGACATATGTTTACTAGATGTTGTTTTTTCTTGCCTTCTGATTGTTGCTCTGAGTGTTGCTATCCCTATGCTGTTGCAATCCTGGAATTTCCCCATTGTGGGACTAATAAAGGCTTATCTTATCTTATCTTATGACCCTCCAATCAGTAGTCAGTCACACTACACCTGCGCCGCCACCGCCCCCAAGGAAAGATGAATGGACAAATGCACAGAGACATCCTTGATGATAATCTGTTGCTATCTGCCAAGATGCTGAAGATGAAACGAGGGTGAATATTTCAGCAAGACAATGATACCAAACAGACAGACAAGGAACCTCTCAACTGGCTCAAGAGAGGGAAAATAAAGCTGGTGGAAAGGCCCAGTCAGTCACCTGACCTCAATCCAATTGAAGATCTATGGAACGAACTGAAGATCAAAGTTCATAGAAGACGCCCATGGAACCTTCAAGATTTGAAGACAATTTGTGTGGAAGAATGGGCTAAAGTCACTCCCAAGCAATGCCTGTACCTAGTTTCTCCACACAGGAGGCATCTGGAAGCTGTTATTACCAACAAAGGCCTTTCTACTAAATATTAAATGAATTTCACCAAGTGTGTTCGATACTTATTCCCTGTGTCATTTCACTTTATTAAATATAACTTGTTTTATGAACACAGTTGCCTTGATTTCTTTGTATGTATGGATTACTTGGGTTGTTACTGATATCTGGTGAAAATCTCAGGTGAATGGCTCCACCAGAAATATGTTTAATGAGAAAAATGTTGATGTGTTCAGTGCTTATTTTCCCCGTTGTATATTATATTTGTATCAGTGTTATGTTTGGTTCTGCTGGAGGTTTCATCCTATAAGGGAGTATTTCCCTTCTCACTCACCAAGTACTAGCTCATTAAGGCACCACTTGTTGGGGTTTTCTTTGAATTATACCTTAAGTATCTAGCACTTTGAAACCTTTTGTTGTGAATAGGCACTATATACTGTAAATTTATATACTGTAAATTTTCATTTAAAAGTTTAAATTAAATGAATTATAATACTGACAAGAAAAGGTACAGGAAATGGCATTCTTCTGCCTTAGTTCCATCCATCCATCCATCCATCTTCTACCGCTTTTCCGGAGGTCCGGGTCGCAAAGGCAGCAGTTCAAGCAGAGAAGCCCAGACTTCCCTCTCCCCAGCCACCTGCTCCAGCTCTTCAGAGAGGATACCAAGGCCTTCCCAGACCAGCTGGGAGACATAGTCTCTCCACGGAGTCCTGGGTCTGCCCCGGGGTCTCCTCCCGGTGGGACGTGCCTGAAACACCTCAAGTGGGAGGCATCCTAATCAGATGTCCATACCACCTCAACTGACTCCTTTCAATGTGGAGGAGCAGTGGTTCTACTATGAGCCTCTCCCGGATGACTGAGCTCCTCACCCTATCTCTGAGGGTGAGTCCAGCAATCCTATGGAGAAAGCTCATTTCAGCCGCTTGTATCCGCGATCTTGTTCTTTCGGTCATTAAGTACTTAAGTACTTCAGTACTTTTGGTACTTCTGCCTTAGTTGTATTTAACAATTCTACCCAAGTGAGGCATATCTGTTATTTATATACAAAACTCAACAGAGCTCAATCCATTAGAATATACATTATTCAGGATATAAAGGATTATATGTACTACATGTATTTCTATTACAGGCATAATATGCTGCTAAGAAATTCTTAAAAATAAAGCTTTCAAAACTCATCAAATCTGTACAGTTGTGTTACCAATAAAAACACTGTACTCTTAAATTCATGGCTCACAGCCCACTATACATGAACTGTTGCTACGGTAACTGAGGGGTGACTAATCTCTTGCTGCCCAGGCTCCACACACAGCTCTGTAAACTCTGCAAAATTGTTTCCGTGGGCTGCTGCTACTGTCTGAAACACGGCTGCAGAACTTCCCTGGTTATTTTCAGATGTTATCAGTTTATGTTTCCAGTTTATTGGATTTCATTGTATCTCAAGGGGAAGATCAGCTGTAAATTACATTTGGGACAGAGATGCTCTAGAGCATCTTGCATTCATCATTCATGTCCACTCTTGTATAGCTTCAGCTGTCAGACTGGATTCTGTGCAGTGTGAGTGAAGCCTACCTTCAGGGGCTACCCATGCAGGCGAGTACATCCTGCCAGGACACTGGAAGGAGAACTTGACATCTGCCATGCTGATCCTAGCTGTCATGTCCTCATCTATCTATGGAAACAAGAACACTGTCTGAGATGTCATTTCACAGTCTAATAGACACTTCCTCCTTATGCCGTTTTTTTTTTTTCCTCACCATTACACCCTTGCTGTTGAGATAATGGCGAGGGATCATGGGTTCAAGAGTGTGCAAGAAGGCCATTCCAGAAGCAATGTCCAGCGCAAACTTGACCGCCTGAGTCTGATCCACCACAAAGTCTGGCAGCACAATGAGGAACAAGCGATGAGTGGTTTAAGCCACTTTGCTTTTGACCATATAACAGGACAGTGAAATTGCTGCTGCAGAAAACATGATGGCAACATAACAAATCACAAATCACAACGAATCACCATAACTGGTGACAAGTATGGCCTTTGTGACCAGAGGTACTCACTGGTGCCTTCATGCAGCACATTGTAGAGGGAGCCATAAGGCATCCAGTGTGTGATGATGATGGGGTGAGGGGCGGGAGGAGACTGACAAGCCCCCAACATGGGTAGGACATTCGGGTGTGAAAATATCCTGGGATGAACCCCAAGAGGGAAGAAGGAAGGGGAGACAGACAGACAGACAAAAAAAAAAAAAAAAAAAAGGTAAAGCCACACAGGAGTTGGCATAAAGAACTGACAGAACTGCACCCAAATTAAATAACACAGTTTGCGTCAACACAATGAAAACAGACAAACGAGTGACTACAACATAGAAAAGGAAAGAGCTTGCAGAAAAAAAAGTCAGGACTAAATAATAACCTGAGTTTGGGATACTCCTCATTAAAGTCTCTGCTCTTCCTAGTGGTCCAGTCACGAACTTTTAACACCTTTACAACTATTTCATTTCCCTGCCAGCGTCCTTGCCACAGCTACACAAGAGAAATAAAGAAAAAGTGAAGTGAATGATGTCCACCTTTAGCTGTTCCATCTAAAATACAAGAAGAATGTAAAATACCTCTCCAGACTGGTTCTCATTTATTTTAGCAACCAGTGAAAGTTGCTTGTAGTCAATGCCCGCATGTTTGTTCAAAGTGCCATTACCTAAAAACACAAAATGGAGACAATATTTAGTGATGACACCAAGAAAAAAAATATTTCTGTGAAATTTTGACCAACAGGAGAACAAAAAGCAATGGAGATTTCAAATGCCATATTAAGATTAGTTGGCTGCCCAGCGCAGAACAGTTTTCCCTTTAGTACAGCAGTGTGTTGGTGGGACTCACGTGGCCGAGTTCTGGTGGTGCCTTTCCAGAAAGTATCCTTAAAGGCAATCTTAGTCAAATTCTGTCCCATTTTCTCAGCCTTTTCTATGTGGTGGAGACAAGGAGTGCTCAGCACAAATATGCACAACGTATACTAAGCTTCATTCAAACTGAGGTAATGTTTTGAGATGACACAGGGATACCTCTGAGTAATTCACAAAGGTGAGGTTTGGCTTTGTCCAGGGGAGTCTCCCCATATTTGTTACAGATGCTCACCAGAGCCCCATTAGTCACAAGATCCTGAGAAGAACACAAAAGGCTGTAAGGGAAACAGAGCCAGATGTGGTTCAGCTTTACGACCACCAGAGGGGGCACTGACCTCAGCCACTTGGTCTTGGCTCCAGAAGCAGGCATAATGCAGAGGAGTGTTACCATGCTCATTGGCAGCATTTGTGTCCGCTTTGCACTGGATCAGCTAAAAGAAAGAGAAACAAAGGATTATACGCTCAGAAAGGCTGGTCAGATCTTGTTTTGTGCTGTATACAGAGATGAGTCCAAGTACTGCCAAGAAAAATCAAGCAAGTTTCTCTTGCCTGTGAACACATACCAGAGGTATTCAGACATGCCTAATATTAAACACAAATAGCTGCCTTCCAGCTATTCTAAATGAGACACCCAACAGCAGACTCCACATACTATAGAGACAGTGCTGTACACAACCAGTGTATTCACTAACTTTTTTTAAACACTAATGTTCTATAACTTTTGAATTCATTTCTTAACTGAACAGATCTAAGATAAGATTTTAGCAAGACTACTTGAGGAAAAAAAAATCTGTAAAAATGAACTTGTACCTACATACGGTACATCTGGAAAGTATTCACGGCACTTCACTTTTTCCACATTTTGTTATGTTACAGCCTTATTCCAAAATGGATTAAATTCATTTTGCCCCCTCAAAATTCTACACACAATACCCCATAATGACAATGTGACAAAAGTTTTGAGATTTTTGCAAATTTATTAAAAATAAAAAACTAAGAAATCACATGTATGCAAGTATTCACAGCCTTTGCCATGAAGCTCTAAATTGAGCTCAGGTGCCTCCTGTTTCCACTGATCATCCCTGAGATGTTTCTACAGCTTAATGGGAGTCCACCTGTGGTATATTCAGTTGATTGGACATGATTTGAAAAGACACACACCTGTCTATATAAGGTCCCACAGTTGACAGTGCATGTCAGAGCACAAACCAAGCATGACAGGATTGTCTCGAGGCACAAATCTGGGGAAGGGTACAGAAACATTTCTGCTGCTTTGAAGGTCCCAATGAGCACAGTGGCCTCCATCATCCATAAATGGAAAAAGTTCTGAACCATCAGGACTCTTCCTAGAGCTGGTCGGCCGTCTAAACTGAGCGATCGGGGGAGAAGGGCCTCAGACAGGGAGGTGACCGAGTACCCGATGGTCACTCTGTCAGAGCTCCAGCATTCCTCTGTGGAGAAAGGAGAACCTTCCAGAAGGACAACCATCTCTGCAGCAATACACCAATCAGGCCTGTATGGTAGAATGGCCAGATGGAAGCCACTCCTTAGTAAAAGGTACATGGCAGCCCACCTGGAGTTTGCCAAAAGGCACCAGAAGGACTCCCAGACCATGGGAAACAAAATTCTCTGGTCTGATGAGACAAAGACTGAACTCTTTGGCATGAATGCCAGGCGTCACATTTGGAGGAAACCAGGCACTGCTCATCACCATGCCAATACCATCCCTACAGTAAAGCATGGTGGTGGCAGCATCATACTGTGGGGATGTTTTTCAGCGGCAGGAACTGGGAGACTAGTCAGGATAGAGGGAAAGATGAATGCAGCGATGTACAGAGACATCCTGAATGAAAACCTGCTCCAGAGTACTCTTGACCTCAGACTGGGGCGACGGTTCATCTTTCAGCAGGACAATGACCCTAAGCACACAGCCAAGATATCAAAGGAGTGGCTTCAGGACAACTCTGTGAATGTCCCTGAGTGGCCTAGCCAGAGCCCAGACTTGAATCCAATTGAACATCTCTGGAGAGATCTGAAAATGGCTGTGCACCGACACTTCCCATCCAACCTGATGGAGCTTGAGAGGTGCTGCAAAGAGGAATGGGCCAAACTGCCCAAAGATACAGTAGGTGTGGCAAGCTTGTGGAATCATATTCAGAAAGACTTGAGGCTGTAATTGCTTCCAAAGGTGCATCAACAAAGTATTGAGCAAAGGCTGTGAATACTTATGTACCACATGTGATTTCTTAGTTTTTTATTTTTAATAAATCTGCATAAATCTCAAAACTTTTTTTCATGTTGTCATTATGGGGTATTGTGTGTAGAATTTTGAGGAAAAATGAATTTAATCCATTTTGGAATGAGGCTGTAACATAACAAAATGTGGAAAAAGTGAAGCGCTGTGAATACTTTCTAGATACTGTAGGAGTTCAACATGCCAAACTGCAGATTGTCTTTTCAAAACAAAAATACCTTTGTTATGCAGCTAAGTTTCTCTTAAAATACAGTTCAGTATGCTGCACATCATCTAGGAGTGGGAATCTCTAGCCACCTCACGATTAGATTATGTTTCAGAGAGCTTAATGTGATGATAAAACAAATATCAATGCATCCTTTTTTCCCTATGGATTGATTTGTTTTTTTCTTACTGTGTGACCACTTGATCCTTTCAAAGCAAAGTGTTTGTAATAACCCATTAGGAATTTACTTCCAATATACTTTATTAGAAAGCTTGGGATGAGAATCAGCACCTCCAAGTCCGAGTCCATGGTCCTCAGCCGGAAAAAGGTGGATTGTCCTCTCCGGGTTGGGGACAGGCTCCTGCCCCAAGTGGAGGAGTTTAAGTATCTTGGGGTCTTGTTCACGAGTGAGGGGAAAATGGAGCGAGAGATCGACAGACGGATTGGAGCAGCATCTGCAGTGATGCGGACGTTGTACCGGTCTGTTGTGGTGAAGAGGGAGCTTAGTTCTAAGGCAAAGCTGTCGATTTACCAGTCAATCTACGTTCCTACTCTCACCTATGGTCACGAGCTTTGGGTAATGACCGAAAGAACGAGATCGCGGATACAAGCGGCTGAAATGAGCTTTCTCCGTAGGATTGCTGGACTCACCCTCAGAGATAGGGTGAGGAGCTCAGTCATCCGGGAGAGGCTCAGAGTAGAACCGCTGCTCCTCCACATTGAAAGGAGTCAGTTGAGGTGGTATGGGCATCTGATTAGGATGCCTCCTGGACGCCTCCCACTTGAGGTGTTTCAGGCACGTCCCACTGGGAGGAGACCCCGGGGCAGACCCAGGACTCGGTGGAGAGACTATGTCTCCCAGCTAGTCTGGGAACGCCTTGGTATCCCCTCTGAAGAGCTGGAGCAGGTGGCTGGGGAGAGGGAAGTCTGGGCTTCTCTGCTTGAACTGCTGCCTCCGCGACCCGGACCTCCGGAAAAGCGGTAGAAGATGGATGGATGGATGGATGGATATACTTTATTAATAAAACAAATGGAAGGGACATGTGACAAGTCAACTGAAATGTTAACTTCATCCAGCATACTGTATACTCCACTACAGGTACTACAGTACTTTGTTACTTCCTCTTTAGCTCTGCTATAAACAGACATGGGCTGCTGCTGAACTCTGGAGATTCATTCATTCGTCTTCAATCGTTTAATCCCTTTTGGGTCGCGGGGTGGGGGTGGGGGGGGGGGGGGCTACAGCCTATCCCAGCATCTTTGGGCAAGAGGCAGACTTCACCCTGGACAGATCGCCAGTCCATCGCACAACCATTACTCTCACATTTATACCCACAGATAATTAAGAACCCCCAGCTGATGCCAATTAACCTAACATGCATACTTTTGGCCTATGGGAGGAAATGGGAGTATCCAGAAAAAAACCCATGCAGACATGGGGAGAACATGCACACTCCACACAAAAGGATCACTGATGGTCAGGGTTGTGGGATCGAACTCATGACCTTCTTGCTGTGCTGCCACAGTGCTAACCACTGTTCCACCAAGCTGCCACCTCTGGACATTTAAAAATCAGTTATTTAACATATGTGCTTCGAAAGCGATACGTCTAAAAATGGTTTTCTCCACCCCAAACAGCAACTGGTAAAAGCAAAAATATCAAAAACTGACAGTCTATTGAAAGCATTTAAAAGAACAATTTTTGCAGTGAAATACTTCTGCCACACAGTTAACTCATATGTAGGTTTATAACTACATTTCTTTTGCCTTAGTTGCTGCATGAACAGACAAGATCCCAGTATTCATAATTACTGTTCAGGTGACATAATTTTGAGTTTCACCATATCCTGCATTTATGAAGCAAACTGGTGCGTGCAAAACATTATTTCGATACTTAAGCGATTGATGATGGTTCATGTGCAAAATAGAAAGTTTTATCAACCATTTCTAAGCAGAGATGACAAAAATCTGACAAAAAAGGTTACTGTGAATCTCACCTTCCCCACAATGTCACGATGTCCATGGCTGGCAGCGAGGTGTAGAGGAGTGTCGTCTCCCCGATTCATCACATTGATACGTGCTCCTCGCATGATAAGCATGTCCACTACATTGGAGCGACCTTCTCTGCAGGCCCAGTGGAGAGGGCTGAAGCCGTGGTCATCTCTGCAAAGACAGGAGTGTTCACATTCATTACAAGTTTCACAGCAAACATTCAGCAAACCAAGGCCTTATCTATGGAAAAATATGACATTATGACAGAAAAAATATTAGCATTTTTCCATGCTAACATTTATGTCGTATCACTGGCATGAGTTAAGGTGGGACAGTCTGAGATTTTTATTTTATTTTTGGCTTTAACAGTCAATCTTCTTTTAAAATTAGAGACATCATCCAGAGGAAAGAGTTTGGTGGCAATTAAAAGAAATATAAAAAGTCAATGAGCTGTTTTGCATGTATGGCCTTGTTTTTCAACTGGGGGTCCTTACGAGAACATTCAGGGGTATACTCGGGAAACTGTCAATTTCACTTCTTAATCGGTCCAAAAGATTGCAAATAATTTGTCGTTGTTGTACATGATGCCTGTAGTGGCTCTTCCATGTCACTAGGTGGCAGTATGAATGCAATAATAATAATAATAATAATAATAATGGCTATTGTCTTCTTCCTTTTCTTCACATGTTTTACTGAGCTTAATGACCTTGTTAAGCTGTGCTAGAGGTCGTTGTGACTAGAAGAGAACAAGAGCACTCTGAGGCAAGTACAATATTCCCCACCTCAGTTTTCTTTGAAGATCCCAATACTTACTGACAGAGAGCAGTTTCCAACTTTTCAATATAATTACTGTGACAGAACCAAATTCTGATAAACCCATCATCCATGAATGTACAACAAAGTATACAACCAATATTTGTAGGGCAGGATCCTGGAGGTGAACCTGTGTAGCAAGTATGGTGACCCTAGAGAACTTTACACGTTCTATAGCAAGAGCACTGGGAATTCCAACCTTGACCTTTGACCCCAAACCTGTAGTCAGAGGTCATTGGCTCAGAGTGAACCTGTGTACCAAGTTTGGTGGCCTTAGCTTTACTCGTTGTACAGTAATAAGACATAGGGAATGTTAACCTTGACCTTTGACCTTTTGACCCCAAACCCATAGTCTGAGGTCAGGATCCCAAGGTGAACCTGTGTAGCAGGTTTGTTCACCCGAGCTGTACTCGTTTTATAGTAAAAGTGCAAATGGAATGCTAACCTTGACCCTCTGACCCCAAATCCATATTCAGAAGTCATGATCCCAAGGTGAACCTGTGTAGTAGGTGTGGAGACCCTAGCTTTCTTTGTTGTTGAGATATAGTTTCTTAGCCATTTTGATGCTGACCTTTGACCTTGCAATCCCCAAAACAGTCACACATCAGGATCACAAGGTGAACCTGTGTACCAATTTTGGTGACCCTAGCGTTACTCATTTTATAGTAATAATAGTGCAAATGGAACACTAACCTTGACCTTTGACCTTCTGACCCGAAACCCACAGTCAGAGGGCAGGATCCCAAGGTGAACCTGTGAACCAGGTTTGGTGGCCCTAACTTTACTTATTGTACAGTAATAGTAAATTTAGCATTTACCATAGTGCAAATGGAATGTTAACTTTGACTTTTGGACCCCAAACCCATAGTCAGGTCAGGGTGTAAGTCATCCAAGATGTGTCTTAGAAACAACTACTGTATCAATTTGAAAGCCTTCATCATTTCTTTCAGTAGTTATTGCGTTCAGATCTAGAGAAAATCTAACCTCTGACCTTAAGGTCATCCGATGAGAGTCAAATTGCAATACGCGTCTCATCAGTAGGGCTGCAACTAACAATTATTTTGGTAGTTGACTAATCTAATGACTACTTTTTCAATTAGTGGACTAATCGCTATTATTTCTGTCATGTCCGCCAGCTCAGCTTCCTGCTAGCATGGCTCCTGTTCGGGGCTCCAGGTCATGTTTTACCTCACCTGTTTAAGCCTGCACACCTGTGAAAATTACTTTGTTGTCAGTCTCTGCCTTAATATAATGTAGCCTATTATAAAAAGTTCCCATAGCTAAATAAAATAATGACCCATCAAACATGAGTTGAAAACGAACTTGACAGCTAATCAGAAGTGTTTGTAGCAACACAATTAAATAGTAGACGTTAAAGTGTAAAAAGTTAAACTCAAATAGCAGCTCTGCTGCTCCATAAAGGCTGTTGCAACTGCATGTTAAAAACAGAGTAATACTTAACTCCATTAAAGTAAAAAAAAAAAAGAAAACAAGCTAGTCCATCCTGTTTAAAACCTTGCTGGGTCTAGAAGTTTAAAAGTTTAATTAGGCTTCAGATGAAAATTAAAAGAGCTTCTTCCAGTCCAAAATAATAACAAAAAAAACCAAACAAAAACACTTTAAATATCAGTGCAGGAATGTAAGCCTCCACTACACATACAGTGAAATATTTGTGCCGTTTTAAATTTGTGATTATTATGGTTATCTTTTTTTAATTAAATTACAAATCACCCTATTCTAATTTACCGAGATGCACTAATATTCAGAATAAAGGCTGACATTACGGTGACAATAATAGAGAATCCGAAAAAGAGTAAGTTGCTCATGTAATTCACCCATTTACTGCAGTTAACATATATAGCTAGCATAACGGAAGCAGCTCAGCTGTCATAATTATCGTAAGAGAGATTACTGTTCGACAACAGGTAAACTAAACAGCACACACTAATAGTGTGGTCAGTTTTCTAAAGCTGAGAGAGTCGTTCATTGAAAATAAGAAGCGCCAACATTACTTGCTAACCTTACCGGTGCAGTTCGCTGACAGGTGGCTGGAGACAGAGGAACAGAGAGGAGGAGGGAATGGATGCATCGCTGTAGTGCAGCTGTGATATGATAAACTGCTTTACAATCTACATTTAACTTGTTTCATTTATTAATTTTTGGTAAAATCCTCCCATACTTTGGAAACTTTTGGCCTTCTTTGTGATTTCTCTCTGTGTCGCCATGATGCATTCCTCCTCTTCTTTGCTGGAACAGTTAAACTGAACATTTCCACGGCATGCATATAAACTGTAAAATTTAATGATTTGTCAACAATAAAAATCTGCATCAACAAATTTTTATGATCGACGTTACTGACGTCGACTAATCGTTTCAGCCCTTCTCATCAATGTATATCATAACCATGGTACCAAGTTTCGAAACATTTGGAACAAAACTGTAGGAGGAGTTGATTTCACAAGACAGTTACTGTCTATGAGGTGAGGTGAAATAAGAGGTCATAGGTCAGGGGCTACAATTCCTGCAAAAATCATCCAATAAGAACCCAATTGTAATATGCGCATCATCAGTGTATATCAAACCCTGGTACCAAAACAATCGGAACAAAATTGTAGGAGAAGCCGATTTCAAAAAAGTAAGACAGATGGACGGACTCATAGCATAATCCCCCGCCGGTCGAAGCCCAAAGGGGTAAAAAGCGATGGATAAATATTTGAAGAGGAACGATTCTGATTCTGAACTGGGCCCTGTACTGATGGAGCAGCTGGCATGGTTGGGCGCACTAAAGGCTTCCTTAGAGTGAAAGTGAGACACCTAGATGTTGTTAAGCACTGTTTTTTGCATCGCAAAGCACTGATTACCGAGACTTTACTAGCAGATCTAGCTCCTGTGTTGGATGATGGAGTATGGATGGTAAACTTTTAAAGACAAGACCTCTGAAAAACTGCATATTTGCATCCTTATGTGAGGAAATGGGAACGGAACATGAAGCCTTATTGGTCCGTACAGAGGTCCGACGGTAGTCGCACGGTAAAGTGTTGGCCTGCATACATGAGCTCTGAGAGGAACGAAAAGAGTTTTTGACTGATGAGAGGTACAGTCATGCAAAGCTGCTTGAAAGTGACGAGTGGTGTGGAAGGCTGGCATACCTGGCAGATATAATTTTGGCATCTGAATGAACTGAACACAAGAATGCAGGGCAAAGATGAAAATCTGCTGACAAGCACAGACAAAATAATGGATTCTGTTCAAAGGTACACCTCTGGCAAAAACATCTAGAAAGTGCTAACTTTGACAAGTTCCTGCCAGGATATCGGCAGGAATATTTATGTTCATTTAAACAGGCCCAAGTTTCACACTGAGTGGGTATAAACTAATTACAAAACTACATTGCCATTATGCATGCCATAATAGGCTACAGCGTGACATTTTGTAATATTTTTGGTCAGTGGGGTTCCAACATTTTTTCAATGTACAAAGGGTTCCTTGGTTCAAAAAAAAGTTGAAAAACACTGCACTAAGGAACTTATAAATGTGTTCATTCATGCCTCTGATATTACAAGGTTTGATTTAAAAAAAAAATTAGTAGCTTTGCATATAAAAATCCAATTTGGCCACTGCCACCTTGCCACTGCATCACTCACAGCCCTTCCTGGAAAACCTCTTCTGACCACTTGCAGCAGCACATTTGCTAAGAGTACTTAATAGCCCAAAGGACAGCAACTTTTCATGAAGTTAACAGGAGCCAAACCAGATTTTGTTGCCCTGGTAAAAATATTTGTTCAGTTATACATATATGGATTAGATTAGGATTTGTATGGCGCTTTACATGTCAAGTGACATCTCAAAGTGCTTATAGTGACTCCATTATTCATTCACTCCAGACAGACACTGACAGTAGTAAGCTACCTCTTTTGTCACAGCTGCCCTGGGGCAGACTCACAGAAACGTGGCTGCCAATCTGCGCCAACAGCCTCTTTGACCAGTGCTGAACATTTATACACATTCATACCCACTATCATGGACACTGGAGGCAAGGTGGATAAAGTGTTTTGCCCAGGGACACAACAGCAGGAGGCTGGGGAAAGTGGGATTCAAACTGCACACCCTACAGTTTTTGGATGACCTGCTCTACCTCTTGAGCCACTGCCGCCCCATATACAAGGGGGGGCTGAAATGTTCATAGTGGTCGAATTAGACCAAATGTGGTTTCTTTTTCAACATAGTCTCCCCTTCAGTCCACACACTTCTTCCATTGGTGTTGCAGCACTTGGATCCCTGTGCTTGAAAAATAAACTACATTTGGTCAAATTTGACCACCATGAACTTTTCAGCCCCCCCCCCCCCCCCATAGTATATACTATATAGTAGTTGAGGTTTGCTCTTAGTGCAAGTTTGAATCACAGAAGTGTTCAGAGGTGTTTTCTTACTGGGGTGGGAATAGCGAAGGATCTCGCGATTCGATTCAGATCGCGATACTTGGGTCACGATACAACCCTATCACGATTGACATTGACTTTTATTTGAACATTCTAAAAAAAAGAAGAGAATTCAAAACAAAACAAAAAAGACAAGCCAAAAATAAAATGTTCAAAAGGAGTGGGAAGAAGCCAACGCTTATACAGTCCCACCCCTTTTCCATACCCAACAAATTACAGTATCACTCATAATCATCATTATCCCACAACCACATTCACCATAATACACCCATAGTCAAATTATACAACAAAAATGACACAACAATGACAGTCCATATTGACAACAATATTACAGCAACAATAAACATACACTTCTGGCATGTTCAATACAAACACAGACAACACCATCACCTTCACAATCACCATAACACAACAACAACCTTCCCTCACTGAAGACACAATGTAACATCACTGCCCTTCATTCTCATACTGCTCAAAAATCATTTCTTTATATGTTGATTTAAATATGTGGATGTTTGGACATTGCCTGTGTTTCTCCCCCAACCCATTCCACAATTTTACCCCACACACAGACGCACAAAAACTCTTCCGAGTAGATCTTACCAAGTGCATTTTAAATTTTGTATTCCCCCGTAAATTATATTTCCCTTCTCTCTCCCTGAAAAGATTTTGTATATTGTGTGGCAAGAGGTTTTTACTGACTTTAAACATTAATTGTGCTGTGTAATAATGAACCAGATCCCATAATTCCAATAACTTTGAATGTAAAAACAATAAATTAGTATGTTCGAGGTACCCGACTTTGTGTATAACACGGACTGTCCTTTTTTGTAATATTAACAATGAATTAAGTTTACTTTTATAACTGTTACCCCAAACCTCTATACAATAAGTCAAGTATGGAAGTACTAATGAGCAATACAAGATATGAAGTGATTTATAATCTAGGACCTGCTTAATTTTATTTATAATTGCAATATTTTTTCCAACTTTGTTTTGTATGTATCTGACGTGGTTTCCAACTAATTTTATCATCCAGTATTACACCCAAAAACTTGATCTCCTTAACTTTTTCAATAACTACATTATCTATATGAATGTGTATATCATTAAATAAAAATATAATATCATTACCTTAGTTTTATCTATATTTAGTGATAATTTATTACAATCCATCCCATTTTTTTAAGCTTATTTAATTCATTATTTAGAGTATGGATTAGTTGATTATAATTATTTCCAGAATAAAATATATTAGTATCATCAGCAAATAATATTATTTTTAATAATTTAGAAACTTGGAATATATCATTTATATATATGTTAAATAATTTGGGGCCCAATACTGACCCCTGGGGGACCCCACAGGCAATTCCCATACACCCAGACAGATATTCTCCCATCTTCACAAATTGTTGTCTCTCAGATAGATAACTTGTAACCCATTTCAGAGCCATTCCCCTAATACCACACATTTGCAATTTATTAAGAAGTATTGAATGATTTATTGTATCAAATGCTTTTCTAAAATCTATAAACACACCAACTGCATATTTTCCTTGATCTAATGCATTTATTATTTCCTCTGTTGCTTCCATTATCGCCAACGATGTTGTACTCTTGGCTCTAAACCCATATTGGTTCTGATTCAGCACATCTTGTTTATTTAAAAAGTTTTCTAATCTGTTGTTGAAAAGTTTTTCCAGAATCTTTGAAAATTGTGGGAAAAGAGATACTGGTCTGTAGTTTGTGTATTGGTGTTTATTTCCTTGCTTGAATAATGGTATTACTTTTGCTATTTTCATTTTCTGCGGGAATGAGCCAGTTTGAAATGATAAATTACAAATATATGTGAATGGTTTTAATATACCATCAACAGTTCTTTTTACTAGTGCCATATCAATACCATCACAATCAGTAGATAATTTATTTTTACACTTTTCAACAACAGATTTTACCTCTAGTTCATCCACCGCTGTAAGAAAAATTGACCGAGGGTTACTTCCAATCAAAGTCTCACTCACGGTGTCTCTTCCTTGGTTTGGAATTTTTGCTGCCAACTCTGGCCCAACATTTACAAAAAATTTATTCATTTTATTTACTACCATATTCTTATCATAAATATCACCACAATTATCAGTAAAATACTCTGGATATATCATTTTCTTAATTCCATTTTTCCTTAATTTACTTAATATATCCCAAACTCCTTTTATATTATTTTTATTTTCATTTAACATTTTCCTATAGTATAATTTTTTACTAGTTTGTATTATTTCAGTTAATTTATTTTTATATGTTTTATATCTTTTTTCAGATTCTTTAGTTCTTAATTTAATGAAATTTTTATAGAGATAATTTTTCTTTTTACAAGCATTTTGTAACCCCTTGGTTAACCATGGGCAATTTTTGTATATGTGTTTTTTATTAATTTCTTTAATTGGACAGTTTTTAATCATATAATGATTTAAATATATCAATAAATTTATCATATGCCAAGTCCACATTTTTCTCTCTATAGACAACATCCCAATTCTGTAACATTAAGTCTTCATTTAAATCACTGATTCTGGGCTGCACGGTGGCGCAGTGGTTAGCACTGCGGCAGCACAGTTTACCCTTGGCCGGGGGATTGTGGGGATCGTGGGATCGTGGGTTCGATCCCAGCCCCCGACCAACAGTGATCTGTGTGGAGTTTGCATGTTCTCCCCGTGTTGCGTGGGTTTACTCCGGGATTTCTCCGGTTTCCTCCCACATGCCAAAAACATGCATGTTAGGTTAATTGGCTGTTCTAAATTGTCCCTAGATATCTGTTTCCTATAGGCCCTTAGAATAGAGGGTTAGCATTAATGAAAGCGCTTTGAGTGGTCTTTGTGACTAGAAAAGCGCTATATAAGTGCAGGTTAGTTAGTTAGTTAGTCTTCTGTTCGTATTCTTTTATAGATAATCTTTTTACATAGTTTATTACTATTCTTACTCTCATTAGCCCCATAGTTAACATCTAAAGAAACAAATACAGGCAGGTGGTCACTAATATCATTTATTATTATACCACTCACCATATTATATCCAATAACATTGATAAAAATGTTGTCTATCAGGGTAGCACAGTGTGTCATTATTCTTGTAGGTTTTGTAATCTTTGGAAATAAGGTTAAGCTATACATTGTATCTAAGAAATCGTCAGTTGCTTTGTGTTGTTTTATTTTCATTAAATCTATATTAAAGTCACCACAAATAAAGACATCTTTTTGTCTTATTTTTGCATACATCTTTTCCATCCCATTTTTAAATTTTTCCATATCAGATCCTGGTGCTCTATATATACACAACTTACTATTATATTTTTTCTTTTTTCCATCGTAATCTCAATTGTTAAACATTCCATACTTTCATTCACTGCTGATGTCATGCTGTCCACTTTTTTACTTTTTAATTTTCTATCAACATACAGTGCTACCCCACCACCACCTTTACATTTCCTATTTTGTGTGTACATCTCATATCCATATAGTTCAAAATTTACATCTTTTTCTTCATTAAGCCATGTTTCACTTATTGCAATAATCCTAAATGGTGTATTAAATTGATTTAAAAACTCCTTAATACTATCAAAGTTTGCATAGAGACTCCTACTATTAATATGTATTATTGTTAATGTTTGATCCAAATTCATAATTCCATTTAATTGTTGTTCTTCATAATAAACACACTTATTATTAATATGATTAAAATAGTTATTGTCTGGGTCAATATTTCCTAAAATGTCTTGTGGTTGCTGCTCAGTATTGACAAAGTTTCCAGCTTCAATTTGCCCCACTACACTTTAATCATCAAATAAGGAGGGATGATTGGTTAAAGTACTAATCATAAATTATGACAACCATGTACACCAAAAGGAAAAAAGGAAAAGAACACAAAATTTCCACTCATGATCCTACTGCACCGTTATTCCTGAATCAGGGCTAAGGTTTAAATCTGTCCAATTCCTCCATTTCTCTAGTCATTATTACTTTAGCGTCTTCTGGAGTGCCAAGCAGTTTTATCCACACCTTACAGTTTCTTGTCCATGTCGACTGTATTTTTCCTTGTTTTCTGAGGGCCCTGGCTTGTCTAGCTATTTCGGAGTTCTTTTTTGTTAAATGTTCATTTATGTAGACAGCCGTTCCTCTCAGTTTTTTTGCTTGTCGCAGAAGATCAGTTTTTGCTTTCCTACTGACGAATCGGATGATGATCGCTGGTTTTCCTTTACTGGTTTTTTTGGGTAACGTGTGGCAAGCCAAAATAGTCTCATTGTCCACAACAATGTTTTTAGAGTTGAAAAAGGTTAATACCTGCTGCTCAAGAGTGTGTGATTCAGCCAGTCTCTCATCCTGCTCATCCTGATTACCAACTCCAGCTGTCACACGTGCATAGGAGCGGTGTCTGGTGTTTAGACCGCTCACAATGACGTCATCCATTCTTGTATGTTGTTCTAATTCATCCACACATTTTTCTAAGAATTTAATTTTCTTGTCCTTGTCCATAATTTCAGCCTTTAACTCACGCACTTGTTCCATAAGGTTAACAAGCAGCGTTTGTTGTTTAGATATTTTAGATATTTCTTCAGACATACAGTTTAGTGAGAGTTTAATCTCCTCCAGTTCCTCTCCATGTGTCTGATTCTT
Organism: Pholidichthys leucotaenia; assembly: GCA_020510985.1. NCBI lineage: Eukaryota > Metazoa > Chordata > Actinopteri > Cichliformes > Pholidichthyidae > Pholidichthys > Pholidichthys leucotaenia. The sequence continues at coordinate 250,594,146 of CM035847.1, read as the reverse complement.
TTTTGGAGGCATAATGACTAGTTTGATTAGGATCAAGGGAGAAGCTCACCTGTTGACTAGTAATTGGGTAACTGGATCTGCCGGTGAAGCCAAGCAGGCCAATGCTCCCTCGGTTGCTAGTGGAGGCCTCCAGCTAGCGTTGTTCTATCAGGCGGTGAATCCGAAGCTCTCCCAGTGGCTAACGGAGACCGTTAGCTTGGGTCGTAGCCTGGTAGCAGGTATCTGATAGTAAAGCCAAAGCTCTCCCGGTGGATCCTGCAGCTAATGATAGCAGGATAATTTCTGGTGCTACCAGTATCTGGTCCAGCCGACCTCAGATCCGGCTGAAGCCTCAGTTAGCTCCTCCGCTGAGCTCCGCCGCTGTAGTTGAGGTCCAATCCGGCCGGAGTCTCTGTCAGCTTCTCCGCTGTTAGCTCCGCCGCTTACCACCGCACGGTGAAGGTGTCCCGCAGCTCAGACGATCCGCTGCAAAACTCCCGTTGCAGGTAGCAGGACGTTGCAGGACAATGCCAGAAATCAGATCTCCAGCCCACAAATAAACACCATTTCTAGTGATGGGTAGATGAGGCGTCATGATGCGTTTTGACACATTGCCAAACTGTATAATCATGTTTCCAAGTAAAACTGTTGACATCTCGTTCATATAATAAAGTATTTTCGGGGCTTCATTTTCCGCGGAGACACATCTCTGCACACAGGGAGGGTGGTGGATAGATTCCCACTCCAGATACGTTTAGCTTACTCTGTGGACTCTAAAAAGCAGCTGAAAACTTTTTTTGTTTAACAAGGATTTCCATTGAGTTTCAGTTCAACTACTTAATGGTAAGTCTGATATTTCAAAAATTATTTTAATCTTGTGTTTTAACTTGTTTTTGTATTTTTACAATCATTTTTATTCCATTTTATTGTACAGCGCTTTGTGACTATATGTCTGTGAAAAGCACTTCATAAATAAACTTTACTTACTTGGCGCTCGGAGAAAAAGCAAGCTCCATGCCGGTGTGTTTTTAGCTCAGCTGTTGCTAATGCTGCTCCGAGACATGCTGGCCCACATGTTCTGAGTGGTTGGTTTTTTTTGGTGCAGCACTTCTTGCAGGTTGTGTGTCATATCAAGGTCTTTCCTTGCATCCTTTTTATAAAATCCAAAAAAGGCCAGAAATTTGAGCCAACTTTGAGCTATTTCAAAGCTGCCTGCAAATCTTGCGAGACAAGCTATGACTTCAAATGACTGGGTGCTTGCTTGGCTCCATCTAGTGGACTGAAAATGCAATTGGTTGAATACCCAGGAGAGTATGCAGTGTTTACATGATAATAAAAGATCAATCCATGCATTTAGGCATTGGTACATCATCATTAGTGTCAAGTATCACGATCCATCACTGAATCGATCTTTTGTCCCAGTCCTATTTCTTACAATACAAAATATGACAGCTGAAGAGCACGTAGAGCATATTTAAATCTGATATGGATTAAACTGCAATCATATAATTTAGAAATTAAATCTTAAGAATTTGAGAGTTTGTAATAAAATCTTACTGCATGTCCTAGAAATACTGGCAACAGATCTTCCAAATTGTTCCTTTGTTCTGTCATTTTCTGTTTTAAAAAGGGAAGACCCGGGGAGGGGGAAAGCAGTTAACGGGCCCCTGGCACTCATCAATCCTGTCTCAGTGACAATAGTGATGACATACTGGACAGTGGCCTTGATTACACGACAGCAAAACTGATGGTGTGCCAGTAGAATAACAACTGAGAGATTAAGATGCAGGAAGAGCTGAGTGACAGCCAATCAACAAAAGGCTAAAAAGGAAAACAACAACAGTCAGCTATAGTTTGCTCCAATCCTTATAAGGCAAAGTGAGACTTCCTGCAGCAATTTGTGGCACACTCAGCATCTCTGTTCATGCTCCTCTTTTCATCTCCCACTGCACTCTGTACTCTTTCACTGAAACATCTGGACAGCAAGACTAATGACAGATTCTACTTTCCATATCCTCTCCTACTGCATAAGAGCCCGGCTGTTTGTGCCAACACACAGCACAATCCTCTGTTAATAAAGTTTTGCCCTTGTTCTGAAATTATGCCCAGGGAGACAGCATTATAATAAGATCTGAGAACTGAAGAAGTATTATCTGAGGGGAATTTGAACCCTCTGCCCCACCACTCAATTCACTGGCTTGTATTCACACATCTTTCAGAGCTCGACTTAAAACAGCATCAAGAGCCCCACAGTACACTTCTGTCTCTGTGACCCACTGTAAATTTGTTCACAGAGCAATTTCCTCCCAGACCAAATCCTAAAAAACTAATTAGCTTCAGTTTATGACAGCAAAACTCCCATGGATCAACTGGAATAATTTGATTGGATTTTAGTCCCAAACTACTCTGGGAAATGAGGTACAGCCACAATGTTTTAAAAGTGCTCTGATATTTCAAAGTGCCATGTATTTTAAACACTAGGGGTGGGACAAACATCATTTCAGTGATGGACTGCAATACTTGACACTAACGATGCACTGATCCCTAAACGCATGGATCAATCTTTTATTAATTACGTATATGCATGTAAGCGTTGCATACTCTCTTGGGTATTCAACCAATTGCATTTTCAGTCCACTAGATGGTGCAAAGCAAGCATCCAGTCAAGTGAAGTCATAGCTTGTCTCACAAGATTTGCAGCCAGATGGAGCAAAAGCACCCATTGTCGGTGGAAGTCATATCTTGTCTTGCGAGATTTGCAACCAGCTTTGAAAGTTAGGAAGCAGTTAGCTCAAATGTCTGGCCTTTTTTGGCTTTTATAACAAAGATAGAAGACCTTGACATAACACAACCCACAAGACCTGCACAAAACAAAACAAAAAAAAAACATGCAGGCCAGCACACATCTCGGAGCAGCATTAGCAACGGCTAAGCTAAAAACACACTGGCATGGAGCTTCTGAGCAGTGCTTGGAGAAAAAGTCATGCTTATTTATGAAGCACTTTTCAGAGACATATAGTCACAGAGCGCTGCACAATAAAATGGAATAAAAGGAAGTTGATAGATTAAAAATAATATTAAAAATACAAAAACAAGTTAAAACACGAGATTAAAATAATTTTAAAATATCAGATAACATTAAAAAGGAGTTGATTTGAAACTGAACGGACAGCCTCCTTAAACATAAAAAGTTTTTGGCTGCTTTTTAAGAGTCCACAGAGTCAGATAAACATAGCTGGAGTGGAAATCTATTCCAAATAATGCCTCTATGGAAAATGAAGCCTTGAGAATATTATATGAAAGAGATGTCAACAGTTTTACTTTGGGAAATGATTTGATGCTGAATAAGGTGAAAAAACATTTAAAAGCTATGGTATTGTGTTACTCAATATTGCGATAGCGTGATTATCGTTGAATCGTGATAGGATCGTATCGTGACCCAAGTATCGCAATCTGAATCGAAAGGTCCCTCGCAATTCCCACCCCTACTAAACACAGTCACTGTCCTGCTCTGTTTAAGTTTAGAATCACTTTTCCTAAATTAAAAAATGCTGTTGTGGAAATGCATAAAGAAAATAGTTCAATCAGTACTTCTAAGTATATTAGTAGAATAATCATCTCAGTGCTGTATAATAAAGTGTTGTAGTATCTGAGAGGAAGGACAGTAGGACGGTACAGTACAGACAGTTTGAGAGTCCATTATAGGGCCTACAGCTAAAACAATCATGAACAATTCAAAAGCATCAACCAACAGCTACCAAATCAAATTAAATAAAAAGCTACTCTGAAGCCATAAAATATTACAGTATGCTTAGAAAACATAATTTCAACAGTGTAGTAACTCCATATTTGATCATCCCACTTCTAATGATGTAAAAATATCCCAATTACACGGCGGACAATCCAATTTTCTGGGGACAGAAAATTGAAAATCAAAGTTAACCAGGTTCAGTCCCTTTGGAAACTAAGATATTTGGACGCAGTGATAATCCCATTGCGCTTATTTATTTTCTAGCCATCAATTATATTCAATTAAACAAAATTATTTTTACATTTTCTATTGAAATTAATGGTTGAAAAAAAAAAACTGTTTACGTTTGTTTGATTCTGTGATAAAATAATTGCCTTTTTTCCTCCCATCCCCATCACAAAACACACTAAAAATAAAGTCCCACCAAGCTTTAAAAATACATTTAACAGATAATTGGTTATAAAAACATACAGGCTTCAATCCACATAAAACTGCTGAAAACGTACTTCTGTGGTAACATCAACTGAGGCTTGGTTTCTGTGTGTATTTCTATTCCAGGGTGGATTTTTCCTTTAAGCCAACTCCATCCACCAAACCAGGAGGTACTCAAGTGCCTAGTTTTTCCTCTGCAACCCCCTCCACACCGATTACGGTAATTTATTTCAGGCACTTCCACCTGTCAGCAGAGCTCAGCTTGGCAGACTGAGAAGCCAGAGGAAGAGCCCTGTCTGCACCCTGTATGTCTCTCCACCAACATCCTCACCAGGTCAAATAACAAGCCTCACCCAAGGGAGGGGAAAAAATGTCACAGAAACATCTAACAAGTCAAAAGAAGCCAAATAAGAAATTTTCTTTCACTTTAGAAACACTTTACAGGTAATATAAACATGTATAGAGGTTGTTTACCTTTGTTATTAATGTATAAAGCACTTCATTACAGTTATGATCACAGGACTAAGACTAATAATGTAATGGTGACTTTCTTTTCTAGGAGCATGTTGGATTGGGTTGCCCCCAACAAGTATTTCTGACTGTAAAACTTGTTTTTAATTGGGGTGTGCTCAACAAACAATTCCGAGGCACCAAGTCAGATATTTTTTTTCTGGCTACCCCGGTACGGTGAGCCTCTTTGAACCTAAAATCACACTGTGGCTTTCCCAAGACAGAATCCTCCTCACCCTTGGTTCAGAAAGACGGTCAAATGTAGTCAAAACATTACATACAGAGATGAAAAAGAACATATCTATAGTGCTTCATTTCTTCTTTCCAATTTGTAAAGAAATATTATTCCGATTGATTCTGTATACAAGGTGAGGCTGAAAAGTTCATAGTGGTCTAATTTGACCAAATGTGGTTTATTTTTTAACCGCAGGGATCCAAGCGCTGCAACACCAATGGAAGAAGTATGTGGACCGAAGGGGAGACTATGTTGAAAAATAAACCACATTTGGTCAAATTTGACCACTATGAACTTTTCAGCCCCCTCTCGTATGTTAGGATTCTGCAAATGTTAGGATTCTGCCACCAGACGCTAGAGTTAGCAAGTAGCTAGCTTTTCTGGGGGCATCCAGGGTTGCTTTTTTGCAACATTAATAACTAGCAGGATGTCCATGATATCAGCTGGCTATGGACCACGGAAAGAATGGAAATGCACGATTAGTTGAGCCTGGATATGACAGATTTAAGCATTCAAGATGTCTGGGCCTATGTGTCGTGCATCAGCAGTAGTGTAAAATGAACCATTAAAGGTGAACAGGACAAGCCATTTCATGAAAACAAAGATTTAAAAAAAAATAATAGATGAACAAAGTCTTCAGAAAGGTGGAGAATTAAAGCCTTAATCTATCTTCTACCTATAAACGCAAGGAATCTTTGTATGCGTGTTCCTCACATATCTCTCAAACTGTTCATCAGACTGACTTCAGATTTTATAAGTGGTTTGCTGAGGTTACAAGGGTGTACATCCCCGACTATGGAGTTGGTCAGTCAAAATATGTCATTTTTATCAATAAAAGTTTAGTCATTGCTCTCTCCTCATGTCCAGGCTTCTCGGAGTGTGGGCGGGATTTCAGATTGACTCTATACTGAGTGGATAATACGCAGCATCACGACCAGTCACCACAGCACTCCGTGAGGAAAACAAGGAAGTGAAAAGTGACAAATCTGACTAGATGCTTAAAAAAAATTATATTATGTTGCTGTGATTGCGTAGATCTAAAGGAATCTTAATTTTGTTATCGCGTCATCAGATCTGCGACCATATGTCTTGGACACTTGGGTGAAGAGAGGTGCAGAGCTGTTAACCAATCACCACATGGTGGTGAGTTGGATCTGATGGCGGGGAAGGATGCCATTCAGACCCAGCAGACCCAAACGTATAGTGAGGATGTGCTGGGAACATATGGCTGAGGCCCCTGTTCAAGAGATCTTCAACTCCCACCTCCGGAAGAACTTCCACCATATCCCAAAGGAGACTGGAGACATGGAATCTGAATGGGCCGTGTTCTCCACCTCCATTGCTTAAGTGGCTGCTCACAGCGGTGGCCGCAAGGTTGTTGGTGCTTCTCGTGGTGGCAACCCCTGAACCAAATGGTGGACACCAGAGGTGAGGGGGGCCATCAAGCTGAAGGAAGAGTCCTACTGAGCTTGGTTGGCTTGTGGGACTCCTGAAACAACTGAGTTGTATCAACAGGACAAGTGGAGTGCAGCTCGAGCAGCTACTGAGGCTAAAACTGTGTGGGAGGAATTCAGTGAGGCCATGAAGCAAGACTTTGTCGGCCTCGAAGAAATTCTGGCAAACTGTCCGATGACTAAGAAAGGGGAAGCAGCTCCCTGCCCACACTGTGTATGGTGCAGATGGAGAGCTGCTCAACCTCCCCGGAAAGGTCTATGCCAAGGTACTGGAGAGTCCAACCGTTGTTCGAGCCTTAGATTCAGGAGGAACGATGTGGTTTTCATCCTGGTCGTAGCACATCAGACCAACTTTCCAAGCTCTCAAGGATCCTTGAGGGTTTGTGAGAGTCTGCCCAACCAGTCTACATGTGATCTGTGGACTTGGAGAAAGCATTTGACCATGTCCTTCGTGTGTGTGTGTGTGTGGGGGGGGGGGGGGTCGCTTGGGGAGTATGGGGTATCAGGTAGGGATGGGAATTGGGAAACAATTCCTGTTGGTAACCGGTTCTACATTTTTCGAGTCCCCAGAATCATACGTCGCTGATGTTATCAATTCCTCTTTTCGATGCTGCGGCTTTAAAACACTTCTGTGTTTTTTCTAAAATTGGCATGCGTCATGATATTATATGTTGTTGTTACCAAGCAACATCATGACGTTGTTGCTACTGCGTGATAATGGCGGAAGAGTATGTAAACACGAGCAGCATGGCGTATAGTAAACACAACTTGAAACATCTCTTGATGTGGCAGCATAGGATACAATGAAAGACTGTAATGTGTTCGACAGTCTACAAAGCGTGGTCGCACTTGATTGCCAAACAACAGCACCTTCGTTAGTAATGGTAATATTAGCTTATTATTAGTAGTAGTAGAATATTAGCACAACATTAGCAGTCCTCCAGGCTAAATTTAATCCATTTAACTCACAAACCCAACGAAAAACGTCTAACATTTAAATATGAGCTCATTCTTTTTAGATGACAGCAACAGGTAACTGAGGTTCTACCAACCTGCTCATTCTTCATTCCTTGCCAGGAAAACCCACTGACACCAGCTGCACACAGAGCTGTAATGAAGTTTGTATTTAAAGGCTTGCATCCATTCCTGACCGTAGAGCAGCTGGAGTTTGGGTAGGTGGTACGTGTAATGTAGGTTACAGATTAATACTGAACTAGACTCTTTGCAATGTCTTGAGGTTTTATGAGTATATTAATACACAATTGAGTATTTTATGCATGTGTGTATATACACTGTGCATATATACTGTATATGCTTAAAAAAAACATGCAAAAATTACACCCAAATACAGCATGTATATTTTTGTGATTGCTAAAATAACAATTGTGCAGATGTTTCTAATCATTTCAGCATTTCATACTGCTTTTATTTATATTGCTTTTCAACATTTAAACATAAATGTTACAAGGCATAAATGACCATTCTTCTAAGGAAAGCATGTTGACAGTCTTTTATATATTTGATTTTATTATATCTTTTTAATAGAAGTATTGTTTAAAGTCCGAAAAATAACAAAACTCCTGCACTGAGGAGATAAACGAAGATAGGCACCGCCCCATACACCTACATAAACTCTGCATTGAGGCTAAAATCCTGAGAAGGCCTGCTTTTTTCCCCACACGGAAAACTGATCAAGAAGTGATAAGGGAATCAATAAAAAAAATCAGATCGATAAGCAAAATTGACAATGCCAGTAATACTAATAAGATCTTATCAATTCCCATTCCTAGTATCAGGCTCGTTGTTACAAGCTATCCGGTCTGTAAATGACTGTTGTAAGAGTTTGGTTCGTATTGCCAACAATCAGTCGAACTTGTTTCCAGTGAGAGTTTGTCTCTGCCAGGGCTACCCTTTTTCACTGATCCTGTACATAATATGAATGGACAGGATTTCTAGGTGACCTCAGGATCTCATCTATGCCATTTGCAGATGATGTTGTCTTGTTGGCTTCTTCAAGTAATGACCTACAGGTCTTGCTGGCATAGTCTGCTACTGTGTGTGAAGTGGCTGGGATGAGAATCAGTACCTACAAGCCCGAGTCCATGGTGCTCAGCCAGAAAAGGATGGATTGTTCTCTCTGGGTTGGGGACAAGGTTCTGCCCCAAGTAGAGGAGTTTTCAAGTATCTCTGGGTCTCATTCATGAGTGATGGGAAAATGGACCAGGAGATTGACAGATGAATCGCAGCAGCATTGCAGTGATGCAGAAGTTGGACCAGTCTGTCGTAGTGAAGATGGAGCTGAGCTCTACAGCAAAGTTGTCAATTTCCCGGTCAATCTACATTCCTACCCTCACCTATGGTCACGAACTTTGGGTAATGACCAAAAGAATGATATTGCGGATACAAGCAGCTGAAATGAGCTTTCTCCATAGGGTTGCTGGACTCACTCTTAGAGGTGAGGAGTTCAGTTTTCCGGGAAAGGCTCAGAGAAGAGTCACTGCTCCTTCATATTGAAAGGAGTCAGTTGAGGTGGTTTTGGGCATTTAATTAGGATGCCTCCCACTTGAGGTGTTTTGGGCACATCCCACTGGGAGGAGAGCCCAGGGTACACCCAGGACATGATGGAGAGACACTGGTTGTATGTCAATTCAGGTGTTGCAGCCTCATAGACTGTGGCCCTGGAGGCCAGAACACTCAAAGGTCGGTGGGCTGCATCTCAAGGCTGATTTATGACTGTTAAATGAGATGGTCTAGTCTTTGGAGGACGTATGTTTGGTGACTATGCGCTACACTGTTGCCTAGCAACCATGACAGCATCAGCTGAGTTTGTTTGCTTTTTTGGCTGACATTTTTGACAGAGATAGAACTTTATTTTTTAATTTTTTTTAGAATTGTATTTTCTTTACCTTCTTCTGGAGAATCTTCACCAGATAGAAAACAGACCATGACAGATAAAATATGACTTGAACTCATGTTAAAGTCAGCGGGTAAAATTAATGTAAATTAAAACCTTCCATCTTCTTCCGCTTAATCCTTTTCGGGTCATGGGGGGGCTGGAGCCTATCCCAACATCTTTTGGGCGAGAGGCAGGGTACACCCTGGACAGATCGCCAGTCCATCGCAGGGCCAACACAGAGAGACAGACAACCATTCACTCTCACAGTCATACCTAAGGACAATTTAGAATCCCCAGTTTTGATGCCAATTAACCTAACTTGTATGTTTTTGGCATGTGGGAGGAAACTGGAGAAATCCTGGAGTAAACCCACGCAGACACGGGGAGAACATGCAAACTCCACACAGATCACTGTTGGTCAGGGGCTGGGATCAAACCCAGGATCCCCCAGCCAAGGGTGAGTTACTGTGCTGCTGCAGTGCTAACCACTCCGCCACCGTGCTGCCTAAAACCACAAAATTAATTTTTCTTACTTTAAATATGTATATCAATTAGACTGAACTCTAAAATATATTCTTAGTTACATGACCAGTAGAAAATATAACAGTTTACTGTTATCATTTATGAGCATTATGTAGCTAAATAATAACATGTTTTGCCTTGTATCAGCTCTGATATTTAGTTTTTAATGTTCTAAAGCAGACCACAGTCCTGTACTGTAGAATGATGACCCTCAATGATTTTCAGCAGCAGCAGAACAGATTCCATCTTCAGCTTCATCCAAGTTGTACCAGTGCATCTTGGTAAATTAGAAAATCATGATTTGTCATTTAATTTTAAAAACTATAATCATTATTATCAATATTAAATTAAAATGCTTCACTCTGTTTGTAATAAATATATGAAAGTCTTTTAGAATTAGCTTGCAAAAAAAATAATCTTTTTCAAAAAACTACTTCATTGAAATGCAGTTTTTCTAACTATTAACAGTAAACATGCAATATTTTTATTTAGCTTGTTTCAGTTTGCAAAGTAAACTGCTAAAAAAAAAAATCAATAAAACAATTCATCATTTATAATTATTAATTATTTTAAATTATTATAATTATTTATAAATCTTGAGTCCAGCCCGTTTTTTCCACTGCTGACCCCTCGGTTCCTGCAGGTTCACCACCGTGGACCTCAGAAATAAACGAGAAAAAAGAATCGGAGAAATACGATCATCACCTCAGATGTAATGGGACATTTTTAAGATCAGCATAATAAAATTATTTCAGATGTCCTGTCCCTCCTCAGCTTCATCAAGTGCTCGGTTTTCTCTAACAAAAACCTTAGGTGTTTTTTTTTTTTGTTTTTTTACAGTAAATAACATCAACTTCCCGATGTTTCTATGTGACTAAGTTATCTTAAAACAAGTTATTTCAACCACGTCATACTTTATTTTTATACTATTACTGACATTAGTTAATAAACTGACATTAATGGGGGGGAAAAGGTTTGACTTCAGAAAAAATAAATAGTTCAATATGTTTAATACGTTAAGCAAAGCATACAGCACATCAGAAAAAATAATGTTACGTAAGATAAGCTTAAATAATCAGATGTTGCCATTTTCTGGATTACGGGTGTTTTCACGTTCAAATTGCTGCAGAATTCAAGCAAAAAACTGACTTTGAATGGTTTCTGACTTCGTTCTGCTTCTGCCTGAGCTGGGGAAAAAAGAAAAAAGCCAGGCTGAGCCACGCGCTGAATGCTGGGATATGTTAAGGCCACAAGGATACTTTTCATGTATCCTTCGTTTTCTGGGTTTTGAAAACTGCATTTGTTGGCCGCACTTGAAGGAGCCCACGGAATGGGACAGCCTTTGACGCAGCACAGTGACGTATCTGGCCTAGAAATCTGCACTTGGAGGACGCAGAACCTGAATTGAGAGACAGCCTCTGTCTCCCAGCTGGCCTGGGAACACCTTGGTATCCTCTCTCAAGAGCTGGAAGACATGGCTTGGGAGAGGTAAGTCTGGGCTTCTCTGCTTAGACTGCTGCCTCCATGACCTGGATCCCCAAAAAGGCAGTAGAAAATGGATGGATGGATGGTAAATGTGACATTGAAGTAGTTGATTAACAAATATTGTGGCACTGAACTGGTAGGGGGAAACCTGATGCAATGATTTGAACCTTACACCTTCCTGTGCAGCATTTGAAAGTCCTTCCTTCAGTCAAATGGTGGTATGGATGTTAGCAAGTTTGAAATTGTCCTTTCTTTCAGAGAAAATACTTTGTTTTGCATATCTTTTTCTACTGCTAATCTGAATATGTCTAAACAACCCTCAGAATGCTTAAAAATAAAATAGCTAGCTCCGTCCTGGGGCAGCGCCTTGATCCGGTGGAGGAGATAGGAGAGAGAAGGACGGTGGCTAAACTGTCATCTCTGCTGGAGTCCGAGTTCCACCCTATGCAGGACGTACTGAATGCACTGAGGAGCTCATTTAGCAGCAGACTACATCATCCCAGGTGCACAACCGAGAGGTTTCGCAGGTCCTTCCTACCAACAGCTGTCAGACTGTACAACCTAAGCAGGGCTGCTCGCAGAGATAGCAAAAAGACGTAACAACCTAAGTTTTTTTTTGAATGCAAAAGATGCAATAGACTTGCACAATGGTCCCCTCCGGCATACAACTAGGAAAATACCGGTCGCTATGGAGGGTGAGAATATTTATGGGTACATAATCATACCATGTAGGATAACTAAGTAGACGGTTGTGCTGTTTCATCCCATCTAGCAACAATGCTCTGCACTGTGTGTGTTTATACATTTACATATTTATTCCATCTAGCTACAATGCTCCGCACTGGGTGTGTTTATGTTTATATTTATATATCTATATATTCTTTCCATCTAGCTACAATGCTCCGCACTGTGTGTTTATATATCTACATATTATTCCATCTAGCTACAATGCTCCACACTGTGTGTTTATATACTCATATTTATCCCATCCAGCTACAATGCTCTGCACTATGCGTCTGTGTGTATATATATATATTTATAGTAATATGTACATATGTATATTAGCTGCTCTTGCTTGCTTGCTTTTTTTTTCTTGCCTTCTGATTGTTGCTCTGAGTGTTGCTATCCCTGTGCTGTTGCAATCCTGGAATTTCCCCGTTGTGGGACTAATAAAGGCTTATCTTACCTTATCTTAAATAAACTCAATTTTGCACAGTAGTCTCCAACAAAGATATTTTCAAGAAATTGGTTAAAGAATATTGCTAAAAGCACTGATATACATAAAGTGACCATTGTAGCAATGTTCATAATCTAAAGTCTCGGAAATTCTTATTCACGCGTTTACTGTACTTCCTTTTTATAGATTTATATTTTCAGGAACTACACAGAAAGTCATCACTACAATTATTCACAAGCCAAAGAAAGCCTATCAGTAAGGAATGTATTACTTTATTTTAGGGGTGCTCCAGTACGAATTTTGGGGCTTTCATTATTCGATAGTAATTAAAATCCACATATTCAGTATTCGTCTTTTTTCTCCTCAGTGTACTGCAACATCAAAGTCTTCAAACTGTGACTTTACTTAAAACTGAGAACTTTTTTCTTGCCATTTTTTTTCTTATAAATCTGCATCTTTTTGCTCTCAACGTGAATTCTTATAAATTTGTGACCTGACCTATTTTTGTATATTTCCAGCTTCTCAAAATGATTTTTTCAAGAATATTCAGTTTGTTCAGGTAATTTTTTTTCTTACATATTTGCAAATGTATATTAATGTATATTCAGTAGCTTTTTTTGTTATGATTCACTACTTTTTTCTTATAAATCTGTGACTTTTTCCCACCCTCTAGATTTTGGAATGTTTAATTTACTTAAATAGTACAATAACAAAGTTGAATATCTAGGTATCTAATCTGAAAACCAAAATACCAGTGTATGAAAGAATATCTGGATAGTTAAATATTTGGTACACTTCTACTTTATTTGGGCCTGTAAAACAAAAAAAATTACACTATGTAAAAACAGTGTTGTAGATTAGAAAATAGTTACACCCTAGTGTAACATTTAAAAAGAAAAGTTTTTGACTTTTCAATTAAGCCTTGAAATCAACCAGGAAACATTATAGGGTAAATAAATGGAGCAATCTGATGCTGCTGGGAAAACACAGGAAATGTTTTAGTGGAGAAGAGGAAGGTGATGTGCCCTGTTATGGCTTAACTGTGCATTCCTCTTTTGAAAAATACACTAAAGGCACCACATATACACAAACATAAACCGTGTCCTCTAGCCCAGCCTACTACAATCATCTCCTCCACCTCCCACCCAGTTTTGGAGGTGGTAGATGGTTCCAGTGAGGCCCGTTGGTTAGTCCTTGTAAGGAGATTCAGCATTCCATAACTGCTCTTTGTATGGAGTTACGTCTGCGTAAACACACTGTCAAGGAGCAGTACAGAAAATATTACAGTATCACAGTAAGTGTATGATAGGGGCTTACTACAACATTTACTATAGTGTGATTACTTAAGTAAGGAAGAAATACACAACATAAAAATATTTTTTTAAGTTGTCTGTGTTTTTTCAACGGATTTACTGTAAGACAATTTTGCACTGCTGAATCCGAAAATGACATCCATTTCTCTCCATCAGGTCAGGTTTTTATGCTAAGTTGTAAGCAGTTGTACAGTTGTACTGTAAATTGAATAGTAGACACTGATAAAGGCAAGTACATTTAAATTGAATGTTATGTCATCATTGTTCAAAATGCAAAATTTCAAGAAATAAAGAATTTTGCATCATACAGTATAAAGCGAAAATACCCGTACATGTAAACAAAAACGTAAAAACATGTGGCCATAGTTCAAAAAGTTGACCTGATTGAGCAAAACCAATGTGATTTTTGGATTCAGCACATCAAAATTGTCCTAAATCAGCTAAAAAAAACTTAAGACAATAAATTTGGTGTTGACCAGCGTTATCTTCTTCTTCTTCTTTTAGATTTGATTGGCAGTTGGCAACCAGCTTACAGGTGCATTACCGCCACTGACGTGATTATCATCACTCTATAGCTTTGTCTAAGGAGTTCTGAACAACAACTTATGTGTGAAAAAATTATCCGTCCCTGGACTGTGTCCTAAGGGCTTCTAGGATAGTAGCCTGTCGAAGGAGTTCTGAACAACTCCTTATGCGTGAAAAAACTATCCATCCCTGGTGCATTTGAAGTTAGAATATCATCAAAAATTAATTTATTGCAGTAATTCAATTCAAAAAGTGAACCTCATATTGTACAGATTCATTACACACAAAGTGATATATTTCAAGTCTTTTTTTTTTTTTTAAATGCTGACGATTATGCCTTAGAGCTAATGAAACCCAAAACTGAGTTTCTCAAAAAGTTTGAATATTACATAAAATCAGCACACACACACACGTTAGTTACGACCAAGCAATTTGATTGGACAACAGCGTGAGTGAGTGAGTGAGTGAGTGAGTGAGTGAGTGAGTGAGTGAGTGTTCATGTTTAGTGCCATGTCAGCATCTATGGCCATTTCATGGCAAAAAATAAAATTAATAAGAAAACTGTGTTACTGGACAATAGGGATTCCAAGAGTTACTAAAATCCACGATAACTGCACACCAGCGTTTCAGTGGATATGTATCACTCTGCTTCAAAGGTGTTCATGTAACCGTTAATTACTAACACTAATTTACCATCAACTAACAGTGACAATTGCAATACTGTGTTGAATACCTTAATTTCCACAGTGAGGGGCTGTTTGAAAAGATTTCTTACTTGGCCCGGAAGTCCCATCCTTTTGAAAAAAGCCTTATTCAGCAATAAACATCGTGAAGCTATTTAACATCTGTTTAAAAAAAACAGGCAGTGCTAGAGTTGGATTTACTGTGTCGATTAACAAACCACAATATCTTTGTGGTGATGGATGCTTTGTTTCATCTGAGAATGCAAAGAAAAGTGAGCGAAGTGTGCTCAATTGCTAGTATGTTAACTACTAGCCCCTGGCTAGCTACTGGCATTGGCTACGTTTTGATCTCGGGTCTTCTGCAGTACCGACTCAACAGATGTGTTTTATAAACACTTATTACTCTTGCGCTTGACAATATTTAATTTGTTTACATGTGTGTGAAATGACAATAGACGTCTTCATGCTGATTGAGATGTTTAGCAACATTTAGAAGAGACTATTTTTTTTCTCAGCTGCACAAAATAACTGGTTATAACAAACAAATCATAATATTTTGTCCAGTGCTGCTGTCATTTAACCTGCTGCACTCCGGTGTACCGCAGGCGGACACGTCTCTGCGTCCTAGAGCGCACGAGGGCGCTGCGTCCTGGAGCGCACTGAAAAAAAAAAAAGCTGCACTTCCGTTCTTCCACTACAGACACAGCCGCGAACAGAAAGCCAAAGGAGTGCTTTGATTGGTTTAGATGTGATTGACCTCTCATTCGACTAATAAGAGCCTTGAATTGGGTTTCTGAAACCTTGAAGAACCAATGACTGAAAACCTAGCAAGAAGGACCCACCTACCAACGGCTGCGAATACAGCCAGCCAATTGAAGCACAGAAGTTCGAAAGCTGTTTTGTGTAAGGCTGGGTGACACACAGGCGTTCGCCAGTCTTTTTTCCTAACTACTGTTCTTATTTGTTTTGAAAAATCGTTCGCCAAAACCGCAATCATGGAAGCACAAAACCGCAATAATGGAATTATGGTTTGACCGGGTCGCGTGACTAGAACCACGAGTCTGTAACAAGCGGACCAGCGTCATGTTCGTCTGACAATGAGGAAGAGAAGTTCGCCAGTGACATTGCTGTTGTGGACAGGTAAGTGTTATAAGCTAAATTATTCTTTATCCCTGAAAATTGTAATCCAAATGACTTTTGACCGATCGGTAAATTACACCTGTGCGTCAACTGTGCGTCAATGTACAACTGGAACGCCCCTCCCCCGCTACTCTTCTGTAGCGGATTGCAGATTTATTGCAGATATTTTAGTGCAACTGTGCGTATTAGACCGCAGCGCACCATCACCGCTTTCCGTCATGTAGCGATGGGCGATGTCCGTCCTCTGTAGCGGGGAGGTGGGGGGGGGGGGGAGTTGTTATTTTCTACATTACAGATATTCTAGTATAATTATTAGTGCACTGTAGGTTATTTTTTCTTGTTAAAAAAAAAAAAAAAGCCACACATTTTTTACGTGGCATGCTTCTTTGTGTGTGGGGGTTTGTTCATTCATTCATTCATTCATGAATGAATAAACAACCCCACACACACACACACAGCCCTTCACCTTTCATTAGAGCCCAAGATGAAGCTTCTATATTGAATCATTCAAAAGTTACAGACGTTTTTCCAAACTGTGCCATTTGGCACAATTTGGCACAGTTCAAAAACGCCTGGGAACAACCTAAGAAAAAAGCAGTGTAATATATTCAGTTTTTGTGGTATTGTTACAAAATTTTGACCTCAGCTGGATAACACTTGGTTCTACATTTCTGTTGCATTTTCCAGCCCGTATCGGAAGCTGTGTGTTATTTGCAAGCATTTGTATCCAAAAAAAACACCCAGGCGAAATTTATTTTCTTCAAGTTCAGTATGTTTAGATGACTGTTACTCAGTGGCAGGAGCACTTAGAGAGATTATGACTGTTTTGCCAAAAAATTCAAAGTGTTTCCTTTTAAATCAGACCAACCCCATGAAGATGCTGCAAAGGGTTGAAGAACAGCTTTTGATTTACTTTGGGTACGTTATTTTTTGGCGTTTTTAGGGAAATTGACCAGAGTGCAAGGGGTTAATAAATTGTGCTTGCGGAACTGTTGTATAAAACAGGGATGTGATTTGGGGTTGGTGAAATTATCTGAAAATTTTGCAGGGGGACTGTTGGACGGAGTCCCCCAGTGGGGTCTGGGGCAGAGCCCCAGTGAGGGGTGTTCAGGGGGCTTTGTCCCCCGAAGCTCCTGGGTTTTTATGATTTTTAAGTACCAGAACTGTGCTTAAATGACATAAAACAAACAGCTGAATGCCACTTATTACTGTATAATATTGACTTATGTTCCAAGAAGATAGCATTCTTAAACTAGAAAAGCACTCGGAGAGCGCAGACCTCCGCCAAGCGCCACAATTCCCCCCATACAGTGTTTGTGTGTACGTTTTCAGATTCCTTGAGCATGTAAACATATGACTAGCAATTGGATTCACAATGATTATTTGTTTATTTGACAGGGACAGTGCAATAAACACACAATTAATCAATGACAATCAATCTGATAGTGATAGGATTAGTGGTTCAGTAGTAAAAGCATTGCCTCCTTGGCGGAGGTAATAAACTGAAGTGTTGCTGTTGTGTCCATCTCCTCCACTGACTGATGCAAATTGGGTAGACAGGTTGCCGTGGGTTTTATATTATATTATTTTGGGGTTTCGCTCCGCGGCAAACGAGAATTTAGAAGCTTCGCCGGCAGAGAGCTCGTTATTGCGCAGCGCGTATGGCTGGCCGGGGAATTTCTGCCAAATGCGCAGCTCCTATGGCTGGCTGGGGAATTTCTGCCAAATGCGCAGCGCCTATGGCTGGCTGGGGAATTTCTGCCAAAGAATCCGTCGGCGGACAGCTGCCCGTGTGAGGTTTTGCAGTTGCGCGCAAACACGAGCACGCTGGCGGGCCCAGGCCAGCAGTGTTTTCCGCGTGCTTTTGTGCCTAAAACGTTGAAGAACGCAGAGTTTGTGTTGCAGACACGACGACCAGCGCCCTCCATTGCGCCTGCGCACATGTTGAAAATGGCCCTATGTCACGGTGTTGAAAAATGCTTTAAAAAAATTCCTGTATCCAGACGGTGAACCGGATCACCCCCAAAATTTAATCAGTTCTTCCTTGTACCATTTCCAACAACGCCTGAAAGTTTCATGCAAATCCGTCCAAGACTTTTTGAGTTATCTTGCTAACCAACAGACAAACAGACAGACAAACAGACAAACACACAAACCCTGGCAAAAACATAACCTCCTCCTGGCCTTTTCGGCCTGGCGGAGGTAAATATTCCAACAAGCACTATCCATCACATGCTTTAACACTTGATCAAATCAAAATCAGTTAATTTTATCTATTCCATAATAGAAATAAAATTCCAACATACCATTACTTTTTATAATTTCAGCGTTCATTTCAGATCACCAGTTTCAATCTCCATTGAGTCTTGAGCTGTTCATTTTGCACAATCACTGATGTAGCTAAGTCTTAGAAATATTCAAAAGTTATGAGTCAATGTCCACTGTGCACTGCGTTAAAAATATTTTTTAAATAAAGTCCAAAACATCTTCAGCAGGCAAGATGAAGAAAATATATCTTCACATGCCTCAAAATTCACTACTCTATCCGCAACTGGCACTGGTTGTTGGGATAGATCATTCCTTTCGATTTCCGTGTCCAATCGTGTCGTTAAAGGGTGAAGGCCGTATGGTTTCGATGGTTTTTTCTGAACACCGAAAGTTCCAGCAATTGAATAATTAGTGGACCTCGATTTGACCCCTTGTACATGTTTTTTGCTCCTTCTTGTACATGTTTTGCGCACCTTCCCGGCACGGTCGATCTTCCGTATAAAATCGCTAAACAAATTTGTCACAGTTTTCTTACCAACATCCGTTGCAATCTCCTTTTCTAGCCAATCCCAACAAAATTTGTTTTTCACGATCTTGTCAATTTCTTTAATTCTCGGAGCATCTTTATGTTCAATCACCGACATCACTGCAACAGCCGCGTTCATTGGTCACTGCAAGGACGATCAGCCAATCAGGCGCGTCGTTTCATTACGGTTACGGAATTACTAAAAGTCGGAATCCGGTATATACTCATATTTTTTTTAATTTTGGAAGATAAAAAAAGCTGAATTCCGCGAATTAGCGGAAAAATCACATCCCTGATAAAGGCAATATTACACCCGCTTTTATTATATTCATTGATACCATACTCCCTCTCGTGTAATACTGCTTATATATATATATATACACACACTGCACGGTGTGCTGCACGGTGGCGCAGTGGTTTAGCACTGTGGCAGCACAGTTTACCCTCGGCCAGGGGACCGCGGGGATCATGAGATCGTGGGTTCAATCCCAGCCCCCGACCAACAGTGAGCTGTGTGGAGTTTGCATGTTCTCCCCGTGTTGCGTGGGTTTACTCCGGGATTTCTCCGGTTTCCTCCCGCATACCAAAAACATGTAGGTTTAGGGCGCTCGCGCACGCAGCGACCGGCAGCCAGTGGCTTGTCACCAGACTGCAAACCAAATCTACCTACGGGTACAAATAAGTAACAAAAAAAAATAAAATAAAATAATATTATATATACAGTATATACACACACACACACACACACTGTATATACACACATATCTACAGTATAGACACACACATATATATATATACATACATACACACACACACTCTACTCACAAAAAGTTAGGGATATTTGGCTTTCAGGTCAAATTTATGGAAAATGTAAAATATTCACGCTGCAGTGATATAATATCATGAAAGTATGGCATTTAAGTAGAAGCATGCAATGGTGATTTCCTCATTTTAAACAATTTACTGAAACAAAAGCCAACAACAGTGGTGTGTATACCACAACAAAAAATGTCAATGTCTCAATAACTTGTCATGTGCCCTTGAGCATCAATTACAGCTTGACAACGACGTCTCATGCTGTTCACAAGTAGTCTTATTGTCTGCTGAGGCATGGCATTCCACTCTTCTTGAAGGGCGGCTCTCAGGTCATTGAGGTTGTGAGGTGCAGGGTTACGAACCTCAACACGGCAACACAGCTAATCCCATAGGTTTTCTATGGGACTCAGTTCTGGAGAAAGTGCAGGCCACTCCATTTGAGGTACCCCAGCCTCCAGCAGCCATTCCCAAAGGACCTCGATGAGCTGGAGTATTGTCGGCCATGAAGATGAAATTAGGCCTGAGTTGTTCATGCAGGGGCACAATGACTGGATTAATGGTGTTATCGTAACTCCCCGGTGCTTGCGCTGGGGCTCGTGCGTGGGTGGGCCAGCTGGAGAGGAGAACCAGGGTGCAGGATCTTGGTGGGGATCGGCGCAGACGGCGCCGATAAAATCCAGGTTTGGGCTGTGGCTGCAGCTTGGCCATGGTGCGTTGGAGCGGTGAGAGGAAATAGACGATCTTCTGTCCCTCAGGCTCGTGCAGATGCGTTGGAGCGGTGGGAGGGAATAGACGATCTTTGGCACCGCTCGGCCGATTCAGCGTGGATGTCCAAACCAGAAGGCTGCGTCGCACAAAGCGTGTGCGTCTTCGGGTCACCAGTGCAGCTGTCCAGATCAGAAGGCTGCGTTTGCACAAAACGTGTGCATTCTGGGGTCACCAGTGAAGAGGATGATAAAATAAAGGCAGCGTTGGATTTTTAATAGCTTTATTATCATCCGCCTTCATCAGAACTCGGCTCCAGCCCATAGTGTGAGCAGGCTGAAGCCGAATTCCTCAGGCTCTCAAAGAGGAGACAGTGTGCGTGTCTCACAGCAGATGCAGAATCAGAGTGAGAGTGAGAGTGAGAGAATGAGAGGGTTTGCGTTACAGAGTTACAGCATATATACTCGACTACAACAATACATCAAGGGCATACCCCAGCAGTTGGTATGATCAAAGAGATAACAGAACAGGCATAAGACATTTGCATTTGAGAGACATATTGATCTCAGTCCCTAGGTCACAGTGAGGACAGGACACATGAGCACAATGCATGAAAGGCATCATTAACATCACAGAAGTGAGCCAGACAAAAAGAGTCTGCCTGTAGACATTAATACACATTTCACTGTTCTGTTATTTGCTCTAGCCGAGCGCTGTGTTTGACCAGTCTGTTTGTGGGGGTTACACCAAAGCACATCTACATATCAGTAGTGCAGCAGAAAAAACCAAGAGAAGAGAGCTGAGTGTCCTTAATCTGTTGTGGGGGTTAACCGAACCGCCACAATAGTGCATTTTAGGTGCATCTTGAAATTTCACCCGAAAGCCAAATATCCCTAACTTTTTGTGAGTTTTATGTCTGTGTGTGTATAACTTATTTTTTTCGAAAAATCTGGATAATAACATGTCAGAGAAAATTCTTCACAACAATAAGTAACTGAGCAAAGTGTTTTTCCTTTGCTTAACAGAACTCACATTATCAAGTAATCAAGTTTATCCACATGGGTAGAAATGTTTCAGTTTACCACACATAGTTAATGCTTGGTGGTCTAACAAGTGACAGAAGTATAATTTGTCACTTTTTTTTAATGTGTGTACATTCCATCAGTTCTTTATTTGCCAAGGAACTCTCTCTTATTGTGAAGGGTTGCAAGATCGGATAGGAGCTCTTATGTTTAAAGTTTGTTTGCTAAATGATATTGATTTTTACAGCTGTAGAGTGCACACTGGAAATGTTTATCTTCAAACCCCCCCCCCCAAACCCCCTTCCAGGGCTTAAGGTGGGGTGACTTTTATTCTGTAATCTTCCTTTTAATCTCTGCTTTCTGCAGTGTAGTGCATGTACTGCTCATGCACTACACTCATGGGCGGGGCTGTTGTGCTGAGCACTCAGCAGCGGCAGCTGGGAACAGCATGAAGTTACTGCTCATATTAACATGACAAATACTCAGATATATGTGATACAACCATTTTATGTATCACAGACCACCAAATGTACCAATACAACAAATATATTGGGTATATCGCCCAGCCCTACACTCCACACCAGGGGTCGGGAACCTATGGCTCGCGAGCCAGATGTGGCTCTTTTGATGGCTGCATCTGGCTCGCAGACAAATCTTTAAACTTTAAAGATTTTGTTTTTACAAAAGCGCCGAGTGCCTGCTGCTCTGTATATAGTTTTAGAATCATCTTCCGTGTTGCGGCCATTACGAGCTCAGATCACACGAGACGGCTCGCTGAATTTAAGCATTTATTTATTTATTTTCTACTCATTTAAGTTCTGCATTTAATATGAACCCTGAGTTTGAAATAAACGTTTGAATTTAAATTTAAATATCCCGGAAGCCGCTGCACATCCGGGTACTCCAGGCTCAGCCAATATTGATCCAGATCGCATAGTTTTAGAATCATCGGCCATTACGAGCTCAGATCACACGAGAAGGCCCGCTGAATTTAAGCATTTATTTATTTATTTTCTACTCGTTTAAGTTCTGCATTTAATATGAATCCTGAGTTTGAAATAAACGTTTGAATTTGAATATCCCAAAAGCCGCTGCACATCCGGGTATTCCAGGCTCAGCCAATATTGAGCACCAGAAGTCGCATTAATGGTAAGAAATACTCATCATTGATTAGCAACAGCATAACAATGTTATTAAAAAGAATTCAGAGACTTATTGTACTTTAAAAGTGTTGAAATTACATAAAATGCACACATTTACTTGTATTTTTAGTTTTAAACATATTGTATGGCTCTCACGGAATTACATTTAAAATTATGTGGTGTTCATGGCTCTCTCAGCCAAAAAGGTTCCCGACCCCTGCTCCACACTTTCACTAGACTCTGGGACTTTGATTTCCAAATGAGATTATTTGGCATCTGATTTGGAAAGCCATGCCATCTGCTGGTGTTGGTCCACTGTGTTTTATCAAGTCTGATGTCATTGCAGTCATCTACCAGGAAATGTTTAGAGCACTTCATGCTTCTCTCTGCTGATGAGCTTTATGGAGATGCTGATTTCATTTTCCAGCAGGACTTGACACCTGCCCACTCTGCCAAAAGCACCAATACCTGGTTTAATGACCACAGTATCATTGTGCTTGATTGGCCACCAAACTCACCTGACCTTAAACCCCATAGAAAATCTAAGGAATATTGTCAAGAAGATGAGACACCAGACCCACCAAGGCAGATGAATTGAAGGCCACTATCAAAGCAACCTAGGCTCCCATAACACCTCAGCAGTACCACAGGCTGATTGCCTGGATGTACTTTTCAGTCGGCCAACATTTCTATTAAAAATCCACTTCTTAAAAAAAAAAAAAAAAAAAAAAAACTGATCTTATTGTAGCATTCAATTTTTTTGAGAAACTGGATGCTGGGGTTTCCATTCTCATGTATGACTGTGTGTTTTTGTGACCCACGGGGGACGACAGATGCAAATTAGCAGTATTGCTAAATCTGGCATACTTACATTTGTATTAATGTTCATCAGTATGTAATGTCCCTTTCAAATAAACAAACTTAAACATTAGCTGTAAGGCAAAATCATCAAAATTAAAAGAAATAAATGCTTGAAATATATCACTCTGTGTCTAATGAATCTGCATACAAGGTTCACTTTTTGAATTGAATTACAGAAATAACTTCTCAGTGATATTCTAATTTATTGAGCACCTGTAAGTTTCTCTGTAGAAAAACAAAAGCATCAGAATAATTCTATTTCACCCACCAGGGCAAATGTATTAACCGGAAAAAAGAACTATATGGCAAGTCATCAGTTAATGGACAACTCACTCACACTGACTGAAAAGAGTAAGTCAGTTTCAACACAAACTAAAAAGGAAATAACAATGTAAACAAGAAATCAAAAGAGAAACATACCCATTTCTGTACACATTGTTGATCTTTAAAATGAAAGTATATTTAGCCTCTTCTGTCAGCAGATAATGCAATGTTAAAATATTGTAATACATGTTAATTAGTTTGCTTTGGTGTTTACTCTCATGGCAATCCATAGTGTGCACTTGTCCTCAGTATCCCACCACAAATCCACGGGGTATTCCAGAAAGCAGGGTTAAAATAGCCTGAATTAAACCCTGAACTCAGGGTTAAGTGAACCTGCCAGAACTTACTCCGAGTTTCTGGTTCCAGAACTCCAGTTATGACTCTGTTTGGTCAATTCAGAGTTGACAGACCTTGAGATGTGCACGTTCACAGCAAACCTACTAACACCGTATGTGTTGAACACAGAAACCACAAGCAGTGGAGGAAAAGAGACAATCATTTCTCTGAGGAAGAGTTACAAGCACTCTTGGAGGCATATGAAGAGTGGAGTAAAAAAAAAAAAAAAAAAAAAAAAAAAAAAAAAAAAAAAAATCACAATCAAGAAGGAAAAACAGCAACATTAGCCAAAGATATAGGAAGCTGACCTGCAAAGAACTGCTGACTGCATGAAATTAGTTTTTTGGATTTGCAAAATGATCAAGTCTCTTCATGACATAAGTAAAGCGCTGGACTCTGGTGTGAAAAGTTGTGAGTTCGAGCCCCAGCTTGGACATCCTTTGGGTCAAATTTATTTTTCATAAAAGTATTTAGAATAATGTGACAAATCAAGCACATTGCAAGACAGTAGGCTATTTTACAACCTTTATAATTACATTCAGATATAAGATTTTTTTCATGCAAATTTGTACCTTTTTTCATAAATTTGCAGCTTTTTTCTTGTAATTTTGCTATTTTTTTTATAGTAAATATGCAGTTTTTCCATGTAATTTGAAATCATTTTCCCAAAGATAATTGTTGCAGATTTCTTTGTAAATATATTTTTTTTGTTCATAAATTTGCAATTTGTCATATGAATTTGAAGTTTTTTCTTTATACATTTCTAAATTTATTCATGTAATTTTGTAACTTTTTTTTTTTTTTTTTTGTAAATTTAGTAAATCAGAATTAGCATAGTTAAAACTAAGCAGTTTGGGCGAAGGAGCAAATATCCAAATCATGAACAGATATCCAGATAAGAGAATTTTTGGGTTTCCAAAATTTGGGATTTGGTTTGGTAAAATGTAAGAAAGTCTGAGGATTCCATCCTTCATTGTTTTTTTTTTTGTTTTTTTTTTGTGAAGTTCTGTTAAGACTTTTTAACTTTACCCACATACCTAGATAATCAGATTATACATTATGGATTTTAATTTGTTTCCCATATTGTAATTACAATAAGGCATCTGTGCCGCTAGTCCAGCAAAAGCTAGCAGTACTCAAATACTTTGCAAGCAGAGTTTCATGAAATGGTCAGTCAGAAAGCAACTCATACCAGCTCGGACGTTGCCCGGGTTTGCAAGGTCGGGAGTTCCTGGCAGCAGAGTGTGGGGGACAGAGCTGCGTAGAGGAATCTGATCAGACCTAAATGAAACAGTCATTGTTGCCAGCGACAGACTGCTATGATGACGATGATGCAAGCCTTGCTGTTGTGTTAATTTATACAAACCTTTTTAAGGGTTTTTCTATTCAACCAATTTCCCTCACAAGTCCATCCTTTTTCACTGAATGAATGTGGCCTTTTTATTTTAACTTTTTTCATAATTTTATCACTGTCACAATCCAAGATGGTGTCCTTGTCTTGTAATCTAAATATAGTTTTGTTTTTCCCCTTTCTGACAAATTATCCTTCATTAGGCAAAAGGCCATAAGATTGTTAATGCAATTAAAAGGCTGAAGAGGAGGAGACAGCACCAGCTGTGACAGAAGTGGACATAGAGGGTCCAGAGGGTCCACTAAACTATATGGACAATATATGCCAAGCATCCAATATGTGACTGTGTTGTTTGAAGATGGAGGATTTGCAGCAGAACTTATTTCTGTTCCATAAGAGATTGAACAGGGCAGTGTAGTGGATCCTCCTCCAAAATCTGTGCAGCAATTTGACAATGTAAGAAACTGATTTTATTAATCTTAAAGTGAGACAAATTACTGCTAAACATAAATGAATATTTTACCTTTAAGATCACTAAATGTAAGAATTTCACTGCAGTTACCAGCAAGGGATCTGTACAAAATCTATCTCAACAGAAAAAAAATAAATAAATCAGAAAATAGATTAAATCTATTTTCTGATTTTTTCCAAATTTTTCCAAATTTTGGAGATTAAATATCTGCATGTAAAGATAGAGGGAAATGATGTTTACTCAGGAAATAAAGAAGGCACGTTAAAAACAAATTAGTGATGGTTTGTTTTATTAAAGGTGATTTTGAGTGTCAAGTTATCTGATTCACCGCACCGCCAATGCAAGCGGTTAGCACTGCGGCAGCACAGCAACTCACCCTTGGCCATGAGATCCCTGGTTCGATCCCAGCCCCTGACCAACAGTAATCTGTGTGGAGTTTGCATATTCTCCCCATATCTGCGTGGGTTTACTCCGGGATTTCTCCGGTTTCCTCCCACAGACCAAAAACATGCAGGTTAGGTTAATTGGAGACTCTAAAGTGGCCCTAGGTGTGAATGTGTGTGTGAATGGTTAAGAGATAGCGCCGTACCGTGGCTACTTCATCCATCCAGGTGGATGCCCTCAATTTCCCCTCTGGGGATCAATAAAGTATACAAAATCAAATAAAAAAAAAAAAAAAATCAAATTCACACTTCTGTTTGTGGATGTGGTTCCTTTAAAGTTTATAAGGGTATCTTTAAGTATATTAAATATACTTAAAGATACCCTTATAAGGTATCTTTATAAGATACCTTCGTTACCATACTTACAAACATACTCTGACTGGAACTGAAAACTCAGTTACCACAAACTTTGAGTTAACTTACCCAGGTAAGCCAGTAAACCTGATTTCTGGAAACCCCACCACCACCACCCTACCCCACCCCCGCTGCCACCGAAAATGGTCATTTGTTGAATTTGCAGCATGAGGTCAGCTATCTATAAACGCATGGAATCTCTGTTTGTGTGCCTGCCTGTCTGTCTGTTCCACACATCTCTTGAACCGTTCATCAGACTGGCCTAAGGTTTTATACGTGCTTTGTTGAGGTTACAAGAGTGTGCATCTCCGAGTATGGAGTCACTCAGTCAAAATATGTAATTTTTATCAATAAAAGTTTAGCCACCGCTGTCTCTTCATGCCCTGGCTTCAGGAAGTGTGGGCGGGGTTTCGGATGTTTCGGATTGACTCCATGCTGATTGGATAATACGCGGCATCACGGCCATGCTGATTGGATAATATGCGGCATCACGACCAGTCAGTCACCACAGTGTTCAATGGACAAAACAAGGAAGTGAAAAATGACAAATTTGACTACAAAAATACTGAAGACTTAATGCTTAAAAAAATTATACCATAAAGTTGCCGTGATTGCATAGGTCTAAAGGATAATTTGGCATACGTGGAGAACATGAGGCACACAAGCAGACTGGGCGGAGCGTCAGCGGGGACCCAGGTCTGACAAAGAACACCGGTGTATCCAACACAGAACATGCCGGGAGAAGCACTGGCCCGACAAGACCTGGCTCAAAGGCATAGTAACGGATGGTGATTAAAAAAAAAAAAAAAAAAAAAAAGTTATTTCCAATAAAGTAAAAAAACATAATAATGCATGGAGTGTGCTTTTGCTGGGAAGTACAGCCAACAGCAAAGTGTGATTTATCATGGCAAATAGTTGAGCTCTGCTCGTTGAGTGATCAGCTAATTGGATCCTCCTCCTGTGTGCTGACATTTTGGCATATCTATCAGAACAGCACTGGACAGCTGATGGGTCAGACTGCAGTCAAAGGTTTAAAAAAAAAAAAAAAAAAAAAAAAAAAACATGGGGGGGGGGGGCTAAACAGTGATTTGGATCTTTATCCTGTAGCTTCAAAGTGCTCAGATATATAGTTGGGGCATTTTAGAAAATCTCTGGACCATCTGTGAAAAAATTGCTTACCAATAGCTTTCTTCACCAATGTGTTCATATAGGTGTCTACTAACACTTCTCAATTAGTTCCAACCCAAATCCTTGTGGAAAATTCTGGGGCGCCAATCAAACTTGGGCACCCGGTGGGGGGGGGGCAAAAAAATGGAAAAATATTTTTTTTCCCAGTATTAGCGTGTGAGATGTCCAACTAGGGGTTTCTGGGGGTGCTGAATCGATTCCAACCATTAGTTTTTACTCAAAACTACTACCTGACCATAAAATAGGCCACGCCTACTTTTTTGCGCCCGCCGAAATATGTAAATATTGGTATTTTTATACGTATCTCAACACACAATTTTTATACGTATCTCAACACACAATGCTCAACACCTTCGCAGCAGCCGGCCACCATCAGTACGCTAAGGGAGCAAGGCTGTATGTACAGCTAATGCACCAGCGACAGGACAGTCCAGTGTTCCAGGAAACTCTTACCAAATTCACCGTGTATGGAAACCATGCAGTCAGGTTCTCAGACCATGAGTGGTCAGGTACATGGATTGACATCACGATAGAAACCACACTCATGCGTGAGGCCAAGTCCTCAGGTGGTCTAAACAGAGGACGCTTCCGGAATGAATCTGCTCACAAGTGTTGGGTTCAGACGCTAAACCACTTCTCGTGCATTCACCAGGAACTTGAACGAGGTATGAGCAAGCGTGGGGTACCTGACCACACAGACGTCACAAGAGCCCAGATGAAGAATGACGAAGATGCTGTCAACGCCATTGTCGGATGGTTGGAGGAGGTCAACCCCTTCGATGCAACACGGGACAAGAAGACCCTAGTATCCTTTTCAACGGGATTCAGCAGCACTCCCGAGGACCCAGTCAACGCTGATCAGGCAGAGGAGGTTGGCAGAGCCATGCAGGCCAAGATGAATGGACGAACTGTCTGGATTCAATGGAAACTAAGCACAAGGTGAAGTCATTAGAGAGCCTCAGAAGTGGACCCAAAGTCAATGGGAAGAAGCTGGTTATTGACTCACTCAAGCTCTTCAACCGTCTAATCATCATCAGTGAGCGTGAAGTCAAGACCAAAGAAGCTCTGCGATTTGAGTTGACGCCAACACCGATGTCTCTATTTGACAAAGACCAGAAGTTGCGAAAGCCAGACAAGACTGCCCTAGCAAGATTTCTGAAGGCATTTGTGGAACCCGTTGAACAAACCCCCTGCACGAGTCTGGTGATTGATGGTGGGTGGCTCCTGCACAACGTCAAGTGGGAGGCTAACCTCACCTGGAAGGGCATCGCCGAGAGCTACCTCCAGTTTGTGAAGTCCATGGGGAGCCAGTGTCTCCGAATCACTGTGGTCTTTGATGGATATGGCAGCTCCACTAAGGACCATGATCACCTGAGACGAACAAAGAATGCATGCTGCGACATTCTGATTCGCCCAGACATCAAAAGCTTCGTTCCAAGAGAAAAGTTCCTCGACAACAAGAGCAACAAGGCCCAGCTCATTCTGCTACTTGCTGAGACATTCA
The DNA here is from genome assembly GCA_020510985.1 of Pholidichthys leucotaenia. Taxonomy (NCBI): domain Eukaryota; kingdom Metazoa; phylum Chordata; class Actinopteri; order Cichliformes; family Pholidichthyidae; genus Pholidichthys; species Pholidichthys leucotaenia. Next base: position 250,564,732 of record CM035847.1, on the reverse strand, counting down.
GTAGAAATGGGATCAGTGTACAGCAATGCCACGATGATGCAGACACTGCTATAGTCCGGGCAGCTCTAGATGAGGCAAAAGATTCTCCTGTTGAGGTGAGGGCTGAGGACACCGACATCATGGTTTTGCTGATTCATCATGCTGCAGACCACCCCATCTTCCTCACAACAGCCAAAGAAACGTCTTATGATGTCACAAAGATCAGGGAGGCCCTCCCAGAGAGATACCGGAAGTATTTGATCTTCTTGCACAGCTTCTCCGGCTGCGATACAGTGTCAGCGATTTCTGGGTTTAGCAAATCAACTTTGGTAAACAAGTTCTGCAAGACTGACAAGGCGGAAAAGGCCATGGATGTGTTTCTGGACATCCGAGCCAAGAAAGATGATATCATTAAAGCCGGCTGTGAATTATTTAAGCTCATGTTCCATGGAAAACCACCCAAAGACTTGGGGGACTTGAGATTTGACATCTTCAGCAAGCGGGCTGCTGCTGGGAGCATCAAACCTGAGAAACTGCCCCCGACAACAGACGCTGCAGCGCAGCACTCTCTATGAGCTTATCTCCAAACTAGAGATTGGCTGCTGTTGCAAACTCCATCATTGGATGTCTTGGAGCACGGATGGAAGCTCGGTGACCAAGGTTATGCACCGGTCCCTTCAACAGACCCCATCGCACCGGACTATCTTCTGAAGTTTGTCAGCTGCAACTGTGAGGGGGACTGTAGCACACTTAGGTGCTGTTGTAAAAAGCAAGGAGTCAAGTGTATTTCTGCTTGCGGCAAATGTCATGGTAACTCTTGCCAGAACATCAACCAAACAGATGATGAGAGCAGTGAGGAAGATGCCGGGGAGTAGGGTAAAGTACCAAGGTTTTAATATTGAGATACATTTCTGTTGGACATTATAATGGGGCATAATGGAAGTAAGAGAAGTGGGAACGACTACTTCCCATTGCACACTTATGTTGCAGTGTTTTGTACACTGTTTTTAGAGTGGGTATAGCTCAAATTCAATGATAGAACTCAATTCAGCATTCTAAAAAACTCACTATATAAACCCAGTGAGATACGTATAAAAATACCAATATTACATATTTCGGTGGGTGCAAAAAAGTAGGCGTGGCCTATTTTAATGGTCAGGTAGTAGTTTTTACTCAAAACTAATGTTTGGAATCGATTCAGCACCCCCAGAAACCCCTAATTCGACATCTCACACGCTAATACTGGAAAAAAAAAAAAGTCAATTTTTTGACACCACCCCCCCCCCCCCCTTTGGGTGCCTAAGTTTGACTGGCTCCCCAGAATTTTCCACAAGGATTTGGGTTGGAACTAATTGAGAGGTGTTAGTAGACACCTATATGAACACATTGGTGAAGAAAGCTATTGGTAAGCAATTTTTTCACAGATGGTCCAGAGATTTTCTAAAATGCCCTAACTAATATCCCTGACAGGTCCCGTTACACAAACAAGTACGTGTGCTTAGCTCTGTGTGTGTATATGTGCTGCAGGCAGCAGCTGAGCAGAGCTCTGTATGGGTTTTTCCTGTGAACCAATGCTGCAAAGATGTCATTATAGGGTAGCTCCAAGTTAGAAACCAGTTCAATAAGTTACACATAGGTTAGAAGAGTGTTACTCATAGGTTACAAATAACTTTTGGGTATGCTAGACATTAATCTCGACATATTTTGACTTTTGAGTCGCTGACAAGTAACGTAGGTAAATAAACATAACTTCCCTACAACCTTTGCCCCATGAATCGGGGTGTATCAGCCATACGCTGAATACCTCAGAAAATTTTCAGCATGCTCAAAATTTTCAGGAGCTCGGCGAACTATGCCGTATACCAGCGTGCTTCAGGGTGCTTCAGCGTTCTTCAGTGTGCTCTTAACTCAGACAAAACTTAGCCATAAGTAATCCAACGTACGCCGGCGTATCCTCCAAGTTTCCCCCCCCCCATACGTTTTGCAAATGCTGCCTAAATCGTCTAGGTTTCAAAATTCAAAGATTTTATTTGTCAATACTACTATACGTACAGGACATACAGGAGAATTGAAATGGCGTTTCTCTCTCTCTTCAGTGGTGTGCACAATATAAAAAAGAAAAAGGAATAAGGCTGGAAAAACAACTGTGACAGGGTGTGACAGGGCCTAAACGCAGGACATGAAAATGCCCAAATAACGAAATAAATCATTTTTTTTTTCCACAATATCTTTATTGAACCTTTTTTTTTTTTTTTTATAACAAACATGATACAAACAATCAAACACTAACACTAAAGTACTACAAAAAAAAAAAAAAAAAATACCCTAAAAACACCAACAACCACCAACAGAATCAAGTCTTCAACAATGCTCCTCTGTTTAGTCTAGACAATCCAATACATTAGTATACATATTATGTTCACCAGTTTGGAATTTACAAGGTCCACACACATCATTCACCTTCTTCTTCAAGAGTTATGTTTAAATTTTTTACATAATCAATAAAAGGTCTCCATATATTCTCAAACACAATTTCCTTTGATTTCAGTATATATGTTATTCTTTCTAATGGAAGGTTTGTTAACATCTGTCTTAACCACTGAGTCACATCTGGTCTATGAGTCTTTTTCCATAATAGTGCAATACATTTTTTGGCATTAAGCAAACTGAGGTCTATGAATGTTCTTTCACTTTTATTGAAATTATGCTTTTCTGGGTACAGACCCAACAAAAACAGTTTAGGATTCAATATGATTTGTTTTGAGATTATTTTTTCAATTGTTACCCTCACCTCCTCCCAAAACATTCTTATTAATCTACATTCCCATAAACAATGAAATAGGGTTCCTTTACTTTCCATGCATTTTGTGCATGTATCTGGTATATTTTTGTTATATCTATTTAACTCCTCCGGTGTAACATACATCCGCATTAACCATTTGAAATGTATCAATTTAAGGCGTGCATTTATTGATTTGGTTTGAGCTTCTGTACAAGCCAATTCCCATTGTTCCTCTGAAATTTCAATTTGCAGATCTTCTTTCCAGTAGTTTAATCTTTTCAGTGAATTTTCACTTGAAGATAGTGTCAATGAGTTATAAAACTCTGAAATAATACCCTTTCTTTTACTATCTTTCATCATCATTTTTTCCAAGGATGAATAAATAGGTCGAGTGAGAGCTTTATTTTGATTTGATCGAATAAAGTTTCTAAGTTGAAGATATTTAAAAAAATGTGTTCTATTGATATTAAATTTGATCCTCAGCTCTTCAAAAGACATTATGTTGTCTGCACATGGCAAATATAAATCCTGAATCTTTTGTATCCCTTTTAAATTCCATACTTTAAATACAGCGTCCGCTCTCCCTGGTTTAAAATATTGATTACCCCATATTGGACTAAATTGTGACAATAACTGTGGTTCTTTTAAATAGTTTTTAGCTTCACACCATATTTTGATCATATGCTTTACAAATGGATTTTTAACTTGTTTTTGTAATTTTTTTGCCGAATCTGAGTATATGAATATGGGAAGAGGTAAAGGTAAATTGTATGATTCCATTTCAGTCCAGTGAGGGAGATCATTTGATGAAAAATAATATGTCATAGACCTCAGTTGTGCCGACCAATAATACAACATAAAATTTGGACATTTCAGACCTCCACGATCAAATGGTAAATATAATAAAGACAAACGTAATCTAGCCCTCCTGTTGTTCCATATAAATTCCACTAACTTTTTTTTTATTCTTGAGAATAGATCTAAAGGTGGTGATAAGGGAATGTATTGAAATAAATAAAGTATTTTAGGTAAAATATTACTTTTAAGTATATTGATTCTCCCGATCATCGACATTGGTAGTGACATCCATCTCTGAGTTAACTCATTGATATCTGACATTAAGGCTTCATAGTTGACACTGGCGACTGATTCTAGCTTAGGCATAATTTGGATTCCTAAATATTTAAACTGATTTACAACATTGAATTGATTTACCTCAGGGGCTGGGTAATTTCTCTGGGTCTCATTTAGCATTAATATTGAAGATTTAGTTTTATTTATTTTATATCCTGATATTTCCCCAAAATTCTTTATTAAATTCAACAAGGTTGGAATTGATTTTTTTAGATTCGACATAAACAAAATTATATCATCAGCGTACAGGGAGATTTTATGTTCTGTTGGTCCAACTTTAATTCCATATATTTGTGAATGTAAACGTATCGCTATCGCTAAAGGTTCAATTGCCATAGTAAACAGTAAAGGTGAAAGTGGACAGCCTTGTCGACATCCTCTATTGATTTTTATTGGTTTTGAAATATTGTTATTTGTTAGGATTTCTGCTGTAGCATTATTGTATATTATTTGAACCCATTTTATGAAATTATTTCCAAGTCCAAACCTTTGTAGGACTTCAAAAAGAAAGGGCCATTCAACTCTATCAAAGGCCTTTTCGGCGTCCAATGATAGGAGAGCTGTATCCGGTGCTTCTTTATTAAAATAAATAATATTAAATAGTCTTCTTACATTATGGAAGCCTTGTCTACCCTTTATAAAGCCATTCTGATCTCGATTAATAATATTTGGTAAAATTTCTTGTATTCGTCTTGCTAAAATTTTACAGATTATCTTAAGGTCGGCGTTTAATAGGCTTATTGGTCTCATATTTTCACATTTATTAGAGGGCTTACCTGGTTTTGGCAACAGTATAATTAAGGCATTATTTATGTATGATGGTAAATTATTATTTTGAAATGCTTCTAAAACCATTTCCAAAAAAGGTTTTATTAATTTATTCTTAAATTTTTTATAAAGGTCAACTGGAAGACCATCTGGTCCTGCACTTTTTCCTGATTTCATATTATCAATGGCTAGCCCAACTTCTTCTTGACTAATTTTAGACTCCAATATCTCCCTGTTTTCATTTGGTATACACGGTATAGATAGTTCGTTCAAAAACCCATTTAGTTTTGTTAAATCAGGTTCATTTTTGGTATCATATAATTTTTCATAGTAATCTCTAAAGGCTCTATTAATTTCTAAAGGATCTATAACTACCTGTCCATTACTTATAATACTGGTAATTGGTGTTTTAATTTCCAATTGTTTAATCTGCCATGCTAATAATTTTCCTGATTTTTCACCTTGTTCATAAAAAGATTGTTTCAATCTTAGAAGACTCGAGGCAGCTCTATTCGCTGATTTTTTGTCGTATTCAGCTCTCAAAATCAGTAATTCATTCTCCAACCTTGGGTCACTTCCTGCATACACTTTTTCCTGAAGACTTTTTATTTTATGTTCCAATTTAGCTCTCTCCTCTCGAGTCTTCTTAGATTTTGATCCTGTATAACTAATAATATGTCCCCTAATAAAAGCTTTGAAAGCCTCCCACTTTACACCTGCTGATGTTTGTGTAGTATTGATGTCAAAGAACTCGTCTATCTGTTTTTCTATATACTTGACAAATTCCTCATCCTGAAGCCATTTATGCTGAAATTGCCATCTACCTGATTCCTTTGTCAATTTTTTATCTACATATATTAGACAACAGGGTGCATGATCAGAAATCACGATGTTATCATAAAAGCAGTTTTGAATCTTGGACCTTAATTCTGTGGAAATCAAAAAATAATCAATACGTGAGAATGTCTTGTAGGTACTGGAATAACAAGAATAGGCTTTAACTTGTGGTTTCATTTCTCTCCATATATCTAACAATCTCAATTCTTTCATAAAATGATTAATAGTCATCCTACATCCAATGTGCGTACAATCCAGTCCTGTTGATCTATCCACACCTGGATTCAATGTACAATTAAAATCCCCTGCTATTATATGTTGCCCTGTAAGTGATGATAAGATGAGAAATAAATTAGCAAAGAACTTCTGATCATCTATATTGGGACCATATAAGTTCACAAGATTTATATTTTCTAATAGCAAAGAACCTTGAATGATTACATATCTTCCAAATTTGTCTCCAATTACATTTTTCACCTGAAAAGGAACTGATTTATGTATGAGAGTCATAACTCCCCTGGCTCGGGATGAAAATGAAGAGGTGAATACACTTCCCTGCCATCTACTCCTAATTCTTTTAACATCCTCCTCTATCAGATGAGTTTCTTGTAAAAACACAATTCTTGAACCCATGTCCTTTATTTTATTCATAACTTGTTTAAGTTTTTTTAAATTTTGTAGACCTCTGCAATTCCATGAAGTTAAATTAAGATTAACACTTTGGTCCATGATCAATAGAGAGTTTGGGATTACCTTGCAGTGTAAACATGCTCATACAGAGAAGCAAAAACATGAGTGGTTGAACATTCATCCTACAAACTACACACAAACAAATTTCCCCTTCCCACACTTGTGGCAAACCCCCCAAAATCAAAAGAAAAATTCTGTCTCCCGATATAGCCATCGACTGTTCCACACCCACGGGGAACAGCCTAAGCCACTCCTTCTTCATCCTCCCAATCACCCTAACTCTACTGCTTTTAATGACGTAACATTAACTCTCCTCTGTAGTTTTCCAACTTAACTCCAAAATTTTTAACAACTTTGTACATCATAGTTTTTTTTTTGTTTGTTTTGTTTTTGTTTTGTTTTTTTAATATATAATACAATCTATATTTTGTAAACTTACTATTTACTTCAAGTCAGTCAGATGCCTGTGCAAATGCTTAATTATTCTACCTTATATTTTGTTCATGCTTAGCTCCCACCAGTCTCTTCTTCTTCTTTGATCTTCTTGATGAACTCCTGCGCCTCCTCTGGGGTCTTGAAGATGTGGGTTCTGCCCTCATACGTGGTCAGCAGTCTCGCAGGATAGATTACACCATGACGAATCCCAAGGTTGCGCAGCTCCTTACGTACGGGATCAAACTGCTTCCTCAATTGCTGGATTCCTGTGGCCAAATCTGGGTAGAACCGCACCTGCTGGTCCTGGTGTTTAATCTCTCCTTTAGCACGTGCAGCGTTGAAGATCTTCATCCTGTCTCTGTTGCTAAGAAACTTCATAATTAAGGTCCTCGGCGGTCCCTTATCTCTCCGTGGGCCAATACGATGTGCTTTTTCCAGAACCACTGCTGATTGCAACTCCTCGCTGCCCAGCACCTCCGGAATCCACTTTTCCAGAAAGGAACATACGTCCCGACCTTCTGATTCCTCTGGAAGACCCACCAGCCTCAAATTATTCTGTCTCGACCGAGATTCCAAATCCAAAATATTATCTTCCAGAGATTTATTTTTTTTTTCCAAAGTGCGCACCTTTAATTGAAGACGGGTGACGTCATCTTCAGCACTAGCGAGACGGAGCTCCATCTGCGCCGTTCGTTCTACACAGTCACCCAATTCCTTTCTTATTCCTTCCAACGCTGTCATAATCCCATCAAATCTAGAGGAAAAGTCCGCTCTCATTGAACTCATGGCAGCCATCAGCGCATCTGCGCCATTCCCCGCAAACATCGCACCGCCGCCAGCTTCCTCCGCCATATATGGAGTTTTGTTTGCTGCGTCACAGACCTGAAAGTCCGTTAATTTGGACTGTTTCGGCGGCTCGCTTTTTCCTTTTCCTGGTTTTCCAGCCTTAGGCTTCGCCGACATATCCTCGCCCAAATGCTGGGATACGTTCTGTCCCAAATGAGAGAGTTATTTGCCGATTTTTTTTCTCCAGGAGCAGAGCAGAGCGAGACACGTCCGTCCTACGTGGCAGCCATAACCGGAAGTGAAATAAATCATTTTTAATTAAATATTTATTGATAAATGGGCAACACTGATGCAACAGTTGCAGTCAAACAGCTCCTCCTGCTGTGTATAATAATGTTGGGTGTTTTGTAGTTAATTTGGTTGACTACAGTTTTAAAAAACCTTTTAATAACAATATATTGTTAAAATATAAAATGATGCACTACAATGGGTCTCAAATATTTGTAAATGTGTCCTGTTATAGTACTGCATGAGTTTATTGACGATACACAGAAGAAATTCAATATTACACAAGTCCATCAATGAACAGTGATAAATAAACTAAAATAATTATAATGATGACTGAACAACTGCGATTTCCCAAAGTGCAAACTATTATGTTGAATATAAGTGATGAAAGATCACACAAATAAGTGATCTGGCAAACAAATAAACAAAAGGATCTGAAACAGTTGCCGCTATTGGCTGTCCCATTCATTTTCAATAATTAGGTATTATGTACAGTGGGGCAAAAAAGTATTTAGTCAGCCACCAATTGTGCAAGTTCTCCCACTTAAAAGATGAGAGAGGTCTCCAATTTTCATCATAGGTATACCTCAACTATGAGAGACAAAATGAGAAAAAAAAAAAATCCAGAAAATCACATTGAAGGATTTTTAATGAATTAATTGGTAAATTCCTCGGTAAAATAAGTATTTGGTCAATAATAAAAGTTCATCTCAATACTTTGTTATATACCCTTTGTTGACAATGACAGAGGTCAAACGTTTTCTGTAAGTCTTCACAAGGTTTTCACACACTGTTGCTGGTATTTTGGCCCATTCCTCCATGCAGATCTCCTCTAGAGCAGTGATGTTTTGGGGCTGTCGCTGGGCAACATGGACTTTCAACTCCCTCCAAAGATTTTCTATGGGGTTGAGATCTGGAGACTGGCTAGGCCACTCCAGGACCTTGAAATGCTTCTTACAAAGCCACTACTTCGTTGCCCGGGCGGTGTGTTTGGGATCATTGTCATGCTGAAAGACCCAGCCACGTTTCATCTTCAATGCCCTTGCTGATGGAAGGAGGTTTTCACTCAAAATCTCACGATACATGGCCCCATTCATTCTTTCCTTTACACAGATCAGTCGTCCTGGTCCCTTTGCAGAAAAACAGCCCCAAAGCATGATGTTTCCACCCCCATGCTTCACAGTAGGTATGGTGTTCTTTCTCCTCCAAACATGACAAGTTGAGTTTTTACAATAAAGTTCTATTTTGGTTTCATCTGACCATATGACATTCTCCCAATTCTCTTCTGGATCATCCAAATGCTCTCTAGCAAACTTCAGACGGGCCTGGACATGTACTGGCTTAAGCAGGGGGACACATCTGGCACTGCAGGATTTGAGTCCCTGGCGGAGTAGTGTGTTACTGATGTAGCCTTTGTTACTTTGGCCCCAGCTCTCTGCAGATCATTCACTAGGTCCCCCCGTGTGGTTCTGGGATTTCTGCTCACCGTTCTCATCAAGTCTGTATTTTCATTCCATTTTGGCAGCGTCATCTTTATTTTATTCAACTACCAGAAGATGGGGGGGAAAAAACATCTGTTCAGTGCGGCAAAAGCCAAAAAGCCCCAACAGAGGCCCGTGCAATGACAGTTACAATGCAGGTAAAGTGATTCAGCATAAAACCCAACATCTGTGTGCACTTAAGCTGTAATGGTTTATATTAATTTCTTGTAATATTTGATACAGATCAAAAAAATATTTTAAACTAAATCTGAGCTGCTGTTTATAAATGGGAGACAAGAGTTTTTTTTGTTTGTTTTTTTTGAATATGTTGAAGGTAAACAATGCTGGTCTGTGAAACTGTCCTTTTCACATAAATTAAACCTGTATTCTGCAATATTGAGGAAAATATCATTATTGTAAAAATTCACAGAAATATCGTGATATCATTTTTAGGCAATAATGCCCACCCCCAATGACCACGCTTAAGTTTTCATGAAATATCTAATGTTTTTCATACCTTGTCCAAGGCAATGCACTATTTGACGCTTTTTGGCAGCAGAGAGATCCTTTTTCTTTCTCATATTGCTTGAAACCTGTGGTATGCTTAATAATGTGGAACATCCTTCTTAAGTAGTTTTCATTTAATTGGGTTCACTTGGCAAACTAATTTTGACAGGTGTCTGAGGTTGATATCAGCGATCCAAAGAGCCCTGAGACACAATACCATCCATGAGTTCAATTGAAAAACAAAAAATTTAATGTTTATGACACTAAAATCCTATTTGCATAATAATCTGGACATGATGTAAACAAAATCTGCAGAACTGGTTCACAGGCCAGCATTGGAGATGCTGCAGTGCTGACCAATGATGACCGTTAATCACTGCTGCTATGCAGCAGTGAGGAGATGTGGTCTTGGCAGAATGAGGAACTTACTGTTGATAATGTCTCACAAAAAACAAGCATTTTAAGTATTACAAACTAATTTAGGAATGTGGGGCTGCTTGTGAACATAGATCACTACAATCTAGGGCTGCAACAACTAGTCGACAAATGGGCGGCGACAAAATTAGTCAATGAATTTAGTAGTCGATGCGTTGTTAGTGATGTCCTCGTGTATCCCACAGCATGCAATGCCACACTAAACAATGTTTTACCATAGCCAACTGAAGTAGTTCAGAGTGAGACATCATGCTTTTCCCAGCTCTTTGGTGTGCTGACAGAGCATGCACGCTAGTGACCGGGAACAGAGCAGGGGAAGCAGCGCCATGATGGCGGTTGAAGCGGAGCTCATGCGAAACAAACGTTCCAAAGTTTGGGAACATTTTGTACGTGACTCGGCCAACAAAAGTGTTCAATGCAAGCTCTGTAAAGCGAGCCTTGCATACCATGGGGCCACTACAGCGATGCACGAGCATTTGAAGAGGAAGCACATTTTGGAAGAGTCAGATGCCCCTCGGTAAGATACTTAGCTCCCATGCTAGTAGCTAGCCTATACTGTATATGCGTGTGTGGAGGATCATGACAGTTTAAAGAGTAATGTCATTTTGTCTGACAATTTCATTATAAAATTTTGGCAGCGGAAAGAAGAGGACAGGGACCATGGAAGGCTTTTTGCAGAAAAAGCAGACGTGTACTCCGCAACAAGCTACTGCTCTCACAGAGTCAATTCTAAACATGATGGTCAAAGACATGAGGCTACTTTCATTGGTTGAAGGGGAAGGATTTCAGCAAATGATTCACCAGTTCAACTCTGAATATACACCGCCATCCAGAACCCTTTTCACCCACTTGATGGAGAAGAAATATGAGACAACCCTTACAAACGTGTTTTTCTCTCTCGCGCGTGTGCACACACACGTGCACACATTTAACAAATGTTAAATGTTATGCATTGTGTTATGCACAAAATGCACTTTAAGAAAAAAATGTTTATTTCATTGCTGATTGCAATTCTTGCTCTTGTTCACCAAATGCTCCATTTTTTTTTTTTAAAAAGGAAAATGTTTTATTTTTCACAATAAAAAGAAATGAGATGGTTTTATTGTGCAATTCTTAAGAAATAGTTGTTAAAACAGTCAGCGACTAGTCCACTATTGAAATAGCCATTAGCTGCAGCCCTACTACAATCACATCCATAATCTCTTATTACAGAAAACACTACTAACAGTGAAAGAGTTTACTTACAGAAGTGCTCATTCACAGCAATACATAGTTTTCTTTTGTGAATTTAGGAAGTGACACATTAACCAAAAACTGAATAAAATGGCAAAAAACTCACGAACTGTGCTTCTCCAAGATTCAGTCAAATACACTAGCTCCTAATTTCATTCCCTGCTCTGAAAACAAAGCTGTAGTCTAAATTTAAGATAGAGACATCTGAAAGGCAAGATTTGTATGTGTCAAACAAGAATTAGCGAAGAAAACAAAACCCTGCCTTCTCTTCTGTAGTTATGCCCACAGTTACTTTTTTTTTGTCTGTGGAGCCTGATTTTAACTGTACCAATCAACTGTAAGCGTGACTAACTCTGCCATCGCAGCATGTTTCCTGTCCAGCATCGCACTTTTGAATTACTCTGCTGGCATTCTGTTTATAAACATGCACCCACAAGGAAATGAGTTCAATCTTTGGTCAAAATCTCACTGGGGAGAGAAAAGGCGGGCTCTTGGCCTGCCCCAGAGAATGAGTTAACATAGTCTACATTCAAACTTAGAGATTTCCATCCACTTTATTAACCAACACAAATTCATGCTGCAGCAAGTTTTATTTAAATATCCAGAACTGTCCAGGAGTACAGATAAAATTTATTCCTGATATCAAATTTTTTTTTTTGAGTACCTAAATGACCACCTCCATTAATTATAATTAACATACTACCGACAAAAAAATAAACCACAACTCACCCTTGATTGAGGTCATTCTCTGTATTGTCCAGCCATAGGCGAACGGCCACTGCATTGCCTTCCCGGCACTGTGTGAAAATATCATCCATTTTAGCTGCTGTATTCTTCTCTTATGGTGTGCCCCTGGCAGCAGATGAAGAACTAAACTGGGACAGAGGGAGGGGACCCGAGGGGTTCAGGCACAGCCTGGCCAGCATCAGACCCTCATCTGGGATGGGAAGAGATGCAATCAGAATCCTGAATGAAAAAGGGAACATAAAAGCTGAACTCCTATTCAAAATGAGTGTTCATCCTGATCAATAAGCTTGAAATGAAGAAAGGAACAAATGAGGCTACTAAATGTTGAGTAAATTCATCCAGCTTAGTAACACAGGGAGGATATGCAGTGACTCACTTTGCTGTAACCATCTCCCTGTACAAATCTTTCTGTTCAGTGTCATAGGCAGCACGGTGGTGCAGTGGTTAGCACTGTTGCCTTACAGCTAGAAGGTTCCAGGTTTGAATCCCCAGGCTGGCAGGGGTTGGAACCTTTCTGTGAGGAGTTTGCATGTTCTCCCTGTGCTGCGTGGGTTTACTCTGGGGGCTCCGGTTTCCTCCCACAATCCAAAGACATGCATGTTAGGTTAATTGGTTGTTCTAAATTGTCCCTAGATATCTGTCTCCTATAGGCCCTTAGAATAGAGGGTTAGTACTAGTGAAAGCACTTTGAGTGGTCTTTGTGACTAGAAAAGCGCTATATAAGTGCAGGTTAGTTAGTTAGATACTAAACACCACTTATTTAATAAATTACTGATGAACAGAAAATGTAGCTGCTGCCATTTTTGGTTGTTCTGCAGAGCCCCCGAGCTAGAGCCAAAGGGAAACATACAGCATATTATTAAAATATTTTCTGACATTTGGTCCAAAAATAATATAGGACCAGTGCATATTAAGTCAACCAAAGCCCCTCCCAAAAGATTATTTTGAGCCACAAAATAAGTTGTGATGGCGCAATAAATTCATCACAAAAAAACTCACCAGGTTCCAACCTTTAATTTGAAGGTTATCGCTTTTCTCTAATAAGTTAGTATTGTATACGGCAGAAGTCATGTGGTTTTGACCATTTAGACAAAACAAGCAGCTGGATCCTTTACAAATAATGATCTCATCCATATAATGAAATCACTCCATTCATTTTTGACCAAACTGTAAAAAACAGCAGCCATATAACTATAGCACATATAAAGCAAGCACTGTGACTGATTTACAGTCAACAGCAAATAAACTATGGACATCCAGTGCTGAACTCAAAAGAAGTTAAAAAAGGACCAAGAATGGGTAAACGGGAAGTGGCAAAACACCTTCAAGAAACTGGGCTGGGGACACGTTAAAAAACTGCAATCACCATCAATGAATGAAGGAATACAAAGCACATCCCTGATTTTCAAATGAAACAAAATAACGCGTTGTTTTATCAACTGTTGTCAGGTAAACAGAAATAATCCAGAGTGTCAGTGTCTCTGACTGTCTGATTAGCAGCTCGGCTAACCAGCTAACAGAAGAAAATATCGTTAAAGTTACCCGGCTGCTTCATCTCCTGGCAGTACCCGGCTACATTACTAACCCTAGAAAAAACAGAAGAGGTCCTATAAGCTCCCCATATATGCGAAATTAACCGGCATTTCCCAACATAAATCGCCTACTACTACAAAATGAGACGCTGGCACTTTTTTGCTAACGGGCTAATCAACTGTCCTGTCGCCGTGGACCATCTCCGCCCCGTTTAACGCCGACTGTGTGAGGAAGTCACACAAAGAAACGTCACTTTGTAGTTTTAACAGGACAAACTAAAGACAAACTAACCCAGACGGTAAAACACATACCTGATAGATCAGCCTGTTGTCTGGTGTAATGTGAATGTGGAGGACAGACGTTAATAGCCTCTCTGGTTGTCTCTGAACGATCGTCCACACCCTCGGAGCCCACAGGAGAAACACCGCCTCCAGTAGGCCACAAGGAGAACTGCAGCCAAAATATTCACAGCCTCAGGTCAAGTTTTTTATTATTGATATAAAAATATTAGATTTGAATCAATATAACGACAAGAGGTAGCTAATAACATAACTTTTTCGCAAAACTGTAGTTTAATTGGAATATTTTTACTCTTCCTTGAATACATTCTATGAAAGAAATACTACACTACTTTACTCAAGTGTATTTAGGCATTTAGACATACTCTTGGAGCTATTTTTGATTTCAGTGATTTGAAAACTTGTTGGAAATATGCTTGTTTACAACGTAATAACTTCTTCTGACCAGAAATGACAGAAATTACTTTTTTTTTTTTTTTTCATTCATCTTCTTCCGCTTAATCCTTTTCGGGTCGCGGGGGGGCTGGAGCCTATCCCAGCATCTTTGGGCGAGAGGCAGGGTCCACCCTGGACAGATCGGATGGACAGAATGGACAGAAATTACTTAATCTTCTTTAATAATAATAATAATAATAATAATAATAATAATAATAATAAATTAGGATACCCTGCATAAGCCTGTTGTTGTTGTTTTTTTTACATATTTGGGCATATGGATATTTAATATCAATGTTAAAAAATACTGGGAGAGTCACGTCATACAACTAAACAATTAAAAATGAATTAAAGACTTTTTTCAAATTTTCTGTAAAATGCATTCATTCATTCATTCATTCATCTTCTTCCGCTTAATCCTTTTTTTGGGTCACGGGGGGGCTGGAGCCTATCCCAGCATCTTTGGGCGAGAGGCAGGGTACACCCTGGACAGATCGCCAGTCCATCGCAGGGCCAACACAGAGAGACAGACAACCATTCACTCACAGTCATACCTAAGGAAAATTTAAGCAATTCTAAACAAATAGATAGATAGATAGATAGATAGATAGATAGATAGATAGATAGATAGATAGATAGATAGATGTACTTTATTGATCCCAAACTGGGAAATTACAGACTTACAGTGAGCAATAAATTACGACCCCCCCCCCATCTTTTTAGGACACCCCCACATTAATTCCCACTTAAAATGGCTAAAATAAATTTAAAAAAAATGCAAATAAAAACAAAAGCAAGGTTAGACATAGATATGTGAACATTTCTTAATAAAGAACTGAATATTTAAAGAGGTGTCCAAATTTTTTCACGACTGTAGCACTTTTCATAGACACATTCATTCACTCCACAGACAATGGTAAGCTACTACTGTAGCCACAGCTGCTCTGGGGAAGACTGACAGAAAAATGACTGCCAATCTGCACCAACGGCCTCTCTGACTACAACTGAACATTTACACACATTCATGCCCAGTGTCATGGACGGAAGGGGGGTAAAGCATCTTGCCCAAGGACACAATGCCTGGGGAGAGTGGGATTCGAACCACCAACCCTCCGGTTATTAGACAACCCACTCTACCTCCTGAGCCACTGCTGCCTTTTAGTCATATTTAGTAACTTATTTTATGGTATCGATTAACTTCTTTGAAATCAGAGTTGAAATAATTCTTCTTGTATTTCGGTTCTAGAAAGATTTAATGTTAAAAAAAACATCCATATACAGAAAATTTATTACCAAAAAGCTGCAAATTTGTGTCAAAAAAAAGTGGATCACAATTTGATCACAAAAGCCACAGATTTATCAGAAAAACATAGATTAAAGTATCACAGTGGATGATAACAAATTCTCAAATTTACAAGAAAAATACATTTTAGGAGAACAGTTGTGAAAATATGCAAAAAGATTAAGAAAAACACAAATTTAATGGAAGAGTCACTTTTAGGAGAGACTTCACAAATTTCCCAAACTAAAGTCCTTACTCATTACTCAAGATAGGGTAATAACTCCATGTCATACATGCCTGTGCAAGCTAGGCCACAAATGTATGTGCTAGTTAAAGGTTTAAGATGGGTGTTTTGTTGAATCATCAATATGGTTGTATCAATCTAAAGAAAAGCTGTATTCTGATTGCAGTTATGTGTGTCCTACTCACTTTTAAACACATCAAAGTTATCTTAAAATAATGTTATTTTATGCTGTAGTGACAGTAGACCCATTTCTGAGCAGCTGTTTTGATATAAAACATTTCATCTTAATGATCACATGTTTGTGGTGGGCACAATACACATGGCACTCCACCCAGGACAAGGGGGTTGGTGGGGAGAAGACAGAGATGCTAATGGGGAAAGCAAAGAGGAGCCAACCAAACAAAGATGTGCCTTTCGGCCCCTGCCATGCCAGGCTGACACCTGAGGATGCAGGGGTGAGAATGTATTGTAGCAGGACCTGCTCTGTGATGTGTGGGTCAGTGTTATGTTAATGTGTGTGCATGTCTTGCAGTCTGAATGTTAATGTGTTTACCCTGAATGCCGGAGGTGGGAATTAAAGTGTATAAAGGAGTTCGCTCAGGCACTCAGGTTTCAGAGTTTCTGTGTTTATGTTGGAAGTGGAATAAAGTTTGTGTGTCATCTAGCTCGCTGCCTCGTCTGCTTCCATCTTCCACATTGGTGACCCTAAGACGTGCAACGGAGACGAAGCCGAGCACCGCCCCGGAGACAACCCAGAGGGAGAACACCAGCGCAGCATGCACTGTCACAGTCAAGCTCCCAGACTTCTGGCTTCACAATCCAACTACTGGGTTTCTACATGTTGAAGTCCAATTCACATGCCGCAGGATCACAATGGACAACACCAAATATTATCATGTGGTCGCGGCACTGGATGTGTGCGCCATGCAGCAAGTGACAAGCCTGCTCCAGGAACCGCCGGCCCAAAGGAAATACAACGCGCTCAAGCAGATGCTGATTCAGCGGTATACCCTGTCGGACAGTGAGAGAGCAGAGAGACTCCTAACGCGCTCAGAGTTAGGTGACAGATCAGCTGTGGAGCTGATGGAGAGCATGTTAGCATTGAGGAGGAAGAACGATAAATCCTTCCTTTTTGCCTACCTCTTCCTCAGGAATCTACCTGCTACAGGTAGATACAGCGAGGGTGATCCTGGCCAACTCGCAGCTGCTGGTAACCAGGAACTACCATGCTCTAGTGCAGGAAGTGGACCGCATCATCCTAGTGACCAGAACTCTCACCTTGCATACACCGACACCGGCATCCGGGAAGGACTCCAGCGAGGTTGAGGAGCCGTTGGTGGTGGCTAGGACAGATGCCAAGAGACGCAGGAACGGGACACTCTGTGTCTACGCTGCTTTGGCTCGGATGCCCAACGCTGTCTGCCACCGTGCCAATTCAAGAAACCAGGGAAACGGCATGGCCAGCAGTCAGTAGCAGCTGCCACTGCTGGCGACAGGAACAAGCTGCTGTTCATCACAGACACACGTTCCGGGAGACGTTTCTTAGTGGACTCCGGCTCCCAGAAGAGCCTCATTCTGCCGGTCAGCGCAGACAGATCGGCAGGAGGCAGCGGTCCTGAGCTCACAGCCGCCAACGGATCCAACATCAGGACATTTGGTGAACGGATGTTGATGGTGTGGTTACACGGACGCAATTACCAATGGGATTTTGTAGTGGCGATATGTTCTGTCCCCATTTTAGGCGCAGATTTTTTATGTGCTTATGGGTTGTTAGTCGATGTTGCCAACAGACGTTTAGTGGATGCTGTCTCTTTTACCTCCTTGCCCTGCACAGCTCGGGGAGTTGGGCCAACACAGGCTAGCGTTATAGCTCCATGGGGTAAGTACCAGCATTTACTTTCACAGTTCCCAGCACTCACGGTTCCGACGTTTTCTGCTACAGTAACCAAACATGGAGTGGAACATTTCATAACCACAAAAGGCCCGCTGGTGTTTGCACAACCTCGGCGCTTGGACACGGTTAAACTAGCCAGTGCGTGCAAGGAGCTTACCAACTTAGAGCAGCTGGGCATCATTAGGTGCTCCAACAGCCTGTCAGCATCCCCACTACACATGGTGCCTAAGGCCGATGGGTTGTGGTGACTGTGCGGCGATTTCCGGCGCTTGAACAATGCCACGGAACACAATCTGTATTCCATCCCACACATCCAGGATTTTTCCGTGCACCTGGCCGGGACGCGTGTTTTTTCGAAAGTGGATCTGGTCCGCGGGTACCACCAGGTCCTGGTGCGCACAGACGATGTTCCCAGAACAGCAGTAATAACTCCTTTTGGCCTTTTCGAGTTTTTACGCATGCCGTTCGGGTTAAAGGGCGCAGAGCAAACCTTCCAAAGAATGATGGACACTGTGCTCTGTGACCTGCCCTTTGTTTTTGTCAACTTAGACGAAATTCTGGTGGCTAGCGCGTCCGAGGAGGAGCACCTCACCCATCTCAAACTAGTTTTCCAGAGGTTGGAAGTGCACGGGCGTATCGTGAACCCGGCAAAGTGCCAGTTCGGTGTGCCAGTGATTGATTTTTTGGGTCACCGCATTTCGCTGGAGGGCGCGATTCCGCTGCCTGTTAAGGTGCATGCTGTGTCAGATTTTCCGCACCCGCAGACAGTGAAGGCCCTGCAGGAATTTTTGGGCATGGTCAACTTTTACAACTGTTTCCTCCCCCGAGCAGCCCAGTTGCTGCAGCCCTTGTACACCACGCTCAAGAAAAAGAAGCCTGCGGAAAACATCGACTGGACCCCTGAGCGAGTCCAGCCTTTGGCAAACGCCAAAACAGCGCTCGCTAACGCCGCTTTGCTAGCCCACCCTGTCCCGTCAGTGCAGATAGCACTCACCACTGACGCGTCTGACGTTGCCATAGGGGCAGTGGTGGAGCAGTATGTTTCCAGTGCCTGGCAGCCACGTGCATTTTTCAGCCGCACTTTGCACGACAACGAACGCAAATATGGTACGTTTGACAGAGAGTTGTTTGCCCTCCACCTGGCGATGCACCATTTCCAATTTTGGCTGGAAGGGCGCGAGTTCACTGCGTTCGTTGATCATAAGCCGCTAACATACGCAATGTCCAAAGTCTCGGAACCGTGGTCACCCCGGCAGCAACGACATTTGGCCGTGATCTCGGAGTTCACGACCAACATTCAACACGTAGCCGATAAGCTTTATGTTGTGGCCAACTGCCTGTCATGTGCGTTAGTCTCCCCGGTCTACATGGGAATAGATTTCCCCACAATGGCCGCGGAGCAAATTGGGGACGCGGACATTTGCGCACTCCGGGCCACACCTACTGGGTTAAAACTGGAGAGCAGGGCGGTGCAAGAAGGGTGCCCCTCCCCGCTCTGCGATGTCTCCACCGGCCGCCCACGCCTGGTGGTTCCGAGCTCTTGGTGCCGCCACGTTTTTGAGTCAGTCCACTCCCTTTCACATCCCAGCGTGCGCGCCTTGGTTAAACTGGTGGGGGGTGAAATTTGTCTGGCCCCACTTACGCAGGGACGTGAAAGAGTGGGCTGCAGTGTGCATCATGTGCCAGCGGGCCAACGTGCACAAGCACACCAAAGCCCCCCTCGAGCCGTTCCAAATTCCAGCCAGGAGGTTTGACCACATCCACGTGGATTTTGTGGGCCCCCTCCCGCCATTGCAAGGGTTCATGCACCTTTTGACAATCATGGACCACACCACGTGTTGGTCTGAAGTGGTCCTGCTGGTTTCCACCACGTCCGTGGAAGTGGCCCGCACTTTTTTTGTCGGCTTGGGTTGCACGGTTTGGATCCCCATCGGACATCACTTCTGATAGGGGTCCGCAATTCGTTTCGGAACTCTGGTCCATGATGGCCCAGAGCCTGTGGGTCAAAATCCACCGCAGCACCGCGTACAACCCCCAGGCTAACGGGTTATGCAAACACTTTCATAGGTCGCTTAAAGCAGCGCTCAGAGCCTCACTCACGGATGCAAACTGGGTTGGCCGCCTGCCCTGGGTCCTATTGGGGTTGCGCTCTGTGCCTAAGGAGGATCTGGCAGCCTCCCTGGCAGAACTCATTTCTTCTCAGCCACTACGGATCCCCAGGGAATTTTTACCGGAAAACCCCGCACCTGGGACTGACCCACCCATGCAATTATTTTACAGTATGGGGGCCGCTAACGTGCCGGGTCTGATGCACCATTGTTTTCCCCACACCTTCGTCCTAAAGAGCTTACAGAGTGCCAAGTTCGTTTTTGTTAGGCACGACGCACACAGAACCCCACTGCGCCCACCGTATGACGGACCTTTCAGAGTGCTGGAAACCAGGGCAAAGCATTTTGTGTTAGACTTTGGGGGGGGGGGGGGCGTAAGGAAGCCGTCTGCATTGTCAGGCTTAAGCCTGCTTATGTGTTGGTAGATGAACAGGTGGTGTTGGCTCAAGTTCCTCTGCGCAGATGCCCACCTACAGTGGCTCCGCAAGTTGGTGTTCCCCCTGCAGAGAACTGTTGGCAGTATAGTGTTGTTAATAGGACATATTATGATGTGACATGGGTGGTGACTTCACCTTCCGGTTTCACCGCCACCCAGGGTATGAGAGAGCTGTGCGGCAGAGGGGCGGTCTCTTCGACCACCTCTTGGCCTAGCGGAAGCGTCACTCTATTTACTGTGAGTCCTATAATAAAGCCCTGTGTAGTTCACTATTTGCCTCATCATTGCTCCTCCTTTTAAAGACATAACATTTGGTGATGAGGATAAAGTTATGGATGCTGGCATGTTTTCAGCCATTTTTGGAGTCTCCAGGAGAGCCTCTGGTCCCTTGGGCGAGATGGTTCACCGCATTTCAAAATTACTTGGTGGCGCTAAACTTTGGTGAACTGAAGAAGGTACGGGAACGGGCAATTCTCATCCATAATTTAGATATGGAAGTACACCGTATCCTTGCTACCTTGGGTGCTAGCGATAGCTTCGAGGACGTGGTTGAGCTAATGGCCTGACATTTTCACGCTCCTGCAAACATCATTGTCCGGAGGATCCAATTTCAGCAGTGCCACCAGTGGATCGGCGAGTCAGTACAGCATTATGTTGCGGACTTGCAGCAGCTGGCCGGGGACTGCCAGTTTGGTGACTTAGAGGAAGAGATGGTCCACGACCAGTTGGCGGAGCACCAGCTTTGCTCGTCGGCATGGTCAAGGCTCCTCACGCACTCTGGCAAACTGACATTAGCCATGGCTGTCAAGATAGCTCAACAATGTGAAGCAGCAGACAAATTATCATGCAACCTCGGTGAGAGAGCCATGCTACACTGCCCTGACTCACAATCAACAGCACAGGCTGTGGACCCGGACAGCAACGATAGCGAACAGGAGGAATGCGCTACAGTTGTGAATATAAGGTCCGCCCCGGGATCGCCCAGGTGTTTGGGTTGTGGGTCCACTAAGCACCACTATAAGCCAGGAGAGTATCCGGCGAGAGGAAAACACTGTGGCAAGTGTGGACTTCTGCATCATTTTGCCAGGGCCTGTAATAGGTTCGAGCGAGGGGAACAGTGACACAAAGCGGATACCCCTGTTCCAACTCCCACGGTTATTCACACCGTCTCTCCAGACACTGGCGGCCGTATGTATTATATGGTGAAGCTAGATGGAGTGGAAGTACCGTTGCTGATTGACATGGGTGCAGTGAGGTCCATGTTGAATTGGCCCACTGTGAGGAGTTTTTTTCCATACTACAGAGTGAGAGGTCATTCAGCGCCACTGTGTGGGTATGGAGGACGGAGACTGGCCATTGTGAGTTCGGTGGAACTGACGGCTAGGTACAAGTCGGCGGAGACCGCCGAATGGCGAGAATATTATGGGCTGTGACCGTTTTTATGGACTGGGCTTTTCGATCACCTGCGGTGTTGGAAAAGAGTGGTCAGGCTGTGGCTTGTGGGTCCCTGGCCGGTTCCGCGAGTGGTGGATGATACTGTATGGGACGAACCTTGGCCTAGTATTACGGAACATGAGCAGAACCAACCCCACTCAGGGCCATCGTGGGAGGGTCCCGGTGTCAGTGCCCCAGTAGCCCTAGCTGAGGGAACTGGACAATGCAGTGGGATGCCCATGATGGCGGGTGAAGCCAAGTGGCTGGCCCATCCTGCTTCCGGAGTTCGGCTGGGAGATACTGAGAAGCAAGGGGTCACAACGGCTTCGCTGGCATCTAAAATGAAAGTGAGTGGGGCAGGACCGGCTGGTACGGTGAAACGACATGCCACTCATGAACACTAGAAGCCGAGTCGGGCTCCTCTAGGGGTTGCTGATGTGGTCCGGCCCAGAGAGGAGGCCCGGTCGAGAGAGGTCCGCAGGAAGCGACAACGACAGGAGGACCAGGGGCGGCTGCAGGTGGTGGCTGTTAGGGAGTACAGCTACCTACATCTGTCTGATGGCACATGGAGACACCCTAATGAGCTGCGGTGCACCATTGAAGAGGGAGAGGTGTCTCGGCATTGATGTGGGTCATTTCCGGGCACCAGAAGAAGATTCTCTGGTCGGGACCCGCCTGACGGGTCTCCGGGGTGTGGGTTCTGCACTGTGACTGACTGGTAATGGGGCAATGTGTCTGATATATGTTGTTGGTATGTAAATTGCCCAGGTTTAAGTAATTATGCATGTTGTTGAAATGGTTATTATTCATGTTGTTTACAGAGTTTGTGAATGGAAGTATAACCTGTTTGTATATATGTTCATTTGAATAATGGGATTGTTTTATGTTTTATATTAGGAACACGGCAGTTTTATTTAATGGACTATATTCTAGCAGAGATGGCAGAATAATCCGTCTAGCCGTGTGGGGGTGAAAAAGTAGTCCACCCTTTTCCCCCTAGTTTAGTTGTTTTGTGTGACTGTGGTAGGCCCTGATATATTTATGTTTCAGTTTAGTGCGTGATTCGGGTTCCAAATTTGAGAGGGTCTTGATTGTATGAGTGTTTTGGACCTTTTTGAAGGGGGGTGGGGGGAATGTCATGTTGTTAATGGGACATATTATGATGTGACACGGGTGGTGACTTCACCTTCCGGTTCCGCCGCCACCTGGGGTATAAGAGGGCTGTGCGGCAGAGGGGCGGTCTCTTTGACCACCTCTCAGCCTAGCGGGAGCATCTCTGTATTTACTGTGAGTCCTACAATAAAGTCCTGTGTAGTTCACTATTCGCCTCATCATTGCTCCAGCTTTTACGGACATAACAGGCAGCAGACTAGGTCTTACCCCTCCCCACCCTTTCCCCCTCCACAGGACTGTGCGCTGGAGACTGAGTTTGTCTCCTGCCCTCTTCAACAGCAAGACACTTTGGCCGGTCCACGTTACAGCCATTATGGGTTTACGGGTGCCGGCTCAAGCCCAAGATGCCAGAGGGTTAGAGCCCCTTCTGGGTGTTCGGGAAGGGGAAGGTTGTGTGGTGGACACAATACACATGGCACTCCACCTAGGACAAGGGGGTTGGTGGGGGAGACTATAGTTAGAGATGCTAATGGGGAAAGCTGACAGAAGCCAACCAATCAAAGATGTGCCTTTTGCCCCCTGCCACGCCAGGCTGACACCTGAGGATGCAGGGGTGCAAATGTATTGTAGCAAGACCTGCTCTGTGACGTGTGGGTCAGTGTTATGTTAATGTGTGTGCATGTCTTGCAGCCTGAATGTTCATGTGTTTACCCTGACTGCCGGAGGTGGGAATTAAAGTGTATAAAGGAGTTTGCTCAGGCACTCAGGTTTCAGAGTTTCTGTTTATGTTGGAAGTGGAATAAAGTTTGTGTGTTGTGTAGCTCGCTGCCTCATCTGCTTCCATCTTCCACATGTTAATGATTAATATGTCTTTAGGCCAGCCAGGCTGCAGTAAGATAAAACTTTATGTCCCAACAAAACTAGGAAAAAAAAGAAAAAAACAAGAATATAAAACACACTCTGTTTGATATGTATGTGTGTATATATGTTTTATAAGAGAGAAGATTTTTTTATCCAAATAAAACATACCAAAAGCCAGTTTAGAAGCTTTTGGTACGCTGCTCCTCCACATTGAAAGGAGTCAATTGAGGTGGTACGGGCATCTGATTAGGATGCCTCCTGGACGCCTCCCACTTGAGGTGTTTCAGGCACGTCCCACTGGGAGGAGACCCCGGGGCAGACCCAGGACTCGGTGGAGAGACTATGTCTCCCAGCTGGTCTGGGAACGCCTTGGTATCCTCTCTGAATAGCTGGAGCGGGTGGCTGGGGAGAGGGAAGTCTGGGCTTCTCTGCTTGAACTGCTGCCTCCGCGACCCGGACCTCCGGAAAAGCGGTAGAAGATGGATGGATGGATGGATAAAACGTGTTTTATCTAGCTTATTAAAATTTGGAAAAGTTAAAATTAGGGCTATTGAATAAATTATTTGAGTTCTTCAAAAGGTATATTATTATTCTGTACGAATTACATTATTACAGTGCGCAACACGTTGTTCTCGTTGGTTCGGGGTTTGTTTTTTACTGTTACAACGAAAAACTTCATATCCCAGAAATCTCTTTTGAGTACGTCATTCCCACGCGCCTGTAGTTCTGTTGCTTCCTCGAGCCGACGCACATGAGACAAACGTGCCCTTTGCTGTTGATCAAAAAAACGTGTAGGAATCTGTTAAATGTGGTTAATAAAACATTAAAGAAAACCTTTAATCAGCGGAACAATTCGTTGGAGAAGAGAATTATGTCGGTGAGTTTTAGAATGGACAGAATGTTCTGTGACTGAGAGCCGTACCCGCATTATAACGTGTTTTCCTTTAGCAGCTGAGTGAAGGAATCATGTTTAAAGAGGATGACGACTGGAATGACGAAAAAGAGGCTCAAACTCTGAGTGAAACCGTCCCCAGAAACACCCAGAAGTCAGCAAGCAGCAGCACAAATGACAAGGTACGCGAATGATGCACACTCCCTTTTTATTCACGAAAATCCAACTATCAATAAATATAGGCAGTGGCTGTGGGTGCTTGCGACAGATAAAGCTGAATGAATTTATTTCGGATAGTACAGTACAGGTTAAAAGAAACTGAGCTCGAATCTGATTGGCCAGAACGTTCTATTAGTGCCGTATCTTAAAGATATGGATCCCAGACTGGGATCAATAAAGGACATCAGTGGCTTTTTAATGTTTTAGGCTCACTTAACTTGGGGATGTAATGCAACATTTTCAAAAACATATAATGTTGTTAAATCTACAAATTTAAAATAAAGTGGTCCATGACAAGGCTCCATCTTGCAAATCTACCTACGGGTACAAATAAAGTAACCTGAATGCTTTTATTTCACCCAGAATCGACTGTTGTAGCTCTGTTTCCATGACTTGCAAGTTAACAACCTCTGGGGAAAAAATGTTGAATCACCACTCTGAGGATGTTCTGTAGAAAAAAAATGACAGATGTGACACAAAGCCAATTTCATCTAACAGCTGATCATTTTAGCTTGGTAAAACAGAGCTAAAAATCAATGAATTTGCAGTAATTAATGGCATTTTTTTTTGGTCAAGCAGAGGAAAAAAACAATCATTTAGTTATGACAAAATAGGGAATAATCTTGCAATTTGCATTTCTAAAACAAATATCTGTACAGATCTAAATATGCAAATTACTGTGCACTTAAAAGAGAGTTGTTGCAGACCTTTATGAGCTGTTAAACCAGACTGATTGACAAGAAACACGAGCGTGAGTTGAAACAATGGAAAGGATTAAGTAATTCCTTCAAGAATGTGATTCAGTAAGAAGTGTGGCAAAAGATGTTGGGTTTTCCCTGTCAGTTTTGCCTAAAATTTGGAGTGAGTACAAACAAAATGAGAACCATGTAAAAGGGAAACATACAGGTAGACCAATGAACTCAAAGTATCAGAACAGAAAACTCAAACCAGTATGCCTAGGAAACGGATAATCCACAATAAAGTACATGGAAAACAAATGGGGAGAAACAAGTGTCAGTCTGTGACCGACCTGGAAGAAATTGGCACAAGAAACAGACAGAAAAGGCAAATATAAACAATCATTAACACCTGTACAGAAGAGAAGACAGTTTGTGTTGGCTACAGAGAAGCGGCCATGGACTGTGGATGATTGGATGAAAGTGATATTCAGTGATTAACTGAAGAAAGTGGTCCATGACAAGGCCCCATCCTGCAAAGCTGATCAGTCAACAGCTATATGGAAGTTGGAACCTGATTATTGATGAAGAATATTGTTTTTCATTAGCAAAGTCCGTGCCTCAAAGAAATCAAGCTGTCATAAAAACTGGAAGAGGTTCGTTTAAGTACCAATTATGATGTTTTTTATTGATTCAAATTCAAAAATATTTCATTTTGTAGACCGGTCTAATGTGTGGTATTTGTTATGTGTTAATTATTATTTCCACTTTTCCTAAAGTGCTGTGAAAACTGTTGAAGTGACCCCAATAAGAGCAGTGACTGTTGATTTAAAGTCCCATTTTTTAGCTGAAGGACTAATTGTTAAAACTCTCCATATTGCCCGATCAGTCCAAGGCTGTTCATCGAAAAAGCCTGCTGCGGACCCTGAAGACACTAGGATCAGTGCCGGAGTGGAAGAGCGACAGTCATCAGCAACACAGCGACAGTGAAGCAGAAGAGGCTCCGATGCACAGGAGGAAAAAGAAGAAGAGAAGAAAAAAGAGAAAACATGCAGAGAAAACCGAGGAGCAGGAAGGGAATGAAGACACAGAGCAGAGTCTCAAGGATGATAAACCTGTAGCTAAAAAGAGGAAGAAAGGTAATTAATTCAATTCATAATTAAATCATCACAGGCTTTCATGTGTTGTATTAGTGCTGATGTACTTTCTTTCTTTCTAAAGGGGCTCCAAAGGCAAGAAGCATGACCGTGGAAGAGGCAAAGGAGAAAGAAAGCACAGAAGCTACAAAAGAGGATGTAAACAAACCACATAACACCGAGAGACTGAGCAGGCAGCAGTGGAAAAACAAGATGAAGAACAAGAGGAAATGTAAAAATAAATTCCGCCAGAATAACCTTGAGGAGGAAGTAAATAAAGCAAAGTTGGAGCCAAAACAAGAGCCAAAGGAGGGATTTAAAACTGAGTCATATAGCAACGGCAATAACTGTGGTGGAACGGCTCCAGGAGCCCAGACAAAGAAAAAAGATAAGCAGCATAAACCACAAAAAAGGAAAAACAGTGATGATGCTGGTGAGAGTCAAACAAAGTGCAACAAAGATGACAGAAGTGGATCAAAAGAGAAAGCAGGTGAACCTGAAGAGGACATCGCACACAAATTATCAGCGGTCTCCACAAAAACACCTGTGTGGAGCAAAAAAGAGGGTCTAAAAAGGCAGAAGCTGCTGAGGCTGCTCCACAGTGAGGAGCCGGAGCAACGCCAGAGTCCCACGGAGCCACGAGATGAGCCACCAGTGAAGCAGGAGAAACCCGACCGCTCCTCGTCTCTCCGGTCCCGCATGGAGCAGCGGTTGGAGTCGGCTCGTTTCCGCTACATTAACGAAATTCTGTACACGACGTCCAGCGGCAAGGCGAAGCGCATGTTCAAACAGGATCCGCAGGCCTTCTGGGTTTACCACAGAGGCTACACAGCGCAGGTCCAGAGATGGCCCACTAATCCGGTAGACGCCATCATCTCTTATATTCAGAGAAAGTAAGAGAAGGTTTGAACTTTTGTACTCACTCCTTTTAAACCACTGTCTATGAATGCTGTTCTGTAAAGGTGCTGTAAGTCATTCATTCATTCACGCTGTAACTTTTGGAGCCTCCCTTGGGGTCGCTAGTTGAGGTCAGCCCCATTACTTCTTTTCTGAACAGTGTAGGTCAGATTGCTATGATGGTGCATTACTGCTAAAAAAAAAAAAAAAAAAAAAAGTGCCACTAAATTTGTCACTTTTTTCTTATACATTTTCCACTTTATTCTCAAAACTTTTCCCTCCCACCCCAGCTTTTTTAAATTAATTTTTAAAAACTTTCTCACCCTAATCTAGTGTGGTAGATTCCTGCCCAGAGCATCTGAGGCTGCAGCATCTAT
Organism: Pholidichthys leucotaenia; assembly: GCA_020510985.1. Taxonomy (NCBI): domain Eukaryota; kingdom Metazoa; phylum Chordata; class Actinopteri; order Cichliformes; family Pholidichthyidae; genus Pholidichthys; species Pholidichthys leucotaenia. The sequence goes on along the minus strand of CM035847.1, from coordinate 250,536,793 downwards.
GAATGGCGTCAAAGGGGGTGTAGTTCACTTAGCAACCGCAAGGAGTCGCTACAACCAAAGTATTCTCTAGTCCCTCTATTTATTAGTTATCTATTTTCTACTTTTAGTCAGCTGTCACGATTCACCTATTCACACACACTTTTATGCAGAGCTTTTACTTTGAACGCTTTATCGCTCTGTTATCTGTCACTTTCACTGACACTGATCAGATGCCGTTCAGGGTAGATCTTTCCCCAGACATTAATGACCCTGAGAATGGGGATCAATCCACCAACCATCCAAACTGCAGGTAGCTGATAATTGCTTTTTTTTTTTTAATTCCCAACTGGTCGAAGACCAAAGGGAATTATATTGTGGCCGTGTCCATCTATTGCACAAAAAATACCCGTGTTGTGAAATCAGCTCCTTCTACAGTTTTGTTATCCCCTTTGGGCTTCGACCGGCGGGGGATTATGTTATGATTATGCCACTGAATTTGGTAGAATGTTTGTGTTACTCCAGTCAAAAGGCTGGATATTAGTCTCCGTAGAAACCACTGTCCCATCAGGTGAAGAAAGCTACCCATGCCAGCATTGTGCATTCCCCAGTTTATCAATGAATCCTCTGAAAAATGCCTGTTCTCAGTTCATGCAAAGTTTGTCTTTTTCTAAATGTGTAAAGCACAGCCATTTTCTTTTAAGTAAAGGGTGAGCATAGCCAAACTCATACCTTAGCCCCATCCTTGCCAGTTACCTCTCAGTTTTTGCTGCAATCAGTGCTGGTACCTGAGGGCTTTATAGCCTTGGGGATGGGGCATAAAAGATCCAAGAAAATAGTCCATTGGATGCAGATTAGTATACGCCTCCGAGTGTGGGGTGATTAAGTAAGCATGTAAGAGTATAACTAAGACTATCTTTAGAGCTGCTGTTTGGTCCTTTATAAGAAAGATATTGGTGTACACATTACCTATAGCATAAAAACACTTTAACACTGAATTTGATTTTATGAGGACTTTAAGGGCACTGGAACTTTTGGAGACCCTGGTTTTAGTTATACCTTTTGGTTACAAAGTGAATTGCAAGTCAGTTCACTCCATTTATCTCTGAGGATTGCAGGTCAAATTTTTTTCCAAAGCAGCTGCAGTTCTTTTAACTCCATGAATGTAATGAATGGGATTGCAGTTTCATTTTGCATCCACCACTAAAACCCAGCTTTTCAAACGTTCCAACCAATACTTTAATACAGTGTTTTTCAACCAGGGTTCCGTGGAGCGTTCAGGTTTCTGTGGGAAATTCTCAAATTTCACTTCTTAACTGGTCCAAAAAATTGCAAAACATTTTCTGTTATTGTGCATGGGGTCTGTAGGAACCAATGCAATCATACACAACATCAAATTATTTTCAATTTTTTGGACCAATTAAGAAGTGAAATTAGAAAATTTCCCACAGAAACCTGATGATTCCAGAGAACCCAGGTTGAAAAACACTGCTTTAGTAGTGTCTGTATTCTGCTGATATATTGGTGCACACTTAATGATTTATAATCTCAGTTTGACATTTGAATAATTTAGCTCATTTTAAGAAGAAATTGTGCTGATTAGAATTAAATTACCAGGTGTGCGTATTGCAGAGTCTGCAGTCTGATGTTCTGGGGACCCCCCCCGCCCCCTTCCCTGTGAGTTGGAATTTTTTTTCTATTATGTTTTGTTTCCGCCTCCTTGCAGCACTGAAAGAATTTCTTCTGGCAGGTAATTGTGCTTTGGGTCTCCTGGTATCTGCTGTTAACAGTAAATAGAAGCCATTACTCTGCTGCAGACTCTCTGACAGCGAGGACTCATGCAGCAGATAATTCTGCTCCGTGGGTGTTTAATCGATGCCTCGTTCTGTCACTGTGAGAAGATTGCCTCGTTAGCATCAGCAGTTTGCAAGAGGAGGAACTGCTTTTTTTTTTCTTTTTTTTTTAATTTGTTGTCCTGTTGACTTTAAACGTGTTAGATTGTTGCTGCTCTAATTGCAGACATAATCCCCATATTCGTTTCAGGCCTTCCTCTATGGTGGTTGCAGACTTTGGTTGTGGTGACTGTAAGATAGCTCGCAGTGTGAAGAACAAGGTGCACAGCTTTGACCTGGCAGCCGTCTGCGACCTCGTCACAGTCTGTGATATGGCCCATGTGAGTGATTTTTCTGTTTCCCAATTTCTAGAGGATGCCCCAAGTTTTCAGCGAATTAAACATTTGTGTGGGTGTGTTTGCAGGTGCCTCTTAGTCGCGACTGCGTGGACATTGCTGTGTTTTGTCTTTCACTAATGGGCACCAACCTGGCAGATTTCTTGGCAGAGGCCAATCGAGTCCTGAAAATGGGGTAATGGATATTATTTCAGGATATAAATGTTCAGGTATGTGTATACACTGCTTGTCTCATTTTTATTTGTTTTTTTTTTTTTTTTCACAATCATTCCAGGGGGATCCTTAAAATAGCAGAAGTGGCGAGTAGATTTGACAACGAGCGAAACTTTGTAACCGCACTTTCAAGTCTGGGATTCAAGATGGCATCCAAGGTGAGGCAATGGATCCAACAAGGCCTGTAACCAGGTCCACCTCCTGTTGTGTGTTATGTTTTAATTCATTGTCACACCTAGTCTGAAGTTAACTTCCAATGATGAGAACAGCAATGGATCTTGGCCAACTTCTAAAAAAAATTACCCTTTTTTCCAGCTGTTCAAACCAAGTGAAACACTCCTAAATATTTCGTTTAAGTTCAAGTTTCAGAGGTTATTTTTAAGAGGTCTGCTGGCTCAATGTTGGAGTCTATGGCTCTATTTTTTTTTATACAATTTACAGCTAGTGCTGCTACTGCCAGGAAACTGCAGGTCAAAAAGAATATTCAGTAAACTGCTTCACTGTCAGCAGCAAAGAGATGATTACATTTATCACAGTTGAAAGAACATTTTATCAACCCGAACAAGAATTTCACAACATCTTGGCCAATAGTCCGTGAGAATGATTTGTGTTCTTTCCTTTTCCCCTCTGATTAGGACACAGAAAACACTCATTTCTACTCATTTGAGTTTGTGAAGACAAAAACGGCTCCAGAAGATGTAAAGAAATTTGGACTGCAGTTGAAGCCCTGTGTGTACAAGAAAAGATGAAGACAGAAGACTATTCAGTGGACTGTTCTCCTGGGATTCAGTGTAGGTTTTTAGTCAAATGTGTCATATTCTTCTGACACATTTCGGAGACCTCTAAACTGTAAATATTTTGGCACAAAATTGTACGCATCAGGCCACATGCATTCACATTTCATCAGTACTTGGCTGAGTTCATCATTTGTCCTCCTTTATGACGACAGATTTGTACAGTGATGTGTTAAATTGTTGGTTGAAAAGTTAAAGGTGATGTGTGCGGTTTTTCCTGTTGTTATTTTTGACAATTTTATAAGAAAAGTCATGTAAATCCAGTGTTTGTAATTTGTGGCAAAACCCAAGAACCTTAAAAATATAAATGACTTTTTTGAATTTATCTCAGTTATGAGAGTATCTTGGACACCTATAGGAGCATGCCTGTTACTGATACCAGAGTTGTGGTTTTATAGTAACGTTTTCGGTGAACATATTTACTGAATACATTGGTGTAAATGTTTTTCAAGGAAAGCGGCTGGAATAATGCTGCAGCCTTATGTGGGTAGTCAAGCTGGACTTTCTGTCCACATCTGGATCATATACTTTACATAAGTATGAAAAAGTTTTAGCTCCTGTCCCCAGCAAAAGATGTCATAACAGCCATTGGGAAATGCACGAAAATAAGTTGGAATGACTTTATTGAGAATTGGAAAAACAACCTGAAAATACAAAGTAAAGCAAAATATACAGTAGACCTCATAAAATAAAAGTTCATTTAAAATCATTAATGCAGATCTATTCAAGCCCAGTGACGTGAATGCTACAATCATAAAAAGGCTTCTTCCCACTGATTGCTGCTCAGTGAAAACACCCGCTGAAGAGACTGGGTAGAAGAGAAAACCTGCAGGGTCTTGGCCCTCCATGGCACATGATTGGACACCCCTGCAGTAAGCCTTCACGTGTCGTAACTGTACAGCATGCACATTTTGTCCTCTTTCACACTGTACTCTTAACATCGATGACGATGGCGTAACCGACCAGGTGAGCGTACTCTTCACTGTCCTTTTCTGTTCCTTCCGGCTTCTTCATTTGAGGAGAGCCAGGCTCCTGCATCAGAGCTGTTAAACCTGCCAGAGACTCCCGCTGCTGAAGAGACAAAAAAGGTTCGTTTTGGGATCATGAAGTAAATAAAGTCAGGAAAAATTAGAGCTAAGAGAGGAAATTTTCAGATGTTAAAATATACCTTATACGTTCTCTTATTTCTTTTGCTGTAAAAAGAAAAGAAAGATGTGAGGACTCATGGGGCTAAAACAATTCACCACCAGATGGCACTGTGACATAACTGGCAGCCTCAGTCAATAAATGGGGGGGGGGGGAGTTGTATTATATATGACAGGAATATGAATGGAAACAAGTGGTGACCCGAGTTCTCATCATTGATCTCTAATGTCACGAGCAGCAGCTCACTTTGTACATTATGACCTCGGAGACGATCACCTCAGTCCGTGTCCCCAGCACCGCAGGGGAGGGAGCGTTCCAAAATATCTTTCCTCAGGGGGAGTCATGTTTTCTTGTTGTTCCCTGGGTAGCTGACCTTCCCAAATTAGCTTGACAGGACCCTCCCACCAGAGCTCCCATCAACCAATGGCACCTTGAACCAATGCTCCAGCCAGAGCGGCAGGAGTATTCAGCCAACCTGTAAATGCTCTCTCGCAGCTTTATTCACAGCGAGGCCTGATCTGATCCTGACAAGCTTTCCTGTGAGAAGTTAGGCTTGGCTCTGAACATGGAAATGTGGAAACTCCTGCAGGCAGAAACCATAAACAGTTCTCGGACTGTGACATATATCCCATATCAGTGGTAAAAGATGTGACTTTTTTCCAACAGCAACAGGATTAAGAAATGTATTTGAGGATTTCTTTTCACAAAAGAATGGGCGTTTGAATTTCATTATACTAATAACTTCCAAACTTGCAGACTTCTTGAATCTGTTTACCTTCCCTTTTGAAATGTGTCTGTGATGATAATGAGCCAGAAAGCAGCAGTCGACCACAGAAATAGCCAGAAGTAACAGTGATAAAAGCCAGAGCAGGGCCCTGGAAAACAAATCTGTTCTCGCTCACGAACATTATGTACCTGTCTGCATGCACGGGCTGTGGTGGTAGACACCTGTCTCCTTTAGCCACATTACTTCCTGTTTGTGAGTAACTGCATGATACTGGGGTTTTGGTGAGTTGGGTTAACGATCTGCACATCCTGTTTGTCTTGACGTGCATGTGTGCGGAGCTGGCAGCGTTGTCCTCATTTGCCCGTCAACACATCACCTGTGGAGTTGCAACCTGTCACCTGAGGAAGGTCTTAACTCACCAGCAGACACACAGGATGATGACCAGGACGAGTGTGATGGCTGAGGCTGAGGAGAGACACATGATGGCCACAAGAACTGCAACATAAAACAAATTACAGATATTTATCATTTCTGGGATTACAAATCCTACAGCATGGTCAATGTTTCTTGATTAAACATGTTTCAGGGCACAGCACAGTAATGCAGAGATTTACCAAACATTTGCTCCTCACTCGTGTCCTCCACCTGGATGCTGACGGTGGCTGTATGGTGATAGAAAGATGCCTGGCAGATGTACAGGCCTTTGTCCTGCTCTGTGAGAGCTGATGGGAAGATGATTGCAGCCCCGTCCATTTGCACAAAGGAGCCATCACTCCTGAAATGGAAGAGTTTCAACTGAATTTCACTTTGCAGTGAGTCATTTTGCTCATTTCCCTTTGCAATTTCAGCCCGTAAATTATGGAACCAATTACCCTTTCATGTTTGGCTGGCTCCAACACTGCCTATTTTTAAGTCTCATGTCAAAACATTTTAGCCCATAGGGGGATTATGTTATGGGTCCGTCCGTCCAGCCGTCTGTCCCACTTTTGTGAAATCAACTCCTCCTACAGTTTTGGTCCAATTGTTTCAAAACTTGGTACCATGATTTGATATACACTGAGAATGCGCATATTGCAATTTTGTTCTGATGGGTTGATTTTTGCGGGAATTGTAGCCCCTGACCTATGACCTCCTGTCTCATCTCACTTCATAGACAGTAATTGTCTTGTGAAATCAACTCCTCCTATAGTTTTGTTCCAGTTGTTTTGAAACTTGGTACCATGGTTTGATATACTCTGATGACGCACATATTGCAGTTTCACTCTCATCGGCAGTCCACCACCAGTTCCTTAGTTTTCCTCACATTGATCTGGAGGCAGTTCCGTAGGCATCAGTCCACGAAGTGCTGGATTAAGTCCTCTGTACTCCGCATCATCCCCATCAGAGATGAGGCTGATGATCGTAGAGTCGTCAGAGAACTTCTGTAGGTGGCAGTGTGGTGTGTTGTGTGAAAAGTCAGCAGTGTAGAGGGTGAACAGGAAGGGAGCCAGAACTGTTCCCTGGGGGGGCCCCCGTACTGCAGATGATGGTATCAGACACATTCGTCAGACTGACTTCAGATTTTATAAGTGCTTTGTTGAGGTTACAAGTGTGTGCATCCCTGAGTATGGAGTTGTTCAGTCAATATATGTAATTTTATTACTAAAAGTTTAGTCATCACTCTCTCCTCATGCTCTGGCTTCTAGAGGTGTCGGTGGGGTTTTGCATCGACTCCGTACTAACTGGATAATGCGTGACATCACTAGCCACAGCACACCGTGAACAAAACAAGGAAGCGAAAAGTGACAAATTTGACTAGAAAAAGATAATACTGAAGACTTAATGCTTAAAAAAATTATACCATAAAGTTGCTATGATTGAGTGGCTCTGAAGGATAATTTGGCATATGTGGAGAACGTGAGGCATGTGAACAGACTGGTCAGAGCATCAGGGGGGACCCGGGTTTGACAAAGAACACCCGTGAACACAGAACATGCCGGGAGAAGAAGCAGCCCAACCGAGCAGACCACAGTCCTTCACGAAGAGGCACGCCCAGCCTGCCCAGTCAGTGGTAGGCGGGAGTCCCTGCTTCTGCTTCACCTGTGTAGTACCACTGTACTTTGCAGGACCGCGAGTCCCCCCTCCCGCCGGAGTATCTAAAAATTAAAATAGGACATGCCGGGAGAAGCAGTAGTCTGACCAGGCAGACCACGGTCCTTCACGGGGAGGCACACCTAGCCTGCCCGGTTAGTAGACAGGAGTCCCTGCTTCTGCTTCACCCATGTGGTACCACTGTACATTGCAGGACTGTGAGTTCCGCCTCCCACTTAAGTATCTAAAAATTAAAAACTTAATACCACCATGATTGTGGAGTGGAATGGCCAGAATGACTTAACGACCAAATGCAGGACACAAAAACGCCCAAATAACTAAATAAATCATTTTTAGTTTGTGGGGAACCCACGCTGGGATAATCATCTCAGACTGGAAGCAGAGGAGAGGCAAATAGTCCCTCTGCCGGTAGAGTGTGGGGGATTAAACAGATGAGGGCAATGGGTATTGTGATGGGAGAAGTTATGGTGATGTAGAACCCCAGGCAGCAGGAAGGAGTAGCTGCGGGGACAGTAGGGGTGATGATGTGTTGAATGTATTGTGATGCAAGATCTCAGGCAGCAGGGGGAAGGAAAGGGGTGATATAAAAGGAGAGACCCTGGTGTATGATGAGAATTCTTTTTCTGTGTATGAATGAAGTGAGAGAGTGAATAAAGTTCATCTGCCGTCCAAGTCTGGTCTTTTTATTGCACTCTCCACACTGGTGACCCTTGACAAATTATGGAACACGAGGCAAAAACCCCGGAGTCGGGCCAGACAGGAAGCCCCAGCAACGCGGCAAGCACCCCAGAGACAGCCCAGACGGAAAGCCCCAGCAACGCGTGCGCCATTTCGGTCAAACTACCTGACTTTTGGCTGCATGACCTGCAGTCTTGGTTCCTCCACACCAAGGCCCAGTTCGCCCTCCGGGGAATAACGGCAGATGACACCAGATATTACTACTGTATGTGGTTGCAGCGCTGGATGCACGCACGACTCAGCAAGTAGTGAGCCTGCTCCAACAGCCCCCAGCCCACGATAAATACAGGACTCTCAAAGCCGCGCTGACCCGACGCTACACACTTTCGGACTGCGAGAGAGCAGAGAGGCTCCTGAGGCGCTTCGAGTTAGGAGATGGGTCGGCGGTCGAACTGGTGGAGAAGATGTTGGCGTTGATGGGCACGGACAACGGGCATTTTCTGTTTGCCCACCTTTTCCTCCGGAACCTCCCAACAGAGGCAAGAGTGGTCCTTGCCAACTCGCTGTTGCTGGCTGCACGTGACTACCGGGCGCTAGCCCAGGAGGCAGATCGGATCATCCTCACCACCAGAGCCCTCACAGTGAATGCGGCGGCGTCGGAACCCAGCGAGATGGCCAGCGGAAGCGAGGAGCCGGCGATGGTAGCGGCGGAGGGGGCCAGGAAGCGCCAGAGAGACACGTTCTGCTCCTACTACCGTCGCTTTGGAGAGGACGCACGCCGATGCGTGCCAATTCAAGTGTTTGGGAAACGCCAAGGCCGGCAGTTAGTAGCAGCTGCGACCGCCGGTGAAGAAAACAAGCTGCTGTACGTGACGGACTCGCGCTCGTGGAGACAGTTCCTCGTAGACACCGGCTCCCAAAAGAGCCTCATCCTGCCGTCCTATGCCGACTGGCTAGCGGGAGCTAGCGGCCCCCAGCTGATGGCCGCAAATGGCTCGGACATTAGGACTTTTGGTGAGAGGACACTGACGGTATCCCTACAAGGCCGTATGTACAAGTGGACATTCGTCATAGCGGCATGCAGTTTCCCAATCTTGGGCGCTGATTTTTTGTGTGCACATGGGCTGCTAGTCGATGTTGCTAACAGACGCCTGATCAACGCAATGTCTTTTGATTCTCTCCCCTGTACAGCTCGAGGGGCCGGGCCAATAACACAAGCCAACGTCACAGCTCCAGGCGGTAAGTTCCACACACTGCTCACTCAGTTCCCAGCACTCACGGTCCCGATGTTTTCGGCGGCCATCACTAAACACAGGGTGGAACACTTTATCACCACCACTGGGCCGCCCGTTTTCGCACAACCTTGGCGCCTGGACGCAGCTAAACTGGCCATAGCGCGTGAGGAGTTTGCCAACTTGGAAAGGTTGGGCATCATCAGGCGCTCAAACAGCCTATGGGCATCCCCACTACACATGGTCCCTAAAGCCGAGGGATCGTGGTGACCGTGCGGAGATTTCCGCAGATTGAACAACGCCACAGCGCACGACCACTACCCGACTTCCCATATTCAGGATTTTTCCAATCAATCAATCAATCAATCAGATTTATATAGCGCTTTATCATAGACACTCAAAGACGCTTTACAGAAATTAAGGGTCATCCACCACCTGGATGGATGAAGCAGCCACAATACGGCGCCATCCCTTTTAACCATTCACACACACATTCACACAAAGGGCCAATTTAGAGTCTCCAATTAACCTAACCTGCATGTTTTTTTTTGGCATGTGGGAGGAAACCGGAGAAATCCCGGGGTAAACCCACGCATACACGGGGAGAACATGCAAACTCCACACAGATCACTGTTGGCCGGGGGCAGGGATCGAACCCACGATCTCATGATCCCTGCGATCCCCCGGCCGAGGGTAAACTGTGCTGTCGCAGTGCTAACCACTGCGCCACCGTGCAGCTTTTCCGTTCACTTCGCCGGGGCACGTATTTTTTCTAAAATAGACCTGGTCCATGGTTACCACCAGGTCCCGGTGCGTGCGGAGGACATACCCAAAACGGCAGTAATAACTCCGTTTGGCCTGTTTAAGTTTTTACGCATGTCCTTCGGATTTAAAGGTGCGGCACAGACATTCCAACGCATGATGGATGCGGTGTTGTGCAATCTGCCGTTTGTATTTGTCTACCTGGATGACATCCTGGTGGCCAGCGCGTCCCGAGGACGAACATGTAACCCACCTCAGGACGGTTTTCCGGAGGTTGGAGGAGCATGGGTTAATAATCAACCCGGCGAAATGCCAGTTCGGTGTGACGGCGATTGATTTTTTGGGGCACCGCATCTCACCGGAGGGAGCAATACCCTTGCCGGACAAAGTGCGCGCGGTTGCGAATTTTCCCCGGCCTCAGACGGTCAGGGCGCTGCAAGAGTTTTTGGGGATGGTTAACTTTTATAACCGGTTCCTCCCCTGCGCAGCGCAGCTCAGCTCATGCAGTCATTGTACGCTGCGCTCAAGAGACGGAAACCGGCAGACAGAGTCGACTGGACTTCTGAGCGGGAGCAGGCATTCTCTGAGGTTAAAACAGCCCTGGTAAACGCCGCACTGTTGGTGCACCCAGACCCGGCAGCTCGGATAGCGCTCACTACCGACGCCTCAGACGTGGCCATAGGGGCCGTCGTGGAGCAACGCGTCACCGGTTCTTGGCAGCCGCTTGCTTTTTTTAGCAGGGCTTTGTGCGACAGTGAGCGTAAATACAGCGCGTTCGACAGAGAGTTGCTGGCTCTCCACCTGGCCATACGCCATTTCCAGTTCTGGCTGGAAGGGCGCAGCTTCACTGCGTTCATGGACCACAAGCCGCTAACGTACGCGATGGCCAAGGTTTCGGAACCATGGTCGGGCCGGCAGCAGAGATCTTGAAGTTTACGACCAATATTCAGCATGTGGCCGGTAAACTGAATGTGGTGGCGGACTGTCTCTAGCGCACAGTAGTGGCCCCAGTCTGCATAGGGATAGATTATGCAGCCATGGCCGCAGAGCAGATTGGGGATGCGGACGTGTGCGCACTCCAGCCTGGACCAACAGGGTTGAGGCTGGAGAGCAGGGCACTGCAAGACGGAGCCCCTCCCCCCCCCAATCTGTGACGTCTCCACGGTACGCCCGCGCCCGGTGGTCCCAGTTGCTTGGTGCCGCCGCGTGTTTGAGTCAGTTCACGCCCTGGCGCACCCAGGAGTGCGCGCGTCAGTCAAAATGGTGGGAGCGAAGTTCGTATGGCCAGGCCTGCACAAACAGGTGAAAGAGTGGGCTGCAGCCTGCATAGCGTGCCAACGAGCCAAAGTGCACAGGCACACAAAGGCCCCTTTGGAGCCGTTTTGTATCCCGGCTAAGAGGTTTGATCACGTGCATGTGGACCTCGTGGGCCCCGTCCCGCCATCGCAGGGGTTCACGCACCTTCTGACAGTGGTGGACCGTACCACACGATGGCCAGAAGCAGTCCCGCTAGCGGCACCCACGTCCATGGACGTGGCGCGCGCCTTTTTGTCAACATGGGTGGCACGTTTTGGCATCCCTTCGGACATCACGTCCGATAGGGGCCCTCAGTTTGTTTCCGACCTCTGGTCCGAGATGGCCCGTAGCCTGGGTGTCGCAATTCATCACACAACAGCGTACAACCCACAGGCCAATGGGTTATGCAAGCGTTTCCATAGGTCACTGAAAGCAGCGCTCAGGGCTTCGCTTACGGATGCAAATTGGGTAGACCGGTTGCCGTGGGTTCTGTTAGGGTTGTGTTCCGCACCAAAAGAGGATTTGAAGGCTTCCCCGGCGGAGCTGGTCCTTTCTCAGCCGCTGCGGCTCCCCGGGGAATTTTTACCAGATAATCCTGCGCCGAACAACCATCTGTCTCCGCATTCACAGCATAGTGCGGGCACAGGCATGCTACCGGGCACGGCCCACCACCGTTTTCCACACGTTTTTGTGCCAAAAACTTTGAAGAACGTGCTGTTCGTGTTTGTCAGGCACAATGCCCACCGCCCCCCATTGCACCCACCCTACAATGGCCCGTTCAGAGTGCTGGAACCAGGGGGCAAACATTTTTTGTTAGACTTGGGGAGTCGTCGGGAGAAAATATGTATAGACAGACTTAAGCCCACCTTTGTGGTGGCGGACGAGCAAGTGATGTTGGCTCGAGCTCCTCGGCGTGGAAGACCCCCACTGAGAACTCCCCAGGTAAACGATTCATCAGAGCAGCCACACGGGCAGGTCGAATGTTCCCCCCCCCCTTCGCCATTGCCCACCCGCAGACAGACACACCCCTAGGAGCCCCCCACCGGCACAGCAGCGCCGCGGACCCGAAGAACCCTCGTTACAGCAGATATGGGAGGAGACTGAAGCCAAAAGGACGTGAGGGTTGACACTCAGTCTGAGACTCTGGGGGGGGGGGGGACCCACGCTGGGATAATTATCTCAGACTGGAAGCAGAGGAGAGGCAAATAGTCCCTCTGCCGTAGAGCGTGGGGGATTAAACAGATGAGGACAATAGGTATTGTGATGGGAGAAGTTATGGTGATGTAGAACCCCAGGCAGCAGGAAGGAGTAGCTGCGGGGACAGTAGGGGTGATGATGTGTTGAATGTATTGTGATGCAAGATCTCAGGCAGCAGGGGGAAGGAAAGGGGTGATATAAAAGGAGAGACCCTGGTGTATGATGAGAATTCTTTTTCTGTGTATGAATGAAGTGAGAGAGTGAATAAAGTTCGTCTACCGTCCAAGTCTGATCTTTTTATTGCACTCTCCACAAGTTAAATATTTACTGACAAATGGGTAACATGTTGGGTGTTTTGTAGTTAATTTTGGTTGATTACAGTTTTAAAAAGCCTTTTAATAACAAAATATTGCTAAAGTGTAAAATGATGCACTACAATGGGCCTCAAATATTTGTAAACGTGTCCTGTTATAGTACTGCATGAGTTTATTGACAATACACAGAAGAAATTCAATATTACACTGAACTCCATCACTGACCAGTGATATTATCTAAAATAACTATAATGATGATTGAACAACTCCCATTCCCCAAAGTGCAAGATACACTATTATCTTGAATATAAGTGATGAAAGATCACACAAATAAGTGAACTGACAAACAAATAAACAAGGGTGCTGCACGGTGGCGCAGTGGTTAGCACCGCGGCAGCACAGTTTACCCTCGGCCGGGGGATCGCGGGGATCGTGGGTTCGATCCCCGGCCAACAGTGATCTGTGTGGAGTTTGCATGTTCTCCCCGTGTTTGCGTGGGTTTACTCCGGGATTTCTCCAGTTTCCTCCCACATGCCAAAAACATGCAGGTTAGGGAGTTAAGGGGCGCTTGCGCACGCAGCGACCGGCAGCTGGTGGCTTGTCACCGGACTGCAGAACAAATCTACCTACAGGTACAAAATAAGTCCAAAAAAAAAAAGGGATCTCAGTCTCTAATATTGGAAGTCCCATTCATTTTCAATATTTAGGTATTCTGTAATTAATATTCACACAATCAAATAAATCTTAGTGCCATTTACTCCCTTTTATATTTGTCAAAGTCTAACATGTGATTGCCGACATAAAGCCTACACCTCTTTGTATTTCACGTTCAAACACAGCCTACCTTTGGACCTGTAAAGCCTAATTGGGATACCTGTATCAGACAGGAATACTTGCGTTCTACGGGCAATGCACTAGTTACTATAAAACAAGTAAAGATAGGATCACCAAACTTGTTACACAGGATCACCCTGTGACCTTGAAGTGCCACTATGGTTTTGGGAATGCAAGGTCAAAGGTCAACATCAAAATGGCTTATAAACTATATCTCAACAACACAGAAACCTAGGGTCACCAACCTTGCTACACAGGTTCGCCTTGGGATCCTGATCTCAGACTATGGGTTTGGGGTCAGAAGGTCAAAGGTCATTCGTTATGCCTTATTACTGTACAACAAGTTAAAGTTAGGGTCGCCAAACCTGGTACACAGGTTCACTCTGAGAGCATAACCTCTGATTATGGGTTTGGGGTCAAAAGGTCAATGGTCAAGGTTGGCAGGACCTGTGATCTCTTACTATAGAACGTGTAAAGCTCTCTAGGGTTACCATACTTATTATATGGTTTCACCTTGGGATCCTGACCTACAACTATGGGTTGTATACTTTGTTGTATATTCAGGGATGACGGGCTTATCATAATTTGGTTCTGCCACAGTAATTATCTTGAAAAGTTGAAAACTGCTCTCCGTCAGTAAGTATTGGGATCCTCAAAGAAAACGGAGGCGGGGGATACTGCGCTTGCCTCAGAGTGCTCTTGTTATTCCTTGGTTTTTAACTTGGCACAAGTGTCCATGAGCCTATGGTGTATGTGAAACTGCACGATGCACCACACTGTGGTAACACGTACACACGTGTGACGTCATGATGCCACAGGGTATATTAGACGGCTGCCTGGGGTACTCGCCTTCTTGGCACTCTGCCCTTCCATGCTCCACATGTACTGAGTACTGTATTGTTAGGCTAATGTTCAATAAAGCTAACCTCAACACGTGGATGTGTCCACAGTCATTTCCAGACATAACATTGGTGACGAGGATAACAGAAACGCTGCAGACTCCTCTACCACCATTCCTTGTTTTGCCTGGTGAGCCGCCTATTCCTTGGTCTCGTTGGTATGAGTCATTTGAAATGTTCGTGTCTGCCATCAACTTAGCTAAAGCTAGCAAGGCTAGGCTACGTGCCATGTTAATTGATTGCCTCAGCAGTGAGGAATAGCGTATCTTCCGAACGCTTGGACCTGTGGACACCTACGATGAGTGTGTTGCTTTATTAGCTGGACATTTCACCACCCCTGAGAGCATTTTGGTCCTAAGAATCAAATTTCCCCAATGCCGACAGCATGCGGGTGATTTGGTCCAGCAATATGTCGCTGACCTCCACTGTTTAGCTAGTACATGTAGGTTCGGACACCTGGAAGATGAGATGGTGCGCGATCTGTTAGCGGAGCACACCACCAACCCAAAGCTGCAGGAGAATCTGCTAATCATGCTGGACGACTTACTGCTGGCCAGGGCAGTGGAACTGGCGTCCCAGCTAGAGGCAGCGGCTCAGTTAGCAATGTAGCTAGGAGCCTCCAGCCCAGGCTCCCCACATCCAGCTCCGCTAGCACAGGCTGTTATCCTGGCTGCTCAGCCCGCCGACCCCACGTCGTCTCAGCAGGACCCCGAAGTGAACATCGCGGGATGACAAGGCACTACAGCATGCCAACCATGTGGTAAGTGTGGCTCTCCTTTGCACTGGACATGCGTGCTCGCCTGCCCTGCCACAGGACAGAAGTGCCAATGCTGTGGTAAGCTAAACCATTTTGCCAAAGTGTGTCACTTGGCCCCAGCAAGCCCGCCACCTAGCTCACTCAGTCGACCCAGTCCAACTACCGTTCATTCAGTGGACTCCAGTAACACGCCGTATAAATGGTGCACAGTGGAATTGGATGGTGTCAGTCTGCCGCCACTGCTGGACACTGCTGCCACGAGGTCCCTAATGGACGAGGCCACAGTTAGGAAGTTTTTCCCCCTGCAACCAATTAAACCAGATGAGGGGGAACTGTTCGGGTATGGACACATGAAAATCGGCTTGGTAGGAACCATTACATTGTCAGTTCACTGCGGGTCAAGAATCCTCTCGGCATTCACATTCCAGGTGACACGCTATGGTGACAACATTCTGGGATGTGATTTATTCCACGAATTGGGCTTTTCCATCACAGACCACATGGGATTCTGTTTGGCCGCCAACGGCCCAAGTCCGCTTCTGCAGCCACTCCCTGCTTCACACCGCACAATGAGCAGAGCACTGGAGACTCGGAACTGATCCTCGCACAGCGTAAGCCTCCTAGAGCCACTGCCTCACTGCAGGAGTTTCAGTGTGTGTCTACACAGGACCCGGGAGAACATAGGGTCCACCCTGTCAGCGGCGAGACCAGCTCACCTCTACGTCCGTTTCTGAACCATTCATGTCCTCCGCTACACAACACCCCAGCAATAGCGCCTTTCTTCGGTGGCAAGATGAAGAAGAAACAGCACATTGTGAAGCAGAAACAACCCTTGTTCACGGTGCTTGACTGGGTCCGGATCCGGCAACCCAATCGCTCGCACGAGCTGCAGTTGTTCCGGTCAACGCGGCTGCAGATCACCACTCAACTTGGATCAGCCACCTTCCAGATGGCATGCCAGCCGTCTCAGAAAGGTAATACCACCTCCTGCTCCGGACCAAGAAACAACAACCGAGCCGACCCAGCCAGTGTGGGACCCGGACTGGGACTTTGCTGATGAGCAGACCGCAATTTCAACAAGGTGGCCTCCAGAGTTGCCTGAACTGGTGCTGTCAGGGCCGTGCCCACCACAGACTCAACAGAGGCCTCGTTGAGTTCTGAACTGTTACTGACTCTTAAGTTCACAAGTACATGTTTAGTCAAGGCGTGGTCCGTTCAAGTGGCAGAATAACCCAAACGACCAAGCAGACACACCAGCAGTCTACCTGGTTGCCCAGTTAGAAATGTTACGGTTGAAATAGGCCTCAAGTGGTTCTTTGTACAGGCCCGTTGGCCCAGTCATGTATGCATTCTGTTTCACACTACACACTACACTAATTGTTATACTGGCCTGTTCGGCCACATCACGTGTGTGTTTTAGCTTTGCATCAGCCTGATGAGCTAACAGATGTGTTCCTATTTCAGCTGTTCCTGCTAAGCTAATCTGGATATGTGTATATGTCCAGCTTTATATTCACCAATATGCCAATATGTGTGTTTTTCTTTCCACCCTTGCCAAGGCTAATTCGCATGGGTAATGTTCTAAGGTTTTCAAGGGTGGAGTAAAGGTGGTGTATGCGAAACGGCGCGATGCACCATGCTGCGGTAGCATGTACACATATGGCACATCATGACGCCGCAGGATATATTAGACAGCTGCCCAGGGCTAGTCGCCCTCTTGGCACTCTGCCCTTCCATGCCCCACCTGTACTGAGTACTATATTGCTTGGCTAACGTTCAGTAAAGCTAACCTCAACATATGGATGTGTCCACACTCATTTCCAGACATAACAGAGTCTTGTATAAATTTTGCCCAACTATTGTATAAATGTATATTATACAACAGGTAGTTCCGACCAAGCGATTTCATAGGACAATAGGGATTCCAGGAGTTATTCTAATGCTGGGTAATTGCATCCAGTTTCACCGGATATGTATCACTCCGCTTCAAAAGTGTTGTAGTAACCGTTAATTAGTAACCATTATTTACTATCGACTCCTGATTGGGACGTTAAGGCAACATTAATGGAATATGGCAAAACGATGGACATTTTTTCCAATATAGCATTTGAGTTAAATTATGAATTGTCATCAGAAGAGGAGGAGGAGAAAGGAAGAAGCCAGGCTATTTCCATGGAAACCTCCCGGTGTGCAAGAATTTCATCAGTTAACCTGGACACTCTGGAGAAAAGTAAAAAGGAGGATAATGCAATAAAAAACCACAATACTTCTGTAGTGATGGACTCTCTTTCATCTGAAAATGCCAAAAAAAGCAAGTGAAGTGTGCCAAAGAAATCGCTAGCATGCTAACTATGAGCCATCACTAGCTACCAGTATCGTGCCCCATGGTTTGATCTCCGGTCTTTCACAGTACCGACTCATCAGGTATGTTTTATAAACACTTTTGCACTTGACAATATTTAATTTGCTTACATGTGTGTGAAATGATGATAGACATCTTCATGCTGAATGTGATGTTTAGCAACAGTTACTGGCTACATTTAGAAGGGACTATTTTTTCAGCTGTGCAAAATAACTGGTTAAACAAACAAATCATAATATTTTGTGTAGTGTGTGTGAAGTGGCGTGATGCACTGCGCTGTGGTAGTACGTACGCACGTGGGACGTTACGACACCGCAAGGTATATTGCAGCCTTCCTCTTGGCACCCTACCTGCTCCCAACCACAGCCTGTTCTGTATACTTTACTGTCTTAGCTAAATAAAGCTAACCTCAGCACGTGGACGTGTCCGCCCTTATTTCCAGACATAACAATGGCGACAAAGATGGCCCACACAACATCGAGGATAATGGACAACCTGCTGGCAACATCGGAGATGGAGACTTTACTTACATCTCCTCTACCACTGTTCCTCTCTCTGCCCGGTGAGCCATCTATCCCCTGGTCCCACTGGTATGAATCTTTTGAAACATACGTTATTGCTGTTGACCTTGAGGAAGCTAGGCTATGAGCTATATTAACTCACAGCCTTGGCAGCGAAGGACAGCATGTCTTGTAAACCCTTGTGCCTTTGAATACCGATGACGAGTGACTTTGACTGGACATTTTGCTGATGGCCCGATGGTCCGACAAGTTAAACTGTCAATTCTGGCTGGCAGCTTAGCTCCACTGCCACGTTTCACCGATTCACAGAGTGTAAAGGCCCAGAGATTAACGTTTCGCCAGCACCGACAGCGAAGGGACGAGTCAGCCCAGCAGCACGTTGCCGACCTCCGCTGTTTGACTAGTGTGTGTGAATTCAGCCACTTGGAAGACAAGTTGGTGCTAGACCAGTTAGCGATGCACACCACGAAGCCGAGGCTGCGGGAGAAGCTAATGATGGTGCCGGATAACCTGCCATTGGCAGATGAGGTGGAATTAGTGTCCCAGCTAGAGCTAGTGGGCCCCGACCTGTGCTCCCCACGTTCAGCTCTGCTGGCACAAGTTGTTGCCCCGGCTATTCAGCCCTTCAACCCCACATCTCTTCACGACGGCTCCAAGGTAGAGATTGCGGGATAGCGAGGCACCACAGTACGCCGACCCAGTGGTAAGCTCAGTTTGGCCGATGACAGCCTGAGTCCACTGCACTCAGATGTGGATGCAGCCACTCCCTGCTCCCATGCCAAGCATAACCCTGTAGAACCGGAGCCACCACAGGAGCTCCAGACCACATCCACACAGGACCTGGAGATGCCACAGGAGCCCCAGAACGCATCCACACAGGACCCGGAGCTGGTCCTCATGCAGCACGAGCATCCTCGAGCTGCCGCCTCATTGCAGGAGCTCCGGTCCACTGTCACACAGGACCCAGAAGAGGGTAGGGCCTACCCCGTCAGCGGCAAGACTGGCCTGCGTCTACATCTTCCCCCATACAGCTCACATCCTCCACCAGACAGTACTCCAGTAATAGCCCCTTTCTCTAGCAGCGGGACAGAAGAGCAACAACAGAAGTGCCTCGTGCAACACGAGCCTCTTCGAGCCGCCGCATCACTGCAGGAGTTGCAAGCCGTAGCTGAACAGGACTGGCCATGTCTTCCATCAGATGACACTCCAGCGGTGGAGCTCTCCCCTAACAACAGGGTGGCAGAGTGACAACAGTATGTCATGAAGAAGGAACGTTGAGCGGAGTGCCTTTCACTCACAGTGCTCAACTGGATCCGAGTGCGTCAACCCAAGCACTCGTACAAGCTGCAGTCATTCTGGCCAGTGCCGACACGGATCATTGCTCAGCTAGGACCAGTTGCCTTCCGTCTGACTGCTGGGCCACGATGGCATGCCGGCTGCCGCAAAAGGAGGACGCCATCTCCCACGTCTGACCAAGAGACTGCAAACAAGCTGGCCCACCGAGACTGGAACTTTGCTGATGAATGGTCCGCAGCTCCAGCGGGGCGCCCGCTGGAACCACCTGAGCCAGCGCAGCCTGAGCCCCACTTAGCACAAGTCCGATGGAGTCCTCTTCATCTTGAGGACTATGTTACTGACTTTAAATGCATTGGTAGTCAGCGCATGGTCTGTTTAGTGGCAGAATAATCCACATGACCATGCAGGCGCACTGGCAGTTTACCCAGTTGCCCAGTTAGAAATGTTATAAGTGAAATGTATTTTAAGTGGTTCGTTATACCAGCCTATTCGGCCCAGTCAGGCATGTGTTCTGTTTCACATTAGCCAATACGCTAATCTTTATACTGGCCTGTTCAGCTCATTTATGTGTGTGTTTTAGCTTCGCATTAACCTGATAAGCTAACATGTATGTATGTTCTTATGCCAACCACTTCCTGCTAAGCTAGTCAAATGGGTAATGTTCTAAGCTTCTCAGGAAGGGGGTGGGGGTAGAGTAAATGTAGTGTGTGTGAAGGGGCGCAACACACTGCGCTGCAGTAGCACGTACGCACATGTGACATCACAACGCCGCAGGGTATATTAGACGGCTGCCCAGGGCCAGCTGTCCTCTTTGCGCCCTATCTGCTCCCAACCACAGCCTGTTCTGTATGCTATTTTACTATCTTAGCTCAATAAAGCTAACCTCAACACATGGATATGTCCGCCCTTATTTCCAGACATAACATACAAACCATTGGCTAGCTACTGGTGTTGTGTCCCACGGTCTGATCTCTGGTCTTTCACGGTACTAACTCAACAGGTACAGTCATGTGAAAAAAATTAGGACACCCCATTAAATATTCAGTTCTTTATTAAGAAATGTTCGTATATCTATGTCTAACCTTGTTTTTGTTTTTATTTGCATTCTTTTACATTTATTTTAGCCATTGTAAGTGGGAATGAATGCAGGGGTGTCCTAATTTATTCCTCACTATTTGTTTAAAATTATATTTCACAGAAAATTAGAAAAACATCTTTAATTCATTTTTAATTGTTTAGTTGTATTACATGAATCTCCTAGTATTTTTAACATTGATATTAAATATCCATATGTCCAAATATGTTAAAAAACACACACACAGGCTTATACAGGGTGTCCTAATTTTTTCAAATGACTGTATGTTTTATAAACACTTATTACTTTTGCACTTGACAATATTTAATTTGCTTACATGTGTGTGAAATGACAATAGACGTCTTCATGCTGATTGAAATGTTTACTGTAGCAA